>OU744339.1:131451227-134049614 GCA_916610165.2 Gymnosoma rotundatum | reverse complement strand
CAATTAGTTTTTTTTACTTAGAAACCTTTAAACTCATTTATCTCGGTAACTAAGCGTCCCTAGGAGCAAAAGGGCTTTAATCTGGTATCACTACAAAAATTAAAAAAAATTAAAAAATTCAATTCAAAATTAAAAAAAAAATTTTTGACCCCTCAAATTAGTTTTTTTTACTTAGAAACCTTTAAACTCATTTATCTCGGTAACTAAGCGTCCTAGGAGCAAAAGGGCTTTAATCTGGTATCACTACAAAAATTAAAAAAAATTAAAAAATTCAATTCAAAATTAAAAAAAAATTTTTGACCCCTCAAATTAGTTTTTTTACTTAGAAACCGTTTAAACTCATTTATCTCGGTAACTAAGCGTCCTAGGAGCAAAAAGGGCTTTAATCTGGTATCACTACAAAAATTAAAAAAAATTAAAAAATTCAATTCAAAATTAAAAAAAAATTTTTGACCCCTCAAATTAGTTTTTTTTACTTAGAAACCTTTAAACTCATTTATCTCGGTAACTAAGCGTCCTAGGAGCAAAAGGGCTTTAATCTGGTATCACTACAAAAATTAAAAAAATTAAAAAATTCAATTCAAAATTAAAAAAAAAATTTTTGACCCCTCAAATTAGTTTTTTTTACTTAGAAACCTTTTAAACTCATTTATCTCGGTAACTAAGCGTCCTAGGAGCAAAAGGGCTTAATCTGGTATCACTACAAAAAATTAAAAAAAAATTAAAAAATTCAATTCAAAATTAAAAAAAAATTTTTGACCCCTCAAATTAGTTTTTTTTACTTAGAAACCTTTAAACTCATTTATCTCGGTAACTAAGCGTCCTAGGAGCAAAGGGCTTTAATCTGGTATCACTACAAAAATTAAAAAAAATTAAAAAATTCAATTCAAAATTAAAAAAAAATTTTTGACCCCTCAAATTAGTTTTTTTTACTTAGAAACCTTTAAACTCATTTATCTCGGTAACTAAGCGTCCTAGGAGCAAAAGGGCTTTAATCTGGTATCACTACAAAAATTAAAAAAAATTAAAAAATTCAATTCAAAATTAAAAAAAAAATTTTTGACCCCTCAAATTAGTTTTTTTTACTTAGAAACCTTTAAACTCATTTATCTCGGTAACTAAGCGTCCTAGGAGCAAAAGGGCTTTAATCTGGTATCACTACAAAAATTAAAAAAAATTAAAAAATTCAATTCAAAATTAAAAAAAAATTTTTGACCCCTCAAATTAGTTTTTTTTACTTAGAAACCTTTAAACTCATTTATCTCGGTAACTAAGCGTCCTAGGAGCAAAAGGGCTTTAATCTGGTATCACTACAAAAATTAAAAAAAATTAAAAAATTCAATTCAAAATTAAAAAAAAATTTTTGACCCCTCAAATTAGTTTTTTTTACTTAGAAACCTTTAAACTCATTTATCTCGGTAACTAAGCGTCCTAGGAGCAAAAGGGCTTTAATCTGGTATCACTACAAAAATTAAAAAAAATTAAAAAATTCAATTCAAAATTAAAAAAAAAATTTTTGACCCCTCAAATTAGTTTTTTTTTACTTAGAAACCTTTTAAACTCATTTATCTCGGTAACTAAGCGTCCTAGGAGCAAAAGGCTTTAATCTGGTATCACTACAAAAATTAAAAAAAATTAAAAAATTCAATTCAAAATTAAAAAAAAATTTTTGACCCCTCAAATTAGTTTTTTTTACTTAGAAACCTTTAAACTCATTTATCTCGGTAACTAAGCGTCCTAGGAGCAAAAGGGCTTTAATCTGGTATCACTACAAAAATTAAAAAAAATTAAAAAATTCAATTCAAAATTAAAAAAAAATTTTTGACCCCTCAAATTAGTTTTTTTTTACTTAGAAACCTTTAAACTCATTTATCTCGGTAACTAAGCGTCCTAGGAGCAAAAGGGCTTTAATCTGGTATCACTACAAAAATTAAAAAAAATTAAAAAATTCAATTCAAAATTAAAAAAAAATTTTTGACCCCTCAAATTAGTTTTTTTTACTTAGAAACCTTTAAACTCATTTATCTCGGTAACTAAGCGTCCTAGGAGCAAAAGGGCTTTAATCTGGTATCACTACAAAAATTAAAAAAAATTAAAAAATTCAATTCAAAATTAAAAAAAAATTTTTGACCCCTCAAATTAGTTTTTTTTACTTAGAAACCTTTAAACTCATTTATCTCGGTAACTAAGCGTCCTAGGAGCAAAAGGGCTTTAATCTGGTATCACTACAAAAATTAAAAAAAATTAAAAAAATTCAATTCAAAATTAAAAAAAAATTTTTGACCCCTCAAATTAGTTTTTTTTTACTTAGAAACCTTTAAACTCATTTATCTCGGTAACTAAGCGTCCTAGGAGCAAAAGGGCTTTAATCTGGTATCACTACAAAAATTAAAAAAAATTAAAAAATTCAATTCAAAATTAAAAAAAAATTTTTGACCCCTCAAATTAGTTTTTTTTACTTAGAAACCTTTAAACTCATTTATCTCGGTAACTAAGCGTCCTAGGAGCAAAAGGGCTTTAATCTGGTATCACTACAAAAATTAAAAAAAATTAAAAAATTCAATTCAAAATTAAAAAAAAATTTTTGACCCCTCAAATTAGTTTTTTTTACTTAGAAACCTTTAAACTCATTTATCTCGGTAACTAAGCGTCCTAGGAGCAAAAGGGCTTTAATCTGGTATCACTACAAAAATTAAAAAAAATTAAAAAATTCAATTCAAAATTAAAAAAAAATTTTTGACCCCTCAAAATAGTTTTTTTTACTTAGAAACCTTTAAACTCATTTATCTCGGTAACTAAGCGTCCTAGGAGCAAAAGGGCTTTAATCTGGTATCACTACAAAAATTAAAAAAAATTAAAAAATTCAATTCAAAATTAAAAAAAAATTTTTTGACCCCTCAAATTAGTTTTTTTTACTTAGAAACCTTTAAACTCATTTATCTCGGTAACTAAGCGTCCTAGGAGCAAAAGGGCTTTAATCTGGTATCACTACAAAAATTAAAAAAAATTAAAAAATTCAATTCAAAATTAAAAAAAAATTTTTGACCCCTCAAATTAGTTTTTTTTTACTTAGAAACCTTTTAAACTCATTTATCTCGGTAACTAAGCGTCCTAGGAGCAAAAGGGCTTTAATCTGGTATCACTACAAAAATTAAAAAAAATTAAAAAATTCAATTCAAAATTAAAAAAAAATTTTTGACCCCTCAAATTAGTTTTTTTTACTTAGAAACCTTTAAACTCATTTATCTCGGTAACTAAGCGTCCTAGGAGCAAAAGGGCTTTAATCTGGTATCACTACAAAAATTAAAAAAAATTAAAAAATTCAATTCAAAATTAAAAAAAAAATTTTTGACCCCTCAAATTAGTTTTTTTTTACTTAGAAACCTTTAAACTCATTTATCTCGGTAACTAAGCGTCCTAGGAGCAAAAGGGCTTTAATCTGGTATCACTACAAAAATTAAAAAAAATTAAAAAATTCAATTCAAAATTAAAAAAAAATTTTTGACCCCTCAAATTAGTTTTTTTTACTTAGAAACCTTTAAACTCATTTATCTCGGTAACTAAGCGTCCTAGGAGCAAAAGGGCTTTAATCTGGTATCACTACAAAAAATTAAAAAAAATTAAAAAATTCAATTCAAAATTAAAAAAAAAATTTTTGACCCCTCAAATTAGTTTTTTTTACTTAGAAACCTTTAAACTCATTTATCTCGGTAACTAAGCGTCCTAGGAGCAAAAGGGCTTTAATCTGGTATCACTACAAAAATTAAAAAAAATTAAAAAATTCAATTCAAAATTAAAAAAAAATTTTTGACCCCTCAAATTAGTTTTTTTTACTTAGAAACCTTTAAACTCATTTATCTCGGTAACTAAGCGTCCTAGGAGCAAAAGGGCTTTAATCTGGTATCACTACAAAAATTAAAAAAAATTAAAAAATTCAATTCAAAATTAAAAAAAAAATTTTTGACCCCTCAAATTAGTTTTTTTTACTTAGAAACCTTTAAACTCATTTATCTCGGTAACTAAGCGTCCTAGGAGCAAAAGGGCTTTAATCTGGTATCACTACAAAAATTAAAAAAAAATTAAAAAATTCAATTCAAAATTAAAAAAAAATTTTTGACCCCTCAAATTAGTTTTTTTTACTTAGAAACCTTTAAACTCATTTATCTCGGTAACTAAGCGTCCTAGGAGCAAAAGGGCTTTAATCTGGTATCACTACAAAAATTAAAAAAAATTAAAAAATTCAATTCAAAATTAAAAAAAAATTTTTGACCCCTCAAATTAGTTTTTTTTACTTAGAAACCTTTAAACTCATTTATCTCGGTAACTAAGCGTCCTAGGAGCAAAAGGGCTTTAATCTGGTATCACTACAAAAATTAAAAAAAATTAAAAAATTCAATTCAAAATTAAAAAAAAAATTTTTGACCCCTCAAATTAGTTTTTTTTTACTTAGAAACCTTTAAACTCATTTATCTCGGTAACTAAGCGTCCTAGGAGCAAAAGGGCTTTAATCTGGTATCACTACAAAAATTAAAAAAAATTAAAAAATTCAATTCAAAATTAAAAAAAAATTTTTGACCCCTCAAATTAGTTTTTTTTACTTAGAAACCTTTAAACTCATTTATCTCGGTAACTAAGCGTCCTAGGAGCAAAAGGGCTTTAATATGGTATCACTAAAAAAATTAAAAAAAATTAAAAAATTCAATTCAAAATTAAAAAAAAAATTTTTGACCCCTCAAATTAGTTTTTTTTTACTTAGAAACCTTTAAACTCATTTATCTCGGTAACTAAGCGTCCTAGGAGCAAAAGGGCTTTAATCTGGTATCACTACAAAAATTAAAAAAATTAAAAAATTCAATTCAAAATTAAAAAAAAATTTTTGACCCCTCAAATTAGTTTTTTTTACTTAGAAACCTTTAAACTCATTTATCTCGGTAACTAAGCGTCCTAGGAGCAAAAGGGCTTTAATCTGGTATCACTACAAAAATTAAAAAAAATTAAAAAATTCAATTCAAAATTAAAAAAAAATTTTTGACCCCTCAAATTAGTTTTTTTTACTTAGAAACCTTTAAACTCATTTATCTCGGTAACTAAGCGTCCTAGGAGCAAAAGGGCTTTAATCTGGTATCACTACAAAAATTAAAAAAAATTAAAAAATTCAATTCAAAATTAAAAAAAAATTTTTGACCCCTCAAATTAGTTTTTTTTACTTAGAAACCTTTAAACTCATTTATCTCGGTAACTAAGCGTCCTAGGAGCAAAAGGGCTTTAATCTGGTATCACTACAAAAATTAAAAAAAATTAAAAAATTCAATTCAAAATTAAAAAAAAATTTTTGACCCCTCAAATTAGTTTTTTTTACTTAGAAACCTTTAAACTCATTTATCTCGGTAACTAAGCGTCCTAGGAGCAAAAGGGCTTTAATCTGGTATCACTACAAAAATTAAAAAAAATTAAAAAATTCAATTCAAAATTAAAAAAAAATTTTTGACCCCCACAAATTAGTTTTTTTTACTTAGAAACCTTTAAACTCATTTATCTCGGTAACTAAGCGTCCTAGGAGCAAAAGGGCTTTAATCTGGTATCACTACAAAAATTAAAAAAAATTAAAAAATTCAATTCAAAATTAAAAAAAAATTTTTGACCCCTCAAATTAGTTTTTTTTTACTTAGAAACCTTTAAACTCATTTATCTCGGTAACTAAGCGTCCTAGGAGCAAAAGGGCTTTAATCTGGTATCACTACAAAAATTAAAAAAAATTAAAAAATTCAATTCAAAATTAAAAAAAAATTTTTGACCCCTCAAATTAGTTTTTTTTACTTAGAAACCTTTAAACTCATTTATCTCGGTAACTAAGCGTCCTAGGAGCAAAAGGGCTTTAATCTGGTATCACTACAAAAATTAAAAAAAATTAAAAAATTCAATTCAAAATTAAAAAAAAATTTTTGACCCCTCAAATTAGTTTTTTTTACTTAGAAACCTTTAAACTCATTTATCTCGGTAACTAAGCGTCCTAGGAGCAAAAGGGCTTTAATCTGGTATCACTACAAAAATTAAAAAAAATTAAAAAATTCAATTCAAAATTAAAAAAAAATTTTTGACCCCTCAAATTAGTTTTTTTTACTTAGAAACCTTTAAACTCATTTATCTCGGTAACTAAGCGTCCTAGGAGCAAAAGGGCTTTAATCTGGTATCACTACAAAAATTAAAAAAAATTAAAAAATTCAATTCAAAATTAAAAAAAAATTTTTGACCCCTCAAATTAGTTTTTTTTACTTAGAAACCTTTAAACTCATTTATCTCGGTAACTAAGCGTCCTAGGAGCAAAAGGGCTTTAATCTGGTATCACTACAAAAATTAAAAAAAAATTAAAAAATTCAATTCAAAATTAAAAAAAAATTTTTGACCCCTCAAATTAGTTTTTTTTACTTAGAAACCTTTAAACTCATTTATCTCGGTAACTAAGCGTCCTAGGAGCAAAAGGGCTTTAATCTGGTATCACTACAAAAATTAAAAAAAATTAAAAAATTCAATTCAAAATTAAAAAAAAATTTTTGACCCCTCAAATTAGTTTTTTTTACTTAGAAACCTTTAAACTCATTTATCTCGGTAACTAAGCGTCCTAGGAGCAAAAGGGCTTTAATCTGGTATCACTACAAAAATTAAAAAAAATTAAAAAATTCAATTCAAAATTAAAAAAAAATTTTTGACCCCTCAAATTAGTTTTTTTTTACTTAGAAACCTTTAAACTCATTTATCTCGGTAACTAAGCGTCCTAGGAGCAAAAGGGCTTTAATCTGGTATCACTACAAAAATTAAAAAAAATTAAAAAATTCAATTCAAAATTAAAAAAAAATTTTTGACCCCTCAAATTAGTTTTTTTTTACTTAGAAACCTTTAAACTCATTTATCTCGGTAACTAAGCGTCCTAGGAGCAAAAGGGCTTTAATCTTGTATCACTACAAAAATTAAAAAAAATTAAAAAATTCAATTCAAAATTAAAAAAAAATTTTTGACCCCTCAAATTAGTTTTTTTTACTTAGAAACCTTTAAACTCATTTATCTCGGTAACTAAGCGTCCTAGGAGCAAAAGGGCTTTAATCTGGTATCACTACAAAAATTAAAAAAAATTAAAAAATTCAATTCAAAATTAAAAAAAAATTTTTGACCCCTCAAATTAGTTTTTTTTACTTAGAAACCTTTAAACTCATTTATCTCGGTAACTAAGCGTCCTAGGAGCAAAAGGGCTTTAATCTGGTATCACTACAAAAATTAAAAAAAATTAAAAAATTCAATTCAAAATTAAAAAAAAAATTTTTGACCCCTCAAATTAGTTTTTTTTACTTAGAAACCTTTTAAACTCATTTATCTCGGTAACTAAGCGTCCTAGGAGCAAAAGGGCTTTAATCTGGTATCACTACAAAAATTAAAAAAAATTAAAAAATTCAATTCAAAATTAAAAAAAAAATTTTTGACCCCTCAAATTAGTTTTTTTTTACTTAGAAACCTTTAAACTCATTTATCTCGGTAACTAAGCGTCCTAGGAGCAAAAGGGCTTTAATCTGGTATCACTACAAAAATTAAAAAAAATTAAAAAATTCAATTCAAAATTAAAAAAAAATTTTTGACCCCTCAAATTAGTTTTTTTTTACTTAGAAACCTTTAAACTCATTTATCTCGGTAACTAAGCGTCCTAGGAGCAAAAGGGCTTTAATCTGGTATCACTACAAAAAATTAAAAAAAATTAAAAAATTCAATTCAAAATTAAAAAAAAATTTTTGACCCCTCAAATTAGTTTTTTTTACTTAGAAACCTTTAAACTCATTTATCTCGGTAACTAAGCGTCCTAGGAGCAAAAGGGCTTTAATCTGGTATCACTACAAAAATTAAAAAAAATTAAAAAATTCAATTCAAAATTAAAAAAAAATTTTTGACCCCTCAAATTAGTTTTTTTTTACTTAGAAACCTTTAAACTCATTTATCTCGGTAACTAAGCGTCCTAGGAGCAAAAGGGCTTTAATCTGGTATCACTACAAAAATTAAAAAAAATTAAAAAAATTCAATTCAAAATTAAAAAAAAATTTTTGACCCCTCAAATTAGTTTTTTTTACTTAGAAACCTTTAAACTCATTTATCTCGGTAACTAAGCGTCCTAGGAGCAAAAGGGCTTTAATCTGGTATCACCTACAAAAATTAAAAAAAATTAAAAAATTCAATTCAAAATTAAAAAAAAATTTTTGACCCCTCAAATTAGTTTTTTTTTACTTAGAAACCTTTAAACTCATTTATCTCGGTAACTAAGCGTCCTAGGAGCAAAAGGGCTTTAATCTGGTATCACTACAAAAATTAAAAAAATTAAAAAATTCAATTCAAAATTAAAAAAAAAATTTTTGACCCCTCAAATTAGTTTTTTTTTACTTAGAAACCTTTAAACTCATTTATCTCGGTAACTAAGCGTCCTAGGAGCAAAAGGGCTTTAATCTGGTATCACTACAAAAATTAAAAAAAATTAAAAAATTCAATTCAAAATTAAAAAAAAATTTTTGACCCCTCAAATTAGTTTTTTTTACTTAGAAACCTTTAAACTCATTTATCTCGGTAACTAAGCGTCCTAGGAGCAAAAGGGCTTTAATCTGGTATCACTACAAAAATTAAAAAAAATTAAAAAATTCAATTCAAAATTAAAAAAAAATTTTTGACCCCTCAAATTAGTTTTTTTTACTTAGAAACCTTTAAACTCATTTATCTCGGTAACTAAGCGTCCTAGGAGCAAAAGGGCTTTAATCTGGTATCACTACAAAAATTAAAAAAATTAAAAAATTCAATTCAAAATTAAAAAAAAATTTTTGACCCCTCAAATTAGTTTTTTTTACTTAGAAACCTTTAAACTCATTTATCTCGGTAACTAAGCGTCCTAGGAGCAAAAGGGCTTTAATCTGGTATCACTACAAAAATTAAAAAAAATTAAAAAATTCAATTCAAAATTAAAAAAAAATTTTTGACCCCTCAAATTAGTTTTTTTTACTTAGAAACCTTTAAACTCATTTATCTCGGTAACTAAGCGTCCTAGGAGCAAAAGGGCTTTAATCTGGTATCACTACAAAAATTAAAAAAAAATTAAAAAATTCAATTCAAAATTAAAAAAAAATTTTTGACCCCTCAAATTAGTTTTTTTTACTTAGAAACCTTTAAACTCATTTATCTCGGTAACTAAGCGTCCTAGGAGCAAAAGGGCTTTAATCTGGTATCACTACAAAAATTAAAAAAAATTAAAAAATTCAATTCAAAAATAAAAAAAAAATTTTTGACCCCCTCAAATTAGTTTTTTTTACTTAGAAACCTTTAAACTCATTTATCTCGGTAACTAAGCGTCCTAGGAGCAAAAGGGCTTTAATCTGGTATCACTACAAAAATTAAAAAAAATTAAAAAATTCAATTCAAAATTAAAAAAAAATTTTTGACCCCTCAAATTAGTTTTTTTTACTTAGAAACCTTTAAACTCATTTATCTCGGTAACTAAGCGTCCTAGGAGCAAAAGGGCTTTAATCTGGTATCACTACAAAAATTAAAAAAAATTAAAAAATTCAATTCAAAATTAAAAAAAAATTTTTGACCCCTCAAATTAGTTTTTTTTACTTAGAAACCTTTAAACTCATTTATCTCGGTAACTAAAGCGTCCTAGGAGCAAAAGGGCTTTAATCTGGTATCACTACAAAAATTAAAAAAAATTAAAAAATTCAATTCAAAATTAAAAAAAAAATTTTTGACCCCTCAAATTAGTTTTTTTTACTTAGAAACCTTTAAACTCATTTATCTCGGTAACTAAGCGTCCTAGGAGCAAAAGGGCTTTAATCTGGTATCACTACAAAAATTAAAAAAAATTAAAAAATTCAATTCAAAATTAAAAAAAAATTTTTGACCCCTCAAATTAGTTTTTTTTACTTAGAAACCTTTAAACTCATTTATCTCGGTAACTAAGCGTCCTAGGAGCAAAAGGGCTTTAATCTGGTATCACTACAAAAATTAAAAAAAATTAAAAAATTCAATTCAAAATTAAAAAAAATTTTTGACCCCTCAAATTAGTTTTTTTTACTTAGAAACCTTTAAACTCATTTATCTCGGTAACTAAGCGTCCTAGGAGCAAAAGGGCTTTAATCTGGTATCACTACAAAAATTAAAAAAAATTAAAAAATTCAATTCAAAATTAAAAAAAAATTTTTGACCCCTCAAATTAGTTTTTTTTACTTAGAAACCTTTAAACTCATTTATCTCGGTAACTAAGCGTCCTAGGAGCAAAAGGGCTTTAATCTGGTATCACTACAAAAATTAAAAAAAATTAAAAAATTCAATTCAAAATTAAAAAAAAATTTTTGACCCCTCAAATTAGTTTTTTTTACTTAGAAACCTTTAAACTCATTTATCTCGGTAACTAAGCGTCCTAGGAGCAAAAGGGCTTTAATCTGGTAAAAAATTAAAAAAAATTAAAAAATTCAATTCAAAATTAAAAAAAAATTTTTGACCCCTCAAATTAGTTTTTTTTACTTAGAAACCTTTAAACTCATTTATCTCGGTAACTAAGCGTCCTAGGAGCAAAAGGGCTTTAATCTGGTATCACTACAAAAATTAAAAAAAATTAAAAAATTCAATTCAAAATTAAAAAAAAATTTTTGACCCCTCAAATTAGTTTTTTTTACTTAGAAACCTTTAAACTCATTTATCTCGGTAACTAAGCGTCCTAGGAGCAAAAGGGCTTTAATCTGGTATCACTACAAAAATTAAAAAAAATTAAAAAATTCAATTCAAAATTAAAAAAAAATTTTTGACCCCTCAAATTAGTTTTTTTTACTTAGAAACCTTTAAACTCATTTATCTCGGTAACTAAGCGTCCTAGGAGCAAAAGGGCTTTAATCTGGTATCACTACAAAAATTAAAAAAAATTAAAAAATTCAATTCAAAATTAAAAAAAAATTTTTGACCCCTCAAATTAGTTTTTTTTACTTAGAAACCTTTAAACTCATTTATCTCGGTAACTAAGCGTCCTAGGAGCAAAAGGGCTTTAATCTGGTATCACTACAAAAATTAAAAAAAATTAAAAAATTCAATTCAAAATTAAAAAAAAATTTTTGACCCCTCAAATTAGTTTTTTTTACTTAGAAACCTTTAAACTCATTTATCTCGGTAACTAAGCGTCCTAGGAGCAAAAGGGCTTTAATCTGGTATCACTACAAAAATTAAAAAAAATTAAAAAATTCAATTCAAAATTAAAAAAAAATTTTTGACCCCTCAAATTAGTTTTTTTTACTTAGAAACCTTTAAACTCATTTATCTCGGTAACTAAGCGTCCTAGGAGCAAAAGGGCTTTAATCTGGTATCACTACAAAAATTAAAAAAAATTAAAAAATTCAATTCAAAATTAAAAAAAAATTTTTGACCCCTCAAATTAGTTTTTTTTACTTAGAAACCTTTAAACTCATTTATCTCGGTAACTAAGCGTCCTAGGAGCAAAAGGGCTTTAATCTGGTATCACTACAAAAATTAAAAAAAATTAAAAAATTCAATTCAAAATTAAAAAAAAATTTTTGACCCCTCAAATTAGTTTTTTTTACTTAGAAACCTTTAAACTCATTTATCTCGGTAACTAAGCGTCCTAGGAGCAAAAGGGCTTTAATCTGGTATCACTACAAAAATTAAAAAAAATTAAAAAATTCAATTCAAAATTAAAAAAAAATTTTTGACCCCTCAAATTAGTTTTTTTTACTTAGAAACCTTTAAACTCATTTATCTCGGTAACTAAGCGTCCTAGGAGCAAAAGGGCTTTAATCTGGTATCACTACAAAAATTAAAAAAAATTAAAAAATTCAATTCAAAATTAAAAAAAAATTTTTGACCCCTCAAATTAGTTTTTTTTACTTAGAAACCTTTAAACTCATTTATCTCGGTAACTAAGCGTCCTAGGAGCAAAAGGGCTTTAATCTGGTATCACTACAAAAATTAAAAAAAATTAAAAAATTCAATTCAAAATTAAAAAAAAATTTTTGACCCCTCAAATTAGTTTTTTTTACTTAGAAACCTTTAAACTCATTTATCTCGGTAACTAAGCGTCCTAGGAGCAAAAGGGCTTTAATCTGGTATCACTACAAAAATTAAAAAAAATTAAAAAATTCAATTCAAAATTAAAAAAAAATTTTTGACCCCTCAAATTAGTTTTTTTTACTTAGAAACCTTTAAACTCATTTATCTCGGTAACTAAGCGTCCTAGGAGCAAAAGGGCTTTAATCTGGTATCACTACAAAAATTAAAAAAAATTAAAAAATTCAATTCAAAATTAAAAAAAAATTTTTGACCCCTCAAATTAGTTTTTTTTACTTAGAAACCTTTAAACTCATTTATCTCGGTAACTAAGCGTCCTAGGAGCAAAAGGGCTTTAATCTGGTATCACTACAAAAATTAAAAAAAATTAAAAAATTCAATTCAAAATTAAAAAAAAATTTTTGACCCCTCAAATTAGTTTTTTTTACTTAGAAACCTTTAAACTCATTTATCTCGGTAACTAAGCGTCCTAGGAGCAAAAGGGCTTTAATCTGGTATCACTACAAAAATTAAAAAAAATTAAAAAATTCAATTCAAAATTAAAAAAAAATTTTTGACCCCTCAAATTAGTTTTTTTTACTTAGAAACCTTTAAACTCATTTATCTCGGTAACTAAGCGTCCTAGGAGCAAAAGGGCTTTAATCTGGTATCACTACAAAAATTAAAAAAAATTAAAAAATTCAATTCAAAATTAAAAAAAAATTTTTGACCCCTCAAATTAGTTTTTTTTACTTAGAAACCTTTAAACTCATTTATCTCGGTAACTAAGCGTCCTAGGAGCAAAAGGGCTTTAATCTGGTATCACTACAAAAATTAAAAAAAATTAAAAAATTCAATTCAAAATTAAAAAAAAATTTTTGACCCCTCAAATTAGTTTTTTTTACTTAGAAACCTTTAAACTCATTTATCTCGGTAACTAAGCGTCCTAGGAGCAAAAGGGCTTTAATCTGGTATCACTACAAAAATTAAAAAAAATTAAAAAATTCAATTCAAAATTAAAAAAAAATTTTTGACCCCTCAAATTAGTTTTTTTTACTTAGAAACCTTTAAACTCATTTATCTCGGTAACTAAGCGTCCTAGGAGCAAAAGGGCTTTAATCTGGTATCACTACAAAAATTAAAAAAAATTAAAAAATTCAATTCAAAATTAAAAAAAAATTTTTGACCCCTCAAATTAGTTTTTTTTACTTAGAAACCTTTAAACTCATTTATCTCGGTAACTAAGCGTCCTAGGAGCAAAAGGGCTTTAATCTGGTATCACTACAAAAATTAAAAAAAATTAAAAAATTCAATTCAAAATTAAAAAAAAATTTTTGACCCCTCAAATTAGTTTTTTTTACTTAGAAACCTTTAAACTCATTTATCTCGGTAACTAAGCGTCCTAGGAGCAAAAGGGCTTTAATCTGGTATCACTACAAAAATTAAAAAAAATTAAAAAATTCAATTCAAAATTAAAAAAAAATTTTTGACCCCTCAAATTAGTTTTTTTTACTTAGAAACCTTTAAACTCATTTATCTCGGTAACTAAGCGTCCTAGGAGCAAAAGGGCTTTAATCTGGTATCACTACAAAAATTAAAAAAAATTAAAAAATTCAATTCAAAATTAAAAAAAAATTTTTGACCCCTCAAATTAGTTTTTTTTACTTAGAAACCTTTAAACTCATTTATCTCGGTAACTAAGCGTCCTAGGAGCAAAAGGGCTTTAATCTGGTATCACTACAAAAATTAAAAAAAATTAAAAAATTCAATTCAAAATTAAAAAAAAATTTTTGACCCCTCAAATTAGTTTTTTTTACTTAGAAACCTTTAAACTCATTTATCTCGGTAACTAAGCGTCCTAGGAGCAAAAGGGCTTTAATCTGGTATCACTACAAAAATTAAAAAAAATTAAAAAATTCAATTCAAAATTAAAAAAAAATTTTTGACCCCTCAAATTAGTTTTTTTTACTTAGAAACCTTTAAACTCATTTATCTCGGTAACTAAGCGTCCTAGGAGCAAAAGGGCTTTAATCTGGTATCACTACAAAAATTAAAAAAAATTAAAAAATTCAATTCAAAATTAAAAAAAAATTTTTGACCCCTCAAATTAGTTTTTTTTACTTAGAAACCTTTAAACTCATTTATCTCGGTAACTAAGCGTCCTAGGAGCAAAAGGGCTTTAATCTGGTATCACTACAAAAATTAAAAAAAATTAAAAAATTCAATTCAAAATTAAAAAAAAATTTTTGACCCCTCAAATTAGTTTTTTTTACTTAGAAACCTTTAAACTCATTTATCTCGGTAACTAAGCGTCCTAGGAGCAAAAGGGCTTTAATCTGGTATCACTACAAAAATTAAAAAAAATTAAAAAATTCAATTCAAAATTAAAAAAAAATTTTTGACCCCTCAAATTAGTTTTTTTTACTTAGAAACCTTTAAACTCATTTATCTCGGTAACTAAGCGTCCTAGGAGCAAAAGGGCTTTAATCTGGTATCACTACAAAAATTAAAAAAAATTAAAAAATTCAATTCAAAATTAAAAAAAAATTTTTGACCCCTCAAATTAGTTTTTTTTACTTAGAAACCTTTAAACTCATTTATCTCGGTAACTAAGCGTCCTAGGAGCAAAAGGGCTTTAATCTGGTATCACTACAAAAATTAAAAAAAATTAAAAAATTCAATTCAAAATTAAAAAAAAATTTTTGACCCCTCAAATTAGTTTTTTTTACTTAGAAACCTTTAAACTCATTTATCTCGGTAACTAAGCGTCCTAGGAGCAAAAGGGCTTTAATCTGAACTTAAAAAAATGTAATTTTTTGCCCAAAAACACAATTTTCCTATAAGAAAATACTTTTAAATCAACTAACTCTACCTAATATTTTTTAGTTGAAACCTTTAAAAATAAAATTGATTTTACCATTCTTTACATTTCAATCTCCCTATTGTTTAATGTCAGTCGCCACCCCACCCCCCTCCCTACCCCTAACACTGACAACTAACAACTTTTTCCATGAAGAGAATCGAACCAGCGTCCTTCGTTTTGAAATTCTATGCTTTAACTACAATGCCACGGGGCCACTTGTCTTTTTGTGTTAAAATCATCATATTAAAGTCTATTTTTAGTAGCAACTTTTCGTTATTATTCACTTATGCCCTCTGTCGTTTTCTATAAACAACGTCCATGCCAGTGATGACATTTGTTTGCATTTATTACATCTTTTGTAACTTTTAAGGGCTCCACTAAACATATTTGATACATTTAGATAAATTTTCATAAACACACAAAATAAAGTAATATTACTGAAAAAAAAAACTCTTCATTATAGGGGAAAAAACTTCTATGATAGTCGTTCTTTTTAAAATTTAAAATAGTTTTAAAATTTTATTATTTACTTGAAAGCTTTATCAATATAATATGATACACAATTTTTATTATAATCGTTTTTTCCTTTTATAGACCCAAGTTAAAATTGCTCCTCTGTTAAAAAAATTAATTTCGATATTAAAATTTATTTTTAATTTTATAAAAATGTTAGTTAAGCTATTTTTATCTGGTTTGGCTTTAGTTCAGGTTTGTATTGTAATTTATTAAGAAAAATTACAAATATACGCGGTAATTTTTTTAAAGAAAACATGTGAAATTAGAATGTAATGCAGTATGATATTTATTACCATACTAAATCCGTCATTAGCATTCTTCGCACTTTACCTTTAGTTGTATACGTTGAAAACATTATCTATTTAACCAAACAATTTTGTAAATAGGAACTTGAAGAATATATAAAATATAAAATTTAAGTAATTTTAAAACATAAATCGTCGAATGTCAGTGTGTGTCATTTGTGAAAAAATCGTTAAAATTACATATAATTTGGTCAGGAGTGTGCTCCACCATCAAGGGTGTATGCTCTAACTACAATGCCATGGCGCCACTTGACTTTTTGTGTTATAATCATCATATTAAAGTCTATTTTTAGTAGCAACTTTTCATTATTATTCAATGATGCCCTCTGTCGTTTTCTACGAACAACGTCCATATCAGTGATGACATTTGGTTGCATTTATTGCATCTTTTGTAACTTTTATGAGCTCTGCTTAACATTATTGGTACGTTTAGACAAATTTTCGTAACTTTTTATAAACACACAAAAAAAAAATACTCGTTTCATTATTGAACTAGAAAGAACTTCTCTGATAGTCGTTTTTCTTAACATATCAATTCGGTTTTAATCACAAATGCTAGTAAAATCCTATATAATAAAAAGTTCGAAATAAATGAAAAATATTGTTGCTAAAATAGTACGGCTACCTCAATTAGGAAAAGTCGTTTTAATGTCTTAAAGTTTATATTGCGTACAAACTAAAGACGTGCACTAGTATATTCAACAGTATGGCAAAAACAGATATATCATATACATAACAAGTAAAACAGAAACAAAAGAACGCGTGAGTGTAGTTGATATTGTATTCTTTCGCTTGTGCGTACTCACACTATGGATATAAAGACCTACAGTTGTTTATGGTATTGCATAGAGTGAGCAAATTATCAGTTTTTTACTCTCAAATATCTGTTGTACCATGAGTATTTGGATATGAAACAGATATTTTTGATACTTGTGTGCTGCTTATGATAGAGGCGAGAACTAATAAGCAGTATTTTAACTTCGTACGTAATAACCCGAATTGTAATTATTATTGTTCAGCTGTAGTAATTAGTTTTTATGATTTTAAATGTAGAATTAGAAATATTTATAATATTAATGATAATTTTATTTTATAAAAACAAATGGAAAATTAATAAATTGTTGTCTAGTTGTGCGTTGAGTTATAACGATAGAATTAATTCAATTAAGAAATTTTATTGTATGTTTATTTAAAAATATTAATTCCTCTTTAACAAAAACTAGTCAAGAGTTAAAATTAATATATAAAAAAAGGTTTATTACATACATCTGTACAAACATATGTACATAAAAATAGGAGTTCCAAAAATTTCAATAAAAAAAAAATTAGGGAAAACATTTACATTTCTAGAATACACCCAGTAATAATATTGTCCTTTTTATATATGTACGTATTAAATAACGCAATTTTTATTTTCTATGCACTTAGAAGGATATTATAGTTATGTTATTTGTACATTAAAAATTTCTAAAATTTCTAACATTTACTAAAAAAAACTCTTTTCTGCATTAAAGAAAAGCCCTACAGCTTAAATAAATAGAGAGTAAAAATTATTCGAAATTAAAAAATTATTGAAAAGTTTTAAAGAAAAAAAATAAAAGAGTACAATGGACAAGCTCGTTGTAACTGCTTACCAAAGGATAGTCAGCTTAACAACGGTAAATATAAAATATAACAGTATAGTATATATCTTACTAGTGTGCGTAAATAAGTGGCTGTCAACCACTAATTAGAATATATAATGAATTGATTGAAAAATAAATTGTTAAAAAATGCAAGTTTCTTACTATAAATGGGAGCAATTAATTAGATGGACTAACTCGTTGACAATTTCATAAATGGTTATGATGTTGTTAATATTTTCACTATTTTCACTAGGGGTAATTTTATGAAAAAGTTTGAGCGATAATTAGTTAAATGGCTTTAAAACATACGTTTTCTTTTTTTGTACACTAAGTAAACGCCATAAAGCATTTTAAAACAATATTTTAAAGTGACATTTTTATCACAAAATTCTGGTGAAATATGTACGTTTTAACATTAGGCACTATAAGAATATATTTAGTTTTCGAGTAGGTAATAAGATTTGCTAGCTGGGGTTTGAATAAAATTTAGACATCAGACATCAAGTTTTATTCCTATCTCGTTTAAATTTAATAAGTTATTAAAATTTTCGAATGCATATCCATCAACGAAAGGGTTAAGGTTGTAATTCCATTTCATTACCATTATTAAAACAATTATAATTAAAATAAAATTATTAGCATGATATCGTAGTTATTTCTATCCTATTTCATTATTTCAACTAATGCCAATGCAATTTTAACGGTAATAAAAATTTATTTTTATTTTTGCTAAAAATATTTAAATATTCATACTTCATTTTAAAATTTTAAAAATAATTTGGATTCAAAAGGTATTTTAAAGCAAACTTAACATAAAAATATTTTTTAATTGATTTTAAATTATCAGGCTTTTCGTCTCTCTTAATATAGAAACATGCATACATATATTTATTTAGTTATTGTATCCTTAGAACTGTTGTAATTGTTGGTAAAAGTTGTTAAAAAACATAAAAGTAAGTTAAATACAATTATACGCATTAGATTCATAAATTTTTGTTAAAGAATTCTGTTTTGTATATTCAACTTCAATACAACACAATAAAACAATTAAAAATATTGATCATGTTTAGAAACAATAATTTTATTTTTTAATTTTAATAAACCAGCAGCACACAATAAGTACTCATGAGACAACCATTAATATCTGTTTATACCCGTTTGTGCAAATCATAGGAGAACAGATATGTTACTCTCATTCTCTCTTTACTCATTCGTATCCATCCAAAGAGAAAAAGTAACAATATCAACTTATATCAGAAACACAAAAGTATTCATCTATACGCACTCATAAGAGTAGACACACAAAAACTGATATAAACGGATATATCTGTGCACGTCTTTATTACAAACATTTATTTAAACATTTTAATTTACACTTCCAATTTTAATTTTATTCCTCCATTTTCCAGCGCGTGTGTAAAGACAATATATAGCCAACTAAGACTTATAGTGACTGACTATCTGACCCAATTGAATGCTGATACAAAAGCTACATTAATAATGGCATAAGAATATATTAAAAACTTTCAAAACTTACAAGTCCAGGATTACCAGCAATCTAGAATATAATAAAACACGGGGTTATTTCTGTTTTGCATTTGAATAGAACTTTGTAAAAAGGGCACTTAGAATCTTAGATCAAACATAGAATACTGTTTTTATTCAATGGTGCCCTCTGTTGTTTTCTACGAACAAAGTCCATGTCATTTGGTTGCATTTATTGCATCTTTTGTAACTTTTGACGGCTTCATAAATAAATAAATTTTCGCAACTTTTTATAAACAAACAAAATAAAGTAATATTACTGAAAAAATACTCGTTGCATTATTGGAGGAAGGAACTTCTATGATAGTCGTTTTTTCTTAACATATCAATTCGGTTTTAACACAATTGCTATTAAAATCCTATATAAAAAGTTCGAAATAAACGAAAAATATTGTTGCTAAAATAGTACGGCTACCTCAATTCAGAAAAAGTCGTTTTAATGTCTTGAAGTTTATGTTGCGTACAAACATTTGTTTAAAGATTTTAATTTACACTTCCAAACTTAATTTTATTTTTCATTTTCCCACCCATGAGTAAAGAGAAACAACTGAAACTTACAATGAATTGAACACCTTACCGAATTTAATGCTGATACAATAGCTACATTAATAATGGCTAATGAATATATTAAAAACCTTCAAAACTAGAACCTACTAATTAAATATTCAGCCCAATCATGAATTTTCTCACGGAATTTCTTCTCCACGGAAAAAATTCTTCTCGAGAAAAGATTCCTCCAGTTATGAATTCCGTGAAAACAAAATAATAAAAAAGTGATTTGAAGGGAGTTAATTTGTTTATTTAAATATAATATTTCTTTTATAATTCATAAAACCTACTTTTTTCCCTGAATTTTTTTTCACTTGACTGCGGAAAAAAGGAAAAAATTTATAATGGGAGAAAAGGAAAAAGTTGAAAAACTCACACGGAATTTTGGTTTATAATTGGTCTGATTTATAAACCTTTGTGAATTTTCAAAGAGGAATCATGGGCACAAAAGTTATTATTTTTAAATTAACGTTTTCATTCGTTTTTCTAACTTTTCTAGTTTAAATGTTTTGTTGTTTGGAGCAGGAGTTTTAGCCTTTCTTCTACAAAAATCGCCAGAAATTCGAAAATAAATGGTCAAAATCGTTTTAAGAATTTGAAGCTAACGTCAAAAAACCTTCAGATATTGATGTGAATGATTATATTATTAGTCTTTTGATTTGATTCGTTTGGTCCATAATGGTCCATTTAATATAATAATTTTTTTTTTACATTTGAATTAAAACGTTTGTTAATTAAACTTTTAATAATATTTACATTTAATTATTTTCAAGAATTGATTTTCCGTGTATAATTTCTACAATATCAATTTCTGACCCCATAAAGTTTATATGTTTTGAGTTCTTATGCATAGTAAAGTCGATTGTGCGATGTCATTTGAAACAAATATAGTTTGGTAAAGTAACTCCAATCAAAAAGCAAATATATGGGGCGATAGAGAATTAAAAAATAAGAAAAAAACGTTTAGTGAAAAAATTGGCGCTCGCCCATATTTTGCGAGTTTAGGCCTTCTGAACTTTTCATAGAAAAGTACGATTTTGCACCATATTTCTTAAGATATCAATATGAGTAAAAAAGCGAAAAACATATACTACAGTTAATGAAATGGATAATTGAAACTTAGAATTTTAATTGCACAATGTGCACGCAGGCAGAATGAATCAAACGCTGTATTCTGTTTTAATATTTTTTTCCTCAAAAATTTTCAAGTCATCATTTATAAATAAAGCACATAATTATGATCAATTTATAAAGTGTATAAACATATCCATTATTATGCCAAACAAATTCCTTACACTAAATGCCATTGACTATGGGTTAATAATTGAATCTGTTAAAATAAGTGATGAAACAATTAAAAATATTTTTGATAATGAATTCTACTAAGACTCGTGTGCGAAACAAAATGCAATATGCACTTCTTGATGCTTTATTGGGTGTTAAGTATCCTGTGATAGCAAAAATCGCATGCTGCACTTCTTTAATTATGTCTTCTAAAGAAATGCTTATAAATTCAATTCGTCTATAATCTATACCAAGAAAGGGACGCTGATGAATGTTTTGAGGATAAAGTGTACAGTAAATTGGAAATATTATAAGACTATAAAATTAATATTGTATATTATTTAATTAATCATAGATCTATTTATATGTTATATCTTCTACTTATTTAATAAAACTGTAACTAGTTTATCGTAAACGTTGTCCTTTCATTTGTTCACTAATTATTTGTTGTTTTTGAAATAAAACATAAATTACACATGTATGTATATATTTTAGGTATTTTTTTCAGTTTTGGCAAATTTTATCCATCTCGATGATAATTTTATATTACAAATATATCTCATAAAATCGTGTTGCCGTTTTTTTAACTTTGGTTGTGCCGAATTTCGTCGATAAAAAACTGACAACTGTGGTTGCTCCTTCGTATGGAGTCCTTGTGAGAATTTCTCAATTGTCGGTTTTACAATATAGGTGGCGTTTCCTTAACATGCATGTCAGTGATGCCATTTGTTTATATTTTTTGAGGTCTCCACATAACATGTATAATTTTGTTATATTTGGTTAAATTTTCGTAAACTTTTGTACAGACACAAAGTAAATAATATTAGTGAAAAAATACTCGTTTTATTATTTGAGGCAAGAACCTCTCTGATAATAGTTTTTCTTAATATATCAATATCAAAATCACATATAGTGGACGTTATGACTCCACTTCGATTTTATAAATTTGTCCTGTAATAACTATTGTACAAATTATAAATTTAAACAAAAATCTTTTTATCTATATATTCTTTTTTTTTACATTTATATTTTCTAATATTCTTTTGCCGTATCGAGTAAGCTTTGATATTGGGAACAAAATGTACATTTGAGGGCGTTGAATATTCTTCAATTCGAACAACTACAATGTGGTTTTTAGATTTTTAATATATTTATAAGTAATAATGTTCTTTCTGAGAAATATTTTAGAACATTAATGAACACTTGACACTTAAGTGCACCAAATAATCCTCAAAATATACGAATTTTTAAAACAAAACCGTCAAACGTCAGTATGGAAAGAAATCGTCAAAATTATGCAAAATCATCACATCTAACACCGCTGACCAGGAGTGAGGTGCATCCTTAAAAGGTATATTTATTTATTTTTTTTGGTATATTTGTTTAAACTTGGGCTGAAATCTCTTAATTAATTAAAAAAAAAACTCGATAAAAAATTTAATCTTGGCTGCGATTCGAACCGTGGCTCTTCGGTTCATAAGTTGGCACTCTACCCACTACATCGCCGATAAAAACAATAAGCCCAATAAGAATTGATTGAGAGAAACTTTTGCATACACAGTTTTCTACTAACACATTTGCAATAATTTTGTACTGAAACTGCTTATTTAAATCTAAGTTTTAGCTTAACAAAGTTTAAAATGCAGCGTATAAAAAATTTTGAAATTAAATATTTTCCAAAGATCATGAGAAATTCAAATGATGGTCACTTTAGTCAAATGATGGTCACTGTTCTTATAGGAAAGTGTAACAACAAATAAATTTTCATTGTGACGTCTACTTTTCGGAAAAGAAAGATGTCATCTTAAAGCTTTTCATTTATTGCAGTAACAGTATTTGATACAAGAGTCAAATCATCTTTTGTTTACAAAATAATTTGCTTAAAAAATTTCCGATAAAAGAAATGTTTGTACCATCAATGAAAAAGCAAATATTTGGTAATTAAAAGAATATTAAAATAATATTATTTTTTTTTTTTTTTTTAATTTAGCTTAGAATCTTCTAGCTTTGCAAGTGTTTTTGTTTTTTAAGAATTAAAAGTAAACAAGCCAGTAATGAAATATTCAATGCAATGTACTTTTTTCCGGTACAATTTTAGTAAGAATAATAAAATTTTTATGTACAATTAAAAATAAATTATACACATAAATGAAACTTAGATTATTTTTAATGTAAATATTTTAGCATATAAATTGCATAAGAATGTTTAATAGAACTAACTACAAAAATTATTATATTTATGATGCGCTTAAACATCATAAGCGCTTTAAAAATAATTAGTAATTAAAAAACTTTGAAATATATTATGGCATATATTTTCGTTATTTGTTTACTTATAGTAGTCCATGTAATTCCCAATTTTTTTAAAATTCGAATTTAAAAATATGTGTTTTTAAACATAATAATTCTGTAGACAGTGTTAAAAATTTTCCAAAACAAAATGTTCTGACAACTGATTTAGTACCATTATACCGGTAAAGTGAGGTGCTTTCACAATTGTATCTCTATTTCCTTTACGAAATTACATACTTTTACGAAATAAAAGTATTCTATATTGGAACCAAGGTTATAAAGGACCTCCTCACAAAATTTTGTTTAAATTCAATTGGTTGTTTTACGTTATGCAAACATAGGCAGACAGATAAAAATTCAAAAATAGGTGTTTTGCACTCCAAATCGATTGCTATCTACACTACCATCAATATTTTAAAAAAATATTTAAAACAGGGAAAAAAACGGTACCGTTTCGGATTTTGACGACAAGGATTTTTTTTAAATCATAGAGCCATACGATGACAAGTTTGAAATTACATTAAACTCAAAATATATTTTAAATCAGCAGTGCCCACGACTTTGTCTGGGTGTCATTTGTAATGTTCTTTAAATTCAAATTTAGATAAATGTGTTTTTAAGTGTTCTGTAGACAGTGTCAAAATTTTATACGGGTAAAATTGGGTACTTATGCATTGGTATCTCTAGTTTCACTACGAAATGACATAGTTTTATAAGAAAAGGTACTCTATATTTAAACCAAGGTTCTAAGGGACCTCTTCATAAAATTTTATTCAAATCCATTCAGCAGTTTTTACGTAATGCCAACACAGATGGAGAGACAAAAATTACAAAAATAGGTGTCTTGTATTCGATATCGATTGCTATCTACACCTGCATTAAAATTTTCAATAAATATTTCATTTACATTAATTACCCCTACAGCTTTGTTATATATAATAGATATTCTTAGTGACAGCAGTCAAGAACTAGAAAAAGTCATAGCGAGGATGGTGGAAAACAAAATAATTTGCTTACAAATTTAAGTCGCCAGTCGGTAGGACAAGCATATTTGAGTTAAACATACAATATATACGTAAGTGATTTTAAAATTTTTAAAAAACTTTGAAATATATTATGGCATATATTTTTGTTATTTGTTTACTTATAGTAGTCCATGTAATTCCCAATTTTTTTAAAATTCGAATTTAAAAATATGTGTTTTTAAACATAATAATTCTGTAGACAGTGTTAAAAATTTTCCAAAACAAAATGTTCTGACAACTGATTTAGTACCATTATACCGGTAAAGTGAGGTGCTTTCACAATTGTATCTCTATTTCCTTTACGAAATTACATACTTTTACGAAATAAAAGTATTCTATATTGGAACCAAGGTTATAAAGGACCTCCTCACAAAATTTTGTTTAAATTCAATTGGTTGTTTTACGTTATGCAAACATAGGCAGACAGATAAAAATTCAAAAATAGGTGTTTTGCACTCCAAATCGATTGCTATCTACACTACCATCAATATTTTAAAAAAATATTTAAAACAGGGAAAAAAACGGTACCGTTTCGGATTTTGACGACAAGGATTTTTTTTAAATCATAGAGCCATACGATGACAAGTTTGAAATTACATTAAACTCAAAATATATTTTAAATCAGCAGTGCCCACGACTTTGTCTGGGTGTCATTTGTAATGTTCTTTAAATTCAAATTTAGATAAATGTGTTTTTAAGTGTTCTGTAGACAGTGTCAAAATTTTATACGGGTAAAATTGGGTACTTATGCATTGGTATCTCTAGTTTCACTACGAAATGACATAGTTTTATAAGAAAAGGTACTCTATATTTAAACCAAGGTTCTAAGGGACCTCTTCATAAAATTTTATTCAAATCCATTCAGCAGTTTTTACGTAATGCCAACACAGATGGAGAGACAAAAATTACAAAAATAGGTGTCTTGTATTCGATATCGATTGCTATCTACACCTGCATTAAAATTTTCAATAAATATTTCATTTACATTAATTACCCCTACAGCTTTGTTATATATAATAGATATTCTTAGTGACAGCAGTCAAGAACTAGAAAAAGTCATAGCGAGGATGGTGGAAAACAAAATAATTTGCTTACAAATTTAAGTCGCCAGTCGGTAGGACAAGCATATTTGAGTTAAACATACAATATATACGTAAGTGATTTTAAAATTTGTATAAACATCATAGGTAAGATTTGTTTCATTCTGTTAGTGTTGTTTTCACTAGAGATATAACACTCTACGTAAGTTGTATTAATTTAAATTAAAAAAAGTTTACTAATGAAATTTAATTTAAAAATATATTTTTCAAATTTAATTTTTTGTTTTTTTATAGTTTAATATTTTAATAAATTATGAGTTGAAATGTGGAAATTATTAAAATTTATTTTTTTCTTAGGATTACAATAGTTTGCTGATCATGAAAAAAAGATTTTTTTTTTGGCCATTGATCAGATAATTATACATTTGTATTTTTTTAAGTATGTATTTCTCTTTAGAATATTATCCAGAGCCAAAAGCTGTTTCGATTAAAATAACTTATATCTCGCTTTAATGGGTTAATGTCAAAATGTGTTAAAATTTTTGAGGCCAATTGAACTACTTAAAAAATTATAACTATATTTCTTTAAAAAATCTTTATAAATTTCATGAAAATTCGACTTATATGCACTGCACTCAATAATTTCTTATACAATACGACTAATTAGGCATCATTCCACGCGTAATTTAATAACCGTTCTACATATTAATTTGTTTTAATGGATCCTGTTTTTACTCCGTATGAAGCTTAAAAAATAAATATATGTAAATCAAAAATTAAAAACGTACCATTATTACATATTTTTTTTCGTCAAAAGCACTCCCTAACTAATCTAGAAAAATGAAATACAAACTTTAAGCATATTCGTTGTATAGCGATGTACTTATTATTTTTTGCTTAGAAAAAGTTATTTTTTATTATTTGGAATCTTTTTTATCTTAATTTTTTTTTTAATCGACTTCAAAAAAAGAAGGAGATAATCAATTCGACTAATTGTTGCTTTTTTATGTTTATGACATCTCACTCAGTCATTTCTGAAGCAATTTTGAACTCGTTTTGTTATTTGATAGATTATGCTTACAGAATGCTCCCGTTTTAAAAACATGGGGTGTCCCCATACAATAATCATATTTTTTACGTGTATTATGAACTGTAAATTACTGCATATTACTATAGCTTCCAATCACAAAAATTTATATAAAAATAAACCGAAAAATTAAAGGTTGAACCTATAATTGATGTTAGTTTACTTATATGGGCCTATCTTTTGAACCGTTATAGACAAGCGCTTGCAAATCGGACAGAATGTCGATTGCTATGTTCGTTATATTAAAAAGTGGTAATATTTAAAATTATAAATTAAAGGGTGCGCCTATACTTCATTTAATTTCATATATATAGCCATTTTAACAGTTGTAGGCAGACGCTTGAAATTTATTGTATTTCCTGTAATTTAAACATTTCCTGTATTGCTAAGTCCACTATAACAACAAGTATAAAATTTGTATTTGGAAGTTAAAGGGTGTCCCAATAGTTAATATAATTTCAAGTATGTGGCCGAACTTTTAAACCGATATAGATAGAACGCTGAAACTTAAAAGGACTTGTATTGCTAAGCCCGCTATATCAATGAGTTTATAATTTGAATTTAGAAATTAAAGGGTGTCGCATAACTGATGTAAATTTTCTTATATGGCCATACTTTTAAACAGTTGTAGTTAAACGATTGAAATTTACAAAGAACCTGTATTACTAATTCCTCTATAACAAGAAGCTTATAACTTGAATTCAGAAATTAAAGGGTGTTCCCAAAATTAATGTAATTTGACTTATATGGTCGTATTTTTTAACCGTTATATACAAACACCTGAATTTTAGACAGAATGTCCACTACTTTGTTTTGTATAATAAGAAGTATAAAAATTTTAAATTATAAATTAAAGAATTTTTCATTAGTTTATACAATCTGATGTACGAGTACATATATGGCCGTTGTAGACAGACGGTTGAAATTTAGAAGGTATTAGAGGCTGAACAGTGTGGATTTGATTGCCATTTCAATGTACTTAAGACCCAGTGACACATTCAGTGTGGAATACTTTGATGAAATACAGCCACTGGTACGTAATTGTAGTGTGATCATTGGTGCTGACCTTATTGCAAAGCATCACTATTGGGGAGATTCGCTAACGAATGCGAGTGGCCGCAACCTCCGGGAATTTTTTTATCTAGTCCCGACATTGAAATTCGTCAAACCAACGGACCGACAAGAATTAACGATGTCTCTTCTTCCTTCATTGACTTTTTCTTGACATCTGTAGACATCATTACAGAAAGTACGGAATACCTTAGGACATTGGACTATGAGTCGGACCACAAGGCTGTAGTCATAGAAGTCTTGACTAGTGAATTTATAATACGAGACGCCCGACCAGGTTTGACTATGGCAAAATGAACAGACGAAGATTACCGACCAGACTGGCTCTAAATCTTGACCCGTGTGGACTATCTATTGATAGAAACGTGACAGCGACGGAAATTGATGAGTGTGTTGGAGCAATGCAAAGGCCCTTCCAAGATGCTATGGAGCATTCTTAAACGAAAGTCTCCACAGGAGCTAGAGGATTGAAGAAGCTACTACAACACGTTCTTCATTTTATTGACGAGAAAAAGCGACTTAGACGAATATTGCATAGGTGCGATGACCCAGGTAGACGAAATATTCTAAAAGCGGACGTTCCAAATTTGGACAAATTAATACAGGAGGTCATAGCTACTTTTAACGGGACCACTGGTCTAACTTTCTTCAAAATTTTCAACTTAACTTTAGGACATTTAGGAACTAAAGTCGACGGCGGGACTCTACAATCGAGCCATAATTCGAAACTTGGTGGATGCTGATGGTATGATTGTTTCTGACAGTTCTGGAGTGGCTAATCCGTTGGCAACCCAATTCTTTTAGATTAATTATTTTGATCAAAGTGCCCATTCAGATTCATTCGATACGAGTGCGCGGGCGGTTGTCTTGTCTTTGGACAGGCTGACACCTTTGACAGTTTTCGGCAGGACTCATACAGCTTACGGAGGACTGATTAATTCAAGCACAAACGTAGACAGACTAGGTTTATTGACTCTACATCTGAGGCGTAGATAAAATAAAAGTTCCTGTGGTATCGACCGGAAGGCGGAAATATATTTACCCAAATTATAGACCTTATACACCTTGTTTGACCATCGGCCGAGAACGGATTGGGACATCGGACAGGCTTAAATACCTGGGTGTTACCTTCCATGAGAACTTTGAGAGCTATCGGCATCTTGACGAAATTCTTGAGAGAAACAAGAGAATTTACTCTACATAGCAGGGAGCTCTCAAACGTAAGGGGGTCTTGATAGGAAAGTGCGTTTATTAGTATACCGCCAAATTATTCGTCCTATCATCTCCTATGCCTTTCCAGCTTGGCTCGGTATTTAATCGCACAAGATGGAAAGGCTACGAAGGTGGAAAAAAACACATAATGCACTTTTTTTATACCTGCTAAAGAAATGCTTAATAAATTCAATTCGCATACAATCTATTCCAAGAAAGGGATGCTAACGAATGCCTTGAGAACGAAGTGTACAGCATATTGGAAACATGATAAAACTACAAAGTTAATATTATATATATTTTTATAAATCAGATCTCTATTTATACATTTTTTATTGATTTAATTAAACTATAGCTAGTAAATAGTTAACGTAGTACCTTTCATGTGTTCACTAATTATTTGCTGTTTTTTAAATAAAACATAAATTACATGTGTATATATTTAAGCCATTTGATGAAAGTTTATTTAAAAAAATATAATTTTATTTACAAAATATGCATACATATATATTATGGACGAAAACTATCTAAAAATCGTTTTTGACAAATGGCTTCTAAAATATCGCTTAATCTCGCCAATATATAAATTATGTAATATAAGTTATAAAAAACATTTTTATTTAATTTACTTCTGTTATCACAAAACAAAAAAATTGCATTGCTTATAACAATCTAAAAAATGTTTTCATTTAAAAAAGGAATTCATTTTGTTCAATGTGATAATTGCCTTTTGTATCCTTACTGCGGTACATGTCACTTGTATTAAATCTACTTAACATATCTTCCGTAGGAATGAATGCGTTACATATTCATGTATGATATTACATTATTAAAGAATGACATTATATTATTAAAAAATGATGAAGTTCACATTGCATTTCATTTCTCAATTTGAAAAAGTTCTTTCGACACAAGCATATCTTGGGGGAATAACAATCATATTAAGGACGGCCATCGACAACTCCTTAAAGTACTAGCAGCATCCTAGTAATCGTAAACTTTAGGCCAGAATTTGTATAGGCCAAGGCGCATAATTTGCAGGTGGTGTTAATAGCCCAGCTGATGTTTGTTTATGTTCGACGTTGTTGTCAAAATTCTAAAATAATTTAAAAAATAAAAAATTTTCAAATAATTTAAAAATAGAAAAAAATTTTAATTTTACTAAATTAAATTTCAAAACTAAAAAGTTAAATATGAGTTATTGCTGCACATGTCGGAGAAAGAAACCAACTGTTACAACTTCATTTAAAGTACCAAGTGATGATGAAAGGATAAATTTAATTCGGCTTCCTCTTGTTTAGTTAGCTATTTTTGATATCAACGTGGTGCTCTGCAACAACAAAATGACATTAGGTTGTTGTTTTTATAGCCGTGCGGCCACCTAGTATTTAATGCGCCTTGGTATAGGCTTTTAGTACTTTATTATCGAAGTATTTAGTCCAGTTAATAAAAGGAAGTTTTACCGACTGTGTTTCATAAAAACGGAGTGCATAATTAGGGCATTCAAGTCTTTAAAAAGGTTCGTAAACTACAGAAAATTTTATTTGAGATACAGAACTACAGCATTTTGAAATTAAAAATTGACGATGAACTTAAAAAATACATATGTTTTTTGAAAGCCAACTTTTGTAAATATAGAAACAAAATTTCTTGTAAAACCATAGCGTTGGTTGGCGTTATCGTAGAGAAAATCATGAAAAATAACCAAAAATTTCGCCAAGTATTTTAAAAACCGTCAGGTATCTCGGCTCTCGCCATTTCAAAATTTTTATCGCCAAAGATTTTTCATCGCCACGTTTGGCGAGAAATCTCCATAACTGACAGCACTGGTTCTCTGGAGTCTAATTTCTTAATTGTCATGTTTACAATATAGGTGGCGCCTCCTTAACGTTCCTGTCAGTGATGCCGTTTGTTTGCATTTGTTACGTTTTATGTATTTTTTAAGGGCGCGAAGTAACATGAATAATTTTGTTATATTTGGTAATATTTTCGTAAGATTTTGTACAGACGCAAAAACCTCTCTGATAGAAGTTTTTCTTAACGTATCAATATCAAAACCCCATATAAAAAATTAGTTCAAAATAAACAATAAATAATGTTGATAAAGTTGCACTCTTTTCAATAAGTGAAAAATTACGAAATGTGTTTTGCTTCTTATGTTTTGTTATTTCACAGTTGAAAAAATGCTGCACTTATTTTGAGCGGAAAACTAGGGATGAAACGATACGAGTAAATACAAGTAAATATCGATACTTTCCTCTCGATACGAAGTACTTTGAGCATCGATACTTTACCACCGAGTACCAAGTAGGTCTCGGTAAAAAAGTACTCGTATCGGTCAAAAATACTCGTTGCATATTGACTTGAAGTTAATATTGAACGTGACTCCATTACAGTCTTTAGGAAATGTGCATAAATTAGTTATCTGTGGTAAAACGGTTAAAAATTAATAGGCCAGAACTTGTATAGAGTTTTTGGTACTTTTTAATGGAAATATTGAGTCTAACTTGTGTTTTATTAGTTAAAAAACTTCTTCAACTGCTGAAATATTTAATTTTAAGTACAGAGTTATGGCATTTTGAAATTGAAAATTTACAATAAACTTCGAAAATGTACATGTTTTCTGGAAGTCTGTCAAGCCTTTCTATTAACAACTTTTTTAAATATAGAAACAACTTTCTTGTAAAATTAACGTATCAGTTATATTTAAAACAGTCTTGTTCAGTTCAGTTTAAAATTTTGCGCTAAAATCAATGCTGTCTATATTTAAATAGCAATTTTGTAAATGTTTTTCCTCTTTAAATTTTTTATTCATTCATCGATATTTTCTTTATTAAAACTTTTGTTGCTGTCGATGCCATATCTCATTTAATTTTAACAATTTTGATTTTTTGTCTTATTACCTTTTCTTAACGCGCCTTTACCCTCTGATTGTTAACTCTAAAATTAATATATACTTATATAAACTAGGCAAAAAAAAGTGGGTCGTGCCATGGCGAAATCATGTACCAGATAGTGGCAATGGCGAATTTATTCATTTTCGCCGTTGCAGGAAACGTCAAAATTCATATAAAAATCTGACGCTGAGTTTTTGTGTATGGAGTTTGACATTTCCGTCATCGACAGCAATGTATAACTTCACCACTGCCACTACCTGGTAGGTATATCTTAATTTTAGAATTAATAATTCTTGCAAAAAAAAACCGACATCAAAACAGATTTCATCTGTCTGCTTATAACGGTTCAAGAGTATGGCCGCATAAATTAGGTTACATTAACTATTGGGACACCCTTATATCTCTAAACTTTATACTTGTTCAATAGTTTGGAAATATACATCAAATTACAGCAACTATAGGCTCACCCTTTATTTTCAAAATTCAAATTATATACTTGCTGTTGTAATAGATTTAGCAATCAGGTTCTGTGTAAATTTCAACCGTCTGTCTATAACGGTGCAACGGTTTGGCCATATACACCAGATTAAATCAACTATTATAAAACCTCTTTAATTTATAATTTAAAGTTTTTATACTTCTTATTATACGAAACAAAGTAGTGGACATTCTGTCTAAAATTCAGGTGTTTATATACAACAGGCCAAAAAATACGATAGAACAAAATACTTTAATTTTGAGGACACCCTTTAATTTCTAAATTTAAATTCTAAGCTTTTTGTTATAGCGGACTTAGCAAAACAGGTCCCTTGTAAATTTCAGCTGTCTGTCTTTAACGGTTAAGAGGTTCGGCCACATACAGTCTGTCTACAACTGTTTAAAACTATAGTTATATACAAAATTAAATGAACTATTGGAGCACCCTTTAATTTTAATATTAATACTTGTTACTATAACGACCATATCAATCGACATTATGTCAAATTTGCAAGCGTTTGTCTATAACGGTTAAAAAGATAGACCCTTATAAGTAAATCTACATCATCTATGGGACACCCTTTAATTTCTAAATTCAACTTATAAACTCGTTGATATAGCGGGCTTAAAAATACATGACCCTTTTAAGTTTCAACATTCTGTCTATAACAGATCAAAAGTTCGGCCACATACTTGTAATTACATCAACTATTGAGACACCCTTTAACTTCCAAATCCAAATTTTTACTTTTTATGATAGCGGACCTAGCAATTCTGTTTCGTTGTAAATTTCAAGGGCCTGTCTACAACTGTTCAAAAGTATACTTCAAATTAATCATATCATCAAAATAAATGAACTGAATTGGCGCACCCTTTAATTTATAATTTTTAATATTAAAGCTTGTTACTATAACGGCCATAGCAATCGACATTCTGTCTAATTTGCAAGCATTTGTATATAACGGTTCATGTAAGATAGATAAATAGGCCCATATAAGTAAATCTACGTCAATTATGGGGACATCCTTTAATTTTTAAATTTATTTTTGTATAACTTTTTGTTTTTTGGATCCATAGTATTATGTAGTCATTTTAAATTTTAAGGTTATGGACTGTTTTTTAAACGGGACCAATCTGTAAGCATAATCTATAATATTACCAAAAATTTTCAAAATCGGTTCAGAAATGACTGAGTTCTGCAGGCACAAAAATAAAAAAAGCAACATTCAGTCGAATTGTATAACTTCCTTCTTTTTTTAAAGTCGGTTAAAAATCAGAGGCGCCTCAAAGAAGTTAATAAGTTAAAAATCAAAATTGTAAAAAGTAAATTAGTTATGACATCGACAGCAACAAAAGTTTTAATAAAGAAAATATCGATGAATGAATAAAAAAAATATAAAGAGGAAAAACATTTACAAAATTGATTTTTGAATATAGACAGCCTTGATTTTTTTTACAAAAAAAAATATAAATATGTATATCGATCAGATACAGTGCTAAAAGAGGTGATATTGTAAATCAGCATGATCGGTCCATGTCCTTCGAGGCAACAGGCAAAACACCACGCCTACCTCTAATTTTTTCATATCATTTGGAACAAGAAAATAACTCCACTCAAAAATATTAATACAAGGGACGATAAAGAATTAAAAAAAAGAAAACAACATCAAGTAAAAAAATAGCGACTTGCCCATATTTTTCGAGTTACGTGGCAATGAAATTTTCAAATTTTTTTAAATATCAATATGGGTATCATTTTTAAGCTTCTAAAGAGCGTTTTAAAGGAATTTTAAAATGCTTAATCCATTAAGAGCCGATGGCATTTTTATGTAAAATTACAGACATGTAGTACCAATTTTTTTTAATTCTCTGCCTCCTCAATATTTCCTGTTTTGATTGGAGGTTTCTGAGATTCTGCATTAATAAAATATTAATGTTTTGCTTTTAATATCAATTATAAACTTTCAGCTTCATAACCTATATGTAAACATGTTAACAATATCCTTAAAGTACAAAATATTAAGAAAATATATGTTTGTTATTTTTGAGAATTTTCTAAGAATACTTATACTTCTTTTTTAGAAAATTTATAAACAATTATAATAAAATGTGTTTGGTAGAGGAAACAAGATATATGTATATCATCTAAAAGACGTCTTGAATTTGTTTATGCTTTTAAGAATAAACAACAAAAATTTTTAAAAACTTTTATTTATAGAAGAGAAACCTTCTTGAATGTTACGTAGTTTTCCTATATTGGAGGCATTTTTTTTCTTTCTTCTAGCTGTGTACAAACAAAAAAGTGTTGCAAAATTCACCATTGCTTCAATGTTCCTTTTGCAACAGACTCAAAATGCAGCCATCTAGGTTGAAAATCAAACAGAAAGTGCCATATAACAAAAAAGGTGCCAAAAAGGGTAAAATATATCAAAAAGTGGCAGATTCAGCTCTTATTAAAAATAGGGCACTGAAAGGGTCATTAGTTCGAGAAAATAGCAATTTGCTACTTTAGTAGCAAAAACGGTCACGCTGCATTACAGTGCAGTCACACGGTCAAGTTTTTGTTTAATTTTCTTTCAAGAAATTTACACGTACTGCTTGTCAAAATTCATAAAAATTGAAAGTTTTAAGCAAGATGTCGTCAAGAAAACAAATAAAATTTATTTGGAGGAAAAAACTTCAAACAGCTGTTTTCTTGAATGTAATTTAACACTCAATTGAGCGAAAACTTGAAAGCAAATTCTCAGCAAATTTTTAAATTGCGATTGTATTGGTAAAAAAATGAGAGAAATTTTAAAAATTGAATGAAAACTTGATCTTCTGACACACAAGTTAGACTAACGATATGTATTTTTATTTTTCTTTGCCTTAATTTTATGAAATAAACGACCGATACGAGTAGGTATCGATACTTTCTGATCGATGTTGAGTACGTATCGATTTTTTTCGATCGCTTCTGTATCGAGTAAAAATATCGATACCCTAGTGGTATCGTTCTATCCCTACGGAAAACTATGTACCCTGTTTAAACTTCCGAAAAATGTTAGCAACCTTATAGCATGTTTACACGGCAATGTGAAGCACTTGCTTCGCTCTCTGAATCATGATTGCGAAGCATGCTGTTTCCACGACACATACTACATGCTTCACATTGACTGCTGTTCTAAAATTTTGTTTTTCGTTTCATTTTTAGTGTTTGTAATTAATAAAATTTTAAATTATAATATAATTATTTGTTTTTATATTAACACATATTCACACAGCACTTTTAATATTGGTTTACTTTTTTTGTTTACATTTATATACAGCTAGTTCAGATAAACTTGCGATAAAAATTAGGGAAGACAGAAATTTTTCATGCTTCGCAAGTAGATTCAAGCTGAATCGTCTCAAAACAAAATGCTTCGCTCTCAAAATTTTATATGGCGAAGCACGTTGATTCGGTCGTGATTGAGCTGTGAATCATGAAAAGAGAGCGAAGCAAGAATATTGGGCTCCGTGTAACATAGTAGCGCATGTTTGATGAGAATATATAGCCAACTGAAACTTAAAATGACTGATAGTCTTAACCAATTGAATACTGATACAATAACTACGTTAATGATGGCTGGGTAGATTTTAAAAAACTTCCAGGCTATAGACCTTTTAAGTCCAAAATTTCCTTTAATTTTAAATATTTATAAACATCTCTCAATTTTTAGACAAGTATTATGGGCCTACAACGTATTATTTTTTAATAACCGTTTTCATGCGTTCTTCTAACTTTTCTTTTTTGAGTTTTGTTTTTATTTAATAAATAATTTTGTTGCCTTGTTATTTTCCCTGAAATATAAAATAAACTATTTACTATAACTTATATAAATTACATAGAATTAGTACTTATTTAAGGAAAATTTTAAAATATAACTTTTAGTGAAAAAACGTAAAATTTTTTAAGAAAATGCGACACTGGTGCATGTGGTGTTGATTGTTATTAGATGCCAGGAGTTTTTGACTTTTTTCTAGAAAAATCTTCAGAAATTCGACATTTATTCCTCAAAATTTTCATAAGTAGAAAATAACATCACAAGCCATTAAAGATTAAAATTATATAATCAGCCTTTTGTTTAGTTTGTTAACGTTAAATAATGGCCCATGTAATTTAATAATGTGTATGCTTTAAGTTTTTGAATTAAAACAAAGCTATTCTCCCGTTTTTAATTGAACTTTTAGTAAAGTTTACATATAAACAATCTCAAGAATTATTTGATAAATAAAATTCCATTTTTTTATTTCTAAAATACTACACTATAAATTTGTATTCGTACTTTAATTATTTATAACTGAGATTTCAAAATCTAAACTTTTTTACTTGAAAGCATAATTTAATATACATGATTCTATATACCCGATTCTAAAAATGTATGTTTAATTTTATAAAATTAATAGTTACACTGTTCTTTGTTTGTTTGGCTTTAGTTCATGTTACTATTTTAAATTCTTAATTTATTAGGAAAGAAAAATTACAAATATAGTTCTTGCGAAAAAAAAAACCGGCTTCAAAACAGATATCATCTGTCTGCCTATAACAATTCAAGTGTATAGCCACATAAATAAAAATTTTCTCTTTTATTCACTTGCTTTTGACTAAAAATCTTGTTGCAAATGCAACAAGATCCTACTGTTTCCTCACTTGTTTTGCATTTTATATAAGTATCTATAATCATTTGGCCAACATATGGAATATGAAAATTTTCATATGCCAATAGTTTATCTTGAAAATTGTTAAGCAAAATATTAACTGCAACGGTTTGTCAATATTCTTAATATTATTATGTTATTCTTAATATTACGGAAACCAGTTGGGCCAACATATGGAATATGAAAATTTTCATATGCCAATAGTTTATCTTGAAAATTGTTAAGCAAAATATTAACTGCAACGGTTTGTCAATATTCTTAATATTATTATATTATTCTTAATATTACGGAAACCAGTTGGGAATATACACTTGCTTATTACGTTTTTTTTAATTTTTTCCTCTGCTCATTCATCTGTGCTATAAACCAACTGTAACATTTTGTAGATTTATTAAAGTTTATATGGCGGAATTCATCAAAAAAATTGAATCTCAGTGTTGTCACTTAAATTTTAAAAAGTTTTAATAGACCGAAGCGCCTTTTTGCTTAGTAACCTTTTACGCGACTACAACTATATATGTAAGTTGCTTCGTTAAAGTCAACGTCATCATATTTTAAATATTTTTCCGTTAGCGACAGTGATAAATTTTTTATTAAGAGTATTATTACAATAAAATATTTTTACATAGGTAAATATGTTTAACAAATTTTAACAAGAAGTTGCAATATTAGGTGTCAAGCACCTAAGCTAAAAAAATTTAATTTTGGGAAAAGAATCATCAAATCTTATACTATGTTTCCACGGAGCCCATTGTTCTTGCTTTGCTCTCTCATTCATGATTCACAACCAGCGTTGCCGCTTTGGTCCAATCGGACCAAACTTGGTAGTTTTTCGTTTTTAAAAAACAGTTTGGTAGTTTGGTTGGTTTGTTGCATTTTTTTAAATTTTTGGTAGGTTTTCCTCCCGTAGCAATTTTTTAGCAATAGTAAATTTTTTACCTTAAAAATTCAGAACATAAAATAAAAAAATGTAACTTTGAATTAAATATAAACAATAACTGTGAATAGTTTTACCACTGTTTTCAAAAACTGTTTTAGGTGTAATAAAAACATCTCTGCTTTTTTGCATAAAGATGATTAAAGCTATAGCCATCTCTGGTTTAAGAAACGCGAACAATATTATGAAATTGAAGTTAACAATATTTTTGAGTGAAGGCTTATTTACAAGTGTTTGTATTAAAAAAATTAACAGACAAAATGGAAAAGTAAGTAAACTTTATTAATTGTATATATGTACCTATTAATTACATAAATATTTACTGATATTGAATGTAAAAAAACAGTAAAAAAATATTTTAAACTGAATGGTTGAGCGAATTTGATTGGCTCCAGGAAAGGGATGGGTGTTCATTCTGCATAGTATGCTCTAAAACTATTTTAAATCATAACATCTATCTTAAAAATCACCAAAGACAAATTTCCACCTCAACAAATTTTTCCGTAAAACCAAGTGAGTATAACAGAGTTTATGTGCATGAAACGCATTTTTAAATTTTTGGTAGGCTGTGAACGATTTTGGTAGGATTTTTGAAAATTATTGGTAGGAAGTCAATTTCTTGTGTGGCAACGCTGTTCACAACCCAATCATGAGCGAATCAATGTGCTTCGACATATAAAATCTTGAGAGCGAAGCATGTTATTTTGAGATGATTCAGGTTGAATCTACTTGCGAAGCATGAAAAATTTCTGTCTTCCCTAATTTTTATCGCTAGTTTATCTGAACTAGCTGTATATATATGTAAACTTAAAAATAAAACAATATTAAAAGTGGTGTGTGAATATGTGTTAATATAAAAACAAATAATTATATTATAATTCAAATTTCAATTAATTACAAACACAAAAATTGAAACGAAAAATAAAATTTTTGAACAGAAATCAATGCGAAGCATGTAGTTTGTGTCGTGGAAACGGTATGATTCGCAATCGTGATTCAGAGAGGGAAGCAAGTGCTTCATTTTGCCGTTTAAACATGTTATTATATTGGTTGAGGAATCTTAAAATTAAGGTAAAATCTCATTCTGGCATCGCTGGTCACTTATGTGATTTCGCTTTACTGCACGATGACATTAGTTTGGCTGTTAATTGTCAACGTCTTCTGTTTTGCGGCGAATGTTTTTTTCCAAAGTAAAAAATACTTTAAGTTGAAGCGACATTTAATTTAGTTTAATAGTATTGTGATTAAAACTTCTTAAAAATGAATATGTACTTTACATGCAGATATGTATAAAAATAACAAAACATCAAAGATTTGAGCAAAAACATTAAAAATGTTAATACAACTATTATAGAGTGTGACGCGAGTGGAAATATAAATGTGCATATATGTAAATACAATATATTGAATTAAATTTTTGTTAATGCAATATTTTAATGATTAACTGCAATAATAATTACTGCATAAAGGTACTATATAAATATATTATACAATACATGAAGAAAATTGCTAAATGTATATTTAATACATATACATCTGCACTGTAATAGATGAGAATGAAAAAGGAAATAACCGCAATGTAAAACCGAAGGTTGGCTTATCGTTCATTTTTTATGGTTTTTAGCAAAATAAATATATACATACATATATATGATTGTGTTTACAATATAATCGGTGAAGCGTTCTGAAGGTGTCCAGGATGAATATGTATTAATATATAGTAGATCTATATCGATATTATTTTGCTTTGGATTCTATAAACTGTTTGTATCGGAGTTGTAAGCCGATGAGTTCTTTTGTGGGTGAAGAAGGTGTAAATATATCGGTGAGGAAGGCATATTCGAATGCAAGGATATCATGCGTAACTATTTGATTCTGGTGAAAATATGTCAAACAGGGCCAACTTACACCTTTTAAGTTTTTATTAATTTTTTGTTTGCTTGAACGAGGAATAGAGAGGCTTTGTTGTTTGTTGTTATTGTTTGTTTTAATTAGGGAAACTCAAAAATTTATAATAACAAATATTAAATTACGTGCGAATGTACAAATTCCGATGACAACATAAATTTCATTGTTAAAGCGTACGAGGAAACTAGCTGCAACTTTACAAGAGAATTGAGAAGTGGCACGGTATAAATCAGGACTTACAAATCGCTAAATAAGGTGAATAGTGCAGACGGAAGGCAAGCTTAGCTTAGCCGCTGCTAATGTCTAAGAGCTGTCGCTGCTTAGATCTAGTTTACAGACGCAGCTCAAAAATGTAAAGTGAAAAATTTTGAGCTGATGCCTAGTTTCGGAGTTATGCACATATCGAGTGTTATGGCGGATTTTTTTCATATAAACATAACTACCTACATATATCAAATAAATTAAGTTTACCAGCAACACCTACGATACGAAAAAAGATTTAGTAAGCGAAGTTGTTATACCACAGAGAAGAAAATTTGTGCCCCGGCCAAAGATCGGCTATGCAACTTTCATTTAAATTCTTTTTGTAAATAACATTTAAATCAGCTGAACAACTGTTTTTGTGTGTTTATATGAAAAAACATAAATTTTTTTTGGTTGTAAACTGATTTAATTTTTGTTTACTCTTTTTTTTAGTTAAATGCGTATTTAAATTTCCTTTCCAATGTTTAGTAGCCCCTAAAAGTCTAATGATGTTTCCTTTCTTTTGTTCTCACCATAGTTTTATATTCATCTCGCTTAGATTTTCTCTAGAAATACAAGGAATTTGAGCTGGATTAAAGACTATAGCCGGCTTAATTATGATGAATTAACTTAATATGTTGATATGTTTGACATATCTCCTATTTTTAGTTCCACATTGAATAAGTTAGTAACAGAACTTAATGATTTAGTTCTCACTTTTAGATCTAGACCTAAATTTAATAATGTCAATTGGATGAAATCGAGGGAAATAGTGACAGACTTGTTCATTGCGTAATTTTGCATACGGTGTTTACCTAAGACAACCGTCTGAAGAAAACTTGAAAATATATTGCAAATTAAACAAAACTAAGTCTGTTATTAGAAGAATTACAATTTTGATAATTTTACTGATCGTCATAATTCTTTTCATTTTAATGTTATTACTAAATACGACCTTATTATTGCAATTAAATTGATTAAATCTTATTCATCAGGACATAAAAAGATTCCAAAAAAAAAATTAAAAATTATTTTCCCTTTAATATTAATTTTCTTACGTCATATCATAAACAATATTTTTACTACGTCTAAACTTCCCTTAACTTGCAAATTAGGACAACTTAAGACCAATTAGTATTTTACCGGCTATGTCTAAAAATGTTCAGATTGTTTTTCTCTTCTTCATCCTAATCAATAAGCTTATCGTCGTATCATAATACTACTTCTTTACTAATTTCACTGACTGATTCAGTAAGGCGTTTCGTATTAGGAAACTTCAGGAAAAGCTTAACTTTTAAAAATTTGCCTGTCAATTAATATATTCATACTTAAGTGATCGATCACAGTATGTCTCCATAAGAGGACTTGTTTTTGTGTATTGGTGTGGTTAGCTCAGGTGTCCCGCAAGGATCCCTACTCGCCCTAATACTTTTTATAATATATTTAAATGACTATATTTCTCTTATGGTCAGGAAACCCTGCACTTCTTATATTTTTGTTAATGATATTTTTCTTGTCCACAATATTAATCCTCAAACAGCCACTACGTTTAATGTTATCTAAATTCCATTTTTAATTGAATACACCAAAATTATCTTGACATTAATTCATCAAAAACACGGGATTTGTATTTTCATTTACCTACCCAGCATGTTATTTATCCTGTGATTTATGTGGGACATAGTCTTATCACTTATGTTAATTCACTGAAATGTCTTGGTGTCATTGTTGATTCAAGATTCAAATTTGAAAGTCATATAAATTCTATATCTAGCCAAATTACTTTCATTCTAAGGAGACTGTATGGCTTGAGGCCTTACATGCCTAAGCATATAAGAATTCGGTTGTCCCATGCTTTACTTATGTCTAAAATTAACTATTGCTTAGAATTTTTCTCCGGATCACAAACTGTTAACATTGATTACCTTAAAAGAATTGTCAGGAAAATTGTGCGTGTTAATGAATTTGTTTCACAATTTTTATGTTTAAAATTTATGATTATAGATAACTCATTCCTCTTCTAAATTTATTTTGTTTTTTAAATTTTACTCGCAATATACAAATTTATATACCCCGAATATTTCTATTTATTTTTAACGTTCATTTAGAATTCGAGTAAGCCGCATTTGCACGTATAATGTCTGTGGCATCTAAGGATATTCTCGAATTCCTTAATATTCCTTAGTGTAATATTTGTTTGGTTTGGGAGCCTTTTCAATACTTTATTATTATTATTTTATTATAATGATAAATTATATTAGGTAATAATAATAATTAATACTTAATCTTGTAAGTTGATAAATTACACTATAAACATATGTATTATGTATTGCAAATAAATAAATTAATTAATAAATAAATTAAAAATTATTCGTTATATGCAATATTATACATACAAACTTTGGAGGTCCGTAACTACAAAACTATGCGTCAGCCCCAAAATTTTAACTTCGCATTTTTTGCTTAAAATGTTATTTAACAACCCGTAGGCAACTTCTTTTTCATTTTAAGCTACGTTCGTAAACTAGATTTGTTCCGCTGTCAGAAAACATTTAAGTCTGCTAAACAACAGCCGCCGATTAACTTTTTTTCAATTGCAAACTATTGGATTAACAAATGTATGTTCTGGATTGTGTGAATGTTTAGAAACAGATTAGTATTTAAGTATATGTTTAGAATAATTAAGAAGCAATATATAAAAGTTAAATAAAATATTAAGGCGTTATCCTGCAAAAATTAAAAAATATATATTAAAATTATTAAATTATTAAAAATATAAGATTCGGCAAAGCCGAATATAGCACTCTTACTTGTTTAATATTTATTTACACTTATACCATAGTTGCGTGATATCACCCATTTTGTATTGAAAACCTGAAGGTTTTATAACAAAAGCCAAATTGATTAAATGATAATAAAAATCAAAAAAGATAATAACAAACTTGAAAATCTTTTATACAAAAAACACATTAACCATTGAGTAACTTTTTAGAAAAAGCTTAAATATATTCCACCAGCAAGCGTGCATTAATGACTAAATTTTTAAACTATGCGTATCACACACACATTGATCGGCCACTTAAAAAAACGAATTTTCATGACATTTTAAAAGGAAGTAATAACGGAACGGCCAACAATGTTCACGTAGATATACTTATGTAGCAATGCACAATGATTTCGGCTTCTCAACAATGTTAGTAGAAGTACTATATATGTACTTTAATATATCAATAATGTTTATTAACGAAAATGTTAAATGCTACCATCTTATTTCTAGCCAAATTACTTTCATTCTAAGGAGACTGTATGGCTTGAGGCCTTACATGCCTAAGCATATAAGAATTCGGTTGTCCCATGCTTTACTTATGTCTAAAATTAACTATTGCTTAGAATTTTTCTCCGGATCACAAACTGTTAACATTGATTACCTTAAAAGAATTGTCAGGAAAATTGTGCGTGTTAATGAATTTGTTTCACAATTTTTATGTTTAAAATTTATGATTATAGATAACTCATTCCTCTTCTAAATTTATTTTGTTTTTTAAATTTTACTCGCAATATACAAATTTATATACCCCGAATATTTCTATTTATTTTTAACGTTCATTTAGAATTCGAGTAAGCCGCATTTGCACGTATAATGTCTGTGGCATCTAAGGATATTCTCGAATTCCTTAATATTCCTTAGTGTAATATTTGTTTGGTTTGGGAGCCTTTTCAATACTTTATTATTATTATTTTATTATAATGATAAATTATATTAGGTAATAATAATAATTAATACTTAATCTTGTAAGTTGATAAATTACACTATAAACATATGTATTATGTATTGCAAATAAATAAATTAATTAATAAATAAATTAAAAATTATTCGTTATATGCAATATTATACATACAAACTTTGGAGGTCCGTAACTACAAAACTATGCGTCAGCCCCAAAATTTTAACTTCGCATTTTTTGCTTAAAATGTTATTTAACAACCCGTAGGCAACTTCTTTTTCATTTTAAGCTACGTTCGTAAACTAGATTTGTTCCGCTGTCAGAAAACATTTAAGTCTGCTAAACAACAGCCGCCGATTAACTTTTTTTCAATTGCAAACTATTGGATTAACAAATGTATGTTCTGGATTGTGTGAATGTTTAGAAACAGATTAGTATTTAAGTATATGTTTAGAATAATTAAGAAGCAATATATAAAAGTTAAATAAAATATTAAGGCGTTATCCTGCAAAAATTAAAAAATATATATTAAAATTATTAAATTATTAAAAATATAAGATTCGGCAAAGCCGAATATAGCACTCTTACTTGTTTAATATTTATTTACACTTATACCATAGTTGCGTGATATCACCCATTTTGTATTGAAAACCTGAAGGTTTTATAACAAAAGCCAAATTGATTAAATGATAATAAAAATCAAAAAAGATAATAACAAACTTGAAAATCTTTTATACAAAAAACACATTAACCATTGAGTAACTTTTTAGAAAAAGCTTAAATATATTCCACCAGCAAGCGTGCATTAATGACTAAATTTTTAAACTATGCGTATCACACACACATTGATCGGCCACTTAAAAAAACGAATTTTCATGACATTTTAAAAGGAAGTAATAACGGAACGGCCAACAATGTTCACGTAGATATACTTATGTAGCAATGCACAATGATTTCGGCTTCTCAACAATGTTAGTAGAAGTACTATATATGTACTTTAATATATCAATAATGTTTATTAACGAAAATGTTAAATGCTACCATCTTATTTGCAGTTATTTTTTTTTTAATGATTTTTGACAGTAAATTTAAGTCCTTTTCTGTATGAGAAGATAACAAGTTAGCTTAGATGACAGAGTCATTACACTGACTTACTCAATCAGAAAGATCAGAGCAAAATGTGCTACACTGTCACGTTAAACAAATGTTACCCCGATCCCAAACAAAGCATATTTTTAACAGATCTAATATTTGTAATAGTATTTAATAAATTTAAATGAGATAAAAAACATGCAAGAGTGATATATTCGGCTATGCCGAATCTTATATACCTTTCGTCATCTATGTAATTCTAGTTTAGTGAAGTAACTCGAATCAAAAAAGCAAATTTTGAAGTGACAGAATATATATACTTTTACTTTTAATGACATTGGCTCTTAATGCATTTAAAAAAATTTTAGTATTTCCTCAAAGATCTCTTCAAAAGCTTTAAAATGATACCCATATTGATATATTTAAAAATTTAAAGATTTCAGAGCCTCGTAACTCGAAAAAATGGCGAGCGCCAATTTTTTAAGTTGATGTTTTTTTTTTCTTATTTTTTAAATCTCTATCGCCTCATGTATTTATTTTTGAATTGTAGTTACTTATTGTTATTGTTTTGCCTGCTGCCTCAAAGGACATGGACCAATCATGCTGATTTCCAATAGCACCCTTTCGACACTATATCGATTGACATATTAATTTTTTTTTTTTTTTTGTACTAGAACGGTCGGATAGACGGACATCGCTCAATCGACTCAGTCAGAATATATATACTTTATGGGGTCGGATATGGATATTGTAGAAATTACACACGGAATGACAACCTTAGATATGTCGTCAAACTGAAAATTTAATCGCCGAAAATCGTAATAACTAACACATCTAACAGACGTGATCCTTGTTTATTAAACTTTTTAAAGCGAAAAAATATGTACATCTTATGAATACTACGTTGCAAGACTTGTATAGATGGAAAGTGCTTATTCTGGAATGTGAATAAGCACGAAATTTCTTTATTACCGTTAAGCCTTTTATTCTTAGGTCATAAAAGTGTCATTCTGAAATATTATGTAAATTCCTTTTCTTAAACTTTTATTTACTATTGAAGACTATTTATTAAATTCCGTCTATATACAGACTACAAATAAAAATCTTATTCATTTGCATTTGAGCCTTAGAATTAAAAATTTCGATTGCTCCAATGTAAACTATTTTTAATTTAGTTTGAAATTTTTGTCATTCCAGATCTTATTCAAAATCTTATTAATTTGCATATAAGCCTATGAATTAAAGTTTTTAATTGTTTCAATGTAAAATATTTTTAATTAAGTTTTGTTCTTTATCATTCCAGATATGTCGAAAACTGAATTCCAAAAACTTCATTTAAAAGTTAGGACCACTTTTTCATTTGCAAAAACGCAGCAATAAAAATAAAATACGTTATTGTAAAGTAAGAATGAATGAGTGAATGAAAATAAGAATGAATGATTATGAATTGCTAGTATTAAAATTTGAAGTTCGTGAAACGTTAACACAAAAAAGGGTAAAATGCAAACCGGGAGTTATTAAACTGTTTTCACTTTTCTGTAGTTTATTTAATAGCCTAAAAGGAAAAGAGCGTCTTTTAATACTAAACATCATTTTATAAGCTGCTGAATTAGAATAATCTTTTGGAGTGAAAAATTTAGATCGTATTTCACACAACTGGATTGTGTTAAATATCATCACTTACATATGTAAGTGCCGATTTCATTCAAAAAATTCAAAAAAGAAAACTGTTTGTAAGTTGATACAAGCAATTGCGCCTATTAGCAAAATGTCATCATCGACGTTGAAACAATATCATAAAGGTCCATCTACCAACAAATTATCAGTAGATAAACTTTTACGTGTGGGATGCTACGATTTGGAGAAGACTATCGGAAAAGGAAATTTCGCTGTTGTGAAATTAGCTTCAAATGTTATAACTAAAACTAAGGTAAGAAAAATTTTCAATATTAAATCCATAAGTTCAATTTTTCTACAATTTGTTTTTTGGCAAAAGGACACTGTAAGCATCAAAAAAGTTAACAGTTATATAACTTGCATAAAAGATCTTGATACAGTACACTAATAACAAATTAAATTCCTAAACGTAATTGAAGAAGGAGATTATCCATTCGTCTGAATGTTTCTTTTTTAAATGTTTGTGCCTGTAGACCTCAGTAATGTAATTTGATATATTATGCTTACAGATTAGTCCCGTTTCAAAAACAGCTTATAATCTTAAAAATTAAAGGGTGTCTCCATAGAACATACACATTTCTTACGTGTTTTATGAACTGTAATGAGCACTTTTTGAAAATTTAAAATGACTGCGTATTTTTATAGCTCCCAATAACAAAAAGTAATACAAAAATAAATCTAAAAATTAAAGATGTCCCCATAGGTGACGTAAATTTACATATGTAAATGTTCCTATCTTTTCAACCGTTATAGACAAAAGCTTGAAAATTGGACAGAATGCCTATTACTTTGAACTAGTTAATGTTATTTAATATATGCTAAACCTTTGAACCGTTATAGATAGACAGCTGAAATTTACAAGAAACCTATATTGATAAGTCCACTATATACACAAGTTTATAATTTCAATTTAGAAATTAAATGTGTTCCCATAATTGAAGGAAATTGACTTTTATGGGCTTATCTTTTGAACCGTTATAAAGAAATGGACAGAATGTCGATTGCTATGAAAGTTATAGTAACAGGTATATACATATGTATATTAAAATTTTTAAATAGTTCTTTTAATTTGATGTATATATGTACATAGGCATGGTTTTGAACAGTTGTAGACAGCCGCTTTAAATTTACAAAGAATACGTTTTCCTAAGTCCGCTATAAAAACAAGTTTACAATTAGAATTTAGAAATTAAAGGGTGTTCCCAAAATTAATGTAATTTGACCTATATGGCCGTATCTTTTGAACCGTTGTATACAAACACTTGAAAATTAGACAGAATTTAAAAGTCCCTTTTCCAGAAAAACAATTTACGATTCTTTTCGTTTATATGATTAGAAACATGCAGAAAGTTAACTTTGTCCAGATTTAATATTCAATAAAAATAAATAACATTATATAACTTTGTATATATAAACAATATTTACTTCTGTAACTTTACATACATATGTATTTTGCTAATGTACACATGTATGCTAAAAGTTTTTATTTCTTAGCAGAAATTTAAATACGCAGATATTTGTTAAAAAAAATTGTTTTTTGTCTTTGCTTTTTAGGTAGCTATAAAAATAATTGACAAAACATGCCTCAATAAGGAATATCTTGCCAAAACTTTTCGTGAGATTTCCATTTTAAAAAAACTTCGACATAGACATATAACACGTTTGTATGAAGTAATGCAATCTGAAACAATGATCTACTTAGTTACAGAATATGCCTCGAACGGCGAGATATTCGATCACTTGGTAGAAAACGGGCGCATGAAGGAACCGGAAGCTGCACGAGTTTTTTCGCAGTTAGTGTCTGCAGTACACTACTGTCATTGCATGGGTGTTGTGCACCGTGATTTGAAAGCGGAAAACGTACTATTAGATAAAGACATGAATATAAAACTAGCAGATTTTGGTTTTAGTAACAAATTTGAGGAGGGTATTTTGTTAACAACATGGTGTGGTTCGCCACCGTATGCAGCTCCTGAAGTTTTTCAGGGATTAGAATATGATGGCCCTAAAGCTGATATATGGAGCTTGGGCATAGTTCTTTATGCTCTTGTGTGCGGCGCTTTGCCTTTTGACGGCAAAACTTTATTGGAGCTTAAAAGTCGTGTAGTTACAGGAAAATTTCGCATTCCATTTTTTATGTCACAAGGTATGTATTAAAACAATAAGTATTAAGTACAATAAGTTAATAATTTTTTTTATAAAGACTGCGAGCACCTTATTCGCAATATGTTGATAGTTGAGCCAGAAAGACGTTACTCCTTAAAACAAATAATGAAACATCGATGGTTGAACGAATGGATTTCTGAGGTTGAATTGGAGTGTCAAAAAGTAGCGCAACCATATACTCAGACCCTTAATTTGTTACATTACAACAGCAGGTCGAGTAATTGTGTTGAAAGGCCAAGAATTATTATTCCTACTCAAACCACAACATCAGTACCGAATTTGGATTCTGTCGTGGTGTCTAGCATGTTGCAATTGCCTGGTTTAACTGCTGATAAAATCGCTCAATCCGTACATGAAAGTCGCTACGATAATATTTACGCTATTTATTATTTACTCTACGACAAGTTACAACAAAAACGTATAGAATATCAAACAATAAACAAACATACCAATAGAGCTAGGTAAGAAAATTGTTAAATTTCCAAGTTTTTTTATTCCTCCGATGATTCTAAACAAAAAGAAATAAAAAAATAAAAATAGTTTCTCAATGGTTAGTGTGTTCTTCCATCATGAAAATGTTATTGTTGAAGGAATCGAACCTATTTATTTAAAAATGATTCCAAATATTTCATTTTATATTTATGTACATATGTATTTACATGTGCACGTTACTTTCTTGTAATTTTTTTTTTACAATTTTCATTTTTTCATTACATCTTTCTAATGCGTATGAATGGCTGCCCTTTTGTAGAAAAATGAAAAAAATATGGTTTCTGAATGGTTACTGTGTTTTTCTAAAAAAAATTTGAATTTTGTGTTTTTTGCTTTGTTGGTTGAGTAGTAAAATGCCCATTGATACTCGTATGTATATGCTTTCCCCGCAGTAACACAATTCATATTTTTAATTGTAAATATAAATATATTATAATAATGTAATGAAATTGTTTTTTTTTAGTAATCAATCGATTAACGTAATGCTATTAATAATAATGCATATGTATCTTGACCAATTAATCTTGATGTAGACTTCGATGCGGACAATTCTGTAATAATTAGAGAAATGAAATATAGTAGTAAATCCCTGTTCTTTGTTGTGAGAGTGGAAAAGTAAAATAGCGGCAATTGCCCTTACCACCACACCACATCCGTTACGCCACTTAGTTTTTGGAATGAGAGGAATGACAAGTTGTTCTCGTCTTCTTCTTGCCATTGTATGAACACGAATCGAAAAATTTTAAAAAAGTATTGTTCGTTCTAAGAAAACACGAATTTTACACAAAAGACACTTGTTAAAACAAGATGTCTCAATATTTAAATACAAAATGTTCAGGACTCGAAAAACAGCATCTAAAGCAGCTGGTAAGATTATATATTTTTTGCTTGTATTTTTCCCAGGATTGTTCTTCCAAAGGAAAAAAAATTAAATAACCTTCATATTACCGTCTGATTATTACTTTGGAAGGCAATGTACGAACATGCTTGTTCATAATTTATTCTTTTCGTAGCAGAATGCAAAGATAACAAATCACACGTTGCCAAGAGCTAGATATCATCCGCATAATTAAACCCGTTTAAAAAGGTTATATACAATAAAAACACGAACGATATAAAATTGAACCAGGGTATGCCTCAAAAAATCACAATTGTTCAGGAATTTTCTTCTCCTTATTTAATAAATTGACTACACTTGACGAATAAGATCATTTAAGTTTACAGGTAGAGGAACTATGACCAAATATACCAGAAAGCTTAGCAACTAAACGAGTTGAACGATTTCCGCGATATTTAACCACCTATAGCCATTTCTGAAACCTGATTTGTTGTTATGAATTAAACCATTTAAGTTAGGATAAAGTTACATTTAACGATTAAATGCTAATAGGACGAAAGTCGGAACCATACTGAGGACTTTTTACTTTAAGAATCGGTGTTATTATGGCCCTACCAAGTTTGTGGATAATATACATAATATGGCGTTGACAATTTGTTTCACTGTAAAATTCTTGAAATTCTTATTGCGGGGCTTCTTGATAATTGTACAATTTGTTGCAAAGTGTGGGTTATTATTATTTTGATCTATGGATTAAAAATTTATGGATAGTGCAAAAACGCGAAAAGCAGGCTGCTTATTTGAAAGTCAATCTTGTCCATTTTTCGAGTTTTGTTATTTATTGTAAGCGTCGAGGCGTTAGTATATCTAAAGCCAGGTTTCGGAGTATCCGTGATTAGGCGTCTTAATGTAGAGAACTAAACTGCAAACACATGAAAAGAAAGATAATCCAAATTGCTTACATAAGATACCTACTTTTATTGTTTTTATAAAAAAGTCGGTGTTTGTACAGACGTTGATCAATATCTTCATGTTTTCACAAATTTTTTGCTTTATTCACAGCTATCCACACATATTTCTAAAAATTAAACCAATTTTAAAGCTCACACGGGACAAAAGATTAAAAGTAATTAGAAATAAAAAATAACTAAACTTTTGAGTTAAAGGGCCCATATGTATTTTTTATTTTTTTCTCAAAAGATATTTTTATTAAATTAAAAAATCAAAAATTTTATTTTTCAAATACATGCATTTAAAACGTAAATAAATTTTAGCCATGTTCAGACATGCGCTTTAATTGCACACAGTATAGGATCTAATTGAACTCATGTGAGTGCTTAATTGCACCATATATTGAGTCAATTTACTCATGCACTCCTTGTGAAGTCTGATTAATGAGAGAAAATTTTGTATAGAGACAAAATTAAATTTAATCAAAATTAAAAATAAAATATTTATGTGGTTTTTATTTTTTTATTACAAGCGATGAAATCGTCTGAAAAGTTTGTATCAAAAGCACTTAATTTTTTGAGTTATTGCTTTACAAATTGTTAGCCTTGATTACCAGGCCATATGGGTGTTTTTGCGACAAAGATTGCAGCTATAAGAACAGCCATTAATCTTATCACCAGACATGGTATTAAAAATCACTAAAGTTTCGATGATTTATTATAGTTAGAGAATAGAAGTAACCAAATTTTAATACTGTGGTTTGCCTCCAACATTGGAATTCACGATAATGCAAGAGCTGATTATGGTGGCTAAAGGGCTTTAAGCTTTCCCCAAATAACAGAAACTAGCTGTTTCCCAAAAATTGTAACACATTCGTTGAGGGCTACCCAAGGTCTACAGAACCTATCTGCAACAAGACTTAATACAGCATTAATTGAACCGGGTCTGAATGTATTATGTTAGCTCGCCTAAGATTTTTCAATTGTAATGTAATATTTATTTGATGTTTCTGATTTGTTTACAACTGGGCAGTATTGGGGATAGACAAATCGCAGAAAGAAAAACTCGATTGTGCGACTACTCGAAACCTTACGAAGATCAAAAAAGAGTCTGCAACAACACAACACAGAAGTTAACTGTTTTTTAATTTTATTTAATAAACTTTACGGATTAGTTCTTGATTCATATATAAATACTAAAATGTAAATATGGTCTTGTCATCAGTGGCCTTTTTCCTATATTTCATGATATTATTTTGTGAGGTATTATGTAAATAAATAAATAATCATGTCATTTACACGTAGACTGCAAGTCCGTTATTTAAACAAATACAACTGTATCTTGTTTTTGCTAGTTTCGAATAAATCAATCAAGGTCGAATGATCTAATTGGTCTTAATACTATTCGCTACTTTTTTATCACGTGAACATTATATATTTTATTTTATATTTGTATTTTAGTTTTTCACAGTATTTAACGTTTGACTTAAATAATTTTGTGTTCTTAGATCGCGCACTAGCATAACAACTGGTATAGTAGACCGCTCAGAATCCCTACAGCAAGACACCATAGATCGATTAAGCCCTTTAAATTATGTAGGTGTAACATCAGCTGGCATGGAAAATCATTGGTCAGACGTTCCACTAAATTTGGAAAAATATAGTGATATCGAAATTGATGGTTTAAAAAAACACAGCGAGGTAAGATGGTTTCATGTATGTATATTACTATGTATAAAAAGACGTTTCGTGGATATTTCAATATTGGTGTTCTTCCAACGAGGTGTTAATACTTTTTTTTTTATTGCTCTGTGATAGCAAAAGCAAACTAAACTTAAAATGAATTATAATTAACCAAAACCTTTCATTGATGCACAATAACATTTAAGGGTTTATTTATATATTTATTTTCTTTCAATTTGATATCAATACAATAAAGCCTTCAAGGCCAATTTACATGTATTGCAGTACAATTAACTATGTATGTATAAAGGTTGAAATAAATCAAATATAATACCTTAATTAAATCAATAGTGGGCTTCCCAGAAATCTTCAATTACATATAGGAAACATAATAAATTTCTTTCTTCCTTATTTGGTTATTTTTTAAATTTTATGTATAGATCAGTACTTTTATTCAGGTTGGTTGCTTTTTGAACTAAAATTTATAGATAAATATTATTTGTTACTTTATCAATTTCCCAATTAAACCTTATAGTGTGTATTTTTAACATTGCAATGTAACTTTCAAAAGTAAATTGTCTCAGCCATGGAATGGACTATCGCGTGAGGTATTTTTCAACTGCTTTTAGTTAATCAACATTTTGATAAATATTATGTCCTATGAGGGTAGTTGAATTAGATCTTTTTCATCTATTTTATATAACCGATTCTTTTGAAACTTCTCATATGTTTAAGTTCTCGTAACAGTGCAATATTACGATAATTTACATTTATTGCGAGGGTAGTCGCTTTAAATCTTTTGCAATGAATTAAATTCAGACCTAAAATAAGTACAATCAATTTAGGAAATATTACAGAAAGAGAAAGAAAAGACAGATACATACACACACACACATATATATATATATATATATATGTTAGCAATTATTGTAAAATATTTTTTTTTTTTTTATTTTATATATATATATATATTTATAAAATTTTATTTAAAGAGTTACAATCAAAACCAACTATGCACAACATCAGCACCACATTCTCATGTAACCGGAAACACCAGACGCCATACTGTAGGACCCGGAGATATCGCACATGAGCAAGCCCTTCAAGATCCTAATGTAATACCACTGGATTTCAAAAATGACTTTAGAAGCAATCATTTGGAATCTGGCAATTATCCCCCAATTAATTTACCCCTTTTAAAAAATCAACCTCTGCATCATTTAACTATCAAAGATCAACATTTATTAAAACCTCCACTCGTGATGGGGGCAAGTAAGTACTTCATACATTACACTTGCTATAAATTCGTTAAACATATTTTACTTTAGCTTGCACGTTTAACCGTCGCGCTTCAGATGGAGGAGCTAATTTACCTTATTGCTTTACAACAGGACAACAACAAAGTCAGTCTCATCAAGCACATAACATTCCACCTGATACTTATTCTATTAACCCTTCCATAAATTCAATAACGGAATCAGGAGATAATAAGCAATTTTCCTTAGATATTAAAAATCCTGTGACCATTCATGATAATGGATCCGATGAAATACAAAGGTAATTTTCAAACTTACGTTATTCTCAAAGTATATACGAACATAAACAAAATACACTTTAAAATGTTTGTAGGTATATGAGCAAGCGTGGGTGTTCGAAACGCCACACTGTAGGATGTACAGAAGACCTCTCCACAAATCGCCAAGTGGGTGAACAGCAGAACATAGCGCAAATGAATACGAGTTTAACGCCTCAAGCTCCAGCCGATACATCATCTCTCAATTCCGGGTGTGTGAGTGGTGGTATACGTACCAGACGAACTGGTCTATTAACTGTTACAGAGAGGCCTCCTGGTAAGTCATCATATGAATACTAATCGAATTCGTGTAAATATCAAAAATACCTTGATTCTTCTAACTGCTACCGGTCCTTATAAAGTAAATAAGTTAATCTATAGTTAAATACGAGTTTATCTTCAAAAAATTTAAGTTGGTATGTAGAAATGATAAACTTGGACTTTATAAGACACAAAAGGATCGATCAAATTTCAATCTGCCGTTTTAATTTTTTTAAATCCAATGCAAACTTTAATTTCGTCCAGTAGTAATAACTTAAATATTCGCTAATTTTCGCCTATCTGATTGTTTCGTTTTTTTAGTCCTTAGCGTCAAAGTAGGGTACCTTTGTTGAATATAGAATTTACAGCGAGGCAAAAACAAAAGTGAATCATGCACATACAAAATGTATGAAGTGCAACGCTTAGCAGTTGGAAAATCCAAATTTGACAGTGCGTTAGCAAGTGAAGTTGGCTGGTTGTTGGTTTGTTTTGTTATGGTTGAAAATGTAATTACAATTTAGTTATTTTCAAGGCAAGCCATCGGTTTTATCTCTTTTTTATTCATTACTGTAAAAGATACAAAGTTGACGCTCTTATTTAGGTATGTCATTGCAGCGTACAATCCTGACGTTAAAAGGAGTTGCGCTTTACGCGCTTATTAAGGGATGGCAGTTTGTTTGTATTTCTGGTTAAAAATAATAATAATAATAAATAAGCATGATAGAACTTGAAATTGCAAAAATTAACACTAAAAATTTAATTTTGATGAAAAATTTGTTTTTATTATTTTCAGTAAACTCTGGCAAATCATTATGAATAGACTCACGCTTGAACAACGCTAAAAAGTCATCCAAGTTAACTTTGAAAATCAGTCATCAATTCAAGCAACTTATAGAATTTTGCGCAAAGATCTTGGCCTACACCCGTATACGACCCAGCTAGAGCAGGAATTAAAGCAACGAGACCATTATATTCGTCGTTCTTTCGCCGATTTGACTCTAGAGCATTTAGTAACTAACCTGTTGTTTTATCGCCAAATTGTGTATAGCGATAATGCTAATTTTCAGATTAAATGGCTTGTTAATAAGTAAAAATGCCGCATATAAAGTGAGACTCCATTGCATCTAGAAAAATGCACCGTTTAGTGTGTTTTACACGCTGATGGCACCATCGGACCTTATATCTTAAAAAGTGAGGCTGTATCTCACGTTTCCGTCAATGGAGATCGTCGTTTTTTATTTGAAAATATAGATGACATTGATCCGGACGAAATGTGGTTTTAACAAGATGGCTTCACGTGCCATACGGCGACCCCAACCATCGAGTTATTGAAATCAAAATTTGGCCATAAGTTGATTTCGAGAAATGGACCTGACAGGTCCAATTGGCCTCCAAGGTCGTGCGATTTGACACCTTTCTATTATTTCCTGTGGGGCCACGTGAAATCACTGGCTTATGCTGATAAACCAGCGACAATTGACGCTTTGGAGGCCAACATTGTTCGTATTATTCATAACATACGGCCAGAGTACTTAAAAAGTGACCCAAAATTGGACGTCCAGAATGCGTTACGTCATGAGCAGCCGCGATGTCCATATCCCTGAAATCATTTTTAAATATTGATGCTATGTTCTGATCTTTCATATAAAAAAAATTCTTCATTACAATTTTATTGTTTGTGTTATTTTTTACAGTTTAAAGTTCTATCGGGCTTAAGATTAAAGGTATGAGTATTGAATTTGAAATGCAACATGAAATATGCCTCTTAAGGCCATGATACACTATGCGATTTAGTAGTTAGATCAGACAAAATTGGCATGTGCATCAAAAAAGTATGAAAGTGGTTATTTAAAAAATGTTACAGATTTTTTGATAGTTTCTTTACGATCAACGTTTCGTCTTTCTTGGATGGCAGTGTGGCAGTAAAGCACACTTTCCTTGTAATCTTTTTTAGTAGGACAGAATTGCGTTAGTTTTTCTTGTTAATAAATCGTACGATTGTGTGGGATATTCAGTTGTGGCCTTGATATACATATATATTCTCAATCAGATCATTAGAGCCACTTAAATTTCAATTTTAAATATGAGCTATTTTAAAATTATTTGTCGACACATGGAAATAATTCTGCAATTTCCCATATATTGAAACTTTAAACCGCTACAGTAGCGCACATTATTTTGCTTAAGGAGCCGGCACCGCGACGCCAAATTCTTATTTTTCCACGGATTTTGGAATTTTAAATTCTGGACGATGGCTATTGCATTGTCGTTTTTAGTTTGGGAGATATTCGGCTTTTAAATTTTTTTTTTTATTATTTTTAGTGATATGAGCAATGAAAAACAAACTTGTTTTTTCTGGAGAGGGGACTTTAAAATACTGTTAAAAAACTTAATTTCTTGTAGAATATTTTTGCAATCATTCTGCATTAGATTTCGATACAATATTTAAAATATTGGACCTCCTAAACCCAGAAATTTAAGAGGTACTATTCATCTGATCGATAGTGTATGTATATGCATACACATATATTTTATTCTTTAAAACTAGCCTAAATATTTTTTATTTCAAACAATTCCAAACTTGCATTAAAAATTATCTAGGTAGTGAAAGCTTTTCGATATATGTATGCACTTTTATTTTGTTACGACAAAAGACATTAATGTTAAATTATTTTTGCATCGTGTGCTGGGGTTTTAATTAAATCTGAAATATAGACGAGTTTTTTTTTTTTGATAAACATAATATAGTTTTTCAAAACTTGGACCCGTTGTATAACAATGGCTTTACAAATTTAAGTGGTATTTGAGGTGTAAATAGATACTAGCGTATATATAGGTACTAACTTGTCTTGCTACGAATAAATTGAAAAATGCATTAACTTTAAGTTTTTTAAAGTATTGAATATATATATTAATTTTTTCATATTAAAAAGAATATTACACATGACGTTGTTATTAAAATGCTATAATTTAAATTAATTTTTTGCTTATTATTTTTTTTATTTTATGTTATGTTTATTTAATTAATTCGTATATTTATTTTTATTTGCAATCCTTTAATTTCCAATTATGTAAATGTTAATAATACCTCCGGCTGAACTAAAAAATATTGGCTTTCCTTCATAACTAAAAAATTCATTTCTAAGTTATAAGTCCTGAACTTATACGTGAAGTTGAGTCCCGTATGAATCGAAATTATCTACCGCCAGCTCTAAAAATGCAGAATAATAACAATTTTAGCCTTAATCATTCTCCTACGAAATGCTGTGGTGGTCATTCTTTTGTAGGAAGCACATTTGTTAATTCTCCAGCAAATGGTAGTCTTTCATACCCAATAGCTGGTTCGCCAACAATGTGCAATGTATCTACTGCTTCGGCATCTTCTGCCTCCTCTGCAGTCAATTTATATCCAAGAAGAATATATGGCAAAGCTTGCAAATTGCCACCAGTTCAAGAAGTTGGTAAGTCGTCCTTTTTTAAGTTTTTTTAGTTCTTTTATGCTTCTTTTTTTTTTAATTTAAAAAGAAAAAATGTTTTTTTATCGGCCTCAACTAAATCGACAAGCTTTACTTCTCATGAATACCTAATAAGAAATCCTCTTTCAGATTTAACAAAAATTGTACTGTTGTTTCCTAAATTCATTTTTATACAGGACGCTATAGCCCAGTACGAAGAGCTTCAGAAGGATCGAAGACTCAATTTCAAGGTCCATTACAAGAATGCCAGTATCTGCAAAAGGGTATTGCACAAAGGAACTTTTTGGTAGCCCCAAGTCCACCATTTTCGGATAACTCAATCAGTTTGCCTGGTAAGTAATAAACAAACTATTTCCGTGGTCACAAGCAATAACAGCCTTTGTCGAAAAACAAGCTTTTGAGAAAATTTGAAGAGCGCGCCAAATATATTTAATGCAAAATATGCATAAATTGAGTTAATTGGTTTTGTATGTTTTAATTTACGACACAATATATAATTAGGTCATTTTATTATCGCTTATATTTTTTAACCGGCTCCATAACTCAGTCATTTCTGGATCGATTTTGAAAATTTCTTTTTTATTTGAATGTACATGTTTTTTACGCGTATTATGAACCGTATAGGGCACCCCTTTAAAAATAAAAAATGTGCGTATCACTATAGCTCCTAATGACAAAAAGTAATGCAAAAATAAATCAAAAATTTATGGGTGTCCCCACAGGTGACGTAAATTGACCTATATGGGCCAATCTTTTGAACCGTTGTTGACAAACGATTGCAAATTTGACAGAATGTCGATTGCTGTGACCGTTCTAGTAACAAGTATTAATATTAAAAATTAAAGGATGCCCCAATATTAATTTAATTTGAAGTATTTGGCCATACTTTTGAACAGTTGTAGACAGACTGCTGAAACTCGCAAGTCGCTAAATAATTTTTATAAATTGAACTTAGAAATTAGAGGTTGTTGCCAAAATAAATGAATTGGACCTATATGGCCGTACATTTTGAACCGTTATATACAAACTCTTGAAAATTGCACAGATTGTCCATTACTTTTTTTGGTATAAGAAGTATAAATAAATTTTAAATAACAAATTAAAGGCAGTTATAATAGTTGATGTAATTTGATGTATATGGCCAAACTTTAAAACCGTTATAGACGGGCGGTTGAAATTACTAAGGAGCTGTAGTGGTATGTCTGCTATAACAAGTATAAAGTTTGTAGATGGAATATAAGGTGGTCCCAATAGCTAATGTAATTTGGTGTATGTGGCCATACTTTTGAACAGTTATAGACAGACAGGTGAAATCTGTTTTGAAGTCGGTTTTTTCGCAAGACATGTTCATTGTGATGAAATTTAAAAATTAAAAAAATTTCGCAAAAAAGTTACTAGGGGCTATTTGAATCCAATTAAGTTTAAGGCAAATAATTTCTTAAGTATGCCTTGGCGCTAATTGTAAATCAGTTGTCTTAAAATATTTTTAAAAGCATTGTTAGGAAAATAGGGATATGTGATAATTATTTATTGCTTAAGTTGACTTGGGCGGTTATCTATTGTGACCGCAAAATTAAGAAACAATATATATTTATAACATTTATATTTTTTGAATTATCAAGATACAAATGCCCTGTTTGTAAAGTTCTAATTATTTGTAAATAATTTTAAAGAGAACAGTAAAAGTTAGATACTAGCAAAACGTAATGAGCTTTCGTATAAATGTAAAATGACATTATTTTATTCCATTTCTCTATTATTATTGGTCAAGTAGAGTATATATAAAATTGGCAACGACCTTGTTTTACTGAATTTTCGCCGACCCTAGCCACACTCGGACAAAGATTGCCAATTCAACAACAGCTGTATCAAACGGAATTTGTTTTCAAAGAAGAACTATCGCCAGAAGCAGAGCAACAAATCTGAATTTGTAGATGGCTAACAACGGGACTCAGTGAGACCTACTTTGGAGTCGGACTTAACACAAACCTGCAAAAAGATAACGTGATAAAGAAAATTAATTTTATTCTGCAAATATCTGACTTTTCCTGGTCACTTTTTCATTAAAAGCAATAATTACGAAACTAAATCAAACTTAAAAATACTATAAATTTTTTGATTAATATTTTTTTTAAATAGGAGCAAGACTGATTTTATATATTTTTACTGAGTAACGAAAAGCTTAAAACTATATTTTAAAAATTAGTTTCTTTTTTATTGTAGCTCATAGCGAAGGAATTTTTGAGATGGTAATGGCGAATTCATTCATTTTCGTCTCGGTCCCAAATGTAAAATCCGCGCTCACTTTTGGGTATAGAGCCTATTAAAGTTGTAAAAAGCGCCTTCAAAAGCTGTAATAAAGATGTGTGCCTTTAGTTATCAATAGCTCTTAAGAGTTAAACGATTTAGTTGCATAAACTTTTTTTCGTTGAAATATTACAAATATTTTGTTCATACAAACTTCTAACCTACGAAATACTATTAGTAGTGTTTCTAGCGGCCCAATTCAAAGTTTACCTAAAAACTGAACTTCAAATGGCTTCGCTTAAAATTTGAACACTTACATTTTACGACTAAATTACCAAATCCTGACTTAGGTCTACACTATTTTTATACCCTTTGCCACAAAAAGTGGAAAAAGGGTAAGTTTATCATTCCGTGTATAATTTCTACAATATCCATTTCCGATCTCATAAAATAAATATATTCTTCTTATACATAGCGAAGTGTATATATATATATATATATATATATATATATATATATATATATATATATATATATATATATACATTATATATTATATAGCAACGGCTAACATTATTGAATTCATGATTTTCATTATGTGATAATATTATAATTCGTCTAAAGAATAAACAGATTATTTTATTTTTATTATTTTACATTTTAAACAATATTATTAGGATCTCCTATTCATGGGAAGCCATCAATTGCTCATGACATTTTCCGTCGAACTGGTGGAAGCACTTCGTCTTCAGTTCTTGATATAGAAGTACCAGAAGAGGCCTTAAAGTCAATTAAACCTGTAATGGAACAATTAGCAAAAGAACAACGAATAAGTGTTGACTTAGTAAATAAACTCTTATTGACTAGACAAATGCCACTAGAGCTAGCTGGATTTTTGGGTTTAGTGAACAATTCGACTGGCAGCAGTGAACATATGGGAGCCTTGTTGCCGCAACAAATTTGTACTCCCAATGTTTCTCCCTCTTCTTTACCAAGTACCGAAAACGCTAGTAACTTTCAATCGAGTGGAATGGGCCAAAGGAGCATCGCAAGTATGGCTTGCAATAGCCGCCTAGAAATGCAACAAAATCTAGCACAGAGCACGCAATTCTTACAGGGTGATGGATTAAGTAGCTTACATTCAAATGAAATGCTTGGTATTGGTTATGATCAACAATATGGAGTTAATTGTAGTGGAGTAACTAGCAGTTACACCAAGAGTAATTCTGCATGTCAATCATCTTTTTATAGCAGCTTTAGTAAAATTAGTTCTCCGAATACTTTTGTGCCAAACACGTCTTTATTTTACGATTCCAGTAGTAGCAGCCAAAGCACCGGCGGCTCTTCACCCTTACATCAGATTACTAAAGGAATATCATATCTTACAACTGGTGGAGGGGGTTCAATAACACGTGGAACTTCAGCAGCAAGTGAAACTGAAAATCAGCCTTTAGATTTGTCAATGGATGTTTGCAGTTCTGAAGATTCTGAAACGACACAAGGATCTTTAATTTCTCAAAATTGGTTTGCACCGTCTCCACAACGCTGTGATTTTAAACCATTAAATTTATCACCCATCCAACCTGTAAGAGTTGTATCTACTCCACCAAATTCGCCAAATTTGTGTATTATACAAGAAGAAAATGCTAACGGGCAGTTATGTCAAACAATATCTACTCGTGGTATTACGCCGACTACATCAATAAATTTGGGATATGAAATTACATCTCCAAGCCAACAAATGTCTCACCCACAAATCTGCTTAACTGATGTGCAAGGAAGTGAAATAACTCTAGTAGCGCTTTCATCTGAAAACAGTCATGACAGTGATTGCGATTCTATAGATAATAACGTAATGCCATTAATATCACTGCAAAGTTTAATGATTACAGAAGCCCCTAGCGAAATGCCCTCGATAACACGAGGTACTGGAAGAAAAACTAGCTTGGAGACGGATTTTAATTCGACCATACCACAGTTTGTGGCATCTGAAAATGAAAGAAGAGGCAGCGATAAATCTTTAGGCTTTTCGGACGACTCATTAAGTAATGATTCTAATAATCTCTCACCATGTCAAGATCCATCAGCTTCCTCAGGTTTTAAATCCGATACGCACTCAGAAATAGGAGATCAAACAGAGGGACATTTAACACCCGATTCAATGTATGACGCCCGTCGCATGTCAGAAGAAATTTGCTATGAAGTTCCGTTACCGCATGAATGTTCAAATTTAGACACAACGCGAATTTTACAAATGGTAAGACAGACTATCGAATTAACAATGCCGCCAAAAGGATTTATACTACACACTGCAGATCATTTACAAACGACATTAACAGCAGACAGTACAACTATCTCAGCAGAAACTCGATTAAGCAATGCCTCCACAGGAACGACTGATTCATCGCTGTATTCAATGGATATTTCTGCATCTTCAACCGCAACAAATTTAAGCCTAGAATACTCTGGAGGCTTACAAATTGAAGTCCAAGTTTTCGAAGGTCGTAGTAGAGATAATCAGACTACTGGTAAAGGTATAAAACTGCGGCGCATATCGGGAGATCAATTTGAATATGGAAAATTATGCCAGCAATTAATTAGCCAAATTACTATGCAGCAAGTGGCAGTTTAGATATAATCTAGGAATATGGGTACATTCGGAAATGTAGTGTATTCCTGCGACAGTTCTATCAAGTTTAAATCAGAAACTGTGTTACTAATAAAAATCTGCCCCATGTATATATTTGTTTATAATGTTTACCACAGAAATAATAATAAATTTACTGAAGATTTAAAAGTTTAAAATAAAAATGCGCATTTAATAGAAGTCAAAAGGCTTTTGATTACTTGAAAAGAAAATAAATAAATATTTTTTTATTATTTAAAAGTGTTATTTTACCACAAACAAAAAAATTACAATCTGCAAACTAGTGCATTAGAAAATAAAATTTATGTATAAAAAACGTCTAACGTAAAAATACCAAACTTTTATTATTGTGACGGAGTGCACAACTACTGAATTTTTTAATCTACCTCTTGTAATACGTGTATATAAGTATATATATAGTGCTCGTAGTTCCTACATTAAGACTCTGGTATATACAGTGGTGGACATTAGGTTAGCACACTTCATATATGTTGCATTTAAAAGCGTATATTTTTTTCTATGGTGTGATCAATATGTTCCGTTATTTTTTTTTTTCATTTCTCTTTTGTGGTTTTTATTTTTATTTCGATTAATTGAAAGTAATAAGTAAATTGAGCTGGACGCTAATTTAGCACATTTTAAAAATTTTGATATTTTTCATAATATTTCGTATTTAAAATCTTAAATTGGCAAGTTTATAAACTCTTTATTTTAAATGTTTAAATAAAGAACACAAAACAAAAATTAGACATGGCTAAAAGTAAATGGTGCACAGAAGCGCAGCGTCAAGTTATTCATCGAATGAGCTCGAGAGGAAGCACCGTCAGTCAAATTGCTTCAATATTGAACTGCTCCAGGAAGATGGTGTATAACGCACTAGGTAATATTCAAACCTATGGGTCGTTCAAAAATGCTGCACAGGGTACTAGACCTAGAAAAACAACTCGTAAAGAGGACTCCTATATTTATAGAGCCTCAGTTGCAGAACCATTTAAAACCTCAACTGAAATTCAAAGAGAGTTTTTAACAAAATTTGGCATTGATATCCCCTCTGGAGTGACGAATCAAAATTCTGCCGGTTTGGATCAGACGAAAAATGTTATGTATGGCGTCCTCCTAACACGCAACACAACCCGCGGTACACATCAAAGACGGTAAAGCGCGGTGGCGGAAATGTGATGGTTTGGGCCGCATTTTCTGGGCACGGTGTTGGTCCCATACATAAAATTGATACGCGGATGGATCAGTATACTTACAAAAATATACTTGTGAGCACAATGATTCCATATGCAGAGGAAAATATGCCGTTTTATGCACGACAACGACCCAAAACACACTTCGCACATATTGAAGTGTTGCTTGGAAGAAAATAATATCGACGTGTTAAATTGGCCAGCACAATCACCGGATATCAATCCTATAGAAAACCTATGGAATGATGTAGAGCAACACATTTGTGCTGTAAAACCCAAAAATTTAACAGATTTGTGGATGGAAATCCAAAAGGCATGGTACGCAATACCAAAGGAACGTTGCATGGCCCTGGTGAACAGTATGCCCAGGAGATGTGCAGCTGTAATTAAAAGTAAGGGTTTTCCTACTAAATATTAAGTTTCGCGTTAAATGAATTTTTAGTTTTCTTTTCTTGATAAAAGTAAATTTTTTTGATTTGTGCTAAATTACTGTCCAGTTATTTTTTGACCTTTTTTCTATTTTAATAGCAATAAAAATTATTTTAACTAATAAAACTGAAGCAAAATAATGTCAGTTGTTTTTTGAACAGCACGTGACACATTAGGACATAGGAATGATTAAAATAATAAATATATAAGAAAACTTTTGGTATAGAAAAGCGCACATAGGGAATGTGCTAACCTAATGTCCACCACTGTATATTCAGGAGTTGTCGCATATTTTAGTAATTTTTTTAAATTATAACTATACTAATTGATTTTTTTTAAACCGTAAATTTTTCATAGTGTCTTTCACGATAGCCCTATACAATAGCAATAAAAAAATAAACTGCAGCAGCGTTTTCTGATTGTTTTTATGATAAACACTTTTATACAAAAACGTACGTTTTTAAATCACATTTTATCAATATCAACAGGATATCCTAACTTAAATAATTGTGAAAGGTATTGGCGTCACAAATTGCCCTAGTTTTCGTGAGCAACAATTTTGGCAACAATTACAAACACTGTTTTTTTAATAGAGTTAGCTGTTAATGTATCTAAATTTCATTAAAAATTAACACGGTGAAACATTTTTATTTTTTTAAGAATGAAAGTAAAGTGTTAAATATTTTTTCATCAGTTCTTTAATGGATTCATTATTATCTAAAATTATAGAACGATTAAAAATCCCAGTTTAATTTTGGCTCGTACACATTTATTTTTATGCGGTTCTATGTCCCCGTTCAGACATGCAATTTTTGTTACCGCAATTTTTTATAATTCTCTTAATTGCATTCGTGTCCACACCTTTAATCTTTGTTTCTGTAAATTCGGGCTTGATTGCTTAGGCGATCTTTTTCTCTCACCTACAAACTCAGGAGTTGCAAAGCGTGGACAAGGAAAAATGGTCGAAAAACTATTGGCACTAGTGATTTTTATTTTAGTACCTTTGTGCCTTCGTTTTGGTTAGCAAAATATGTATTATTACTTACAAATTTCCAGCTTCAGCTCAAGAGCTGAAAAGTTAACAGCAATTTATTCAGTGAACGGTTTAAGTAAATATTTTAATTTTAGAGTTGTAACAGTCAAGCATAACGTTGTTTATGCATTACTTGAACGCTGTAATATCATACCTTAATAACAGCGTTAACTTCTTGAACGTCTTGAATAATAGTGTTAACTTGTTTTGTGGAATAGAACTAAAAATAGAGATAATCGTTAGATTCTAATTCTAAAAGACCAAACAACCTAGCAGACAATTTTACCACCTCTCGCGCTGTTTTGCAATTGCTAAACGTTAACACTGCGCTAGTTTAGTTTGCTGAATACATTTTTTATAAGCATAATAACTTTTCACGCTTAATGCGATGATTTAGCTGTAGTAAATTTGACAAGCAAACATATTTGGTCATATCTCCTTTTTTGAAAAATCTAAAATTTTTGACCTAAATTGGTAAATATTGTGATTCCATATTCACTTTCTTGGGTTTTAGTGATATTTAGCACCCTGCAGTCGACAAAATTTTCAGTAAGCGAGGCAAAAATTGTAACACCGTTAGTCGTTTGGCCTTTCCAAAAATACTCATTACAGTTGCTGGGGGTCTTTGGGCCACCATATTGTTTGTACGGTTCTGGAATAACCCTTGGAAGGATATTATCGCGAACTGTCCATCATAGTCTTCCAACATACTACTTATTCTGGCCAAGTAGAACATTTATTATTTTGTATTAATTTAACTGTATCAAGAGGCAAAAGGTTTTCGGATGGCTCATTAAGTAATGATTTTAATAATCTCTTATCGTGTCAAGATCCATCAGCTTCCTCAGGTATTAAATCCACTCAGAAATTAGAGATAAAATAGAGACACATTCAATACTATGTTTCCACGGAGCCCATTATTCTTGCTTCGCTCTCTCATTAATGATACACAGCCCAATCATGAGCAAATCAACGTGCTTTGCCATATAAAATCTTGAGAGCGAAGCACGTCATTTTGAGACGATTCAAGTTGAATCTACTTACGAAGCATGGAAAATTTCTGTCTCCTATTTTAATCGTTAGTTTATCTGAACAAAAAAGTAAAACAATATTAAAAGTGGTGTGTGAATATGTGTTGATAAAAACAAACAATTTAATCATGATTTAAAATTTTATAAATTACAAACATTTAAACAAAAAATAAAATTTTATAGCAGAAGTTAAAGAGAAGCATTTAGTCTGTTTCGTGGAAACGGCTTCGCAATCATGATTCAGAAAGTGAAGTAAGTGCTTCATTATGCCGTGTAAACATGCTATAACACCTAATTCAATGTATGAATTGAAGTTCCGTTACCATATGAATGTTTAAATTTAGATACAATGTAAATTTTACAAATAATAAGACAGCCTATTGAGTTAACAATGCCAAATACGACAGCAGACAGTAAAAGTGTCTAAGCAATGCTTCAACAGGAACTACTGTATTCCATGGCTATATCTGAATTTCCAACCGCAACAAATTTAAGAGTAAAATACTCTAGACGCTTACAAAATCTCGGCAGTATATAAAATCATAAATTGCCATGAACTCCGCTAATAGAGATTCTTCTTCTAAACATAAACTAAAAATTTGCGATGCAACTGCAAAATCTATAATGTTTTATGTGCTCAGGTATGGGAGTTTCTTAGGTTTGATGAAGTTGAAAAGCTGTTCAAATTTTTTCGAAGGGATTGCTTTCACAGAATACCCCCAATAATGCACTTCATTTGCAAACTGGTACACCTCCACTTTATCTGGAACCTCAAACGAAAACCTGCGTTATAGCAGGAATATATTTAATCTACCGCTTTATATATTTTCACGTATAATTTTTAATTCCGCTTAGTTCACAAAAAAAGTTCTACCCCCGAAATGGCAATAACTTCGGAAAACAAAATAGTATACTGATGGGTCTATAGTAGGGCGGGTCGATTTGTGGGAGGCAAAAAAATCGCCCATGGCTCAGTGAAAATCGTATTTTAGGGATCAAAATAAGAAACTTTGCCCGAGGAACTATACCTCTAAAACGAATTCTACTACCCCCCAACTGTTGACTTTTGTCCCGTAGGATCAAGTTTTGAAAAATCCCACTTTGACCCATTTAGAGTGCCGCAATCGAGTCCAAATGTGTGACCGACCCCCACTAACTTTGGAGGGCCGATCCACCCATGCCAGAGGCTCACCCCCTGGAACTACCCTGGGGGGTTCCCCATACAAACATTTCAAATAATCACCATTTTTGGCACTGGGCGATTATTAAATCAGCCCGCCCTAGTCTATAGTTTTCTATACGATTGGTAGTACGTTTTTGAAATATCGGGATACCAGCCAGAAGCACATTATGGCATAAAAGTCTTATAATGAGTTAGAGCAAGGACGAGGGTTGAAATGGTATCCATATTAATGTCAATATAACATATATTTCTATTGCATAACTCATATCACCACGTTAAAATTCATGAGGATTGTAGAAGCTTAGTATTATTTAACTTCTAAAATATGTAAGGTGGGCATATAAAAAATGAATGTTAAGGAATTTTTGTTTTTTAGTTAGTAAAAAACTTTTCGCTGAAACGAGGAAGAAATATTTAGGTTTTAGGGGAGTTAAATGTGTCTGTTCATTTTTCCAACATGTAATAGCGCAAATCAATATGGCCCAATCTTCCTGGAATTTTCAAATTGTTATCAGATATGCAAAAGAAATGGAAAAAACTACAACTACCAACTTATGCCAATTTGAAAAATTAGTGGAAGAGTTAGAAAGAATCCATCCCAATGAAAAAGTTAAGTTATTAAAGGCAGGATTTTGTCGGACCGACAAATGTATTTGCATTATAAAAACTTCACTTGTTATTATTTTTTAATATTTTATTTATTATTATTAATAATATCAATAAAAATTGGAAGTTTTACAATTCAAAGCTATTTATCAGGCAGACAAAATCCTACCTTTAACTAACGACAAGTTGTAATAATGGCCCTTCGACTATTTTTTTATTTGTTTGTAATAGTTTTGCTTATTTTATTGTTTATAGGTATTTTATTATTTTTTTTTTTTTTTTTTTTTTTAATTTGAATTTTCCACAAATCTTACTCACAATAGAAAAATTGAAACAACCGACTTAAATATTAGATATGTGTGTTTTATTTTTTTATATTATCGATAAATCGTCAACGTCGTCATTAGTTTGTTAGGGAATACCAAATTGATGTTGTGTTAAGTTGATGTTGTCTCAAAATTGACGACGATGTTGAAAACGCCAAACTGAATAAGGGTGAATATCTAGCTGGCATCTTCAGGAAACAGGAAACGAAAAATATTAATAAGTAATTGTTTTTTTTTTATTGTGTTTGATATTAATATTTTTTGTTTCCTGAAAAAATTAACTATATTTTTATTTTAAAAACTGACCTAGTTTTTAAAAAATTAGAAAATAATCACCCTTATTCTGTTTGGCGTTGTCAACATCGTCGTCAATTTTGAGACAACATCAATTTAACACAACATCAATACTAATTTGGTATTCCCTAACAAACTAATGACGACATTGACGATTTATCGATAATATAAAAAAATAAAACACACATATCTAATATTTGAGTCAGTTGATTCAATTTGCTTTCTATTGTGTTAAGTGTTGTGGAAAATTTAAATTTAAAAAAAAAAAAAAAAAATACCTTTAAACAATAAAATAAGCAAAACCATTACAAACAATTAAAATAAATAGTCAAAGGGCCATTACTACAACTTGTCATTAGTTAAAGGTAGGATATTTTCTGCCTGACAAATAGCTTTGTAATATTAAAACTTCCAATTTTTATTGATATTCTTATAATAATAATAAATAAAATATTTAAAAAATAATAACTGAAGTTTTTATAATGCAAATTCACTTGTCTGTCCGACAAAATCCTGTCCTTACTAACTGCCTTTTTTCATTGGGATGGATTCTTTTTAACTCTTCCACCAAATTTTCAAATTGGCAGAAGTTGGTAATTTTAGTTTTTCCATTTCTTTTTTGTTATGTTTTATATTTCTTACTTTGTTATTTTAACATTGCTGTATACCTTTTCATGTTTTTTTTTAATTTTCCTTTGCACACAACACAACTCAACATCAAAAATGGCGACGACAAACTAAACGGCAACATCAACATCAATTGTTCTTAGAAAATACCAAACATATGGCGACAATCATCGATTAATTACAATATTGACAACGGGAATACCGATTTACAACAAACGAAGAAAAACGACGTTGTTTTGTGTTGATGTTGCCAAACAGAATAAGGGTGAATATTTCGTTTAATTTTACGAAACGTTAGTGGACCGTTATTCAAATTTTTTCAAAATTTACTAAATATTTTGAGTGTGCACATTCATAAATAGAATAACAAAAAACAAGTAAGAGTGCTATATTCGGCAATGTCGAATCTTATATACCCTTCACCATATACACATATACATATGTACCATACTGCAGATTTCCCATTGAATAGCTTAAATAAAATGGGAATAAGAAATTTCTTCCTACCATAAAGTTTCTCTGTTCAAAAAAAGCTTTCTTTTTCGAAAATTGTAAGTTTTGCTCAGGGTTGTTTTTCGAACTTAGTAAATGAACAGGTTGCTGAATAAGGTAAAATTTCACATTTTTTTTTCATTAAGTCTTATCGATTGACGTATTTAAACTTTCTCTAGCTCATATAGTGTCTTGACAAAGTTAATTTCAAGACGAACACGGATGAACATCGTTTAGTCGACTTTATTATGCATAAAAACTTGGGTTAGACAGCACAAAATATAAGTCGGCCTAAGATCTTTAGGTCGATAAACCTAATTGGATTTCTGGTTAGCAAAAACATGTGCGGTCTTCTATGTCCTAACGCCTAGGGCTTACTTTGGACCTGAAAATTTTTAGATTCAGTGAATAGAGAAATTCAAATTTAAATCACCAAACTAACTAAAATCAAATAAGGCGGGATAATTACTATTACTGCACCAACGTTTTAAAAAAATAACTAAGAATAGATGTAACTTTTGCTTTAGAAAAGGTTATTTTTTAATAATAAGAACTTTGTAGTCATAATTTCTTATAAACTTTATAATACGTTCCTGTACTGTAAATAATTGTTGTACAGAAAATGAAAAAATAAGTTCAGTATTCCAAATGTTTATACTAACCCAAAAAAAAATAAGAAAAACAAAGTAGAAGCTAAAAGCTAGACCAAGATAGGTGAAAATTAAAATGTTTAAAATGCCGAATAACTCTTAAACTGTAAAATATCGTCCATAATTCAGCAATACCTATTTTGGAGTTGACCACAGCTATTGCCAGGAGTACAAGTCAGAGCCAAACTACTCTAACATGACGACTTATTTATTATTTTCTTTCAGGTCAAATATTTGACATATCTGACCGCACCTTTAGGTAATTAAATATATATTTTTTTAATTTTATATTAATTAATATAAATCAAAAACATTGTTTTATGCAGTTAAATCAAAAATATTTTATCTTAAGTATGTAGGTAATTATAAACTCACTATTTTTTATTATCGTTACATGCATACATATGTGTATAATTTTACATACATACATAAATAAAAACTCGGTTAAAAATTAAAGGTGCCAAAAAATATCATACCAAACAAAGAGCAACAGAGCCAAAAATAACACAGTTGCGCTACGAAATCTATTACTGCTCTAACAAGTTTAAATGTTGCATATTGTTGGCTTTCAGAAAGAGTTGCCAGAAACTTTCTAAATAAGTATAGTCACAATTCTATTAAAAGAAAACTTATTTTATTTTATCGTAATAATAGAGTATATAATCATATAGCATTTCATATTTTATTATTAGTAGTTGCAATTTTTTTAATCAAATTAGCTATTGGAAGTGCTCTAATCAGGCAATTTATTAAGTAATTTTTTGACTGAACACTCTAGTGCTTTTATTAAGCATGTCTTCTTGTTTCATTATAATAATTTTATTTTTTGCACATGTATGTAAAACAAAGTACAAAAAAACAAAATACAAAAGCAATTTTAATGTCTAGATTTCTTTTTTAATAAATTATGAATATTCGACTTTAAAGAACTTGTCGCACACTTAAAAAATTAAAATCATCAACTTGAGAATGAGATTTTGATCAAATTATGTTACGTTACGGGGTTTTTTAAATTAATAAAAAATTAAAAACAACAATAAATTTCAGTTTCATAAGATGGGTTTAGCTTAATTCCCTATAGTATTCACGATATCTGTTTCAATTATTTATGATTATAAAATGCTTGTTTACGTGACTACTGTTCAGAATGTTTTGTACTAAAAATGGGTTCAAGTTAAAATTCGTTAAATATTATCTTAACACGCATTCAATTTTTTTTGAGTGTAGGATACCCTGCCTTAAAATGCAATAAAAGGTCTTCTTGTCAAGATGTTCAATAAAATTTTGCGCGAATTCGTATTAAATCAGTTAGAGCAAACAAGTTGAAAAACTTTTCAAATCACATATCGAAAATCCAAAAGCTAATTTCTTACACTTCTGACTTTAAAAAAAGGCATAACCTCAAAAATGTACAGACCTGAGGTGCCATACACTTGGGCCCAATTGCGGCACGCCTTAAAGGTTTAAAAAGCACATAAAATTTTATTTCAAACTATATTTTTATTATTGTTATTTTAACCCTTATCGGACGCGACTTTTCACACGTTTGATTCTCACCAGGTTGTAGTTATTTTTAACAAATATGAAAAAAAAACAATAGTATGTTATTATACATTTATATTCATTTCTTTTCAGTTTTGTTACAAATTATTTATTTTTTGTACAACTACTACATGTCTGAGTTTCTGATAATTATTTATATACTTATTTATATACTTGTAGACAGTATGTTTCGACATAATTCGCCTTGTCACTTCACACGTGCCATACGACCGTTGCAGAAAAGTACTGTTGTCACGTCAGAGGTGACTTACGACCGATAAGGGTTAATTTACTTTATCCGCGCTTGATTCCTTCAAATATTAATATTTTATATTCTCATGAAATATTTATTTAAAACTACAAATTATATTATTTTTTTTAATTAAATTCGAGCTGTTTTTTTGAAATAAAATATTCCACCGATTAAAATTTTATTGATAATGAGAGTAGCTTCGAAAGATTTTATTCTTGTAAAGGAGTTAGGCTTACTTTCAGTTCCATGGATATGTTTTTTTAATATTTTTGTATTAAAATTTGCTATTTATAAAGAGGTTGTTTACTGAATAATCACAATTTAGGAAAGACTTTCCTTATAAAATATGTAAAAAACTTTTCTTTTTGATTTGTTCGTTAAAGAATAATAAAAAACTTATTTTATGGTTACCTTTATATTTTTATAGTTTTTAAAATTCGTAAAAAATTTGTTTTCATTTTGAAAAATTCAATATCGGAATTTTTTTTTTTTGGGATGGCACAAAATACTTTAAAAACGGCTTGACTAAAATATCATTTTTCTGCGTGTGAAAATAACATGTAGTCATGTTAATCTTGCTATCTTGAAATTAAAAATTCTTAGAATATCGGGATAAAAAAAGTGCAACTATCAAATTAATTTAAAAAAAAAATATTCTGGCAAGACTGTTCTTACCTGTTTAGTTAGTGTTAATATGGTTTGAACAAAAGGTGCTTTGGTCGTAATCCAACTTATTTTATGTAGGTTTTACATACGCAACATGTGTGTTGGATTGACTAATTCATAGTCTTCGCCTACGGGTGCTCACAAAAATGTCTTTAACACAGTTGAGGTATGGAAATTGATCTTAAAACAGTTGACGCTCTTGGCTTATGAACGCTTTTTGTGGTTTTTCATTTTGTAATTATTGCCTTAAACTTGTGTGCATTTAGTGTCGTTCAAAATAAATATTAAAACAAGGCATTTAAGAAATGCATAAATATTATTCTATTCTTTAAACGAAATATTTTGAATTTAAAAATTAACCAAAGACGCCGTTCATTTAAAATGACTATAAAATAAGTTTCATATGGAACTTTAACTAGGTATACAAAAATAAAAAATAGTAAGTATTGCGCATTCGAATATAATATTGTTTAATTTAGTCTCTACTATCTTTAAATTTGACCGCAACGGCATAGAAATATATTGGTAACTTCTCTTTTGTGTAGTCCGTACCGTTGTTTTTTATAAAAATATTTCAACATTAGAAACTACCTACTCATTTTAAAACGAGATGTACTCCCACGCTATTCGTTAGCTAATTGCTAAAATTGATAACATTTTAAATTTAAAGCTGCTATGGGCTTGAAATATTTGTTAAAGCGGAAATCAGAAGTTGATTTTATAACGCTTATTCTTTTATTCACAAAAATTAATTCGCATATGTATTAACTATGGCTGTTAAATATTCCTACGAATTTATCTTTAAGAATTTAAAAAAGTAAAGTAATTTGTCAGAAAAAACAGATGCTTAAATTTTTCATATATAAATTAAATTAAAAAATCCGTAAGAGAAACTTTTTTCAAAAAACATTTTAGCATTTTAGAAAATTTTAAATATGGGAATGCTAATGCCAAGTAAATAATATGGGATCCAAGGAAAAGTTAATTGTGAATTAATAAAGAAACGTTTTATGAACTTTGTTGTTACAATTTGATTCTTACAGCCCAAGGCGAATTAATTACCAGGTGGTAGCAATGATGAGTTCATTCATTTTCGCCTTGTTACAGTCAAACCTTATTCAGCGCGTAAAGTGCTGCCTTTCTGTTAAAAATTCTCATGCTCATATAGAATGTATCAAGAAAATCCAAAAAGCGCAGAGCCAATACTTAGTAAATGGAAATTTCTGTTTCGAAATATGTTTATGTAGTGAAAATAGCTGCTTGTTTCTTCTTTTTTTTTTTTTTTTTTTTTTTTTTTGTTTTTAATTCGGCTGCATTTAGACAGAAAAAGTTTGGCTTGACAAATTTTCTTGAAATCCCTTTTGAACTTTCTTTGTTGTTTAGGCACACAAATTTTAATTTGAAAAAGTTTAATATTTTATGTACGTATATTTTATGCACATATATATGTGTATATTTGAACTTGGCCCTGAAAAAGTTTACGTATTTTTTAATTTCTAAATTTATAAGAAAGAAAATTTATTTAAACATTTTTATGTTAATTTTCAAAGAAAGCACGAAAAGGCAGACACTAGTAGAATATAATAAATACACCACATGATAATGAGCATCATCAATACATAAATTACAACCCGAAGTTTATTAAAAAGAATTAAAACTTAAAAAACTATTGGTGTAAGGATATTTAGTGCCCTTAATAATTGCAAAAACGCTTAAGAAAAAATTTTTGTTTCTTTTCGATGTAAGTTTTGCATCTTCTCTTTAATTAACTTTATTTTTGTTTAGGCACATACATAGATAACGAGCCATTGTTGCTAGAGAGACATATTTCAAAAATACTCTAACTTTTGTAAATGCGTTTAAAGTTTAAAAAGCCATTAAAACCTATGTTTGAATCAATACGTTAACGTAGAGAATCCTATACCAAAACAGTGATAGTTATTCGATCGGTCATTGGGCCGTCATTATTAATGGAAAAACTGTTTATTGCATAGAAGAAAGTTTCCATTGCATCTTCACCGAAATTATGAATTCTATTAATTATAAGACACATATATCTGCGCCACTCCCTCTACAACAGTGTGTGCTATTCAACGATTATAAAACCCACCAAATCATATGAATTAGAAAGGAAGCTTTTACGCTCATAAACAGTACAAAATACAATAATTTGCAATCCGAAAACATTCAGAAATTAGAGCTTTTTTCCACTAAACTGGTTCATCTTTAAGAGCTCTTAATTTATTTCAGAAAAGACTCTTTTTAATAGCTTTTTTGTCTCTAGTAGTAGTAGTAGAGCTCTTATATTTATAGCTCCAAAGCTAACTATCCGCAATTTGTACTTTTACGAAGATTTTTGTTAATTTTTGGATTAAATTTTGTTGTTATTTTAAAAATGGTTCATCAAGAATATGCTTTCGGCTAAACCCTAATTGTTTTTGCTGTTTTTGTGGTGAATATACATATATGTATTTGAAATATATCGAAAACAGGACAAGCCATGTAGGGTGTGTCTGTTAGTAGAACGTACAATAATGTTCATAACACCCATGACTTGGCGAAAACTTCGAAACTATGATGACGACTTAAACTGGAAATAGACGCCTTACGTCCTCACTAATCTTCTACTCGCACACCTCAATTAAAATGACGAAAGCTTCAATCCAGCACACCTAAATCTTCCGATGATTTAAATCTCTGTGAACCCAAACGAAATGCATCAAGTGAACAATTTGATCCAGAAAATAAATTAGGCCTTTCAGAACATCAACCATTTAATCAGAAAAATTAAAAACTAGTATTTTTAGTCGCCAATTTCCACAAAATTTACACGATTTTAGTAAAGAGACTACTGCATGAGTTTTTAACGAGGTCCATAGTTTATTCAAGGAAATTTTATTCTATGGTTTTTTTTTGCTTTTATTTAAAAAAGAATTATTTGATAGAAAGAATTGTTTTAACCAGAGTAAATTTATAACTGTTTTTATAGGGTCCAATCTGTTCTCATAGCCCTTTTAATTAAAAAAATCTCAGAATAACGGGGTTCTGAATTCTTCTGAAAAATTTAAAGATGAAGATTTTCTGTAAGTGTTCCAATGATGAAAATTTGTATTTCTCAAAAAATGAAAATATTGATTTAAATGTTACGAATATAACATAGAGAATTTCGCTCCTACAACTTTCAAGCTCTTAAAATAATGAAATTATTAAAATTAAAATAATGAAAGATAGAACTTCTTTACCTGTAGTACTTCGACGTTGAGACTGCTACATTTTCAGAGAAATAACTATGTATTTAGATTAAGTTCTTATCGATATGATGTTTTAAATTTGATGGTTGAATACAACTGCTGTGCTGTCCTACATAAAGGACGTACGCGAAATTTCAACAAAATTACAAATGTAAAGCACCTACAACCAGTTCTTTTTGTAAGAAGTCTAAGGACACCCCCCAATTGTCGTTGTTGATGCAAACTATCAAAATAAAATGATAAATAGCGGAGCTATTGATATGAAAATTGAGCTTGAGACGGCACTCGGAATCCTACAAATACAAAGCTGATTGTTTAATTCTCTCTGATCGTTTGATAAAGTATACTCCGTTAACTGAAACTATCTTGACCATGATTTAATTTATTTTTTATATACATTTTAATGTTAATTTACTCAATTTGTGCTATTCCTTCAAGTATAAATATTTCATGATATTCTCATTGTCTTAAAAGATTTTAAATAATAAATTTTCATATACATTTTAATGCTTAATTGTTTTTTCTTTCCAATTTAATGTAAAATGAATTGTATGGCTTAATATACTGACACTGAAGCTGCCATTGCAAAATACGTGGGTGTATTATTAAAACTCGTCAGTGTATTGACCTTTTCGTACTCTTATTGGAATGCGTAAACGGTTAGAATAATAAAGTCTTTTGATTTTAAAACAAAGGCATTTTTTATTTAAAACATCGGTGGCGATCTGGTAAGACTGTATATATGGTTTTAATTCTGTATTATCCATTCCGATTAATTTAGTTTTACCTTTTTCAGACACCGATCGATTTTGTTTATTATTACGAAATGCTAAAAGTTGCAATGCTGTGCGCACCAAAGTAACAAAAAAGGCTAATCTAAATAATGATATAAATAAAACTAACCGTAGTAAAAAAACAAAATTTTAAGAAAATTAATTCCACTTTGATATTTTAAGGTTATTTCATTATGAGGAAAATTTTTCGGTTTCTGAAAAACCAATTTGCGGAATTTAAACCACTTTCGGTCGGATTTGAGTTCTGTGCATCGCGTTTTATATTCATGTACATATTTGGTTTGACTGCATTGATTTAAAGCCTATATTCAAATACCTTCTTGTGGATGATTTCTTTTTTGTAAGCCAGCAATGTAAGGACATCATCACAATCGAGATTTCCCAATTGCTGATTAACTTCGTCGACTATTTTAACAATTAAAATAGTGTTAGGTAAGTGTAACATACGCATTTTGAAGTAACTGTATTGAACTTTTATCAGGGTCACGATTTCATCAGGAACATCTAAAGCTAAAAGCGTTTTCAAAATTAAAAAAATTTTTTCACTTTGTTGAGTTATATTCAATATATGTACATATTATAAGCCTTAGGCTATTTTTTGATCGATATGCAAAAGTTTGGGGCGGTAACCAGCTTGTTATTTACGTGGACGTTTATTTTTTGGATTGACTAGGCGAATTCAGGATTAATTTGTTGAATATACAATAACCAACAGTAAACATGTAATTTTGGAACTTTTCATAAAATTCTGTTAACAACTGTCTCTTGGTTATATTTTTTATTTCATAAAAATCGTTCGATTATATATCCTTGGACAAAGTACTTGCTTTATAATAAACATACTACATGTAAATTAAATATGCAATATGTGCGTAAATGGTGATTTTTTGCCAAATTTACGGTGAAATATTTGAGAAAATCTACCGGTGGAAAAAATGCCTAAAGATTCATGTACGTAATTCTCATAGTGTTCCTTTTAGTTGTTATTTCTAAACCCTTTTCCACAAAAGCTATATCTAAGTTTGTCACTTCATGTGTAATTTCTACAATATCCATTACCGACCCCATAAAGTGTATATATTCTGACTTCTTATGCATAGCGAAGTCGATTGAGCGATGTGTCAAATATGTCAATCAATCAGATATAGTATCGAAAGAGGTGCTATTGGAAATCGGCATAATCGGTCCATGTGCTTCGAGCCAGCAGGCTAAATACCTCGCCTACCTCTAATTTGTTCATGTCATTTGAAACAATAAAGTAACTACAATCAAAAAAATAAATATATGGGGCGATAGAGAATTAAATAATAAGAAAAAAAAAACATCAAGATAGTTATCATCTTAAAGCTTTTGAAGAGCTCTTAAAGGAAATACTAAAATTTTGTAAAAAGCTTAACCCATTAAGAGCCGATGTCATTTTTGTGAAATATTATATACATATATGCAGTACCAAAATTTTTTATTTCTCTGTCACCCCAATATTTGCTTTTTTGATTCGGCACAGCCGAATATAGCACTTTTACTTGTTTTGTTTAATATTACTTTTTATTTATTATGACTTTTAGCTTAATACGAGGGCTGCTCAGTATATTTTTGGCGAAATAGTGAAAATGCGAATATTTATAATCAAAAATGGTTTTATTGCTTTTCAAAGTATTCTCCAGCATGATTTATAAACTATTTTCTATTTTATTAAGCTTTGGGTCCTTATATTTTTTTTATTAATATTATATTTCAATATTTCGGTACTTTCTGCGTACCTTCTTTAGGAAACAAAATTAATATATAAGCAAAATAACAAAATTAATTAACAATTGAAAAAAATTTTTTTCATAATGAAATTAAAAAACAATGTTTCAAAAAATTTTCAAAAAACAAAAATATAATCGTCTATCTTGATAATCTTGATAATTTTGAAAATTTCTTATTCTTCGAAAATCTTGATTAGTTCGAAAATTATGGAAACATTTGAAACATTGTTTTTTAATTTCATTATGACAAAAAATTTTTTCAATTGTTAATTAATTTTGTTATTTTGCTTATATATTAATTTTGTTTCCTGAAGAAGGTACGCAGAAAGTACCGAAATATTGAAATATAATATTAATAAAAAAATATAAGGACCCAAAGCTTAATAAAATAGAAAATAATTTAATAAAAAAGGGTCAAATAATCATTATTAAACTAATGATTTATAAACTTTTTCATGCGCTCAAACCAGTTGTCGAAGCATTTTTTCCACTCCGATTGAGACACCTCTAAAACATGGTTTTTGAACATTTCAACAGCTTCTTCTGGCGATGAAAATCGTTGACCACGCATTTTTTTCTTGATGTGCAGAAACAAGAAGAAGTCATTAGGTGCCAAGTCAGGGCTGTACGGCGGATGACCCATTAATTCGACGTTTTGGCCGGTCAAAAACGCTCTGGTTTGAGCCAATGTGTGAGAGTTCGCATTGTCATGGTGAACAATGATTCGTCTTCTCTTGTTGGTTTTTCGAATTTCTCCGATGACTTCAGGCAAACAAATTGTAGTGTAGTGTAGGGATCCAACGAGAACAAACCTTTTTTACGGCCAGGTGTTCATGCAGTATCGAATGTATGCTGGTGGAAGAAATGTCCAAGGATGTCTCTATCTCTCGGTATGTCGCATGTCGATCTTGCATTATGAGTTCACGCACGGCGTCAATGTTCTCTGGCACAACAGCCGTTTTTGGACGACCTTCACGGAATTCGTCTTTGAGCGAGCTTCGGCCAGGATTAAATTCATTATACCAATTCACAGTGCTATAGGATGGTGCTTCATCGCCATACAAAGATTTAAGTTCATCAATGCACTCTTGTCGTGATAATCCACGTCGAAAGTTGTGAAAAATGATGGCACGAAAATGTTCACGAGTTAATTCCATTTTTTTCTATATTAATTTTTTCAAGTCACTGTTAACAACACAAATAATGGTCGTACGTCAAAACGTTTTGAGTACGATTATGCTTAAAAAAGACAAACTTTCCAATGGAAATGTCAGATTGCACTTGGCAGCACTCAGTGTTGCCAGGCCAGAAATATATATAGCAGCCCTCGTAATGTGCGATTCCAAATTTTCGGTTGAGAAATTTTCTAATCGATTTAAAAAAGGTAACTTGTTAGACTTAAGAAAATCTAAATGAGTTATTTCTTAGTTTGAAATCTGATAAACAAAAACAACTTTTAGGCAATTAAAGCAGGTAAGTAATAATATTTGGACGGGTTATTCAACAAAATTTTCATGTTAAAAAGTGTATGTAAACTCATATTTTTGTTATCGTTCTCGGTTTTATAACGTAAACATATACTCGTATGTATATAAGTTTACTTTTTACTTATTTAATGTTGTTTTTTTTATATCTATCTAAGGACACTTATTAAAATACATCTAATAAATTTCTTTTACTAAATTTTCAAAAAATGTTTTTAAATTTTTCGAGTTACTTTTGTAATATCATTTTTGTTCTTATTTTTGCAAAACACAGCCCAGACTTTTTTTTGTAAAAATAATTACCTGAAAAAGTAAACCATACAAAAGAGTTTTATCATAATTAATTATTGAATAGGACTTCCAAAATAATTTAATAAAGAAAAACATATTTATATAGTTTTGTTTTATTATGAACAAATGATTTTTTACTTTCTTTGATATTTTGCTTAATAACTAATAACTTAATAATTACTCGTAATAAAAATTTTTGTTTGCTCTAATTTTATCAAACTTTGCCCAAAAAGCACGGGATCACACCTATACAAGTATGTCACACATTCCGATCAGAATAGGTTTAATTCCGTATTAACCATTTCGACCAATTTTTCTTACCTTCTTTAGATTTCGATTGAATTTGTTTATTTATAATAAATGCTGAAACTCCACCTTTTATTTTTAATGTGGCCATATTGTGCAAACCAAAGTAAAAAACAGGGTTAGTCTTAAAAGGATACAACTAAAAGTACATACACAACAGAGAACTGAACGAGTACACCGCAACCCATGAGTACACCGCATACTTACTCTATACTTTTCATACTCGAGTATTTCATACCCATTCCTGTAAAAACGAGTATCAAAAATATCGCAATCAGAATTTTAAGTATTTTTTATACTCGTACGCGAGAATTTTTTAATTCTCTTTATTTGTAAGCAACGTTGCCATATTTTTACCCTATTAAAGTTTTTACTGCCGTTTTATGAAATTCTGCATTTTATGCAGATCTATTTATAAACAAAAAAAATTGATCAAATCTATTGCTTAAACATAAAATGAATCCGTGAATAAAAGGAAAATTACTTAATTTTTTTAGTTTTAACAAAACTGTATAGACGCAGATGTAATATTGCATTGACTGAATAGACCTCATAAATAATAATAAATAAAATAAAGTTTTTAGTTTACATATTTTATTTTGTTAAATATAATTATTGCTTTTATACCTATTATTAATTTTAAAAATCTATTTGCTTAACGAATAGAATTTTAAAAATTTCTCTCCTGTGTGACTTAAAAAAAAACCCTAACAAAAACGTAATATAATAAACAATGAACTATTCTTGAGTTATTAGTAAACTTTTGCTGTGTTTTTAATAAATGAAAATATGGCGAATTTTACGGGTTCTATTAAATTTATGTTCTGTTATATATTAAATAAACTTTCATAATTTCAAAGAAATATGTATGGTAGCTAATTTTGACATTGGCGACTTTTGATATTGTGTTTGATTTAATAATTCTGATCTGATAACTCTGTTTTCCTCTCACTACACACGTTAAAATCTCTCTCTTGGTGTTTGTTGTGAGCAGGGCTGCCGTTTTTGGTTATTTTTAACCAAAAATGGTTATTTTTTTCTTTAATGTGGAGATGTGAAGATTTTTCTCATTTTAGTTATTTTTTCTCCAAAATAATAATACACATGTAAATATTTTTTATGTTATACTTTTTAAGCTTCAATTTTTCGAATTGCAACCAAGACAACTGAAAATAAAAATAATTTTGCTAAATGTGAAATTTCACTTCAAAATGCAATGAACTTTTAATAAGTAAATCTATGGTCTCAAACTATTATACTGTGAACTGCAAGTTTTGTTTACTTTGTTTTAAACAAACTTTTATTTTTTTAAACATACGTGTACAAAAGAATTTTATTTTTGTTATTATTATTATTAACTGAATTTAAATCACATTACATTACATTATAAATATGTATCCATTTTAAATGTTATTTAATAAAAATACTACCATTGAAATTTGGTTATTTTTTTTCTCATTTGGTAACTTTTAAAGCAAATTTTGGTTGTAAAAATTTTTTGGTTGTGGCAGCACAGGTTGTGAGTATGAGTACAAATAAAGTAAAGCCAGCATCGCAAACATTTTACTTGAGGATGCTAGACACATACTCAAATAGAATGGGTATAGTCAGCGTTGCCAAAATGATGATTTTATCATATTTTTGATGATTTTTGAACCAAAATATGATTTGATGATTTTTTTTTCTTAAATTTTGATTTCTAATAATTAAAAATTATGATTTTTGTATTTCAAGTGTGTAGTACTTTCATTGAAATTTTACTACATAGTGATGAAGATAAGTTTTGTATCAGCTTGTAAACAAAACAAAATTTTTCAAAGCTCATCCTGTCAAATACATATGTATTAGAAACTGCAACGCCTTTACTTAAAATTTTTAGACAATTTGTGAAAATGAGTCACAATAACGACCTTGTTTTTGAAAACAAAAGTCTATTTCTACACAACGATAAAGTCTATCTGGGTGTTTTTGTTAAACAAAAAATTTCTAGCTCAAAGCTCACTGCAAATGAAAAAAATTAATTTATGGAAAATTGTCTGGCATTTTACATTGAGTTATGTAAACAAGTATTAAAATTATTTGATTTTAACGATACGCTTTTAAAAGAGCTCTCATGTCTTGATCCTTTGAAAATTATAAAGTGAAAAATTAAGTCTCTGACAGGCTTAATACACAATTTTCCAAATTTAATTAGTAAAAAGGATTTTCAAAATTTAGATGAAGAATTTAGAGAACTCCGCTTTACAAAATTCAGTGATCATTTTACAACTCTAGATAATCTTAGCTGTAAGAAATTTTGGTCAAAAGTTTCAAAAATAACTCGTACTGACAACATTCCAGGTTTTCCGGTGTTGTCAAAATTTGTTCAAAACTTAATAAGTCTTCCTATTTCTTCAGCAAATGTCGAACAAATATACTCAACGGCCAATTTTAACAAAACTTAATATAGAAAAAGATTAGACAACAGCACTCTCGAATAAGAAACTGTTTCTGCTATAATTTAAAAATTAACCAAGATATCTCATTAAAAATATGAAACCCTATATATATTAGAGTAATAGTTCTTCATAAAACTTCGTACACTCTTAAAAATAATAATTTAAATATATACAATGTATGTTAATATATGTATATTAATTATAATTTTTAAAAAAATTTTGTATTGAAAAAATGATGATTTTTTTCCGTAAAATATGATTTTTTTTCTGCATATGATGATTTTCTTTTCAAAGCTTCTGGCAACGCTGGGTATAGTAAATACTCGCACAAAAGAAATGCGGTGGCGATCACACCCAGCGTTGCCGCTTTGGTCCAATCGGACCAAACTTGGTAGTTTTTCGTTTTTAAAAAACAGTTTGGTAGTTTGGTTGGTTTGTTGCATTTTTTTAAGTTTTTGGTAGGTTTTCCTCCTTTAGCAATTTTTTAGCAATAGTAAATTTTTCACCTTAAAAATTCAGAACATAAAATAAATAAAAATGTAACTTTGAATTAAAAAAACAATAACTTTGAATAGTGTTACCACTGTTTTCAAAAACTGTTTTAGATGTAATAAAAAACATCTCTGCCATCTCTGGTTTAGGAAACGCGAACAATATTATTAAATTGAAATTAACAATATTTTTGAGTGAAGGTTTATTTTCAAGTGTATGTATTAAAAAAATTAACAGACAAAATGGAAAAGTAAAATACTTTTTTAATTGTAAATATATACCTAATAATTGCATAAATATTTACTAATATTGCATGTACTTTTTTTTAGATTTTAATCAAAAACTCCAAAATTAAATGAAAATAATATAATTTCAGAAGACGATATTTTTAAATTATATAATACTATTAGTGAACATTGTAAAGAAACAGTCAAAAGAAAATTTAGAACCGAATGGTTAAGCGAAATTGATTAGCTCCGGGAAAGAGATGGGTGTTCATTCTGCATAGTATGCTCTATAACTATTTTAAATCATAACACCCATTGTAAAATCACCAAAAGACAAACTTCCATCTCAACAATTACGGGAAAAAAACAATTGAGTATAACAGGGTTTATGTGCAAGAAATGCATTTTTAAATTTTTGGTAGGCTGTGAACCATTTTGGTAGGATTTTTGAAAATTATTGGTAGGAAGTCAATTTCTTGTGTGGCAACGCTGATCACACCGCAACCACATTTAAGATGAGTATACTTAGAGTATTAAAAACAGACACTCTTGCAGTTCTCTGATACACAAGACTTTGACTATTTTGTATAATTCAAAATAATGCAGCCATATGCATATAACCAGGTTAATCCACAAATATGAGCCGCCATCAAAAACTGTCTGCAAACCCACGCCTTCCTCCTTTTTAAGTATAGTTTTATTAAACATGTTGTTTGAGCAACAAACATTTCATTGTTTTCATAGCAAAAAATTTAAATATATAATTACTTTGTTTTAAATATTAAATTTCTTTAATATAATATTTCGTTATTCAAATTGCATATTGAAAGATAAAAATTAGATGACCGACTTGTATAGCTATCATTATGGCACAATAATTCACCAGGTAAATGCAGTAGCTGTTGTTGACGTTTATCAATAGCTTGACATCGAATATCAAAAAAGTTTATAGCTCCGTTTCTTTACTTTTCCAGTTAAATCCAGTAACTGAGTAATTTTAAAAACTTACTCTTAAAATTTGCTATTTTACGCGAACGGAAAATTGTAAAAACTAGTAAGAACAACGAAGCAGCTGATTGCAAATAATTTTAGTGCTGAACAATAATTATGTTTTTGGCTACTCAACTCATTTTCATCTTGCAAAAATACATGCTTATTACTCGTAATTTTTGTTTTTGACTACCTTAAAAAAAGTGCAGAATTCAGTAACCAAATATCCAACACTTTTAATTAAAATCCGATTGCATACATCTTTTATTTAAGTTAACCTACAAATATCTTGTGATTCTAAAATTTTTACGAAATTCTGCATCTGTATACGCTGGCACCATTTCATGAAAGTAGTTTTTTATAGAATTACAAGGCACTCTTTCTTCTTTCGTTTTTACAGAGCATATGATTGGGATAAAAGTCTTCATCATTTCTCAACATTCGAAGAAATATAATTTCTTCTTCTTCATCCTCGCTTTCGGATGATGACTGCATTTTGTACATAACTGTATTGAGAAAAACAATGCGTCTTTCTACATTACTATGAAAACTAGCACCTAAAATTAAGATATTTTCATTTCTATGAGACAAATCATAAATTGAAGTTGGTCATATGTACCAATGCGTGGCTGAAACAGTGTCATTTCTTCCTAATAAATTATTGCGCCATGGTCAGCATTTTATAGACAGCTTATAATATTTGTAGTAAATATATGTAGCTTTGTTTTAATTAAATTTCGATTAAGATTAAGTATATGCTTAGTAATTTAATATTCAACATTTTCATTTTTAAATTATTTGTATTCTTAAACTGAAAGTACAAGCTATTTTTGACATCAACGTGGTGCTCTGCAACAGCAAAATGACATTAGGTTTTTGTTTTTGTAGCCGTGTGGCCACCTTGTATTAAATGCGCCTTGGTTATTGTATTCTTAGGAATACTGCAGTAAACCTTTATTTACATAAACAATAAAATCATCGGCGTCGTATTACAATAAAATGTATATGCAATTTTTTTCCACTTCATAATTAGCACGCTTCAAAATCTTTGCCTTAATATCTAACATTCGTTTTTTTCTTTTGTTAAAAGTAAATAAAAAAATGAAATTAATACTTCGAGCAACTGTTGTGGATAAGTGGGTTTTAGTTTAAATTATAAAAAATTAAACGACCACATAACCATTCGTAATCGGGTTACAAACATTCAAATCTTTGTATCAAATTCAAAAATTGTGTGCGTTTGTTTTTATGTACCCACTTACTTATTAATTTAACGCAGTAATAACGCATCTGCTTTAGCTTCTAAAAATATATATTATATATACCTATTTGCTCTTTTGATTGGAGTTACTTCACTAAAATAGATTTACATAGATGTTGAAGGGTATATAATATTCGGCATAGCCGAATTAATATACGAGTGGTAAAATAATTAGTCAGAGAGTTTACTTTGTCACATAAGAGATTTCTGAATGTTCTTGCTTTTAAAAAATGATAGAATATTCACTAAACTAGATTTACATAGATGTTGAAGGGTAAACAATATTCGGCTATGCGAGTGGTTATTGAATTCATGTTTAATAATTAGTCAGAGAGTTTACTTTGGCTCATAACGGATTTCTGAATGTTCTTGGTTTTCAAAAATGATAGAATATTTCTTACTACGATATTATTCTTATATATGGGTTGAACATTTTTTACTGTTTTAACATATACAATTAAAGAGAAATAGCTAACACAACAACTGCTTTTGGAATTTTTGCATTTAAATAATAATTGTAGTTTTGATAATTTTTTTAATGCACATCGCGCAATCGCTTAAGATGGTTCTAAAAGGGTTAAATAAAACAATTTGATTATTTTTATTTTTAGAAAAGGACTCAATTCAAAATAATACATTTTTCATGAAAATATACGATGCATTTCTGTTTTAACTTTTGTATTAACTCAAAATAAATTGATATGAAGTCACAACATAATCACGAAAATGGTCTCAAATGTTGTTTTAGAGATTAAAGAGTTAAGAGTTAGAATGCGTTGAAATTTTTACAGTAGACAGATACCGATGTTGTTAGTGGATCTTTCGCAAAAAAAAATAAATTTTATATTATTAATAAATAGCTCTTAATTTAAATACCAAACCAGGGTTTTGTTTTTTTCGATAAAAAATTTTTCACCAAATTATGCTTAAATCAGTTTACTTTAATTGGTTGCACTAAAGACTTAAATAATTTAGTGCCAGTATTACCAGTTCAGCGTTTTTAAGGCCAAATTCTAATTTTATGCTGTTTGGTTAAACTTCATTCACAAATGATTATTAGTATTAAAGACGTTTAAAACCATGAAATTATTGAACTTTTTATTAGTATTTTGATTGTAAGCGCAAGCAGTAGCGCTATCTGCATATAGAAAAACCATTATCATTCACTTCATAGAAACTTAAATCAGCTTAAAATTTGAACTCAATCGGAATAAAATGATTACTCTAAATGGTCCTGGTCTGCTTTTGATATTGATAATATAAATACCATATTTTACTATGAGGAAAAATATCTACCCGTGTTTTAAATTTTATTAAAAACGATTTAGTCGTTTAGCCGTGATGACCCATACACAAATAATTTCCGAAAAAAAAACTATGGATTATCAACAAAAAACAAAAAAAAAAAAAAAGAATTTGACTAAACGATCGAAATTTTACTAAAATATTATATTTGCAACAAAATTTCACAAAAAAAGTACATTTTACTAAAAATTGCACTTGATATCAAAACTTTTAAATCACTAAAAACTAAAAATGCAAAAATTTCAAACTATCAAAAATTACATAGTCCGCTAGAAAAATTTTTTTTCCAAATTTCACTAAAATATCACACTTTCACAACAATTACAAAAAAAAAAAATACCAAAAGATTGCAATAAAAAATTTATATTTCATTAAAAACAAAAAATCTGAAAAAACTCTAGAGTTTCTCAACTCTAATACACCAAAAAACTATAACACAATTTTTCTCGTGAAGGGTATAAAAAATTCGTTATATTCGAATAAAGGACTTTTACTCGTTTTACATATATTTAATTTGTTTTATAAATTTACTTAATTAAAAATTAATGCTAATAACATAATTACTTGGTGAAAACACTAATTATTGTATTTGTATTTCCTTTCGCCAGGAATAAATCGTGATAACGGTGTTATTGTGTTAATATTGCATGCAACGCTTAGATTCGGTAAATTCTGAGTATTTCGGCAGTACGTAGTCCACGCATTCCAGTTTCGAAAACCTTTAAGTTCAAATATTCTTTTGGCGCATTGAACATCATCAGAAATATCGTCATTAAGAAAATCTGAAAAGGGTAAAAAATATATCCATGTTTTTCAAACATGTACATAATATTACTTTATAAAGAATTTGACAATCGTGTGGTTAAAATCACTTTACACTTTTATGCAGTCGTATTTGATTTATTCATTAAACTGTTAGTAAAGGTGACAGCCTTGCTACAAAAATACAACAATAAAAAAACAGGCACTTAAGTGTATGGAAAACTTCAAAACACAAAAAATTAATTAATTACAAAGGAAGGATTTTAACCCTTATAATCCAACCGAAAAGTAAAAAATCTTTAGAATCAAGCTGGTATCCAGGCAACTATTTTAACGAAATACGAGCCACTAAAAGCTGTGAATTAGAAAATCTGAAGGAAAAACTGCTGTTGAGTTACATATATACGCAAAGCAAATCGATTACAACATGCAAGAGAGTGTATGACGTGGGACATTTAAAGAAAATGTCATGTTAATTTATACTGTGTACTGTGGTTTTCAGCGACGGAGGAAACTAATTTGGATCGCCTAGATGGCTAATATTACTTTTTTTATGCTAAAAGAAAAAAGGAGATATTTCTAAATAGACACTGCAGCAGAAAGAGTATATATTCAAGACTACAAAATGTGAAACTTTAAACAGGCAGCTTTCTAATATTTTTTTAATACGTATTTTATTTGAACTATTTGTTATTGTTATTCTTTAGTTAGGTATCAAATAGTATAAAATGTTTTAATTCTGTACCATTACCGGGCCTTATCCTTTACCACTGAGTGCTTTCTTTAGTTTTGTTTTCACTTTGACATGGTGATGTTTAATTTGAAATCAGGGTTTGTAATTTTACTCTCAATTTCTGTTCTCAGTCGCGTTTTCTACTTTAAGTCAATTTGTTTGCAAAACTAACTTTTTGCATTATTTATTAAGTAAATATAAGAGCTTTTGTATCTGCTTTTTGTGTTACTTTAAGTGGAACTACAATATATACATAAATAAGTTTTCTCTCAACCACTGATATTAGATTCCTTCTTAGCTCATTAAAAGTACGCTTTCTAATGGGCTTTTTGGCATTGGTGTGATTTAAGAAGTATTTCGGGTTTATCCACGTTTTAAAATTCTATTGCACCTATCGATTTCAACTTGTGTATTTTGTTTGCACAGCTGAAATGTTGCTTTTTATACTCTTCGTGGTTTCACAAAGCAGAAACACTACTTACAAATTTGTTTACTTAATGAAATGCGAACAAATGAATGTGATATTTAAAACCAAAAGCTATTAGTTAAAATAATGCCAACAGTTTTCAAGTTGTTGGAGTATATTTTGTAAGTAGTATATTTTTGTCAAAAAAGGATTCTATTAATGGATATTTAGTGCGCATACCTTCGCATTTCATTTGACAACAGGGATAATTTGTTGTACTGCACGGTTGAAGCTTGTTGCCGTCACTGCATTCTTTGTTACTTATTTGAAAAAGGCCGTATTTATTTTCTCCATTAGTAAACATTGTCCTTTTTCGGGTATCTTTACCGCTTTCATGTTCAATCAAGCAAATCCCTTAAATAAGAAAAGTATTAAAATGAGTCGTAAAATATATTTTTTAAATGATTTTTTTCTAATAAAATAAAATTAATTGATTGAAATGCAAATACAAAAAAAATAATTTTTTAGATTTTATACCAAATTTTTTTTTACTTTTTAAATTTAATTAACTTTTATAACTGGAATTTAAATAACACATTTGTAAAGCTCTCTTAAAGATTTTTATTATTATTATTTTTGATTGATTAACATTGTATCGCTCGCATTGTCCATGTATTTTTGCTGCGATGATCTATTTAACAAAAAAAAAAAAAATCGAAAAACAATGCAATAAGAAGTTACATCAATTTTTTCAAGGATTATCAGCAACTGCTTTTGAGCATTAAACAAATCAGTTACAATGTAACTAATAAAATTATCAAAAGCGAAATAATTTTGTATACAACTTTTGTGTACAACTTTAGCTTTTTTATTTATAATTGACATAAACTTGAAATTTGCAGTAACAAGATTAGAAAATAAAATTAAATGGTGGGTGTCCGCACTAAGAGTTAATTTTGAGTTTGTTTTAAGTAGCACATATCTTTTCAATTTTTGTTTTTCGACAGCTAAATTTACTATCATTGGAAAATCACTACTTTAAAACTACAATACCAACAACAAAAAATGAAATTATGTGCAATGGTGCCTTAATTTTCCAGAAGAAGAAGAAGAAAACAAAAAATCTACTTTCGCTCATATGATAAGAAACATTTAAGTAGTTTTAGATACAAATGCATAATTTTTAATTTAATACTAAGAACTATTAACATTAAGTTTATTAATCTATATATAAATAGGCAAAGACAAATCTTCAAGATCTCTTTTATCCTATGTTTGTCAAACGATTTTGGTAATTATTGCAAATATTTGTAGGTAGACATTGTCAAGCTTTAGTGCGAAACCTGATTATAAAAAAGTCTTGTAATTTTTATAGGCCACATCTGCTCAAGACATCAATAGAAACAACCGATAAATTTAGCACCAGCGGAGTATATAGACTTACTTGCACCTGCAACCACACATACATCGGACAAACTGGACGAACATTAAAAACAAGGTTTACAGAACACATACGATCATACAAAAGGAAAAGGGAAGACCTCCAATTTCGCAATACACCTTAACGCACATGGACACGAAACAAGGGAAATAGATGAATGTATTATAGTATTACACCCAAGTAAAAAAGGACGAAGACTAGAAATTCTTGAAAACATGGAAATTTACAAAACACGAACACTTACAAAGATATTATTAACGAACAGGTAAACACAACCTCTGACTCGATTTTTACACCACTAAAACACTTTTACAAACGAAAAACACCCACAGACGGTCACACTTACCTATCCAATAATAAAAGACCCAAATATTAAACTATTTACCCCAATAAACAGTACAGATATCAGGGAATCTACCTTCATAATACTATTTAAACGGACAAAAATTACCTAAACCCACCACCTTTTATTCTTAACACTATCTCTTCAGTTTTAATAAACACGTGGCTTGATGTTATCACATCGAAAACGCTCGCCAAACGTACGAATTACACAGCCAGAGATGACGGTTTTTACCGGAAATCATAACAACAACTTTGCGTTTTCTTAAAATTACTGCGTATAAAAATAGAGTACGGTGTAATGAGAATTCTTAAGAAAAAAATTTAATTCGTGAAGAAATTGTAAATCGACTTCAACTATACTTAAACGGAAAAACAAGTGATAAAATTAACCAACCGAGAAAAAAGATTGCGAATGATCAAATCAGTCCTTGAAAAAAAAGTTAAAGAAATAGTGTATACAAAAAAACTAACTCACAAGAAGTTGTGCCAAAAACTTGTTGTCAATTTTGTCTGAAGAATGCTTGAAGGTTTTGCTATATCTATAAGGCGTGCTCGGAAAAACGACAAAATTGAAATCCGAGGTGTTTCATCAGGTAGTTTTCACTATTTAGGAATAGATAATCAGCTCAAAAAATTCGAAAATGTTTTCGAAAAACCATATTGGATTGGAAATTATTTAAAAGGTGCAAATACTGGAAGAGAAAGTGAAAGATTTTAAGAAGAAATAGTCTTTTATAAAAATATCAAACAAATAAAAATATTATCACACAAGTTTTTAAATTTGTATTTCACTATAATTCTGGCCTTTTTTAAGCTTTAGATTGAAATGCATGAAAATTAAAACGAAAAAAAAAATATCGTTTACATGAAACACTGCACAAATTTCTATATATTTCTATTTCCTTTTATAAACTAAGAATTGATGAAACAAAAATTGCTTCTTAGCAAATTTCATTAGTTTTAATAAATCCAACAATTTAAGGGATGTTTTATGTACATATAAACCAGTTCCTAATGCAATTGTACTAATTGTACTAGTATCCTACTAAAAGAAATGGCACTGGCATCCACCAAGAATCTATTGAACTACCTAGTTCTTATCTTGTACCAATAGTAAAAGTTTTTCATGTAGAACTCATTGTACCAATATGTACCGAGAATCAATTATACTAGTACTCATTAAGTATTAATAGTACTAGTATTCGCCTAGTATCCATCTAGTACCAATGGTACTAGTTTTATTTCCTAAAACAGACAAACCTTAATTAGCCTGTAACGACTATTCTATCTGTCAAGAAATCTCATGTACATATGTACATAATGTACGAAGCAAACCATAAAAGCGAGGCGTCTGAGTTTAGCAATTGAAAACTCCAATTTTGACAGTGCGATAGGAAGTGAGGTTGGCTGGTTTCTGGTTTGTTTTGTTTTGTTATGGTTGAAAAGTAATGACAATTTAGACAAAAGCTATTTATCAGATTGCTTTGCGCTTAATACATATCACATATATTATAAATAATCAAAATATGATAATTTGAATGAAAAAGAAATAAGGGATGCCTTGTTCTTACTGTTTTTTACGCAACCAAGTACCAAGTAATAATAATAAACAAGTTGCGCAAAAGGGGTATTCATGTTTTAGGAATTTGGAACCAAGTTCAAGTTAGAAGAGAACCAAGAAGGCTCAAATAAGCTATTTTGAAATTAAAGAGCCATGCAATCAACCTAACCACGAATCATTTTCAAGGTTACTAACTTTTCAGATGATGAAAATATTGTAAATTTTCCTTTTTTCTGGAAAAGGAAATTTCAAATACTGTTGAAGCAAACTTTAATTGTTTTTTTTTGTTAATAATTTTGTAATCTTAGAGAGGGCTCTTTTCACTGTCGACAAAAGAAAAACAGAAATTATTTGCTCGAGAGTGTATAAAAAATAGATCAATTTGCTTATTACGTGAAGCAATTGACTTTTAGTTTTCTTCTTTTTATTAAAATTTGTTGGCTGAAGAGCCTTTTAACGCATGTGTATGACCATGGTAAAAATAAGAGTTCAATTGAGTAACTCGATACTTCACTTATATATTAGTATATTCGTTTTGCTTAAATCTTTTGGCTAGAGAGTATTTAGCCATTTTTTTAAGCTATATGAAAAATATATTATGTCGCTAATTATTAAGACACTAATTTATTTAGTCAGGTTCACGCAAAAAATATGTTAAAGACATCTTTAAATGAAGCCTGCATAGAAAATGAGGATTTGATCAGAAATAAGCTTGGATGTAAAAACCAGAACTAGAGATTAAAGAGCTTACCTTTGTAAATACCGGAGCGAACAAAATTCTCATGTCTTTTTAAATTTTGTAGAAATATCTTGAATTTTGCCAATCATTGTCAATTTTCATATTACAGGTAAGAGGATATAATGCCTAAATTGGGATGATTGTAGATAAACAAAACAGGAAAGAAACACGTGTTACGAACAAATAAAAAAAAACATAGTGAAAAAACTGTTAACCGTATTAAAAAATCAAAAATAATATGTTTAAAAACCATCACAGTTTTTTAAAAAGAATTGTTTTCAAATCGATCGATATTTAACACAATAAATACATATATTATTGATATTTCCAAAATATTTTTATTTTCAATAGCATTTTGATTTTGTGATATTACAAAATGTTTAAAAACCTTGAAAATTCAAATTTATTGTTTTGTCGATAATAAACACAATTCTGTATATTGTTTTATACTTACAATTTGATAAGAATGTTTTGCTAATTTGGTATTTCTCTACCAACTCTCTGGAAAGTTCGCAACGCAAATACTCTTTACTTTCCACATCTGCTATAAAGCTGCAGAATACGAATACAGCAATTGTCGAAGTTCTCACCACAATTATAAACAAATTAGAAATCATCTTGCTGTCCCTTTCTAATTTTTGTTCTTTTAATGGATCAAAGCAATATAAATGCGCTTGGTAATTTATAATATTACTCTAAAAATAAAAGAATTAACACACATCTTTTAAAAGTCGATCTGAAATTAGCTGTCTAAAAAGCGAAAGAAAATGAAGACAAGTGTAAAATTATATTAAGTTCTTTAAAAGGCGGTGCCAAGTTAAATGTATATTTATTTTGACCTAGTAAAATGAATGTACCTTGATTTACTAGGTAGTAGTGGATCTATAACCAATAGAACATTGCAAAAATAACATGGCTTGTTGCCTTGTCCGTTAGAAATGTCAAAAACAGAAAGAGAAACAAAAGATAATTGCTCTGAATACAAATGCTTGCTTTGTTTGCTTTCTATTATTAGTGTTTTTTTTTTTCGAAAATTATTGGCGAAGGTAAAGAAATTGAGTCCAACGTCAAATATTAAATAATAATACATTTTAACGATGGAGAAGAGAAATAGGAAAATTATTAAATTTGCCATTTTCAAGTGTTCAAAATATAATTAGAAAATATAAAGAAAATGGTTCAGTTGCAAATAAGTATGTCCAGAAGCGGTCGTCCGAAAAAACTAACCAATCGTGATGTTAACCACATCATAAGAGAAGTGAAGAAAAATTCAAGAATAAGCGCCCCAAAACTTGCAGATGATATCGCTAATAACTAAAACCAAAGAACTGTTCAAAGAGCATTGCGAAAAATGGACACAAAAGCAGAGTTTCCCGAAAAAAGCCGTCGACGTCTTAGGCCTTGGGCCTCATTGGATCTTCCAACAGAATAACGATCCAAAGCAACCTGCAGTTTCTGTGAAAGAGTGGTTGCTGTATTATGCCCCCATACAGCTTCATAGCCCACCCCAGTCACCATATTTAAACCCAATTGAAAACGTTTAGGATTTAATAAAGCAAGCTTGGTACTTTCAATACCATGCCGCTTGTAGGTAGTTATTGATAGCCATGGCGGTCCAACAAAGTATTGAAATGGTTTGCTTTTTTAATTTATTTAAAAAATGTGCTTACATTCCGTAATGTATTTAAACTTTTATCGTATTTTTAAGGATTACAGTTATGTTTTTAATGAGGTCTATATTTTTTGTTATTTGTTTTTGTTATTTATGAAACTAAATAAAACTACATACTTTATGTTTTTTTAAAACGGTTACTTTTCTCTAAACATACTTTTTTTTGGGGTGTATTTAAACTTAAGTCCCTGACTGTAAATAAAATAAACAAAACAAACAAAAAAGCAGCAAGCTTCAATTCCTAACGCACTGTCAACTTTGCATTTTCTAAGCTCTAACGCTGCGATTTAGGTTTGCTTCATACATACATAAGTACATTTCGTATGTATGTACATGAGAAATCTTCACCTTGACGTGCCAATTTTTGCTTTCGCTATAAGCTATCTTCATATAGTTTCAAAAGTTTTTATATAAAAAGTTGGTGTGAAAAATGTGGTCGAATATTTTTGTCAAATGTAGTGTTTGGAACCTTGCAAAGTTATGAAGAAACTTTCCAGGTTATAAAAAGTTTCTTCATTTCCAGGTTATAGTTTGCAGAAGTAAAAGGATCGAATATATATACATATATTCCAGGTTATAGCCTTTTTTACGGCAAAAAAAGTCTGTTTGCTTCAAAATCCTCTTCACGTATGTACATGAATACATATATGCGCTATACACAATACAGAGTTATGTAGCTACCAAATTTGTATAAACACATAATATTGAGCTTATCATTTTAGGAACAACTTTTGTATCGTGTGCTTTTTTGGAATTTGTGTATGAAAAATATCATCTAAACTAATTCCGTTTAGAAAAAATTAAAGAATTAATAAGAATAATGCAAGAAAAGCAATAAAATAATTTTCACTACGATATTTATCAGAAATATGTATATTATAATGCAATGAATGAAATTATACATACGAGGGCTGCTATATATATTTCTGGCCTGGCAACACTGATTGCTGCCAAGTGTAATCTGACATTTCCATTGGAAAGTTTGTCATTTTTAAGCATAATCGTACTCAAAACGTTTTGACGTACGACCGTTATTTGTGTTGTTTACAGTGACTTGAAAAAATTAATATAGAAAAAAATGGAATTAACTCGTGAACATTTTCGTACCATCATTTTTCACAACTTTCGACGTGAATTATCACGACAAGAGTGCATTGATGAACTTAAATCTTTGTATGGCGATGAAGCACCATCCTATAGCACTGTGAAAAATTGGTATAATGAATTTAATCGTGGCCGAAGCTCGCTCAAAGACGTATTCCGTGAAGGTCGTCCAAAAACGGCTGTTGTGCCAGAGAACATTGACGCCGTGCGTGAACTCATAATGCAAGATCGACATGCGACATACCGAGAGATAGAGACATCCTTGGACATTTCTTCCACCAGCATACATTCGATACTGCATGAACACCTGGCCGTAAAAAAGGTTTGTTCTCGTTGGATCCCGCACAATTTGAAAGTCGCTCAAAAAAAGGCTCGTGTCGATTGGTGCAAAGAAATGTTGCAAAAATACGATTGCGGTTCTTCAAAAGACGTTTAAGAGATCGTCACAGGTGACGAATCAAGGATCTATGCGTATGAGCCCGAAACGAAACAACAATCGGCCGTGTGGGTCTTCCAAAAAGAGCAAAATCCAACGAAAGTTGTTCGTGGAAGAAGCACAGCGAAGCAAATGGTCGCCTGTTTCTTCGGCAAAACTGGTCATGTGGCGACTGTTCCGCTTGAGCAACGTAGGACGGTCACTTCTGAGTGGTACACTACAATTTGTTTGCCTGAAGTCATCGGAGAAATTCGAAAAACCAACAAGAGAACACAAATCATTGTTCACCATGACAATGCGAGCTCTCACACATCGGCTCAAACCAGAGCGTTTTTGACCGGCCAAAACGTCGAGTTAACGGGTCATCCGCCGTACAGCCCTGACTTGGCACCTAATGACTTCTTCTTGTTTCCGCACATCAAGAAAAAAATGCGTGGTCAACGATTTTCGTCGCCAGAAGAAGCTGTTGAAGTGTTCAAAAACCATGTTTTAGAGGTGTCTCAATCGGAGTGGAAAAAGTGCTTCGACAACTGGTTTGAGCTCATGCAAAAGTGTATAAATCATACTGGAGAATACTTTGAAAAACAAATATTCGAATTTTCACTATTAGGCTAGAAATATATAGAGCAGCCCTCGTACATAAGTAAAACGTCTGTTAGTTTGTTGGTAATTGATCAATAAAAAATGATTTTTAGTCATTTTTGTGACAACTCTGAATTTTCAACGGTTGTTATTTAGCAATATTTTTTAATTAAATTCACTAAATACATACATTCATATGTACTTAATTGCATTTATAATTATTTGTATATATATAATGCATCGGTGTGACGATATTCTAATTTTGTTTAATCTGTCAGCAATGACGTGTGAATTCATGATACTAACAGTTAGTAGTATTTTATATTTATGAAATATCTTCAAATATCTAATTCTTAACGTATTTGCATTTGTTGTATTTTAATATGAAGCAATTTCAAAACTAGTTTTTGTTTGTAGCGCCGTGTTGAAAATATGAATTTTGTTTTATTTTAGGCAGTACTGTTAAATATGTCCTCATTCTATCCCTGACTTTGATACTCAAGCTTTAAAAATATCAATTACAAAAATTCATTATTTAAATACCAAATCCACAAAAAAATATATATTTATATGTACTCGTATATATTTACATTCGGTTAAAAATAATATTGGATTTGAGTTTACAACAGATTTTTTTAACCACCAACAATAATAAGTACTTCAAACGTGGTGTACTGAGCGATGCCGTGTTTTTTGTTTATTTATTCGAATGTTCGTGTTATAATAATGTTCATACATATATACATACATATATATATGTAGTGATACGTAAGATTTGAAAAGATAATTATTAACATGCGCGGAGCGATGTGTACTGTCGTGTAAAGAGCGGAGGTTAATACTAAAATGCAAATAGCTCAAAAGACTATTTTCACTAGATTCAGTGTGGCCAATTTAAAACTTTTAAAACTACATATATTATTACTTGCAATTATTCAGAATGTAGTTAGCATTTACCATAAAATTTTTTAAGGTTTAAAAAGAAATACTGCTAAATTTACTTATGCAATATTTATAAATAAAAAGTGGCTACAATTTATTTAAAATCATTTAACATTATAATATCAGATAGACAAACACTTGTTAAGCTAAAAGTGCTCGATAAGCTTTCGGAAAGATAATCTTGCATTTTACGGTTAATATAAGATTTATTTTATTGTAGATTCTATGTTATCACTGCTACAAAGGAAATAAATTATTTGATTTAAAATTATTTATAAAATGAAAAGCCAATGACGATTTTTTTGAATTAAACGAACTAAAAGCTATTTTTAATTCTTAGTCCCAAACGAAGAAAGTTGAAAGATTTTAACGCCTTTCCTTTCCTTTCCCTTTCCACCTTTCTTAAGCAAGTATATGATCCTGTAAATATCGGAAGGCTATTTGAGGATTTTCGTAAATGACACAAATGAAAATGTCGATATGCGGACAAAAATGCTATTTGATGGATGTTTATCTGTATCAGCAAGTATGAAACTGATCCAAAGATACTTCCTCCGGGGCTTTCAGGTTCAATGGTGTGGAGCGAACTTACGAAATTGTTGTCTTTGATTACAAACTTATGAAAAGTTTAATAGACTTATAAAAGCTTAAAGAACTTTTAAGATATATTTTGCTTAAATTTACATAACAATCCTTGACTCAAAACCTTTCAAAACCTGCGCTGAGCAGGATTTAACATCGTAATCAATTTTATGGTCCAGAATATATCCTGTCTCAACCGATTATTTATTAATATTTTCTCAAATATAAATTTAAATTCATTTTGTTGTTCTTTAGAGATATTCGTGCGACCCTTTTTCCTAGACAAATGCTCGCAAACACCATGCTTGAAGCCAATACTTTTAATGTCAAACTATATGTTCTCGCAAAGTACTTTTCATAAACATGGTAATTTTATAAAATATTATAAGAAGAAGTTTGGTTTAATATCTAAATAGTCCCCATTAGTTATATCACTGTAGTTTCAAATTCCTTCCTGACTGGAAATACTAATTAGATCAGAATTTGATATTATTTGCGACAAACTTTAAAGGCATAAAGTAACGATGTAGTGACTTTTTCGATAGAAAATGCTTGCAGGGTCATTTTGTGTTAAAAATTATAAAAACATTTTTATAACGTAAGTACATACATATATAAGTATACAATTAATAGGCTAGATGATTTTGTGTTCTACAATGTGCGCTTTCATAATTAAGATGGCAGATGTGCACAACCTATGTTTTAATCAAATCGTTGTTGTTGTTTAAGGTAAAATAATTTTTGAACGTGTTGCTATAAATATAATATTTCGTGATTTATTTAATGTTTCACATAAAAGATTGTTAAAATCTTATTTACTTTTACAGTTCGGTCAATGTATAAATAGAAAGCTATTGAAAATAAATATTTAAATTAAAACTTACAATTGATAACTACCTTGAAGATCAATACGAAGATTGCTGTCGAAGATTGTAGCGAAAAAAAGTGCCTTTCATTCTACTCGTACCGAGATTTTATTGTTCTCTTTAGAATTAATCACGGCTAATAACCAACTTAAGCGAAACTGAAGGATACAACAAATACATATCATGTCCTTATTTCTACATTTTATTTACTCAGAAAAAAAACTTTCAAATATAACATTGATATTTTCAAACTTTATTAGTAACTATTGCCTTCTTCTTTTTTTAAAAGTGTTAAATGAACTCCCACAAAAAAAACTTGTTGTTTGCATTACATTCAGCTAGTATCTGAGTTTTACTGTTTTTCATTATTTAATTTCATATAATAACGAATTCAAACCTACGTAAAATTGAAATTCATTTAATTTCCATACTTGGAAAAGTCTGTAAGAGTTTTACTGTTATCTAAAAAAAAATAACGAAATTGTTTTACGTTAAAATAACGAAATACTTCGTTTCATAAAAACACATCAATACTGATATTCTAAAAATTTTAAAAATTAAGTGAAGTTTAAAATTTCTTTATTATAAAAAAATAGTCCGATTTTACATATTAATAGGTACATATGTATGTATGTTTGTATTTCTATAAATACCTTTTAATTGAATTATTTCAGAAACCTCGGGTACTATGATACACCAACAAATAATAAAAATTGTAATTGGAGCTTTAGCGCTAGCTCATCAATATGCATATACCTATAATATAATGGACTTGGAAAATTCAACGAACCGTCAAGTAATAGAAAGAAGCTTCACTTTGAAAACTTTAGTGACAAAGGATGGTGTGTATGAGAATAATACAATAACAACTTTGTCACCAGTATCCGCTAGGAAAAGTGAAAAAGTATATAACAAAGGATCGCTAAAAAAACAACATAAAAATGCTATGGACGTTTCATCTACAATTATAGGTGATAATTCTACAGAATGGAGGTGTCCGAATATAACAATTTTTCGATCTATAGAATGCGCCTGTGACTTACCGCATACTTTGAGATGTAATGGAGACGTACATGGCTTGACGGTGAGTGTTTGATCTTTATTCTTAATAAAGTATACTTTTAACACAAATAAGACACCATTTTCTTTTTTTAGAAACTGGCCAATCACTTACGTACCTCAACATTTTCTGTAGCTTTGTTGGATGTTTCATTGAGAAACGTAACGTTCCTTAGTGATGCGCGCATATTTGATAAAGTTTCTCTAAGATGTCTAATTATTTCATCTGGTGAAATAAAACGTGTTCATAAATCCGCATTTCTGGGAATTCAAGGGCCTCTTTTAGCTTTAGGGTTACCAGAAAATGCTCTTATCAGTGTACCTTGGAGATCTATAGCAACATTGGTGCAGCTGGAACGGCTGGATTTTTCAAACAATAAGATCAAAGCATTAGGTAGCTCCGATTTGGCAAATCTAGTAAATCTCGAGTACTTGGATCTTGGCAACAATCTATTATCAAGTATTTCACAAAGAACGTTTGTTAATTTAAAAAAACTGAAAGTTCTTAAATTAGGAGACAACCGGTTGGGGGACTATGTTTCAAGCTTAAAAGCCCTTACCCAGTGCTATAATTTAAGGTTTGAATAAATGATAAAAATAAAACACATTGTTTTTATTTTTCTTTTAATTTTTCCACAGAGATCTTGATATTAGTGCTAATAACCTCAATGGCCCTTTAACAACTGTTTCTTTACCAAACTTAAAAAACCTTGCCACTTTAAATTTAAATCGCAACCTGATCAAAAGCATTCAAAACAAAGCTTTCGAAAACTTTTCAAGACTTATAACACTTTCATTGCATCACAATCAAATTGATGTTTTGGAAGATCATGCCTTTTACGGATTGGAATCATTAAAAACTCTTGATCTAAGCTACAATGGAATAGTAGCAATTTCGGGTGCTTCATTGCAACATCTTACTCACCTAACTACACTCGATTTAACACACAATTTTTTAAGAGCTCTTACATCAGATCTCATTACACCCTTGCCTTTACTAACTGATTTACGTTTATCTGGCAATGATATTTCAATTGTGGCAAGAACTGCCTTGGATGGTGCGCTAGAACTAAGAAGTATATCCATGCAAGAAAATCCTCTATCTTGTGACTGCACCATTCGCGAATTCGCCCAATGGTTGCAATTGGCAAAGTTGGTTTCTCAAGATCTTCTCACTATAACATGCGCTACACCGCCCAAACTGGAAGGAGCTCCCTTAATTCAAGTACCAATGGAAATGCTTAATTGTGACATGGATAATGAAGAAAAGGATAATGCAGATATTATTGAACAATTAGAAAGTATTGCAAAGAAAAATCGCTCTAGAAATCAAATTAAAGATGCATCGGATAAGGTACGTTATATGTAAAATGTAGAGACATTCTGTAAAGTAAAACAAACAAATTTTTAAAATGTACATTACACATGGATATTTCTCTTAAAGGTTCCATTTTAAGGAATCATTTACCATAAAAAAAATAAATTCTATCCCAACTAGAATCAGTGCCACCTAAGTTACACGCTTTTTTAATTGCGAAATATAACTTTAAAACTGATGTTTTTTGTCTGTTTCTAATAGCTCTTTAAAGGAAGTTCGTTACCTCTTTGCTAATACGTAAAATAAAGCAGAAACCTGTCTGTCTATAACGGTTCAACGGTTTGGCTAAATCATCAACTATTGGCACACACTTTAATTTATAAATCTAAATTTTATACTTGTTAGAGTTAGTAATACAGAGGTTCATTGTAAATTTCAACCGTATGTCTACCACTGACCAAAAATAAGGCCATATACATCAAGTTAAATAAACTTTTGGGGCACTTATATGTAATTGTTACTATAACGGTCATAGTAATTAACGTTCTGGCCAATTTTTATAATTTTATATTTATTTTTGTATTACTTTTTGCTATTGGGAGCTATAATGATACGAATTTTTTTAGTTTAAAGTAGTGCTCTATGGTGGTGGTGTATGTATTTATGGAAACACCCTTTGATTTTTAAAATTATAAACTCTTTTTAAAGCTGGACGAATCTATAAACATCACCTTTCAAATGACGAAAAAACTTTGCAAATTGGTTCAGGCATGACTGAGTTCTCCGGGGACAAACATAAAAATGCAACATTCAGACGAATTGGTAACCTCCTTCTTTTTTTGAAGTCGGTTAAAAATATTTGCAATCAAAAATTTCAGAACACTTAAAAAAGTTCGTTTGTATAAAAGAGGTCAAAAAGCACAAATAAATTTTTTCTAAAAACTTCCGCCAAGGATTTTAAAGATGTTAAAGGTCTTATATTAATTTTAAAAGTTGAAAATTTTTTCTATATTTATCTTCCTCGCAAATAAAGTTGAGAGCCAAAAGTTTAACATCTTTCAGTAGGATCAATATAACATCCAATTCTATTGATGTATTCGATGCCGAAGATTTTTCGTGTTTGCCAATACATCGGTGATATTTTCGTTGCAATTTTAAATTATTTAGTTTTGAAGACAGTTTCACTTGCTTTTTTACTAACACTAAATATAGTTTCTGACAACGCTGGCAATCTTGCTGTTGCTGCAAGAGGGATCTATTATACGTACAATGTTACACCAGTTTAATTTTTAGCTCTTTCAAGAATTCAGTAACAAAAGTCAGACTTTTTGAATACGATAAAGTTAAAAAAATGATCGAAAATCTATTATTGGACTTTTTAGTCTTTCCACATGCAGCAGTAAAACTTCAGAAGATATGCAACATGCACCTACATATGTATGTAATATTACCATTCATGTTCTTACATAAGCCAAATCTACATGACTCTACACGTTACAGGCATTAAGGCATTACAAGCTTGTTTGTTTTATGAATATATGTATATCGTAAAATTAATTATATTTTTTATGTCGTTAAGATTATTTACATCTTTTGCAGATTGTTTTAAACGAAGTTTATTTTTCAACTGATTACGGATTATTTCTAACTTGGACAACAAGTCTTAGTAAAAATGATTACATTTGCGATGCAATATTCGTGTATAAAGAAGATAATCAAAGTGAGGTGTTAATTGATAATTATCCAGTAAGCATAAGTAAGCAATATATTTACATTTCTTTAAGATTTTTTTTTTTTGTAGATACAATGTGAGAGCAAAATGGTTGATGGCATTAGTAGTGTAAACGTTATTTTGCCAGAGTGTTCTTCTTTATTTGCAGGAGAAAGGTAGAATAAATAATTTACCGTTTTCTTATGCCTCAAAAATTAAATGCGTACTAAAAACAATCAAAATAAAATTAATTAAATTTCATTTATAATTTTAGTTATCGATTTTGCTTGGTGATGATTCAGGAATATGTACCAAATTCTGATATCGCGGTTGGATGCTCTAACATAACTCAGTTACAAATTAGCAAGCCGGACAATCAACTAAAATTAAGACAGCTTATGCGACGACCCTATTTTGGTTTTTCAAAATTTGACAGAGCTGTCGAAATAAAGGATTTATCTAAAAACGGACGAAAATTTAAATCGAGTCAAAACAAACAGGAAGTTGACCCTGATGTATATTCGAAAAAAACTTATGATTTTTTTAACTCTTTTAATAAGAGCTTTTTACCAGGTATTGGCCTGGGAGTGTTAGTTACATCTCTGTTGGTTTTAATATGGGTCTCAATACGTTACCGACAACATACAAGCAACGTAACCGATAGTACAAACGCAACGATCGACTGCAATAGTAGAAGGCTGAGTACACTAACAGCCACTACAACTTGCTATGCTGCATCGGAACATATAACTCGTTTCACTGATGTAGAAAACCGATCAAGATACTTAAAACTACAAGCAACTACAAGCCTCTAAGTCCTCAAATAAAACCATCTACAAAAAATAGGCAGACTTTTAAATAAATTTAATTATCTGTACGCGATAACTACTGTGAAAAATATGCATTGCTGATTAAAGTTCTTTAATTTGATTAATTATGTTTTGAACTTCTTCATTTATGGTGCATTTTGCTTTTTAGCGCATTAACATCTGTTTCTGTTTGCAATTTAATAATTAAGCCAATTGTGTCACAATCACAAAGGGTCCGCCAAATAAATTTTTTTTTAATGCTCTGAAAACCAAATCTTGTTAAGCAAAATGGCCGTTTTAGGTGCACCGGCTTTTCAATGTATGTGTGCGGGTTTTCTGTGCCCCAAATGCGACAATTTTGCATGTTTACATACCCGCCAAAATCAAAATGAGTTTCATCTGAAAAGATGATTTTTTTTTTTTTTTTGCAAAATCGGCATCCTAATGTCGCAATATTTCCTAGCATTATTAAGGCGTATGTATACACAACCATATTCGTTCAGCGGAACGATAAAAATAATTATCTGTCAAATCAGACATGAGCTAAGTGCTACCATTCACGAAATAAGCACTAGTTGCAAAAAAGTTAAACAGCGGACCCTTTATTAATTTTCTGTCAGACAAACTCACCTACAACAAATTCAAACTTAATTCGTCGTACGTTTTTAATGACCTAAAAAATAAAATTCCTAAATTTAAATAAGAATAAAATTCGAAATTTCTTGGAGACGAAAACAGTCGAAGGAATTTTATTTGCTAAGGACTACATAATTGAAAAATAATTCCTCAGAATGTTTTAATGTAAACATTACTAAAAGTTTAATTTTAAAACATCAAGCAGATAATTTATACATATATGTAGATAATACCAAAAAAAAAAATAGTATTTTCATGAATTAAAAGCACGGTCAGATTAGTCAAATGATATAGTGATATGTTTGTTACCTTTTATATTGAGTGAGATCTTATATTTCTTAATAAGAATATAAGAAGGACAAAAATCGCTTTTCATAATTTAGGGTTTATGTCTTTTTAGTCAAACATTTGTGTAATCTTAACACTAATTTACTGTCAATGTAATTTTATTTTCAAAAATACGTACGTTAGTTTTTGTAATAATCAACAAAATTTTATTTACAAATGTATATTATATGATTTTTTTTTTTAATTAATGCTTATATATTAAACGTTTTATTGTTTAAGAAAAACTGTTAATTGTTTATGTGTAAATAAAGACGTCTTTTGTATAAAAAAATACATAAGTTTTTGCTTTCAAAGTAAAATCTAAACGATAGTAAATAAGAAACTCAGTTGTGTTGATTTTATAATTATTAAATATGAAAAATAATCGTGCGCTTATACAGCATTACTTTAGAAGATTTCGTGCTTATAAAATATCATTTACAAAGAGTCGAAATTATTCATCCAAAAAGAAGAAATCGTATACTTAATGATGACTATAAAAAGGAATATAGCCAAATACAATGTTCCTTAAATTTAAAGACTTTTCTCAACTGAAAGCACTTTGAAACAAAAAAAATGTTCAGGTGTAATGCTCAAAATAAAATTCATCTTTAGTTTTTTATCTCCGATGTTGTTTTTTCAACTTTTCTTCTGACTTTAATGTGAATTCACACATTTAAAGTTGACCCAAGCAGCGCTGGTTGAGAAAATCTAGTATATAATAAAATATATTTCGCTAACCATATGCTCTTACTGGTGTGATTTGTTGAAATAATACCACTGTTCCAACCTATCATTAAAGCTTAGAGAATTTCGAAATTGTTCATTGTTTAATGTCCCAAGTTTAGACTTTTTTGCCCACTGTGGATTGGGACACTCAAATTCGGTCGTTCACATGTTTTTTGTTGTGGTCAAAACAATCTTTACACTATTTTTTTGTATGTATGTGTACATTTGTAACTATGCATATATTTACTTATGTTTGTAATAATTTATGAACGCATTTGCTGTTAAAAGCAATCTATTCATCCCTATTCAAACCATTGTATTAAGATATTTACCGTACGAAATTGACCAAGTGCGACAGCAATAGAAGCCTATATCCTTGTTATAATACGTACATATCCATTAGTATGCTTATACTGACTTACATACATACGTAAATAACTTCGGTAAAGTTTGTTCATCTTAACCTTTCAATCTTAGTGAATGATAATCTGTAAAGAAACTTTAAATTAAAATAATGCTGTAAATCTACAGCATTCTGTTTCATCTGTACGAGGGTACTCCGTAGTACAAGTGAAAATAAAATAAAAACTTAGTGCTAAAGTTACATAGTTTTGAATAAATACACTAGACTTGTCATCAAATTTAATAAAAAAAAATACAATTATTAATAATAGAATCCGGCCAAATACGATCAAAAGTTAAACAAACAATCATATTTAATAATACAGGTACATACCGTCAAAACAGTTGTTTAATAGCAAGAGATATTTACCTTCCTGCCGCCATTCATGAACATGCTGGGATTCGTGTACCTAGTCCTAATATTGGGTTGGATTTTAATTGTTTTATTTTTAAAGTGTAAAAAATCAATTACCCCACATATTGGTTTAACTGATAATTACATGGATGCGACTGGATCAGGTGTGTTCGTGTTATGCATGCATAAAAAACATAGTATATACACACATAAATATGTATGTACGTAAGAAGAATGTATACTAAATTAAAATTAATTTTTTAAGATCAAAGTCGACCATCTATTCACGTCATTCAACTACAACGTGAGGATTTAGAAAATGAAGAACAGTTAATGGATGCCTACCGCCAACGAAGCAATTTATCTTTACCCATATTAGATGAACGAAACTTGGCCACAATGATTACACCCGAATCCAGTATAGTAAATTCTGCCTATGTCCACGATGAAGAACACATTATGAATGGTATGTGTGTTTACATTAAAATAAGATATTATGCTTTTTAAAATACCTTTCATTAAAAATCCGGTCTGTCCGTTGATTTCATTTTGTGCAATAAATTGTTTTATTTAAAAAAACTGTTTGGGACTAAAAATTATTATTGACAACAAATATTATGCTAATAACCCAGAAGTAAGTTAAAATAATACACTTTCTTATTGGTTCAACAATTCACCGTTCACAGAGTGCTTTAAACGATAACATTATATCGAGTAGTACTATTCAAAATGTCGCTTAACATTCAAAATGCATTACGTTCTGCTAATATCTGTCAAATAATCACATATTAGAGAGAGTTGTGGTCTAAATTCGAAGGCTTTTTTCTTTAAGTATTTATTACACACACAGTCATGTTTTGAATATAAGTAACTATACATAGTTATATAGTTACACATATATGTGTATTTTTGCATGTGCAGTGGTAGCAATTTGTGGGGTCATTTATTTCTTAAATACTGGACTGATTTAAATATGATGAAGACGGTGCACTAAAGCTCATATCTACGAATGAAAGAATCAACAGAATCGGTTGACAAATAGAGAAGAAAATTAATCCCGAAGCCTATTTATTATAGATAATAACGAACTTAAAAACAGTACGAATAATAATTTTCTCTCAGTTAAGGTAAACGCAGCAACGTTTTCTCTGAAGTTTTTTTTTTATAAAAATTTATTGTAATTTTAAGTTGTGATTGCAAATTTTTGTTAACTTGTTCTTAAACTATTTATTATTACAGTTATATATTTTGAAATAGGAAAACGGGTGAGTTATAAATTAAATCTATATCCAGAAAATGTAACGACCCAGAAAATGTAGCATTTTATTGTGCTGTTGTCTAATTTTTTCTGTTTTCTTTGGAAAACATTCTCATACATTGGTAAACAAATTTTCTTTATTAAAAAAAATTAAGAAAGTTAAATAAAATTGAACTTAAGCCAAAAGTTGATTTTAAATATTTTAATTTATAAATTAATTTAATTTTAATATTATAATTTTGTTTTACAAAATGTGTATCCGACCGATCTTAACTTATGGTTGCCAAGTCTGGTATCGCAAAAGTGCTAAAACTCATTCAAAGAACCTTTAAGATATACCAAACTAGTTGTTCACACCATCATAAAAGTAAGCGTATAACGCATATTCGTAGAAATTTATGGAATTTTTTTCTTTGGGAAAGTAGACATTTCCAACGCATGTACTCGTTTGAAAATCGGTTGAGTGGTTTTCGAGTTATAAAATCACGAACATATGACAACTTATTTAAATATTATTATATATATGTAGCTAAAAGTTAAAAAATAATACACAACATTTAACTAAGATTCCTCATCTCCCACTACATTCCAATTTTAAACGTAAAATAATAAATTCATTTGTCAAAGATTTGAAATGCAGTCAAATTTTGAAACTATAAATAAATCATTAAGATTATTTTGGAGGGAAAGTATCTAACTGGTAATTGGTTAAATAAATTTCATTATAACTAAATTTTTATGAGATTTAAAAAAAAAATGTTTCCTTAAGACCATCTTTTTAATAGACTTTTATGATAAACCGACATCTACTACGTCCCTATTTGTAGGCGAGATTGCTTTCTAACTCACTTAATACAAATTACATTAAGGTGCTTTTTTGAGGGGTCTTTGAGCAATAGTTTTTCAACTGCTACATGGTTTTAGATTGGATCGATTTAGTTCAAGGAGTTTTGTAAGATGCACTTTGATACACATTCGTCGTTACCTTTGAACTGATTGAATAAAAAGCAATGTCAAATAACAATAAGTTGTGATATATTTAATATTGTTTTTTCATGCAATCACTTCGCTTTTAGGGTTGCAGCTAATTTCATAGTGCGTTTTTACAATAAAATACAATCGGCTTTAATTTATTATTGTTTTAGTTACTGTTGTTTCACAGTTTTAAATTGTCCTAAATAAAAGCGGATAATTTATAATTTTTAAGATCTACTAGGCATCCTCAAATAATAAGCCTTCACATAGAAACTTTATGAAAAATTATTACATGTAAGAATAACAAGAACATAGAACTCCCTGCCCATACATATATCTAAAATCATTTGCATTTCCTAATAATACTTTCAATAAAAGTTAAAAACGTAATATGATGCGACTTTATAACTTAGCATTGCCGTAGTAGATAAATGTTATTGGCCAATCTGACAAATTAGTATAACACTAGTTTTTTGAATATATATTATATTTTTTCATACATTTTTTATCCTTCCGCTACTGTTATATTTTAAAATTTTTATTATCCATTGCTGTACGTTAGTTTTTAATTAAAATTATATTTTTCATTATTTAGTAATTATTATTATAAGTTTTAAGTAGAATACGAATCATATTTGTTAATAAATAAATAAATATAAAATTGTTTTTAACATTTCGTTTTAAATTTGTTATTCGTCATCGTAGTTTTTTATGTATTACTTCATATGAACTATACTGAAATCTCTAAACCACAAAATGTGTACAAAACAGTTGTCGAAAAATCCCCTCAAATTTCAAGCCATTTTGCTTATCTCATTGGCTTCTGTACACCTCTTGCCAAAAAAAAAATTATGCAACCAGTTTTATAAAATATTTCATTGTGACTCCAGATTATACGATGTCATTTTCCTTTTAAGTTACAGACAAAAGATTTAAGACAAAACTAAATTTGTACGAAATAGAAAATAACAAGTAAGAGTGCTATATTTGGCTATTCCGAAATTTACGTACCATATATGTATGTAAATCTAATTTAGTGAAGTCAGTCCAATCGCAAAAAGCAAATATGGGGGTAAATTGAATTAAAAAATAAAAAATTCAGTAATATACATATATAATTTTACATAAAAAGTCATCGGCTATTAATTGGTGGAGCATTTTTTTAAAATTTTAGTATTTCCCTAAGGATGTCTTCAAAAGCTTTAAAATGATATCCATATTGATATTTTAAAAAATTTGTAAATTTCAAAACCCCGTAACTCGAAAAATATGGGCGAGCGCCAATTTTTTCACTTGGTGTTTATTTTTGTTATTTTTTGTTCTCTATCGCTCCATATATTTGTTTTTTTTTTTTTTGTTTGATTGGAGTTACTTCATTGTTCCTGACCCGGTGGACATGGCGTCTGGTGTGGTGGACATGGACCGATCTTGCTGATTTTCAATAAAAAAAAATCCGAAACTGTCTCTGATCAATTGGTATATTTAAATTTTCTCTAGCTCATCTAGTGCCTTGACAAAGTTGATTTCAACCCGAATATGGACAGACAGACGGACATCGCTATGCATAAAGAGTCAGAATATATAAACTTTATGGGATCGGAAATGGATATTGTAGAAATTACAAACGGAATGACAAACTTAGATATACCTTTTTTTCCACTTTTTGTGGTGAAGGGTATAAAATAAGACAAATGGTTTTAAAACCAGTTTAAGATTAAGACAAAGCTATAATTCTACAAGATTAAAGAAATCAAAAAACTGAAACGGTGAACGGTGGTATAAGCCGATCACGAGTGTCTAAGACCGTTGAGTTCAAAAACTATTTTAAAATTTGTGATGAAAATAATAATTAAGCAGAAAAAACTTAAACTGTACTCATTTTGTTTATAAAAATTTCTTGGGAATATTTATTTTATATTAAATCATTTTTCAGGACGGTAATAACTATATATAATGTCATTTTTAACTTAAATCACTTAAATAGATTACTTGTGGCAAAAAAAGTATTCAAAGCCGTTGTTGTTGTTGTTTTTGGTAGAAAAACGGTTTCGGCTTTTTAATGGTGTTTAACCGGTTTTTCCCCAAAATGGTTGCATGTTTTTTAATTCCAGGAATTAACAGCTTGCATTGGCGTTTTAGCCTTTTAGATACTTACCTTACTTCATTTTGAAAAAATGTGAAATTAAGACAAAGGCTAAATGACTAAATGAGAAGTGTGAAAAAAGATATTATTAAAACAAACACATGCATCAAAGCTTAGACAGAAGTCACCATAATAAATATTAACTTCAAGGATATTTTTAATGTTTGGAGCTACTTACTAATCAGGAATATAATAAGCGTACATTATAATTACAACTAAATTTTTCTATTTCATAACTTTTGAGTTTAACAAAACTTTTTTTCAAGAGGTTTGTGTTTCAGAAGACAACATAGTTAAAATAAAACTTGAAAATATATTACCGTACAGTTGCTTACTCTTAAGACTTGCTATAGCTGAAAGTTATTTCAACTTGCTAATGTATACCAAAAAAGTACACTCCGCGTAATAGCGCAATCGCCTAATGAAAAATTATTTATGAATTATTTATGATTTAAAATGATACTTTAATTAACTAATCATCTTTTAACTATTTAGCTCCCCCTCCTTCATATGACGAAGTAATGAGGCAACCAGCAATTTATCCAAAGGTCATTAATAAAATAACTGAGGCGAACATTTGATATGAAGTACCGTATGCAGCATAAAGTTATATCTGTGATTCAACATAACCTGAATAATGTTGTGTAATTTTAAATGCGAAAAGGAGATAGAACACAGCTGAAACACAATTGCGGCTTTCACTGATGTGGCAATATAAAATTATATATGAACATAAAAAGAGCAACAATCATCAGGTTTGGCTTTGTATTCAGATTCTTTTCGCGTCGAATCAATTAATTTAAATTTATTGTAATTTATTTTCATTTATTAAGTTTCTGTAACCTATTCTAAGGTTTTTATCCAAAAAAATTCCCTAAAAACAGTTTTCATCTCTTGAAATTAATATTATAATTAAAGACATTTTAAGCTTTAACATAAGTTTAATTTACTTATACTGTAGCTAGCTTTATTTGTTAAAATATGCCATGTTTGTATGAGAGTATTTCTAACAACATAAAGTAACGTTGAATAATATCAAAAAGTTATCTAAATTTGGAGCAAATTGTTTGTTTTGAAAAAATTACATTTATTGGAAACTTTTAACATCTTTACTATTAATGAAGAAGCCGGAAATTCAATCCTTAGTAATTTCTTCTTACAAAACATAATCTTATTCGATTGGATCTAAGAGCAAGTCTGATGCTTCAATTATGTCTGCTGAAGTTTTAAACGTTTTTAGCAAATAGGCATTCCTCCAATGTCGAAAGCGACATTCGTACGCATTGAAAGGCAAAAAACCATATGTCAAAATATTATTTTATTTTAAGAAAGTGCGAAACTTATAGCTCTTAATTAGCACTATAATTGGTGGTAAGGTTAGTTTTAGGTAACTGTTCCTTTTCAAGATGATTACAAGAAACCAAGGCATTCGCATGCGCTTTAAAGGCAAACATTTGAACACTGATTTCAGCGAAACCTGATGAAATATTTTTATGCTACTTATTTTAAAACGTGATGCATTGATGAATCTGAATAATAGTTTTTTTTTTTTTTTTGATTCAAAAATATTAAGTATTTTAATTACTGTCGCAAGTTACATGTCGCATGCGATCATAAAACTTTTTCTTGTTATTTTTACTTTTTATTTAATTAAACATGCATAAGTTGATTATAAATGATTTTTCAATGTGTCCCGGTTTTTTAATTTATTGTTTTGTAATTTTGTTTCCTCATTTTTTAACCTTTAGTGCGACAAAATTATTTACTTCATATGGATTCAATAAATTTTAATAAAACTTGGTACCACAAGGTACCAATGGAATTCTCTTAAAACATATTTTGAGGCCGCTGATAGTGAATCTGATGTTAGTTTTGAAAAATTTATAAAAGCGGATCCAATATGGTAGACAATTAAAAAAAAATTTTAAAAATAGATATTTTTGAAAAAAAAATTATTTTGAATTTGTACATTTTACACTTTAGATGTAAAAATTTTTAAATAAGTACTAAGAGCAAAGCAATTATTATTTTCCACCAATTTTTTTTTAATTTAATTTGCAATAAAAATATACATATCGTTGGCTTAGTCGGCAAACCTGTCAAGTCCAATTTTTATGCAAATTTAGTTTTTGATTTAGTATGCCAGTATAACTCAAAATACATCATTTACAAAAAACAAAATGCCGTAATGTTGTTTTTGCTTGTTGTTATGCAGAGGTAAGAAATTCTGTCAAGTCAAGAAAAAAAAAACAAAACATCAAAAGCCACTCGCTAAGTTCAGCTGAAAACAACAAATTTTGGTTTTTTTCTATAGATTTAAATTAATTTAATTCACATATTTAAATAAAATAAGATGAACTAAAGAATAAAACTGCGTTCACAGATTTAAAAAAGTTAACCAAAAAAAAGTTACAGTTTTTTGTCTCTCCTAAAAAATTAAAAAAAATGGACTTGATAGGTTTGCCGACTAAGCCAACGATATATTTGTTACTAAAATTTGTTGTCTATTGTACAATTACCTCCGGTTCACTGGTAACAAATGTTCCTTTTCCAATGTCACACGCGTTCCCTTTTCATTTATTCTTTATATACAAACAAGAAATTTAAAATGTCAATGTATAATGAACATTAATCAAAACAAAACGAGCAATAGAAATGTTCAAAACGGAACTTTTGCGCCTGTTCGACTTTACGTTTGAATATTTCAAAATCTATAAATATAAAAATGGTGAAAAAAATGTATAGTAATTCATAAACTGAGAACGGCTGGGCCGATTTCTGTAAACTTTTTTGTCAGCTGTTCGTATTTTCGAGAAGAACGTTTTTACGGAAGGAAAAAAGTCGGAAAATTGAAAATCGAACATTGATTTTTTTTTACGAAATTTTGTGTGAAATTATTCCTTAATGGCATTCCAAATGAAAAAAGAGAAAGTTCTTCGTGTAAAACATGGAAAATTGCGGAAAACGCAAAATGCGGAAAATTGGAAAAATCGAAAATTGATTTTTTGTATGATCGAAAAAAATTGTTCGTCGAATCGCTCTCTACTAATTTCATTTAAATAAATCACATTGAATATTTGTGTTGTATTATTACTCTAAAGTTTGTCTGAGGCTTCAAATTTGGGGCGAGGCGAAGTTCGCCGGGTTCGCTAGTATGTTATAAATAAATATATGTATATATTTCTTTGCATTAGGTAAATTTGACTGGTTTCCCATAAAAATATAGTAAAAAGACATAATTTTATGGACTTTGAGTTTTTTTATTACGGTTGACATTTCTAGGAAAATGCCCATATGCAATGTGAAAAACTTTTAATATATACCCATTAAAATCCCAAACTAAATTCAAAACATACGAATTCAAACCTTATAATTATTCAATTATTTATAATAATATATTTAATAAATCAATTCATAAAATATACCAAAGGCTCCAATTATTCACTTAATTATAAATTAACATTTCGCCACATAAATATAAAAGAAAAATGTTTTTAATGATATATAAATATTAATTTTTATTAAATAGTAGTTCATAACAAAACTTGTATATGTATGTATAATATAAATAATTTAAATTAAAACTTTAACGTTAAAATTAAAATTGAGTTTTAGTTACAAAAATAAACACTCAAGCAAGCAAAAAATAAATAATTATAGAATACATATATTTTTAGTATTAATTTGATTGAAAATATGTGTGGCATTTTTATGACGAAATCAAAGAGCTTTACGCCGAAATCTTTTCTGCACTATGTATTTGAATATAAGATTCCAGGACTGTAGGTACTAATCCATGATACCTTATTTTATTAATGGCAATACAACGGGAGGCAATGCATTTTAGTGATTTCAGAGAGTTTTCGTAACCCAGTATTACGTTTTTTAATCCATCTAAAATGAAAAAAAAAAAAGAAAAAATAAATAAAGAAAAATTAAAAAAAAATCTTAATACAAAACTATCGTTCCTGCACCTTCTGAAATACAATGGTTTCCATAAACCCCTAAAGGCTGGTACACACATTTTACATTGGAAAGGATTATTCTTACAAAATTACCGATTAAAAACTCTACTTATAAATGGCATGCTGTATAGTAAAAGAATTACTCAAGCTTCTCCTCTATATAATCTAACTAATTTAAAGGATTTGGCAACTTATTAAACACACGAGAAGTCAAATTTGGTATAACAATTTGACAAATACGCATTGGACGACCAAATCCAAAAGTTTCAAAAACAATAGTTTTACAGTTTATTACTTTATCTCGAAGAGGGAACATCTGTGTGCGAGCAGATTTTCCTTTTTCAAAAAAGTGAGGTTATAATCAAAGACGCAACGCGCACGTTTTTTCTCAACTGGCTTTTTTAGAAATGCCATCTGTTAACAAATACTAAAAAAAACATATATATAATCATTAATACTTTAATATCCTGTTTAGGATTTATCACTTCCTATACGAAGGTTAGGTCGATGTGCGGTTCCTGGAAAGACTATTTATATCTGAAAACTTGTGAGATACCTTGGCGCTGTGGTTATGTACCCCTGCCATTTTTTAATTCAAATTAAAAAAAAAACAATAGTTTTATATTTTTAAGATTAAAAAATAGCAAAATCGTGACATCCCAAAAACATTACTCCAAAAAGAAAAAAAATATGGTACAAAAAAACGTATATTACTATGGACTAAAAAAATAAATAAGCAAATAAAAGCATTTGTCATATCTTCATAAATTAAATAAATTTAATAATGTTGAAATGGTTCTTCGAAACATTAGATGCAAGAATTAAAATAATGATTAAACTTTATTGTTAAGTAATGCAAAACATGACTTAACAAATTAAAGTTAAACTTTATCATACGATATGCTCAAAAAATTAATTACTATTAGTATTTCACCACACGCATTAAAGTCTTACCAACATGACTAACGTCAGCAGGTGTTAATCCTTGAGCATTGATAGCATCCAAGTGGGCTCCGCTATCTACTAGTAATTTTACGATTTTTTCTGTTTGCAGAAGGAAGTGCGGATTGTCACTAACGAACTAAAAAACAAACTATGTTAAATTCAATATCAGAAGCTAAAAAATTATACATAATTACACTTGCTCCCAGTGTATGAAGTGGAGTGTTACGAAACTCATCTAAAGCATTTACAGATGCTCCAGCATGAACTAAAATCAGAGCAGTTCGAAGACATGGAAACCTGAAATTATAAATCAACTGAGTAACTCTAAATATTAAAAATTAAAAAAAAAAAAATACCTGCATACATCACTCGTATAAAAATCATCAACAGGTATCACTCCATTTACAGCCATGTGTAGCAATGTTTGTCCATCCGCAAGGCGAGTATCACATTTTATAAATTTTTTTACTGTGCTGTACAAAATATCCACATGATCTTTATTTAATACTGGCTGTTGCGCCAAAATTTTTGTTATAATTTTTACCAGATATAAGGCAGATAGCACATTTTTTTCGTTTTGTTCCTAAATAAAAATTGATTAGTATTTTAAGTCTTTATATTATCACTTTGTAAAATAATTATTGTAAAAAGCAGAAATTAAAATTTTGACTTACAGCAATTATTTGCGGTATATCTTTGGGACCGGGGTTCACAATTTTATATTTATTTCGTTCTATTTCTTGTTGGCAATTCACTAACACAGACAGAACTAGAGATAAATCCAATAGTAAATCTTCGGTTCGTAAGACTTGAGAAAAAAGCTGAGCGAAACGTAACAAATCCCTCTCCACTGATATATTGTTTGCCATCCTCAAGTCCATTGCATACTTCCATAGTGTTAGACATTGTGCAAAACGACCTTGGTCAGCCATAACTGCACCTCTATACACAATTGGCTGCGGTAGGTCCGGGTTACCTTTGCCTAGTATACGTTCTCGTATGGTCAATGATTCCATGTGTATTGAATGATGGTTCAACCGTATTGCTTGTAATTCCGGAACGTTTTCCGTTTCAATCCAATAATCATAAGCTGGGACAGGCGGTATAACTTTTTTTCGAATTACTTTTCCAGAATCAGAATAACGCATTTCCATTGCACGCATCAGATAAGTATAGGACTTCTGAATACTATAGTTATCTTTATCATTAGCAAATGATGCACCCATTAATTCGAGGGCTATTATCACATCTTCTTTCCTCATAAGGCCGGGTCGATTAATGAATAAATTCACCACATCTTCATGCGTACGTTCGGCGGCTTTAAGAACAGGACTTAACCCGTGCTCATTCTCTTGTAAACGAGCACCATGATCAAGAAGTATGCGGCACACCTCCAAATCACCGCATTCGGCAGCATAATGTAATGCAGTTGCTCCGCAAAGAGCTTGCTCATTTGGGTTAGCACCATTTTTCAATAAAGTATCAACCTTAAATTTTCATAAAGCCTTAAACAATTTTTTCGGTTTACAAGTCATTACCCTACGTTTCAACTAGCCATCAACTTGATATTAACATCAAGTCACACATGAATTCGGTTAATGTAGACTGCTAATGTTCATGTTTCATTTATGTGCAACCATATTTTCCCGAAAATTTGGCGTTATGCGCTTATGTTCATGTCTTCTTTAATTGTGTGGCTTGTGGAGACGTAGGGTTACTAATATTTACTTACGACATGGGCATGACACTTATAAGCGGCAATCATTATACAGGTATTGTTATATTTATTGCCCAAATTGACATCTGCTCCATGTTCAATTAAATATTTAACAATATCTAAGCGCCCAGCGTAGCACGCAGCTCTTAAAGGAGAAGACTGATTTTTTGTATTGTGATTAACATTTGCTCCATTGTTTACTAATAGTTTAACAACTTGTAAATGACCTAGGCCAGCAGCTACCCATAGAGCAGTTGCGCCGTAAGCCATTAATCCATCAAATATTACATCACACTCTCTCTCTAAATCAACATTATAGTGAGAAAGCATAGTTTTTACATACATTGTATTGCCCGCCATAGCTGCCATTGTAAGAGGTGTAATTGATTGTCCATTAATTTCTTCGAATTTCTAAAATTATATTTAACATTCATGACAAAGTTTTAGATTTTTAAGTTAGGTTTAAAAATATATATTTATATAAAATTGTTGCAAGTGTGTTGTGACTTTATAACTCCTGATCGGTCAAACCGAATTCGATTAGATTTTAAGGGTTTGTTCGTATGGTCGTGTAGGTGGTTTACCTAACGAAATTGGTTGACGCGTTCGGGAGTTATTACTTTCTTTTAAATTTTCTCTAGCTCATCTAGTTCCTGGGCGAAGTTGATATATACTTTGTGGGATCGGAAATGGATATTGTAGAAATTGCAAATGGAATGACAAACCTAGATATACAAACGGAATGACAAACTTAGATATATGTACCTTTTCATACCTGTAGTTAAGGGTATTAAAACTTCTAGAAACAAACAAAAATTGCTGCACTTAAAATTAAGAAAACGATTTTTTTTCAATCGAACTTATGAAAGGAAACCCAAATGTTATTTTGTTTCTGAGCACACCTCGTATATACATATAAAAATTAATAATAAAATATATCTGCACACATATATGTGTGTATGTACATTTAATATACGTATGTACGAAATATGTACATATAATAACAATTACAAGTATTTTTTAAACGTAAATTATAAACTGTGTTTCACGCAGTTTAACAATAAGATTTGCAAATAAAGAAATTCATTATTATTGCTTACCACATTTAAAAGAAATTCTTTCAATTCCTGATTTTGTATTTCATTCATCGTTGCAACTAATTGTTTGGCATGATTAAATTTAGCTGTTGAATACAGTACTGTCAGAAGGGAAGGCGAAACGTTTATTTCATTTGGAAACATTTGCTGAACCTCTTCTGTAAGTTCTTCAATCATTATTTGAGTGTGTATTTCACTATCTAAAAATGAATAATTCCTGGAACACATAGGTGCATGCCTAATCCGAATTTTGAAAACAATTATTAAAAACGACGCATTATGAAAAATATTTTAAAACCGCTTAATACTTACCAATGTAATTAAACTTGTAAAGACTTGTAACAAACCGTATACGAACGAATTTTATTTATTTAAAAATCTATTGTTTTTACCACAGTACTTATTTCCACAAAGTGTATTTTTGCTTTGTTTTGCGATGAATCTATTTGGAACAATAAAGGAGAACGAAGCCAATACAAAAAAGTCAACGGCGTCAACACAAAGTTATCTATGGCGTTGTCAGAATTAAAAAACAATTTACATATGTTGAGACAGCTTGCACCTCTACACCTTAAATTATGTTTAAATAAAATGTGCAGTTAATTATTATTTGTGGATAATAATGGCCATAAAAAGTAAATATTTTACGAGTTCTATAATATTTTTTTTTAAATTGTACCTTTTGTGTACTATAGATACTTAACAGTATATTTTAAGGGTAAAAGTTGGCTTTAACTTTAACAGGTAAGAGTGCTATATTCGGCTATGCCGAATCTTATATACCCTTTATCATATATGATATACATATATAGTTTAATGAAGTAACTCCAATCAAAAAGAGAAACATTGGGTTGACAGAGAATTAAAAAATAAGCACTGTAAATAATTATACATAAAAATGTTATCAACTCTTAATGGGTTAAGTATTTCCAAAAATTTTAGTATCTCCTTAAAGATCCTTTCGAAAACTTTAAAATTGTGCCCATATTGATATCTTAAAAATATGGTGCACAATCGTACGTTTCTATAACAAGTTCAGAGCTCCAGAACTCGGAAAATATGAGCGAGCGCCATTTTTTCAATTGATGCTTTTTTCTTATTTTTTAATTCTCTATCTCTTTCTTGTCTGGAGTTACTTCATTGTGGTGTTGGTGATTTTCAATAGCAAAATTTTCGAAACTATGTTTGATCGATTGCCGTATTTAAATTTTCTCTAGCTCATTTAGTGCTTTGGCAAAGTTAATTTTAACACTAACACGTACGGATAGAAGACGGACATCGGTCAATTGACTTCGTTATGCATAAGAACTCAGAATATATACTATTTATATTGTAGAAATTACAAACGGAATGATAAACTTAGAATATTCAACTTATTTCACATAGTAGTCCTTCAATTCTTTATAAGGTTTTTTACATGGCGAAATAATACCAGGTGGCCGCAATGGCGAATTCATAATTTTCGCCATCGAGACCACCTGTATTATTTCGCCATGGTTTTTTACTTGTTTTCTTATTTTTAAATTCTTCATCGCCCTGTATATTTGTTTACTTCATTATTCTAATTGATATGGAAAAATTAGAGGACAACGATGGTTGCGCTTGAACGAAACATGAACATGATGTTCATACTAATTTGATGGCTAGTAAGTTTATGTCATAGCATTGTTTTAATAAAGTCAATACTAAGTTGCAACTTTAACCATTTTTATACCCTTCACAACAGGCGAAAAAAGGGTATAACTAAGTTTGTCATACCGTATGTAATTTCTACAATATTCATTTTCGACCCCATAAAGTGAATATATTCGGAGTTCTTATGCATTGCGAAGTCGATTGAGCGATGTCCATCTGTCCTTCCGTATTAGTGTTGAAATCAAGTTTGCCAAATCACTAGATCAGCTAGAGAAAATTTTAGTAAGCCAATAGATCAGACATCGAAAGAGGGGCTATTGAAAATCAGCATGATCGGACATGTCCTTTGAGGCAGCGAAAAAAACATCACGCCCATATTTCCAATATGGATATCATTTTAAAGGTTTAGAAGTGCTCTTTAAGGAAATACTAAATTTTTTTTAGTGCTTAACCCATTAAAAGGCGATGGCATTTTTATGTAAAATTATATATATGTAGTACTTACTTATTACATCCTTCACCACAAAGAGTAGGAAAAGGGTATGATCAAGTTTGCCATTACGTTTGAATTTCAACAATATCCATTTCAGATCCGTATTTTTCAAGTGACGGGCCTCTGAAATTATAAAATTCTTTAAAATATCAATATGGATTTCATTCTAAAGGTTTTAAGGAAATACTAAAATTTTTAAAATATGGTTAACCTATTAAGAGCCGATGGAATTTTTATGTAAAATTATATATACGTGTGCAGTACCAAACCTTTTTTTATTTTTTAATGCTCTGTCACGCCAATATTTTTTTTTTTTTGATTGGAGTTACTTCACTTAACTAGATTTATACAGATGATGAAGGGTATATAAAATACGACATTGCCGAATATAGCATTCTTACTTGTTGTTATTGTAATTGTAGTTTTTTGTTGTCATTGTGGAAGGTATTTTTATTTTACAAAAATAATGCTATAAACTCTATCAAAGGCTACCGAACACCGACTACAAAAGTAGCTGGTTACAAAAATAGCCAAGTCGCCAGCTAATTAATTCTTTTGACGACTACCAACCATTAACTACAAAAAATAAACATCTGTTTTGACATATGTATTTAAGTTAACCAAAACAAAACAAACTTGATTTTCTTAAGTGAATTTGTGTGAAAAAAAATTCAAATGTCTCAAGAAAATTTAATTAACTTTATAAGTACTATTGCTAAAATAGTGGGGACAACGACTTCAGTGTATGAAGTGTACACGCCTATATTTGCATGTAAATTGAACAAAATATTTACATTAAGCAATATACTAAATACATATAAACAGTTAAAATGACTATTATTATTACCAATTTCAATAAAAAGACCAAAAAATAAATATAAATGAAACAAATAAGAAATTGATGAAAAAAGAACTAAATGGAAAAGTAAATGAAAAATGCGCCAAATAAAAAGTAAATGAAAAATTTAAACAAATGAACAGATGATTATTATTTTTCAATGGTGCCACTTTAAAAGTATTTCGCGTTTTTAATAGCAATATTTAATGTATTGCGTTTTTAAAACAACCATTTCATGCATTTATTGTATTGGCAGCACTAATCTGTTTTTCGTAGCAAAAATGGAAATTAGCCTAAGTTGGTTACGGGCTACAATAGTAGCCGTGTAGCGGCTAAAAGAATTATTCTCATAAGCACGCATGTATTCTATTTTTGACATCTTGTAGTCGATGGTCGGTGGACATGATTGAGTTTAAGCCAAGGCATATTGAACAGGTGACTGCATTAGCTTTTGCTTGTATTTTGTTTTTATAAAATTTTGTTGAGCTGTCAAAAACGCCTGGCAATATGTATGTATGTATTTGTGAAAAATAAGTACACATACATACGAAACACATGCGCACACAATACACAATGTACACAAACAATAAGAAAAAGAGCAACCATTTTGACAACTCGCAAAGGAAAACAGCAAACATATGTTGACCGCATGGCCTAATGCATTCACCTGTTCAATGCGCCTTGAGTTTAAGCATTAAAATATAAGTGCCTTGGTATTGTGTCTTCTTTGTTTATTATAAACAGCTGATATGCAGAGACCTGCGCCGATCGGCTGTAAGGCGATGTAAGCCGCGCCACTGAAATAATGTCGGCTCTTACCGGCTGCGGCACGCCACCAAAAATTATTTGTTTTTTATTTTTATTTACTTGTTCATTTATCTAACCGAGCCCTACATAGGGCCATATATGGTGCGATACAACCTAACCTTAAATTAAAATCAAAATTTAAGTATGTATACTGACGTAAAGAAAAGATAACAAATATAACATTAAATCATATATATATATATATATATATATATATATATATATATATATATATATACGAGGGCTGCTATATATATATTTCTGGCCTGGCGACACTGTTTGTCGTTTTTAAGCATAATCGTACTTAAAACGTTTTGACGTACGACCATTATCTGTGTTGTTTACAGTGACTTGAAAAGATTAATATAGAAAAAAATGAAATTAACTCGTGAACATTTTGGTGCCATCATTTTTCACAATTTTCGACGTAGATTATCACGACAAGAGTGCATTCATGAACTTTAATCTTTGTATGGCGATGAAGCACCATCCTATAGCACTGTGAAAAATTGGTATAATGAATTTAATCGTGGCCGAAGCTCGCTCAAAGACGAATTCCGTGAAGGTCGTCCAAAAACGGCTGTTGTGCCAGAGAACATTGATGCCGTGCGTGAACTCATAATGCAAGATCGACATGCGACATACCCAGAGATAGAGACACCCTTGGACATTTCTTCCACCAGCATACATTCGATACTGCATGAACACCTGGCCGTAAAAAAGGTTTGTTCTCGTTGGATCCCGCGCAATTTAAAAGTCGCTCAAAAAAAAAGCTCGTGTCGATTGGTGCAAAGAAATGTTGCAAAAATACGATTGTGGTGCTTCAAAAAGACGTTAATAAGATCGTCACAGGTGACGAATCATGGATCTATGCGTATGAGCCCGAAACGAAACAACAATCGACCGTGTGGGTCTTCAAAGACGAGCAAAATCCAACGAAAGTTGTTCGTGGAAGAAGCACTTCGAAGCAAATAGTCGCCTGTTTCTTCGGCAAAACTGGTCATGTGGCGACTGTTCCGCTTGAGCAACGTAGGACGGTCACTTCTGAGTGGTACACTACAATTTGTTTGCCTGAAGTCACCGGAGAAATTCGAAAAACCAACAAGAGAAGATGAATCATTGTTCACCATGACAATGCGAGCTCTCACACATCGGCTCAAACCAGAGCGTTTTTGACCGGCCAAAACGTCGAATTAATGGGTCATCCGTCGTACAGCCCTGACTTGGCACCTAATGACTTCTTCTTGTTTCCGCACATCAAGAAAAAATGCGTGGTCAACGATTTTCGTCGCCAGAAGAAGCTGTTGAAGTGTTCAAAAACCATGTTTTAGAGGTGTATCAATCGGAGTGGCAAAAGTGCTTCGACAACTGGTTTGAGCGCAAGCAAAAGTGCATAAATCATGCTGGAGAATACTTTGAAAAACAATAAAACCATTTTTGATTATAAATATTCGCATTTTCACTATTAGGCCAGAAATATTACAAATTATTTTAACTATAAAAATATAGGGAAAAGTTCGTATTCAGTGATACGAGAAAGACATAAATGAATATGAAAACATATTAAACACGAAAGTAGAAGTTAAAGAAAAAAAACAAAAGTTTGTGTTAACTAAAATTACGTCTTGTTGATCCCAGGTATGGACCTTTTTTGGCCATATAAACATTGCCAACAAACCTACATCAAAAAATTTATAATTCTGTTAAGGGTCTTTTGAAGAAACACCCATGCGTTTGAAAGGGTAAGTGAATTAAAACTATTTGAAATAAATTATATTTTTACTGCAACAACAATTGATAAAACAAAGTACTTACATGGCCGTAATTACCCTACACTCTTGAAAAAAAAGTGAAACCGCAAAGTTTGGAGAACCAATAAATATATACGCATATGCAAAAGAAAAACTTTAAAAAAAGATTTAAGATACACAAAATATATTTGTTCACATCTCTAATGGATCCATTAAAAAAATGGAGGTTCCAGTCAAACAATATATATATATATATATATATACATATATATGTTTGGGGAACTAGACAAACTTAAAAGTCGTTGATTTTGCAAGAAATAATGAAATTGTCCGATGAAGTATCTCACAATGATGTTCTGACAACGTCTAGTAGCGCAAAAAAAAAGAAATTACACAATTGGAACTCTTAAAACATTTTGTTTAATTTAAATATTACTTTTAAGAAATTACAAACCAATAAAATTCACAACAGTATTTGAAAAGTAACATCTGCAGTGGAAAATAGATATAAATCACATGGAAAAGAAAATAGAATAATATTTTGATGCAACTTATAAAAATGAATGCGAAAAATTTACCTAGTGGAAAAAAAATGGAAAGGAAAATTACTTAAATTCACTTTCAGCATCTATATTGCTATTCGCCTCAAATTATCAGGTGTGATTTTAAAGAGTAAACAGTTTTTTTTATAACCCACACTATTTCTCTACTTGTAGGAGTTCCCCAACGTAGGTAAACTAGCATCATCAGTATTAAGCATGCCTCCTCTAAAGAAGTTTTTTCTAGTGAAGGATCACTAATACATAAATGTATTTTGTATTTTAAGCCGATTTTAAGTCGCCGCTGAAAATTTTTTGTTTTGCCGCCGCAGCCGATAAAATTGGTCGACGCAGGTTGTTTGTGATATGTTGTTACAGAAAAATTATTCACAATAATTAAAGCAGAACGTCACGGAACAGAAAGTAAAGACTAATTAGGCCTTCAATTGAATACCAAAAGCAGTAAAACGGCAACCCCGCTACAGTATTAAATTATTGCAAATGTGTTGCTGGCAAACAAAGGATTTTAATGTAATTTAGCTTCGAATGTCCTGAACCAATGACGGTAAAATGGGCAATGAACAAAAGCAGGGTTTTAGTTATTTAATATTCATGCTTAGCATATTTGTGGCTGCATCAATATTATTTTTAGATGGCTTCTTTCAAGTTTCGAAAAAAAAGATTGGAAGCACCCGAGAACAACACTATAACAACATTCAACCCAACGTGATAGATGATTACAGGTGAGTTTAAATTGTAGGAACAAATCGCATATCATAGAATTTAAATCTTTGAGAACCGAGTTAAGTTTTGTGTAATTTTACCCACCGTCTGTGTTTGAAAAGCCGGCGTTTGGTCTGAAGCAAAATTATCTATTGTGTTTTCAAAAGTTAGTAATTAATTATTCACTCCCTCAATATTTTACAATAGAGCGGCTTTGAAGACACGGGTAGAAATTTTGCTGATGTATTAATATCTTAAATCTAGTTTAATAAAAAAAGTTGTCCATGGGGTTTAAAATTAAATTTTAAGAAAGCATAACTATCTACAGTTAGCAAAAAAAAACTTGTGCAAACTATAGGATATTTTGTTTATTTTTAATACATGTTTATAGGTCTGTCTGGGTACTTTTCCAGTAGCTAATACTCAGTAAATTTTTTTTGGAGAGTAAGACCAATTTTACTCTGTCGGCTGAAAATATATCAAAAAGTACGCAGACAGTATCCAGTAAAATCTTGCAAGAAAATAGCTGATCGGTGTGTAAACAATTGAATAACGTAAAATTGAATTGAAAACCGATCGCATAGGATTTCAAACAGTTGCCTCGATATTCCTCTTCGCAGTAATTGGGAACTATTTCTTCCATATACAGCTTTACACAATTTCTTTCTTTTGGCTTCATAAGAAAAGGCTTCAGACTGGAAAATATATCATTGCCAATGCATATATTTTGTAGTATACTTAAAGTTGGCTCAAAATCATCTTCTTCACTCTCAAACGACGAATAATCCAGCAACATCATGGCAGTATTTAATATGTTCTTCCTCATGTCATTGCTTACCTCACTACATATCTCTGCCATTATTAAATTTTTATTTTTTCACAAAATTTATTTACGTGCGCCAAGATAGCGTCGATTTTGGGAATTAAAAACCGCGAAGTAAAATTCCCCGGGATCGGGTATTTTGAATTAAAAAAATAATATTTGAATAAATTTTGGGGTCTAGAAGGAGAATATAAATCAACACTGTCGCCAAAAATATCTATACATTATAAAAGTAGAGACAGTGTTATAGTTTCCATGGAAAACATTAGCAACGCTTTTTGTGCCCACGCAGGATGAAGCCACTTTTCTCGAAAACGGCTCGGCAGAATTGTTGCACGGTTGGCAATTTTTGTTCACTAATGTCTCTACTTTAATAATGTATAGCCATTTTTGGCGACAGTGTTATAGTTTCCATGGAAAACATTAGCAACGCTTTTTGTGCCCACTCAGGATGAAGCCACTTTTCTCGAAAACGGCTCGGCAGAATTGTTGCACGGTTGGCAATTTTTGTTCACTAATGTCTCTACTTTAATAATGTATAGCCATTTTTGGCGACAGTGTTATAGTTTCCATGGAAAACATTAGCAACGCTTTTTGTGCCCACTCAGGATGAAGCCACTTTTCTCGAAAACGGCTCGGCAGAATTGTTGCACGGTTGGCAATTTTTGTTCACTAATGTCTCTACTTTATTAATGTATAGCCATTTTTGGCGACAGTGTTATAGTTTCCATGGAAAACATTAGCAACTCTTTTTGTGCCCACTCAGGATGAAGCCACTTTTCTCGAAAACGGCTCGGCAGAATTGTTGCACGGTTGGCAATTTTTGTTCACTAATGTCTCTACTTTAATAATGTATAGCCATTTTTGGCGACAGTGTTATAGTTTCCATGGAAAACATTAGCAACGCTTTTTGTGCCCATTCAGGATGAAGCCTCTTTTCTCGAAAACGGCTCGGCGGAATTGTTGCACGGTTGGCAATTTTTGTTCACTAATGTCTCTACTTTAATAATGTATAGCCATTTTTGGCGACAGTGTTATAGTTTCCATGGAAAACATTAGCAACGCTTTTTGTGCCCACGCAGGATGAAGCCACTTTTCTCGAAAACGGCTCGGCAGAATTGTTGCACGGTTGGCAATTTTTGTTCACTAATGTCTCTACTTTAATAATGTATAGCCATTTTTGGCGACAGTGTTATAGTTTCCATGGAAAACATTAGCAACGCTTTTTGTGCCCACTCAGGATGAAGCCACTTTTTCGAAAACGGCTCGGCAGAATTGTTGCACGGTTGGCAATTTTTGTTCACTAATGTCTCTACTTTAATAATGTATAGCCATTTTTGGCGACAGTGTTATAGTTTCCATGGAAAACATTAGCAACGCTTTTTGTGCCCATTCAGGATGAAGCCACTTTTCTCGAAAACGGCTCGGCAGAATTGTTGCACGGTTGGCAATTTTTGTTCACTAATGTCTCTACTTTAATAATGTATAGCCATTTTTGGCGACAGTGTTATAGTTTTCATGGAAAACATTAGCAACGCTTTTTGTGCCCACTCAGGATGAAGCCACTTTTCTCGAAAACGGCTCGGCGGAATTGTTACACGGTTGGCAATTTTTGTTCATTAATGTCTATATTTTAATAATGTATGGCCATTTGGGGCGAGAGTATAATAGTTTCCAAGGGAAAAGTCAGCAACGGTTTTTGTGATCATTAAAAACGCTTTTTTATAATTATTTTCTAAATACACAAATGTTTTGTTTATTTATTTATTTCTTCTTCTAGATGCCAAAATTTATTCAAATTTTATTTTTTAATTCAAAATACCCAATCCCGGAGAATTTTACTTCCCGGTTTTTAATTCCCAAAATCGACGCTATTTCTTCGACGCTATCTTGGCGCACGTAATTTATTTTATTCAAAAAGTAAATAAAAACAGCTGTTCAAAATAGTTGCAAGCAGAAATTTCTCCAGCAACATAAAAAAAAAAATACTCTTTTTGGCTCTCTCGCTGGAACAGGTTTGGAGTACGCAGACAAGATTTTGCAACATTTTGCAGAAAATGATGCAAAATATGTGTACGCAGACAGACCTTATTTTAATATTTAAAACTAACCGTAATAATTTGGTCACTGAAAATAAAAAGTTGCCAACACCGTAACGCCAAAAAAAAAACTTTTACTGTTGTTTTGTGTTTACTGAAGGTTCCGTTGCAACATTTTTTTACAAATACTGATTAGTTTGTGTCAATAACACCTAAAACTAATTATTTTAATTAACCTGTTCATTAAAGTTGCAGTTTACCGGAAACCCGAACCGAAGTCTGCTCTTAATATGGACAAATTAAAGGATGCAATTACACACCAGATATTGTCACAACAAATGAACAACCAGACCAGAGATATTGCTAATGAAAACACAGAATGTACATTTGAGTCTCTTAGAAAAACTTTTGTTATTTCATCTAGGGACATATTATGAATCAAAAAACACAAGCTAAAGAATAAATGGATGACTGACGATATCCTGCAAATGATGGATAAACGCAGGAAGTATCAATATCGAGCACAACATAAGGAAATAAGAGCGAAAATTCTCATCGCCAAAAAAGAGTGGCTTCACAAAGAGTGTGACGAAATTGAAAGATTGCAGATATTGCAGGATGACTTCAATTTACACAAAAAACTCAAAGAAGTCGGCGGAATATATCGTAAGACAGTTCCATCTCTTCTTACTTATGATAATAATGAAATTGTTTTTGAGCTAGAAGACAAAAATTTAATATAGGGAAATTAAATTGCTGAAGTCTTTGGCGATATGTCTGGTTCTACAAATGAAAAGAGGGACTTAAATGAGTTGTCAGGCCCGCCAATATTTAAAGATGAATTCGTTGAATTCATTCATAATAAATCCCCAGGGCCAGATGAATTATCATGTGAAATTTTGAAATTAATTGACAGTAATATTCCAGTTCTAGTAAACATTTTTAATAAAATATATAAAACAGGGATTTACCCTTCTGAATGGCTGAAATCTACTTTTATTGCTTTACCTAAAAAGAAGAAACAACATGTGTTACAATCTCAAACTGTTTTTAAAAATAATCCATAATCACATTTACAAGAAATGCGAACTATCAATGGGCGAATGTCAAATCGATTTTAAAGAAGCCATGGGTACTCGTGAAGCTTTATTTTGAGTTAATGTGCTGGTGCAAAATTGTAAAGACGTTCATAAGGACATATTATGTTTCATTGATTATGAGAAAGCATTTGATATTAAACAGCACGATAAACTAATTGATATCCTACAGTCCATAAACACTGATTCCAAATAAATAAGATGCATTCAAAATTTATATTGGCAATATGCTGCTGAAGTCAAGATTGATAATTCTGTGACAAGACAAATTACTATACATAAAGGAGTATGACAAGGATACGTGCTGTCACCATTACTTTTAATTGTATATTCTGAACGCATATTTCAAGAAGCTCTTTCAAATTTGTTTAAAAGTAAACGAAAAAACTATTAATATTAGATGCGCTGATGATACAACACTTGTTGCTGATAGTTTAGAAAACCTTCAACCTTTTGGTTGATGCTTTAACTTCCTGCAGTAATTCTTACGGATTAAAAATTAATGTAAAAAAACAAATATATGATAATGAGCAGGAAGAATTCATACCAAAACACAATTATTAAGTGTCAAAACCGGCCAATCGAAAGAGTCGACTAGTTTAAATATCTTGGTTGCTGGGTGAATGCTAGCTGGGATCCGTCAGCGGAAACAAAACATCGTATCGAAAACGCAAGAGCATAATTTTTTAAATACAAGAAGGTTCTTACAAACCGTGAGTTTGTGAAATGTTATGTATATCCTGTTTTGTTATAAGCAATGGAAACCTGGACATTGAAAATATCCGATATGAACCGTTTAGAAGCCTTTGAGATGTCAGTTTTAAGAAGAATATTAAAAATACCATGGACTGATCACAACAAATACTGAAGGTCTTGCAATTAAAAACAAAGACTGTGAACTTTTAAATTTAATAATACACAGGAAAATCAGATAACTAGGACAAATTGCAGTTAATACTTCAAGAAAAAATTTAAGGAAAACGTAGAAAACAGGCATCATGGCTTCGCAACAGAGTGGAATCAGAAATGTTGGTGTTCTACTTAATCTAGCAAGGGACAGAGATGTATTCGCCGAACTCATCAGAAATAGCATTCAGTTTAAAAATAATAATTTAATGAAACTTAATTCAATAAAAAAATTTGTATGGTCGCCAACATCTGATTACGGATAGGCAGATCAAGAAGAAGAAGTGCATTAATTACTGTAAAATATAAGCAAATATGCCGAAAAAGCAAATGTCGAAAGATTTAAAGGTTTGCCAAGAAGACTACAATCTGTTAAAGAAGCAAAGGGTCATCACACAAAATACTAAGAAGAAAATTTTTATTAATTTTCTACAGTTATAATAAGATAATAAGTTTTGCTTTTTCTATGTACAGAATATTGGCACATTTTTGTTTTTGTAGTTTTTATTTTTTTTTTTACTTGTTATATAAAATGGTTACAAAATTGTTTTCTGCATGTTACTACAATATGGATCTCATGTTAAAATTTCACTTTAATAAAAATATATTTCTTGTTATAGATAATTTTTACGCTTATATTTATTTTGATTTGGTAAGTGTACAAGTTTTTTTGGTAACTGTATGTACATATGTACATAAATTAAGTTTTGCGGCAATAATAAACGCAAAAAGATTTAGCAGAAAATCTTTAGCCGGTATTAGTCATAACACAGAAGAGATAAATCATTGAGCCCGGACGGAGGGCGGCTATGCAGAGATTCTTTAGTAAGCGAAGCCGCTGTGTGTCATACCATAGAGGAGAAAGTCATTGCGCCCGGCTGATGGCCGGTTATGCATGAAATTTTAAGTAAGCGAAGCTGGTGTTTGTTATACCACAGATAAGGAAATCCTTGCAGCCGAAAACAGAAAACTCTCACTTCATTTTTTTTTTAATTACATTTTACATCCCCTAAACAACTTTTTTTGAGTTGTCTTACCGCTAAACTTAATTTATTTTATAAAGTTATGTTTATATGAAAAAAAGCTTTTTTTTGGTTAACTGATTTTGTTTTTTATTTTTTTAGTTAAATAGGTATTAAAATAACCTTTCCAATGATACACACATTGCCTCATTCCGCTATGAAATACTATACATACAAAGCTTGGAGGTCTGCAACTCTGAAACTAAGCGTCAGCCAAAATTTTTCACTTTACATTTTTTGATTTAAGTTGCATTTTTAATTTGTGAGCTGGGTCCATAAACTAGATTTGTTCCATATCATTTGGAACAAATCAAGTGAAATGAATTAACTCCAATACAAAGAAAAAACAAATACATGGGGCGAGAGAGAATTAAAAAATTCAAGTGAAAAATTGGCGCTCGCCCGTATTTTCCGAGTTATGGACGTCTGAATTTTCCATTGAAAAATACGATTGTGCACCACATTTGTTAAGATCTTTCTTTTTGAAAATGCTTAACCCATTAAGAGCCGATGACATTTTTATGAAAAATTATATACATATTTTTTTATTGGAGCTACTTTCTAATCTAGATTTACATATATGGTAAAGGGTATATAATATTATTGCATTCTTACTTTTTTCAATATATATTGGTTGTCAGCTATTGCACTGAACTAAATCAACCGATACTAATTCTTAAACCGACACTAATTCTAGTTCAATCATAAACCCAGTCATTTATTTTACCGTGTCCGTTTTGATTTCTATGACACTGCTGAAAATTAATCACACTATTTATAGGTACATATTTTCATTGGTATAAATGTTGGACTTTTCGGAAGTTTTAGCATTTAACTTAAGTGGTGTGTACAAATATCTTATCTTATCTTAAGAGAAGCTATTTCAGCCACAAAAGACAGATAATTGAAAAATAAGAAAAAATGTAAAGTACAAAATTGGCGGACAAATATTTTCGCTTCGGCCGGACGCAAGGATTTTCTCCTCTATAGTATAACTAACACCGTCTTCGCTTTCTAAAGATTTCCTGCATACAATAAGTACATGTAAATCAAAAATGTATTTATTTACAACATATACATTATAAAGCCTCAAAGACCAATAAAAAAAATATTACGAGGGCTGCTCTATATATTTCTGGCCTAATAGTGAAAATGCGAATATTTATAATAAAAATGGTTTTATTGTTTTTCAAAGTATTCTCCAGTATGATTTATACACTTTTGCATGCGCTCACACCAGTTGTCGAAGCACTTTTTCCACTCCGATTGAGACACCTCTAAAACATGGTTTTTGAACACTTCAACAGCTTCTTCTGGCGACGAAAATCGTTGACCACGCATTTTTTTCTTGATGTGCGGAAACAAGAAGAAGTCATTAGGTGCCAAGTCAGGGCTGTACGGCGGATGACCTATTAATTCGACGTTTTGGCCGGTCTAAAACGCTCTGGTTTGAGCCGATGTGTGAGAGCTCGCATTGTCATGGTGAACAATGATTCGTCTTCTCTTGTTAGTTTTTCAAATTTCTCCAATGACTTCAGGCAAACAAATTGTAGTGTACCACTCAGAAGTGACCGTCCTACGTTGCTCAAGCGGAACAGTCGCCACATGACCAGTTTTGCCGAAGAAACAGGCGACCATTTGCTTCAAAGTGCTTCTTCCACGAACAACTTTCGTTGGATTTTGCTCGTCTTTGAAGACCCACACGGTCGATTGTTGTTTCGTTTCGGGCTCATACGCATAGATCCATGATTCGTCACCTGTGACGATCTTATAACCGTCTTTTGAAGCACCGCAATCGTATTTTTGCAACATTTCTTTGCACCAATCGACACGAGCCTTTTTTTGAGCGACTTTCAAATTGTGCGGGATCCAACGAGAACAAACCTTTTTTACGGCCAGGTGTTCATGCAGTATCGAATGTATGCTGGTGGAAGAAATGTCCAAGGATGTCTCTATCTCTCGGTATGTCGCATGTCGATCTTGCATTATGAGTTCACGCACGGCATCAATGTTCTCTGGCACAACAGCCGTTTTTGGACGACCTTCACGGAATTCGTCTTTGAGCGAGCTTCGGCCACGGTTAAATTCATTATACCAATTTTTCACAGTGCTATAGGATGGTGCTTCATCGCCATACAAAGATTTAAGTTCATCAATGCACTCTTGTCGTGATAATCCACGTCGAAAGATGGATGAATGGGATGAATAGGATTATTCTCATTAATGCTGCTTTTCAGAAACGAATGTGAATTTTTTTTTCAGCGTTGCAAAGTTTTCATTTATGAGCATTCAAAGATGATTTACGAAATTTCTTTTTCACGCCCATTAACGAACAACAAAAAATTGTTGTCTACGATCCCACATGAATGTGTGTATTAGTATTGATGAAGTAAGGGCGAAAAACAAAGAAAATCCGTATTATGAAAGAAAATTTTATATTTAGACTGGGTAAAATCTCAAAGATATTAACAATAAAAGGATTTTTTGTTCAAATTGATAGAAAAAAATAAGAAAGCATCATAGTCAGACAATAATTTACTACCATTATATCGTTAAATTGCATGCTTTCACAATTGCATCTCTATTTTGTCACGAAAAAAAAGTATTCTATATTGGAACCAAGATTGTAAGGGAACTCCTCACAAAATTTTGTTCAAATCTATCCAATAGTTTTTACGTGATACGAACACAGATAGACAGAGAGAGAAAAATTCCAAAAATAGTTGTTTTGTATTCTATATCGATTACTATCTACATCAACAACACAATTAAAAAAAAAATATTCATGTACAGAAATATCCTCGTTACAGTTTTATTATATGTATAGATTTGATTTGGTAACTTAAACTTTTTAATTACTTTTCACAAAAAATTATGTTCCTAAAACTTGTTAATGGTTTTGTATTTTTCCACTATTTTATAATGGGCACATACATATTTGTATAAAATAAAAAAAAAAATGTAGTCTCCAACATTTTAAGCTGTACTTTGTATTTATTTAAATTTCTCTGGTTAAACGTCTTTAGGTTACAACCACCATCAGCAAAATATGATCAAATCGTTTTTATGATAATTGATGCCTGGAGAACAGATCATCCAAATGCTACTAATATGCCCTTTGCGTATGAACACGCATGTAACCATTTGAAAATAAAAGTTGATATACCAACTGTTACAATGCCTAGACTTAAAAGCTTAACTACTGGAACAGTTTCAAACTTTATTGACATTGTTTTAAATTTGGGCCATACCACAAAATTAGATGAGTCTATATTGCATCGTTTGGTTGATAAAAATAAGAGGTCTGTTTTTGCTGGTGATAGAACATGGATTCAGTTGTTTCCCAATAAATTTCTGAGGGCTGCTGTTAATACGGATTCATTTTTTGTAAATGATTTTTACAAGGTGAGTAGTAATAAAAAAACCGGAAATGTATGTCGTGCGCATGGCTAAACTCAAAAATAGTTGCAAAATAATGTAAATAAAATAAAATAAATTTTTCAGTATTTCAAATTATAAGTGTTATTTTAATCGAGCTTGATTTTTTTATCATGTTAATTTACTTACAAACATTTTCGTGATATTTTCACATTCGTCAATTATCTAGTTCATCTAGTTTCTTGCCACACACAGTACAGCGTGGGGGAGCTGTTTTTTCGATGAGTTGTTAGTTTCTTTTTTGGTTCTGTTTTTGGGTAGGTTGGTTTTTCCACCAGTGCACAGTGGTGCGAAATAAAAATATTCTCGAAATAATTCAGCCGTTTGTAAAGGAGCAAGCCGATTAACATGAACATAGCAAAGAAGTATCTGTCTGAGCTTAAGTCTTGAAGCTGGGTACATCTACTTTCCAGGGATGGAGCCCTGTATCCTCAAAAATGGGCATCTCGCACTTGCAAATTTTTCTAATGCTTGGCATTTCTTCAATTTGTGAAACATTAAAAATTATACATGGTCTTAAGGCCTGGTCAATACTTAAGAGCTGCACAAAATCTTTTAAAAGTTCTATGTTCTAGTGCACACTACTTCCAAACACAGAATTTCAGTTTAAATATATGTAAAGATCAAAACAAGCACAACCAAACATGGCTCTCACTAAAATAAAACAAGCACCATTCGAAAAAATTTTAATTCAAAAACATAAAAGTACTTATGTATATCAGAGCTGTAAATGAATCATTTATTTTTTAATTAATTCGCGAATCATTCACGCACTGAATTAGCATATTTTGAATTAATTCTTTTTACACAAAAAATTAATTGAATAAAATTTGAGTCAATTCAAATGAATTAGGCAGAAGTTAATTTCAATTCGTTTCCAATTCAAACGAATTTGTCAAATGAATTGCAATTTATTTCAAGCTTCTTCTTGAAAAATTAACTCCAAACACCATGTTTTCTTTGGTCAAGCGCGGATCCAGGACAAGGCTTTTCAATATTTGCACCGAATATTTTTATTTTAGTATGAAAAACTTCCAGTTTTCATTCCCCCTAGATCTTGAGTTTGATTGAATACAAATTAATTTTGATGTTTTTCATTTGAATTGCAATTCCTTGTTCTTATTCATTTGAATTAATTCAAAATCAATTCAATTCAAATGAATTGGAAGTAAATCGCAATTCACTTTGACAAATTCATTTGAATTAGAAATAAATAGAAATTCGTTTTTACCAAATCATTTGAATTGGAAAGGAATTGCAATTCAGTTGACAGATTCATTTGAATTGAGATTGATTTTTGTATATTTTAGCGTTTAAAATCTTTTGTCTATTGAAAGAATAGCAAACACGCAATGTAATGTTTTGCTTTATTTTCATTGAATTTTGTTTTTTTATACTAGTTTATATTTTTAAACTTTGAAAGCAAATACGTTAAAGGGTCGCCAGATTTTTTAATGTACATTTAGGGGTCGCGGCTTCAAAAAAGTTGAAAACCCCTGTTCTATATCATTTGTGTTCTAGTTCTTTTTTGTTTTGTTTCAATGTTGTTCTAAAACACTTTTGTTCTCTAATCTTCTATTTTGGTGGCAAAGCAAAACATTTGTGTTTGGAAGTATGTGTTTGAAAATGAGAGTGTTTTATACACACACTGCTTGAAATTTACGTGATTGCTTATAATACATTTTTCTTATGCTTGTGCAGCCCTTTAGTCAATGCCTTAAAAATGGTGCTCTAATCTGCATGTTTATGTTTTAAATTAAATAAATTAAGCATATCAAATAAAATTTTTTGTGCATGTCTAAGGCTCAACTTAAATCAAATGGGAAATATGCAACATTAAGATAAAGGAAATCCCACAATTCCAAAATAAGGACCAAAAATCCCAAAGTTGGAATTTCTCTCTTTTGACCATAAAGTAAACATATGTATAAACTAGGGCTCATGAAATACTTTCAGAAACAATTCGAAGTGCTTTTTAATAGCTTTTTAATAGTAGTCTTCCCTTTTCGATCCTAGCTTTGGGATTTTAGAACATATATCAAATTGAAGGACCTCCATCTTCTAAAAGAACGATACATTTTATACGAAATGTAGTTTTAAAGTTTAATAATTAATTTGATTTCGGCAAATAAATAATTTTTGTAGTAGTTTTAATGTAAGTCAAGTAGTTCGAAATTTAATAGATGGCAATCCGGATTCTGCAGGATATTTATGATGGGAGCAGTTCTAAATGCTCAAATACTTCGTCTTATTGCGGCATGACAAGGAGTTTGAATTAGTTTTATGTGGAAGGCAACGCACCAGCGATAGATTGAAAGATCGTAGTAAATTTTGGATAGTAAAACGGAGCTGGTTCTGTTTATCATGGTAGATACGTGTTTCATAAAGTTTATCGATGTAAGGTATCTTATAATGTTTAGCCTTTAAACTGAACTTCTTATTAAAGATGACGCCAAGTTTGCGTAGTTTATCAACTATCTTTATTGGTTTATTGTTGTATTGAAGTCATTACACAGACTACAGGAGATCCTTGAGGTATACCATTATGGAGAGGTAGAGAACTGGAAAAGGTAATGTTGGCTTTAATTTTATTTTTCGATGACACATGCAGTTTTTAACAATGGAGTAGACATGTTTTCCTACTTTCCATTCTTGGTGTTGCTGCAGTATGACATGGGAGCCAACTTTGTCGAAAGCTTTTTCCAAATCGGTCGATAGTATGTTAATGTGATTTTTAGTATATAAGATTTTCGCTATGAAATATATGAGGAAGTGATCTGTTCACAGATTTGATTTGAAGAAATACAATTGTTTGTTTTAAGAAAGCAAATTAGGCGATTAAAATTTTGCTAATGCATGGCAAAAGAGATTTGGAACTACCTCTGCAGAGGGTATGCAACTATAAAAAAAAAAATAGTTAAATAAGGAAAGCATATATTTCTAGTTGATAGGAAAAGATTTTTAAACATAATTAATGAAATACGATCATATACTGATGTTTTTCGTTTCGGTGAATTCAACGCGATTTCTAGTTCGGTATAGTTTAGTGGTGTTTCGATTTTTTGGCATATTGCAGATAATAGCTCAAGTGTAGAGTAATTGTTTTATTTTCTTGAAACTTTGGGGGAAAATTTTGTCTTCTCAATTGTCAGACCAGCGTTTTGCAAAATAATTAGCTACATCAGCTGAAGATATAATTATATTTAATCTGACCTGCAAATGGTTAGTATTATTTGCGCGTTTAGATGATGATTTAGAACTAAGGTTGGATGTAAATTTTTGCAGGTAAATTGCTTTACTTTTCATAAATGACAGAAAAATTCTAACTTAATTTCATTCAATCAGAATCCATTAGAAAATGTATTTTCATATGTGCGCGCCAAAGCTGGACATTTTAAAACCTTTCTGCCCATGAATTCAATATCGCAATGGCTAAGCTATTATCTTTAAAAATATATAAATTTAATATCTTTACAAATTGTGCAATAGACGGTCCAATATTTTTGCCACTGGAGTTTTAACACATTTTCGAAGATAGATTTAACGGATTTATACCAAGAAAATAAAGGATTCTACAAATGTGCCAATTGAACTTGCTTAAAATCGATATGTCATTGGTTACATAGCGCTACGAATATTTTGCCATAAATTCTGACATGCATATAAATAGGATAAATATAAATATGTAGGAACTATGAAAACGAACCAGACTTCGGAAGTTTATGTGCACCCTTCCATGACTTGTTTTTCGAAGTACGTCAGATTCACATAAAAGTCTTCTAAAAACTATTAAAAAAAAAATTAAATTTTTTTCCCCAAAAATGAAATCTTTTTATATGGAAAACTTAAAACTCTTATCTCGAAATTGTTTGCTTTAGTTTGTTAAACAAATATATTCATAAACTACAGGTGAACTCACTTTTCGTAGCATATCTGCAATTCCAGCTTATTTACAACGAAGCCACGAAGCTTGAGTGTTTTTTTAACGTTAAGAAAATATATTAGGTCTGTTTCTTTACTTTTTGGGTAAAGTTCGTAAAAATGAGCGCAAGCGTTGTTTTCTCTCATAAAGAGACAAAATTATATAAAAGTACAGGAACATAAAATCTTAATTTTAAACACAAAATAAAAACTCGAAAGTATTTTGACTGTTTTAATAAAAAAAAATTATTTTAATAAATCAAAAAAAAAAATTATTTATTTTGTTTGTGTTTTAAGGCTGTTCCAAAGTTTAAATAACTTGCACGAAGGAAAAGTTTCGACTGTTTCGTGCAAGAAGAACTTTATTCTTTCAAAACTGCTTTCATTTACCCAATTTTGAAGTACGAAAACAATTTTCGTGCAAATTGGGATCTCACGGCACCCAAAAGTAGAGTAATTTTGTAATTTTGTAATTAATTTATTGAGCCTTTTTTTTAATACCATAAAAGAACGAACAACAATTTAAAGAAAGAAAACTTAAGACTATAACGTATTATCTTAATAACAATAATTAAATACAGTACCATACTTAAACATAAAAAAGAAATAATTATTACATAGAATAAAAGCTTTGAAAAAGAAAATGTGCTCTTGCTCCCGAAGCTAACATAATATGAGAGTAAATCTCTTAAATAAACTTATGACTAATACTAATACTAAAACTCAAACTTAAACAAAAAATTAAACAACCAAACAAAAAGACATTAACCTCTGTGCGTGCCAGGCGTGCTTTTCAAGTAAAAAGAAGGACATAAGGAACTATTTAAATTAAAATTTGGAGGATCTTCATTAATAAAGCCTATAGGTGACAAATAGTTTATATTCATCCAACTAAAATTTATTTGTTCATTAAAAACGTTCTTGACTGAGACATTATTATGAAGTGAAATTCTGGATACAAATCTTTTTAATAAGTCACAAACATACAAACCAATTGGAGTTATTTTGGACTGATTATAAATAAAGCGATTTGAATACCGTTTATTGTTTGATTCAAAATTTTTTCCAATGCAACACCTTATAATTTTCCTTTCAAATAACTCCATTTCTTTGATTATAATAGGTGAAATACTGAACCATAAAGGAAACCCGTAAAGAAAAACTGGTCTTAAACTTGTTTTATACAAAAGTAACTTCGTTCTACTAGGTAAAGATTTATTATAAATTTTTATAATAACAAAGGAAAAAACCCGGCAGTTGATATGCTTCTCAGAAAGAATTTTATTCAAGTAATAAAAAATATTTCACGAGGAAAAATTATTCTATTTTTTATATTTATAAAACAATGAAAATGAGATATACAAAACTTAAGGTTTTAACAAGTGACAAATTAACAAGTTAATATTTTAACACCCTCTCTCAAAAAGATAACTTAAGATTCTTTCTAATTGCAATAAAACTGGTCACACCCAAAGATTTTGTAAAAACATCTGCAATTTGGTTTTTCGATGGTATGTATTCAATCTTAAGATTTCCTTTTTGAATATGGTCCCTGATAAAGTGATATTTTATATCGATGTGTTTTGATCGTTTGCTTTCCAAGTTCTTGGCCATAGCAATGCATCCTGCATTATCTTCATATAGTGTAAACGGATAATTTTCTGAAGCAACCTTTACATCTCGTAGAACCCCTTTTATCCAAATGCCTTCAGAAACAGCTTGACTTAGAGCGACATATTCTGCCTCGCTAGATGATGTTGCTACAATTGTCTGTTTTTTACTCGACCACGATATTGGACATCCGTACACGTAGTATATATATCCTGTTGTAGACTTGCGATCCTCAGTGCTAGCTGCCCAGTCAGCATCAACGTATACAACCAGAACTTCATCCTTGATATTTCGACTAAATTTGAGTTTTAATTCCTTTGTTCCCTTTATATAGCGTAAAATTCTCTTTAGTGTTATCCAATGTGTCTCTTCAGGGCTTTGCTGAAATCTACCCATATACCCTACAGCATAGCATATATCAGGGCGAGTACACAGCATCAAGTACATTAAGCTCCCTAAAAGTTCGCGATAAGGATTAGATGTTGCTTTATCTTTTTTAAGAGACAACTGTAGACTCTTCTCCATTGGCGTATTGCTATCATTACAATTCAACATGCCGAATTTCTCTAAAACTTGGTTGATATATGTACTTTGTGAAAAAGTCAATTCACCTTTGACTTTATCGTACTCAATTTTAATACCAAGGTAATGTTGCAAAACTCCACAATCTGACATTTCAAATGATAATGACAATTTCCTTTTTAGATCTTCAATCTCAGATAACTTATTGCCAGCTATTAAGAGATCATCAACATAATGTATTAAAAATAATGTACTCTCCATAGAAAACTTCATGTACAGACAGTAGTCGTGACGAGATCTTTCAAAACCTAGGTTCAATAAATAGCTGTTGAATTTTTCATTCCAACATTTTGGACTTTGTTTCAAACCGTAAAGGGATTTGAACAACTTTAAAACCTTCCCTGTTTGACTTTCCATTCCATCAGGAATTTTTAAATATATTTCTTCTTTTTATTCCCCATGAAGAAAAGCAGTTTTTACATCCAATTGATGAAAGTAAAAACCTTTGTGTACTCCTATTGCAAGAATAATACGAATGGTTGCCATTTTAGCAACTGGGGAAAAAGTATCTTCATAATTAACACCGTGTTTTTGTAAATAGCCTTTAGCTACAAGTCTAGCTTTGAATCGTATCGGATCTCCACACGCATTTCTTTTAATAGTGAAAACCCATTTAGATGTTAGAGGCTTAATCCCCTCGGGCATACTAACAACTTCCCAAACTTTGTTCTTACGCATCGAGTTTAGTTCATCTCGAACAGCTGCATACCATTCTCTACTTTCTGTGAATTTTTCGATTTCAGAATAATCTGATGGAATTTTCAATACATTCTCATGTGTAATAGCCTCGAACAACGACATATAAAAATCAGAAAACTTACTTGGTCGCTGAACTTGTCTATTGCTACGTCTTAGCTCAAGAGTTTCATCATCGTTTGCTGGTACTGTGATGCCGTGTTCCTCTGAGGGTAAGTTTTGTGTGATATTACCTACAGATTGTTCATCTTCTGTTCTGCCTTCATTCAATGGCTCAGCTTCAGTTTCAGGAACTAAAATTCCATCTTCTGCATTTCCAACATCAACGATCCTGCTATCTTGAGAAACGATCCAATCAGTTAACTCCCTCTCTGGATCGGTTCGGTCTACATCTAAGTTATCAAATTGTCCTTTGGCATATTTATATGGAAAACTACTTTCATCGAATTTCACATCCCTCGCTGTAACGATTTTCATATTGCTTTTGTCCCATAGCCGATATCCATTTGAGCAATAACCAACCATTATCAGAGCTTTGCTTTTAGCGTCAAGTTTACTTCGCTTTTGCCTAGGTATCCAAGCAAACGCTCGACATCCAAAAATACGTAGCTTCGAAAGATTAGGTTTCTCACCAATCCACATTTCCGCAGGCGTCATTTTATTTGCTAGAGCTTGTGTCGGACTTCTATTTATAATATATACAGCTGTATTTAGAGCTTCGCTCCACAAGATTTTTGGATCTCCAGCTTCTTGTAACAGTGCTCGAATCTTTTCCTCCAACGTTCTGTTAAAACGTTCAGCAACTCCGTTTTGTTGTGGAGTGTAAGCAATAGTTTCACTAATTTCAATTCCTTTCTCTTTACAAAATATAACCATTTCAGTTGATTTATATTCTCGACCCTGATCTACTGTGAGTTTTGATATACTTAACCCAAATTTCGCAGTAACGACAGCTTCAAATTCTTTGAATTTTTGAAAAGTTTCGCATTTTCGTTTCAGAAGGTAAACATGCGCAAAATGAGTGAAATCATCTATGAACGTTATAAAATAACGACTTCCATCCCATGATATCGGGCTTATTGGTCCACATAAATCTGAGTGTATGTGTTCTATTGGTCGTCTTGCTCTTATACGAGATTTAGAGAAAGGCTCTCTACATTGCTTACTCTTCACGCATATTTCACATAGACTGTCCCGTTTAGTCTTTGGTAAACCAACAACCATATCATTCCGCACAAGTTGATCCATACCTTGATTACTGATGTGTCCCATCCTTTTATGCCATATTTCACCTTCCTCACGTCTGCTTATATTTGCGATGTTCTTTGTAATTTTAAGTTTCAGCTCAAATTTCCACATTTACTTGCTGTAGCGATCACGACTCCCTTCTTTTTAATGACCGCATAGTTGTTCTTAAACTTTACGTCGATTCCTGCTTCAACCATTTTAGTAACAGATAAAAGATTCTCTCTGAATTGCGGACTGTAAAGTACATGCTGTAAATTTATTTGTATTCCTTTATTGCTGATTCCATTAATTTCTCCTATTTTTGAAACCGAAATATGCTGGTCTTCTTTTGCGACATTGATATTCTTTGGGCAGTCTAATTGTTGAATTTTGGTAAAAATATCATAATCATTTACAAAATGATCCGTTGCGCCTGAATCCAGAACAAAAATAGCATAGTCGGTATTATTCTTATAGTTATAGTCAGATGAATCTGCCATAAAACTAACACCGCACTTTGATTCATGCGCATATTTAACATTTTTGCATCTACAATCCTTTTTCATGTGCCCATATTTTCCGCATTTATAACACTTACCATTAAATCTTGCAGAAAGCTTCTTTTTCGTAGAAAACGCAGTAATTTTCTCTGCTTCTTCCACTCCAAAACGATTTCTCTTCTTTGACTCTTCAGCCAAGAGGCGCGGCTTTACCAGAGCTAAAGTGAGTTCCTCTACTTTTAAGTTTTCCAGTGCTGTAACTAAAGGATCATACTCTTCCGGTAGTGTCAGAAATAGCTGTGAGACCAAATCTGCCTCTTCCGGCTTCGCTCCTGCTGTCTTGAGCTGACGCACGAGTGTGTCAAATTTAAGGAAATGACTACTCAGATCGTCTCCTTTAAACTGTAATTTAGCTAACTCTTTTCGGATAATTGTCTGGTTTTGAGGTGATTTTCGTGCAAACCCAGCTATCAACGCGTCCCACATTTCCTTAGCTGTCAGCTTGTCTCGAAGATATTCGAGATAATCATCACTTACCAAGTTAGTAATGATGTCCTGCGCTCGAGAGTCCTTTTTCTTAAACTCAGCTTCTTGACTCGTACTTTTTGACGACGCTGGAGCTGACTCAACAACAGCTTCCAAGCACCCTGCAGCATCTAAATGGTTTTCCACCCGAAATTTCCAGTTCTCAAAATTTCTTCCTCGGAACTGAGCTATACCAGTTTTCTCGGTGGTGCCCATAACCTTTTATAATAACAAAGGAAAAAACCCGGCAGTTGATATGCTTCTCAGAAAGAATTTTATTCAAGTAATAAAAAATATTTCACAAGGAAAAATTATTCTATTTTTTATATTTATAAAACAATGAAAATGAGATATACAAAACTTAAGGTTTTAACAAGTGACAAATTAACAAGTTAATATTTTAACATAAATAATTCCTGAAAAAGAACCCATAATTTTGTGAGCTTTTTTTAACACAGTTCTTGCATGAAAATTAAACTTGAAAAGTTTGTTAAAATTAATTCCAAGATATTTAATACTATCCCTAAACGGAATCTCAATATTATCAAGAAAAAGTTTAAGAGTTTTACTTTCAGGAACGACAAAACTTCTGCATTTTCCAGAAGCGTTACGAATGCACCAAAAGTAGAGTAAAGAAACAGACCTATTGTAACTGCGGATTTTTATAAACAATAATAAATTATTTAAATGTAAAAATCTTTTGTCAAAAAGCAACTTAACAACAGTAGAAAAACACAAAATCATCAACGTTTTGCTTGAAAATAATTCCAACAGTTAAAAAACGAATTATTGATTTTTTTTTTTAGGGAGATCTAAATGTTACAACAGTTTTAAAGAAAGAACTTAAAAATTTTGACTGGCATTTAATGATACTTCACTATTTGGGACTTGATCATATTGGGCATGTCGAAGGATCTCACAGTGATAAAATTTACATCAAATTATTTGAAATGGACGATATTGTTAAATACATTGCAACAAATATGCATTCAAGGCGTTTGCTTTTATTGACTGGCGATCATGGCATGCGAAATGGTGGCAGTCATGGAGGTAGTGACAAAGAAGAATTGTACGTTCCTTTAATGACGTTCAAAAATATGTGTGATAAAAAAAAGCGGTAATTATATAAATGTTCATTAGCTATCCTAATGAACATTTTTTGTAAAACCTAGAAAAGTACGTTCTCATAATAATGTCATGATTGTTATTATAGGTCTCTTGTCGAACATAATCAAATTGATATATCCGCTACGTTAGCCGTACTATTGGATGTTAAAATACCCCAAACTTCAGTAGGTTGCTTAATACCTGAAATGTTGGAAATATATTCTAAAGAGGAACAACTGTTTCTGTTTTATTATAATACTTTACATTTAATGGAAAAATTAAAACAAGCATTCAGTTTAGCCGATTTACAAAATGAGGGTAAAGTTTTAAGAAGTAAAAAGTTGTATGTATTTTTTATTTAATTTTATAGATTATTTTACTTGGTACACAAAAGCAAAAGCCAGCCATAAGGAATTTATTTTGAGTCAAGCGTCAAGTTTTTTATCATATGAAAAAGCAAAACAAAATTATATACGTCTGTCGAAAAAGATTTCACAAGTTCTTTCTGAGTCCTTGGTTCAGTATAACATGCAACAGATAATTATAGCTTTAACCTTGACAACATTAGTAAGTTCTGAAATGACTTAAGAAAAATATAATTGAATTTAACATTTTTTCCATTTTTATATTTTTAGTGTGCACTTAAGTTGTTAATAAACATATTTCTTGAAATTGTTCTAAATTTAGTAAAAACCACTCAGTTCTTTTGGAAACAATTTTTTGCATGCTTTTTTCTTGCCGGTGGTGTTAATTTACTCATACATTATTCGGATATTTTAACTACACAAAGTCTCGTCAGATCGCTTATATTCACAATTCCAATAGCGTTGAGTATTTATTTTGCATTTGATATATTAAAAATAATTTTCGCTTTAATTATACCTCCTTTGAAGCACAAACGCAAAGTAAAGTTAAGGTTAAATATACCCGCAGTATTACTCACTTTATTATTGGGTCACACTTTGTCCTTGGCCTCATCATCCTTTATTGAGGAAGAACACCAAACCTGGTATTACTTTACACAATCGTTTTTGGTATTTTTAATATTGCACAATTTCTACAACCATGTGAAAAGTACTTGGCAAAAGCAGGAATGCGTCCATATTTTATTACATGAATTTTGGAATCTGCGTTCCAGTTTTATAACTTTTTTATCTTCAATTGGATTTCGTCGTCTAAATCAAAGCGGTAACAAATGGCGAGACATGGTCAGTATTGGGGATGTTTTGTCAAGAAGTCGAAACCACTTTTATTTAACCTTAACTCTCTTAGCAGGTAAGACTGTCATATAAATATAAAACATTTAACATTTTTATTCTTAATGCTCTAAACATATTACTTTCCAACCCACTATCGTTTCATTCTCTTTCTTTTTTTAAATAAAAACCTATTTTAACAAATTATGTTATACCAGCTTATTGTATCCAGCATTGCCTTTCTAGGAACTGTAAAATATATTATAGCCTTTTTACTATATTTTGTAATCGAAAGAGTAATTTCGGAATTTGCATTTTAAAAATATCAGAAGAGCCGTCGCCTATCAGAACCAATCTACAAATCTTGATTCTGCCCCACTGTGAAATGTTCAATTGAATTGAATTTTTGGTCTGTGAACATTCCCGAGTTGGTTTTTAGTAGGGACGAAAGAGCCGTAATTCGGACAATCAAAAATCTAAAACGTGATTCGGTGCCCATTTCCTTCCTTATCTCTAAATCAAAACTTGAATATCTGATGCGCTTGCTAAAAATTTCGTTCCGCCAATTGGTAATTTCGGATATCTGAAAGGTTGGTTGGATAATTCAAATACTAAAACCTAAAAAACCCTCCACAATGGGAGAATCTTACCGCCCAATTTCCTTTTATTACCCGTATCAAAGGTTTTAGAAGCCTTACTATTGTCAACCTTGAAAGAACACCTCTTGCTCGCCAAACAACGGGAATCCTATTGCACTACTACGGTTTTGAATAAATCGGTGGTATTGGGAGATACAAAATAAAATTCCTTCAAAATTGTGTTAAATAAAAGAACCAACCGAGCAATACAAAATTACTATTTCCATTATTTTAAATGTCTTCGGAGTAAACAAGAATATAATAAGAAATTTTTATGAGTAAGAGTGGTAGTGTGTAATGCATGACCATTACTTAATTTACATATGTATATTTCACGAAAATTTATTTATTTAGTAATTTAACCAATTCCTAAATCTTCAAAAATCAGGACATAAGATGACTTAAGGTCCATTTCAATTCTACCATTCCTGTCAGAAGTAGTGGAACATTTAATAAAAAAAAAACACATTTTGTCACGTTGTAAAAAAAACATTTCTGAATGCCAATATGCGTTTCGACGCAATTTCAATACCACATCTCTGCTACTCTATTTACCGGATGATATAAGAACTAGTGATAATGCTAAGAAGTTATCGCTTCTTATTTCTCTGGATTTAACTAAGGCGTTTAATTCAATTTCATATTCTTCAATGTGTTTTAAAACTAAGAAATCAATTTGGTTTCTCTAATTCTGCCTGCAGGTTGGTTAAGTCATTTTTAACTGATCGAAGTCAATTTGTTGATTTAAATGACAATTTATCCAGCTGCCTCAAGCTTAATTCTTGTGTTCCTCAAGGGTCATTCTTAGGGCCCCTGTTATTCATCTTGTACGTTAATGATCTACCTGCTGTTTTAGTTGCTGATGACATTTTTCTTTTGTTTACTGTGAAGCGTGAATTTGCAGACATATTGGAACCCAACGTGAATTACTGCCTTCAAAATGTTTCTCAATGGACTATTTCTAATTACCTTTCCATATGTATATCTAATCACCGTATTGAATTCGTATTCCAACATAAGTGTCTGGGTGATATTTTAGACAGTATTAAGTGTTGATCCTCAAATTAGATTAATTCATCAAAAGATTTTCCTTATCTTACGCAGAAATGCTAAATCGCTAATGATAGGTTATGACTGAGACTATCTCAACAAACTTACAAAAACTTGGACGAGTTGTGAATTCCATTGCAAGATATGTCTACAATATTCGTACGCGAGAGCATATTTCAGTCTGTGGTTCAATTCCTGTGGTGTTCGTTTATGGACTATGTTAAATATCAAAATATCGTTTTCTTTTACAAAACCATAAAAAATGGCAAAAAGGCCAACTTTTGCAATAGATTTCGCTTTTCCCGCTTTTCGAGAAATAAACATATAGTTGTCCCTAGGATTTTGTGCTCCGGCTTTAGTAAAACTTTTGTAGTAAGAATTGCCCGAATATGGAATTATCTACCAGTTGAATTGAGGCTATTCACTCATGCTTTTCGTCTCAAAGTAATGAACTACATCTCAAACCCTTATTAGTTGATTTTGTGTCCTATACGTCATGCATTGTTTCTAACTATCACCGGGAATAATATTTTTTTTTTTTTTTTTGCTAATAATATTCCTTAAACATTTTAAATTGGCTAGGGAGCCGACCAAAACTAAGATTTAATTTTTATGTAAGCACACTGAATATTGTAGTTTTTGCTCGGGTATTATAATATCGAAGTACTATTTAATACGAACTTTTTTGGCCTAGAAGGCTTTTGTATTACAGTTTGAATGAATAAATAAATAAATAAAATTCCCTCTAGAATGAGCATGTAATTTATTTCATTATTAATCATTCTTTAATTGCAGGTCTAATTTTACTATTGTTACTACTGAAAAAATATAATTCGCCCTTGGAGCTGTTTTTTTGTTTCATTGCATTATCCAGTGTTTTCTTATATCGTCAAATGAAACATCACTCATTTCTAGCGTTAGTGTTATTTTGGACAAGTATATTTTGCACACAATTGAGTCACTACCGAAATGTCTTTTACAAACGCAAATACTTTGAATATGAGTCTAAAAAAGCTCTAGTTAAATTGTTAGCAACAAATTTAACATGTTTTTGTTTAATATCAGCTCTTTTGCATAGACCACATAACGTGATTTTATTACCCGCCTTACTATTCACCTTGGAAAAATCCTATAACCTATGTGATAGTTTGCATATCATAAATAAAACAGTATACAGTCATTCTTCTATATTGGCTTTAAAAACTGTTATAACTATTTTTATAGCAAATATGTTTTATTTTTTCCAAGTGAGTATCTTCCTAGAAAAAAATTAAAATTTTAATTTTTTAAAATTTTACTAACGATTTTATTTTTAGGGAAACTCAAACAGCTTGGCAACTATTGATTTAAACCCTGGTTATATCGGCTTATCGTCATATAATCCTGTTGTTGTTGGGTTACTTATAACATTAAACACCTTTTGTGCTCCAATAAACTCATTCCTGTACCTAATGTGGCATATGTTTTCAACACAAAGAAATACTTTGCCTTTGTGTCAAAAGAACGAACAAACCTTCAGCAGTCAATTAATGGAAACTACAGAAGAAGATTTGTATTTGGTTTATAGTTTATTTACTGTTTCGACTATTATGCCTGTTGCTGTCTATTGGTGCCTTCTTCTGAGATTTCGCTATCATTTATTTATATATTCTGTATTTGCACCAAAAGCATTTTATGAGTGTTTGCATCTTTTAGTGTTTTATATTAATTTTATTGTCACAAATTTGTACTTAAGACTTTTTTAAAATAAACAAAAATAAATATAAATAAAAATAATAAGTACTAAGGTAACTGTATTACTAAAAATAAATTAAAATTCCATTACCATCTGAGTTTTAGACCTGCAAGTGATTTAAGGCTATAATCGAATTTACTTTCTTTCTTTATTCATGTTCTATAATGTGAAGAATACGTGTCGATGTCTATGTTTTGGCTGAGTATAATTTTCTGTTTTCCATTAGGAGTTTTTTTTTCGATGTTGTTATCACAGCAAGTGTTATTTTCACAGTGACATGGTGGGTACACCTTTTTAGAATAAGTCAGATATAAACCTTATAAGGCAAACGATATGGTTTTTCTAATACGTTTCAGAGATGCGTATGTAAACGGGTCGTTATTATTTTTGCAACAAAACAAATTCTCAAGGTTTGATTTCAATTATTATTTGCTTTCAAAGCGTAGTGAATATCGTCCATGCTAACATTAAGTAAAATTTTTTGATAAATATCATTACGTGAATGTTCACAGATTAGAAGGCGTTCTGCACCCAATTTCGAACAAATTCGCAAAGCGCGACCTAAAAAATATTATTTAATTAATATTTTAATTTTAACTATTTCAAATAATATTTGGCTATTGTTTAGAGGCTAGGAACCTACCTGGTGTTGGTGTTAATGCTCCCATAAATGCAGATATGGTTTCTATTTGTGAATAAACGCCAAAAAAGGAAGTTTCTTCTACTCCGGTGCGATTAACTTCAGCGACAACGGCTTGCAAAAAAATTTGTTCTAGCCGGGAACAATTTTTTATAGCTTGAACCTTAGCGCTTGCTATCATTTCTGCTAAAGCTTGCTGAACATGTATCATATTGACACATTTAACGTTATCTGGTCCTGTTTTAGTACCATCAGAATCGGCAATTTCAGTTGCTCGTCGACAAATGTCTAAAGCACGTCGAGCATCCCCTGAGACCGCAGCAACTTTTCTATGGAATTGTAACAAAACAAAATTTTTCAGTGCAATTTGCGAATTAAAACACAAACAATTAAAAATGTACACTATATGGAATAAACATTACTTTTTAAAAGTTGCGATGTGAAGGACAATTTAAATAGGATATAAAGATTCAACAGTGGCCATACACATCAGATTACATCAACTATTTTAAAATTCTTTTATTTATACTTTAAATTTTTATACTACTTATTGTACCAAACAAAGTAGTGGACATTCTGTCTAGTTTTCGGGTGTTTGTATTTAACGGTTTAAAAAATACGGCCATATGTCAAATTACATTAATTTTGGAAACACCCTTTAATTTCTAAATTTAAATTATAAGCTTCTTGTTATAGCGGACTTAGCAATACAGGTAAGTTTCAGCTGTCGATCTATAACGGTTCAAAAGTTCGGTCACATACACCAAATTACATCAACTATAGGACACCCATTTATTTCCAAATCCATTTTTATACTTGTTGTTATAGCGGAGTTAGTAATGCAGGTTCTTTGTAAATTTCAATCGTCTGTCTACAACTGTTCAAAAGTATGGCCCTATATATCTTGTTAAATTGAACTATTGGCGTACCCTTTAATTTTTAAATTTATATTATAAACAGGTTGATATAGCGGGCTTAGCAATACAGGTCCCTTTTTTAAGATTCAACGTTCTGTCTATAACGGTTGAAAAGTTCGGCCACATACTTGAAATTACATCAACTATTGGGACACCCTTTAACTTCCAAATCCAAATTTTATAGTTGTTGTTATAGCGGACTTAGCAATACAGATTCATTGTAAAATTCGAACGTCTGTCTACAACTGTACAAAAGTATGGCCATATACATTAACTTAAATGAACTATTGGCGCACCCTTTAATTTATAAATTTTAATATGAGTACTTGTTACTATAACGACCGTAGCAATCGCCATTCTGTCCAATTTGCAAGCGTTTGTAAATAACGTTTCAAAAGTTAGGCACATATAAATAAATTAACATCAATTATGGGGACACCCTTTAATTTTTAAATTAATTTTTGTATATTTTTTTGTTATTGGGAGCTATAAATAAATACGAATTGACGGGGTTTTTCAATTTATTTACTAAACGGTAAAAAACACAAAAAATAATTGTTAAAAATAAAATACAAAATAAATAACTACCTAAAATAAAATACATACATAAAATAAAATATTCATTTTCTCGCTTTAGCTTACTGCCTGAAGGTTATTGCATAATACCTTCTCTTTTTTGAAGGATTGAAAGAGTTGATAAAGCAATTTCAAATCGCTTAGCAATGTCTATTTTCTCTTCTCCATTGTCAAAAAATCCAAAAAATTTGTTGTTTTTGTAGCGCTTTGATATTTTTCTTTATTATTCATGTAACAAACTGATCTTAAGAAAATAGACAATAGTAAAACCCCACGCAAAAAAATATCGGCTTCTGTCGTTTTTATTGCGAATTATAAGTGTTAGTTAGCAAAAAATTACGATTTTTAAGAGGTTAATATTATATTTGCAAAAAAATTACGAATTAACGAGGGGACCAAAATGTATGTAAATTTCACGAATTAACGAGATTTTTCAAGGGACCGACAGTTTATAACAAATTATCGGGAATTACCATTTATCGGGATTTGACTGTATTATTTTTTTTTTATAATTTTGTATACCTAATAAAAAATATAAAATTGTCAGGCATCAGAAATTAAAAACTGAAAACCAAAAATTTTAAGTTTGTACCCAAAAAATTAAAAAACATGCGAAAAAATAAAATTATGTTTGACTGAATTTAAAAACAAAACACTAAAATATTAAAAGGCATTTATTTACATATATATATGCTTTGTGTAATACCTACTTTTTTTCTGGAATAATTTTCACTTTCCTTCGTCAATTGAAATGGGAGAAAATTTATAAATGGAGAAAAGGGAAAAGTGAAAAAACTCGCAAGGAATTTTATTTTATAATTGGACTAGTTTTTTTAAACCTAATTTTAGTTTCGACTTACCTTGCTACCAATTGTATTGCGTCACTTTTAAATGCCTCTGACCCACTTAACCGTTCAGTGACAATTTCCTGTAACTGCTTGTGAGTATATGGCATAAAGGTTAATCGGGTTAAGCCCAAACGAGAAGTAACTCTACCCATCAACAAACGCTCCGGCAAATCCATGGTATTAGCAATTGTAACGACAACCAAACGTGCTGCAGATTTTGTAGGCCAATCTAGAAGGTTGTAAACAACGTCTTGCCTTCTATTACATAAAATATCTAGTTCATCTACTAACAAAACTGTAGTTACTCGTCTAGGTGCAGAAGTAGTAAAACGCTTGGTCAACAACGCATGAGCATGTTCCCAAGACAGAGTTTTTCCAGTTAGCTGTCTATATATATGTACATATGCCTGGCGCGGCTCAGTTAGACGCATGCCATTAATTTCCAAAAAATCAAATGGCGGCAAATGGTCTTTTGAGACTCTTTGCTGCAAACTTCTTATTACGCCTGCAACAGTTGCACTTTTACCAGTTCCCGGAACACCTGAGATGTACATACAACCACCGCATTGATCTTGAATTTTACTCTCTAAGAATGTGTAAATATTTTCAAATTCCTTCTCACGACACGGCAATGACTTTGGAACAATTGACACATGTAGACGCTCCCGGGCGACTTGTAAGTCAGATTTATTTTTATCATCTGTAGAGATATTGCGTTCTTCTAACATCGGTTTAATTTCACCAGAGCGAATCAGTTTAACCTTTTCTGATGATAGCCGTGTGTTGTGTGTTTCCATGTTAGACGACTTTGTAACAATTAAATACTTAGTTGGCGTTCTTTGCTGATACTTTCTTGGTGTTGGCTGCCCAGAATATGTACTTTTTTCTCTATCAACTTCTGCATTTATGGTAGAAGCTAAAGTTTTTCTGGCCCTAGTACGTTTAGGTGTTGTAATAATTTCTTCGTCTTCAAATATATGTTTCTCTACAACACTTGATAACTGAATGCTTCTCCTCTTTGGTGTACCTTCAGCTGATATTAAAATAAAAGTGACAATATGTTGAATGCTATAAACGTTTTACGTACCAACTCTTGTGATAGCTGACTTTAATATACTTTTTCTACGATTCAAGGGTGTACTCTCAGTTGATTCTTTCTTTGGAGTTGTATCCATACTTGCAGATTTACGTCCATCGCTATGAATAATATAGTCTTTTTTCTGATGTTGTAAAGCTAAAGGGTCTTCATCCAACGAATGAAGTGCCAACGAACGACGTCTTTTGAACAAAATCGATAACAGAGATTACAAACACTTTAAATAAAAAGCTTTAATCTAGTTTACAAACGCAGCTCATACATAAAAAAATGTTAAAGTTTGTATTATATGGCACATATCGAGTATTTAATGGTAGACTGAGACAATATGGGTATCATTGGAAAGGTAATTTAAACATCTATTTAACTGAAACGACAAGAGTAAAAAAAAACATCAGGTAAGGAACAAAAAATCCATTTTTCACAAAGCATAACTCCCTATATTAATTAAAATAAGTTTAGCGGCAGTACTGTACGAAAAAAGATTTAGCAGAAAGCCGGTGTTGAATGTAATACAGGTGAAAATTCTTGCGCTCGGCCGACAGCGTGCAATGCAATGTAAGCGAAGCCGATGTTGGTCACACCAAAGTAAATCCTTCGCCCGGCTAAAGGCCGGCAATGCACGAAATCTTTAGTAATCGAAGCCGGTGTTTGTTATACGACAGATGAGAAAATACATTTTATTCCCCAAAATTACATTTTACATCCCCTGAACAACTTTTTTTGTTTTGTATTGCTGCTGATCAAGTTATGTTTATATAAAAAAAAAAAGATTTCTTTAATTGTTAGCTTTTTTACCCTTTTTCTTTTTACTTAAATAGGTATTAAGATTACCTTTCCATTTGCCTCATTCCGCTATGAAATACTCGATATAGGTATACCATACAAACTTTGCACGTCCGTAACTCCGAAGCTAAGGTTTAGCCTCAAATTTTCCGCCTTACATTATATGCTTAAAATCGCATTTTACACCCCGTAGGCAACTTTTTTTCATTTTCAAGCTGTGTCCGTAAACTAGGTTTTTTCCAAATAAAATTATTTTTTTTTTCTACTTTACCTTTCTGACAATCGTAGCTTGATTTTCATATCATTTAAGGGCTGTTGATGATCCGATGTACCTCTGACAATTGAATAATTTAGACAATCCGAATCTGCGGCATCAGTATTGTCCAAACTCAAATTCAAATTTCTTTTGGCTGCTTCTGCTTTCGATTGAGGTATTACTTTTATATTTTGTTCGTCTATAGGCGAGGGTGACAAGTAATTAGAATCGTTGTCTTCTCTTGGTATACTATTTGAAATTATTTTCTTATTAGTAGACAAACGTACAACACTGCGCCCTCCTATAATTTTAATGGGCGATACCTTGTTTTCTGAATTAAAATAACTTAGATCAACAAATTCCATGGATTTAACTCCACTAAGTGAACCACTTTGCCTACTTGTTAAAGATTCCTCGCTTTTGCAAACTGAGGAGCGTCGCGGTTTTTTTAGAGAAAAATTTGTTTCCAAGCCGATTTTTTCAGTTGTAGATTTTCTTCTACCACGCCCAGACGCAACGTCTTCAGTCGAAAATTGCAGGGGTTCAAGACGGTACGAATTTTTCACTTTAACAAATTTGTATCGGCAAACGAACATTATACAACTTTTAGTTTTAGCACTAAATTTTTCCAATAAACCTGCAGCAGACGTTTCAATTGAGCCAAATATAACAATGCACTTACGAAAAATTGTCTCCAGGGATATGTCTGAATCAAAAGGACGATGGTCTTCAATTAACTCTGTACTAAAATCAATGCAAATTTCGTCGTTGTCGAAATGTTTGTGGGGAATACACTCTGGACGTGAATACCATTGAACTATGGCTCTATAAGGATCGCGATTAGACATATCCCTCAACTCATACAAATTCAAAATTTTTGCAACGTCGCACCCTTCTATAGAATCAGGATCTGACGCATCAGCATTCGAAACCAAAACAAAGTCGCCGACACTTAATGTAACAGGTCCAATAATACACTTTGCATAAAAAAATAAGTTTTTATGTTGTAAATGTGTTACACTTAGCTGAGGATCATGTGCTCCAATCCACTTAATTGTTGGCACATTAAGTTGTTGAATTTGCTTTAAAACCATTTTTATTGATAAGCAACAAAATTCTGTTCTGTCTGTCTAAGCACTTTTTTTTGACTACTTTTATGCAACCGCGAAAAAGTTTTACTTTTTGTAATTTCTGCAGATAATTGCTTTTTCTGTTTTTTGCTAGGTAGCAAAAGGTTCGTTGGCCTCTTTTCGCGCCAAAGAAAACAAATTTTACACAATTCCCAGATAGGGTGACTGCAAAGTAATTTCAGCAGAAGGCACGCAAACTGTTGCCAGACGTCTAGATTTCACTGCAGACCAAGGCGAATTAATACAGGTGACCGCACGGCTACAACAATCCAACAACACAAAAAACAACAGGCAATTTGTTGCTACAAAATTATGTATGTTGTCAAAAAAATATTGTAAAAAAACAAACAAAATAAAAAAATATATTTGATGAAAAAAGTGGTTGTAATTATCAGAATAAGAAAATTATAAAAATTAAGCTACATAAAAATACAGGAAAAGTGACCAAAATTCTTTTGTACCACTAGTTTGCCCATATCACATGCATCGTTCCATTCTTGCACGTTGACCATTTGAAGACTAACATAATCTTCCACAAAAAAAAAAAAAGAAATTATAAATGTGTTAACAATAATTTCACTATCTTTTTACGCATATTTTGTTTATACACATCTGGAACTGCAAATACGTTGTGGTAGTTTTCTCTAGGAATTTTAATTGTTTGTTTTCTATTAGCAATCAAAAAAAATTAATTTAAAAAAAAATTAACAAATTATTTATTTTTGACAAATTTTTTTGACAACTGTAATGTACACAGCTGATGGGCTTTTTCGCCCGTGCGTTCACTTGTATTATTTCGCCATGCTGCAGACCAAGGCGAATTAATTTTCAGGTAGGCTTAGTAGTCCAGCTGATTTTTTTTGTTAGACATTCATTGTTTCCATGGCGAAATCATGTACCAGGTGGTGGCAGTGGCGAACAAACAAAAGTAAACAAAAATTTAACACTGATTTTTTATATGGAGTTTGATGTTTCTAACAACGGTAAAAATAAATTTGTATGCAGATTTTTTATATATGAAGTTTGACAGTTAGGCTACCGGCGAATATCAATGAATTCGCCATTACTACCACCTTATAATTGATTCGCCTTGGAGCATGGCGAAATAATTCGCCCTGAAACTGAGTGTCTCAAAAAGCAGACTAAAATACAAGGAAAAGCAAACAATTTATACATTTTGACATTTTCAGACACCTAAGAGCCAGTTTACCAAGGCGCAGTTTACATCACAGATAACTAACTATTATTCATCTGTGGTTTACATTAAGGGCATTGTTGCTGACTTTTTAATTGTTATCTCTTTTGAAGTATCATAGTCATTACGCATTTACATTATGACTCTTATATCATAGATGAGAGTTATATCTGTGTTTTTGTGGCAAGTGAGAGAATTCTTCGATGTTTTATCAACCAATTTTTCAAGTTTTGCCATAAACCTAAGGAATAAAATTTTCAATAATTTTTGGGCAATATAGAAAAAAGCAGAACTGCAAAAAACGAAAGAGAGAACCAGGAATAAGAGAAAAAACTGAAAAAGAGTCATGAATATCATTTCGTTCTACTTTTGCTACCCCGTAATAGTGCGTTTCCATTGACGTGTTTTTCTCCAAAACACTTGATTTGCTGAAATCAAGAGCTTTGCTACTTGATGTTCCATACATTTTTCATGCTACTAAAACCGTTTAAATCACTTGATTTATTTCAAATCATTTCGAAAATGTATTTTTTCGAACTAACTTTGTCTTTGCAACACTGTGTTGTGTCTAGGATATTCAAGTTCAACTCTGGTCTATCCATTCATATTGGATGTTTTTATCGGAAAAATAACAATTACTTAAAAATTTTTGAAAGCAAAAATGTTTTTTGTTACAAAATAGTGTTAAAAAATACAAAAAGAAAAATATGTAAAACAAAAATTAAATTAAAAATAAAAACGATTTTTTACCAAAAATAAAATAGACTTTTTTTCTTTAACGGAAAAAATGAAACTTCAGCATCTTGACCAGTGTTACCGTTTAGTTACATTTCTTAAATTTGTTGTAACTTTTAAAAGCTCTAAGTAACATTTGGCAAAATTTTTGTAACTTTTGGTACAGCACCAAATAAAGTGAAATTACTGAAAAAGTACTTATTTTATTATCTAACGAATGAAACTCTCTGAAAGCCGTTATTCTTAACATATCAATTCGATTTTAATATAAAAGATAACACACATGCAAATGGTGTTTTTAAAAATATTAAAATTGAAAATTCTATCGAAGCTCAATCTTTCAAAGAAAAAGGTCAAACGGATTTATTGAAACAAGTCCGGCTTTAGCTAGTTTTTTTGAATTGCGATAGCGTGTATTATTCCACTACCGAAATATTAGTATTGAATTTTAATTTAAATCCTCAAGAGTATCATCGGGCTAAAATGTTTTGTTTTTACGTTTTTCAATTTTTTTTTAATTTTCGTGTTGTTTTCGTTCAGTAACTGAATTTGTTGCCTTATTTTTTGAAATAAAACTTTCCACTATGTTTTATATAATTATATATAATTTAATTTAAGGAAAATTTTAATTTCACTTGAACTGACCAAAGCTTCAATTCTGTGAATTTTTGTGTTTTAATAGGAAAGTTGAGGAAGAATTTAAGTTTTTCTACAACTGTGTGTAAATTGATTTATTTTTAGTTATGTGATTGTCAGCAATTTGTTGATGTACATGACAAATTTTCAAACTTAGTTATCCTTAACCCTTTCGGGACGGAGTTTTATTTTGCAAACCAAATTATGTATGGTAAAATTTTTTTCATATTCTAAAAGGTATGATAAAAGTATTATGTTCTCCATACTTAAAAATTTTAAATTCGTCCTTTTATCCTGGGACATATAATCCCAACAAGTATTTTCATGGGGCATAAAATCCCAATCAGTGTTCTCGAAGAGCGATTCGAAATTAAAAAGATAACTAAAATATAAATATTATTAGATTTAGATAAAAGTTTACATTTATTTTTAACATTTTAGGAATGCAATTAGGTATTTATTTGTGGAATGGCCCAAGACACTTGTAACATAAGGCGTTGTTACAACCTGAGCATATCATCTTTCTTCGCTTTTCTATGCCAAGTGAAGAACAGCGACAACGCTTCTCTTGCTCTACTGGCAAGTGGTCTCCAATATTAATGCTATCCGTTTTTGGACGTTTGGGAGTTCTACCTCCCTGGCAATTGCGTTGAAAATAAAGAAAACAGATAGTTTGAAAATTGCTGGGACGTATTATCCCAGTAGTCCCGAAAGGGTTAACCCAGGGGTTTCTCAGGGATTAGTTTAAGGTCCACTTCTTTTTATTCTCTACGTCAACGATTTTTCACTTCATATAGATAATAGTTATTGTAAGTAATACATTTTTGTTGACGATATATTTCTTCTTTTTAGCGGTATGCGATTTAATATAAATGCCCTACAGTTAAGTATTAAGGAAAATCTGCAACGAGTTTACTACTGGTTGAATGAAAACTCACTTTCAATAAATGTTTCGAAAACAAAAATGCCGATTCCTGGCAACACTAGCCTGATTTCGCCTTCTCTAAACCAGAGTTCAGAAAGTACACTCATCGTACACACAACCGTACAAAGCAACCCTTACATATTTTTCTTTTCACAACAATTATGTGTGTTACTAAATTTTGAAATTTTCCGTAGATAACCACGAAGTTGTTTTATTAAAATATTTATTTGCGTACACGTACGTGAATGTACTACTATAGCTATTGTTTGCGTACGCGTACGGAAAACAAGTACATGGAAAAATTAAAATAACTTCGTGGTTGAAAAAAGTAAATGGAAAAATAAAAATAACTGCGTGTACGGACCGCAAAATAGTACATGTTACGATAGACCAAATATAATAACATTTTATGTAAATGTTTTTTTGACCTTTTTAAATAGTTTTTCTTTTCTAATTTATTAAGCACTAGGTCAGTTTTATAAATAATAAAATTTTTTTATTTATATTTTCAATATTTCGCCACACCTTCGGGTGGCATCATCAGGAAACAGGAAACAAAAAATTAGATTTTCTTTTTTTTTTTAAATAACAAAATTAAAATGAAATTATTTTTTCAAACAAAAACAGAAAAATCAAAAACCAAACGACAAAAAACTCAAATATTTAAAATTTACATTCTTATAAATTTAAAACTCAAAAAACATTCAAGTAAAATAACTCAAAAATTTTAAACATTTACATTCTTATAAAAATTTAAAAAACAGAAAACATTTAAATTATTTAAAAATTTTAAAAAACTTAATACAAATACATTAACATAAACTTTCACGATAGAAATGTTACAAGCAATCTTTGAAAATACAAGTTTACATTTTTTTTTTAATTTACAGCTGAAATATGACTAAAAATTCGTACTTTAAATGTGTGTCAAAAGCAGTCAAATGACCGCAGAGAGCGTGGCAAAGAGTTCCAAAGTCTTGCAGCTCTGACCACAAAAGACCTTTAAACATGGAATTCATAATTACCGATACAATGATTTGGGGTGATCTCCGTGATCGAGAGAACGAAAATTTGTTAAAAAGATTATTTGGATTTTTTTTAGTTAAAATTTAAGTCTATTATTGCAGATTGTTTTTGATTATTGGTAAGTAGTGGAGTTCCTTGTAAATTCAAGCGAGGGTCATAGGAATGGCTCATTAATAAAAATGTGCAATAAGTGGTGTTATAAAAAGTAAGGATTAAGGGTAATAATTTGCTTATCTTTAACATTATTGCAATTATACCTAAGGAAGGAATTTTTGATGTTTACTGGTATCATAAAATAATTATTTTCATTTGGGTTTTTTGTCTGTCCAATTGTTTTCCTGCTTTAAATTTGCATGTGTTATTTGTTGTTGTGATTTTCAAAACAGTAGACAAAAGACCCAAATGAAAATAATTATTCTTTAAAAAGTGAAGAAATTGGCGCTCGTACATATTTGCCAAGTCACGGGGCTCTGAAACTTTCCATTTTTTTATATCATTTTAAAGCTTTTGAAGAGATCTTTAATGAAATAGTAAAATGCTTAACCCATTAAGAGCCGATGTAATTTTTATAAAAAATTAGTACCAGTACCAAAATTTATTTTTATTTCTTAATTCTCTGTCGTTCAATAAAGTTGTAATGGTAATTTCTTATATAACCTTAATCCAAACAAAAATAAAAACCAAGAATTTTCCTTGTGGAAGGCTACTAAAGAAACGTCCTGCAAAATGAAACGCTCCGTTAAAACATAGTCATGGCGAATGGTGTAAAACATCTTAAAAATACTTTTTAACCTTACACAAATTTTAGTTCTGATGATAGAGAAATAGTTGATCTTTTGAGGTGTCCTTGGATTGGCCGATAAAACACATTACTTCTCGTGAAGTTGAAGAAGAAATAAAAAAAGTAAACTGTAAAAAGTCGCCAGGTTTTGACAGCGTCAATGGAAAAGTGGTTCAAGCACTGCAAAAAAAGGGTTATTTCTTACTTTCCTATATACATAATTCATTCTTAAGGTTGAATTATTTTCCTATGCAATTAAAATGTGCGGACATTGTAATGAATAATAAACCAAACAAGCCAGAGATTAACGTTACATCGTACAGACCTAGAAGTCTACTTGTAATATTTCCCAATATATTTATTTGAACGTATATTTTTGAAAAGATTATTAGCAGTTATGAAAGCTTTAAGCATCGTTCCTGAATACCAGTTTTGATTCAGAAATAAACATGGTACTCCAGAGCAATGCCATCCATAGCCTTTACAAGAGATACTTCGGAAAATAAAATATGGCTCTGTAGTGTTTCTAGATGTGCAGCAGGCGTTTGACAAAGTGTAGCACGATGGTTTGTGTTACAAACTAAAAAATTGTTACCAATCCCTTCTTACTTTTGAAATCATACTTAACTGGCAGAACATTTTATGTAAAAGTTAATTCGGAATCTTCTCGAATATGTGATATTAAAGCTAGAGTCCCACAAGGAAGTGTACTTGGACATATTCTATACATCATCTTTATATAAGATATGCCAATTACCCAACAAGTTTTAGTGGCAACTTATGCAGATGACACAGCGGTTTTACCGTCAGACATTTGTCGAAATAAGGCTTGAGTAGTTTTGCAAGTAGAACTGAAAGCACAAAGAGACTTTTTTGGATTTTAGGCCCTAAATCACGGCTATCATTTGTCGAAATAAGACTTGAGTTGTTTTGCAAGTAGAACTGAAAGCACAAAGAGACTTTTTTGGATTTTAGGCCCTAAATCACGGCTAACTTTAAATAACAAAGTCTAAATACATATAGCAATATTAAAACCCGTTTGGATTTACGTAATACAGCTATGGGGAATATCCAGCAAATTAAATCTAGAGATATTACAAAGATATCAATCCAAAACTCTGCTGTTAATTACCAACGCAGCCTGTTTTGTGTTAAATAATTCTATTCATTTTAGATAAAGGATGAAATAAAAAGGTTTAGCCGCGGTTATTTAGAAAGGTTAAGCCTTCATATCAACCCATTAGCAATTTCCCTACTTGATGAAATCAGAAGACTTAAGAGGCATATCCTCCATTTGTCGTTCAGGAATTAATTTTTAATTAATTTAGTATAAGTTTTTTTTTTTGTGTTTACTATACGAATTAATTTTTTTATTAGTACAATGCTGTTCTCAATGGAGTTCAACATTTTATTTGATATTAATTGTATCAAATTTACTTATTATCCTTAAATAGATAGATTTTAAATAAAGGTTGTGAAAAAAAATTCTCAGCCACCCCAATATTTGTTTTTTTGATTGGAGTAACTTCATATATATAAGATATAAGGGTATATAAGATTCAGCATAGCCGAATATAGCACTCTTACACTCTTAGAATTGACAATTTTTCTGTATACGAAGAGAACGTCACAACGAAACGTAACAAACGGAATGACAAATTGCAATTTAGTAAAGGTTTTAACATTTTCGGTTAAAACTCAAAAATCTGCACAGGCAGTTACTTTTGATGTTATTTGACAACAGTTGTAAGTTATGTAATTTGCAACTTAAGAGCAAAAAAACATTTCCAAACATTTTCGGTGGTTTACAGTTTAGACTTTATTAATTTCATAATTATTTACACAAGGTATATATCTACATACCTATCTTGGAAGATAATTGAACTTATTAATTTAGCATGCAGTTGAAAAAATTCAATTTGAGTGGTAAAAAACAAAGAATTTTATTGTTAAAGAAGGTATATTTTACTTGAATACCTTGATAATTTAAAAATTCAAAAACTATTTTTTTGCCTTCGCCTTTTTCCTCTTTGTGTTCTCATCTTTTGTTAATTTTTCCTTAGGTATAAAAACACCATGATTTGTGAGCTTTAAATGTGAAAACAGTTTGTTTTTAGATTCAAACCTTGAATTGCAGGTGGCACATATATGATGGGTAATTTTTGATTCTAAACCATATTCGGATTCAATTTTAGTTTTGACAGTTTGTTGTTCAAATGAATTGGATTTATTTTTTTTGTTTTTGATTTTTCTACTGGTTTTTTTGCTAGTTGAGTCCCACTCTTCATCTTTCTCAATGTTTTCCACGAGATCATTATTTTGTTCAATAGCGTTTTCTTCATTTATTTCTTCACCAATGTTTAGTAAAATTGGCTTGATTACTTTTTTACCATCTTTTTTATGTTTCGGTTTTACTGATTTGTTTGTGACATCTGGAAGGTGGTCCTCACTTTTAAATATATTTGTTTCATCTTTGTACTCCAACTCTGTTTTTTCAATATCAAGTGAATTTTCGCCTTTTGTATAAAATCTTTCTTCATCTTTCATTTCAATCTTAAGCTTTTCAATATTATCACGATGTTTTCTACTCATTTCATGGTTAGCAAAAGCCTTTTCTGTTTTGAATTCCTTGCTGCAAGCCACACAATACAAGAAATCTACAAACTCCTGGTTACTATGAGTTTCCTGTCCTGATACAATGTCTTGGTTATCGGTATACTCCTCATCCGTACTATATTGATTTTCTAACTGCTTTAGTTGTTCTTCATAATCATTATTTACGTTTGTGTTTTGGGTATTCTGCGTCATTACCTCCAACTCTTTTTGACGGCGCCTAATTTGGTCTAAACGGTTTTGTTCTTGTTTTTGCCGGTTAAAAGCAACACGTTCTTCCAGTAATCTTCTATACGCCAGTACGCGCTTATCTCGTTTACGTACAAATGAAACTAAATTGCGGACCTAAAATTGATTAAAATAAATTATGTAATTATATGGCTGGCAATAGTATACATTGTATGAAAAACAACCTCTTCATTTCGTTCTTTTTTAGCCTTTTGTACCAATTTTTTCATGTCTTTTTCTATTTCTCGTAAAATCTTACGCTCCTTTACCTCTTTAATATCGTATGGACACAACCAGGTATACGTACGCTTTGTACAATAGGCACTCCAATATGCATAAAATGGACCGACAACATCTTCATAATTGCTGGTTGAATCGCCAAATTTTGGTATACTAAGCAACTCCTCTTCGTGATCTATGAATTCAGCATCTTCCGCTGCTATTTTTTCAAACACATCTCGGTATATTGCATAAAATCCTTTGGCATCATCCCCGTAACCCTTAAAACATGAGACTGTAAAATATTGAAAAACATCCAAGCAATTATCTTCATAATTGGAATTTTTTCCTCTCAATATTTGTTCCCTGTGGTTGTCATACCATGCCCTTTCTTGGGGATCTGATAGAACTTCATAGGCTTGCTGTATATACTGAAAACGTTCTTTAGCTTCAATTATATCATCAGGATTTTTATCTGGATGCCATTTAAGAGCTAATTTTCTGTACGCAGACTTTATTTCACTTTCGTTTGCATCACGCTCAACACCAAGTTCTTCATAATAGCACTTCATTTTTACCTAATTTCACTTCCTTATACCTAAGTTCTTGTTTGAAACAATTTTTTTTGTAATATGCGTCCAAATAAAGTAATATCCAAAGTATATCAACATCAAACACATTTAGGAGCTCAGGTGAAAGATTTTCGCTTCGTTTTTTATTATGGTATATGCAAGGCGAATTAATACAGGTGACCGCACGGCTACAACAATCCAACAACACAAAAAACAACAGGCAATTTGTTGCTACAAAATTATGTATGTTGTCAAAAAAATATTGTAAAAAAACAAACAAAATAAAAAAATATATTTGATGAAAAAAGTGGTTGTAATTATCAGAATAAGAAAATTATAAAAATTAAGTTACATAAAAATACAGGAAAAGTGACCAAAATTCTTGTGCATCACTAGTTTGCCCAAATCACATATGTACATCGTTCCATTCTTGCACGTTGACCATTTGAAGACTAAGATAATCTTCCACAAAAAAACCAAGAAATTATATAACAACAATATAACAATAATTTCACTATCTTTTTACGCATATTTTGATTATACACATCAGGAACTGCAAATACGGTTCCATGTTATGGTAGTTTTCTCTAGGAATTTCAATTGTTTTTTTTCTATGAGCAATCAAAAAAAAAATTAAATTAAAAAAAATTTAACAAAATTTTTATTTTTGACAAATTTTTTGACAACTGTAATGTATACAGCTGATTGGCTTTTTCGCCCGTGCGTTCACCTGTATTATTTCGCCATAGGTATATGCAAGGCAAATTCGATATATGTACATATGTCAAAATTTGTTTACTTTTTCTATAACCGCACTTTTAAATTCGCCTTGGCAAAATGTGTTGTGAAAAAACTGCATTAAGTTAAAATAAATAAATAAATAAGAATATTTGTTATAAGCAGTAATACAGTTTTGGATTGTGCAATTTTCACGTTATTTCCAAGAATTGTTCATTAATATTCAAATATTTCTTACAGTGCAGTCACACGGCCAAGTTTTTGTTCAATTCTCTTTTAAGAAATTTACACATACTGCTTGTCAAAATTCACAAAAATTGAAAGCTGTGACGGAGGCTGCACGCAATTTCAATATACATTTATTTGGAGGAAGAAACTTCAATCAGCTGTTTTCTTGAATGTAATTTGAAAAACTCAAGCACTAAACACTTAGACGACAGCAGGCAGCAAAGCAAGGTTCAATTCGCCTTGGTAAAATACAAGCAACTTTTGACGCTTCCAAAAACAAACCAGCTGGACAGACGACACTATCTAGCACAGATTAATAATTATCTGTACTATCTAGTAAAACCAAGGCATATTCATTTTACTAGGTGGTAGCGGTAATACAACAAATACAACATTGACAAAAACAACATGCCTTTTTATTGTTGTTTTGTGCGTTGGAAACGTCAAAAACACAAAAAGAAATAAAAGATAATTGCTCTCGATACACATGCTTGCTTTCTCCCGCAAACGCTTGTTGTTAGTGTTTTTTGAAATTCGTAAACAAACAAAGGAAAATACAAAAACTTTTGACATTTCCAACCACAAACCAGCTGGGTGGACGACACTACCTAGTAAAATAAATCTGCCTTGTAGTAAAACAAATATGCCTTGGTATCCAATCGTTTTAGTGTTGTAAAACGGAAGCAAGTACAAATTTATCCATACTGTAAATAAACATAAAAAACATACGTTTCGTGAAAAATAGAAAAAAATTAAATACAAAATTTTTAAAAACATATATGTAACCATTGAAATTAAAGAACTGAATTTATGGATCCAAGTTTATTTTGTTGTTTACAGATTTGTAAAGCTATTTAGCCTATCAAAAGAAGCCTTTTGTTCTAAAAGAAATAGAGTTAAACCGAGTTATTTCAACAAGCGTACCACCAATAATTCTATTGGCTGCAGCTTTGTCTCTTCTGGCATCTGGAGGCTTCAACATAATGTGTTGGAAACGATTTTATTATTGGACTTAGTCAAAGTGCAGTAATTAGACTATTATTGTGGAATTAGAGGCTAAGCTGTGCGCGAAAGTTATTACATTTCGTGCTGGAGAAAGTGATGAATACAAGAAATATTAAAAAAATATATATAAGACTCCGGGAGGATTGTATGCAATAAATAAAACTAAAAATAAGAAAGTGTTTAATGGTTATTTAATTTATTTCAATAGTCTTAATTCAATGATTGTAAGTAAGAGTTAAATACAAAGTATGCATTTTAATAAAAGTTCTTTGAATTAAGATATATGACTACGAATATAATATTTTGGCCTTTAATTAAAAAAAATTGGTTTTACCGCCCATGACTCATTTGTGTGAAAAAGTCCAATGAAAGAGATGTTCTCGTTGAAAAGTATTGCAGAAATTTAAAAATTGTTGGCTAGTAGGTAATGTTGATAATTATTTTTAGTGTTGTATTTTATTAATTTTTCATAATTATTTATTAGATGATTCAGATTATCCCCTTGAACCATGGTTGCTAACCCCATACATAAATTTCTAAGGTTCAATGGAATCCCATTTTAATGATATTCATTTGAGATGTGTCTTCACCAAAGCAATTTAATGTTAGTGACTCGTATATGTATATTTTAAATTTACATGTACTTATGATTTCGAGTTCTTAGTTGGTGGCCCCGAAGCATTTAATTTTGTAGTTAAATTTTCTCACAATCTATTGGCATAAATTCACCCAAAATCTGCTTTTGTGTAAAGTTTTAGTTAAATTGGACCTAAAATTAACACAAAAATTTAACTTAATTTTTTCACCGTGATATATATATTTAGTGGGAAATCCCTTTTAGTTTTTTTTTTTTCTTTTTGGAGCTAAACGTTTTGCTTATTTGCTATCGAGCAAAGTAGAGAAGGGTCACGTTCAATAGCTAGATATTCACCGCTATCGTGAACAAAATGTGAAATTTTTGTTCCCATGAAATTTTCATTCCCCATGAAGGGAAAATTGCTATCGTGAATTTCATGCGAACATTTGTTCGTACTGAATGCAAATTAGAAAGAAGAAAATATAAATAGGGAAAAAAATATTCCAAATTTTTTAAAGTTAAGTGATTTGTGCTATTGTATTGTTGCAAGAGGAGAAGATACTACAACAGAGAACAATTTTATTTCAAGAACGTGACGTGCAACACGCGTAAAAGTCCTTATAGTTACCCTAGACGCAAAATGACCAAACAATGGACCAAAGTGGGCTGTGTCAATACGGCTGCTTGCCTAACCTACCCTAGACCTTGCTACTGACCCATTGCAATAAAATAAATTTTTATATCTGAGTTTTTCTATCTCCATTTTTTTCATTTAAAAATGGTTTTAATAAAAAATCTTTATAAATTTATAACCAATAGATCTCTTTGTTTTGCATCTTGATGAGCATAATGTCAGTCTACACTGCAGTAACTGATATCGAATCAAAAAAATGTGTTATTGATGTAAATTTTCTAATTAAAACATATAAAAACTGGCATAATGTATGCAGTTCCCCAGCAAAATTTAAGTGAACAAATCTAAGGGAAAAGTGAAAAAATTACGAGGGAAAAAATCAATCATGATAAGGGGAATTTTTGTTTACGTGAAAAATTGTTCACGTGAACTATTCACGATTGCAGTTTGGGGAAAAGGGAAAAAATATTCACGATAGGGGAGATTATTGACTGACAGTATACTAAAAGCAAGAACTTTCGATCGTATGACAATAATTCTGAACGCTATCGACTCTTAGCATCAGGCCCTGCTTTTTAAATTGTGATTAGTTTCTCTGTAACAAAATATCAGCTGAAAAAAACTACAACTAAAATAACAAAAAGAAACGTTTTTTTTTCAATTTTTTTGTGTTTTGTTATATTTAGTTGCACTTCTGATGCACACACACTCTTTTCACTCTACGTTTTATTCGCACATTCACATTAAAATTTGATTATTCAAAATTAATTTTCAATTTGAATTTTTTTTCCGTTTTTTAAATGGCGGGTCAACAAAATGTAAGCAAATAAACGCTAGCGCCAATTTTAATACTTGATATTTTTTCTTATTTTTTAATTCTCTATCCCCCATTTATTTGTGTTATTTATTGGAGTTGTTCCAAATAATATGGAAAATTTTTCTTCTTTCCCTACAAGAAAAACTGTTTACTCCCATTTAATTTTTATTTTTTAACATATCCAAAAAATTGTTTCATGTCAATGATGCGGTGTCGCTATTGAACCCGTTGTGTTGTGATGAAAATGCTCAGCAATATAAAATACGTAAATAAGAGGAATGACAAAACATAATGCTAATATGATAACAAAAAGACAAATCCACGATATATCACAGTCGGAGCCAGACCAATCCATTGCACGGAGTGATGGACCTCTTATTCGATGCAATTGAGGTACAGTAGTTGAGTCATCCAGAATATCAGTTATAAGTGGTGTTGAAATATCATCGCGATAACGGGTTGATATATCTAAAAAAATGCGTTTTAGGTAAACAAAGTAAAGAGTGAAGATTGTTTTATTACCTTTATCTGTGAAATTATGCGCAGTACCCTTTTTCAGTTTTGAGTTTAATGTGATATTGTTTACGCTGTTTTCTCCTTCCAACGCTACTTTGCTCGATAGAGGCTGGTCTAGACGTGATGAATTTACTGAAGCCACCAATAGTTTTTCACTTAACATGGCTTCATCATCTTCAAGCGGGTTACGAATAATACTACTCAATCCACTATTACTATCTCGACTGTTGTTGCCACCGGACTTCTGACTCGGTTTTGGACTGTTGTTTCCGCTTTTATGAACGATTGGTAAAGTATCCAAAAGTATATTATGAACTGTAACTGGAATTTTGATGACTTTCCGAGCATGAATTTCATTGTCCTTATCAATTTTATTAAGTCTTCTAATATCGGCCACAGTACAATGAAATCGTAAAGCTATTGCCTGTAGCGTATCACCATTTTCTACTTTCATCTCTATAGTATTTTCGAAGCGATATTTATTGTTATTATTGCTAACAGGTTCATGTGGTTGTAAAACATTCAACTGCAAAAGTTCTTCTGTTTGTACTGAATCATTGACCAATATATTGTGAAACAGCACAGTAGAATCTGGATATTCGTTGGCATTTTGGTTCAAACGTCTTAAAAATTAATAAACATAATTCAGTTAGATTAAAGGATTTATAAATAACAAATTCATTGCGACTTTTTAAATAAAGTGGTCGAAAGTGAAATAAATGAAATATTACGTTCAAACTAATTTTTCTATTACTAGCAGTGCCACCGACTTCGCCTGCATGCCAATTCTAATTCAATTCTGAGAGTTCTCTAGACAGTGTTTACAACTTAGTACAATTTTACTGGTAAAATTGAATGCTTTCACATTTTGATATAAATAAATTATTATTAGTTATTTAGGTACACGATTATAATCCCTCATTTTCGAATGATATCCATATTGTCCCATTCCGTCATCAAATACTCCATACCTATATGGCATATTAAACATAAAAACTTCGGAGACCCGTAACTCCGGAACTAAGGTTTGGCCCCAAATTTTTCACTTTACATTTTTTGCTTAGAATTGCATTTCACACACCGTAGGTAACTTTCTTCTTCTTTTGGAGCGTTGCCCGCAAACTGGATTTAAATAAGCCAATTGATTAGAGATAGTGTCGAAGGAAGTGCTATTTAAAATCAGAAAGATCGGTCTACCTTTAATTTTTCTCTGCTATTTGGAACAATGAAGAACTCCAATCAAAAAAGCAAATAATTTTGTTTAAGGTTGTATTGTTACAATCAATTTTTTAAAGTTAAAGTAATTTAAAAAAGTAAGCTACTGACGATTACAATCTCATGATTAAGTGCTCTGACAACAAAATACACATACCTAAGTGATTAACACCAAAGTTTAATTTTTAAGTTTGCACTCTTCGTTGAACAATTTTGATGAGGTGGAATTGAAAAACATTTGGTATACCTCAATACTTACGCATTCCTTCGCATTATTTTGGTTTGATGTAACATAAGTTTGTTGCTTGTTCACAATTACGCCTATATTTATTTGGGTTTCCTATGTTGTTCTTTACCTGTGTTTTGTAATGTCTTGTTATTTTCATATATTTAATTTCAATTTATTTAAAATGAATACAAAATAATACTTTATTACGCATGTGAAGAAAACAAACTCGAAGATTATAATTCTTTTTTAACAGAGTTGCAAAAATAGGTATAATTCAACTTAAAATATTTTTTGGATAAAGGGTATATATAAGTTTGTCATTCCGTACGTAATTTCTACAATATCCATTCCCGACTCGATAAAGTATATATATATAGATGTATATTCTGACTTCTTATGCAAAGCGAAGTCGATTGAGCGATGTATTAATATGTGCCTCGGCAAACTTGATTTCACCAAAAAAAAAAAACAAATGTGTCAATCGATCAGATATAGTTTCGAAAGAGGTGCTATTGGAAATCAGTAGGATCGGCACATGTCATTCGAGGCTGCAGGTAAAACACCACGCTTAACTCTAATTTTTTCATGTCATTTGGAACAATAAAGTAAATCCAATCAACAAAATAAATATACGGGTCGATAAAGAATAAAATATAAAAAAACAACGAGTAAAAAAATTTGCGTTCGCCCATATTTTCCGAGTTACGGGGCCCTGAAATTTTCCAATTTTTTAAAATATCAATATGGGATAATTTTAAAGCTTTTGAAGAGATATTTAAGAAAGTACTAAAAATTTTTTTAAAATGCTTAACATATTAAGACCCGATGTTATTTTTATGTAATAAAAAATATTTGGTTTTTTGATTGGATTTACTTCACTAAACTAGATTTACATAGATAGTAAAGGGTATATACGATTTGGCATAGTCGAATATAGCACTCTCACTTGTTTTGATAATAGTTGATTCATTATATAGATGTAGACGAGGTGTTTTTCTTGCTGCCTTAAAGGACATGGACCGATCTGATCGATTGGCATATTTAAATTTCCTCTAGCTGGAAACTTGATTTCAATACTAAGACGGACGAACAGTCAGATTTATAAGATAGTTTTTACTGGTTGGTATGGTCACTCAGCAGCGTCGGGAATGACGTTTATTAATGGATGTTCTCTGAAACCACTGTATTATTTATCATTGGTTACTAATAATGATTTTATTTTTTAATAATAAGAAAACTTAAAAAAGTTGTTAACATTATTGAAAATAATGACAACTATTTGTTATTCAGTGCTATTGAAATTAACAATTGAGGGTATAAATTTTAAGTATTAAAATTTAAATATTTTATTTAATTACATTAAACAACGGGAATTTTTTATATTAATTAATTTTCAAAATAAAATATTTTTTTCGTGCTTTTTTCTATTATCCCGATTAATTATTTAAATTACCGATATTGATTATTGACGTCCAAGGCACCCCTCGATGGCCATTTCGTTACCGCTTACTTAACTCTTCAGGAAACTTCTGACAAACATTTTAAATAATAGTGCGTTTCCATTGACGTGATTTTGTCTAAAACACTTGATTTGCTCAAATCAAGTGTTTTGTTACTTGATTTTCCATACATTTTACATGCTACAAAAACCACTTAAATCACTTGATTTGTTTGAAATCATGTCGAAAATTTATTTTTTCGAACTAAATATGCCTTTGCAACACTGTGATGTGTCTAGGATATTCAAGTTCAACTCCGAGTTATCTATTCATATTGGATGTTTTTATCGAAAAAGTGACAAATACTTTTAAATGTTTGAAGGCAATAATGTTTTTTGTTAAAAAAAAGTGTTTAAAAAATATAAGAAGAAAAATATATAAAAACAAAAATTAATTTAACAATAAAAACGATTTTTTACAAAAAATAACATAGTTTTTTTTTTCGCAAAAATATGTCAGTGTAACGTCATAAATTCGAATTTACAAAACACTTCAGCTCAATGGACACATTTCGAAGTGTTTTTCTCAAACCTAGTTGATTTCAAGGCAGTGGAAACGCAGTATAAACTAAAAATTTTTGTCCAAACAATAAAGCAAAGCAAGAAATCAGAGTTTAAGCGAAAACAACAATAACCAACAGTAATTCTATTTTCTTTCTCCACTGTATACGGATGACTTTTTTTCGGCTCTTTTATACAGTTGAAGGAGGATGGAAAATAAAATATCACAAAACAGTACGATAATTTATTTATCAGCACGGGCACTTTGCAAATATTAAATTGTATTAAACAACGGGAATTTTTTATTATATTAATTAATTTTCGAAATAAAATCTTTTATTCGTGCTATTTTCTATTATCCCGATTAATTTTTTAAATTACCGATATTGATTATTGAGAGTTAAAGCACGCCTCGATGGCCATTTTGTTACCGCTTACTTAACTCTTCAGCAAACTTCTGACAAACATTTTAAATAATCTAAAAAATTTTGTCCAAACAATAAAGCAAAGCAAAAAATCAGAGTTTAAGCGAAAGCAACAAAAACCAATAGTAATTCTATTTTCTTTCTCCACTGTATACGGCTGACTTTTTTCGGCTCTTTTATACAGTTGAAGGAGGATGAAAAATAAAATATCACAAAACAGTACGATAATTTATTTATCAGCACGGGCACTTTGCAAATATTAAATTGTATTAAACAATGGGAATTTTTTATTATATTAATTAATTTTCAAAATAAAATCTTTTTTTCGTGCTATTTTATATTATCCCGATTAATTTTTTAAATTACCGGTAGCACGAAAAAAAGATTTTATTTTGAAAATTAATTTATTTAATTACATTATGATATTAATATTAATAGAACTTTTCCCTTCATTTCTAACCATAATATATTATGGGTTGTTAGCATACTATTAAATTTAAAACTGTTATTAAAAACCAAAATAATTTTACAAATAAATAAATAAACTATTTATCTTCACTCTTAAACAATGTATACTGTTGTTATGCCTATAAGATTTTAACTATTCAATTCGATCATTCATGTTCTCAGGAACGCGTAATAATTAGCGTTTAAGTTGCAGTTATTTTTTTAACACAATTATCAAACGCAAGCTACTTGTGCGTTCAACGTACAAGTAAGAAAAAGTGGACCAAAAAGTATCAACAGTCAGAAGAAGTCAAGGCAGCTTTTTTCTTGTAAGCAAAGTTCTTTCATTGGCATATCCTAGAGCCACATAATTTCAGTATAGTTAACCATTGGCAAAATAAATATTAATAAGCACTTAGCATTCATTATTTATTCAGTTTGAAGCTTTAATTATACTTTTGATAAGATATACAGTTACGCATGAACGGAGCCACAGTGGGCGAGTTTTAAACACATCCCACATTGCCCTATTCAAGAAACATTAAAATAGATTTGAAATTTAGTGTTGGACTAACTTGTATGGAGAATTTGTCATAGCTTTAATAAATGGACTTCACTATTATTTATGACAGCAGATGAAAGTGTTGAAAGCTTAAACTTCATTTTACACCGTTTCTTAGAATATAATGTTCCATTTCGTAGAGTTGTAAGAAAGAGAGAAATTAATGAGTGCATAAATGAATACATTTAACTAAGCTAAATATCTATCCCAATTTTTGAAAATGGTTTAGTAATAAACACAAAAAACAATCATAGGTTAGAAATGTTACAAGTAATTAATATTTAATTAATTTTAAGGCAGACACAGATAATTTAAGGCAGACACAGATAGTGAGGCTGCTGTAGTCAAGGTGGTAAGCACGTTGACTACAAACTGGTTGCTCTGGGTTCAACCTTTGCGGCAGTCAAAAAAACAAAGTTTTTTTTGTGTTTAATGGTAATTATACATATTCACATCTAAAATTAAAACATGCAACCTCCTTCGTCGGTACTTCTTCATAGCATATTCACCGGCGAAGTAAAATAATTAATAAAATGGCTATATCTATCTCCTTTTACCACCTGTATTCTCTCTCATCTGTCCCTTTTCTAAAGAATGTAGCACGGTTACAAACTAAGTAGGTATTAATGCCTGAAGTGGGTTAACCCTTTCATGCCCATTGTTGCCTATAGGCAACATTGTATTTATATGCCCGTTAGTTTTATTTTTTTAAATCTGTGTTTTTTGCATTGTGTAGTCTTATAAGTGGCGAAAGTCTATAGCTATTTGTTTTATTCTTTCCTATGTACGTGTTTATTCAGTAGGAGTCCTCCGAAGTGCGAAATATTCAAGAGTGATTTTTGAAAAAAGCCTGTTTAAAAAAAGTGTTTAAAATTGTTATAAGAAAATTAATAATGCGATAGCAAGTGAAAAATATTATTATATAGCGGTAAAATTATTATTTAGAAGAAAAAGAACTTAAAAAAGTTTTAGTATAAAAATTTTTTTAAATTGCTGTTGCCTATAGGCAACATTGGTCGATTGGGTTAATTTTCAGACGATGTTAATTTCTTATCAATAAAAATATTTTATGCGTACAAAAAATTGTTGAATTTAACCGGGATAATTCGGCGGATGAGAAAAACAGCAGTTTCTTCAAGAAAAAGAGGACGCCCATCATCACTTATTTCAGTAATGGAGGGAACCCCTTTCTCAACAAGTTTTTCACCATCATTATTTTCTCCTACAACGATCCCTGAATCAAGTTCCTATAAGAGATGGTATGTTGCAGAACCAACTAACTCTATAAGATTTGATAATATGGGTCACTGTGAAGAATGGGGAGCCAAAGGCAGATATAGGCTATGCCTTACAGGTTATCCTCGGTCTATATGTACTAAATGTAACGTATATTTGTGCTGCAATCCAAAAAACTGTTTTGTGTTTTTTAACTCACCACAACTGCCCAATGTTGCCTACAGGCAACATTCTGTAACTACCCAGCCATGATACATTGGACTTAGAAATATTTATCAACGCATTGTTGAGTCATACTTAACACATATACGCCCTAAAAAAATTTTTTATCTCCGCCCATTTTAATTTGGGCATGAAAGGCTTAAAAAAAACTGTACCGTAGATTTATAGACATTTCGTAAAAGAGAAATAATTTAATAATAAGACCAATTGCTTGAAAAATAAAATAAAATATTGTTAACGATGCATTAAATCGTACGCTTATGCTGATATGTTCAGCTACTGACAGCTAAAAGATTCGTGCAAAGACTACGAAGAACGAATTAGTTGCCAGGACACAACGTAATTTTTTACAACTAAGCCCTGCGAAACGCAAAGTTATTATTTTTTTAAATTATTGTAATTATTGATGAATAGTTGTGAATTGTGCCTCGTTACAAAGACTTGGTAATATTTTATCTGATATTTGTCCTCATGGTAAAATAGGGTATTTATATTTTCAAAGAGCGACCCGGACCATTTACTAATTGAGTTCAAATTCTTAGCTACTTGTCATTTCTATGAAGTGATTGATAATTGTTTTTCTATAAGCACACAGATGGCGTATCTGTATGTGTTTACATTAAAAATGGTAATAGAAAGTTCATACTATACACTTCAATAACTTAATTTATAACTTAGAGAGCCTAGAAAGGCCCATATAAAGGCAGGCACAATTAGCTAGTAATGATATAAACTTAGTTATCTCTTGGACGTGAAAAAGTCTGTTCAGTGTTGCTTTTTACTTTCCCTTGTCAATCAGACGTTGCGTTGCCTTGTTATTGTTCATTTATAGAATAAAATTGTATTCGTGCACTCGTGTCATAAACATGGATAGACTAAAAACCTGTCTTAATTGAGTAATTCGTTATTAACATATTTAAACTTCGTTTGGGTGATCATGTAAGGCCTTTTTCAGATTAGGCAACTTTACGTGCGCAAGTCTTGTGTTTGTTGGTGTGTGAGAACAGGTCGGTTTGAAGGGGAAAGACTTTCAAAAATTTGAGTACAGACTTGCTTTTACTTTGCAATTCTGTTTCTGCTGTTATTCTTGTTTTGGGATTCAAGTATATCTTTAACCAAATTATTATTTTCTTCAACTTCCATTGTACACAAAAAATTTCAAATCAGTTTCACAATTACAATGAATACAGAAATGAAACAACATGTCAACAAATTAAGAAAATTCGAGCACAACAAAATTAAACTTGTTCAACCAAGTTGCTGAATGTAAACATAAAAGTAAGTTCAAAAAGAAAATAAATAAAAATGAAAATTATACCTGCGCAATTAAAGTTGCTTAATCTGAAAGAGGCCTTACATGATCACCCAAACCCCCTTTCAGTTAAGGCATGTTCAGTTAAGGCGAGTAATATTTTTTATAAAACTAGCAAGATAATTTCATGTAAGTATTGCTCAATAATCAAACATAGTTATACCACACCAAGGACGTCAATTTCTCACACTTTATTAAAACTTACACATAATTTTTATTGAAAACGTAATTTATTGCTCACGTATGAATTGTTAATAAGTTTTTTAAGTTATCAAAATTTGCCAATTAAAGAGCTAATAAAATAAATAAAAACTACACCTCGAATAGTCCGTTTTAGGAACTTAATACACCCTATTAAACTTCAGGTATTAAGAAATATTAATTTTATAATTCTCTGTCATTCCAATATTTGCTTTTTTGATTGGAGTTACTTCACTAAACTAGATTTACATAGATGGTGAAGGGTATATTAGATTCGGCATAGCCGAAGGGTATGTATTTTTAACTTTTAATGTTTATAAACAATTAGAGATTCGAACTGATCTTTTGCATTATTATTGATTTCTTCAATGCTTTGATAATCAGAAGTGCACAGTTCTATATTTAAGTTCAAAAATAGTAAAGATATTTAGTCTATTTTGCTTAAAACGTAATTAGCTTCTTCCGCGAGGATGTTTTAAGAATTTTTAAGAAATTTCTTCTCACGATTATTTTTTCTATGATTATTGTATTATTTTGGGAGTCATGTGTTTAGAGCAGTATGTCTGCAACAATCACCATCCTTTACTTTATTCATTAATTCCGAGGTGGGTCATATCCTGTAATTGCTCCAACTAATATTATTTTATTTATATTCATTATATTTTTTAATAAAGTTTGGCTGTTGAAATTGAACTGGCTTAGACGCTCCCACTGTGCGTACTTTTGATAGTGTTATACAAAAATGCTAGTTAACTAATCTTTATTTGTATGTTGCTCTAATTAACTTATAACGACGTATCTTAACTTAATTATTATACAGGTCAGTTGCTTTGACAAAACAAAAAAATTAAAAAATGAATAATAATGCAAATAAAAGCTTTAGAAATTAAAATATTCGTGTTTAAGTAAATCCATAAATAAGTATGTTTTTTATTCACATGGAAATAAATTACAATTATGAAAAATAAAACTGATTAAGTGAGATTTTTTTTTAAATACAACGAAGAATTCTTACACTTGTACTCGGTTTTACAGATTTTTGAGACAGTTTTATCTAAAATTTTTTTTTCAAAAACACTGGATTTTGAATTTATCTATTTCTATTCTACACATGTGTTCTATATTTGAATTTAATCTTTGAAGGAGCACTTCCATGCAGGATCAGAAATATCAATTTACTGACTTAGTAGATTCAAACTGGTGTAGATTTTGGCACTTTGTGAACGTTTTTTTAACTCCATGTTAGCGTTTAAAAAATAATTTTTTTTTGATAGTAAAATATTCCAATGAGGTATTGTAAAGCTAAGGCCTTGACTCAAATAAGATAAAATTATCATCAAATACTTGACATACACACACACACACACACATAAAAGTACAACATGTCACATTCATGTTGTTGCATATTTACATATGTATGTACATATCATTCATTATACTTATTCATACGTAGTATATGAATATGAAATAGATATAAAAAATGGTGCTACGAATCATCATGTCTAAGCTGCATCAATTTTAATTGACGATAATGACATTAAATTAAATATCCATTGAAATGGTCCTTGCAATATGTGCACATACATACATATTTAAAAAAATTTTAAATATTTCGTTCTCGCGTTAACTTCAAATGGTCGTAATGATTTGATTTTTCTTTTAAATTTTTCTCTTCCCTTTTTCACGCACTTAGTGCTTCCTTTTTATCTACAACTTCTAGACGCAATTTCTGCATAATTTCAACAAAGTCTCAAAAGTCAATTTTACTATTTCTTCTTTAGAAGCTGTCAACTACAAAAGCAATTTAACCTTAAGTAATTTAATATCTTTGATTCTTTCTCCATAAAGCGATCTGCGGCGATCTTTATACCCTTCACCACAAAAAGTGAAAAAGGGTTTATACATATAAGTTTGTCATTCCGTGTGTAATTTCTACAATATCTATTTCCGACCCCATTAAGTATATACATATATTCTGACTTCTTATGCATAGCAAAGTCGATTGAGCGATGCCCGTCTGTCCGTCCGTGTTAGTGTAGAAATCACAAAAAAAAAAGAAAAAACCTCAAGTGAAGAAATTGACGCTCGCCTATATATTCCGAGTTACGGGGCTCTGAAATATAAAAAAATTTTTAAATATCAATATGGGTATAATTTTAAAGCTTTTGAAGAGATCTTTAAGGAAATACTTAAATTTTTTAATAATGCTTAACCTATTAAGAGCCGATGGCATTTCTATGTAAAATAATGTATATGCAGTACTAAATTGTTTTTACTTTTTAATTCTCTGTCACCCCAATATTTGCTTTTTTGATTGGAGTTACTTCACTAAACAAGATTTACATTTTAGAAACACATACAGGTACTTGCGTAGAAAAAACCCAGGTGTAGTCGATTTAAAAAATCTACCATGACACCAAAGACCAGCGACTTCTTATATAAAAATTCAGCCAAGAAATTGTTTTTATGAAGATACATATATCGATTAACGAATCCATGTTAAATTATTGCTTTCAGCCATGGTGCGACAATCCAATTTTTTTTTACTAAAATTGATTTGATGAGAGTTTCTCCTTTGATGTATACTGTGGGAAATCGAATGGTTATGCTAATCATTGATTAGCTAAATTGTTAAAATGTTGCTTAACAAATGATGAAAACAAATTCAGCCAATCATAAAATATTTTTGACAACATTTGTACCAGTTGCGACCTTCTTCGAGCTTCATATCGTGCTGTTGGCACAAAAAAGTGCCTCCATACAAGTGTGCAGAAAGGTGGTGAAAACGCAAAAACACCTAGAGCTGAGATTGAGTACGGTTCAGTAAAGATGAATGGTATTTTTACAATGATAATAAATTAAAAATGTGAACAATTGCGATTAAAATGTCACAATTGTTTCAAAATATTAACTGTAACGGTCCCATTTCTGTACATGAAATAGTTGTTGAAAATTTTGACGTTGGTGTAGATAGTAATCGATATGGAATACAAACACATATTTTTAGAATTTTTGTCTGTCTGTGTCTGTCCCTCTGTCTGTTTTTCTGTGTTTGCATCACGTAAAAACTGCTGGCTGGATTTGAATGAAATTTTGGGAAGAGGTCCCTTAGAACCTTGATTCAAATATAGAAATTTTTCTTTTGTAAAAATATGCTAATTTGCAGAGACACTAGAGATACAAATGTGAAAGAACCCAATTTGACCGGTATAATGGTATGAAAAGAGTTGCCAGCACATTTTATTTTTGTAGATGGAAAATTTTTTACCCTGTTTACAGAACTCTACAATAAATATTTAAAAACACATTTTTCTAAAAATGAATAAAAAAAAATCAGAAATGACACGCGGACGATGTCGTAACACTGCTAGTTATTTCTAAATTAGGTTAATTATTTGAAAAAAAAAATATTATATTCCAAAGCTCAAGTTTGGATTTAAAAGTGTATATTCTACAGTTGACGCCTTAACTTAATTTCAGAATGATGTCATTTTCAACATCTTCTACTAAACTGTTTCAGAGTAACTTTTGTGTTCAATTAAGTATGAAACTTGAAAATTAGCTGTCTGTTTTAAAGTCGGCATTTTTCCGTAAGAATTATTATCCTAGGTAAACACCGCATGTATGATTTATTTTAACGAATATTTTAATATTAATACGTTGGCTTTGATGTTTTTGAGAAAAAACTTTAATTCCTCCCATAAACTTAAAAAACGTCGATATATGTATATTTTGTTGGTCTTCTCTGCGACAATCCGTTTTTGTAACACTTTTATTTAAAGAATGTTTTATTTATTTATTTTTTATTTTATTTTCGATAACAGTGCTTTCCCAATTTAATTACTATTCAATTTTTGGCTTCTACGGTTGAAATATTTTCTTTTTTTCTCTTCAGCTTTACACGTCTCATTTTGTTTGTTTAAGTTCTGTTTGTTTTATTTCAAAAAAATTTTTCGATTTACTTCAAACAATTAAGTTATTTGTTTAATGCCTTTGGGTGATAATTTTTAATTAATGTTCTGTGGCACATTCCTACAGAGTGTGTATTTTTTTAATTTCCCCGTGAATGGTATCGATCTGATTAAAATATGTTGTGTTCTGTTGTGGTTTTTGTAACTAAAAAAGTTAAGGGCAGCCCTTAAGGCGAATCTGGCTGAAGCATTTTTTTTTTTAATTTTCTTTAGCGTCAATTTATAATACTTATTTTTGTTGCTGTTTGTTTTTAGTATTCCCGTTAAGCGAAAATTAGGAATGTCCTGTTTTTGTCCACGTACAAATTCTGTTTCGTTTGAATTCATTTTCATTATGTTTTTTTTCTCGTTTTGCTCGTTAGTAGCATGAATTAATGAACGAAATCGTTTTTCTTGGCAATAAAATTGTAAACATTAATACACAAAAAAAAAAAAAAGTAAGAAGTAACAAAAAGACAAAAGTAAGACAACATTTACATGAAGAAAAATGAAGCGGTATAAAAACAAAATTTTTAATGTGAAAACAGATAAATTTTCTATATTTTTTAATTTCATTTTACATTTCTTTATTATTTTTTGTGTCCGTAGACACGGGTCTGTGTCTGTGTCTGTTTTCTGTTTTTATTATTTTTATTTTCTTCCATCTAAGTCCAGAGTACCATAAAAGGAAGTGATAATTTTAATTAGCGGATACATTAGCGATTACTTAATACAGTCAACAACAGTAGTGGTGTATAAAATGTGGATTTTAATTTTTTTTATACGAAGAAGGGATAATCTACTCCCATAAAGTTTTAGTGGTTTAACTAGACGTTTGTAGTTTACAAAAGTCCGGATTTGTGTTCAGTCACATATTATTTTCTTTATTTATTCCATAGATTTAAGTGTTTCTTTTACAACATGCAAAATTTAAAGTGCAAGTAAGTAAACCAATATTTGATAATAGAACATTGGAAAAAGACAATACTGCCACAATAAAACTTCTGGTATGTCATTTCATAAGTAAAGATATCGAAGTCGATTGAGCGATGTCCTTCTGTCCGTCCGTGTTAGTGTTGAAATTAAGTTTGCCAACCGATCAGAGATAATGTCGAAAGAAGTGCTATTGAAAGTCAGCAAGATCGGTCCACGTTCTTTGAGGCAGCGATCAAATCACCACGCCTGTCTTTAATTTTTCAATATCATTTGGAACAGTGAAGTAACAAATATATGGGGCGATGAGAATTTAAAAAATAAGAAAGAATTATCAAGTGAAAAAATTGACGCTCGCCCATATTTTCCGAGTTACGGGACACACTAGATCATTATCTAGTGTGTGTTAACTGTATTTTTTATTAAATCTAATAAAATGTGTCAATTATGTTTTCTGTCTCACAGCTAAGAAATTATCGGTACTTCAAAGCATAATGTTCATCGGTTACTTGAAACCGCTAAGAAGCAAAATACTGAAATGTCAGGGCATCATTTGTTCACCAGCAAAGGATTAGTAGTGTAGAGTTGTAGTTTTTCTATTGTGGATTAGATTTATTGATTTTGAAAGGGCACATCGCAATAACTCGAATAATTTTTCTCCCTGCTGCAGCTATTGATTATATTTGGGATAAATTAAATACAGAAACATTTTTTCGATGATGTTATTAGAGAAGAGTTTGAAAAAAATGTGTTTTCTAGCATAAGTTAAGACTTCGTTTTTTGACAATGCAATGCGATATGAAGCGAAACATAATCATCAATAAATCGATTCGATTTTCACTGTCATATTTTAGTACAAGTTTTGCGATACACAAACAAAAACTTTTTTGCAAAAAAAAAAAAAAAATGTTTATCAAGGAAATCAGTTGTATTTCATCACTTTGAAAAAAATGTATGTAAACCGATATTTAAAGTGTCAGTATCATTAATATTGCCTTCATATGAAAATTTGCAGGAAGGTTCCTTCAGATGTCGTGAAATACAAAAAGAAAGTAAGATCTCGTCGAAATCAATATGAATAATTCCACCTGCCTGGTGACCGTCAGTCGTTTTTATTTCTGAGTAAAACTCGTAGATTAATTAAAGATTAATAAAATTATAAAATTCGTTTATTTGTTCTTAATAATAGCACGTCGTGCTGCTGGTTTTTTTTTAAATTTACAAATCAATAGTTTCTCCTAAAGTAAGCGGAAGTTATAATGTCGAAATTCATCTGCATTTTAAAAGCAGACGGAACTTAAGGGAAATATTTTCCCCCTAGGTTCTTACGCAATTCTATTACAATGATATACAGTAAAAGTAGCGTAAAAAAATATATTTATAATTGAGGTTTCTAATTCAATTTTAAATAAAATGTTTTTTAGTAATAAAATAAATGGATTTTTTCATGCTTTTGGCATCAATTCAATTCTTTGATTATTTTTACGACATTTTCTAAAGAAAAGCCAATGATGAATCTTTTTTCTTTTTTAGTTTGATCTGCAAAGTAGAAAGTGATAACCACGTTTTGAACTATTGTCAACATAATTGAAAGTATTCTTAATAACAAAAAAACATTTTGATCGTTTCGAAATCCAGAGCCACTTTGCAGAAAAAAGAAAGTGCTATTCGTTCTTACAGAACTTTAAAAGTCTCTATTGTTCTGCCAATGCGATTGAAATAGGTAACTACTATGCGTTTTATTATATGTTTTTTTTTTTTTAATTGATGCTTTGAAATACTAAAGTTACTATAGTTCAATAGAAACCTAGAAAACTTTTATTTTCTTCAGATATACAAATAGTTTCTCAGATTTAAATGAATGTGTTGAATGCGAAACATTTGTTAGTAGATATTAAAAACTTAAGTTTGGAAATTTTTGTTTTATTAAGTATACATATCCTAGATGTACATATGTACATATGTATGTATGTCTGTATGAAAGTGTGTGTGTATGTACGCATGTATTTGTAATTTAATACAAACAATATTTTTTTTCGCATTAAGCCTAAATTAGGACTTTTGATTAACTTCATAAAAAAGAAATAAAACAATTGCTTATTGTTTTTAACTTTTTAGGAGGATGTTCTTCAGCAGTATTTCTTGCGCCTAAATAGGGTTGCCCTTTTTATAACAAAAATATCATTTTATATAAAAAAAAATTGAAAATTAAAGCACTTGTCAATGGCGTCTTGCTAATATGTATATTGATTTAACTCAACTCTGTCGTACACACGAAGCAACGTAAGTTAAACGAAAAAACGTAGTCGTCCATGCGCCGTTCGGTTTCGTTTAAATTTTACAGGGTTCTACAAAACAGCCTGCAAATTAAATAACAAAAGTAAGAATAACTATAGAGAAAGTGCGGCCAGCATTGGGCTTTAATTTATTTTTTATTTTCTAAAGACGCGTAATTTGTTTCACTAAATTAATTATTTAAAAATTTAATTGAAACCTAAAGTGAAATAGCTACAAATTAATTTTTGTGCTTGATTTATCAAAAATATATAAAAGTGCAGTTTTCATTTGGTAAAAAAATTGCTTTTATAATTTCTTGGTTGCCTGGTGTTTCGTTTATTTGGCGATAAGAAAATAAAATTTTTGCAAGACACTCAAATAGTAAAATGCAGCTTGTTTGGTGTTGCTGTTGCTGTAGTTTATGCTGTTGTTGCATTAAGCTACCTCATATATCTTTCATTTGATTTTATATTCCATTGCAAAATTTATTGCCTTTCAACAGTTTGTGCACTTTGTCGGATGCAGTTTGTAAGCTAAATTTTGCCCCGTGGAATTCAGCAAAGCCTGCTAAAACATTTTTTCGACAAATGATCAGAATCTTTTGATGTTTTATATTTCTCACACCTCAACGATAAGAAATCATGCACAAAGTAAGTGAGTGAATTATCGGATATTCACACACTTCATTGACCACCAGTACTACAGACAGTAGCATTAAAGCTAATGTTGCACATGCTACACATATTAAAGTGTAAAAAAACAGATGCTGAAAATAAATTAAATAATAAAAAATTGCATTTAATTTTATTAACGACGTGCGAAAAGCATGTGTGAGAGAAAGAAGTTAAAATTAGTTCTTCCATGAGACCATGTAAAAATGTCGTCTTTTTTTATATAAAATCCAGCCCTTCTTTACATTTATTAACACATTATTGAGATTTATGCTGTGAATTTAAAACTAACATTTCGCTTCTTTTGTTTTTTCTAAGCGTAGTTTTAAGATTGCCAATCTTGAAACTGCATTGTATTTAAAATCGGCGTATTCTGCTTATTGCTGATTTTAATAACGTGAGAAAAAAAAGAAAGACACCGAGCAACAAACTTTGAAAAATTTAGGAAGATTTGTTTACTGGTGTAGGCAGCTTTAGCTTTTCGACAAGGAAAAAAATTCTTTGCGTCCTGTTTAGAAATTAGCAGATTAAATTTCGTTTCATCTTTAAGACATTTCATTTTTATGCTCTTTTATTTCTGTACTGTCCTCATTAGATGGCTTTTTAATTTGGTTCTCTATTAGCAACTGCTTAATTTTAACTTTTAGTGAAGCCAATTTTGTATCTTCAAAAAAAGAATCCTTGCTAAAAATATGTACGTTCAGGGAGGGACCTGTGTCTGAAAACATTAACGTTCATCTAGAAATGCAACAATTTAAAAAATTTTATTGTTCGTTTGTAATTTTTGTAGATACTAAAAAAAAATATAAATATCATTGAAAACCCCTGACAAAATGAAATTTCCTTTGAATGTAAAGAACCCGCTAAAAGTCGCCTTGTGGTAGAATATTCGAAAATTATCTGGATCTCTTGAAATTTTGGAAATTCTGCTTTTAGAGTTGTTGCAGAAGTGATAATTTATTTTTTTTTTTGAATTTGTTAATATCGATTTTTGTAGCTGCATACGATTTTAGGTTTAAAATATTTCATACACTTCTTCTGTTTGCAATTAAATTCGGACTAGAAATTTTAACTTAGCTTAAGCACAGTTACAAATCTATTGCTAAATCTATGAAATAAAAATTTTATAGTTTTATCACATATTTAACGAAAACTACCACCAACAAATTTAAAGCGTTAAATTATATATGATAGATAATGCAGTCGAAATAACAACATAAGCGAATTGTTAATAATGCAATTAATATTTCAATAACAATAACTCTGGTTTTGCCTGATACCTTTTTGGCAGCAACATCAGTCAAATCTTAGAGTTTACAACATTTTCCAAGTGGTTAACAAATATATTGCATTTTTTAAATAATCTCCATACAAAAATCGCAAGAGGGGCTTGAGCAAAATAAGTAATCTGGCCTAATGATTTGTTAAAGTCACAGTACTGACTATTCAATATTGAAAATCTCGCAGAGAAGTTTCGATATTTAAAGCCGATCGTGACAAAAATCACACAGTAATTAATGCTTGCGTTAACCGATCTAACTAATGCTCTTGCCCGTTCATTAACATTTTTATTAAATTATTGGCAGTGCCCACTTCTTCGTCAGCTTGTCATTTCTAATTTTTTTTAAATTTAAATTTAGAAGAGAGTGGGTTTGAATATTTCTTGTAGAGTTCTATAAAAAGTTTTAAAAATTTTCCATCTACAAAAATATAAAATGCTGACAACAGTTTTAGTAAAATAATACCAGTAAAATGTTATGCTTTCACATTTGTATCTCTCCTTTGTCTACGAAATGACCTATTTTTACGAAAGAAAAAACGTATTCTATCAGGCATGTCACAAATCCGATCGGAATGGTTTTAATTCCGTAATAACAGTTTCGATCGGTTTTACGTTTTTCGGATTCTGAAGACCTAATTTGCAGAATTGAAACCACTTTCAATCTGAATTGAGTTCTGTGAGATGCCTGTATATTTGAATCAAGGTTTTAAAAAACCTCCTCGATGTGATGCGAACACAGGCAGACAAGCAAAAATTCCAAAAATAGTTGATTCGTATTCCATACACCTGTCTACACCAACAACAAAATTTTTAAAAAATATTTCGTGTACAGAAATGGTCCCTTTACAGTTTTATTGTTTATATTCTCATATATTATTTAATTTATATAACATTAAACATTGCTGTTTTTTTTAATATCTGTTTTTTTTTATTTTATTACACAGTGGCAGCAACGTACTTTTAATTGTTTGTTTACTCTTGAAAACAAACAAAAAAAAGTTTACCGATATTTTGTATTCATATAAAAAGGTTATAATTTTTGAATATTTTGCTTTTTATTTTATTTGCAAAATAAAATTAAAATTGGTTTTTAATTCAAAAATATGGTAGGAATATCTCCCCTTCAGCTTGTTGCTAAGTTTTAGCTTAAAGTCTTCTCATAATAACGAAAAACAAATCGTGTGTTTGATAACATTCTACCTTTAACTATTGGAAAGTTGTAATTATGGGCCTTTACTACAGTTCGGCTAAAAGGCTTCCCAATCATATTAATAAGCACAATAAGAAGGAAATAAAAGGGTCATTATATTACCACTCAGCTCCTTTCTGCTTAGATTACTTTTTTGGGGTTTTCTTGATTGAAATTGCCCCACACGCTTAGTTTTCTAATGCATTTGAATAATACAATAGGGATATTCGGTATCTGATGCATTTTATATTGCAACTGATGTTATTTATAATTTTTTTACAGCCAATTATGAACACGATTTTTTATATATTTTGCAAAACTGCTTGTAAACTGGGTAACAACAAATTATTTTGTATTTTAACAAAAAGCACTTACTGCCACATTATTTTTCTGTTATTTGGTTTATGCTCGAAAATAGTTTAATCTTGTTGTTAAAATACGGTCTACACTTGAGATAATATCTGGAATATTTATCTCAACAAATGTCAAATACAATCCCAGAGATCGTTTTGTTCCATGTAGAACTCACTATGGAGCTTATCGTCTTCATTAGAGATCTCTTTGAGCAATTTCATGAAATGCGCTGTCAATAAAATAAACTCCATTGAATTGCAGTATATTCTTGCGGCGTTCTCTCATATGCATATTATGCCAAAAATAGCAAAAAAATCTATCCCTATTTTCACTCTAGTAAAACCGCAATACTGTAGCAAATGCGAATCTGTATATTTTGTTGTAAAATTGTAAAGAGAAGCTACGATATTTTCCATTTGCAATTTCGCAAGACTATTTACACCAAAAACTGAACTCCTCTAATGAATAATAAACAGTAAAACAAAATGCTATAGAGGGATACTGCACAAATGCATTCAAGTTACAAGAAAATAAACCAAAAAATAAAATGTCATGCTGTGTCTTGGTTCAGTACGAACAGTTTATGATCTGGAATGTATTTCTTAGTTTATTTAATTCATTAAGTGTGTTTGTTGTTTTTATTTGTTTGGTGAAAATGAAAGTGGAGTTAAGAAAAGTGTTGCTTCATTTCCTTTTTGTTTCAAATTGGCAACTGAGATATTTCTCGATACGATTGACAAAAATTTGTTGCTTTAAAGAATTGTAAAAATTTAAAATTGTTCGTAAATCCTAAAGTAACTGCTACTCCAGAGTACTGGTTGGCATTACATACTCGCACACACACAAACGCACACATTACTGTTGCTGTTAATTTTAAAGTATTTTTAGTTACCAAAATTGAATTATTATTTATTATTTTGTTTTAAGATGACGACTTCAAGTTAGAGACAAGTGTAAAGTTCTTATACTTTTATCTCTTATATTTCCATTGTTGTCTGAAACTTTAGAGCAGCTTGTGGTTGAAACATTAAATATTATTTTTGTATTATTGAGATCGGCTTTTAACGATAGAAATCAATTTTGTTGTTTATTTTATGATGATGAATATTTTGTGAGAATATCACAAAATTGTTTGTTCTTGGAAAATAATTTTTCTGAAAGAATCAAAGTACGATTATTATGAATCATGTTAAATACTCAAACCAAATGATTTTACTGTTTTGTAATCAACGTTCATATTATAAAGTAGAATTTGACAGATTTTTTTTTCATTTGAAGATATTGATTAACGGTATTTTGGAGTTGTAAGCGTTTAATGTTGCTACAGCCCATTTCACACAATACAGTATTTTTATAACGTGAAACGGGCTGTGTTAATATTTTTGCCAAAGAAAGTTAAATTCGCTTTGACCGTTAGTGAGATATAAAGTCACAACACACTTGCAACAATTTTGTATATATATATTACATAAAAATACATACATACGTACATAAATACATTTATACATAAATACATTCAAACATAATTCAACTTTTTACTTTATAGCTTTGATTTCATTCAACACAAATTCTAAGTGGAATGTTACACAACTAAATATTCAATGAATTTAATTATTTAGATGCTTTATTTTGAAATTTTGGTATAGAAACATTTGAATTAAAATAGAAAAAAACAATTAACAATAATTTTAATTGATTTTGAAAAGTGACTAATCAGTTTAATAAAGTCATGTAATGTAATTAGCGTCTCCTCGTACGGTGCAAAGATCGACGTTTGCGTTGTATGGGCTTTTGTAAAACTATACAAGTCTGACCACTATCTTCACCTGTTGGAGTAAGCGAGTCCGTATAAGAACTTGTTCCTGGGCCGGTATTAGCGTTAGTTGCTTTATTTACAACGGTATCATCGAGGCGTGTTTTAAAGCAGATTTCGTGGGTTTGGTATCTAATGGCGCCAGGGTTGTTGGCAAAATCCCATTTAAACATTTGCGTTAGAGCCGTCATATTAATACCCTGAAAGTCATTCATTAAAGCGGTGGCATTAAAGTTGTTCAGGAATTGTGATGTAGCATTTGATGTGGCCAAATCGAATAGTATCGAACCACCAACGCCTTTAGTTAATCCCAAAATAAAACCGCCCACAGCAGCCAACCCTTGGGTTACTACACGACCCTCTGGTATGGCATCTTCACGGCCCGCTAACTTAAGAATTTTTACAACTTCTTTGGCCGACAACGGACGCAGTATCACCCGTTTAGTACCTTGAAATGAAAATGATTTAAAAATTCTACGTGTTCCAATTTTTTTTTCAATATTTTTACCACTAGCATTAATTGCTGCCCCAGTCACTATTGTAAATATAATTCCCAGCTGTAGTATGCATTTTAACTCCATTCTGTTTTAACGCTAGATGTCAACTATTCAAACTGAAATTCAAATTCGATCGTCATCTGCTTTTATCAACTAAAACTGTCTTTATATTTTATTTAATTCAGATGCAAAAATGAAAATCGCAAAATTTATTTTGTGGTGCTTCTGTCAGCTTTTTCTTCTTTTCTTTTTTCTTTTTTAACAAAGAATGCTCGTTTTCAAATTCTTTTATTTTTTTAAACTCTTGGTTACTTTTATTTATTACTATCGTTATGTATCTTAACTTAAACCATGTTTCCTTCTATTTACTGTAAATCAGTTATAAATGTTTTGAAGAGTTTAAATTAAAATCAAAAAGGCGTTGCCCATTAATTTGCGAATGAATTAAATGGCATTAATTAACTTCAACATCTACAAAATCCAACGAGTGAGATCAATATGTATGTATATATATATATTTATTTTTTGCAAATTACCATAAATGCCAAATTTTATTTCGTTATTTGAACTTTATTGAATATAATCGTGTGTCCGTGTGCTTATTTGGTGGTCAATAGAAAGTCAATTGACTCATTAAATGCATATTTTAAAAGAAATGACTGGTGAAAGAAAATAAACTTTTTTTGTTTAAAATCTTTGGACAATTTTTTCAAACTGTGCACACAAATATCGCACGAGTTTTTCTGTCTATTTAAAAAACATACTGTACACTGTATACTGTAAATAACTTTTACTACAAGTACACGTATTTTTATTAATATGTATGAATGTAGTCTTCAGTGTGTAGATCTCTTGTCTGCCTGCGCGATTGAAATAATTTATATAAAGTCTTACAACTAATTAATGCTGTGTCTCAAACGTATGAATAATCACTATTAAATACCCTTTACATTACACGGAGAAATTGATGTAGAAAATTAAATTATGTCAAGTCTTTAGCATCATTAAATTTTTTGTTTCAGTTTTAGATTATAGAATAAAAATTTAAAAAAAAAAAAAAATCAGCTGACAAGATTTTTCATTGAACTTGCAGAAGAACAACTTGATAATTGATACATAAAGTCCTACCAGACATCCATTTTATCAATGACAATAACGCCATGAACCGTAGTGCACTAATGATTTTGGTACACGAGAAAATATACGGCGCCTTGTTTATTGTTTGAAATAATCAGAAAAAGGCGATATATTTAACGAATGACAAATTACAAAATTTCAATAAGGGTTTCTTAAAATACAGTTTTGTATACGATGACTTTGGCAACTGGATAATAATATCAATACCTCGATCGAGTGAAGATTAAACAAAAAATTATTTCAAATTTCGTTCTGAAAGGTCAACTCAAGATGTTTTGTTTTGAGTCAAGCAATAACAACAAAACTTATACAAATTTATTAATCTGAATCAGAGTTAATACATTCTCAGTTTATTGTCCTCTCAGTGTTAAAAGAGTTGTGTTTTTAATGCCGCCTGGTGTTCTGCTACGATCTCATTAATTAACATAATTACGAGTATTTGAATTCAAATTTGAACTTTCCTGAAAGTTTAAAAACTGGTTTTTTGTATGCTGTCCATTTCTGTTGAAACTTAAGTTTCACTTTTCTTTAAAATTGTTTTTATTTTCTTTAAAACATAAAAATAAAAAAAAAAAAAATAAAAAAATAAAAGTAAAAAATAAAGAACAGAATATAAAGCAGCAGATAAAAAAGTCTGCAGCAAATTCTCTCCATTTTTATTTTGTGGTTATAATTTTTGGTTTCTGAATAACAATACATGTTATATTTGTATATTTATTATTATCCGTGCTGGTTGTAGTGCTAGAGGTTGACTTAGTGTTTGAGTCATCGTGTATATATGTTTTGTCTAACGATCCTGTTATCGCAGGCGCATAAAAAGAGTGTCCAGTTTTACGACTGACTTTTGCTGCTGCCGCTGTGCTTGCAGCTGCATTTGTAAAAGAATTCAAAACAAAGGAGGCTGCAGTTTTCTTCTCGGGTCTCTTCACTTTTATTCTTTGTGGTCTTTTGTAATTTATGTTATTGGCCCATTTAGCTCTTCTCTTTCGTTTCGGTTTTTTGGGTTTTGTTACACGTTTTCCTTGACTGTTGCGTACAACTGCCAGCAAGGAATTGCCTTTTTTTACGTCTGTAAGCTTCAGATAAGGTTTCAGCTTCGTAAAGGCTTCTAGTACTTCTGGACCCAAAGCATATTTTTTGGGTCATGTATGTGAGTGGGAGAGCAATTTCATCTGTATCATTTTCCGTCACATTTGCCGTCATTATATCATATAGTAATGTAGCAGCCATGCCTTTTTTTATGCCTAAAGCTAAGCCGGTTATAGCAGCAACACCTTGGGTAATTACTCTTCCTTCTGGCAGATCATGTAAGTGGTCATTTTTTCAAAAGTTGATAAACTTTTGTAGCAGTTAAGGTCCATAATTTCACGTTTTTTGCTGTGATATTTTTTTAAGTATTTATTAAAAAAAAGTTATGTATGTGTGAGCTTAAGCTAGAGCAAGTATAAATAATGCAAATATTGTTGTAGCACCGTCAAATTTCATTATGATTTTAAAATTTTCATGGCACCAACCGAAAGTTTTGTATGAATCCCCTTATGCGACTGAAAGTATAATCGTCATATAAATTTGATTTTATTTATCAAACTAAATTTTGTTTTTATCTCATTTTGCTTTTATCCATTAATATCAATTTATGATTTATACCTTGATACTAACGTTCTTAATTTTACTACTATTGGAGTATTTAAGGCTGCCATTAAACTCCATCCCATCCCAATACAAATTTTCAGTGTCTATGGCCAATCCTCTTCAGTCATTTGATTTATGATGGAAAAGTTTAGCAAAATATAATTTTGCTAAACATAAATTTAGAGATCTGAGAGTTTTTCAAAACACAGATCAGTTGCAGCTTATTTTAGACACAAAAGAGGATTAGGAATTCCATTGCAATAACTATTTTCATTATAAAAGAGAAACCAAAAGGTTTTTTTCAAACTCCTTTAAATATGAGCGCACAAAAACTGATATTCATTGTGAACTGGTAAGACTTGTAAAAAAAATAACAATTGAAGAAGAAGTTAAGTTTTTAATAATAAATTTAACATTTCATCAATCACATCACAGCACCGAATAACACTCTCTCTCTCGGTTTGAAACATGAATAACAATCTTTAACCATATATTAAACGCATCTCTCTTACAAATAACAACATCTCCAAAGACAATTGATTTGTATGAATGAAAATTTTTTTGTTTAATAAACTAATGAACTAATAAACATCCTCTACACAACTCCTCATACCCCATTTGTATCATGTAGTGTTTAAAAAATTTTTATTGAAAATTAAATAAATATTAAAAAATGTAATAAAACTTTAATTAATATTAATATTAAAATTAATATTAAAAATATGCAAATTGTAAATAGTATTCGCAGCATGCGTGAATAACAAACTTGTCCTAATTTTTTTTCTTACATTTAAAAATGAATATATTGGCTCGGCAGTTAAAAAACAATTCGCACTTGATCACCACAATAAATGGAAAAATGGTACATCCAAGTTTGCCATTTCGTTTACAATTTCTTCAATTGTCATTTCCGACCCTGTAAAGTATATATGTTCTCATCAGACATAGTTTCAAAAAATTTACTATTCAAAATCAGCAAGGTCGGTCCATGTCCTTCGAGGCAGGGTGCAATAGAACACGCCTGCTTCTCATTTTAGTCAAGTAGCAAAACATATATATGGGACGATAGAGAATTAAAAAATCAGAAAAAACATCAAGTGAAATAATTGGCGCTCGTCCATATTTTGCGAGTTATGGGCCTTTGAACGTTGAATAGCAATAGGATTGTGCACCATATTTTTTAAGATATCAATATTATTATAGAAAATAAATTGTTGAGAATAGTTTTTTTTAATAAATTTTTGTAGAAGTAGTTACGTTACTTGCGATAAAAGCTTTTAAATCACAAATTTTCAACAATGAGTTTTTCCTTTTAATTATGTATATTTTAGCTTCTTTTCTAATTAAAAAATCAAAGAGTTAGAAAATAGACTTGAATAGTCATAAAGGAACTAGTTTAACTGAACTATTCCATTGCTTGTACTAAATGAACTAGTTCAAATTAGTACGTCTACCTATTTAAATTTTGAACTATGCTTTGTGTTTAAACTACTACATGATAGATTAAATTGTACGTATATTTCGTTGTGCACTGCTCGTAAAATAAATAGAATAAATTTCGCTGTCAATTAGTTAACTGAACAAAAGCTACAATAGTAATTAGTTTTTGTTAAGTTTTAAACAAAATTGCGAAAGAACATTTGAACTTAACAAGCCTTGAACTATAAAGACATGTTGAACTGAAAGATTAGTTGAACTAAACGAGCTTTGAACTAAATGGCACAATTCTATTAAAAAATAAATATAAATTTCTTCCAGTGCACTGAGAGAGAATAAGCTAATGCTCTCCAATAAATGCAAGAAATGTGAGTGTGTGTGTATTTGCCGGGCTCTGTTTTTAATTCAACTTTATTGACCAAAAAATGTAATTCTTTTCTTATTAACTCTGCTCCTAAGAAGTGGGAAATGTTCTCTTTTAAACTTGTAATTGTACCGTTATTTATTGCTCTCTTAAAAGTATCTACAGTAAGCATTACACTTCCGTTGAGTAACCGAACGCTTTTGTCGTGCCAAGGAGACTCTTTCAACCCATGCGACAATAACAAATGGATTTTTTGTTAGAACATACCATTTAATCCAATGTTATTAAAAGTATTTGGCTTAAACTGACCTATCCATATTTAATACATTAAATATAAATAAAATGTTACGCAATTTCTTCTTTTTTAAGGCTTGTGTGGCGTCAAACGATTGAGTTTTTTTTTGTTTTTATTAATGTATCAAATTTTTATATTATAATTTTACAGGAAAAAACACAATAAAGCAGTTTGCTTCTTCTTCACTAACGGAAAATCATTTCAAGATTTAAAAACGATACGAGTATTAAGGAACTTTTATGGACATATTATGAGATCATAGCATCATTAGCTTGAAGTTTTTCTCTAGTACATATAAGCCAATTTAACGTCAATCTGGGTGTTATATTTCATTACTTTGGCCAATGTAGCATGAACGTTTCTTTGTTATTGTGTTGTCCAGATAAACATAAAATTACTTTTAAGGCTTTTTGCACCGTTTTTTTCATTGACAAGTAAGTGCGAGTAATAATAATTTTTTTATTTTAAAACGAATTTCAGACTTTTCACTACAAAATTTGAATTTTTATACAAATTTTGAATTTTTTTACTTACCTAAATTTATATAAGTATGTACATACATATGTATATACATAAGTGTATGACTTAATTTGTTACGCATTATCTTCAAAATAAATAAACAACAAGAACAAAAAAGGTGTTATTCTTCCGTTATTAGTTATAAATTTGCTGAAGAGTGAATTTTTTACGCTTCCAAAGAATAACAATTTAATTGTTACTCTTGTAGTTAAATATTATCAAGGCATTGTTGATTATTAAATCTCTTTAAATAAAATTTCCACATTCCACATTTCTCTTCTTCTTTTAAACATAAAAAAAACATCTCTTGTATTGGTAACAAACAAGTGTCAGCTCTTTTCTGTTTCCGTTACGTTTGTTGGTTAGTTAAAAAAAAGAAAACACATTTAAATATAACAAAAATATATGAATCAGTATATAAAACTAATTTTCTTTTAGTTGCTGATATTCCAATAACAGAAAAGTTCTCATTTGGAACAACTTAAATATATTGTCAGTCTTATGTTTTACATTAATTTACATGTATATATTTGAACACAACTTCATTTTTCTTTTTCATTACTTAACTCACGCAATTGTGAAGGTGAAGAAGCCACATAAGATCTGGTCAAAGTTATGTCCGCATAAAACAAAGGATACTTAAAGCAAAATTATTAAGGTTTCCAAATTAAACCATCCTTATTTTTAATAAACAAACAGTGGAATCGTGCTATAGGATTGGTATGATATCTTTTGCTTTAATATGTATGAAATAACCGCAATGGACGTCTAATGGACTTCAGGCTTTAGGAGGCAATCAGTGCAGCTACAAACCAGCTAATAAAGGGTGACCAATTAAAACTAGTGGAAGCTTACTGGACGTATGTGGCTAAAAGAACCCGAATGATGTTCTCTACTTACTTCTGGTTATTGGAGAATTTCCTGTCTATCATTGAATTATTCTTTAGAAAAACTGAGGATGATAATGATTGATGAGTTCATTATGAGGCAAATGCCTCTTTTACATTAAAACACGCAATTCTTAGGAAACACAGCGAAACTGTTAAAATTTTAACGATAAAAGGAGCAAGGAGCCCACCCTGAAAAACAGGAACGTTGTTGATGAAAAACGGTTTTGTATTATTCCTCATTATGAAAGCTTTTGTAGTGAATCTTTGCTGGCATTACAATTTTTTTGATGTGGTTTAATTTGGCAGAGCCGTGGGGTGTAGCAAATGCTTTTTTGAAATCGACAAGCATTTGCCAGATCAACTATGCAAGGAACTTCCTCACAACTCAACTAAGTTGAATTAACGGAATTAATTTTTCCGACACCTGTTAATCTTGTTTGTTTCATAAGTGCTGGTCTGTTTTCGACAGCCACACTGTAGGTTGGAGTTTAACAGCAAGAAAAATTTTCGCAATATTTATATTTCTTAAGCGAGGAATACTTAGGTTCTTATTTCAAAGAACAATGTCTATCAATCAATCCATATTTACATTAAAATTAAATTCTTAGGAAATAAAATTTATAAAAAATTTATTTGTTTGCTTGTGGTTAATAATTGAGAAAACACCACATTTACGAAGAACGAACAACTTAACATCCCTGGTTCACAAATGTGACTGTATAAAATGTTAACTTTTATTAAAAACTTTAGCAGCAAATGAGAGTTTAATGTGTTAATAATACGCTCATATCATTTTGCGGAACTTCAGAAGAGTTTTGTGCAAACCTTATGCTCCAGTGCATGTGGCACAAAAAATAACTCAAAAGACATACGAAAGCAACACGCGGTAGCTTTCTACTGCAAAAATAGTACTGAACAACGTTTACTGCTGTAGAAGAGATTGTAGAAAGGGCAACTTTGAACATCCCAAACAATGTTGTTGACAAAAAAATTTTACAAGGGAAGTAAAAAATAACAGAAAATAAATTTATGTTTTTATCTTTTTCTTATTCCACTTACATTATGTGGTGTGTTTGTGTATGAGTGTGGGTGTGTGTGTGTATCTGAGAATGTTTAATCAACATACTGCCAAGCATGTTATAACGACAAATTCTTGTAGTTTAATCCTGTGAGTTGAGAACGTAACATGTTTATTTGGTTCTGTGCGGGAAGATTTTTCATCAAAATAAAATAAAAAAGAGCTTAAAAAGTTACATGTGGAACTAATTTAATTCAGCTTATTAAATAAAAAATACTGTTTCAAATCTTAAAAAAAAATTTGAAATAGAATTGATTTTAAAACTAAAATTTTTCATTCGATTGATAAAAATTGCTTAAAATTTTGCGATGTTAATATTTTGCTATTCGTATAAATTCAAAAGAAGATTACTTCAGAACTAAATAGTAATGGACCCAAGCAGTTACGAAAGAAAAATAGTTTTTGCTGCTGGATATAAAATTGGAGAATCCTTTCTTGATTATTGCGATAGCAGCAGCAGCAGTTAAGCTACAACTCGGGTTGTAGAGGTATGATGTGTGCAAGCTCTAAATAAATTAAAGCATACTCTAAGGCGCCTATGTTCAACACACATTCAGACAAATCTACATCATTAACTTACGAAAATCAGTGAGTGCGTACATACATTTGTGTTGTTCATGTTTAGTGAGATATGATGCATAAGTTTTAATGCTCAACAAAAAAAAAAAAAAAAAAAAAAGAAAAAATTATAACTAAAATACAGTAAAATAACAGAAGTTTTACAAGGTGACGCTAGTGTTTTAGGTGTAAAAAACAGTTTTAGAAGAAAACCGCATTACAAGATAAAATACCTATGGACAAAATAAAGGTTTTTATAAAACAGTGAAAACATCATGTGTAACATTGAATAAAATAAGTTCAAAGTAGAAAACAAACTAAAAAAGAAATATGTTGATTATTTAATAAATTTAAAGTAAACCAGTGTTGTGTGATAAGACAAAATGTAAAAATTAATAAAATAAAAATTAAAATAAGACCAGCCATAATAAATGAAATTGCCGATCTAGTGACAACAAGTAAGAGCGAAATTTATGTTTTTTAACAATATTCTCATCAACTGAATAATATAATATTTTCCTTTCATTATATTGTAAAAAAAAAATTCTTGCGATTTTGTTTCTTGACAAAATGAAAATGCGCTTTAGAAAGTAAAGAATTTTGCCAAACAATTACTAATCTGCTTTCGCACTTAAAAAAATGTTTCTGTTTTATTCTTTTACAACGCCGTATAATGTTTACTAACAAATAGTTTTCTTGCAAACAATTTGAATTCTCTTTCATTACATCAGTAAAGATAGTAACTTTTTATTTAATTTAATGTTTTTTTTTTTGACAATTTATTAATATTATTCGTAAATATTATTTGTTTATTTTGCTGAAATGTACTATAATAAATAAACTCAATCTATTCAGATTTTTTAAATCCTAAGTTTTTGATTTCTCTAAAAATTCGGCCAATTGTTGTAGCACAGGTTTCCTTTGCTCGTCACGACGTACTATCTGCAGATAATCCTCTTCCTCAGATTTCTTCTTAATTTCTTCCAATAGCTTCTTTTTGTATATCCTCATTTAATGCGTGTTATCAATTCATTATTCAAGTATTCGCTGTTTAAAAAGGTTGACCAAACATCAGTCTGTAATTTACTGTCTGCAATCAGTGTTTAAAATGCTTGCTTAAAAATAGCAACAGCACTAAAGTCTTTGCTTTGCTTACATGTTTTCCAGCAAATAAAAAAAAAACTTAATATCTTAGCATTAGCAAATGCAAAAAAAGAAAGAAACGAATTTGCTTCAGTTGACTATGTGCTTCTTTCTGCAGTAAAGCAAACAGCAAAGCATTTATTTTGAAAACGTTTCCTGTTATTTAAGCATTAAGTTGATGTTTGTTTTTTCTTTTGCTGTTGCTTTTTAAGAAAGCAAGAAAGCACCATTTTATGGCGTTATAAAAACAATGTTTATTTTTGTATTGTATGTATTATTTTACGTATTGTAAGTAATAAATACATAAAAACGTTTCTAATGTTAAAAGGGATGAAAAGCAATGAGTTGCAGCAAGAAACATCGTAGTCAGCAAAAGAAAAAATAAAGAAAAACTGATTGCTCAAGCAACAGCAAACGTTTTCAAATTAATTGCTTTGCTGCAGAAAGAGGCACAGAGTCACCTAAAGCAAATGCGTTTCTTTCTTTTTTTTTTTGCATTTGCTTTTTGCTGCACATTTTTCAACAGCAACAGTTAAGCAACTACATATGCATTGAAAACAGTCAAGCATTTTTAATCACTGTCTGCAATAACCTTAAAAAAATAATAAAAATAATTTTGCATAAATACACTATTGTTGCACAAGTACTAAGGTGCATTCTCATACTTTTGGGTAAAATAAGAGTTATCAAGCAAAAATGCCGAGAAGTACGGTAACGCTAAAAACCAACTTTCTATCTCAAAATAAGATGTCAAACAAAATATACATACAAACATGCAGTTAGTTGTTCATAGTTTATTTTATTAATTTTTTTTTTGGGATTACTTACTCTTCAACCGGCTGCTTGTTTTGCGGTTTACTCAATCTATCCAAAGAAAAAAGTCTGGGCTGTTACATGCAAGAAGAAATTGAGTACGGGAATAATTATATTACTTAAACCTAAATAAAATAAGTTATTTTTTATTAAAGATTTTCTTTTTTTTCTTTTTTTTTTTAAATAAAACATTTGTTATTTCCCGATTATACTATAGAAAGAAGTAGCAAAATATGTATCTAGAATGATAATAAAATGTAAAACTAAATTAAAATAATATTTATAAGATTTAAATTATTAGAAATGCCAAACAAAACTAAAAAAAAATTAAAAAAAACAGTAAAATATATAAAAAGTAAAATATATAATATAATATATATATATATATATATATATATATATATATATATATATATATATATATATATATATCAATTACTTTATCTCTTGTTTTTTGTTGCGATATTGCTATTTTCTGCAGCACGGAACCATTTTTGGTTAATGCATGTGATGACATGTAACAAAGTCATGAAATGAAAGTTTCATTAATCTTCATCTCTGTTTATTAAAATCACAACGTGCTACCGACAAGACAAACTTAAGTAAACAACATTTAATCATGAACATTTTATATTGAAAACGTGATTTAATTAATTTTTCCTCGGAATGTTTTAGTTAAATTGGAAGTTAAATAAACTTATAAGATTGTTGAATATTTGTTTCTGGGCTTTAGCTAAGATTCATAAAATTTTTTTTGTAACTTTGTTTCACTCTTTTGCTTGAAACCATTTTCTGAAGTCTGTGTTTTACTTTTGCCCTTTTTTGGCCGTTTCTATGGCGGTTTGACGTTTTTGTCGGATATTTTAAATCTCTTTTTAAGTTCTTGGAATCAGAAAAAAAATGCCTCTAAAGCAGAAATCTGGCACGTTGCCACATATTGGTTATTGTGCGCAAAATTAGCGTATTTTAATAGACTAATCTATGGTGGTGCTAAAATTCCTTATTTCGATAATTCAGAAATCCATAATATAATTACGTGGGAAATAAAAATGAAGAAACGCTATTAAATCTGGTAAAACAGTTAATTTTCTCTCGGCTATAAATGCTGGATACGTCAAGTATGTACGCCTTTTATACAAAAACAACAACAAGAGGAGTCATGAATTGATGTTACAGTAAATGAGCAAAGTATTTTTCATTTATCGCTGGTAACTTGGTTTTTAGCTTATTATTAAAACTTAGTTCGATACATAAATACACAATAAATAAGCCATTTCCTATGTCCAAAGAATTAATCATTGTTTTACTGTTTAAACATAAAAACTACTCTTTTAGTGTTTATTGTTAACAGTTTTTATCTTTTTATAAACTAATTATATAAACTAATTGAGCCTAATGACCAAATTAAGTACATTTAAAGAACTAGTTCATGATTAACAATTTCAGTAGAAATTTGAACTTGAGGAAAAAAGCAATTCATTTTCTTCTAGCTGAAATACACTGGACGATATAGAAGAGGCAGAACTTTTAAAAACAAATCTTTGCTTAAATGCTAAAATTTAGAAAAATTTGAAAATATAATACTTTTTTAAGGATTTAATCCTTAAAAAAATTAATTAATAAAAAATAAACAAATAAAAATAGTTTCGCAATGTTGTAAAAGGGTATTAAGTTTTTGTTTAAAAAAGATGCAATTTAATTAACTTGGCTTGAGCTTTTGAATTTTCTACACAAAATTTGGATAGAAACCACTGCTGAACTATATAAGAAATAGCAAAATGGCCAAATGGAAGTGCTTTCCCTGCAATAATACATTTCATTTTTTTATTTTAAATAATAAATATTTCATGAAATTAATCACAATTGACGATTATTTAAATTTGGTAACTTTTTTTGCGTAGTAAAGGGATTGCGAGAATGAAAAAATTTTTAATTAGTGTTTTAAATCTTCATAATAGCGCTGCTGGAAAGAGCAGTGGTTCAAAACGCAATGCAGCAACTCACGAAACAAAATGTTTTAGATCTGCCCATAACGTCAATAGTTACGTTTAGGTAGTCCTTAAAAGATATTGGTCAAAACATTTTTAGCAGAAAATGTTAAATCAAACACGTATCCTCAATGGGTTTTCTTGCTGTTTATGTGGGTTCTTCTTTTCCTTTCATCATATTCTTGCAGTAAGTTTAACAAAGCATAAGATTACCTTTACCTTGTTTGACCTTCAGCAATCAGTGTGTCGGCTATAGCAATAACGTTGCGACGATTTAGTTTAATGGCTACTTATCTGTTGCAGACCCTGGCTCGTTCCACTTTTGGTTTCTGACGTGCATGTTTCGTCGGTGCGGTACGTAATATTTCCTTTTGGCGTGTGCGAATTAAAAATTTCCAGGAAATATAAATGATAATGCTGAAGATTGTGAACTGAATAAATAATTTCTGGCGTTTTGGCAAATTGAAAATTTACAAATAAAAACTATCTTTCAAATAATAATGAAGAAAGCGTTAGAAAAAATTATAATTCAGTATTTCAGTAGTTGAAATAAATAAATACAACATTAAAACTTTTAGATATTAAAGTTTTCTTTACCTCGTTAACAGAATTTTCCAAGAAAGAATTTTTCAAGAAAGAAGTATTTTTTATTTTAAGAAATTTTTTAAATAACATCCACATTGATATGTTGTACGGCTATAATGCCATTTCCGCGTGTAGAATTAATGGAACATCATATTTCCATCCATTTATACGTATCTACATTGATATTGTACATATGTGTGACATTATTCACAGGTATGATTCTTTTCAATGAGTAAAAACATAATCCTTTATAATAATGTACTGAGTGCAGGTAAAAAAATACCTTAAAGAAAGTTTCAACTTAGTCAATTAGTATTTGTCGACTTGTCTTTAAACTAAGGCAATTTTAAAATAAACACCGGCATTGGAAGGCTAGTGAAATTACTGATATCTTTTAGGTGTTTCATATCGATGGATTAAGCGCATTGTTGTGCAGTCATTTGTAAGAAAATTTAAGAGTTTCTGTTCGCAAATTTTAAAACTGATAACTGTGTTTATAACATCTCGCTAGTATCTTTGATTTTTACAATAAATCAAACGAAAGTCTAATTGAAAATTTACATTCCATTTGTATTCCATTTCATTTATAAATCCATTTAAAATACTTGTGAAATACTAATTAATTTATTACCGACAGTGTACCGTTATGCACATACATATGTCTCGCGTCGCCTATTCTGTTTTAACTATCCATTAGTATCTTCTGGTCTTTCATTAATAATTGTCGACCCGCTTCTTTATGACAGAGACCCGTTTTTTTACATCATTGTGACAGCTCTCCGCAGCCTGTATACTTGAGTCCGAACTCTATCCTATCCACATTTTGCAGGCGTATGATATTCTCTTGCTTTATAACTGGATAAGTTCCGAAACGTCGCTGTAATTAATTTAAAAGTCTGTTAAAAGGAAATTTGTATGCAACCAAATTTTTTTTTCTGTTTTCAAGGCTTTCGAATAACACTGAGTCTTGTCATCTTTCGTTTTTTGTTTGGTTTCTCTCACATGAACAAATTAGTTAAACATCTAGGATTTGTTTTAATTATAAACACTATATTCTACTTATAAAAATGTTGGAAAAAGTCAGACGGCAGAAGGTAGAAAGATGTTTTTTATTTTTTACCCAAAACAAAAAAAAAAAAAAAAATGGCCACATGGAAAAAATTCTATTGTTTAGGAATAATTTCTATATATCGAATATTAAGATTAATATCAACATTTTGCTCTCTTTTCTTTTTACTAGGAAATGACAAAGCAGTTAAAACGATCCTACCAACGAAAAACATTCAAATTAATATAAATTTCTGATTGCTGTTAAAAGTCCCTTTAATAAAAACAAATATCGTATTAAGGGAAGCAAGAGAAATGCAAAGGATGTTTGGTTATTGCGATACCCATGAGACTTTTTAGTATTCAAAATACATAAACACAAGAAAGGCAAAAACGAATACCGAGGATAAAAAACAAATACAAAAAAATATCCTTAACCGAATTTAACTGAACTTTGAAAGTCATAAAAAACGATAATGATGTGAAAATGTATAAAATAAAATCTTTCGCTGTCACTTTTTTGTATAGAACTAATTCTTTGTTATGTTTGTTTCTTGTGCCCCTTAATTGACTTATTAAGTGCGCACCACCATCCTTCAAAATTGAGAATAAACATGAAACAAAAAGTGAAAAAAAAGATAAGAAAAGTTAAGAAATACAAGTGAACGTGTTTAGTGTTAAAAACGAAAATCAAATAGAAATTTTTAATTCGAGTGAAGCGAAGAACAAGAATTACAATCAAAATGTATCGAAATCAAAAGACGCAACAACAAGAACAGCATCAGCAAGCGATTCGCAGGTCACCATTTCCATCGTCATTAACGTCAATGAAATTGTTTTTTTTAAGAGAACGACCACAAAAACAAAATTACCAGCACCCGAAACATCATCACAGCACACATCATCGTCAGAAGCACAAGGCGAGACAATATTTTCCTCGTTGTGGCTTAATTTCGTTAATTTTTCTCTCTGTGATTAAAGGTAAGCAAATGAAAATATTGATGACCTTAAACGAATCTTTTTAATTCGATTTCCGTTTAGTTTTTATTTATTCTCTGTGTAGTTTTATAATCTTTTTTTACTATTTTCCGTAATTAACAGTTTTCTTTTACGTATTTAAGTATTCCATTTTATCTTTTTTTTAATTATATTCGACTAAAAATAAATTTATATATTTTAGCAATAGTCGGCCAATTAAAAAAATGTTCTTACTTTGAAGTTTAAGCGCGTTCAAGTCTTTTAGGGAAATAATATTTTTAAACTGTGTAAAAAGTTTCATGCAAATTTTAGTTTCACAGCTTTTTTTACTTAATTTAAGCTCAGAACAAAAGATGCTTAATTGGCTTTACGTCGCAAATAAAAAAGTTAAAAACACAGGCCAATGTTTCCTGTATCTTATTTTTTGCTTTGCTTGTTTAAAACAAACTAAAAAATCTTTTATACAAATTTCGATTAAAACGATCACCAATGTCACAATCTGGTTCAGCAATTTGTAACGAAATATTTTTCGATACGAAAATTTATTCAATCACAAATGTGTCTTGGAATGGAATAAATAGTCCTGGAAATTTTTTAGGAATTTCGAACCGTCCAGCAAAAATTGATATGTGATCGTCTGTCCTAAGTACCTTGACTTACGTCGTTTTACTACGATTTCTTACTTAAAAACCTTTAAATGCTAAACATTGCTCATCTTTTACTAAGTTTATACAGATGATATTTGCTCATAAGGACTGCTGGCAGTTATTTCACTCACTGTTTATGGGCCAAGAACAAAAATGTCTAAAGATGCGGCAACGAATAACGAATTGCAGCTGTAAAGTGGTTTTGGGTTAATAACAACTCACGCGAGATTACCTTTATCTATTAACGACATTTGCTTGTGTAAATTAAAAGTAACTTTTTTTTGTGGAGACCAAAAAAAGACAAAAATAGAATTTTTACAACATTATCTTACGTCCCTTCTTATACAAAGGTATAGATCGGCAGTCCAAACTTAAGGCTGGAAATATAACTTTAAGTTGACAATAAAATTCGAAAATCAGCTTTCCTTTGCAAATAAAAAAATAACAAATCTTTTAGGAAAATGAACAAGAACAACATAAACGTCTACATTTAAAATGTTCATTTCACTCACACTTATTCACATGTTGCTACTCATACAAACACATATAAACTTATGATTTAACACATTTTCATTTGTTTATCCAATATTTATGTTCATTTGATGATGTGATGAGGCTTCGTTTTTACAATTTAATTTTTGTACTTGTTTTATTTTTAAAATCTTTTTCAAGGCAGTTTTTATAATTTTTGCAGCAGTGCCTCATAAACTGAAAGAAATCGGCTACAAAAGAAAAATTTTGTATTAAATATCCTGGGGACTTAAATCGTGTTTATTGTATTATTGTTGACAGTAATAACAACAAAAGGAAAAAAAGTGTATTTTTTTTATTGTTAAGCAAGCATTACACGTCGCGATGTAGAATTCAGAATTACTAAAGGTACGGTCAGAATGCTTTCAACACTTAAAAATTAAACTTTTGAAAAATATTAATTTTTTTTCTTGTATTCAATCCTTGAAGTATGAACCAGTGATATCTGATGCCAAAGTACTAGAAGTAATTATCTAAACCAATTTGCTTTGCATTGAGTCATCGCTCATTATCCTTGATCAACAAAACCAACTGCCAGTTGTGGTAGTAACAATCAGCAATGGATTCTGAATGAGTGTTCATGTCGCCTTTTGTGTATGTGTATGTGTGTGCGTGTGCGTGTGCATGTAAAAAAGTTTATTTTTTATTGTTTGTTTTACAAACGACCACAAATGTCATGAAAACCAAATATTGTTTGCTGTCTTTTCATTTTGTGGAGAATAAACTTTTAGTTATTAAAATCTATAAAATCTTTCTCATGACTTTTGTCTTTGTTGGGATAGAAGAAGTTTTTCTTATTTGTATTTAAATGCATATAAATGTTTGTGTGTGTGTGTGTGTGTGTGTTAAAATAGCTAAAAGCCATTTGTCTCTGACAAGTTTGTTTGGCTGTGTTCATTTGTTTGCTTTATGGAAATCGTTTTCAGTTGAAATAAATAAGAAAATTTTTATCAACTGCATATTAAATGCATGAATTAACATTCAATATTGAGCATTAAAAAAAAAAAACAGCAAAATAGAAATAAAATGAAAATGTAATGCTTCTGTGTCCAGTCAATGGTACACAAGACTTTTTACTTTATTCTCTATTAAATTTTTTGTTTCTTTGCTCTCAGATGAATAATAACTTATTATCAATTCATAGTCGTACAATATTTACGAACTAATTACATTTTTCATAACTTTTAGCATTTATTTTGTTTTGTGTTGGAAATGCTCGCATTTATTCGTATGATTTTTTTTCTTTTAATTTTAAATCACAATTCAATTTCAAGTTAAGTTTTGTAATCAGAATTGTGATAATTTTCTTTGTGCTTTGCTACTCTTTTAGCTGTGATAAATTTTGATGATTATTACAAAACATTAGTTTGAGCTGATGCTACTGAGATGAGAAATATAATGGATGAATGGAATAAAATCCAACATCCATCCGACACAGAGCATACGAATGAATTATAAGATTCATTTTTTGGTCTTTTGTAGTTAACAAACCATAGAAAATGTTAAAATTAACAAAAGGAACAACAACAATAAGAAAAATAACAACAAATGAAATATTATTATTTTATACAATACTTATTAAAGAAGAATATTTCAAAAGAGGTACTACTATTTATTCTATTTTATTAATATTAAGAACTGAGAAAAAGGCAACGCAAAACGGGCAAAAATGATAAATTATAAAAATAATATTTTATGTTTCGTTATTAATGTTTTTCCATCTGACTTTTTCGTTTTTTTTTGTCCATTTTCAATTAAGAAACATTAAATGAATTGGAAAATTTTTGATTATGACAAAATTGTATTTTAAATTGATGTTTGCATTGATTTTTTAGCCGAGAGAAAAAAGTGAAAATATATTTTCCCAACCTAATTGTTTGAGAAAAAATGTTTAAAATTCCTTTTCTGAATAAAAACCCTTCAACTTCGAGCAGTTAAATTAACCAGCCAACCATTTAATTTGTACTCCGAAAACGGCTCATAAAAGTAACCAGGTACAAAGTTCTTTCTAAGCACTACTTTAAATGGCTAACGCTTTAATTGACTCACAAGTGTCAAATAATTATGTAAATGTACCTTTGAAGCACTCCTTGTTATGATTCAGTTGTACGAGTCATATTATAATTTGTGATTTTTCAGTTTTATAGTGCATAAACATTTTTTGGATCAAAACATAATTTTCGTTCAGAATTGATTTAAGAACATTCGGCAAAAAAATAAAAAAATCACAGACGAGTGGGAAAATAACACTCCTGGAAAAGAACAACTTCGTACAAGATGTGTGTGTGTGTGTTTTCTGTGAGCATAACGTCCATTATAACAGGAAGCTTGAAATTATGTACCAGGAAATGAGGCTTTTACATCATAAATATTTTATTTTGTCATACGCTGTGCAAAATGGTTTTTAGACAGTCAAGTACGGGATGAAATGCGCAGAAAGAGATAGAAAAATATGTAATATTTTTGTTAACTTTTTTCTGTCTGCCTTGTACTCGTATAAGAAAAATGAAAAAAAGTTTCTTTGAAACAAATAAAGGGATCCTTTAGAGCCTAGAAAAACATTCATAAACCTTTGAAATAAATTCCGAATTTAGATGAAACAATATAGTGGAAAAAACTCTAATTTCTGAAGGTTTTCGTATCACAAGCGATTACTTCATGCTAAATATACACGAGGCAACATCAAGTGGAACATAATTCAGAAATCATGTTTATTTGTTCAGCATGAAGGATAAACATCAGTTCTGTATGGATTTTACGTGTTAAAAAATATTAAAATCGGGACGAAATAAATAATAAAAAAGTGAAAGGGGCTGAAGTTTCTCTCAATGTTTCCTCGTGTGTATCTAGCATCGTTTCTCGCTTTGCTTGTTTTGTCAATTCTAAGCCGGTATTGGATGTAGTGCTCGTGATAGCAGTGAAGTGTCGAAATGTGACAAAGCAAGAGCTGCACTGAGCACAGCGAGTTTTTTGTATTTGTGGTCATTTAGGCCTTTCGGCGACATTGATTTGTATCAAAGTGAAATGAATCGTTGAAATAAATTTAAATCGCCAATAAAAGTTTCAATTGTACAAGTTTTGTAACGAGGTGGGAACATAATTTCTATGGCACTTGTGAGGGAAAGCTAAAAAGCTTTAGTAAATGTTAGTTTTCTTAAATCGATAATTGGGTCTAAATGTTCAAATAAATAATTTGTGTTGTCTTGTTTTGCTTGCAATTTCAGATAAAAAAAAGAAATCATTTACTCTAATACATTTTTGTATTTTGATGTAAAAATATTAATAAAAAATAAAAATGCATAAATATGAAATGTGTTTAATAATGAAACTTTTGTTCTAGATATTTAAAAATAAAACAATCTGTTCACAGTTTTTATTTGTAACTTCGCTATTTACAAATTTATTATATCCAACAGAAATTGTAGGTGGCCAGATTATTGCTGTTGAAGAATCGCTACAAATGTTGTTGCACAACAAAACGAGTAAATAGTTAAAGGGTTGTGTGTGTTTATTGGTCTAAACAAATCGTCTATAATACCAAAGTTATTTTGCAATTATTTTCCCAGAAATTTAACACAGACCCTGGAAACTGTTACCCAAAGCTCCCTCACACATAATTTTTTTTTATATATATTTTTAATTTATATGGTTGGTTTCTTATTTGTTTAAGAGAAAATCAAGATGGAAAAGTTGTGCTATAGAATTTTGTTTAATCTATGTTTAGTTTCCTTACCTGGTGGACTATCCTAGCGCCTCGTATATTGATGCTAAATTAATGGTATTTAAAATAAAATAGAAAAATTTCAATAGGAAAATCATAAAGGTCGGAAGGCGGTTCTGTATCATAATACATTCAATATAAATGCTGCCATATAAAATATTAAGTTTTCAGATATTTATTAATATTTTTTTTTTTGGTTAATTATGAGTTTAACTGTGGATACTATAAATGAATTAAAATTGATTTTTTTGGCTTAAGTTCATGTTTTTTATTTCTAAAATCCTTTTTTAGAAAGAAAAATTATTTACAAATATATGCGGACGTTTTCCAAAGAAAACAAGAAGAATTAGATACCAGCAGAATGTAATGCTGCATTTTCTGGACCGCTTCATCCTTCATCAGCATCTACGCACTTATCTACCTTAGTCTTGTAATTGTAAACATCATCTATTTAATCAACTCACTTTGTAAATAAGAATACGAGGAGTATTCATATCAATAATAAATTGGTTAGACGAAATCATATATTCGAATTTGTTTGCATTCGAAGCAACCATTTCTGACGACTTACAATGGATTTGTGCTTGATTCTAAAGCCGATTTTAGGTTTCGTTATAGAAAAATCGCTCACATGGCAAGGCTGTGTGAAAAAGTGAAACAAACTGAAGTGATACGATAACTAATATAAATGTAACAAATAAAAAAACAAAACAAGTGCACATGCAAACAACAACAACTGCTGTGACGGTGGCAGTAGCATATTGTTCTTAAACAAATAGATATACGAGTTTATAGTTAGATGGTGAAAAGTGATACATGATACTACTGTAGCAACACAACTCATTTTAAGAGTCAATTTCACACACAGCCCAGTTACAGCAAAAACTAGTAAAAAATAAAATTATATCGCTTTGCCCATGAGCTCATTTTAGTTTACAGCCATTGCTAAAACATATTAAATGGGGGTAGTTTTTTTTTTTTTGTTGTTTACTACACTGTGTAACCAAAAGTCAAAATATTTTTTTAACGTATGAGCCAGCGAAGTGTGAACATATTTGATTGGTGATAATGTAAATGTTGGTCCAATTTTATTTCAAATGGAGAAAAACCCACCGTGTTTTTTTTTAAATTCCATTTTGCATTCTGCACATATCAAAAGAATAAAACTTGTAAATCTTTCAGCAAATTTCTGGCAAAACCCTAAACAGTTAAAAATAATGACGACAGTGTGACGATCAAATTTTAAAATTCATGCAAACGTTTGATTTATATTAATTAAAAAATTTGATATTTGACAATAATTTTATTGTATAACAAACAAATTTTGGAAGGACATATTTGTTTTGTGGAATATATTTCGAAGATCACTTTGTCCATTTTTGCAGCATGTCGGAAATTTTAGTGTTTTTTTTCCAACAGGACATTTTCAAAATTGTTTGTGTTTGCGAAAAAATTTTTTATTTTTATATTTTCAAGGAATTGTTATGTAAAAGATAACTGAATGCATTTATTTTTGTGTAATGCTAAAGGATGATTGTGGTGCTGAATAGTATTTATCCACTTAAAGAATGTTGAAGCGACGCGATGAGATTAAGATGAAATGTTGTTGCATTTGCTTTGTGTATTTAAAAGCCAAAATGAAACAATTTTTTTTTTTCAAATGTTAATAGAAAGAATAAACAACTTTTATGTCTCTTTTAATTTAAGTGAAATTATATTTATTTTAAGAGTGCACTAAATCTATTGTTGATAATGTTGAACAATTTAATATGTGTGTCAAAGAATTAATGTTAAATTTTTCTTTAGGATTGAGTTGTTGAAAGACAAATCAAAACTGGTTCGTCAGATAAGTTTGAAATCTTTTAAGCCCGTTTTATCATTTAGCTTAGCTACCTGCTGGAACAACATCTGTATAGAGTCTCGAAATATTTCAGGTGGACGGTTAACAGACATCTTTAGGTCGACAGCCTTTTCGTTAAGGATTAAGATTCCAAAAGACGGAAAAGAAGTCATAAAATAAAAACTTTATTAATCACTCTAATTTAATCATTATTAAGCTTTTAGCCAACGAACGCTAGTGATGTTTCATTTTTCCGAAAATCTTTGACATACTTTAAAATTGCAATCGAGTGAACAACTTATTCTCCTTCTTTTTTAGTAAAAATATAGTTTTTAGTTCTCGTCTTGTACATAATTTTATTTGATTTATATGAGCGTTATGAAACAGATCTATTTTTCCGACGAAATAGCTTTTAACTTTTTATGTCACTTATGCAATATCTTTATTCGGAGTATTTAACAACTAACTGAGTTAAGAGAGTAAGAGAGATAAAAAAAAACAAGTGAAAAAATTAAAAATTTTCCAAGGGTTTTTTTAAATAATAATAAAAGTTAAATTTCTTTTTACATTAATTTATGATAAAGAAAAGTGCAAAAGCATTAAACAAGATGAATAACAAATCGTATTGTCTGATACCAAAATCGTTCAAAGTTCTTAAATAACAAAATATGACCCACAACAATGTTCACCCCACTCAAAATACTTGGTAGTATTTAGATTTTTCTTTTTATTTTATGTGCTGTTTCAGATAAATAAATGTAGAAGCAATTTATAATTTGTTTAAAATGAAAATAGTACACACACACTTACGTATTTTGTCAAATACACATACGATAAATGTGAATTTAATAGTTTGCAATAAGTCACAATATCAAAATACTTCCAGTCAAGTGGGCAAAGTTCTAAAAGATAACTTACGTACTAAGGAAACATTCATATTGTGATTGAAGTATGAGAATGTTTTATTTGGAAAGAGGACATAAATGTACAGAAAAGAGAGAATAGAGAACATGGAAGGCTTCAGTTTTCCTCCAAATATTATCACAATCATTCAAATATACGCAAGAGAAAGTCCTTTAACAAATTGTCCTCAATGAACTATTCAAATAAATCAAATACAACACAAATTTTGTGTTTTGTATTTGTGTGAGTGTGTGTTTCAATAAGGTGCAAATGTTTCATCTTATTGAAAAACGACAGGCTGGAAGGGAAATTAAATTCATTCTGTCTGACAATCAAATAAAGTTAAACAGAAACAGTAAAAGTAAAAGTAAAACGAATGCATAATTAACATTTGATGGTGTGTAACAAAGTATAAGCAAGATGTCCTGCAGTAACGTAAAAATTTAACATAATCTTAAATCAAGCATATGAATATCCTTCAAAGCCCCTGGAGTTACAACCTGATACATCTCTATACTTAAATAGGCAAAACCAAAAGTTCGGTTTCCTTTTTCTTTTCTGTTTGTTAACCAATTTTGTTTATTCTTTTTCATATTTGTAGACATTGTCGAGCTTTAGTGCACCGTCTTTATCCGAATTAAATTTAAATTGGTTCCGTATTTAAAAAATAAATGACACCATAAATTGCTACCAGTACACATGTTAAAAATACTCATATATTTAAAACATAAATAAAATAAACATAAAATAAATAAAATATAAAAAAGTGTTCTATAATAAACATGGTAAAATTTTGACCACAAGGCAAACTCTAGTTATAATTATTATGGATCGGTTAACCAACGTTTCATGTAGGCAAAGGTGAAACAAAAGTTGAAAAATTATGAAAAATTGTTTTCCAATGACGAATGTATGTACGTATGTATGTACTGTTCTGACTTTAAAAATGGTATCATCGTGCATTTTAGAAAATACAGATATTTTATTTGTACCTTTCTCACTATTTTATACAAAATATTTTACAATATTAAAAAAAAATTTCCCTTTTGTTAGACAAAAAAAGAATGTCTTTACAATTTTACCATATCTTTTAATAATTAATTAATAAATCTATTTCAATTCTTTGTATCAAAATATTCATTTAATTATATAGAAATTGATGCCGCAAAAAAAAAAAAAGAAAAAGAAATTGTTTTACTTTGATAGAGGCTGGCAAATTTAGTAAATATAAAAAACCGGGTTGTTTTATTTAAAAAGAATTAACCTGGGAGTTCAAGAATTGTGTGTTTCTTGTGGCTATTGTTATTATTTTTGTTTTAAAGAAAAAAAAAATATTTTAAATAAAAATAATCCTTGAAAGCTGCTCTTCTTACTTGCGCTTATCCTGTGTTTTTTTTTCAGTCTAAAGAAACACAATCTGCGTCTATAAGATCATGATTATTTCAAAGAAAAGAAGAAGAAAAATTAGTATTAGAGTTATTTTGTTTACTTTTAAAATAATCATAATATTTTTTCTGCAAATAAAAAAGTACAAATAATAATGCCAACTCGTGCGATATAAACTTTTGCATTTGATATGCGTAATAACTCCGAATTATTTTGCAAAAAAAAAAAATGTAAGAATGCAAACAACATTAAATTAGCAAAATTGCTTCGACGACATTTTGAACACGAATGTTAAAAAACGTCGTCTATTTTATTGAGTTTTCATGTGTACAGACAAAATATGGAAATTTTCTTAGACGTTTTTAGTGCTTTTGACAATCAGGTTCCGTTTTTCACATGTGGTTAAATATGTTTTCCATAGCAGTGCTACCAATTAATTATAATTCTAATATCTATGCGATTTGCATATAAATAATTGAAATTAATTTTTATTTGTCAAAAGTGTGTGCAAAAACGCGGATAATTTTTCGCTTTTCTTAAGGGCACTGGGCAACTTTGAGGTTGCTTTTAGTTTGTCATATTATTTTTACGTTGTTAAGGATGTGTAGTCTTTTTAAGTGCCTTAAGCTTTTTAAAGGATTCTGTAGTCCATTTTGTGTTTTTCAACATTGGTTTTTTATATACAAAATTCTAATTTGTTTTAGCGATTTGTGCACCAATAAAAAGTTTTATAAATTTCCAGTTCAATCAATTTTTTTACATTAAATTATTTTATTAATTTTCTTAGTTTTTGTTAATTGATTCAGTTTTCAGCGTTGACAATGTTGAAAATATTCTGTAATTAAGTTCAAACGTTACTTAATTTTTTTTTTCTATAATTAATTTATTTGATTTAAGCAATTCGGTGTAAAAATATGAATATAAATTACAAGCCATTTGTTTATTTATATAATAAATTGTAAATAATTGTGGTTTTGCGTGTGTAAACAAAAAAACAGCAGTGAAGCGACAATTAAAATATTAAAAAAAGATGATAAAAATATAATAATATAAAAATAAATCTGTAATTTATGGGCATTTTTATCACTGCTGTGACCACGTAAACCCAACAGTAATGTATGAATTTAAGGATTAGAAAAAAAAATAATTTAATTGCGAATTCCAAAAACGTTTGTCAATGCTTAGAGCCAATGGATTTGGAGACAAACTATTTTGAGATTTTAGCTGAGTATGAGTTTAAGAATAAATACTATTGTTGCACGAATGCTTTTTTTTGTACTATTGCAAGTCTAACATCATAATTTATTAAAGCTTCTAATAAATAAATCTAAACTTTCGTTTAACATGTCCTCTTCAGTTCTACTGCTTCTTTTTAGAACATCTTAGAAAGAAATTGTTGATAAACTAGGATTTTAAGACATTGTGTGGTTGTGAATCCAGTGACTCAAGTTGGACACGAGCTTTACTCTGGAGAGTTCAGTACATTTCATAGATTTTGTTGATCGTTGGGCAATATACTACCATAACTAAATCGGATTACTAAAAAAATTTTAAAGTTGCTGCTAATGTACTTTCTATATCTACTTTTTACAATTGAAAAACGAAATGCATGAAATTGTTGCATCATATTTATATTTTTCCATCGGTCTCAATTCGATTTGATACATTAATAATTTTTAATATTTATCTTTTCTTTTATATTAATCGTTATCTCTTAATTTAAATTACCACACGGCTTCCCCAGCAGTTAGTTGCCTCTGTTTGGTCTTACAAATTTGGTCAAATCTTTGTGAGTTCAAGTTATTATTTGTCTCAAAGAGTCAAAAATTTGTCATTAAGTTATCATAAGTACATTGTCCAACAACATTATTTTTTATGTCAAATAATTTATTTTTGCTAAAATATGCTGGTCTTACTAATACAACTTCAAGTGTCTGGCTGTTTATGGATTTTCAAAGCTGCATATTGGCGATCAGTGTGCAATTTATTAAATTTCTTATTGAAGAAAAGTTAATTTTTGTTATATTTTCAATATCTGTGCTTTTACGAATATGTGTGGCAAGCAGGCGTTTTTTACTAATGCTGAAGACCTCACCGGCGATTGTCGTTCTTTTGCTTTTTTTTAATAATTTGTTTGTTTAGTTTGTTCTTGTGGTGGATGATGTTAATGATGTTGGTCGTCATGGTAATGATAATTGTGATGACTTTTTATGACAAAGCTTACTTACATGGATTTGGCCTTGTGCCAAAATTTAAGCCTGCAGCTGTTATTTTGACAAAATAATATTCTATTTTTTTAATTTTTTACGACTCCTTTTTTGCAGATGAATTTTGCACATACAAATAAATACATTGTGTTGCATGTAAAATAAAAATTTTTCCTCCTTTTGAATCGTCCGGGATTTTCCTTTTGTCTATTTTATCCTTTCGATTTTAGAGTGTCAAGAGGTCAGTAACCGCTCTTAAATCTCTCTTGCTTTATGTCAGTGGTCGTAAAGGTACATGTGTTTGTGGATGTTGGTGTCTATACACAAATGCAAATAATTTATGACAAGCAATAAAACTTGTATTCGACACGGATAATAAATGTTCTTTTTGGCTTCAGCTCAAATTTTTTGTCACGATATCTACTCGTTCAGTTTGCGTTGTTAATAAACTTCAGTTTCTATTTCCTCGTTTTAATTTTAGTTATATTTTTGCTACTTTTTTTCATTCCAATTTTAGGGTAATTTGTATGATGTTGATTAAAAACGAAAGAAACATCTCGTTGCATTCTGCATTGAATTGTTATTGACTTCACTTTATTTTTTGTTTTTAAAAATTTAATTGAAAAAGCAACTAATTTCGTACATTACAAGATATTGTATGTATGCAAGTCTGTATATATTGTTTAACAGTATATTTATTGAAATAATTAATTAAGCTCTGAAGCAGACTTTAATTTCACAATAATTTTTGACTTTTTGAGGCCTAAAAAATAAAAATAAATGTAATTTAATTAAATTTAATTAAAATAACACTGTTCTGCAAAAAAAGAGGAGAAACTTGGAGCGAAAGCCTCGAGAGTACTGATCAAATCCTAGAAGAAAATAGTGACAAGAGAGCGGCTGAGTGGGAAGGTGGGGGGAGTTGGGGTATTGAGGGTGAAAGGGGGGCAGGTAGGGATTTGATAGAAAAGAACACCACCATAAAAAAAATTGTAAGATTATACATACAGGAAAAAAACTTTTAGCCATATTTCTTCAACCACTTGTAAAATTCCCATCAAATTTTTTTTGTTCAAATATACTTTATTGCGCTCAAAATCATCGGGCTTTTGAATTTTTTTCACTATGTTTTGATGCCAAAAAAAAAATTCGTCAAATTTACAAAAAACTCACATTTTTGGATAAAAAACTAGAATTTCTCAAGAAACTGTGCGTGATAGACAGAATCTGACTTCAAATTCGTGTTCAGCACATTTGAAAACTGTAAGAAAATATATTTTGGTTAAAAGGAGGATTTTCGTGCAGAACAGTGTAATCATTTTCGGTTAAGCCTCACTTTTATATTTTATGTGATTTATTGTTTAGAGTATTAAACAATTGGGTGAAATAAAACTTTAACTAAAAATATTATGCAAAATCAAACAGCAAAAAACATAGAAAACAGAAAAAACTTCTAAATATTTTTAACTTTGATTTTATTTACTGAGTTTTATTTGTCCTAAATTTGGCATAAAAAATCTTAAAAATCAATTGGAATTTTTTCATACGGTGGTAATTCTAAAATTGTGCCGTAAACCATATTCGTTAAATTCGTAATAATAATAATGCCGATTATAGGAGAAGGCAAAGCGCAAACATTTTTAAAATGTTTTATTCCCATTTTTGTTCGTCAGTAGAAAATCAAAAGTTGGTAAGAAAAAATCGCCCCACGACCTCATCAGCAAAAGTCCTATCAACCAATTGGAAATTACTTATGTAATTGACCAGTGTTTTTTCTTTTTTTTGTTGACTGATAATTGTCGGCTGTCGCGTAACTATCAGCGTTTTTTTCTTGATAGATCCTTTTATTCAAATGTTAGCACACGATATGGTCTGCTGTTTATATATCCTTTTCGAGCCTAGCAGCATGCAGCTCTTTTCCAATATCATTTGAGTCGGTTTTGCTATTGGAGCAGAGTTGTCCTGTACCAATTGAGCGGACATTGATCTTCTCCGCTATTGTCAGGTCTGTGTCCCTTAATTCTGTCTGTTACTTTAATTATATTGCACCGTTACATACATCCCGCGAGTTTTGTAAAAAGAAGGTCCACCAGAAATATGTTTTTATTTATGCTTGTGGACGACAAACAACCAGCGTTCGCATACAAGAAATCCAGATTCCTTTATTTCTACGAACCCAAAACTCAAGAACTACTTAAATAAAAATATATTTAATTAGGTTCCTCCATCCATTGTTATCACATTCCTGCAATTTGTGACTCGTATATCACTTGCAGCAACAAATAACACCGCTACCAACAAAAAAAAAAAAAAAAAAAAAAACAGTACACAATTGCATACGCATCTGCGAGTACAATTGTTTAGAAATATAACTAACACAGTTGTTGGCATTTAAAACTGATGTTGCCACTAGCAATAACTGCACTACCATTTTCAATATGTGTTCATGAAGGGAACACCATCTGTAAAAAAAAAAAAAACAAAAAGAAAAAAATACTGTTATACAATTTTGTTTTTCATTCCGTTTTTCTCTTTGTGATTATTTTAAGCAGCAACATTATGTTCGTCATCCATGCAACCAATGACATTATTTAACTCCTAACATTTATTCTAGTAAATCGAGCTTCAAATGAACATTTGAACATTTGTTTTTTCCTTTTTTTCCCCATAACTTTTTTAACAACCAACTGATTATTGTTTTGTATTTTCTTGTACATGATGCTTTTCTTCTTTGTCACTTTTGATATTGGAAGAAATACATATTTATTTAAGTGTTTCGAAATATGTCATTGAAAAATAATCAATTACTCAAAAAATAATGTTAATAAAGCTAAAAAAGGCATGCATGATTTAAAGAGCAGAAAGGAATTTCAAACTGAATAAATAAATATTTTCCAAGGCGAATTAATTATAAGGTGGTAGCAAAGGCGATATCGCTGGTTGTACATATTTTTTATATAATAATTTTTAAAATTATAAAGATTTCATGAAGTTCTGTCTGCGGACGTTTTCCAAAGAAAACAAGAAAAATTAGACGCTAGCTAGCTAGCTTTGGAACACGTCCGCATACATTTGTAAATAATTTATCTTTCTAAAAATGTTTAGAAAATTAATTAAAAAGAACCAAAAAGCCGAAAATAAAGTAAAATTTCATTAATTTATAAAATCGATGGTTCGAATCCTGGTCAGCGAAAAATTAAAAATTAAAACAAACACTAGGCACCGCGTATTTACATTCATACTTAACTCATAAAAGTCAATATGATACTGAAACAGTGTCTATAATGTTCTGAGCAAACAAGTATGAATAATTAAAAAAAATAAAAAGTTGCATTTGTGGCTATCAAATTGCTAGCACAAAAAGGCAACAACAAATGTACAAGAGGAGTTACAAAGAGAACGACAAAGAAAAAAGCTTAAAGTTGTGTGTGAACTTCGTCTCACCAAATTAACATTAAGATTAGTTGGTTAAATAGATGATGTTTACGATGTACATAACATAAGGTAGATAGATGCAAAGAATGCTGATGAAGGATGTGGCGGTCAAGAAAATGCTGCATTTCATTCTGCTAGCGTCTAATTTTTCTTGTTTTCTTTGGAAAACGTCCGCATACATTTTTAAATAATTTTTCTTTCTAAAAATGTTTAGAAAATTAATTAAAAAGAACCAAAAAGCCGAAAATAAAGTAAAATTTCATTAGTTCTGTATTTTATTCATGATGACTTTATTGAATATGTAAGAAATAAGGAGACGACTGCAAAGGAAATGTGGGAATCTTTGTGTGCTTGGATTTATTTGCAACAACATTAGACTGACTTAATGTTGCTATAAAATTATTTTCAACTTGTTCCCTTCTATTCTTGCTTTCTTGTTGGATTTTTTCGTAAAAGAAATGTATTTCTTACAAGCGATGTGACCGTTTGTTCTACAGTTAAGACAAAAAGGTTGTACGTCACTACCGACAATAATGGAACATTCCGCAGGACCATGCTCTTTACTACATTTCAAAAAAAAAAAAAAAACGGACGATTACAATTTTTCGGGAGTAATGGCCCGATCGTTGACATCTCCAACATTGTGGAACTTTAGCGCTAGATTTTAGCCGTTCACAAGACACCACCTGATTAAGAATATATTTTAACCCGACAACTCGTTAGCTTTTCGATTCGGTTTGTAAAATATGTAACATACTGTACCTTCAATTTTATGCAAGGGTAATTTTGCTATACGTTTGTGTAAATAATTCTTACTGTAGATAAGTGATGTTTACTGTTGTTGCTAAACTCAGTGGTTGGTGGCTTTAGTCTTGAAACTTGAATTAAACATTGCTGATTTGTGAAGGGAGTCAAAAATACAATAACAGTTTTTGTTCTATTGTAGGTATAATATGTGAAATCAATTTTATGGGCTTACGCAAAATAGAAAAGACGTTAAGTGACTTAATTTAAAAAAAAAAAAAAATATTAAGGGTGAAGCACTGTTGGGCAAGTGACTGTTGGGTAAGATTTATCAGAAAAGAAAAAGTCATAAGTGTGTGCGGGTCTGCATAGAATTTCTGGAGTGGTGAGTGGGCAGAGAGTTTGTATCGTGTAAATAATAAAATATCTTAAAAAAAAAAATTATCACAAAACCCAGTGTTTGTGATTAAAACAAGTTTCCTTTTTTATACTTTAAACATCTATTCTCATCTCATTTGTTAAATGACTTTTTAGATAATTTTAGGGATTTTTTTTTAAAGATTTAAAATGATTTACATTGCGAATAGGATTGTTTTAAATTTATGTATGACAGTTTTAGTTTCTCGCCTTAAAATCAAGGTTTTGCCTGTTTTAAGTCAATTGTGTGTGTTTCCTCATTAAGTGGATGTAAAATCTTTTTCTTCTTCTTTTCTCCATGTCCTTCGAGGCAGCGGGCCAAACACCACAATATCATTTGGAACAAATCTAGTTTAGTGAAGTAACTCCAATCAAAACAAACAAATATATAGGAGCTATAGAGAAGCTCCCCCATTTTTCTGAGTTAAAAGCCTCTGAACTTTTCATAGAAAAGTACGATTGCGGACAATAATTTTTAAAATATCAATGTGTGTATCATTTAAAAGCTTTTGAAGAGATCTTTCCGGAAATACTAAAATTAAAAAAAATGCTTAACCTATTAAGAGTCGATGACATTTTTATGAAAAATAATATATACATCATTCATCATCATTTTTTGCTTATATTTTAATTCTCTGTCACCCCAGAATTGAATAACTTATTTATAGTTAAAAACTTAATTTTTTACCTTAACCTGGGTAAGTGAAGCAACTTAATAATTCTACTCTTTGACTAAGCAAATGCGTACACAAAAAATAAAATGTGTTTTTATACAAACGTCCAATTACGCTCGTGTAGTTTGTGCACAAAAAATTTTCATAAATTGCTTCGAGTGTGTGTTTTTTAAATTAGTTTTCCCAGCATACATAATTTAATATTATAAATGAGGTAAGTATAAAATATATTATATATGTATGTATGTATATACTTGTTTTTAATTTACAAATAAAATTTTCAGTTATTTTATTGCAACAGTAAAATGTAAATATTTTAATGTTTGTTGGGTTGCGTTGTAATATCTACAAAACCATCCGTGTATTCAAATGTAAATACATATTTTAATAAACATATTGTCTGAATTTAAATGAATTACAAATTTAAATATGAAAGTATGTATTTATTAGGGCACCCTAGTAAGCATAATGTACCGACATAATTAACATTAAAAATTCATCAAAATGTGCTGTTTTACACTTAAGTTTCAGCAGAAATATTTAAATGTAAAAGTTTTCATATTTAATAGGCTTAAATAGGTAAAAAGTAAAACCAAGCATTTTTGCAGGCGTTAGAATTTATTTTATTTCATAAATAAATTTCAAGTTCGAATGAGTTTTTTGTTAATTTAAGAATATATGATCCACTAAGCTTTTTAGCTTGAGCACAATTTTGACTTTCAATGCGTACGAATGTCGCTTTCGATATTGGAGAAAAGCCCATATATATTCTGACTTCTTATGCATAGCGAAGTCGACTGAGCGATGTCCGTCTGTCTGTCTGCCGAGGCAAACTTGATTTGACAAAAAAAAAAAAAAATAAATAAATATGTATGTCAATCGATCAGATATAGTGTCGAAAGAGGTGCTTTGGGAAAACGGCATGATCGGTGCATGTCCTTCGAGGCATCAGGCAAAACACCACGCCTACCTCTAATTTTTTCATGTCATTTGGAACAATAAAGTAACTCCAATCAAAAAAATAAATATACGAGGCGATAGAGAATTAACAAATAAGAAAAAAACATCCAGTTAAAAATGGCACTCACGCATGTTTTCCGAGTTACGGGACTCTGAATATTAAAATTTTTTTAAAATATCAATGTGGGTATCATTTTAAAGCTTTTGAAGAGAACTTTAAGGAAATGCTAAAATTTTTAAAAGATGCTTAACCCATTAAGAGCCGATGTAATTTTTATGTAAAACAATATGTATCCAGTACCAAATTTTTTTTTACATTTTAATTCTCTGTCACCCCAATATTTGCTTGTTTCATTAGAGTTACTTCACTAAACTAGATTTACATAGATGGTGAAGGTTATATAAGATACAAGAAATTGGAATTGCAAATAGCAATCAAATGTAAGTATTTTAATTGTAGTTTTCACTAAACTTGTTAAATACAATTTAAAATATTTCGATTCCTTAACCCTTTTAACACATCACTCCAGTAATAATGTTAAAATAAAATTTTTGATAGGTGTGGATTATTTCAGTAATGTGCAACACATACATAGATGAAAGGAAATCTGAAAAACAATGATAGTGGAGTTCGGGGGGTGGTGCTCCGTTATTGTACCATTCGCGAGGTTATGTGGTACAAATAAGTGCCAACCATCCAGTAAAATTCACTATAAACATTTCATAAATATTTATTTTTATTTATCTTTAGGTTCCATTTTCTGGGAAAAACACATTATTTCAAAACACTTAAAATTATGTTATTTATTACTTATCAGACTGCTGGCACACATGCACAATATTTGATGAATGGTACATATCAGTACCATTTAATACAAAAATACCTAAAACAACTACTTACCAGGCGCAATTGTAAACAGATGCAAAATATGATTTCTGCTTTATTTTAAGTAATTTACGAACGTTCGCGCACAATAACATGCAAAAATGAATTAAACTTTAACTGGTACACATGTGTACCATTCGGGTCGAAAGGGTTAACAACGATCAATAAATTGTTTGTTGCCTTGATACGTTTGTTTTGAATAATTTATCAAATCTATTTTTATAAAAGCGGGACTCAATCCTGATAGAATGCAATTTGTTCTGATGTACACGTAGCCATCGCGAACTACATGATTGTTTTTGCCTTTTATGTACGGTAAACTTAAAAGCTCCCACGATATTTTAAAAGCAATTATTTAATTATCACTATTAATTGATTTATCTTAATTGGCATTTTTTCTTCTATAATTTAATCGGATACAAATTTATAATTTTCGGAGAAGGATAAAAGAAAAGCGCAAGTTTTAAGCCAAATTTCTTAGTCTTATTCAACAACTGCTATTAAAATAAATAGTAAAAAATTAAAAACGATAGCAAAAACGGTTTTTTTTTTTTGTTGCAATATTTTTATTTTGTTTTGGAAAATTTCTGAAAATTTAATTAAACTTTAAAACTGCAAGCTACAAAAACAAAAGACTACTCTGCTTTTTATGGGCTCTACAGACGTCTAAGTTAGTATAAATTGTTTGAAAGGGATGAGCGAAGTTTTTATTCAAAGAAATTTCAAAATATTTAACTTAAGAAGAGCTCTTGACTTTTTATCTGATGCAGCTTATCCGCAAAAGCTTTAGAAATGTAGTTTTTTGACGTCATTTTATAGCAAATGTTAATCTTCGAGACAATTTTCTGATTGCAAATTACTACGCAGTCTCTCTGGCTCTAAATTCTGAGTAAAGGGGAATCTTTGTTTTAATGCTTTGAAGTTGGTTCCAGTGATTAATAGAGTTACAAGAATAGAGGTGGCCCACATTCATGTACTCCACAAAAGTTAATATTTAATCTAAGGACAACTTCTTAATATTAAATTCTCCAAATCATAACTACACATCTCTTTAGTACTTCATGTTATTGAAATATTATTATTGATATCATCTCATATTTTTTATATTAAGTGTAAAATTACTTTCAATCTTCTAACTCCTTTAAAAAATACTTATTGTAGACAACCAGCTTTATATTTGTTGACTTAGAGAAGGTTGTGCGACTGTTCTATAGAGCCAATATATACAGCAGCTTCTTAATTTTTTTTTGATTTTACAAACATATAAATATTGAGAAAAAGTCTTAAAAATGGCAAGTCATCAAGGTTTTACAGTAGTTGGACTAAAAAATTCTGTTCGCAATAGTTCCTTACTTTTAATTCTAAATTCTTTAATGTTTTGATCGGTACTCTGATGTATTAGTGGTTTTATTTCTTCAGATTAATATTTAATTAAATTTTTAATTCTCTTAAATATATTTTAAATTGTGAAGGAAGAAATCAATTTTCTAATTAAATAAAACTTTAAAGGGGTAACAAAATTTTTTCTCTACAACGTGCTTAATACAAGTCTCGATAAAAGTATATTTTCGGAGATTCTGAATAAACATTTCGATTTTCATGGTCCGTACTAACGTTTTTCGTCTTAAAAAAAATTTGCAATGAACTATAATCTAGTTCTCAGTTCCATTGTGCGCATAAACGATTTGAAAACCGTTTCGTTAACAATTTCGAAAAAAAGAAAAGGAAAAATGAATAAAACTCTAACTCACTATTGCTTTTGAATAAACTAAGCCTCGCTTGCACTTTTTGCATTTTCTTAAAAAAAAAAAAAAATAAACAAATAAAATATGTTTAAACGTGGTATTAGTTTCCATTAAAAAATGTTATTAAAAAAAATGTAAATGAAGGTAATTCCTTTGAGATGACGTCTTTGTACGTTTGACTGATTATTGTGGTTGTGAGTGAGTGGTACTCTTGTAAATTGTTCATTTAAGTATTAAATTTGTGATTGTACACGTTTGCTCTGTACTTGAAGAATTGTTCATTATTAATTTATAATTGGCATTAAATGGCGCATATGCAAATACAAGAAGTCTTCTTTTTTTCTGCTTAATTATTTGACCTTTATTAATCCGAAAAAAAATTATAACTTTTTTCAGTTTAAAAATATTAATAAATTGACATTTTCTACAATCAATATGTTTATGTGCGTAGAAATTTTTATTGAAAGAAAACAACAAGAAATCGTAAATTCTTGAGTTTTAACATTTAAACTTTCAATAAATAAAATGACCGAAATAATGTAATTATATAAATAGTATATAATATAAATTGGAGAAAACAATAGAAAGACAGATGGACAGACACGGTTGTGTCGTAAATCATGTCGTTACGTTCGGCTCCATTGTCATGTAAAATTAACAGTTAATACAAATTACTGCAGAATGTGAACATACATATGTACATATACATCTGTATGTATATTTTTGTTTGTCATGTGTACACATTTGCGTAAAACTTTATCACTCTTTCGCGTTACATAATTTTATTTGTTTTTTTTTTTTATTTGAATTTAAATGCAGCTTAAAAGTACGTGTAAATGCTTGTTTTCGCTTTTATTTAAACAATAAAATCCATTTAACTCATTAAACCATCAAAAAATTATATTCATTTCAATAAAACAAGTAATGAATGCCAAAAGCACAGCAACATAATTTCAAAGTGCAACAGCGTGGGGCAGGCAGCCAATCGTAAATGCATGTCTAAATGTGCAGGAGAGTTAAAAAACATTTTGTGGTTGTTTGTTGTATCTGAAATGTACAACATGTGGTTTCGGTATTTGCTACGTGATATTTTATTTTTAATCATTAAACTATTGTTAATTAAGTATTTATTAATTTATTGCTCGTACCAAAAACCTATAATAAAAGCTGAAAATCAAAAAAAAAAGAAGAAGAAAACAATCCTAGTTAAAGGCTTTTAATATGTTGCATAATGTTCAGATCGATAGGAATAAGCCGTATGGGGCATAACTCTTTTTTTAACCAAACATTCTATGAATTGCTTTTATCTTATCATTGTTTTATTCATACGCTTCGCAATATAAAATAAAAAATAAATTACGGACTGGAAAAACAACTTTTCGTTTAAAATGTTTTATTTGCAACTCGTTAAACTGTTAATAAAAATGAGATTATATCACAAATACCTTTAATTTGTAGAAAATAGAACTTTTCCCTTGCAATTATGAATTTTCGGAATTTTGCTCCATTTGCCTCGAGTAGATATAAATTTAAATATAGTTAATTTTTATATATTTATAATATAAATAAGTCCATTCACTAATCAAGTAAAAACCCCTAAAGCTAAGGATTCATCGCCCCAACAGAACTAGCGATTCATTGTGTCATTTGCCCGCCGAAAACCAAATCTTTAAAATACAGGAGTCTTTGGTTGGTTCACATGAATCCTTTGTAAATAATTTACCTCTCTCAAATAGATACGTACATACATACATTCATACGTAAGTATGTGTTTACAACTCCCATATTGTTACTTTTATAATTTTTATAAACGGAATTTTGCTTCTCCTTTCCTGACATTTTTAGAATTAAAATATTAGAATTTTTTTAAGGACTAAATGTAGAATAATGAAAAAATAATGCGATTTTTAATGAATAAATATTTTCTCTATATCTTTGATCTCATCCATTTGAGGTTCAGGTTTAGGTTCTTGTTTAATTTTACTTACCGCCGTGTATTTATTTCTGAATAAATTGAGAAACATTTTCAACTTGCAAATGCTTATTACGACACTTAATTTATTTTAATTTAATTTAATATAATTTAATTTGACTTAATTTGTCTCTGCTGTCCTCTTATGTAATTTAACAAAACTTTTTAACTTTTTGTGTCAAACAAAAAAAAAAAAAAAACAGACAGAAATAGAAAAAACTTAAAAAGCGGACATACGAAAAAAGTAATGGAAAATTCTTCACGTTTTCTTTTACTTTTCTTATTGCTTAAAAGGAAAATTAGTTAAAATAAATTTCTATTTTATTCTTGCAATTTTAATGCTTTTGAGTTGTTTTTGTTGTTGTTTATTTTTCTTGAAAACTCTGTGTCATTATTCACATGGGATTTTTTTGTTTGGACGTAAAAGGAGGACATTATGTTTGGAGTTTTTGTTGGTGGATGTTCACAAACAGAAACATCTGTAAAATAATTTCGCGTTAATGGGATGCTATGCCCGGCAGGTTATTACAGAAAACATGGTGCTTTGAAATTTATTTTATTTTTATAAAGAAAAAGAATAATTTTTCTTAGATGATTTAAAATATTCAACTTTATTTCATACGGCAATTTTTAAGTTTCTGTGGTATTTCGTCTAATTACTCTATATCGTACAAGTCCAAAGTTTTTAAGAGCTTAAAATAAACGGGTTTTACGTCTAGAATTTGCTTTACAATTTACACAGTAGCCAGCGAATCTTACGATATAACATTGTCATAAATTTTCTAATGGGAATCTTCGAAATTGTTGTTCTGTAGCCGCAACCCTTCAATTCCCTTAAAGTCAAGATGCCCAATTCAGCCAGAGTCATTGCGAAGCTGCAGCAAACATTTGAAAGGTGATATGATCCCACGAACAGCTTTTTTTTAAATTTATTTCAGCCTCAAACATCCTTAATTAAAAAGGCAATTATAAAAATCCTGTATACTCACGCACACGTTTACATGATTATTTTGCTATTTTATAGTAAATATTTGTATAAACAATCATACTCGCACAAATGTGAATTTAATGGCCAAGCGTTCTTCATTAATGATTGTTTAATCCGTATCTTTGTATTTATGTAGCGAAGCTTCGAGCTTTATAAATTGAAGGAAGGATGTTCGTTATTATGTGTTGAGTATCATTCAAATGTTTTGCAATCGATGTTTATTTGTTTAGTACTTCTTTTCTATCCAGTCGTAGTCAATCGTTAGAATTGTTTGCATTAATAAAAATAAATGTTTGATTAGTTTTTCATTATGTATTGATTAAGTATTTATTTAGCATGAATACACGCGTGCATATGACCCTGTTTGCCTTTAGAAATCCATCACTAGAAGATGAGATTTATTGTGCCAGTCAATGAGAATTAAAAAGTTCTTTTGTGAGAGAATATTTTTGTTTTATTGTTTGTTGAATAAACAATTTAATAACAAAAATATAATCGATTGTATACGAACATATTGCATATTTGTATTAAGATGGGTAAAACAAAAGAACAAATATTGTTTGGAATACTTATATTTGTCTAACGTCGGCATCTGGGTTGCAATATGATTAGAAAAAAAGCGTTGGAATTAAAAGAATATAAGTTTTCGATGTGGATTTCATTAAAAGGAAAGAATTTAAAACAAAAAATTACAATTAGAATTTTTTAAATAAATTTAAAATTTTGGTTTCGTTTTTATGAGAATTGCTGACAGAATCCTATATAAAACACGTAAAAGTTCTATATTCGGTTGTGCAGAAATTCTTTCCTATCAAAAAGTCAAAATAAAAAGGGTGAAAAGCTCATGAGGTTTTCTTACCTTTTTCATTAATTTTCTATCATAAACACAACCACCTGCAGGAATACAAACGAAAGTTAAAAAAAAAGATATAGAAAAGATATAGAAAGCTTCGAAGAGCATAAACCAATATTGCTGAGTTTTAATAGCGAAATTTCCGAAACTATGTCTAATCTTTTGGCGTATTTAAATTTTCTCTAGCCGCTTTAGTGCTTTGACAAAGTTGATTTTAACACTAACACGGACGGACAGACGGACATCGCTCACTTGACTTCGCTATGCATGAAAACTCAGAATATATATACATATATATACGTTTCGGAAATGGATATTGTAAAATTGTAAACGGAATGACAAACTTCGATAAACACTTTTCCACCTCTGGAGAAGTGTATAATAATATTGCTGTACTTGTAGCCTGTTCATTTTGTGAAAATGAATGAAATGTTTCTGGTTTCGTGCTTGTTAACAGCAAAATACTTCTTGCAACAATTTTTTCCAACTGCAAAATAATAGGTTTGTTCAGCAACTTTAGTAGCAGAAATTAGAAACGAGAAAGTAGAGCAGCAATTTTCAAAGTAACTCTCTCAGATATAAAAGAGTATGTGAACGCTTTACTAGCAAAAGTAAACTACGGTGGCGTTAGGAATGACGTATAACACTTAAATTTTTTTTCGAAAGTAATTGTGTTAAACAAAAAGGACAAAATTCGAATTTATAAAAACTAAAATAAATTTAAAAAAATTATAAATCTTGGACAATATTAAGTTTCTTTAAAATAGAAGAAGATCACTTTTTGTTAATGTTTAACCCTTCTTCATTCCTCGGGTTAAATTGACCCAATTTTTCTTTTGAACAAACCTTTTATTTATAACAAAGATATAATATCGAGCTGACATTTTATTCCAAACAGCATCAGTAGTTCCTGTTTTAAAGAAAAAATAAAATAGAAATTTCGTTTGGCATTTATATAAAAATATGTATCCTTGTTGGGTTAATCTGATCAGCTGGGGCCTATTTCATCAAGCTACAAGTTCACAATTACAAGTGTTTTTGCCTGTAGAATTGTGAACTTGTGAATAATTGTGTTTCATCAAAATACAATTACAAGTTTGTAGCTACAAGTGAATTTTACAAGTTACAAGTCTACAAGTCATACTTCTACAAGTGGTTTTGTTTCACTAAACTAAATTTGTAATTGTAAAATTGTAAAATTGTAGAAAAAAAGGTAAGAGTCGACGAAGACCCTCAGAAAAAATTTTACAAGTTACAAGTGAGTGATTTAACTTGATTTTTAACTATTTTTTTTTTTATTAAAAAATAGTTCATTAATTTATTTAGTTTGCTTATTTTTAATTATTAATAGAAATAGAAATTATGGATAAGTGGCAACACCACTGATCATATGTTATAAAGAAATAAACACACGTGCAACATATAATATATAAAATTGTTCTTAGTTATATATAAATGTTTTTTGACCTTTTTAAATAGTTTTTCTTTTCTAATTTATTAAGCACTAGGTCAGTTTTATAAATAATAAAAATTTTTATTTATATTTTCAATATTTCGCCACACCTTTGGGTGGCATCATCAGGAAACAGGAAACAACAAATTAGATTTTCTTTTTTTTAAAATAACAAAATTAAAATCAAATTATTTTTTCAAACAAAAACAGAAAAATCAAAAACCAAACGACAAAAAACTCAAATATTTAAAATTTACATTCTTATAAATTTAAAACTCAAAAAACATTCAAGTAAAATAACTCAAAAATTTTAAACATTTACATTCTTATAAAAATTTAAAAAACAGAAAACATTTAAATTATTTAAAAATTTTAAAAAACTTAATTCAAATACATTAACATAAACTTTCACGATAGAAATGTTACAAGCAATCATATACTCTCAAACGTTAATTATTTTTTATGGACTAAATGTCTATAACATTGCGCAACATTATCAGTATCAGCCTTAAAGTTTATTCTTTTTGTTGCTGGTATTTTAATTATTTGTAACATCTCTAACATATACCGACGCTTATAATTATTTTCTTCAAAAAAAAAATTTTTTATTATTTATAAAACTGACCTAGTGCTTAATAAATTAGAAAAGAAAAAAAATTGTTCTTAGTTTTTTAGTGCAAAATGAATCTTTTATACGCTTCTAGTGATGAAAGCGATACTGTTTTTCAAGTGAATATTTTCATTCTGCAGCTTCAAATTTTCAATTTGTAAATCTATCTTTTCTTCGTTTTTATTTTTTTTTATTTAGGACTTCTTTGTGGGCGTTAGATCCATTTTCTATACATCGTTCAAAATAAAAAAAAAATAGAAAAAATTTTAAATATTATTTGATGGTGCTCAATTCTTTTTTGGGAGAACTCAGGCATCAACACTGGCTCCTCCTCGTTCTTTGTAGGAGTCACTTCTATGTCTGGCAGCAACGAGACAGTGTCATTGCAGGCCTCTAAAGTGTTATTCACTAAATCCTGCAATAGCACCTGCTCACCTTTGGCCTCCTCTGGTCGGATGCCATCACATGTTGGTGACTCCTTTCCAACAACTTCCAGGACCAGGGTGTCCAACTCCGTGAGCTTTGCGGCACTTCCGCCAGCAGCCCCCTTTTTTCTGGAGTTGTCTCTCTTAGCCCTTTTGATGTTTGCCAAAAAACATCGCGCACGTATTTGGCGTCTTTTGCACTTGGCATCAGTCCAAGTGCAAGACACCTCATGCGCACGTTCTCCCACTCTTGCATTTTTTCTCTTTAGTAAGATTATCGCTAAACTTACCAAAAAGAACGTCTTTGGCAGATAAAATTTCACACACCACACAAATCTTATTAAAAACAAACTATATGTTTTGATTGATTAGTGGTGTGCTAACAATTAAAACAAATTATCGATATACCGTTACAGTACATTAGAGTACCCATAATTGCGAAAGTATTTAAAATAACGATATTTTAGCATTGAGTAATAACAAATAAGAATCGTAAAATCAATATCACAATATACATAAAGACTTGTAATTGTAAGAATTGTAGTTTACAAGTCCAAAAAACTACAAGTGTTGTGAAAATTTTGATGAAACACAATTCTTCAGCACTTGTAAGAATGAGAATTGTAATTGTAACTTGTAAACTTGTAGAATTGTAGATTAGTGAAATGGGCCCCTGGTTGTCAATTATGCTTGTAAATGTTAAACAAGGCGTTGGTGTGATGTCAAGTAGATAATTCTGCATATAAGTCTTGTGTGCTATGGATTAAAATGTAACAAATTTCCACAGATGAGGTTCAGTTTAGCGGAATGTTGTTAAGGGGTTAAGAAAATAATTTATTATCTTTTTTCAGTTAATAAGGAAAAAGAAATTGTTTTTTTTTTTGTTTATTTAGTTTTCTGGGGTTGATGAAAAAAAGTACATACATATGTATTTGAAAATAATTTTGATATCAAAAAATGTTTATTTCATTTATATTCCCTGGTCCAGTAAACGTTAATAAATGAAAAAAATTATGGCGTTTCAGACAATGTTCTTCTACAAGTGTAACAAAACAAGTTGATCTTATAAAATGCAACGCAAAATAAATATCACAACAGCTACATTTCCATTTCCATTTCGTTGTTGTAGTTGTTGTTTCTTTTGCAAACAACAGGAACTCATATTTTCATTTAAAAAACGACGTCCTTGAGATAAACAGGAAAAAAAAATGAAGAAAGAAAAATATATAGAAATATTTTTAACGTAGTATCAGGTTTTTTTTACAAGTGTTATAAAAAAAGAAAACTGCTTTCTTTATTATTTAACGAGACTCTACTTTTTCAACAGCTTTTGAAAGTTAAATTGACTATAAAATAAATGAAAAACCGTTTCAGTTAATTAAGATTTCAAAAGAAATATTTATATTTTACTTTTATGCAAACTTTTATTAAAGAATTATAAAAAAATCTTTAATGATTTACAAATTGAACATTTAGAGAAAATTTAATTAAGAATAACGACATTTAGTTGTTGCAGTAATACGCTTAAGTATCGAAGAGTGCATGAGAAACAGAACAGTACGCAACGAAAGGACAGTGCTTGCCCGTACTCGAAACATTCCTGAGTCTAAAGTGTGCAGCCCTATCGTACTTGCCGAAATTTCTTGAGATATTTCTACTTCTGGTTATTACTTGTACCAATTGGTGCAGCAAGAAGAAGAAAGGCAGTGCTTCGATAAACAACATGTAGATTATTGGAAAGGTTGGAAAAGTAACTGAATATAAGTCGGCAATGCTATTTTAATCCTACTGTCAGCTAATCATTAACTCAAATATTTTGATTTAAGTTTATTTTATTATTACCAAGATTTGGATACATCTTCCAATAATATTTTCAACAACAAATAGTGGGAAACTAAAAAGAAATATTAAAACAGTTCTTGTTACGCAGATACCTCGTAGAGAAGTAGCGGAACATTTGTAATAAATACAAACGAAATACGAAAATATTTCAAAAGAAATACTGATTTTAAACGAATACCAAGCCAACACGGATTTTAATAGAAGGATTCGAATTACTTCACAACAAAATGGAAAAAAGCGTTGTGTCGATTTTTGAAATAGTTTTTGAATTAAAAAACATCTTTTCCAATAATAATCAGCTGTTAGATAATTTTTTTAATTTAAATATCTTTAACTTAACAGAGGCCACAAGCTGTACGCGATTATTTTCCACTAATTGCAGCAGCGAAAACTAAAATGTGCCAAAAGGAAAAACTTTTTGAATTTAAGGTAATTTAACCGTCTTTCCGACCAAAACCACAAATAAAACACATTTTTCGTAAATTATATATAAATGCTTTTTTTTTTAACTTTATAATTATTTCCTTTTCTAATTTTTTAAGCACTAGGTCAGTTTATAAATAAAAATATTGTTTATTACTTTTTTATTTAGTTTTTCAATATTTCGCCAAACAATTAGATTTTTTTCAAAAGCTAAATTCAGTTGAAAATATTTTTTCAAACACAGAAAATTAAAAAAAAAAATCAAGGGGTACAAATTAGAAACGCAATTAGTTTTCTTTTCATTTTGAGTTTATTTCACAATTCATGTTCTTGGAAATGCTTGTTAAGTTGAGTGTAGTACAAAGGCAGAACCAATTTTGAGTTGCCCAAAATTAAAAAGTCAGAAGAAAGTGAATCCAGTTTTTTTTTAAGAAACTCTCGATTCGGACAACTCAACATTTATTGTGTATTATATACAAATTCATAAATATACATACATTTCTTAGAAAGTTTTCCTTGTATTGCCTTTGATATTGTGTCCTGGGTTCCATTTTTCTCTAAATGCAAAAATAATTAGTTTGATATGAGTTCATATGATACAAATTGTTAAAAAATAATCTAATAATTTTACAACTCATTTCCTGCTTAAACGATTTAAAATAATAAATGGTACGAGAAAAAACAAAGTAGAGATTGTTGAAGTGTGATGAGAAAAACTGTTTTGTCAAATTATGTTCGTTCACTTGCACAAACTTAATTTGTGTTCAGAATTAAACGTTGTAATGTCACACTATTAAAATATTTTAAGCACATTTTTTTTCATACAAGTGCACTTGAAAGCATCTTAAAAACCTTAAATTTTTTTTAATTAATTAACAAAGCAGCAAAAACGAAAAATTAAGGATTTAATTTTGAAAGTTTTCTTTTGGAGAACCACAAGTTACTGACTTTCTGATGGGAAAATATTCTTTAGACATAATTCTTAAAAGAAAATAATTTTAAAGTTTAAAGCTTATGATTTTCCATTTCTTCAAATGATTCCACGACTATTTAATTTAATTTGTTACTTTTCTCTTCACAGAACAAAGACAGCTGTCGAACATAATACTTGAAAAAGTTCAATGTTGTTGAGCTTTATTAGCCGCAGGCGTTTAAAACTTATTTGTAAAACTTAATGTATGAAAGTGCATTTTTAGTCAGAATTAAATGACGCATTGCAGTGCTTTCTCATGATTAATTCGAAGATTTCGTGTTTTCACAATCATGAATTTTGCATTTTTTTTTTTTATAATGATTGATTATACATTTCTAATTTATCTATTATATCTGAATATTATGTTGATTTTTGTAAATAAAAATATTTGTAATAAAGTTTTTATTTGACCTTTTTAATAATTAATATATTTATTTAATTTTTAAGCAATAGGTCTTTTTTATTTTTATATATATCCTCGAAATTTCGCTACTCCATTGTGTAGCATCATCAGGAAAACCATTATTTATTGAATCACATTTTGTTGTTGTTTTTTGTTGATTTAATAAATAATCGTTTTCCTGATGATGCTACACAATGGAGTAGCGAAATATCGAGGATATATATAAAATTAAAAAAGACCTATTGCTTAAAAATTAAATAAATATATTAAAAATATTTGTGCTTAATTAAAAAAAAACAATTACATTACAATAGAAAATAATATTTTGAGAGTTACGTTTTCGCCTCGAAGTCTTAAAGATCGAATGAATAGTCATGGCCTAAAAAGGCCCGTTTCTCTAAATACGAATATTTGTGTTAAAACAACAACAATTTTTTTATTTATAATTTTTAATACAAGTAAAAGAAAGCAGTGTTCGGCAAGAAATCTCTGTTTAAGTTACTTCAAAAATAAGAAACATATTCATAATCTGTAACAGTGTCAATATTGAAACCCCCTATTGAACTAATAAAAAGTCTTCATTTTATAAAATCTGTAAATAATTTATTCGCATTTGTTTTACGTTTTGACATTTGTTCACTTTTACTTAGAAAAGTTTGCCTTTACACTTTTCATTATTCCTCATTCCACATAAACCTTTGACAGAAACAGCCTTAAGCAACACTGGTTTATATTTTTGAAAAATTTATCTCCACCTTCAAAGAAAGGCAGTGTTTGTAGCCAAATTTATTATGAAAAAAAAGAAAACGAAAAAAAAAAAAATAATGTCAGATGCAACATTAGCAGGGTGTTAAGAGAGGTTGCATTTTTCGAAACATCCTTTTTTGTTTTTTAAAATTATTTTTTAAACAAACAACTTTTGCGGGTTTGTTATAAAGATTAAATTAAAATTTACTTTTGCATTGTTTTACATCTTTACCAGTTGGTTTCGGTAATTGTCTACATTAATGCACGTAAAGTATCATTTTCCTTATAATAATTTTTATTATGAGAATCGCAATAAAAATATTAGTTTAGTTTTGTACAGGCACCTACATACATACATAAATACATACATATATATAGGAATTTACAATTGGAGTTTTTTTAAGTTAGTCCAAAGCATTTAAATCCAAGAACATTATCTTGAATGAGTACATTCTTGTATGTATTAACACTTCTTATAAATTCGAGCAAGTCACAGCTAATAATTTTAAACATCAGTTCATAAACTTAAGCATGTAAATCAAGATGAAGAGTCGAGGATGGTGATTAAACGTGAAAGCCTAAAGAATTAAATTTTGTATGCATACACACATACTTATTATATTAACTCAACCAAACTGCCGCACCAAAAATTAGTTACCCACTTAAACAAAAGCATCAACAATAACAGCAACAACAATAGGAGGAGCAGGAGCAGGAGCAGGAAGAACAAATAGCATACCTTATTTCTTATTCAATTGCCTGAATACATACATACATACGAGTACATACGTACGTTTGCATAAATACAAACATGAATTCAAACTCGTTTAGATAAGAAATTGATGTTAGTTGTATTCTAGGCTTTCACTTAAGAAACGGTTGTTGAGGTTAAGATTCACTTACACAAACACATATTTGTAACATAATGTTAAAGTTATTTGTTTTCAAACGATTAAAATGTGGATTCAACACGTGTGGTTACTGGGACCATGAGTACAATTTATAAAACAATATGCCTGTAAATATTCTTCAGTTTCCAAACCAAATTAAAACTTTTTACAAAGCAAGTGCGGCATGCACAAGCAAACATGTTTCAAAAAGTTTTTTTTTCTCTTTTGAATAAATCTTCCTGTAGAACCTGCGTTGGATGTTAAATATTAACAAACTTTTATTTTTATCTTCTCGGGGTCGACAATGCAAAAAAAAAAAATATTCTTTCTTGTGCAGATTTGATTTTTTTACTTAAGTTGACAAACGAATATTTTCTAGTTCCAAAAATTATAAATTATCCATGCATACTCGTATAATAAAACTGTAACGGGGTCATTTCTGTACATGAAATATTTTTTGTAAATTTTTATGTAATCGATATGGAATATAAAACTGCTGTATGGATTTTAATAAAAAATTTTAATAATTTATTAAAAATATACAATTTCGTAGAAAAACTAGAGATACAAATGTAAAGGCAACAAAATGTTACTAAACAGTTGTAAAAACATTTTATTTATTTTCTTTTAATGGAAAATTTTTAACACTGTCAACAGAACTTTCGAATAGTTAAATAGTTAAAAACATATTATTCTAAATTTAATTTTTAAAAAAATCGAAAATGTCACGCAGACGAAGTCATGGGCACTACTAGTAAACTTAATAATTTACTATGATTGAAATAAATCGTATTCTTTTATTACTAATTGGTGAATTAACGTGACACCACGTTTTACAGTTTTTTATTGTCTTAATATGATAACACGAAAAAATATGACTCCTTATAAGTCAGTTTGCTTTATTTAAAATAAAGTCAGCTGCTAACCAAAAAACAATATTAAATGTGAAAACGTTAAGGTAATATTAAAAAAAATAACGCAAAATATTGTTGGCGGCTAGACTACGGCAAATCAATCAATTGAAACAAGTTTTTTTATTTGTTTATGACAAAATAATTATTATATGAGAAAAGTGTCTTAACCTTGAGAAATTTCTATTTGAAAAACGAGAACAATAATTTTAAACAATCTTCAAATTGTAGTATTTTATGACAAAAAAACTTGCTGAGATAAACGTGCAAGAAAGTCGAAAAAATTCTTTTACATTAAAAAGAAAATTTAATATTCGGAAAATAAAAACATATCACACTTTCACTATCGTTGTAGAAACTTCTTTAAGTAAATGTTCTGGTAGCCGCGTTGTTTTTGTTATAGGAATTTAGAACAGGGACACATATTGTGTCCGCCAGTTTACCTAAAATTTACAATATTTTGAAAAGTAAAAACTCAAAAAAAAAACCCTAATCATTTCTATCCTAATGAAGGAGCTTTTATTTACATATTTAAATCTACGTTGAATTTATTCAATCAAAAATGATGCTTAATTGAGTTAACAAAAGTTGATTTGACACATCATTTGTATCAATTGACAAATCATATCTTCCAATTTTTTTTTGTACACCCAGATTATTTTCTACAGTATGTGTTTAATTTTTTACTCAAACAGTCATAATTTTCTGTTTTATATTGATAAAAATTATTGAATAAGTTGCATGATATTTTGGAGTGCTGGCTTTTGAATACAAAATTATATTTTTTGTATTTTTGTTATGACGATAATTCCTTTTGCGTTATTATACATAAATGCACACTTGTGTACTTTCTGTGTAGATGTGTACACTTAATGATTTATGTCAAACATAAGTATTAAAGCAAATTCTCATTTATATGAAACCTTTAAATGAGAAAAAAAGTATTTGATGCTAATGTCGTTTTGTCTACGTTCCTTTTTGTATTTTTGGCAATTATCCATGTAAAATAATCAAAACCCAAAGCACACTTTTTCAAATGTTTTCGCATACACTTGTAAATGCGCACAATAATTAACTGAAATCACGCATCTACTTCCAGAACATTTTTGGTTTTTATTCCAGAAACTCACATTTGAGGAATAAACAGCAAAACTTGAAATATATATATAATGTTAATTAGAATAATGTACTTAAAGACAACAAATCTCAAATCACAATATGAATTACTTGTTCTTTTTTATATTATTATAAAGAAGTAAGAATTAATTTTTTAGTTTTGTTTTTAGGACTTACAATGTTTTCTTGTATATTTCTCTTTAAAAGAGGGGCACAAATTATTCTAAGAAAAAAGAGGAAAATATGTTTGGCAACTCCAAGAATTATTCATTTTGATTTTTTTAAATAAATTAAAAGAAAAATTAAACTATAATTTGTTACTTATTTAATTTATTCTCAAGTAAAAATAAACTGGATAAGAAAATGTATTTTGTAATTGCAGTAAAATTTTGTTTGAAAGAAAATAAACATCAGTTTTAAATGGTTTTCTCCCTTCATTTTAATGAAAAATTGTTCGTGTCAACTTAATGTCCAATTCAATTCCGATTGAGATTTTTTTTAATGTCTCTGGATTTATTAAAATATAAAAAATAATATACTTAAGTTTGCCATTACCTCAGCTACTTCAGCAAGGCACACTAAGCCAAAAAGTAAACGTTGTAACATACGGGGTAGCAGAGCAAATAAATTGTGATAATTTATTGTGATTCAATTCATGTCCCAAGTAAAAAAAGAACATTTAAAATAAATCATTCAGTAACAAAACTTAAAGAGGTTTTCTAAAAACAAAAAAATAAAAATACTCAGAAGAGTATAATTTTCCTTTAAAAAGATACTTAATAGACATAAATTTACAATATGAATTATAGAATAAATAATATACCAAAATAAATAAAAAAGAAGAATTTCCCAAAGAATTGTTTGAAATAAAGCTTGCGATTTGTAATAAAATATTCCGATTACTCCCTGAATCGCAAACTTAATTAAAGTTAATACGAATACAATTTGTACAAGATGAAATTTATACTTTTTGTTACAAAATTTTATAGTTAAAGTCTTGTAGACTCTTTCTGTTTTTACATTTATTGTCTATTATGGTGATGCTATAATAATAAATGGAGACTTTTTGTTTACTTTTACGGTAAAATGAATATAAAATTATTGTTTAGAGAAGTGTTTTGTCACGAAATTTTTTACATTTCATGTCTTTTGTGCCTTTTCATTATTTTAATTTTTTATTAACATACATACATATGTTCATGTGTGTACATCGCTTTGTGTATTAATATAAACATTTTAAATTGCTTAAAATTATACTTCACGAATATTTTTCCATGTATATAATTTAAACCCTGAAAAATATAAAATATTTTGCAACAACTTCTGGTTTAAAATTATTCTATTTAAAGTGAAATATAGTTTTGAGAAATTGTGACAATTTTTATAGAATAATTTAGTGCACGCTAAATCCCACACCAATCACAACAACATTTTTCACTTATTTATCACATTGATGTCAAATGTTGAATGCTACAGTCGAATATTTACTTAATACATTTACGAAAATTTATTTATGTCTACATTTACTTGTAAGAAGTACAGATAAAGATAATAAAATTGTTTTTCTTACAATAGTTTGGGTTGTAGAGACAGTTGTAGTCAGGCAGTACAAACAATAAAATATTCTAAAATAAACAAAATCCACTCATTCTTTTTTTTAAGGATTACATTCTACATTCATACACACTTTTTGTAAGGACCATTAGAAAAATCTTTGTTTATATTTATATGTACAAACATACAAACAAACAAATTGTTAAACAGTAATAAAATAGTTTTTATCAAAATTTTATTTACATCGTATAAATTACGGGATTGTAGACAAAAGTCTATCCCCTCCTGACCCGTTTTTATTTTTGAATATCAAAATTTTAATAATTTAACAAAAAAGAAAGTCAACTAAAAGTCTTAAAGAAAATACAATTTTAAGAAATAAATTAAATATAATCTGTTTTGAAGATTTCTGATTAATCACTGCAATGATAAAACCACTGTTGTGTTTAATTATCATACGTCATGCAAGTTACATCATTTTGGACATATCGGAACATCTCAACAGCCAGAACCAGAAATAACTTTAACTTTCTCCAGCCCGAAGCCGCATGTACTTGTGATATTGACTTTTTTAAAAATGAAAATATTTATCAATTAATGAAAACTATTAAATATTCGATTTGTCAACGAATCAGTATATTGTATCATCCGACATACTCCTTTTATATATTTTAATTTTATATCATTTCGAAATTTGGTATTTTGTTAAAAGGTTGGGTATTAAATTTAATTAAGATTGATTCAATTATCTCTGCATAAGAAATATTACTAAAGTCCTATTTGGGCTTGTTTTATTATTTTTTATCCTTTTTGTTTCGATTTGCAATATTTTACATCTTTTATAATTTTAACATGGGATTCCTATGATGATTTTAATAGTTTCTTCGGGATTATTAGCACAATATTTTTAAAAATAATAAATTTAATTTAAAATTCATGTGATTTAATTTTAATTAAAAAATGTAATTATTTACATGTGTGTGAAGTTAAATTATAAAATTTATAACCTTAGCCACATTCTGTTACGATGACAGAGCTATGTTAATCACTTAACATAACCAATGTTAATACAAGAAATCTAATAGGTATAAAAGTTTCCGGACGATTTTTAAATAAAATAAAAGTGATTAGAAAAAAAATTATTGAAGAACACTTCTAGTAGTGTCTTTATTAAACCCCAATAGTCAAATATATAAACATTTTGTTTGTTAAGAAATTATAGAGGTTTTTCTAAAAACACCTCTTTGAGGACCAAAGTCCTTTTTAAAATTTCAAAAGTGGTGTTTTTAGAAAAACCTCTATAATTTCTTAAAAAACAAAATGTTAATATATTTGACTATTGGGGTTTAATAAAGACACTACTAGAAGTGTTCTCCAATAATTTTTTTCTAACCACTTTTATTTTATTTAAAAATCGTCCGGAAACTTTTATACCTATTAGATTTCTTGTATTAACATTGGTTATGTTAAGTGATTAACATAGCTCTGTTATCGTAACAGAATGTGGCTAGGGTTATAAATTTTAAAATTTAACTTCACACACATATTATTTACTATTTTTCTATAGTTTTATATTTTTCTATATAATATATTTATTTACCTTAATTAAATCGCTGGTCAAACAGAGAAGGTGTTATAAATAAAATTTAGTACAAATTGTATTGAAGAAGTATAATTCCGACAAGCTAAATGGCTTAGGTTATTACTATATACACTTATACTTATACATCATGACATAATCAATAATCGAAATTGCAACTAACGTTTGTGAATAAAATAACCTCACAAACGAATTTTATATCCGCCACATTACGTGAAGTCAAATACTCAAATCCGCTCTCCCGAGTCTTTTAGACGGAATTCTGCTGAATTCCCTGCGAGTCATTTTTCATTCAACTCGCATTATCATCTTATCTTTAAAACTACTATTGCCCACAGCATTTTAAACAATCAGGTATGTGATGAAAATCGATTTCTAAATCAAAACGAGATAAAACCAAAAAAGGTTGCGATTTGCTTGCTATTGTTTTTTTTTAAATACCTTCAATGTAGTTTTCAATAACTCTCCATTTAATTTCTATAATTACTTTCGGGTAACTTCTTCATTATTGTTTAAAAAATATCTCTGCTTTGTGCTTAATTTTTTGGGCGTGGGACTTCCCATGCAAAGTAAATTTTTATGATCGTGCTACTTAGTAACTATAATAGCCCTGCAAAAAAAAGAAAAAAAAAATAGAAATTACCTTAAACTTTCATTTCACTATACAATATACAATATAGAATATAATCCACCAGCACAAAAGCATTATTATTAATAGCAAACTCTTTCAAATTGATTTCAATTTTCCTTTACTAATTAAATGCGTAACTTTTTTGGAGAGGGTTGTTCGTATCAATGTGGCACTAGCGAAATATTGTAAACTTTTACCCTTCGAATAAAATAAAAAAATAATATTCAAGCTCCCCGTTTATACTTAAATCCTTTTAAAAGAATATTTATGATTATTTACAACAATTTCTTATTTACATAAGTTTCTCAAAACGCTTACATATATAAAAAGAGATCCACTTATGTGTGGATCTCATTTTGTGCAAATTAAATCTTTAAACAAATTATTTTGTAAAGGAGCACAAGTTTCAGTTTAATTTATTTAACTATTCTTATTTTAGTAATTTCTTTGTCTGGGACAAATTCAAAAAACATGTTTTTTTCTACTCCCCACCCCATGATTAATATCGGTTCAATCTGTGTAAAAGCACTTGATGCGATACACAGTTTCGAGTGCTATAAATGCCTTTTACATAAAACATTAATCTGGTTAATTGGAAGTATATTAAAATAAATATTGAATTTTTTTTCGTAATCTACATTGTGTTATTTTATATTTCCCTACAATTTAGCGAACAAGTTGCTTTAAAGCAGTCAAAAAATGTATTACAAATGACAAATCCTATAGAATTCTATTTTGAGTTGCAAGCATTGGCAACAAAATAGTTATGTTCTTAAATCCAGTGGCCTATTTTAGAAATATTACCCCATGCTTTATTTGTTTATTTAATTTCATCCGCTATAGGCTGCGTCATCACTTTTAAATAATTTTAGTTTTTGCAACTTTTCTCCCCGGTCACAAAAAAAAAAAAAAAAAACAAACAATAACGAAAAAAGCAATAGTAAATTTTTCTGCGCTATTCACAGTCAAACTGAAGACGAAGACGTATAAAATCTTAAGAAATATATGAAAAAAAAAAAAAACAAAAGAATTAATGGCAGTGGAAATAAAAACTACTTGGGCTGGCTGACTAAGCTACTTTCAATATCTTTTGTTGTGGGTTGAAAAAAAAAAACAAAACTTTAGTAGTTGAAAATAAAAAAAAAAGGGCAAAAGAATTTGAACTAAATTCATTTTACCTCAATTCTTTTTAAGGCAGGACAAAGTCCCAAACAAATACAAACTCACTTAAAAAACATTTTATTGTTTTCGAACAATAGAACAACGAAAAGAGAAAAACACTAAAAGAAATCATCTTTGAATCTCACAGTTTAAATGACGACTTTACATACGGAATTACTTTGAACTTCCTTAAAAATGTTCTGCTAAAAACATTTTCATTTTTACTCTTCTTTCAGTATGATCTTCCTTAATTTTTTTGTTTTTTTGTTTAACGTAAACAATTTATATTGATTTCATTTTGTTTTTCCCTTTTTTCGAATCAAGTTACTTTTAACTAATGTTTTTTTTATGTTTTTTGCAAACTGACTCATTCCATATTAACTGAATACATAAGCAAAACAAGTTAATACGCAACTGTATTTTTTAGCCGTTTTATTTCATAATAATTTCAAAACTATAAACTAAATATGAATTTAGTTTTTTTTCATTTACAATTTATAATTAGTGTAAAGGCACTTTTGGATGGTTGATTATTCTAATTTTTATTTTATTGACGAAAAAATATTATGAAAGGAAATGCTTTAAAAGTACAATATGGAAAAACTAATGTTCTACGAATAATGTACTGGCGAAACTTGTAGCGAAGCAATTAAACAGCTTTCTTTGCAGCTACTCACATTTTGCACTTGATCAACCAGAGGGTATAACTCTTTTCTTAATATTCTATAAAATTTAATTGTCACAAGAGTTTAAATCAATTAAAAAAAAAAATAAAGTTCACGAAAAACGTTGTTAAAAAGGGTAAGAAAAAAAGTGTAGTAATTGTGTTTTGAAGTTTACCATACACTTAAGTGTGCCTGTTTTTCTTTTTATTTTCGTATTGTTGCAGCGACGCTGCCGCTTCTTTTAAATTCGCCTTGACTGAAATCAAAATAATACCTTTTTTTATAAAAATAAACGACGCTTTCAAGATGTATCAATACTAGATCAAGGCGAATCAATTACCAGGTGGCAGCGTAGGCGAATTCATTATATTTTGCTGGTAAATATTACTGTCAAACTTCATATAAAAAAATTATACACAAATTTTTTATATATGGAGTTTGACAGTAGTGTTCACGGCGGAAATAAACGAATTCGCCTACGCTACCACCTGGTAATTGATTCGCCTTGTACTAGATAGACGTATCACTGGTGTTCGACATTTAGCGTTTAGGCGAATTCGACATCGCGACCACCTAGTATTTTTTCGCCTTGGATTACAACTTAATCACGAAAATGGTCTCATATGTTGTTTTAGAAATGATTGAGTTATCGGAATGCAATAAAATTTACAGTAGATAGAAACTGATGTTGTTAATGGATTTCTTTTAATAATTTTAAGTTAATACCCTCTTGTTCTTGTTGATTAACAAAATAATATTTCATGTCGATTTGTGCGATGTTTTTTATGTACGATGTATACATGAATACATCTTATTTATAGCTTTACATCATAGCTTTATTTATATACAGCCCAATTATAAACAAAAATTCCGTACGAGTTTTTTCACTTTTCCTTTTTCTCCGATTATAAATTTTTTCCCCTTTCGATTGACTGCGGAAAGGGAAAAAAATTCGGGGGAAAAAAGTAGGTATTATAAATAATAAAATAAAAATAATATGAAAATAAACAAAAAAACTCCCTTCAAATTACGATGATGCCACATTTTCATATTTTTATTCCCACGGAATTCATAATTGGAGGAATCTTTTCTCGTGAAAAATTTTTTCCGTGGGAAAGAAATTCCGTGAGAATATTCATAATTGGGCTAATAATTAAACACCGTATGTTTTTTTTTTTTGTTTAAAAATATTTTATACATTTTTGTAAATTCTCTTTTTTTCATTTTTTAGATTCCTTGACAACAACGCACACAACGTCATATTCATTGTCAATAGATTTTATAACAACGGCACCGCAATTGAACTCTTTACCATATTTTGACTTCGATGTGCAGCGAAATATTACAGTTACAGTGGGCCAAACAGGTTTTCTACATTGTCGCGTTGAAAGATTAGGAGATAAGGACGTAAGTATTTTAAATAATTAAACAAGAAAAAATCGGAAAGTGAAAAAAATCCGGGGGAAAAAAGTAGGTATTCTAAATTATAAAATAAAAATTATATGAAAATTAACAAAACAAACTCCCTTCAAATTACTGTGATGCCACTTTTTCATTATTTTTCCCCACGGAATTCATAATTGGTGGAATCTTTTCTCGAGAAAAATTTTTTCCGTGGGAAATTCCGTGAGAATATTCATAATTGGGCTGATTGTAAAACATTTAAGAATTCAGTTTTTTAACAAATTTTTTTACTGCAAATTTAAGCAAAAGAGAATTAAAGCATTAAATTAAATTTCTTAAAGGCAATAAAAAGTAGCCATTGTTCTATAGTGCGCTTCAAGTAAAAATTTTAGTTTAGTTTTCGAAATGTCTGTAGGTTATTTGAAAACTGAAAAATAATAAAATGCAAGCAGATAAACCAACTGGTCATCTTATTTATAGTGAAAGATCAACATAGGCGGCATGCAAACGCGAGCGGCAATCAGCTGTTGATTTTGCCGCTTGAATTTATTTTTTATAGGCAAATGAACGCGGCTTATTGACGTAGTAGTTTGTGTAAAAAAAAGAAATAGAACAGTTTTTGACGCAGAAATAAATAAATTAAAATAAAATCGCTAAAAATTTTAAAAGGACAAATATATAAAATGAATACCGATTTAGTGAAGGAAAGAAAACCAAAAAGAAGACTATAGATGTTTTGACAAATTAAAGCGGCAAAACAAAACGTTAAACTAAATTTAAAATTGGCGCTCGACAAGTTAAATTAATTTTAACGTATTAAAACTTTTGTATGAATATTTTTATTAACAAACTTATTTTTTTCAAATAGGTAATAGGCTGACTTCCAAAACGTCAGTTGCTTTGTATTCGAACAATGTATTGTATTTCATAATGGCGTGGTACAATGCATACCATTCCAAAATGTCGGAGACAAGTATTAGAAAAGTTGCAACCGAGTAACTAGCGCATCAGTTTCTAATTTGATGCCTTGTTTCGCAACTTTTTATATGTACAAAATCTAAGTACCGCAGCAAAACTGTATACAAACTTTGTATTAATACATTTTGGAAGTCAACCATACTGTTGCCGCATGCCGCTTGCATTGGCCTTTCACCATTAGTCTTATTTACAGCTTACACTGTGTAATTTTAAAATCCTGTAACCAAAAATAAAACTAATTTACGTTAATTGTGCTTGATTCCTTAAAAAATCATGAGATGTTTTACCCACAATAACACATTTCATTTTTTAGCTTTAAATAATAAATATTAGAATCCAATGAAATAATTACTTTTAAAGGAATCAAGTATAAATAACGTAGATAAACATGAAAAGTAATAAATTTTCATATTGATAATAAAAATAAAACTGTTAATTTTTTAATATTTTCCATATTTTGTCAGTTTAATTTGACGCAACAGTAAGGAGTCATAGAGTTTACTGGGAGAAGTAATATTCTTCTTCTTCTTCTACGTGTTGTTTTAGGACACAAATAACAAAATTGTACATAAAATCAAACAGATCAAAATGTAATCTATTTAATGATAATAATAATACGATAACAATAACTTTGAATTTAAACTATTAGAAGTAAACTGTCGTTTGCAGGTTCCAAAGGCCCGTATGAGCTCAAGGCGTTTCTTGTTGCTGCTGACTTACTGATGTCAAACATGATCATTTTTAATTTCTTTTGAATTTTTCCTAAATCAATTTGCATTTTTATTTTCTCGCTGCATTTGTTATTGTTTTCTATTATCGAATAATGAAAAAAGTGTAAAAATAAAAAAAAAAATTATTATTAAAATAACAGCAGTTCACGTTAAAGGTATTTTATTTTTTGGAACTTACTACTGACACAGAGAAAATTCATAGATTTCAGTTTACATTGACATGTTGGATCATCTCCTTGTACACCCTGTTGGTGTTCATCATTTTTGAGCAGTGTCAAATGATCCCGTTGTTGACAACACATTTTAGCAGTTTGACTTATTGACTCCTCCCTTGTTGCGGTAGATGAATTTGCATTTTTATCATTTTTAATTTGCTTTGATGACTCATATGCCGGCTTGTGATTCTCTAAAATTAAACGTATGTCACGAGCTGACTGCCACCATCTAGAATAAGTTAAATAAATGTTTATGCACACACTTGCCATCACACATAGAAAAATAAAATATAAATTTACAAATTACAAATTATAATATTTTTCCCAACAAAACTCAAACAAATTCTAACAAGATTAAGTCAGAAAGTAAATAAAAAAAAATAATAAAAAAATCCATACAAAATACAATAAACTTTACTTAAATAACCCGTAAACAAGCAGACATCTTAAATCTTTCGTTTGTGTCAAGTAACAAAAAAATGTATTCACTTTGTATATGAAAATTAAACTGCCTTTCAGGTTAAATTGCAACAAAAAATAATAATATTTTATTACAGAAACCATTAAAATATACCAAAGGGAACTAACTTTTTACATTCAAATTATTTGCTATAGAAAACTTTAATAAATTGTATGGAAAAAATTAGATTTTAATTGGAAAATAGGTGCGCCGGCCGATTTATAACAAAGAAAAAAGAAATAGAAAAACTTCAAGCTTTTGAAGAAAATCCACAAACCATCCCATATGTCTATCCCCAAATAACTATTTTTCAAGAACTACGATTTTAGTTTCAATAGGCCCCAGGATCTGTAAGATTTTTCCAAATGTAAAAAAAACGTTTAAATGGTAAATTTTTAAGAAGAGAGCACATGTCTACAGTAAAAATTTAAATTGGAAAGGCATGAATTCTGTATTCAGATTTTTCCTTACACGTGAAAATAAACACATTTTGAATTAATAAACTATTGCTCCCCAAATACGAAATTTACGACGACGGAAGCCTGATAACGATCCGTAACATAATTTGTTATTTTTTTTTAGGAATTTATTTGCAATCGCCGCAATATGATATGAGATATCGTAAACAAATTCGATTTGTTTTCCCTTAGCAAACTACAAAAAAAAAAAAATTTGTATTGTTGTGGATAATTAGAAGTTTTATTAAGACGGTAAAAAATAATCTTTTTCTTCCGGTTTGTGGAAATAGTTATTTCGATTAGCACAATTTAACAAAATGGTCGTCGGGAAATGTCATCCTACAAATAATCAAACACAGTGAATTTATTTAATAAAATTTTTGCTATAAGCAAGGAGTCATACTCATACATACGACAATTTGTATTGGATTATCCCAGCAAAGAAAATAATTAAATTTCAAGTTGAGAACACAGCATGAAAGTGTCAAGAAATTTCGAACCAATTAGACTTCATATGCAAAAATTCGTCAGCTTGGCGAATAGTGCAAGAATGATGGTTCATAATTATCTTCTTTGCTCTCTAGTTAGACTAACAATAACGAGTTTTTCTTCATCAGAAAAAAAGTTAAAAAAAAGAATATACGATGAGAACAATGAAGAGTACACCACTGCAAAATTTTTGCTCATCAAGTTAAGCAAATGTGAATATAACCCACTTTTATATTATAATCAAAAATTAGAGATCTAATACTCACCGGTACCAGGGCATTAATTGCGCCTTAATTATCATGTAAACGTTAATTAAATAAACGATCAACTGTTAAATAAAAGTAAAAAAGATTACTTGTTCAAAGTAAATATTTAATGTTTTATCTGTACCGTGGTAAATAGAAAAAATATCAGCCAGCCTTTAGTCCACACGCGACCCAAACCATTTATATTCCCTTGTAAAATATAATATTGTACTGCTACCAGGAGAGTGCCAACAATTCCAAATGCTATTAAAGTCAATAATAAAAACATTTGACAATCTTCCTAGAGAAATGTTATTGAATCTATAAAAACGAATATTTATGGAACCAATTAAAAATTATTTACCTGTAGAGCTCTGCGACTCATAGATCGGGAGTACCACATGCTTAAGGATTGGTAAAGGGTGTATCTGCAAAAACAAAAGGATTTTTTTACTTTAAAAGAATCGCCAACTCGAAAGCTGCACTGTGTTTGTTTCGTAATTGTTCTAGAATGCTTTAAAAGTTTGTAAGTTTTAAAGAAAAGATCTGTTTCTAATAACGAATTTTAGATTATGCCATTAATACTCTCAGAAATATTCGTTGTAAGTACGTGATGAAAAAAAAATAATTTATTAAAATTTGATTTTTCGAGAAATGCAAATTCTTTAGCACAATAAATCCAGATCGCCTTTTAGCAACACGTAGACGGCTTCTACAGGATTCTTTATTAATTTTTATGTGAAAATATGTGTGTGTGTTTTTTTTGTTTGTTTTTTTAGATTAACGGGGCAGAGAGGCATGATGATGAGTTTTTTATGATTTTCTCTCATTTCCTTTGAACTCATTTGTATTCCTATTATTTACTTTATTTTACTTACGTTGATTTTTTTAAGTGTCAAGCTGATTGAAATGAATAAATTTTTAATAAAACTAACGATGTATTGCGATTATTAACTCTGCAGAGAAGCCATGAAATTCTATGGATTATAAATCTTTCGGCACTTTTAGGGAGGCAAGCGATTTTAATTGATTTCTTGATTACGGAATCTTGAAAATAAAATTGGCTCTAAAGTTACATGCAGCTTATTTGACATCTGTCAATTCAAATTACTAATTGGAAGCAAAAGCTTAAAACCTTAAATTCCTTAAATAATTTCAAATATCATTTCTATAATAAGGGAAGCATTAAAATGAACTCTTTTTCGTGTCCATTAAAATTCTGTATTAAAAATGAAACAAGGAATGTTTTTCCTTAAAACAATTTTTTTTTATACATTGCTGCCAAAAGGACAATATGAAGCGTAAATATTCGCAGCAGGCAGAGGAAAGTGATAAGATAAAAAATAATCCAAAAGCATGAATATTTTAATGATTTTATTGTTTGAATTGTTGGTTATAAGTTCAACGCATCCTTTTTCATTGAACATTTTTATGTAAATAAAACTTTAAATTTTTTTAATTACCCAAAACCAAAAAAAAAAAAATTACCTTAAAGCTTGCTCGGTGTTGTACTGAAACTGGCATAATTCACACGTTGTACATCGCGACATGCTGATCCATCTTTCCAGACAATCAATATGTACATAAGTTAACGAACCTTTGCATAAACAAGGTGAAATAAGTCTAATGGAAGAGAGAAAATATATAAAAGTTTATAAAAATATCACGAAGATTTTGATTATATTTTATTTCACTGTTTCTTGTTTTCTAGGATTAAAGTTAGCAAGACATTAAATGGGCAATTTTTGACAACTTTCGTATGCGTTTATTAAACTAACGCTGATGCCTTATTTCATTTGTGTATGTCAATTAAGAAACTGTCAATCAAGAGCTTTGAATAACAAATTTTACAACAGTTGTGACGAGATGGTTGATAATGGCTTCCAGGACAATTAATGAAATTTTAAAATTTGCCCATATATTCTTTAGCTTTGTTCGAATGATTGATTTGTTTTTAACAAAAACAAAAAAAAAAATTTCATACTTCTCTGGATTTTCATTGTTGTGACAGAACCGACACACAAATGATTCTATTGAATGTAATGATGCGCCATCTGTCCTCTCAGCATTAGCAAGGCCACTCAAATCTTTTGAATGATTATCCGAAAAATTGGTGCAATATCCAGATGTTCCTGGTAAAGTGTCTACAAGGCGATCAGGGGGAGCCGGTTTTGAAATTTCCCCTAACTCAGCAGCGCTGTCTAACAGTAAAAGTTTTTGATTGCATATGTTTTTTTATTAAATAATTTAATTTACCTTTTGTCAAATTGTCCATTTCGTTTAAATGAAAGTTGAATTATAGTTTTTTCGCTTACGTTCGGTATAAAAGATATGCAGCCCTTTTGAGTATTTATTTTTTTGTACAGATAATTTATTTACAAATAAAAAATCAAAAAACTTATACATATTTTAAAAATGAAAGCATTTTCAAATAGAAAATTTGGATTAAAGGTGAGTGAAGCCACAAGAATTATAAGGTTAGATTTTTCTAGGTTGGCCCAATATTTTAGACGCAAATCGAAATCGCATTTACAATTTTTTGTTGCAAAATTTTTGGTCGACGAAAAGTTTTCTATTTCTCTTTGAGTCTCTCACCAGCCAACTGTACGCAGCTTTGTGTAAATATACCGTTATGGTGTAAAAAGTATTTTGTCATCTATAGTTTGAACAAAAAATTAAAAAATAAGGGCAATCAATTATGAGTATAAGATTGGTTGGTATCCTAAAAATGCGAAAACAATAAAATATTTTTTATCTTCTGTTTTTCGAAATTTTTATAAGACTGTTCGCAAAAATTTTCTAAACGAGTTGTTCGCTGAGCATTCAGATACAGCACATGAAACCTGTACAAACATGTCTTTAATTTTATAGTCGTATAAAATTTGAAATTATTCTGAATGATGTATTTCGTTTACGTTTTGCAAAGAAATTCTAAAAGATTGGCCTTTTAGGAAATATTATAAATAATTAAACGGGGTTAAAGAGTTTGTTTGCTGTCTGCTTTAAGTAGACCAGTTTAAGTTTTGGTTGAGATGTTGTTATGCTTTTGGTATTGTTATTTGTTTACCAGACTTTTCAAGAACATTTTTTATTCAGTTCGTTTAAGTTTCATTCTTCTCTCCGATGCTGTTTATTTGCCAATGTAGAGTTGTAATTTGATTTGTATATTTCTACTCTCACATTGTATTATAAAGATTTTATTTTTTTTAATTTTTTTCCATCTTGCGCTTTTTCCCATTTCAATTGAGGTGTTAAAAAAATCTTGTTGAATGTTTGTAAAACTCTTCTTTTATCCAATTCTGCCATAAAGAAGATTGAATGAACGAAACCATGACTGTATTGTTTGGGGTTTAGGAAAAATTTGTTAACGTTGGTTGCATATTTAAAACGTATCTGCCTTTTAATTGTTCGAAATTTGTTTTAAACAGTAAAGATACAATAGCAAAAAAAAAAAAAAAAAAAAAATTAAAACGAATACCCAACAGTATAAAGTTTTGTATAACTGTTAGAAAAATGTGATGCATGATTATTTTTAAGTAAAAGTTTCCATTTATTTTATTTCTTAAAAATAGTTTTAATTGTGATGGTTTTCAGAAATTTAAATTATTAAGTTTGCTTGAGCCTCTTGTTTATTGCAAAATTTTAAGCACTGGCAAGTAGGGAATTTTAAAACTCATTAAAACTTATGCAAGACGTAACTTTGTATGTTTGTATGAAAACTAACTTTTAGAAAATGGCAGTAGAAGCCATAAACACAGCTGTCCGATGAGAAATTACAATTTTTTCTGTTAAAACAAAAGGAAACTGGCATTTAAAAAATATAAAAATTTAAAAATCAAGTTAAAATACACAAATACATACATATACATATGTATGTGTGTACATGTCTATATGTGGCCTCCCAGTTAGCATTTGGAAGATTGTTTTTACAAAAATCACCAAAGTGAGTCTTTTAAGACTACCCAAGATGACTTAAAACTGATTAATCAGTTGTGCGTTTAAAAAGAGACTCGAATATAATTCCGACAAACGCAAAGAAAGTGACTTGTTTTAAAACCAAAAAGTACAAAAAGCAAATGCTTGAAATTCGACTGTTTTTAGAATTTTTTTAGAGACATATAAAACGCAGATTAACGATGAAAAAATGATTCAAATAAAACTAATTTTTTTAAAATTCATTTTTTTAAATTTGAATTTTAAGAAAATTACGAATAACATGCTAACGAATGTAACACTACGTCTTGACGAGCAATTGATTGGTTCGCACATGAACAAAACGTCAGCAGAATACGTTTCAAACATTTGTTCATGTTTGTCTGCGTGGAGGAACTTGGTGATGTTATACTTCGTTTTCTCGCTATTTGAAAACGACATGACATCGACAACGATGGTCTACACAAGCCATTTTAATGTGCGCACATGAAATTGTTCAATGTTTGAACAAATCAATGGCTCGTCAAGACAGCGTGTAATAAACAATGAGCAAAACTTAGTTTGCAATGTTTAATTTTGGGAAAATATAATAAGAAATGTTCGTATAATATGGTTCGAAGAAGACTCGCATACGGTTAGTAATGTGATCAATAATTGACTCGAAAAAGTATCGTATTTGATTAAAAGTACGATTGAAAACAGCATCGAAAATGAGTCGAAAACGCGAGTCATAAGGGACTCGTTCAGAAGAATCGCGGCTAGGGTACCATTTTCTACCGACAAAACAATCATTTTTGACTCTAAAACGAGCGCATAAGCGATTATTTTAATCGTGTAGAAGAGTTCAAAAAGACTCGATTATGATCAATAATTCAAAAAAATGCTACCTGGGCTTAAAACAATCTTTTCAGAGGAAATTAAACGGAGGGTTTACAAATTTCCAACATTTTTTAAATAATAATTATAATCATTACTAATGGAAACATGCAAACTATTCGAATAAATATAAAAGTAACGTTGATTTAATCGTTTGACATCAATAACTCGAAAATCGACAAAAATCGTCTGACGCTGCTATTGATGAGAACCACTAAATGGTTTTGTATTACGGCGTGCATTTTTATAATAAATACATAATAATATATACATATGTATGTATGAATTAATGTACATAAATTTTTCACAAACTTCAATCATTAGGATTAATGAATACACAAAAAGTTCATGCAAAAAAATAAACATTTATAGAAAAAATTTATGCACAGGATAATTAAATATCTGAATTCAACATATTTATCATCAGGATTAACAATAAAAGATTTGTTCAAAAGGTGTTTTATTAGATTTTATTTTCCAACAAATTTTACTACAATATCAGGTAATTTTGTTAAATTTTATTTATTATGGTTATAAAATATCAGTGAATTGTTAAAAGGTGCAAAAAGAGAATTAAAAGCAAAAAGCAACTTCTGAAAAATTATTTATTTCCATCAACATTTTTTTATATTCTCGCCTGCCTGAAAGAAAGTCATTAACATTTCTTCATATTTGTTAAAGTTCTGACATTTAAATATTTTTTGCCACCCTATAGCTTTTCATTTATTGTATTGGCTTGGTCAAGAATCTTCAAAAGCAACACTGTGTGACGGCACCAATTTATTAAATGAAAAACAATATTAAGGGAAAAACATGGTGCCGCATTAAATTGCAATGTGTAACGCGCGAGTGCCTTTCATGTTTCCGAATTACGTGATTTGAGCTGCTGCTGCTAAAAGAGATTTTAAATACCAACATTTTTAGTCAAATTGAAAAGAGATGAAAATAATGAAATAAATAAAAGAATGTTCTTGACATGAATCGTATGCCCTTTATTGAGTTTTTTTTCGTTTTGTTTTGTTTTGTTTTTATGTAAATTTCTAACACTCAAAAATATGTTTGCGTTTTTTCTGTTAAATGTTGCGTCATACATTTATCATCCAATTTATACAAAATTTAATTGCAAATTTTTATTATTAAAAATTAAAATGCTTTTTCAGTTTAAGAATTTAATAACGAAAGTGTCTTCTACTTATCTGTAAATTGTTAAGGATTTAAATCTTTTCTAGTCGCTGTGGCGGTCTGTTGCCTTCATGTTCCTTCAAGTCTTGTTGTAAGATTTTTATAGTTACTTTGTGAAATTCGTTATGTGAAACATCGTTTATCATAATCCACTTGTTTTATCTTTTTGTTTTTTTTTTTTGTAATTCCAACAAAAGCGATATCATTTCTCACAATTTGTAAGTAATATATTTATTTGAAAAATTGCTGGGTTATAATTATTTCATACGCATTAGATGACTTTTCATCGTCGTAAAATGAGAAATATTATTTTTAAATAAAATTACTGAAATTGATTATTGTGTGTAAAGGTAATTCGTATACACATTTCGTTTGTTGCTTAACTCAACTTATCAGGGAACCCTTAATAACATTAATGACAGAGAAGCTAAAGCGGCCCTTTACTAATTAAAAAAAATTTAACAGACCAAATGAGAAGTGAATCAAAAGATTTAAATAAACGCAAGCATCAAAAATTAAACAAAATATTAAGAATCAATAATGGCTTAAAATAATTATGCAGTTTAAGGTGAAATTTATTTGTTGAGCTGAGCAATCAATGAAATGGCCGAAAAGTAACGAATTAAAAAAAATGGAATGGACTTATTTTGCCTTTATTTTAAAACTACTTAATACTTTTTACTTTTTAATTCTATTTGAGCAGCAAGCAATTAACCATGCCTTTTTTATTTATTTATTATTACATTCTTATTTATGTAGTATTTTTATAACTGATTTGTTATGTTAGCGTACTTACATACATACATAGGATTCATAAAAATTTACATTTCAAAAGTATGAAAATAAAAAGTCAAGTTGAAAACTCCAGAAATATTTGAAATAATTAGTTGTGACTTGTCAACAGTGTACATTTTGCTGTGCTATAAATATTAGATAAATAGTGGTATGAAGGGCTCGCTGCCTCAAAAAACCAAACGCATGAACAGAGATAAAGCCATTTGAATTAATTTAAATTAGTGTTTTGTTCTTTGTTTCACACAAAATTATATCAAAATTAAGTACCAAAACAAGACAACAGCTCTAACAAAACCTTAGTCACTCAATTATAAAAACAATGTGAAAATATGGAAAAATTGTTTTTAACACATACATATATACATATATACACAATAGGAAGATGAAAACAATTAAGAAAGAAGACGAAGAAAAAATAAAAAATATAATAGAAGGAAATTAGAAAAAAGAAAAGAAAAATAATGACAATTTGTGAAAACAAAAGTAATCCAGTAAAAAATTATTGGAAGTCATGACATTTATTGTATTTCGTATTTTCAAATGAAAATATAACGTCCCCCATTAGACAGACATAAAAATGGTGGAATGGAATTAAGGAAAGCGAAATGAAATTTTCAGCTCTGCTTTTTACATGGACGAGTGCAGACGGGGAATTTTTTCGCCATTTTTATTCCCTTTCGTTTTCGGTGGACATAAAATATGAAAACATTTTATTCCAGATTGCTGGTCTTACGTTTTTGTTTTTAACCCCTTTAGCTTTTTATGTATGTATTTAAGCTACAGTTTAAATTGCAAGTATTAAAGGTGTTCAAGACTCCTGGCCTCGGTTGCTTCAGATGTCTTGAAATACAAAGGAAAAGTCAAATGTCATCAATGACATTATCAATGACCGTCGGTCTTTTTCATAAATAAAACTAATAGATTTTTAAAAGATTAGTAATGTAATAAAATTTCTTTATTTTTTAATACCACATCGTAAGTTTACAATTCAGACGTATTTTCTAAAGTAACCAAATCACCAAATCGCTTTAGACTGTAAAGAAAGTTCTAAAGCATGCTTTTCTAGAAATATTGACATATGTATGTACATACACATATCGCTAATTTACTTATAGAACGAAAAAGGCCATTGTGCATACGTTTTATCTTTTCGTCTTTTGTATTTTCCACGTTTTAAGAGAATAAGTCACTTAACGACTTATTCTCTTAAAACGTGGAAAATACAAAAGACGAAAAGATAAAACGTATGTATGATGAAAAATATTATTCGGTAAAATTCTATCTTTCTTTTCACAAATAACGATACAATTTAGTTTACGACACAGTATCGGATATATTTTTACAGCAATAATATCATAATTCAAACATCCCACGCACTTTGTCCAAGACCTCCCCTTTAATTAATAATTAATGAAAGTTTTCTTAAATGGACTTTTTATTTATGAACCATTTTATTAATTGCAGTCTGATATTTTTCTCGATGGCGGGAACGAGTCAAAAACTTAAACTGCGATTATCTCGAAATGAATTTTTTTGAGTTATGACATTCTAGAAGTAAATCAGCGATAATTTCTTTTTTTTTCATATAGAAAATAACAGTTTTCAAATATTAGTTTTTGTATATAAAAAAAACTGTGGATCTATTCGCTATGTAACAAAAGAATTTTAGAGATAGGCCTCGTAACAAAAGTATTCTTAAATTTACAACACTCACATGGTTATCACTTTCACTGTGAAGTTGTGTCACATTATCAGGTCGTCATTCTGTAGACAGAAAAGTTTCATAAACAATTACGACTAATCCGCTCGTGTTGATTTCTGATTTCTGATTTCCATTTTCGACTGATTGGCTGGTGTAAAGCTTGTACATTTTCCCAGCGATTTATTAAGGGCAGATTAAATTTATCGGATTCGGGAATTTCTATAGTTGACATTCCTCTTAAAAAGAGTCCTGGTGTGAGGAGCAAAATATGAAATGGGTCATGGCTTACAGCGAATAATGGGACCGCTTGGGTGACTGAAATACCAAGATTTTGGTATTTTACTCCTAACACTCTTTGAGGCCGCTTCAATAAATCGTCAGAATTCTTTAAGAAGTTGTTTATTAGCCTCTATAAATTAACGATCATTGTCGAAGTAGACTTCTTAGGGCATCCGCTTCGGCTTATAAATCTAGCAAAGACTGCCAGAAAATTTTGGTAGAGAGATCGGTACAATATGTTTTTATTCCGTTACTCTCAGTTGATATGGTTGGTCACATTCCGCAACTGTGACAGAAAAATATACTTTGATATAGAAATTTTTATACTTAGAATATTTCTTCCACAAAAAACAAAAATCGAACAAACAACAACAAAAACAATTTTAAAAACACAAAAACTTTCGAGATGACTCTCTAACTTAAGTTGCTATTAATGCCTTAGTAACAACAACAATTCAGATCTAAACATCACATTTTATACGTTTATGCTTGCAAGCAAATTTACAAACACAAAAAAAAATACATACATACACACATACATTCATTTATTTTAATCACATTTAACTTGCAACTTTGCATACAATTTTAAATTTAAAATTGTGCAGGATGAAGTTTGTGTGTACGTATATTTGTGATTTCGGTTTTGGTTTCTGTAACCCTTTAAGATTTCGTAAACCATCTTTGAATATTGGAAAACATATGATCTATGAAATTTTTTAAGGATTTAAAGGATATTAATGGAAATATAAACACATACTTATTCAAGTCAATTACTGTTATTGTGTGCACCTTTTAAAGTTAAAATAATAATTTTAAAATAGATTGTAAATATTTTCTTTTTTTAGGTTTCATGGATAAGAAAACGAGATTTACATATCCTGACAGCGGGTTCCACAACGTACACGTCAGATCAAAGGTTTCAGGTAAATTCTTGTATTGAAATGATTGTTTATAAATTTTTGTTCAGACAAAATCCTAATGAAATTAAAAATTTTAAATTGTCATAGGTTTTACGGCCCGAAAACTCCGGAAATTGGACTCTTCAAATAAAATATCCACAACCCAGAGATTCGGGTATTTATGAGTGTCAAATAAATACCGAACCAAAAATGTCACTGTCTTACACGTTCAATGTAGTGGGTAAGTGTCGTGTTGTAGTGTTATCTGGCACGTAAACATTTTTTTTCTAAATTCTTTACTTAAGTTTAAATTCTTCTTAAATCGAACAATAATCTTTTATAAATTCAGCCAGAGCAAGTCAAAAATGAATTATCATTTTTGCTGCACACATTGCGTTTCTTCTCTGTGGTGGTTGACTACACAGGCCTACGGAAAAAATTTTGTTTGAAACCTTTTTTAACTTTAATAGCTGATATTTATAGTGCTAAAATTAAATCCGGCATTAGTTTTTTTATCACCCATAGTTTTCCAGCAACATGCCTTAAATTATAAACCCCTATACGGTGTATAGGGGCCCAAGATATATCCAGATCACCAAGTTTATTTTTAAAGTATAATAGATAAACCTTTTTGACAAATTCCTTGACGTTGTTTTTGTTTTTTTTAATCACAAACTCACCACAAAAATAATAAAAAGTGTCATCAGAGTTTTTACAGCCATGATTATACATTGTGAAGTTAGGTTGACAGTAACCAAAACATCAGCTGTTAACAGAATAAAGAGTCAATTTTATTTGACCAGCAAAGGTGTTTCATCAGTGCTACCAACTCATCCACACCAATAAACCTAGATTTTAGTTATTAATTTAAAATATTAAAGCTGCTCAATTCTTTTTAAAATCGATTAATTTAACAAATTTAACTTTAAAATCGAAAGAAATTGTGGGTGATACAGCTTTTTTAAAATCATATTTAGATTCAGCACCCTAAAAACTATAAAAATAAAGTATTTTTTGCAAAAAAATTTTTCGTTGTTGTAAATGTAGATGTGTCAGCTGATCATTTTTGATATACGAAAAGCTATGCAAATGCTTAGCCGACTGAAATGTCACTTAACCGTAACGTTTGAACCTGCTGAAAATAGAATTTCAACACAAGGTTACGTGACTGATGTAGCCAGTGATGGCAAATACTATCACAAATTGAAGTGAAGTACAACTTTTAAGTTGTTAAATTTTATGACAAACAATATAATTTTAAATAAATTATGAAGTTTTCTTTTTAAAATTAAATGTTATTCATGTAATGTTTTGTGTAATTGTTAGGCTGAGCATAATTTATGCAAATGTTATATTTTTCATTATTACAATAAAATATAATTTTTGTACGATTGAAATATTTACGTACTTTTTACACAAAATTGCAAAGTGGCCATCATTGGTTTGAACAGCTGTGTGTTTTTATTTATTTATAAACTGAAATATAGAAAAAAAATAATGGACTACAAAAAATTAATGATTCTTGTTCAGGCAAATGAATGCCTTTACAATAAACATTCTCCAGAATACTAGAATTCAGAAAAAATGACATAAACCCAAGAAGTTTAAATTAATAAACAAATCTTCGGTATCCATTATAATTTAAAAGCATACACAAAATAAAAAATAAGACAAAACACAACACAGTTTTATTTAATTTTTTGCTTATGTCAAAAACACATGACACGTGTTTACACATTCTATAAGCACAACTACATTTACTATAGAGCTACATTTACATTACATTTACGATTTCAACGGTCGGCTAATTCTGCCTTAACTCTCTTTGTGGAGGTCGCGAGGTATCTCGAGATTTTTAAAATGCGTTGCCTCACATAAACGTGTTGGCTTTTTAACAATGGAAAAGTCTACATAGAAATGATTATGTGTTTTTAGCTTACGACACTTTCTCTCATTATAATACACTCTGTTTTTATTAACGCACTGACATTGCAAACTTTTGCGGTTTGGGATTTGAATATCATACCGTTTAGATTTGAGTTTCTATGCTGTTAAATATCAGTTTTTTATTTTTGGTATCTCGTGAGATAGACGTGGTTAATTAAAAATTTTTAGTAAAATCATAATTATTGATATGCCTTTCGGCTAAATTTAATCTGAAATTCAGTTGGACAGTAGATTGCTTAATTATTGCTTGCTGCGAAATCATTGTGTTTGTTCACCATTTTCCCCACCTTGAACATCGAAATTACATTTATCGTTTTGTTGGAAGCCAATTCAACCAGTGCGAAAACTTGTACAGACGACTTTTTTTTTAATTTTTTTTTTGATTCAACCAACTCACAAAAAACATAAAAAATCTAATATACAGCATTAGCTCAATATGTTTAATATTTTTGTTTTTATATTATTTTTATTTTTATCCACATTATAATTTAGCTTGTATTGCTATTATGTAGAATACTACAGATATTTTTATTAGTACATATGTATATATGTATGTATGTCTATACTAAAAACGTCAATTGGGTGTTATGAATTTTAATATCTATTTATTCTTTATTTTGTATCTTGAATATTCTTTATGGCCTTTTTTACAACCGTATACAAAAAAAAAACTCTCTTACCATTAAAATTAAATTCAATCTAAAGCAAAAGTGCTTGTAAATTTTATATAAATCGGCTTGTTATACTACACTCTTGGGAAAAATACACATACATTAAAAACATGAATATGTTACATACTCAACGGCAAGCACTTTCTATCGAAAAATTTAATGTATCGATTTTTCATGGCGTTGAAATGTGTCGAATTTTGTATCGAAATCAGATCTAATTACTATTCCCAGTCGGGGAATCCTAAATACAGCGCAACTACAGTTAAATGACAAAGCATATGGCAACGCTGTTAGGAAATAAACAAATTTTTTTCAGTTTTTTGGTTATAGTTATCTTATAAAACACCGAAATCTGGTAGATTTAATTCGAAATCTTTTTCAAAATCTAGATTCTTCACAACGTATTTTCTTTTTGAATTAGTAGATTTTAAATTCTCATTAAATAGACATTTAAAAAATTATATTTCAGTATATGTATTTACAATTTGCATTGTGTTAATTTTTTTATTTTTATATATTTCTTCGTTTTATTAATTTTTATAAAAAATGTTTTGTTTCTTGCAATTTGGTTTTGCATTAGAGCTTTGCCATTCATGAACGAACGGTTACAATTGAACGAATCATACAACTGAACGAAGTAATTCGGCCACTTTGATGATGCTTAGTGCACCGTTCAAGAGCAGTTTTATAGAAAAAAAATATCAGTAAATTTTGGTTTTTTTCTTTTTTTTCGCTCGGCCGATCGACCGAATTAAATGAATGCGTTCACTTTTGATACTTGAACGAATAAGACTCTCACTTAAATGAACGATTTGGCCAGTGTTGCCAAATTAAATGATAATTTATGTATATAAAATATTGTAAAACGTTTTATTCCATATTTCAGGGAAAATAACAAGGGAACAAATTCATTTATTGAAAAAATACAAAATGAAAATAAAATAAATAGAAAAACGTATAAAAAAACAATTTCAGCCCGATGATTTTTATGAGTATTTAAATCAGGACTCAATGTTAATATTCTGTGATTGAAAAGTGCATAACTCTTGCTATTCAATAAAATTAATTTTTTTAAGATAAAGCATCGCAAAGATCTACTACTATTTTAATAATTCTAAAAATACCGTTATTAAAAACTAATTTTAGTCTTCTTTGCTTTAAACTTTAACATAAAATTACTGGAAATTTCTCCTTAATATAATCCGGCCCTTCTTCTAAATCAAGGTACGGTATGGTACCATTAGCAAGTTGCCTAATTTTTAAAGCGGAGTAACTAAAGTTTCTAAAAATTTTCGCAAGCTTAAACGGAGTAGATTTCCGCACAAAATTAATGCAGCTAATATTATTTCACAGTTAAAAAAAAAAAAAAAATTTGCCGGAAACATTTTGCTGTTTTAAACATGAAGCAACAAACATTTCGTCATTTCAAATTAATTTTTTATGTAGGATTTTGACAGCATTTGCAAGAAGCTTTTGTTATTAATATTATTAATTAATATGATAAGAAAGGTGGATGAAATGAAACAAGTACTTTTTAAGTGATAATACTTTATTTCGTGTCGGTGCCAAAAGTTGCAAACATTTGGCCTAATATAACGAAATTATACATATTACGTGGAGCCTCCAAAAGTTACTAAAACATTTGCAATAATTTTATACTGAAACAGCGTTGCCGTTGTACTGCTTTTGGTATTAAATTGAAATGAATTTTGCATATTCATGAAAATGTAATGTAATGTTGTTCAGCGAAGTATTTTTTTTGTTCAGCGAAGTATTTTGAAATACTCCATAGTTGATCAAATATTGCTAATAATGACGAAGTAGATTTTGTTTTACTTTGTATTGTAAACGTACTATTAGAATGTCAAGTGGATAGAAAATAGTTCTTATATTTTTTTAACATGTTCGCAATAAAATACGCATATTTTCTGGAGAAAACGCCAATAACTATATTTGATAACAATTTTGCCAACTAAATTCATATTTATTTTATATAATTAAATGAAAATTTTTATTTAAATTTCCTTTTCTTCTATTTTCATCTCAACGAAAATTCGTGAAAATAGTAATATTTGTAAATGTTTGTGGTCGTTTGCTAATGAAATAGGAAAAATTGAACACCAGCAGAATTTGATGCTGCAGCATTTCGCTACATTCATCACCAGCATTCTTTACATCTATGTATCATCTTTAAGTTGTGTACATTGTAAACATCATCTACTTAACCAACTAATTTTGCAACTAATAAAATATGAGAAATATTCATAGTCAATAAATATTATTTTGGTTAGACGAAGTCCACACGCAACCCAAAGTTTCTCCCGTTTTTCTCTCTATAATTCGCCACGAATATTTGTTCTTACTTTTTGCTAACCCCAGATTTATCCATGAATTTGATTTTTGTTTTTATTCTCTTATACTTTTTTCTTTACATGAAAGTAGCTGCTGTTCCCGTTTTATAATTAAAATTAAAAAAAAAATATTTAACCTCACAATTGTTTGCCACCACAACTTTCAAAATAGCTCATGAAGTTCTGAACTTCTATTATGCATAGAAATTTGAGTCTGCAAATTATTTCATCTCTAACATTTCTTCTCCTGCCTAATAGTGTATTACTTTGCATGTTATACAGACCGTAATTTACCGTCTTCTTGAATCTTATAGTAGTTTTACTTTTGTTTCTTACCATTATTGATGTAATACAAAATTTAAAGAATTTATTCACACATAAATTATAATAAAATATACTTCCATTGCTGAAAAGTTGGCTCTTATTTAAACACACAACTAAAAAAACATCGACAAGTAGAAAAATTCTTAATATAAAAATAGCGAATAAAAATTTTATTTTCACGAACTTTTAAAAAAATAATTTTGCACCGCTTGTAGTAAGAAATATTTAATCGCTCTTACTCACACACACTCGAAGTTGGAAAAGGTGCTTTGGAGCACATATTTTTTAAAAACATACTTTTTCATTTGATCAGCGTGGATGGGCATTTGAGACGCCGAAGTGTGTATGTGAATGTGTGTGTGTGTGTGGGTTCTTATTTCTGCATAGAACACTTGTCGTTAGCATTTGTAATTTTCCGTAAATTTTATTCCACCATTTTTTATGTCAAATAAACAGAGCACAGTTACCAATTCTATCGTCTTGTTTCCTTTTAAACATACTCGGACGCAAGAACGTGTTCTCTTTTACTGGAAATAAGTTTTTGTTAAAAAAGAAAAGTTGGTGTTTGAATAAATTTTATTAGTTTCAATTTAAGTGGAATTATTTAAAGAAGAAAATTTAAAATTAATTCTTATATTTTCTTTAAAAAAAAGCTGTTAGATTTAAGTTTCAAAAACAAATACAATTAAGCTTTTAAATCAGTAAGAAATGGATATTTAAGAGCAGAGTTTAGACTTTTTTTGTTTGCATTATTTCTGTAGGTGCCTTAAAAAGGAGCATTAAAACGTCATTAAACAGTTAAATTTGTGTGTCTGATTTTGAGACAGGTTATAAAAACAATTTTAAGAAAAGAGACGACATTCTGTTCGTTAATGGTTAAAAAATATTAAAAGAATTTAAATGTGCCGACATAAAATTCCAAAAATTTACAAAACATGCACAAGTCACAAACGATTGTGGTTCATTTTCTCATATTTCCGTATAAAAATATCATAAAAAACATTGAAAAGAAAATGTGTTTTTCTGCGCAAAAAACAGCTTCAAAAGTTTGAAAAAGCTAATGGCTTTACTTTTTTTAATCTACACCATGCACTCGTAACTGGCTGTTTTATTATATTTTAAATATTTAAACATTTTAATTAACGCTAAAAAAGAATTTTCAACGTAAACGAGATACAGAAATGGCTCAAATGTTTTTATTTTAAGCAAAAGACAATAATTAGATAAATCTAAACACCGTGAATTAGCGAATTAATTAACGTGAAATTTGATTGATGGTCAAGAAATCACAAAAGTGTCGTCAATATGCAAGGAAGTTACAAAACAAATTTTTTAGATTTTGCGCGTAATTTAAGTGCTTAAATTAAATCTTTTTACTCAGTTTACGTTAATTGTGCCTGAGTTCTACCAAAATCATAAAATAGTTAATCGATATTCGCGCGACATATTTCACATTTAAAAGTTAAGTATAAAATCTATTACTGCGGGAAAAGTATATTCTAATGGTTATTTCCTATGATTATTCAGATAATTCTTCCCCTTTTTTTTGAGAAAGTAGAAAGATTCTTATTTCTCAAACAAGAAGCAAAAAAGCAAAAAACAAATATAAAATTTTATATAAAAACACAGTATTCATTGAGAAGTCAGTTTTATTCTTCTTTTATTTCTCTACACAAAAGAAAAAACTTTTTTCTATAAACATTTTTTTTTAAGGGGCATTGCTTCTTGAATTGAAGTTTTTTTATTTTGTTTAAGTCTACAAACACATGTTAAATTTAGTGTGTAATAAAACAAACAAGTAAGAGCGCTACATTCGGCTATGTCGAATCTTATATACCCTTCACCATCTACGTAAATCTAGTTTTGTGAAGTAACTTCAATCAAAAAAGCAAATATTGGGGTGACAGAGAATTAAAAAATAAGAAAAATATTAAGTGCTACATTAACATAATTTTATATAAAAATGTCATCGGCTCTTAATGGGTTGAGCATTTTTTAAAATTATGATATTTCCTTAAAGATCTCTACAAAAGCTTTAAAATAATACCCATATAAATATTAAAAAAAAAAATAAAAATTTCAGAATGTGATGTTTTTTTTATTTTTTAAATCTCTATTGCCCCATTTATTTGTTTTTTTTTATCGGAGTGGTGTTTTGCCTGCTGCCTCGAAGGACATGGACCGATCATGCTGATTTCCAATAGCACCTCTTTCGGCGCTATGTCTGATCGATTGACATATTTATTTACACGCACAGACAGACAGATTACGCTCAATTGGCTTCGCTTTGCATAGAAGTCAGAATATATATATTTTTTATGGGATCGGAAATGGATATTGTAGAAATTACATACGGAATGACAAACTTAGATACACAATTTTTCCTATTTTTGTGGTGAAGGGTATAAAAAAAGTACTTCAAACAAACACTTAAACAAAATGTTACCGTATTTTTTGTTTTCTTAACATTTAAGTTTTTTTTTACATTTTTGTATACTGCAAAAACAAAAAAAAAAGTATTTGCTTTTTAAATGCATTGCGGCATTAACGATTTGAAGTGCTTTTGTGCTACAATCTTTCTCTAAGGAGACTAAAAGTGAAAAATGAAAAAGAAAAGAATAATAACCCAAACTATAAAATAGGAAATAAAAGCCATTAGTTATTATGCAGTCATCGCTTTTTCATTATATCTTTAATGTTTTTTTTTCGTAACAATTTTAAGTGTATGTCTTCACACACTGTTGTAAACAAACATAAAAATGCTGACTTAAAATTCAAAGAAAACTCTTTAGAAATTAAATGATAACAACGTTGAGAAAGTTTACAAAATAATAACAATTAGCTAGAAAGACATACATACATATCGCTGGTCTCATATAGAAAGGCCCTTACTCGAATTTTTACAAAATTGAGTTTTTTCGTGATTCCAATACATTTCACTAACGGTTTTGTAAGCATTTAAGTTTTTAATATTACATTGTGATAAATACAGTTTCTTTAATGTTTTTACTTTTTACTACAAATATACAAGATAGCGCCTTCCTAAATGAGAACAGCGATATAAATTCCTTTAAAATGTCTTGTTATATTCAATTACGCTAAATACGAAAGTTTCGTTTAAATCATTAGTCATGGGCAGTTATTCCTACTTTGCTTCTTCCACAACTAAAATATAATCAGTTTGGATTAAGTTAACGAAAACACATCAAATGAAACGTTTCAAAAACATTCTATTTTTTTTTATTATATTATTTTAACGGTGTATTTCACAGCGTCGAACTAATAAAGCCCTTAAAGCCTACGTTGCGTGTTATGAGAACATGGCAAATATTCTTTCTTTATGTTTTTCTTTTATGTTACCGATCAATTCTTTGAGATATCAGCTCAGAAAGTGAATCTACAAGGAAAAAGAAAAACAATATTTGCATTATACATCGGATGCTGATTAATTTGTGACTTCTTTGTATCCTGTTATATTTGAAAATATTGATTTTAAACCGAAAGAGAGTGGAACAAAAAACTGCAGACAGGTTAAACTTATTCTCAAAAAGAAAGTCAAGATTGTGATGTAAGAAAAGTTTATCAAATAAAAGTAAAAAACCAAAAAATAAGCCTCAACTGCTAAGCAAGCATTTCCTTTTTTATATCAGGACAGAAGTGATTCTTTTCATAGCAAAAAAAAAAAAAAAAACTTAAGACGACTTAGCCACCATAAGCCATTGTTTTCGCTAAAGCATGTGAACTTGGGCTGACTTCGCTCCATGCAACACTTTGTTTATTATGTGCTTGGATTTCGTGGAGTTTTTTTAACTGACGGTTTCCTTGATGAGGTCGTTTCACACTAAATAAATATCGTTGATTTTTTATATTGATTGTATAATTTTTTTTATCATGTTTAACATTAATCGCAGCAACTTATTAAAAATAAATTCGTCTATTTTTAAATATTACAAATTACAAGTTTTACTCATACTTAAAAAAAAAACATTTATAATCTGTTCAAATTAATTAATTGACAATTGAAATAAATAAAAATCAATTTGTAAAAGTCGTTTGCAATTTGCTTAAGTCAATTGAGAAAGCAATGAACGATTCCATGATTGTATGTCTTCGTAGAAAATAAATATAAAAAAGGAATTTTTAGAATAAATGAAAAAATGTCACCAACATTAAAACACAAATAATACATTAAAACATCCCAAAGTACTCAGCAATAAAAAACAAAACATTATTCAATACACACACACACACATACATACATATATACATGTATATGTATTTACAATGACTAATTAAATATGAAGTCTGACTAAATACATTTATCATGTAATCAATTTAGTTTGAGACATACGAATCTTGAATTAACTTTACAATATTTGAGTAGAATTAACTGGTGAGGATTCGCTTTCTCCGTGTGTATTTATTTTTGAAGGAATCAAGCACAATTAATATAAACAAACTTCAGAAAATTATTCCAAATAATAAATACCGATCAACGGTTTGTGTGTAGGATTTTTAAAATAATTTTCTTATTAATAATGTTTATGATTATGATTAGAAGACTACAAGCAAATAAGAATAACGTTAGATTTGATAAACTTACTTCCAATATGATAGACTTTTGCCTGTCGTTTTTATATTTGTTAGTTACGGTTTGTTTTCAAATGCGGTTCGAAGAATGGAATACAGTTGTGAATTCTAATAACAACAAGATATATTTCAGTTAACTTTTTCATAAAATTTTCTTATTCAATTCTTTTTAGAACTTGTGGCCACAATAATTGGTCCTTCCGATTTGTATGTCAAAAGCGGCAGTGATATAAATTTAATATGTAAAATAATGCAGGGTCCCCATGAACTGGGAAATATTTTTTGGTACAAAGGTAAGTCCATTAATTTAATTAAATATAAAATAACTCATGCGAAAGTATTCTTTAATTCTTGTTTTTATTATTATTCTTATTTAAATTTCCTTTCTAATTTTAAATGTACAGAAATATTAAACAAGTTTCTTCAAGTTTCTTATTTAAATTTATTTAATTTTTAAAATTCTGTCACAATATCAGTCCGTCTGTCTGTCAATTTGTCTGTCAGTCTATCTGTCTGTCACAGCCCTCTATTTCTGAAACCGTTATAGGCAGAAACAGAATATGTACTACTGTAGCCGCTAAAGCAATAAATACTATAGACTAAGTGTTAAAAGCAGACACGACAAATTTAAAATGTCAATGCGCTATAGCAACAAGGGGACAAAAATAAAACTTTAATATAAAAGGTGTCTCAATACTAACGTATTAATCACTTTTATGGCTTAAATTTGTCAACAGTAGTGTTCGTGGGCAGACATTTAGAATTCACACAGAGTATGTACAAATGTTTCCGCTATAAAATAAATTTGGAAAAATGAATTCTATTTCTAAAAGGCCGTGAATTTGGCGAAAATAGTCTTATTTTTAAACCGTTATGGGCAGACGCTTAAAATTAGTATCTCTGCTATGAGAATAAGTGCATTAAGCTCACACTTGGCAGATTTATTATCATTTATATCAGATCGTAGTTTATGCTGCTTTTATTTTATTTTTAATTAAATAAATTTCCTACCAACAATGTTGTCTACATTTAGTTTTTGATGCATATTTAATACACACATTATATTAAAAACATAACAGTACTTGTGCTCATTACAAACACCAACATGCCAACACAGACACAAGATTTTAATTTACACAATTAAACAAAATAAAAATGCTTCTTTCTGTCTCAATGTCGCTTTCTAGTAGCGCTGCTTCGTCTTTATGTGAAATATAAAACATGATTTATTTTAATTGTGGCTTTTTTTCCTTTATTTTCTCTTAATTCCTTTTTTCATTTACTTAATATTTTAAAATTAATTTTTACTACTCAAGGATCTGAAATAATTGACATGACTGCAAATCAAAATGAAATTGATAGTGGGACAAGGATAATGATGGAAAATGATTGGTCGGATGGTCTCACATCAAGGTAAGAATTTTTAATACTCGTAATCCATTTTAAACACATTTTACAATTATTTTAAGATGATGGAAATTTTTAATTTATTAAAATACTAAAATGTTTCTGTTAAAATAAAATATTTTCCTTTGAGTTGGTTTTTCGAACTAAATTTCAGATGTAAAATAGTTTTCAAAATAAGAACAAACGAAGTTAAGCCAAACTTAAAATTAATTACGAAATTAATGTAACAAAAAAAGTACAAGAATATTTTTTCTTATTTACTTTTTAGATTGAAGATACGAAAAGCCTCTTCCAGCGACACTGGCAATTATACTTGTGTACCAACGATAGCAAAGTCGTCAAGTGTTTACGTCCATGTTATTATTGGTAAGAATAATTATAAATTGTTTCAAAGTAATAAATGTTCACTAGAAGTGGAAAATGTAAAATATTAAATGATCTGAAGTACCGTTAAGAGCATGTACAATAATTACATAATTTCATTAATTAAATGCACGTTTCGTATGACAGTGTTCAAAAAATCTATATAAATTCATAGTGCATTAGCTACAAAAACAAAAACAAAAAAACCCATAAGTTTTCTTCTAAAGTTAAATTTATTTAGATATGAAAACTTTTTGCAAAACAAAAAAAAAATATATAGAAAACAGAAAGAAATATGAAAACACCTTTGAATATTAAACGTTGATATTTTATTCTATTTCTCTATGTTTATGGTTTCTGTTCAGCCAAGTAGAAATGTGTGATAAAATATTTTGCCAAAAACAAATACTCACTTGTATGAAATATTTTTATTGCACAATCAGAAGCAACAAACTTTGTTGAACGCATGAAATATATGTACAAAAAAATATGAAATTATTTAAAATGATAATAACAGGTCAACTAACAAGTAACTTGAATATTAAGATATAAAATAAAAAAAAAATTGCAGCACCTTCTAAAAAGGAGAGTATCATTGATTCAAGAAAACCTTGCACATAGATTCATTTGAGAAATAAAACGAAAACAACAACAAAAAAATAATTGTGAATTTTTCAGATAAAAATTCAATTTATATCAAGTTGCCACCTATTTAGAGAAATTTGTTATGTAAGTAATGTACAGAAGATTTTATAATTTATTTGCAATAACAACTCGGTTCTTTTGGGTAAGTCGTTCTGGCCAAAGTGCATAATCAGATCCATTCGGTGCGAATTTGTGGGACTTTCTCTCGCCGTTGAACAGGAAAACATCTTTGACTGTTTTCGGCAGGACTCTGGCAGCTGACGGATGACTGATTGATTTAAGCACGGACATAGACAGACTTGGTCTCATTGATTCTGCATCTGAGGGCGTAGATAAAATAAAAGATCCTGTGATATAGACGGGATATCTGATGTTGTATTAAGAAGAACCAATGTTAAGGCATAGTTTTCAACCAGCTGGAAGCTATATACCCATTTACCTGCTGTCTGCTTTTAGAGAACTGTTTGAGTTCTTTCTCCTGGCAAAGATAAATGTCGTTATAATTGACAAGGACATCTTTAAAGACTTCCAATTTGGATTTAGAAGTGGACTTTCGACAACGCACGCACTGTCTAACTTCATCACCAAGGGACTGAATAGAAGATGACCCACGATAGCGGTTAACTAAGACTTTGCAGAGGCTTTCGATACGGTTTGGCATAATGGCCTTATATTCAAAATGATAATCATGTTGTGTGAGCGTTTGCCGTATAGTGGGTAACTTCTTAAAGGACCGATCTTCTAAGGTACGTGTGGGTGATGTAAAGTCTGACGAGGGCTTAAATTCTACTGAAATGCCACAGGGCTCGTTACTAGGCCTTGTGCTATACAATATCTTTGTTTCCGACATACCACAACCGTCACGGGAGGATATTTTACTTATGTATGCCGGTGATATTCTGATTAACTCATCAAGTTCTACAGCAAGGAATATTAATGAACTGCTAAACCGATTCGGTACCGGCGGACTATCTTACAAAATGGGGTCTTCGAAGACTGTCGCCGCAATGTTGAAGGGTAGACGCAAATATATTTACCCAAATTGTAAATTATACATTCCATGTTTAACTATCAGACGAGCACTGATTGGTACCTGGGTGTCACCTTCCATGAGAATTTTGAGAGCTATCGCCACATTGATGACATTTTTGAGAGAAGCAAAATGATTTACTACGCACATCAGCGAACTCTTACATGTTTGGGTTCTTGATGGAAAAGTGCTTCTTTTGGTGTACCGCCAAATTAATCAGTCCTCTTATATCCAATGCTTCTTTGCGTCGAAATCTGGGGGCTGGTCGAAAGTCAACCTATTTGTCTCCGGTTGATCTGATGAAACTTAAGGCTGCTTGGATTGTGTACGAGGATGCAGACCTCTTATTTGAAAATAGAAGTCTGCGTTCTTTGAATACAGTTTATAACACTGCCCAACAATTTTATTTTATTTTAATTTTTTAATTCATATTTGTTGTTTTTGTTTGATATGAATTTGTTACTTTTTCTTATTGTTTTTGTTGTATCCCTTTTTTGTTTTATAGTTTCAAGTTATTAGTTTATAAGTTGTTTTAAGTGTTTTTTTTTTTGTTTTTTGTAATTAAATCTTAAGAGCTTCCCATTTTTATCCGTCTTTTGGGGAATTCAATTTTAATTTATTTCTACTTTATGTACATAAGTGATGTGTGCGGATGTACAATTTTTATATTAATATGGAAAGTCTTTGAAAATGCGAACAATATTTTTTATGATTTCCTAGTGTTAAAGCTTTACCTTTTTAAAATATTTTAAAAAATAAATATATATTCTTAAGTCGACAAAAAAAAACTATTTAAAAGAATATAAATGGCGGCATGACATAACGTCCACGGACATAATGTCCATCAACGTAGAGTCATAACATCCATGGGTGTTGTAGGTATATTTTATGGTATTCTCTGTAAGATATGTACGTTTTTATAAACTGGCACGCAAAAAATCTTTGGTAAATGAAGCCGTTGATGTTTTAAGTGCGTTCTTTTTTGCCCTTGGTAAAAAGCAAAACGAAAATATATTTTTGAAATTGGGATTAGAAAAAAATAATAATTTGTTTAAAACTTGCATTCGTTTTTTTTTGAAGTAAATAAAATTACATCCGTCGTCTGGGAACTTTATTGTGCCACGGCTCCCACCTAAATTTCGTAATTGGAAGCATTTGGCAATACGGCATTTAAATGGTTTTATTTACTGTGAAAAGCTTCTTATTTTGGCACATTCCCCTTCTAGATGAGCTATATTAATTGCTATTTTGATTTCATGCTTCTAACATAAAATTTGAGTTGTACAACAATTGAGAAATAACACTTTTTAAAACTTTTTAAATAATTACGATTTTTGACTTGACAAAATTGTGAACGTTTTTTATTTATCAAAAGAATGTCCATTTTTGTGTTACAGCTGTTCTTGCAGCTGTAAAATTGCGTAATCTTATAAAAAAAACTTTTAATCAGACTACGCTTGTACTCAACTTTAGCTGTTACGGCAATTCGCTCTTATTAATCGAGTTTTGATAAATTCGACGTAATCCTAGATTCATATATTTTTAATTCAGTGCTTTTGTTACATATTTTTTATGCGGTTAAAAAAATATATATCGGTCGTAAATTGTTTTACATTAATTCTCATCGTCCTTTATGTACGCATTGTCGCACTCGCTATTCACATGTTTTATTTTAAGATTAGCTTATTGTACCCGGCGTTTCCGGGATCAAATTTAAGGGTCTTTCTAATCGTTTTTTACCCCGTAGCTCTTCACTAAACACCGTTTAAAAACCTAAAGAAATAATTTCAGAAAAAAAGAAGTCAAGATCTTGGAATCGGTGTCTCATATCAGCTCTTATCTATAAATTCTGTAACCAAAGGTAAAAAGATTGGGCACTTGCACAATTACGCCTTTTCTTTTTTCTTTTCTTCCCTATAGAACTGAGTTTGGCAACTCAGAGTTAAAAAGTACACTATTTCTAAATACGGATAAATTTTTGACTTAAAATTTATTAAAATCGCGTCAACCGTGAAAAAAACAAGGCCTATTACGGCTTCTAAATAGGGATCTATCGATGATTCATATTTCATTCAGATCGGTTGAACACGAAAAAAGCCCGCTTTAACTCTATTCTTCTCGATAGCCATGAATTTTGAAGAAGGGCATGCTTTACGCGAAATTTTATTTATGTTTCTATGATTGACGCGTAAACAAATAAACTTACAGGGAGATTCATAATGTGTATTAATATTTAAATTTTTTTATCAATAATTCTTTTAAGTGAAATATGTTCTTAATTTAATTTTTTGTTTTTAATATAAATATAAATAAAAATATTTAATATTTAATTGTTGCAGGCGAACATCCAGCGGCAATGCAACATAATTCAAGCAACACACTTTGTCATCATTTTTGTCTTAGTTTATGTTGCATTTTATTCACCATTTTAACGTGCTGTTGTTTTCAAGATTTAATGTATTCATGTTTAAAGAACAACAGGATTAAAGGAGCAAAAGCCACAGCAACGCCATTACCAAAGAAGGGAGCATCAACAAGTTTATCATTATTATCGATGGCAACTGCAAATGCCACTGCAAGGTTACAATCTGCATCTGCACCAGTGTCAGCAGTATTAACATCAACGTCAAAGCCAACGATAGAGAAAACAACAACTCTTACTAAAATCATACAATCGATAAAATACATTTTACCTTTAGTATCATTTACAGAGCTTTTCAAAACATGCACAACAACAACAACAACAAATCAAGCAGTTGCACTTTTATCAGTTATTTGTAAGAAAAGTTGGCTTTTGTTTTGTAATGGCAAGAATACCAGATGAGAAGTTCGTGATACATCTCATTTAAGACAACCAGAATGCTTTGAAAAACCAACCAAATCACAATATGAAAATGGCAAAGTTGGTAATTTTTCATTTCATTTCATCCCTTTCGCGCCTTTCCAAAAAACAAAAGGTTTTTTAACACAGACAAGAAGGTTGAGATACAAGTAGCACAAAGTATCTTTGACAAGTAAAATAAAAATATAAACAAAATAAAATTAAATAAAATAAAGCACTTTACAAAGTTGATTTTATATGATTAAAACTTAAACATAAACATAAACACAAGTAAACTAAATTTATAAAAATGTTTTCAAGGGGTGAACGGAAAGTAGAAAAACTATTTTGAAAAGCAACGTGTGTCTGTGTGTGTGCACAAAGAACGTGTATGCTTAAATTAAAAAAGCAATGAATCTGTATGAGTCGAGATGTAGAGCAAAAGTGTGATAATTAATCTTTTGTGTAAATTCAGTCAGTCAATCAGTTTAAGAAGAACTCGTCCATCAAAGTTGGTGAATAACTGAGCTTGTAAAAAAAATTAAGAGAGAGAGAGGGAGAGAGCGAGCAAAATTGAAAAATTGCAAAGATATTTATATGCACTTTTCCTTTTATACTTAAATGAAATATTTGTGAATGAGTTTTGATACGAATCGACAAACGAAATAAAAACGATGTATGCAATTTAAAGAAAATACTATCTAAAATATATTATTTAATCTAAATGTACTTCTCTAAAGTTTACTGTTAATTCCATTGAAAAATGTCACTTTATTTATAAAAGTGTCCATCCTCCGACAATATTAAAAACAGCATAACTTTTTTAATCGGTTCAATAAAAATATTTTATTTATTTTTAATTCAAATTTATTTTTCCTGCAATGACTAGTAGGGTAACACCAATAAAAAATACTTTTTGGGCATTTTACTTTTTAATTTTTGTTTGTTTTAATCATTTTTTATATCAGCAGTAATAGTACGAGTGTACATTGCCGAAATAAACCCATTTAAATACCTAAGATAAAGTCCTATAAGCATGGGCACCCTTGAAGACTGAAACCAATAAAATGTTCTTATGATTTTTTATCTTGACTTGCGCTCATTAATAATATTATGTTTAGAAGGTATTAATCCATTTTCCGATGTTAAAAAAAATTAAAATATTTTAACAAATTAACAAAAGAAATTAACTTTTTCCTGGATCATTAGATTATTAAAGTAAATTTAAATTTTTCCCATCGTAGAAAAATATAATTTGCGTCGATCAACTAATTCTTATTGCATTTTTCCCTCTGTTAAAAAAAATAAATATGTAAAGTAATTTTCCTCATAATATGATGTGAACTTTATTTATTTTCTTTTTCTTTCTTTTGAATGATTAGTATGTTAATGAAAGAAAGCTAAAAGACTGATTCGACTAAAGCTTTAACCCATTTCCTTAAGACTATTATTAAAAAGTGAAAATACATTAATTCAGTTTTCATTTAAAATACTTCTACATGTTCTGCAAATTGAAGTCCAATTAAAATTTATATTTATTATTGAGTAATAAATTGCATATAAATGCAACAAAATAATATTAAAAAATAAACATTGAAATATAAATACAACCTCTGAAAGCGTAATTTCATTTATAGAAAAAGATTTTTGTGTAATTAAATTGCTCTTCAAATTCGCATCGAATAGCTTCCGGAAAATTAATTAATTAAACATAAATTCCAGAAAAATTTAAATATATACAAATTCAAACAGAAACTCCATACAAAGTATAATTCTGCTTAAAATACAATTTATAATTATTTTATATTGTTAATCTAATTATGCTCTCTCTCTCTCTCGCTCTCTTCGCATTTCATGAACAAAACTCCCTGATACGCCAACTAACTGTACTTTGTGCATCATAATTTAATAAACTTAGGCGTCATTTTGTAATTATTTAAACGGAATATTTTAAAACTTTAAATGAATAATAATTATCATATAAATTGCATTTTAAAATAAAAAAATGATAAACTTTAAACAATTTAAAAACCTGTAAATAATTATGTAAAATAAAAAAATAATTATTTTAATAATAAATACTATTTAACACGCTCTCACGTACTCACACAATATAATGTCGAGTATTTATTTAATACCAGCAAAAATTAAATTAATAAAAAATCATAAACATTTTAAAACTAAATTAGCGAAAAAGGAAAAATAGTGAAAATGCATATAAAAACTAGAAATGACATTAAAATTTTTTACATAGTAAATTCCAACACTACCTAAACATATTGTTTACGTTAATTGTAATTCACATTACACAAATTAAAACAAATGTTTTTATAGTTTACTTTTTTTTTAATTTAACCAAAAACCCCCCCAAAAAAAAAAGAAACATGTAAAACAAAACCAAACGAAGTGGCCATAACAAATTATTAAAGTGATCCTTACGAAAAAAAATTTACTTCCGGTTTCTCTACATGCGAACGAATATTTCTTTCGCATATTTATATTGATATCAAAAACAAATTTTAATATTTCGTTTTTGTTTTCAATACAAGTATGCAAAAGAAATGTTCGGCATTAAGTTTTCTTATATAAACTATATATATCGTTCTTATTATCCAATATGAATGTTCTGTTGTTTAAGAGTTTAAGACCCTCATACGCTTAATAACTGTAATGGTACGTAAGTACACCTTCGAGTAACTCAGTTGGCACAATTTAAATATTTTCCTATTTAATGTTTCAGATAATTTTTATTATCAACTGCTGTTTATTTCTGAAATTTTAGAATCGAATTTTAGACGAAATGAATAATCATGTTAAATTTGCATTGATCCAAAAAAGAACAAAAGTGTTCTGCACATCGGTCGCTTTGTATTAACTGTAAGGAAAGGAGACACACATCTAGGGCTAGAGATAGTTAAACAATGCAGAAGCACAAGACGGAGTTTCGTATATCGATTCGGCATTGAGATATTTTAAATAAAAATAAATACTCTATGCCCACTTCCTAACTAATACTCTACTGCAACATATATATATGTATGTATGTAGATGAAAAATCAAATATAAAAATAGTTCATGAATAAACCATATTTTCCTTATAATATACGTATCATTCGATGAACAAAGAAATATATATTTTCTCTTGGAAACTTGTTTGATTAAAGCTTTAAGTCAATAAGCTGTTAGTTAATTCGATGGAATAAAGGGATCGAAATTATGTCTGTCATTTCTGAAGACGGATTAACAATAGCAATGAGCAATCAACGCATATTCCTGAAAACGCAATTTGCATTGTACGCGTCATATTTAACATTAATTAAAAATCTCTATTTTTGGTGTTAAATGTTAACGAAATTACGCATTACAAGATATTTTTTTTTATTACTTTATGATCAATTTTTATGTCTACCATTTTTGAGAGTCTAAAAGCCGATAATATGTTATCGCATTTATAACGCTTTATTGAACGTTCAATTTAAATCATTCAGTATTTCTAAAAATTGTTGTGAATATTTTTGAATCATAAACAATTTTTAAATTATATATATAAAAAAATTATTGCAAGTGTGTTGTGACTTTATAACTCACGAACGGTCAAACCAAATTCGATAGGGTTTGTTTGCATGGTCGTGAAAATGATTTATCCTAATCTGTCGACGCGTTCGTGAGTTATGATTTTTCATGGCAACATGAAACATATAAAAAACAACAACAAATACGTTGGAATCTATAAGCGTTTGCGGGGAATGTATAGTGTGTGCTGACTTCATACACACGGTAAATACACGTTGTAGCGCATACACGCATGCACATTGGCAGCAAAGCACTCCTAACAAAATCAGATTCTGCAAATATTTAAGATGTATCTTCTGGTCCACAAGATCCAAACCGATTTGATGGATTTTTACGTGTTCGAAGGAGAGTCCCATAGTAAACAAGGCCAGTGCCTTGAAAGGTCTTCAAATTAGGCCCGTGCAACGCTGGCCACAATAAGCTAGTTCAATATTATTTGAGAGTCGGTTTGAGATAAAAAGGAGTTTTTAGTTTTTCTCAGTTTTGAGATGAGAGGCAAAACAAATATTTGTTTGCTGCAATAGATTCAACAAAACTTAATCAATTTAGAAATAAACCAGACGCCAACCAGAGTATTAAGAGCGATCAATATAAATTGGTGTTAATTTAATTAATGTGAATAACAGTAATTTATTTAAATGGCCAGAGTTTTGTTTTATTATAATGAGATTGTTAATAATGTAAATAGATTAAGTGGTCAGTCAGAATGTATGATTTCTACCAGTAGCAGTAATTATTAATTATTATTAAGTATTTAATTAAATCGCAAATAGCAATAAAGTTTTATAGTATAATATGACATGGTAATTATTTTCATTTACAATTTACAAATTAAATCCAATTAAAATTAAGATTATACAAAGTAGCAACAAATATTTAATAGACTTAATGTCAAAAAATCATAATTTAAATTGTAGAAAAACACATAAACAATAATTGATTAACTTAGTTATTCTGATACGAACTATAAATTAAGTATTTTTAATTGCAAATAAAATATTAAATATTGTGTATTCAAATAAAAAAAAAAAAAAAAGAAAAATAATGATACAAAATAAAAATACATTCACATATGGTTTGAAAAAAAAAGAAAATACAAAACAAAAAAATCGTTGTTAAATTTATTTATCACTGGTTTGAAACGATACAGAAATATTGTCGATGATTTAGTAAAGTCTCAGGTTTTTTACTTCAAATTTTGAAAGGAATTAATATTTTTCCAAAGGAAACTTGTATTTTAAATAAATATGTTTGAGTGAAATTGATTCTGAATAGAAAATATCTGTGTTAACAACAACGTCTGTATGATTTTGAAAGTAACAACTACAAATTCTCTGGTTCTTTTAAAATTTATAATTAAAAAAAAAAAAAAAATACAAGAAACTCTCAAACAACTTTCAAGTTTTTCGTAGTGTACGCAGGTAAAGACCTCATTAGTAATTCTACAATTAATAGAAGACATAGACTAGTGGTAGTTAAAGATTTTTAAAGATTGTTAAATAAGAAACGAAAGAAAGAAATGGAATAATAATGTTCCTGGGTAGACTTTTATTCGCTTTTTAGTGTTTTTTTCAGTCCACAGCACCAACCATGTACCTGTGTAATCAGTTACTAATTTTTGTAAGGGAACATAACAAATTTAAAAATTATCAAGAGTAAAGCATTTACGTCGAGTAACAGGTGGTTAAACTCATGCAGCTAAAAAAAGACTTAGTTTGACGCGTGACGAAAAGGGACGGGGTCGTAGGGTATTTTTCCGTACAGTTTGACAATAAAAACCATTTTCGTAACTCATAACTGTATTTGTGTTAATGATCTGCCTGAGACTCTGCTCAGTTTTAAAACTTTTGCCAAGCTCGTGCAAAACTTGACCTTAAATTATTATTTCATGTTGCCAAAGGAATTGTTGATTAATAATAAAGAAAAGAATTTATTATTCCTTTTTTAGGCCAAACAGTAAGAAAAGTTTTTTTTAATATTAATTATCTCGATTGTAAGTAATTTTAATTCCGGATTCGGTAAAAGTAGGACTTGTTGCAAAGATAACTTTTGGTTAACATTGCAACAGATTACAAATGCTGAAATCCTAAATATCTTAATTAAGTGCTACCAGTTTTTACAAAAAAATATATTTAAATTAATTTTAAACTCTTTTATAATTTAATTTTTAATTGCACTTTTCCCTTCTACTTTTGCTAAAGTTTAAATAACTAAATAAACTTTTACGAAAATAAGTTTCTGTAACACTTTGCACATCTGCAAAAAATACAAAAGGTAAGATTGTTGTTGTTGTTGTCGGTGTCGGTGTGTATGTGTGTGAGTGGCAAACAGAGCCAAAGAAGCTGTTACTTTCATCACTTACAAAGTGTGGCTGCCGCGTTGCCTGTGTTGGAAGAGGTGCCTGCGATTTTGTTAAGAAAAAAAAAAAAAAACAAATTAATTGTTTTTGAGTAGCCGCAGGGTTTTAGAGGTTTTATAAAGCAAATAAATGGAAACAGCAGTTAAACATCCTGCAGTCTTGACTAGAAGAGGAAAACAATTGTTATGAAGCCGCGGTAGCTGCATTTAAAAACTTGACAACGTCATAGGATTTTAGAACGTATAAATTTTGATTTTTCTGTTCCATATTAAAACGATTTTATTTCCAATATTTATAATTGGCTGAAATTATATAACGCATGTTAAAAGAACTGAATAGATTATTGACATAAATTGATTTTTTCAGTGTTACTGAGAAGATTTTAGTTTCTTCTGGGATCTGATTCCTTAACACAACTCGATTTTCTTTAAATTTCGCAGTAATCTGGTTAAGTGTGCGTATTAAATTAGGAAAAATAATAGAATTTATGCAAACAAGTAAAGTTCCAAAGTGCCAGCAGTATCTTAACTTCTCTACAATTAAATAGTAAATGTAATAACGAATCTTCAAAATGATGCGGGCTTTACTGTTATGTTGCAGAAGACAAATGACGATATCAGTAATGAAGGTAAATGTAAACTATCTACATTGTATGTAAATGGCGTAAAAAGTAAAATTAAAAACCTAAAGGAAATTTTTCAAAGAAACCACGGACTTGACACCAAAATCAAAATCCCGCAACTAAAAACGAAACGATAGATATTAATGACCTCAGTGACAATGATCAGAAGTATCATTCTCCTTTCAAATTAATTTAAAGATTTATGTTAAAAACAACTTTTTCCATTTATTTTTCTTCAAGTGTTACAAGGTCGTATTATGCTTTATTTTAATTATTATTTCATCATTTCATTCGGTCGTGGAATGTCTTTCCTCCCAATATTTATTTTGCTTTTCTTTTCACAGTATTTTAAAAGTAAATATTGGACGATTTTAAAATGGCCTGCGGGTCTGCCATTGAAAGACTTGTAATTGAAAAGATTATTTTTTATATTCGCCCATCTCTGCTCTGTCCATTTCAGAAGGAAAATGATTAGAAATAACCAAAGAAAATTGTTTATTTTATTCAATATACGATATGTACGTATGTATGTATGTGGGTGTATATATGTGGGTGTTAAGAGAAAAATGTTTATTCAATCTTTCCTGACACGTGTCATTACGAGTGACGATATATAATACAACAAATCTGATATTTTATTTTTTATATTGAGTAGGATCTTTCTTGCTAATTATTTGAGGAGGATAATTTAAATTTTCACGTAAGGCATAGAAAAGGATGTTCTCTATTCTTGTCATTTTTTTAAATATATTTTAAAGACAATTTTTAATTTAATTAATAAAGTTTTGTTGAGAAAGAAAAACTATTTTTAAATTGTTTTACGGTAAAACATCGAAACTATTCGATATTAAGAGATTAAAAAAATCACATAATTTTTTTTTATATAATTTCCGGTAATAACCGTCGTCTCTGGCTATGTACTTTGAACGTTTGGCGAGGGCTTTCGATGTGATAACATCATTTTCAAGCCACGTGTTTATTAAACACGCTCGCCAAACGTTCGAAGTACACAGCCAGAGACGACGATTATTACCGCAAATTATAACAACAGTTTAATATATACTGGCGGAATTAACCCAATTAATTTAATACATAATTTTTTATTCACAAACTAAAGTGGTTTAAGTTATTATGTTAAGATTAGTTAATAAAAATAATTGATGATCATTTCTTTCGTTGAAATTGACTCGGTAACTATTGAACGCATGTAAATACAATTTAACGCATGTAAAAATTGTCGGCATAACGAAATCAAAGTTTTTTTATCTTTCGTTTTATTTTGGGTGTGATTGGGGACCATAAAATAGACAGACGATTTAATACGAGATTATTATTATCGGAGTGCAATTTCTTTTTTTCTATTCCTAATGAAACTAGAAACATATAATGGGTTTTTAAACTTTTTGGGCATACGATATAAAGATACTTAAGTAGAGTGCAGTAGGTTCGCTTTTTATTGACACTGCAAATTGTTACGATTGTTTTTAAAATTTTTCTGAATGGTTTGAAATGGTTTTAAAAGAACAAAGGAAAGCTAGTAATCTCTCCTAATACAATAAAATTAATTTATTTTTACTTTCACTTAAGAACAACTAAACTCTGACTTGTAACCATTATATAAGTTTATTTAACATGTGAGCAATGTGTGGGACAAGAAATGAAGTTGTTTTTTATTCCTGAAATATCACAATATTAACACCATATGTATATATACGCATCTATTTTGTATGTCTATATGTACGTATGCATGAATGCAGCAACACAATGTTTAAAAGGTGTAAATTACTGGCATGCACCTGAATATACAACTGAAACCCATTAAGAGAGTAAAATGAATGTGCTTTCATGTGTGTATGCATGCATAAAAAATATTGATGTTTGTAAGTATGTAGATATGTTCTAAATACACCTAACAGCGAGGTCTGCTGAGACATGTGATTTTTGTAGCATTCAGTTTACATGTGGGAAGAAAATAGATTGGGTTGTTGTTACTGTATTGATATATACGGCGCTATAAAAGGTAATCAAATAAATAATGATGAGATGAAAATAGTAGAAAAATGAAATTTATTTAATGATAACATGTGCAGAAAACTCACACATGTATCTGTTTTAATATACATGTAATATTAATTGATGGCATGATAATAATGTAAATAATTAGTACTTAACATCTCATTAAACGAATGATACTCTAAACTAAAACTCAATAGGGTAAACGTGAGAATGTATTTTTCTAAATTTCATGCACATGTGTGCATGAATATAATAAGCTGTCACCCACTGTAATCAAATTTTAATTGAAAAATAATAAGAAGCTTAAAAATACAAACGTCATTTTAAACAACGCGTTGTTTTCATCATTAATTGAGGATCAAAATAAAAGCCAAACAAGAGATGCGAAAATAATATCATAAATTGCACACAGTTTTTCATGTTGAAGCATTTAAAAACTGTCAATTTTGCCAAACTTTTCATTTTGTTATTGATTTATTACCGTTTTGTCTGTATGGTTGGCGCCACGCCACAGTGGAGTGTTGTTTGCAACACTAAAAATTTAATTTGTGGCACCGTGAACATCAAGACAAATATTAACGGCATCAGCAGAAATTTGCTAGAAAGTTTTGCTTAAAATAAGTGTTTTACTTATTGATTTCTCATACATACACACATACGTTACATGAGCAATCCGTTTTAAATGACTTGTTTTGGTCGAAAATATTTCAAAATTTACCTGTAAAATAACAAATAACTTTTGTGATTACAAACGCAACACTGGGTCATTCAATCATATCACGTCATAGTGATTGAATAGCAAAATATATATAAACTAATTGTCGACATTGGCGATGGTGCCAACTGCAATTGGGCTACAATATGATTTTTTCAAATTTTGTTTAAAATATTATTATCTTTTTAAAATCCGAAATGAGAGTCATGCAAATTTGTAGAATTAATGATTAATTAAATGATAAATCTTAATTGTTATTGATTTCTTAAAAATCGTTAATTTCTAACAACAATTAATTTGGTGAAATTGTTTCTAAATGTTCACAACTCGAGATTCGTCGTCCGAAACTAAACAGTAAACCACGTGATTATTGTAGGAATAGTATATCTACATGGCCATTTCGCTGATGTTCGTAATGCTTATTGTAAGATTATTAGAAGATATTTTGAAGGAATAAAGCAAGCCCGAGTAACTTTAGTAAAGTTCAGTGATACCTGGTACATTTTGTGTTGATTCTTTGTTAAAAATTATTTTTTAATTATTTTCAATAAATATTTTGAAAGCGTATAAAAATGTTATTTATTTTAATAATAATGAGAAGGAAGACAAAAAGCAAAATATACGCCGGTGCTGTTAAAATAATTTAATTTTTATTAAAACTTGTTCTAATTTATTTAATAATATATTCTAGTGTTTGCCTTGCGGTCAAATTTATTATTGAACACGGTGCATTAAAGTTCGACAATTCCCTATAACCGGTGAAAGAATAAACAATATCTGTTAATAATCCGAGGAGAAAAAGGATCCCGAAGTTTTGTCTTTGTCTATTTATATTTAGATTTTGAACGTTAATATTAAATTGGTAAAAATAGTTAAAACATTTTGTTGTGCAATATTTTGTTTTTAATCAAAATAAAATCACATATAATTGTTCTCATGTAAGAAGGCCCTAACTCTCATTCAATTTAAAAATCTGACTTTTTAATGATTCTAATACAACTCACACAAATACAACTGGTCACAAGAAAGCAATGTAAAAGTATCGAAAATAATGGGTTTACACCCATTTAAATTTTAAATATAACTTTTTGACAATAATCTTCTCTTGAGTCAGGGCCATTCTACATGCGACCAATTATATTCTCAAAATGAAAACTCTTATTATTTTTATGAAACTGAATATGAGGATATGTAGATATTTTCGAAAAAAAAAAAATTAAAATTATTTATTTTAAAACATTTGTATGTAAATTAGAAAAGGTATAAAAACTGTTTTAGCTTTTCTTATGCTTGTCGTTATAAATGTATCACATTCAGTGTTTGTTCTACTAAAATGTGAACTTTGAAACACTGTTTCCTAAGGCTATGGGAATCCGGCTCTGTCAAATTGTAATACTTGTACATTAATTGTATATACAAAATAAAGTAAAGTGAAGTGAAGTATTAGAACATCACATATTTAATTTACAAAACATCCGCAACATGTGTGTACAGTCAACGCAGATGTAGTTGAGTGTGTGAGTGAATGTAGTTATGAGCTTAAATATTTCATGTCTCGCCTTGATTTTGATTTTGCTTCAGTTTTTAAGTGTATCCGCACTAAAATGTTTGATTGATTTGTATCCAATTATGCGCACTGTGACAAAGATGTCATGTTGCGACATACAAATGCAAAATACAAATGTGTGCTCGCACATTCTCAGTGCATGTATCAATAAATTATGAACAAGTATAACCACTAATATATTGGATAAATTAGGCAGTATTCAATATTGATTAAAATTTATCGAATTTTTGTTATTGGTGGAAGATGGTTTCAAGTCAACATTCGATTAAGACAAAAGAAAAAAATAGAGAATTTAAAAAAGCATTAAAGTATTTAAAACTGCAATATGAAAATTTATTATTTGAAACCTTTTTTATACTAATCGAATGATTTCTCATGAATTTTTATTATATATTATTTAAAACTAAAATATAAAATGTATTACTGCGGGGAAAGCATATCGCTACAGCTCATTTGTGGATGAAAGTATCAAAAAACATTTTAATAAAATTTTTTGTATTATAACACATCGAGATATTCTTAAAGAAACCATGAACCTTCAAAACGTTTATAAGTTAGAGATTTCCTATTAATTTTGTTGCAAATTTTTCAACTGTTTTTGTAGTTGTCCATATTCTTTTAACGGTTCATATATTGGCAATTCTTCTTCAGTTGTTTGTTTTTAAAGTTTTTTGCACCGTTGCTGTCATCTGTTGCAAACTAATTTTTTTGTTTTTTATTTTAGGGTACAGATGTTGGAACAAAATTTTTATAATAAATTTATTGATGCGAATACATCCACTCAATTTGTGGTTGTTCTGTTGCGATGCGATAGCAAAACTTTCTTTTGTCGTTCGGATATTGGGATGGCCTGCTACGGTTTTGTTGTTGTTTACTCACTTAAGAAAGTTGTACAATGTTGAGTATCTAACTGATAATGTTGCTTACAAACCACTTAGTTTTCATTTTCTTGAGATATTTATTTAAAGTTCAGATTATAAAAGAATGCACTCACTGCAATATGATTGATTAAAAAAGAACGAATTCCGAAATAAATTATACATACGAAATATGTGATCATTTCGTGTGTTTTTTTTTTAGTAATTTTTATATTCTAAAAGCGAATATTTTGAATATGACAATAAAACATTCATTCTAATCAAATAAAAGAATAAGAAATGGATAACTTTGTGGAAAGGACATGCATATGGCCATTTCGAAGGGGCTTTTATTACTGCTCACTGGATATTTCCCGAATTATGAATAGAAATAGAAGGATTCCAGTTGCAGTCTTGATACACGCAGAAAAAAAACATGGTTGTGATATGGCCACAATAACCATATTATGTTCTTTATAACAATGTATAGTTGCGGAGAACAAATTATTGTTGTTTTCACCAAAACTTTAGTCACGATAAACATTTTTTGTTAACTTTTAATGATAATATGGTTACTGTGCACAAAAGATGCAACATGTTTGATTTTAACTTAAAAAAAATTTCAACCACAACCAAAGTTTTATAACTTATTAATAATAATATAAAATATTTAACCATAATATATTATTATTAATCAAAGTATGGTTAAAAGCAACAGAATGATGTTTGCGCTAAAAAATATTTTGTTCTAGTACTTGACAGTTTAGTAATTTTTCTGGTAACTAAAATTTGAAATTGTTTTTTATTGTAATAAAAAGTAAAAAAAATAAAAATTTATATACAAAATAAACGGTTAAAAATAATAGGCAAGATACGAAAACAAATAAAAAGACAATTGAAAAAAGTTGAAGTAAATATGTATGTATTGTAAGCATGTAAATCTTTATTTTTGTGTTTAAAGCAAAATTGTGAAATTATTTATTTGGGATTATAAACTATATTTTTATATAACTGATTTTTGTAGCCTATGATCTAAGCGTTATTTTAAGCAAAATTGATTTTTTTTATGAAACAATAAAAGTTTTTTATATCAGGAAAATTTTGCACTTACATTTTCAGCCATATTATTAAATTTTAATTTAACCAGTTAATGTTTATGTTTGAACATAATTATGTTTATACTTTGGACAACAATATGGTTGCAAATGTAACAATACTATGTTTTGTTAGCAATAATGCAACCATAGCATGTTGCTCTTAGATTATGGTTACCTCAACCATATTTTTTCTTTGCATGTGTAGAAAAACAAAAGGAAAACACACAAATAAAATAAATCTAATCTTGTTGCTCAGATCTTTTTCGCTTTTTTGATTGAATATATTTCTAATTTAATCAGTTAAGATACGACATAAGTATTTGGAGTTTTTATTGAATACTAATATCTCTGCACAGTAATACATGTTTTATATTTCTTTTATTTTGTGAGAATAGCACTTTTATACTCGGTTATGTCGAATCTTATATACCCTTCACCTTATATGTAAATAATATAATAACAAAATATGTGTCAGAGAATTGAAAAATAAAAAAATAAGTACTGTATATAATTTTACATAAGAATGTCATCGGCTCTTAATGGGTTAAGCAATTTATTAGAATTTTGTAATTCCTTAAAATATCTTTAAAAAATTGTTACCCATATTGATTTTAAAAAAAAAATTTTAAATTTCAGAGCCCGTAAAAAAAATTACGGGGCTCTGAAATTTGGCGAGGGCCAATTTTTTCACTTGATGTTTTTAGTTTTTTATTTTAAATTCTCTATCGCCCCATACATTTACTTTTTTCATTGGAGTTACTTTATTGTTCCAAATGACATAAAAAATTTGGAGGTAGGCGTGGTGTTTTGCCTGCTGCCTCGAAGGATATGGACCGACTTTGTTGATTTTCAATATCATCTCTTTCGACACTATTTCAAATCTTTTGGCGTATTAAGTTGATCTAGTGCCATGGCAAACTTGATTTCAACAAAAGCACGGACGGACATCGCTCAATCGACTTTGCTACGCATAAGAATTCAGAATATATATACTTTATGAAGTCGGAAATGGATATTGTAGAAATTACAAACCAAGCGATAAACTTAGATTTAGCTCTTTTTCACTTTTTATGGTGAAGGGTATTAAAAAGCAAGTGATTCATTTTTAAAGGTAACCAGGTTTAATTAATTTAGATTGTGTAGGCAATCTTTGAATTTACAATATGTGGAGGAATTTTTTATTATCTTTTCGGGTTCTATTTGGGAAATTGCAAATTAATTATTAGCGTTATTTAAGATGTGCTGATTTCATTCCCGAACGCGCTTTCGATATTAATACAATAATGATGCCAACAGAGTTCATTCTGCAAAATGCTATTAAAATTTAATCTTGAATCTGCGTTTTATTTGAATTTTTTAGTATTTTTTGTTTCTCTTGTTACTAGTGTCCACGGATAAATATCTGCCTGAGCTTCCAATTTCATCAATACGAGTTCGGTTTAGCCGTTTAGCCGTGATTAAAGCATCAATAAAAAATAAACAAACAAACAAACTTACGAAGAGATTCTTTTAATTTTCTGATTTACTGCTTTTAATGTATTTATGAGGTCTTCTTTAATACGCTGAATAGTAAACATACACCAGCGGAAGTAATATTTTCCGTATCAACACAACATGAGCGTCATAATTTTGAATTTTAAATGCAAAAGCTTTTGCAGCAGTGTTGGCGAAATGTGCTTGAAGGTGTAATGATGCTATGACTTCCTTTTTTGTAACGTTTTGTTTGTTTATTTTTGCTACAGTCAAGTCGATAATGTTTTTGCTTTTTTTTTTGTTGTAAAATGTTATTGTTCTGGTTGGAAATATGGTTATTTCTTCCGCATCTGCACATGTTGTTTGTTATGTTGCTGCCCATAAATGTTAAAAGCCATAAAAATTTAAGTGAGAGTTCTTGCATGCACATGTTAAATTTATGTCTTGAATGTAAACTTGTCAATAACTAGATCAGGATAACGCTGAAAATAGTTTTAATACAGAAATCATATCTACCCATACAATTAAATAAAAAGTTCAATTTCGAAATTCAATTAAAACTTCAGAATAACTTCCATATCGCTCATTTACTAATACAACGTCATAATTTAAAATTTCAAATTTAAGAGTTAATCAAACAGAATTGTTCGTTATTTCATGCTTTATATTGTGTAAACGTTTCATCTTTATGTCTCTTGAACTTTCCACGTTTTATGAGAACAAGTCGTTATTTCACTTTATGTTTGGAAACTTTGTTTGTCTATAAGAACGACACACTTGAGTTGTGGAGTAAACTTCGTAACGTAAAAAAAAGATATTTTTAAAATGTATCGACTTTTTGGGTGCAATGTATTTTTTTGAGTTATGACTGTGTTGATGAACTTTTTTTTTTTTATTAAAACTCCGTTTTTCGTTTCACATTTTAGTTTATGACACAGTAACTGATATGTTTTTACAGCATAATGTCATAATTCAAACATCCCACATATGTTGTCTAAAAGGGTGGGTCCTATTATATATATCATTGATGAAAGTTTTCTTAAATGGATTTTTTATTTATGAATTATTTTACTAGTTGTAGTGCGAATTAAAACCATCTGATATTATTCTCGATGGCGAATTTTTTGAATTTTTTTGAGTTATGACGTTTTAGAAGTAAATGAGCGATATGTATTCTACTGAAAACAAAAATAAATTTATAGGCATCTATAAATAAGTATTACAATAAAAAAACAGCTTATAAAAAGCAATAAAAATTATATTAATCTTTGGGTTTTGGCAGTGTCTTTCCAGCCGAGGTAATAGCCATTCTGAAAACATCCGAAATAGCGCTTAGGGACGATCTCTCTGGCCTTGCCATTCAAATATTTTCGGACAGTCAGGCGGCAATCAGGACGCTTGCTGGTGCATACAGTACATCTAAGCTATTCCTGAGTTGTCGCTCATTACTAAACACTCTATCGGAGCGATCACAGATTGACCTATTTTGGGTCCCTGGTCACAGGGATATCCAGGGTAACTGTGAGGCCGATGATTTTGCTAAACAGGGCACATTGCTTCTTAACTTCTTTTTGCTAGCAGACGTTGGAATTCCTCTGGCAACGGTGAAAATGGCCATAAAGAAGCACTACCTCAATTTGGCTCGCAAATTATGAGTAGAGGAAAGTTCCTGTTGTGTCTCCAGACAACTGTGTTGACTACACTTGACGTCAAGCGGACCAGGCAGCTGCTCAGACTAGATAGAAAATGCATAAGTATCACGGTCTCGGTACTTACTGGTCACTGTCTAATCGGCAGGCATGCTGAAAGACTCGGTCTGCCCTTCAATGATTTCTGTCGCAGCTGTTGCTCGGAGGATGAGGAAGAGACCGTACTGAACCTCCTGTGCCATTGCCCATCCCTGGCTCGAAGAAGACTAAGAATTCTGGGCTGTCCTTTCTTTGGAACTCTTACGGAGCTATCATCTCACTCTATAGGGGACATAGCGAAGTTCAGCCGGGAATCTTCATGGTTCTCGGCTGGGTAAGGGGAGTCATCCTTGTGGTATCACAACGGGCCATTCAATTGTGCTCAAGTGAGCTTCGTCGCGAGAGGCTGCCACTCCTAACTAACTAACTAACTTGGGTTTTGGCCTATTTTTCAGATGTTTCTTCAACGATTTTTTATAATTTCAACAGCAAAATAAATGTTAAATGAGGTGGCAAATACATATTGTAAAAATTGTAAAAATAATGATAATTTAAAAATAATCGACTAAATTTATATATAAAATTAGACCGTTAAATGGTCTGGTCTTAATAGCAGTTATAATAAACATTACAATAATATTGTAAGATTTCGTCTCATAAACATTATGCAATTAACCCATAAGATGTTATGAAAGATGATATATATGCGTAGTTTTTTATATTATTTTTATATCCCTTCCTGCATCAGCTTAGTTTAATTTTACAATTCCTGTGGATTTGCTCGATTATTTTTTATCGGATTATTTTTTATTGCGGATGGTGACAAGTCTTTTCTGTTAGACACAATTTGTGATCATATTGGTGAGCGTTCGATTTCCAGTCTAGCTATTATGTGTGCTAGTTCCTTTGTATAAATGTACCCATTCTAGTAGTTAGAAAATAGTGACCATGTAAAGCAAATGTCTAATCTTGTGTTAGCAATGACAAAGCCTATGCAAAGCCTTAAAACTTGGATAGAAACCTTTAGAAAAACATTCTGCATTAAATTAAATTGTTAGAAATTCCTTAAATAAAAATAAATAATGTGTTACAATATAAATTCTCTCATTTTCATCTTATAGAATATTTCATATCGTTATACTTATTGTTGGAAAATAAAACTCTGTCTGACAACCCAACAAAGAACAGACAGACTAAAGCAAAGAAAAGCAACAAATATTTATTTCATACAAAAATATTTTAGATATTTGAAACCACATTAAAGCAGAAAGTGTCTGCAAATGGTCGGAAGTTTATCGGAAGTTTAGTTTGCTCAACATGCAACAGTAATAATCGAAAATTTAAGCAAAATGTGTACGTCGCAGACTGTACAAATATGAATACAATTTGACATAATCTGTTATTGCATTTTTTTTTTGGTTTTTTGTAAACTGTATTAAAACACAACTTAACGAACTTATAAATTGATAAAAATGTTCACATTTGGAATAAAGCTGTGATTTCGCTTCAGTTCTATGTGGTTGGCAACGGATGCTGTAGCGGATGCAAATTAGAAATTAAACTTGAAATAGAAGCTTATAACAAAGTAAAAAAATACAAAACTTGCAAAAATTAGCACCTAATAAATTGCAGACAAATACAATCATGATGATGTGTCTTTGAATGTTGTCGATTTTTACACCCGCACAACATCGGAAGTTCTTTGAATGTTAAATGTCAGTAAATATAAAATAAGGACTGTTGTAGTTCAGCAATGTGAACAACGGCATGAAATCAAAAGGCTTAGAGACGATTTATTTATTTTGGTAAAAGAAGCAAACGGTAGGATTAAACCGAACTTGCAAAAAGTAAATTTTCTGTATTCTTTCACAAATGTTATATTTTATTAATAATAAATTAAATATGTAGAATTGTTTTTTTATGAACGTATCTCAACTCAGTTAAGTTGATAACGACCACCAGTCCTTGCAATTTATACACAATAAAAATTCATTTTTTAAATGTTTTTCATAAACCAAAAAAAATTTAATTTATTTATAATTCTAATCAAATGAATATTTTTAATTCAGCTGAAGTTCATGTATGTAGATTTTAATTTCTATATTTATTAAAATTAAAAATTATTTATTAATTGAATATTAATGTATTAATGTTTGACCTCTACAATTAGATTTTCTTTTCTAATTTATCAGGCACTCGATGAGATTAATTTTAAGAAAGAATTTTCTGAATCGCTTCATATGTACGTCATCAGCATTCTTCACTTTCATCAAATTAAGTTGTGTGCGATGTAAACATTGTCTACTTAACCAATCAATTTTAGAAATTAGAATACAATCAATCACACTTAATTACAATTTTATTAGTGACAGTTTTCTCAATTGAAAGCTTCTAGTACAGGATTCTACTATTGCTTTTCTTGTTATAAAAATAACCAATTTTTTCAAGAAGCACAAAAATGCATGTGTTGTTTTCGGCACCACAAAAGTGCTGGGGTTCTTACAAATAACAAAATTTTAAAATTCACATTTTCAGACATGTACGTATGTGTGTGTTCTCCGTTTTCTCATGCAATTTTTGCATTGTTTTGCCTTTTTTTTCTTGTCATTGTCAACATTTGCAGACTTGTTGTCGATGCCCATGATTGCTGTAGTATATTTGCAACTCATTATTCCAGTCATTTTTTTTTTACAATTTGTACTAGACTGAGTACTAGAATATAGTATTTGCACTGTTGTTTTGTTTATTATTTTTCTTGTGCATGTCGCATTTGCCCACGTTTATCAGTTTGTTTTGTTGTTTATTTAAAACTTGTTGAAAGAGGGTAATGAACTTGAGAAAACATAAAGCAGTCTCCTATTTTACATAAATATTTAATGCACAGCGTAGATCTCAAAGACAAAAAAGTCAAACAAGAAGAAAACATATTTTATTAAAAAAAAAAAAAAAAATTATTTCACAATAAAGCTCATTATTGTGCTAATTCATATTAAAAAAGGGAATATTGCTTTTATTCACTTTTAAGTTTTCACGTAATCCCAACTGTACTTTACTCGTTCGACCACTTTCACGCACACTATTAAGAAAGCTACCGGTTGATATTTTCATGTTAAAAATTTTATTTTAATGAACACCAACGTTACATTTGTTGATACTTCCGACAGCTACATTTAGAACTGGAAAAAGAAAACTAGCAAAGGTACTATAAATATTTTGCAAAAAGTTATTTTTTTTTTAACAATAACAACATTTTTGCTATTGACGTTCGAAAATAAAAACATAAGAGTATTTTTTTTTTAATTTCAGTGAATTTTGTTTAAAATTGCTTGCTATCTACTTTCAAGGCACAGGCACTTTGACGTTTCGGAGAAAACTAAAATTAACACATGGTCTAGAACCCGCACTGAGGCCCACTAACATATCGACAAATCACAAAAAAAAAACTAAAAATTCTCAACTTTTTGTGCTTTGTGCTACAACAGCTCCATTATAGCAAGTAATAAGACGTCAAATTTCTAACTGTAATTTCCGACCAAGTATAAGCCAATAAATAAATCAATAAAACGATATTTGAAGAGGACGATCACGTTTATAAAACAAAAGGAAAAAATTGTTGAGCCAATTTTCTGATAAAAAAAAGAAATTTGCTTTTATGTTATAATTTTCATAACATGCTTTTTCACTGTTTCTATAAACATAATTTTTTTGTAGGCAAACGAAAAAAATTTTCATTTAGAACCTTCGGCATTTTAGGTTTAAATTAAAAAAAAAAAACTCTTTCCAATTTTATCTCCGGCAAATGCGTGACAGAGCATGGTCTTAATTAAAAAGTGAGAGTGAAGTAAAAAGATTTTCCAGGACTTGAATCCAAAATTAAAATAAATAAATCCCCCTATTCTAGTTTCCAAGCGAGAAAGGTAAGCAAAATTAAAAAAAAAGATGATGATTATTAGTGTTTTATCTAGACTGACGTAAATATTATAAATAAAATACTTTTTGAAAAATTTCCAAACTATTTCTACTTTTTCAGTTGCCGAAATAAACCCTGAAAAAGTGCTTCACATATTATAGCCATCATAAAACAAAAACTGTTATGGCGTTTTTTTAAACTACCTACACATACATACATGCATACATATCAATAATGTTTAATTAGAGTTCCAAACATAAAGCCATCTAACACTTTGTTATCTACAAAAGTAAACATCACTTATCTACAATAAGAATTAATAAAAAAAAAAAAAATGTGAAGCATACTTACCTTTTCATAAAATTCAGGGCACCACATATTTTACACTGTTGCGTGTGATATATTTTCAAAAGAACGTACTTTTGATAAACACTCTCGAAGAGTTAGTTTTTAGAAAAGAACACAAAGGAGTGCAAAGTGTTCAACTTATGCAACATTTTTGTCAGAAGAGAAAATGCCATAATTGTACTTAAATATTTTTTTAATAAATCTTTAGTTTCACTGGGTAATTTGGAATATATTTTTTTAACCCCTTGTAGTTTTAATTGTTTAAATAAATTGTAAAGTTAGAGTTGATTACTTATTTATAAATTATGTGTCTGAAATAATTATTTACAAAAAATTCATATCAACAAAATAGATAATTTTATTTATTAGTATTTAATAAATTAGTATTTAATAATTTATTTATTAGTATTTATTTATTAGTATTTAAATGAAAATACACTTATAATAATTAAGTGTGCGATATTTTTCGAAGCACATTCGCATTTCTGAGTTAACCCGTAAAAGTAAATTTTTTTAATTAAGTTTTATCATAATTAACAATTCTTGCTTTCATTCACAATATCAATAATTATGGAATTAACTAAATTATTAAACAAAATTTTCTATTTAAGCTGAAAAAGGAAACATCCTTAAACTCTTTATGTAAATATTGTAATTATAAACCAATTCATATTAACATTATAAAGACAAAATAAATAAATTCAATTGAATTGAAAAAGGATAAATATTAAAACTAAAATCATAAATTTCAAAAAAACATAAAGATTTTCTTGAATGAATCCAGAACCGGATATAATTGCAAAACAATTCAAATAGTTTTTGTTTTTGTCAAATAAAATAATTGAATATAATTCATAAAGCATTTTAAAATTGTTCAAATTATTTTAGCTTAATGGCGCTTTTGCAAATATTTTCTATTTATTAAACTTCAAGGTCTCATTATAGAATTTTAATTATGTTATTTATCTCATTGATTTATTAAGAGATGACAGCAATTTCAATTTCATTTTATTATTCAATTTGTTAGCCGTAAATAAAATTAATATCTTTTACCAAAACTTATTATTCTGTCGCAGAGTAATACGAACGTACAAAGACTGAATAAAGAATTCGTTTCAGTATTTTTGATTATTAATCATTATTTATAAATATCATTGTTTTGTATTTCGATGACAATTGATTTACTACAGGATAAACACGCGCTACAATCCATCAGCAGTTAATTATTCAATCTTCGAGTGCACAACAAGTCATTATTAACCGGAGCTTTTTCCTTCTGTTTATACACAGAAATATCGTTGGCTTTTGTTCTTACACCTTGACATCTCTTGTTATCTTTACTATTATTGCACAAGTTTTGTTTTGCCAAAAACAAAGGGCGAAGCATTAAGGCAGAGTGAAACGATTAGAATATTAAATAGTGTTTCTCTTATTTTAGCTTTATAATTACGACTTTTTATTGTTTTAGTTTTCTTTTTTTCATCAAACCAGTAGTTTTTAAGACAATAACATATTAACAACTAAGGAAAATTAACTTTTGTTGAAGAAAAAAATTCCAGTTTTTCAAAAATAAAAGAAGATATAAAAAAAGAAATAGGCAAAGTTTATTCAAGAGCAGTCTCAAATTAAAAAAAATGGTCCTCTTGTTGTAAATAAGTAGAATTTGTGGTCATTTTATATTCAGTTTAGGAAACAATTAATATGTCTATAAAATTTTATGTTTTAATAATAATACGAGTAACGTTTAAAGAAATACAACAGATAAAGTTGCCAACTATACAGGTGCCAAATTGTCTCAAATTTTTTAAATTTATTTCTCGGAAATTAAATATCTCCTCCTATTTTTATATTACATACTAAGATCCCTCCCACCCAAAATTTTAATAAAGTAAAAGCTTGGTGTTTTGTATTATAAATCTGTACCACTAATATTTAGAATAGATTTTCAATTATTTATTGTTGTGTTTGTTGTATGCTAATGACACAGTAATTTATCAGCAAAGACAGCACCTGCCTTTGACATCAAAAGTGAGTGTTCCTTTGTGGAGTTTGACATCTTAAATCCAAAAAAGCTTAATAAGGGCGAACTGTACTTGCGTCACGAATTATTGCTCCATAGCGTGTACATAACAAGCAGCGTTGTTTTCAAAAGTACAAATATAAACAACGTGTATCGGTAAACCGTTAATTATGATAAACTAGAGTTATCACCTGTTTATGAAAACATAACTGTAGGCTGTCAACGAATGTCAAATTCAATGAAATTTAATTAAGTGAAAAAGTGGGTGCCGACTTCTGCTCGCAGCTCTCTTCGCTTTTAGTCTGACATCTTTGAGACAACCACATAAGAAAATATAAGTGGTTTATAGCGTATCGTAGCGTTGTATTAAATCATCACTTATCGTGTACACTTTAACATCAGCTTTAGAAGGTTTGTTGATATTAAAGTTTTAAAATTTTATTGAACATAATTCTCTTTTGGTCGAGTTTAATTTTTGAACATGAAGGCATCTTTACACTGGACAAATTATAAACAAAGATTTATTAATACCACTTTAAACAGCTTTTGCAATAATAATCAATTGCAGTGTAATTATTAAAAAAATAATATTTAATATATTTTTTTCAGACGTTTGTAATTATATTTGGAATATTTTAATACAAACAAAAATAGAAACTAAGAAAATTTGATATCAGTTGTTAAAGAAATATGTTTTGGACAACCAAATCGAACACCGCGCTCATAAAAATAGTAAAAAAGTGAAATAACAAATATTGCGACTGTAAATACTTTTCTTTCTCTTTCTTACAAATGTTCTCGATTTATCTATGCCAATAATAGCTTATGATATCCTTTTAACTATAAATTATGTTTAATATAGTTAAACGTAATATTGTTTATTAAAAATATAAAAGATAAAATCGTAAAACGCAAGCAAATTTGCGAGTTTGACCATCTGTCATGCTGTTAAAACATCAGCATTTACTTTCACATTAAAGAGCAAAAAAGTTGATGCAAATGTTTTTGCAGGATATTGCAATTTATTATTTGCTTTTTGTTGCAATCCATTAACAGTCACCATTTATTTGTTTTTTCATTACCTTTTCCACCTTCTTTTCCAAATCTAAATTACTTTGTTTAATGTCATTATTTGGTATTGTTTGTATTATGTCAAGCGTTTTTAACTCATTGTGTACATTGTGGTTAAATTGAATTTTAGTTTTGAATAAACATTATGAAAATTTGATTATTAATCATGCAGGATATAAAATGTCAACCGTAAAAAAATTAAAGCTATAAAACATATAAATGACTCTACAAGGCCACACTTTTCTCACACAAACAATATTTCGTTTACTTTTAAGTTCGTTGCCTCTTCATTCTCAGAAGAATATTTTGTTCAAAGTTGCAGATGTTGCTACACCACAGGATAAAGGTACGTTTTCAAGTTTAAAGGGCCTGTCGCTTTGTAAAGGCCCTTCTGCAATTTATCATCCATTAAATCTTTTTATAAAGTGCGTTAAATTCGTAGGTCATTTAAATCTGGTGCCGTGATCGCCTTTTTCAGTTTTCCAAAAAAAAATCTCTTTTGTATTTTGATTCCTTGCAAAACGAAACATTTTTTTATTTATATTCTTATTCTCTTTGCACAGCTGATTGTAGTAGTGCCAATTGAGGCAACATTACCAAACAATCTTATTATGTAAATCATAAAATATTAAGTGTGTATTTTCATAATTACAACAACAACTGATTGTACTGTAAACACTACTGTTACAATATAGAAACGATTACTTATTCCTTTACAGGGGCCTGGTTTCACTTGCTACTGAACTAAATTATAAAAATTGAAGCGTTTAATTCAATATATTTTCAGAGGAGTTATTGATAAATTATACGCACTGCGGCCCTTCCTTTGTATCGTATCAGTTGTTTAGACGAGCAAAAAAGCAAAATTATTACATTTGCTATTTGTTGGAAACTAGAAAAAAAGTTTTCAACATGACAAACATAAATATTGTGGCCAGATATAAAAGCATTCAAAAGAAATCAAATTTGCATCAGAATTACATTTATCTTACAGTTGGGGAGGTTCTTCTTTTCCTTTAGTTTTTCCTCCTATTCTTGAATTATTCGTATCTACTGAGTGCAGCATCTTACATGAATGGAAAAGTTGAATAAAAATACAATTACAGATAAATTTAGGTTTCTACATGAAATTAATAAAACCGTATGAGTTTTCACAAAAAATATTACTTTGTTTGTTAATATTAAAAATTTCTAACAGGATGGATTTAAATGCAGAAAAAATTGAAGACAAAAAATGTAATTTGACTATCGAAAACACAAATATTTGTTGTTTTTTTGGTACTTGATACAAATTCATTTTATAATACAATTTAGCTGTGTTATTAAATTTGCTTTATGTTTTTAATTATTCGACTATCGAAATTGGTTATTTGGCTATCGAAAACACACATATATGTATGTATGTATGTATACTTGTTGGTTTTTTTATTATTATTATTTTTTTTTTTTTTTGTACAAATTCATTTCATAATTTAAAATTTAGGTATGTTCAATTTGTGTTATGTTTGTTAATTACATTCCAAGAGCTCAAACAGGACTTTGTTTGCTTTGTCGGATATGCAAAATGCAAAAATTGATATGAAGACGTTTAACACCAACATGTTACTTTTTCTTTTGCTTCCTAAATTTAAAAACTATAAAAAAATTTATAAAAATTATTCATACTCGTATTTATAATAAATATAAATTTTCTCTTAATTTGTTTTATTTGTATTATTGTATACTTTTGTTGTTTATTTTATTGTAGAAGTTTTCACTTTATTTTACTTAATGTTTTAGTTAAAAATTCTACGGTTGAAACTAGCAATCCCGTAAATAATACTTTCTGACGAAGTGAGTATCGCAAGAGGTTTTTTTTCTATGTGATTTAAAATATCCAAATATCTGCACAAATTTAATTAGACAAGTTTATAACGGTTAATAAAATTTCGTTAGATTAAAGTCTCATTATACTATTTTTTGAGGTATTCATGCAACAATCATCTTTATCTTTTATAAAGCATTCACTTAAAACCACTTCTACAAAAAGTCGCTGTCAACGCACGTATTGATCTAGAAGATTGAAATACTGTTAAAAGAAATACGAATTTAATAAATTTCATTTAATTTCCTTAATGCAATAGATGTTTTGATATAAAATCTAAAAGAGTGAATTCATGAACAATTAATATTCGTCTTCCCTAATGCGTTTAAAACACAACAAAAGCATAAAGATACATCAATTATTTTAATATCACGATTACGCTTAAGTAATAGGAAAACGTTTTAAATCTAAAATATGCAAAAAAAATTAATTTAACTGCAACGACCGACTGACAACAGAAATGGTCAAAAGAGACATCATATTATGCTTTTAGAAAAAAAGAAATTAAATGTAAATAGAAATCATCATCATTAATACCGCCTGAGCAATTACCATCACGTTTTAAGTATTAACACTAAAACTTTAGACAACAGAAAATGTTATATAATGGAAGAAATGAACGAAAGGAATTCTCATAATGGCATAAAACAAAAGGACTAAAATAGAAACTAACGACCAGGCCAAATGATAAAAATTATCCATAAATGTGTTTTGTTTGTCACAAAGTCTCACAAAGATTCAATTCAGTTTAACGACATGATATGACATGACACTGCTCTGCCTTTCATTTCATGAATTGTCCTAAATAACACCCACTAACATTTTCTGTATCTGTTGTACTGTTTGGTTCTGTTTCGCAAATATCAGTCAGAAGTTTATATGTTAGAAAATTAACTGAACAGAATACAACAACTAATAAATATTTATGTAGTTTCGACATTCATGTTGTTGTTGCCTTAAAAAAAACTTTATTACATTAATATGGTTTTTTAGTTAAGTGTGTTGCCCTGTTGCATGACCAGTCCACTTTGTAATGTGACCAAATTGGTTGCGTAATTGTTTTATTATCAAAAACACAGTTGGAAGAATATAAAAAATTAATTCAGTCACATACTTTTTACTAAAACAATGGAAATAAAAGAACATTTACACGAGGGTTGCCCTTAATTTCTGGCGATATGGCAACACCACAAGGAGTTTTAATGGAACCGGCACGTGAAGGCTTTTACAATGTAAAATATTTCCAATAACATAAATTAATATTATTTTAGCACTTTTACAACAAAATGGTCAACGCAGACGAAGTCGAGGTAAATCATCCGTAACAGCACGACACAAATCGACTAATTCGACTAAGTTAACATGCCTTTACAAAATAATTTAAAGATGTGTTACAATTAAAAATAAAGTTAGGTAAGTCACAATTTGATGGGCTATTAGTTTTTCAGTTTATATTTTTTATTTAATAATAAATTAAAGGCATGGTACTTTTAGAAAGGCCCGTTCGGAAGAATTCAGAAGACGTCTGTTAAAGTTTGGGATATTCTATTCTTGAAGTTTTTAACAACCGAATGGATTTAGTTAATTTGTCATATTTAAAAACAATGGAAAAACTAAAGGACTTTCAGGCCGGGCCGTTGGTTTTTACTGCTTCTAAAGAGAAAAGATTAAATACAAGATAGACAAGACATCTTACATCAAATATTTAAGACAATCTTTAAGTGTGATTTCAGTAATTTCAATATTAGTTTGACGTTCTATTGTGACGACTGGATTTATCTGCTTTGCGCACTTTTAAGGAAAAAACTCAACAAATGAGAAAAAAAAACTCCTCCGCAGGTCGAAAACGTAATCTTTCATTAAAAGAGTGATTGCATTTGTTACACGCTATTTATATTGGGATTGCAAAATAATAAAGGTTTATTAAAAAAAACGATATCGATTTGTTTCTTTATTACAAGCGAAAAAGCTCTTCGGAAACAATCGTATCGAAAACGTTAAGTCTTTTGAGTTATTTCTATAAAACTTTTTTCAGACGCGTGTGTAGCTTTTAATTCAGGAACATCAAATTATGTTCGATTTAATGCCTGGTTTAATTTTTTCACCAGTTTTGCTTTGTAGCTCTGATATTGATTCGAGCATTGAAGATATCTCTGCAGCAAATGTCAACTCAGATCATACTTTAAAATATTCATTACATTGAGCTAGAAAGAGAATAGCAAGCTTTAAGGACCGATTAAATTAAGCTAAAAATTTTTATATGTTTCTCAAAAGATTTTCTTCTTTTTAAAAAAAAAAAAAACACAATTTTAATATTTTGTTCGCAAAATGTCAGAGGAAGCCCTCGCATTACTTAAATCGTTCACTCTTTTAGATTTTTGCAATAGTGAAAATAAATGCAGCTCATATGAAGCACTGTACGCCTGGGGAATTAATAAACATGTATTTAGAAATCACAATTGACAAAATAGCACAGCGTGATAATTTTCAAATCAACACTTCCAATTTTAATACGTCGTAAAAATGTGTGAAAAGATCAAATGCAGTATTGGTTTTATTTTCTTAGAGCTTGTGATTCCATGTGCAAAATATTCATTTGAGAACACATACGTGTACTTTAGCTCTTCATTTGCGTGCGATTTCTTAATGTTTGTCTTGAAAAACGAAACAACAAAATAAAAAACTGCTTAAATTTGTTTTGACTTAAGATGTTGAGAGCCATGTTTAAACTTGCTGAAAAGCTAACAAATAATATTTTGCTTTGAAAAATATTGATCAAATTACATCAAATCAGATATTTCGAACTGTATAGGTTATTTTCCTTTCAGGCGTATCGGAACTTGTTTGCACCAGTTTGCACCACGCACGCATATACGTATTAGATTATTCTTTGCAGAAAAATTTTAACAAATACTCTTCGAAACTTGGATAATTATTTTGGTTTTAAAATCACAAAATGTAGGAAATAAATCGAAACATATACTTTGGCCATATCGAGCGAGGTTTAACTTAAGTCTTCATTAAAAGTTTTGGTTAGAAAAATGTACTTTCCTATCTATCCATTTTTCCATATAATTAAAATTTTAAATCGCAACCGACGATACGCGATAGAAAACGCTTTGACAAAAAGCTATTTTTAAAGAGTGTGATGAATTTCAATCGATTTCAAAACACAAACCACACAACAGATTTTTTTTAAATAATTACACAATTACACGAAATTATAATAGGTACTCTGCAATTGGAACTACATTCAATTATTTGAAATTCGAATTGCAAAATGTATTGCCCAATTAGGAATACTGAAAATTTTCAATTACAATTACATATAAGGTGTAATTGAGCAGTAATTGGAATATTTAATTGAAAAATCTAAATTACAAATATTTCTCATTGTAATTGTAAGTGAAAAATAGATATTGAATAACGAAAACAAATTTAAAAGTGATTAAAGTTTTCAGTTCCGCAATAATGCATGATTTTGCACGAATGAATGAATGTATATCGTGGAAAAGTAGCAAGTAACTCACATAATTGTAACTTTACAGAAGACGGTAAAAACATATCTAATATGAAAGAACGCTGATGATACAACACTTGTTGCTTTAGTTTAGAAAACCTTCAAATTTTTATTGATGCTTTAACTTCCTGCAGTAATTCTTACTGATTAAAAATTAATGTAAAAAAAAAAAAACAAAATATATTCTTAAGTGTTAAAACCAGCCAATCGAAAGAGTCGACCAATTTAGCTTAATTTAGTCAATGCTAGCTGGGAGTCGACAGTGGAAATAAAATGTCGTAACGAAAACGCAAGATGTGGGTTTTAAAAAGAATATTAAAATTACCATGGAGTGATCACATAACAAATACCAAAGTTCTTGCAATTATAAACAAAGACCGTGAACTTTTAAATTTAATAATACACAGGAAATCAGATATCTAGGCAGATATAATTGCAGTTTATACTTTAAGGAAAAATTGAATAAAAACGTAGATTGGGTAGAAAACAGGCATCATGGCTTCGCAACATAAGGCAATGGAGTGAAATCAGAAGTGTTGATGTTTTACGTAATCTAGCAAGGGGTAGAGATGCATTCGCCGAACTCATCAGAAATAGCATTCAGTTAAATAGCCATATTTAAAAAAAGAAACATTGTAATGCGATCATGTTTAAAAATAATAATTTAACAAAACTTAATTCAATAAAATAATTTGTATGGTCGCCAACATCCGACTACGGACAGGCAGATCAAGAAGAAAATAGGAACTGTAATATGTGAAATGTTAATGCTTTATTTTCGACACTATTGCGTCGTTAAATTCTTATGACTTTAAATGTTTGTGACAAGGTGCATTTGTGTGAAGTTTGTTGAAATACTGAAAAACTCCAATTTGAAACAAAATATAGAGTGTCTTTTTGTAGAAGACAAACGATATGCATGATAATATTGATAACAAAAAGAAGTAGGGTTTAGGGTGTTGACTAACGAATTTGAAATTATTTGTCGAATCTTCAAAATAATTGAACTGAAAGAAGGTTTTTACATCCAAAGTCTGATAAATAAAAATTAAAAATAATCGAGTCCAACTAATGTTATGATTTAGAACTTTAGACATGCTTTACGCTTTGTAGCATTGTTTGCGATTTCTTTTTTTTTCCTTTTTAAAATTTGTTACAAAATTTGAAACAAGAAATATGGTAAACTTACAAAAGCTATATCTGATTAAAAAATATCCACTGCTTTTTAAGGTGCTTCGTTATCCGCTGAAAATAATTAATAAATGGCTATACCAACATCAATTTTGTTTTCCTATTCCAGAAATTTAACGCTGATATATAAAATAAACACAGCTAAATATAAAAGTTAATAAAAATTATATTTTTCATAATATCTGCCATGCCATGCCATTCACCTGCCTTCACTACTTATCAAGTTCTAGAGAAACTAACACAATTTATTCGAAGGCATTAATTGTCTGAGCATACTTTTCTTTTTTTTAATAGTAAAACTGTTTGAGAAAAATAGAAAAAAAGAAATCAAAGCACAAAAAATGTAAAAAAGAACCTTCGGGCCAACTTTCGATAATTTAATTTGATTAATGTAATTCTAAGCTAAAATAAGAAATAACACAAGACGTAACAACAGTTTCTTTTACGTAGAAAAGCAATGAACATTGAAATGGTTCGCGGATTTAATTAATTAACGTCTTATAATTGCGGTTATTAAATAAATGAATAACAAACATAAAATTGTATAAAAATGATAAAAAGATGAAAAAGGAAAAGGAAAAGTTCCAAACAAGAATTACAATGTTTAATTGATACCGCGGACAGGCAAAATGAAACACCAGCAACAAAACGATGCAATTAAATAAATTAAATTATTCTGCAGCCAATAAGAAAAACCAAGAAATGGTAAATGACAACTTGGTTTTACTCCTTAAGAAAATTTTATTCCCAATTATAAACATACAGAAAAATAAATACAACTATTTTTATTGATATTTGTGATATACGACGTAAGTATTACAAGGCCACGGCAGCTAGACAATTTGAAAAATAATTTCAGTTTGTTGCAAGCTTCAATGTAAATTATAATTAATGGATATTAATTTCCAAAGTTTTTGGATTGGAAGAAAATGTTTAATTTTTCAGAAAAAATTAAAAAAGTTTTTTTTTATGTAAGCAGAGTAATATTAGTTTTGTGGATTCCCATCTCCTTCTTCTGCACTCTTCATATCATTATTCTTGGGTTGTGTCAATGGTGTTCTCAGAGAGAAGAGATTGAGATGAATTGATGAGAGATGAATTAATATTCCAAGGATCTGACACTGTATAAGTTCATTAAGCAAATTATTATTACGGAAACAGAGTAAAAGAACTTTAAAATTATTGTGCTAATATCCCGACTAAAGTATTAAAATCACCGGTATTGATTGTTGATTATAAATTTAAAGTTCGATTAATTAAGTTTGATATTCCCATTGTTTACTTTTATTAATTAATTTGCAAGTGCCCGTGCATGAAACAAAAATTAAATTATTGTGGAGTAAAAGATTTAATTTAAAAAAAAAACTAAGTGCATTATATCAGAAGTTAAAAATTATTGGACGGGCGCCTCTTTAATTATTTCCAACAAAAAATGGCTTAAAGCTAAAACAGTCCTGCTGTTACTGAAGGCATATCTGTAAAGCGAAGGAAACAGGCTGTGAAATGTGAATAAGTTTTTAAATAATCATTTTTAACTTTAATTTTAGAACTAAATCAGACATCAAACATTAAAACATTTTTCTCGAGGGCTTTTTTCCACATAATGGTTTAATTATTCATGAGTAAAACGCATGTTTTCATGTTACCATCATCACCAGATACATTTTTAAAAATATTTATACGAAACCTTTGAAACAAAGCCGACTTGTGAGCGAAGGAGGTTAAGTTTTGATTTCGATAAAAAAAAAAACTACTAAAATTAGCAACTTTCGGCTTGTAAACATTTTTCCTAATTTTATTAGTTTTTGCTTAAAACTTATTTTTAATGAATTTGCTCCGGAAGATATTAAAAAAAGACAAAAACAAATAACATGATTTCTCAAAAATTATTAGTTTAAAAATAAAAAAAGAGATAAAGAAATAAAATCTGCAGCTTTAGCAATTTATTCAAACCGAGTGATAAAAAATTCAACGACTGTTGTAGAAATAAATACGAGATTAATTCCCCCTCTACTGCAAATAAATTAAGTTTTTATTAAAAATCAACAACGAAAAGACAGTAAACATAAAAATAGAAAATATTCTTTAACAATAAATACGTAAATTCGGTGATAGCTAGAGAGGTGAAAATTTTATATTTTTTTACAAGAAAAAAACTTGATCTCAATGGGAGCACTGAAAAAAAATCGTTTAAAAATCATTCCACATTAATAAATGAATATTGTAAAGTCTTTATCTGAAATAGTAAAAAGTTTAAAATAATAATTGCTCTTTTATTTAACCTGCTAGTGATTCTTTAAGAAAAAAAAAAACTGAATACTTCTCAAACCTTTTTATTCAAAACTTTGATTTAATTAAAAATTTGGGACTTGAGATTAAAATATCTGATGCTCTTGTCAACAAACAGTTTTGAGGGAAAAGATAAACATCTAATTTCGTTAGGATTAATTTAAGACCTACAAGAAGGACTGAGCCTTAAAACAAAGTTAATGAAAAACAAGTAAGAGTGCTATATTCGGATATACCGAATCTTGTGTACCCTTCAACATCTATGTACATCTAGTTTAATGAGAGAATTAAAAAATAAAAAAAAAATTTTACTGCATATATATAATTTTACATAAAAAAATTCTAGTATTTCCTTAACGATCTCTTCAAAGGCTTTAAAATGATACCCATATTGATATTTTAAAAATTTTGAAAATTTCAGATCCCCGTAACTCGGAAAGTATGGGCGAGTGCCAATTTTTTAACTTCAATCGCCCCATATATTTGTTTATTTGATTGGAGTTACTTGATTGTTCCAAATGATATGCAAAAAAAATAGAGGTAGGCATAGTGTTTTTCCCGGTGCCTCGAGGGACATAGACTGATCATGCTGATTTACAATAGCACCTCTATCGACACTATGTCGATCGATTGGTGTATTTAAAGTTTCTCTAGCCGATCTAGTAACTCGGCAAACTTGATTTCAACACTAACACGGACGGACAGACGGGCATCGCTCAATTGACTTCGCTATGCAAAAGAAGTCAGAATATATATACTTTATGGGTTCGAAAATGGATATTGTAGAAGTTACAAACGGAATGACAAACTTAGTTTTCCCTTTTTCCACTGTTTAGGTGAAGGTTATAACAACAGAACTTTGCATCCGATACCCATTGATTCCTACTAAAAAAGAAAACGTTCAAAACGACTTAACGTTAATAATTGTAGCTCATTGTGTGATCAACGCAAAGAAATAAAAAAAAATAAGCAAGGAAATAAGAATATAAAAGTCAACAAAATTACCAAAACACTGAAGATACAAGGAGATGTAACTGTCAATTGGGATACAGCAACGATGTCATTTCGAAAAACATCCCCTTAATCTTCTTCTCCTTCGTTGTCAACTAAAGAAGATGAAGAAGAACGAAAAGTAGAATCAAATATAAACATTTGAAATGCCGTAACCGGAAAATCTATAGAAGGTGATATACAAAACAATGAAAAGTGGTCATCATTTAAAAACAATCAACTCAATGATTGACAGTTTAACTAAGAATGTAAATCAAGCAATCTTGTCATAACAGAGAATGCCAACCAACACTGATGACTATGTTGTTGTTAATTCCGATATAAATGTGCTCGTAAGTGCTAATGACAAAGAAAACGATTATAATGATGAAGGTATACTTACCTTCTACTACACACATATACATACATACATTTTCATATATTTATCAAAAGCAAAGAGCAAGCGATTAGGGATGAAGGTTAAGAACAAAGGGATAATAACAGATACATTGAATATAGAACGATACTGGAAAAAGAAAACAAAACCAACTGAAACAATATAAAGCAAACAATCAAAACACGGTATTAAGGGATATATAAAGTGTCAACAATTGAAAATAAATTATTCCGCATATCATATTTCAAATCAAATATTACAACTTCAAAAGCAACAACTTTATATGACATACACTGTTACGCACAACAATATAAACTCCGTTATGGACAATCGAAACAAAAGAAAACAGATAAAAAGTGATAATTTCAGCAACAGTAAATCAAATGCAACGTTTTAAAAAAGACCTCTTACGAAGATAACAAAAATACCAATTTTATTGCTGTTGCTATCGTTTATAAGAATGTAATGAAAATTCCAGAGCCATACGATAAATGAAAAAGCATGTTTGCCAATTTACTTGAAACATAATCCTTTCCTGTCATAACACCCTGTCTATTAGCATCAAACTACAACAACAACCACACAAACAACAACAGAAAAAGTATCACTGTATCCGCTGAAACGAGAGAGGAAATTACAACGACAAATTGGTGACACTTCTCACCACACACGGAAATTAGAAAATTTTTGAATTCCATTTTCGATGGTCTAACATGTGCAAATGATGTTGGTAAAAATGAATCCGTTAATTTTGTGCTCGCAAAACAACTTTAGCAGCAACGACCAGAGCACCAGCAACCGGTGATAATAAAGTCAAAACGATGAAAGGACGGAAGCCCAAAAAGAGAAATGGCAAATATTGATATTGAATAACATTTGGTCATCACTTTTCCAACTGATAATGACTTATAATCTTAACACTTACATTCATTCATACATACATACGAATATTTCTTTTATACTAACATTTAATGAAATTATTTAGTTTGTAACCTAAAAATACAATTTACTTTTATAGCATTTTAAATTAATAAGGAAGTAACCCAATAAACAATAATATGCGAAAACGTTTTTGAAAGTTTTTTGGCACAAATCATTTAAGCTCCTTAGCTGTGCTCCTTAAATAAAAAGTTTCGTTAGAAGAAATGCAACATTAAATGTTTTTATGTGAATCTGTGTTTAAGTGCTTTGGGAATAATCATGAAACCTTTAATCTCCTTTTTGGGAAGGAAAGCTAAAGGAAGGACTTATATCTAAAAAATCTAGTAGGATGGCAAAAATTTAAACAAAAAATCTACTGATCAACGAAATAAAAATAAAACTGCTATAAAAAAGAGTACAAAAAGCAAAAAGTTTGACATCCTTTTACTTGTGGCGCCTTTCACCCTGCATTAAATGTAAGCCAAATGCAAGTATCAGCAAAAGTTGGAAACAAAAAAATTTTAACAACAATATTTCAAACACCTTTTGAAAAACTTTCCAACACAAACTACAAGCGAGTTTAGAATTTTATTGGCTGAATAAAACTCAACACTAAAAAAATAGAGGACAAGATGTTGTATTTTCAGGTAAAACGGGGTCAACGACAACTTAATAAAAACAACAATATTTGGCAATATTTCCATAAAAAAATAAGCAAGTGCATGCATGCATACATACATACACACATAATTGAAAAAGTGAAATGGCATATGCATACATACATACATATATATTTACTTTCTTATTAATAAATATAAAAATGCACAATAGAAAAATTAAATTAACGATTAAATTATTAAGACGACACATCTGTTTCAATAATTTTTTTTTTTTGTCAAAAGAAGCAGGGTATTCATAAAGTACTCGAGCTTGTTCATCAATCTGCAGGGGCAGATGAGATTAAATTTACAAAGGAAAACAAGTTTTCTAAGATGGCTAAATTTCCATCACTTGTTCTGCAGATTTGATATTTCATTTCATATTTTTTTTTAAATTTGAGATTTTCTTAATTTAATTTAATACTTTTGTTTTCACCAAAAATATTTGTCATTTCCTTCGCTTTTATTTGAATTTTGTTGCAACTATGATTTTAAGATCACACTTTAATGTTCCAGTTACAGTGCAGACTTTCTGTCAAAGTTTGGGATCTAAAAAAAAAAAATATTCAAAATAACGTGGAAAGAATAGAAAGCAGAAGTTGTTCTCCGATTTCTTCTTTTTGGACGCATTTTCTCTCATTTCATAAGAAATCGCTGTTGCTTTGCGAACAACAACAATCCAAAATTCCATACAAATGTACACCAACTCGAAAGGTCGTAATTTGACAGATAGATATTTTTCAATCTGAGGACATATCATATCATTACTTTTATAAGCATCAACATTTTAAAATAATATCCCCAGTAAAACAATCTTCTCCTAAGAAGCAGCAAAAAATCGCTTCTAATAGCACGGGAAACAAATAGAAAAACAAGCGAAATCGCTATTTAACCTTTGTCATTGTGTAATTTATATAAAATTTATTTAACAATTTTATTGCTCAATGTGCAAAACAATTTATTTTTGAACTTTACCTTGTCTTTATGTCTTAAGTGGCTTTGAAGGATGTATTCAGGATCTTAAATGTATGTGTAGAAATGTAGGTGTGTGCAAGTGTAAGTGTACACATTTAATATGACAACATGTTAACTACTTGAGCTTAGCATTAGGCAACAAATATTCTTGAAAACACAACAACATAACAACCATCACAATTTCGCCATCTAAAAGTAACAACAAAATTTATGCTCATTTTACACTCTTTAACATTTAGTTTAACCTTCTTCAAGAAACGACATGTTAATACATGTCCCTTCAGAGGTTTAAAATTATAAATTCCTTATAATTTATTTTGCCTGCAAAAAAAAGGGATTTACAAATTTCGTTCAATGTTCATTGTTCCTGTTGTCAATTTAATTTATTAAATAATTTTTTATGTAAAATTAAGAAAAACGGTTTGGTTTTTCTACCAGTGGAAAGTTTACACTCACAATCGAAATTTATTATTTAAATATAAAATTATTATTTGGCTAAAACTAACCTCCTACTAAAAATGTGTAAATTTATTTAGATTTAACGTTTGCTATATTTCATTTATTCTTTATTATTTACAAATAAACTAAAATATATAAAAATGTCTATTCATAAAATAGTTTTGCTGGAGCAAAGATTGACACATCAACTTTCAAATGAAATGAAATTTTAGCAAACAATAAAAAATACTCAAAAACAAGAATATATAAAATTTTACCAAAAAACCTAAATTTTGAAGAAATATTTATTTTCAATATTGTTTTCTTAAAAAAAAAAATATTTATAAAAAAATTAATTTTTTAATTGAATTTTCTTTTTTAGTTTATTAAACAGTTTCTTACTTTTTATTTAAAAAAACTCACAAATACAAAGATGTGAAGTTTTTGCATTGCAAGCGATTAACTCGTCTGAAAAATTCAAACGAAAAGCAGAATTTTTTTTAGTTGTTTCTATACAAAATTTTCAGACAAGCTGCTCGATTGTAATGTATCATCGTGGGCTCTCAAAATATAAATATTGCAAAAATTGACGTTCCAAAATATTCATTATACGTAACGATATAAATCACATTTAATTAAAGTATTAAAATAATTATTGTTATGCAGTTTTGTTTTTGCACTATTGTTTCCAATTGCTTTGGAAATATCTTGATCTCAAACTCTGGCCACTTCTTGTTGTTAGTTTTTCTATAGATAACAAATTGTTCTTTTAAAATTAAATTTCACGAAAAACAACTTAATTTGTCGCCTTCCATTATCGTATTTCTTTTTTTTTAATACTTGATTAGCTGCTGTCATTTACTGCGATATTGTCGTTTAAATCACATGTTTTAGACGTTGAAACCTGTCACTTGTTAATTATAATAAAATTTCTTACCTTTTAAAAATTCCAAAAATTCAATTTTTGTAGTTCTCACAGCTCATCCCAATTAAAGTTTCAAGATTTAAGAAAATTCATAGCTTTTAGTAAATAATAAATATTTTAAAGCTCTGTAAACAAATGGCCGCCTGTGCTCGTATGTATCCGTTGTTTTTATACAAATACAAACTATGTTATGTATGTATGTATTTGTGTTTGTGTTTTCAAGTGTACACATGTATGTACATGTGTTATGACTTCAAGCAAGTTTTTGTAAATCTTATAAATTTTCATTTATTCTGAAGCTCTTCTTTTTATTTTTCTTCTTACTGTCGTGTTGTTTGTTGATTTGCTTTCGTAGTATTTCTGTTAAAAACTAACATTTAAACCACTTTAAAAACGCTAAGATTTACGTACTTGACGCTACACACGCAGAGAGGGAGAGGGAGATTCGTACAATGACCAAATACAAATTCACATACAAACAATCTGGATAATATATTTATATTATTGTTGTTCTTATTGTTACTTTTAGCACTTGATGTCAAGAGGGCGTTGAATGTACACAGTAGTTTTCCAATGGCATTACTTAAGGATAAAGCGGCATATGGAGGTGACTAGAATATGTGTATACACATTTATGTATTTATATTTACATATGAACTATTTTTATTTTAACTAACATCCATTCTATTTAACTCAAGGACCATTTACAATGTCAAATAATAACCAATGCTATCAAAAATGAAGGTATCCCTGCATTGGTTTAATAAAGTGTTCATCGAAATCTGTCTGTGGAAAAAATAAATCGCATCCTTCATTTCTAAACACAAACTTAATAGATCGAATTTGGTGTCAGTGAACAAAACAAAGCAAACTAAATTGACATTAAGTGAATATAAAACAGTGCTTCAAATAAGAAATAAACACACACACACACACACGCATACATCTATGTATATTAATAACAAGATTTTAATAGCAAAGTTGATTGCTAACGACAAAGCAGTTGTTGGTCAAAGTTTCTACGATTTAATTAAGTATTAACTTTTTACGTAATTAGTTTTAATGAAAACGATTTTATCTAAATATTTTCTTATTTCATTTGAAATCTTATTAAGTTGATTATGCGAGATTTAAAATTTGTTAGTTTCAGAGCAAAGAGTGTGAAAATTATAATAAAATAAAATTATTTCGTTATCAAAAATAAATAAATGACTGGTGAAAAAAGAAAATGAAAGCAATAAAAAATGGCACTAATGCAATAGTGCAATACGTCCTTATACGATTGGTACTAAAAAACGTTTAAATGCAAAAAATATATAAAATAACTAAATTGCAAATTAAAAATAATATTTCACTAGATGACCCGTGCCAATAATTCGCAGCGTTAGTTGTCATTTCTGTAAGATACAGTTCTATATAAAATATAATTTTTTTCAATGAAATTATTAATTTTTAAATTTCTAATTATTTTTCGTTGTTAGTGTTAGAAATAAGCTTTAAAATGAGATATCATTCATTAAATTTGATGCGGTGGTATGGGAGATATTTGCAACCGACAAAAAAAAGTGCTTTAGAAATAATATATCTGATATTTTATATTTTGCAATTTGGTCATGCAATTTCACACCGAAATTCGTCTAAGTTTCATTCAATTTTTTTAAAATATTTCAGTATACTTTACTTTTTTCTAACTTTAAAAAACGTCCTTTTTTAACGAACTTTATTTTTAGTCCTTCAACTAAAATATAATTTGTTCAATAACAACACATTTCATTCGACATGTTTCAGGCATTTTAAAATGAAAAATTTATAAAAATTTTATTTTAAAATTATGCTTCTGAATGCTATAAGCCGACTTTATTTTTTGAGAACTTTAACATAGATTTACACACAAAAACAAAAAAAAAAAAAAAAACACACACACACATAAACGCATAAGAGTTGTAAAGTACAATTTATTAAAACTTTACAGAAGCCGTTGACATGTAAATAATAAAGTTGTTGCTGCCTGCATCCATCAACAAATGAAACTAAATAAAACCAAAAACAAAAACAACAACAACAACGATATAAACAACATTTTCATTTAATGTAATGAGTTTTATCATAAATTATGTCTTCTCCCCCGCCCCTCCATCAAAATTGCGTTTAGTTGTCATTTCACAGTTAAACAAATTAACAATTCTAACATATATTCGGTAACTTCACAGGCAACACACAAACATATTAAATTCTCCCGCCCCTCATACTCATAAATTCACGTACGCACTGTAACATTTAAGTGTTGTTTAGTTTTTAATTTTATTACAACTCAACTCAAATATTTAATGCAGGAAGATGTACGTTTTACGAATTTTTTTCCCTGAGAATTTTATGTGTAAAAGTATAAAAACTAACAAAGTTAAAAGAGTTGTGTGTTGCTTTTAAACGCATAACTTTTTTCCTTTCGTTCTTCCTTTTTTTTTTTTTTTGTTTGCTGAAACAGTCAAGTTTTCGTTGCTGTTGAAAAATTTTAATGTTGAAAGTTGTAAATTACCCGCCTGACTCAGTATTAAAATGTACCACAAGAAGAGTTTTACATCGAAACAAAATACTTAGTGTTCGCGGTAGTTGTGGCAGTGCCACAGTAGCGGTGTTTGTTATGCAAAATCCTGATGGTCGCAACAATGGCGGTCTTGTTTATATTCACGTTGTAAATGTAACATTCAACATCAGATGCCACATAAAAATTTGCAACTATTAATATAATTTGTTATGCTACAAAGTAAATGGTCACTGTATCTTGAGCTAAAATGTGTCACTTTGGAGAGGAGAAAAGCAGATTACAATTTTAACAGTTAGAAAAATAAACCCAATCTTTGCATGCGAACATACATTTGAATAAATTAAATGTCTTTTTTTTTTTGTAAAGAAATGTAATTTTACCTGATTATTTATGCAAAGTAGATTTTTAAAATAATCAATTTTTTACGTTACAAATGGAACAACAAACTAAACATAACTACAAGGTGTAGTATAAACGACATAAATATTAAATTTATTTTGCACACAATGTTTTGCGAACATGTTATCATTCATCCGACAATTTACCAATTACTTATGAGCGTGTTTGCCCAACACTAAAATGTTATGTAACGACTTGTTTTTGCTTTTTAGCATAAAACAAACAGCCTTTACATTTTTCTTTATACTTTAAAATTTAAAAAATTGTTTGTCGGTACAATTGTGACTTGTTGTCGACCCAATAATATCATTAATCGATTTAAGACTGTTTTAGTTTAAACAGTTTAAACATTCAAAAATTCAGGCCATCAGTTTATAACAATCAAAACTGGAATCTGACTGAAATATAATCGCAGATTCTCGAGATTCAAATCAACTTAATTATGTAATAAAATAGTTAAAAACTGAAATGTGTTCTTTATTCTTTATTTTTTTTTTTTTGACAATCAGGTTGGTGTAATACGACAAATCAAATTAAAACAATTAAATAAACATAATTTGAAAAACATCAACCATTTTCAAAACTGGAAAGTTTTGTTTGACAATGTTTATTGGATGCAATCTGATATGGTTTAGAATAAACCGACGTGGTGAAAACATCTGAAATTGCATATTCAACTCCATGTATACATTTGCGTTGTAAACAACACAAATCAAATGTCTTCTCGTGAATTACTATGAAGCTATTTTATTGATTGCTAAACTCCACTTATCAGAGAATCTTCGCTCTCATTTTAGTTAATCTCAGGATCTCTTCATGTTAATTTAACAAATTAGAAGAACAAAATAAAAAATAGTTAACAGAACATATTCATCCATAATGTGATTGTTTGTAAAAAAAAATGAAATAATGAATAAGAAAAATAGAAAATAGAAAAGTGTAGATTTTATCTACTGCATAAAAATAGGAATAGACAAGAGAAATACTGAAAAACTTACTCATTTTAAATATTTCACTTAAAGTTCTAAAAAAAAACTTCAAAATTTCTTTAAGGTGTAAAAATGTACGTCATGAAAGAGAATAAATATAAATAAATAAATATTTATGTAAAAATGTTGAAAACAATTGGTGTTGAAATTAAAGCAAATTTGCGGGCGCATAACGTTGATATTAACTTTCTGAAAGTCAACCTGATGTTATTCGTAGTTAAAATATTAAGAAAAAATAGTTCCCTTCTCTTCAAACAGTTTTCAATTACTTTCCTTTTATCGGTATTAATATAGTTTTTTTTTTCTACATCACACCTGCTACAAATAAAAGTTATTTATTAAAAATATTTTCTCATGTGTGATTGAATTCTATGAAGTTTGATGTGTGAATAATAAAACTTAAACTCTCGTTACTACATTTTCAAAAAATTCGGCATAAGAAATAATCAGAGAGCGTTAACGAATAACAAATAAACTGTTTTTGATTAAGTGTTTGTATTTAAAAGTATTCGACAGTAGATAAATTCATTTTCTGAAATACGTCTGATAAAGAAAATTTTACAATTCCAGCAGCCGCATTTCGCAAAGTGATTTCTTTTCAATTTCTACGTATTTTTTATTCAGGATATTCATTGATATTAGATGAAAGAAATAAATCAAACTTTAACAAATCCAGGGACGCTAAAAAAGTATAAAAAGCAAAACGAAGGCTGACCATTTTTTTGCTAAAATTTCAGTCAATGTATTTTGCACAGCAGGCACAAAAAAAATAACAACGTCAGCTGACCAAATCGCTTTCTAGATTACCAAACACAAACTTATATACTCATGAACATGAACGTGAACATGAAAGAGTATTGTATCCCCCGAAAAAAAGTTATAAAGTGTTGGAATAGAAGTTATTTGTGTCAAGTGGTAAATAATTGTGCCCAGGACTTGAATAATTGTTTATCACCAATAAAAAAAAAAAAAAATGAGATACAATAAATATTTTAGGACTTCAGTGTACACATTTAGAGTGAGTGAAGTTGTTTTGTTTCGAATTGATACTAAATTTTATGTCATTTACATTATTTAAGAAATAAAACAAAATCGGCAATAATTAAAATTCCTTTCAGTTGGCAAAGAGCTTAGAACCTCATAAAATACTTGAAACAATTTAAATAATTTGGTCATGCCTCAAGTAATGGTTGGCAGTACGACACATTTGTTTCTTAACAAGTTTCCAAATTCTTTTCTAATTGCCCAACCATTAAGACAACCAGACAAACACCGAATACATAAAAAAAAAACAGAAAAAGGGGATAAAATGTTGAATGTTAAACATACAGTTTTCAAGTATTATTTTTTTATTTTATTTTTATTTTTATTTTAGCACAGATAGTTTGTTGGATATAGAAAAATAGAAAAACCTTTAAACTGAAAGTTTTTTCTCTCCTTTTCTTGTTGCCCTTTTATTTCTTCTTCAATGGCCAGACTATCAATCAAGTATGAAAGAAAAGCATGTCAAAAGGTTTGGTTAAAAAGAAACTGAGTGATGTTGACAACTGAAGGTGTCAAAATATTGTAACTGAATAGATTAAGAGATGGAAAGACAGACAGACAGACAGACAGACTCTCAATTACTAAAAAGCAAAATGAAATCTTTCTTCTAAGGACGTGAAAGAAATAAATTAAAAATGAATAATTAAAAGAAATTGAATATTTATCTTGTTTGTTTTTCCAAATTGTATTGTTTTGGTCAATACAAAGCAAAAATGTAACTTCAAAATATTTATTTCCAGATATGAACTTCCCCTTTGACACGAAACTTTTCTGCCGGGTTCTTTCTTTATATTCAGATGGATTTGACTAAAGTTCGAAGCACATAATGTCCATGTTCGCCATTACTCTTGCGTACACTTAAATTTTTTGACTCACAATTATGCTTGTTCTTCATTTAAAGCATCCGACACAGTTTTTATACCATCGTCCTTTAATGTCTCTACAAATTCATCGATCATTCAAAGCTTTGTCGTAAATTTGATCGATGACTTGCAAAATAATTATTAAAACAGCAGATGTGCCTTTGCTTTTTTGAATTATCTTAGACTTCGATAGATGTTGTTAAGACAGCTAAAAGTTTATATTACAAAAAAAATACTACAGTTATTTTCGAAAAATTGGTTGTTAAACACACAATTTCTATTTTTCTTAAGAAAAAAGAAAGAAAAAAGGTAAACAAATTTTAATGATTTTAAAATTAGTTCTATGGGCCAATCATTTTGATTTTGATAATTTATAAAACAAATTTCGTTTTCCATCATATTTTAAATAATAGGAACCTTCGTATGAAATTTGACTAATAACTCAACTAGTTGCAGAGTTTGTAATCTAATGTTTCTCTATCAATTTAAGTTAAATACGTTGATAATATTAAACTTTGCATTTCCTTTTTCTTTTATTTTTTTATTTACATTTATTTCAGAAAAGAAAACATTTATTACTTAATAAAACGTTAACATAATCACTTCACAAACCTTTTTTGTGCAAACAAAAAAAAAACCTAAAAAAACTTGAGCAATAAACTTGAAAATGTTCACTTTTTCCTGCAAATGTAAGAAAAAATGGATTAATGACACACTCAGACACACCTATTCTAATATACAAGGACACTTCAAAAAAGCAAAAATATAATAATAATAATAATAATAAAAAGAGATGGGGGAAAAAAATGAAGTCTACAAAGGAAATGAATTCAAGTGTGATTTAAAAAGAAAAAATATTCGTAAAAAGACTAACGTTATTATCTGCAAGACAGTATCCAAGTACTTCTGCTAAAGAACGAATATTGGCCACATTAAGAAAATAAAGTAAACGAACATCTGCAGAATATGCCATAAATGACGTAACAAGATAAAAAAAACATTTAATAACGCTTAGTTAAAGGAGAAAAATAAATAAATAAAATCAATTTCTTATTCTCACAAGCTGTTAGAATATTACAATGTTCTATGCAAAAGGAAGAGCCATCCAAGCATCCCATTGTTAAATACCAATTCCAAACACTCAGTGCCGTGATACAGTCATGCAAAACGATCGATTTGATTTTAAAATCAACAGTTGTTTTATTTTATTGCAATTAGAAGATGCGATAATACGTAGCAAAAATATAAAAATATGGTCACTTTTGCTACTGGTGACGGCTCGCTCTATGGCGATGTTGGCACTGATGATGACAGCCATTAAAGTAACAATAATAATGGAAGTTGTAGTCGCTATTGTGTCTAGTGGTAGACCAATCGTAATAGACAAACCATTATCTATTACAAACACACTTGCTTTTTTTTTAGTCTAAGGACAACTGTCATCAAAAATAAAGTAAAGTTAAAGTAAATTTGTGATTATTTTCTCCGCCGCAGATGCTGTTAATAGTCTGTGTCATTCTGTCTGTTGAGTGAAACATGTAAAAAATACAACAACAAAAATAAATACAAAAAAAGTATATAACAAGAACCTGATGGTTATTTGCATATAACTGTGGAATTTCTTTATTTCTGCCGCCCTTAAAATATGCAATAAAAATTTATCTTTGTTCATTTCTTTATTGCTAAGCCGCCTGGAAGTAGTTTAAATGTTTTTATAATTACATTAGCCTAAAAGTAGATTCCAACTTTTTGTTCACGTCGTTTTTCTTTACATTCAAAGGAATGTTTAAAAAAAAAACCATTAATTCTCTAAAGATTCTTGACACAACTTTTTTTATCGTTACTTTTACCAATATAAATTTTAATTTGACTTAATTTTTATTGCCTTAACCATAAGCAATTATTAAAAATGGAAAAAAAATGTAATGAATTTGAAAATTGGAAATTCTTTTCATTAACCTTTTATTACTTGAGCATTAAAATTGCTCTGCAAAATATGATGTTTAAAAAAGTTTTAACATAAAAGGAATTAGTTAAATTAAACTTGTTTAACTTTTCTTCTTGGCAGCTTTATAAATTTTCTTATTACACCTTTTTCTCTTATTTTAAGAAATAAAAATTAAGCATTTAAAACCTCATGATCTTTAGTACAACCTCAAATACCTAAAAGAGATAAGATATTAAAAGCATAATAAAGTAACTTCCTTTTTGTCTTTTTAACTGCGTAGACGTAACAGCCAAGGGCATCAAAAATTGGTAGTAAGGTGCAAAGCCCACCAGTAGGTAGGTTCAAAGCGAGAGAACACAATGAAGGCCACTAGATATTATATTCGATAGCCAGTTAATACAATCATCAAGAGCTTGTAGCCAAATACATGATTTACTTTTTGATAAAAAAAACTTGTTTTAAAATTTTTTGAATTTTTTATATCATTTCTTATAATCATTTTTATATCTCTTAAAAAAGCCAATCAAAAATACTATTTAAAATTGATAATGTTTGAAAGAGAACAATTCAGTATAAAATTTAAATCTCACTTGACTTAAAATTGAAACTTGTAATGCCCCTAATGAATATTCATGTTCGCACGTGCACTTTCTTTTATACAAGTTGTCTTAAAATATGTGCAAAAGTGGGTTATCTCAACAGCTAGTTAATGCGGTTACCTTGCGCTTACACGCATTTTAAGTACTTAAACTTCCAATAAAGTATTGGACAGTAAATTCTTATAGAGACAACAAAAATCCAGGAATGTACACCCTTCTCCAATGGAAAACAAAATAATGAAAACAAACATGTGTGTGTGAAATCCGTTTAAAAGAAAAGAACAAAAAAAAAACATGGCGAGAATTATTTCCGCTATAAAATGCTAACATTTGCAGTAGAGAAAATGGGCGATACCTAATCAAAGTTATAAATCTAAATGCACAAATTAAAAACGTATGAAATGTCAGAAAGGTTTTTAAATGAAATAACAAAAGGAAACGAAAGAATATAAAAATGTTTTATTGAACGAACGATTTTACTGGGATGAAAAATGTTATACTTAATTAAAGATAATTGACATTTACATCAAACTCGTTTTATAAAGAAAAAAAAGCAACAATGAGGAAATAATTTATTGGCAACAAGAAAATTACTTTGCAGATTTTCCTCAACCAGGTCTGTAAAATCAACGGACTTAGGAATCGATTTAAAACATAGAAAGTTTATAATTCAAACGAAGTGTGTTTGTAAATCCCTAAACAAATAAAGACAATAAATTAAGATTGAAATATAAAAACTTTTGATTTTATTACAATCCGCCAAGCGAATTTTGTTTAAATCAAATTATTGAACGCATTGATTAGTACGAAACGGCTTTTATGAAAGTTTTCCTCTTGACTTATAAAGAAAGTAATCGATTAAATTCGATTTAACACAAAATATTAATAAACAAACAAACTAAAAAGATTTCCACACCGAAAATAAGGACTTTTCATGCATTTCTTTTTAGTTCATTTTAAATGGAAAGTATGAATATCAATCAGATATTTGAAAAAATCTAAACTAAGTTATATGTGCTCTCGGAAAGAGCATCCCATTTACATCCAGTGATCACAAAAGTAAACGATGTAATCCTCTGTAAATGATTATTATGTCTGCTTTTATTTCTTCTTTAATGTTTTTACATTAAATGTAAAGAAATTGCTAAAAATAATTATTCAAAACATGCCACGTATCCCTTGAAATTTTATTAATAATTTCAAATCCAAAAAATTAATCTGATCAAAATAAATATTAAACACCTGCCTATACTTTTCGAATAGTATACTTTGAATGTGTTTGTTTGTGTGTCACACTTAATCATATTCAGGAAGTTATTTTTGTTTGAATTTCGTTGGAAAAATAATAAGAGTAAAGTTTTGCTTTCATTTTATTGCCACTTACGTCATATTTGCTGGAGTGTCTTCAAGAAAACAACAACGAGAAACTTTTAGTCAAGAATTTAATGATTTGGAAATAATTATTGATTTGAAAATAAAATTGTTTGAAACATAACGAAAACACATTACACTAATATAGTATATGAAGGTATGTATGTATATGTACGTACATGTATATAATAAAAGTCAGACGGGATATTATACGCTGTGCGTATGCAAAGTTATATATGTATAAATGTTAACACAAATATCTAATATATATTATAAATCTCTTTTTAAGTTTGTTGGTTTATTTGTTTGTTTGTGCGTGCGTCAATCATGGGTAAACGACTGAACCGAAACACGAGTAGTTATTTGTCCCCATAGTAAAATAGGGCATTTATATTAGTCAAATAACGGACCAGGAGGGGAGAAAACGAGGAAGCGGTCATTTTTTGCGTCTGAATAAATTTTAGAAAAGTCTCGGCTAGTCGATTATAATGAAATTCGTAGTTATCTATATCCGTTTCTAGTGCTAGGACCTAGATGAGAGACAAAGGGGAAAAATTGGCATTTAAGTCTGTACCGACGGGAATAGGAGAGGGAGTGGGGGAAAGAACAAAACAAAATTTTATGAATTAAATAAAATCACTTTCTGAATATATTTGAAATATAGATATCTCCGGATCTTTAACATCCAAACCGCTTTGATCCCTAGAAATTCCCTAAAATTAGACCTAGGCAACGCCGGGTATAATAAGCTAGTATGAACATATAAATAAATAAATGTATGTATGTATGTATCTATCTACACACAACTGTATTGTATATGCATAAATTTGAGTTAAATTGATGTAAATAAATAATTTTTATACTTTGACTATTAAATATTAAAACAGAAAATTACGCACCAGCTTGCCATACGTTTAAGAAACATTGTTAATACTTTAAGAAAGTTTTTCACCAAATGTTGTGAAATTTTAAAATAACTGAGTATTTAAGTGCAATATTGTGCGTCTGGATATAAATCGCGCCGATAAGAGTATAAGAAATCAAACAATACAATTTAATTTCACACCAAATAAACCAACATTTTATTGTCAATAAATTTACTATTTTGGAAAAAAAAAAACTTAATTCTCTTATTTATCAAATTATTTGCGTTGGCAGCCGTAATGAATAACGTCATCGACATTTGTTTAATGCAACGTTATGGTAAATCGCCAGCGATATAGAAATCAGTCACTTAATTAATAAAAGCTAAATACGTATTAAAATGTTATTTCGTTGTTGGTCTCTTCTTTTTTCTCATTATTGAGATGTGCACTTACATTTTAACACTGTATCAACATTTTTATGCATAGGAAAAGCAGAAAAATTCCAAAATATATAAAAAGACACCCTCATACAATTAATCTATTAAAAATTCCTAACAATAAAGTTGTGACATAAAAAAGGACCGTTGCTTAAGTGCTGAGCGATTTGACCCACAAGCATCCACTTCCAAATTTTACGCAGATGATAAAATTGAAATGTATTCAAATTCACAAGAAAAAAACGGTAGTAACTGTTTTGAAAATTAAGAATATGTTGTTATTTAACGTTTTCTTCCAATTCACACAATATAATAATTTTAAAAGTCGCTAATATTCGTAAAACTTCAAAAATGCCTGATTTATCGCAAAAAAAATATTGAGTAAACCGTGTTTTTTTCAAACTTCTAGAATTGATTTTTTATTATTTTCAACACATTATTATTGATATTATTAATAATATTTATATACATAATTTTATATTTTTTAAAAAACATTTTATGTATTTAATTATACATACTTCGAAATGCAGGTTTTATTTGTATGCATAATTATTTGTGTCGAACATATGTAAATGATTTAAATTTAAAAAAATACAGAACCAAATTTTTACTCCAACATTTTCGAAAAAAAAAATTAATCGAAAATTGAATTTTTGAAATTCCAAAAACATTTTTCTCTAACTTCTAAACATTTTTCTTAACTTCATAAAGAATATGAGAGTTATTTTAGAAGCCAATAATATTTTATTTAACATCTATTACTCTTTAAAAGAACAGTTATTTTGAAATAATGGTCACTGGTAAGGACGTTCTTTAAAAATCACGGGATCGCTCATCTCTAGTTACCAGGACAATCCTTTTTAAACTACTGACGCAGTTAACTACATCTAAAACATAAAAATTTAACTTTGAATGAAAAAAATAGAAATAACGAAAATATAAGTAGAAATTTAGATATTTTTCTTAATGTCTTTATTTACCTCCTACGAAATTAAATTAGCAACTGAAAATAATCTGCACATGTTGTAGGAAATAATCGACGATTTGGTACACATGCAGTAGCTTGTGAATGGCACAAGTTTGTATATAAAATCTAGATTCATAGAATCCATTTAATTTAAATGAAAACCCAATAGATTTAATTCAAAACTGACAAAATTACAACAAAAATAGCATGCTCTTTGCTTTACATCAAAATAATTTCTGAAGTAGAGCAAATTAATCACTTCATTTGTCCTTCAAGTTAATTGCTTAATGTTTAATGAATTTTCAATTTTATAGCAAATTCGATCAACTTATACTTGATGCTTAATAATGTACAAACGTATATTTGTATCTTTAAATCTTAAGGAAGTCCTTTTGATGTGTGTATTAAAATAATAATGTTATCAGAATTAGTTAATACATTAACAAACACAACAAAATGTTCACATGTAAATCAACCGCCTTTAAATAATATTTATCACGATTGTGAATTTAATTTCAATGTTAATTGTCCATTTATTGGTTTTAATTGATTTCTGGGCAGATTCGGTTTAATATTTATGTACTATTAATTATTGCTTATAATTAGAATAAATTTTTTAACTTTTTTTTAGCTTCGCGACATATATTCTTGGGAAAAATAAATAAATATTGAAAATAATATGATACGATCAACCATATTTCATTTAATTGATTGATAATGCTAAAATAATTTTTTGTGATTAAGGTTTTCGTATAAAAAAATTAATGTGATAATGACCGTTTAATTAAGTCTGTAAAACAGTTGACTATTTAGGTTTTGGAAAACCTAAATACAAACACACATACACATATTAATAGATACTCTAACATCTAATTTATTTAATTTCATTAGTTGAAATTTTTGGCAAAATTTTATTATCAGAACAAAATTCGAATATTTATAAAGTTCTACGTTTGTTCAACTAGAAAATTGAATTTTATTACAAGATTATAATTTGATATTCGATTTTATTATTTTGTGTAAATAATGGATACAAATCAATATGGCAGATTAAAAAATCCGTGACTTTAAAATTATTTTGCAAAAACAAAAATCAAAAGGAATTTATAATGATTTGTTATTAATTGAAAATTGTGAAACGTATGCTTTGTACATATTATTTGTTTATTTATTTTATTTTACATTGAATTTTTTATAATCAATTTATGAACGTATATGAATCGGAAAATGAGTGAACAAATACACATACATATTTATATTTCGTCCTTATTAATTTATTTACGTACACATTCATACAAAACATAATACATGTGATTGTTAATATTTGTTTATAACTGTATTTGTTGAGGCAATAAACAACAAAGTAATACACAATAAGCCGCGTAATCATCATGCGGCATGCTTAAGGCAAGGCTGCAATACAAGTTGAATTAAAAAATATTTTAAAAACATACTGAAATTAAACAAAAAATAAATATACATATGAAACTTTTTTCACGTAGTAAAGAATCGAAACAGGCGAACAAAAATGTTTGTAATCTTGTTTCTGATTACCGCAAGAAATTTTGTGAATTCATAATACATAAACACAAACACACAATCGCACTTTTGATTTATTAGAAATATAAAAAATAATACTAAACACAGAAAAATAATATACCAATAATCATGAGCGTATTAATTTCAGAAATGTGTGTTTCAAGCAATCGACTTTTGGTTTCCTTACACACGCTCCTACTTTTCTTGCTTTCATTAACGCACACATACATATTTTTTAAATACATACACCCTACAGTTTTACAGGAGGTAGTTGTCAACTTTATAACAACCGCACTGTAATGTAGTATATGAAAATTGACCTCATGTTAAAGTCGCCATTCATTCATGCATCATAATCCGGTAAATAGAAATATTTATTAGTTAACGCGGCACTAATTACATAATCGTTCACTTTAAGTTACACAATTTTACTGTATATAAACCACACTGCACTGCGCACACACTCCCACACATACAGGTATATAAGCACACAGGCACACACTCTTTCTTATGCCTGTGTTAGTTAACATACATTTTGTTATGGTTCGTTTATAATGGCAGTTACAATAATCCATTTTCAATTGAGTTTAATTGAAAATTATTTCTCATGTTATAAATTAATCGACATTGCTTTGTTATTGCCACTGCAACATAATTCTAGTGTTACCACCAGGCCATAGCTACTTGCCACAGCCACACCAACAACAATCATTAAAGAAAAAAAGCGCCAACGACACAGTGTAATGCTTATTGAAATGATAACAAGTAAAGAATGTATTACAATTTTCACTTTCTTTTCGATGACATTCTGCCCGTTTTTTAACTAGATTCGTACATAGATGGTATATTTATATATATAATCATCTACATACGTATTTTCAAAGAATAAAAAAAAAAAAAATTTTTTTTAATCCAAGCAGTTCAATTGCGGTGATACAATTTTTACTAGTCTTTTTTATTTCAGTTATTTTTCATTTTCGAGTGGTCTGATATTTACCAATATCGATAAGTAAATGCAATAACTGCCTGGACTGCCTGCCACGATGTCATACGAATTCATTCAATCGCACATTTAAAAAAATACTTTACTTTTAAATGAACAAGATTTTTTCGGGACAAAACAAAAAAATCGGTCACTAGGGATAAAAAGGAAACAAATTTAAATTCTGTATGGTATTGCATATTTACTTCAGATTATTAAATTATAATTTTTGTTAATTCAAATACACCGCATACAACTAAAACTTATTTTGGATAATTATTTAAGTTAAGTTAAAATTAATGAGACATTTTTTTCAAAACAATGTTAGATTACAAAAAACCAGAATTAACAAAGTAATGAAAAAAAGCATAAAGCAGTACCAAACTTAATTATTAATGATTTACTATTATTATTATTTTTAATTAAAAGAAAATGCCTTGACTCCCGGGGCTAACAGTATAGTGAGAGTATATCTCTTGAAAACATTCAATAATCTTAAATCTAAACTTAGAAACTAAAAAACAAAAAATAATTATATTAAAAAAACTCAAAATTTACCTCTATGAGAGCCCGAACAATTCTTTTTCTTAAAGAAATCCGCCAAGGAAGTAGACATATTGAAATCTATAATTTCATTTTGTAAACCAAAAGGCCACAGGTAAGAGGTGTTACCCCAGCTGTAGCCCCTTTGAGAATTAATTATTTCCCCAAGAATTACATTATCATGCTGTTGTAATCTGTTAATATATTTTTTAATTATATCCATTGCGTAAAAGCTTAAACGAGTCACTTTTGATTCCTTATAAATTATCATATTCGAATATCTTTAAAACCTTCGAACAAAATATTTACCAACAAAAGACCGTAAAATTGTTCTTTCGAATATTTCAAACTTATTCATAAGGGTGGATGAGATGAAAAACCAAATTGGAAAAGCGTATAACAATACTAATGGTCATGAAGAAGTTTTACGAGTATAAATTAACAATTTTCTCCTAATCGGTTATGATTTATGGGATAAAACTCTGCTAAAGCATCCTTTAATATTTTTATTCAATACAAATTTGTCATTTTCATTAAATTTAAATAGTTTATTAAAATAAACAGAGTTTCAGTCTCTTACTCTCAGGAACAAAAAAGTATGGACAAATTGCTTCACTTTTAGAAGCATTTATTTATATTCCTTAAAAATTGTAAAAACTTTTAACTAAAGTTAAATGTCTGGGCACTATTTGTAATGCTTAAAATAGAGATTCATGATGAGCATAGAGTAGAATACCAGTTGAGTTTGAATAAATGTAAGGGAAATCATATAAATAAAAATATTATTATTATTGCGAAACTCTACAATGAATTGACCAAAATCACAAAGAGAATTCTTTAATTGATAAAAAAAAAACATTAATTATCGAAAAAGCTTTTGAGCAGTTTAACTATGTGAACATCAAAGCTTATATCATTCATTTTAAAAATAATTCCATTGTGATATGCTCTATAAAAGGCTTTTTCAACATCAAGAAAAACTTGGATAATCATTAAAAATACTAAAATTAAATTCATAGAAAATTTCGGAATGGTTTATCTGAACATTATATTCGTTGGTGAGATACGATTAAAAATTTGTAGCAAATCAAAAATAAAACACAAAATAACTGAAATAAATTAATTGTGCCTTTTTCAATGAACTACATTTATGTTGTAGTAGGATTTGTTTTACTCACTGTGCGAAGATAAAAAAGTCTTGGCAGAAACGAGCGTGTACTCCTGAACGTGTTTTCACTTCAAAAATATTTAATAATAATTTCGCAAAAGCAACTATTTAATTGAAATCAGAAAAGAAGAATCTGTAACTGAGAAAAGTATGTAAAAGTATGTAAGTAAACATGAAAGCGCCAACGTCAATGAATATTTGTTAACGAACATTATTTCTTCATTTATTACCGACACTACAACAATACAATATGGAAACAACAATGATGTGTTAAACTCCTAACGGAAATGTTACTTATTTTAAACTGTATTTGAGCGGAAATGTCTGCACTTACGTACGTTTACGTATGTATGTAAGTATCTTGTCCTTTTATTCTCAGCATGAAATGGAGATTGAAACTACTACATACACAATTTTTGCATTAAGACATTTATTTACAAATGTTTTATTTTGGACGGCATTGCTATTGAAGCGCTTTTTGTACTAAATTTTTAAGATTTTTTTTTTTGTTTGTAGACAAAACAAATTAATTCGGGCATATAATAAAAACAAATAAAAAACAAAAAAAAAAAGCAAATAAGCAATCGAATGATAATTTGGAGATGGGCCACAAATCTGTTTAATAATAAAGACTTCTAAAGTTATTGAATCTTAAGGAATTCTGTAGTTTAAATAAGAAGAAAAAAAAAACATCACATGTACAAAAAAAGTTTCCTTCGATTTTCTTCTTTTTTTCATTTTACCTCTAAGAACGCGATAGTAACTTTATTTTACGTTATTGTACTGTTACTATGCTGCAGCTATTAATTTAAAATGACCAACCGTTTTTTTTTTTTTGAACAGCAAGCAAACTATTTGTCTCTTTCTTTCTGTTTTAGTCTCCTTTCGATCCACTAATTTACTTTAGGCAATCTTTGACTACCTTCGCTTCATAGTCTCGTGCTAATATTAATACTATGTTAAATTTGTTTTAGTTTCTAAGATTATTTCAGATATCCCACTAACCATTTGTATAGGGTGTGCTATACCAGCCACTTCCCATTTTTCCATACTGACCACCAATCTTCTCAAGAAATTTTCAAAAATGACACTGTTAAAAAACTCTGTATTTGTTGTTCTTTAAGAACTGTTTTGCAAATTAAACTTTTATAATCTTACTAATTACACTATAGCATAAATTTTACATATCGAACTTAACATGGTTAAGCTTTTTAATTTATAAAGGTAAAATTCTAACGACTGTTAAGTGATTAACAGTGCTCTGTTAACTGCAAAATTAGCTATGTTAAAAAATTTGGTTTTATTTCTCTACTAATTAAATCGAATATATCTTCACACACATTGTAAATACATGAAACAGTGTACCCCTTTGTAATCGTTGTTGCGATGCGGACAGGACCTAACAGAGTTTCATCAGATTATCTTGTAAATGAATCGTACGTTTTTGTAGGACAGTTAATCAGTTTATTTTCATCTACATATTGGGTTTAAACCTTATTGATTACATATTTTCTTATTTTATCTAAATTCACAATCAGTAGAATCAGTTACAAAATAATGTAAATTATAAAATCATGTATATTCCTCTAGAACCACATGCGACAAAACCCTTCGAAAGACAGCATATCCAACACTGAAATCTATTCGATTACACACCGAATTAAAAAAAGAAAAAATAATGCACCTAGGCATCGGTTCATTTTGTCCATAATTTGTTCTATGATAGGTAGTTTTAAATAAATTATTTCCCCTCAAAGATCGGCAAGGAGCATGAAACGGGAGTATTGACAATAAAGATGCGCAAACAATTTTAAAATCAATTAAGGCTTTCATAAAGACAACACCTTGAATTCATTTTCGAACTACAAGTTTTTTAATATTAAAAATATTGCAGCTTTCTTCGTAAGCTGGCATATTCTCGATTGAATATCGCGAATTAAGGGCAAATCTTGTAAAGCGTTTTTCGACTTTTTCAACATGATTTATATCGATATCATAAAACGAGTTCCAAACCACATTTAAATATTCCACGTGCGACCTGACCAAGCTGTGAGTTAGATTTAGACACAAAATAATCTATGTACTTTGAATGATAAATTTAAATCGAAATAAATACTCGAAACCTTAATAAGTCTTTGTCGCTCAAAAATATCTAAGTATTTAAAAATAATAGAACTTTTACGGGAGTAGCGTACAATGTTACATTTCGAAAAATCTTAAAAGAGATAATTGTTTTCACACCAATTGATTAATCTTGCTAAAAAATTGTACAATCATTTAACGAAGAAATATTATCGCAAAGCTTTAAATCATCAGCATATAACAAACATTGACAACTTTGAAACATATTAGTAATGCATGTTGTATATTGTACAGGGTGTTTTTTATAGACGTATAGAACTTCGAATTGAAATAAAACACAAGAAAATCGTTTTAATGTCCATCAATTTGGCTTTATTGGAAGGATAATTTTATGCCATTAATGTTTAAATATGATTTCGGGCATGTGGCCGCCGCGGCTGGCTCGAATAAAGTCAATTCTACAGGTCCAATTTTCAACCACTTTTTTGAGCATGTGGGGCCGTATGTTGGCAATAACGCCACGAATGTTGGCTTCCAAGTCCCCTAACGTTTCTGGTTTGTTGGCGTAGACGAGCGACTTCACATATCCCCAAAGAAAATAATCCAATGATGTCAAATCGCACGATCTTGGTGGCCAATTGACAGGTCCATTCCGCGAAATTATGCGCTCATCGAATGTTTCCTTCAATAAATCGATTGTAACGTGCGCTGTGTGGCATGTAGCGCCGTCTTGTTGGAACCACAACTCATGCACATTCATGCCATCCAATTGGGGAACAAAATAGTCGGTTATCATGGCTCTATACCGGTCTCCATTAACGGTAACTGACTCTCCAGCATTATTTCGGAAGAAGTATGGCCCAATGACTCCACCAGCCCATAGAGCACACCAAACAGTCAGTTTTTGTGCATGTAATGGCGTTTCAAGGGTCTCATGTGGATTCCCTTCACTCCAAATGCGGCAATTTTGCTTGTTGACGTAGCCATTCAACCAAAAATGAGCCTCATCACTGAACAAAATTTTGCTATGAAAATCAGCATCGAGATCAATCTCATTTTCGGCCCATACACCAAAATCACGACGCATTGCATGGTCTCGCGGCTTTAATTCTTGCACAAGCTGGATCTTGTAAGGTCGCAAGCCAAGATCTTTGCGCAAAATCTTCCATAAAGTTGATGGACAAAGCTCTAATTGCTGTGCACGGTGGCGAATCGATTCATTCGGGTCCTCTTCAACACTTTGCTCTACAGCGGCAATTGTTTCTTCGGTGCGCACTGTTCGACGTCTCTGCGGATGCGTATTATCACATAGAGTAAACGTAGTGCGAAAACGATCCATGGTTAACCGAATTAATTGCTCTGATGGCCGATTATGTCGACCATAAAATGGACGGAGCTTGCGGTAAACTTCGCGAACTGAACCATTATTTTCGAAATAAATTTGCACGATTTGCAAGCGTTGTTCTTTTGTCAACCTATTCATGATGAAATGGCAAACCAAACTAAATATTAATCACTTGACAGCTGACAAAATGGCCGCCAGTTAAAAAAGTGATGCCAACTTAAAGTTCTATACGTCTATAAAAAACACCCTTTATGTTGTATGATCAGTGAAAGTGAAATTTAAAGTGTCGCACTTTTTTCATACCAACTAAATTTGATTAAGTTTTATTTTTTATTCTTAAAGTTTTTATAATTAATTACAATTTCTTTTAATTCAAAAAACACTTTACAAAAATTATTTCTATAATATTTGCACAAACTTATTTCTTTTAGCGATCTAAAAATTATTGTATTATTATTTGGATTGCGTTAAAGATTGTACTTGTATGCGTTGGTATGTATTCTTTTCATTAGCAATATTTAGGAACAAATATGTTTAAATGTGCTGAAAAAAAATTTCTATAAACTTTTAATTAGTATTGACAGATAATTCTTCTCCGGTCGACTTTAAAGCATCTGTAAATAGATTTCCACTTACAGCCATTATCAAAAGCATACAATTATTGAGGAATTGCGATGACAAATCGCTTAAAATCCTAATGTAAGTATGTGCAAATAAGTAAGCGTATATATATGAGTGTACTATAATTTACACAAACATACATCACATGTTAATAAAAAAATATATACTCGTATAAACTCATGTTTGTGTGTTTGCACATCAATATGCCAATTAGTTTCATACCTACTTTCATCAACTGATATTGATTTGTAAAACGAGAAAATAAATTGGATGAAAACATGTCACTTTAGAAAATATGACATTGTCAGATTGTGTTTAATGAGAAAAAGATAAAAAAAAAATCGAAATCGAGGCAAACAATATTGAAGGAGATTATATAGAAAGCGTACAGTAAGTAAATGCATGTAGGAAGTTGCAAAATATGTTTTAAAAACCTGGCGATAAGGAACTGCTTGCACACTTCGATGAGGACTTATTTACTTTCGATAAAAGTGTAAAATTGAATCAATTAAAAATTTTTGCCTTGATTTTTCTAAAATTATTATTGCATGTTGTTCAAAAACACGTAACACAATTAAATGAAGGATTTTTTTTAAATCTATTTGTTCGTGGTAATTTATGTTGCAATTAATGAGAACATTGTAAGTTGTTGTACTTGTTTCACTTCTTTTTGCAAAAAGCCACATTTACACACACATATTTATAATAGTTTTATTTATTTATGGTTTCTGTTATAACATTCAATGTAGAAAAGTTTTTGTAAAAAATACTCCATAATTTTTTTGTTTAATTGTTTGCTTTTTATTTCATACTAATGACTTATAATTTACGTTGAAAGTTTGTTTCCAACATCCCCAGCATTTCTATAGCATTTAAACATGCGAATGTAAAGAAAACTTTTATCTTAAAAAAAAGGAACATTTTTAATTAGGTGCAATTCTGCTGCCATTAACGTTACTTTTGCATTAAATAAACGCCATTTTATTTAACTTTGGAAAAAACTACAAGTTTTCTTTTTTTTCAGTATGAAATTTAAACATAAAGAAACACACATTTAAACATTTTTATATTGTATGGGTCTGAATTTTTACCTGTAACTATTTGTTATAAAGCGGATAAAATATATAGACGTCCCCGATAATGTAGAGCAAAAGGCAGAGTAATGGTCCCAACTGCTTTCTATTGACTTGTCACCAAAAAGGGGAAACAAAGAATTTTTCGCTTACCTTTCATAACTTTGCCGTCTAATAACATCTAAGACTGTCGGCTTATGTTACAAGTGAAATTTCATGTACGACAAATTGAACAACTGGGAAATGAAATTATTTACTTTACCCTCTTACACAAGAATGTACGAACGATTGTTTGAAATTTAAATTGTTTTTTGTTTCAATATTATTTTACAAGTTTATATTTATTGTGTTTGTTTCTAGATGCAGTCTTTGAAGTCATAACGAAATTACGAAACGAAAATGTTGTTTTTGCATCGTACAACAAATTATAAGTTTTAATGCACATACAAATACGAATAGAAGTCATATGCAGTACAATGCACTCTATGCCATGACATATGAACCTGTCGGTATGTTATTATTTTTTTTTTTTAATTTTATATTTGAATATTTTACATTGATTTAGAATTCATAATGAGTGAAATAGAAAATATATGTATTTAAAAAATTGCAGGTTTTTTTTTAAATGAAAACTCTTTCTATTCTTATCGTCAATCGATCTTTTTTAGATTCTTAATTATATTTAGGCTTTCAAGGTCGAAAGACTCCTTTTCAACATTTTCTTGTCCGGCATTTCGTTGGAGGTCTTTTCCAACATCATCAGGGTTTTTTTTACAATTGTCAAAAGATATTTAGTGTTCGTAAAGGCAGTACAACGCATCTAAAAAAAATTGCTTGCATGAATAGTAAACAATTTCAATTTTGTTTTCAACAGTGTTTAAAAAATATACTAAATAGTTTTGTTAATTTTTGTTTTATTAATTTGCACTAAAATAGTTTACAGTTAATTCCATTTCCCGCCACTGGACTAAGATCTAATTAGCATTTTCTTTTTTGTTTTAAAAGGGAGCAAGAAAAGAAATTATTTTGTTATAGATACGTAATTTACTGAATGAGGCCTCTCTGCATAGTATATTTTGGGGCATAAAACTTGTTTTTTTTTTCTTAGTTATAATTAGTCCTATTTGCATTTTTCTATTGTAAAGCCAACGGATATCAGTATTGAATAAACAATTTTATTTTCTTCTGCATAATGAAAATAAAATGTTAAATATATGTTATCTTCTTCTTTAAAAACATGTTATTCATATACCTTCTATCCAAATTTTGCTTTAGTTGTTTCTTGATATATTGTTGTCTAATACAAACTCTGAAAGCTAATTTATTGATGATAAAGATTTTCGGTTCTTCCTAATCTTTTGTAAAAGCTGTAATGTGTCATCATTTTCAAAATTTCTTTAAACATTTATTTATTCCTGATGCATATCGTCAAATCAATGAGATCAGATACAAGCTTAGTCTAGGGCTCGTAAATTGAGATCCTCTAAGGATCTTCTGTTGCTTTTCATACCCAACATTTTAGTCATCTGTAAAAATCAATTTCTTAACCGTTGAATGCAAGAATAATCAAGAAAGTAGAAATGAAAGTTGAGAAAAAAAATATTTTTAAAAGAAAAAGCCAAATATTGAATAATCAAATCAAAACAAGTAGTTTTTAATTTAAATTTCTGAGTTGTACACTTCATTGTAAAGTTACAGTTAAGAGCCAACTGAAAATTAAAAAAGAAATTATGTATTTTTTTGTTTTTAAAACAAATTTACTGAAGTAATGAAGTTTATGTGTTATTTCAACTTACAGTGAGTTTTTCAAGTTTAATTCAAAAAGTCTTTATTCAGCAATCTTTCAAAAGTATTTCAATTAAGTATTAAAATGAAAAGAATCTTTACATAAACTAAATTTCATTTAGCTAGTTATACAGTTGTAGGTTTACATCGTGTAAATAAATTTAAATTTATTCACTTACCTAAACTATTTGCAACCAATTATAAATTTGTTAATGAACTTTCAATTTTACATATTTGCACTTCAAATCTTTCAGTTTATTTTACAAATATTTCAAAAAATATTTTAAGTCTTTCAACATTAATTAAGTTAATTGCATCTAAAACTAAATTAAAATTAATACTTTAAGTTCTATTTAAATAAATAACAAAAAAAGTAATAAAAATTCTCTGAAATTATAATTGAAAAGTATTTTTATTAAAAATCCCACATATTATAATTCAAGTACTGTATTACGTCACAACTAATTTAAAAATTGGCCTTTAGCATTTTAAATCGATGATTACCTGCATTAACAACAAAATAAAAATAAAATTTATATATGTATATATATATATATATATATATGTACACATACATATATGTATTTTACGTACAGGCAGGGATTTGTTACATTTTTATTATACAAAAGTTTAAATCACAACGTGTTGTTCTTGTTGCCGCATTCTGCAATAGTTTTTAATTTTGTACGTAGATTTCATGTAAATGTTATAAGTTAACGGATTTTCATAGGAGGAAAATAAAGTCATTTCATTAAAAAATTTATTTGAGTATTATATTTTATTTTAATAGTTTCTTTTAACATTTAACATTTTAGTGGTTGAAAAAAAATACAATATTTAATACAATATTTAATTCCAAAATAATGGCATGTCATAACGTCCAAGGGCATAATATAATATCCATGGACATTATGTCACACCAGAAAGTGACATATTGTCCATGGATATTATAGGTATATTTTATGCTATTCTATGTAAGAAAAATGCAACGTTTTTATAAACTGGCTTGAAGAAAATCTTTGGCAAACTATGCCTTGAGCCTGGTCGAAGGCCGGCTATAGAGAGAATCTTTGGTAAGCGACGCCAGTTTTGGTTATACCATAGAAGAAACCTTCCTTGTGACCGTTCGAAGGCCGGCTATGCAGAAAATTTTTTTTCAGCGAAACCAGTGTTGGTTATATCATAGAGGACACTTTATACTAATGACCTTATGTCGCACATAAAAGTGACATAAAGTCCATGGATATTATATCGCTTGGAAAAACGTCATTATGGCCATGGACATTGTGTAGTTTTTAGTATGGACATAGTGTCAGTTATGAAAGTGTCCTCATGGTTTTTTGAATTTTTTCGAATATCATTTTTTAATATTTTGAAACTTAAAAAGTGCACATATTTCATTTTTAATACTTAATGAATCGAAATTATTTTGGCTTTAGATTAATTAATAAATTCTTTCTAAAAAAGGTTTTTTTTAAATAAAAATAAATAAACTGAAGCCAAAATAATTTTGATTCGTCCACAGTTTAAATCCTAATTTAATAAAAATTAAATCATTTTTAATACTTTTAAAACTAATACTAGCAATGTTTAACTAAATTTTGTACTTCAAAGATATTTAGATTGAGACTTTAAACAAATACATATTGTATAATTTGAAAAAACGTTCAGTTGATATAATAATTTTTTCAATGTATGATTTATCACGTGAACTCCCCTTACAGCTCACTTTGTACATTTTAAAATAATTTTTTCATTTGCATTACACGAGTTTGTAAATACGTTTGTTATTAATTGAATGATTATGGTTTCATGATAAATTTTATATTTCGTCATATGACATGAAAATACTGCTGGTCACTGCACAAATAAATAATGATTAAAGTTGACCTATAGGAGATCAATGACAGTGTATTGTAGCGGCTAAAGCATATTTATGTTTAAATAAAATGAAAAAGAGTAAGTGAGTATGTGTGCATGGGTTTGTGTGTGATACATTTATTTGCAGACATTTGCTCATGTCGGTGTGAATAGTTTCGTTTATTTTTCCATTAATAAAAGTTATAAAATATTATTTTAGTTAAAGTAATTTGGTCGCTTTTATTATTTGCTGTTGCTATTCAGTGAAATATCAGCCGTTAAAAACCATGACAACATTTCGGACACCGATGATGTCCTGTTGCTTGTAATGATGCTGATATTGTTTCATATTACAAGAGACATACACATACACAATCATACACAAATACAAAAGCACATACGTCAAGCTAGAAGTGAATGATAAAATGTGACATTGAATTGAAAACTTGAGCTAAAATGGACAGCAAATATTGGCATTTATTGACAAGTAGCTAAAAATTTTAACTTTGTCCTCTCATGAAAACGTTTTAAAGGCTGAATTTCATTGTTTGTTTTCAATTTTCGATACCTATTTAAAAAGAAGAAGCAACAAAGAAATGTCAAAAAGAATAAATAATGTGCAACAAGAAAACCAAAAAAAGAAAATTCCACAAATCAGTTTGCTTGCGAACATTGTTTATTCTCATTAATAATCCTGTTAACCGGTTTAGTTGTTTGTTTAACGGCAACCACTGCCTCTGTTTGTGGGACATATTTGGCCAAGGATTGTTGTTGGCCTTGGTCATTAATTTTAATCTTGTTTGTAGTCGCTTAACAGTAAATGATATTTCAGAAAGATTATTGTAGTGATGAATATCTTGAAAATTATCCCTTTTTAATTGACAGTATTTATGAGTATTAAGATCTAAGTTACTGCAGCTTAACAGCAGGACTCACTCTCGTACACCTTTTATGTATTGCAGAGTTAAATTAATAGAATCAACCAAACAAAACCACAAATTGCCTAATGTCAAGATTGTTACCATTTGTGTCATTTTATTTTACACACACACACACGCACGAAAACGTAGTTTCAAAAAAATATATATAATAAACCAAGACTAAGCATAAAGTCTGAGAAATGAACATTAAATCCCGATTACCCGCTAAATTTATTTTCCTTTGCAACAGCTACAAATGTAAAAAAGTGAAAGGGAAAACGAAAATAGCAAAAGCAACAAAAAAACTGAAGAGCAAACTAAATACAAGATTGATTAGTGTGAGTGTGGTTGTGTGTAACATAATTCATCCCAAGGTACATTTATTCATCCTTTTTCCTTAATATTTACTTGTGAGATGTTTTACAATTTACCACCCAGTTAAATTAAGGAATTTTTGTACGAGTGAGTGTTTATGTGTGCTTTGGCCATTTACTTCCTTTGTCTTTAGCTTTATTAAAGTACAGAAATGTTAAAGTTGCTAGCAAGTTAAGCTACAAAAAACAACAACATGTAAAACCGAGAGGAATAAAAGAATAAAAAATAGATAAATCAGCATATAATTATCCTTTTGTTGAGGACATATATGAATGATATTTAGTAGAGCTCATTTATCTAAATTATATTTCAAATTTATTTTTTAAAGAACTTGATCTAAAAGAAAAACAATTATTGAAATAAAAAAATGTGTGTTTTATACCGTTTTTCTTACTTTTTAAAAAACTTAAAATACCGATGATGCCTAACGAATTCTGCCACTGATTAAAAATATGTTTAAAAATTTGCTGCCCGAATTTTCTTATTTCAAACACACACACACACACACCCATTTAAGTAGGTACATACTTTTATTTCGTTTTGGAAAGATGAAGTTTTATTTAGAAAGCGTAAATATAAAAAAAGATTTTTTTTAAATAAACAAGAACAGTTAAAAGTAAGCAATTATGTAAATTTTAATGTTTGTTAAAATAATTTAATAAGAAAATTTATTAACTGGAATCTTTTTTATAATAATTTACTTTAATTGTGGTTGAGTCCTTCAAATATAAATACTTCATGGTATTTTCATGAAATATTTATTTTTTTTAAACTAAACTAAAAAATGAAATGTATTACTGCGGGCTTTTTGCCTTATTGATTCCATGGAGTTCTCATTTAATCAGTTTGGCTTTAAGTATAAGACTCTGAGATTTTCCTTACAATATTTGGGTAGAATCCACTGACGAGCTCTACGAGCAGTAGCGAAATGGCCATTTGGATATGCTCTCACCGCAGTAATACATTTCATTTTTTAGTTTAGTTTAAGAAAATAAATATCTTATGAGAATATCATGAAATATTTATATTTAAAGGAATCAAGCACAATTAAAGTTTGTTAAAATAAATATAATTTTAATATACATGCATAATTTTTTTTTGTCTTTCTTTAAAAAAATTAAAAGCAAAAGCATAGATTTCTGTGATTTATGCTCTGCGCTGTCAGTATTCGAGTATTAACGTTTATAAAGTGAAATAAATAAAAACACTAGAGTATTCTACATTAGAGCACCTGAAATATCATAATCAGTCAAGTTTAGAAAATTTAAAATTTCATTTTAGAAAACCACTCCATTTCTACCAAAGGCAAAGCGAAATAACACTTAGAAAAAAATCGACAAAGTGGTGGAAACAGTGTATCGAAAGAAAACATTGGGCTACCAACTTTATTTTATTTGATTTAGATTAAAGTGTTGGACAATACAAATGCGTTTAATTATATAATTTCTGAATATTCAATAAAACATGCTTTTTGTGTAATATTTGTATTTTGAGAACAATTTTTGAATAGAATTAATGCAGTCATTTTGAAAGAAAATCAAACAATAAATTTTAGATGAAGGACCGATGAAAGTAACGATGCAAAAAATAATTTTATTTTAAAAGTTTGACTTTTACAATAAGATTTTATCAATATTTTTTCTATTAGATTTTTATAAAATATATCTATATAATTTTGATAAAATATATATAACCAACTTTTGAATTAACACTTTCCAGTCAATGGTTTGGGAGATGACATTTAGTGGTGGAGCGTCAAGCCACTTCGCCGCAAAGCGACAGCACAGTACATTTTACACAGTTTCGATGTATGATGTAAGTGCATGCAAGACACGATGTGATACAATAACACCACGATCAGCTGCAAATTAGTGCTTTCATTAATATTTTTTCAATCAAATTATTTAATACATGAGATAAATTTTCTTAAACTCATTTAATCAAATTTGTAACTTAAGAAAAAGTAAAAAATTTTTCAGTTGATTAAAGAAAGAAACTTCAAGAATAAAGAGTTTGCAGGTGATTTTTTTTTGAATATTTTTGTACAAATAGACGGTACGTTGAGCCCTACCATTCGGAATTAAAAAAACTTCGATCTCGAAACTTTAACTTATAATCTTTTTTTCCAATAATGAAAATAATAATCTATATTTAAATTAGAAACTCTAGCTAGTGTAACTACCAAAAACATATTTTGTTAATTTATTATTTTACAATTTCACACTGTAAAAATGATTTTGACGAAAATAACACTACTTTAAAGATATTTATTTGCGATATGAACAATTTATATTTTTCTCAAATTGGCTCAGTATTTTGGAGTTTAAGCTTTTTATGCACAACTATAAAACATCAAGATATGTATTTTTGTATAATCTTGAAATGAATAAAATTTGCGTTAATTTTTGAAAGAAAATAAAACAAATATAAAACACGTGCATTGACTTTCAGCAATCAAAATCGGTAATTAATTTAATCGAGATAATTTAAAAATTGCACAAAGTTTTTTATGAAAATTAAATAATTAAAAAAACTCTGTTGTTATATCTTTCGGTGAAAACCGTAGTCTCTGGCTGTTTATTTGGTACGTACCAGTGATAATGGTTTTCACCGAAAATAATAACAACAGTATAATGTTTACTGGCAGAACAAACCCAATTAACTTAATGTCAAATATAAAACACTTCAATTGTGCTTTGATATAAGACTCTGAGATTTTCTTTACAAAATTTGGGTAAAATCCACTGACGAGCTCTATGGGCAGTAGCGAAATGGCCATTTGGATATGCTTTCACCGCAGTAATACATTTCATTTTGTAGATTAAAACAATAAATAGTAGAGAGTATCATAAAAATATTTACATTTGAAGGAATCAAGAACAATTAAGGTAAATTAACATAAAAGAGATTCATATTCAAATATTTTATTATTTTATTTTTTTTTTTAATTTAAATTGATATTTCTTATCGATTTAAATTTTTCATTTAAGCACTTGTGTAACTCTTATTAAATCCTAAAGGCATAATTCAATTAGAAATATATTTTATTGTTTCTGAAGTAACGTAAATTAAACTAATATGTTTTTTAATATTTTTAATAAAATATATGTTAAAACAGTTGTATTTAAAATAAAGAGAAAAATTCCCTTCTTTAATAAATTCAGTTGAAGAGCATTTAACGCTTGCGCCCTGGATTTATTCTCATCTTTTTTTGTTACCATGTTACTGCAGAAGAAAAGTAAATTTTACAAAGCACGTTTTCGCGTTTCCCGAAAAACATAAATTTATTTACATTTCAAATAAGCAAGAAAAAATTGGATAATAAAAATTGACAAAGCAACAATAAAATTTTCAATACATTAAAAACAAACAACAACAAAACATTATAAAGTTAAAATTTAACGACATAGAATACAACCATCGAATAATCAATAAAAAATTTATCTTTAATTATTCATAAATCGTATAAGAATCTCAAGTATCGGAGGTAAGATGATTTTTATTTGTTTAAATTTAATGTAAAACGAATTAATTGATTTTAAGTAAATTTCGAACGACTCATTCGTTTCTGTTTCATTCTCTGCTACATCAGACATCATCTTGCTGAGCAAAATATTTTCTCATTAATAAAATATGTTATTGTGAAATGTGTTTCTTTTTTATAATATTCAAAAGCAAACTTTTATATAAAAAGCATTGTATTTCGCTGCAATTCTTTGAAGGTTTCTTTTTTTTGTTCTTTATGGAATTTATGTAGGTGTTTTGCATTGAAATACATTTAATCCTTTACACAGAAACATCACTTTCACATGTGTGTAAAATGAAAAAGTAGGAAACGAGTGAGTGAAAATATTTTGAAACTGTAGAACAGCGTTGCCAAAATGATGATTTTATCATATTTTTGATGATTTTTGAACCAAAATATGATTTGATGATTTTTTTTCTTAAATTATGATTTCTAATAATTAAAAATTATGATTTTTGTGTTTCAAGTATGTAGTACTTTCATTGTAATTTTACTACATAGTGAAGATAAGTTTTGTATCAGCTTGTAAACAAAACAAAATTTTTCAAAGCTCATCCTGTCAAATACATACGTATTAGAAACTGCAACGCCTTTACTTAAAATTTTTAGACAATTTTATACAAACAGAATATGTGAAAATGAGTCACAATAACGACCTTGACTTTGAAAACAAAAGTCTATTTCTACAGAACGATAAAGTCTATCTGGGTGTTTTTGTTAAACAAAAAATTTCTAGCTCAAAGCTCACTGCAAATGAAAAAAATGAATTTATTGAAAATTGTCTGGCATTTTACATTGAGTTATGTAAACAAGTATTAAAATTATTTGATTTTAACGATACGCTTTTAAAAGAGCTCTCATGTCTTGATCCTTTGAAAATTATAAAGTGAAAAATTAAGTCTCTGACAGGCTTAATACACAATTTTCCAAATTTAATTAGTGAAAAGGATTTTCAAAATTTAGATGACGAATTTAGAGAACTCCGCTTTACAAAATTCAGTGATCATTTTACAACTCTAGATAATCTTAGCTGTAAGAAATTTTGGTCAAAAGTTTCAAAAATAACTCGTACTGACAACATTCCAGGTTTTCCGGTGTTGTCAAAATTTGTTCAAAACTTAATAAGTCTTCCTATTTCTTCAGCAAATGTCGAACAAATATACTCAACGGCCAATTTAAACAAAACTTAATATAGAAAAAGATTAGACAACAGCACTCTCGAATAAGAAACTGTTTCTGCTATAATTTAAAAATTAACCAAGATATCATTAAAAATATGAAACCCTATATATATTAGAGTAATAGTTCTTCATAAAACTTCGTACACTCTTAACAATAATAATTTAAATATATACAATGTATGTTAATATATGTATTTTAATTATAATTTTTAAAAAAATTTTGTATTGAAAAAATGATGATTTTTTTCCGTAAAATATGATTTTTTTTTTCTGCATATGATGATTTTCTTTTCAGGGCTTCTGGCAACGCTGCTGTAGAACAAACAAATCAAGAATTTTACCTTCTTCTCTTTCCTTATTCTCATCCATTGATTTATGTACGATGTATGTATGTATTTATGTATGTATGTATATGCAAGTATTTGAGTACACATATTTTTACATGTAAAATAAATTTTGGGAAATTATGACTAAAATAATGAGCGGTGGGTACTTTGGTCTTGGTGTGGGTGAGGTGTCTGGCTGGTTGGCTGGCTGACTGACTGGCTGGCTGTAGCAGAAATTTGTTTTTTTGTTTGTTTAGTTTCTGTAAAATTAACCTCAAGTGTCAATAATTTGGTGTAAATTTATCGTTAAACCATATAAAACTTTTCGAGTGTTGTTAAGAAAGCAGCACAAGCAGCAAAAATAGTAGAATCTGAAACCTTGCCACGTTCAACCCACCACAAATACGTAAAGAGTAAATTGATTGGTTTATTTTTTGTTCTACACCAAAAAAGTACAAAATAAACGTCGATGGTGCTGTGAAATATTGAATGCTTATTTCGTTTTGTGCAAAAGTTTGATTGTTAACAAATAAATTTGTTTAAGTCAAGGTTGAAGAACAAGAAGGCGAACATTGAAAAGAAACATTAACAATTTTGTCGTTAGGAATTTTCCCTAAAAATTATAAAATTAAACAGAAATACAAAAGTGAATGCTTTGAGTAGAGGTACAACGAACAAGATGAAATTTACTTGAACTTTTTATATTTCTATAAAATTCAAGGAAAAAAGTTAAAATAATTAGCCTCATTTTTTACACAAAGACTTTTGTAATTAATTAGCAAGGACTTTTTTCTCAGGGCTGTATTTTTCTATTTATGATATTCATCGTAAATTAATAATGTTTAATATTTAAAAAAAATTTCTGTTCAAAACAAATATTCTTATAAATGATTTCATCTAGAAAAATAAGTTACATGATTTAAGGAGTTGTGAATCAAAAACTGCATCAAAAAATTAAAGTTATTTTGATTACCATTGTAATGGATTCATTGAATTCATTGATTTACTTCTATTAATTTTGTTAGCATTCAACTATCTTTATAATGAAAATATTGTGAAAATAAAATTCAATCATGTGACAGTTTTAGAAATTATGAATTTGATCTCTGCATAACTTGCATTTTGAACCGTTGTGCCAGATGCCCAACTACTTCAAAAGAACGATTTTCTGTTGTATAAATTTCTAGTAAAATTTTCAAATTTTATAAAAAAAACGAGTTCAAAATCCCTTAGAATATTAATAATAAATAAAAAAGTTAATAAAATGAATATTGTGATTTAAGATGATCCTTTTATGTTTCGTGCATCAAGGCTTCTTTTGTCCAACGGGATTCTGTGTGGCGTTTTTTACTTTAAAAAAAATGTGAATAGTTTCCTGTTTACTGAATATTCAATTAGGCCTCCAATTATATATTTTTACTAATTTTAACATTTTTTCAATTTTAATTTAATTTTTTTTAAGATAAGAAGGTATTAAAAACTAATATGTATCTGCTTTAAGGTGTACAATTATTTGAGGTATTGAGTTCAAACGTTAGATTTCCGCTTTTTGAAAACAATTTCATATAATTTTTTCATAAAGTTAAAGTTTCTTATGAAAGGATTTTCGAAAATTATTGAATGAATTTAGAGTCCTGTATTAACCTGAAATTCATTCAAGAGTTTTTTATCCTAAGACTTTGAGTAAATGCAATAAATTTATTGCTTTTGCTTTGAGACTCTATAAGATTTAGTCGTTTGTGTTTCAAAATAATCAATTTTGTTCAAAAATTATGAAGTATGTATAAAAATAAAATCTGTGACAAATTTTTAATCGGTCTGTCCGATTTGCTATTAAAAAAATACATTAATACAATTTTCTTGCGATTTTGAAAGGCAGAATTCCATCTGATTTTCTTGTAAATAAATCGTACGCTTGTGTGTGATTGTACGGTTGTGTACATGAAATATTTTTCTTTTTGATTCAGTTGTGGAATTAAAGTTCTTAATGTTTGAAGTCTTAAACGTTTGACATCCTAAACAAAGAGACTTTAATTAAATAATTGCAAACACTACACTGTTTGCAGTGTCAAATGTGTACACAGCAAAATGCAAGTTTTGTCACTCATTGAGTCATGAGCAAAAAAAAAAAAAAAATGAAAAGCAACAAGACAACTTAACGTTTGCGAGCAATTTGTCGTAACTATTATCCTTCACCACGATACTCTGGTACTCTTTGTTAAAGACTTGCATTATTCCATGATTAATTGTGAGCATGTTTACTCACAATGCACACAATTAGGTTTGCAAAAGCATCCTGCTTGTTATATGTTTTCTTCTTCTTCTTATTTGTATTATTATTATTATTATTTATATTTACTTTTGTGTTTTGCTTGTTTTTATAATGTCGCTGCTGTCATGCAATAATAGACAAAAGCGATACAAAAGTAGGAAAAGACAAAAAAAAATACTTTAATAAACACAAATAGAAAATGAAAACAACAACGATAAATAATTTTCGTCATTGAATGAAAACAAACATTTAGCATTTTAAAGAATAAAACTTTTGCAATAAAAGAAACATGTTGGCATAAATACTAGAGAAAAAATGAATTATGACTGTGAGTCTGCATTCACATGTCTGTGTAACTATTCTTAAAAAAAAATAAATAAAAAAGAACTCTGTAACTTTAATTTTAAAACAACAAAATTAATTTTCTTTAGCATGAAATTATACTTGACACTTTCAACGATGGATCTTTGTATGTGCAAATTACACTCTCGGCAATCAGACAAATTGTTTCTGAAAGACATTTTGAACACTACGCAGATGTTTCAGTAACCATACAAAAATTTGAGAACACATGTGAATCCACACATGGATTAATTCGAATTACAACTGAGTAACCTTGTTCAGATAGTCACTTGCTTGATTGGTGATTATCTTTTCATGGTGTACTTTATGACTTTTCACACCTTTTATTATCAATTATGATTTAAAAACACGACCGCAACGAACATAAATTTTACAAAAGGCTTAATTTGTAGTCACAAAGTGACAACAAACATTTTAAAAAATTACACTAATTATTCAGAATATAATTTTTTTTTAACTATTTTTATAAGTAAAGTATTACTTTTCGAACTGTAGCCTAAACGAAAAATAGGTTATCACTTCTTTATATATTATTCTCTTTTTGTTTTTGTTTTTTAATAAAAGATAAATAAAATTCAATAAAATGTTTTCGAATAATAGATATTTAAAGGGTTCTGTGTCTAAGGGAAAAAACGTATCGCTATTATTACAGGCCTCTCTCTGTCTTTAAAAAATCACATTGGTGTATTATTACGCCCGCAACAGCAAGGAGTTGTTCCAAGCTCTTGTCTTTCTTTTATTTTCTTTTTTTTTTTCTTTTCTTTTTTTTAATTAAAAACTCCAGTTCACTTTATTTACTTTTGATTTGTCACTGTTTAGCTTTTTGTGCAAATATTTAATTTTTCATATTTGCAATGAGGTTTCTGGACATTTTATACACACATTAATACCTGCTTGACTTTTACCTACGAAAGTCCATTTTACAGATATTTTGTTTCATTATTTATGCAAACACACACACACACTATATGTATATATATGTGTAAGTGATTAAACAACAAACTCTTACATTTCATTCGTAAAATAGTCAATAATTTTAAAATCAAAATTTGCATGATTTCCATATTTCCATTTGGTCGCTTTTAATATTCCAAGACCACAAATGAAACCTTAATATGAAATAGAAAAATAAATTTTCTAAATCAGACATTCTCGTATGAGGGGGCCAGTGTTGAAGCTTCTTTTGTTACGAACACCAGCAACAAACAAATCATACAGATGCACCTGTCAGTTTTCGTTAGAAGCACCGATGTTACCTAAGCAAATTATGCTCTCCTCATTTACTTCTCACAACTACATACATACATATCTGCACAGTTAGTTAGTGCTTTAGCTACGGCTTTTAAAATCTACAAATTACCGCCTAAATCTTATTAACTATGCAAAGAAATTACGGCATCTCCTTTTGAGACAGATTGTTTCGACTTCTACTTGTAACTTCTATTTCTACATTTCATTATGTTGCGTTCACTCATGTTAGTTTGGGTATGATTCGCAATGTATGCATGTGGTTATTTATAATATTGTTCTATTTGTACATATATTGCTTAAGTATTATGGTGTTGTACATATGTATGTGTATGTGTAGGGAGTAGAGAGTACAGAGTGCAAATGCATGTGGTAGAAAAAGATTCATGAATTTTGCATGATGGTAGAATGATATAAATTAAAGAAATGAATGTAACAACATCTTGTTGTTAAGCGTATAATAGTAAATCCGCATGCAAATTTGGTAACGGTTTTAATTAAATTACAATTTGAAATTATACACATTCACTTATACTCACGTGAAAACAGATGTTATTATGTATTTATATTAAACAACCAGTAACTTTTCACAATTGAATGTGTGCTCGCACACAAGCATATACACGCATACATGCACATATAAATTTGAATGTTTATGTTTAAATGAAATGAAATGAATACAAGGCATACAAAGATGCAATTTCAGTTAAATGCTATCTGTGCTTTTATCAAGAGGTCTATTATATTTAGAATACGATTATGACATTAGAAAGCTTTAAAAAAGAATTTCTACAAATCATGTGCATTTGTAGATATTTTTCCTTTTTTTTTTGTGGTAAATTTTAATTATTTGTTGAAAGCAATTTCCTTCTTTAAACCATATTTTCATTTATTAAAGCAAAGTGTGTGCGCACTGTCAAAACGCATTAATCAGTTGTGAGAGGCACTGAACTGTAGGGCAGAATCGAAATATTTTGGAAATAACTCAGCCATTTGTAAAGGGCCGCGACGATTATTCTAAAATTAACCACGAGCATAGCAGGGCGTTATCTGAGCTTAAGTTTGGAAGCTAGCTATCAATCATTTTCCAGGGGTGGCGCTATGTGGTCTTAAAGTGAGTTACCTCACACCATTTTTCGATACTCTGGGTACAATTTGCAATAAATTTTTTTATTATAGTTGCATCGAAATTTGGACTTTAGACCTATATGTTCTAAAATCATAAAGCTGCAATCGGAAAATAAAGACAGCTATAAAAAAGCTATACACCGAATTGTTGCTGAAAGTATTTCGTGAGCCATAGTCCATATGTGGACTTTATAGGCAAAAGAGTAAAAAATTCTAATTTTAGGAATTGTGGGATTTCCTTTATCTTAATGTTGAAGATTTTTAATTTTTGGCTGACCAACTCTACACGAACAGAAATTTTTATGTGATTTTCTTAATTTATAAACATTTTGTTGCAAATTTAATATTTTTCTTTCGTTAATTTGGACCGTTCCAAGCGAACGATTTTAATTTTACGGTATTGCATGCATTTCCATTGAATCTTCTTCTGCTCACTACTTAAAGATTTGAAACAAATTGTTTTAAAACCAAATAAATATTAACATGTCACTCATTTCTTCTGACGTTTCAAAGCTTTGAACGGAAACATGTTAGTGTGTGTATTTAACTCAAAGAACAATGAGTAAAAATATCATTCAGTGTTTCTTTTTGTTTGTTTTTTATATGCAAAAGCGTCTACAATTTAATTGCGCTTACAAAAGAAAAATCATATAAATGTTTCAAGGACACAACAATTGTTTTGATTTTAAGACAGTGACTCAAAATCGATAGAAGCAAGTCTTAAATTATAAAGACCATTTTGTACACCAGAAGCACTGGTGCAGGAAGGCTTGCCTGTGGAAGCAAAGTTGCTGACCTTCTTTCAATTGGTAAAAATGACTTAATCTTAGTTTGTTGAATTATTTATTGTCTTTTTATATCCTTCACCACAAAAAGTGGAAACAGAGTATAACTAAGTTTGTCATTCCTTTTTCAATTTCTACAATATCAAATTTCGACCCCATAAAGTATATATGTATATTCTGACTTCTTAGGCATAGCGAAGTCGATTGAGAGGTGTCCATCCTTCCGCCCGCGTACCTCTATTTTTCCACATTATTTGGAACAATGAAGTAACTCCAATAAAAAAACAAATATATTGGGCGATAGAGCATTAAAAAATAAGAAAAAAACCGCAAATGAAAAAATATGCGCTAGCCCATATTTTTCTAGTTACGGGCCTTTGAACTTTTGAAGAGGTATTTAAAGAAATACTAAAATGTTTAAAAAATGCTTTTGAAATAAACTTCAATTTCAAAACTCAACAATCCGTAATCGGTGATCTGGAACACCAAATAAGTTATTTCGTTAAGTTTATTTTAAGTTAATTCGTTTAAATGAAATCACATTCACATTTAATACCAAATTAGGATTTTTAAACAATTCTCAAAGAAATATAAATGTAAATTAAATCAAACATTTTCACATGTTAATGTGTGTGTGTGTGTAATAAACTTTTGGAAACTGAAACTTTTTAAATTGACAAATATATATGATGAGTATGAAAAAGAGAATTACATAATTATACACTTTATTTTCAAGGAGAACTTTCAATTTTTACAGTATTTAGCTGTGAGTTATTTTAAACTTAAAACATTTCCTATGTTTTTAAAACTTTTTTTAAGTTTTAAAACATTTTCTTGCTAAACAACAATCTTAAGTATAAATATTGATTTTATTATTAATTTTAATATTTAAAATTATTATAGGAAAAAGAAATAGAAATTAGGGAACAGTGACATAAACTAGTGCAGCAACTCCTTTCGTAAATTTGAGCTCTGCCAGCAAACAACCATGTTTCTGTGTTCTAAGCATCCACTTTTGTTTAGGTTATTCTATAAAAAGATTTTAGATCTTATAAATTTGTTATTTTTTTTTTTTTAATAATAATTGCGCAGTGATGAAATTAAAAACCATGTAACTAACAAAAAATCTAAATGGATTTCTTTATTGCAGGGAAATAAGTTTAACATGCAGACACATGCTTAAATAGAAACACAGATTTCAAGTTAGATTTCATGTTAGTGTCACTTTTTTTTTATTTGAGTTTTTTTGTTGCGATAACTGCAAGTATAGCAACAACAAAAATGAATGGAGTTGCCATAGAGACGAGATGTCCTTTTTTCGTTACAAATTTTAAATGAAGACAAACTACTATGTCTGCTATAACAAGAATTATTCAAAAGAAAAATTAATAGGTGTTTCCACAGAGGTGTGATATGCGTGAACATGACCTCATTTTTGAAACTGTTATGTGCGCAGACATCTAAAATTTACCTAATTTTGACGTACAAACATGCATATGTATGTATATATATTGAATAAAAATTCTAAGTGACAATAACGAATAACAATATTAAAAATAAAAAATAAAAAATAAGGCATGATGAGCTGTAAAAATGTAAATTTAAAATGTAAATGTATTAACTACTAACTCAACCCGACGAAACACGGTTAGTGCATTAAGATAACATAGCGTCTAGAGCTGCTATTAACTTTGACCCAATAGGAAAGAGAACGATAGCAGAATAACAAAACTGATTTGTTAAAATTATTATCAATTTTAAGTTACGGAAACACGTACTCAAAAGAATTTCATTGGCCCATATTCATAGTTAAAATAAAGTATACCTTAAGGGAACTAAAGTCGGTTTTACTACAGAGTTGACTCTAACTCATTCATAGACAATTTAAAATATACTTTTGGCGTTAAAGTCAACTATAAATTTAAAACTATCTAAAGCTGTTTTTAACACATTTTTCCATAATTATTTTATTTGGTTTCAGAACACGATACTCTATATCTGATTTTTATACCAAAGTGAACAAAATAAAAACAAAGTTTCTTTTTTCTAATGTTTGTTTAGAAATTGTTTGAAAATATTTATCAAATTACAGTAGAAACCCAGTGGAAGTCGGGTAAACTTAAAGTATACTTTATTCTTGACTATGAAAGCAAAAAAGATAATAAGAGCCTTTTATTTTAAAGTATACTTTAGCAAGAGTCTACTTTAGTCTATATGTCTATGAATATTGACCATTATGTTTAAAGATGAAAACTTTCATAGTTTTTATTTATTGGAAACCTCATTTCATGAAATTATTTTGTAAATATCATGGCACTAAAACAACGCAAATTTTTTGACTGCAGCAAACAGAAATAAATCTGGGATTAAATTTAATTTTTGTCGAAATAAATATTTCAGATAAGATTCCAGGTGTAGACGCTACGTACAGATAGAAAGAGGTTTTCATTATTTCTTTTTCCTTATCACAAAAACATACCACCAGTAGGTACTTCCAAGCAATTTATTATTAATATAAGGTCTGAACTTTTAAACGCAAACAATGTGGAAAAACACTTTAACACTTATGGATTCATTCATTATCCCTGTCCACCTTTAAATAAGCAAACAAATAAAAAATTAAAACAACCGAAAGTATAAAGTTTAAACAGACATTTTGGCAGCAGCAAATTCAGTAAAATTCGTTTCGGTTTCGCTTTCGCCTTCAATGTTTTTAATTTTGTTTTAAAACTTCAGCAACTAAAGCATCATTTTATAACAACAAAACCCAAGAACAAGAACAAATAAAAGATGATGACATCTTCAATAAAGCGATACAAACTTACACATTCTCATTACAAGTAAAATTTGCTACACAAAATGAAGGGACCATCAATTCATTTGTGCAAATACGTTTGTGTGCTAAACAAACAAACAAAAAAAAAAAATGACACAATAAACAAGAAAACAAAATCAAGTGAGTGTGAAATTGTGTTTTCATTCCTTTTCGTTTCTTTGGAAATATTTGTACTTATGACTTGCTTTGTTATGTATGTAAGTGTGCTTTAAAAAAGGACATAATCCAAATAAAAAGAAAGCAATAGGCCTGTTCGTTTCATTTTCTTCAAAAGTCTAAATTTTGTATTAATAGTTACTCCGTTTTTGTATAAAAAAAGTCTCTCGATTTTGTTGTTGGTTTTGCTTTTTTCGTTGAATAGAGTTCGCATATAATAAAATAAGTTTGAGATCTGGCGAAATGAAATGGCCATAAGGGTGGATAAGCTGTCCCCTCAGCAACACGATTCATATTTTTGTTTATAAATATTTCATGAGAATGAAATGAAATGTTTATTTTTAAAGGAATCAAGCACAACTAATGTAAAATAACTTCAAAAGTGATTTAAAGTTTTAAATTTCATATTAAATAATCTATTTCCAAGAAAATAATTTAGTTATTAGCACGCTTTATTATTCTCAAATTTTCTTACTCTTAAATGTTGCAATCAAATGTGTTTGCGAGCTTCCTGAAAGTACATTACATTATATTCTTATCAGGTTGCGTCTCATACTTCTTTCAATTTAATAATTTTTAATAAAAGGAATAAACGAAGCTGATATATAAAGGTACGTCAGACATGACAAATATTTGACCAATTTTTCTTCTTCTCAAATACTTCTTTAGAAATAAAAGATCGTACTCGACATAAGAGGAAAGATATCACATTGTTATATTTTAAATCGTCGTTCGTTAAGATACGTGTCAGAAAAGATTAAAAAAATATTTGTAAAAATAGTGGTTATGCTTTTTTGGTCAAATATTTGACGAATTTAGGCTCATCTTTAGATTTTTCATGCAATTTCTATTTTTTATTAATTTTGTTTGCTTATTTCTTTATGATTAAATTTAAAAAAAGTGTATATTTTTGTATTACTTGACTATCATTTACTAAGTTTTGTAAAAACAAACATAATTCAGTAAATTAAAGTAACTTTTGGGTTCACAAACAGACCCAATAAAAGACAAATAAGAAATCTTGTTGCAAGATATAGAAATATAAATTTATTCGTTCCATTTCCACTCAAAGCAACAGGTCGGAGAAGATATTACTGTTTTTGAAACTTACATTAAAGTTAATAAATATGTAAAAGAATTAAAAAATAAAAAATATGTTAAACAATCATCGTTCATGAACGACTAAATTACAAATTATATTTCAATTAGATGTTTGTATGGTTATTTATTATTATTTTAAATGCAGTCCTTTTCAATGAAAATATTGCACCTGAAATATCACTTTTGTATTTAACTGTTAATGACATCATCTTGCTTCATAAGTTATATAATAGAATTTTATCCTGTATTCTCGCTTATCGTTTTGGAAAATATTTTGAATATTTAAAAAAGCAATGTAATGTCTATGTAATTAATGAATTACTTTATTGGATTAGAATTTGTATTTCAAATAACTTCAAATGTTTTTATAAACTAACAACAACTTAACGTTATCAATGCGAAAGATAACCACAATCTTTCAACTCTCTCATGTTTAAAACAGACCTGTTTAATACTGTTGGATCTGCTTACAGATGATATTTATTACTATATATTTTGAGATCAACCCCACTGTGCAGTTAAATAAATGGTCAAAACAATAGTCAACTACTCGTTCATATATAATTTTATAAGTTATATTTTGTTTTTCTTTTCTTTAAACACTTGCAGAGGCCCACCATAAGAATAGAAAAACATCTTAAATAATTAGTTATAAAAAAGTTAGGCAGGCGATAATGTGTGTTAATCCTAAAAATTCTTATTACATGCTTTTTCGCAAGCATTACCTTTTTCATAAATACAACACTTCCTTTATGTATTAAATAATGAAATATGATTTTAAAGCAAATTTAATAGAATTATATTTTTGAAAAATTATTTAATTCATCAACAAGTATCTGAACTTAATCAGACTTATGCGGCATTTATACTATGCAATTTTTCATGAAACTAGAATGAAATTTTTGTTTGATTATGTAGCAAGAGGGGAAAGCAATATATCATTCAGTTTAGTGGGGATAATTATGTTGGTTATGTTTTGTTTAAAATAATGAATATCGCTACAACTTCTAAAGAAAATGGCAAGAAATCAAAAAATGGCATAGTGTAAACGTGGACTTAATTATTTGTTCCACTTGGGAACATTCCTTCCTGTAAGGTCATTTATTTTAATTCTTTTTTAAGGAAAACTTTTAGTTCAACAAGTATTTTCGTTAAATCTTTCGTGTTCTTGTTTAATTGTTTTGAAGTATATAATCTTCGAATGTTAATGACGTCAGTTGCCTTCAGAATTCAAGTTTTATTACCGTATTATTTATATCCCCATTTTTTTCAATTGTTAAGTATCTGACTTTTTAAACTTTACCTTTATGTGTTGGCGTATGAAAAATGTCACGCTTCACTTTCATGAAGAAAAATGCTTTTCATATGGGCGTTGAATGATTTTTCTTCTTTGAAAAAAGAAAAACTGTTTATTTTTAAGTAGAAGAACGAGTTTATTTCGTTTTGCACTAAAATATGGTTGTCAGTTGCGCGAATTCCTTTAGACGGTACTTCCAGTTTAGTTGCTCTGCTCTGCTTATCATTGAAGTTGTGAGGCATAAAGCGAATATTGTACTTAAAATCGAAATCTACACGAATAGAAACTTTTATCATCACATCAATGACGTATTAATGACCAAATATCTGATTTGTAAAATCATTGTATGAAAAGCGTTGGCTGTAAGATGAAAACTGACAGCATTGATGCCATATTTCGTATTATATTGCTAACCGATAAGATACATATGTATTTATGTATGTATGTGAAAAAGAAAAAATTAAATAATTTTCTTTTGTTTATAGTTTTTATGTCAATTTAAATTGAATAGAAATATTTTTTATTTTTACATTGTGTTTGACGTCGCAAGTGCTCCGTTTCAGAAAAGTAAAATTAAGAAAATAATCACAAAAATCGGATAATTTTAATACCTGGAAAATTGTGTATGTATGCATTTGTTTCTCAAATAAATAAAAATGTGTGTACCATATGAAGGACAAATTTAATTGTCCTTCTAAAACAAAAAGTGTTCTTTTAATTTTATTTAGGTTTTGTACAAAAGTTCAAGTTTATTTAAAAGAGGAATGAAATTAAGAAAAACATAAGTACATAAATATTATTTATTTTATTAAACGTTCTGTGATTTCTGCGTTTTTATGTTATTATTTAAACAAAATGTGTTTTAATAAAAATTGGAACAACTGCTTTAGGGTTTCCATCACCAGTCACTCATTTTGTATAATTTAAAACTTTTACGTTTCTAATTTGTTTTTTTTTCAGTTTCGAGCTTGGACCCAATTTTGAGTTAACATTTTTGTTTAACATTTGTTTTTTCTTAGTTAACGTTTTAAAAAAAAAAAAAACAATAGATTTTTTACCAGAGTGAAAACGACATAATAACGAAAAAATGGAGAAAATTAAAAACCAGTTTGGAAAATTAAAAAAAAAAAAAACAATGAATAAAACACGAATAAAAACATGAATTCATAAAAAATGTCTTTAGTACAAATTGAGTCTAAAATGTACACAAGCCTGTGGGTACATTTTATAAAATATCGTTTACCATCCCTGACACACAACATATGAATAAAAAAAAATATTTGTTTGGGCATTTAGTTCTTTTTTGTAAATAATACATACATAAACACACACCTGTATGCCACACATGTACATATAAAACACATTTTAAAAAACGGCCAACTTTCATTCACAATAATTTTCCCATAAAGGATTTTTGCGATTGTGTCGGTCATAAAATGAAACAGTGCGCGATGTGTTTTCAATTTAGAACACACATTTCAGGGTGTTATTCAAGTTCTAGTCTACTCATGATGAAAAAGCAAAATAAACTAAAAATAAATCATTTGACATAACGACCAAAATGTTAGACACTAAACACATTTTAGCCAACATTAATCGCATAACTTCTCAATAAAACACCCCTTTCGAAAATATGCATGTGTGCGTAAAAAATGTTTTCAGATAACAGAAACACACACACAGATTTATGTAGTAACATAAGTATGTACATAAATTCATAGTTATGTACGAGTTCTTAATTTATGCTTCATAGTTGAAAACATGACTCTTGTTGTTCTACTTGCAACAGACGATTCGATGATGACGATGATTTTCACGTTTTTGTTTTTTTTTCTTAAAATAGTTGTTGCTTCAACTTTATTTACGTTCTAAACGTCCAAAAGTAAAACATTATTAAAATTGATGAACATGCGAAAACTTTGTTATGAAAATTTGATTTGTTCTTAAACACTTACACACTTACAAATGTACATATGTATGTTTAGTAAAAGACAACAATAAAATAAATATTTAAATTCTTTTAATTGATTTTGAATATTTACGACACGATAAATAACTGAAAATATAAGAATTCAGATTTATCAAATTTAATTCTAGTAAGGAATATAACTAGAATGCAATTTTATAAAAACTATAAAACCAGAATCATCAAATACGAATAAATTTGTTTTTTTTTAAGTAGTTTTTCCGTCCTTCTTTATTCCCTTTTGAAAACAGTTTTTGGAAAATGATGACATGGTTAAATTAAAAATGTTTTCTTTTGAGTGTTTTATAATAAATGAACGAGTGAGTAAAAAGCTAAATATAGGATTTTATAATACAACAACAACACACCTATGAGAAATTAAATAATGCAAAAGAGAGTTAAATATTTAATCTCTTAAAATGAAGAGGTAAGTTATTTAAGGCTGGTTCACCGGCAAAAATTTTGTTCCGAAACATTTTTTTTTTTATATGTAGTTTCTCTCTCTCTCAAAAAATAAAATGTCAAACTACATATAAAAAAAAAATGTTTCGGAACAAAATTTTTGCCGGTGAACCAGCCTTAAGGTAATTATTATTTCTACTGCACACGTGTCTAATTTTGCCTCCTCATTTGAATTCTAAAACTGTGTTGCTCTGACTTTCACTTATTACGTCATTTTAGTTTTATTGGACAAAAGTGTTGCAATTTTAAATACACCAAAGATCGAATACAATTGAAGAAATAAAAGAAAACTATTTTCAACAATTAAAAAAAAACAACATAGAACAATATTCAAGCGAAATGTTTTTTTTTATTTATTTTTTTTTGACATACTTTTCCATTCAATAGTTGAGGAAATTCATCTTGAATTATTTTCTTAAAAAATTATAATTTTATGGAAGAACAAAAGAGTTTTTTGTATTTACCTGTTGTTTGAAGGAGAAAACTTTCAAAATTATCGAGGATACACGGAAAATATGCTGATGCTAATTATGTAATTCAATGCATGTAATAATTTTATAGAAAAAAATTGTGTCATACAGTGTTAGTGTCATTAAGTTTCTTATAAAAATTGATTCTATTCTCCAACATTTTAGATTTACATTAAGATATAATTAAACAAGATAATTTAAAATGAGCAACTTAAAACTTACGCGGTTATTCGTGAGAACCATACGCCTTCTTTCAATTGAAAGATTATCGAAAAAATTAAAGCTGCAAGTGCTAAACTATTGAATACTCTACGAATATCTTTTTGATTCAATCCTGATTACCAGAGGAATGCAACCGTCAGATTTAATTTATTTAAAAAATGAGTCTGAAATTATGTAACATTACTCAATTAGATCGTAGTGTACACGTTCTTTTGAATAAAATTATATTCAATGTTGTGATGGTCTTTATAAAAACTTTTCTGTTTTCAACTTAAAAAATCTAATGGGGAAACTTGCTTTCTTCGTTTTGTTTTCATTTTTGTTAAACTGTGTTCATGTGTTGCTCATAAACACACGGAAGTAAAATTGTTTTTCCAACACAAACAATCCTGTGTGTTCTATTTCACACATTAAAAGGAAAGACAATCAAAGTAGATTTTTCTATTTGCAAATGCACTACCAACAATAACATCTATCTGAAAAAGGAGATCATGATGACATTCGCATTGTTTATCGATAAACATACTTCTCTATCGAAAACTATTTTATAAAGAATTAAAAACTACCATTGATAAAGTACGAGTATGTGTGTATGTATGTATGTATTTAAAAAATAAAATTTAAGCATAAATACGATTATAAAATTGATTTTTAACAAATATTGTACACACATACATAAATAAATAATTCTATTTTGTATAAAAACTAATAAATTTGTAACTTTTTATTTTTATCTTCAACATTTCTCCACACTATTGGGTGTCAACATCAGGAAACAGGAAACAAAAATATTTATATAAAGTTTTGTTTTTTTTTAAATAATAAAGAAATAAAAAATATCTAATAAACTCAAGATTCAAAAAATCACAAATATTTAATAAATTATAAATTTGTAATACTAAAAAAAACTGGGATCAATTATTTTAAAACTTCAAAAAACAAAAAATATATAAAAACTATTTCACTTTTACATAAATGTTCTTGATAAAATGTTACAAAGAAAATAGATATTATTGTCTGCTCCTATTTTCATGAAATAAATGTCAATTACTTTGTGCAATATTTTTGGTATTTGCTTTCGAAGTTTATTCATTTTGTTGTTGGATCTTTAATTATTGCTAACATTTCTAATTTAACAAGACGTTTGCATGTGGGTGTTTTGTAAATTCAGAATTGATATATTTTCAAAGTTTGCACAGTGATTGAGTTTAGAACAATGTGAAGATGATACTGTTTTCTGTGAACTAATATTGTCTCGGTATCTCCGATCTAACTTATATTGCGCTATTCAAGTTTTTAGTTTATTCTTTGTTTTATCTACATAGACCTTATCCCATTTTTCTTTGTCATTTTCTTCACAAGATATTTGAAACATTAAATTTGACATCTGCAATTTTTGAATTTTATATTTTGTTTTATTGAAGAACCTATTTGACGTACTACACGTTAACGGCTAAATAAATTATTAATTTGTAAATTTCTGATTCTGTTACATTTCCTGTAGTATGTTTTCTCTTATCCTTCCTTTTATTGGTTTATTAGCCAATGTGTTGGTTAAATTGGTAAATTGTTGTTGGTTAATATAACGCCATAACTTGATAGCCGAATTTTGTCTTTGTTCTATATTCCGAAAGGAATTCCTAAAGGGAGAGAACGCGAGCAAAACGACCATTTTATGCGGCTTAACCGATTTCAATGTAATTGGAAACATTCCAGGAAAAAATATATGGATTAATCCATAATCGAGCAAAAGAGGAGTAATGACTTGTTCATCCATTTGAAGTAATAAGCGAGCTATCGAAACTTTTTTGTTTTATTGTTTATGCCGCGCTTAATACTCCAAATGGATCAATGGAGGATGTATCAGTTCGTTTTTGTTTTTTTTTTTTTCTTTGACATAATTGTTGATGTTTTCGTTTTGTTTTTCTATTTAGTCAGTTTAGTTTTAAAAAGTGAAAGACGTGTTTTTAAAAAAAGCGAAAAGGTACGGGTATAGTACGAGTAACAAATTTGTTAAAAATGTGTGAAAATTTAGTTTCTAAGCGTCATTTAAGACGACTAGTTAAAAAAGAAATTGAAAAATTCTCAAATTGTAATCGGGAAACTAAAAGTGAACAAGAGGCATCAGCACCTAACAAAGTCAATGAATTATCAAATGAAAATAGCCAAACGGAAAACTTTGATGTTCCTTAAGATATCACTTCAAACAATATCAGTGTAATGCAAATGCCGAACTACTGATCGGTATATTTGTGGATGGAATGCCGCTTTATTTTAATTACTACATGTATTGGCCCATCGAAGCCTCCAGACGTAGCAATATTTATGAAACGGTTTGTGGAAGAATACATCAAATTAAAGAATAAAAATTTTACTAATTTATTCTTTTGAGGTATTAAATTCGCAGAACAGCTTATAAAAACCGAGCCTGATCAAGTGGTAATACTGAGTTTCTTTTAAGGCAATCAGTTATACAACTATTAAAAATTCTTTGCTTTTTTAAATTTATTTTAGATTTCTTATATTAAACTGAGGTTTGAAAAAATTTAAATTGAAAAAGCACTACGCAAAATGATCAGCAAAAATATGTTGCTCAAATTAAATTGGGATGGATAAAAAAATATGATATCCTTAATCAAATACAAATTGTTCAATTTTTTTATTTCGATAATAGGTGAATTTTTAATATAATGTATTAAGTAATATATTACGTGTTATATTTTCTTTAATTTTCTTGTAGAAGCACTTAAAGACACGTATCCAAAACGGAATATGAAAAAGCTTTCAAGGTGGTATTTCGTAAATGTAAAGCAACTGTTTACCAACAGACCTACTTGACAAAAAACTACGACCTCGTCGAATGCAACAAAAAAAAAAAAAAAAAAAAAATAGCAACATTTTTGAAAAAATTTCGAAAAAAACAAATGAATATTTTCTTGTTTTTATAAAAAATAACAAATTTTGAATTTTATATGAATGTTTACTCCATTTATGTCCTGTTAGGAGACTACTCCCTTTATGCTCTTTTGGGAGACAAAACCGATTACTCCCTCTGTCCTCATTTTAAAGATCAAAGAGAGTACTCCATAGGGAGCTTAAAAGGAGTACTCGTGTCTGCGGACATGCTATGTTAAAAATCCAATAAGGTTCGGTGTTTTATGGACTAATCCATTACTCGCAAAGGAGCGCTCCAAGATTACTCTTTGGATGATCCTATTTTTTACTGGGATAGACAGATCTTTAGTTAAAAGCTGTAATAGGAACACCTGATTTCAAAAATTAAATCTATCCGGAGACAAGAAACAAAATTATGAAATTTATAAAATCAAATGAAATTCAAATGTTTCGTCTGTCTCTATGGCCATATATTTGATAGAACGGGTAGATAGTGCTATTTGTGAGATGTTGAATTTTTTATCTTTGGAATTACTCCCGATTTCTACTTTTTTTTCTGCTGTCCTTGGATAAAATCAAAAAATGTACAAAGGTTGTAAATCGTTATTTATTTCTTCAGAAACTGAAAAGACAGAACCTCAAATTGGACCAGAAGTCATATAAAAATATTTTACAAATTTTATTCATCAGAAAAATGTGTCCCAATTTCATATATTTAAAGTAAGAAATGTGTTCACAAAAAAATTATTAAAATGTCTTTAAAACAACATTCTATGCTCCTCTGAAAATCAAAAGTTATATATTTTAAAAGGTGTAGTAAAATGAGTCCAAAAGATTAAATAAAATTATTTCGATGGCTCCCGTTACAATTTCAACGTGAAGCTCACTGGATAACAATGCTATCAGAGATGTCAACTTAGCGCTGACGCAAAAGTGTTGCTTTCAGCTTCTTTTAAAACAAAACTATAGCGCTTTTTATTCTTATAAACAATGCGTTTAGCACTTTTTAAAAAAATTTTCCGGTTTTACTTTTAATAATTAAAAATGGACAGATAAATCAAAAAACGTAATTTTTTTAAATTAGCTCTTTTTAACTCTCTTTGATAACTTAGTCGAAGTGTTTGATCATTAAAAATGTGGCATCGCTGAATACTACATGTGAATTTTAGAGGAAACAAGTTTCACGGGCTCGCCATGACATTCATATGTACAGGATAAACCGAGAAGAACATTTAGGATGTATTGTGTTCGGAAGTTAAACACAACAAACAATTCTCCCATTTTTAACATTATGACCAGTCTGATTGTTTTCTTTTATTTAGTTGTCAGGATCTTGAAAAAACAAAGGATCCCACAAATGCATGGGTAAAAATAAATAACAAAAGAGAAGAAATACATCTAGGCAGACACACAGATGTGTATTAATGTGCCAACTGTATACTCATAAACATGTCAGTTTTCATTAAAGTTTTCACTTAAATACTTACAAAGTTGATTTGATGTACTTTAAAGTTCTTATCACAATGAGTATTTATAATATTCTAAACATTTGCTCACACACATACATACATACGTACAGAAACTGAACATTATTTTGAAAACCTCAAGCTAAAAGGATGGTTATGGCTGTTGTTAACAACAAATAGTACATTATTATCCTCGACAGAAAAAGCACCATCTACATCGTTGAACTCTTTTTCGTCAACAAACATCCCCTTTTAATATTCATAAGTTCAACAGGGTGCTAATGTTTAAAAGGTTTATGTTAATGGTTTTTTATCTCAGTTTAAAATCAAAACAACAACAGCAAAAACACTGTCAGCTTAGCATTTGACAACAGTAGTTAAAACTTATTACATATATGTATACATTCATATGTATATATATATATGTGTGTGTTATACATATTAATTTTGAAAATACATATGTACTATAATTGGATTAAACAGATTTGCTGTAATTATGTTTAGGTATTAAAAATTAATACAAATATTTTTGTTATTAATTTATAATCATAATTAAATACATGTACATAATATGTACGTATTAATGTGTGTATGTATGCACGCCAAATTTATAGAAAAGAATCGATTTGGAACAGTTAAGCCAAATGTTAAGAAAATGCATTAGTGGTCTGACTGTATGACTCATAATATCAGCGATACACCATTTTGTATGTCGTGCCTTATTTTAGTAACTGTACATTTAAATATTTTTTTAATTATTGTGCAATCATAAGCGACTGTAATAAACTACTGCTGTTAGGATGAATCGAAAAAGGAATCACTTTCCTGATTCATAAAATGTATTGGTTTTCGATGGAGAAAATAAATCAATTCGTCGCACATTGGGACCGATCAGAAAATAAATTGAATTTGTGCATTTATAGAGGAAAAGATATGCTTTTAGATGACTGTGTTTTCAGCTCGAACGTTTCGAATGTAGGATAAGAATATTTTATGTGTCCACTATAAAACTTTTGGTTCTTTTTTTAATTGTTTTAGAAACCTTTCTACAAGTATTCTGATCCACTCACAGGACTTAACGGAGAATAATTGCTGAATTTAACATATGAATACTTACTGTAGGTTCGATTATAAACAGACATTTTTGACATCAAAACATTAAATATAATATTGTAGTTGGATAGAAAGTCCTTAAGCGCTCTTTAGGCCACCAAATATTTAGAAGATGTCCTTTTTAATTGTTTCTAAATATCGTTATTCGTTATTCCTTCAAAAGATATTGGCTTTGAAACCAAAAACATGAAAAATGCTATTTTTTATTTTGCCCTTAAATTGACAAATGGCAATATTTAGAGTGTCGGCAAAATAATGTGTTTTATTAAAAAATCCTTCACATATTAATCGCATTCTACACAATTTGGACATGCAACGCATTTAAATTGTGTTTGCTCCTCCGAAATAAAAACTAACAATCGCTTGTGTCACCTGCAATCAATTTGCTTTAATTTTTCTTATCAATACTTGTTAAACTTTTTACTTAATGCTTTTCGGGTCAAGATCATCCAGTTCACCGTTCATTTTGTAACATATGTATAACATATTACAAAAAAAAAAAAAAAAAAAAAAAAAAAAAAAAAAAAAACATAAAAACAGAGTTTACAATTTAAAATATTTACCAGTTGTGAGCACAAGAAGAGAATAAGTTTCTCTTTTCATAACAATAAAAATTTATTTAATTATTGATTTCATGCACACCACTATCAAAACACCACTATCAAAACGACGCACGTATACATTTTTAATACGAGTGCCACAAACTTTAAAAAACAGTTTTAATAAATTAATATTTTTTTATTTAAGAACCGAGCAACGCGATTTGTTGGTACATTATCCAGATTTTTACTTGTTTAAATGTAAACTAAAGGGGCCGTTTTTGGTTTTGTTATGTTTGCCTTGGTTTCACAGTTAAAAAATGTAAATTCGAAATTTTAGGAAGTGCATTGTCGGTTGAGTATTTTTTTATGGTTTTAAATTGAATAAAAATATTTATGCTGTTGTAAATAATTTTAATACATCTTATTTAAAGAGCTTTTTATAGATATGCCAGTGAAAGTGGATTTTACTTGGTTTAGAATATTTTTAATGTGTAAAAGAGCCATTAATATAAATAGTTAATGGCCTAAAAGTATGCTTTATATTTGATGTAATTTTCATAAATATAAGTACCCAATATAAATATTTAAGTGCCTAATCATTCTTTGCTTTCTTTTTGCCAACAAAAAGGTGATGAAAAATGTTTCGCATTGAAAATCATTTTATGGGCATTTTTTAGAAGCATTAAAAAGAGTATTATAATTTTACTTAAGAAACACATGCATACAAACCAAGGTAAATAATGCTCACCCAAAGTATATCTTAATACATTGTGCTCACGTAACCAGAGAAATTTCCATTGTGTGTTGAAACAATAAAAAACTTTACAAACAATTGCATTAACATTAATATCGAGTTGTCCAAAAGTGTGGCATTAAATAATAACGGTAAACACATCACAAACAGTAAAGTGTCTAATACTTTGAAATTTTTAGCAATTAGTTGTTGTTTTTTGTTTGAATTGGAAAAGTATGAGCAAAATTGTCGAACTATTCGAATAGTGCTTGTGGACATTTGATTTAAATCATTGCACATTTAAAGGGGCAGGAGAGAGCTCTGCGGGGAGTTTATTCCACATACGAATTGTTCGGCTAAAAAACGATTCTCTCTGTAATGCGTAGTGCGATTCAGTGGCCAATCGGCCACAAAGTTAAAAAAGAAAATAGACAAAAGGTAAAAAAGACGACTTTATTTTCAATACCAAATATGTAAACCTATTCGACAAAGAGCTCGACGTTATATTTAACGCAATCGGGGTTCTGTGGTATATTAGCACTGTGGATAAGATATGTTTGGTTTGACTTTGAAACGCCAACAGGCCACCCTTAACTCAACTAGACCTTGCAAAAGTAAAATTTCAATTTCAAAAAGCATAAAATACCCTCTCAATTTCAATCGAAAGTGGATTAAATTTCGCAACTTTGTTCTTAAAAAAGTAATAAACTATTACTGATTCGCAAAAGAAAAATATGAATAAAAGTACCGTAGTTATACATACATACAACAAACAAACAAACACTATATTTAATAATATGTATTAAGCAGAAAAGTTTAACTACTTTAAAGTGCTAGCGGCTAACTGCAAGGCGTACGTTAGAGGAGTCACAATAAAAATGAATCCTTGAAAACCACAAGTGCATTTTTCGCAAGATTGACCACACAGCAATAAAATACTTTTTTATTCCTATTTGTAACTTAATTAATTCAGAGTAGTTTTTTTTAAGAGAAGTAGCACTTCAGGCATTAATACCTACTTAGTTTTTGTAACCGTGCTACACTCGTTAGGAAAGGGATAGATGAGAGAGAAGACAGGTGGTGAAAGGAGATAGATATAGCCATTTTATTGTTTAACTTCGTCGGCAAATATGCTATGAAGAATTACCGACGAAGGAGTCTGCATGTTTTTATGTTAATTCTGATTACGGATTTATACCATTAAACAGAAAAAAACATTTTTTTATTTTTTGACTGCCGCAAGGGTTGAAAACCCAGGGCAGCCAGATTTGTAGTCAACGTGCTAACCACCTAGACTACAGCAGCCGTATTGTAAATTTTGGTTATATGATTTTAGAAAAACTATATTTTCTCTCCATCTTAGGAAAACCGTTATCAGGATCCCTGATAAACAATCAGCTGATTGAAAAGTAAAAAGCAGAAATACAAAAAATTCTACGTTTCATGCACGCGAATGCCTACAAAAAGTGTTGTTTACAAGTTTCATCCCAAAAAATAATAAAATAAATTAAAGAACATACAAAATATTTGTTTATATTCATTATAAACAACTGCATGTACATATACCTTTTTAGACATCTTGTTTTTGTGTTCCCGTATTTTTTGGGCATTTTTGTCTTCAATTGATAAGAATTTATGTCTACTCTCATTTTACCGAACTTTACCCAAAAAGTACGGGAGTGGAGTTAATAAGGTGGCTTTACTTATATTTGTAATATTTAAAATGATTTATATTTAAACCACAAACGACAAATAGGACTCACCATTGCTATTGCTATCTCCTAATAATTTATTTAGGTATTGTATTTTTTAATTTTTTTTTACATTTTACATAAAACTCAATTTTATACATATATTTATAGTTGGTATTTTTTTTAATATTATTAAAGTTTATTTATAAAAAAAAACTTAGAATTAAAACATTTTTTGGCACAAAATTGACTAAATTTGTTTTACAAACATTTATGAAATTAAAACTGAATTAGCACATACATACATATACATATATTAACATACAAGATATATACAGAACATTATTTCCTAAAAAAATTGTAGATAAAGGACTTGGAAACAAAAATTATTAATTGCAATAAATTGTCAAATCCGAAAGAACTGTTTTTGTTGTATCAAAGCTTTGTTTTTTCTGTTATCTTCTTTACGGGGTTTTAAAGTCCAAATTTTATTCCATGCAAATTTTAGAAAAACAATTTGTTCATGAAAGTAATCCTAGGGGTTTAAAAGCAGTACGACTGAATATAAATGTAAGCATGCGTGTGAATTTAAGCTTGAGACTGCTTGTTTTCTACTAATGATGTTATTTGATAGTGTGTAGTGTCTTTCATGTTCTTAAATGACCGTTAATAAACTTTTAGCTTTGTGTGTGTGTGTCCCTGTTAAACATAACTTTCCTGTCGTTTCAGTTGCATTTGCAATTTCTTTTCTTTTTCCGCATTTTCGAGATATAGTTGCTGTTGTAATTGTTTATCTCTAAAGTATAATAGCTCGTGTGTCAAAAAAGAAATGTCGCGACTAGAATTAGAATTTGCGTTAAGAGGCGACAATTGATGTCTTGCATCCTGCGTGGAATTAATTTTTAAGATTAAGGACGAAGGTATGTGTTTCTGTTGCTCCAACAGCTCCATGCCCAATACAGAGTCCTGCACCAAACGTGTCAATATGTGCAAAATTGTTTTGATACAACGTTTCTGAGCTTCGCTTTCGCCACGTGACTTGTAGCTCTTATAAAATTCGGTTTGGTATGCGTACGTGATGAAATCTATGATGCCGGCGTTCGCTAAATGGCTGTGGCATTTCTTATTCAGTGACATATTGTATAGCATGCCAACGATTTGTTCCTGGAAAGAATAAAGATAAAAATTATGATGATGATGAAAATGATAAAAGCTATGTTAATACTAATACATATGTACATATGTATGTTGCCATGTGTGGCTAAAGTCTGAAGTAAGCCAAAGAAATTTATTGGAAAAAATTTCTTTTTGATTTTAGAAGATCATCTTTAAAAATTGTGTTTTTACAATCGTTGCAATCATTGAATATTTTTTATAAAATAAAAATATTTATTGTAAGCAACGAGCTCATACTACAATGAGTTGAAGTATTAATGAAATTAAAAAAAAAAACTTACATATAAAAAAACATTGATGCCTTTATCTCTCTGTAGCATTATGGTTATGAGTTTTAAAATCGTCTCATGTGACATTATGGAATAGTGGGAGGTGATTTCTATGCGTGACAGATTATTCAAGGCAGCAGTAATCAATAGCAAAGTTTGGGGACATTCGGTGGATATCAAAAGTCGTGTCAGGCCTTCTATTAAACTCTCCACGCAACTTTTTATGCCACTAACTTTATGATCCGGTCCGTGCCAGGCGGCTGTGATTTGAGTCAATAAAGAAACAGCTTCTCTTCTTTCCATCTCACCTCGTTTTTTTGAGCTGTCTGCTTGCAAAATGTCTCTAATAACTTCAATGCCTCCGCAGGAACCTAACTGAGCTATAGTTTCAGGAGCGCAGCATATATTAGTTAAAGCTCTCAGAGCTTGGGCTCTCACAGAAATCAATTTATGATCCAAGCAAACCATCAGCAACGACCTTACAGCCTCTGTCTCTACAAAGGCTTTGGTTAACGAAGCAAATCCGTTATAATCAATATTCATAAGAGTAGCGATCATATTAAGGTTAGCTTTCAGCATCAGATCGCAATGACCGTTCTCTATACTCATCACCAAAATGCGAATTAGTTTTTCGTACACTTGCTGTACGCTGATTAAGATAATGCGTTTCAAAACTTGCAAATCTTCTAATAAAGATTCAAGATTGATATAGTGATGATTTTCAAGAGAGTAACGGGTATCTTTGTTAACTATGCGTATTTGATCCAAATAGTCCTCGTACCGTTTCCGCTCTAAGCGTGAGTCGGCAAAAAACACCGATCTCCTCTCAAGGGCGAGAGTAAATTCTGATACATGGTCTAATAACTGAATGGAAGTCGTAAGAGCGTCATGTAATGAAACGTTTTCAGCTCCACTCAGCATAGACTCTACCTTTTCAATTGAGCCCTGTATAGAAAGAGCTTTCTGCTGCAATTGCCTTACAAACTTGGCCACTGTATTTGTTGTGATTTTGAGGTTCTTAAAGGCTTCCTGTGCTATCGATTTGGTTTGTAAGGTGAACATAACTTCGTGATCATAACACATGCGCAACTCATCTAACCATGTCTGCACACTCTGCTTGTTATCCTTCAGTATGATATTGTCGTATTGTTGAGGAAATAAAGGCGGAAGAGTGCAAGCAGTTTTATGAATTTTTGATGTTTTTGGTGTGCTGGTATTTCCATTGAATTTAGTATGGAGGCGCAAAGGTGATATGCACTGATCTTCAATTCTTAATGTATTGTAAAAACTAGATTCCGAAACATTTCCCAAAACAACTGTTTCATTGTTATAGGGAGGTGGGGGCGTAGAACATGTTAATGATTGGCCTAAAAACACCGTTTCGTTATTGTATTCTGGTACCACAGAAGAATTTAAAACCGTTGATTCCTCATCTATTTCGTGGTTTGTCTTCTGAAGACGTTTGTGGGCTGGTGACAGTGGCAAGGTTGATTTACGCTGAACTTTTCTGCGCCTCTTTACTCTAGGATTATTTTCTTTAATGGGTGACATGGTGTCACTATTCTGCGTTGTATTCGAGTCATCAAAATTTAGTTTTTTTGCCACGGGTGATTCTGTCATCAACTGCATGCTGTTTAACTTATCCATCAAAGACGATCCTTCTTCTTGCTCTGGCGTCGACCCACTCCTGTTAGGAGTTGCTGTGCTTGAGAAGGAAATACGTCTAGAAACATTTACCAAAGATGTGTAGAATTCTGAGTTTCCTACACGTCTTATAACTGTTGGTGGCGTTTGCACGGAAAGCACTGAAGAAGGCGAGTCAAGGTTACTTTTAGAATTTTTAACAGAACAACTTCCAGGTGATGCCATTTTTGAAGATTGTTCATTTGAAGCTCGTGCACTTTGAAATTCTTCATTGTCGGAAAAACCGGAATCCTACAAAGAATTAAACAAGGCATTTGATTATTATTTAGGTATTTTTATGAAATTCGTTTGCTTTTACTTACGTGTGATTTCAAGCTACCCGGGCTATCATGTTTCTCCCAAGACATTTTTGAAATATTCTGTTCGTCTTCCACTTCTTGTATGCGCGATAAATGGCCATCATATGACTTGTATTGATTTAAATCCAGCGAATGATAAGTTCTCCCCCCAAATTGTTGATGATGTTGTGTTTCTTGACGTTGTTTCTGCTGACTAAAATATGAATACAAGCCACCGCTTGTTAAACTTACTGCGCCAAGGTTCTTGTTGAGCATGTGCGGGTGGGCTGAACGTGTGACATTTACGACGGGTAACTGATTATCATCGGAACCCCACCAGACTTTGCTATAACTACGCTGAAAAGCCATTCCAATCAGTTTTGTATGTAGTCCCTCCCTGTAAGCAAAAATTGCAACACTGTTTAACAATAAACTTGCTACTGAAACTTAAATATTTTTCTTCTATTTCTAAGTTATTCTTCCTAGAGTATTGAAAGTTACTACAAGACTAAATGTTGTGAAACCAAAGAAATTTCGTCAATTTTAAAAAAGAGCAGTAAATGTAAAATAAGCCAAATATAAACTGTAGAACGTTGCATTCAATATGTGTTCTCTTTATTTTTGCATTGCTTTCTTCTCTCCCTTTTTCCACAAAAGTAAAATAAATTTACATAAAATAATAGAAGTTTTAAATGGGTTAAAACAAATTGTTATCAATTACATCTTTATCTTGTTCAAAACTTAAGCGATTTTTTTGTTGTTGTTGTGGTGAGTGTAGCTACTTTGACACTGTTTTAATTAAACTGTTTCTTATTTTCTGTCTACGTAGCGCGCAGATCACAGTGTTAATTTCAAATATTTATGCATTTGGTAAAAACTATTCATTTGATTGCTAAATTTACCAAACTGCCAAAGAAAGTTTAAACTCTAAATGAAAACAAATGTTTGTTTTCAATTCGTTTTCTTATTTACATTGTTTGTCAATATAAATTTTTTTAATTTATTACGATTATACTAAAGACATTCTTGTGCAAAATAATCAATAAACAAATATATTTGAATAAAACTACACTTGATTATTTAATTATATTTTGTTCGTTTTTATTGGAAGCGTACTATATTTATAGTAAAAGTACGTCATTATTATAACTTTTATTGGTATTTAATACAATTAAACATAATTAATATTTATATTAATTTTATTATTTATTCTATAAATTAAAGCACGAAATGTTGATATAGTTCTTGGATAAAAATAATAGAACTTTCAATCTAAATACGAATCACCACCCATGACTAAAATATTGATAAAGGAGAAAATAAATATTAAATTATAATTTTAGAAATAAAAGTTTTCAACCTCAACCCTCCAGAATTTTGATTTGCTATTTTTAAATGGATGCATTAATTATAACTTTAATTGTTTTTATAATAAAATATCAAGAATACTGTTTTTTAAGTTTTATAGAAAGACAAACATAGCGGAGAAAGATAAATTTCCAACAAATAATTGAATTTTCTAAATTGAAACTGAACTAAAATAACACAATATTACGAAAAAAAACAAACAAAAACATTATTAAAACAATAAATAAATAAAAATGAAATCAACTTAAACAAAAGTAAAGTAAACAATTTGTTAGAAAGAAAATAATAAATTCGGGGGGAAGAACAATTTAATATGAAAAGCAGGTCTTTGTTGTAAAGTTTTTTAACTGTAATGAATAGTTATAGTTTTAGTGGTAAAAATAATTTGATTTAAAGTTTAAATTGTTAACAATCTTTTGCTTTTGTTTTCGGATTTTAATAAAAGTGTAATTTTACTTTTTCGTTTTTAAGAATATGTATAATCAGAAAATATATATAAACATAAAAATGCTTGCAAATAATTAATTGCTTCGTGATCTTAAAATTTTTACAACTCAAGAAGATGAATATAAACGTCAGTTCTTAAACAGCGTATAAAAAAGTTATAAAAACCAAAAGACTTAAATTCTCAGCTTTAGTTAAGAGTGTTTTAAAGAGTTACATGAGTTTGAATCATCATCTGACCACATCGTTAACAACTAAAGTTGTTGTAAAAATTTGTTCTTGTGTGGCTTGAATAATAGTTGGTTTTGTTGTGATTGTTCCTTTACCATCGACATCTTGTTCGATGCCCTCATCTGACTGTTTGTGGTCGGGTTGTTGATGATGCTGAGGTTGATGGTCGTCAATGCAACCCACGGTGGTAACATGGACATTTGTTTTTGATAAATGTAATTGGGTTTTCTTCCTTTGCACGGGTGACCGAGAACTGCCGGTGGCTGACGCTAGATCATCATCGCTATAATCGTCAGTAGTACTGCCCAGAGTGCTACGATGCGAGGACATATATGATCTCTGTGGCATTAAGATTCGCGAATGTGAGGATATCCTTAAGTTTGCTGTAGAGGAATTCGCTGTAACGTCTTCTTCTGATATGTCGTCGAATGCAGGTGGAGGCGTTGACGAGCCAGACATCAAATGTGGTCTTATGTTTGAACTTGCACTTTGAGATGGAGTTCTTTGAGGAGTACGCCCAGTAGTGACAGTAGATGTTTTTCTTTTTGATGGAGAATGTTTTAAAGGAAATGTTGGTGTTTTCTTAAAAACAGTTTTACCCATGAAATTTTGGAAGCGTTGAGCATAGAAGGAGGGTCGGCACACAGAAACTGTGTCTCCATTGTAAATAATAGATTTGAACGTATGCTCCAGTTTCTTTTCTAGGCGATAAGATTGCAAGATATCTATAATGCCGATATACAAAATCAACCGTTCATCATTTTCTGACCTCGCAGGAATTCCACCAGCGGGTATGTCCTCGTCTTCTTCGAAGGGTGTATCTATGTCAGCGGTTATTGATTCCATTGCCGTTGAATGGGCAACTAATCGTTGGCGGTTCATGCTGCGCGAACGGTTTAAAGCGGAGCCAGCCGCTGTTGAACTAGAAGCAGCATTGTATATTTGATCGGCTTCAGGTGCTTCGTCCGCTTCTCGAATCTCGTCCGTTCTTTGCAATTTTGCTCTAGCATTTCGTATGCGTTCCTCTCTTTTCTCTTTTGCCGCCAAATCAAGATTATGTATACCCACCAAAAGAGAATAATCCATTATTTGGAAACTTTCCAATACCATACAATCCCTTTGTATGGTCTTAGTAAGGGCATTGTATTTGTCTGTCTCTAAGAATATACCATTTGGATGATGTTCCATAAAGTCTAAATCCTTAAAAGTAGGACTCGCTTTCTGTCGTTCCGCTTTTGAGGCTTTTCGGCGAAACGTTGAACCCTTCAAGTCGTATTTCGCATGCATTTTTATATCTGATGGCAACAAGTTGTTCATGGCCACCAGCCGAACGTTTTTGGCATTGTAATGAAAGCAATAAAGACCAAAAAATTTGGGCAACAATGTTCGAGGGTTTTGAGAAAGGTTCATATAGTAACCGGGCAACAGTTTTTGTAAAAATTCGCATTCCTTTTTTTGAACTGTTTTAATTATAAACTCGTCATCATCTGTTAAATAAAATATAGAGCCAGAAGCACCGGGATTTGATAATTGCCTCAATGGAGCAGCACACATGGACATAAGAAAATCATCTGGTGCTATACCAAATAGATCTCTAAAGTATCGAAAAGCTATTGGTGCATAAACTTTAAATCGAAATTCACTATAATGATGAGCTGGCGTTATAGAAGATCCATCGGGCGGAAATGATATTGTTTCCATTTCAAAAAAATCATTCATAAGTAAATCCCTCTTTGGTTTAGAAGCCAAGCTTCCTACGGTGTGCTGAATGCCCAGCTGTATTGATCCCATAATTTGTTTACTTTGTATTTTTTTATAAGTTACTTCACCCTCATCGTCTACACGCCGATGGCCAATTTTCTTCTCATGTTTCCCTGCTGACGATGGATTTCTAGAAACACTTTTATCTAACGTCGATGAAGCACTCTTAAGCCTTTGCTGTTGATTTATTTCTTGCTGCAAAAACGATGTTGTCTCTAGACCACCGTGAGCATTTGCTGCCTCACTAAAAAGTTGACGCGAACTGGATGGTAAACCTAACTGTTTATGTGTGGTAAAGACATTTTGATGTGTATCTTCACCGTCTGTTAATAGAGATATTGCCGACGATGAGTTGGGTTTGATTATTGTTATAGTGGCAGTGTTCGTTGCATTCGATGCGTTGGATGTACTGGGCTGATTCTCACCACCATTATCACTGCTTTTCGTATTGTTTTGTTGTTTAAATGGTTCCAACTCAATAGAATCTATAACAACGCCTTCACTGGCCATTATTTATGCCAAAATGCTGTAAATACATATTCGAGAATAAAAAGTAGCAATTTCATAAAAAACGAAGAAAAACAAAACACTTGTGTTTTCATAAATTCTTTAACTTTAAAAAAAGAGAAACAAGTTGGAAAAATAAAAAGTTGTTAATTTAAACCCGTTAAAACGGAACTACTTCCGCAACAAGTGTTTAAAAAAATTAATTTATACTATTAAGCCAAGTTTTCTAGGTTGCATTGATATCGATATAATACAAATAAAAAAAAAACACATTCAAAATATACAATTTGCATATAAATTGTATGGTTTTTGTTAGTAACTTAGTAATAATATACACATGAATGTTTTTGTTTTCTATATCTGTTTTGTATGGGGACATTAAGTCAAACCGCCAAAAACAAAACAGAATTGAGCAGTGTTTTATGTACCCCAATCCGTCTTCTTCAGTTCATTGTTCATGATAAATTACTCATGCTGAACTTGATGACTGTCGCTGATGTTTATTGTTTATTAACAATAAAACTTTGTATGAAATTTTTAATATATCTATAACAGTTTGTTAGTTGTAAAAGTATTGTATTTTAAACAATTAAAATTTGTTCTCTTTAAAATTTTAATAAACACTTGTTCATGTAAAAAATATTTAGAGTCCATTCCATTGTATTGCATTTAGTTTGTTAAATGATGCATGATGAGTCATGTTTTAATATTTTTTTATAGCGATCGAAATTTAATTTTTTTCTCTCTTAAAATTTCTTTATTTAAAAATAAAACATTTTCATTACACACACCTATAAAAAAAGTGTGAGCTTGTAAAAAGCAATACTAAAATCTTTTGGATATGTTTAGCATATAAACGAAAAATTAAAAAGGAATATTGCTTCAGAAAAAAATAAATGAATTAAGAAAAATTGTATTTAAGATGTTAAGTATATTTTATTAATATAAATAAATATAGCAAAAAAAGTAATAAATTGAATATCAATATACCTATAAAAAAAAAATAAGGAAGCGAACTGTTTAACGTTTTATTGTCTTACAAAATACAATTAAAATATGAATAATAACTGAAATTAGCTACCGAAAACACTTCAACATATCAATCTATATTTTCTAGGTTATTTAATGAATTCACGTTTAATACAGACCTAAAACTACGATAAAATCTTAATTAAAAAAATATTTATACTCATTTACTGTCTAAAAACATATTTTATTGAAGTCGCTTGAAATGGCAAAGTATTATAATAATGTGGCAACTTTGGGTATACAAGGGCATTTAAATGCGACCCTATGTTTTACTTGGCCAAAACACTGTTGTTGTACTTTATGGAGTTTTGCAGATACTAAGTAAATTATGGCATCAAGTTAAAAACGGCAATAAAAATAAATTTTTAAAACTCTTGGCGTCAGCCAGGTAAGATATTTTTAACAACTTATTTTCCAGTTTCTCTTTTTTTTTCATTTCAAATTCTGCAAATATCTATTACTCACTTTTGTAGGAAATTGCGATTTTTTTACAAAATATTACCAACCATATAAATGTAGGTTGGATGTAGCACAAGTATCTTATATTGTTTAATGTCTCACGTTAAAATATACTTGAATGAAGCAACAAGTTCGTCTTTTTCGTTTTGTGTTCTCAAAAGGGCAGACGCTTACACACGTATAAAAACCAACACGAAAGCCAGAGCAATGAAAATATGTATGTATATATTTTTACTATTCACATTTCAGCTTTATTTTATCCATAAAATTCCATAGGACGATGGATGATCTTTGCTATTTTATATTCCGTTTTTACACTGCCTCTACACTAATTTAAAACTGGCATTTTTTGATCGATTTGTTGATGTTTTTAGTACTCTTTTTAATTAAAACAAATTATGGATATTTCCCTTCTGAAGATATTTTATTTTTTTTTTTTTTTTTGATGAATAGTTATTAAACAATCTGTAAATTTTTAGTTGGCAGCTGTTCTTTAAGTCGTTTGCGTCTATGAAAAATTCGTTGTAAAATGACAGGCGTTTTATAATTAAATGACGAGTTCGTGCGTTAAAAGAGAGAAAATAGTAAGAGTATAATACAATATTTATAAACAGCCACCAATAGAAAGAGACATCCATATTATTTCATTCAGTGCTGGAAAACGTAAAACTCTTAAATTCTAAAATATTGCCAGACTGCTCTAAAAATTAAAAGCCTTAAAATAATTATTTTCATAATTTTCAACAGACAAAAACAATTTCATAGATATTTATTGTAGCACAAACTTAAAAAAGATTTGGTTATTCAATCTACATATTGTGTATGTTTGGTAATCTGCACGATAACAATATACCTATACATGTGTACATAGATTTGCATATAAATTAAAAATCAACATACCTGTATAAAAACTGTTAATAGGAAATCTACGGTTTTAAATTAAGTAAAAATAGTTTTCTAAAAACTATATTTCTCTCAAATATTCTCTTTACTAATAATGTCAAGAACAAAAATTTAATTTTCTACTTATGTCTGTGGCCTCAATATTGTTCTTTTTTTAAGTTAACATTTATTAAATATCTTTAATTACTAAAACCAAAAACCTTATTTGCTTTGAACACAACACCTTAATTAAATTATTTATTTTACAATAAATAACACAAAAACAATTGGAATTATCGAACTAAAAAAGGCAGCCCTACAAATTTTTTAGCTAATCCAATAATATTTTTGATTTTTTACTTTCGTGCGGTAGTAGTTCATCAGCCAAAGTATTTACATACATACATACATACATACATACATACATATGTACATATGTACATATCTATAAGTTGTATGTTGTTTTGAATTTTAATTTTTTCGTTGTTCAATTAATATAAAAAAATAACTTTACTAAGGGGTGAGAATGCGAAAAGCAACACTGAGGCATTTACGACTCTTATCATTTCTCTTATCATTTAGGTTGTACATAAATATATTTTTTTCCGAAGTTTTATGTATTTAAATACTTAAATATTTATTGAATTTCAGTAATCTAGCCCTAAAGGCAATAAGGTATTTGGTAATTAGATTGTTTTTTGTTTTCAGTAATTAGTACTGTTGCTATTGATATAAATGAATGTTATACATGTCTTTAAGTATTTTTAAAAATTCCACTAAGCAATAATTAAAAAAAAAATAAAAATTATTAAATTATTATTTTTAAAAAAGATTTAAATTTTTTTTATGAAAAGTGAAAAAATCCATGTTTTTGTATGATTCAACGATTGCTCGATTTATTTTTTAAGAAGTACACACATGCATACATACTACATACATATGTATGTGGGGCATATTTATTTTATTGGAAGGAGTTGATTGAGCAGCTGAACATTCTTTATTTGTTTTGGCGTGAATGCCGTTTGTCAAAAGTGTTTCAGCAAACAGTAAATTTCTTTAATTTAATTTTTTTTGATTTCGTTATCAAATTAAATTTACTGGAAATTAAGAAGGAAAAAAGAAGATAAATACCTACATACATATTTATTTTAAATTCTATTACTGCGAGTGAGATAATTGTGAAAAGTTTAGTTATAAAACCAACCATAAAAGAATGTGAATGTTTGTTCATGCTTAAATAGAATTGTCACTTTGGAATCCTTAAGACTAAGTTAAGTCTCGAAACTTATGGTTTTCTTTGTGTCCTCTTCAGTTATTTTTAATTGTTTTTTAATATTTAAATGTTTGTTTTTGCTTTAACTTCACAGAAAGGCATTCAATTTCTGTGATATGAAGATATTTGTTGTAATTATTCGGTTTCAGATGAAACTATTTGCATCAGCATATAAGTATTTATGTATGTACATGCATACATGTGTATGTACCAGGTCTGCAGGTTTAAAATGTCGTTTATTTCTTAAAATATATACACAGTAATTTAAAAAAAAAGTATAATATATTTTATTCAAAGTACTGGCCCTCGCTTTGTACACATTTTGTCCATCTCTCTGGCAATTTGTGGATACCATTCCAAAAGAATGCTTCATCTTTATTTGAATTCCATTCATCGAGCCATTTTCTTACATCCTCCAAATTGTTAAAGTGTTGCTCAGCCAATGAGTGTCCCATCGATGAGAAGAGGTGATAATCAGAAGGCGCCAGGTCAGGTGAATACGGCGGGTGGGGTAGGAGTTCCCAACCAAGCGAAGAAATCGTTTCCTTAGTCAATCTGGCTGAATGTGCAGGAGCGTTATCATGCTGAAGAATGACTTTGGCGTGCCTGTGAGCCCATTCTGGGCGTTTTTCGACCAATGCGTGACTCAAATTGATCATTTGTTGTCGGCAGCGGTCGGTATTGACTGTTTCGCCGGGTTTGAGAAGCTCGTAGTAGACTACTCCCTTCTGATCGCACCACACACACAGCATTGTCTTCTTCCCAAAACGATCCGGTCTTGCACTCGATGTGGATGGTTGTCCTGGCGTTACCCATGATTTTATTCGTTTGGGATTCTGAAAATAACTCCATTTTTCATCGCCAGTTACAACTCGATGCAAAAAACCCTTTCTTTCGTGGCGTTAAAGCAGCATTTCGCACACATGCCGCAAATGCTCTTTATTTGGCTTAAAATTAGACATTTTTAACACCAAAGAAAGGTATGATACGTCTACGTAAACGACTTAAAAACAACTGACTTTTGTAAACAAATGACTAACAAACAAAATAGCGTTTAGAGATAAGCAAATCCTTCAATAGGCTAAGAGCGCATTCTATTGGAATTAAAGCGATATTTTCAACTTGCAGACCTGGTATGTGAGCGAAACATTGATGGTTATATGGCAGTAAACAACAAAAGTAGTGAATTAAATTTACATATTGTTTTTTTTGGTTATTTATCAGATTTTTTTTTTTGAAAAACAGTGTAAAAAGTTTTCAATAAACTCACAAAAAACAAAAAAAAAAATAAATGTTCATATGTTTTTTCTTCTTACATTAACAGGTTCCCTGTCCGATGTATCACATGTGATACAAAAATATTTTTTTGTACCATGATTACAAAGTCCATGTATCATATATGATACATGATACGCTCAATGAATCATTAGTGATACATATCACATATGATACATGCAACGTATGGGATCTAATTTCAAAACGACAAATTCATGTAAAATATTTGATACATATATTTTTACCGTTATAAATCCAGTAAAGATTCGTATGGCTAATTAAAAAACACATTAGTAACCTCGAAAAATACCTACAACATTAAAATTACAAAAATATATGTGGAACCTATACCATTAAAAAATAATTTTTGTATGGGGACAGGGAACCTGTTAATTTAATGATCGCCAATTTTAATTACGTAATATCTTAAGTTTCACATTACCCTAATCTTTCTTTTATGATATTTTAACAAGACAGTGTTTGAAGTTTTAATATTTTATAAAATAACAATGGCTACGAAACGAACAAAAAAATTTTAATATTAAAATTTCAATATTAAAAGAATGTGTACATATGTATTTATGCATATAGGCGTGTATGAATATGCGTATTGTATATCGCCGGTCTCATGCAGAAAGGTCCTAACTCGATTTTTTACGAAATTGAAATTTTTCGTGATTCCAATACCTATCACACAGATACACCTTGTCACAAAATTTGAATGCAATAGTATCAAAAATAACGGTTTTCTAAGCATTTGCATTTTTATCAATACATTGTGATAAATACAGTTTCTATTATGTTTTTACCTTCTCCTCTAAAGTTACTTATATACGAGTTAGGGCCTTTCTACATGAGACCAGCGATATGTATGTATTAAATCATCTTATATTTAATAGCATGTTTTGGTAGAAGTTTATGACTAATTAATTTCCTAATTGGAATAAGGTGATCATAAAAACATATATCAAACGGTAAAGCAAATAGGCTTTTAAATTCTCATTTGTTTATCAATGCAATCTTAATGAGTTAATTTGTTCTATTGTATTTCGAAATGGGACTTTTTTTTAATGTTTAACATTATTATAAATAAAAAAGGTTTTATTTTGTAAATAAAATTCTTTAAAAGTTGTCAAATTTGAATAATAGAGGTGAACTCTTTAAAATTGTATCATAAAAAATCCTTTTTTGCGAGCTTTGAAAAAAATGAACTGTAACTAAGAGCTTTTAATTCCAAATATAAACATTTCCATCAAAAATGCCGTTATTTTGAAAATTATTGAAGTACTTAGTCCCAGTTAACACACATTCATATAGTTTCATGTCCAGTGCTGTCAATGTATTCCGTAATCGGACCGTAACGAATAGGACTCTTTCCCTATTTATATATGTATGTATAAATATTTTTTTTAATAATAATTACATTTTAGTTCAATTTCTTGATAAAAAATATAAATTACTTTTAATTTTTATTATCTTGATTTATTAATAAAAATTATTTATTTAATATTTTGTTAACATTTTATAGTTAAAAATAATTATCTTCAATACATAATTGTTAATAAAACAAAACAACATATAAAAATTAAGACAAAAAATAATTTTCAACCAATAAATAAAACCCTAAATAAAATTGTTGTTATTTTTTTTCAACAAAAATTTAAGATATGAGTTTATTGCATATTTCTTTCGTATTAAATTCCGCCTTGCTACAAACGTATTTAACAATTATTTACATATTTAAATAAAAAATTTACATACATACGTACAGATATCAACAAACGTGCAAGTTATTGATAACTACTGGTACAGATGGTTATACAACTCTCAATAGAACAGTATAAAATCGTTTATTATTTAAGTTTTCTCATTCATTATTTTAAGCTTTTAATAAAAAAAATACAGCAAAATGACATAATGAAAACGCTTTTCCTAAGAAACATACGGAAATATTTTTAGACATCTTTAACAATTTGTTTAAAAGGGAAAACCTGACAAATGAGAACGCTGGTAAACCACAAAGGCTGATCTAATTTTAAACGTGAACGTAAAGGATTTATGATAATTGTCACAAGTGTAGTTGTCGAATTTGAATCAAGGATAAGTATTTAACAATTTACAACAAAAAAATGAAAATGATTGCCTGCTCATTAATACTCAATTTAAAGAATTATGTTATTTTCTATTTAATTAAGCTTTGGGTCCTTATATTTTTTATTAATATTTTATTTCAATATTTCGGTACTTTCTGCGTACCTTCGTACACAAAACACTTTTTTATATTTTTGTTTTTTGAAAAATTTTTTAAACATTGTTTTTTTAATTTCATTATGACAAAAAATTTTTTTCAATTGTTAATTAATTTTGTTATTTTGATTCAATATCAATATTAATTTTGTTTCCTGAAGAAGGTACGCAGAAAGTACCGAAATATTGAAATAAAATATTAATAAAAAATATAAGGACCCAAAGCTTAATTAAATAGAAAATAATTTATTAAAAAAGGGTCAAATAATCATTATTAAACTAATTAAAGAATTATGTCAACAAAAAAAGTTTGACGACAGTAGATTATCTAAATCCACTGGTACGGCGCGCAGGCACTCACTCCATTTATTTTTTACTTTTACATATTTAAAAAGGATTATGATGAATAACACAAATGCACATGTGGTTGTTATCAACTAGACTTTGCTCGACTGTAATGATTCACGACGCGTCGATTAGTACTCTGACATTCATCAATTTGTGAATGTAAGCAATGTAATAACGTTTTGTTCGTTGGTGTGAATGAAATCTTTTATATCCACTACCAAAAATACTGTTCATTTAAATATTTCGTATTTAAAAGTTTATACTTTTGGTTTTGCACTTTTTACCGCTTGTATTGCCTTTAACAGTTATATCTTGAAAACCATTTCAAAAAATATGAATGTAGGGTGCATGCTTCAAATCGGATACAAACCGCATGACAATACAAAATAACCGCTTCTTTTTGTTTTTGAGTATAAAAGTTGTAATTTGATATTTATTGTCAGCATTGTATTGTTTTCTCCATATTTGGAGCAAGAGAATAATATATAAAACAGATACAAAAATAGATGGACGGACAATGACTTATTTAATGGTCAACATCTAAATGCAAAAGCATTTCTGGTTGTGATCGTATTTCTAAGTTTAATTTTCTTATTGCGACTCTTCTACTCTACGATTTGTCAATTATTTATTGCTATAATTATGGCTAATTTGTTATTGTGTAACGGTAGCAGAAAAATTTTTGCTGACTGTTAAGAAATTAAAAAGAATGTTCATATCAGAAAGCCACATTTTAGTAACAAGATTACAGGTTTTAACATACAAACATAAATTCTAGATCATCTTACATGCTTTGGCTTTGTTTGGCTTTAGTGAGGAGCCTTTGAATAACAGCACTAAATATGAAACATAATCGGCCATTAGAATTTCTATTATTGTCATTTAAAAAAGTTTAGGTATTAAATTGATCTGTTATTTTTTTTAACAATAAAATGCTTTTATGGATTTGTTTATTTATTTCTTTAAATGTTTCAATAAATTTGAAAAATTTCTTTTTTTTAATTTTATTAATTTCTAATAGAGAGTCTTAAAAAGAATTGAATTTTATTATCTGTAATCAATTTTTAACTTAATTTAGGTTAAAAATTTCATGATATTCTTAAGAAATAGTTATTATTTAAAACTAGACTATAAAATGTATTCCTACGAGGGCTGCTCTATATATTTCTGTCCTAATAGTAAAAATGCGATTATTTATAATCAAAAATGGTTGTATTGTTTTACAAAGTATTCTGCAGCATGATTTATACACTTTTGCATGCGCTCAAACCAGTTGTCGAAGCACTTTTTCCACTCCGATTGAGACACCTCTAAAACATGGTTTTTGAACACTTCAACAGCTTCTTCTGGCGACGAAAATCGTTGACCACGCATTTTTTTCTTGATGTGCGGAAACAAGAAGAAGTCATTAGGTGCCAAGTCAGTGCTGTACGGCGGATGACCCATTAATTCGTTTTGGCCGGTCAAAAACGCTCTGGTTTGAGCCGATGTGTGAGAGCTCGCATTGTCATGGTGAACAATGATTCGTCTTCTCTTGTTTGTTTTTCGAATTTCTCCAATGACTGCAGGCAAACAAATTGTAGTGTACCACTCAGAAGTGACCGTCCTACGTTGCTCAAGCGGAACAGTCGCCACATGACCAGTTTTGCCGAAGAAACAGGCGACGATTTGCTTTAAAGTACTTCTTCCACGAACAACTTTCGTTGGATTTTGCTCGTCTTTGAAGACCCACTCGGTCGATTGTTGTTTCGTTTCGGGCTCATACACATAGATCCATGATTCGTCACCTATGACGATCTTATAAACGTCTTTTGAAGCATCGCAATCGTATTTTTGCAACATTTCTTTGAACCAATCGACGCGAGCCTTTTTTGAGCGACTTTCAAATTGTGCGGGATCCAACGAGAACAAACCTTTTTTAAGGCCAGGTGTTCATGCAGTATCGAATGTATGCTGGTGGAAGAAATGTCCAAGGATGTCTCTATCTCTCGGTATGTCGCATGTCGATCTTGCATTATGAGTTCACGCACGGCATCAATGTTCTCTGGCACAACAGCCGTTTTTGGACGACCTTCACGAAATTCGTCTTTGAGCGAGCTTCGGCCACGATTAAATTCAATATACCAATTTTTCACAGTGCTATAGGATGGTGCTTCATCGCCATACAAAGATTTAAGTTCATCAATGCACTCTTCTCGTGATAATCCACGTCGAAAGTTGTGAAAAATGATGGCACAAAAATGTTCACGAGTTAATTCCATTTTTTTCTATATTAATTTTTTCAAGTCACTGTTAACAACACAAATAATGGTCGTACATCAAAACGTTTTGAGTACGATTATGCTTAAAAATGACAAACTTTCCAATGGAAATGTCAGATTGCACTTGGCAGCACTCAGTGTCGCCAGGCCAGAAATTTATATAGCAGCCCTCGTATGGCATACTCGTATTACATAAATTTTACAAATAAATTTTATTTTGTAAAAAAAAAAACTTTTTAGTTTTTCAAAAAACTTGGAAAAATATAACTCTCACGATATGACAGCACGACCTTCTTGCAGCAAAGACTGAATATGCACATATACGTAGCATTTTAATATGTATGTATGTACGTTTTCAATAAGAACATCGTTCCACCTTGATTTAAATTTTTATTTTTTCTATTCCAGATGTGAGTAGAAAGAGATCGAATAATTAGGCATTTTTAACCAAAATATCGTGTTTTTTTATTTACACATACATATTTCGATCTATAATTTCACGATATATAATTTTAAATATCGGTGGCACAAGCGATTGTGACAAATGCAAAAAAAAATCTATAATTAGATGCCATTGTTTGACATAAATTTTATTTTTGCCAATGTTATAAACTTTTATCAAATCTGATTAATTTTATATAAGTAAATTAAGTCCTCTAAATTTTTTTAATAAAAAAAATTAAAATGTTATTTTTTACAGAAAAAATTTAGAGACAATGAAACACAATTTACCACTGAATTATAGAAGGATATGATACAGTAACCTTTTCATTTACTAAGCTGAGAAAACAACTACAAGCAAAATTTTAAAAGAAAAGCTTTTTTGAAAAGAATATCTTTATAATAGAACTTCTTATACCGATTTTTATGTGTATGTGGTTAAACATATATGGCGAAGGGTTTAAATAGATTCGGCATAGCCGAATATAGCGCTCTAAATTGATTTTCATTTTCATTCAATTTCAATTATTTTGTTAAGCGAGAGCATTAAAATTTACAGATTTTAGAACTTTCTTTCCAATTTTTATTTCTAACATTTTATACATTCTGCATCTATATGCGGCACTTGTCAACCGATTATTTTTATTATAAATTATTTTTATTATAAATTTTTGATTATAGAGGGGCAGCTTTGCTCGGAAATATGTATTGCAATTTACATATGTATTATTTTATAATTATCTTTTGCGTGCTTCAGAAATTAGAAACAGAAATTAGAAACAAAATTGATACACAACAGTTCAGCCTGAAAAAAAGTTATTCATTCTAACTCATTTAATAGCTTTTATGAAATATTTTAAGAATTTATTTTAATTTGTATTTATATTTTCATTAAAGATATGGGCAATTCCATCAGCATATGTATGTATATCGCACACCTAGTTTAAAAGTGACTCAACTCAAAATTTTAACCTTTCAGAAATCGATAAAAAATGTTTTTGAACTGAATAAAAATGGTTAAAAACAAAAACTTTGGACTATTTAGTAGAATATCTATACCGATTATGATATAAAAAGTTCTTTTTATTTGTTTAATATTTATACACTAGATAATAAACAATTTAATTAAATTTTGGATTCAGTCCCTTTTGAACTATGTATGCGATATGTTAACCAGGCCTGAAAAAATGAAAACTCTTAAAACTCTTTTCAAAATGACTTGAAGAGGAAAAACACCAAATTTTACTATGCGGCAGTATATTCAATTTTACAGAGCAAAAATAACAGTTTAAATTGACTGTTGTATAGCGATTAAATTTGGGTATTTGATTCATTCAAGTGCAAATAATGAACTAGATTTATGAGCAAAGAGAATAAAATAGAGTTCGATAAGAGCCATTTTGTATTAACCTTTTATTCAATATGACGTATTGTAAAAAAATATATATCGTTCTGTAGGCGACTACTGTCATCTCCCTTGCGATGGAAATGCCCATATGCGTTTGTTTGTTTGTTTGTTTATTAATGTAATGTTTAGGAAGGTAGTGTTACGTCTGCGTCAGATGTGATTTTTAAATGTTTTACAGTGACTTCTGGCGTTTTTCTTATCAGAAAGTAAGACTGTTTTTATAAAATAATCAGCGTCTTGGTGGTTACTCACTAAAAAAAATAGTATTTTTTTAAAGTCCTCAGAAAATATTTTTAGTTTCTTTTTTATTGATGCTTTTCGAATTTTTTGTATCAGTGTTTATCTGTTGGCTGCCTGACACACTTAAAATTGAATTACATTGAAAAAAGTTTAATCAGTCAAAATGTTGGTTTTATTTCAACATTAAAAAATAATATGTAATCTATTTAAAAGCAATTGATAAAATGCACTATTGATAAAAATATTGATAACAAGATTAGAAAATATTAAAAAAAAAAAACTGACTGAAAATGACAAACATTTCCAAAAAATAATACTTAAAATTAATTTGCTTTTACCAACAATAACGATAAATGTTCATTTTTTCGTAAAGTTTATTCTGATGTTGTACCTACTCCATTGTTTCACTAAAAATTACAATTATTTCTACCTTTAAATGTCGTCTTTCCACTGTTTTGTTGCTCTTGTAAATAATCCACTTTTCGTTTTGATTATAAATTTTTGGTTTGTAAGTTATTTATTTTCAATTTATATGCAAATTTTTCAGGTATTTATTTTTAAAACGCTATTCACCACTATTTTGTTACTGTTTATAAACAAATTGTATATTTTTGTTGTTGTTGCTGTTGAGTTATTTCAACTTTTAAATAACAAATAATAAAAATAATTCTTTTACATAAATATTAAATATATTCGAATTATTAATAATATAAACAATCTGTTCTTTTTTTTATTGATAACTCGCACGAATTCAAACCGCATTTAAAAAAAAAGAGCATGCGCACACGTCTTCGCTCTAAGAATGTTTATGAAGTTATGTTCTGTCATTAAGTAGTGAACACGACTCTGCACCCGTGTGCGCTCACATGGCATTGAGACCAAGATAAAACACTTTTGAGTGAGTTTCGTTTGTTTACAATAAAATGTGCTCAAAGTGATTACTAATGTATTTTATGAGTGTTGTTAAATCGTTTTGTTAGACATAAATACCCATCAGGGATGGCGAAATACTTACAATAGTAGATTTTTTGTACAAAAACTAAACAGTACTCATTTGGAACGATATGCCAACTCTTTTATATTTACTTCTCAATTTAAGGTGTAGCTTCCGGCTATTCCGGAACAACAAAAGTGAGAAAATCTTACTTTGTTCAATAAGTTTGTGTCTCTTTGTGTTACCTGCAAAAAAAAAAAATGAATATACCTATCTTAAAAAACAGAAATGTATAATATATGTAAATAAATTATTAAGAGGATTAAGCTTATATCTGTAGATCGGTAGAATTCCTTAAGAGCATTATTCTAAGGACAGAGGCAAGACAGGTGAAAACTTTTTTCTACCATATCCCTACAAACTACGTCCACCTGCCAGTTAGCGAAATTGTGTTCACATCTATGATTTTCAAACACTCCTGAATAAAAGCCCTTAAGAGATTAACTTTTTTATACGTTGAATGTGTTTAAAAAATATGGTGATTGCTGAAGTAAGACTTTACAAATATAAATATTTAATAATACTCAATAACAAAATTGTTACAAATTATTTAAAACATTTTTGATTAAATTACTTATATAAAGGTTAAAAATTTTAATGGACAAAAAAAAATATGTTAAGTACAGTTTTAGGTAAAATTGTGTAATTTAGGCAGCCGTTTTCCATCCCCGATAGTCTTAAGTTTTTGATGACACATTGCTTGCTTGTTTGTTTAGCAGTTAATAAGAGTCACAAGTTATAGTTAGTGTTGTCAGATTAGAGGATTTATCCCCAAATCGGGAATTTTATTTTTAAATTGGGGATAAAAATTTGAGTTTGGGGATTTTTTTGAGGGAATTAGAAAAGTTTTATGGGGATTTTTCAAAATTTTGTTTTTGTTTCTTGTAATTTTACTATTATTAAATAAAAATTTACCTTTTTGTTACATATAACAACAAGAAGCATTGTTAAATATTATGACTGGTAAGTCTCCCGTAAATTAAAAAAATGACTTCATTTTTTTCCAGCAATAAACTCAATACTCGAATCTTTATTGAGAATTAACACATATTTTAAAAATAAAACAAATTGCTGTGAAACTTTTATTCCATTTTAAAAAGTGCTTCAAATATTTAACTCCAAAAATATGCACCAAATAATTGCATTAGACAACGAGATAAAACATTTTGTTTCAGAACTTTTCGATTTTGTTAATCAATTCAACTGAATAATATAATAAAACTGTAACAGCATAATTTCTGTACATGAAATATTTTTTGTAAATTTTGTTGCAAAATACATATTTTTAGATTTTGTCTGTCTGTCCATCTGTTTGCCTGTGTTCGCGTTACGTAAAAGCTACTGGATGGATTTAAATAATTTTGTCAGGAGGTCCCTTAGAACCTTGGTTCAAATACAGGATACTCTTTTTCGTACAAATATTTCGCTCGTTTTATAGAAAAAATAGAGCACATTTTTTTTTGTGGATGGCAAATTTTTAAAACTGTTTACAGAACTCTAGTAGTGTAAGTTTGCTCCACTTGATTTATCCACTTATTTATCTGCCTTTCTTTTATATACGTATATGAAGACGCTGTCACCGGATAAGTATTCATTGTGAACTAGGAAGAAATTGTTTGTTGCATGAATTAAATAACCTTTATAGTTTCTTTGATATTGGTTTCAAAATTTTTGCAGCTACTGCTGCTCCCTCTGATATGTGTTAAAAATGTCACATTCGGAACATATTCTCAAAAGTTTCGAGGTGCTGTTTCCCAAAATAATTTGTGTTATACCTAATTCACTGAAAATTTTTAGAATTTCAGTACTCAACTGCTCTGTTTCCATACTTTTTTGGGTGAAGTTTTATAGCATGAAAACAAACAAAATTACTCCACTAAGAGAGAAAAAAGTCAAAAGCATGGGAAAGAACAAAAAAAAAAACATATTCTCACAATGTTCAAAATAATGCTCCCCTTTGTTAAAAAGATTTCATTATTTAGCTTTTACACTGTTGGCAGCTGTCTGTTGTTATTTAAAAACTGATTAACTGGATCAAGCTGATGATCATTAAAAAATGTCAATATCAAAATTTATATTAGTTGTCGCAATTAAACGGTGAGTTGATTAAAACTCAATTTTATTATCGTGTTTTCTGGAAGTTACCGTGCGTATGTATGTACGTACGTATGTATGTATGTAGTATTTACTTCTTTACAAATCTATTAACAAGGGGTTTTTTGTTTAATTTAGTATAAAAATATTGCCCTGTTATTATTCCCCGTAAGTATAAACACACATAAATACTAATATTACTATATTTGATTCACTCGTGTGATATTGGTGCTTACTGTATAGTTAAAGTGCGTACGTAACCCGTCTCTTTTGCCTCGCAAAGCAAAAGAGTAACATTTTGTGTTGAAGGAACTGAATTCAAATTTTAATTAATACATAATTTTTATTAAGGCTTTTAACTAAAATTTTTATTTTTTGTTTTCTCCTTATTTGTTCTTCTTTTATTTTTTTGTTTAGTATGTTATCAAAGTTCTGAGTGTTCGATGGGAACTTTCGATTAAAATAAATAATTTCATAATATATGCAGGTAGGTAGGTACATATGTAAATACACCATTAGATGTTTTAATTCATAAGCATTGATGCCTATCCAAAGCGGATAATTGTGCCAGCTATAGCCACCAGTGTTGCCAGGGTAAGACAGGAAAAAGTTACGGTTTCCTTCAAAAAAGTTACATTCTTTCATCAAAATTTACATTTTAAAATTTTCCTCAAATAAATAGTAATTAAAATAAAAATAAAATAACAAGGAAATAAATTAATCTACCGAACAAAACAAAATGAAAAAAAAAAAAAATAGAAAAACCTATGAAAAAAATTTTAGTCCGATGATACCAATGGGTATTTAAATCAGGAGTCAATAATTATATTCCGGGATGGAAACGTTCATTCTTTCGTCATTCAATAAAATAAGTTAAAGTAGGATGGTTTTAAATACATCTGTTTGACCTTTTCCCTTGAAAGATTGAGCCATAAAATTTACTATTTTAATTATTTTAAAGACAAATGTGAGTCATATTTGCTTAAAACTTGAACATTAAATTACTGACAATTTTTCTGTAATATAATGCGGCACTTCTGCAAGGAAATTAAAAGACAACTCTCTTCTAAATCAAGTATTGGTATACGAGTAGTACCACTAGCCAGCTGTCAAATTTTTCAAGCGGAATAACTAAAGTTGGTAAAATGTTCGCAAGTTTGAACAGAATGCTTCGTTTTCGGCATGAAATGCGGATTATTACACAGTTGGGAAAAATTGTTGACAGAAACATTTTGGTGTTTCTAAACATGAAGCAAGAAACATTTTGTGATTTCTTAATAATTGAACAGAGTTAAACTTCAGCAATGTTTAAAAAAAATTCATGTTGATTTTGCAATGTTGTTGTCGTCATTACCTAGTCAAATAAATATATCTTGTTTTAATATACGTAATAATAGTAAAAAAAAAACTTTACCCTAAACAATAAAATTATAATGTGTTCCAAGAACAAATTCAATATTCAATATCTTCGCTATTGCAAAGTATTTTGACAAGACTTTCTATTCTACTTTTGTAGAATACATAAGTTTTGCGTTTTCATGCCATGAGCAAGTCTTGCTTCAATTAATATAATGAGCCTTGAAGACATACAGAAATTATAAAATGATTGAACATTTTGACAAGAGGTGAAATAAAAAATAATTTTATTTATCAAAGGATTTTATTTTTATCTTTTTACACAATCCTGTGTATTTGTATTTTTTCGCTCAGAAAACGGTAAAGTTTATTTATTAATAAATTCTGTAAAAGTTTTAAAATATATAGCGAAATAATGAAAAGTCTTTTTGGCATTCAGTGCATTTCGTAAAAGTAACACACATAAATACATACCAATGTATATACATACATATATGTATATTCATCAGTCTTCTTGCATGCTGAAAACAAAACAAACATACGTACTTTTGTTAATAAACACACATAAAAACACGAGCGTGACGGACTATCCTTCAAACTCATAAGATTTTAAGGATCGAAAAATCATCTTGCATGTCTATAGATGGTTTCACTTAAATAATATTTATATTAAAATAGTCCTTTCACAAAAATTCTTTCGCGTTCCTTGTTTCTACTACATAATTTTTTTTACCACACGAAAAATGAAAAGCAAATAGACATTTGAAGGAACAGTTTAATTAGCTTTCAGATTACCTTCTTGAGAGAAAAACTGGCACTCATATATGCATACATTGACACAAACACTAGAGAAAGTAAGAAGCACTTGAAATTACTGCACAACAATAATAATATTTCAAAAATACAAACAAACAAACCCAGTCTTGAAAGATGAAGGGCGAGTGATTTAACTGTAACAGAATGAAAACATTTTTATGCACTCAAGAACATTTGTTTGTGTCTGTGCAAAATTATGATCAACATTCTATACACATTAATAAGGTGATTTTTTGTGTATTTTTAAGTAAGGAAAATGACATGGCACAATGAAATAGGGTCAAAAATTTATAAAAAAAAAACCGTAAAAATGCCCTGTACATTTTTTATTTATCATATCATAAAATGGATATAATCGTTCCTTGTTGAACATCTCCATTTCGTGGTGCTATGTCAACAAAAGAAAAGAAAAAAACTAGTTACTTCTCTGCTATAAATATACAGAACATTATCACTATCATAAATAAATGATGTTTTAAGACTCCTCAATGTCTCGCGAAAAAGATAAATTGTGCTGCAGCAAAACGAATTATAAGCAGTTTTTAAGCATGAGGGCATGTAGAAAATTTGGACTATAGCACCCTTAACCGACAAAGGATTTGACTTTGCCTGTTATATATACGAACACCGCCATGTAAAAAGAACTTATGCCTAACTGAAAATCATTCATCGTCATTTAATATTTGATTTTTTAAATAATTTTTACAGAATCAATATTTATAAAAAAAATAATTTAATCGGAGCAAAGAAATTTGAAAGGATCTTGAAATAGAAGGATATCGACTCGAAGTGGTGTTTTTATTATTTGTAAGTGTACGCTGGAATATTGCAATTATTTAAAAACAATTTGTATTTGTAAACACGAACATGTGCTTAAATAGGGCTTAAATTTTGAACGACAGAAAACCTTTATGTTTTTGCCCTACAAACTTGCTTCCTTGTAATCCTTATTTTTTTTTTTTTTTTGTTAACAGCTCGAATAAGTACGATAATAATAAAAAACGAACGTTATAAAGAAGAGAAAAAAAAACTAAAACAATTAACAATTAAACTAAAAGTAAAAATACATCTCTGCATTTTTTGTCTTTGCAATTTTATATGTTTTTTTCTTTGCAATTAAATCATTTTGTTGTTGCTGTTGTTAAAGTTCCTTATGTGGCAAATGAAGCAGAAAACAAATGAGCAAAGAGAATTACTCACTTACTTTCATACAAATTACAATACTCGTCTTGCACACATGCACACATGCATAACATTTAAAACTGAAAATCTCAAAAATGCCTAAAACATTAATTATTCTTTCCGTGTTCTATTCAAACGGCAGCTGCTTGTCAGCCTTAGATTTTGGTGCCAAAAATAAAACAGAAGAGACACAAAGATTGAGAATAATCTACACAAAGAAGTTTTGTTAAGGATAAAAAAGAAATGCTGCATAAACAACACAATTTTCAAACTCGAAATGATTTTGTACAGATGTTTAGATGGATACTCTGACAACAATCTCATCTTGGCACGTGTACATATGTACATATATGTATGTATGAATCCATGTATGTATGTGTCCAAACCAATAAAATTCTACTAAAAAGTTATTTAAAAACGTCTGTTTGTTTGTGACTAAATAAAAACATTCTTCCACAACAATTGCCCAATTGTTTTTTACATTTCACTTTTACGTAACTTTTAAGACACTTCCGCCGATAATAATTCTGACTCGTTGCATATGCCTTTTATTTATTATTTTATATGGAGTTGAAAAATAAGATTAGTGCAACCACAAAGTATTCTGGATGTTATTTGTTATTTATTTTTCTCTACAATCTGACTGCACTGACATTTGTTGGCTTAGATGGAGTTTGATGACCCATTTAACATACATATGTACGTGTGAATGTATGTGGTATGTTACAATTTCATTTGAATGTTTTTATTTATGTAAGACTTGGCCGATTTATGTTCAACAATGAGATTGTAAAAAATCTAATAGAAAATTATCAAACACAAAAAAACTAATATTCAATTGTTTGGAAATAATTTTGCCCCAAGTTGAAATTCGATAATTGCTTGTAGATTATTTACATAGGTAGCCAAAATTTTAAACTTTGCTAGCCCAAAAAAGGTCTTCTTTTAATAGCTTCAAACCCAAACTCAAAAGTTTTACTCGACTAGATCTCTCTTTATTCCCATTTAAAGTTCGTTTAAGTCGATGCACCCGTTTTGCCCCAAAAATATATATACGCATGTACGTATGTGATGACGTAGACGCGCGGTAGAAAAGTGTTTTGTACGGCTGAATGCGCAATTTTGTTTTCTTGATTCATGACTTTTTATGATTATTGCACTAAATTTACAATTGATTTAATTAATTATTTAATTAGAAAATTTTGTATTAATTTTTCAATTAAATATATAATTGCGATAACAAAAAATGTGCTGAAATTTCAATCTGAAAACAAAATAAACGTTTAATAGATGCAACAACAAATATCTGTGCGTGTCGGCAAACATTCCAGCTCTATCGAAATATTTTTTATTGGAGTAGCATCGTTTTTTTCTTTCTTTTCTTTTTATTAATGAAAGCCATAGATTTAAAGCATAGTTATACAATGCCATTATTATCTTTTTCGCCGATTTATGAACTCACAAATGCTTTAATTTTTATTAGAGACAAGCTTCGTTGGTTGACAATTTTTGGGTAAAAGGAAGGACAGATGAGCGAAATTTTTGGGTTTGCTAAGTTAAGCGAAATTTCTTTTTTTTTCAAGCTATATTATGTGCGTTTGTGGACCAATATCCGTTACTTTTTTCACAAGATCAAATAATGAGATATTAATAGACGTGAACGCCCAAGGATGCACAATTTGTATTTATCATCAACACTGATGTTTACGGCAGCACAACTTTGTTTTGTTTACTTTGTACTCGAATAAACAATTACGTTAACTAAGAGAAAAATTGAGTAACTGAATTGCTTGCTCTGTAGGTGGTCGCTTATAAAAAAATATGAGATCATCAAATAGCATGAAACCCCTTTTTCGAGAGCATGAAATAGGGTTTGTTCTTGAGTGTGGATAGTAAATTCTTCAAGTACAAATTTAATTTCCTCAAGTTTAACTTCTTAAAACTAAAGAGAAGAAGAAAAAAACCAAAAAATACATACTAAAACTTATTTTTTTTTTAGAATTTCTATCGTAAAATATTACAAATTGTTGTTCTTTTAGTTTTTAAAACCGACCCGCATATGTCAGCTTTTCTTAAAGTAAAAGTTTCACCCTTAACATCAACCACCCCTTTTAGGATCTTAAAGAATGTTGAAAACACAAGACATCTGCCAACTCAAGGTTTTTTTCTGCATCATGTAGCACGTTCCAAGTAGGTTCTATTCACTACCCCTATAATGATTTAATTATATACACAAACACACACACATGTACAGTAACACTCTCATTTAAATTCATTCATAGGGAAATGTCCTTAAATGAAGAAATATCATTTTCTTTAAGAAAGATACTTTTACTTATTTGAGTTAATGTTTAAATTACTTTGTTCCTGACTGTTTCATGGTGAAATATAATTTCCAACCACCCTTCAATAAAAGAAAGAAGAATCTCCATAAAATTCAAAACAATATCTTAAAAATACATTAAAAATAAATTAGACAGTTTTTTTTACACTTTTCCCTGCAATAAAAAAACTATTTTTTACAACAAAAATTTTTTTTGTGGACAAACCTGGTTTCTTTGCAAATGAAAATAAATTTTTTTCGTTCCTCTTGAATAATTTGTGATCTTTTTGTTTTGGTTTACTTTTGATCTTTTGAATTTTTTATACATTTTATTTTATTTTTTCCTTTTTTGTTTATTAATACGTAAGTTTTCCTTGCATTATGGAAAATTCGTTTCAACAGGGAAAAGTTGTTCGTACATCCAATTGTTGATCATATTTTATCAAAATTGTTAGAACAATAAAGCTTAAAGGTTTTTTTTTTAAATTTATAATTCATAATTGCCGTATTCACAAGCTCTGCTAAGGTGTAGATAGTATTGCATACTACCTTTTGTTTATTTCTTTGTGAACAACCATTGTATCAGTGTGCCATTGTATATTGTACTTCATACGTCAAAAATTAAATAAGAAGAAGAAAAGTGCTATTCATCATTTGTTATTTAGAAGCCAAATGGGGGAGAAAACAGAAAAAAGTAAATTAATAAATTTTTTGTGTGAGGATGAAATTCAAGACATTTTTAGGATGAACCTAATGTTCTTGCTCTACAGTCGCAGAATTATACATTTAGGGCATAATCGGGTTTTAAGATATTTTGATGAAAACAGATTTCTTCATATGATACGACTACGGCCAGAGGAATTTGCCTATATATTCAACCTTATAAAAATGACGATGTTTTTCACACAATTGGCGAAAGGCTCCAACTACGCATTGACTTGCAGCTTAAAATTGTACTTTACTGCTTGGGATCTTCAGGAAATGATGCGTGTGTTTGTAAGGTAGCATCTCTTTTTGGTATAGGTGATGGCGGTACCAATCAAAATATTAGAAATCGAGCCATTAAACTAATATTAAATCCTAAAGAACAGTTTTTATATTGGCAACTTTCGACTTTCAACTTCAACTTTCTAATAAATCAGTCAAATCAATAAATTAAATAAATAAAACTAATAAAAATATCTTTTAATTCAATTTAATTTAATATAATTCACACATGAACACAAAAATAATAATTCATTTAAACATAAAACATTTAAACAAATACCACGTTTGAAAAACATATGAAAAAAAGTACTAAGTGTTGTATCGCATGTTTGCATGAAAATTACCAACAAGACAGCTAGCACCGTTGTATTTTGTTAGCACTTAGCACGTACTAGGGGTCTTGTGAATAGGGCAAATGAACTTATGATTTTTTGGTATCTTGGTAAAGTTTCGAGTTTTTCACAAAAGTTTTATTTTTTCTTTTGTGATTTTCCATTTTTCTTTTCGTGATACTCAAATTTGAAAGCTGTTTTGTCGGTGACTTTTCAAATTCAAATTTTTTTCATGTACAATTTTATTTCTTTTGTGACTTTCAAATAGATCTTTTTGTTTGATTTTGACATCAAAAAAATTATAAATACGAAATATGTACATATAAGTACATATCGCTGGTCTCATGTAGAAAGGCCCTAACTCGAATTTTTACGAAATTGAAATTTTTCGTGATTCCAATACATTTCACACAGATACATCTTGTCACCAAATTTGAAAGCAATATTATTAAAAATAACGTTTTTTTAAGCATTTGCATTTTTAATATTACATTGTGATAAATACAGTTTCTATTATGTTTTTACCTTCTCCTGTAAAGTGACATACATATATACGAGTTAGGGCCGTTCTACATGAGACCAGCGATATCGCTATATCTATGGGGTAAATAATACATTGTTACAAATTTTCAAATACCCCTTTCACCTGTGACGAAAGGCGTAAAAACCGGTCATTAAAATAAAAAGTTGAAAATAATGTTTTTATACAAATTTAATGTTTATGTATGAGTTTCACTTGAACAATCACAAAACACGAGGCACAAGAAATGTTTTCAAATTATTTTCATACAATTTGTTTGCCATTGAAACTGTGACATTTAAAAACAATAAACATATTCACGTACTTTATATTCACTTTATTATTTTTTTTTTTTTTTTTTTTTTTTGTAGATTTAAGTTACTCTAGAAGGATTTATTATTTTTTAAGCTCGCTTTTTATTATTATTTCATTTCTCATATAGCAGTATTCAAAAATGCAAATACATTTATGCAAGTATTCTTTACATTTACATAAATATGTTTTCATGTAATTTCTGTATTAAATTCAGAAAATCGTTTTACATTTTAACTCTGCCCGCATTAAAAACTTTAATTTAATTTACAAGTTGGTATTTTGAAAGAATTTTATCTTAATTTTTGTTAGTTTTTCATAAGTTCATAGTATTGCAGGGAACTCTGAAAGAATAAAAATACATAAAATAAAAATAGCACAATTAAGTAAAATAGGATAATCTATTATTACAAGAATTTTTAACAAACTGAACAACTAACGATTTTACGTGAATTTAGTTCTTCAGATTTTAGCTGCAAGTAAAACAAAGAATAACAAAACCAAATGCAACATTACCTCTCGTACGGAAAATTAAAACAAAAAAAAAAAAAAAATAAGACTGATATATTCGACTATGCAAAATCTTATAGACCCTTTAACATCTATGTAAATTTGGTTTAGTGAAGTCACTCACTCAATCAGACAGAGAATTTAAAAATAAAAAATATTTTGGTACTGCATATATATAATTTTACATAAAAATGCCATCAGCCCTTAACGGGTTAAGCATTTGTAAATTTAAGTATTTCGTTAAAGATCTCTTACAAAGCTTTAAAATGACACCCATATTGATATTTTAAAAATTTGATAATTTCATAGCCCCGTAACTCAGAAAATATGGGCGAGCGCTAATTTGTTCACTTGATGTTTTTTCTTATTTTATCTTATCTATCGCCCCATATATTTATTTTTTTAATTGGGGTTACATTATTGTTCCAAAAGATATGGAGGTAGGCGTGGTGTCATACTGATAGCACCTCTTGCGACACTATATCTGATCGATTGACATATTTATTTTTTTTGTGAACACTAACACAGACGGACATCGCTCATTCGGCTTCGTTATGCATAAGAAGTCAGAATATATACACTTTATGGGGTCGGAAATGGATATTGTAGAAATTACAAACAGAATGACAAACATAGAAATGCTAACGAAGCTTTAATTTTAAGAAGGCATGAATACCGCTTCTGGATATCAATATCAAGGTCTGCTTTCTTTAATTTTCATTTTACTTAAAGATTTCGCTCTGTCCTCCCATTTGCAATTTAATTTTGCTTCTTTTGCTGCTTTCCGTTTAGCTTCTGTCTTGTTATTGTTTATTTGTTGGCAAACACGTTGACAGACAGGGTGGTGAGTAATGCGGTTTTTTTTTTGCTTTTGCGTTTTGATATTTCATTGGAATTATAGTAGAATCATTGTTTTTCAGCCACAATGATCATCTGTTGATATTATTTTGCTACTTTAAAGCCAGATTGTTGTTATTGCTTAAACAGCTAGAGATGCTGGTTGGCTCTGCTACAATCAAATCTCTAATTTCTTGGGGTTATTCATCATTATTTACATGACTGTGTGCATGGACGAGTAGTGCTCAAGTTGATATTTTAAAAGGTGGAAGGAACAAGGGATTTAGTTAAAAATAGCTAGAGGATGACTCATATTGCAAAAGAATCTCATTGAAGAGAAAATGAGAACGTAACAAATAGCAGTGTTGCCAGGTTTGTAATATTATTTTAAAATAAAAAAAGTTAAAACTTTGGATCAACTGAAAGAATTTACATTACGTGCTTACTGATTCAGTTTTTCTACTTACTCAATTAAACAAACAGAATTTTTTTTTTATTTATTATTATATTTTTTACAAAAGTACTAAAATAACAACAAAGTATACAAGTAAGAAATAATATTTTGGATTCAATTTTAAAAGCTTTACAAAATAATATTTAATATTTTTTCATAATGCAAGGTATTCTCTGAAAATCAGTATTTCTGAAAGTGATTTAAAACCACAATAGAAATTGATTAAATAGCTGCAGGTTTTAAATCACTCGTTTTACAAAATTTAAAATTACCTGTTTAAGTGCATCATTGTTCGATATTCTATTAGTAAAACAAATAATATGCGATTTACAAAGTTTAAAAGCATATTGAACATATTAAATCGCGTATATGTGTATAAAAAGACCTCATAAATTAGTCGTAGCTATTTTTTGTCAATGGCCAAGCTAATATCAGCTACGCGCATTGACTAATAAATTTGTATATTTCCATGATTGAGCTTTTGCAGCATTCTATCGAAATGATTTGCAAGTGTGAACGTGTGTCTAAATAGAGCATGTATAATAGAGCGTGCAGTAACAAGTTTTCAAAGCACTGTGACCAGCGTTGCCAGAAGCTTTCATCATACGCAGAAAAACAAAATCATATTTTATGGAAAATAATCACCATTTTTTAATACAATATTTTATTTGAAAATTATAATATTTAAATTTATTTAAATTATTATTGTTAAGAGTGTGCGAAGTTTTACAAAGAACTTTTAATATAATATGTACAGGGTTTCATATTTTTAATAATATCTTGGTTCATTTTTAAATTATAGCAGGAACAGTTTCTTATTGCTAAGTCATCTTTTGCGTATAAGATACCTTCGAGATTACTGTTGTCTAATATATTTCTATATTTAGTTTTTTTAAATTAACTGTTGAGAATATTCGTTCGACATTTGCTGAAGAAATGGGAAGACTTATTAAGTTTTGAACAAATTTTGACAACACCGAAAAAGCTGGAATGTTGTCAGCACGAGTTATTTTTGCAACTTTCGACCAAAATTCCCCACAGCTGAGATTATCTAGAGTTGTAAAATGATCACTGAATTTGATAAAACGGAGTTCTCTAAATTCGATATATAAATTTTGAATAGCGTTTTCACTAATTAAAATTGGAAAATTGTCAGAGAATTAATTTTTCTATATATAATTTTCAAAGGGTCCAGACATGAGAGCTCTTTTAAAAACATATGTTAAAATCATAACTCAATGTAAAATGCCACGCAATTTTCAATAAACTCATTTTTTCATTTGCAGTGAGCCTTGAGCTAAAAATTTTTTGTTTAACAAAAACACTCGGATATACTTCTTCGTTAGGTAGAAATAGACTTTTGTTTTCAAAGTCAAGGTCATTATTGAGACTCATCTACACATATTCTGTTTGTATTAAATTGTCTAAAATTTTCTATGTATTTGACAGGATGAGCTTTAAAAAAATTTTGTTTTGTTTACAACAAGCTGATAGAAAACTTAACTTTACTATGTAGTACAATTACAATGAAGGTACTACACACTTGAAATACAAAAATCAAATTAGAAATCATAATTTAAGAAAAAAAATCATCAAATCATATTTTGGTTCAAAAATCAACAAAAATATGATAAAGTCATCAATTCGGCAACGCTGACTGTGACTAGGAATTACGATTTAAATGTGTGTTTACACAACAGGTACAAATCATATGAAATGCTAAAATTGCTATCCATATGTAATTTCGCGTTTATGTCAAAATCAGTGTTTAAGATACGGTTTATAGTTTTTATGTTCACATTTGCGTATGTTGCGTACATTGACATCACCTCCTGTTATAAAGAAAGAAGACAGTGATGTCAACTATTCATTTTTTTTTGCCATAATTATTTAGAAATAAAACTTTGCGATTTCAGTTTAAGCACAATATTAAAGGTGTGCACTTAGGTACTTGGCTGTGTCGTTTAAAAGAACACGTCACAAGCTCAAATGTGCATGTTAAATTTAGCTACTTGGCGTAATTCGTATAAAGAACACTTACAAACTTAAAATTATCATTTCTGCAATTTATTTTCAAAAATCTTTTTCGTGTTATCTCTTATAAATATTTACATGTAAAATCTAGATCTAGAAATGTTCCTATTATCTTTTTTGTTTTTTTTACGCACTTATTTATGTACATACTAATACTTAAAAATAATTTTCAAATACCCGTCGTATCAAAAAAAAAAGTGAACATGATTTTTGAATAACACTTTCACTAAGAAAAAATATTGATATTCCATATGACTTGTACACGTTGTCTAAACACATTTTATTTAGAAATATGTATTTTGGATCCTTTTAAATTATTCGTTTTTCTTACACTTTTATTGTAGCATTTTGAAAAAGATTAAGCGCAATATATTAAACTGAAAGAAAAAATGTATGTGAAACAAATAAAATAAAAACTCTCTTTTTACATGAAATTCAACGCAATGTTTTTCGCATTCACTTCATAAATTGTATGGATCGGACACTCTAGTACAATATTTAAATGTGCAGGTTGTGTGTGAAGCTTTTTTGTGTGAGCATGAAATGTTCGTTCGCAATCGTAGAAGTAGAACAGTTTATGTGAAATGGTTAAATAAAATAAATGCATGATGTTGTCATTGTTGTAGCTGGTTGTTACTTGTGTTAAGTAAAAGCCAAGTGTGGACAGAACAATAGAACAAAGAAAAGCATCTGAAGTGGCACAGAAACAATGCAACCTTTTGCGTTTATTTCTTAAATAATAGTAATGAATAAAATCTGCTGATGCGGGGAAAGGTGAAACGGCAAAACAGTATTTAAACTTTTATTCTTCGTTCAGTAAGCCATTTTGTCGGAGAAAAATAACTGTAACACTCATGTATGTATTTAGTTTAATGCACACACATGTTTGTGTTTATGAATGTTTGTTTATAATTTCCACGATTTTGATCTGTGAGTGTGCAAATGTTTAAATAACTGTATTCAACTGAACACATTAAATTGTAACAAGACATTGTAAACATTCTGTCGAAACGGCATACTTTAATGTCACAGCTTAAGCTTTTTGCGTACCAAAAAAAAAAAAAAAAGAAAATAAGTTGTCCGTAAGTTGTGTAACGATGTCTATTTTAAAAGTCTGTTTTGAAAAACGAAGTGAAGTTCAAAATTAATTCAGACTTGGCCATTTTGAATTGAATTTGTTCAATTTCGGTTTATTTGGTTTAAAACTTTCAAGAGGCAAATAAATTTTGTTATTTGCTGTTTTTATAGCATTTTGTCATTTCGTGTGTAATTTCTACAATATCCATTTTCGACCCCATAAAGTCCATATATTCTGACTTCTTATGCATAGCCAAGTAGATTGAGCGATGTCTGTCTGTCCGTTTGTCCGTCCGTGTTAGTGTTAAAATCAAGTTTCTCTCGGAAAAAATAAAGGTGTCAATCGATCAGATATAGTGTCGAAAGAAGTGCTATTGGAAATCAGCATGATCGGTCCGTTTCCTTCGAGGCAGCAGGCAAACTACCACGCCTACTTCTAATTTTATCATGTCATTTGGGACAATAAGTCTTCAATCAAAAAGTAAATATATTGGGCGATAGAGAATTAAAAAATAAAAAAAAAAACACCAAATGAAAAAATTTGCGCTCACCTATATTTTCTGAGTTACGGTGCTCTGAAATTTTCAATTTTTTTTTAAATATCAATATAGGTATTATTTTAAAGCTTTAAAGAGATCTTTAAGGAAATACTAAAATTTTTTAAAAATGCTTAAGTCATTAAGATTCGATGGCATTTGTATATGCAGTACCAAATTTTTTTTTTGTAAAGTTTAAATCTTTGTCACCCCAATGTTTGCTCTTTAGATTGGACTTACTCTTTTTTTAAGAAATAAATAAATTCGGAATTAAAACCATTTCTAACGGAATTTGCGACATGTCTGAATAGGTTGTAAACGGATTTCGCAGAAACATTTCTCAGCAATTACCTTCTTGTGCATCGAAAAAATTGTTAAAGCATTTTGATTTTACAAAATAAACTTTTTTAACTGTAAATGAAATTTTTAATCTTTTAATCTACAAAGTGCAGTTATTTATAGAAATGATGTACATATGTGCTTATTTATGCACGTATGTCTGTATATAAATAAATTTAAAGAATATATATGTATATATATATATACATATATATATATATATATCTATTGTATATACTTATTTTAAGAGAACTTCTTGGTTTGCCCTTGTTGTTCTGTAAACATACATACATACATACGTATTTGTTTGTACACATGTATGCGTTTTAACTGCACAATGGAAAAAGTGTTGATGATGTTGGCTGCCAATCTTGTAAGATGTTGTAGACATCCTTGTTGATATGAATGTGCTCTGTTGCAGTTGTGTGTGTGTGTGTGTTTGTGTGGGGTTATGAAAGTGTGTTTTCATCGTGTTATAAAATGTTATTTTAGTGGTTTCTTCTATGTGTGTGTGTATTGCGAAACAGAGAAACAATTTAAAGTTGTACACATGAATAAACACAAACAAATGCAGGCTACTTTGAAAGCAGAACAAGCAACAAACAAAACACTAAAACAAATCCCAAGAATTTGCAAGTTTGTAAAAAAGTTTCCATTTGTGAATATGGGCTAAAGTACGAGTATAAAGTAAATTATGATTCACATAAAAAACACATGCATCTAAAAACACATGTATTTTAACAGTCGTACTAAAAACCAAAAAATAAAAAGGAATAAAGGATTCATGACATACTTTTGTTGCTTTATGCAGTGTTTTGTTTATTTTTTTTAGTTTCTTGTAATTTTTTATTTGCTAAACATAAACATTTGCTGGTTGCCATTCCATATGCTACATCTTTTGCCTCATTGCCTCGTGCAGAACCTTCTCAGAACAACTTCTTAAAGCTTAGTATTACTTTTCGACTTGAGCATCTATCTTAAATGGGCTAATGTTGTTTCCATTACTACCGTTTGGACTACAACTACGTCTGCAACTATAACTGTAACCACAACCACAACCACTACGTCTGCTTCTAGTATTTTTTCTATTAAATTTTCAGAAATATTGCTTCATCTTTTTCAAACAACAACAACTACTACCTCCCAGTTCTATTTGTGTATGTGTTAGTTTTTCGAATTCTATTTCCCAAACTGTATGTGTGTAAATTTTAAAGAGTACGATGCTGCCGCGACTCAAACCTAGCGAGGAAAAACGGAACGTAAGAAGAAAAGCGGGGAAACCTAAGATAATCCTTAAACAAAAACTTTATAATTTTCTAGGGTTTGCATTAAGTCACATTTGTTTAATCGCATATAAATCTGTATGTGTTGAATTTGTACGTACATATGTGTTTATATTTACACTTTTATGAAAATATTTTTTTTCTTTAGAATATCTATTTGGCGTTATAATATTATCTACACTATTTAGTGCTTGTTTAATGTTGTAGTATTTTGTGCTAAAAATGTATTGCAATAAAAAATAAGACGATTTAACAATATGACACATACCGGCCATACATTACACAAGTTCAGTTCTCAAGTCTGGCACTGCGTAAAGGAAACTTTTGACAACCACTTAATTAATTATTGTTTTTAACTCTTGAATCAAATTAACGTTTTCAACAAATGTACAATGTAAAATTTTACAATGTACATTTTTACAAATTGAGTAAATATCGAAATAGGTTTAATTTTTGCTCAGTTCTCTGCGTAATTAGCACAAACACTGCGCAGTGCCATACCTGAACACTGCACTTGTGTAGTGAATGGCCGGCATTACTTACTTTATTTGTTTCCAAAGTCAGCCAAGCCTGAAAAGAAAACAAAAAAACAAAAAAAAAACAAAAAAACCGTTTATTTATAACATTAACATTTTTCTTATATCTCACGTAATAAATTATTATTATTTTTAACTGACTTCAAAAAAGAAGCAGGTATCAACTCGTTGCTATTGTTTAATGTTTCTGCACCGATTTTGAAAATTTTTTGTAATTTAATAGACTAAACTTACGGATTGGTCCCGTTATAAAAACAGTTCATAATCTTAAAAATTAGAGGGTGTCCCATACAAATTACATATTTTTACGTGTATTATGTGTATTACTATAGCTCCCAATAACAAAAAGTAATAAAAAAATAAGAGTGTCCCCATACGGGACATAAATTGACCTACATGGGCCTATCATTTGAACTATTATAGAAAAACGCTTGAATATTACAGAGAATATCGATTACTAAGAACGTTACAATAACAATTAAAAATATTTAATGTTATAAGTTAAAGGGTTTCCATTAGTTAATGTAATTTGATATATGTGGCCAAACTTTTTAACCGTTGTAGACATACAGCTGAAATTTACATGAAACCTGTATTGATAACTCGGCCATAATAATACGCATAAAAATTGGAAATTAAAGGGTGTCCCAATAGTTGATGTGATTGGATGTACGTGGCCGAACTTTTACACCGCTATAGACTGAATTCTAAAACTTACCTGTATTGCTAAGCTAATTTGAATTTAGAAATTAAAGGGTGTTCCCCAAATTAATATAATTTGACCTATATGGCCGCATCTTTTGAACCGTTATATGCAAACATTTGAAAATTATACAGAATGACCACTTCTTTGTTTGGTATAATAAGAAGTATAAATATATTAAATTATGAATTTAATGTACTCTGATGTATATGGCCAAACTATTAAACCGTTATAGACAGACGGTTGGAATTTACAAAGAACCTGATTGTTACATCTACTACAAGAGCAAGTATATAATTTGAATTTTGAAATTAAAGGGTGGCCCTATAGTTGCTATAATGTTGCCAAACTGTTAAAAAGTTGAGTTTGGATTTGGAATATAAGGGTCTCCCGATAGTTACGAGGGCTGCTATATATATTTCTGGCCTGGCAACACTGAGTGCTGCCAAGTGCAATCTGACATTTCCATTGGAAAGTTTGTCATTTTTAAGCATAATCGTACTCAAAACGTTTTGACGTACGACCATTATTTGTGTTGTTTACAGTGACTTGAAAAAATTAATATAGAAAAAAATGGAATTGACTCGTGAACATTTTCGTGCCATCATTTTCACAACTTTCGACGTGGATTATCATGACAAGAGTGCATTGATGAACTTAAATCTTTGTATGGCGATGAAGCACCATCCTAAAGCACTATGAAAAATTGGTATAATGAATTTAATCGTGGCCGAAGCTCGCTCAAAGACGAATTCCGTGAAGGTCGTCCAAAAACGTCTGCCGTGCGTGAACTCATAATGCAAGATCGACATGCGACATACCAAGAGATAGAGACATCCTTGGACATTTCTTCCACCAGCATACATTCGATACTGCATGAACACCTGGCCGTAAAAAAGGTTTGTTCTCGTTGGATCCCGCACAATTTGAAAGTCGCTCAAAAAAAGGCTCGTGTCGTTTGGTGCAAAGAAATGTTGCAAAAATACGATTGCGGTGCTTCAAAAGACGTTTATAAAATCGTCACAGGTGACGAATCATGGATCTATGCGTATGAGCCCGAACGAAACAACAATCGACCGTGTGGGGCTTCAAAGACGAGCAAAATCCAACGAAAGTTGTTCGTGGAAGAAGCACTTCGAAGCAAATGGTCGCCTGTTTCTTGGGCAAAACTGGTCATGTGGCGACTGTTCCGCTTGAGCAACGTAGAACGGTCACTTCTGAGTGGTACACTAAAATTTGTTTGCCTGAAGTCATCGGAGAAATTCGAAAAACCAACAAGAGAAGATGAATCATTGTTCACCATGACAATGCGAGCTCTCACACATCGGCTCAAACCAAAGCGTTTTTGACCGGCCAAAACGTCGAATTAATGGGTCATCCGCCGTACAGCCCTGACTTTGCACCTAATGACTTCTTCTTGTTTCCGCACATCGAGAAAAAAATGCGTGGTCAACGATTTTCGTCGCCAGAAGAAGCTGTTGAAGTGTTCAAAAACCATGTTTTAGAGGTGTCTCAATCGGAGTGGAAAAAGTGCTTCGACAACTGGTTTGAGCGCATGCAAATGTGTATAAATCATGCTGGAGAATATTTTGAAAAACCATAAAACCATTTTTAATAATAATAAATCGCCTTTTCACTATTAGGCCAGAAATATATAGAGCAGCCCTCGTAATATTAATTGATGCATGTGGACATGCTCGTGAACCGACCGGTAAAATCTGTTTTGAAGTCGGGTTTTTTTGCAAGAATTATTTGAGTTACTTTGATTTGAAAAAAGCTCTAAAAAAGCTCCTGTGAAAGACAAGACATCAAATATTTTTTTTAATTTATTAGTAATAAAGACAACGTTCATAGGATTTCAAGTATACATAGTTTGTGGAAAGCTTTCTCTTATACTAAATTGTGCCAGTCCTTCCTTTCACAAGACAATTTCAAATTAAATGTATCTCAAAGTAAACAAATGTCGTACGCATTTATGTTTTTATCCTTTAAGTGACATGAGTTAATTAAAACATTTTTATTTTTGCAAAATTAAAACTTGGTTGAAATAATCTTGACGACGCTGTACTAAACATAGTGTTGCTCTGTAAAGTAAATCTTCTGGCCAAATATTTCTTGTTTCTTAATTTGAAATTAATTAGAGTGATCACATATATTGAATTGAATTGAATGTGGCAGACTGTATTTTGATATTTAAATTAAGATATTTAGAACGAAGAAAATCTTTGCTGGAGTGAATTATAATTCCTGATGCAAAAAATGAAATTAATTTTGGAAAGTCATTGGAATGAATATCAATTAAAAACAGTTACTTTGTATAAATAAAACAATATATAAATGTACATTATTTCTCCTCTAAGTAATTTATAAAATTACGAAACTTAAAAAGAACATTGTTATTTTAGAGTTTTTACACATTTTCTATCTATATAAGTTTTAAACAAAACAAACTACAAATCAGAAATATGTATTATTTATGAGTAGCAGCTTTTAAGAGAGCTGTAGAGTGTAGAGTATTATAAAATACTCCACTCAAATTCTTGATTTTAAAATGTAACGGCTTTTGGCTCTTCTGAGTGTTTTAATTAAATTAAAAATGATCTCGTTATGAACCAACTGACATGAAATAAAAAAGAAGAAAACAACAATTTACAAACAACCAACCCTCCCCACATGAATAAAGGGTCTAGACAGGGAATATGAAAAATCAACGCTTCCAGGCAGATGTGCAACTCGAGCAAACATAAACACACATATTGGTGTGGCGTTAATAATAATGAATAAAAATAAAATAAAAGAAAAAGAAAAAAATTGTTCATTGTGTTACCCTTCGCAACTAGAACTTCCATAAGTTTAAGGACACATCATAGACGCACACTCATGCATTCCTTATAAAAATAATATCCTTTTTCACTCAAATGAAAAATAATTTCTTGTTGTTGTATTTTCTTGTACATGCAACGTCAAGGGGTGTTTTCTTCCGCTATTATTACTGATTTTGGCATCATTGCCAGCGAAGCAACGGCTGTAGACGAAAAAACAACAACAACAATCACAAAAAAAAACATTAATAAAGGTGTTTGAGTATATTTGTGCCCTTAGTGAATTATTCTTTCGATTTGCGTGAACTGCACCCGGCCAACCACTAAAATGTTCTTTTTCTTTTACTAATGCTGCTGCCGTATTTTTACCACAGTTTTATTTTTTTAGAATTGTTGCTATAATTACTTGCATCCGAGAATTGCACGAAAGTTTTTGTTCTCTTTGATTGTGTGAATTTTATTTGAAAAATCCGTTGTGGAAATTGAATCAAAATAGAAAGAGAGCAAAATAACTCGCATGAATTTCCGTTAAAATTAAATTGTTTAAATGTATGTTATACATTGTTATTAATGCTTTTGTAGTTGAAGTTGAATTTGTTATTGTTATATTTTTATAAACTAACAACCCCACTTACTTACATCGTCTTTATGATTGAAATTATCATTATAATCATGATTGTGTATTTTTATTAAATTTTTGTTGATTTTTGAAAAAAGCTGGCGTCGGGTTGGTTGCAGCCACCAGCAAAATACACTAGAATGTCATGCAACCTGAACATTAAGTGGAATATAAAATGTTCTCGTGTTTGTCATTAGTGTAAAACGAATAACGAATATTGTAGAGGCACGTATGATTTTTACATTGATTCGTTCTTACGGATTGTATTTTAATTGAATCTTCATTTTTACGTGTTCGATTTTTTACTGCCTGTTTGTTTTGGTGACGATAATAATTTAATTTCCTTTGTAGTGTATTCGCATTTTCCAACATGAGAGATGATTTAAAAGTTCATTTGTTAATTTCAGAAACGTTTTAACAACTACTGAAGACGAAGCTGTAAAAATTGAATGGCGTTACTACTCACAACGGTAGAAGAAGAAGAAGAAATCTGAGCGAAACCCAGGACGTTTCATTAATTTTTTTAATATTTAATCAGTTTTATCAAATAACATAACATTTAATTCAATTAAAAACGTCATAGTAATTCGTAATTTCATGTAAAAATTGACCACTGAGCGAACATTTAACAACGTTAAAAGAAATACGTGTGTACATTTATTAAGATGCAGCTGTATTCGAAATTATTGAACTACATATTTCATTAAAAATACTTTTTGTTAAGTACGCAAAATATTTTCGCAAAATTTTATAAATACAATTAGAGAGAATTTTGTCATAAATCTTTACGCTGTAACGCAGTAAAAATGAGATTTTATGAAAACATTTCGTGGTAATTTTAATGCTGTTCTTTTGTTGACGAGGTAAAAAAAGCAATTCTTTAAAAGTGGATGTATTGTAGAGTTCTCAGTTGGCAGCTGCGATTTTTTTGCGCATCATAGTCTTCAAATGAATTCTATTGCCTCTGAAAGACAATTATCCGCTGTAGACACGGGTGCCGCAGAATTTTTTTTATTGACTTTAATAAATTATAAAAGTTTGCATTGTTAATTTAAAGCGTGTCGATATTCCAGTTTCTGCGAGTATCAGTATCATGTCGATGGATAACTAGTATTCAAGAAATCAATGTTGTCAAAAATTATAATAATATATATAACGGCTCTTCCAGCATTCGCTTACAAACCAAACTTTTTATGACTTTAATGTGTCCTGATATTGTAAGATATTCAAAAACAAATTTAAATATCCGTCGTTGTATAAGTGAAGTTAGTATGTGTGAGTCTCTCGACAAAATTTCTTAATTGCAGTAGCAATAGACCAACAGGACAAGATCGTAATATTCTTTTGATAAATTTGTTCTATAAAATGCCTCTCTTGGTTGTCGATAAAAATTGTTTATATTTGTGTGGTAAAAATACAATAAATATCAATCAGAACGTGACCAAAAACCTTGTTGCAGGGCTTAGTTAGAAAATATCCAAGGACATCCTCGAACCACATGCCCTTCACAATAGTATAAAATACATTGTGGTGATATTTTGGTTTTTATTGTTTTATTCGCAAACGTATAAAAAATTTAAATAAACTTCACATCCTTAAATGGACTTCATATTCTAATTGCACATAAAAAGCAAAATTTCTACAACTATTTGCTGATGTCGTACTTGAATTAAAAAACTAAGCTCTATTAAATGTAAAATTAATAACTCAGAGCCCGTTCTTGAATGAAGAGTTTTTTTTTAACATCGCTTTGAATTAATAAAATAAACACAGATTACTCAATTTTAATTGAAATAAAAGTTTTTAAAAATCAAATGAGACAAACTCTTAAATATAAAACTGTTGTATATCAGTGTTTGCCAGTTTTTTGTTTCCGATAATGATGGAACGAGATATGATTAACTTCAATTGTGCCTTATTGTTCTCTTTACTCCTACAAGTACTAATCCGCTTATTCGCCCATTTACACAAAGAATTCAAAATTCAGCGCAATATGGACCAACATAAAAAACAATTGACTAAATAATTAAGTGTCTATTGGTTTTTTTTTGTATCAAAGTTGTTCGCTAATTGTGTAGGTTTTTAATTTTGTTTTCTGCATTCATTCGGTTTAAGGTTTGTTTGAAAAATTGAATCAAGAAAAAAGTGCCAAAATAAGGCATTTACACTATGCAAATTTTGCATGAAACTTAAATACTTGAAACTTATATAAATAGAAAATTGAGAAAAAAACGCGTCAAAAAATTGCATAGTGTAAATCTAGACAAAGAGGTTCGCCAACATTTATCACCAAAAGGGATATTTTTATTTCTTTTTGTATTTTATCGCTTGCAATGAATGATTTAAGTACGGACGCGTAGTGAAAATTCAAAACAGGTTTTTTTAACGGTTATAATTATTTCGCATCATTTCTACTTTTTTTTTTATTAATGAGCAAAGCACAATTCTAAAAAAAAAGCAAATATGAGAATCTTTTGCGTACGTGTTGTCTGTCGTGTTTATTGGCTAAACACTGTTTCACTCTTCATGCAAGTGCTTTTGTGTTTGTGATTACATCTGCACAACAACTACTACAAAAATATTTTACTTTTGATTTTGGCAGTAACGCATTTTAAATAATCGAATTCAGATTAAATGTGATTTTTTAAATATAAATTCACCCAAATAACTTTAAGCAATCAGACACTTCGATTAAATTAGAAATCTTCTAGTTAACAAATCTATGAAAAAAAAAAATAATTTTTCTTATGAATGCTTTGAAGAGAACAAAATGATTGTTATAAATACCGCCTTATGTGAAATTATTGAGAGACAAAAGTAATTTTTGGCACAAAATTAATATTGATGTGTTCTCCCAATCTATCGAGATGTGACATTTAAATTGAACACTATCAGTCTAGTTTTAAAATAACTTTAAGTTAAATTGATTTTGATATCACTGAATAGTTAGTTGTTCTATTCAACCAATGATTAATTAAACTTTTCGTAAAAGTAACAAAACCTTTATATTCTTGAGCCACCCTAATAAACATTACCAAACATTCAAAATATACACGCATACAAGCGCTTATATTTTCCAAGAATATTTTTTAAATATTTATTAAGTTTTCAGAACAAATTATACAGGATGATATCAGCCGGATACCGTTTTTTTCATAATATTCAAACAACAAACCTTGAGTTAATAAATAAATTTAAATATAAAGAAAAAGAAAAACTTTTGCCAGTCTATTGAAGTTTTTGTTTCTTCTTTTGTCGTGAATAATTTCCGGTGATCCCTTTTTAATGTACAAAGAATATTGGAGTCCTTAAATTTGAAACATACGTATTATTAATAGCTGTTTGTTCGGGTGTGTGCTTTTTATGTTTTCTTTTATAGTCTTGTCTTTGTCAGCTCAGTCTGTTAGTATTTGTTGTACCTCTCTCTCTCTCTCTGTGTGATACTCGACTGTTACTCTTTATTATGATTATTATGTAAGTATATCCTTTCATTGTTGTTGTTCTGTGTAGTGTTGCATGTGTGTCTTGCTAAAAGGGGCAGTTTTTTGCCGATCATATTTTCCTTTTTTTAACAAAAAAAAAAAGGAAAAACGTTTTAGAAAGAGTTCGTGGCGTTGGCGTGTGCCTGCTCTTTGTTCCTTTTCGTGTTTTTGCTTTTCGTTCTTTTATATTCTTTTGTTAAAATGTGTTTAGCTTGCGCTCTAGCGCTTTTCAGATGTCAGTTGGCTTGATAAATGAGATTGCAAATTTGCTCAACACAACCGTTAATAGTTTGGCTTTTGTTTTAAAATAGTTCGTGTGTTGGTAGTTTATATTTTGGGCTGCTACTAAAATTGGTGGTGGTGAGTGTTCTATCAACTGTAACGGCATAAGGTTATCAAGTAGTTTTTCCTACTAACGCCAACGTACTTTAACACATATAGTTTTTTTAACCGAAATGAAAACTCAAAATGTTTAATGTCAACGAATGTGTTGCATGAATATTATGGCCCACAAGCGAAATGTTGTATGTTACGTTGAGAATAATGGCTCGTGCTAACGTTATGCCCAAATAAAAATAAAAATGTTAACAGTTAAAAAGATAGCCACAGTTTTTTTTAAGTTGATTTACTGCCCGGGTTCGTAATAACAAAAAAAAAAACTATTAAAATAATAAAAAAAATGTTTATCAGCTAACTTTTAATGTTTTGGATTTTCGAATGGCCTCATGTAGATAAAAAATAAGTTGCTTGTGAAAGACCTCTCGAAAAAAGCCAATTTGATCAAATTTAATGCTCTTGCTGCGTACATGGATATTTGTAAGGCAAAAATCCTAAAAAACTCACTCACAATAGTTTATGGATATGAAGGTCGTTACCGGTCAAAACTATTTGAATTTGTTGGCCAATAATGTTGAATCAAAATACTGTTATTTTAATTTAAAAACCTGACAAAAATTTTAAATTTTAAATTACAGTGAACAATCTGCTTGATTTAAATTAAGTTGTAACCATATTCCACGCAGAAAGAAAGTTGTTGCTTAATAACTTCTAAATAATTCTGACGTTAAGAATTGGACAGTTAAAAGTACGTTGAAGCGGTAGCCCTTAGCTGACGGTTAGCTCTTAAGTATACCATAGGAATCTGAATTAATATCCTCTGGTAAAGGCGATCGAAAGTAAAGTTCAATTTTGTTAGTTGGGTGCAGCGAATCACCCTAAGCTACGCTGATACAATATATGTCAAAAGATGCACAGTCAATGGTAGCTTTTTCGGTGGTTTGTGATTTTTAAAGACCACTTCAATTTAAAAAAAATTTTGTGTGGAGTTGGACAAAGATAAACTTGAACGGACATGACGGTCTTCCAAATCTATTGTTTAAAGATTTGTAGACTTCACTATTGTTATCCAGGCTATGACCGCGGAAACTAGAGAGAACCGATCGGGACAGTTTATTTCTAAGGTACCCACATTTAAAGAATCGAAACAAGTCCTGTACTTATTGTTATCAGCAAAGTTGTTGCGATGCTGTACAAAAAGAAGCTTTTTTCAGGCCTGAACTAGGACACACACTCTGCAGGGAAATATGGACCTGGGTAAAACTTCTGTAGCTTAAACTGATTTGTTCAAGTGACTGGACCCAGTACAGCCTTCGAACATCACGTGATTGAGGCAATTGAATGTAACTGATAGATACTTAAAAGGAAGAAATACGATTATTATCAACTAAATGTTGTTGTTGATCCTTGTAATCTTTAAAATCTGTAATTGATGTGAGACAATAGCGATAAGGGGGAAGTTTACTGATAGATAACCTTTTGCCTTGTCTCATTGACAACAAAATTCTATTGCTGCTTAAAAAGTTTAGTAATAGTTTTGATTCTTTTAATTCCGACATTTAGCCATAATGTTGAATTTCAAACTGCGAGGGAGTAAACATGTAGATTTTTTTAAAATAGTATCAGCATCACTATTAAAGCGATCTAATTTTAACGAAACAAAAATTCGTCATTGTGCAGCGTAAATTCATTAAAAACATACAGTTTGTATAATTAAGTGAAAAAAATAATAATAAATTCAAGGTAATTCTGCATTTCCATTCGAAGCAAAACACACTGTTACAATTTATGAAATTCTAATCTTTTTTATTATAGACATCATATTATTTGTGAAAGTGGGCGTAAAGAGGAGTAGATTCGTAAGGATGCATAAATAAACGAACATACAAATAGATAAAAATTTAAATAAAAAGTTGAATAAAGACGTATGAAAGAAATGAAAATCTATTAAAATTTTGTTGATTCAAGATGGTTCAAGGTTGCTGTAACAGGATGTTCATACATCTGTGTGTGAGTGTGTATGTTTGTCAATGTTTGTATTTTAATGTTTTATATATGATACACATACATACACAGAGTGACAAATTGTTTTCGAATAACCTTAGGTTATGTTGATATTTATGTGTTGTTATGTTTATCAAAGCGGACTTAGATTGCAAAAACGGAACAAATATTGAAGAGAGACGAGGTTTACATAACGATTAAAAACAAAAAGAGTTATTGTGGGTTTGGAACAAAGAACACACACAAGTAATATAAAGTATGTTGCCTACAGGCAATAAAAGGACATAAACAGTTTTTAATGGATGAAGAAAATGTTATTCTTAAACCAAACAGTGGGAATGAGTAAAATTACCCTGTTTTTGATTGCATTTATTTTGCATCATTATGTTTTCTATTCTTTGTTAATTTATTTATTTTCATTTTATGTTTATTTTTGTTTTATGGAGTTGTAACTTGAGTTCTGTGCATAATTAGGTCAATTTGTTTTAAGTTTTTATCCCGCTCCGTACACTTTAACAAAACACAAGAACAAGAGTTAATTTTTATACTCTTCACCACAAAACTGGGAAAACGGGTATAACTAAGTTTGTCCTTTTGTTTGTAATTTCTACAATATCCATTTTCGACCCCATGTTCTCCGAGTTACACGCCTCTGAAATTTTCAAATTTTTCAAAATATCAATATGGATATCATTTTAAAGCTTTTGAAGTGATCTTTAAGGAAATACTAAAATTTGTGAAAATTGCTTAACCCATTAAGAGCCGATGTCACATTATTGGAAAACTTTAGAAAAAATAAATAATGTTTTTTTCCTTATAATGTTTTCGACTCCAACAGAACAAAAAAAAAACATGAAATAAAATTAATTACATAACATAAATTTTCACGCAGATCTATTTAACAGATTCGTTCCTTAAAGTTCGGATTGATTCGTTTTTTATACACTTAACCGGGGTGTGTTTTAATACTATTTCATCACATTTAAAATAATCAAGCGTGTTCTTGTTTATAACAATGTAAATTTATATATATTTATTTATGTATTTACCTCTTTTTTTGCTTGACCTTTCAAACTACTGTCAATATTATTTCTTATTATTTCTTAAAACTATGGTAAATTAAAAAAAATATATATATATATATTTTTTAATTTTCTTGAGTGTAAGTTAATTGCTATTGCACATTGTTTTAGCGTGGTCTGTTTATGACTTTGCACATTTATTGTAATAAATAAATTTGCGACAGGTAATATTTCCTTAAAGTTGGGTTTGTTTCTCTTTTGTATTCATCCGCACTAGAGGTTTCTAGCGCAGCAACATAAAATATTTTAGAATTTAATTAAAGACTTCTCTGATGCTGTTCGTTCTATAAAAAAACAAATAAAAATTTTTGTGTGGTTTTTTTCTACAAAATGAAATCCAGGAGCAAGTATTAGCCACCAGTTTGGTTTAAGTCATGCAACTAAAACAATGCTAAACGCCAACCACCTGTTAGCATTAAAGTTAAAATATTTATACAAATTTAAGGAATTTAACAGCGTTTATAGGGATTTATTTATAACCCTACCAAATGTTTAATCAATAACTGATTTCATCAATAATTAAAAAGATGAAAAGTCGTCATCTGATATGACGATGTTATGTTTACTGCGAAAATTCTTCCCATAATGGCGACTGGAAAGACTGGTCCAAAAGAATTAAATGGTCAAAAAATTCATAGTGTAAAGTATAACTCCAGAAGATGCACGGCGTAGATTTTTTAGTTAGTGTTCTTCTTCTGAAAGCTAGTCGTCTTTCTGTTTTAAAACAGACTTATTTGTATTCTGTAGAGCTAGGCGCAGGCAGTCCTGCGTTTTCTTATACCATAGACTAGAGTGAGTGGAGTCTCGCAAACCTAACAGGACGTGTAGATATGGGCGGACGCAGCGCTTGCTCCTTTAGCATAAGGACCACAGCTAGGCACCATCGGAATGATTATTAAAGGCTCGATTATTGTTACTTAATTTTCTCAATTATTACTAAGAAACAGAGCGCATCAGAGGTCATCAGGCTTCAAAAACCTCCTTTCGCAATTACAACAAATGTAAATGCAATTAAACAAATGTAATAGTTTAGTTTTCTCAGTTTAGATTTGGCTAAATCTGCCCAGGTCCGTTTTAGTGTGTCAACACGAAAGAAGTTCCGAAATAGAATTTAAGAAAATTGCAGAAACAGAAATTGCATGTGCGAGCAGGGACTTAACTAATACATGTATATCAAGCTAACATTTCAAACAGGGGTTCATTGCTTTTTTCCTCCAAGAATGATCTTTTCTTTCACTTCATATAAATTTAAATAAAGCGGTTTTGGTCTAATCAGAAATAATAAAAACTTTCGTTTCATGCGCATTTTTCTTAAAAAGAAAATGTAAAAAGTGAATTGCAAATGAAATATTTAAAAAATATAACACTTCCTAAATTGAAAGAAAATCAAAACCTATTCCAATATACTCAAAAAATTTCTATTTAAATACGAATAATAAAATAGCGGTTGTATTTAATTCACCGAAAATGTCCATATAAAGTTACATGAAGAATACTTTGGAAATCTCTTTTTTTTACTTAAAGAAATTTTTTCTATTGTGTTAAAGAATATCATCGTACGATTTTTAGTATTTAGCTCAAATCTTTATAAAGTAAAATTTTACTTTTCATTTCATGTTTACTTTTTTGATTATAAACTGACGTCACTCTTCAAAATAACATTTAAGTCCACCAAGGCCAAAGTTAAGTTATTGCTAATATTGTATTCCTAACATTCAAATGCTTAGTGGTCTCAAAAGTTTATCATTGCAGTTCGAAATAGGAGTATTTTATACTCGAAAATAAACAGCTAAAGTCGATATTGTCTAATCTTAAGCAATGAGTTTTAGTTTAAAATTCTGTTGAACACTTTCCAAAAATGGGTTCAGTTGTTTTTGCTTGTGGGTACATAATATTCGATGTACGGATGGTGGGCAGAATCTATTGTAGGAAATTGATTTCTTGAATTAAATTTTAAAAGATTTTAAAACAATATTTAAATTCAGTACTTTTGAACTTTGAACGTTTTTATTTCTTTGTGAAACTTTTTAAGATTCATAAATCCTCTTTTTAAGTTTGCAGACCGTTTTATATTCTTTAGTTTATAAATTTTTTATCTTAAGAAATTAATGATACGGGCATGACCGACTGCAGCGTACAATCGAACGGGTGGAATTTCTGCCAAAGTGGATGTTCACCATAATTTCCGTAATACTCGAATATATTTTAAACAAGTAATTTTTCTGAACAAAAACATTTTAATTTTTTTTAGAGCACAATTCACGGAAAGATTTTGGCCAATATGTATTTTGTGACCATAAATCATTATTTTCATTTACTGTAGCTGCAATAATTTTTATGGTTTATTTGTTCCTTTTTTTGTATATTTTCTTTGTCTTTGTCTCTTTCCTTTGTTTTTACTTTTGCTGAGAGAAAAATGTGCAACAATTTTAGTATAAAATACTTGGGGTGCTGCATCAACATTTACCCTGTTGTATGCATCCACTACAACTATATTTGGTCGTTTCCACTTCCGGCACTATTTTTGTGTGTTTATGGTGGGTGTTAAAGTGGCATTCTTTTATGGCTTTGCATTGTAAAGCATATGCTTCGAATTTGCAACCGACAGTATTCGAAAACATTTAAAGCATTTTTGCAACACGTTTTGTAAATGGATACGGGTATTGTAAAATAAGAATTTTAAATTATACAACAACAAAAAATAATAATAATAATTTTTTGTCCAAGTATTATTTCATTCGGAAATCTTTGTACCTCTAAAGCAAATAATTACTTGTAAGATTAATTACAAATGTTTTATTTAATATAAACAAATGCATTTGCAAATATTTTATAAAATAAAATTTGGATTAAATTGATCCAAACAAAATTTAATTTCAACAACATCCGGATATGAAAAGCTTTTGTACACACAATGTTAATTACACTTAAAGCTTATTTGTTCACATATGCACACAAACTCTCTGTTGGCCAATAGTTTAAGAAGGCTTTTGTTCTTTGCAGATTATTTAAATGAGTAGAAAATAAAATTTAATCCAAAAGGTAAACCAAGGAAATTGTATTCGTTCGTAGCACATGCTTGTATTTCAAGTGAATGTTTCGTCTGAAATTAAAGAGACAGGGGCAGTTTAAGCAAAACTTGTTTTAAACAAATTCTGTAAATATTTTATAAATTTTTGTTCAACACAGCCAACAGTCAACACAAACCTAACCTCACACCCACATCTACGTTAACATTTTTGAAAATTAATAAGAACCCAATAGATGTTGTCTTCACAAGTGCAGAATTTAATAAAACTACAACTTATTTGAGTGAATAAAAAAAAAATAATAATAATAATAATGAATCAAAAAAAGTAAATGGGAATATTTTATGTTCAATTAGTACCTATTTTTCTGGAGTCCACAAACCGCAGGAAGTAAATGCTTAAAAATTACACGCTCGAATATTGAACCTCAGTGGTTTCGAAAGTAAATATAATCGTGTAAATGATCCAGCAAAAGCGGCTAAAACAACGGATATTCCGAGTGGTTTTACAATGAAAAATGTCTAGAGTGTGAAATCGGTCATTGATTCAGGAAACAAAGAAAAAGATTTGTAAAATATAATTCAATATTCTGCCAATTGAGCGAAAAAGCTAAGAAAATCCACTCTTATAAAGCAAACTTATTTAACACAATATGACCTTCAAATTTCTGACAACTCTTTCCTCCTTCAGCTCTTGTTCACAGAACGTCACGAAAAAAAAGAAGTAAGATTGATATATTTGGCTGGGCCAATTATTTTTTTAACAATACAGCTTTTTTGCAGGAATATTTAAGTAAATGAAGATATTAAGGTTGAACTTAAATCACTGCTCACTTTGGGGTCTGCCCTGTCTACACTATATTTGGCCTAGATTATCTTGCCTCTTATGACGATTTTTTATAAATATTTATTGAAGCACCAAACATAAAACAGTTGGCTCAATAGAAACCTTTGGTTGTTGGGGTCTATTTGCCCCCTTCTTACACAACGGTCATCCTTAGAGGAGCGTTAGTAGAATGGTTTTGTTAGTTCGGTTATTTACCCCAAAGGCTCTCAGTTATTTTTCGCGTATATTAAGTTTTGAAAAATTTTCAAATTTTTTATTGCAAATTCTTTGAACAAAGTTAAACTTTTTGGTGAAATTTTAATGTAAACGATTCCATGTTCAATTTTTTGCCATTCTAGAGTTTTATATCTAAATTTTCGGTTTTTAATAAAATTTAAAATTTTTTCAGACGGGTCGAAAATGAATGTTGAAAACTTATATGTACTTACTACACATGCGGTGAAGGAAAACACTCAAACTTAATAATGACGAATCGCATTTGGAGGTCCTTACAAAACGTTAGTTTATGCAGGCCAATTAAAGTAGGACAATTGCGTGTAATTAACTAAGCAGGCTCTGAACTAAAATAAAAAAATTTTATCGAAGGTTTGTTTGTATTTGTAATGACTTGTTGACCTTCCCTCGTCAATAAAACAATTTGCGAATCTGCAACAGAACTTTGTTTGCATAATAAACAGAAATGGATACTTGAAATTAGCTGAAACTTTAGTGCGTTTCAGGCAAAACGTAGGAAATTTAGTTTTCGTTGTTCTGTTATCATGCCATCGCGTACTCATATCTCAAATGCAGAAGGCGAAACTCAAGATTTTCATTATCGTCATCTAAAAAATAAAATATATATATAAATATTTTACTTTTTGGTTGGTTATTTACATTCACTTTTAGTTTACAGATTGAAAAGTAATTTTGTATTTTTTTTTTTATTAGTTTCATAATTTAGAAAAATACGAAGAGACAAAAACAAAAAGAAAAAGGAAAATAAAATAAAATAATATTTTACTAAAAGGGAGACCGCAACGTCAAATGTAAAAGTTTTGAGATAAACTTGACGGCCCAAGTCAAAGTGTTTTGAAGATGTGCAGGGGCGGGTAATGGTTGCAAGAATAAACTTTGTAATTTAAGTAAATAAGTTTGTTTAAGTTTCATCTTTTTATAAAACATACACACATTAAAAAAAACAATAATAAAAGTTTCCTTTTAAGCAAAATGCATAAATACTCGTTCTCATCTTCTTACAGGAGATTATTTTTGTGAGATTACTCTTTCTGTCTTCTTGTACACGTAAATGGTTGTTTGCAGTGGTTTTTAAGTAAATGACAACATTTTTAGTTTTTCGCCTAAAGTTTTATTTTCTAATAATCAAATGGTTCTCAAGCTTTGAGGGTAATCTTATTTAGATTAAACTTCAATTTGGATTGAGAAGTGCTTAATTGTTTTGTTTCTTTTCAAAATGTCTTTTTCCCTCAAGAATGCAAAATTTCAATTAAAAATTCATTCATTCATGAAACTTGCTTTTTTATTTTATTGTTGATTGTTGTAGACTTGAATCTAAATAATAATTCTCTAGATAATTGTTTTTTTTTTCGTATTGTTATGGTTGTTGTAAATATAAAATACAGACGCTAGTAATGTCACACTGCAGCCATCAATTCCGTTATCTAATTTGCCATTAAATCTAATTAAAACAAAATTTTAATTAAAAATTTCAATGCCATTAACAGATCCCGAGAGTTTACTGAAAACCTGAGTATACATTGGTTGCCATTTCGGTTGTTCTTTTTTTTCTTTTTTAATTTAATTTTTGTTGTGTATTAAAAAACTATAAATTTTTATTTATGTTGTTTTCATTTCGTTCTATCTCTCTATTGATATCATTTCTATTTTATTAGAATTCGTTAAAATAATTAAATTTTGTTTTTAAAACTTTTATTTGCTGCATTGCTTCCTTTTAACTAATGTTTTTGACCATTCTCATTCATCTGTAACTTTAGACAAAAAATTTTTTTTTTTAGTTTTATACTTTTATAATGAAAAAAGAAAAAGTATTTTCATTACTTATGTATGTTTATGGAAATGTGTGTGTCTTTGTAAAAGTTTAAACTTTTTCTATGTTTTCTATCAGTTCTCTGTTACCGGTATCAAATCAGAAATTTATATATTTTTTTTCTTTATTCGAATCAATTCGAGGAAAGGAAAAAGATCAACTTACTTGTAATGATAGACTTTTACTATATAACTAAACAAACCCTTAAATTTGAAAAATATCATTTAAAACATGCCAGTTTAATGTGGCGACAATACGAGATGCACTGATAAGATGAAAATTTTAATTCTGTAGCAACGGGTTTATAAATAAAGCGAACTGTTTTAAAATGTAAATTTTTAATTTTTCCTTTTTTTAACTTTTCCTCTTACTCGTATAACAAAGTTCATCGCATATTTGAAAGTTTTTCTTTTCTTTTTTATGGTATCAAAAATAACTATTTTCCTATTTTACGGTTTTCCGCATTGTAACTGGTTGTTGTAAAAAAATGTTGTTGTTTCGAATAAAAAAGTTCATGGCATCCATTGAATTGGAGTAACATTTTCTAGATATAAGTTCCTCTTTCAACTTATCAAAGTTAACTTGAAAAAAAGAAAAGATATCTTCAATCAGTTTTATTGATATTATTATTCAAACATGAGCACAATGTCAAATACACAAAGAGATGATGTGGCTGAAAAAATTATTTTACAAATTTATAAAACAGTCATGTAAAGAAAATTCTTTAAGGGATGTGAGTTAAACAGTGTTTTTCAATAGGAGAAGTAAGATTTTAATACTTATCAATTTATTTATGCATTTAATAGTATAGCCAGAGTCTTCGCTAATATGATCTAGTGATTCTAAAGACAGATATGAAATATCGCAAAATGTAACATTAAATAATCTTTCAAAATGAAAAATTTATTATTCGGAATCTTTTAAAATTTAATTAATTTACTTTATTCGTGCTTGATTCCTTCAAATATAAATATTTCATGATATTCTCATGAAATATTTATTATTTTAAAGTAAACTACAAAATGAAATGTATTACTGCGGGAAAGCATATCCATATGGCCATTTCACTACTGCTCAAATAGCTCATCAGTGGATTTTACCCAAATTTTGTATAGAAAAACAGAAAGTCTTATATCAAAAGTCAAATTGATTAAATGAGAACTCCATTGAATCAATAAGACAGAAGACAATAATAAGCAAGGTGCACATGCAAATATATCAAAATGAAAAATTTATTATTCGGAATCTTTTAAAATTTAATTAATTTACTTAATTTTAATAAAAATTGTTTTTCAATTTTTATTTTTTCATTGAATCTTTCAAATACATATGAATGGTTCCCAATGGGATCCCTTATGTAGAAAAATGAAAGAAAAAATAAAAATAGTAACTAAATGTTTGCTGTGTTTTTGTGTAGAACTTTTTTGAGTTGTTATTGTCTTCTGTCTTATTGATTCAATGGAGTTGTCATTTAATCAATTTGACTTTTGATATAAGACTTTCTGTTTTTCTATACAAAATTTGGGTAAAATCCACTGATGAGCTATTTGAGCAGTAGTGAAATGGCCATATGGATATGCTTTCCCGCAGTAATACATTTCATTTTGTAGTTTAGTTTAAAATAATAAATATTTCATGAGAATATCATGAAATATTTATATTTGAAGGAATCAAGCACGAATAAAGTAAATTAATTAAATTAAATAATCTTGCTCTTGTTAGATTTTAACTATGATCCAAATAAAGTGTTATGCATTCCGCAATATGATTTTACAAGAACGTTGCTTTGAACTTTGGAAACTTCCAATGATTTGAATAATTTACCACTAGACGTAAATGATTACTAAATATGTAGTTCCCTTATTAAAGATGAACCTATTTTTGCGCCTTTAAATTTTGCTGCCATTTTTCTATAATTTCTTATCTGTAGCGAATGAAAAGTGAAATGCTTTTAAGATTTTATTATTTTCCAATAATTTTTGAATTGAAAATATGATTTGTGTAAAATCAACTTTATATAAATAAACAAAAAAAAAAGTCTAACCGGAAAGTTAAGTTATTTGTAAATTGTTGCTTTAAAGTTCAATGAGTTTTTTAAAACATTAACAAATGATTGGATTTAAAAAAAATATACAGTCTCTTTAAAATTTTTACATCCTCGTAATTGAGTAAAATAACTTCTTCCTTTTTGAACATTCTTCTAAAGAGTGCGTAGAAACCGGCAGCAACAAGGTACAATACCAAAAAATTTTCATGTAATAACTATATGATGAGATATTTTCTTAATTCCGCTGTGTTAAATTATATTTTTTTAATAATATAAAAAAATTGATTTCTCTGTAAAAAAACTGCTTTCATCTAAAAATTAATATTATTAATTAAATGTTAAATTTCAAAAAGGACACATATCTAAATAGCTTAAAAATCCAATCAAAGGTGACATGTAAAGCTGTTTAAATTTGAGCTGATAAAAAATTAAAAAAAAAAAGAAATGTGTGTGCGAAGTTCAGTTTATTTCAACACTAAATGAAAATAACAAAATAGGCAAACTATGTTCAAAACTATGTCAAAAAATGCTTATGTCAGTAATTCTACTTACCAACCACAAATTTGTACTGTATCACTTTTGTAAAGAAAATCTGATATTCCACAGTACCGAAATAAAAATAAAAAAGATCGAAAACAAAAAATATTTATTCAATTTTTAACTAAGACTTAACTAACTAATTTTTCCTGCAGTTCAATGTCATAATTCACACATCATCCCATTTGTCTAACACTCAACTTTCTTTATTCAGTTATAAAATTTATTCGTTCTCATCGGCAATCTCTTTAGTGCAAAAGAGAAAATATATTTGTGCATGAAGTTAATGAGCACCGCAGTCAGAATTGTGTATTTGTTTTAAGTCCCTCCTTTATGTTTTGGTGCAGACATACACGGAGCTTCCAGCAATCAGTCTAGATACAAAGACTTTGGAGCTGTCGTAACGAGCTGTCGAAGGAGATTTTATTAGTTGTCAGTTCTATGGCATTAATAGACTCACAGATAACGATGACGCTCGTTTTTTTTCTTCCTTTTTTTTGGATTATGGTCACAAAAATAATACTCAAGAAATACATATTCCGAAATCAATTTTTTTTATCTAAATATCCTAAAGATTTATTTGTTTTTACTATTTTCTTTTTTTAAAAAAGAACTTCATAAAGAAATTAAGGATAATAAATTTCACGCCATTTTCAATAAAATTTGAGAACATATAATAATATTACCATATTTTCTTTGTTTTAATTTTTAAAATACAAGTGAGAAGTTCTTAAATTCCGTATAATTGTGTTACTCAATACATCAGTAGCGAAAGGGATAGGAAAAATTGCATGATAGAAAATTTTACGAGATTAAAAGAAATTTTTTTTATCAAATATTTATTTATTGGTCTAATATTTATTTAAAATAAATGCAAACAGAGAACTTGTTAAATCTGTCAGGGTAGTAGTGATCGGGCTGATCGTTAAGAAGTTAAAAGTGGAATGTATATGTAAATGTCTAAAACATGGGACACACAAATTACACTGACTGTAGAAATTTTAAACTTTTCATTTTCTTCTATGGCAATTTGAAGTTAAGTTTTAAATTTTTAAATTTGGCACACTTTGATGAACTTTAAATTTAAAAGTATGGAAGGATTGATTTTAGCATTCTGTAAAATAGTCACAAGGACGAAATTGTACTATCACCAATTTCACTGTTTTATTTTTAATTAACATATTGATTATTTTCACGTTGAAAGGTGAAATAATGGAAAACAACAATGGTCCACTAAGTTTTTCGATAGCAATTATTTTCATTTGACTCGGTGAATATCTGCCGATTAAGATTAAGTTGATATTTTTATTTGTTGTTGTTGTATACTTCTTTAATAATTTAAATCAAAACCAATAGGCGCTTGTAGTTGGTGGGAAAATAATGAAAATTTATCTGTATTATGGATACGTGAACCAGCCATATTAAGGAATAAATTAAGTGACAGACAAGCTATCACTTTAATTACACCTTTTTTTCTTAGCACATGATTCTTTTCCTCCGCGATATTTTTTGAAATGCAGCTTAAGAACTTCATTTAAAGCATTTACAAAAGTAAAATTAAAAATTGAATCAAAATAATTTACTTTATTCTCTCTTATTATTTATTTTCGGTTTATTTAAATTAACGATTATTTAAATTTGTTTTTTTTTAAACCAAAGAAAAACATAAATATTTATTTGGACACTCTCACTGTTGTTTTTATTACAGTTTTAAATTCTGTGTTTAATTGATTTAGTTTAACTAATTACTAAAAACTTAAAATAATAAAAAATTTACAAGATTTTGTTTTTTGAAACCATTTAATTTTCCAAAAATTACAAATTAATCGAATAATCGAATAAAATGTTTTAAATCCCAACCTCTACTAATTGTAAGCGCGACAAATTGACTAAGACAGCATCATTTGAATACCTAAGGAGAATTTCGCTTAAGCGTTTTTCTCTTTCTATTTTTTATTAAAATTTTTTTTTTTAATTAAAAAGTTAAAAAACACTCAAAAAAGATATTAATAATAAAAAGAGTATTATAAATCCCACGAACTTATTCATGAGAACGCGTTTCGTTTCTATTTTGGGGTTTTTAAAACATTCCCCGTTGTTGTGGTATTTAAAATTAAATGAAGAAATCAGTTTTCATTTTCTTAAAAATTCTTTGTGTCAAATAGTATCTGTTACAGAAAGGAGGAAAAAAATAGTTCTTAACATTTTTAATTTTTTGCGTTGTTGTTACATTTCTGCTGTTCTCTGAAATTTTTGTTGTCTTTTTTCATTTTGTTAAAACTTTGTGTTCATTAACAGCAAATGGTTGGGAAAAATAAAGCCTCAGAGTGTCGTAAGAAAAAAGGTGTTGAAGTCGTATTAAAAAAGTGTATTTAAAAAAATAGTTGAAAAGTAAAGAATGAACTCTCTAAATAAAAAGTGGAAAGTTTAAACTGGCAAAATGAAAATTACGAAAAAAAGGGAAAATGTTGAAAATATGCCTGTGTAAAAGTTTTGTTAGCTGGCAATAGGTGCATATTAATGCATTTTAATATTATGTGGGTTTTTTTTAAACACCTTTTACGCTTCTTAATGCATGTGGCATATAAAATAACGTAGCACGGACAAACAAACTTAAACCTTGTATTTGTTTGTGTTTGATGGTATGCAGGTCGTTTAAGGATTGAGTAAGCAACAAATTAAGTAGACATGCCACTATGCTTTTTAATAAACATATGTATTAATTTGTCCATCAATGACATTGTTGTGCACGTGCCACGCATGTGTCACTCTTTACAGCGTAACCATGACCGTATGCATCGTATGTAAGCAAAATGTTTTGAAGCAGAAAGTATTTTTGTTACGCTCTCTTTGTTTGCCGTCATCATTATTATTACCATTATGGTTACAACCTTCTTGTTTATACTTTAAGCTAAATCCTTTATTTAAATTGTGCCAGCTAGTCAGTCAGTTAGTCTGTCAGTGTAAAATAGTCAGTTTGCATCTCTAAAATTTGACTATTTGCCAGCATTAGAAACGTGCACGTAATATAGTTTCAGGTGTGAAATGTTAGCCAAAGAACCCTCATGTTGGTGACTCACTAGCAAATGAATTTCTATACATTTTATTTGTGTCGTAAATAGGCAACGGCTGCTATTGTGTGGCGACAACCTGTGGATTTATTTAGGATATGGAAAAACCAAATAACTCTATTTTTATTTAAATACTAGTTAAATCATTTAGATACCGCTTTTGTCAAATCTCCAACATACGCCTACTGCTGGGCCGATAATTGTTAAAGTCAATAAAGACATTCTTTTGTTCATTCATATCGAATGATAAATTTGTACCTGTTGTTAAATGTTGTAAAAATAGAAATTTTGTATTCAATATTTCATTACAACAATATTATTATTAAAAGTTTTCTTTTTTCATTTGCATGTGTGTAATTGTTGTTGTATGAATGATACTGGTGGTTAGATGTCCCTTATTAATCTATGATTTAATATTAATTGCTTCCGTTTTGGAATAAAATTTTCTTTTTCATATCTGGCCTTAAATAGCACGAATAAAATAAATTTTCTTTGCTTTTTGTTCGTTTTTTATCTACAATTTGTAATACCAAAAAAGCTTTGCTAATACAATTTTTTATTGCAGACCCTTTTTTGTGGAACAGAAGAATCAACAAACATACATATGTTGCATGCTAAAGATATTTAGTTGGTTTAAATCTTTTTCGTATTTGCTGCGAAAAAAAAACTGCAATCACATTTTTATTATCACAGTATTTTTTTATTTTTTACTGTTCACCATTTTGAACCAAATATTAGATTTGCTCTAAATGTTTGTAACAAAAAGTAGAAAAATAAAAAGAGTTAATGTCTGGCCAGTAATGAGTGAAAGTATGTGAATAACTTTTATTTTATGTGATTTATATTATACGAGTCCTTTTAGTAATCTGTGTTTTAATCCTTAGTCAAAATTATTTTATATTACTGCATTTCGCCATATATCAATCAGCTCTAGACATTCGTTATATTTTCTAATCATCTGATGCAAAAATCTTTTCAGTGTGTAGTATTAATGAAAGTCAACTATGCTCAGCATTAAATGCGCAAATAGGATACATATTCCATTTGGATTTGGGGATAAATCTTTATTACTTTTTCAAATCTTTTTACCGCAACACGTTCAATAAAAGCAACAGCCGGATATAAACAGTAGAGTCAACATTTTAAAAATTAAGAAAAATTCTTTCCGTTTTTGTTTAAGGACACTTTAAACTATCACATAAGCAATACAAAATGTAAAAGGACATTGAAAGAAAATACAAATAAAAATTTTACAAAAAGTATCAAAAATTTGATTTTGTTTAAATAAAACCAGGTATTCAGGCAGTATTCGGAAGTAGTGACATATTGTAAAAATGAATTGGTGAATATTTTAAAATTGGATAAAAATGTAAAAAAATTCCATTTTTTCATTTTTGTTTACAAGTGATTAAAAAAAGATATTTATTACCTGCAATGTTGTTTGTTGCCCATTGGAAATTTGCATTGCTTTCTATTTTTAAAAAATTCAAAGAATTTCAGAATTTCAGAAAGCTACCATTAAGTATATAGACGAATGAACACCTCGTGCGATCTGCTATTAGCGTCATTAACTCAGTAATTCATAGGGGGAACAACAGTAAAAATATTCAACTGCGTTCTTATTTGTGATTGTTTAATTTTTCGAAATTGAGTGGAACAATCGTTTAACGATTTAATGAAATAACACTGCTTAGACTCTATTAAATTGACATTTGCAAATAACACTGTTCTGCACGAAAATCCCCCTTTTAACCAAAATATACTTTCTTACTGTCTTCAAATGTGCTGAACACGAATTTGAAGTCAGATTCTGTCTATCACGCGCAGTTTTTTGAGGAATTTTACTTTTTTATCCAAAAATGTGAGTTTTTTGTAAATTTGACGATTTTGGCATCAAAAAATAGTGAAAAAAGTTCAAAACCCCGATGATATTGAGCGCAATGAAGTATATTTGAACAAAAAAAATTGGATGCAATATTACAAGTGGTTGAAGAAATATGTCTAAAAGTTTTTTTTCCTGTATGTATAATATTACAATTTTTTTATGGTGGTATCCTTTTCATTCAAATCCCTAACTGCCCCCCTTTCATCCTCAATACCCCCATCCCACTTAGCTGCTCTCTTGACACTATTTTCTTCTAGGATTTGATCAGTACTCTCGAGGCTTTCGCTCCTTCGTTTCTCCCCTTTTCTCTCAAAATCAGAGGGTGATAGAATTTTTCTGAGTTCAGATTCGGACTCAGCACACCTGAAAACATGAGAAACAGGCAAGATTGTTCAAGGGAGGGGAGAAAAGTTTTTTTTTTGCAAAACAGTGTAATCGGAGCCCACTGTTGACTAGTCTTTTGTATTATTTCTTTTTTATCGCTTTGCATTTTTTGTCTATCATTACAGATATTTTTTCACTTTTCTACAAAACTAATGTTTATTTGATGCAAATATCCATGTCAAGAGCAAATCGAAATAAAATAGACTTGAAATATTTTTCGTTTATCTCGTGTTTTTATTGTTGATATTCGCAAAATATGTTTTTTTCAATATTACGTACTTACGACACATACACACAAAACATTTTGCTCATAACCACTAATAATGGACCCAAGAATTCATAAAAGAATGTCATCATCATTACTTAAGGAACTTACAAGGTATTACACACACATCCTCGTACAATAAAACGAATAGATAGACTACAGTCAACTTTATCCAACCAACAAAGAGTTGAAGATGGAGAAAAAAAAAATTATCCTAAAAAACGAACACGAATGAACAAAGAATTTTTCGCTTAAAGGCAGAATGAAAATATTCCCATAAACTGCAAAAACTTTTGTATTCAATTGTAAGAAATATTGAAAATAAAAAACTTTTTCATCTACAATTCATAAAAAATGAAGTTCCAGAGGATAAAAAAAATAAAAAATAAAAATGTATGAATGAAATTCACTTTTAACTTAAACATAACGGCATCAGCAAAAGGTATCAGTAATTTGCATTCTAGGCAGACGTGTGTGCGATGTGGTGGTGTATGTGCATTCCACCAGAGAGCAATAAAATAAAAAAGTTGAAAATATTTAGCAAAAACGTAAGCAATTTTAGAATTTTATTGCTAAACTTTAAATAGAAATACGTTTTAAGTTACAAGTTATGTCTTATAGTCAGCAGTAGGCAGCAATCAGTTGGTATATGAATTTCAAGGCATCTGTCTCACTTTAGGATGAGCTGTTCACCTATTTCGTAATGCAGTTTGAACATAAAATATGCAAAATTATTAAATCTTGAGATTAATTTAAAATGTGATATAGTTAAGTTTAAAATATGGACATTATTCCGCTTAAGGAGCCGGCGCTGCAATTCTTTAAATTAGCACACCTCGGATGTGTGAAAATTTAAATCGTTGGCATATTCTTATTTTTCATGGATGTCTGTAAATCAAAACCTTCTAAGAGCAAGCAACTATGTATGCGCTGTATTTAAGGAGTCGTGAAAGAGATTTCACAAAAAAAATATGTGTAGACTTGATTGTCTTCATGCCTGCTCGCTCCTTTTTTATTGCCTTGGAAAAATATAAATTTAGTAACTTCAATTTTTTTTGTGTATTTTAAATATTGTTAATTTTGTTGTTATTTAAACTTGCGGAATTTATTTCAATAACAGAGATCTTCCTGATGTGGCATTAAGGAATATCTTATTCCAATTATGTGTTTCTGGAATTATTATTTTACTAAAAAGAAGAGAAAGTAAGACATAGATTAGAGTTGCCTTTAGTGCTATTTCTTTTACCACAGCTGTAGGTTGCTGCTTTATACTTCTCTTCTATTACAAATTTTTAACATATTGCAAATGTGCTGAGCCCAATCTTCCCACTTCGCTTTTCAGTTCCATGCAATCCCAAGTTTGAAATTTCTATAAATTTTAATTTCAGTACCAGTATTTATACAGTTGAAGTTCCTAGTTGATATCAAAATAGTTTTCTTAGGACGTTTTCTCTTTATTTGCATAATTTTTCTCTTTACACGAGGAAATCATATTCTACTGATCAAATGTGGATCGTTCCTTTTATTGGTGGAATCGAAAATAGGGAAAAGACTCCCCCCTAAACAAAGCGTCTAACGCTTCTTTTTATTTGTGGGTCTAGAACTTGTAACGAATTGAAGAAATAAATTCAATATCTTTCGTAGTTATTCAATGTTTTTTAAACAATAAAACAACATTGTACTACAGTTCATCATAAAAAATATAGTTTTCATATTTTTTCATAAATCCGTTTTACAAGAACATTTAGTTAAGCGTTTTAATATGAAGCGAATTTTTTTTTGCTTTTCGATTAATTTCCATTATAGAATGGCAAAACTGGAAGCTAATTAAATACTCTCCCAAATTGTTTATTGTTTACTGTTGTTCTTGCACTGCAAGAACATATCGAGCGAGTTATAAGTGTTCAATAAATGATAATTGTAAAAAAGTATTTTTGAAGCAAACATCAGAAGAGCTATTGAATTAAATTTCATGTCAATTAAATTCTAACAATTTTCAATTTGTATGAAAAACTTAAACAAAATTAACATTTATTACCATTTTCATAGGTTTCCTGTTTTTTTTTTTTTGTAGAACAAAGTGTGAAATCGCTCATTCTTTCCTTCTAAAGCCATTAACGGAAACAAATTCTGAAAACTTCGCAAACGTGTGTGGCAGAGAAACAATGGTAAGAGGACTGCAAGCAGCTACAACGTTCAATGCAATTATTTATTTTTAATCAATGCAAAATTTTCTTTTTGTTTACTTTCCTTGTCTGTTTTTTTCATCAGTTCTTTAGCATGTTAAGGATTTTTATGATGACAATTGTATTAAAATTTGACACAATTTTTGTTTTCTTCATGTACATACATACACACATACATACATATGTATATTTTCAATAAATGGGAATATTTAAATCTGAACTATTTTTTTAAGACTGCTTGTATTAATATTGCGGTTAGTGGTTATTCCTCTAATTGTTTTTGTATTAATTTTTGTGTAATACACGTACATGTGTGTGTGTATGTACGCTTGTAGTTATGCTCCTGGTACTTGTTTGTTTTCTCTTTGTTTTCTTTCTTGAATTTGTTTTGTTGTTCTGGATAAGAAGTTGAAACCATTTTTGCATAAAAATCTAGTTTGTTTTCTTGCTACATTATAGATTTTGTGCTATTTTAAGGATATGCACACATATATCTCATAGATACTTTAGTCTTGTTGCTGTTTATAGGTATGTACTTGAAAATAACTACACATGTATCTGAGTTTAGGGCTTTCCCTAAGAACACTTTTTAGTTAATAATATCGAATATAAATAAGACAAGTGATTCTATAGAGAATTCTAAAAGTCAGATACTAGCGAAATGATCTGGTTCGTTACAAGCTTGGTAAGCATTCTTCGTATCTATCTACTAAAAGGTATCAATTATCAATCGAAATTTTCACGAATTAAATCAAAGTAATTAAACCAAAGAAACATTTTTATAAATAATTTTAAAATCTTGATCACAAAATTAGGATTTACAACGTGGCATACTCGTACAGGTGTAAAACAAGAAGCAGTAAAATAGAAGAATCTGAAACTAAATTTAATTTTTTTACAAAATTAGTTTAATATCTTATTTTATTAAAATGATAACATTTTGTGTCAGTAATTTATTAAACTAAAGTTCGTTTCATGCTTAAAATATAAAAAAAAACATTGACTGAAATTAATCGAAGAAAATTTTTTACAAGCAAAATACAAAATGAGTAACTTGGACATCCTATTGCTTATACAGCTCATTTGTACAGTACATTCACAAAATATTCAATCGAAGGATAGTCTATTTTAATAATAAAATCTAAAATACTTTTTCGTTTCAATAAAGTAAATTTGGTTAATAAATCTCTATCTATATATATTTTACATATAAAAATGGTGTTAAAAATGTATAGTTATTCATTTGGTCGATTTCGTTCGTATTTTCGAGGAGAAGGTTTTTACGGAAGATAATTTTGGAAAATCCCTCCGGAAAAGAGGATAAATCGAAAATTTATTTTTTTTTGTACGAAATTTTTTATAAAATTATTTCTTAATGGCTTTCCAAGTGAATAAATAGAAAGTTCTTGACGTAAAACATGGAAAATTGCGGAAAATGCAAAAAATTACGAAAATCGAATATTAATCAAATCGAAAAACATTGTTCATCAAATCGCTCTCTAAAGATTCCATTCCAATAAATCACACTGAAATTTTAAATACTTCTGTTGTGTTCTTACCCTAAAGTTTGCCTGAAGGCGTAAAATTGGGGCGAGACGAAGTTGGCCGGGTCTGCTAGTTTGGTAATAAATACAAAAAATCCAAAAGTATTAAATTCAAATATTAACGAATACTTTTTCTGAACACTGTATACGTATGTAGACTGTAAATAGGTTTTCATTAGAAAATCAGTGGTTCCAAGACACTGCTTCCATTTTAAAACGCGAAGATTGTTTTAAAAAGGAAGCACCTTTTCGGTTTCTTGAATAAAAACTCAGCGTCCTGCCGTTGGACGTAAGCAAACGTGTTAACCAACATTTACAGTTGGAAAACTTTCCAACATCTCTTATGATGCAACCTTTCCTGTCTGGTAATGGTAATGTACAGGTCAGACATCTGATCATGTTTTAAGAGTTTGATTCTACCTTCAATGTTTGTTTAATTTTGTCTTCCTTTATTTATTTTTCTTCATTATTCATCACAATATAATGATTTGTTTACATCATTTAATTAAAACATTACAGAAACTCTGTTTATTTCAATGATTATTTTTATTATTATTATCATTTTTTATTTTTTTTTGTAAAAGCATTTTTAATATTCATTCATGTATCTGTGCCGATACAATATGTTTTTTCTTCCTTTTAATTCTATAACGACTTTCTTTTTCTCCCCTTTTCCTATTTTCAAGATACACGAATAATTTCACTTAAACATATTTAACTGTTCGAAAATAGTTTCATTTTTATTTTGCCAACTGACAAAAGTTTTCATGTGTATTTTTACATCTTTTGGCTGAATAATACTTTTATGGTTTTGCATATTTCTGTGTTATGAATAAGAATTATATTTTTTTTATAAAAATTAAATACAAATGTGCATAAAAGGAATTTAGAGGATAAGAATGCAAAAAATAGATAACTTTTACGAATTTACGTACAAATATAGTTTTGTATAAATTTTATTGGTTTTTTTTTCTTTCTTTTCCAGTTGAACGCCGATAAAATAACTTCAGGCTAATTGAGAAATTTTATCTAGTAGATTGAAATTAATTGCCAGAAAATAATAGAAAAACGCTTTGCGAAAAAACTTAATTTCCTTTAAACTTTAAAGGCAATAAATTAAATTTAAGATCAAAGTCTGCTTAATTATTTTTTTTTAAGATTTTCAGTTTATAAAAGGAAAGAAAGAAAAAAATCTTAGTTTTAAGTTCAAAAATTCTGTTTATTTTAATAACGGGAAGAGAAAATGCAAGTGAGAAAGCCGGTAAGTCCGAATTGTTTTACATCTCTTTTGATTCTGCTGCAATGATCCCATAGCAATTCATTATTTTTTCTTTAAACATCAAACCAAAATATTTCTCAACTTTCAACCATGGTAATTTAAAAATCAGACTTTTATAGTACTTGGCTTCTCCGGAAATTGAAATAGATTTCAAATATAATTTAAACTGAAAACTTGAAATTCTGAATCAGACTTGAGTAGGTATTTTTAATTACTTTTAATGTTAAGTGTTGGCTTTTAAAAAAGAACAAAAACATTTTTTATTTTAGCAGACAGAATGTACTTATTTCTCACCTAATTCAAAATAAATTATTTTCTTAAATACTGGAAAATATGAGCTGAAGTTCTGCAGTTCAATATAAAAAACATTTTACACTCTTCCCCATGAAAAGTAGAAAAAGAGTTGTAACTAAGTTTGTCATTCCGTTTGTAATTTCTGCAATATCCAGTGCTTATCCCATAAAGTATATACAGTGACTCAAAAAACCGTCTCAATGTTATGCTAGTGTTAACATATATAAGTACAACAACAAAACTACAGTCTCAATCTTTTTGATATTTTCTCCATTTGCTTATTGCTTTTTTGTTTATAATTACAATTCAATATATTTGTTGTAATATGTACCGTTATCTAAAAATAAGCAAAACAAATTTAGAAGTCATTGGGATAGTTTTTTGAGTTTACTTTATATAACTAATTTTTTGAATTTATAAAGGCTTAGTATTTTGTATAGCCCCCTTTGGCTTTAATAACAGCATCAATTCGGCGAGGCATACTGTCTACTAAATTTTTGGAAATGTTTGCGTCAATACCAATCCACGCTTCTCGCACATGTGCCCACAATTCTCCCAGATTTCCAGGCGTACCGACAACACCTCTTTTGAGAACACCCCAGAGATGTTCGATGGGGTTAAGATCGGGTGACTGGGGCGGCCAATCGATAACATTATAGCGGTTGTCACTGAGCCATTTTTTTGTAAGTTTTGCGTTATGTTTCGGGTCATTATCCTGTTGGAAAACGATATCCTCCTTCTGTAATCCGAATTTTTCTGCAGCTGTGGGTAAGTTAGTGCTTAAAATATTTACGTAGGTTTGAGCAGTCATCGTACCAACTATTCTGTGGACTGTTCCAACACCCTTAGCTGTCATGCAACCCCATACCATCACGGATCCACCGCCAAACTTTAAGGTCGGTCTGACATCTTTCGCTTTCAAAGTTTGTCCTGACTTTCGCCAACACCATTCCTTACCATCTGACCCAAGACGATTAATTTTGGTCTCATCTGACCAAATAACATTTTCCCAGTCCTCTGCTGTCCACGAAACATATTTTTTTGCAAAATCCAAACGGATTTTTTGATGCCTTTTTGTGAGCATTGGCTTTTTTACTTTGGCACGTCCATTCAAGCCGGCTGCTCGCAAAGTATTTCTAACAGTTTCAACCGATACATGAATATTTTCATTTTCTGCTAGTTGCTTTTGGATTTGAACTGCATTTTCAACTTTTTGCTGCCGAAGATCTCTTAAAATGCGCCGTTCTGTAGTCTCGGATAAAATCTTTTTTCTGCCTCCTCGTGATGGAAGTGGTAAATTTGGCAACGACTTCCGTACTCTACCCACGCTGGATTTGGAAATATTAAGAAGCAACGAAATTTTACTACAACTTTTACCTTGACGTAAAAAATGGTGAATTTCGTTGACTTTTGAGGACAGCAATGAACGAACCATATTAAACTTAAAAATTTGTTAAAAAAGAATAAAGCAATAAATTTAAGTTTGTCTTACTTATTTAATTATACTATTTAGCCAAGAAAAATAAATTCCTAAAATTTTACACTTTTTTTTAACGATAAAACACGTGTAGCTTCCTCAAGTAATTAAACTCAAAAAACCATCCCAATGACTTATTAAACTTGTTTTGCTTATTTTTAGATAACGGTAAATATTACAACAAATATATTGAATTGTAATTATAAACAAAAGAGCAATAAGCAAATGGTGAAAATGTCAGAATGATTGAGACTGTAGTTTTGTTGTTGTACTTATATATGTTAACACTAGCATAACATTGAGACGGTTTTTTGAGTCACTGTATATTCTGAGTGCTTATGCAAAGCAAAGTCGATTGAGCGATGTCCGTCTGTCCTTCTGTGTTCAGGTTGAAATTAAGTTTGCCAAGGCACTATATCTGCTAGAGAAAATTTAAATATGCGAGTTGATCAGGCAAAGTATATGGGGCGATACGGAATTAAAACATAAGAAAAAAACTATCAAATGCAAAAAATGACGCTCGCCCATATTTTCCGAGTTACGGGCTTCTTAACTTTTAAAAGAGATCTTTAAAGAAATACTAAAATTTTTAAAAAAATGCTTAATCCATTAAGATCCGATGATGTTTTTATGCAATATTATATAAATGTAGTACAAGTTTTTTTAGTTCTGTCACCCCAATATTTGCTTTTTCGATTAGAGTTACTTCTTTAAACTAGATTTACATAGATGATGAAGGGAATATAAGATTCGAATATAGCACTCCTACTTGTTTAAATTAACATCCTCAATTCTTAAGAACTTCCTTGATTTTTTTTTTTTTTTTTTTTTGTTATAAAGTCAACACAAAAAAAATATAATAAAACTTATAAGTGTAATAGTTTACTAAATTTTTGTTTCGCATGGCATGCTTTGCTGCTTTTCGATTTGCTTTCTAATAAATTTTCTTTCATTTTTTTCCTTGATTTAAATACTAAAAAAAATCACAACTGATGAAGAGAAATCTTAACTTCAATTGCCCCAGCAAACATGTAGTAGATTAGAATGACTGACATCCAAATCACAAATAACATTTTTGACAACTCACAAAAAGAACTTATTTTAAGTAAAAACTATTAAGAATCATTTTGTCAGGTATCGTAGGTAGCACCATTAATAATGGCCCGTATAGTTGAAGGATAAACTTAAATTATAAAACATTATGTGTATTTTTTATTTATTGCAGCCTTTATTATAATGAAAGACACTTGTACACAGGAAAATAAGAACTAAAAACAATTTAATTCTACGGCAATAATCAGAAGCAAATGTTGTCTTAAAGCACCTTTTTCTTTGCAAGTTTCTTTAGTAGTAAAAAAACAACGACTTTATTAGTGTTGATTTACATTGTGTACAAAAATTTTAAATTTTCCACCTTTTCGTTTTGCATTTGGGAGAGAATCTTTATTTTTTGCTAATATTCTAATAATTAGATTCTATATAACAGATTACATTAGTACGCAACAGGAAGTCAAAATATGTTTTAGTCAAGAACAAATTACAAAAATTTTTTTATAAATATTTTTCAAATTAAAAAAAAAAAACAAATTATTGGAGCATTAAGAATAAATTCAAACGAATCAAATGAATTTTAGTAAATTCCTTTTTAGCTTTTCGCATCAAATAAAGCTAAAATAATCTTCTTCAAATGATAAAACAAAAAACACTTAAAAATAAGCTCATGCATCATGTGCAACATTTGTGCATTATTATAAATTATTTATCTTAATTTATATACGGGTACATACACTCATAAGAAAAAAAAAAGAAGAGAAGAGGATGTTAATTCGATTGAATGTTGTTTTTTCATAACTCAGTCAATTGTGGATAGATTTTGAATTTTTTTATTTGAAAGTTTATGCTGAACGGTTGCAGACAGGCGGTTGAAATTTACAAACATGCAGTATTGCTACAACAGAAAGTACAAAATTTGAATTTCGAAATTAAAGAGTGCCCCTATAGTTGATGTATATTAATGTTTATGGCCAAACTGTTGAATAGTTTTTGACAAACGAATAAAAATGTATTTCTAAATCCGATGTAAAAACAAGTATAAAATGTGGATTTGTAAATTAAAGGATGTTCCAATAGTTAATTTAATTTAATGTATGTGGCAAAAATTTTGAACCTATTCTATTCCGACAGCTAAAATTTACACAGGCCATGCATTGATAAGTCCGCTACAAACACAAGTGTAATATTTGAAGATAAAAATTAACGGGTGTTCCCATAATTGATGCATTTAGACCTACATACATGGCCCTATCGTTTGAATCCTTGTATACAAATACTTGCAAAAAAGGCAGATTGTCTACTACTTTATCTGGTAAAAGAGAGTGGTACAATAGTTTATGTAGTTTAATCATTATGACCAAACTGTTGTAGACAGAGAGTTGTAATTTACAAGCTGTATTTCTAAGTCCAGTACTACAACAAGTACAAATTTTGAATTTGGAAATTAAAGATTATCCCAATAGCTAATTTAATTAGATATATATGGCCAGACTATTGAACCGTTATAGATATATAGCTGAAATCTGTTTCAAACTTTTTTCTAATGAAAGTCCAATCAAAAATTTCTCAATTTTTAACATTGAGCACTTAGAAAATCATCCCAGCCCCTTTTATCTCTAAGTTTCCCTGCCTTTATAATTATAAAACATATTTTTATCAATCGGATACGATATCGAAAGAAAATGTTCACTGGGCAAATCTGTACTTAAGTGCTTTCGTTCATCTGTAAGTATGTATCAATTAATTAGTTGCTTAATAAATAAATGATAAACTCACACTTATAATAATTTACACATACTTAGGTACTCATGCACATGTGTTTTATCCATAAATCATTAAATATAAATTAAATTAATATTTTATACAATTGTTATTGCCATTTGTAATACTGAATTATTTGGCCTATTAGGCTTAAAATTCGTTGGGAATAAATAAATAAATAAATAAATAAAATAAAAAAATTAATAAATATTCTATGAATTGCAGGCAATAAGATTAACACCTTGTACCCAAGAGCATTAAGTGTAATACACGTGTAACAACAACAACAAACTAACTAAATGTTTGCATTTGTGTACGTAAGAAGTTGACCCTGTTTACATGTCATACAGTGGGGAAGAACAATAATTAAAATTTAAATTTACAAAAATTATAATTAAAAGCACTTTCCAGATGTTTATCTTAGAATTGGATTAAATGAAACTTTTTTTATCAGATTTTCTGATTTTCTTTTTTATTTAAACAATTTTATAAATTAATTATTACTTTTCAGTTTGGCTTAAGTTTGCTACTAATTATTAATTGAAACAATGATCATCAGTATTTTTATTAATTTTGAATATCTAAAATTTTAAAATAATTTTTCACATTGTGGTTGCAGTCTTAATTGTTTAAACACACTATTGATTTCATGCATATTCCTTCCTTAAATCCCTCTTGATTTAAAGTTTTGTTCTACAGTTTTGTATGTTTTTTTTTTTTTTAATGTTTTTGCATTTATAATTTTTATTTTTATTTTTATTTTATAATACAAATATTCATCGCATCCAGAAATATTTAAGCATGAGTTGTGTTTTTATAGTTTCTTAGAAAGAATGCATGTCAATCAATATTCCAATCAATTATTGTTATAAACATGTGATTTCCCCTCTAATTTCCACAATTGGTTCTTGCTATCACAATTGTATCCTGTATCGTCACAATTCTAATCAATAAAAGAGAAGTGCATATTGAAAATGTGAACTGATTCATAAATTAAAATTGATAACAATTTGAATTTATTGAGGTGCTACATTAAGAACTCTTGCAAAAACAAAAAAAAAAAAAAAACAATATATATATATATATATATATATATATATATATATATATATATATATAATTTTTTTGTTAGGCATAAGAGTAAAACAAAACACTAGCAAAAGATTTGACTGTAAATTACACGTGGATCATTTACTTGCAGATTTCAGGAATATTTGTGCAATCTTGAGATAAAAATTTATTATTTCTAAAGTTTTTTTTTATTTCAACTGACTTCATGGTTTTTTGTAAAATTCAAGTCTTTAAAAAACAATATTTTTCCTTATCCTTCGAGCCATCATACAATGACGAAAAACGCATCTGCATATTACACGTACCGACAAATGAATGTAGTACAACATGTACAGGATGACTTCCTCTTTAAATGAAGCGCATCCAGGCGATATAAAACTGTACACATATACATACATATGGTTACATATTTTTTTATTTCCTTTTCAAGTGTTCTTGAAAATCAATTATTTGAGAATTATTTGCTTGATATGTTTGTGCGCAAAGAATTCGTAGGTAATAAGTATTTAAAATAGAATGTAAGTGGGTTGTGTATTGACGCTGTCGCTTACATAGCTCATCAGTAGTTTTTATAAGCTTAAAGCAAAATTAATTGAATGAGACTTGTATTCAATCAATTTAGTAAAAAGGTCACAAATTAAAAAAAAAAATTTCTAAAATAAAAGCAACAGTAGTAACTGAAATTGTGAACAGTAGTAACTGAAAAATTTAAAAATGAGAATTGTATTCAATCAGTAATAAACTGAAAACTATATTTTTTTTACTGAATGAATACAATTCTCATTTAATAGATGTACTTTCCTCTAAATTAATCATTGTGATAATAAAAATTTTGAAGGAATAAAGCACGATCAAAACTTATATACGTAAATATTTCTAAATTCAAACTTTTAAAATTTTGTTGAATAAAAAAAAAAACTTATTCAGATAAGTATTATGTAGAACTTCCTTTGAAAATATTATGTACCTTAAATGACAAAAAAATATATAATTTAAATTAATATTATTTGTTTATTTTTACAATTTTTATTTACTTATTCAGTGGAATTGGTTTTTTAAAATAATATGAATGTTGTTTTTGGGCTACAGAAAAAGCTGTAAAATATAAAAACATTCTCAAGGACGAAGGTCATTTGTTTTTTGAGTAATGGTACATTCAAAAATTAATATATTAGTATTCAAATCACGCACACAAGTGTAAATTGTATCCTTCTGCAACTTCTATTTGCTGGGAAAAACTTTTCTTTTCACTTCAATTCTCTTATTTTTTTTCTGTTTTTTTTTTTTTAACTGCGAAAAGGAATATTTGGTTCATTGGGTTTTGATAATAATGTAAAACTCTTTATTCTCTAAAGTTTTTATTGTTAGTGTTGTCATTGTCATTGTGTTATCCCAACTTAAGGTTATCAAATGTCGTATGCTCATGACTGAGCATGCATTCAGTTCTAATATATCTGTATGTGCAGCAGCAAAGATCCGTTTATAGAAATGTGTGCCTTAGAATGCATGTATGTAGTTTAATCGGGTATAAAGTTTTGGTTCAAGTCTCATCTTTATTTTATCCAGGGTTAGTTGAGAATGTGTGTTTATACAAGAGTGTCTGGCATTCATATGACAACTACGATTTTGATGAGTTAGTTCTAACAAGTGGCCAGATAAAAATGAAAAAAAATATGCATTCCTTCATTGTGGTGGTAGATATATTGGTTGCCTTAATAATTTTTTAAGTTCATTTAGAATGTTGAAACAATTTTCTGAAATCAGTCACTTTTATTAAAAATATACAGTAGTTCTTGTGTACACTTTTAATTAAAAGAAAAACACTCCCAGCACCATTTTCAATCTGTTCGTTTGTTTAAAGTTGTTAATTGCACAGAAAAAAAGAAATCAAGGAATTTTAATCAAGATTTGAATTGCGAAATAAATGTTGCATAAAGACTTTAAAAATAAGAGAAATTAATAAAGAAAACCGTTGTAGGCTTTAAAATGTAAAAGAAAAAATATATTTTTTTTAAGTTCCACTTTTTAAAGGTGTTTTGAAAACAACAAAAATTTATAGAAACAATTATTTTACCGTTTATTTTATTTAAGAAATCTTTAGAAATATATTTGTTGACCTGCAGCAGGCTGCAGCTGCTGTTAAATTAAAAACCAATTGTTAAACGTTTATTTTTTTAAAATTTTTTTATTTTACTTTTTCTACTTTAATTTAAAATCTTTTAAATCCTTTAGAAAGTTATTTTGCGTACGGTTTGCATACATTTTACATAATCAGCTTATAAACTCTGCACCTTCTTTTATTCAAATTCACAACTTGCAGCAAACAAATGCAGACACGCACAGACGCATTTACAAAACGGAATTTACAATTCTTGTTCCCATTTGGCGGTAGTGTTCGAATGGGATTTAAATTATTTAAAAACAACATTTAAGCAGTTTAGCTGCAGCGATTATGTCGGCTTTAGAGTAAACGAGAACAAAAACACATTCAAAAAGTAAAGGAGACACGATTATCCAGCCTACCGGAATGTAAAGAAGAAAGTGTTTCATATGCAGAAAGTGTTAGATATAAACTATATTGGCTCAAAGGATTCAATGGAACAGTGGGAGTTGTCACAATTCAAAAAAAAATAATCTGTTCACATCCTTTGAAAGAGGTTTAGCAGGTAAAAATAAATATTGGAGAGAAAACAACAGTAAAAAGAATGATTTTTCTCAATGAGTTTTAAATTTCTAAAATAGAGTTCTTCTAAAATTAGTTCTTTTTTCTGATGAATATCTTAGTTTTTTGTGTTTTTAATTCGAAAATAATTAAAAAGTAATAAAAAAAATTTCCAAGCACGCTTGCATTTCAATTTAATTAAAACTGTTTCGAAAATTTTTTTGTAACCAAAAAAACATTCTAATTATTTAATTTAAAGGAACACGTTATCAATTCCTGAATAAATAAATTCGTTTAATGGTTGCGTCTCGAAAGTCAAATCATCCAACTTACTGTTTGTGCTTACGATTCCTTGTCTTAGATTTATTACCCTTTAAGTGTGTGTCTAATGTGCTTTTAAAATGTAAAATAAGCATGGAAACCATTTTATTTCCCGAAATATCGATTACAATTTCATCATTAAATTAATTTCCCAAATATATGTAGAAAGAGTTGATTTAATCTACTAAGATTGGATGTCTATAAGAACAATATCAAGAATGACTTATTTTCCTTTATTTTCTAGATCGCTACATCCGTCATCAGCATTCTTCTCGTCTAACTCTCAAACTTCGGTTACAATGCATATAATCAGCCTCTTATTAATCAACAAAATAAAATATTACTATTAAATTGGTTGGACCAAGTTCACCTGCAACTCAAATAAAAACTAGTGTATAATGAAATAGAGTTTTAAAAGAAAGTACTGAAACCGAAAATTTTGTTTTGTAAAATGCAGAAAAAGGGAGGCGTTATGATCTTAAGAATAGTGAAACTTTTTTCTTCATACATTTACTTTTTTTTCCATATTTATTTATCAAGAACGGCTTTTTTATTATTTTGCTCAAAAACATTAATATTTTTAAAATAATTTTCAATCATACTTTTCCGCAAATTAAATACACTAATTAAACTAAATCAAAAAAAAAAAAAAAAAAAAATTTAACGAACACTCTGTGTCCTTTAAAATCCCCATTTACATTACTTCGAAAACTCATGTCATATTATTTCGTTTTGATGCAAATTATTAGGAAAAGCCTCTTTATAGTTTCAAATTAATGATCAACTAATAAAACTTGTACTTTTTGTTTTCTTAAAACTTTTATAAAACTAAAAAAAAATCAATGTTATAGTGAAAACGTAGTATGTCCTAAAACTCTAACTGACATTATGATAAATACAATATCTAAAAAGTTTTATGGCTGTAAAGTCAGTCAACGAAAATAAAAGAAAGGGAAATTGTGAAGTTTTTCTTTGACAGTTTAGATTTAAATGCCAAAAATTAAGATTAAAAGATACCAATTCTTAATTAATCTAAAAGAATAAAAGCAGAGCAGAATAAAAGTATGATTCTATAACTTGAAACAAAATTAAAGCATTCGCGTCAAACGGTAACTAATTGTCTTGGCATACTGAACGTTTCTATAACTTTATTTTATTTACATATTTAACTAGATATTCCCCGTGCGCTTCGCTACCCCAATGGCAATAATAGTACCACGACCACTCTTCAAATTTATTATTTTTTTTTTTTTTGTTTTTATTCTTTACAACAAAAAGTAAAAAAGGGTATAACTAAGTTTGTCATTCCCTTTGTAATTTCTACAATATCCATTTCCGACCCCATAAAGTATAAATATTCTGACTTCTTATGCATTGCGAAGGGAATTGAGCGATATCCGTCTGTCATCCGTGTTAGTGTTGAATTCAAGTTTTCAGAGGCACAAGATCAGCTAGAGAAAAATTAAATGCGCCAATCGATCAGACATAGTGTCGAAAGAGGTGCTATTGAAATTCGATCGAATGATTGATCCGTGTCCTTCGAGGCAGCGAGCAAACCCTTCCTCTAATTTTTCATATCATTTGAACAAAAAAGTAGAGAGTTAAAAAAAAAAATAAAACGTTGCCCATAAAGCTTTTGAAGAGATCTTTAAGGAAATACGAAAATTAAAAGAAATGCTTAAGAGACGATGGCATTTTTATGTCAAGTTATAACAAATTTTTTTATTTATTTTTTTTTTTTGTTTTTGAGCTACTTGACTAAAGTAGATTTACTTAAATGGTGAAGGGTATATAAGATTCAGCATAGCCAAATGTACACAAATGTACGAAATTATACGAAATTTCAAGACCCCTTTCCCCACAATTCCCTATGTAAACGAAAATACCAGGTACCACGTCTGCTGTTTCAATTCAGAAAAACTTTCTACAGCTAAGCACATTAACGGCAAAATTACTTGTGCAAAATTTGTAGCTAAACGGTAATAATATTTTAAAATACCACGCCCATTTTTCAAATCCAGCCAGATTTGGACAGAATTTCAAGGTGATACCCATACAATTACCAAGTAATAAATATTCCTTCCTGGGTATGGCAAATACCACGTTCCCGTGAAATATCCAAAAACGAGTACCCTAGTTTACCAACCGTATATCTGGTAACTAACTGTAAAAATTCCAAGAAGATCGATCCACTGGTGCAGGCATCTATAGCTTTTCGACAAACAAACAAACTTACAAAGAAACAAACAAACACATATTGTGCTTTATATATACAGATACTGTGAGACTAAAGAATGGAGTGCCAATTAAACCAATTATCTTTTTATCACTTGTAATTATTTTATTATTTAATGTTCTAAAATGGTCACGTAGTTTTACAGTTTTTAAATCATTTCAAAATGAATAAAAAAGTTTCTTTGGCAAGAAACTTAAAAGAATTTATTCATTAAGTTAAATGAGAAGTAACTCTTGTGCAATCTTATATATTATATGTATTGATAACACTAAGTAAAAAGCTATCTAATTTTAGAATAATGCCATTTTTAATTGACTTTAAAAAAAGAAGGAGGTTATCAATTCATCTGAATGTTGTTTTTTTATATTTTCGTCTTCATAATTCAGTCGTTTCTAAACCAATTTTGAAAATTTATTTTTTCTTTGAATGTTTATGCTTACATTTCACAATTTTAAAAATTAAAGGGTGTCCCCATAGAACGTACATGTTTTTTACATGTATCATGTTAAGGCACCACTTTAAAATTAAAAAAATCGTATCACTATAGCTCCCAATAGCAAAAAATAATACAAAAATAAATCTAAAAAATAAAGGGTGAATTAAATTGGCCTATATATATGACCGTACTTTTAAACAGTTGTATACAGTCGGTTAAAATTTACAAAGAAGGTTCCCCAATAGCTGATGTAATTCGATGTTTGTCACCAAACTTTTTAACTGTTATAGGCAGACAGCTGAAATTTGCACGGAACCAATACTGTGAAGGCCGTAAAGGAAATTAAAGGGTGTCCCAGTAGTTGATACTTTTGAACCATGGTAGGCAGCTAAAATCTTTATTTTGCAAGAATTATAAAAAATGTAGAAATTGTTTTGTTTTTTTTTTTTGTTTAAAAATTTAGCAATAATTATTTGTTAATATCTGATGTAATAAATACCAGATACATGATTTAAAAAATAAAACTCATATGTATTGATTTTCTTCTTTAAAATGTCTGACTGTATTCCTGAAGTGAAATGAATGAAAAGAAATTTGTCTACAGCATTCTGTCTGGAATATGATTTTGTTTTTATATTGATATTTTAAACACGTTCTTCGTAAGGCTAAATGGCCAATGAGCAAAAATATGACCATGAACATTGGCTTAGGAATAAAATGCTACCACGTGTACACGAGTTCATTGAAGAGAAATTACAAAAATTATTACAGTAAAAACACTCATACAAATGGAACTACTCCTGCAAGCAGATGTAGAAACAACATAAAAATTACACTCTGCAACAAAATGCAAAAAATCTACAACCGGCAAATACAATTGAAGTTTTAAACTTAATAAAAAGTTAAAACAAAGTGAAATGAGGCTGCTTCACGAAATAAATGAGAACAAGCGGATTGAAAAACATTAAAATCATTTACAGTTATTCACAAGGGAATTATAAAAAAGTTTATTTTTGCAAATTTAAAGCAAAATTGCTTTTTTTTAATTCACAAAAACAACGTAGCAAAATCTTGCCTGTTATTCTGTAAATTTGAAGCTTGAAAAAATGAAAATAAATTATGAAATTATTACTCAAAAGACACAACAAAATAGTAATAATTGCATTCGTCCTAAATCAGCGGTTAGCAGAAAGCAAGAACAAATGTATGTGACGTATTAAAGAAAATAAGACACAAGTTTTAGGTTGTGTGTGGACTTTGTTCTAAACAACTTAAGAATGATTGATTACGAGTTATATCTCATATTCTAGTTTCTAAAATTAGTTGGGCAAATAGATGATGTGGACCACGTGCGTTTGCAAGGCACATAGATGCGAAGAATTTTGCGGTTTCATCCGGTTTTCTTTAAAAATGAAGACAAAAACTTGTAAATAATATTTATTTCTAATAATTTTAGATATTAACGCATGAACCGGGTTTAAATTGTTTATTTGATAAAATTAATTTATTTTAATCAACAAACAATAAGATCTTAGGGATCCATGCCTTTAGAAGAAAACAAAACATAATCTCATATCAGTTTTTCTTTCATCACGATCGAACACTAAAAATCATTAGCTTAACTACAAATGTACACATTTCTACTGTTTTTGTTTGATTTTAACCAACTAAGGTAGACCGATTTATTGAATATATTAAGCGACGTGAAGAAGCTTAAACCACTTTATATAAAATATCTTAACTTTCTGAGTGTTTGAGGACCATCTCATTTAAATATTCAACATTTTTTTCCATTGATAAATATTTTTTGATTTTATGTTTATTTTAACGTAATCATAAAATGAGTTTTTTGGTGAAGTTATGACCAATTGCCGTGTCATAAACAGCCCGACCGTTCTACCCAATTTCGGATATAAATTTCATGCAATTTTTTCAATATAAATTCTATTGAATATTTAAATAATAAGTCGATATAATTTACAGGCGAATCGTATGAATTTTTTTTAATTTTATAAATAATTGCTTGTGCTCTTCATGTAAACTCGCAAATTTTAATGAGATATTCTTTGAAAAAGTTTCTTTTGGTTTGCCAGCGATAACAAATCAAAAAGTAGAGTGTAATTTTTTTTGTAACACAGTGTTATGGGAATCTATAAATTAAAAAAGGTCATCAAACAATAGGGTCGTTATCAATTTTATTACTGCTATTATTAATATTGTCCAAGAAAATTATAACTACATGAATTGTGTGCAAAAGGAAGGATGAGCAAAGAATTATTAACTTTAATTAATAGAAAATTAAATCTTTAGAATTTAAAATTTTATTGTGAAAATATTAAAAACAAATTCTGTTTGTATATTTATGTGAATGCATATGGATTTATGTTTGTCGGCTTGTTAAAATATTATTATTTGTGTCTTAAGACTTAGAAGTTTTGTTAGACGGTTGATTCTAAATCAATATTCAATATTCTTAAGCTTTTATGCCCACAAAATTCGAGGTTATTTATAAATATATTTATCACAACTCAAATTGTTATTTACGTTCTAACCGTTCAACACACAAATTTAATATTAATCTAAACTTAACAAACACACACACAAAAGTATCGTCACATTAAACGCAAAACCTTAACCTTAAAATTTTAAATTCAATAATTATTTATGTTTTATATGAGCATTTAATAAATAATTAAGTTCGAGATTAAAATTTACTTTTATATAAACAAAACAAAAAATAAAAATGTGTAATAAATAAACAGAACGATGAACAAAAAGGAAGATACAGACGATTTGAGGACGATTTACAGTGTTCCCATTAGAAACTAATAAAAATCCAATGTTTTTCAAATAAATTTTCAAAAATAGACAAATCCCATTTAGAATCGAACAAAAAATTCAGGAAACGTCGAAACGAAAAGTAGATTTTTAGAGATGATACGATATGGATTTTTGTAGTCGATATTTTTCTTTTTTTAAGCAATAGACTACTTTTCGCACAGGAGGAAGCAACTCGTATACAACGTTTTGTACCTTTGCGTTGAAAATTTGTTGTCTTTCAGTTTTGAACTGAATTTTATTTTTTTTTCCAATCGAACGAATCATGTTTGGGTAATTTTTCATTGTTAGTTAGTTTAATTTTATTGATACGAAAACAATTTCTTCACATTATTATTTTAAAATTTTATAACCATATGAATAATTTAATCCGGCTTAAGTTCATATATATTTTAATTTCTTAATTTATTAAGAAAGAAAAATTGCATATTAATTTTAAATCATATTTAAACAAATTTTTATTTATAATTAATTTTAAAATAAAAACATGTTTAAGAATAAAGTTCTGTTTATTTTATTGTAAATTTTTAAACGAAAATTTCTATTTAATATCATAACTATTACATTAAAGTAATAGGTTTTCAACGCTGATATTACGTTGTAGTTCACATCCTCTATTTAAAATAAAAATTGTTTTAATAAATTTCCCTTTAAACAAGTTAAACAATTTGTATATACTTTCGCTTTGTTGAATCAACATGAGATAATATTACAATTTCTACAAATAATTATCATACAAAAATGACAATTATGTGTTTGTATGGGCAAAAATAAATTTATTCAAAGTTGTTGGCTCCTAGAGGTGGTCAGCGATTTTTAATTTTAAATATTCGGACAACATTTGTAAGGACAGTAGGAATACTTGTATATGTATTTTAACAGAAAAACTCAACATTTTCATCAATGTTTATTTTATTTTCCTTTTTAAGTTGAATATCGGACCATGCAATGTAGGTGATGCATGAATGTTAATAATCGTATGTAATTAATTTTGTTATTTTATTAAATGGATAAATTACAAAAGTACAGTAGCGGCATCAACGTTTGATAATAAAAATAAAAGAAGAGAAAAAACTTTATTAAAAACATATTCTTAAGAATTACTTGACTTATATTAATATTTCTTATTTGATTTTTCATTCAATTTTGTTTAATTCTTTTGAGAACATTTAAATATAGATGGCGCTATATAGCGAATAAGATATATTCTAATTGGGAAGCACTACTAATAATATGTAATTGGAATGCAAATTTTTTGTAACCATCATTTATATGACCGCGCCATCTAACGTAAGTTTAGGTAAAATAAAAATATCGAAAATTCATCCCCCGACAAAAACAATTTTCTGGATAATCAGAATAAAAATTTTTTTTTTAATTTTTAATTGTAACATAACGTTCCATATATCAACTTCAAAAGCGTGTAAAAAAGAATCTCACACTGAACTAAAAAAAATGTCAACTTTCATTTGCAATTGGTCTCATGCTAATCCAACTCGAGAAGTTCGATTTTGTATCAATGTGTAATCAATTTAGTGATTGATTTTAGTAAAATGCCTTTATTGTCATTAGAGTTATGTCGACTTAACGGAGTATTCTTCTACATCTTCCATATTTTCATACTATTTTAAGTGGTGGAACATCTTTTAAATTAAAAAGACTAATTAAATGATTTAAAATTTTTTTTTTTTTCAGTAAATTCAGAAGTCATTCTTAAAGCTGACTTATTATCTCTTGCCTTTATTTATCCATACTTCTCGATAGTGAAAAAGTTTCCATTATCGAGAGCAAACTAATTAGAAGCAATGGAAACTGTTTGTTTTGTATTTAATAGAAATAGTTTCTGTAAAAACTAAAAACCGCTGTAATTAAAAATGTTTGCATAATTAAAAAAAAAAATGAAATTAATTGTGTTCTACTATTTTTTTAATGTTTTACTGATTGGTAATAAAAACTTTAACCTGAAAAATGCACTGCTAGAAATCAAATGAAAATATCTTGGTTTTCGGCGAAGTATGATTCAAAAGTTTATCTTATAAAATAGTTTTACATATAAAAAAATATCTGCAAGTTATTTTTCAAATGGAACAAAACGAACATTTTTATCGAAATAAAGAAAATCAATAAAGAAAAAATAAAAACATGAACAGGGTCATTAACGTTTAATAACATTAAGTTCTTCTTATCGATCTTTTATCAGTGTAATAAGAAAAAAGTAAAATAAAAGATAAACGCAGCAACTAAACAACTAAATCCTTTCATACTTTAAAAACAACTAAAAACAAAACAAAAAAGGGTAGCAAAAGTTAAAGAAACAAATACAAGAAATGTAACACTGAATGTTAAAGGGATTGTACACCATCTCATGCAATCCAATATCCAACAACAACAAGCATCTTAACATGTATTTTAACATGTATACACACATTCATCGTTACCTATATTGAATTCCTTGAAAAATATCTTAATAAAACACTACTCTGCTCTACTCCTGTAGAGTCGTATCATTGTGAGACTGTTCAACAAACTCAAGGTAAAAAAAAATATAAAATTTTTTGTGTGGTATTTTATAGAAATATTTTTCCAAGTGAATTTTACTGGTGATATTTAGTTCGTTTTAAATAACAATTATTTAAAACTTTCAACCGCAACAATTTTCGCAAATGTTTATTCTTATTTCTTTGGATATTCTTTAGTTACAGATGCAAGTAAAGTAAAGTGTTACATTTGTTTTCGGGAGGGGTTTTTGAGTGAAAGAGAAAAAAAGGAAGAACGAAAAAAGTCAAAGCTTTCAAAGTTTGTAATTCCTATTTTTAAGGTGTTTAATTTCAATTATTTTTAAACAAATATCTAAATTTGTAAGACGCATTTAAATAAATGCATTATATTTTTTATTAAGAAAAGTTGGTCCCGCAAACAACCACAATTGCAAAAATAAACCACAACAATGGTAAAAATAAATTTATTAAGTTGAGTGCCGATGACTCAAGAAAGTTGGAAAAGTTTTTAAAACAGAAGACAATAGTCAACTGTGTACCAAAGAACAATAACAAATATCTTCAAGCCAGATTAAATTGTTGAGTTTTGTGAAAGAAATAGTTCATCTTTAAATATTAGAAAATTTTTATTTATTGTTGTTTTTGTTTCAACTGTTTCATTACTGCTGGTTTCTTTCTTAAACATTTTCTAAGGCCATTTTCTTTGTTGCAAAAAAAAAAAAATAAATTGAAACCTCTGAAGCAAAATTAAAATGTTTTTGTTTTTTTTTATTGAATTTCAGTTTAAAGTCACATAAAAACGTTCTTGCATCTATTAATTGTTTAAGTTGTTTTTAGATTAAAATTTAATTAAAAACATTCACACGTAAATACATACTTACGTACATAATATTTAATGTGCTGCATATCAAAAATACCAACAAAAAAAAAAACAACAATGAAATGGGTTGGTATTGTTAATACAATTGTTTTCTCTGCTTTATGGACATTGATTAAATAGAAATCATGTATTTTGTTTTTTTTTGTTGATTTTCATTAAATTTAACAAACAATGAAACAAACACCTCAGTGTTTTAAGGATTAAATTATTTAAATTTTTCCGTACTTAAATTGTTTTTAAAAATTTTGATATTTCAATGTTTTATTCTCGTTAACTGTTTGCGTTCATTAACCCTTAACTGCTTGGAATATTTTATTGAAATGTGCTCACAAATAAATAAATATATTTTTATAAGGGAATAATAACCTGTTTTACTTTAGAATCCTGAAATTTTATTTAATAGTTATTATCTAATGTCAAACAAGTGAAGTGTTTTTCGTTGTTTTGATTTTAAAGTAAGCGGAAAGTGTTCATTATTTCATTTATTTTTGAATTGTTGTTGAAAGAACCTGACACTCAAATGTCAACACACCTTTGCAAAAATAATATTTATTTTTTGATTACTTCCAAATGACAATCAACTTATTTTTGCAACCAGTTTTGTTCAAAACTTCTAGTTTCCTTTTTCTATTTGTATTTTTCATAATAATTTTTAGTTTTATTTTTTATCATTTCTTCCATTTCTGTTTACAAAAAAGAAACTTCATGTGGAAGACATTCAAAGTATCACCTGTTATTCACTAGAAAAGTGCTGCTGATTATATGTATTACAATCACGTTTTGAGTATTTAAGTTCTGTGTTTATACTTTTTTATTTTTCTCTATTTTCCAATTTATTCCTTTCCTATTCTAGTTTTATACAGGTATTTTTTATTTTTTATTTTCTTTTTAACTTTTCATATTTGATTTAAATAGAAAATTTGAGTAGAAAAGTGTTATTGAAAGTGCAAAACTTTGGTTCGATTGCTTTTTTACCTTTTTTACTTTTTTATAATAAAATGCGCAGTCATTTAGCTGACTTATTTATACGATTTAGATTTTGAAACGATTTGCCAACTATATTTGCATTCTTATTTCTCTGCTTTATTAACTTTTTTCCAATATTTTCAGCAACTCCATTTGTGCAAAATACCAGGAAGAATGTGATGGAGTGCATGAATTGTGTTACAGTAGTTTTTTTTAGAATAGAACACGTTAAAAGAAAATCCTTCAATATCAAAATATATTTTCCTTGCAAAAACAATTATTCATCAAGTTTACAACCAATATAAGCATTGAAAAATATTTTTATAGTTAAAATCAGACTAAAGGATTGTCTTAGCTACAGAAGTTCATAACTTTATGTATTTTAAAGATATTTTGAAATTAAAATTTAAAAAAAAACACAAATAACCACATGTAAAGACAACCACCTACAAACGAAAGTTGAAAAAAGATAAGAATAATGTTTTGCCCGCTGCCTCAAAGGACATGCACCGATCTTGTGCCTGATCAATTTTCTATAGCTCATCTAATGCTTTTGCAAAGTTTATTTCATAATGAACACGGACAGAGAGGCGGACATTGCTCAATCAACTTCGCTATGTATAAGAACTCAAAATATATATACTTTACACGGTCGGAATTGGATATTGTAGAAATTACAAACGGAATGACAGTTTTGAACACACCCTTTTCCACCTTTGGTGAAGAATAAGAAAATACCATTTAAAAGTTGGGGGCTCAGCTGGTATCTACTTACTGCATGTCCATGTCCAAAATTTCTTTTATAGTTTTGTATTATGTCTTGCGTGATACTAAATATTTGCATATAATTAAGGGTGGCATGTCATAGTGTCCACGGGCATAATGTCAATGGACTTTATGTCCCACTTAAAAGTTACTTTGAAAAACGTCATAATATCAATGAAAATTGTGTGGTTTCGTAATGTCCGCATTGGAAACAGCAACGGCTTCGCTTACCAAAGAGGATTTTCTCTTCCTTGGTACAACCAACATCGGCTTCGTTTACAAAAGATTTTCTTTAAGGCAGCTTATTAAAATGCTACATTTTTCAAACATAGAATACCATAACATAGAATACCATAAAATACCAAGGACGTTATGACACTGCATTGACAGACATTATGCGATGCGACATAATGTGTGACATGACGCTATAATTAAGTATGTTCTTATTGTAACAAAGGATAACTTTGTTTTTATTTGTTAAATAAATAATTTGTAATGGAGTAGATTTCATTATTAAGGTAGATATGTTGTTATGAATAGAATACACTGGGCTAGATTAAGCTGCTGCCACGGCTAAACCTCTAATGAGCAAATTCACTTAATATTATGCCAGATATAATTGACATAAGTTGTTCACAGAGAGCATAAAGAGTACACAATTTTGCGCTTACCTTTTTCTTATGTGGTTTCTCTTAGTTGCACCATTGCAGTGCAATTAGTAAAATTAAGCAAGACCTGGATGCTTATGTTGAGGTCACTCATTTCACATAAATCTTACTCCTGTAGAGTAGTCAGGTAAAGGTAAAATTTAAGCAAATTTTCAAACAATCAACAATATAATAATAATAAAACATTTATTAAAATAAATAGGTAAGAAAATTTGAACAGTTTTCTTTTAACAAATTTAATAAAATACACGATTGATTGAAAATTTAATTAAATGTCAGGAAAAATATATCGGCTTAAGTTTTAATTAAAACTTGCGAAAAAATGCACCTGATTAAGAGATATTCTTTATATCTTTTATAATATTAATTTTGAAAACAAAAAAAAAACTGTGTTATTGTTTGCTTTTAAAGATAACTTTTTTGTTATTCCATAGTGTAATTTTCTCATATCAACTTATTCAAATTATGACCCAGTTGTAGAGTTTTTGTTCTTTTTGTTTCTACTGTTATTTAATTTAATGTTTTTATTATATTTTTTTGTTGTAGTTTGGTTGCAGATTAATTTTCATTTTATAAATATCGAACAATATCACTTATTTCTTACGACTTTCAACAGTAAGTGGCCATAACAATTTAAATGAAATCAATTTATCAGATATTTTTGACTGCAGCCCAGTTACACGCCATAATTTCTTTTTTCCGATATTTTTTATGCTGCATTGTGCTTAAGTGATAAAATTTATTACACCTACATACATATCGGTTTCCCATCATCCCCAAATATATTAAATTACAAGAATGTCTATAATTTTTGCATTTTAATATTTTTTGTTTTTTTATTTTTATTTTTGTCAAGACCACATAACTGCATACAGAAACTGGCAACAAGAAACTTTATAGAACAATTCAGTAATTTGTTTATCTACAAAATAAGCACTTTAAAACAAGTACATATTTTTTACATACTATATAAGCATCTACATACATATGTACATGTATGTATCTGTTACATTGTATGAGTATGAAATAATAACTTTTTTATGAAATAAAATCTTTATGGTTGCAATGGCGAGCGTTTAATACACACTCATGTCTGCGGGTTAAGTCTTCTACTACTACTTGACTGCAATCTCTGTAAATAGTGCAACAACACAGATATGTTCATAAGAATATGATTGGAGTGAGATTTATTATTGCTTATGATCACTTTCTTTACTATATGTGTGTCAGAACCACGCGGTGCTCATTATTAATTATCACTTATGTATGATATGATCATGGTACTTACTACTCTCCCCTAAAATCGAATATAAAATCCCTTAAATTAAGCTATTTTAAAATTAATATAGCATACATTGGAGTAATTAATTAGATGGACTAATTAATTGACAATTTCATTAGCATTGAATGATAAATAATCGTAATTATGCATTTATCATTACCATTGTTTTCACTAATGGTAATATTTTTGAGTGAAAATTTTTTATTGCTAATTAGTTAAATGGTTTCAAAGCATTACCATTAATAAAAGTAGCTTCATGTCTTTGTACAATAATAAACATCTTAAAGATCTTAAACATTATTCTAAACTGGCATTTTACCACAAAAATTTGGCGAAATATGTATTCTTAACATTCTCAGGAAAAATGAGACACATATTGTTTTCGTGAAAGAAATAAGATCTGCTGGCTATGGTATTGTGACATTTGAGCTCAGACATCAAGTTTTACACCAACCCATCTCACGTTAAATTGGTAAATTAATAAAATTATCAAACATCCATCTACAAAAGGCCGTTTTACCATTAGTAAAAGCAAGTATTATTAAAACAAAGGTATTAGCAGTAAAATGTAGTTTATTTTTTCAATAGTAATGGAAAAATTTCCAGGGATGAAATATAGTAAGGTAGCCGACTTCAAATACTCAAATATTCATATCATCTTCGTTAATTTTTAACATCTTGTATAAAATAAATAGTTTTAAAATAATTAGCTTATGATTCTTTGTGCTTTTTGTTGAGAAGCAATTTCAATATAGATTTTTTTAAATTTAATGACCGGCATCATAATGCGTTATAATGTGCCTTCAACTTACCTAGACAAATCTAAAAAAAAACAACAACACAAAAACAACCTACATACATATATTTTCTATCTCGTAATTTTTTCTGCTGATATATGCTTACCCCTGAATTCCGCCATTTTAGGAAAAACCTTCTTTATCTAAGGAAAAATCGGATTATCTGACACTGCTTGTAATACAGAAACAGCACATATAATTTTTTGCTCGATGTCTTTTTTGAAAAAATAAGGAATAAAAAATGTTTTCCTTAAGAAAAGGAAATAGATATTTCGTCAAGAGTAAAACACGCTGAAAAAATATTTTTGTAGTGTCATGGGCATATTTTTAAGATGTTTATATAATGCAGGTCTACAGTTTTAACGATTTAAGTTTGCCACGAACTTATTCCAAAATGATCTGTCGAAAATACTTAGGTTTATGGCAGTATTTTGGTGTTTGGTTTTAATTTTTAATCGATGAATCGCGGAAGTAATATATTCGGATTTGTAGCTTAACGTAACAACTCTTTCACTGATTCGAGTAAAAGAAGAATTCATTATCGACAATGAGAAATCAAGTGAAGTATTTTTTAAGTGTTGCACAGTGGGACCGATAGCAAAAGAATTTGATATAAATATACAACAGCATAACTGTTGGTAGAACTTGCACTCAACATCCAGGTTGGGTCGAAAACCACCACCGATCTTAGGAGTAAACTTTCTAAACAAAATAAATTTCCAAAAAATAAGTTTTTTAAAATTCAAATCTTTCTTGTGAAATTAATTATTTGTATTGTATTTTCTGCATTTTGGTTAAATGATTTTTTTCGGCAATATTGCATTTATAAATTATGAGAGCAAAAAGAAAGCAAACAAAACCTTAAATAAGTGCAAAAATTCTTTTATGTGTGTTTATTTGTGCAGGGCAACATGTTTTATATAGAAATGAAACCACCGAAGAGAAGTTTCAATACAATAAACATATTTTATTTCTCTATTTTTAGAAAGAATATTAAAAATAATTAAATATGAACTTTGAAGCAACATTAAACGACCCAGCTTCCTCGCAATCAGTCGTTACATCGAAGGAATTCTTAGTTTTGAGTGTTTTAAATGATAAACATAAATTACAACTAAAACAACAAATTGCTCTGCCACAGCAGCAAAATGAATACCAGCACAATCAAAACCAACTCCATGGTCAGCAGCAACATAAACAACATCGTCTGGAGAAAGTTGATTGGGAAGGCACGCAGAAGCAGTCTCAGCGACACATGGAATTGAGCCAAATTGATTTAATCTATCGTGCTGAGGGTAATGCAAATTTGGTGCTTGCATTGCCGCAACTTAAAAAAGTTTTACGTTTGCCAAAAGTTTCAACAGAAAAAGCACAATACCAGGAGATACAACTTTACCAAAAGAACTCCCAACAACACCAACAGCCACAAGGACAACGAAAGCAGCAGGTTGAAATTAACGAGCAGGAGCCAAACAAATATTCAACAACCGGCCAGCAGGAAAACGAAAGCAACGGTACATGCAATTCTTTACACATACATACAAACCAAATTATACAAACTCATATATTTTATTTAATTTTATTTTCTACTGACCTCCTTGTCATAGACTTTGCGAAAAATTGCTGATTACTGAAACAATCATGGTGAAGCCCACCAAAAGCAGATTCTTGTTTGCAAAAATTGAAAGAAATATTTGAGAAATTCTTCCAAAACATTAATAATTTTATGTATTTATTTCCTTTAATTTATTTGCGTCTTTAGGGATTTAGATTTGAGTTTCATTTCAAAGAAAATGTGTTTATTTTTTTAATTCTTTTCACTACAAAAATATTCCATTTATCTTTCTTTTTGTAACATGCCAGTCTACTAGTCTTTCAAGAATACCCAACGACTTGCTAAATTATGACACAAAAAAAATGTGTAATCAGCAACTAGTGCGCTACTGATTTTTTCAGCTGTCTGGTTTAGTAGGAGGAGAGGAATAGAAATAAGAAATTTATTATTCTTCCTTTGTGTGGCATTTCTAAATTTCCTAAAATTCAAATTTAGAAAATTGTTTTTTTAACTATTTATTCTGGAGTTCAGCAGATAGTATTTTTAATTTTCCATTTAAAAAAAATAAAATGTATTGACAATTGCTTTACTACCACTAAATCGGTAAAATTGAGTGCTTTCACATTTGTTTCTCTACGAAATGGCATAATTTTACGAAAAAAGAGTATTCCATATTTGTACCAACATTCTAAAGGTACGGTCATATTAGTCAAATATTTGACCAAATATACGTTACCACTAAAATATGTAAAAAAAATATTTGTCCCTTTCAAATACTCACAAAAAAAATATGTGATCCTAATCAATATAAAAGGTAAGATATCACATTTTTTATATTGTAAATCGTCATTTGTAATGACACGTGTTACGAAATATTGAATAAACATTTGTTAAAATAGTGGTTACGCTATTTTGCTCAAATATTTGACTAATGTAATCGCACCTTAGAGGGCCCGCTAACAAAATTTTATTCAAATCCATCCAGTAGTTTTTATGTGATGCGAACACAGACGGATAGTCTCAGAGACAGGCAGACGGACATACAGACAGACAGACAGACAGACAGACAATAATTTAAAAACAGAAGTTTTGTATGTCATATCGATTACTTGTTACACTTTCAAAAAATATTTCATTTACAAAAATGACCCACCTCGTTAAAGTGTTATTGTTTGTATGATGTTCGGTATTTAAATTTCGTTGCAACTGCTTGTTTCATTTCAGTTTTAATTTTCTTTCGTTCTATTATTATTGTTGATATGTTCTTTGACTATTTGTCTGTCTGTAACTCGCTGTGTTTTTCTCAAATGTTATGTTTGGTTTCGTTGCTAATTCATTTGCTGCTGCCTCCATTGTATCGAGATATTTATAGAAGATTCTGTTTTTTTTTTGGCATTGGACGTGGCTGTGTATGCTGCTTTCATCTACCAGCTGTTGGAATCTTGACAATGGACCATTATGTGGCTTATATTAGTATCATACGTTGTCTTGTGGGAAATGAGTTTGTATCTGAAGCGGATATTGTTGCAGTGCCAAATCCCACTGACAGAAACTGGATAAACGAGCACATTAAGCCTTATAGGCCAGGTATGTATAACTGTCTACTTTCATTAGCAACATGTAAGCGTATGCGATATGTATATTATTTGGTATTAAATGAGTGAAAGAGTGTTTGTTTATTTGCAGTTGTAAGTGTTTCATCTTTCTTATTATTGTAATGGTTTTAGCTAGAAGAAGAAGAAAAAGGAGAAACGCATGCCGAATTGCGTTCAAAATATGTTTGTAAATTTATTTCCAAAACTATTTCTTAAGGAATTTAATTTAATAAAATTTGTTACAATTTAAAAATAAAATATTTGCTGTAATCAAGAAATAATCGTTTAAATAAGCAATTGCCAATCGAATAAAAACAGTTTTTTTCGATTTTTTGGCTCAGCAGTATGCTCTACTCTTTCTGTATAATTTTTTTTTGCTATTTTTGTTCAATTTTATATTGTAAAAAATATTTTAAATATGTGTTCGGAAAATGTTGCTTTAAAATGATCTAAAAAAAGAGTTTCTTTGAAATATTTTTAAATTTCATTAGTTACTTTAAACTTAGTCTTTGTGTGTTGTATTTGTAAATGCAATTTTTGTGTGTTTACAATTGAAAGGAATAAATTCTTGAGCAAACATTTTTTTTGGTATTTTTTTTCTGTTGCTATTTAAAGAGAAATGAAAATAAACTAATCCAATACAAACGATTGATTATAATGTTATTTTTCATACATCTTCATTGGCTTTCAAATTCCTTTTTTTCTGAACAACTGATGTGTATTTCCCTGAACAAAATCTCTAGGTAAAACTTTGAAGCATCAAAAGAAGAAAATAGATGCGAAACTTTTGTAAGATGTTTAACTATTCTTTAAAATATTTATCCAATACAACATTAAACGATGAAAATTTGCTGCATGCTCTTCAATGTATAATTTTAATTTAAGGACATCATTTTTCATTTTTCGGTTCCTTTTTATAAACAAGAGTTGAAAAGATTTGGCATTTTTGTAAACGAATTAGTCTAAATAAACTTATAAAATGAAAAAAAAACGACAGATGTGCGTTTGTTATTTTTTAAACCAAAGCATTTGACAAAGTAAACTTGTAGTTTTAATATCGAATAGCAGATGATAAAGAAAATATCGTTTAAATATTCGTATAAATTATTGTTTTTTTTTTTACTGTTCACAAAAAACTTAATTTAAGTGCAATAAATGTGAGTTATTTTATAAATACAAAGGAATATAAAGGCACAGCAGACAAAGAAAAAACATGGTTGAGTTAACCATTATTGTTATACATACGAGGGCTGCTATATATATATCTGGCCTGGCAACACTGAGTGCAGCCAAGTGCAATCTGACATTCCCATTGGAAAGTTTGTCATTTTTAAGCATAATCGTACTCAAAACGTTTTGACGTACGACCATTATTTGTGTTGTTAACAGTGACTTGAAAAAATTAATATAGAAAAAATGGAATTGACTCGTGAACATTTTCGTGCCATCATTTTCCACAACTTTCGACGTGGATTATAACGACAAGAGTGCATTGATGAACTTAAATCTTTATAGCACTGTAAAGAATTGGTATAATGAATTTAATCGTGGCTGAAGCTCGCTCATAGACGAATTCCGTGAAGGTCGTCCAAAAACGGCTGTTGTGCCAGAGAACATGGATGCCGTGCGTGAACTCATAATGCAAGATCGACATGCGACATACCGAGAGATAGAGACATCCTTGGACATTTCTTCCACCAGCATACATTCGATACTGCATAAAGACCTGGCCGTAAAAAAGGTTTGTTTTCGTTGGATCCCGCACAATTTGAAAGTCGCTCAAAAAAAGGCTCGTGTCGATTGGTGCAAAAAAATATTGCAAAAATACGATTGCGGTGCTTCAAAAGACGTTTACAAGATCGTCACAGGTGACGAATCATGGATCTATGCGTATGAGCCCGAAACGAAACAACAATCGACCGTGTGGGTATTCAAAGACGAGCAAAATCCAACGAAAGTTGTTCGTGGAAGAAGCACTTCGAAGCAAATGGTCGCCTGTTTCTTCGGCAAAACTGGTCATGTGTTGACTGTTCCGCTTGAGCAACGTAGGACGGTCACTTCTGAGTGGTACACTACAATTTGTTTGCCTGAAGTCATCGGAGAAATTCGAAAAACCAACAAGAGAAGACGAATCATTGTTCACCATGACAATGCGAGCTCTCACACATCGGCTCAAACCAGAGCGTTTTTGACCGGCCAAAACGTCGAATTAATGGGTCATCCGCCGTACAGCCCTGACTTGGCACCTAATGACTTCTTCTTGTTTCCGCACATCAAGAAAAAAATGCGTGGTCAACTGTTGAAGTGTTCAAAAACCATGTTTTAGAGGTGTCTCAATCGGAGTGGAAAAAGTGCTTCGACAACTGGTTTGAGCGCATGCAAAAGTGTATAAATCATGCTGGAGAATACTTTGAAAAACAATAAAACCATTTTTGATTATAAATATTCGCATTTTCACTATTAGGCCAGAAATATATAGAGCAGCCCTCGTAATAATAATATTGTTGTCTATGTTCAAAAATAAAATTAAAAAAAAAACGAAAAAATCTTATAAAATAATTTCATCATATAAATTGGCCGTAATAATGTTTATTATTTGTACTTAGTGCATACTTTATCGCCTTGTGGATTATGTGGCTGGTTATCTGTGAGAATATTAAAGTTCCCGAATTTTTAAGAAAACATTTGTTTTACATTTGTTAAATAACAAATATAGAAAAATATTTTCCTGTATTTTATATATATAACTTATTCACTTAATCACTTATTTCCTTCCTTTCAAGTAAATTAAAGATTATTTATTTCATGTAACTCCGACGTATCGTTGGTGTTTTCCAACTTTTACAGGTATTATTTTTATGAAAAATATATTTTTATATTAACTAAAAATTCATTTGTAATATACGTTACTTACTTTTCTTTTAAGTTTTGATGTTCTTTATTTATAATTTTAAATATTTAATATTTTTGCTATTTTCGTCTTTAAGTAACAACGAATCATTGAAATGCCAGAAAAGCTTTTCCCCAAGGACGTTACTAAAGTGTGTGAATAAGCCAAACATATTATGATAATTTTAAATATAATATGGTTATAAGTGCTACATTATTTTGAGTTCAAAAACGTTGGCAAAGATTTGTTTATCGTGACTAAAGTATTTTTTCAAACAACTTGTATAAAATTGGGAATTATTGAGAGATTTGTATTAGGGCTGGTATATGGTGGACACCAGAGACTCTTTCTTGCAAATCCGATGGTTGTTTGAAAGTTCTTAGAAAAATTCCTCAATAATTAGGGTTGAAAAGTAGAACAATAATTATTCAATGTTGAATAATTATTATATGTTGAGTAAAGATAAAATATAAAGGCAATTAGTTTCTTTTCAATATATGTATGTACATGTGTAATTATGTAAATTTATTGTACAATTCAGAAATTTGGTTGCTTACCAAGCTAAGTGCAATTTTAGTAATAAATGTGTAGATTTTATAAAATATGTATAAATGTTGAATTTTTCAGGAATAAAATATGTAAGCAGAACCAATGTTTAGTTGCTACACGAGTTGTTGAAAAAGCAAGTAGTAAAAAGGAAGTGAATTCATTTTGTTTTCAGGAACCCTCGGTTTCTCTTTTTTAAAGAAAAAACGAAGATGTTTTTATTTGACAATTGGAAAGTACTAAATTTGCAGTGTGTGCTACTCAACATTGATTTTGCTTTGTACTTATGATTAGTTATGTTACATTTCATGGCATTGATTTGAAACTTATAAAATTTCTTAATAATTTTTTAATGTCTAATATTTGTTTAGACATGCCGCCGGCCTCGTCGTTAGGCAACTAGTGACGTATCAGTAGCACAAAGAACTTGCGCTAAGGATTTTATTGCTTCTGCCAGAATCTTGGTATCTGGACCTGTAGACAGATTGGAGCTACGTTGTTTGGTTGATTGTTGTGGACTTTGTTTCGCAGTTGGTTGTTGCTGTTTTGGTTTCTGGTAAATAATCTTCTTAGTAATACGGGATTGGACATTTTTCCGGTTTTGGTCTCTCGGATGGAGCAAGGTGTGATGCAAACGATCACATTTTTTGCAAGTTTCTATGGAGGAGCAAGACCTGATGGTATTTCTTCTGGCAAGACAATTGACACAATAATGATGTCTTTCGACAGTTTCTTGCCTCTTCTTGGTATTCATTCTTAAAAACTGCTTGCAAAATCGTATTGCATGGTATCCTTTACAAACCATGCACATAAAAATTTTTGGATTGCGATGACGTAAACGGGATTTCATGGTGGCTCTAAGAAAAACAATAAGAAAACAAAAGGCAAAGCGTATATATTAGTAATCATGAGATATAGAGTTGGGTATAGGAAAATTATATTATAACTAGAAAATATAAATTAACAATTGTTAAAATGTTGGAGTTGTGTAAAAAATGTTTTCTAATTAATGAGAGATGAGTTGAGTGCCAATAAGGGAGATTCTTTTATAAAATGGCTGAGTGTTAGGGTTAAATCTTCAGGATCTTCTGAAAACGCAAAAATATGACGAGAGTTTGGAATACATTCGAGTATTTTACTAGCGCGCAACAAGTTTCTGCCATTATCAGATATTACCCCTTGGGGTAGGCCGCGCCTCCCAAGGAATCGAGCAAGTGCCGCTTGAGACGCAGCCGAGGAAGGGTCTGAGCAAACTTCTAATTGCACCGCTTTTATGACAAAGCAAATGAAGACACAAACGTATGCCTTAATGAAACTGGATCTGCGTAAGGGCGGTATTTTGAGCTGAAAGAGTAACCACCAATTACATATTTGAGGTGGATGGGGTGCCATTATCTGCATAAATAATTTTATCTTGTAAATTATAATAGTTTTATAGTGGCGAAAATTATTCTTGACTCGGGGTTTGAGTCTAAACATATAAAATTCCGTTTGTGCCATTTTACACATTAATCTACATTCCGCATGAAAAAGAAGTTTGCGAAGATGGGCTAGATTGGGTTTGCATAATCCAGTAATGCCGTGCAGTATTATGGGGTACCGATTATTGTATGGGAGATCAGATTGCGGTAAATGCATATTAACATTTAATATTAGATTTTCATCCATAAAATGTTCTACAATTTTTAGCGAGCTTTTGCTAAAAAAAGTTTGGGAGCCAACTAAGCACTTATATTCCCCACAATAGAAGATATTTTGAGTAAAAACCATCAGTCTCGCTTTAACAACTGTCATTTCATCATGGGTTTGATGAACAGAACTAGAGATTTTTATCGTCGGCCTTACATTCCGAATCGATTTATTGGTGGTGCACAGAGATCCGTCAGTGGGTATAAACACGGGTGATCTATCATAACCACCCTGATTCTTCGTTGACAAATTCAAATTAGTGGCGACACAGTTTGTAGCTATCTTTAAGCCCGGCATGTTGTGCGACGCAGCAAAAGAAGAAGGAGGCAATTTAGAGTTGCTGCTGCTTTGAACCGAACCGTCATTCGGCCCTAACGCTTTAAGGGGAGGAGTTACTACTATTCTAATGGGAGCATTTGGGAATAAAGAATTGTTGATATTCTGAATTGTAGGCGACAAACTTTTGTTGTTTGCAATATCTGAAGGATGATCAGGCAATTTAAGACTTTCTATACAGTTGTTAACTGGACTTTTGTTGTTAGGGTATGCTGAGACATTGCACGAGGTTTCACTATCCTCTCTTGTAATTGTTATGGAGCGCGAGGAAAGTATGTTTGTATTTAATGAGTTTAGCTCAGACTTTCCTTTCAATTGCTTTTCAGGGTGATTTTTTATTGGAACGGGACTTCCAGCGAAAGGATAAATACGTTCTCCCCCATATCGAAACTTGAACGCATTGCACGAAAGATCACTTTTATCATGGAAACGGGGATAACGAGTAATCCCTGCTTCACCACTTGTTTTATTTTTGAGGTGATATAACTTTGTGGCGGGAGAAAATTTCGAAAAGGAACTTAAATTTTCTTGAACACAGTTTTGGCCAGGAGAGTGCTGATGTGTGGAGTAACGAGAAGTTGTTTTGATTCTAATGTTACCCTGGTTATGCAACCGCAATATTTTCAACAAATCCTGAATCCGGGATGAGCAGAGGTAATATGCTTCTGTACAAGCCTCAAAGTGTTCAGTGGATTCCCGTCTTAATTCGGGTGTTATCTCGGTGCGCCTGGATAACATAACTTTCTCGTATGAAGCATTTATTTTGGCCCATCTTTGATCCAAGTCCTTTAACTTGAACTCGAGAATAGTTTCGCTTTGATCTTCCACTGGGGTCCTGTCAAATTCCTCACAAAATTTAATTAAGCGTTTAGAGTCAAACTTGAAGTGATCTTTTGGAGAGGAATTATGATCAGAGGGAGATGTATTTGGCATCTTTAAAATTTAGGTATAATTAAGGGTTTTCAGAAATTGTTTATCTATTATATACGAGATTTGCTATTCAATTTCCAACAATTGGATAATTCATGTAAAATTAGCTACTAAAATCAATTATGAGAGTAAGGGGCTAAGAGTATAGCACTAGATGTGTTTTCTAGTTTAAACGTGAATGTAGAAGCTAACGTAAAATGTATCCCTAATTTGAGAAATTGAAATTGTATAATAGATAAACAGAGCAATAGTAAGAATTTTGAAATAGAAATTTATTTCTGTTTATATTTTTTAGTTTTTTTATAGAAATTATGTTATGTAAACACACACGAAACATGCGTAGATGTATATTTGTTGTACCAAATATTATTTTTTAAAAATTTATAATAAACTGTGTGGGTGAAAGAATTTTCATACAAATGTGTTATTATAAAAAATTTATTTTTTCCCTTTTTCTGTTGTTTAGTTTATAAATTTAGTTTTTGTTTTTTATAGTTTATAGTTGGTAAATATATATATTTTAAACGAATGTTTAAATTTTATTAAATTTAAATTGTTCTTCCTTTTGTATAATTACTCAATTAAAAAAAGAAAATATAAAAAAAATTGTAATTTATGTACGAACCAAATTACTATGGCACAAAATTTTCCAGCTCTGGTATAATTTTCAGCTTACAACTTTAAAATATTCTCTTGTTTTGTTTTGTATATATGCGATTGTATGAAGTAGAATAAAGTAAAAATAAAAAAGCTTTAAATGAGATTTTTTTTTTGTTTTTAGGTTTTTATTTATGTACGTGTTGCAGATTCTCACTAATTAAGTCTTTGCTTTACTTGCCTTTAATTTTAAACTTTATTCTCTTTTGTTTTGGCGATTGTGGACTGTAAAATTTTTTTTAAGTATAAGAGAATTACTCTGTTAAAATTGAAACACTAAACAGAGGATTTTTTTTTGTGTACCATGAAAACAAATAACAGAAAGAGCTTTTGCAAAGATATGTAAATTGATATTCACTTTTTTGTTATTATAATAAAATGTGTATATGTAACTGTTTATTATTTTTTTGTTAACAAGTGGTTTGTGTTATTTTGTGTGCAATGGTTTTAAAGCTTTTTGTTGTGTATACAGATTGTATGTACAAATTAAAAATGTCCCGCTTTTTATTTTAACAAATTGTTTTTGTTATTTTGTATGCAATTTTTTCCAGATTTTAGTTATGTGTATACTCATATGATAATATTAAATGTCCCGCTTATTTTTTTTTGGTCTAACTTTTTCCCGTTAGGTTTTTTTTGTATTTTCTGTATTATATTCTTTTAAATATAAAATTTTAATTATGAGTATATATTTAATTTTTAAGTGGTGGTTTTATTAATTTTTTATTTAACTCTATCACTAGAAATTTTATTGGTTTTTGTTTGTTTTTAACCTTTATCTATATTTTTCTAGTTTGGTATGTTGTATTAGCTTTGTTTTTGCTTTTCATTTGTTAGTACTTCATATAATAACAATTTGTAATGTTTGCTGTTGTGTTAAACAATAAAGTTTATGTAAAAACAACTCACTTGTTTTATATTCATAATAAAACGTATTAATTGGTTTTTCACTTGTTGCTTGTTTTTAGTATTTTGTTTTTTGAATTGGTTTTAGCTTTCTTTTATTTTTTGTTTGTTTTAATAATTACTTCTTAGTTTGAATTTACTTTTTCACATTAAATTATTAAATTTATTTTATTGAATTCAAGTACTTCTTTTATTCTTTAATGTCACTTACTTGCTTGTAGGTTTAGCACTGATGATCTTTATTTGTTCAACAAGAGATTTACCTCATTCTTCTTTATTTGCTTAATCTTTAGTTTAGGTAGTATGTACTTCTTTTGCTCAAAAGGACCATGTATAAAATTGGGAATTATTGAGAGATTTGTATTAGGGCTGGTATATGGTGGACACCAGAGACTCTTTCTTGCAAATCCGATGGTTGTTTGAAAGTTCTTAGAAAAATTCCTCAATAATTAGGGTTGAAAAGTAGAACAATAATTATTCAATGTTGAATAATTATTATATGTTGAGTAAAGATAAAATATAAAGGCAATTAGTTTCTTTTCAATATATGTATGTACATGTGTAATTATGTAAATTTATTGTACAATTCAGAAATTTGGTTGCTTACCAAGCTAAGTGCAATTTTAGTAATAAATGTGTAGATTTTATAAAATATGTATAAATGTTGAATTTTTCAGGAATAAAATATGTAAGCAGAACCAATGTTTAGTTGCTACACGAGTTGTTGAAAAAGCAAGTAGTAAAAAGGAAGTGAATTCATTTTGTTTTCAGGAACCCTCGGTTTCTCTTTTTTAAAGAAAAAACGAAGATGTTTTTATTTGACAATTGGAAAGTACTAAATTTGCAGTGTGTGCTACTCAACATTGATTTTGCTTTGTACTTATGATTAGTTATGTTACATTTCATGGCATTGATTTGAAACTTATAAAATTTCTTAATAATTTTTTAATGTCTAATATTTGTTTAGACACAACTATTTGAAGTTTTTCGACGCAATCATTTATAATTATAGAGAACATTATATGGTTCGTATGACCATATCACAAATATATTTTATCGCTGCTTACATGTGTGAATATCCTGTTTAGGTTGATTTGCGTGCGGATTTTTAAAATTGTGAGAAAATGTGTCTGTGTAAATAGATACGAGTATGTTGTTTGAAGTGATTTTATTTTAAAATTTGATTTTAAGTTTGTCTCTATTAATATATTTGCTTTTTTTATCGTTTTATTTAGCTAATCGCTTGGATAAAGAATTTAGTGGTCATTTCGGTTTGTTACTACCAGATGCTACCCAACTGCCAGCAGAGTTTGATGTTTTATTTTCCAACTTAAAGGTAAAAGAAGCAAATTGGCTTCGTCCTCCCATATGTTCGTTCATTTTGTAGTTGTTTTATGTGAACGATGTTGTCAGGTTTATTTATTTATTTCTTTTTTTTTTCACCGAAAAGAGTTTAAAATGGAACAATATCGGCAATAAAAAACTCTACATTTTTATACAGTTTTAGACAAGGACTGCAGATGCGGGAGTCTTTTGTTTATTTCCTTAGAAAATAATAAATCATCCATGTAATTTCTTTCGTGCTGCATTTTATTCTTTGTTTTTTTTTTAGCTCCATGTAATTTTAGTTTATTGCTTCCAAAAACATTCACGAGTATCTAACATAGTTGAGTCGAAAGCAACATGCAACAAAGCAATAATATTAAAGTTTAAGGTTCAACATAATCAAAACGACAATAAATTACAGATTGAGTAAAAAGTCTTTAAATTATTCGCATTAAAATTTAATAATAATAAATAAATAAATAAAATAAATGTTTAGCGATGCTTTAATTAACATCTAATTTATCTCGTCGTGATTTGAAAGGGAAGGAAAAAAATTTTAAAAAAATACTCATAGAAAATATTTTAAGTTGATATTGAAATCGTGAAAAGTGGCCATTTTTAATTTGTCTTTTAACTAAAAACTGTCAATTGCATTTTTGGACAATAGACAGACTATTCTTATCAGTCAGTTGGGTTTTTGCAACTGCTTCATAGGAAAATTTAAAATTTTATAAAATTTAAAATTTTGTACAATTCAGTTTGTTGAAATTTTTAAAAACTTAAAAACGAAATTTGGCCTGATATTCCTGTTTTCAAAGAATAGTGACGATCTTTTTGAAATACTTTTGATGGGTTCTATATTAAAATATCTTTTAGCACCTGAAAGAATTTTAATAAGCTTTAAAAAAAAGATATGAGAGAAAAGTAAAAACATAGAAGGAACATTAAAAGCAGTCAAAATTATACACAACTTTTTTAATGAAAAACAAAAAATTGCATTTTCTAATATAATTTTTGTTAAGAAGATTTTTCCGCTTAAAATTGGAAGAAAAGAATCCCACATTGTTGCTGTTATTTCATACGAAAGCGATAAATCATTTTTAACAATTGTATTGTACTTCAAAAACTTTTTTTTTTGTCTGTGAGACTTTTTATATTTTAATTTTCTTTACGTTATGTATTTTTGTAACTGAATCGTTACGTTCGTCATTTACATGTAGTCTTATTATGTTTGTCTTTTTGTATATAAAAAAAAGAATAAAAGCAAGTCAACGACAGTAACAACAGCCACAAAAACATCACATTGTATCAACAGCAGTAGCAGCACCAACACCAGCTCCAGTACCAGCAGCAGCAGCAGCAGTGATAACAGTTGTAGTAAGGACAACAATATTTTTGGTTCAGATACATTCGCCATTGAAATAAAACCAAAGCAGGGTTGGCTGTTGCCAAACGATGTTAACAATTTATTTGATATAAAGCCAAAAACAACAAAAACATCAAATTTAAGTAAAACAAAAACACTCTTAAAAGCGGCTGTTGCAACAACAATACCAAAAGCAACAGAACCAAAACCATTAAAAGCATCAACAGACATTGAATGTTTTACTACCACTCAAAACGAACCATCACAAACAATAATACGAGTGCCAACAATAACAACAACAACAGCTATAGAAGCTGGCTCTAGATCTACGGCAACACCACACAAAAACACATCAATGACCAGTTCATGTTTTAGTGGCAGTACATGCAGTACAAATAAAAAAACACCGAGAGATGACAAAATTTCACATTCATTATACGACAAGGTGGACATCAGGTGCCGTTATTGTTCCATGCAGTTTTTAAAGGTAATTGTTACCTTCCCACCTAAACCCCAACCCCAGCCCCAAACCTAAAGAATTTAATATTAGCAACATAAAAATTGATTGTAAAATAAAAATTTATAAAAAATTGTTCGACTCAACTTAATTGTAATAAAATGTGTGTTTTACAGATGAAACAGCAAAAAATTTGTGAACGCAATCAATATTGCCCAGTAGATTTATTTTCGGGGTACGTTTTAATTTAACAAAATAAAAATATTTTAATAAAGAATTAACTTTTATTCCTTATTTTCAATTCAATTCCTTAAGGATGCCCGAAAAAATGATTTTTGCATTAGAAGCTCTTTTTAAATGCCCTCAAAATAATTTACGCATTTTCCGAAACGGCAACCTTGTGTTTGACAATCAAATCAGCAAAACAACTAGGATTGAAGAGATATTTTCGAGGTAAGCATTAAGCATTAAAAAAATATAAAATATGAGTTTTAGGCAAAAAAAAAAAAAAAAAATAGAAAAATTCGTAAGTTTGTTGCCATTAAAAATATAAAAATTGTTGGGAATTAATATATTGTTATTTTTGATAAGCTTTTAATTTACAATCTGCCTTAAATTATAGTCAAAGATAAATCCACTGCGACAGAAAAAATATTTTTTTAAGTCTATTCAAGTAAAAAATACACGTTTTCGATCAAAAATATAAAAGAACACTCAGTCACAGTTTGTTTTATTCCATTACAATATGGACCTGCTCTTATTGTCACACACTGGAAAATGCTCACCGGAAGATAATTTTAACATATTTATGCAATTTCCTGCGAATATTTCTGAACTGGAAATAAAAATTAAATAAAAACTTCAATAAAACATAAAGTCGTTACCATTCTTAGGGATATGATTCTTAACTTCTTAGAAATAATAAAATATTCCGCTTTTCGCTTATTTCAGGCAAAAGATACTTTGTAATATTACTTCCTTTTCATCTCGTCAAATTTGTCTTTATGTATATTGTAAATTTTAGTGTTGAATATCTCTGAAAGTGTTCACTAATTTCTCATTCATATACACACAATGTACATAAATATTTATGCCATTAAATTTTCCTATAATAAAATAAATATGGAAATATGTGTGCGCTTTTATTATTTTATTTTATCTTCCCCTTTTATTTTTCATTAAATCTTTGTTAAAGGAAATTTGTTTCTTTAATTTTTACCTTTTATATTCACACAATCATTTTTTTGTCAGTCATCTGGCATATGTTTTGATTTTATATTTATTTATGTGACAGAACAAAAACAGTAATAAAAACCACTCTAGAGAATAATTAAAGCTCAATTCGGACTAGGCAAATATTTAATAAAATAATGGTAGCCACAAAGCTATCAAGTGCAATTAATTTTGTCACAAAACAAACTCTCATAAATGTAAACTAAGCTTTCTTCCAAAATATTTCACAATATCCCGTTAACATTGCATAATTTTACTCTTTATTTAGTTGATAAAAAATATATCGTTTTAAGTAAATATATGCCAAAGCAAAGTGTTATCGATTATTTTGTCAAATATTTGCTAATTCTGAAATAAGTTATAATGTCATTCGTATGAAAGTCTTTCATTTCAAGAAAAGAAAGTGGATATAATTATTCAAACCGTTAACGGGGTTTCAGATACGTACCATCGATATAAAAGACGCTGACGGTACGATACAATAGTTATTATTGACATCAATCGATAACTATTCTTTGGTATGTGAAGAGAAAATCTTGTTAAAGTGAAAACAACTAAAAACAGCAAACATTAAATATGAATAATTCAAGGATCTATAATTAAGAAACTAGAAATTAAACAAATGCTTGTAAGATTATGTAGACATTTAAACATTTTTATTGGGATCTGGATACTTATCAATGTGTTACTGAATGAGGCCGAAATATATTTTAAATCATTAAAAGAATTGCTTTATAAAGCGCATTTATTGTTAATTATTGAAAATATATTTTCTTAATGGTTTTTTGAAAAAGATGTCATATAAATGAAATTAAAATATGGTATTATTTATTATATTGTTTTAATATCCCATAACATTTTCAAATAAAAATGCAAATTTATTCGTTGCTTTCGAAAAGCAGGTACCTAAGAAACTTCAAAAACAACATGAGAGTTGCTTTAACAAAATTTACCAACAAACAAACCACGTTTTAATTTTTGCTTGCGTTCCCTTCTGCTTTAGGCGACTCTTATTTTCCAAACTTATTTTCAATTGATATTCGATAAATATTAAAAACAAGTTTAAGAACGAATTGAAAATAAACAGGTCTTTCAATTTTTGTCTAGTAAACTACTTATCTCAAATTACTTTTAAATCAATTTTAACAGATTTTCATTTTAGAGCTTCTGACTTAAAATCGCACTCAATATTTGGTTCAGTTTTTTTTTGTTTGCTGGGTTATTATGTTGAGGCTATTTTTTTTATGCAGGCAAATTGAGAAATTGTTGTAATGTCGTTTAACAAAATAAATTCGTTTTGAGACAACGTTTTCAATAAATTTCGGTCAAGCATTGACGTAACTTGTTGTGGCGACAACTTCGACATTAAAGTTGTTGTTACAAGACTTTTTCATTTAATATCTATTTCAATATTTCAAACTATTAAATGCAGTTTTAAGCTTAAGAATTAGGACAATAGAAACCTACAAAGGATAATAAATATTTATGTCTTTTGTCTACTTCTTTTTTGGGGGAAAAAAAACTTGACAACTGCACTATAACAAAATATTTACGCAACTGTGACGATGATCACACTCAAACAAAAACCAATAAAATGAATGTTCTTTGTAACCAAACATAACAACTAAAATAATAAAATAACAACAATAAACTCTAAATAATAACTTTACCGAAACGAAAAATTCCTTCATGCTCGCCCAAATGAAAATCTCAATTTAATTCAATGTTTATAACTGGTGAAATCCTTTAGTGACAAACTGCAGCTTATAAAATATTTGTTGATAACATGTCTGCTAAGGGAATACGACAACAAAGGAGAAGCAAAGAATGTAGAAAAAGAGCAAAACAACAAGGAGACCAAACAACATCTGCTTTCAAGTGCTGCTGATGAGGCAGTTGTAGGTGGGAGTGGTAATAGATCTGGTGGGAGTGTTGGTGTTGCTGCTGGTCAACCACAGTCAAGTGTGACTTCATGCAAGAAACAAAAACCCAGAACAATGTCAAAACCAATAACAACTACAACAGCAACTACAACAACGGAAACGGAAGTGACTAAAGTTAAATCAACATTGAATCCAGCAGAAAGCATCATTTCAAGTGTAACTGCTTCAACGTCCTCCTACGGCTACAATCCCCAGTGTCTAGAGCAACTCAACAAAGCGGAAGTGACCTGCTTACCAAAAAATTGTGTCTTGCAAAAAATTTTAAATTTACAGTCATTGGCTAAGGTGAGTAAAGCTTTACGTTTATCTTTTTCCAATTTCTACGCAAACACATGCACACCATTCACATAAACAGATAAAATTTTATACACTTACATACGTGTGTGTGTGAATGTCAAATCACAGTTGAAGTCCCTTAAACAGTTTCAAAGTGAACAAAGAAAATCACACATTTAAAACACAGAAAGTTCAGAAGCGCAGTCTTAAAATAACTGCTTTTAAATAAAATAATTAAATTTTTAAAATTCAAACAAAATATGCGATGAAAAGAAACCGACATACCTGACTTTTATCTCATAATAATAATGAAAATTTGCAAATGCAACAAATATGTCAAACGTATAATAGAAAGCAAAAAATGTTTTTGTTGCTCTTGCACAAAATGTTTTAAATAAAAGAAAAACTTATTTTTATACAAGGATTTCTATTTCAAGTTCTTTAATACTTTTCCTTTCGAATTCTTTATTTTTTTCATTTTAAATTATTAAAATATCTAGATTAATCTTCAATTTATGCTTGACCATGAATATGCTGAGAAAAAGGAAAAGACGTACAACATTGTACAGAAACTACTTGAGAAATTTGCTAAATTTGAGAATCACCTGACACATTTTCAACTATCGCCAGAAGAGCAATACACTTTAGCTGCAACTGCTTTGGATTGTTCCATAATGATAACATTTTGTGAAATGGAAAATGACCTCAAAGACGAAAAGGGAAAAACTCAAATCAGGTAAGATTTTTTTATATTTTTCATTTGACTGGACAAATACATTTCGTTTTTTTTGTTATATTATTTCTTTTGTTTCAGTTTGATTGACAATCCTTTCGTAGTGTCGACATTGGGAAAGACATTCTTAACCAAAGTGACTTTATTGGATTTGGATCCCAAATCAGATGATCATTTTCATAAATATTTACAACAAACAAAACAAACATTTGAAGCAGTGAAGGAGTTTTATTCAATTAAGAATTAAGAATTTTAAAAATAACAATAAAAATAACAAATTATAGTAAATAAACTGCATTTACAAATATGAAAAATAAATGAAACAAACGCATACAGATTTGCAGATTTGGCCTAAAAAGAATATGTCGAAATTGCTTTACACTTTAAATATTTTTTTACTATTTTAGTTTTTCAATTATAATCTGTCTTTTTTGTGTTCAATATTCCACAAAAAGCCAAAGGTCATATAAATAAAAATAGAAAAAAATGTACTTCAGTTTTCCTTAGATTATCATACAAAAAAATGCAAAAACCTTGGATAAAAATATAGACAACATTTGTATGTGTGCATTTGTTTATGTATAATAAACTAAATGTGTAACAGTTTCTGCTTCAGGTATTTTTAAAAAATATATTTTTACCCTGCACTCGTAAGATTAGTGTTGCACACAATTATTAATTTAAATGTATTCGATTATTTTCTTAAAAACCCACATATCCTTTGCTCAGTTTGTGAAGAAGAAAACAAATAGGATGTGTTTTACACTTTAATCACATTTTATTTCTATAGTCGAATATTGAAACATGTGTTAACGTTTGTTTTTTAAATGTGGGTCTGGATTCCGAAACATTTTGAAGCACATGTAATTAAGATTTCAGGAGAATCCAACAATAGTGACGGGATTGAATCGCAATAGACACACACTTTAATTATAAGTATTATCATGTCCACTATACAAATAGTGAAGCTTTTCAAACATAGTAGGCAAAGATTCAGAATTAATACAGATTATATACAGATGCATATATATCCGTAGACGCCGTGATTTTGACGAATATGACCTTAAATGCTGAACAACAAATAAGACCATACATTGTGAAAAGCTCTTTGTGTGCGAAGCAAAATCGCACTTGGCGAATTTATTTATTACGTACAAGCCCGAATTGTTAAAATAAAAAAAAATTTTACAGTTTATGTTTTTAAACTTTTATTGTAATTTAAGACTATTTTATCTATTTTATTCTACTTTCCAGTGAAAAGTTTTCGAATATCTTGGTTTGCTATTGAGAAGAAGAAAAGAAAGCAAATAAGAAAGCCCTCGGTTCGATATTTGTGGTAGGGAATTCGAAAGCAAAAATAAATACAAATTTATAATGTCTTTCATGATCCTTTTAGAATTAAAAAAAATAAAATATGAATAATAGAAATATCAAATAAGAGGAAATATTAAGCTATTTGAACAAACCATTACAATACTAAAGTTTGCTTTTAATTTAATCCTTAATCCTAAAACATCTAACCTATTTTTCAATCACACTATCAATTAACTTTAGTATTTAAAAATAACCCTGGAGTTAATGTCGACGTCGTTGATGGCGTCAAATGTCAAAAAAAAGTTGAATCGTATGAAATTGTATGAGAGCAGTTAATCTCAACGCGTTGAAACGCCGTAAAAGTTCAATCTGTTTCAACTTTTTCGGCGTTGAAACGCCGTCAACGACGTCGACATTACTTCAGGGTAATATTTTATAAAAAAAAATATTTTATAAAAAAACGCCATTAAATATTTGTTTGAATTTTTTATGCGAATTATAATTATAAATGGATAAAATAAATGAGATTTAACATATTATTATTATTATTATTTTATTTTCGATTTCGGCTTAAGTTCATTTTTTAAGTTTCTAAAAACCTTTTTTTAGGAAGAAAAATTATTTTTCAAATGTATGCTGACATTTTCTAAAGTAAACAATAAAAATTATACACCAGCAGAATGTAATGTACCATTTTCTGGTTAAAGAGATGATGTTTACAATGTACACAACCTAAGGTAGATGCGAAGAATGCTGGTAAAGGGTGTAGCGATACAGAAAATGCACACTACATTCTTGTGGTGTATAACTTTTCCGCATACATATGTAAAATAATTTTTCTTTTTAAAAAAAGTTTTAGAAATATTCTTTTCTAATTTTCTAAGCACTAGGTCAGATTAAAAATAAAAATATTGTTTATTTTTTCAATATTTCGCCACAACGTTGGGTGGCATTTTTCAGAAAACAGGAAACAAAAATATAAATAATTAAGTTTTTTCAAATAAACAATTATATATGTTTTTAAAAATTAAAAAATGAACTTAAGCCAAAATCAATTTCAATTCATTTATGACATCGATAGTTCAACCCCTAATTTGATAAAAAATTAAATTAATTTTATTTTCTTTAAACATCTTTTATTTATTGATACACACTTTCTGTAAGAGTTAATTAAAAAAATAACATTTGCATTCCCTCATTTATAATTATTTACTCGTATTATGTTAATCTACTTAACCTTGAATTTATTTCTTTTTTAATGTGCACTTCTAGTCAGCAATTAAAATGACTACATGCAGGTTTTTTCGCTTACTTTTTTTTCGCAGTTTTTTAATCGAAAGCTAATTTCGTCCTTGAAAAATATTTGAGATTAAATCTGTAGTTGTATTATAAGTATTCATATGTTTTACATCCCCGCAAAGGAACTCAAGTACATTTAAATATAAATTTAAAAAGATTTATTGCTCACAGATTAAAAATTTATTTGATTTTATTTCTTTTGATGATGTTTTACATGCAGCAAGACAGAATCTGATATATAATATTTTATACATAAAATATTTAAAAACAAACGCACAAATGAACATGCAGTTCTCTACATATTGGTTGAGAGCTGCTTTTTGCAAAATGCCCTCAAATGTCTGTGTGTGTATGTATGTTCTTCCTTTAGTTTGTAGCAAAACGAAATTATATTTAAACCATTTTTATATTCGTATGTGGAATGTTGAAAGAAAGTCTGGTGCTCTTAAAATCACATGCTCAAATTCAAGAAAGGACAATTTTCCATCACCATCAACATCAGCTTCTTCCATAACTTTATCGGCTATTTGTTGATGTTCCTCAGGGCTTAATTCATTTTTGGTCATAGTGGTTAAACACGACAAAAGGTCAGCATGACCTATAAAACCATCCTGATCGAAATCTGTAAATGACAACAAACAACAACAATTAAAGCAAAAACAGAAAATTGGACATTGCAAAAGTATATGAGGATGAATAAAACGGAGAACTTGTTTGAAAATGTGGTTTTGGTTTGTATTCGCATCTTATGTTTGGTTGGACTGCTTTAATTAAGCGCAACGTGACCAGGTTACGATTTAATAGAGAAAATTTAATAAAAAGGAATTTTAGAATAATTTTTTTTTCATTTAACAAAATAACGTTAATGTTAAACTTGGCTGCAAGTATTTTTCCAAGTTCCAAATCATTCCTAACGAGTACTTTGATTCTTTATTTTATTAGAATGCATTAGCATCAATACACTTTAATTATGTAATACAAAATTCACATTAAAAAAAATTTGAATGTTAAGCGGATATTAGCCGATCAAACTTTGCCTGTAAGCACGGCCTGAGGAGAGAGAGTGTTTTGCTATTACACGATCATGCCAAGTTTGTCAAACATCAGTGCACAAACAGATTCTGAATAGTTAAGTTGGTATTTGTGATAGCGCACGAATTAGTTGCAATATGTTTATTTTATTTTACAACATTAATTGTTGTATTTGTTTATACTTTTTTTGAAATTTCGAATCAGAGTACCGAAAAACTCACTCACTTCACACACATGAGAGAGCAGTGAGACTAGAAAATATTTTGGTTTTTTCATTTATGATGTAATTTTTTTTCTTTCTTTTATATCAAAATGATACATTTCACGAAGAGCGCATAATATACATGGTCAGACTGCATTTACAATTGCAAAAACCCGTAAATATTTACTGAAACTGAAATTAATTTTTTATTACCATTAAAGTTTTAATCAGACGAAAATTATGATTGCAAAACCCATTAAATCTTACTTTTCACTGCAATTGTTTCAGTAAACAGTATAAGTTTATTTATTACTGCAAATTTAACAGGACAATGAAAATATTAAAAAATTAATTAGAAAATAATAAGCGCTATTTTTTTATTTTTTGGCAGCTAATTAATTATGTTGTTAAATATTTTCTTTAAATAATATTTTAAATATTATTACATTGGTTTCATTAGTGATAAATTATTTACTATTTTTGTTTGGCTTTTCATTACAATTTCAACCTTCAGTCTATAAAAAGTATTCATTTTTTTCGTTGATCTATTAAGAGTCACTTTAAATAATAAAAAGCATTACAAATGATTTTGCATGAATGTTGAATTTTATTCAAAACTTTTTATAAAAATATAATACGACATGGTCACATTAATTTTGAAAAAAAGGAAAAAGTTGTCTAATGACGCCTTTAAAGTACACTTTATAGAAAGTAACGGTATTCATTTTCCCATCTTACGAAATGTTAACGCTTTTAATGTATCTTTTACTCAACATCCGCAGCATTGTGCATCTTTCATTTAAACTTAATTTTATCTTCACTCAATCCAACAATATAATATTCTTCATAGTTTTCTTCATTTATTTCGTTTTGTTTATTTATTCAATATGAAAATAATTCATAAATACCGCAAATATAATTTTCTTTTTACGGAAAATGTAAACTCACGTAAAATATAAATGGGACAATTAAAGCATATAAAATTTTGCATATAAAGCATTATTTTACATGAGTAATAAGATGAAAACCGAGAATGTCTTGCAAGTCAAAACAAAATAATTAAAATATTAATTGGAAAAAATAGTTCGAATAACTAAAAAGTTCTAAAAGAGACTTGCAAAAAATAAAAAAAGATAGTACATGTGTATGCAAAATAATATTAGTCGGCTGTTACTCGTACTGTACTGTTAAAATTACAAAAAATAAATGAATAGAAACTATTTGGCTTAAGTTCATTTATTTTTAATTTCTAAAAATCCTTTTTAGACATAAAATTTATTTTTACAAATGTATGCGGACGTTTTCCAAAAAATTAGACGCTAGCAGAATGAAATGCTGCAATTCCTGGACGGCTACTACCTTCATCAGCATTCTTCACATCTATCTAAAAAGGATTTTTAGAAATTAAAAATAAATGAACTTAAGCCAAATAATTTCTATTCATTTATAATATTCACAGTTCAAATAATAATTTAATAAAAAAGGTATAAAAAATATTTAAAAAAACATGAAAATTAAAAATTAAATTAGTTGGGAGTGAATATCAACTAATTTAAATTCTGTCAATGAGAAAGTGTTTTAATGTATAAATTCTATCATTTGAGAAACAATTTGTCATTCAAATATCATGTTGTGATCACTTTTTTGATATGAGCTGCAAAATTTATCTCTTATTTTTCGATATTTAATTTACCACTTTTGTGGGGAACTTTAACTTCAAAAATAAGAAGCAGTATTTTTGGGAAAAATGTTTGTTAGTGTTGTTTAATTAACTATTTCATGCTATTTAATCGGGAATTGTACTGTAGTTAAACGGGCCCTAACAAAAAAGTTTTATTGTTGTACAAAAGGACTTATATAAAATTAAAAAATACATATTTAAATTTTAAATAAATGAATATAAATGAATTGCAAATAATTTATTATATTCATTGAAATTAAGATCTGTTTCATATTTAATAAGTTTAATGTAGAAATTTTTTGTTTTGTTTTTTCCTTTTTTTTGTGTTGAAAGCATCTCGCAGAAATCAAAAAAGCTTTAAATTCAGACAAAAATCCAATTACTCGATCATACGTTCTGCGTAAAATAAAATTTATTTTTATAACAATTTATGTGTCGTATTATAAAATGGAAAGGATGTAATTGCTACAAATAGTTTCTGCAGGTTTATTTTTATTAAAACCAGAATTTAATAATTTATTCTTATTGTTGGAGCACTTGACTTCATAATTTTATTTTTGAATCTTTGTTAAACAATTAATTTAAACAAATGCACATTGATATGTATCGATGTTTAATGCATGAATGTATGTAATTAAAATTGTCAAACTCAAACAAATTGATATTAAAAACGAATGTCATAAAAATGTCCTTTTTTAAAAATTTAATATCAAATTAAAAAACAACAACAATTACAAATGCTGCAATTTAATAAATTGTTTTTAATAATAAAGAAACTTTTTAAATATGAATAATATACAGTTTAATAAAACGCGCCACAAAAATTAAACAAGTAAGTAAGCTATATTCAGATAGGCCGAATCTTGTATACCCTTCACCATTTATGGAAATCTAGTTTAGTGAAGTAACTCCAATCAAAAAAGCAAATTTTGGAGTGACAGAGAATTAAAAAATAGGAAGAAAATTAATTATTATTTTACATAAAAATGTCACCGGCTCTTAATGGGTTAAGCATTTTTAAAAATGTTTAGTATATCCTTAAAGATGTCTCCAAAAATGTTACCCATCCATATTGATATTTTAATAAATTTAATAATTTTAGAACCCTGTAACTCAGAAAATATGGGCGAGAGCGAATATTTTTACTTGATGTTTTTTCTTACTTTTTATTCTCTATCGCCCCATATATTTGTTTTTTTTGTATTGGAGTTACTTTATTGTTCCAAATAAAATGGAAAAATTAGAGGTAGATGTGATGTTTTGCCCGCTGCGTCTAAGGACATGGACCGATCTTACTGATTTCTAATAGCGTCTCTTTCGACACTATGTCTTATCGATTGGCATATTCAAAATTTCTGTTGAAATCAAGTTTACCTTTGCGACACTAACACGGACGGACATCGCTCAATCGACTTCGCTATGCATAAGAACTCAGAATATATATATTGTTACGAAAGTAAGATCTGGCAACCCCTGTTGTTGTTAACAGTATGAGAGTGGTGAATAAGTTAATTCAACTAATGGTGTGTAGAGAATAAGAGAGAGCAACCACGGTGGTTGCGTTGGTAGAGGTGCGTGCTGTAAAACAGATACTGCCTTCGGACATGCATACACCGGAAAATAAAAATTGTTATAAAGCAATTTAAAATTAAGGAGCAGCAGTACAAACATCCCGAGAGGCAAAAGACAATTATTGTGTGAAGCCATGGCAGATAATTTAGTGGAGACGTCCAATTTAATATAAGAGTACCAGATAATTGTCAAGAAGCCCTCTATAATAAAAAGTAAGAACGGTAGTGGTTAGCGCAGGGAAGTGTAACAGTATAACAACAAAGTGTATGGCAGACGTGTGTTGTGGCTATTGGATTAAAGAGGGGATGACTGGCTTGAATAAAAGGAGTAGTGGAAAATGTCTGTGGATGGTTAAGATTACTAAACAAGGCATTCAGTAGTTCATGTCTCGCCAGAGTAACACAGTAGTGAAGCGTGGATGGCAGCGCTTGTAGTAATGTTTAGTAAATACAAGACCATGGGATTCACAAGACCGGTACGATTAATAAGTATAGCCAGAGAAAGCCATAAAGTTTGAATACAGAATAATGAGCCACAGTGGTATTTGCAATCAAAAAAATCCGTACGTTTGTTCTAAAAGGGAAATGGATATTGCAGAAACAATGACAAACCGAATGACAAACTTAGTTCTACCATTTTTCCATTTTTTGTAGTGAAGAATATAATAAAAAAAACCAAGTATTTCATATTGAGCTTTTAGTATCCTAAAGCTTTTATCCTGCTAGATGTTTTTCTGGTCAATGATTAAATGTTTCCGAATTTTAAAAGCGGGCATCTATTCATCCATACATTTTTATAGAAATCGGTTAATCCGTTTATCCGTTCACCCATAAGTAATAAACTAATAAACAAACTTAAGAAGAGATTTATAGCATACCTACATATATGTATGTATGTATGTATGTATGTATGTATGTATGTATGCATGTTGTTAAATCTGTAAAAAAAATGGCGTGTGTATTTAAAAGGAGGATAGTGTATTTAAATATCACACGTAAGATTAGAGTTGCATCCTTTTTGTGTGACAGTGTTGATCGGATTTTGATTAGATTTTCTTCTGAATGAAGCGTTACTAAAACATTAAAGTTATGGCTTAAAATTTTAGATTAAACATATTTCGTACAGCAGTCAACTCTAAATTAGGAAACGTACCATAAATTTTGAATGCATAGTAGACCTTTATATCTCTTGGTGCTTGCTCGCTAAAGACCGAAAAAGCATCTAAGAAATCTTCAAATGATAAATTTCCTTGGCCATCACGTGAAAATGCTTCACAAATACGGCGGCGAAATGGATTTTCCCTTAACTCTGGCATTTTTTCAATGCAGTCCTTGGGAACCTTCACACTCGATGCCTGACCCTCGGTCATTTGACGTGGTACAAGATCTGGCCGTAATTCTCGAAATCTTTTAAAAACTCTATGGGGGAATAAAAATCAGAATGTGATTCTTAAATGAGAAATAGATATAAAAAATGTTAATGTGGTGTTTGTTGATGATGTTCATTACTCTGATTAATGGCTTATGCTACGAACACAACTGGATTGAACGATGAATTTTTGGTCGCGAATATTTGTCTTCAAAAATAGAAAATATTTGAAAATGCATTCACTCATGACGTCTGTCGAAATTTGTCATACACTACGAATTCTGAAATATATTTATTTATACTTATTAAGCCGGCGAACGACGAAAATTATTTTACTTAAATAATTAACATAATTTTTATTTTCTAACATTTAAAATAAGTGTTAAATATACTTAATATTGTTTTCAGTTGTATTTTGTTAATGTTTCATTTTTAAATAGTATTTTTAATATGAATTTACACAACGAATTGTAACCGACGAATTCTTCGTGTTCGGTGAAATTCCTGCCAGTTGCGTTCTTAGCATTAGAGTGGGACTTACAGTCCATCGAGTGATTTTTGTAATTATTTTCGCAATCATCAACTCTTGACTAAACTAAATAATAAGTAAATAATGAAATTTAAAGTTTTAACTAATAATAAAGGATTTTTTGTGCCATTTTTTATGTTCATAAATTAAAGCAATTTAAGAATGATAATAAGATTTTCATCAAAACTGACGAGGTTGTGCTGCATGATTACTCACCGTAAAATTTCCTTACGCGTAAAAAATGTACAATCCTTTCATTTGTTTATTTTGTAATAATTGTCATAATTGAAAAAGACAAAACAAAATAAATGTTTATACATCGAAATAAATTATTAAAAATGATTACAAAAATACGTAAACAACCTGCTGCACAAGATGTCGAGAATGTTCATATCTATTCAAATTAAAACTGTATACATCTACATATGTATATTTTGCTTAAAATAAAAAAAAAAAAAACTTTCCAATGCGACGTATGACTTATGTTTTCAAAAGCACTATAATTTATCATACGTCAAAGTAGAAACAGTAGAAAATTAAAAAAAGAAAATTTTAATATTTAAGAAAAAATTGTTTTTCTTTAAACTTGTTAGTTTTCATACATACATATGTTTGTGTGTGTGTATGAAAACTTAACAAGTTTAAAGAAAAAATTTTTTCTTAAATTGAGAAAAAAAAAAGTTATAAAAAATACATACGAACTGTAAATGCATTGTTTTACGTAACATTTATTTTTTATATTTTATAATTATCAAACAGTTACAATTAAAAGCGACTTTTTGAAAATCTGAATTTTCGAATAAAAAAGAACTTGATTCTGTTGTCAGCCAATCCTCCTTAAGGAAATTCATTATTCAAAAAATGGTTTGCCAATTTATTATAAGTTTAGTATTAAATGGAAAAATTTTCTTTCCATTGCAAAAATGTTCAATACATATTTAAAGTTATTGTATTTTGGACCAATATTCTTTAATATTTTCCGCGTGTATTTTTTAATATTATTATTTCGCGTTCAAGTGCTTTTTTTCAAGAGCCCAAATACTTAATAAAGAGAAGTTTCTCATCTATTATAAATTTCCTTTTAATTTTTTTATATTTTGAACAAATCAAAAAAAAAATTGATTCTAACCTGTCGGAAGCACCTTTAATTATTACAATTCATAATTTTTGTGTCAACTTGTGTATATTTCGCACTCCATGCCTTTTTACATTAGAATTATTTAATATTGTTGGATTTGGATGGATTTGTCATAATTTCCTTCTAATTTTTTTTTAAATTTTGAACAATAAGTGATTCTAACCTGTCGGGTGTATCTTTAATTTTTACAATTCGTCGAAATTTTTGTGTATATTTCGCACTCCATGCGAAATATATTGGTTTTGAATCGATTTGTCATATTTTTTTCATTCTATAATTTTATTTTTATCAACCATGTCACAAATTCTGATTGGAATGCTTTTACTTCTGCATTAACCATTCCGAGAGATTTTTGGTTATTCCTAAAGCAAATGCTGAACTTCCTTTATAATTTAAATGTGTCAATATTGCGCACACCACATCAAACAACAAGACTGATCTTACTGAGGACACTTGATAAAAGTAAATTTAAATTCAGCAATTAACGAAATTTTAAAAAAACTAAATTTCATTTTGAAATTTAAAAATGGAAATTTATCGTTTCTCGTTTTCTGAACAACCAATTTGTGGAATTAAAACCATTTTCGGTTGGAATTAATATTCCTGTATGTAAGAACTTTATTTCAATTTTTTTTTTCTTTCATTTATCATCAATACCTGATAATCATCTAGTTGCTGTTCAGTAAATGTAACCACTTTATTTCCCATCCTCCGATAGTTTTTAAGTTTTGTTTTGTCAGTATTTTTGTTTTAACGTTTAAATAACTGAAAAACTATTTTACAAATTGATTTGAACTCGGAAAACAAACTCTAGATTATTGCGTTTTAGTTTGGCCGCAAAAAAGTGACAATATCCTACCGTGACTTTTTTATAACTGAACAAACATTGCGGGTAAATATGTTGATTTTTTTTTTTTAACTTTTAATCTTGTTTTTCTGCTGTTTATGAAACTTTTTCTGCTTTTATGTGTTAATGTTCACACACATACACAAACGAAAAAGAAAAATTCACATGAATGAGTAAAATAATAGCAGAAATTTATATTAAAGTCGTTTATCATCGTAACATTTGCCGTCGTTTGTATAATTCAGTGCATTAAATTTCCACGATTTAATTAAATTTTAACTGAATTATTAACATCAGGCACATTGAATCACTATATATCTGAACCACAACCTAAAATTACTAGTGCAGGTTGTGTTACTCTTTCTCGTAGCAATTTTTCTCGATGGCATAAAGTTGTGGAAAAAATAAATCCTTTTATCTCTTTCCTTATCTTATTATTAAATATTTTAGATAAAAAACGATATTAGCTTTACTTTTTCAAAAGGTTTCTTTAATACAGATATGCTTTGTCTATATAAAAAAACTGACTCCTTCAACAAATGACTCTTCCAGAAATTATTTCTACTGTATTTAAAGTTTAACCACAGACAATAAGGAGTTATAAATTTTAAAAGTGCAAAGAAAGATCCCTAAAGTAACCCAAAGTAGGCGCAATAAACTAGTGAGAAAAAAATTTCAATTGTATTTTATTTAAGAAAGATTACAATTGACAACTTATAAAGTGGCCAATTTTTGAGATTATAATTATTATTTCTATTATTATTATTATTGTATTCAATTTATGATTTTAAATTTTAGATTTCAGTTGACAATATAAAAATTTTAAAAAAATTTCTATTTCCTCCAATTCATCTGTACATTTGATAAAAAAAAAAACGTGTGAAATTGATTAAAAACGTCCTGTAGTGTTGTGCGTTTTTTTTTTCTATTCAGTTTTAATGTAAAAATATAAAACCAACAACAAGAAAAATTTGAAAAGAATGCAAAACTCATAGAGCGATGTATGAAAATTAATTAAGGAGTGTTCTTATCTTTTTTTATAGGTGAGGTCGCTGTTAGAGTTGTTCGTGTTGGAAACTTCTTTAATAAAATTAAAGGAGTGTTGAACATTTTCAGTAGGTCAATTTAAAGACATACTGAGACATCTATGAAAATATTTAGCAACGTTTCTTTTAAATTAAATCTCAATTAATTCTTAAAAAATTATAAATGCAAACAGTTTTATTTGTTTTCTTTTCAAATTTTCATTTAAATTATATAAGAATACCGCGAAAAAATATAATTGCGGGGTATACTGAAATTATTTAAATAAAATTCGCCGTTAGATATTTGTGTTTAAAATAATAGCATTTAAGTGTAAAACATAAAACCCTTTTAGAAATTATAAAGGATGTTCACAAATACGCATAAAATTAAATCGATTGCTAATCTTAAAAGACGTAGCTTGCTTCATTGATACAGTTGTTTAATTTCTAGCTTTTAATAAATATAGAATTATTTAATTTATCACTGCCAAAATTGGTTTTTTGAATACAAAACAATTTTTTTTATGACCTGGTATTCCGTACGAATTTGTGAATTTTTTTTACCAACATTGATTATTTGATATGAAAAATTTGACATAAGAAAATTTTATTTTTAGTAAAGAAAAAACTATTAAATAAAAACAAATAAGAAATAAGATAGCTAGATAGATAGATAGATAGATAGATAAGATCGTTTTTTTTTTTTCAAAACAAAAGAAAGCATAGCATGAAAGCCAAACATCTTTGGTTTATTGCTCTTTTGGGATTCACTGTCCTGTAGTTTATTGAATGCACGCCATCTGTCATCTTCCAATGGCTTCTTCTCCAAACTAAAACAAAATAATACATTACAGCCGTAATAAATTGTATGTAAACTAAAAGAAGGAAAATTATAAAAATCTAAATATAAGACAAATACATTATGAAAAGTTCCAAGAAATTAATGCTCATCTAGGGTCTACACAAACGCCATTTTAACACGCATAAGGAAGACGGCCAGACCAAAGTCGTCAAACCGTTAAGAGAACAATTCGTATTGTAAAAATTGCAATAAAAATGAATTGATTTTTTGATTTTTACTTTTTTAAATTTTTAACAAATTGCTTTAAAAAAAACTTATAATGAAATAAAATACAAACAAAATCTTAAAAATTTCACATAAAATAACTACCCTTCAGCTAGAAACATTTAATATGTTTTTAGAGGAATGAATACAGCACTACTTCTACAAAATTTTTTCATTAAAAATTCATGTTAATTATTTGTACATGTATTTTGACAACATAACATGTGAAATATTAAACAGAGTAACAGACTAAAAGATTAAACTTCATTAGTTTGGTTTGGCAATTATTTGCCTTTATATACAAATATTACTTCATTGGGTTTTTATAAATTAATTTTTAACGCTAAACTTAACGTGAAGAAAATTAAAATTATTGCAATTAATTAATTGTAAAAGAAAACAATTTGTTACCAATTTATTAAACACAAAGTGCAATTTAAAAAAAAAATTTACTTGCGTACACCTTTTCCGAATTCGCTAGAGCTTTGAAACATTTCCAGCCTATGGAATTTACTAGTTTTTGAATAAAATAAGAATATTGAAAAATAGGCCCAATAAAATCAATTTTTCAGTATTAAAAAAATCTCTTAGAAAATGAAAAATTACCTCTAATAAATAATAGAAAAAAAAAACTAAAGCAGCTTTCAAGAAATATTTGCTGAACATTAATTTATTTAGGAAGTATTTTTTAGGCAGCTTCGAACAAAAAATTTGGACAAACACCAAGTAACTACCGGAATATTATTAATTAGAAAAAAAAATACATTCGCGTAGAAAAATTCGCTGATATGTTTTTAATTTTTTATAATTTTTTTTTTTATGATAAATATTTATTTTTTTTTTTACTCTAGAGCTTTTTACAAGTAACAAAATCCAGTCATAAATTAAAATTGAAAAACCAAAATAGATAAAAATTTCGCATGGCTGACGGGACTCTATTTATATTTGTTAAGCCGTGTGTCCACTAGCAAGTCACTTCTGGAAGAACTTTTTTCAGTATATGCTGAAGTGCTTTCAGTCAAACCGAAACTTGAGAAAGAGTGCTTCTAGAAGCAGTTTATAGAAGTTATAACGACGATTTTGCTGCAAGAAATTGCAGACGTGTTTTAACATATTGTGAGAACAACTTGCAGTAGAGTTTACTTTCTTTACGAATGACAGTATAAAAATTATTTTACTCGTAAAAAGCCAGAAAAATATTTTTAATTATTTTTTTTTTCATAAGTATATCAAATAAAATGCAAATTATGAGCATGGTTATTTCGTAGGTTATTTATTTTATTCGCTTATGTATCTGTTTCGAATCCCTGTATGATCTTGCGATCGACAAAAACTTCTAAAGCCACTGCTGGAAGCAACTTCCGCAAGAAAACTTTATAGTGGACACACGGCTCTGTTAGTATTTGGCGGCTTATGGAAAACATTTTTTTGTTTTCTATTTAAATAGTTTTAAAATTTATTTTCATTTTTTATAATACTTAATACAATTGGTTGGTTTTATTTTTAATTAATATTTTTTTAATTTAATTTTCTTTACAATGGAATCTATTTCAATAATTTATCTGTTTATTTTATGTTTTCAATTACATTTATTTTGTTTAAATTTATTATGTCTAGAGGATGAAATGCAGTTAATAATTTATAAGTTGACTACATTTGTAAATGTTTCACACTGAAATAAATTTTTATCTTAGATTTAGAGCTTATTTTTCGTATAATTCTATTTGTATTTGTTGATTGGAATGTCTATTTTAATTGAAAAAATTTTATAGTTTTCATAATTTGTTTTACACATAAAAAGAGAGGTACAACAAGAAATATTCAAAATAAAATCCTTAAAATCTTTAAAAAATGTTTGGCATCCAATTTACTGCATTGATTATAAACCTAATCCCGAATCGAATACCCACGTGAATTTAAGGTTTATTTAATCGAATAATTTTCAAAAGTATTGAAAAATTGTTTTAGAAAAAATCAGTCAACAATCTGGACTTTGAATTTTATCTCGATTTATATTCAAATGGTAAAAAAATAAAATCTGAAAGTATTTAATCTCGTATATGTTTAATACAATTAAGCTCTCTTTTCATTATCAATTCTTTTTACGATTTTCAAATACTTCATTGTTTGCAATAGTTTTTTGTCTGTCCTTTAATTGTTGTTATTTTTACATATACTTAAATATATTTAAATACATACACATATAAAGCTCGCTTAAATAATTTAATATGTATTTAAATACATCTATATTATATTTTTATATGAAAATGTTTTTTTATTTAAATAATTATACTACATAATTGTATGTGTGTATAAATATGTATGATTTATAATTTTTAATTAAAGGAAAATTTTTCATTTATAGCTAAACATTTAAGTGTATTTTTTTTATTTGTTTGTAAACTTGTATATTTTATTTTTTAGCTTTTGTTTAAAACTTATTGATTTGTTATTGATTTAATTTGACTTATAAATAATTCATTAAATGTTTTCGTATACATCGTTTAATTCATTTTTATAGTCTTGTATTGCATCTTTTTAATGAAACTTAAAAAAATTTTATTTTTACTTTTTTTTATTTACATATATAATTATTGTTTTTATACAAAAAAAATAGAAAATATTAAATAAAATATAAAAGAACCAAAAATTGAAAAAAATAATTGTCGTTACTGAGATATGTTACATACGATTGAAAAAAAAAACTCATCAGAATTTAAATTCTGCAGTAGCAGTGAATGTAGGCATGAATTAAACAATGGCTAAAGTATAAATGTTTATAAAACAAAAGAAATTTTTTAAAACTGAAAGGCGATTTGAGATAAAATTTAATTATTAAATTCCTCAAACAAAAGAAAACCAAATAAAAACGAAACCTAAAGTTTACTATTGCACATTTAAAAAATGGTAAAAAAAAAAGCTTTTTTAAACGCACTGTACGACAATTTACAAAGCGCTATCGTTCTTTTAACATTCGCAGAACTTTCCAAAAGCTTAGAAAACTTTTCTATTGTAACCATTTTTAATTGTAGAGTTTTGTTCTTCAAAAATCTTGTTGTGGAAATCCATAGTCAGAAAAGCTTTCAAAGCTTTTCAACAAATTTCAGTAGACCGAATTGTGATGTTCATAACTGTTGTGTGCAGCAGCGGCATGATGCAAGTACGATGGTATGCTTGATGTGGCATTTAGTTCTGAAGCTCTCCGTCGCAAAGCGGCTATGCTATGACCGCGCCATACATCGTCCCCATTAGAGCCATCTGTAGGTGATTGCATAGACTGATGACAGTGCGATAGAAGCTGTTGCTGCTGCTGATGGCCTTGACTATTGTTACTGGGGTTGGAATCAGAGTGTTGCGTTTGCTGCTGCTGCTGTTGTGGTGGTTGCTGATGATGATTTTGTGTTTGGTGGTGATTTTGCTGTTGTTGATTATTTTGTTGTGTCGGTGGAGGTTGTTGTTGATGATGAGGTTGTGTACCCTGTTATCATTGTAGTAAATAAAGGGAAAATGAAATAACGGTTAATTTGGCTTATCAAATACATCAACCCAGCAGAGCTTGTAGCAGTTCAAAATCATTTCGGCCTTAACTTACCATGTCACCGTTTAGTTCATTTTGACTAGTATTCGGTTGATTTGTTAGTGGTGGTGTTACCGAAGAACATGAGTTCATATTTGGTGGTGTTGTGGTGGTTGGCGAACCATTTCCACTGCAACCTACACCGCCAACACTATGTTGGTACATCATTGAATCACCTGAAAAAAATACAATTTTATAAAATTTCCTTCTTCTTGTTTTTAGTTATCATTTCTCTGCATTTCAATTTTTTCATTACGATTACAACAACTAACGCTTTTAACACCATAATGTTATCAACTGAGTAAAAAAATATAAAACTCTTAATGTCATTCTTGTCGCGTGATGTAAATCAGTTTTTGTTATATATTTTACAAAGAATCACGCACCAAATATGAGTTACAATATTTTTGTGTAAAAAGAATTTTGAAGAATAATAGTTATAGAAAAATATACATAAACATAATAGAAAATTATAAGACACAAACAAAAGAAATTATTTTTAGTTATTTCACTTTTTAACTTCTTATAAAAACAAGAAAGAGTACTATATTCGGCTATACCGAATCTTATATACCCTTCACCATATATGTACGTATAACGACATGTACCATAGACCATTTTTTGAAAGCATAGTTACAATAAAAATTGGCATAAAAAATTCTTTCCTACAATAAAATTTTTCTGTTCAAAAAAGCTTTTTTTCCCAACTTAATTTCATTAATTTTTAATCATAAACAATATCCAGCTTATTAAGTGCTACCAAGTTTCCTTACCTTTTATCATAAAAAACCAGCTGCAGTAATACAAACGAAAGTATAAAAGAAGACTTGGAATAATTAGAGGCAGACGTGGTGTTCTGCCCGTTGATTTCAACACGAATACGGGCATAAAAACAGACGAACATCGGGTCGGAAATGGATATTGTAAAAATTACAAACGAATGTCAAACTTAGATATACCCGTTTTCACCTGTGGTGAAGAGTATAATAACTCTTTAATATTTTGCAGTTTATGGAATTTCCGCTGCTTAGACACGTGATAAACTAATAAAATGACTATAAAGAAAATCAAAATAAGGCTCCTAATTCACGAATAAGTGTTATATTTATACATGAAAAACAAACATTAATAACATTTATTGTCTTTATAAAAGTAAGACGAAATATGTGAAAAATGAATATTAAAACCAATAAATAATTAAATTAAATCTATTTTTTATTTAATAATTAATAATGTTAATTTTTTGTTGTTTGTTTTGTTTTTGTTATTAAACCTACCTAAAGCATTTAGTCCATAATGTTGATAACTACCAGCACCCATAGCGGAACCTAAATTAATACCAGAATTTAAACCACTATTCAATGAACTTGAAAGCGAAGATGATTGATTCAGTTGACCAAAACCTTTTTATATTAGATGTTTCGATATTTATTTATGTTAATATTATTAAAGTTAGCAGAGATCGAGAGAGAGAGAGAGAGAGAACAATAAAAAATATAGAGAAAAATTCCACGCCATTATGAAAAAATATTACGAAAAGAAAAATTGGAGTAATTTATACCTGCTGTCATTGGATTGACGCCAACACTCCAACGGTCTCCACCAAACATGCCACTGCCACATAAGCCTTCACCCATGGCGATATTTGTAATATTAGCGCCAAATGGCGGCAATCCATGCGAGGGCAGAAGAGCACCTGGTGTGCGAAATACATTGGTGGTCTTCTTGCGTTTCTTCCATTTTGCACGGCGGTTTTGAAACCAAACCTGAATTTAATAAATAAAATAAATAAAAGATTATTAATTTTTAATGTTTTAATATTTTTTACTATTCCCCTCCAAATATGAACATTTGCCTTTCATTTATTAATGAGAGTTATTAATGAAACATACAAAAACATGATTTTATACATGATCAATTACCGTTACTATTACAGAACAATAATGTTTATCGTATGAGAAATTTGACCAGAAAATCTACACATACTCGTAGATACATAATATAGTTGTATCTTACAATTGTACATTTGTGGTTGTGTTTGTTAAAGAATCTAAATGCATGAGTCTGTTGTCATCTTAATAAATACAGGTTTTTGTGTGTTTTGTAAAGTAAATGGTCTCAGACACAAATATAAATACATACAAACAAACATAAGCTGTCACGCAAATACATAGACAGACAGCTAAAACAACAACAGCAATATATTTTATGTTTTCTTAAAACTACATTTGTAAATTAACATTCTCAACATATTTATTTACACACACACACACACCCATTTACACACACCTCTTCTGATATCTCATCCCGAATTTAAATTTCTATCGATAATTGAGGTTTGTTAGTTCTGTTATTTCTATTGCACAGAAACTAAACTAATGGTTATGAAAGCTGTGTACAGGTATGTGTGTGTGTGTGTGCGTTTATTTGCAATTTAGAAAGAAAAGGACATTGATTGAGTGTTGAGGGGCTGAATCCTTGTTAAGACTTCTGACAGTTACAAGATGAAATTTTAAAAGGTTTTTTGTTGTAGTGAATATGTTCAAATAATTGTTGTTCATATTGTAAATATTGCATATGTAGATGTGATACACAAAAAAAACCCTTGGGTCCTCCTTAAGATGTTTTGCATAATGTGCAAGAAGAAATATTATATATAAATGTTTTTTGACCTTTTTAAATAGACATAAGTCTGATCAAAGATACAGGGACGTTAATAATTCACGAAAAACTGCATTATCTTCCCATTGTGCCAGATTTGATCATTATCCTAACTTTGAAGATGCATCTGTTTTAAATATAGAAAATAATTATAAGCGTCGGTATATGTTAGAGATGTTACAAATAATTAAAGTACCAGCAACAAAAAGAAAAACTTTAAGGCTGATACTGATAATGTTGCGCAATGTTATAGACATTTAGTGCATAAAAAATAAATAACGTTTGAGAGTATATAATTGCTTGTAACATTTCTCCAGTGAAAGTTTATGTAAATGTATTTGTATTATGTTTTTTAAAATTTTTAAATAATTTGAATGTTTTCTGTTTTTTCAATTTTTATGAGAATGTAAATGTTTAAAATTTTTGAGTTATTTTACTTGAATGTTTTTTAAGTTTGAAATTTATAAGAAAATAAATGTTTAAATATTTGAATTTTTTGTCGTTTTTTTTTGATTTTTCTGTTTTTGTTTGAAAAAAAAATAATTTCATTTTAATTTTGTTATTCAAAAAAAGAAAATCTAATTATTGATATTTTTGGTTTCCTGATGATGCCACCCAACGGTGTGGCGAAATATTGAAAATATAAATAAAAATTTTTATTATTTATGAAACTGACCTAGTGCTTAATAAATTAGAAAAGAAAAAGAAGAAATATTATATAACAATAAAAATTATTCTTAGAAAAAGTCTGGAAATATTTTATTCTTTTTCATATCAAATGTATGTCTATTGTATATATAAATATATAATTCTGACTACAAAAAAGCCTATTGTAAAAATACAACATAAACTTTTTTAACTAACTTAAAAAATGGAAAGGTTATCGATTCGCCGATAACGATTTTGAAAATTCTTCTTTTAATCTTAAGGGTGCCGCCATACCAAACACATGATTTTTAAAGGTCTATTGATACGTAAACGACAAACATAAAAATTTTTAAAAAAAGTTGGTATCAGTATGGCTCACAATAAAAGAAAGTAATAAAAATAAATTTAAGTATTAGAGAGTGCCCTATAGCTGAAATAATTTGACTTATATGGCCTTGTCTTTTGAACCAATGTCATCAACTACAGGTATAATAAAACTAAAGGGTGTCCTCATAACTGCCTTAATTTGATTTATATGGCTCTTTTTTTAAACCGTTTTAGTTAAAAAATTAAAAATTGTATAAAATATGTCCTTCTATAACGATAATTATAAGCACTTAAATACTAAAAATAAATAGTATCCCCATAGGTGATCCAATTTCATGTATATGGACTTGTATTTTGAACCGTTATGGCGAGAAAATTTAAATTAAGACAAATGTGTATTAAAATGTTGAATCGTTATTCCGCTCCAGTTCTGTTTAGATGTCGTTCTTTACAAATTTATTTTATAATGTCAACCAAATCAATCATTAACGTCTTGAACTGTTTATTGTACAATAAAATATACGAATATTTGATATTTCCTAAACTATTTTTTTTTATTTGAACAGCAATTATATCGGGGTGAGTTTATTTTTGGAAAAGGCCTTCAGAGTAATAAATTTCGCAAAATAATGCACACAAAAGTTCGAACCATAATCATTCCAAAGCGAAGTCATTATTTTCTTTTAAGAGTAACTTTGGTAAAATTTAAAAATTTACTAGTAACGAGTACAAACAAACGATACGCAAAATGAAAATGTAGTTCAAATATTTGAAGTTTAAGTAATTTTACTTGTACTTTGTCTGTGTTAGTCCCAGGAGTATTTGTCGTCACTTGGTAAATTATAAGAGTTTTGTGTTCTGCCAGTTAGATGCTTCTACATATTCTCTCTTTACGTGTTAGACATTTGTATTTTTTTACACTTCCTGTCTGTCTATTCACAGGGAAAAGAAAAAAGTGCATTAAGGAATGATTTTTGTTTCAGAAAATGACTGAATGACTGCCACATTTTTTGTTTTTTGTTTTGTTTTAATGGGCCATATTTTAAAGGGCTGAAAATGAGTTTGTGGTGTTACATGTACGATACTAATAGATGACCTTGGGTTGTTTGTATAAGACATAGTTTTGCTTTTATTTTTGTATATTTTTTTTATTTTGCATACAAATGGAACTTGTTAATGCTCAGAAGTTTCAATTTAAACAGAAGACATTAATTTACATGAGGTTTTTGCTATAACAAAAATTATTACAGTCAATCGGATTTGTGTACAAGAAGCTTCAAGACGTGATTTGCATGCACACTTTAGGTGTGAACTTCCGTAAAAACAAACACTTACGCACACAGACACAAAAAAATATGTTATTAAAGCACAGTCATCATAAATTGCCATAACATTAAATTTATAAATTATTTTCTTTTTGTTTTTGTATGTTTGTGTATGTGTATGTATATATGCATGTTTTTTGTATTCATCTTTTACATCATCAGGCACGCTCAAACAAACATATAAATAGGCGTTAAATGAGGTGGTTTAACAAAACATTAAATTATCACTTTTTTAATGCGCTCGCTTTTTTAAGGGTGTTTAAAGCAAAGAAATCGTATTATATTTGATTCTTTTTTCTGAAAGTAAACGCGCGCCTTTTTCAGCCACCTCAATTATGTTTAATTTTTCATAACCTCCCTCAACGTATTGAAACAAGAAAGTGTGGTTGCTTTATCGTAAGTTTTGTAACGCTGGCAAATGTCTGTTTCAATGTAAAATTTTAAAGACTTAAATTTTAGAAATATATTCATTTCTTTAATTAGTATAAATTATTATTTTTAAGTTTAAGGTATTAAGTCGTTTCCAATATTTAAATAATTTTATAAATAAATTTAATCTACATTCGAAAAAAGTTCTTTTAGTGGGAAAATATATTTTAAGTTTTTGTAACAAAATAAATAAATTTCGTTCTACATTGACTCTTTTTGAAATGAAATGAGTTAAATTAAGAAACATTTATTTCATGACGGAGATTATGTCCGTGGATGCTATGACATGTCATCTAAGTTTTGTTTAACATTAAAGAAATTCTATTTTTTCAAAATCAAGTTTTTTATTATAAAATTTTAAAAATACAATATGGATGTAGGGCATTCAAAATTTGTTGCCACTTGTAATTTTTTTCATTCGTGTATAAAAATGCTTTAACCTTCAGCCAACTGTTAACATACGCAAAAATTAAGGATATACAAGTGACAGATCTAATTTTAAATGTAAAAACTAAAATTTATTCCATATGCTAGAACCTCCCTAATGTTCAATGTACATCCATGTATGTGTACATGCATACAAATACGAGTATTTATGTTCATTTCTTTTTGGATTTGAACTAATACTTGTTGTTGTTGTAGTATTATTTTCACTGTAACAGATACTTTTTTAACTTTTAGATTTCTTCCTCATGCATTAATAATCGAAATGATGAGCTGGCAAATAGAAAAAAGACAAAAAAAAAAGATTTGGAAACATAAACAAGTCAGTAAAAGTGAAAAGGACATGAAAAAGCAATCAATGGGTCGTCACGAGTAACGACTTCAAATTTAAGATAAAAAATATAAAAAAAGGTAATTTAATTTAAATATTAAACAATCAAATCCGTTGAAAATTATAATAACAAATGTGATAAAACTTGAATATTTTAGATACAGATTTTTGTTTTGAAAATAAAAACAATAATAATGATTTTATCTATTTTAGTTAGGGATTAGCGTAAAAATAGAATAATGACTTAAAAATCTTAAAATATCGGAGAAAAATTTACAACTAAACAAAAAAAATATATTATAAAAAGAACTTAAAAGAAATAAAAAGTAAAAAATTTCTTAAAGTGAATTGATTGTAATCGAATAACAATCAATTGACTTTAACCATATCCTTAATATAAATGTTAATGTGGATTAAATAAATGCTTACTGAGAAGCAGGCTTACAAAACTGCTTACTAGAACTATGAGTCTCACATCTTCATTCTATGCCTATTCAAACAATAAAAACTTTAACAATATTTATAGATAGATGAATACTCGTATTTATACGCCTTCTTGAATTAGTCCAATAGTTGGTTATAAAAATGCTTCTTCACAGTAATGACAGATAAAATATTCAGTTTAATGAAAGTTTTAATTAAAATATATATATTCATCTCAACATAATGTGATGCAGACTTCGTCGTAATTGCTAAACTTAAGTCGTGAACTGAATTTAGGGGTTTTAAAAATAAGCTTTTTTAAAACCATGTGTATTGCTTAGATTTTCCCGGATGAGCTAATTGATGACATTATAATGAATGAAACTCTTAGCGCTTTTAAGAAAACCCTAATATAACGGATTCGCCAGCATAGATGATGAAAAAAAATATTTGAATTATTTTGTTTAGTAAAAGATTACTATAAAAGATCTCACTTTAAAATTTGAAATAAATTTGAATAAAAATAGAAAGCGATTAATACCAAAGATCTCACTTCTAATTTTAATATTTTTTATGTATTTAATTATTTTATATTGGCACCTTAATTGATTTTTTTATTTTTTTTTAATTGACTTAACGTAAGACAAATTATTACCCGATATTAACCAATAAACTTAATCATAATTAAAAAGCAAAACTTGTGGATTTCTACAAAATCACTTTCAAAAGGGTACGACAAATATTGTTTTTTTTTATATTGTTGCTATCAACACTGTTACAAAAAAAAAAAACATTTTTTTGATTGTTAAGTATAAATTATGTTTAAGTCCTCAGCAATGGAGAGATAGGGGTCTTGCTTTTAAGCCTTTTTAAAAGCATAAAAGTTGCGTCATTAACAATAAATGCAAAAAATAAAAATAATTAAAATATCATTACTTTTCGACATTTTGAAAAGCTTTCACTTTTTAGCAGCCAACTTCACTTTGACAGATAGATAACGCGTTACGTGCTGATTGAGGGTTGACGAGTACACGAGTAATTTTGCATAACCATTTTGTCAGCGGTGTGAGATAATAATTTTTTTTTTTTTTCTAAAAAATTATTATAATTTTTACATACATTTGTATGCATGTATGTAAGTCTTATAAAATACACATACAAATTAAAAAATTTCGATAAAGAAGATAACATTCATAACCCTTAAACATTCTACATTTTGTCTTTTTTAAATTGTTTAAATATATTTATTAAATTTTAGCAAATACTTTCATGTATGATCGCGTAGTAATTGTATAAACAATCAAAACGATTAAGTTTTAAAAATGTTAATAAAATAAATATAGATTTATTATTATTATTTTTTTTTTTGCGTAAGTTTTAATAAAAAACTACGCTAAAGTCAACTTTTTTTGAGTTGATTTCCATATTGGTAATCTGCAATTTCAATAAAATTTCTATTACGTTCTTGATTAATTTTTTTATTCCGTTCATTTTGTTGACAATTGCAATAAAATTCATAAAACGTACATTATTACAAACAATCAATTGATATTGAAATAAAAATCAAAATAACATTTTGGTTTATTTCATTGACGGTCTGGGCAAGAAGGCAACATTTCATTAAATGATAAAAGTATAAATTTATGTTTTTTATTCATTCTTTTTGCATTTCTATTGCGAACTCTCACAAGCTTTGATGAAAAACATGAACCAATCAAATTTCAATTTAAAAAGCTTCCATTTTGTAGACGTAATAAAAAGTGTCTACTCCACATGCACGAATCGTTGGTCGGTCCATATGTTTGATATGTACATACTTATGCATGTATGTATGTATGTATTGTATGAACGAGTAAGTGGGAGTGCTTTTTATTACTTTATTCGCTATAAGATTAAGCCATTTAATGTGTAGCAGCCACATTATTTTCATTTTTCCTTTTTGGTTTTTTTTTACTGAAATTGTCAATAAACTTTATGATTTTAACAAGTGCCCAGCAAATGTATTCTTTTGCAAGTATTTGGAAACATAGAGAAAGAGTAAGAGAACGCAAAGGGAAGCGAACTAAAAGATTTTATTGAGTGGTTTATGAAAATCGCTTTTTGTCCAATATCTTTTAATTTTCCAAGGATTTTTATGTTTATTTACAACATAAAAAAGTCGAAGCGACGTGAATTTTAGTTAGTAAATGTTTCTGCTGTGACATCACATACTGGCAAATGCAAAGCCTTTACTGCCAAACGATTTATTTTATGTTATCCTTTAAATCCTATTTTACGACAAAAGGCAGCAGTGAGTGCAAATGACAGATAAAAGGCAACAGCAAAAAGTTGAAACAATAATCGAAGCAAAATCTTGTTGCTAATGTGTTTGAATATTGTTGTTGACAGTTTTGTTTCAATTTAATACGCCTCCTCAATAATATTTAAGCCACTGTCATTGCCATCGGAAAAAAAGACTTTAGAAGAGAATTTTTTAAAACAGTTTTTGTATTTTAAATCAAGCTATTTTTTGTAAATATTATTTAAAATTACTAATTTTTATTTAAAGCAAATGCAACACTTTGATCAGTCGACCGACCGACCGACCTTTCAGCTGAATAATAACAGTTGTTTAATTTTATGTCATCCTAATGTGCAATTAATGCTGTCTGTCTAACAAACGTTTTTCATAAAAGTATAAACATTAACTTCCCCTTTAAACATTTTTAGCAGACACTGGTATTCCACAGTGTCATAATCATTGTGATCATCATCGTAATCACCTAATAATTTTATAACAAACAAATCAAATGGCAATATTATGCAGGTTATTTATTTCAGATTTTGTACACAACAGGTTCATTGTATTCCCAAGCCAAACATTATATGGATTTTTGAGCTACAAAGAAAGAAAAACACAAAAGTCAAAAGACAAAAAATTAAACACAGTTCCCCCCTCGCCGCTGCAAAAACAAAAGTTATTTTTGTGGTTGTTCACCCTTCATTTAATAAACTAAAGATTTCTTTTTCTTTTTTGTAACAGATTTTTTACTTGTTTATTTGTGTGTGCGTTGAATAAAAGTGTTTGTATATTTTAACACCACGCACCCTGCCAATTATTGCTGTGGGAAATCTGTGTCGAAACAAAATCTACCCTTACATATGACGAATTATTTTTTGTTGGCCACTGTGGCTTTTCGGATTGAACAGAGGCAGGCACATATTAATTGTCTTTTCATGAACTTCTTTACAGTTTGACTTTTGTTTATTAAAAATTTGTTTATTTCTGGTCCAACTGTTCGTTTGTTTAGTGTAATCAATATTTTTTTTTGTTGCTCTCGACACAAATTAGAGCTAAAGTTATAACATTCAAAAGGCTTTTGTTCCTCTTTATTTTATTTATTTTTTATTAAATGCATCACAGAAAAGTATTATACTACGACTTAAAAGGTGCAGTTTTTCTTTGAAAGAAATTTCGCGTAGACGTGACTCAGTTGGTTAGAAAGGGCCTGGTTGTTAAAAAAGTTGATTGATTGAGTTCGAGTCTCTGCTGGAACGAGATCAGTGGTCAAATGTAGCAAAAGCCAAGCAATAGAGTAAAAACTACAAGACAAAAAATGGAAGAAGTAGAGAAAAAAAATTTGACACAGAAGAGTTAATTTCCAATTTTCTCTAAATTAAAATTTAGAAAAAAGTGTTTTTAAATATTTATTCCAGAGTTATATAGACAGTGTTTAAAATTTTCATTTACAAAAATAAAATGTATTGACGATTGTACTAAACATTGTACGGGTAAAATTGTTTTTTACGAAATGACTTATTTTTCCAAAAAAAAAAAAGAATTATATATTGGATTTTGTTCCAATCTATCCAGTAGTTTTTACGTGATGCGAACACAGACTGACAGACAGAAATTCCAAAAATAGTTATTCGTATTCCATATCGATTATATCTACACCAACATTAAATTTTTCAAAAAATATTTTATATACAGTTTTACAGTTACAGTTAACGGTTAACGGTTACTGTTTTATTATATGTATAGATAAAATAAAATTGGGTAACGAGCCTTTGTCTCGTGGTACCTTCCTAGCAAAACAAATATGTTTGTATGTGCATCCTATAAATAGAAAATAAAACAGTAGAATAATGTGATAAATCCCTTACAAATAAATTATCCATCACATGCATCTACAAACTTAAAATAGTGAGAGTATAAAATATTTAAACTTCGTAAATACATAAAGTTTACTATTATTTTGCAAGATCAAGCAAACACAGGACGGACCTCAGTGTTGTGTGTTATTTTTTTCCAAGGCTTTTTAAAGCGCCAAGAGAGCACAGAAAGTTTAAAATTTTAAAACCATCACAAAAAATCTGCAGATAAGTATCTGTAAATATTAAATAATTTCATTTTAATTTGTTATTTATTGTGCACATCACCGAAGTTAAGAAATCGAATACATATCTCGGAAATAAATATTGGATCTTAAGCTTAAATTTAGAGTAGGGGAAATAAAAAACAAATAAAAAAACAGGAACAATAACGAGAAAGTAAGGAATTCAACTCTATATACAAATGGTTAATAATTTTAAAGTAAAATTGAGATTTTTAAACATTTTTAGAATTGTATGCAATAAATAGTTTAATCATATATATGTATGGGTATAAAAACATTCATATAGAAGATTGTGTAGCAGGATGCCCACATCCACAAGCGTATACTCCAACATTTTCACGAAACATTTCATTGGTTTTTACTGTCTCACCATCCGCACACTCTCTAGAAGCAACCCCAAAGCGAAAAACAAAAACTCAAAAGAAAAAAAAAGATATAATCAGAATACATGACATCGTATTTTAATTCAATTTTAAATTAAATGTCAACATAAAAAATAATGTTATTGTTGTTTCAGAATCTTTACTTTGTTTTTTCATCATTTCTTTGTATCATTGTTTTATATTCTGCTCTTAATACAACAAAATAGCTGCCAAAACGGAGCTAATTCGATTTTTTTTTTACTTATTGATTTATTGTTTTAGAGGACGTTAAGATGAGCCGTAAACAATTATTTAATAATGCACTATTAAATAAAAATTTGAAACTGCAGAAATATTATTTTCTTTTAAACTCACATTTAAGCAAAATAAATACAACTTAAAAAAAATTAATATAATTATAAATAAGTAGAATTTAAGCGCAGGTCTACTTTGTCACCTGTTAGCAAACAGTAGAGGGTTGAATTTGATTTTCTCTATTGTGAATTGTTTCATATTTCTATAAGCTCTCTTTTTCTCTTTGCAGCATTCTCTTTTTTTATTGTAAACGAAAGGAATTTAATAACAGAATCATTTACTCCTCCCTCTACAACAAAATTAATAACGTGAAATAAAAAAAAAACCAAAAAGGTAAAAAAATAGGAAACTTCAACATGCACAAATGAAACTTAGTACACGTTTACAAATATTTCACTTCCGGTTGCTACTGGCAATGAACACATACACACATCAACACAAATTTGTTAAAAGGTAACTTTTGGAATTCAAATGCACGCTCACACAACCACTCAAAACAGAGATACAATTTCGTATCTAGGGGACCCAAATTGAAAATTCCAAACTTCGACGATAACAACTTTTGAAGATGGATGTTATATTTTTTGTTGTTTTTTTTTCGTTGAAGAATTTATGTTAGTTAAAAATCTAAACATCAAGCACAGCAACGTAGCAACAACGAATTTTGCCTTTGACGAGATAAATAATTTTTATAGTAAAATGCCACACAAATAAAATTTGACTTTTATTACTTTTGTTGTCAAGGACCTCAACAAAAAACACAAAAAAAAAAGGAAGACCAGGTTTATTCTATCCTAAGTATTTGTCTTGCTTTCAATAGCTACAATATTAATATTTTTATTTAAAATATCAAACAAATCTTCAGTTTTAATCTTGTTGCATATTTTAGAGTATTTAAATATATTTTCTAATTAGTTTTTTAAGTTCTTAAAAAATTATCTTTTTTCCTAAGAAAAGCAAGTGAAAATTATGATCTTTAATGCGGGGTACCATGGATTATACGAACATTAAAATCCTGCATGTATTTATGTATGCCAATAGAAAACTCTCGTTAATTTAAAATTTATCCCTGGTTAGTTCACACTAAAATTATAGATTATTTTGCTACTGAGTTTTTGTAACACTCTCAGTTTTTTAATTAATTTTTTATGTGTCTCGCAATTTAAGAAAAAAGACAAGGTTTCCTAATGGAAAATTTATACTTTCTGATAATACAAAACAATTTAAAGCTTTCAAGCATCCTAAACTTCTTTATTAACGTTAAATTTGGTTTTCTAAAAAATAATATTTTATTTTTCATTACACAATCAACAACGAGTTCAGACTTAAAAACCCAATTGATTTAAGGTAATGATAAGCTATCAATATTTTATTTGTTTTTTTTTTTTTTTTGTCTATTTATGTAATCTATTTATATATACATACATATTTACATACAGTTTTTATTTTATTATTTAAGCACAAGGTCTTTTAATTTTTATTTTTATTTTCTCAATATTTCGCTACTCCCTTGTGTAGCATCATCAGGACAAAGAAATATTTATTTGAACACAAAAAAGCAACAACAAAAAAGTTATAAAAAATTTTTTCAATTTAACATATTTACATACATACATACAATAAAAGTGTAAAAATATCATGTCTGTACATAAAATATTTTTTGGTAAATTGCTGGTCTTATAATACATCTGTTTTTGAAATTTCGTTCTGTCTATCCGTAGCACGCAAAAGCTTAATTTACCACCATTATAAAAATCCAGAAAATAACCGCACAAATGTAAAATAATACAGATCAATTAACCTTTTACTAAACATGTCAAAACTATTTGAGAAACTTTTAATAATCAAATTGTAAATGTGAAGTAATGTACTCCGAACCATCAATTCGATCTGACACTATCTCTCAAATACACATCAAAATATAATTTTACGATTATTACCGACATTTTGAAAGAATTTGACAAGGCTTGTTTTTCAAATTGAAGTAAGACGTTCCAAGAACATCTATGAGCTACTTGAAAGCAAGAAGGAGATTTTTTAATTTTGCAACGGCCGATTGAAGCCGTCGTTATATAGATATTTTCAATGTGCCAACCAGCATTCGTATCCACACGACCACTCAGCTTATCTTAGTATTTATGAAGCCCAGATATTTAAAAGACCATATATACACATATTTAATTTACTTTATAGAGCATTGTGCCACCACCCGAAAAACATCTACACTCTCGGAAGTTAAGTACCTTTGTATTCGGCTGGAAAGGCACTTGAATTGGAAAAGCTAAATGCATAGAAGCAAATCAGATACAAATAAACTGGCTCATTAAAGAAACTCTACACTTAAACTAGAATGCAATCTTCTACTCTGTAATGGGATTCTACGACCTTGTGATTCTTCGGGATGAATTGCACTGCCTTAAAAGTTATAAAAAATCCTAAAGCGCCAAAATAAAATTCTACACATGATCGCTGCAGCCCCCATGGTACATAAAGAAAATAGAACCTCTATAAAGAACTAAACGGCCCTTTGGTTAAAGCCGAACGCATACGAAAATGTTCGAAACAGAACATAATAAACGCTTTTCCAATCAGAAGAGAAATCTTTTCTTCGGTCAAAAATCAGACAGGTTAGTTCTAAAGTTTGCAGCTACTATGAAAAAAGACTAAGATGTCTAGCTCTAACTGCATTGCTGGATTTAAGATTTGAAAAATTATTGTTAGTTCAATAATTTAGATAAAAAAGAAATTTTCTGTAATAGAATATTAAATTGCTGTAAAGTTTTTAAAACAAAACGTTAAATGCCGATGAATGCGGACATAATCTAGAACAATATTATTCCTCATTCAACATGTTGTCCTAGCATTCATAGTGATGTTAAATTTGAATGCTTATAATAAAACATAAACACATAAATTCAATTAAAAAGAACAATCATATTTATGCTCAAAATAGCTCGACACTCCCACAAAATGTTAACTTACTTTATTTAAAGTAAAACTCTTTTACTTTATTGTATTCGGCAAAAATATACTTTCAATTTCAATAGATGTTTAAGATGCCAGTATGAAGTGGATGTAGCGAATCTGCTAAACCTACCAGTGCTTTAAACTTTTTATACACACAAATACTTAAATAAAATTGTCAAATAAAAAATATATAAATTTTGATATTGATAATCTGAAGCATATCGACCTCATAAGTAAATTTGCATAACTTTCTTTTATCACAAAAAAAAAAAGAAAAAATCTGTATAAAAAGAGTTTTATACATATTCTTTTTTAATACTTAATTTCCATTTTGCACGACTTTTAAGTCAGTTTTTGACTACTTGAGAAGTATCTTCGAATTTCTCTTTCTAATTACCTTAAAACTTTTCATGTATTCGGGTTTATTTTAAATTGTAAAAATTGTTTAAAAGATTTTTTATATTTTATATTTGTAGCTTTCAATCACTATACATTCACAGTTTTAACAATTTGCTATTCTAAGAAAAAAAAAAGGTTCGTGTGGGGAAAAACCCTCCTTTATGTGTCTGCGTACATTTTGTATTTAATAACACCCATTGTGCACAGTAGGAAACCAAATTAAAATAAACATTGGTGGCAACATAAAAATGACCAACACAACAAATATTTAATTTGTAAAATATGTTTAAAGTCAACCCCCAACAAACTTTATCTGAATATGTAGAAGGGATAAGATGATAAACTAAGAAGGAGGAAAACTTAATTTAGCATGTAATAAGTCACAACAATGCTTCCTCTACATGTTCGTTTTGGGAGAACATGAGAAAGTGCGCTAAAAATTTACTGTGTAAATTTGTTTTCACTGTTGACACGTGAGTTAAGCTGTTAATAAACAGTTAGAGGTAGACAGGGCTAATACCACATCCTTCTTCTGCCATGTGTTGTATATTAGGCCTTGCCACCATTATTTCTTCTCCTGTTTGTTCGTATGTTCAAATTCTTTATGGCAAATAATAAAATTAACTTATGATGAACATGATTCTTTCGTTCGTTTTCCCTTTCTTTAAATTTACACACAATACATTATCTTGTATCAAATCAAATGTTGACGATGTTAAATCATTTAAGATAAAAATCTATTTTATTTATGTTTTGTTTACAGTATTTATTGGCTTTTATTAAATTTTTTTGTTCCTTAGTTTTAAATCATGCAACATGTTGCTGTGTAACTGTTGCGATGTCACGTGCTCACTAGTAGAAAAAAAATCTCACGACGTGTGTATCAACAACATTATGAATTTTTCATGATTAATTTTCTTTAACTTTTTTCCTTTTTGTTTTTAACGAACACCAAAAAAAACATTCAAATGAAAAAATAAATAATAAATTATTTAATTGAAATTTAACAACCAGTTAGAGCGGGAAGTAAATAGACGGTGTAGAAAAAATATGTTCAAATCCCTTAACTACATACATACATACACACATACATATATTGAAGATTTATTAAAAAGGTGTTAACACACACACATACACACACATATTTGTACTTTCTGAGTGCACAAGTAGTTTGCAGATTATTTTCTTATTAAAAGCCAAAAGTTGCTGTTTAGAGACATTACAACCCCAAACATGATGAATTGATTGTATTCATTGCTGTGTTAATGTTCCAATAATGGACTAATTTCTATAAAACCATAAATCACAGAGAGAGATTTATAACAACTAGAATGTTTGTATATTTTTCATTCCATAATTGGAGGTGGCTGATCGAAGAAGAAAGAGAAAAACCGATGGAAAAATTGATTGGCATTTTCTATCTCATAGTCATTCATATGTTTTCTCTATTGCAAAATTTGGTGTTCAAATCTTGTATTGAAAGTAGTAGCAAAAACCTGAGCCACAATTTGATTTTATGGTTTGTCAGAAGGTTGTTAGACAAACCAAAACCAAGTTAAAGTTAAATGCAATCTGATGCGATACACAACAGATTTTAATCAAACACTAACGCAACTTTCCAAAAAGGAATTGTGTTAAAAATCAAAGGATAAATTTAAAATATTTACAAACACTCAGTGCGGGGCCGACACTCCGACACAATGGTTTAATAATTTGAAACCATGAACAAAAGTCTAAAGAGAATTTTTGTAGCAGTTCGGACTAATTTTGCAGTAGTGACTATTTTTCTAGACTCCGTCTAGCGCAATAGATATCTTTGTTGCGTTTTTTTCCGTTGAAGCCATCCATGTAAAATTAACAACATTTGGCGTTCGATGCACATCGACGATTGCCAAAAACTTACATAATCCCAAAAATACGAACTCGGATGGATGCCTTCCATTTTTATAATACACACTTCCGAAGGATATCTTTATTGGCTCCAGTGTTATTGATTTTGAATGCAATAACTCACCTTACATATGCATATTCTATACAAAGACTTGTTAGCCAAAATCTATAAAGTCTAGGAGTCATGTACCCTGATAAAAAATTAGATCTGAAGCATGGAGTGTACTTTATATTCTAACTACAACCAAGAATAATTAAAAATAATATCACAATACAATAGACAATCTACCTGAATATGATTAATTAGAAAAGGAACATATAGCTTGGATTTGCTTTTTCATTAGAGCTTGTACGCTTTTAATGGATGTGCCGTACGGGTAAATGGAAACCCATCCGTTACAGAAATTATGCGCTGACAAATAAATCTCCGAGTGCCTTTTAAGCTTTACTGCTCTACTGAAAATTTTTGATTATTTGTAACAATAGAATTTAACTACAGGCGACCATGCCAGGACTGTACTATGCCCCACACAGTCTGCGGCACATGAGCAAATCTTTATGGCCACCATCCCTATTATTGAAATTATATTATGTTAAACGCATTAATAAAAATCAAATACTCTGCTCAAATTTAATCGTATACACTGATACTTAACGATAGTTTTACTTGCGAGATTACTTTCCACAGTAAAAACAAAAAGCAGCAAAAACAAGAAAAAACAAAAGTTGAAACTAAATATTATTTTTGCTAACCAACATTAACAACTAAAGTTTTTACAGAATTAAAGAAAAGAAACGAAGGGTGACTGTATCATTCGGAAGAGCTTTACTTTATGAGACAATTAAATTTACAGCTTCCTTAAATTGGTTTTCTTTGATTATTTTCGTATCTATTACCTTTGTCCGATCCTTGGTAAACATTTTGTGAATTCAGTACGCAGACATGAATTTATTACAAACACATAAACGTCATGTGAAAGTTTTCTTGTGGTTTTATAAATGTCCAATAGTTTCTCTTTAAATTGGTTCACTTTATCTACAGGTGGCTAATTTCGTTAGCTTCAAACCGAACTGCAGAGATTGTCTTCAAACATAAAGAACAGGTAATGTAATGTAAGAAATATTTAAAAAAAAATGTTTATATTTTATAGAAAATTAACTCGAATATCTAAAAGAGTTTTCATTTCATTTTACTATTACGTTTCAACCCTGGAAATTATTATTGTTATTGTTCTACAACATTTTATAAACAATTTCTCCCTGACCAATAATATCTGTTTTATAATCAAAATTTGTTCTAAAAAATCCTATAAAATAACAGTTTCTCCGCTAAAAAAAATGTTTGTTAATCTTATAACATTAGAAGTCAAAGCACAGGTTTCGAAGAGGATAATACAACTCCTGACATTGGAAATAGTTGCAAAATAAAATGCCAGGGTTTTTATTTAGATTTATTGTTTAATACTTCCTATAAAAAACAAGAAAAGAGAATTTTGCGTCACCTAAAGAACAATTTAATATTCAGGTAGTTTTAATTTTTGGCGTTTTCTATATTTTATGTTAGTCTTGGGTTTACGTATAATCTTTTTATTTCTGTGTTGTAATTTTAATTGATTGGTAAGTGTTCGCAATTTCTTATAAAAAGGCAAACAAAATACACGGAATGGAATAGAATTAAAAGTTTAATTTTTTATTTGTTTGATAAATGGTTTTTAATTATTGTAAATCAATGTTTATTCTAGGCGAACAATATAATAACGGTCACCTTTTCCCTGCCAGCTTAATCGCTACATTTTTGTCTCTTACCCCATCAAAAAAGGAAAAAAATCATTACAACGAAACGGGAAAAACCAACAGCAATAATAAACATTGATTTTTCGTAACTGTGCAACATCCAGAGGGGAGAGTATTTTCATTCGTAATAAGTTTATGGGTTATTCTATGGCGTTAAAGACAAAAAGATGTTTGATTTAAGGCTTAATATGTCATTCTAAAGGATTTAAACGAATTAACCTCAATGCAGGGGGGGAGGAAAGAAAAAGAGATTGTGTGGCAGTTTAGTTTATTTGTTTTTTGTTTTTATTATTATTTTCCCGCTGCATTGTTAATAAAATTAGCATATAAATTAGTTTTATTATGAATTATAATGTAGTTTATTTAAATATCATACAACAATAATTTTTGGTTAAACGCAACAGCAACAGCAACAACAACAGAAAAGGGGGAAACAAAAATAGTCATCTAAAATTATTGACATCTATTAAATAACAGTTGTAATCCTTGTTTTTTTTTTTTATTGTCACCTTTATGCACATCACAGCCATGTATTTTATTTTAGTTATGAAATTTCTATTTAGAAGGATTTAAATAAACAGACTCATACATGGACCATTTTGCTGAGCTCATTAGTATGCCTGTGCATGCCTGACTGTAAATCAATCTACTGGGATTAAATGTGATAGTGCTGACGATGATGACAACATGACTGTTAATGGCTTGCTCCCAGAAAAATGTATTTAAGTTACATGTGAACTATTTAAGAGCTCTATTTTTCTTTACACACTTTTTGAATAACAAATACTTTTTTTTTGCAACAGTTACTTACCTGTACTCTTGATTCGGTTAATCCAATACGCATTGCTATTTCTTCGCGCATAAAAATATCGGGATAGTGGGTTTTCGAAAAGCATCTTTCAAGTTCATTTAGCTGCGCTGGTGTGAAACGTGTTCGATGACGTTTCTGTTTATTATTTTTATCCGAATTCTGTAAGAAATGAAAGGCAGCATTTCAATTTTTGTATTTTTAAGTAAAAATTATATTTTGCGATTGTTTCTTTTTAGGATTTTATCTAGAGGAATAAGCATGCTAAAACTATTTTCAGTCGAGAACACTTCGTAGTCTTATCATTTTGCCTTGTTTGAGAGTTAAAATGTTGAAACTTGTACGTTTGTACAATATAATAAAATATAGACAGTTTTTCTAGATTTTCAAAATTATTTTTCAAATTATAGTTAATTCACAGGAACAAATTTGTCTGTTTCTGTAAGTAATAAGAAATGGTGCTGGGTAGCTCTTGGTCTTAGACAACAAGATTTACACCCATATCACGTACAATTGTTATAATATTAAAACTATTAAATATACATCCATCTAAAAAGGCTTGGCGACTTAAAGATTTTATTACAATTAATAAAAACAATTATTATTGAAAAAAAAAAAAAATGAGTGACAAACAAATAATGTTAAACACATTTAAAACGAACGAGGAATCTTTCGTTGCGAATATTCGTCAAAAAAAAAAATTAAAATACATTTGTGTATATGAAAATGCGCACAATCAATGTGTCGATGAAATTCGTCGTGCGTAACGAACTCTACGATAGATTTATTTCTATTTTGTACGTGGACGAACTACAAACATTTTTGTCTAGATGGACTCTTTTTCTGATTATTTTTTAAAGTGTTTTATTTCTTTATAATAAAAAATTTATTTTCTTTCTATTTATAGCGTATATTACTATTTTTAAGAATATCTTAAATTTTAAATTCTTTTTTATTTTTATTATTTTCAATTATTACTTTTAAAATGAATTATTATTTTTATTTTTTAAATTTTGACTTAAGTTCGTTATAAATTGTGATTAATTCTAAAGATAACAGTAAAACTTAGATACCAGCAGTATTCTTCGTATATATGTATCTACAAGGTAGTTGTCAATTGTAACTACTATTTAGATGAAATGAAATATGAGAAAATTTAATATTTTTATAATTTTTGAGATATTAATTTCTCTACAGAGTCGTTATTTAATGTTTCTTTTTTCAAATATATGGTCACTCTTAATTTATAAATTGAGTTTAAGTCGATGAAATTACGCAACTATGGTTGAATAACGAATTCGTAGTGCTGTGCGAAATTCGTCGTTCGTCCCAGTTTTGTTTATACCATAATGCCAGTGAAATTTCAATAGTAATTATGACAATTGCTAATTTCAAACGTTTTTCACAAAATATATTACGAAGTATTATTGTCTGAAAACTCATTCTTATTTAAACTAAAAAAAATATCTACAGCTAAAATACTTGCACAACAAAAGTACTTTTTATAAAAAATTGTTATTATATTATAAACGTTTCCTAAAATTTTCTTTAATTTTTTTCATTTTTTGCAAATAAAAAATTGTTATCGATATATATAACAACAAGTTATCTTTTATTCGTGATTTTGTAACTCGAAAACCACTTAATCGATTTTCAAACAAGTACATGCGTTGGAAATGTCTTTTTCTTATTAGAATTACATTTCGTCGGTATAAAGGCCGAACTATATTGTGCATAAGCTAGCTTTAGCTTATATCAAAAATCCAACGAAAAGCCTGTCAAATGCTTAGATACTATATTAAATCAATTTTGGTGACTACAATGTACTTACATAAATTTAGTTACTTATTTGCCACAGTTGCACATTTATGTTTAATTCGTACTTTTGCCAAAAATAATTTCTATATAAATAAACAAAATTTTAAAACGAAGAGGCTTTTAAGAAGATATTTTCTATAATTAATAACATTCACATACACATTTACATTTTTTGCTTCATGTTCTAAGATAAATTTTTATAAAAAGCATTACAAGTTTTTTGTTTTGCTTTTGTGACCAACCATACTAAAAAATGCACAAATAAAAATTTAATTTTAATTTATTTTATTTGTTAAAAATTGGCCAGAAAGAGTTTTTTTCTACATTTTCTATTTATTTAAAATTAAAAATTTAACACTGTAGGTCTTAATTACAATTTTTCTTTATAAATTTAAAGCACAATCAGCTGTTTTCGTACGGAAAGTGCGATCAGTTTCGTACCTTGCTTAAAGAAATGACATTTAACGAACCTTGACGAAAAGTTATCTTGTGTAGTTTACCACATATAATTTAATGTATTTGCACAGTTGTTTAAGTTTGCTTAAGTTTATTTATGCACATTATAGTTGGGCCTTAAGGCTCCGCTTGCTCGCGTTTTGTGTGCATGATTAAATAGAAAACTGACTAGATTGAAAGATTATTCCAATGGGTGTAGCGAAGCGCACTTGGAATAACTACTTATATTAAAAACGTTTCCTGAAATTTTCTTTTATTTTTCATTTTTTATTGAGGTTCTCTACACATTCAAAAAATTTATGAAATATTTTTAATAATTTTAAATAAAAATTGGGTTGTTTTAAAAAATCTTTTTATCGGAAAGAGAGAGTTTTGCAATAATCTTATGTAACAGAGGATTTGGAATTTAGGTTTTAAATTTCCACCGTTCAGAGCAAAGTGGGACTTCACTATTTTATTTAAAAAGGGTTTCTCGTGTATATTAAAAGTTTTAATCCGACACGATTTTTTTTTTATTTATCCCATTTTTAAAAGTTATAGGTTTTCTCTTAGCGATTACGAGAAATTAGTTTTTTCAATATTAATTTTTGTTTTTTTTTTTTGTCTGACTTCAAATTCCGAATACTGAATACCGAATTCAACAAAAAAACAAAAAAAAAATAAAAAAATAAAAAAATAAAAATTTTTAAAAATTTTCCGGTCAAAATACTATGCGAAATATAAAATATTGTTCGAAAAACATACAATTTAGTCTTCTGAAATAGATAATATCAATTTGTACCAAATTGTTTCTGATTACAAAGCTGTTTGAAAAAACATTAAAGTGTTCTAGATCTTGCTGGGTTTACTTTAAAGTAAATTAAAAAAAAACCGTATGCACAGGAACACAACTGGGACGAACGACAAATTTTGTCCAACACGACGAATACATCGTCAAAAATTCGTATAATGCACAATAACGACGAAAAAACACAGCTGTTATAATTTTTAAATTATACTTTTTGTGAGCTGCTAAGGTGACCATCAAAAAAATATATTTAAAAAGTTAAACATTAAAAAAACACAACTAAAAATTATTTTTATATTGAACTAATATCATTATTATTATATTATAAATGCTGCAAAATAAAAGTTCATAAATTTTTTAAGTAAAATAATTTTATTTATTAATATACTTCGAAAATAAAGTCAAACATGGTGTAATAAATAGAAATATTTCTATTGCAAAGTTCGCCGCGTATGACGAATTTCGTCCGACGTCATCATGTACACAAATAGTTTTTATTTTTGGCTACGAATATTCGCGCTTAAAAATTCGTCGTTCGTCCCAGTTTAATATTTAGGAAGGTCCTAAATATTAACGTTGCATTTCTATCTGTTTCAGTATTTTTATTTATTATTATTATTTATTAAATAAAATTAGAGTAGACGTGCATTCAAAAAAAAGTATATATATAAATAAATAAAGATTTGTGATGAAATTAGTTTCAAAACATTTGACAAATATATACTTATAAAATAAAACTTAAAGCGAATTCACACTTACTTTTAAAAAATTGTTCATGGATTTTATTTTATTTTATTTTATTTAACAATTGTTTTGTTTTCGATTTCGCAGGCAGTCGTTTATCGTGTTCGATTTATATTTATTAATTTATTGTACATTTATCAGACATCAGGGTAAAATATATATTTATATTTAAAGTTGAACAATCATGATTTCAGTTCAAAATTGTTTTAATGTCAAAGGATTTAAAGTAGAAAAACACCAAGGAAGAAAAAATAAATAAAAAAAACATAGATTAATAATTGACATGAAGAAATGTTATGAATTTATTTTGATCTTACCTGATCCTGTTGTTGCATATTGTTGTTATTATTATTATTGTTATTGTTATTATTGTTATTGTTTCCAAGGGAATTTTGCGTATCGCATAAATTACTGGAGACATGCAAACGCGCACTCATAACACCGCCACCACTATTCAATGAGATGTCGTTATTATTAGAAGGACCATTTGTTATATGTCCAAAACTATTGATACCGGCGTGCAGCGCAGACAGCGCTGCTTTTGGTAAATCACAATCTTTGGGACCTGCAAAGTAAACAAATTCATTAATATCAAAATTATTATTTTCAATTCATTATTTAAACAAATATTTAACAATAAATTATCGAACCTTAAGAGAGAAATATAAAGACAGTTATGCATTACAAATATAAAATACAAATCGGAGAAATTAAAGAAAATGGCGATTCTTCAAGTATGCACATGGCGAAATGATACAGGTGAACGCACGGGCGAAAAAGTCCATCAGCTGTATATATTGCAGTTGTCAAAAAAATTTGTCAAAAATAAATAATTTGTAAAATTTTTTTTAATTTAATTTTTTTTGATTGCTAATAGAAAACAAACTATTGAAATTCCTAGAGAAAACTACCACAACATGGAACCGTATTTGCAGTTCCTGATGTGTATAATCAAAATATGCGTAAAAAATAGTGAAATTATTGTTAACACATTTATAATTTCTTGGTTTTTTTGTGGAAGATTATGTTAGTCTTCAAATGGTCAACGTGCGAGAATGGAACGATGCATGTGATTTGGGCAAATTAGTGGTACAAAAGAATTTTGGCACTTTTCCTGTATTTTTATGTAACTTAGTTTTTATAATTTTCTTATTCTGATAATTACAACCACTTTTTTCCATTAAATTTATTTTTTTATTTTGTTTGTTTTTTTAACAATATTTTTTTTGACATAATTTTGTAGCAACCGTGCGGTCACCTGTATTAATTCGCCTTGAGTATGCAATAATAATTGAACATTTCAAAGCCAATTGAAAACAGTTAAAGGAGATTTCTATCAGTCCAAGTGGCAACAATTTCATTTTATTTTCCTTGTTTTAATGGCTGATTTCTATTGTTTATAAATACGATGTAGTTTAAGTATTTTGTCTTTATAATATCGTCTAGATAGACTAGATTTGTATTAACTGGCGATCTATGGATTTATTTAAATTTAGTTTGGTTGACTTTAAGTTAAGCCTTCTTCGAAATCAAACTCTTATTTTTGAACCAGATTTAAGTCGCCATTGAAACAGATATTTTTGATCAGATCTACTTTTCAAACTGGAAAGTAACGGATGTCGTAGTGTGTGACAAACATTTATTTTGTATTACATCTAAACATCTCTGCATACAATCAGGATCATTTCTGTACATAAAATATGTTTTGAAAATTTTTGTTGTTGGTGTAGATAGTAATCGATATGGAATACAAAACACCTATTTTTGGAAGTTTTTTCTGTCTGTCTGTGCTTGCGTCAAGTAAAAACAGCTGGATAGATTAGAGTAAAACTTCGTAAGGAGGTCCTTAGAATCTTGAATCAAATATAAAGTACTTTTTTTTCGTAAAATTATGTCACTTTGGAGAGCAAAAGAGATACAAATATAAAAACACCCAATTTCACCGGCGATTTAGTACCAATCTTCGACTTTGAATTTTTTCTAGCTCTAACAACGTTTTTTCGCCTAAAGCTTATGAACTCCTTGGCAAATTATAAATGAATACCAACGAAAATGTAATAAATTGTGGGTTGTGATATTACACTGCATACGTTCATATATACACTATGTGTTTGTCTTCACAAAGGAACCACTTTTTTGAGCGTGAATTTGGTTTACTGCTAATAGGGACCATGTTTCTTTTAATTTTGCTATCTACTGTTCTTGCTTTATATGTTTGGGCTGGGGAGCTAATTTTGGACTCTGGTTTATATAAAATTAGATTTAAGGATATTGGAATATCATTACTTTGTAACACATATTTATATTTTGGACTTGAAGGCGTTGTATTACTAAACTGAAACAATAAAAAATCAGTTTTCAGCCCAATTTTTTTTTTAGTTAGGAAATTTTTAACACTGCTTCCTAAACTCTACAATAAATGTTTAAAAACACTTTTTTCGAAATTTGAATTCTAAGAAAATTAAAAATGACGCGCTAGCGAAGTTGGGACGCTACTAGTAACAAATAAATATTCAGATTGTCTTTTATTTAAAATATTTTTTATAAATCAATTATTCAGCCCAAGTAAAAACAAAAATTTCGTGCGAGTTTTTTGATTTTTCTTTTTTCTTTTGTTTTAACTATGATGCCCTTTGCATTAATTTCGGAAAATAAACAAAAGAAATAAAAATAATAATCAAAATAGCTCCCTTCCAGTTTTCTATTACTTTGTTCCCACGGAATTCATAATTGGATTCTGTTCTTGAGAAAATATTTACGATTGGGCTGATTACTTTACACTTTTTGCTTAAGTTCATTATTAATTGTAATAAATTTAAAGCAAAACTTTTAAAATTAAGATGCAGGCATAATTAAAAACTCTTTCTAGTTCATCAGCAATATTCGTATCTGGTTACAAGGTTGTTATCAATTGTGCATTTTTTTATTGATTTGAATTAATAATGAACTGAATGAAGCCAAAGCTAAACAAATGTTTTTCTTAGTAACGAAATAAAGAGAGAAACTCCGGAATTTATTTAATTAAAAAAATAGTTTGGCAAAATTGAAACATACGCACACACTTTTTTTCTCGATGCAAACGATTAAATATTTATACAAATCATTTCAAGTTTTAATGCAATAAATAATTGTGTTTTTTTTTTCTTTCAATTTATACTTTTATTTATTTTTGCTTGTATTTTTTATTTTTACGTTTTAATTTATTTTTAAAATTTCAAATTTTTTATTTTGTTTTTCACCAAAATGCGAATTGTGTACTATAATTTATATATTTTTGCATTCATTATTCTTTTTCTATTTATACTATTTTTGCACATACTCCCGCACATTAACACAGAAACAAACTTGAGATGAAACAAGAAATAATTATCTTTAAATGTGCGTAAATTGTAAAGTTTTTAAATAATTCGAAAAAAAATTAAGAATCCGTCGTTTGAAACTTGTGGACTGCTACCGCGCGAATGTGTGTATCTCACTTAACTGTAACGTTAAAGTAAATTGAATTTTTCAACAACCTGTCATTCAAAAGATGCCAAAAACACGACTGAAAAAAATGGATAACAAATCACAAACATACATACGATCACGATATATCAACAGGCAGACAAATAAAAGTTGGAAAAAATCTCGCTACAAAATAAATTTAAATTCCATCAGAATAAAAATATACAAACAAACACGAAAAACAGCACATAGAGCAAACAAAGTCAGTCCGTTAGTCATTCAGTTAGAGACTGTAAGAGGAATAAACATGTACGAGATACATCATCAAGGTGAGATTTTGAACCTGTGTAATTTCACAAAATGTTAAAAAGGGGTTAGTTATTTTTTCTGTTAATACAAACACACATTATCTCTATACTATTTATATCTACACATGTTCAATTATCTTCTACTTACGACTACTTCCACTGATTTCTTGCTTGAAGTTTTCTTCGATACCAAAAAGGAAAGCAATCAATCAGACACATTAGATCCAACTTAACTTCTCTTAGCAAATGTTAACAAACAATTCAACATACTAAATTCCAAGATCGCTATAAATAAACGAGGGGGGTTCTAATGAGTTACGAATTATGTAACATTGACTTTTTTTTTTTAATAACATCAATTTAGCTCAGCAAGTCTCTAGCTTTTTCAATCACAATTTCTTACAAGATTGTATTCACTGAATCCTTCCTTAAACGCAATTTCGATGATTTTCGAAATAACTGAACGAACTAGATTCGTTCTTTTTTGTTTAAATGTTAGCATTCTTTAACGCTGGCAAGTCTCTTCGAACTCATGTATTTTATTTTCGATTTCCTAAGGTGTTTCGATTAAAATCGATTTTTTTAAATAGTAAAATGCATTTCAAGCAATCACCCTTCGCAGCTTCAAATTTTTAAACAATCATCTTTGGCTTAAACGCTTTTTACTTTTTTCATGTTTTTGTAAAGACTTATTGATTTTGACTCGTATCTTTTAAAACGCGAAAAAGTTTTAAATAACGAACAAATTGATTTCTTCAGAGTCAGTTTAGGAATATTTTTTAACACATACATGTGATTTATTCTCAGTCAACAAACTGAATTGTGAAAAGACCTGCTTTAGTTGGTTAGTAAAATATAAGATGAAACTCAGAAATATTATTTGCTTTTTAACTGTGTTATGGTACTGAAAAAATACTGTAAATATACAAACTACAGCGTATTTCTTTTTAACTAAAGCAAACATTTACTCATCGCTGGTAGTTGCGAACTCACGCCTGTATGACGACAAAATTATTATTTTTTTCTTAAATCTTTACAAAATCTACTCACATCACAAATACACCCGCAGGAGTTTCTAAAGATCTTTTACGTTTGACTTCAGTTTTTTTTTTGTAAAATAAAAAATATTATTTTAATGTAATCCTACTCAATGTTGCTGTCTAATATTTACAATTGGATCGATGAATTTTATTGTAAGTGCAAGAGTACGCGCAGAGCTTGCTCTCTATATGTAACACCATAAAACAAAATTCAAAAACTTTAATCTGATAACCACTCCTTGCAAAATCGTAACTATAAATTAAAATTATTTATAAACATGATTTTTAAGAATGTATTTTAATAACAAAAAAGCAACTTTTAAAATGGTGCTCCACAAAGATTGACAACTGCAGTTACTCTACAATGTTTCCAAACGTATTCAAACGACAAACTTAAATAATTCATTTATTGCTGTTGTTATTTACAAATAATATTCTTTACAATAATTGTTCTAAAACGAAGAATCCTTAATTTAGTTTAAAAATAAATTATTTAATTATAATGGGCCTCACAAAATTCCGTTTTTTCTTCTACCCTATTTCTTATTTTATTAACGCCCTTTTATGTCAAACTTCTAACTCTTTTATTCATTCCCAGACGACAGTAACATATGCCAATCGTATTTATTTCGTAATACGTCAAACCTTCTGGAATCAAAATCTTTCGATGCTCTTGACATGAAGATTCAATGGGATGTTCGGTGAATGAAGCATTTTTTCAAGTCGCAAAAGAAGCATTCAAGAAGAAGCTCTATTGACTCACTAGAGCATCGATTCAATGTGAGATGTGTTTCACTGTTTTATCGTTACTACGAAATCTGCGAACTTGTTCCTGAAAACCGTAATTCACACGCACATCGCTTTGTATTCGATTGGCCTGAGGATCGATTTGGCATTACACAGAAAATTCATTCTTTAGCCGAACAGTTCGTATGTGGAGATCTTTCTTGTCATTTCTTTCAATAAGCTAATTTCCTAGTTCTGGCGCAGTGCGTATGTGATGAAAAATTATTTTTTATGTAAAAACAATATAGGTGAGATGAATTTTTTTGCCCAACTTGAAAGTAATGTATGTTGCTGATGATTTCCAAATTTTCATTGGTTTTTTAAATAAATCTGGAAAGATTCTCAAGATTTTTGATAACTGCTTCCATAAACTCTTTTGAAGTCTTTAATTTTATCTCCAGTATTTCTGTAGGATTGTGCAATCCTCTTGGAAGTGTCTTTCTCCTCTCTACTATTGCGCTTGCATTATTGACATTTTTTACAAATTCTTACAAATCATATATTTTTCCACAAACTGTTCACAATTAAAAACATACGTACATTTTCATGTTTTTGAAATTAAAAGAAAATATCTAAGATATTAACGTTTTCAAAATGTTTTATCAGATTGCATCATAAAGCAAGACTATATACTTTTATTTAAAAACAAATAAGAATGCTATATTTGGCTACGCCGAATCTTTTATACCATTCACCATCTTTGTAAATCTAGATTAGTGAAGTTACTCCAATCAAAATAGCAAATATTGGGATGACAGAGAATTAAGAAGAAAAAAAACTAAGTACAACATATACATAATTTTACATAAAAATGTCATCGGCTCTTAATGGGTTAAGCATTTTTTTCGTATTTCCATAAAGATCTCTTCAAAATCTTTAAAATGATACCCATATTGATATTTCAAAAAATTTGAAAACTTCAGAGCCCCGTAACTCGATGGTTTTTTTTAATTTTTTAATTCTCTATCGTCCCATATATTCATTTTTTTTTTTTATTGAAATTACTGTATTGTTCCAAATGATATGAAAAAATTTGAGGTAGGCGTGATGTTTTGCCTGCTGCCTCGAAAGACATGCACCGATCATGCTGATTGCCAATAGCACCTCCTTTGACACTATATCTGATCCATTGACAATTTTTTTTTTTAATAAATTTTGCCGAGGCACTAACACGGATGAACAGACGGACATTGCCCAATCGAATTCGCTATGCATGGATATTGTTGAAATTACAGACGGAATAACAAACTTATATAAACCCTTTTTCCACTTTTTCTTTCTGATAGAAGATGGTCATTAGATTTCAAAAGTCCCTTTTCTATAAGGTTTCTACTATTGTGTGATTCATTTGTTCTGAAATAAACTATTAATCTGTAGCATAAATAAGTGGATGAAATAATTAAAAAAAAATTACTTGTTAAAATTACTTTACTTTAGTGCATTCCGTTAAAATAATAACTTTATTTTTAAATTTAATATTCAACCATTATTCCGATTAAATTAAAAATCAAACAAATATTACAGAAACCTGAGAACGAAAACAAAAATTGATGTTAAAATTAAAATTGAAAGAAGAAGAAGAATAAATAAAGTATAAAAACAATACTTTTTTACCTGTCGACTGTTGACTACTGTTTATTACCCGCCCATAAATGGGTCAGTGAATAGTTTATGGTGCAATTTCAAATCTTCAAATGATGTTTAAAATTTTAGTCTGTGTTTTCAATCGGCAGTTCGGTTTTTTTCTTTGATGATCAAAGAGCAAAAAGTGTTAAAAATATTTATGTGGATTTAAATGATATTGTTTGTTATACTCTTTGAGTTATATAGAAGTCATATTGTCTAAAATGAAGACTATTTACAAGTGATGCACAGAGTGTCAGCTTTCGTCGAAAATGTAAAAAAATAATATTTTTTTAATTGAGAATTTTAGGATGAATTTCAGAAAAGAAATCGTCATTAGAGATTTTAATTGACGACAGTCTGATTTCTTTTTTCCTTAAAAACAACAACGAAAATTTAAATGAAGATTGTATAATTGCACTTGAATTCTTTTAAAAAAAAGAATAAATTTATTGCTGGAGAAGAAAATGTATTGACAAACAAAACAAAAAAAACTCGTTTAAAGGATAAAATGTGATTCATTACAATCAAAAAAGTGGTCAAGTCACATCGCTTTATTATTTTTGTAAACGACGAGGAGACAGACTATAAAACTGACTATTAAAATTAATTTGCCTGTTATTGATTTTATTTACTAATAAAAAGTTAAAAAACATAGTTTTTTCCGTTATTACACATCACTTCATTGTTAAAGAGAATTATCAGATTTATAAAAATTAAATAAATGACACTTTGAAGTAAGAAATATTCAACACAAATAAAAAGAATTACTTAATTTTGAAATATTTACAACTAGAATTTTAGTCATAATTTAAATAAAAATGTGACCATTGACATTAGAGGCTCAGCCTGCAGTTAAAAACCACTAGCATCACATTGTCTAAGATCAGATTTTACACTTTAAATCACACTTCCTAGTAACTATTAAAAAACTGCAAACTGTTATAAAGTGACAAAGATGGATAATGGATTTTTTTCTATTTCATAGGCGATTTGATGCTCGAAGCTTTTAAAATGTGTCAAAGGCATAACAAAATGAAAACGGTCTTGAAGTAATCGTGTGTTAGTTTAACCAAATGCAGCCATGATTTGAAAAAAAGGTTGCAAATGAGGGTGAATGGTCCACTAGTTCTGTGTTTGGTCGGCCATGAAAATCGTTTTAGGAGTGGTGTAATTATAAAAAACGTTACATAAGAGATAAAGTACGCTCTATACTTTCTCATTAATTGATTTCTTTTTCTTCTTATATTTCAAAAACCAGATTGTGAAGTGTATGTTTTCTTTGTAGGCTTTCTTACTCAAGAATGTCGCAACAAAGACTATACAAAATATCAAGAATCAATTAGTCCAAGAAAAGATATATTGTATCGAATGATGGTGCAATTTCAACTGCTTTGACTCCTTCATTTAGCAAGAAAGAGCGTAAAGAAAAATAGAATACCGGTACAGTATTATGCTTTAAGTCGTTAGATGTGTCATTTGCATCAGATTTTTTTTCTTTTTTCTAAATCACAAAACAACTCAGTGCAAAATTTTATGGGATGATGGAAAATACAAAAATATGCCAGCATTAAACTTATGCGTATAAAACAAACGAGTTTGGACATGTTACAAACGTGACTTGTATGGGTTTAAGGTACCAGACAGGTGCTAATTTTTACACATACAGCAAGTTTGGCTACTGTTAATTAGCATTTGTGTTTATTTCAACTTTTTTTAACAAATACTAGTCGCTCTGTTTTTTAACATTTCGTCTTATACATCGATTGTTGATTTTTATTTATGGGTTAGAAACTGAAAATTTTATGAAACCGGAGCAAAATAAAATACAATTTTGATTAAATGTGTGATTTTATTCCCAAAGTGGAAATGATTGAAATTAAGATGTTCGATTTCTGTTAATTAAAAATTGAAATAAATTTCAGATTTTTAATAAATATAAACTTTTTTAAGAATTTTTGATTATTGATTGCTCTGCAGAATTTTCATATAAGCCATTATTTTTTAAGCCTCGCTAAGTGTAGAGTTGGGTGTATGTGATGCAAATAAATTAAACTCTATATATGTACATATATACACATGTATGTATATAGACTCTCACATCATCGCAGTCAGTTTTTCTTTTTTTTTTGGAATGTTCTCGCTGAAGTACATCAATTGATTGTTTGTTTGTTTGTTTGTTTGATAGTTTACTTTACACTTTACAATTTTAAAATTGTATTTATTATAATTTCTTTTCTGCTGCTTAAAATCGTGATTAACAAATTAAAGGTGTGGTATTAGGTGTGAGAATTTAACTTTACGCGGACTTTTTTTTATTATTAAATCTTGATTCTTTAGAGAACTTGCAGACGACACGATGTTTTTATATCTTTGTATGGGAGCCAAAGAATAACTTTAATTTATTTAAAATTATAAACAAACATTTTATATGCGCATATAATAATTTGTATACACATACATATATGTATGTATAGGTATATGTTGAAGGTGCAATAATACTCACAGCACTACTAACAATGACTTTAGTCTAACTTCCGCTGAAAGCGGTTCTGCTTTAAGCTCTGATTTATTTTCTTTTTAATTTGCTTGTGTTAATAAATTCTTAATTTCATATACATATTGAAAAATCCCGATAATTCTTAATTGTAAGGCACCAGAGATTTCGGAATAATAATTTAAACAATATCTACAACAACAAAAGTTGTTGTAAATGCAATAAAACTTGAACCAAAAGGCATACAATTTGATTTTGCACTGCGTTACAAATTATAAGAGATTATTGACAACAACTCAGCAAAAAACTTTAGAAAAGGTAATCGAGTGTGGAATTAAGCTTTTTTTTTGGTGAAAAGACTTCCCAACTAGATTACCAACCTAATAACTTATATTCAACAACTAAATTGTAGTAAAAAATGATGGTCATTAGTACTTATTTTAAGGTATTCTCTTTTAACTTAAAAAACTATTTCAGTTAGTGCTTTCTTTTTTGCAAACTAATGTAAGGCGTTTTGTAAGCGAGTAACAAAATATGGTAATCACAAAAGTAAGTCATTATATGGCAATTACTTTTTAAGGCAATGACTAATTTTTTTATTGAAAATTATGAATTATAACAGGTTAAAGGATTTCGTGTTGTGATCCCACTATATATGATTATAACATAACAATGCAGTAGTTATATGAACTCAATACTCACCACATATATGTAAAATCAGCTAGAGATTTAATTTTTCATAAAACAAATCTTATTTTAAAATTTTAGATTGTTACGAAAATAATAAAATGTGTTACAAAATGTTGTTGCAATTCCCAAATATAAAAGTTAGCATTTAAAATTCAAAATTTGATGAATAAAATTAAAAACTAAAAAATTCATTGTTATCTATCAGTAATTTTCATAATAAAAAACAAAGTGCAGTGATTTCGGAAATTCGACTTGGCCGACACTGGCGTTGCACAATTTGCTGGAATTTTGTTTTTAATAAAAATATATAAAAATTTATTTTGTCCGCATAACAGTACAATAATAAATTTAATAATCCTTTATACGTTTGTCGACACTAAACATACAGTTTTCTAACAAATTTGCATAATTTTCTTTATTCTCTGTGTGGATATTCATGTTTGTTATAAAACTGTACACTTTTTACTTTTTACATTTTACTCCCTTTTGTTTTGGCAATTATCAAACAATTTACAATTTAAAAAGGCTTAATAATTGCAAAAAAAAAAAAACAAAAAAGTTTGTGTGCCAAAAAATATAACAAATTCTAATTCAAATGTTGGCACTAAACGAAGTCGACGCTAGGATTTCGAATAATTTATATTTCACTACAACGACAGCACTTACGAAAACAGTTTACAACAAACGGAAGTATTATGCAATGGCGTTCATTGTATTCTGCCAAAAAACAAAAAAAAAAAAGAAAGAGTCAGATAGAAATGTTGAATGAAATTAATGGAAAAACACCTATTTATTTACAGTTACGTTTACATTTCAGGGCTTAAAAACTTTTTCTATAATGTCAGCGATGCTTACGCAGGGATTAATTAAATTAATTTTACGATTGCATTTGTAATTAAATGTTACGTTACACTGTTACACTGTTTCACTTCACATTTAAGAGCAACAGCCATCCACACAAAAGCAAAAATGTAAAAAAAGGAAAAAAAAACTAAAAATTAAATACAAAATCAAATAAAAGATTTGTTGCGGTTCATATTGTTACTGATAATTACACATACTCTCTTATTTACATGGTCAAGTGGGTAAATGTAAATTTGTTTGTTCAAATTGGATTGAAATAGTTTGCGTACAATTATTTATTGTGGTTTAAGGGCTTGCATACGAATACACACACACACATACTGCATACCTGTGCAGCATTTATGATCATTGTATTCAAATTTATTATCTCAGTTTGTAATCACAGTCATTGTAGTGTCCACAATGTTTGTCCGTACATCTTTTATTGCAATTCGGGCAAAAGGTATAAATTTATTTTACAATCCATTTTCGCCATCTCGCGTTTTATATTGTGAGGAATAATAACTTGATATAACGTACCTACACAAACCTCCCTTTGTCCTTACAGACAAACACAATGGCTTAGTGGTGTCCAAATGTACATATATTACGATTTATTTTAATAGTTCCTTCATTTTTCTAATTTTAATTTGGAAAATTGCCTAAAATTGCAAGCAATAAATTTCTTTCGTACGCAAAGTTTAATTCATTAATCGCAGCATGCACGCAGGCATTTTTGTATGTGTGTGTATGTATATTTGGTAGATCCAATTTAACAAAAGACAATAATAAATTCATACAAATTCAAGTTGATATTCCCTATTTTGGCCTCATCAGTTTTATAAAGATGTTTTATGAAACAAAGGTTCTCTTAGAAGTTGTCAAGGGATTATTTCGAGGACTAAATCTAAATTAATTCGCAATTGCCTATAGATACATTTTGGTATAATTCTAACAAAACTGAGACCTCCCTAATATCAAAGGATTATGCGTTCTAAATTTACGACCAAATTAAAATTGCATTCAAAAATATTGTTGCGTTTTGTTCGTTCGTTTATTGTCCACATGCAAAATTGCGGTTTTGTTTTTAGCAAATGTTCAAATTCAAATTTCCAACTAAACTACTGGTTTTAATGGTCGACCGCTACTAAGCCGCGAAAATGTTTAATTTGTGTGAGTGTGTTTTTTTTTTTGTTGCAGTTGTATTATGTATTGATAAAATGCACTATCAACTATTTTACTTTGTTCAATAACTAATGAATTTGTGATTAAGAAAATGAATGTTTTACACTTTCGTACAATATTTGTACCAATGAAAAGAGCAACATATTTAATAAGTTCTCTGAAGCGCAATTAACAAAAGGTAATTCTTCTGGACCAACCTTAAGCGGTATACAGTCTTTTATATGGACTTAAATTTAATAAAAAACTAATTGTAAAATAAACGACATAAAAAAGAGTCACAATATTCATTCTGTTTTCTGTTTTCCTGGCTTCTGTTTTTTTTTCTCAATTCAAGAAGGCCTAAAAGCGCATTATGGAAGAAATATACAAAAGTTATAATAAAAAAAAATAACCTCTCATTTCTTCTTACATTTAAAATACGAAAATTTTGCATATTTGTTGCTTAATCTCGTTTTAAAAGCCAAAGCGATTCTGACAAAGTTTGGACACAAATAGATTTTTATACGGATTATAATAAATATATAAAGTGAAAAGTTTTTTACTTGAAATTATTTTAGTCATCTTGTTTTAGACAGAGTGAGTCAATACTAAATAATGATTGTTTTTATTATTTTATATTATAAAGACTTTACTAACTCTAGCTCACCCTGTTCAAAACACTATGACTACAATATTTCCACGTGAAAAACTTTTCACTTCAGTTACAGAAACGGGGTACAGTATACATTCTTGGAACTGAAAGGTGAAATTTTTTCAGGTGCTAGACACAAAAATATTTTATATATTGAAGTTAACATGAAATAGAAGGCTTTTAAGCTTTTTGAAAATTTGAGGTTACAAAAACAACGCAATGTATTACAAGGACGAAGTTGTTGGAAGATAATAATTTATTTTTATTACATTGTTCTGCTGAATAGATACATATTTTTTAAGGAAAGTGGTGAATAATAAACCAGACACATTTAATATTTTAACATGACTCAAGAATTGCTTAAATATTTGCCAAAAGCTGTTATTACTTTAAAAAAGTTAACAAAAAATATCCGAAGGGATGAAAAGCATGTTTGTTGATTTTGTTGACATAAATTACATTTTTTTAAAAATTATTATTATTTTAATTGTTGAAAATTGATTTTCTAATTAATGTTAATGAATGAGGACTAGTTGCATTGGCTTACACCTCTCTTTTGTTTAAGGTAAATATTTTTTAAACAGCATCTTATAAATTTTGAAACAGATTTTTGAGATGTAAATACAATGAGAAAAATATTTTAAATGTGTTAATATTTTCAGCTTTAAATATTATTAACAATCTGTGTTCTTATAATCAAAGTTTTGTGTGGCGACAAATTTTGTTGCATAGCTAGATTACTGTTGCATTGTGGACATTTCTGTGGAGTATCCTAGTAATAGTCGCGTGTATAACTTTTGCTGTAATTTGGCTAAGGCACTTGGGTGGACAGCTTTTTGTAACGATAAATTAATGGTTTTGTAAGAGATGTTAGGTGATTTCATGTTGTTGTATTATATTTGCGATTTTAGTAAATTATTGAGATCCTTTTGTGTTTAATTTTTTTAAGAATTGATGGAGATTGGTTTTTTAGTTTTTGCTGTTCTATGTTCTCGTTCATTATCTGGGATGTTCATGTGAACAGACGAGTGCAACATGTTTTAATCGCTGAAGCTTATTTTTATTATTTTAATTATTGGTTTTAATCGATTGTGTGACCTCACAGCATTTATAGCTGAAAGGCTTTCGGTATATATTAAAAGATTTCTTCGTCATGGTCTGAGGTATAAATGGAAGAAAAAGAGGGCAAAATGCCAGTTTTAATAACTCATTTCTTTCATCTTGAATTGTCGTTTTTTGTTTTGGATCCATTACAATACCAAATTATGTGAAAACTTAATTTATCATTTTTATTGCTACTTATTAAGATTTAAAAGTTTTATGAAATCTTATAAAAAAAATCGTTTTTTTATTCAACACACCTTTAAAATTTCCTATATATTCAAACTTAGTCTTTTAAACCTACTCACTCTAATATTTTATTAATTTACTATTCGTTGGAAGGGTGGAAGAATCCAAAAAAAATAAAAAATAAATCACTGGAAAAACAATAATAACTGAACCTCCATTTAATCAGTTAACTAACATAGAAACATTATATTTTGGGTTTATATATTTTTTTATTACTCTATTCCTGTTATAACAATTCATATTTTCGCGGACTAAAAGTACTTTAGAATATAAAATAATTCATTAAATAATATCTATCAATTTATGACCACAAATAGCAAAGAAAAAAAAACAATAAATTTCCAAATAATATTTATAATCCCCATTCTTCCTTTTCGATTGCAAACAATTTTTTACAGGTGTAAGGTGCTCACATACATATCCACTCTCGCAGATGTATCTATGAAGAGGTATTGGAAAGTGTTAAAAATTGCAATAAATTAATAATCGATTAAATTAAAATAATTAATTACTGGTAAAACCGAAATGGCTGCATACAGCAAAGTTTAAATAAAATATAAAAATTGACTCTGTGTCTATTGGATACACATACAAACAAATAACCCATAAGTCAAATAGGAAATTCTGCATATTGCAAAATTTAAAACAGCAACCAAAAATTAATAATAAGAAAAAAATATAAAAATCAATAAAAAAAAATATTGTACAAAAATTGAAAGTGCTTAAAACTTAATTTTTATAATCTGGCGAGAATTCATTATTTACAATCTTACACACACACACGATAAAATATATACAGATGTAAATATTTGTTTATTTTGTAGTTTTAACATAAAAATCAATGTAAGTGACATTAATATTTATGATATAAGCCGCAACCATTGTGACTAAAAAACAAATTATTTGAATTAACAATTATAACAATTATCACTATCGGAACGTCATCAATATCTACACGCATTCACTTACGGATACAGACGCACTTAAAAATTTTAAATAGTCATCTAGTAGAATTTATTTTAACATGATTGAAAATAAACAGAACTAAAATAAATCTATTTATCTTTAATTTTTTCTTTTTGTGGTATTTGCATCTAATTAAATGTTAATTATTGCTAAATTATTATTACAATAATTTAGTTCATTAGTTGCTTCTAGTAATTGCTGATTCTAAAATTATTGTTAAAAAAAATTCATTTCACTTTCATCATATCAACGATATTCAATCATCAGTTCTCTCCTATAAATACCTGTCCGGCATTCAGTCAATACGTTCGTTCGTTCATTTAGCACCGATTTTCATTTTTCAAATTCATAACTATTAAGATGTCTGCATTTTTGATATTGTGTTTGGAACTAAAGTTGACATGTGCACTTCGTATTTCGGAAGTATATTTAAAAAATTAGTTTAATTATTAAAATAGTTAAAATTGAATTTAAATACAATTCAGTGATTAACGTTAATTTGCTGCAACCCCATAATTGTTTAAAATTAAAAATGTGGCTGGTTTTTTATTTCTTATGATTAACTTGGAAAAAATAAATAAATTAATAGCTGTGGGAAATCATCGTTACACTCACCCAAAACATTGGCCCCCAAATTGTTCAGCATGTTTGCCGAAAAATTTCGAATCGATAATGTCGACAGTTTGTCGCTTGGTTCGTGTCCTTGATTTAAAGAATATTTGCAGTATAATTAACTTTTCTTTCCAGACTGTTCTTTTTAAGCTTTTATCACAGTTGTTCTAATATAGGCATTAGAATTAGTAGCGTTTGATCTGAAATTGACAAAAAATTAAATTTGTAAAAAATTAATTTAATTTGTTAAAATCTCTTATTCTTTATTTTTTGATAATACAAATGCAAAGCTTAAAATTTTTATAATCTATTGTACGAAGGTGAAGGAAAAATCTCATTTTGAGTTTATTTTTCATATTTTTTAACTGAAGACTAATCCCTTTCTTTTATTATAGAAACAAAAAAGCTCTGTTTAAAGAATATATGACCACCAACAATTTGTTGCCGTTTTCGCTCTTTTAGCAGAATAATGATTAAATTATTCTAAAGCCAATATTACTACAGCATCCAAAAAGTCCACGAGTACAACTAATTTGAACAATTTCGCTCAAAGGTCACGCAAAATTAAATATTTATGAAGTGACTATGGTTGACGGTTTCATATCTGGAGGGTCATGCCCAAATAAATTTAATCGGTATATAGTCTTGTAAGCTTGAGCAAATGTCTTCTTCTTCGTCAAACTAAGCTTCGCTTTTTATTTGTTTCTCATTTCAAACAACAGTTTTGCTCGACATCTTTTATTTTTTAACATAAATTAAATGACATATTTTTCTAACAGTTGTCAGTCATCTCTTGAAATTGAACCCTGTTATTAGACTTTGGCATATTCACGATATACTGTGGGATGAGCAATTATGTTGCTCAAAGGAATGTTAAAATTGAAATTGAATCAACCAAATATGAATTCTACGCATTACACATTTTGTGAATCCTCGAATAAAACATCAATGAATTGTTAAAGAGTTTTAATACTTTTTGTGTATTTCATCTTAATGCAACGACTTTAAAGAACTTAATTCAAACTTTTAATTTTATACTTTTGTAGATATTTATTTTTATTATACTTAATACATTTTGGTTTTTATTAAAATTTACAAATCTTTTACTCCTGGGAATCGTTTTAGGCAGGCTTAAACAAATAATAAATATAATTTTTCATAATTATTTGTGACTAAAATTACTATTCATCGTTTCAGTTCATTAATAAAGATCTCGAGTGCCATACAATTATAACAGAAAGACATCTTAAATAATGATAAAAAAAAAGCAACAGAAGGACTCAGTAGTTTCGGGAGAATAAAAAAATAAATCTAAATATTAATTTGTAAAATGAAACATATTCATAAGATGTAGCAAAGCGATCCATGGGCCTAATTTATTCTTGTTGCAGTAAGAACTTGCAAGCTTCAATCATTAGTTTAAAGTGTTTAAAGTGCTCTTACAAGGACAGTGATATGTGGCCCGCTCGCGTTCGGGAAACAATTTTCATTGATTTAAATAAGTTCGAAATTGCTTTTTTCTTATTATTTTTCTGTTTTGCAATAAAAGGTCTTAAGAGGTTTCGCTAGAAAGAAATACGCAACTCATAAATTTTAAACTGCTGAAGGAATCTCATGGGATAGTGATAATGTATCGAAATCCATTTTTTATTTATTATTTTTTTTTTTTTTGTTTGACGCAGCACGCAGAGTACATTTTATCAAAGGTATTAATAATTTTATAAAGAAGACTTTGCATTTTATTTTATACTATTAAAAACAAAATAGTTTTAAAACAATTCTTGGCGGAATAATACAGGTGAACACACGGGCAAAAAAGCCCATCAGCTGTATACGTTGTAGTTGACAAAAAAAATTTGTTAAAAATAAATTATTTGTTAAAAAAAATTTTTAAATTAAATTATTTTTAACTGCTTATAGAAAACAAAATAACTATTGAAATTCCTACAGAAAACTAGTACAATATGGAACCGTATTTGCAGTTCCTGATGTGTTAATCAAAATATGCGTAAAAAGATAGTGAAATTATTGTTAACACATTTATAATTTCTTTCTTGTTTTTTTTTGTGGAAGATTATGTTATGTCAAATGTCATTTTTAGGTTTTTTTTTAACAATATGTTTTTGACAACGTACCTAGATTTTGTAGCAACAAATTGCCTGTTGTTTTTTGTGTTGTTGGATTGTTGCAGCCGTGCGGTCACCTGTATTATTTTTCCCTGAACAAATTTGAGTATATTTTAGCTGCCACATTCATAAAAAACAAAATATCTTTAACATCTGTAATGTGTTTTATGACAAATTTTCCATACAAATTTCTTCATCAATACATTTTAAATCCATTTTAATATTCGATGAACACGCTAGTAAAGGTATAAAATTAATTTTTTGTCAATATTTAGACGAATGACTTTGATGTGAGCTAGACAGCCCCAAATTTTTTTTTAAATTAATTTTAGTTAATAAATAAATAACAAAGCATTTCTTGATAAAACTAATTTTAATTTGATAAGTTTAATTGAAATAGAATAATTGAAAAAGATACAAGTTAGAGTCCCATGTTCACTTGCGAAAATCTTGGAGTAAATTAATATAATCGTCCACAAAATTGTCTTGTTTAATTTAAAGTATAATTAACTTTCATATGCAAAGGTAGAAGATATTGACCCTGAAATAGAAGGATCGAGAAAAACGTATGAAAAGTTTGCTGATGAAAGCAAAATAAAAGTTGTTTGTTGTGACCTTCTTAGTGATTATTCTGATAGAAATACATTTTTCATGTTTCAATTAGTTATCCGTTACATGCTGATTTGTTTGTCTCAAACAGTCATAGATCGAGACATAAAATTTTCATTGTAACTCTGGATTGTTCTACAATAAAATCCGTATTTAATTTTAGTATCTTCTGAAAAATTAAAGAAAAAGATGCATTTAAAAATTTATTTTAAATTTGCTTTCCGACAAACTAAACATATGGGCCCATATATATAGTTAAACATAAAGTATACTTTAATGGAATTATGGTCGGTTTTACTTTAGAGTCAACTCTAACTCAATCAAGGACAATTTAAAATATACTTTAGGAGTTAAAGTCAACCCTAAATTTAAAACTAGCTAAAGCTGTTTTTAACTCTTTTAAAAACACCTTCTGTTTCTTGTCAGATTAAATACTTTGTGAAAGTTTGTCTTTTAAAAGCGGGGGCAGTATATTTTGTTTACCTAACATCTCCAACTGCACATTTCAGAGGAATATTTAAAATTTGATAAGATTTAATAGCAATTTTATCAATAAATCTTTCAGTGCAGGCAATTTCCGTAACGCAGTTGCTGTCGATTAAAATTTCGTTATCCTCTAAATCCTGAACAATCATAGCGTCAACAAGACTATCTTCTGCGCTTAGTTCAAAATTAGAAACTAGATTGTGACCACTTTGCGCACATACCTTCCTGTATTGCTATATATGACTTTTTCTTTTTGTCTATTATTGACAGGTTTTCCTCCATATCAAAATACAGGCATATGGATTCACGAAGGCATTCCTTTTCAAAGGCACTTTATTTCTTAGAGTCTGTAAACAAATCTGTAAGTAATTACCATCATTATGTATATAAACAAACCTTTTCACATTTTTTCCTTAATTTATATTATTTGGTTTAAGACCACAGTACTCTATATTTGATTTTTATACCAAAGTAAACAAAATAAAAACAAGGTTACGTTTCCTAAAGTTTGTTTAGAAATTATATGGAAACATTCATCAAATTACATTTGACACCCAGTTGAAGTCAGTTCACTTAAAGTAATAATAATAATATAATAAGAGATTTTTAGTTTAGAGTATATTTTAGCAAGAATATGGGTCATGGTATCTATTTAGTCCGTTTTAAAATGTGCTACGTTTTTAAAAGAAATTTATGTAACATTGAATTCATTAAAACAATTTTTGACTTTGTGGCGGAATTTTATAGCAAATTAGCTTTATCTATTGTAATAAATTATAAACTCGGTATCCATCATTAAACTCTAAACTAAATTCTATATTTCATTGTTATAATTACACTGTACAACACACCAAAAAATTACAAGGTCCGGGCTATAAATTCTGATAGAGGAGACAAAAAAAAAGATATACGTGTATCGGCGTTTTGAAAGTTTACATCTGGATTTCATTTGAGAGGGGGTTAAAGTTTCCCAGCTCTGGCACATTCTTATTGTTAAACGGCATAAGAAACCATGTGACCCTTATATTTTAGATAAAAAATGTGTTCAGCAAATTTATGTAAAATGTTACGGAGAACATTTTTGTTGAAATGTTAACCCTCTAACTCCTCAAGATATGGGTCTTTTTTGTCCTTCTTTTAAAAAATAGCAAAAACCACCATTAAAACAGGGTTTTAGAGGGTTAAAATGTTCCACAAAAATGTTACCCGTTAAATTTTACTATAAGTCCCTGAATACACCAAAAAGGAAAATTCAACCATAAAGTCAGAAATAAGACGCAACAAAAGAGAGCTTAGGGTTAATTTCGCATTTATTAAGAATTTTGTTTTAAAGCAAATTTGGATAGCATTAATTACATTTGTTTTAGCTCTAGGCAATTCCACTTCATTATCATACAATGTCCAGCATATTTCAGCGATAAGCTTTCACCTTTATCTTACGAAAATTGTTATTACTTACTGCCCTTTTATATACCTTTTATTACGAGTGAAAAGGGATAATAATTGTGGTTTTAAAAAATCTGTTTATAATTATTATTTACATTACAGTATAAAATATTCTACTGAAAAATTAAAAAAAGTGTACATTTTTCGAATTGTTTTAAATAATTATTATAAATGAACGATATTCTAATTTCAAGGTTTTAACACGTACTGTTGGGGAATTTGATTGGAACAAATACTTTCAAGAGTTCAGTTACAAATAAAAAGACTATGAAAGATATTAATTCGGCATCTAAAGCAGGAGTGGGCAACCTGTGGGCCACGTGCAGTTAAACTGCGGCCCACGAACATATTTATTGGTGGCCGGCTCTTAAGCAGTGACAAGCAACAAAACAAAACTTAGCAAAAAATTAAATTCTTTTGTCTTGTATTCGAACGAAGATATAAAACAACAGTCTCTAAAAATAATAACGAAAAAAATCGTTAAAAATAGTTACGAAAAACAAAAATATATTAATATTTTATTTGCTTTGCATCATGAAATTGAAGAAAGATTCATGGATTTCAGCAGTAAAGAATGCTATTTTGAAGTATTTTCAATTCCATTTTCGTTAACCGATGTGACCAAAATTCCCGAAAGATAAAAGGATCTTAAAATGAAATTTATGAAATTATCAAAAACTGAATTCTACAAAAATTTAGATGCGCACATATTTTTGCAATTATTTAATCAGCCCAATTATGAATATTCTCACGAAATTTTTTCCCACGAAAAAAATTTTTCTCGAGAAATGATTCTTCATTTATGAACTTCGTAAAAACAAAATAATAAAAAGTGGCATCACCGTAATTTGAAGGGAGTTATCAAGGCAGATTAATATACTAGGTAGTGGCAGTAGATCAGTTGACTTTCTTGTTTATGTTTTCAGATGTCATATTTTGTTTACACTTTTATTTTTTTTTTTTTCCTACAAATTTTTTTTCTTACAGTGGAAATATATTTAAAATTTTCATAAAACTAAAATGTTTCAGAGACTTTTTTAAAACTGGATTTTATTTAAAAACTGTACGCCTCACCTCTTTGTAATTTTTTGTTTGCTTATTTTGTATGTAAAAACCAAGAAGTTTGGTACAAAATTTTGTTCCACAATTGGCAATCTTGAAAAGGGCTGAGGGGGAACCATTAAAATTGTTGACCTAAATTTGACTTTATTCCCATTTGCCATAGTTTGTCTTTTAAATTGTTTAAACAAATTCGCTAGTACTGAAGTAAATTTAAATAACACAAGCAAGAAAAAAAGCGGAAAATCCTCAAAAACCGATATTTTTACATTTTCTAAATTCAGAGGCTTGTAACTTATTAACGAAAAGCGCTATGAAAACAAAACTTTAAACTTGTTTATTTTAAATTTTATAAAGAATATAGGAGTAATAATCCAATAATTAATAAGCGCACTACGCCAAAAACACTAAGGTAAGATTGGCCGAAATTACCAAAAAAAAAAAAATTGTAAGCTTATTTTATCCCTGCACATTTGTTAAACATACTTTTATAGATATATGCAAGGTCTGATTAAATTTAAAAAAATCTTTACATATGAGTTAAAAAAAAAAAAACTTTTTCAACATTTTCAAAAAATTATATGTCCGAGGTACCTAAATTTGGGGCCCTTCTTAAAAGCCCTCCTTAACCCTAGGAGCCTGACCGGCCTCTGTAAAATTTCGTTGAGATATATTGAGTGGTTCATAAGATACCGAATTTTGTAAAAAAATAATTTTCAAACCACTGAGCGTAAGTTGATTTGACATCTGAAAATATATTTTACAAAAACAAAATACATGTTGTTTCGTTATTGTTGTAGTTGTTTTAGAACTGCTATTACCTGTAAAATTAATGTGCCTTGGGAGTTATTTTGTTTATTAACATATAATTTTTCTTTTATAATACATAATACCTACTATTTTTCCCCGAATTTTTTTTATTTTCCGCAGTCAATCAGAAGGGAAAGGGGTTAGCAGAAAAGGGAAAAGTGAAAAAACTCGCACGGAATTTTTGTTTATAATTGGGCTGTTTGGGATCACATATAAATACGAACAATCTTTTTTCCAAAAATGACTTTTTTTAAATCAATATACAGATCGCGACCTACAGGCAAGAATTTAGAAAATAGCTTAAATAGTTGCTACTACTAAAATCGAACCAGACATAAATACCCAATCCACAAATAATCAGTGGCAAGTGTCTCGATAACATAATTATACAATTTATTATTAATTTTTTGTAATGTTATAGTGCATTAATAAAAAGTATTATCAAAAATACTTTATATTTGTTCAACTTTCAAAATTTTTCTTCCCTATTTTCTGAAAATATAATTTTCATTTACCTACAAAACCAATGTTAATGGCCCGCTTAAGTTTGGTGGTTTTCAATTAAGGCCAGCATTGCAAAAAAGTTGCTTATCCCTGAACTAAATCATTAATTTATTATTAAAAGGGACATTTTTATTAATCACATAAAATTGTGTTCCATGTTCCCAGACACATTAAATTACCTGCAAAATTAAAATATTCAAGTTATTGGAATATTCAAATAAAAATAAGCAATTAAATGAACAACATAAAAATGAATGTATTAATGAGCTTGATTTAAGTATAAACAAGTAAAAATATCTTGTATTCATAAAAACTTACCTCTGCAGCGACAACTATTTAAGCCATGTTTGAAAAAATCCAAAAAAGAAGTCGTAAAATAATTAATTAAATCAAATGTTCTGATTTTATGGTATAAATGGCAATTCAATGGCCATAAAGAGAACCATTAAATAAATGACTTTTTCAATTCCATTACAATAAAAGAAAAATAAAACCACAAAAGTTATTGGAGTCGCTTATTGTAGCACATACTTGCACATTCATTTACACTCGCGTATAAATATTTTGTTTTAATTTAGAAAATTATTTGCTTAGGAATTCTTAAATTTTCACTGAACTTTAAAATTAATTAATTAATTAATTTTATTCATTGTTTTGCACTTAGAATCAAATATTTATTTTGCATAGGTATGTGTAAATATTTATAAATTTATTGATTTTTTCGTATACATTTGATCGTTTTATACTTTATTTTTGTTTGTAAGTATTTTCTTGTTTTTATAATTTCTGCCCTAGAGACTTAAGTTTTATTAGTAAAAAGCTGGCACTTCCGGTTTATTAATTTGTGTTTCCTTTTTTGGGTTTGTTTTGCTAATGTATGCGTGTTTTGTTATGTTTTTAAACGCGTTATACTCGCAGTGCAGACGTTTTGCTTTTGACAATGAAACAGTCAAAAAATTATCGAAACGTTGAAATGCCTCAATAGTTTACAAAACAGACAAACACAAAAAAAAATAAACTCAATGATACTGTGAATTGCACAGAATAGACAGATAAATAAAATCTTGGCCGAAAGGCGCCCGCTCTTCTCCCTTCTAAACATCGTTTGAAAAATCTTTGTACGCATCGCAAACCCACCCCTTTTTTGCAGGTTTCGTTTAATGATAATCGAAAATACGCGAAAATCATTTTTTATGGATTTTGGATAAACTCTATATACTATTGTTTTTTGTTTTTTTTTAATTCTAGTATTCTGTTCTGTTCTGTCTACAAAAACAATAAAGAAACAAAAAATAAACTAAACTAATATTTGTCTCTTAGTGCACACATTAAAAAGCAAAACTGGCCACTGTTGAATGGGAGTAAGAAAGACGAAATATTCAGTGACTTAATTCATCCAACTCGACTCCATTGATTTTGCACAAGATGGCTCTTCAAATGGGGGTGGGGATATGTCTTCCTGGCTGTGCAACTATCTGCTCAACAACTTATCTCATGTTTTATTATCAATGATGTGCCCCCATTTGGTATAAATTGAGAACAGCAGGTTGCTTAATTATGATTCTGTGTTTGTGTCACTCTCTCGCATGCATTATTAATGATGCTGCTCTTTCACACATTAGGCGTGGCCACATGGCACATTATTGTTTTCTCTTTTAAATGTTATTGTGAATGAATTCTTTAGCAAAATGTCTATACACCTGTTTGGCGTTTATTGCACATATTTTGGTCATTTGTTGTGTTTCCTTTTGTTTGGATTGTTTATAAAAATGTCCCGGTATTTTGTGATTGGTAACATTTATTTTTTTTAAATAACCTGAAAGCTTTTTTGAAATAAGAATTTTTCAGTCCCGATTTTAAACTTAACTGTGACTGCTTGCTCCTCTAATTTAAAAAATAGTTGATCTAAAAGTCCTAAAATGTTTAGATAATTATTTTTATTTAAAAACATAAATTTCATGCAGCTTTTTCATATCCCGCTATGACTTATGATTTATGATTCAAATTTATAAATATCTACAAAAATTTCTTTTAGTTAAAGAAAAATCATTCCTCATTTTAAGATGACTTTTCTTTTTAACCGACTTCAAAAAAAGAAGGTTATCAATTCGACTGAATGTTGCTTTTTTATGTTTGTGCCTGCAGAACTCAGTCATTTCTAATCCGATTTTGAAAATTTATGGTAATATGATAGATTATGCCTACAAATTGGTCCCGTTTCAAAAACAGTTCATAATCTTAAAAATTAAAGGGTATCTCCATACAACATACATATTTTTACGTGTATTATGAATTGTAAAGGGCATTTCTGTAAAATTTAAAATGACTGCGTATTACTATGACAAAAAGCTATACAAAAAAAAAATCTAAAAATTAAAGGGTCTCCCCATTATTGATGTAAATTTACTTATATGGGCCTATCTTTTGAACCATTATAGACAAACGCTTGCAAATTGGACAGAATGTCGATTGCTATGGCCATTATAGTAACAAGTATTAATATTTAAAATTATAAATAAAAGGGTGCCCCAATAGTTCATTTAATTTGATGTATATGGCCATACATTTAAACAGTTTTAGACAGACGATTGAAATTTACCAAGAACTGTATTAAATTTGATTTGGAAATAAACGGGTGTCCCAATAGTTGATGTAATTTGGTGTATGTGGCCGAACTTTTGAACCGTTATAGACGGACGGTTGAAATTTATACAGAACCTGATTGTTTAATCTACTACAACAGCAAGCATATAATTTGGAAATTAACAGTTCAACAAGTATAAAGTTTGGAGGTGGAATATAAGGGTGTCCCAATAGTTAATGTAATCTAATTTATTTGGCCATATTCTTGAACCGTTATGGGCAGACAGATGAAGTCTGTTTTTTATTTTAAAACTTTTATTTGAAACGTTCTCTATAATTCGCTCATCGCTAATAAACGAAGAGTGGTGCAATGCTAATTTTTTTTATTACAATCGTAATAGTAATATGTACTATAACAAACTTTTGCTACGCTAAGAAATTTATTATTATTAATCCCACATATGGCCTCGGGTTCATTAAGCATTTTTTAAAAATGGAATGAAATTAACCTAAGATTACCGTTTCTAAACCATCAGATTTTGGTCATGTAGGCGAATATTAAAACTAGGGAAACCTATCCCAAGATATTTTTTATAATACACAAAATTGCAGCAACTTTTCTATTTTGTATGTTTGTATAATGTAGAAGATAAAGATACATACGTATATACATTTATTTATAACACTACTAACTAAAATGTAAACTTTTGAAATAATGATTCTATCCCACTGAATGTGGTTACAAACAACAGGTGAATTTAAAAATAGAAAATTAGTTAGGCGTAAGGGGCACTATTGTAATATCTTAAGGTACGGTCAGTTATGTCAAATACATGACCAAAAAGACGTAACCACTAAATAATATAAACAATTTTTTGTTCCTATCAAAAGCTTATTAAGAAATGTAAGTTCCTATTCAATATAAAAGGTAAGATATTCTAGCGATACCTGTTATGCAATATTCAATAAACATTTCTAAAAATAGTGGTTAAGTTGTTTTGGTCAAATATTTGACAAGTTTGATTGGTTATACATTTAGTCCATTCAATGTTCCTCCAGAACAACAAAGATGAATTGTCTAGTTTACAGTTTTTCCGATGTGTAACATTTTCCGATGTGTTTTCTGAATTTTGCTTTATTCGGTTTAATATTGATTTTTAAGTATAAAAAACAGGTAAACATTTCTTAACATTTACACCACTTTTTACAGAAAGTTTCTTAAAATATGATAATTTTTCTCTTTCATCAAAACATTTTAGATTTAGATAACATTTTTTATAGGTATATCAGCATTGACTAGAAAATTGGAAAAACCTGCCTTTTAAATTAAAAAAGGAAAATGATATATTTTAAAGTTAAAAACTTCATACACAATTTTATTTAACTGATCTAAATATAAATCAGTTTGAGGTTTTGTATGCCTTTGTGACTTTAAATTAGTCAATTTAACAATGAATTCTGCGCTTTTCATATTTTATATTCATAATGCAAATTGGAAAGTCGGCATGATCTTGACGACTGATTGAATAGATTAACAAAATAATTAAAATAAATTTGAAATGTGTTTTATGACAAATTTTCCATACAAATTTGTCCTAAAATACATTTTAAATCTATTTTAATATTTTATGAATACGACAGTACAAGTTAAAAATGTTCTTCTTCTTAATTTTTAACATTACATCTTTGAATATTTCTTCTCTAAAAAAAAAATTCTAACATTTAAGACTGTATCATTGTGCGCACATTCGTTTAAATTTATTTTTATAAACTCTTATTTAAAAGTTTATTTGCGTACATTTTCTGTATTCCTTTATTTGTGAATTTAAACTTTTATGAGAAAAAGCAATTTTGTTTGTAAGTATGTGTGTGCACAGAAAAAGGTTGACCATTTCTTAATTGAACATTTGTCATAAATAAATCGAGATATTTCGCCAAAAGTTGATATTTTCTTTAATTAAATGATGGATGACTGGGTTTTGCTGGTAGACGATGTTAAATGTAAAGTTCAAGACAAACAATGAAGAAAGTGTGAGACATAATGAGATAATACGATTTATGCAGGAGCGTATCTCAATTTTATATAATTAAGTTTGTAAATATTTTAAAAAATGTCTAAAATAAAAGTTTATCATTGTAAGCGGAGAGTGGAATCTGCTCATTCTTTGTTAATCGTTCTGATTTAAAAAACTAAAAAAATCTTAATTGTTACTTTTAATATATGTACATACATAAATATTATATAAGAATATACTTTAACACATTAGTTTATATGAGGATTTATTTTTGTTGTTGTAATTTTCAAAATAGTGCCAAGGGTCACGTTATAAAAAGAAAACATATTTATGCGTACAATCAGTCAACTTCTGTGACATTTTAAACAGAAAGTTAAATTCAAAGCTTAATTGAGCCTTGATGACTCTACAAAATATTTAAACACAAACATCGCACACATACATGTAAAATATGTATTTATCCTTATAATTCAGTGTTACCAAAAAGAAAAAGAACAATTTCACGTGCATGGCATTTAGTTGCGCGTTTTAATGTTTTGAGAAGGAATAATTCTTGTAAATTCTACAGTACAAAATGTTTTATTCTAATTTTTTTTTTATTTTTAACAAAAAAAACCTCATTTCGTTATCACCACAAAAAGTGGAAAAAGTGTATATCTAAGTTTGTCACTTCGTTTGTAATTGCTGCAATATCCATTTCCGAACCCATAAAGCTTATACATATATTCTGAGATCTTATGCATAGCGAAGTCTATTGAGCAATGTCCGTCTGTCCGCCCGTGTTAGTGTTGAAATCAACTTAGCCAAGGCATTAGATGAGCTAGAGAAAATTTAAATACGACATCGATCAGACATAGTTTCGAAAATTTTGCTATTGAAAATCAGCATAATCCATGTCCTTCGAGACAGCGGGCAAAACACCAGGCCTTTTTTTGCCATATCATTTGGAACAAATTTAGTTAAGTGAAGTAATTCCAATCAAAAATATACGGGGCGAAAGAGAATTGGGCGCTTGCCCATATTTTTCGAGTTAAATATAATTTTATGCTTTTGAAGAAAATCAAAAATATTTGCACTATTTTTGTCACCCATCGGATAATAAATATTCAAAACAAACTTATAGTGTCACCAAAATATTTTACTACAAGTTTTGATTTTTTTTAACAGAGGCAACTCTCAAATGTTTTTATTTTCCAGTACAAGCTATCTCTTTTCAGTACTAGCTACCTAGTAGTAGCAAAGATTTATTCACACTTTTTGTAGTTTATACTTTTCAGCCTTGCTAGTACTGAAAAGTTTAAGATAAAGCTAGTACTAGATATTATGTAGTATTAACTACCTTTTTATTCACTCCACCCAATATTTTGGGAGATATGTACATATTTTTTACTATTTTTTACGATCCACCACATAATGGGAAAGCCGAAGTCATTCTTATGAATCTTGTTTTTACGCCATTGAGTATTTGCTGACATCCTATTTGTTAAAATGCAATCGCACTCATAAAATAACATTTGCTCACGATACAGCTTTCCTAATAGTTCACGTAAGATCAAAAGAAAACATCGCTCAGAGCATTAATAAACAATTAGTATCAGAGCATCTTGATAGACGATTACTTTTGATAATGGCGTATAGCACCAAGTTTGAAACATTCGATGGCAAACTTGTTCTTTGTATTTGTAGGAAAAATTTGTCATAAAACTTATTTCAAAGTAATTTTATTTTCCACGAATACAGCAGTATAAATTTCACAACATTTAAATCAGCCTCTCCTCTCTTCCTGTTAACAACCGATTTCTTGCTTTTCTCCAAGCTCCTTTTTTCAGTTGGAAATATTTAGTCTTTTGCAATGCTAAATAAATTAAACCTTGGAAAATTAGTTTCATTTACAAATGTCTTTTTAACTAATTTCGAACTCACCCTTTAAAAATACTCGATAATGTATTCCTCCTTTTGCCATTTCTTTGTTTTTATGCACGCAAGTATTGTCAATTTTTGTGATCCCAACGAACAATAATTGGGTTTCAGTAGTACTGCACGGAATATTTTAACAGGTTATTTGTCATTTAGTCATCTTAAAACACCTTCATATTGTAGGGACCCCTGCGTAATGTAAACTTTTACAAAGGAGTGTTGCTACTTTGGCAACACTGCTTCTATTAGTTATGTTTGTACATATGTATGTAGATATTTGAGGTTATAATTATAATTATCTGTGGAAAGAAAAAGGGCAGTGACTAGATTTTTTAAAAGTGAATGGAAGGAGTGTATAAAGATTAAGTATGAAATTTTTTATAATTTAAATGGTTTCTAATGTCACGAAAACCTTCCAAATATTTTAAAAGTTCAGTTAAAATACTGAGCAGTAAGACAAATTTTTTTTGTTTGTTGTTGTTTCGGGAATTGTTTTGTTGTGCTTCAAAGTCATTTATTTATCTAAAATGAATGTTTGTATCATTGTTTGCACTCACATTTACAAACATTTTTAAAGAAAATGGATGAGGAAAAACAACAAAAAACTCTTGATGGATTCTTTTTTGTTTATTATTAATTTAACTTTTCTGAATCAAAATTTTTTCTCTGGTCTATTTTTTTTTATTACTTTCTTTTGTGTAATGCATTTTGATTGTCATTGCTTTTGGTCGTGACTACAAACAGATATTTTATTCTTTTTTATGAAATGTAAAATAAAACTAAAAAAATATATATACAAACAAAAACCCGTAAAAATACTTGTTATTTGAACCAACCAAAAATACATTCGTACGAACGAACACATTCGAACGAACAAAAAATGATAAAAACAGAAGAAATTTATAGTGCACTTTCATGTATCGCATTATTCTTATTTATTTCAGTCATTTTTGTGAATTCAAGTGTATGTGTGTGTGTGAAGAATGACTGAATGAATAAAAGTCACTGGCAAACAACACTTAACGAAGATTGCAAAAAATGGATAAAAAATACATTATCAGAATATTCAGTCCTTGTTTTCATGATTATTCTAGAACAAGAAAAACCAAAGACATGACGTTGACGAGCACTTTCTTCTTTTGCAACCACAAACAGTACAATGTTCGCCAGCAAGTATTCAAAACATAAAAAAATGTCCTCTTGACATCCTTACCCTCTTTTAACGCTTAAAAACTAACAGAAATATCTTTAAATCGCAAAATACTTTGAAAGCGTTTCAATTCAAAATCCTTCTTTTTTCATAAGCTTCTGTGATGTTTTTGAATAAATCGTGACTGTTGATTTATGTTTGTTACAAGTATATCCTGTTTTAATAAAACAGATCACACAACAAATTTGCGCACTTACACTTTGTACACGTCCTCGTACAAAAATTCTTAAGGCTGCATATATGAAAAGTTAAACAGAAGCAAGAACTTTAACTGATATAAAAGGATTGAAACATATTTGTGATTCAGGAAAGACTAAAGAATATCTATGGCCAGGAGGAAGTCTTTTTTAATACTTTAATAATTATTGTAATCAGTTGCATTAGGGAAAACATCATAATTTAAAAACACATTATTACGTTTTTTTCTACATGTACATAGATTTTTTAATAGCACAATAATAACGTCAATTCATACTTTCATTTTAAACACTTATTTATTATAAAAATCCAGATTAATGTTTTTAATAAAATATAAAATTTAACTGCAGTATTCATAAAAATTTAAATAGATTTGAAATATATTTTAGGACAAATTTGTATGGAAAATTTGTCATAAAAAACATTTCAAAGTTATTTTATTTTTTATGAATATGGCAGTAAATATTTAAATGTTTGTTATCTTCATTCGAATTCCAATCAGCCTCTTTGCGTTTTAAAAGCAGAACTGCATCTAAGTAGATGCTGTTCTTTTTTACCTTCATAAATAGAAGTTACTAGAACTTTATATTTAGTAAAGCATAGTCGGTAATATGAATATTTAATATGTCAGTGTGTACACACCCATAAAGTGACATCTGAATCTAATTTATTTATTTTTATTAAGCTCGACTCGGTTTAATTTAATTACATTTATTTAATCTTGTATTAACCAAACCCATTTTAACAAACATTTGTTGGATATGAACTAACTCCCTGGCCATTTTATATAAAGTTACATTATTGTGAGTTCGAATTTCGTCGGAAGTTAATAGAATGATAGTGTCGGGCTAGATGCCAACGCATTCGGGAATACGAATCTCATCAGAATTAGGGTAGTATGGTTCGCAAGGTCGTAAGTACTAGTCTAGCAAAGGTAAATAAAATAGAAATTAGTGTGTTTGCGTTACATTCAGGCATGTCACAGAACTCAATTCCGATCAAAAGTAGTTTTAATTCCGCAAATTGGTTCTTTCGGAATGAAACCACTTTTGAATTTCAAAGTGGAATTTAGTTTCTTTGAAATTTTGTTATCTGCGGTTTTCTTTTATTAAGTGTCCTTATTTAGATTGGCTTTGTTATTTAGTTTGGTGTGCGCAATATTGCCACATTTAAATAAAAAGGTGAAGAAGGTAAAACAAAATCGATCGGAATTGTTAATAAGGAATTCAAACCATTCCGATCGGAATTTGTGACATGCCTACTTATTCTAATATCTATAACCATATTGATATTCCCGGGCTTGAGTCAATAGTATTACGCATGAAACACTCGTAATAGTGATGAAATATGCCCTTCCTGTATTGAGGATGCATTATTATATTTTTTTATGTATAAATATTTTTACCACCTATCATTAATAGTCACGCCTATCATACACATTAATATTTTCGTGAAAGAGTAAAGGCCCAACAATAATGTGCGTAAGCTAGCTTAAGCTAACTTAAGTAACTGTTCAAATACACATCAATCCTCTGTAGCAAGCTACACGTCAAATGTCATTTGATTAAGCAAAGTACGAAAACGATCGCACATTTCGTAGGTAAACAGCTGATTGTGCTTTGTTTTGTAAACATATACATACATACACATATGCATGCATTCATAAAAAAATTGGCATGAAGACCGACAATGGTAACTTTTTAATTTTTTATTTATTAGAAAATGTAAAAAATGAACATTTCTTAATTTCTTGTCCATTTTTAATACTACAATTCATTTATTGTTTCTGAATTAAGTGATGCACAACTTAACTTCGGCAAGAACTCGACATTGCCATAAATATTTACTTTAAAGTGCTGGGTTGGATAGAAAAAGTAGAGTATAAACTCCATTTTTTCGTTTAATAATTGTTCATAACATTAAAAACATTAATGTTTAGTATCCCACCAACAACTTTTTATTAAAAATTGGCTGAGGAAAAAAAACAAAAAAAATTAGTTGTTCTAAAATATCAATGGCACATTAGTATTCAATGTGAGTAGTTGTTGAACACATAAAGCAACTGGGCTGTGTACGTATTCGAGTATTTATTCGGAAGTATGTGCATTGAACAAATATTATTTCGACTTTTTGTGTCGATTATCAAGCATGTCATTGGATTATATGCAGCCGTATTTAGTTTAAGTGATTTATGTGCAAAATTGTTTGTTTTTTCTTTGGTTTCTTAAGGACACAAAAACAAAAAAACAAACATGTCCTTAGAAATAAAGTCAATCGCGCTTACACGTACACACTTCTGTATAAAAGTTTAAAAGATATGCACACACGTACGTGCTTTTGTTTTCCTTTTACAAATAAAATGAAAACTAAGTTTAAGAAATTACTTAAAAAATCAAAGTAAAATAAAAAAACCCATCATATGATCGTGTAAAAACTGAGTTTCTATATTTGAAACCTGTTCTTTATTGACAAAGTCACGATTTCTTAACAAAATAAATTTCCATTAGAGTAGATTTTATTGTATTTTTGTTTTTTCATTTTAATAAAAATATATATTTTTTAAATAACTGTCAACAATATTGAACAAAAAATGTGTGACCAGTGGAGCTACAAAAAAAAAACAAGATCAACAAAAACATTATGTTACCAACAATTCAAACAAACGACAAATAAAGAAAATATCAGATCAATTGTTTGAGCCGTTCGTAGTAATTAGCACTTTGAAAATCGTCAGCAGACACCGAAAAAGTACAAGAATCCCTTTTAAAATACGTTGTTACTTCTTGGGATGAACAAAATTAGTAAAACAAAATATTACGCGCAGCTAAATTCGAAGTGAAGTCTGCACACTTTTTAGAATTTTTTTGTTTTTACAAAATGAAATTGCCATAGAATTGTTTTGAATTTAAAACTTACAAACAGAAGTTCTATTTAATAGATTTTTCAATTTAAGAATTTAAAATGAATGCCACTGACTGTAATAAAGATATACATAATAAAATAAAAGTATTTAATCTTTCAAATACATATGAATAGTTTCCAATGGCAACCCTGATGTAGAAGAATGAAAGAAAGAAAAATTTTAAATTAGGAACTAATTGGTTGGTCTTTTTACTTTGTTGATTGAAAATAGTTCTTAGTTAATTAATTTGGCTCGAATCCCGAATTTTCTATACAAAATTTGGGTAGAATCCACTGATGAGCTCTATGAGGAGTGGCTAAATGGCTATCCAAAGTAATACGTTTAAAAATTTTTTTTTCGTGCTATTTTCTGTTATCCCGATTAATTATTTAAGTCACCGATATTAATTATTGAGGGTGAAAGCACGTGTCGATGGCTATTTCGCTACCGCTTACTTAGCTCTTCAGGGAACTTCGCGCAAACATTTAAAATAAACTAAACATTTTTGTCAAAACGATAAAGTAAAGACAAAAATCAAATTTTAAGCAAAAACAACAATAATCAACTATTATTTTATTTTTCTTTATCCACTGTGTACGGCTGACTTTTTTTCGGCTCTTCGGAATAATAGAAAATAGCACGAAAAAAAAGTTTTTTTTTGTAAATTAATTATTCTAATAAAAAATTTCCGTTATTTAATTTAATGTAATACAATTTCATTTTTTAGTTTTAAATAATAAATATTTCATGAGAATTTCATTAAATAATTATATTTGAAGGACTCACGCACAATTAAAGTAAATTAACTTAAAATTAATTAATTTACTTTTAGTTAATTGCTTTTTATTTTAAATCTTAAAATAAAACTTATTTAATTGATTTCGCCTTTCGTCACGCCTGACTATTTTTAATAAAATTTTGTGAGAATTTTATCTTTATACCACTAAGATTTTCTAATGTTTCTCGATGATAGTTGCAAATTCTAAGGATCTTTTTAAACTGCAGCTTTGAGCTTCTCGTTGCTAGTTCTAGACGTCTCACCAACACAAGCTAGAAACAGTTGTCTGTGTTTTGTTGACTCTAACAGAAGCTTCTTCATTTTTTAAGTCTTCCAGCATTTATAATTAGCTTTAGTCGATCAGTAGACTCAATTTTTTTTTTGTGTTGACATCATTTAATTCCAAAATAAATACTCAAATTAGCATTTACATTTTACATTTATAAAACCGTTTAACACTTGCATCATCCACTTATATAAATTACTGTTTGGCTGACAATATTTCTATCAGTGAACAATCGCCGATAATACCAACATTTTTTACATACAAGTAAAGATTTTAATCAAGTCAACAATTAAAATAAATAACAAATTTTTCTTACAGGCTGTTCAGACATTAATCAATATTCAGCTTTTGTCAATAAAAGCCATTATTGAGCTCGATATTCCATAAAAAATCTCAATAATTTATTGGGCAATAAGTAGGAAATTATTATAATATTGAATTGAGTAGAAATTAAAATACAACACTGTTCAGAAAATATGTGTGAAACCAATTGCGTCTAAACTAAGATAAATTTTGTAATTTAAAAACTTAGACACAAACCAATTGCGTCTAAACGAAACTAATTTTGTCAATACACAGAATACTGACTCAATAAAAGTGCATGTGTTGAACATACTATTACGATTGAAATACAAATTAAAAATAAAAACCCTTTAAATTTTGCTACATACCAAAAATTACTTGACAATAACAAAGAGTTTTTCCCTTTATTTGATTAGAACTGTTTTTCCCTCTTTCTTTTTACAAAAAATAATTTGGTTTTAAAATAAATTTAAAAAACATACATACAACATTTATTTTAAAATGGATTTGAAATTTTATTTTTTTATAAATTCTTAAGAAAAAATTTATCTTAAATTAACGAGTATTGGGAAATTTTAAGTTTTATTTATAATTTTCAAATTCGAAATTTCGATAGGTTTAAGAAATGGGTTTTGAGAAGTCTTTCGAACACGTATTTAGTTGTAGAGTAAATAAATAAACATATTAACAAAAATATTGCGCCACCTGTATGCAAAATTTCAAATGGATATAAAAGATTAATTGGTTTAAGAGTCACTGCTCTTGAGGTTTGTGGATTCACTAAAATTAATTGAAGTTTATCACGTGCAACTATCGCATCTTTTCGTTAAAAATTCGTTTTAAACGTTTTGCTTTTAATGAAACAAAATGTTTAGAATATAATTTTCAAAACATTTCGTAGCGAGTTTTTACAAAATGAAAATATAATAAAAACGAAATGGAGGAAAAAAAAAATCATAAAACTTTTATATAATTTTTATTTTAGAAATAAAATTTACGATTTTATAAACTGATTTCGCTATCGCGGAAAATATGATTTAAATTGCTTTCCTCTCGATGGAATTTTAGCGTTAGTTTAGATGGTAATCGATATGGAATACTAAAAACCCATATTTGGAATTTTTGTCTGTCTATGCTCGCATCACGTAAAAACTGCTGAATGTATTTGAATAAAATTTTGCGAGCAGGTCCCTTAGAACTTTGAATACCTTTAAAAAAAATAACTCACTTCGTAGAGAAAACAGAGATACAAATGTGGAAGCACCCAATTTTACCGATATCTGTATATTATATTTTTGTATTTGGAAATTTTAAACACTGTTCACAGAACTTTAGATATTAGGAAAATTAGAAATGACGCGCAGACGAAGTCGTGGGCACTGCTAGTTTGTAATAAAATATTAACAAAATTTGTGGCAATTACAACAATTTTTAGTGTCATAGTTTACAATAACAGTTGTTATGTTGCATAACAACAAATGAATGATAATTGTCATGAATTCGAAAATAACACTGTTATTAGAGCTTAAAACAGCAGCCGCACATTTTAAAGAACTGATTCAATATTTAAATGAAATTTTGCTTTTTTATTATTATTATTATTCATTAATTTAATCCAAGAAATAAATTCCTAGACTAAAGGTTTATAAACTAGGGCATTAGCTGCCAAGGCCATCAGCCCTGCTTTTTTTAAATCGCACTTTGTTTTTAGACTCACAAATCATTGGATAAGAAAAAATATTGGTGATTTCTGTACTGATACGAGTTGTAAATTTAAATCAGGGATGACAATAAATTATTTTTAAAATTTTATATAAAAAATGAGTACAAACATTAAGAGAAATATTGCCTAACTACTCTAAGTTATTTTTCATAGTCAGTACAATAATATTAACTAATTGAAATAAAGTTTAAAAAAATATGCATAAAATTTACCAATAAAAATATAAAGTAAAAACAAAACAACTTAAAAATATACTTTTACTGCGATATTTAGGGATTATATAAGAATAAAATAGATTTGAAATGTATTTTAGGACAATTTTGTCACAAAACACATTTCGAATTTATTTTATTTTTTATGAATATGGTAGTTATTGTGTAAGCAAAAAATACCTTAAAATTACGTTTTATTTTCTGTGTAATAAATTAGAAAATAATCTCTCAAAAGCTACACAATTCATTTGAAAACTATAGCTTTTCTGTGCCAAAATAGCAAAATGGTAATTAAACTAAATTTTTAAAATTTTCTTTTTATAAAAAAAATACCTTCAACGATTATTTGTTATTATTTTGTAAAGTATCGTTGCATAAAAATTCCTTATTTGAAATTTAAATATCTGTTATAAATTTTGGCCTTGAATTTAATAGACTTTTAAATCATTGAATAAATGAATAAACAAATAAAATTAGTTTTATGTATTTAATGGAAATCATTCGTTATTCTTAACGCAACAAAATCTTTTTGACAATAGAAGAAGTTCTTTGCATTACAAAAAACTGTTTAGATGAATAGAATAGAAAATTTCATTATCTGACCTCAAGGCATTCAAATAATCATAAAAGCAAAAATAAATAAAATTGTTTAAAAATTGGCACCGGCCACTCCCCTGAGCACATAAATTGAACATTGAAATATTGGTAACAATGTTAATGATGTCAATAAATTCAATTTAGGGTGTTGTGAATGTCCTTGATTGTAAATCTTGATAAACTTTTTGCTTTAACAATTTCGTTTCCATAATTACATAATGGTTCTGATTAAATTTAAGTAAAAGAAATGCAAGGAAAAAAGAATATGAGTTGACCGCAAACGTATTTTGAAAAAAAAATCGCAACATTTTGTTCTAAATATAAAAACGTTTATTGCAGTTTCAATTATGTAGGAGTCAATGTTCTAAATGAAATTCTTTTTTAATTTTTCTTTTCAACCCAAATGTTTGATTTAGAGTTAAAACCTTTTTATAAAGAGTAGAAAAAACACATGCACAAACACATACAAATACGTATGTATGTATATGTTTGTATCTTCGAATAAAATCTGTGTATTTGAAACAAGAAAAAAAACAAAGAATGCAAATGTCTTTTGGTAAATGGATATTGATCTTAAGAATAATGGGCGTTTTGTTTGGGCTGTTATCCCGCCAATTACATGAGAGTGATATGTTTGTTTCCTCTCAGGATAAAACCTTTCTTCTTCTTCTCTAAAAAATACAAGCTGTAATAAAAATAATAATGAAAAGTAACAAAAGATGGAAGCTGGTAAAAAGAAAACAATATGTTACGCCTTTAAGCCGCTAATGATCACTCAAATAATAAAACGTAATACTGAAAACGAAAACCACAAACAAAAGAAACAATATTAAAAATCTATGTTCAAAATAAAGGACACATGCGGTGATAAGGATCTTGTTACTTACTTTTTTGGTTACAAACACATTCATACAAATTAACACTCAGTCTCACACATTGTGACTGATCCACATTTGTTTTTGTTGTTCATTTAATCCCACTCTACTTTATTTATCACATTCTCTTAAAAGCCATTGTCTAAATGGTTTGATGAGTTAATAAATGGGAATGGATTTGTTTTTGTTGTTTTCATTTTGTTTCATATTTTTGAAATTGTTTTATTTTGCGACTTGATTTTGTTTTTCGCAAACCTTTAAAGCGGATTATTTTTCAGAACATGTTCTATTTTCTATTTGTCCTAATGAGCGGGTGTTTGCTCTGCGGGAGCTTGTGAGAAATCGTTTTAAATTCTCATCGGATTTGTAGAATTTACTTTAATGTGTGAAAATCCAACCATCACGATGTGTTTTAAATAATTAAATTACTCAACTTAGCAAATCATTATAACTACAGTTATTTAACACAACCGAAATCAAGAAAAATTAAAATTAAAATAATTTCTCTTACATTCTGCTTGTAAAAATTTGTCTAAGACTAATTTGATTGGTTTGACTAATAACTTCACCGTTAGAGTTTTGACAGTAATTAGCTAAATTTTGGATTAATTAATAAAGGTTATTAAATTAACATGGGTGCAGATATATGGAGTACATAATAGTCTAAAACAAAAATAAATATCGAAATATTTCAAAAAATTTTCGCCGAAACCCTAAATGTCAAACTGTATATATAAGGAATATGTATAATTTATTTATATGGTGTTTGGCAATAAGCATTTACGGCGAACATTAATGAATTCGCCATCGCGACCACCTAACAATCTTTTGCCATGGTTTGTATTTTTCATATTTCGTGGCCTAGTTTTAATTTTTATTTCGACAGTTCGCTACCCCTTTTTAGTCTTTTTTGTTGAAACTTAATTGGAGAAAAAGAAAAAGCAATTTACTTCCACTCCTGTATTTGCAGTTTTGTATTCTGAGCAACAGCGAAAACAAAAAAAAAGTCCAGAAGTTACAATTTGCGTTGACACTGTAATATAAAAGTGGCTGGCGGCACTTACAAACATATTTAAATAAAAGTGGAAAGCGGAAAGTTTTCTTCCGCATTGGATTTACGCTGAAGTACCATACCTGCGGTTGCTGTAGTCAAGGTGGTAAGAACGTTGACTACAAACCGGCTGCCCTGCGTTCAACCCTTGCGTCAGTCAAAAAATAAAAATGTTTTTTTTTTTTCGTTTAATGGTATAACATATTCAGATCTAAAATTAAAACATGCAGCCTCCTTCGCCGGCGAAGTAAAATAACTAATAAAATGGCTATATCTATCTCTTTTCACCACCTGTCTTCTCTCTCATCTATCCCACAAACTAAGTAGGTATTAATACCTGAAGTGCTATTTCTCTTTAAAAAAAAAAAGAGCGCCAAAACGATAAAAACGATCTAGGTTACGGATGCAGTTCAAAAATGCAAAAAAGTTGTCTACAGGGTGTAAAATGCAATTCCAAGTAAAAAATAATTTCCATAATGTCTCATTCTGTCATAAGATATGCGATATATGTCATATTATGTATAAATTTGTCTGCATTTTACGCCCCGTAGAACACTTTTTTTAATTTTTGAACCGAGTCCGTTAACTAGATATGCTCCAAAATAAATATAACATCCCTGATAATTTGTTGTGTTATTTGAAATTTTATAGAAAATAAAACGAAAATAAATAGTTTGAATTTTTATATACTTTTTATTATTATTATTATTATTATTATTATTATTATTATTATTATTATTATTATTATTATTATTATTATTATTATTATTATTATTATTATTATTATTATTATTATTATTATTATTATTATTATTACACTGTATAACACACCAAAAAATTACAAGGTCCGGGCTATAAATTCTGATAGAGGAGACAAAAAAAAGATATACGTGTATCGGCGTTTTCAAAGTTTACATCTGGATTTCATTTGAGAGGGGGTTAAATTTCCCAGCTCTGGCACATTCTTATTGTTAAACGGCATAAGAAACCATGTGACCCTTACATTTTAGGTAAAAAATATGTTCAGCAAATTTATGTAAAATGTTACGGAGAACATTTTTGTAGAAATGTTAACCCTCTAACTCCTCAAGATATTGGTCTTTTTTGTCCTTCTTTTAAAAAATAGCAAAAAACACCATTAAAACAGGGTTTTAGAGGGTAAAAATGTTCCACAAAAATGTTACCCGTTAAATTTTACTATAAGTCCCTGAATACACCAAAAAGCGAAATTCAACCATAAAGTCAGAAATAAGACGCAACAAAAGAGAGCTTAGGGTTAATTTCGCATTTATTAAGAATTTTGTTTTAAATCAAATTCGGATAGCATTTTATTTTTTTTTTAGCTCTAGGCAATTCCTCTTCATTATCATACAATGTCCAGCATATTTCAGCGATAAGCGAATGAATGCTTTTACCTTTAGAGCTGGGAAACTTTGTCTCCTCTATCAGAATTTATAGCCCGGACCTTGTAATTTTTGAAAAAATTTGATTTTGTTGTACAGTGTTATTAAACGCCTTGTCAAAATCGGATTTTCCATATCGCAATCGGATTGCTACATTTTTTTTATTTTTATTTTTTTTTGTATTTTATTTAAATAAATCATTTAAAAATATACATACATATTATATCTACATAGTTTAAGAATTTACTTTAAGTATTGCTACATACAAAATATACAGCCATGAAAACTTTTGACTGCAAAAAACGGTTTCCGCTTTTGTTTTGGTATGTCTATTGGAAAACCGACTTTTAAGTTTAAACGTCTTATTATAAATTTAAATAATTTTTCTTAGTTTAATTATTCATTTTTAAATATATTATATATTTAGGTGGTTTAGATGCATTAATGACTTTCTTTACAATTTAAAAAAAAGAAGCATCACAAATCAGATTTATTAACGAAAGACGCTAAAAAATCAAAGTGATTCGATATACCTTTCAAATATAGGAAACTCATATCCTCTTTTCGTTTTCATTACAGTTTCTTCAATAAGAAAAAAAAACACATATTTGCTTTTGTTTTATCTCAGAAAAAATATTTAAGGATATTAAAATTCCTTCAAGCAGCATAAAAAATAACGTTTTTAACAACAGCAAATTTTAAGACAAATTTCCATTTAAATACATTTTATTTGTTTTTTTTTTTTTTGCAAAATTCTATTGCATTAAAATTTTGAGTTGAAGACAGAAAAGGGTTTGCATTTCCTTGAAAATATTTCCTGTTGCCTGTTGTAAGTGAATATTAAGACGACAATACTAATGCTCGATTTTGACGAACAACATTTTCTCATATTTTTTTTCTTTCAAATTATAAAAACTAATTATTTATTCAGAAGAAAATAACTTTGGCAATTTCGCAAAAATAATTGTTAACACGAAATATAATTACTTTGGACAAGAAACCAACTTCAGTATGATAATGAGCATTTGCAAGAAGTAAACAGGATATTAATGGAAAATAATTTGTGAAAGAGTTATGAAAAGCAATTTGAAAGAGGATATTTGCAAATTTTTTTTAAATAAAATTATAACAATTTATTGTAAACAAACATTTTAATATCCGTAATTAATTTTATGACAAAATATCAAAGCAGCAATTAGTTTATTGCTAATTTAAAAAACAAAAAAAAACAACAAACAAACAAACATAATGAAAAGAATAAAAATTGTGTTTTACACAGCGGGTGTAGTTGTTTGTATTTTGAAATGTGTATGTTATTCCACAAAAGCCTAAAATAAATAGATTGAATACAAAACGGAAACGGAAACTGCATTAGACATAATTTGCTCTAATATCTTCTTGTACACCGACATTCATGCAAAGAAATACAGTTAGTAAAACACTTACACAACTTCATATGAGAGACAATCAATGTGTCCTGCTGTTACATCATTTACATTACCAACATCTGTCAAACGCTTTTACGAAACAATGTCGTCAGCTTAAATGCAAAATGACGTAATTTTTAACTTCCTTCAGGCTTAAGGTGTTTCTTTTGTGTCATTAATTGTAAAAAAAACGATAAAGTTTGAATACGAACGAAATGCAACACACCTTTAGATCGCTACATCCTTCTTTATCATGCTTCATAGTTATCTAGTTGTAGATTTTTTTTAAACAACAACTAGAAAGAAACAGCATACGATTTTATAGTAAAAAGTGCATTACGTTCTGAAAGTAATTGACTATTTTCTTAACAATAATCAGAAAAAAAATACGAACTTATAACATTATTTCAAGTAATACAGTGACACCTCTCAAAACGAACACCTCCTACAACTGGACACCTACAATAACGGGTCAAGTCTTGTAGAACCAACATATTTATGAGTTTTTTCGTATAAAATTTATACCCATAACCGGACACTCTAATAACTGGACGCGGACAATAAATTTAAAAAAATATTGTTTAAAATATCTCTCATTAGCGGACAAGTGCGTAAAAACACGGCAACAAGAGTTGTGCTTTGATTGGTTCACTAAGGCTAGATGTAAAAATATTCCAATTTATTGTACTATTTTAAAGTCTACGATAAGTGAAATAGCAGCGCAACTGAATATTTCAGATTTTTCTGCATCAAATGGATTGTTAGAAAGATGGAACAAAAGGAATAACGTTACTTTCAAATGTATAACTAGAGAAGCTGCAGTAGCAAATCAGGTAAATGTGCAGCAGTTTTTAGCCAAATTGCCATCCATATTGTGTGATCAAAGTAGGCTTTTCTTCCGCGCTTTACCTGATAGAACTCTTGCTCTAAAATCCGAAAAACTAACAATTTTATTTTGTGTTAACCGAATTGGAGAGAAAGCAGCTCGCCCTCAAGTATTCAAAAATTTTCTTGTTAAAGATCTTCCACTAAACTAGAAATTTAACAAATTGGCAAGGATAACTCGATACGTTATGAGGGAGTGGTTGCAGCAGTTTAACAGAAAAATTTGATGATGATATCCCACTTGCAACGTATGCAATTCGGTCAATCGAATGACTTTGACGAATTTTTAAAAATAGATGAAAGCGTCTTCACTGAAGATGACTGTGTGGAAATAAGACATCTAAGCTCTGTTTTTTAGATAAGCGACTTTAATTACTCTGAAGACGTAGAACATGAAACAATACCCGACTCCATAAATTTTTATGATGAAGCATCAACATTGAAAGTCATTTTGAAACCAAACAGCTGAAGTTGAAACAATCTAATTTAAAGCCGTCTACTCTAAATATATTTTTCAACCACAATAAACTAATAAGAAATGAAATGTAGCATTTTAAAATAAAATACAAAATAAAATATGTAAAAGAATGGGTACCTCTCTCATAAGCGGACACCTTTAATAACCGGACAGAAATACATCGACGGTGAATGTCCGGCTATAAGAGGTTTCACTGTACTCCATTACAGCTTAAAATAACACTGTCCAACAGCATTTTTGGAACAGAATAGCGACCCCATAATTCTGAAAGGGTATGTTGAGTAGATCATTTTTGAACAAACTTATGGTCCAGCACGTCTGAGTTTTTTTTTACAGTGGGTCAAAGTTTTATCTTTTTGGTCGAAGGGACCATTATACTGTATGAAAAAAAAATGCTGTAAGTTAATGTCTGAGAGAATTCTTATGGTCTGACTTATATTGTGGAATTATATGAGGATTATTTTTGTGGAAGATCTTAACCCTCTAACTGGTCCCTTTATGGGTCAATTTGACACTTTTTCGAGAAAATCAAAAAATATCCTTTAAAAATGGACATTTAAGGATTAAAATATTGTACGAATATGTTTGCCGAAAAATTTCAGTGGGGGTCACCAAAGACACCATTGTTGTAAACCAAAAACCCAAAAATGAAAACTTTGACCCACTGTAAAAAAAACTCAGACGTGCTGGACCATAAGTTTGTTCAAAAATGATCTACTCAACATACCCTTTCAGAATTATGGGGTTGTTATTCTGTTCCATTCAAAAAGTCAGAGTGTAATTCGACTAAAATCATAATTTAAAAATACAAAGACTTAATTCATTAGTTTTTACTTAATTTGTATTTTCATTTTTTCATCTTATGAACTCGCAAATAAAATAAGTTTTACAATTAAATAAAAATAAAAAATTAAAAAATGGAGTCAGACAACTTTATTTAAACTGAGATTTATCCATTGTTTTAGCAAATACACTTATAACAACAACTCATTTCATTTAATATTAAAAATTATTGAATTTTAAATAATATAAAATAATATAAAATGTTTTCATTTCAGCCAACGATATCCAGATTCATTCAGTACAATTGAATTGAATTGCTTTGAACTGATTTTTAAAAGTTTGGGTTCACTCTCTACTATAGAAAGTAACATTTTTATTAACGTAATTATAGGTTTGTTTTTGATTGTAATATTTTGATTATTTATTTTCAAGTGTCCCTTAAAAAAACAAACAATCAAACGAAAAACAAAAACTGCCAGCACACGGGGTTGAAACTTATTAAAGTTATAAAAAAAAATGTTAAATTGAAGAATTTAGAAAATGCAACATATTTAAGAAGGTGTTGACATCAGAAGCCTCAGGTTAAAACGCAGCATGTTATAAACAATGACATGATGAAATGTACTCGATGAAAGATTCAATTTACTGTTAAAATGTCCATTAAAACCAGCTCTGTCTGCATGGATTGCTGGGAGGTAGCAAGTACTCAGACATTTTTAAATTTATATTTCCAACACATTTAAATAATTCAATTAGTAGTTATCGGTTTTATAGTACGCCGCTGTTGCTTTTTCAGTTAGAACTCATCAAACATGTAAATTGTGTTTTTTTAATCATTCATTTGCAAATGTCGTCTTCACTCTGAGTGTTTTGATTATTTTGCCATTGACAATTTAATAAAAATTTGAATTTTAATTAAATAAAAATCTTTTTTAATCACTCAATATATTCACACCTACAAATACACAAACACACACAATATGAGTAAGCATACATACATGAGTGAGCATACATACATGCATGAGTGTGAATGTGTGTATAAAACTACAGCCGAACATGGGTTACTCTACTTGACGTCATTTTCGTTGTACCCTTAGAGAGTTTATCTGCAAAATTGAAATTTTGTTTTGAAATTAAAAAGCTGAAATGATTTTTGTAGGTAAACTGGCCTTTTACTTTGGAATTTGGAAATGGAACTAAATATAAATTTATTTCATAAAAAAATGTTTGATTTTGGAATAGCAAAACTTAAAATGAAATTCTGAAATTTCTAATAAAAATGTTTTTTCTCCTAATGATGCTGTAAAACAAAACCGGTGCAAACTATAGAGATCTGTAAAAGTATTAAAAGAATTTATTGAAAGGTTTAGGAGCTTGCAAAATTAATCAACAAATATTAAAATAAATGTAGAAAACTTTAAAAAGTTTTAAAATGTTTCAATTTATTGAAAATGCAAACAATTGTTTATATTAAATTATTTTCAGCAAAGTATTTCTTTTTTATTGAGTTTTGCCTGAAAAAACCTTAAAATTTACCTCCCAATAATTTAAAAATTCTCCAAAAACTTTTTCCAACGAAGATTTATTTAAAATTTTTTTATAAATAGTAATTTGATTTATTAAATATTTTATTTAAAAATCTTTATACATTTGTTTCTTAAGTGCTAAAGCTGAGTTCGGTCTTTTAAAAACTCATAAAATTCCACGTAAACCCACATTTACTTTAAAACTTGATAGCGTCATAATTATATCTTGTTCAATTCTCAAGGAAAACGCCTTAGCGGAATTACTCTTTTCGGACACACTGAAAGTTTAAAACTAAAAAGAATTTATAATAAAATTTTGTGTAATTTTTCTTGTTTTCTTTAAAAATAAACACAAAAAATTTGATAATAATTTTTTGATTTTAATAAATTTAAAAAATAAAAAAAACCTGAAATTATTACACTAAAATAGATTGAGTAAAAATTTATAAAATTGAAAAAATGTTAATTAAGATAATTATAAAGAAATTACAAAATTTAAAGTATTTTTAATTTATAAAATTTATTAACATTTGATATAAAAAGATCAGTGAAAAATAACGAACCCCGTAGAACTTATTATAAGCCGGTCATTAAGACCGGCATAAATGAAATTGATAATATATGAAAAATGATTGTATCATCATAATTACTACAAACGTATGTTTGTTGGGAAATTTCAGTGTCTCCTGGAAACATAAAACTGGTTTTAGCGAGCATGAGTAATTTAATTAAAACTATTTTCTCTTCATTTTTGTTGTTAGTAAATGTGTCGTTGTGGGTTGTGTAGCAAAGAATGTTTGATTGAGTTTTGTTTATAATTAATTTTAAAATTGCTTAATTAGAATTTAATTTGTAACGATTTTGTGTGTGGTTTACAAATCTATTAGAAAATATGTATGCATGTGTACACAAGTACTTCAATGATAATTTCAGGCATTCTCCAAGATGGCGAACATTTTACTTTAAAATTAAATCTTTTAAAAAGTACATGTGAAGTGGGGAAAGTATTAACCCTTATTTTAATGACGTCGTTGCCTCGACAATGTCAATTAAAATAATACACATATCAAATATTTGAGTCAGTTGATTTATTTCTTTGCTTTTTTTGATTGTGTTAAAAATAAAAAATTTGTGAAAATTTAAAAAAAAGTACTTTCTTTCCTACACTGACTCCAGTGATGAAGAAAGTAAGAAAAAATTAATGGTGCAAAGAAGACTTCTAAGATAGAAGTCAAGAATCTTTTAGTAAAAAAAAATGAAAAGTAAGTGATAAATTCAAAGTTATCCATTTCAAACTTTGTTTCCTCATTTAAGGTTTTTGGGGCAGCATGGCTTACAAGTTCAAATGTCTTAAGCACGTTTAAATAAACATTTTCTATGACTTCAGAAAGCTTCTTTTCCTTTTCAATTGAATTGAAAATACCTTTCCAATGACACCCATTCTGTCTCATTCCGCCATGAAATACTCGATATATACCATATTATACTAACACACTTTGGAGGTCGGTAATTTCGAAACTAAGCGTCAGCCCCAAATTTTGCACTTGAAATTTTTTGCTTAAAATTTCATTTTAAACCCCGTAGACAACTTTTTTCTTTATTTTTAAGCTGCGTCCGCTCAAATAGTGCCTCTTCGAAAACCTCTGGCAAGTGATGGATTTTTTCCAACTTTTGGACTATTTTTTCAAATTGGTTGGGGTTGGTAATCTTCAGTTTCTCTATTTTCAATTTTATTTGTGTTATTTTTATACTTTATTCAATTTTTTATTTTTTTGTTAGTACACGACACCTAAAATACAGACGACAATATTAACGGCAATTCGAGGCAATATCACATTTCCATACAAAATACCAAATTCGTATTGCCAGTCATCAATAAATGGCAATATTGACAAGGAGAATACCGATTTTAAAAAACCACTTATATTGCCGTCGCCTTACAAAATAAATTATTGTTGTGCCTTAAGTGATGTCTTATAAATTCTTTCTTTAATACTGAAAGTTGAATTCAGCTAAATTTTTGATGGTAGTAAATCGTCCATATCTTTTATTGCCATTGGCCTATTTATAGACTGTAACGATTGTATAATTAAACTGATTATTGATGAATAAATTAATTATTTTCTGCTCTTAAGTGTTAAAAATGCCTGCTTTGAAATATTGTGGAAAAAGAATATGTAAATAAGAATTTCTGAAAGAGTTAAGATCTAATAAAATAAAGAAAGTTAATTACTGCTTCTTAAATATTTATTTATTTATTATAGTTTAGTATGTAAATTATGATTATCCTTGTATCCACGTTAACATATTTGCCGAAACAGAACGATCAATTATTTTCTTGTTTGTGTTTTAATTAGAACACAAAATATTAGCATTTATGTAAATAAAAAATTAAAATGATAAAAAGAATAAAACAAAGAAATTAATTGATTATCAAGTTAACTAATCTAATCGCAAGATTTCACAAGCTCAACTCATTTACTCCCACTTCAAAAACCTTAAAAATAGAAGAAAAAAATTTGTCATAAGAAAGTTGAAAATCTTGCTTGTGCTTGTGTGCAGCACATACACATGCACATTTAGAGTTCATTTTATTTTATAAAAGAAAATTGAAGAAAATTACATTTAAGTGTTGCCTTTTGTAAGGATGTTTTCTATAGAAGGATACGAACAAGACGAACAAGTACAAGTATGTAGTATGTGTGTCAAAGAACCTTCGGGTTGCATATTGCTCCTCAAAGGATTTTATCAGATAAAATAACAATTTATTATTCGAAGAAGAAAAAGAAGAAGTCTAAAAGTACACAGAACTCTGCAACAAGCAACCTTTGTAAATTTCATACATCCTTTTTGTATGAATAAGTGAATAGAAAATTAAATTGAATAACAAGGAAAATGAGCGAGTGATGAAATTAAGCAAATGTCTCCTGCACTGAGTTTTGATTTACATAGTTTCACTTTCAAAGTAGAATGAATAATGAATTAAATAAATGAAGAAATACGAAGAAGTTACTATACAAACTAATTTAATTACTATATTCACATTTATGCATATGTAGATACAAACATAAAAACATGCATACAGATATGCATAAATACATATGTATTTATTAATGCGAAAGCGACTTTTCTCGTCTTGACTTCTTCTCCTTAACTATTTGCGCTTCTTTTTTTCTAAATAAACGCAAAAGAAACTTGTTGTGTTGTTGAAACATTGTTTGTTGTTCACTAGTTTATCGTACGATTGATAATAAATGTGTGTTTTATTAAATAATTTTACTAATTAAAATAATTATTCACAAAATATAAAAAACAAGTGTTTTTTAATAATTAAAATGATTATTTACTTGAATTTTAATTAAGTCAGAAAAAACAGCAAAATTATTTTCATAAACACACACAAAATGATTTTTAATTAAAATATAATTATTTTCATGTGCACAACTACATGCGCTTACACAGTCTAAAATATGCGTACATGAAATCCAACAGGGATGGAAAGTCAACTTGTCTCACTATAAAAATATAAGTTTTTTTTCACGTAAATTCACAAAAATTAGATATGAATTACTCACTTTATTAGAATTTGTTTAATTTCTAAAAAAGTAAACAATAGGATGGATGCTCTTCTTTGCTATAATTTATTGAATTTTTGTGTGTAACTAGTGAATACCCGAATACCAAGTTATTTAAAAAAATACTTTTCTTCCTAAATCAATATATATGTATGTTTGTATGTATGTATAAGACAATCAGAAGCCAATATTAATATATTGCACTAGCTTGATAACTTTATTTAAAAAAAAAAATTGGGAAATTGTCCAGTTTTATTCAAAGGAAAATTATTTCTCAAAGAATTCGTAAAGAGTTTAAAAATATTGTATTATAAAGAATTTCTCTAAGAGTTTTATTTTTTCCTACTTAAATTTTTGTCTCGATATTATTTACTGCAACCTTCAAGTTTCAAGTTTCAAAAGATTTTGTAGTAAACTAATGGCATTTGATTTTTTTATGCCTTTTTTAATTTTTCTTTCAATCAGTTTTTACATCCTTATGACATTTGCAGAAACTGCCTTTTTTCCTATCATTGAAATATTTAAAACACATTCGTAAACAAGCAAAATGCTCACAAAGTAAGAGAAATTTGAAGTGCATCCACATTTCCACCCCTGTACTGAAAATTATTTTATAATTGACATAAAATTTAAATACTTAAAAAAACATGTCATTAAATTAATTATCTCATTATAAACAATTTTAAAAATGGCTGCGAGGTTACAAAAAGAAGGTATTTCTAACTGAATGTTCATATACAAATTAAATATGGCGGCAGCAAATTTCCTTTTATATTGTTCAGTACTTAAAGAAAATTAGTAAAAATTGGTTATTTTTAATTGTTATAAACGATAAACTCTCCTTGGCATAATGATTTCTTTAATTAAAGTCATAAAGAAAATTTTCTCTTGAACTTTTCTTGTTTTGTGCATCAGATAAATAAAGGAACATACTGTCATATTACTATTTAAATACAACCTTTTAGTGCTCATTTAGACAGCATCATCAGGAATTAGTAAAAGTTATAAGTAAAAAAAGTTATTAACATTAAAAAGTTTAACAATTTTAAATGTTTAAGTGGAAGGGTCATAGATTTATTTTTTAACACACAAATTTCTATATCGAACACACAAATGTTCCTACATAAATACAGACATACATACATACATACATAAAATTATACCCATCCTCATAAACAAATCCATACATAAATACGTACATACATACATGCATATTTACAAAATATCTAAAATTATAACAGAACTTAATTTTACAATAACTTTTACCACTGACGCTAACGTGCAATTCAATACTAATCAAGAACAATATTTATAATCCATGTTCATTTTATGTTTTGGATGTATGCATTGCGTTTGTATGTTATATAAGATGTTCACATCTAAATGTAGTGTTTTTGTTGCAGCACTCTTTGTGTCAATTATTTTTATAAGCACACCTTGGCACATTTCCTTTTTCAATTAAATACCACCATTTTCCATTAATGAATTTGCATACATGTTTGTGTAAATGTGTAGAGAACAGTTCGTGACAGGGTGGTAGGTGTTCGCTTAAGAGTAACAAACAGATGACAAGGCAACAAAAATAACATATACCGCATAGCATCATACGAGTACCACACCTCACCACACATCCTTGTTATTGAGTATTTCTATAATAAAATTAAATTAGAAGACCAGAAAATTAAATCATCAAAGCACGACGGCAACGTAAATGGTAAGTAAATACATATACACATATCTATGGATATGTATTCGCATACGTATGTGTATGTATGCAATTCATTTATATACAGAGAAATTTAATCAACAAATAAATGTGAATAATAAAAATGTATGTAGAGAAAGATGCCTACGGAGAGTAGTGGCAAGGGGTCAGTTGAAGAAGAACCGTTCCCACTGAATAACAAAATATGGAAATTGGCAAAAATAATAGATGTAGATGTGGCTTTCGTTAAATGGCTGCCTGTTATATTAACTTAAAAAAAGTTGTCTTTTTCTCTCACTCCCAGTCACTTCTCTTCATTTAACAAGCAATTTGTCAAAACACATGCAGGGAAACACACACCAATCCCTTCGTACGTGCAACACTTAGTCTACATACATGTAAAATTTATTAAGTTCTCGAAGCATTTTGAATATTCAATAAAAAAGTAAAACATTAACAACAGTGGACTCCACAAACAGTGGGGCATATTTCAGAAAAATATGAATTAAGTTGTAGGTAGATTTCACAAAACGATGAATTTCAGTATATGAACAGGTTCAAAATTTTTGGTTTCTTGGTTCAAGTTGGTAAAATAAAAAATCTTAGTGTTTATAAAAAATTTATTAAAATAATAATATTTAAATATTTGAAAAATCCTGATACTCGGAATTTTTTGTGAAGCGGGCTTTTATCTAGATTTTTGTAATTAAGTACCACAAAAACTAGCTTCAATAATATGAGTTTTAATGCTTTATTTTATTAATCTTAATTTGTTAAACGTTAATGTTTTGCAGATTTTCATGTTTTTTTCTACATCAATTTCTATTAAGAGACAACAAATTAATGAAAAAAAGGAACTGTTGATACTGAAAAGGCATTAAATTCTAATTTGGCAAAATACGCCCATTTTAAGCACAACTTTTTAATTTAAATTCTTTTTTGTGTTATAAATTCTTGAAAAGAATCCTACAACTAACTGCACTATACAATGGAGTCCATCTTGTATTTAACAAGTGTAAAATTTATATATAACATAGTATAGTTTGATTTGGTTACTGCTTCCATACATGGCGCCTCTCTAACATTTATAAAGCTGCAGTTAAGCATTCAACGTATATTTTATTAATTTTGGTAAATGAAACACAACCGGAGGTAAAAGTATGTATACGACATCAGGGGAAATATATGAACAACAAAATAAGTTCATAAAATATAAATAAATGCAAAATTTTTTGCTTCTAAAGTTGATAGTAAAATGATCTTTGAAGGCTTTTATGATTTTACGCTGTAGCATTATGAAATGTCAAAAATGCAACGGCCTTGTGTTTAAAATATTACTTAGGTTCGGTTATTGTTTTTTTATTTTAGTTAGATCAAAAATAGATTATAATTATAGAAATAAGGTTTCGCAAACTTTCTGTCGAAGAATTTTCTTTCTGTAGAAATTTGTTTTTTTTTTCAACTTTTTTTGTCCTTTTTATGTCCCACTGTTTAAGAATAACTATAATAACAACCGATCGACGTTCGACCGACAGGCCATTCAAAAGAGGTGTTATATCTGCTACACACACCAACTGCCCTGTGTCAAAAAACACACTTGCATACCTTATGGAATAAAAAAAAATTTAATTTTTGTTTTCGTTCTTGGCTTTTTTATATTCAAATTGAATAAAAGCTGTACACAACCTTAATGTGGTTGTTGTAACTGACCATTTATCTTTCATGTTGCTCGTATATGATTTTTATGTTGTTCGTTTGTTTGTGTCGTTAAGCAGAACAGCAAAACAGAGTTGAATTCATTCAGGTTGAATTGTTGGGACCCATTAGTTTGGTTTGCACCACAAAGCGGTAATATACTTACATACGTTCGATGCCTTGTTGTGATTGGATTGGGTCTGTGGGACATCATAAATTAAATTCTTCATCAACTCAAATGCTCATTAAAAACCAATAAAGCTGTAAAGAGAGCATTAACTTTAATGAAAAAGTGTGGTAACCATCACATAAGTAACTCAGACTCCATTATAAATGCAATCACACACCCATCTAACAGACGCACATATACACACATCAGTCGTCCGTTCCACGCAGAAGCTCTCTTCTTTTGTGCTTTCGTTCATCAACATGAACATTTGTAACTAGTTTTAACTCCACCCATAAACCACACAATATCTCATTTGATTTGGTTCTGAGAGTGTGTTGTTTTTTCCAAAAAAGGGGAAATTTATTTATTATTTGGATATGAATTCGAGGTAATTTCATTATAAGTTAAACCTCAAAGTTTGTATTTCAATTACATCTTGTATGTATTCATGTATCCATGTATTTAATTTTGTATGATTTTGTGTTGGCCTCCGTTTTCGTTTGCACAATTAGCAAACTGTTGCTTAAACTAAATGATAGAAATTATAGTCATCAATTATTATTAATTTTAAGCAGCTACTGTTGCAATAACGTCATTCAAAGCAGTTATTAATTAATATTAAAAATAAAATAAAAGACAGAGACAGAGAAGATTGGAGTTTTCTCGCATACAATTCCGTTCTCGTATTTTGTCTACTACCGACGCGTCGGTTAACCATCGCCCACAGTTAACAATTTAATTAAATAATAATTTAATAATAGCTACATACATGTACACGAATTTGTAATACGTGTGGTTTTGTAAATGTGTGTGTGTGTGTATGTATATACACGCAAAGAAAAAAATCGTTGAAGTAACCGTAATCTAATAGCAACATACAATGTTTGCATTATATAGTTGTTAGCAAAACAAAGTTTTGTTACATTAAATAATAATATTGCTGATCTTGCAACCATATGGTTTCTTGCTTAACAATAATATGGTAAAGTGTAAACATAAGTATATTTAAATAAAAACATTGAATGGTTAAATTAAAGTATCATAATACGGGTGAAAATGTCATGCTATATAATTGAATAAAAAAATTTACTGATATAATAGACTTATTATTATTATTTATAGTTGTTGTTGTTGTTTACTTATGTAAATGTTAATAAAACATTTATAAAACTTTGGTTGTGGTTCGATTTTTTTAAAGATAAAACCAACCATGTTGCATTATTGTGCGCAGTAACCACTTACTGGTTAAATGTTAACAAAAAAATATTTGTCGTGACTGAAGTTTTGTTAAAAACAAATATATATTATTACAAAGAACATATTGTGGTAATTGGGACCATATCACAACCATGTTTTTGCTCTGCCTGTACGTTTACAATAAATGAAGTGAAACAATACAAATTTGAAATATACATCAAATAGATTAATTACACTTTGAAAAATTACAAATTAAGAGTGTCGCATTTTAGAAGAGAGGTAAAGGGACAAAAAAATTAATAAGTTATAAGAATATAAGAGAATATTTATTTAAAATTTGTTTTAAAGAATTAATAAGAATAAAGTAAATAAAGTCAAATGTTAATGTAAAATAAAGCTTGTAGTGAGTGATTCATTGAAAACGGCTTAACCAATTTTGCAGAATAATCGGTTTCTGTACTTCCGAAAAGTACTTTAACGCTAATAAATATTTTAAAAATAAATAAAAACGGGTAAATTCAATAGCGATCAATAGTCTAATATTAAAGTCAGACTCATTGATTGCCGTCGATAGATACGCCTTTGTGGAGAGGACTAAACCACTATCAAACAAATTAGTTTCGCCACTTCCAGAATTGTTTCTCCTTATGAATTTTCTAATAAATGAAACAATTTTCTATTCCGTAAAGATTTACGTCTCTCCAGATTAATTCCCTAGTTGTGCTAAAAGATTCACTTTTATTTACTTTGCTTTAGTTCCAAAATAAAAAATGCCCTGAAATTTTCTTATGGCATTAAAGAATGATATTTTATGAACTCTTTGTAAAAACTATGAAATCGGTAAAATATTTTTGAAAATAAAACAATAAAAAGTTTAAAAATTTATCAATGACCGCTTATTAATGACATTTTGAAATGATCGTTAAAATTTTTGGAAAAGGATTTGCAAATTATAAAATTATATAATTCTGATCCTGAATACATATGAGAGAAAAATGTGCGTGGCAACCTAGTTAAATCAAAATTTTGGATTTACTTAAGAAAAATTATTTCTTGACACCTTACCCATTTGCAAAATATCTCAAAATTATATCTTTAGCTTAGCCCAAGTTATAATAGATATGGTATCCTATTGATTTGTCAACATTTTGCGTTTTGCCAAATTTCATTTTTTTTTTTGGATATGACAATAGTGTATTAAAAGAGCGATATGAAGTGTTGTTTCTGTCTACTTTTCACTTTCACCAGAGCCTAGGCCAAATGGAATATGTCTAGTTGTATTAGGGGGAATTCCGTCATCCGCGTAAATCTACTTAAATATTATAATGATGATGCTTAATAAAGGCTTAAAAGCTAATGTTAAATTCCAAGAACAGAACCATTGCACTCATAATGGGACACCCCCAAAACATGTTTATGTTATTCAGATCCGCATCTTTTCCTACATGGAATATTACCCTCTGCGAATGATTTTATTATCTTCAGTTCTAAGGGCTTTAGTCGGTTACATATAAATAGAGATGCGGGCATAGATTTAGCTAAATAAATGCTGAAACTTGTTTACGATCTTGTTTCCCTTTTTCAATAAACTGGCAGTATATTAAAATTCTCTTTAATTAATGTCAACTAAAGTTTCTTTCTTAAAATAAAAGTTGAGTAAAATAACAATTTTATCTAGAATTAAATTATCTTATTGATTGGAAATAATTTTTAAGGAAATATCTCAAATATTTTTTTCTACTTTTCATCAGTTATTTATTGAAAGAGAGTAAAAGTATTTCAATATATTATCAAATAATATCCTGTTAAGACTTCAATATAGAAAATATATCAGTATTTCCTTAAATATTTCATTTACTTTTTTCATAAACAAAAATCCTTGTTTTTATAGACACACCGGAAACCCCAATACGGCTGCATATAAAAAGGAAACCAAGTTTATCGAAGGAAAAAACAAAATTTAAAGAGAACGAACACAAACGTCAGCATCAAAAATACGAAAAACCAACATTTCGCATTTTTTTGTTGGTACTTTGTTTCAATTTTTGTAATCATATAAAAAATCAAACCGCAACAGCACTCGAAGAATTAATTTCATCAGAAATGGAAAAGTAAGAATCTACAATGTACACATACACACACACATGTCCATTTAAACATACTTTGGTTAATGTTACGTTTAATCTGTATTTCTTTATTTCTTTAATTATAATTTTTGCGGGAAATGGAAATACCACTTTAATTGTGAAACAGTTAGCAGTTATTACACATGAAAAAGTTTCAATTGAATTTAAGTAGATTAGACTCAGTATTTCAGAATTTGCAAATTGTTTTTTTATCAGTTTCTAATTTTATTTTAGAATTTAACTATAGAATTGTGTTCTGAAATTTAAAAATTGCTTTTAAGCTATTTCTAGTAATTCAGAATTCAGAATTAATAGACATAAATTTTAGTTATCGTTTAGTATTGCAGAGTTTAAAAAATTGTTAACGAAATTCTATTCTATTTGTTTTAGGTAAATGTTTCATTAAATATAATCTTGGAAAATAAAAAAATGTTAGTTTTTTAGGTAAGTAAATGTACGAGTAAATGTGAGGTTTCATCATCTTTGTGAGTCAAAAAAAAAAAAAATTATTAAATTTTTAAAAAATTATTGTTCTAATTTCTAAATATCCCGTGAGCGTGCATTCTCCTGAGTAAAAAGTCACTCACCATCCCATCTCTAGTTATTAAACAAAGAACATATATAAATATAAAAGTAATTTAATTTTTCTAATTATCGCTAAAGGTAAAATAACAAAGGAATTGCGTGCGTTAACTGTACATTATAGTCAAAACACATACATACATTACAAAATACATGCATACTAAGATAATTAATTGACAAGGTCGCCTCTTATAATCGGTTAATTTTTAATTATTCGGTTGATTAAGTAATTTAATTTTTTTTTAATAAATTGGTTAAACAAAGCCGCGACCGTTGAGCACATAAATTTTGATTAACTGATTACACATTTAAGAGAGCTTTAAAAAAAGCTTGGCCACTTTATGTTTTGTATATTTTGATACCCAATCTTCAGAATTATAGAATCTTAAATTGTTATGATAAATCTTTTGCCATGAAAAACTCTAATTCAAAGTTCTTTCAGTTCCCCAAATAATTAAAAGTTGATGCTTGAAAAATTATTTACAATTTGTTTTCTTGTGAAAGTGCTTACCAATGTCGTTAGTTATGACATTTTTTTTTTGTGCAAACTGGAGACATTTTTAATTTCTAATTTATAACAAATTTAAATATTTTTTTATAAAATAATAATAATTTTTTAGGTTAAAGTTGTCTTATAATAATTAATTAATTATTTGTTGTTTAATGGTTTTCAAAGAATGACCACTGTTATATTTGGAACAGCTCGGATTTTACTCGCGCTTTTAATTTAATGAAGTCATTTAGAATTTATTAAGAAGCTTAGCTGAACCTAATTATATCTAAATAAGTTAAAATAATGAATTGCCAAACCATTTAAATTCCCTTAATCTGTTTGCAAATTACAAGAATACATTTGCTGTACGAGCGCTCGTGTTTGTACTTCAAGTCAAGTAGAATTAATACTTAACACTCTCTAATATTCAATAGACTGATGAGAATTTAAAAGGTTTTCACACAATTTTTTACTTACGGTAGAATAATACAAGCTGCTTATCGCAGCTACTAATTGATACAAAAGCCAAACACATTCAAACGAACACATTAAAAAAACAAAGATCATTGTTTGTTGTGAAAAACACAATCCCTTTCAATTCTCGTTTATGAGAGCAACTTTCTGCTCTCTTATTTTGAACAATACAAAGAAAGGATATTTTATTTTATACTTGTTTTAAGGATACAGCATAATAAAACCACTCTCACAGTACAAAATAAATAAAACGAGACTCCGCCTTCTTTGTCTAGTTTTGAATGTGTGGAGTTGAAAAAAACTAACATCACCAACCAGCCGCTGCTCTTTCATTTATCAAACAACCACCAGAATGAATAAATTTCCAACTTGATTTTGTTTATTATTATTAACATTTCCCCTGTCGCAAAGACTGTTTGGAAGCAAACAGCGGTTTCTTATTTATTAAAGGTACGTTACGTGTTGGCTTCTGTGCCAGAATTTTTGAGCTTTCGTGTTTATTGCTATTTTTGCTTTAAGACTGAAGGTACGTTTCGTGTTTCGGCGCTTGAAATAAAACGGATTAACCGCGTGTCGATAAAGAATTTTAAAGTGATTGGCAATTGTTGTATCATATTTATTTGTAAAAATAAAAAAAAAAACAAACTTGCTGAAAGTGACAAATTTGAAGCACATAAAAAATACAAAAATTAAAAAAAAAAGCTTTAAAGCTTTGCAAGCTCTAATAATAAAATACTCACTCATAAAATCAAATATTTGTTTAAAACATGAAAAATAAATTATGAATACTAAAGAGTTTACTGTGATTTATGGTGAAAAATAATAAAAATTCTTAAATAAAAATAAAAAAAATCAGAATAATTTTTTTTGGAATTTTCAATAAAGATTTACATATCAAACGTATTGAACGACAACAAGAAAATGGACATTAAAACGACGCCGTCACTAAATCAAACTTCAAGTGGTACTCCGCCTATCGTAACCAATGTGTCTTCACCACCTACTACGCCACCGTCTCCGGTAGGGGGAGCTTCCGTTAGTAGTTTATCCGATGTTCAAAAACAAACTTTTCAGCACATATTTGAAAAGTTAGTTGTTAGTAGCGGCGGCAGTGCTAAAATTCCACCAAAGCAGTATGAATATTTTCGCAGTCTATTGGAGAATGTACGCGATCCCAAAAATTTGCAATTGATTGTAGAAAAATTTAAAAATCTCGAGCAAACGGATATGAATTTTTCACAAAATGGAATAAAATCGCAAATGTTGACTGAAGGTAATTCATAAAAAGAAATTCTTCGGACAAAATATCGAAAGAAGGTATTTTAGACTTTTGCCTGGCGACGGATTTTTTTTATATCTCAGCACAAAAAATATAGATCAATAATTTTATTATAAAAAGAAAATCACATTGTGTTAAAAAAACAACTGCACATGGTTTTCTAAAAAGTCGTCAACTTCAATTGAACTTTATTTTTTTATATTGGTCTACAAAAAAAAAAGAAGCACTTAAACCGATTCTGTAAATCTTTTAATTATTCAGCATGTTAGGTCTTTCGAAGGTACCTCAAAATTGGCCTCTGCTATATGGAAATAAAATATATATTCGTTTATCAATTTACCCGTAGAGCAATTTCTTTTTTTCTAAGGATTTTTTCAGAAGAAGCGTTTTGTTTTTTCCTCCAATTAACTTTCAAAATCAACGACTAAAGTTTACTTATGTGAAGTACATAAAAAATTGCCCGTTGTATAAATACTCTTGACCAGAGCTGTATTTGTAGTACGTAAACAAATTTCAGCTGTGTTTCTACTTTTGACCAGGGCTGTATAGTTTGGTATCGTCAAGATGGCGCAGAATAGTACTAAAAAAGACACACGGTTGTAATTAAACGCAACGCAATCTTTAACATTGAAAGGAAGCCCGAGACCAAACGCATGTTTCTAAAGCGTCCAGTGACTTATGAACACTGCCAGTGACCTCAAAATATACTTTCGATTTGACTGCTCGTTCTTACATTAACTAACTAGCCCGGACCCAGTAGCATAAGAGTAGAGTAACAAAATAGCTGCCAATATTTCCCCTAGCATTGGATTAAATTCCTTCAGGATAGCAATTTTCAAAACTAGTTCAAGTACCTTTTATCGGAAATTTCCGACGAAATGCCGTCTTAGTCGATGTTTTCAATTTTTGGATTTAGGAGTAAATTACAATTCTTTTAATGAACTGGAAATAATCTCAAACTTTAGAGCAGATGAGCCATGAGCTTTGTCTAATATATTCACTTTTTTTGTTAGAAGTTTCACCTTGTAATTGATATATTTTCTAATTTTAATAAACAGCAAAATTTGTCTCAACCATTTTCATTCGCTATTTACTCCTGCATTGTAATATTCTTCAGAAATCTAAATTGTTGTATCCTTAATAAAGTACTTTTTATATTTATATTTAATTATTGAATATTGAATTATTTTTTATCTTCAACATATTTGTAACACGACATATCACGGATATGGGATACGGATCCTATATCCGACTCTACTTTCCACAGATACTGCTACATACAATTGACGTTCAGTTTTCACATAGTTGTCTGAACAAAAGTTGACCTCGGTTTTGTCATCAAAAAAGTGGCGGCAGATATTGCCAACTCAGTTCTTACTAATGGCACTTTACGATATTGGCTTTATAATTGCAAATTGTTCTCTATATTAAATTTATTTTTTCTATATCTCTTTGAATGCAACATTTCAGCTATTTCTAAAGGCAACTACCTTACTAATGGTGACACTGTTAAGTGAAATGTCGATTAAGATAAAAGGCAACGATATGACGGCTAGAACTTTGATACTAAAAGTAAACGTACCGTACGATCAATGCTTTCCAAAGAAAATTTTGGATTTCAATTTAGAAATCAGTGTTTTTATAAACATGAAAATTTGTATTTAGACTTTGTATTTGACCATAACATAATAAATTATGACTGCTGCCTTAAAATATCAAATTGATCACAGTTTTTCATTTCGATCTGAATCAAATACAAGTAGAAAATAGACAAACTTAGAGACATTGAGTCATCCGATAAATATAATAATACGTTTCAAGGATGATGCTGGTCGAGCAGTGACTCTAACAATTATGACGCTGTGACACATAAAGCATTTTTTGCTTGGGAACTCTCTCGACTTGGTGAGAAAAAATTTCCCATAAATCGTGTGATTTATGTTATTCGGCTTCCTTTTAAAGTGTTAGTTGAAGTCAAAGTTTATGCCATGCAGCTCACAACCACCTGTGCGCCTTTAGGAAGGAAATTCAATTCAACTTACGCAAAACTCAGTTAAAACACTGACAATTCCGATAGAAGTTAATTAATCAAAAAAGAATCAAGAATCAATCATTTTCGGCTCAAATTCATTTATATTTATTTTTTTAAGAAAGAAAAATTATTTGCTAACAACAGCAGAATGTAATGCTATGCATTCAACAAAAACATTATTTTATATGTTTTTGGAAATTTTTATTAAAAAAAAAAAAAGAAAATATAATTTTTGTTTCCTGATGATGCCACCCAAAGGTGTGGCGAAATATTGAAAATATAAATAAACATTTGTTATTATTTATAAACTGACCTAGTGCTTAAAAAATTAGAAAACAAAAATTTTACTTTATTTTTACTTAAAAATAATTGTCGTAAATTTATCCCGTTTTATGTACAATTTTATGGTGAAAATTATTTTTAGATTAGTATGTAGATATCAATTAAATGTTGCCATTCTTGATTTAATCACATTATTATTATTATTTTTTGACACCTAATAAAATCTTTTCAGTCATATTCATTAAAATATGTGCATCTGTTTTCTATTTAATTCAAATTTGGCGTAAATTCTGGGACACCATATTAATATTTATAATTTTAACAAGAAAAATGCCATAAGCCCCTGTGGACTAAAAAGCAAAGAAGGGCTGACCAATTTAAATATAATGCAAACATCAAATCTAAATGACAGAAAATTTTAACTGATTTAATTAGCAGAAATTGCAAGTAAACACGCATGAAAATTTAAAAACGAAAACATCCAATATTAGACATGCCACGCAGTCAGCAATCTAGGTAATACGAAATTTCTATTTCATTTGTTTTTTCTCTGCTTCGAGCAACAAATACAGCAACACGTGCATGTGTTAACATGTTGTCAGCAACGTTCTTAGTAAAATATTAACAACAAAAATACTAGAGTAAAGCACCGATATTTTTACAATGAAATCATTTCAAAATTAAAACTAATTATACAGTTATATTATTATAAAGGACATTCGTTCGTTTAGCGAATGCATTTAAATTAACATGTAACTACAGCAACTGCAAAAAATGCAAGAATGTCTTTTTTACATAGTCGAAATGTATAGACCCTACATTTTATAAATTTTTTGTTTAAATCTGCCTGTCACAGAAAATCGTTTTTTGTAAAAAAATAAGAGCTACTCCTGACGTAAAATAAGACTTGATAATTTATTTGACAAACTCAATTTATTGTGTGTCACTTTCACCTTTAGTTTACAAGAAATTGAAGAAGAATTGCTTTCTGATATTAAACCACATTCATAAATTTTATTCAATTCTTACAAGTAGCAAATCAGACAGTTCTTCATTGATAAATAGGAAATGATTACAAATTTTCCTGACTTCTTTTCTCACACACTGACTTGAGTAATAAATTTAAAGAATCAATCAACTTAAAAAATGAAATCAAATAATATAAATCAATGTAAAAATGATTTACAATTCTAATTCTAAACGCAAAAAGTTCATCTATTCCATTAAGTCCAAAAACTATGAAATTCAACGGTTCAGCCTCATTTCTTCGTTCAGTTGATGATATTCCGATTTTCATATTTCAAAAAAAAAAAAAAAAAAAAAAAAAACAACAACAAAACGGAGTGCTTTATTCAGCTATGCCGAATCTTATATACCCTTCACCATATGTGGTACATGTTCACATAAATCGGCATAATAAATTTTTTCTACAATTAAGTTGTTCTATTTAAAAAAACGTTGAAAATGTTAAATTTTGCTTAGGGTTCTTGTCCCAGCTAAGTATAAAAAGGTAGCTGCTTCAGATCCTAGATAATTGTGGCGAATAAGTAGGTAGAGCTGAATAAGCAGCAAACACAACCACCTGCCTCAAAGCACATAGACCGATCCTGCTGATTTTCAGTTACACAATTTTCGAAGCTATGTCTGATCGATTGGCGTATTTCAATTTTCTCTAGCACATCTAGTGTCTTGGCAAAGTTGATTTTAACACGAACCCGGAAGGACAGACAAAGAGACATCGCTCAATCGACTTCGCTATGCAAAATAACTAAGAATATATTAACTTTATGAAATGGATATTAAAGAAATTATAAACGGAATGAAAAACTTAGTTACAACCTTTTTGTTTAACAGCCAATTAAATTAAAACCCTTAACCAGACCCATACTTGATTACGGTACAATGTTTGGAATCCCTAATAGGGCTTGTTAAAAAATAACTCAAATCTGTCCAAAAGGATTTCAAAAATGAACGAAATATTATACACACCGTCCTAAGACCGTTTCAATTTTGATATTAATGAAAAAATTATTACATACCTTTTCGAAGATGATACACATTATCATTTAAGACTGCCACTTTATGACAAGCGTACCCCATAGTAAATAATTTGAAGATCTTTTTCGAGGAATATCTGCATATATCAAAATATTTTATGATCTTATCGACTTTCCTTATATCGATGGATAAGTCGATTTAAAAAAGAACAAGACAAATTTTAGCTTTGTTGTTACAAATGTGAAACGGATTTCAAATATAATCTTCATAACAGCATCTAATGTGGACAGGTGTTGCCAATTTACTAATTATAGAATATGTATTGTAAAAGCAAGTAGAGAAAACCTACATCGTGCAAATTTTTATCTTTCTAATAGTCCATTTACGTTATACTGAAATCTAGAACTAATGAGATTTCGAGCAAAATCTAGTTGCTTTTAAATAGATTCCCCAAGATCTGCTTCGCCAATTAATTTTGACGAAATCTAATCAAAATCTAGTAGTACAGCTATGGTTTTTTCATATTGTACTAAAAAAATACTCCGCTGTATAAGAAAAAATTACAGCTTTATTAAAACAAAAAAAAAAAAAAAAATGTTAATAAAATTAAATATTGAAAAAAAACAAAAGAAAAAATTAATGATTTAAATAAATATAATATAATATTTTTTTAAATACCCATTTTTTCGATTTTTTATTAATGTGAAATCCTGCTAGTGTCAAAAAATACAGTGTAAACGAATTAGATTTTCAATTAGATTTCAAATCAAATCTTTTAGAATTCCGTGTAATGTAAGTGCACTATAAATTGTTTTTAGAAATATATTTTAATTTTTAACAAATTTTTCCATTTTACTTAATTATATATTATCGTATTCAGTTTAGTTTCTCTTGTTAATTTACAAATATGTCTCCATTCAACCTTGTACGTCCATTCAATTATAGTCCTTTTGAAGTAAGTTTCGTGACAAATGTTGAACGGAAGCAAAGTAAAAATGTCCTTTCATTATGAATTGCTTACTGATTTACATGAGATTGACGATTTACAAACTTTGTTTAAGCATTAAAAAGATATGAAAACAGTGTGATTAAGTGTTTAAGTGTTTGATAGTTTTTTTTAAATAAAAATACATTTTATAATTTGTTTTTTTACAGATGCGGATGGAACGATTAAGGATACTTCCCGCAGATACGCCAATACGAATCAAGCCATAACACCTCGCCACACCATAGATGCGATTTTAGGTTTGAAAAATCGTCAACAGATCAACGATGGTAAGTAACGATACTTAAGTTGTTGTGTAAAGTTTATAATTTCATTCATTTAAGTAAATTCAAATAAATGAGTCATTATAAAATTTTATTTAATTGTAAACTGCGCTTCTGAACTGATCGGCACTTCTGTTCTACTGCTTGTTAATGTTTATTTACTCTGTTCTAAAATGTGAAAGTGTCAAAGAAGGATATCAATTTGTTTGCAGTAAATATTAGAATCGCCATACTTTATTAGGTGGAATTGATCTGCATTCTACGAGTATCTTTTTTTTTTACATCTAATAAAGTTAATTAATTTGCCTTGTTAATATTGTATGCTGTTCTTACTTCTGCTTTAGAATAACCAAAACATTAAAATATACACTCAGCAAAAAACTACATAAAGTTAATAAAATCAACATCATTAAATTGAAATTCTTAATCGATTTTGATTCTCGATCGCTACGCCTCTGATCAACGCTCAATTAATCTGCATTAATAACCACTTAAAACTTATTAAGTGCTTACAAATGTATTTAATAATATCAAAAGTCAAACAAGGCTTATTAAACTGTCAATCAAACATACAAATCAAATATAACAACAACAACAACAACAAATCTTACAAAGCCATGCTGTTTGCTCGAAAGCGGACAAATAAATAAGAGAAAAAGATAATTTAAAATAAAATAAAAAAAAAATCACTAATAAATTGAGCCGTTCAATAAACCGCATTTAAAAATCATTTTTTTTCACGTTTGATTTTGTGTGGTGTGATGTATTGAAACCAATTAGTAGCGCTCTGTTGTGGGCTTAATTTATAACATAAAAAAATAATATTGTGAATCTTAAGAGCAATCGAAACAGAAACCAACACAACAGACGATGATGAAGACGAAAAAGTAAGTGCGTATATCATGACATTAACATTGTTACAGGAAGACTAAGAACGAAGAAGATACAGGCAGACAGAAAATAAAAGAAAAATACAAGGAAGAGCGACAGACACGCTTCTACATTCATATACCAGTACTAATACTAATGGACTGTTTGTTTAAAACTTCTAAACAAATCGATAAAGATTTTGGCGGTAACTACTAATGGAGTTGTGACCGGAGTATCTAAGCTGTCTTTCCTACAATGATATTTGACAGCTACTAAGCCATACACATATGTACACACATGCTGAAGTACATAATTCTTTATCAGTGTTTGCGTGTATTTCCAAATAGACGTACACAATCAAGCAAACAATTAGTAGCAATTTATTGCTCGTTGCTAATTTAATAATCGTAACTGAAATGAATTTGCAAAATTTATTAATTATTTCTTTATTCAACGTCAATTACTTGTTGTTGCGTATTAAATATTTTTTTTTTATCCGCTTTTTATTAATTTAATCAATAAATGTAATTTTGAATAAATAATTAACACATAATTTTTTTTTTTTAATTAAATGATTTAATACAATAACAAAAAATTCAATAACATGTAAAAGAGTTTTTTTTTCTATTAAATTTTGAGCAAAGCATAATGAATGCGATAATAATTGCAAATAAAGTAGAGATATTTTTAAGGACTTCTATTGATAATCAGGAAGAGAAAGGGAATTCACGAAATGCATTTCTGGCACTCATATTGTTCAAAATATGGTTCTGTTTACTTAAAAGATTTGAAAATGATCAAATATATTAAACGTTTCTTTCCCAGAGAAAAAAAACATATTCATTTATTTTATTAATTCATGTAATATAAGCCTTTGAGCCCAAACAAAAAATCATATATTACATAGAAAATATAAATGATTCCTGAGATTCGAAAAATGTATAAATAAATTTAAAAATTTTTAATCAAATGATAAAATATACAATTGATAAATAGTAATAACAAAAGAAGTCTGTCTATGCGTATTATTTTATTCTTTAGATGTATAACTCATTGGTCATTATTTTAAAGCACATAACTAATTAGATAATTTATCAGTTGGCAAGGTAATCAAAATAGGTTATTGAATTTAATCATGTAGATAAGATAATCAAAAAAATTCAAACAAAATTGTTACCCAGGCAAAGTAAAAAGGAATAGTTATCTGCGGTCAAAATGTTAAGATCAAAGAGTCCAGTAAGTAGTTTGAGTGTCAGGATCAACAAGTTGCAATTGTCACGATCGGAAGGAAGTAGTTTGCAACGAAAAAAATTATTAGAATATAAAGAAACTTTTAAGTCATAAGGCAAATAAATCCAGCATCGTGCTTCTCTAACTAAGAATGATTCCTCAAACGAAGAGTAATAGATTTTTGGTGTAATAATTTGTCGACTTCTGGTTGAGGGAGAGAAAGTAATGGTTTCACAAAGCGAACGAGGGCGATCATCTCTACTAACTTTTTCACAACCGACCACAAAACGCTGTGGGACTCCTGCACTAAGAGAAAGTTCAGATGTCATAACATTGTTAGGCAAGACGAATTAAAATCTCTTAGAGAGGTAGGAAAAAATAAGTTTACAGGCCTAGGAAACCCGAACTGATATTTTACTTTTAATAACATGATAAAGTTATTCAAACAGTTAAAAGCTTGAGATAGATCTATAGAAATAAGCATGCTTAAGCTTTTATTCTGAACATTCGTCCTGATAGCTTCTGTAAGATCAAGCAACATGCATGCAGTCATGTCTAAAATTCCTTTGAAATATGTTCCATTACTTTAGAGAGCGTACAAGACCCTCTAAGCCATTCACTGCTTTCTTCCTGGGTATTGGAATAACATGAGCTGTTTTCCTGGGAATTGTGAGTGCATTAGTATCGTGCTAAAAATGTGTAACAAATTGTGGGAAACATGAGGAAAAATTAACAATGCTGAAAGCTTTAAAGATTTCAATTTCATATTATCCTTAAAACAATTAAAAAACATGGACTTTTGTCTGATACGTTCCCTCACGTATGAACGTAAAATCCAACATACAATTAAATATCGCATTTCATTTTTTAAGAAATTTTCATATTTTTTCTAAATACCCACTAGTTTTCATTATGTTTCAGTCAAGACGGGCACATTTCTTATCCATGAGCAAAAAAAAAAAATATGCTCATTTCTCACTCATGTGCAATGATACAAAAAATGTAAAACTATTTTCACTCATGAGGCATGGAGTGTGTGCAAAACAAAAAAATTATCATTTGGTGAAAAAGAAAAAAAAGCACACACACTCGCACATGAGCGGTTAGGAAAAAAAAGCAAAGCAGATTCTCACTCAAGTGCAATGAGTGAAAAAGAGCAAAAATGTGCAAAAATTATGAGCAAGTACTTATTCTGGATACAAGCAAATATAATAATCATATCGTGCTAAATCTGGCACAATAAAAATTGAAGCAATATAATTTTTTGTTTGTTTTTGCAATTAATCTGTACCGGAATTTTAACTACACAAACTTTTATCTGGAAGGCAGAAAATTTATTCAAATTCTCCTTTTCTAAGCAGACCTCTCTATCTAAATGTGCATGTCAGTTAGCTGTTTAATTTCGCAGACCAAATTCTCTCTCCTAATAATAACGTTTTTTGGTTTTGAGTTGTAAGTAAATTTGTGATTATAAAGCTCAAACTGAGAAATAAATATTCATGGTCAGAAGTAGCAAGCAATTAATAAACAAAATCTTATAATATTGATTTTTTCCATGTCTTATGATAATGGATTTTTATTATAATTTATGATATTATGCTATTGTCCAATAACATTTGCAAATAAAAAATAATTTACTTGTCGGTGTATTTTTTAAATTTAATTATTTTTAACGCGTGAAAGTTAAAAACCAATTTCTTAGGCGTGTAAGCACCAGCAAAAAAAATATAATAGGTTATTTAATCACAAGCTGTAATCAAATTAATACTTCTTTTTTTTGCTATTTTTCAAATCCAAATAAAAGGTCTGATTCGAATGCCGTGACATCTCGTTATGGTACCACGTTGTTGGTCTTCTTTTTTCCTTCTTCTTATCGTTAAGAAAACAAGACAATATTTTAATATAATTCATTTAAATAAACACACAAAAATACGAAAACAATGCTCACGAATACTGAATAGAAAACACACGCACACACACGTACAAACATACGTTTAGAAAACATTTAAATAAACTTAAATTGCCTTTTCGAAAGGATCCATAAAAACCGCCCATTACAGACACTTTTGAGTAAATCCCCCACAAAAGTTGATTTTAATTTATTTTGAAATGAATTTGTGAAAGGATAAAGATAAGGATAAGGATAAACCTTAATCCATTTCGTTAACACTAAACTTTTACTCGTTATCATTGTTTAAAAATCTCAAAAATAAAATATTAGCTTTTAGTTGCTTTGGTAATTTTGAAGGAAAAATTTCTATTTTTTAAAATAGTTTTCAGCTGCGCTTTCTTTAACCTCTACAGAATGACGTTTGTGGTGAAAATATACAAAACGTTTTTTTTTCATTTTTTAATTACAATTCTAAAAAAAACTAATTTAATTGAAAATAGAAATTCCCAAAAGAAATAATGCAAAATGTTGTTCCCAAATGAATGAATACTTTTCACTGGGGCAGGCGTTTCTTCAAAATTTTCAGAAATGTAGATGTAATCATTCTTACTATTTTCTTTTCAGGAAAATGGCTTCAATTACCCAGTCGGGCTTAAGTTTTATTTTAATTATTTCAATTTGTTCGGTATATTGTCATTGAGAACGATTGTAACTTACGAATGTTTAGTCAATAATGCGTTCTTTTTACACAATTTAAATAATAAAACAACGATTTTATGGAATTGAAGACGTTTTACTGGTGGATCCAGCCACACAGACAGTTGTTGAAAAATTATTTTCAGGTGTAAAATATATTATGAACTCCAATCGTATTCTGCCGTTTAAAGAGTAAAAATAAAAAATTTTTGTTGATAAGATCCAATTCAGAATTATTCGCAGGGTGATAGCTGATATTTATGAATTGTTTGAGCCGCAATTAACATCTTTTCACACTTTGGTTGTGTTTCGTATTCACCTGAAGTTGAAAATATTTTTTTTCTATAACTGAGTTAACACAAATATGAATGAATAATGTAAATTGTAGTTACGGTAACTAGCGACACAATTTAATTACCATAATTGATATCGAAATAAAAACATGAATGTCAATCTTGATTGCAAGGAAAAAGTAACAACTCGAAATGATAAAGTTTATTTCTTCTTCTTTTATACATTTAGTCTTGCTAAATCTTCTTAAGGAAACTGGTCTTTACAAATTGAAATTTAAACGCAATCAGCATAAGAATTGTCAAACAGTCGGATATCGCAAGGTGCAAAAAGGCAGTTAAGAAACAAAGGGCGGCATATAGAAAAATTTTTCAAATGTTCTCAATATATTTCTTATAATTCTAATAGGTAAATTAAAGATAAAACCTCAATCGAATCGATAGGAAACTCAAGTATTTTATTTTTATTCAGGTTACTAAAGATATTTTTGGGAATTGCTTCCAGTTGAAGTAATGAAAGGAAGTTACTTTTTTCCAATTTAAATAAATAAGAACAGCACGAAAAAAAATATATTTTTTTTTAATTTAATTAACGAAATGATAACAGTTCTATAGATTATTAATAAACCGGTTTTTGATTACCGCTGTTGATAACGATATTCAGTTTAAAATGGTACTTATTCGGTGTCGATAATTTCCAAATTTTGGGAGTTGGCAACCTTGGTTACAAGTTGTAAACAATTGTGTGAAGGAGAAATTACTGCAATTGTGTTTTTTTTTTTTTTCTTTATCGGTTTATAATCTCAGACATGAAGCTCATGCGATTATGATTACGTGACATTTGTTAGTTAAAGGTATTCTCTTACTAAACTTGTAGCAATTTAGCACATTTGATCCTTTGAAATTATGTGTTTTTTTATTTCTTCAGTTACTTCCAACAGGTTCACTTAATGAACCCACAATTAAATTTGTTTGCAAAACATTTGTCATCAAGAAAAGCAATCCGGCTCGTTGTGTAATGTTAAAATAATTGCTTGTAATGAATGGTTACAAGAAGATTAAATCTTAACGTATTAACGGTACCTATAAATGTACATAAATATATTGCATTTGGCATAAGGAGCTTTTACTGTATTCCAGTGTAATAAATGGGTAGAAGGCTTTTTTTTGGTTTAATAAGGAAACAAGAGTTTTTGCAAAAAATAATATAAAAAGTTTAATTCACACCATAACTTTTATTAAAATTAGCTCCTACATTAAAATTCAATAATTTAATTTAACACACTGCCGTTGTTTTTGTTTGTTACTTTTCCTACAAATATATATATTTTTCATATTTTTTATTTTTGAACTCAGCAGGTTATGGCTTAGCAAATTAAATGCTTTAATAATATAATTAACAAAATAAAAGAATTAAAAAAAAATGCAAAATAAAAAGCATTTTTAATAAAGATGTGAAAAAAAATTATTAAAAAAATATAAAACAAATTAAGTAGCTCAACTGGAAGCTTTAACCTTAAACATAGGCGCAACTAATTTGTTAAAAGCCCACATGCATACAGCACAAGTTTGGCTTTTTGTTTTTTTGAAAATAAAAAAAATTTACATTTGTAGTGTAACCAATTAAATAATCTTTAAAGAAATACAAAATACTTTACACATTTTTAAGCAGACTTTGAATTACAGAGCAACAATGAGCAGACAGACAAGTTACTGCATTAAGAAATTCAATAAGAAGAAAGAAGAAAAAAACGAAGGAAGCAAATTAACTTTCCATTCTTTCATTTGAATAATTATATGCTTGAAGATGATGGTTTAAGCCATGACTTTGTTTTAAAACTGTTAAGATAATGATCAAATTAAAATTGTTTAATTGAAATTTTCTTCTTATTAACAAACGTTTATGTTTAGAAATGCTAAGCATTTTCATATCTAAAAATCTAAATATTTTTCCTTAAAAAAATAGACATAATTTTAATGTTACTCGCAACAAAATTAAACTTAAAGGCCTTTCAATTTGACATTAATCGTGTCAAAATGATGGTTTGACACATCTAAACACTTTTTGCTCTTTCTCTTTAACTTCGTTTTATAAAACCCCGTCTCTTATCTCTCGCATTTAAAAGAGTGACAGTAATCCTTATACTGGTCTCCGAGAGAATATGAATGTATGTGTGTATGTGTGTGTGTAGCATTATGTCTAACAAGAAAGCAATGATGCCTTTTCTTAACAAACTAAAATATATTAAATGAAACAAGTGGCGGGCGGCATGGTTAATTGAAATGTTATCAGCTGGTAATAGTCATACTTTGTAAAACATTTGTTCAAAAAGTACACAATAAAACAATAAATATTGCACAATCATTCTTTTTCTTAATGGACTGTCAAACCTTCCAAACAAGAAATAACAACAACATTATGACGAGAACAAATTGAAAGTAGGAACAATCCTTTTGTATGAGATGATCGTTTTTATCAAAGATGTTTCGAAATGTTGTTCAGGTCAATATATTGCATTTAAAGAAATATGCAATATATTATGAAGAGCTTACGGTTGGCAACCCTTTAAAAACCGTTTTGAATATGTAGACCTGTGTATGTTTGGTTGATGGAGCTGGATAAGTTGTTACTTCCGCCACTAACAAGTGTGTTGTGTGTGAACCCAATAAAAAGACAAGTTAGATAAAATAAGTTGAGCAATCGGGGTTGCTTCGTTGAAGATTAGAGTTCAAATTCCGGCAGAGGCTTGAATAGAGAAAAACATAATTGTTGTTAAGTAGCAACGGAGAGTTCTTGGAGAAGAGTAAGTGAAAAATAACAGTTAAAACTTCTAGCAGTCTCGATTATAGAAGAAAAACAATTAAAAAGAGCTTCACTAAGAGTGGCAGCGTATCGCGGGGTGAATGACTGTTTAATGAAAGACGCATGTTTGGTAAACCAGCCATCGGGTAGAGCCACGTAACATTGAGGTTGATGCCTTTGTAAGTTTTTTAAAAGTGCCTGTTTAGTAAATGTGAAAAAGATAATCACCACGCTTTAACTCGGCAATTGCTGATATAGTCCAAAATTAATTAGCACAAGGATACACGGGCATATGCAATGGTTAAATAAAAAATGTCATAAGTACCCTGATCTGATCTAATGTGTAAGTACTATTTATTGTGCCAACACAATTCGTTCTTTCAAAAACTTATATAATATTAATTAAATTTTTAACGTTGCCATATTTTTATACAAATTGCTTAAAAATTTGATTCATTAAATATCACACAGTAGGGTGCAAATGATAACGATTATATGTTTAATTTAATTGTCAATTAGTTTGTTGTTACAACCGAATTTAGTGTGATGATTAATTATAAAATTCAAGAGAGCCATGTAAAAAGTAACTTTATATTCGTGACTTGTATCAAATCAATAAAATTTAATTAATCCGAGTTGAAAAAAAAACTATTATCGAAAACATCTCTAGAGGTGTAATGAAAAAAAATTCAATGCAGAATAATTGTTATAGAGTTGTTGTTATACTTTTTTCCAGTTTTAGTCCTTGTTGTTGTTATTGTTATCGTTTGTAGTTGCAGTCCTAATAACAATCGTTCATTATTATCAAAATGCAATTACTCAACACAACATAATTATACATTTTTCAAACTATTAATTGGATTCGAAGTTAAACAATGTAATTGCATTCATTGTTTAAATGGAATGAAATGAATTGAAATTGTGCACTAATATGAATCAAACCAAATGTAATAAACAAGGACTCTGAATAGAAAGAGCAACGCATACACACACTGCATGCACAGGAGTACAAACAGTACAAATGTATGTGTAAGCGATTATAATATGACCACAAATTGATTACAACTGGAAAAAGTCAATTTGTTTCTGTGTTTTAGGCAGAATTACTTGAACAACTTACAATTTGTTAAATATAAATATCCACATACACACACACACACACATGCATACAATTTTATTCCTTCGATAGATGTACCGTTGGGATGGGATGGCATGGTATGGAAATAAATTTATAAAAAAAACTTGGTTGTTAGTCTCCTTCGTAGTGCTATCATTAACACTACCCAAACAACCCACTTTATTTAGCTTTTCCTTAACGTGTATTCTGTTCGAGAGAGTCTAATGACTTTCTTGCATGTCACATGATACTTTTGTAATATTTTCGTTCTTTGCTGTAACTTGGGCAAATAGTTTAAGTATATTGCCCAATAAAATTATATGATTTTTTTCGTTTCTCGTTTTTTTTTGTAGTATCGCGAGTTAATACGAGTATTTTATTTCGAGCCAAGTTTAAGCTCTATTCAGCAGGCGTTTTGAAAATTTTATTATGCCACATTGTAAATATAAAACGGCGTCTAATTGAAAGTCATTTAAGTTTATGGAACCTAACAAAATAAAAAACTCAAATAAGACGAATTTATGGCACAGTACTATTCCATTGTTTAAATATTTTTTGACATTTATTTAATTTATTTATTTATTTAATGATAATCATTTATGTCCTTCTGGGCCAAGTAATGATATGAATATTAATGGAAAATTTTTATTTACATATGTATGTATTCATATTCACTCATATTTGTTTTAATATATTAAAAGAAGTATGTAATTTGTAATTATTTAAATTTTATTATCCTACAGAAAATCTTTTTAGTATATGAGAACTTTCTTTCATTATATGATATTAAACTATTTCACATTCTTATAACACGAGCTAAAATCATCTCTGCATAATTATTTTCTTTAGTGGAAAGGGTAACAATGGGTCAGATTGAATTGTCTGGATTTAATATTTGCAATATTAATACTATCGTCAACTTAAGCCCTTAATAACTTCAAAATACTAAAGTGATTTAAATAAAAAATAAATCAATTCTTTTATGTGAGAGTAAATGGTAAAACTAAAAATCGTCTTCACAGTTTTGTAAATGAAATAACTTTGTTTGCATCTTGTAGGGTGCAAATGCCACGGTTAGACCGTGTTTTATGTTCAAAATACAATTATGTATTAATTTACAAATAACACAAAGATTACTTTACGTTATACACACAAATATTTTGTGGTTAATTAAATTGTATTTAACTGCGAGGTGTTTTTTCCTTAATTATTACATGCGATACATTCAACCAAATTATAGACAATCACTTAAATTCATTTAACTATAAATTTACAAACACCCACATCAACTTATAATCAGTGGTCAAATTGGTTGTATTTCAAGGGTGCCGAAGAATTTCTTGGTATTCCTGCATACACACACACATGAGTGTATGTGTAGATATAAAAATAAGTTTTCATCAGCGATATATTCATACAATTCAGATGGCCTTAAAGTCGCTCTCAATTAACAGTTTTATATTTTGTATTTGCAATTATTTAAAATTAAGTTAAAAACCATCACTGAACATAAACCTTAAAGAAAACTTTTAAAAGGATCTATTAGAATAAAGCGTCTTTAAATATATGTATGTATGTATCTATGTATGTATGTATGTAAATAGATTGTTAAAAATTTCGTTTGTATCTGTTTGTATTGAATTCTAATGCATTTTTATTCATCTTCAACATAAACGATACGCTTTTTAAACGACAACAGGCGATGGGTACGATGCAACCGACTTACGTTGCAGAAAAACTTTGGCGCAATTAAGAAGTATTGACAGTCACATGGCTTCGTTTATAAACCAGCAGCGTAATATTGTGACGTACTCCATGTCTTCGCCCACCGAACAAATGAATCCAAGTAATACGTCGTCTTTGAATTTACCACCACCTTCTTCGCATCAGCAACATCATGGCCATCATAGTCATTCTAGTTATCATAATAGTTTAATGAATTTCCAACAACAACAGCAACAACAACACCAACATCAACAGCAGCAACATCAACAACATAGTTTTCATACAGCAACAAGCCAAGCAGCATTCAATAGTTTGCAAGATGCCTCCGATTTGAATGGCAGTCGCGTTAGTCCGTCCATGAGTAGCAGTGATTATTTGAATTCGATGCATCAAATGGTTGAAGCAAATCATTTAACACAAATGCATCACAACAATGATATCAATTCAAATGCACAGCTGGCGCCACAATCTCAATTTCAGCCACCAGTGTCATCGGCCATTATGAATTCTGGAGTCTATCACAGTCATCAACAACATTTGGCTGCCTTAGCTGCACATGCTCAAGCCCAAGCACAACATGAGCAAAAATTTTCCAAGTCATCATTATCGACGGCATCATCGTCGTCATTATCTTCTGCTACAGCAGTTACAACAACAGCGGTGGCAGCAGCATCGTTTGTGGCTTCAACAATGGCCAACCAAATAACGGCCGCATCCTCGTACTTTTCCAACAATTGCGGCAGCAATCTTGCCCATAATCTTAATGAGTATGACGACCGTTCATTGTCATCTTTGTCTAACGGTGGTGATATGGATGCAGTAACCGATGATGAAGATGAAGCAAAGGATCCCAGTGAAGCACAAAATATTGATGTAACATCTTCACCACATTCGCCGCAACTAACCAGCGGCACTGCCCTAAAAAGAAAGTCAACTTCAAAGTCTTCTCCTTTTTGTGATGATTTAAGCTCAGACCTTAATGAAAGAAATAGCGATTGTTTAACTAAACATCTATTGAATGGAAATGGCGGCGGTGGTGGTGGTGAGAGTTACGTACTAAAAGCGCAATTTGAAGGTGCGGTCAGACCTCGATCTTTGGAAGATATGCAGAAACAAAACTTTCTATCCCTTAACAGCAATTCTACTATAGAACACCATTTTACCGGACAATCCCAACAGCAGCAACAACAGAAACATTTGGAAGATTATAATAGAATTCAGCACATGAGTGGTCCTGCTACTGATCAACAGGATCGTCTCAATGACAATGATAGCGTCATAAATGGCAGCTGCGCGTCAAGTGAAGATCTTAACCAAACGAATTCCAGCGAACAAGGTGAAAAAATTACCTCTGGCAGTGATGATGAAGGTAAGAATTGCTCAGCTTGAAATTTATTTCAGTTTGAACTCTTGAATGAACATTTGAACTTCTTACTGATTTTGAAAGTTATTTCATTACAGGACAAGATGATAATTGTTCAAAAAAGAAACATCGACGCAATCGAACTACATTTACAACGTATCAATTGCATGAACTAGAAAGAGCGTTTGAAAAATCCCACTATCCTGATGTTTATTCTCGCGAAGAGTTGGCGATGAAAGTCAATTTACCAGAAGTTAGAGTACAGGTAAGTTTGGAAATACGCACTCACACATTCAAGCACCCACCCGCACACAAAATATCGCATTGACAAGTAAATGTGTGTAAATTAAATGTAAAATTCTACGATTTTAAATTCAAAACAAAACAAAAAGGAAAAAAGCGGAAATTATATAATTTCCGTTACCAATTTATCTTAACAAAAAATTAAGTTCAATCAGGTTAAATTAGGTGTTTAACAAAAGTAACAAATATATTTTCTAGATACAAATCCATTTATTCACACCCACCCACATTTAGAATACTGCTGCAGGCATAGACACAGATATGGAAAAGAAACAAGATTTATGTGATTTAATTAAAATGAAAATGCAACAAACTTTTATGCAAATAACCAAATTCCGAATGCAAAACTGCCAGAACTTTAAACTCTGCCAAATGTAAGAAACTCCTTTAAATGCCATTTCAAAAATACATTCGCATTAAACTTATTTATGACTCTTTTTCAAATGTTTACGTAAATACTTAAAGTTGCAAAAAGGTAAATAAAAACAAAAAGAAACAATTTCGTTTATGTCTCAATTTGAAGACATATTTGTAATAAAGGGTGGATTTTCCAAACCACTGGCGACAGATTTTTAAAAGAAAGAATTAAATTGAGATCAACTGAGTTGTTACTTTCGAACTGCCAAAAGATTGATGACACTAAATATTAAAGATTTAATTGTTGCATAAAACGAATTTCATGTTGTTTAATTACGTTTCATTAAATTATTTCACTTTCTTTATTTGGATTTTCATTGCACCCTCCGCTTTTTAGTATTAACAACAAAATCTTGGAAAATTGACTTGAATTTATTTTGTGTCTTTAACATACAGAAATACTATCAAATTACGTGATTTGACAAATAATTTTTATTGACTAAACATTATCATGCCAAAGTAACAGCCAACAACATAAAAGGTTGAGAAGTATAAAAAAAGAACTAAAATATAAATCGCAAGACTCAAAATGAAACACTTTGGGTCGTTTTCACATTTCATTCTTCGAATAAACTTCAAACTTCAGTCAAAAATTTCAAGATTTTTAATCAATTTCAATAAGAAATAATTTTTTAAGAACTTGATGCGTACAAATTACATTTGCAGCTATTGCAGTTGGAAGTTTTCTTCAAAAGCTATAATTTGTTGTCAATCACGGTCGTGTTTTATGTTGCGGCTACGAGGTTTGGATGTGTTTCATCTTTCTTAAGATGCCTTATTTCATGTTTTCCGATTTCGATCCCTTAACTTGTCGTTTAATTTTGTGTTACAAAATCCTAATATGAACCATTGACAACCTATAATTACATACGTCGGCATCGCTTCTATGTTGTTTTTCAAAGTTACATCGGGATGTTTAACTTCCGAGAGTTGCGGTATTATTCGATTATTTATCCGATTAGGAGAGTGATGGTTATATGCGTACATTTGTCATTTACCTTCATTCTGATTTTATTTAACCGCTTTTCTAATAGAAGTATATGGTCCTTCAATTAGCCGGGTGTTATATAGAGGCCTTCGCTGCTGTATCGACAGCAAAAGTCGAAGAGTGCATAAAAATGTTTTGAGGATCTCCAGCTTTAATTTAATTCACTAAAGCGAACTTAAACTTAAAGTATTAACTGTCGACAAGTTTCCTTTCAATTTGAATAATAATCCTTAGCGCCTACAACTTATCAAACGCTTAACAAACGACGATAATGTCCTAATCTTTAACATTTTTCTAATCTCCGAAAATTGTCCTTGAACATTTTAAATTCATTTTTTTAGGTTTTATACTTTTTTTATTTTATAAAGCTTTATTTATAAAAACGTAGCATTATTATATGGCATCTAATTATCGAACATATCTATCTGATGAATACAACAATTTACTACAATACGCAAAATTGCAAAAGAACTCTTCAGATAACAAAAGTAGAGTGTGAAAATTTGAGAATAGAATTTCCGAAAGCAGGTAAGTTTGTGTTTTCGTCACATAATAGAACCGATTAAATTATCTTGCGATTAAATTAAGTTAAAGTTTAAACAACAGTTTAAAAATGGTCTGTGTAACAGTTACTCACACAACATGAAAAAAAAATGAAAGAAAGAAAAAGGGTAAATTGCCGCAACGATGTTAAACAATTTTTGTTGTCTGCAAAAATTTTGTGTAAATATTGTCAAATATTTGAATGAATGAAAGTCTATAAAAACAAATATGATGAACAACTCAACCCACCTGCTCTTTTGGCGCATATGTAACACGAACATGCACAAGGAATACAATGAAATTATAAATTTGATTTTGATTTTTTTCGGGTTTTCATTGTGGTAACGTAAAAAACATATTTTTATCATAAATTTACTTTAGCAAAGAATTTATTTGGCATAATAATGGTGCAGCCCTTAAATGTCACTTTATCAAATTGACGCTAAATTCAAATTATTGAAAGCTATTGCGGGTGCCGTGAGAGGTGCTTACTTTTCAACAGTTATTTATTGTACGAATAAAATGAGTTTAAAGTTTTTTTTTTATTATAATTTTTGGGATATTTGAATTTATATTTGTAAATTCTTTGTTAGTATTTAAATCTAAGAATTTTATTACAAGTTTCTGTTCTATAATTATTAATTTTCATGAAATTTCTCCTGGTAGAGAAAGTTTCGTCTCAAAATTTTGCATGAAAAACACTAAATTGATAAGTTTTAAAAAAAGCAATATTCCTGTGCCTAAACTTATTTAATATTTATAAAATCTACTAAAATAATTCTTAAATAAAATATAAAAAACAACCTCGTCTTTTGATTAAACTGGACTTGAACATTACGTTTGTTGAAAAAACAAATTTTTGAGTAGAAATCTTAAATCATTTTTTTTTATTGTTTATTTCTCATACATTCAGTAACATAATTTAGCTATAAATAACCAAATAAATCACTAAAATCAAATACACACTGGTCCATAGTCGAACACTATAGTGTATAAAATATAACATTAAGGATTCTTTTACAATTTTATTATTTTTTTAAAATGTATATAAAGTTTACAATGCGAATTCTAAGGTATATTGAAAAAATATGAAAAAAACAAGATAATAAAGATTTATATATAAGAAAGGCTTCTCTGGCTTTATCTATTTGTAAGTTAACGTGAGTGTTGAAATATAAAAACTTGTCCATATAAACACCTCAGTATTTAACCACATCTTTAGTAGGAATTTTTGTATTATTTAGATAAGATATTATTTCAAACTTTTTCCAATTTGTTCTAACATTTAAAGCTGCATTTGTTAGCTGGTGGGCAAAACAAAATAGATTCACATTTCTGGACGTTAATTTTCATGTTCCAGTCAGAGGCATACTTTTCAACTACATTGTAAATTCCTTGCAAATTTGTATTAATTTTTTTCAATTCTGTTATCAGAATTACATATTATCGTCCGCAAAACCTATTACTCGTATATTTTCAATGCTATTTAAAAGTTCATGTATGTATAAATTAAATAAAATAGGAGCGTTAACTGTTCCTTGCTGAAGACCATTTTTCATTGTGAACGTTATGGAACTTATTTTGTTCTTATTGCATACAACAAATTTCTTATCATTCACCGTTTCATGTAAGAGAAAAACCAAATGAATAGGGAAATTGTAGCTCAGCAATTTGTATATCAAGGCGAGTAACCAAATATTGTCGAAAGCTTTTTCAAAATCTATAAGGCATACACCAGTGCAAAATTGTTTATTAAAGTTCCAGTTTATATTAGAAACTAGTAAATTAATTGCATGAACAGTTGAATGCTAAAATTTAAAGCCAAATTGTTTATCAAATATCAGCTTTTCTTTCACACAGATCTTAGTTATGACATTATTGGTGCATATTTCAAAAATTTTGCTTATATTTGGTAACAAGCTAATTGCCCTAAAATTTCTAAGATCACTCGTATCTTTCCCCATTTCCACGATGTTAGAAAATAAGCATTATTTAGCATATTATTAAATATGGTCAAATATTCGAAAATTAAAATGGTAGGGATGTTTTTCAAAATTTATTAGGTATTTGTCTTAAATCATTTAAACCATGATTTGAGGTATTTATTTTCAAAGTGGCATAAGTCGTTTTATTTTCTAAACCAAACTAGTCAAATGTTTGCTTTTTAACATATTTAGAAATGTTAATGTAAGAGATTTCAAAAAGTTTTCTTTTTGTTGTTGTTGATGATTGCATTTTTTTAAACAAAGCGTTTTTATATGAATTATGTCACGTTTAAACTAAATTAAATTTTTTTGTTATGCCGTTGACTAATAAATATGTTCACGAACAAAACCTCAATAGTTCTTAACCTTTTGCATTTTTTTAATAAAGAGATATCGCTAAATTGTAATAAAAATTGCCATTAACATAATTTTTTTGTAAAAGTTACTTATGACGCTTTCGAAAAAAATATCTCATTTAAAAATAAACAAACGATGAGACAATTGATAATTTTAGAATCATAACCAGTGCTGCCACAACCAAAAAATGTTTAGAACCAAAATTTGCTTTAAAAGTTACCAAATGAGAAAAAAATAACCAAAATTCAATATGTAGTATTTTTATTAAATAACATTTAAAATGGATACATTATTATAATGTAACTTATTTGATTTAAATTCAGTTAATAATAATAACAAAAATAAAATTCTTTTACCTTTACATATGTATGTATGTATGTAATAAGTAACGATTGTACACGTATGTTCAAAATAATAAAAGTTTGTTTAAAACAAAGTAAGCAAAACTTGCAGTTCACAGTATAATAGTTTGAGACCATAGATTTACTTATTAAAAGTTCATTGCATTTTGAAGTGAAATTTCACATTTAGCAAAATTAAAAGCTGTTGACAGTGTTGTAAAAGAAAAGAATTATAAGCAAGTGAGTAGCAATAAAGGCGAATTCATAAAAGGTGGCTGCACTAGCGATTTAAGTCACAGCTGTTTTATTTTCAGTTGTCTTGGTAGCAATTCGAAAAATTGAAGAATATAAAAGCTTAAAAAGTATAACATAATATTATTTTGGAGAAAAAATAACCAAAATAAGAAAAATATTCACATCTCCACATCAAAGAAAAAAATAACCACTTTTGGTTAGAAATAACCAAAAACGGCAGCCCTGATCATAACACAGTATTTGACGTTTAACAAGTTTTTATATCAATATCAAAAACAATTATTGTAAAATCAAAACAAATTTAAATTGAAATAGAAACATTTTCATTTTGAAAACCATCAATGTTCATGTATCTGTTTAATTTAGTCGTATTTACTTCCGAATGACTAAACCGAATAGAAGTTCGAAATAAAATTATTTTCCATACTAAACACTTACATGAGCTGTTGTCAATCATTCACATGTAAAAGTTGTTGTTTTCTTCTATTTTTCCACTTCACTATTGCAAAACAAAAACAGTTGAAATAATAAAGAAACAATTTTAACATTAATCTTAAAATTATGCGCTAGATTATCATAATACAACATTTGACACTTGGCAAATTACATGACAACAACAAAAACAACAACAAATAGCATAAATTGAAATGAACTGTTTTTGTGGTAATTTGGTCTGTTGTTTTTTTATTTTTATTTTACTTTGGCTTGCAATTTTACAACGAAAAAGTAATGGGAATATTTTACGCTGAGAAAGGAAACATATGTCTCCTGCAACTGAATATGGCAACATTGTGGTTATAAATGACAATTATTTTATTGATATTAAAAGACTAAAACCAAAACACAAAATTATTGTTAAATGTGAGTAAGAGAGAGAAAAAGAGAGGGAGAGAGTGAGATAAATGGATAGAAAAATCTTCACACAAGTTTTAAAAAGAGCATCTGAGGATATAGAGGAATCATCACTGCAGAGACAGTAGACCAGGTCATAATAGAAAATATAGTAAAATTAAGGGGTGGCAAAAAAAAAGGATTTTTATTGTGTTCGTTGTTTACTCCGCATACTAAACTATTAGATTTTTAATGTTGTTGTAATCTTGTCCATAGACAAGGCTGGGTAGAAGCATGAAAAAGAAAAAAGAAGACTTTGTGTTTTTGTTGGTGTTCTTTTGTTCGTTGCTGGCATAAACTAAAGTGGCTTGTAGCAGCATCTGTAAAGTGTTTGAAAACACCTAATCATACGCTGGATTAAGCACAATCATCGAGTAAAATTACAATTTACAATGTGTATGGTGAAGAAAAATGAAAATAAATACTCGTAAAAGAACCAAAACTAAATTGTGTGGATGGAGTAGCGGTAGTGTTTGTGAGTAAGCAAATGGTTAAAAGGGAGTTTTTATTTTGTATGGATGAGGAAGGAGTCGTGTGTTTATTTATGCTTGTTATAAATAATCGTTTGTGTATACTGTTATTGCTGCTGTTGTTATTGTTGTTGCTGCCACAAAAAGGGTTAATTAAAATGTAATTTAGTACAAAAGCAAAGTAAATTGTAGAGCAAATCAAATAGAAAAGAAGTTCATTTAATTTAAATACAACAGAAAAGAAAACTGTCTAATAGAAATTGATTAAGTTTAACAAATTTTGATTGATTGCTACAATTGCAAGTGGAAGAACAAATATTGAAACATAATGGAAGAAAGGATTAAATAGTTTGCAGCAACAGAATAGAAGTCTCTACATGCTACATACATCTATGCATACTTATGTATGTATGCAGATCAAATTTTAAGTGATTATCGTGAAAGAATATCAAGTTGTCAATAACAACAACAACAATACTAAAGATATGATATAAATTTTCTGGCACACAATTTGCTTCCATTTCCATAAGCACACACGTACATAAATATTGAAATATATATGGACTTATAAATAATATTTGTATTGAATTTCAATAAAAGTCAAATTGACTAAATTATATGCAGCAGTATTTGGGAAAACTTGATTATTCGTAAAAACACATAAAACCGAAAATAAAATGAATTGTAATAAAAATAAATTAAAAGAAAAATAAACGAACAAAAACAAATAAATTCAAATGAGCAGGTGGATGATAAATCAACAAAAGAAACATCAACCAAAAAAAAAAAAAATTAAGGAATAAAGTGTCTTTGACACGCCATCTAAGTGGGTTCATGTGCCACATATAGAGCAAATAACTTAAAACTTGGAATCTATTTAGCATGTGTGTTTGCTAACACATTCATCCGTACATACATACATACACACATACATACATTTGTATGTGTGCATATGATTATATTTAATTTGCACAAACCTACACATTTATATAGAAAATAAAAAATCATTTTTATTAAAATTTTATTTACTAAACAAATATCAGGCAGACTTGGAGAAATAAACAAATAAATTAAATATCTGCTTTTACTAATTCGAATGTATTTATTGAATTTCAAACTACAATAGTAAAGTTTAACTTGATTCGTCTATTTTTATTTTCATTTCATTACATTCATATCCTTTTGGCCTTATTGACACACATAAATTAGTCAATATTTTCAATAAATATTTCAATAAATACTTTTATGTTTGAAATAACAAGAAACAACCAAAAACCAAAAACGCTTAATCAAGTGAACATATCAACAAACAAGGGATTAAAATATAAGTTCCACCTTTTGTTTCACTTATTTTCATCATTCATTATTGTTTGTCAGTAGAATTTTATTTAATCGGAACTTTATGAAAAAATTTGATTCGTAAAATTGGCAAATTATTTATTTATTTATTTTAAAATACCACATTTTGGTCAAGTCAAAAAAGATGGTAGCTTCCAATACGCCTAGATTTCTCGTTATGATTTTTGTATTTTGAAAACCTGCGATATATTATGGTGATCTGGCTTGAGCAACCATTGCTTTTTCGCATTTTATGTTAAAATGTACTATCTACGTATTATAAAGTAATATTAATAATTGTTCTAATCATTATCTCTTAGGTTTAGTAGCAAATATCAAAGTTTAAAATGCAAACGATCTCTTCAAATTGGTTTAGTCACGATTATGAATTTCGCGACGATAAAACTGTCACGCGATTGTTCTTTAATGAAAAAACAACTTTGACTATTTGTGCGTTAAATAAGTGTTAAAATTTCACTAAACGAACTATAATTGTTTGTTTGTTTTGTTAAATATTTTGACATTTTTGGTTTGATAACTTAATTGAAATTTGCGTGATTTAAATTTCGTTCATAATTAATAATTATTTATTCCTGAAGACTTAGTTAAACCTCTTCGTACAAGGAGCGTGAAAAGTTTTGACAAAATGTGTCATTAATATAAAACTATAAGGGAAACTAATTAATCAGCGTTTAACAATAATTTTTAAATATCTACTTCCGTCTATACTTTTTAGCAAGCGGAAAATGAAGAGATTAAACGACACTGAAATTCATATTTACGTGTGAAGAAAAACATTTTCTACTTATAATGGGGAAAATTAATAATAAAAAAGTAAAGTAAAAAAAGTCGCAAATTCAAACAAGATTTTAACACACACATACACTTATACACCCGTATCTAAAAACATAAAGCAATATTTTACTAAAAGTTCTGAAATAAATTGGTGTTTTTTACAGTATCTAACAAAATTTGCTGCAACTGTTTTTTTTTATATAAACCCATTTACTCACTTTGGAAAAAGAAGAAGGTAAATTTAGAAATATAAAAGCTAAAATTTTTACAAATCAAAAATTTTTCATTAAAATAGTGAAGAAGATCCGAGACGTTGATATAAGCTCTTGTAGACATTTTAAATTCGCCTACACCTATAGAACAAGATAGGGCCTTCTAAAATTCGTTGAAGAATATTTGTGACTTATTAAGATGTTGCTACACAGATTTGCTTAAGTTGTCATGGCAACCATGGGCTTATTTGAATTAGTCCTCTTTATTGCAGCTAAATGGTTGAAGCAATTGCTTTAATTACAATACGATTCTTGGAATATTAAAAGTTTTCGTAAGACTTCGTCTGAGTGTTATTCCTAATTCTCTTAAAATTTAAATTCAGCTAATTATTCTAGAGTTCTGAAGACAGTGTTAAAAATATTCCATTTACAAAATTAAAAAGTGCTGACATTTTAAAAATGGGTGCTTTCTTAACTGTATCTCAATTTTGTCACGAAATGACTCAAAGGGTCCACCATCTTTTTTTCTTTTTTCCAACTAGTACTTATTTCGTGAATGGTAACACTTAGCTCATGTCTGATTTGACAGATAACTAGTTTTATTCTTCCGCTGAACGGTTGAACAACGCTGGAAAATATTGCGATATTACTTTGAAAATCATGGTAATGTTGCAGAATGTGTGCAAAAATTGCGTACGGATTTTGGAAGAAGAGAAGTACCGTCAGCTCCGTATGTTCGTTATCTTGTGAAAAAAGTGAAAGAAACTGGCATCCTCATCGATAAACCGAAGCGTGAAAAGCTAATAACAGTGCATACAGCCGAGAATACTGCTGCTGTGGCAGAAAGTGTACGTGAAGCGCCATCATTTCGGAGACATCGTTGAGACGAATTTTGCATAAAGACCTTGATATGACGCCGTACAAAGTGCAATTGGTTCAGGAGTTGAAGTCAAATGACCAACGGACCCTTTATTTTTACGAAAAAAAAGTATTCTATATTAGAACCAAGATACTAAATGACCTCCTCACAATATTTTGTTCAAATCCATACAGTAGTTTTTATATGATACGAACACAGACAGACAGATAGACAGACAGACAAAAATTCCAAAAATAGGCATTTGGTTTCTTGTACAGAAATGATCCCCTTACAGTTTTATTATACGTATAGAAAAATTTGTGGCCGCAGAACTCCACTCAGTACGTTAATGTAAATTCAAAGTAAACTGTATGATCACTACAGCAGGTAGGTAAACTTCGGCTTTTGAAAAATAACATCTACTTGCGAGAGAAGTGAACTGAAATTACAACCTTAATGCTTTTTGCCTTTGGCAACAAAAAATCAAGTTGAGTGCAGCAATTATAACGTCAAAAAACGAAAATCTTATATTCACTAAATAAATTATGGTAACTTAATTTGCAGAATTATGTCTACCAATAGATTTGGACTTTTTATCGCCAGATCTTGGTGATATCTTCGATGTCGATTGTTGTAAAGATTAGGCCAATAACTTTAGCCTACGGAATCAAGAAATTTAATTAAACAAAGTATCAAATTATAATTTTCCATCGTTAAGTTCTCGTTGAGTTTTAAAGTTTTAAGTGGCAGATGCACATATTTTAAAAAACTTTAACAGTTCGTACATATTACGTAACTCCTCTTTGAAATTAAACACATTTAATTCGATTGCTTTGTTACAGAATAGCGTGGTCTGGTAGAGTAAACAGGCCTTATCCTCTGTCAGATTCAGAATAACAAAAATCTAGTAAAAAGTTTGAAAGGAAACTTGTAAAAAGCAGTTGTCGGTTTTGTCACTCACTTTAAAAACAAGTTTACAATGGGGCGTGTCGTTTTGCACACTAAATACAAATTGTTTCTGTCTTATCCACAAACACAATGCGATACATTTCAATCAAGAAGATTCATTTATAGTTTAATTTTTTATATTATTAAAATTTAACCGCCAACTTTTTCTTATTTCATCAGGTTTTTAAAATCTCATGTTTTCTACTTTTCAAATTCCCAAAAATCCATTCACTAAGATATTCAACTACGTGACAAAATTACTAAACTTTCAATTACTTGTCCAAATGACCAATCTATTACGATCCTTCGTTCTCCGCCTCATAAACTTTTGAAATTTTGTTTGTTATTAAATATTTGAACTCAAAATAACACCTCTAGAGATTAATTGGACAAGACAATATTTGAGCGGTAGCAATATGTTTTAAAATAGATTGTCATTCCTCTAGAGTATATTTTAATATGGGTTTATTTTATAAAATTAATTGTTTGGTAAACGATAAAATATCCATCAAATGAAATTGGCTGTTGTTGAATAAGCAACGGAGTGGAGTGCATTAGATAATTTTCGTTAATTTTGTTAAGTGCAAATAACAATTTGACTAAATATTATTCCACAACATTAAAATATGAAAACACTAATAAGTTTATATTTTACCAATATTTTAGTTGAATGGGAGAAGAAGAAGTAAATTAAGAAGCTTGCGGTTTCCTATTTTCGAACTTTAAGAGGATTTTGGCGAAATTTAAAAAAAATATTGCTGATTGTTCGTTTCTTATAATTATTTTTAGGGTTTAGTTTAATCTTCTACTTAAATGACAATATTAAATATATTTTATAAAAAGATCCTTCAAATATCAACAGTTTTTAAAAAAATGTAAAACAATCAGCGAAATAAAACATTGAAACTCAACATCACTTCTGTTGAAGCGGTGGAGGTGGTGGTTTATTTTTAACACGTTGTCTTTCCCAAATGTCATACATTGTCATTAATATGATTTGTAATATTTTTCTTTTATGATTCAATTTAAACGCTTTAATGTTTCATAATGAGTTGCACATCTGTTCACTAAACAATCTGCAGACAACACAGGAGACCAAGCACTCACTGCCTTAGTGTTACTTGCTGTAAGTTCTTGTTCTTGCTATTTTTTTTTGTGTGGCCTGATGAAATTATTAACGATTATAAAACATCAATAATAGGGAGGTACATAATATAATTCAAAAACTGTTACTTAAATGATTTTTGTTACTTTAAAATTAGTGTCACCTTAATGACGAAATTTTACATTCACTTGAAATGTTATGAAGTGTGCCATAAGTCAAAAAAGAAAACAACAACAACAACAACAACAAAAAAACAACTTTTGTTTGGCAACAAATAAAACTTAACTTTATTTTCTGTATTTTTTTTACGTTAACGTAAATTACATTATTATAATAATATGAATATGATTTGTTTTGTTTATTTTCTACTTGTATTCGTTGAAGGGAAAGCTGAATTTGATGAACGAAAAAAAATTATACTTTTAATGTCAGATGTCAAGTGGTTTACAAGCATTTTCAGTCAATAAATTACAAAAGGGGTGTAAAAATTCTTTCTATCGGTCTTTCTGAGCATTTGTGAATGGATGAATGTGTAGACAAACAAATTAATGTTTAAATGAGTGCGAAATTGTTTCTTAATGGTAGAGGCAAAATCAAAAGGTTTTTTTCGGTAATAAAATTATGTAATTTGAAACAAATTGATAATGGGAAAAAGATTTTTTAACAAAGTTATCTGAGCCAAATTATATTTTTCTTTAAACGAGTGATTAGAAAAGTTTTCAGATTATTTTAGCTCCATATGTCATTTGTTGCAACAGTAATTTTTAAAGTAAAAATAACAAATTATTTATGTTTTTGTGTTTGTTGTTTGAGTACATTCTTATAAATTTATGTAGATATTGAGCCAAAGATATTTTCCAAAAACTTTTCAATTGAGAATTTTTAAGAATAATTTCGTTAACAAGCTTTAATTTTGATTAGACATTAATTAATTTTTGATTGTTTCCTTTTATGAGCAGATGTTTAAACATATCAAACAAGAACCATAAATGTGTATTTGAAATAATTTATTAAGTTTTTGTTTAAATTTATTATTCACCCTCAATTACTTTCTCTTCACTTAAACTTTGTTAAGCAATTATTGTTTTATATTAAATAAAACAAAACAAAATAAAACACAAGCGCAAACACAAACACAAACCACATAAATTATTGCATAATTACCCTGACAACCTTTCAACAAAAAAATTATACCACAAAAGAGAGAAAAAAGGAACCAAATCCTCATACCTCTTGTTACCGTTTTATATTCACTTTTAGTTACTTGTTTTTGTTCCGTTTCTTTGGCTCAAGTGTTTTGGCATTTTTTTGTTGTTGTCGTACACTGCGCACTGTAATTATGGCCACCACCGTAACTCATATGATTTATAAAGTTAAACTTATTAAATTGAAATATTTCTAACAAAAATTATTTATTCACTCATAATGTTTTCAAATTGATCTAGCGATCTTAAGATTTTGTATTTTATTTTCTGTCTACTTATTTTATCCTTAATATTTTTAAGCACACACCGCTTATCAGTCTTTATGCGTAAAAAGCGTTAAACTTTTTAAGAACAAATTCTTTATTTATATAATTTAAAATTGGAAACTCAGCTCTATTATATAAATTGATTTGGGGCACTGTGACGTTAGGGATTTTATTTTTGGTCATTAACAAGTTAATTAAAAAACGAAATTGCTTGCATTTAAAAACGGCAGTCAGACACGTTTATAAATATATTTTATACATCTTTAATAAGACGAAAAACTCAATGAAGTCATAATTATGATGCACAGTGTACATACATATTTTTTTTAAATAAATCCCTTCAGCAAATATTGTGAGTGAATTTAAAGAGAAGGAGGCTAATAATGTGTTAATTGTTCTACACCCTCTGAATTATAAAAACAGTGAGGTGAACCCACAGCGATATGTGTGAGGGATATTTATTAGCTTTAAATACACTATATTTTTAAAAAAAGTGAAATTATAATAAATAAATATATTATAATATTAAAACATGAGTCAATATTAAGAAAATAGAATTAAGCACAAACTCTCTAAAAATTGTAGATTTAGACTCTTCAAAAATATATTGTACAATAGATGCTGCTAATGCCGTAGTACCCGCGAAAGTCTTAACCTTTAAGTTTAACTCCACATTAATTAGAGGATCATAAAATCTGAATGTTAGAATAAAATAAAAAAAATTCTTGTATTTATTTAGAAGAATTTTTATTGACCCTGTACTTGTAAAATTATACTTCTTGAAAACCAATACCGTTGTCGGCATTTAAACTAATTAAAATATTTCCTTTTATTTTGGCTTTTGTCTGAAAGGTAATTCATATAAAAAAGCATCATCCACAAGAAAAACAGACAATCAAACAGGATGTCAAAATACATGAACAATAAAATCAGTCATTTATGAACTAAAAATTCGAAACGTACTCGTGTATATGTACATCTTACAAAGGCGGAACTAAAAATTAACCTTCAAAACTTTAAAATAACAGAAAATGTTTGTGAAATAAATTTGCAAAAATACAACATGTCATAATTTCTGTCAGATTTATTAAGTTCCATTGTTTGAAGAAATTAAACAAGAATTAAAATAAAATATCCTGACTACTTACATATGTATGTATGTGTATGTGAGCAAGACATGAAGAATATCAGTTTTCGCTTTTTTTACCAGAAAAATAATGAAGCATACATACATATGTACAAATATGAGTTTGCATGTATGTGTGTAACCATATTCATATGAATAAAGCACCAAAACTAACGACTTTTACTTCAGATCAGTTGCAATTATTTGGAGTGCAAGAGCCGTAATTGATTTAAATATTTAGCGTATTCATTTAATTATCACCGCGGGACTCCAATTCATTACTCCCTTTTTGTTTATTATTATTATTATTATTATTATTATTATTATTAAATGTTTCCATTCATTTATTTTTTCAATTAATTTAGCTTTACGAATTCAAGATTGCTTTTCGCTTACAATAAAAAAAGCATTAAATTTTAGGCGCCGTATCGCCAAATAAATGGCACAAAGCCTTCCCTTATATAGAAGCCTTTGATGTCGACAATATTCTTATTTTATAATGGACTTCAATGAACAAAACAATTTTTTTTTATTCAGGTTACCCAAATGCGTAAAACAAAACTTTATTTTACACATAAAACACAATTTTTAATGCTGCAAAGAAATAATCAGATGATTCATAACAAACGGCATTTAATAAATTAGTTTAAGAAATGTTGTAAACACAAAACACTTTCCTAATTATATGACAATGCATACTTAATGCTAATGAAATCATTGCCATTAGTGAATCTAATGGCAATGCCAGAAAAATCATTAGCATTATTTATCATTCAATGCTAATGAAATTGGCAATTAATTAGTCCATCTATTTTGTCACTCCCATGTATGTTGTCCAGCAGCCAATATATCCACAGAGAGCGGCAGTTTAGTGTGAATTTGAGTGTGGTTGAATCGCAATTTAAGTCAACGGTCAGACCCTTGTTTATAGAATTTCTATGGCTTAAATGAAAGATATGAACTTTGATAATCTTTCAGCAGAATAGCGCTGCCTGTCAGAAAGATCATCAAACAATCGATCTTTTTGTACAAACCGAAACAAACTTAGAATACGTCCGAACTAACACCACACAAGTTGGGATCCAAAAGTACATTACAAGACAAAGCCAAATATGTTCAAAACACTTTCAGTATCAAAATTAGCTACATCTTTACACGCAGGAATTTTTAAAAAAGCTACGCAACGAGTTGAAATTGATTTTGGCTTAAGGTTGGCAGAATTTCTTCTCTGAATTTTCTGAATCGCTAAATCCTTCATCAGCATTCTTCACATCTATCGAGAAATCTTATGATAGAAATCTTTTATTTTCCGCATATTTCAAGTCTACTTGTATCCATTAGCTCAGGCCAAATTATAACCAAATTTAAATCGTTCTTCTTTTAAAATCCAACCCTAAACCCGTAAAAAACCCACTTGTGATAAATAGTTTTAAACTTATTACGCAGTCGAAACATAAGAAACAAACTCCATCTTCCAATATGTTTTGGAAGGCTTTTTTCTTCGCTTTTTTTCATGTACATTACGCAGGAAGACACTCTCTTGTATAAGAGTTAATAAATAATAACCGAAAGTTTAAAAACCGCGGCAGCTCACATTAGTAAAGTCATATTTAGTCGCACTTTAGTCTTATTTCTTCTTGAGAGTTCGACTCTGAAACACATTTGATGCTGTAGGTTCTAGTTATGGGGTACTGTTTTCGTTTCAAACTCAGAAAAAAAATAAATACGTGAAATTAAGATTATGCGAATGACGACAGTACTCGCGTTATACTCATAATGAGTTTTCTCCCAATGATTTAAAACTCAAATTGGTTAAGGAAAGTACAAATGTTTTTGTATAGGGCTGTCTAAAATATATTCAGTGTAGTTTTTTAAACTTGGAATATGAATTCTTCTTGTCATAAAGATACAAAATAAATAGTTTAAAAAATAAATCAAATTTAAACGTACATCGTATTCTCGAAGTAATTTTAATCATTTTTTAATAATTCAGAAACTCGCCTTATTTAAATTAAAAACAAAATGAAATTGTCCCCAGACCCCAGGGGCGTATTAACTATTTGGCTTATTTGTCATAAAGAAAAAATAAATAAAAAGAAAATCAAAACGGTTACTTTTATGTTCATGGATGTTTGATGTCAAAGTATGACTGAATAGAAATAATAAAGAGGAAGAGAGAAAGTATTACAATTAAATTGTTTATTAAATACGAATAAACAACTTTTGTTGCAAACACAACTGTCAATAGAAGCAGCGACAACATCAAACGCCCCTCCTCTCCCATTCGATGGATTTGATGAAAAATAAAACGCCTGCTTTATTATGAAGAAGTTCTATTAAGAGACCTTTGGTTTAACAGCTAATTAAATACATGGTGACACGTGACTTTAGAGTAAATACATTTTAATACACTGCCGTCAAAATTGTGTAGTAGTTTTTGTTATTATTGTTGTTGTTGAGCTGACATTTAAAAAAAAGTGGTTGATAACTTTTTCACAGATTATTTTGACAAAAACTAAAACGTTAAATACATCTTTGTTGTAAGTAAAATGGTTACAAGTACAAATTTTCTATTTTCATTTGTCGCTCGGTCACATGTTCAGTATTACATTACATTATGATTTTTGACGTTGAAATAAAAACCGTTATTACATGCATATGCAAGTGCGGATACGAAGATAAAGTGCTCACAAAAACATTCAGAAATACAATGAAACAAACATCAAACACGTGTTTTATTTACACAGTCATGTGATTAGTTTAGCATTAGTGTCAGTCAACCTTTAAAAATATTATATCAGGAAAATGTACAAACACACAGTTTTTCGTTCATTTGATATAAATTTTTCGAACAAATATCAGACAAAAAACTCTATTAATATTTGCATGTAAATTATGAAATACAAATTAATAATTAGAAAGCTTTTCTTAATAAGACACAGGTACCGTTATAAGTTAGTGGCGTGTCAACTTTTTAAATTTTAAAGGCACAAGTACCTGTAATTTACTTTGTAGAAAAACGCAAGGGCAACTCAAAAATTAGGTCGCTTGAGGATTTTTATAAAAGAATAAATTATCTTTGATACTGGAGTTACTTACATAAGTGAGAAAAATCTAATATTATTACATGACAAAGTCGTGTTTAGAACTGAATTCTTTAAGTAGTTAACATTTTCTTCATATTAATTACTTTGGAAGATTAAGATAATGGTAGCTGAGAGTTTTTTTTTCCTTAACATTGTATGTGTTTTTCGAATGTTTTATATCGTCTGGCAGCAGGGATGTTAGATCTGACGATCTTACGTCATTTTGCCAATTTTTTGGATGAATTAACCAAAATGACGATTGACGATTTTTAAGGTAGAGTTACTTCAGTTTTGACGATTTCGTGAATAAATTTACTCTTAACTTTAATCTAATCTGGCATAATTTTTTACAACACTTTATCTAGCAAATAAAGGTTTTTCTTAAAAAAAAAGATTTGATTTTGATGACTCGATGTTGCAAAACTTAAAATTAATTTCAACTTCGATATTTTTAAATAAAACATGTTAATATTATTCCCTTATTTGAAGAGCTTTCCCAATTTGGTGCCAAAAGATATATATCAAGTCATAGAAAATGAATTAAGAGAACTAAAGTTTGTTGATTTTGATGAAAGGTCCCTAAATATAAACATGTTTTGGAAGAAAGTTAATGTAATAAAGTTACCAAATAATAAACCTGCATTTTCCAATATATGTGAGCTAGTGAATAATTTAATGGCCAAACCCAATTCACCAATTAACGTTCAAAGAATATTTAGCCAAATAAATCTTAACAAATCAAGGATTAGAAATCGGTTAGAAACAAAAATTCTGGAAGGAATTTTGCTATCAAAAGGTTTTTTAAACAATAACTCTTCCGAATGTTACGATGTTAACATTTCCAATAATATTGTAAGAAATCGTAATTCTAATACATATTTATAGAGTTCGTGAAATTCATATGTATGTATGTATGTAAAGGTTATTTTAAGTTTTAATATGTATTACATTTAGATGTATAAGTATTAAAAATTCTATATTTTTTTTGTTTTGTATTATTTTATACTTAATATATATTTATGTTTTAATAAAGCAATTGATCCGTGTTGATAAAGAAACGACGTTTTTATATGATGATTTCTTGACGGTTTTTGCAAAACTTATGACGATTTTTTTTTTCAAATTTTGACGATAATTCGAAAAAAAAAATCTAACATCTCTGTCTGGCAGTTAAGCGAACTGATGTTAGTTTTCATATCAAGCTGCGTACGAAATACTTGAGGAAATACAAATAGCGACATCTATTGTAGACGCCACTTTATATTTTTCCACTCCTCTACTGTTTCGTTTTTAATTAATAGATTTCTATTAATTAATTAGTATTTGAAAATAAATTATTTTGATTTGAAGTTTTGGTTAAGAAGCCTTTTTTCAAAATGAATTTTTTAACATCAGACCTCAGACATCAGCTTATAGCGCATAATATCTGAACCTGCAAAAACCTCCATGCTGGCACTTTTTAAAAATCTTAATATTGCATATTTTTATAGTTTTGCTTCATGACTTTTACAAAAGTTTAACTGGTTATTTTTTCAACGCATAACTTTGACATGAATTAAAAAATGTAGTGAATACCAATCAATGCATATTTTCCTTAATAGAACTTTATACGTACGTTTTTTTAACATTCATTTGCTGTTATGTTTTTTACATTTGTTATCGGCATTTAATTTAATTATATTTGATCCCTTATCTATTGTTATCTGTTTATTGTTTCCTAGAAAGTGTCTCGATTAATTAAAACGCAAAACGAAATCATTGTGTGCGCTTTCATATACCGGCAACTTCGCAAGGCTTTCAAGTTTCAGCGGCTTCAACTGAGTATTGTCTAAGTAAAACCGGCTTCAAAAAAAATACCATAAAAGCATCCAATTACTTATTGTTGGCATAACTAATTCAAGTAAACGTACGTTGAAGTAAAAATAAAAAATATATATTTTTTTCAATATAAAAGAATCCACCTTCCTTTCAATTAAAGAGTTTAAATGGGATTATTCACCAAGTGTAGGCCAAATCAACTTTTATTTAATAAAATGAATTTGTCTGTCAGTTAGTAATTACTTAAGGAGTGCAACTGATAAAATATTAAAAACCATCAACACTATTGCAAATTTAAACCTGCAAATGATAGAAAAAATACACTGTGTGAAAAATATAAATTTAAAATACATCTTTTCTACCAAAATACAAATTGTTTATTATAATAACTATTCAAATAACATTTTTATCTACTGTTTAACTAAAAGTTGTAAATAAAAAATGTTTAAAGCATAAACTGGGATATTCACGTGAAAATAGTGCACCTTTAAGAGGCAATAACAAAAATAATGTTTAATAGTGTCGAAAAATATTAGTCATGACTTAACTTGGAAAATCGAACTGAAAATATTTTTAATGGTCCTGAAAGCATAAAAAAACGACAATCGAATTCCCTATTTACTTTTTTGTAATAATCGATTTGTTTAGACAATTCTTCTAGAATGACAAAAAAAGTACAGCTAAATTTAACGGAGTTCATTGCAATATTAAAGCCTATAATTGGTTAAATTGTAAATATTCATATTTGTCCAAAACGTCAGTTAAGGGTAGTTAAATCATAAATAGTCCATAATCGGAACTAGTCAATGAGCATTTCACATGGTTCAGTTATTTTAGGTTCGCACAAACATCTGAAATATTCAACAGCTACTGTTATTTTGGGTGCCGCGAAAATCCGAAAAAATACAAAAAAAGTTTCTCTTCAGTAGTTTTTGCTCTGAGATCCTGATGGTGTTTTGCTTAATATGCAAATGCATTTAGTTTAACCAGATGGATCCGCCTATAAAAAATCAAAATATTTGATAAGTTTTACTTCAAGATTTTATGGAATGTAATTGGAATGATATCGAAAAACACTAAATGGAGAACACTATTCATAATTATTGAGCCAACAAAGCGCTTTACTTGTAAGAAAAGATATTGAATCTCAGTTCACACAGGTACTGTTTCGGTGGAATAAATATTCCATCTCAGTTCCGAATTGGCGTCACATACACATTAAACAGCAGATTAAACTATCAGTTTTAGTATCACATTTTTTTTTTTTTTACGTTTTCGTTTAATTCCTCTTTGCATTAAATTACTTGAACAAGTTCAATTTATAAAATCCAGAAACTAAAGGTAATTGACTTGTAAATTAATATTTTTATTCGATTAAGTTCTTTATTATTAATTCATTAATATTTCACAACAAAAGTGTCGCTTATTGTTCTTTGGCAAAGCTTATCTCTATGCGCATTTCACTTCAAGTTTAAATATCTAAAAATGTTTATTAAAAAACAAATCAAGATTTTCTAAGAATCATTCTTTAGTTAAGCTTAAGTTCCTTTATTGAACTCCACTAATTTTCAAACTAAATACCGCAAAAATGAAATGCGTTTTCCGATCGCTAAAACATTTTTTAGTTAGTTGCAAATTGTACGCTTTGCTATTAAAACAGCTGCTCAGAAGAAATAGGATTCGAGCAATTTATATTTATTCCTGAAGCATTCATTCCTTTAGAACGAATAGTTCTCTTTCACACACTATCGAGTTCCATAATTTACACCCGTGATTATTATTTTGTGTGCGTTCAAGGATTTTTTATCAGGAGAATAACATTTCCCAATATCAATATATATATATTTTTTTACAAAAATATATATTTTTTTATTGTGTTTTTATGTATTATTTATCGGATATATCGGCCGAAAAGTTACTGTCCTAATGTTCAAACGTATGCATGTATGTATATATGTACATGCTCTTCTTCCAAATTTTTACACACATACAGCTTTTGTGCTCAAGTTAAAAGTCAATTTTCCAATTTGCAAACTGTCAGAAACATACACAAAAGTAATTTAGTGCCAACTTTTTTCTTCAACTTTAATTTTAATCAGAACGTATTATTCCGGATGTGGTGGTACGAGTATGAAAGCAGAGAGAGTGCGTACTGTTAACTTTTGGTTTTCGGAGTGCTGTTTGTTGTTGCTCTTATTTTATATTCTTTTATTTGAGTGGACTGACTTGACTACACATTTCAAACAAGATGGAACGACTGCGAAGAATGAACTCACCATTGGATACATACGCAATTGCCTAAAACTGTTTGTCGAGAGAAAACGTTAACGTGAGTTTGAGTGATACTGCTTGTGCTTTCACGTCGTTTGCTGTTCGAAAGCAGATGGATGAACTTGTAAATGTGGGTGTGCGTGAGTGTTTGCTACCAGTTGAAATGAAAGATGTTGAACACAGCAAAGTTTTCCAATAAAATTTTTATCATGATGATGTTTTCTGGTTAAACTCAATGTCAACCATGGTGTTTCAAACTCCTGCTTGGAGACAAAATTCCCTTATTCTCTTGCAAGCATTTAGCTGTAGATTTTATCTGTGTTTGGATGGGGCGAAATAAAAAAAAAATTATGAAAGAGATTAAACATGAAAAGTGGTTGATGCCACATTTACCGAGGTAATGATTTTGCTTTTTGTGTAAGTTTGTGAGGGGTGTGGTGGGGGGTAATGATATCAAATAAACAAAATGGGGGAAATAGATTGAACGTAAATTAAATAAAAGAAAAGAAAAAGAAACATTCATATTAAACTGCAAGCAGAGTAAGGTTTGTATCAGCTTTTATACGTGATGCGTTACAACTCTAATCAAAATTAAAAGCTTTTTCATGAAGCTTTTTAGCCTTAAATGGGTGGCAATTAAAAACAAAACAAGTTGGGGTAAATGGGCGTTTTTTCCTTTTTTTATTCGTTTAATAAAGTTTGTTGTATAAACATTGTGTGAGTGTTGTTTGCAAGTTTTTATTTGAGTTTTTATGATGTTTATTTTCATTATGGCGCGCCATGAATGGAAATTACAAAATTGATTTTTGATGATTTAATTAAAATGAAGAAGCTGCCAGCCTTCTTGTTACTCACATCAACAACCATCCTAAAATTTAATTAAAACCAGAATTGAGAATATAAATGGAGGACTGAAAAGATTGCAAAGTACAGTAAAAGGTTCCCAATGGGATCCCTTATGTAGAAAAATGAAAGAAAAAATAAAAATAGTTACTGAATGTTTGCTGTGTTTTTGTATAGAACTTTTTTGAGTTGTTATTGTCTTTTGTCTTATTGATTCAATGGAGTTCTCATTTAATCAATTTGGCTTTTGATATGAGACTTTCTGTTTTTCTGTACAAAATTTGCGTAAAATCCACTGATGAGCTATTTGAGCAGTAGTGAAATGGCCATATGGATATGCTTTCCCCGCAGTAATACATTTCATTTTGTAGTTTAGTTTAAAATAATAAATATTTCATGAGAATATCATGAAATATTTATATTTGAAGGAATCAAGCACGAATAAAGTAAATTAATTACGATTTAAAAACTTTAAAATATTTAATAATTTAAAATTAATATTAACCGCTATAGTATATAGATTAGGCTAAAATCGTATTGCATTCATGCATCAATAATTGGAAATGGAAAACCTTTATGAGCATATTTTTAATTTAATTTTTTTTCAATGTTCTTACAAATATTTTAGTTTTTAATAAATAGCAACTATGAATGGTTGCTAAATGATGTTTTTTTCTTTAACTTAATTAAATCTTTCTAATCGATTTAACAAAACCTTAATATTTTAAAATAAAATTTTAGCTTATATATATCACTATTGGCATAACTAACAGGAAGTTAACCTAACGTAACCAAAGGATACAATTTCCTATCCCATACTTAACACATTGTTGACCGGTCACGAATTCACTCGTGTTTTTATTGCCGAACGTTGCTGACCAGCCACGACTAAGCTCGTGGTGCGCTTTTTTCGCATCGCTGTTGTTTTCTCTGTTGGCGACCATACAAAGCAATTCTTAGTCAATATAAAATATTTAATAAACAAATTTTAAAAAACGATGACGGAACGCAATGAATTATACGCGGATTCTTTATCTGATTGTCCGAGTGATTGTGAATCAAATTGTGGTAACTGTGAAAATGATACCGTATCAGAAGATAGCGATTCTGATATTAGGCCACCAAATTATCGAAAAAGAAATATAATAGCATCAGATAGTGACGACGATTTGGAAGAATTATTTAATTATTAATTATACACGCAGGTGATTGTTATACTGCTTATCATACGAAAAAGAAATATTAAAAGTTTAATAAAGTTATTAAAGTTTATTTTTATTGTTTTGCTTTCACATCCAATTACGAAATAATAGCCGGTGACATGAGATGAATTTTCAGTAAAATTGCCGGTCAACAATGTGTTAAGATACTAAATTACACCTATTACAGCAACTGGTATAGAACCAGCCTAAATATCTTCGGGAATACATAGGAAAAGTAAAATATATTAAGATGCTAGTCCAACAAAATATGAAACTATTTAATACAAATTACTACGAAACTAAATAATTTTGACACCGTTTCAGAAGCTGCAAAATAACACATTTGCTTAATCTTACTGCTTTTTCTGTCTATTTCTATTGCAAGCACTTGAGTACTTCAAAATTTTTAAAACTAGAAACGAATAAAATGAAAGTAAATCCCTTTTACCACGTTTTTTATAAAAAAAAAGATCTTATCTCCAAAGTAACGTCGGTTTGAGTGTTGATGCAGCTGACACGTAAAGTAATTTGTTGCCTCTTATGTGCTTGAAACTCGACATGTGCTGTGTAACGGTTAGACTCTGCAAATTTTAAAAAGTAATATGTCAACCAGTTTAATAACTTACGAATGATGACAAATAAACCATACCATACCATACCGCAACATGAATATTTTTACTAACATTATATGTATGTAACTTTAGAGACTTCCTGCAAATTAGAGTTGCTTAACTACATTCATATGATCATACTTGGGCATACTGCAGTATATTTTGAATGCATTATGTATAGCAGTAACCAGTAAAAGTTTACTGGTTACTGAAAAAATTGCAGTAACCAAAAAATTTTACTAGGTACTGTAATTTTTTTAGTAACCATGGACTTGATATGAATACCAATAATTAATGCAGTTTATAAACAAAATGCAAGCTGTAGGGTGCTTACCTTTGCCGGCCTTTTTGGTTTTTCTTTATCATTTTATGTCACATTAATTTGTACAAAGTGAATTTAATTACTTTTAAACGCGACTGGAAGACAAGTGCACACACTTACACACATAAACGAATACACCAAATAATATTGGCAAACTTCAATTAGACCTTCACAACGCCGCACATACAATTTCATTACCACACTCTCTGTTTATTCGATATGTTTCCGTTAAATTTATTACAATTAGTGATTCTATCAGTCTGGCTATCACACCCTCAATCATTTCAGGTGGATTTTTAATTTTACTTGTTGGTTGCTATCACTGTCTTCTATACCATTTACTGAGTTCAACTGCTTTTCTTTTTTATTTATGTGTCTAATTACAGCCTGTTTAACTTAATTGAATTTTACTTAGGTTGCTCGTTCCATCGTTTTATTTCTCTATTCATTTCACCGTTGTAAAAAAAACTTTGCTGTTTTTATTTCACAGCAAAATTTAATAACGATGAATGAAAGAAAGGAAAGGAAAGTAAACCAATTTGCCGCCGTAATAAATAATAACAAATTATTTATAAGTACGAGTATTTATAGATATTGTATCCAATATTTGATATAAATACATATGTATGTATGTAATTAAGCTCATTATGGATGTGTGAGAAGAGTAGAATACTACGAATAAAGACGCAGTATGTTGCCTTCGACACTTTTCGTACTTCATTTTTCTCTTAACAATTTTAGTTTTTCTTTTACATGCCAATAAAGTCACATGAAAGTAAATGACTGTTATACAAAATAAATATTGTCTTCTGCTTGCCACCGTATTGGTACAAAACGTTATACTTATGTACATATGTATATGTATGTGTGACAAGTAAATGTATTTGTGTTGTTTAAACTTTAATTAATTTTTTCGTTCGTTAAACTAATTGCAGCCTGAGGTGATTATCAGCAAATAAAAAATTTTGATCATAAATCCAGGACATAATTTGTTAAGTGACAAATTCAGACTTATTTTATTACCACAGGTGCTGACAACAAACTTTTCAAAAATAGTACAGTCATTATCTTCTAACAAACCAAAAAAAAAAAAATTTAATATTTGTACCATCTGATGTTTTTTTTTTTTGTTCTACTTTCAGGTTTGGTTTCAAAATCGCAGAGCTAAATGGAGGCGTCAAGAAAAGTCGGAAAGCTTGAGACTGGGACTGACACATTTTACACAACTTCCTCATCGTCTAGGTTGTGGTCCTTCGGGTTTACCAGTTGATCCTTGGTTGTCGCCACCCTTATTGTCAGCTTTACCAGGTAATACAATAGAAAATAATTATTCCAATATGTTAAACTCTATTGCAACGGTTTTTTAGGATTTCTTTCACATCCTCAAACGGTTTACCCCTCATATTTAACACCACCTCTTAGTTTAACACCTTCTAATCTGGCGATGAGCAGTTTAGCCGGAATGGGGCCACACGGACATAGTGTGCATGGAGCTCATGCAACAGGTCATCATCAGCCTCCATCTGGATTATCAATGGGATCTAGTAATCCCCATAGCGGTCATCAACATTTGCAACTAACACACCTGTCACCACATATGACACGCATGTCGCCACAGACAATCGCCACAATGAATCAACAGATTACAGTATCAAATTCAATGTCATCAACATCAACTACATCGTCTAATGTATCAGCAACAAACTCTCCTTTAACTTCGCTACCTCTCCCTTCACTAAGCTCGTCAGTTTCTATTGCACCACAATCACCGCAAAGTCTCACCAACGCCAATGGTGACAATGACTCTCACCAGTCTGCTGCAAAATTCTCTTCAGGAAATATTGAAGTTGTAGATGTGGGGAGAGAAAGTCCTATTGCTATGACAAACGTAACAGCGACAACCATTAATGGCTCTACGAGTTCAAATGTCAACGAGTCGTCAACACCACCACCTTCTACTGTCTCCTTATCGAATGTGTCTTCAACGACAGCATCAAATCAGCAGCCACAAACATCAGATATACGTTCGAATTCCATTGCAACATTGCGCATTAAGGCCAAGGAGCATCTAGAAAATATAAATAAAAGTTTAACTATCGTTTAAAATGTCTGCGCTTACCCATCGAAAATCACTCCAGCACCAATCGCATTTTTCATGTAAACTTTTTGTGTTTTTCTCCCACACTCCCGCTCTGCCCTTTTGTATTATTTTCTAAATGGCGCAGTTAAGCCACAAATATTTCTTTACACACACACACACACACCTGTGTTTGTACATATATATTAATTGCAATTAACTTAAAACATTTGTACACATTAACCAATAAAAATTAGCGAATTAAAAAATTATGTATTTAAAGTAGTGTCTAGAAATTGTCTTTTAATTAAAGATTTGTAAGTTTGAAATACATATAATTAAAAATTCATATATAAATTTAAAAGTTCTTTTATAGTTATGGAAGTAAACTTTCGTTAACTTTATTTAATAATTCATTGAAATGTAAAATCAAAAACAAATAATCACTTAAGAATTGAGAATTAAATCAAGTACGTTTCATAACAAATAGATTTTATTTATTTAATTTTAATACTCGTAATAAATTTTTCAATAAATGTTATTTTTATTTAGACCCACATGTTCATTGCGTATTTTAAGCGATAGACTACTATGATCTAGAACATTAAATAATAAATTTAAATAAAAAAAAAAGTATGTTGGACTCTATTTAAGAAATTGCTTTTCTTTTTTTATACTCTTCACCACCAAAAGTGGAAAAATATCCAAGTTTGTCATTCCGTTTGTAATTTCTACAATATGCATTTTCGATCCCATAAAGTACATATAAAGTCGATTGAGCGATGTCGGTCTATCCGTCTGTCCGTCCGTGTTAGTGTTGAAATTAACTCTGTCAAGGCACTAGATAAGCTAGAGAAAATTTAAATACGTCAATCGATTTTGCTATAATTTTTCCATATCATTTGGAACAATGACCAATCAAAAAACCAATAAATGGGGTGATAAAGAAAAAAAAATAAACATTAAGTGAAAAAATTGGCGCTTGCCTATATTTTCCATGTCCATGTGGGCCTCTGAAATTGTTATAGAAAAGGTTGTGCACCATATTTTTAATATCTTTCAGGAAATACAAAAATTTAAAAAAAATACTTAACCCATTAGAACCAATAAGATTTTTATGTAAAATTATGTGTACGTAGTACTTGATTTTTCTATAACTTTCTAATTCTTTGTCATTCCAATATTTGTCGCTTTGATTGGAGTTACTTCACTAAACTAGATTTACATTAATGGTGAAGGGTATGTATAAGATTCGGCATAGCTGAATATAGCACTTACTTTTGTTTAAGTTAAAATAGTTTTTTATAAAACAAAAAAATCGGATCCGCGCAAATAATAACAACAAAAATTAATACCTTTTCTTGGCTTATTTATTATTTAAGAGATTTATATATTATTTAAGAGATCAAATGGCCACTGCTATATTACAGAGATAAGAGTCGGACGTTTCCGAAAGGGCAAGTTAATTTAACAGAAAGAGCAGTGTTGTGAAGTTAAAGGTTTTATTTAAAAAATGTGGATGAAAAAAATTTTTTTAAGGCTTGGATTTTCTCGGGAAACGTAGTTTTTTATTTTCCATATTACTGCAACTTTATTTTTATCCTATTTAAATAGTTCTGTCATGTAAAAGTATTTCAACAAGAACACGCAATAAAGTTTAATTCATCGCACTTATGAATATCAAGATACTACTGGTTTAAGACTATTTGAAGTCCTTGGAGAATTGGTGTCAACACTACCTTGTGTAGAAAAGAGCAAGGCTCCGAAATGCATGACAAAAATGAGCCACTTTTCTACAAATTACTGTAAAGAATAGCTACATTAGTATTTAAATGGATTTAAATTAAAATTTCTTTGGATAAAATAACCAGTTTCGACTTGAAAACAACCTGGGAACTCTGGAGGAAGTGTTTTTCTTTTAGCTTTTTGCCATTAACGAAATGAACATACGTCTTTTTACTTTTTACAATGCTGTCACCATGTAAACACGTTATTTAAAAAACAATTATAAAAATCACTTAAAAAGCGTTTTGCCCGCTGCACCTCTTTCAACACTATTTCTGATCGACTTGCGTATTTTAATTTTCTGTAGCTGATGTAGTGCCACGGCAAACTTTATTTCAACACTAACACGGACGGACAGACGGACATCGCTCATTCGACTTAGCTATGCATAAGAAGTCAGAATACTTTATGATTATTGTAGAAATTACAAACAGAATGACAAACTTAGTTACACCGTTTTTTCACATTTTATGGTGAAGGATATAATAAACTTGAATTCTTACGATGCCTTAAAATAGACAACTTCGTTCATATCAATATTACATTTTAGATTTTTAGATTTTTTTTTTAATTTTTTACCAATATATCAGTGTGTACCGCAAAGTTTTAACTTGTGTTAAAAGCACACATGTGTATGTATCTTTGCTGTTATATCAGGAACATCATTTAATATAAATTTGATCGTTGTCGGTTTTTGTTATTTTAATACTGCTTTTAAATTTGTTTTATTCATAATTTTTTAATTTTTACTATCATAACATCGTCATCGGGATTTACGGAACGGTCTTAAGGACATGTAGTATTTTACATCGATACTGAATTTTTCTCTTTATTCCCCAGCAGTTGTTGAGAGATATAGTTGTTGAGAGAAAAAATGGAAAGAATAATGAGAATATATGATACAACCCTCAAACTAGACCAATTTAATTCTTCCCTGATTGTTCCTTTATCATCTTCAAGTCATAAACTAAGTTCCATCAAACACGCGACTTTCTTAACCGTAAAGAAACAGAGCAGAAATTCAAAGTTGCTACACTTAAAACTAAAACAATCTTGAAAAGTACAAATAATACATGACTGCAACAAGTATGTGTATGTGTATGTGTATTTTAAAGAGCTTTTATTATTATTTTAAACTTTAAGTTTAAAGTTTTTCTATAGTAACTATTTTATATAAGACGAAAGGAATACTCCCCTAAAGCGCTGAACATACCAACTTATAGAATTGTTTTTAAAAACACATTTACCTTATATTTCTTTAATTGAAAGGCCTGCCAAAATAAAGCATTAATCAATTAAATTATTATCACAGCAAATTAATCACACCAAATGCATTTTAATATTTTCCACACAAAAAAACAAGAACTTAAATATAAAAGAAACAGTTAGATTTACACGTAGAAAACTCAAAAAAAACGGACACAAACGTCCCTTGAACTATTTTAAGCCATACTACTACTACTAACAACTTTGTCACAAAGGAAGTGTTGACAACCTACAATTAAATGCAATTACAACATAAATGAACCTGCGATTCAACTAAAACAAAAACAAAAAAAAAACATAAAACAATTACAACTACAACTACTAAATATAGAGCAAACAAAAGGACATAATCGTCCTTATCGAAGAAAAAGAGGCCCTCCTAGTAATTGTTTTTACTGTTACAAAATTGACGTGTTTTATTTTATTGCATTAGAAAAAGCGAACGTAATTCAAAACAAATCATTCATACAATCCATGTTATTAAATTGTAATAAAATAATACACAACTGAAATAAAGAGATCATATAAAGATAACAGACACTATAAAACGAAAATACATACGTACGTACGTACTTTTTCATATTCCCAGTTGGCCAAACTGTTTTAGACAATATTGTTTTCGATGATGTATATGCACGAAGATAATTTCCGTTTAGAACGATATTAACGCAACGTTTTGCATACTGTCTTTATTGTGGTATACAAAATTCAATTGACGACAAGACGAACGACAAAATATTCTATATTCTTCTATCAATATGCATGGAGGAGAAGATAAGATTTACTATTGTCCAGTACCCGTCGTGTAAGATGTCTTAAAGCATGGTCGATTGGGTTTATACATGTACATATCAATGTACACACATGCATACATATAGTATGTATATGTTTGCTTATAGTAAAATAATTTATTAGTGCTTCATTCTGTGACATTTATCAAAGCCAATTAAAACTCATGTCACAATTTTCATAGTTAAAATACATACTTGCATACACATACACGCTTTTAAACAAAATAACAGGGGTAAGTAACTTAATTGAAATAATTATGAATAATAATTTGTTTGGGTGTAACATCATTAAGCCCACAGTCGTCCCTAAAAGCTGTACTTACGCAAGCCATAATTTCCAGGAGTAAAATTAAAAAGGAACAACACAACAACCAGATCTTGTACGAACAACGTTGTTTAATTAACTGCCGATTTCATGCAGAAACAGTGTTAGCACTTGTTCTAAGAATTTACTTTTTAAAATTTTTCTACTTCTTAATTATTTTTAATTAAAAATATGAATTTACAATAGAATCTCATGTAGTAAATTATGTGTTACCATCGTCAACAAGATACGGCTTGTTTATTTCGTACGTCTTGTGTTCGTTGCTACTTCACACTAGGTGGCCGCAAGTATTTTTTTATTTATTTATTTTTTTTTTTTTTTTTTTTTTTTGTTAGTAAGGACCTAAACCAACACGTCGTAATATTTGGCATATTTAAGATTTCATTTATTGGTTTGTGGCTTTAATTGAATTTTACAAAAATCTATATAATGGGGAAAGTAAAAGCCTTTTAGTATTTATGTCTCTTACTAGATGGCTGAATCCGCGGAAAGGTTGTAATTTTAAAGCAAATGTTCCATGTTTTTTGTATTCATTTCACACTGACCGATTTACATACATATAGTATTCATACTATTACTGAGTTGTTTTATCATTCTGTTATTTTTAAATCATTTGTAATAAGTATTTAATTGCAGTTGTACCGTTGCATTAAAAACAGAAGGAAATTTCTGTCGCCACACAATATAGCTTTGCTCGACTCGATAAAACTTCTATGCTTTTAAAAATTAAATAAGGTCAACGATATGCAATGAGAGTTAAAAAGTGGCAAAAAATTAAATCATAAGGAATACAATTGGAGCAGCAACCAATAATGTCAATTCAGGCGGCTAGATCTGGCTAAATGCTATCTAGCTAAAATATTTAATCATTTTTTTTTTTATCCACAGGATATTGTTATTACCAAAAAGAGAAAAGAAACATTCTTGATAAAAAATTAACTTAATAAAATAGATTGAAGACATTGTTAAAATTTGGCGAAATATTTCTATAGGCCAAGCAGTATTGGTTTTTTTAATGGAACTTATATCATGACCATTTGGTCCTAACAAAGACTTTATAGCCAAATGAATTTATTACATGAAAGAAATCTTAAAATTATACATAAATTAACTTTTAGTTAAGGGTTCGAAATAAAATGTAAATTTGTCGCAATTTGAATCCAGACTGGACTATTTAAAACAAATAGAGGAAGACTGGATTGGTGTACCGTTTATGTAAATAGCTGAAGCCAAAACTCGAACTTTTCATTTTTAAATTAATTTTTACTTCCATATTCATTTAAAAAAGATGCTAAAGCACTCAGGTTCATAATTCATAACCTTAAAATTAGCAAACTTGTTAGCAGCGCAACACATAAGCGACCTTGTTCGTGATGGCAAAAGCAAACGTAGAGATCTTAATTTCGTCTGTGTACATCGATCGCTATAACTTTTCTACGTTTTACTAATCTTGTTTCTTAAATTATCTTCTAGTTTTAATCACTTTAACTTCTAAAATACGATTTAAAAAGATACAAACGAACTTTAACTAATGAAATTATTCTAAAAATTTTTAAATGATTTTGGAATGAAATTTAATTCAACTTTTAAATAATCAAAATGTTCTAAATCATTTTCTTGTACTAAACGAATTCATAGAGATTAACAGGTCAATAGAATTGTCACGTACAAATGATGTTGCACCTCAAAACCGAATATGAAAGCTAATTTTTTTATTTCACAAGCTTTTGCATTCATTATTGTTTTAACAATTAAACATCCTCTTGTTCTGTTGAATTCCATTCTTTGGCCTTGCAATTTTTTTTTAACAATGGCTTCCAAAATTTCCAACTGATCGACATACCGTGATGCATGACAAAATTAACTGATTTAAATATTTTACATTATAAAATACTTGTATCTATTTTTTATTATTAAGTTGAGAGTAGATTTAAATTAAAAATATTTGTTTTGTATTTTTGTGTTTTTGTTGTTGTTTTTTTTCATTAAATTAAATAAAAAAGAAAATTACATAAGAAAACATTAGATTATTTTACATGTGGCAATAAACCCCTTAAAAATAATAAAAAATTTATTATGCACTAATACACACGAAATAATTTATGTTAAGACATTAAACAAAGACATTTAAGACACAGAAATTATTAGGTGAGATTGATTGATTGATGGTAAAGAGGGGATTTAGTGTAAGAAATTCAGTCGTACAAAAACTAAAATAATCTGGAACCAAATATGAGCAGGAAGCTGGTTGGGAGATGCTCAGCAGCAGAAGAACGTTCTATAGATGTGTGACTGGACATAAGAAAGCACAGGCAAACAAATATAAAATGCATAGACCACTGTAATATTTGTTGTTGCAAGTGTAGTAGTAGCAGCAGTATAATGATTGACTTGGATGGGATTCGGAGATGGTTTGATGGTGGGTTGGGAGGTGAATTGCTTAGAAACACTTGCGGTGAACAATACCGGGACCAGATTCGTCGTATTCTTCCTTGGAGATCCACATCTGTTGGAAAGTGGAGAGGGAGGCCAAGATGGAACCACCGATCCAGACGGAGTATTTACGTTCTGGGGGAGCAATAATCTTGATCTTGATGGTAGAGGGAGCCAAGGCGGTGATTTCTTTTTGCATACGATCGGCAATACCGGGGTACATGGTGGTTCCACCGGACATGACAATGTTGGCGTACAAGTCCTTACGGATATCAACATCACACTTCATGATGGAGTTGTAGACGGTTTCGTGGATACCGCAGGATTCCATACCCAAGAATGAAGGCTGGAAGAGAGATTCAGGGCAACGGAAACGTTCATTACCAATGGTAATAACTTGACCATCAGGAAGTTCATAAGATTTCTCCAATGAAGTGGAGGCGGCAGCAGTGGCCATTTCTTGTTCAAAGTCCAAAGCGACATAGCACAATTTCTCCTTGATATCACGAACGATTTCACGTTCAGCTGTGGTGGTGAAAGAATAACCACGTTCAGTCAAGATCTTCATCAAGTAGTCGGTCAAATCGCGACCAGCCAAATCCAAACGTAGAATGGCGTGGGGCAAGGCATAACCTTCGTAGATGGGAACGGTGTGGGAAACACCATCACCAGAATCCAAAACAATACCAGTGGTACGACCAGAGGCGTACAAGGAAAGAACGGCTTGGATAGCAACATACATGGCGGGAGAGTTGAATGTTTCGAACATGATTTGGGTCATTTTCTCACGATTAGCTTTGGGATTCAAAGGAGCCTCGGTCAACAAGACGGGGTGTTCTTCGGGGGCGACACGCAATTCATTGTAGAAAGTGTGATGCCAGATCTTTTCCATATCATCCCAGTTGGTAATAATTCCGTGTTCAATGGGGTACTTGAGGGTCAAAATACCTCTCTTGGATTGGGCTTCATCACCAACATAAGAGTCCTTTTGACCCATACCAACCATAACACCTTGATGGCGGGGACGACCTACAATTGAGGGGAAGACGGCACGAGGAGCATCATCACCGGCGAAACCGGCCTTGCACATGCCGGAGCCTAGAAATAAAAAAAACAGACACACACGATTAGTAACTTTTCAAACAACAATTTGTTAGCGAATCAAAGTGTCAGAGCAGCGAGGAAATAAAGGAAAAAATATATAAATTGAAAAAGAGTGGTAAACTTCGGTGCCATTATATAATTTTTAATATTTTTTTATTTGAATCTTAAAACTGATTGTTTTAAAGATATAAAAATGATAAAAAAAAATGTCCAATTAATTAAAATGGTGAATTTTTATCAAAATTATTTGGAGAAAGCACTTTTTTCTTTCAATTAAATATTGAATTTTAATTGTTTTAAAGTACCATCATTTTAATATAATTCGTGCAATTTTTTATCACTTGATTTATCATTTTTAATATGGCTTTGGAATCTCAGTGATCACTCTTCATTTTTTATAATTTTTTTTCGTTTTTTCTTTAGACACATTTAATCCATTATGTTTTTGAAGGAAGGAGATAACAGTTGACTTTTATTCGAATTATATCCAATATATTCTGGTTTATTCTTAATCCAGATTGAATTATAACGCACCATTATCAACGACCAAAGCAGCAACTTCATCGTCACACATTCTGATAGAGTTTTATTTGATTTTTTAACAAACGGAGAAGAATACAATAATAATTACGGTGTGTACGCTTTGGAACACAACTGACTGACTAAAGCATCGAGGCAATTTTTACCAGGTTTTATACCGCAAAAAAAATTAATAAAATGTATCACGGAAATTGAGAAAAATCGAACAACAACAAATTTTTTATAAATAAGAATTCAAAAAGTATATATTTGAAAAAGATAAAAATAAAACAGCCAAACGAAATGAAACAATTTCGGAAAAATAATATTTAAATGTATTTGTGTTGAATGATTGCTTGCTTGGGTTTTTTTTTATAACAAATGTATGTATGTGTGTATGTATGGGTAGCCAGCCACCTTCACAAAAACTATACCATTCCTAAGTTTAAATGTGTATATGTTTGGCGGAGCATGAAGAATCCAAAAATTCCGTTTAATATTTCAACACATAAACAAAAAGCAACAAACAGTTTTACCGTCCGGCAAACACACCAACCAACACCTTTAAAAATTTCACCCATACGATGGATGATTCTTCGGATTATTATTGCAGAGATCTGTGATCTCGGTAACTAAAAATAACCATCTATGCAGAGGGGCAGGAAAAAAGGAAGCCCTCATATATTTTTGTGGAGGATGCTGAGAATATTTCAATAAACTTGATGAAAAATAGAAAACTATATTTTCTTTTAAACAAGAGAGAGAGCAACATTCTAGAATGAAATGTGTATGTGTGGGCATGTTTATGAAATATTCCCATTAAGCGAAGCACGATCGAGCATTTGTGTGTGACGTTAATGAAAATATTTATCCGCAAAAGTACCGTATATGGCAACGTTGCACTTGGGCGTGAGAAATTTGGATATATAATTTTTTTTTTAATTGTTCTCTCCCTCTCAGTTTTACAGTTGTGTATGTTTTATAAAAAAAAAAATAAGAAAAAATAGGTCGCTCTAGAAATAAAAATCATTTTTCAATATTTTCCAACATTTCAAAATCCATACAAACACACACACACATATTGTATCTTTTGTCTATTCTATTTTTATATTTCGTAATTTCTATTAAACTTATTTATTTATATTTATATTGATTCATTTATTTATGATGAAGATTGCGCCATTATAAACGTCATTATCAGTATTTATTTTTTATGGTTTATTGTTTATTTTTCAATTAAATATATTGCCACAGCTAAAATCTTAGTTAATAAAATGCTGCTTAAACAATTAATACGTAACGGTGACAAAAATAAGTTCAATTCAAAATTTTGAATCTAGGTCTATTGATCTTTTTTAATGAATAATGTATGTTAATAAAGTAATAAAATAAACGGCATGACTACGATGGAATTTACTATCGTTATATTTAAAATAAAAAACTGGAAAAATTTACTTTTCTCAATTTTCTATTTTCGGCTAAACATCTGAACTTGAAAAATGTGCTATTTGAAGTTATTGTAAATACCTTAGTTAGCGAATATATTTAAAAAAATTAGAAAGTTAAAAAAAAATTATCTTTTACACAAGACGATAATAGTCACAAATCTACAACTTCTTATTAAAACACATCGTGAGTTTTGGTGCAAAAGGATCAATATGACTCTTGGTTCCATTTCTTAGATTTTTTGGCCTGATTTAACTACAATCATGTTTCTAAATATAATTTTTTATTCAATTGAATATCGTTGCCATTCTATTTCCTTTTTCCATCTCTTTTTTTATTCTTAAGTACCCCTATGTCCACAGATCTTAATTTCAAACTTTAACCGTTATTCGTTATATGTAGAGATTGGCTGTACGTACACACCGATTTGCTTTTTACACGTTTAACTAATTAATTTAAACCATTTGCCCCCTGCCTCTCAAAATATATTTCTTATTTGAAAAATGCATAATAGACTGTGGTTCTCGTTGTTTTTTCTAAGCAACAACAAGTATCTCTTTTTTTCCATGGTGGGGTCTTTTTCTTTAATATGGTTTGAATTGTTTTCTCTCATTCATGTCTTCTATTTGAATGTTTAATATCTTTTTATTTAAGCATCTAAAGAAACAATTTTATTGTTTACTATTAAGTGCAACAAATATACGAATACAAAAACAAAAAAACTCTTTTTGTAGAACAATTTCGTTGCAGGAAGAATAATTGTATCATTTGCTTATAGAAAATGTTAACAAAATACGATACGAGGAACACAAATCATTGTACAAAAGTACATCATTTTTAGAGGCTTCTAAAGCGACTTAAAAATGTGTGCCGAAATTCTATCAATCGAAATGTTATTTGACTAGCAAAATCTCTTATATAAAAAGCTGCGATCTTTCATTTATTTACCTTTTTCAGCGATAACACTGGCCAACAAAAAAAGTATTTTTGTAATGTATCCCTCATTTCATGAGTCAAATCTTACTAATTTTGGGTTGAATAATGAAAATGACAATAAAAATAAAGCTATTCTGTGATAGACCATGATTCATGAGGCAAATCTATAAATTTTAAGCCATAAGTTTATCAAAATTATAAATTCATTCGTATTTATTAAATAGTAGTTAAATGTTTTCAAGAGTTGAAAATTAATGGCATAATACTTGGCAGGTTGGATATTTCTACCATCATGAGGATTTCATTTTTATTTTGGCCTCTTGTAGGTGAGTTTTGGAGCATGCACTGATTCATTCAAACGGCCCTGATATCTTCGTTCTATTACAGAAATATCCTGATGGAATCTCTCACAGCACCACAACTAGGAGGGAAAAAGTCTAGATGAGAGTGAAGAAAATTTTGAGAATTTTAAGAGACATGTTGCATCCAAGTTAATGATAATTTTGTAAAAGTATTCTAACCAAGTGAACATAGTTATCTTCGCTTTTGTTCCCCAAAAAACCTTTAATAACTCACTTGAACATATTCCAAGCTTCCTTTTCTTTTCCCTTCAAAACTCTGTCAAACGCAGGAACCTTCACAAGCTCCAGAATTATTGGCCCAACAAAAACACCTTCCTTAACTTTTGCATCACTTAGGAAAGCAAATTTTTCCCTCAAATAACTAAATGCCTCATTGTTCATGTCTTTCACAAAGTTTTTCATCAAACCGAGTTTAATATGTAGTCTTGGAAGAAATATATCTTTCGGGTCAAAGAGAGGCAGGGCAACATCACTTTTTTCACCAGTACTAAGATTTCTTGCAGGCCATTCTGTTTAAATGTTATGTGATTTCCTAACCCTACTTTCCCACACACATAAAAGGCAGCAGTATTTAGTATATTCTAGTTTCATTCCTAGAAGTATAGTCATAAGCTTTAGATCACCACAGATTTTCCACACGTGTTCAGCATGGCTTTCATGTTTTCATGTCCATGTTCATGTTCCTGCATGTCCAGCAGGAATAGAAGCTAGACGCAAATTGAGCATGTAAAAAGTTACATGTTACTGTATCTTGAAAACAAGAATTAGTTGGTAATTTTCGAGATGATTTTTCAACTCAGAGGGTGAAAATACATAACTCTATTGGGTATTTTTAAGCCCGAAACATATTTACTGTTGGTCAGTGTAATCATTGCTATATGAATAAAGTACATCAGAGTTTAGTTTAAGTATAACCGATAACCGGTTCGGTATAATCATAGATATATTTTTACTGCAGAAGAGTATTAAATGTTTGAACACATGTTTGATGTATTTTAGTCTCAAGTTTTGGCAAGTTCTTTCAAAAAGCATCTACGTATGTATGTATAAAAAATTTACAAATTTGCTTGTTTTAATTATAAAAGATAAAAAAAATACCCCTTTGTACGGATTCTTAGTCCATAATAAAGCAATGAATCCAATAATAAGATGAATATGGTATTTTGATCGGAATTCTAAAATTGAATGATGTTCAAAAAAAAAATGGCCACTTGAATTTGCCAATAGATCAGGGAAGTGTTGATATTATTAGTCATTTTAATGCTGTTGTTGTTCCTTTATTTACTTTAAGCAACTCCGTTTTAAATCTTATTTGTGCTAGTTGTCAAGTAATTAGATTCATTATTGAATTTTAGGTGTGTGTTTATATGCGAATTGTATACAATTTCCATCAGGAAACCCTTTTGCAAACAAATACATGGCGTAGGATTTAACGAAAACAATAGCAATTGAAATTCTGGCATCAAATGATTTTATCGTTCTCAGTTATCATTGTGAAGTAAAAGGTCAGATAATTCAAGGAATTAATTATTTTACTTTATATTCTACAATCAATAATGATGTATAGTAAATAAATTTTCATATAAAATGAAATAAATTAAAAATTAATGAAGCAACTCCTTTAGTTAGAATGATAGAGTTAAAGTGTTTGTGTGTACGCTTATAATTATGAAGAGAATTTAATTGAATTTTCGAAATTTTTGTATGCAATTCACACGCCTTTCGTATCTAAATAAAACGTTATTACAATAAACAAACCCCAAATATAAATAAAGATCACATACAAATAGATTTTCTTTTAGACCAGAAAGCAAATAACTCTCGGCTATTTTTCCCAACCATTTTGACATGAAAAAAAAATCATTTAAACTGACTGAGCAGAGCGTATGTATAGATGAATGTTTGAACTTGCTAGCAATAACGGTATAAAATTCCATAAACACACACTTTTTTTCTTTTTGACGTGTTTTGTTTTTGCAAATACAAAATTTGTAATAAAAACGTTTATTTTGGTTGATTTTACTACGACAACAAGGACAAAAATAACGAAAAAAAAAGAAAAATAATCGCATATTGCCTTGAGAGGGGGTGGACTGAGCACAAAATGTTTATGTAGCGAACTGAAGTGCAGTCAATCATGATTAATGTTGAGGGTTGAAGACGATTAAACTGATGATGATGACGACGTTGATGATGCTTTTATGAGGAATTTATGGCGAGAAGAGAATGATTTTTCGTATTTTATATTTTGGTTGCAAAATTACTTACAATTAACTTCCTTAGAAAGTGAATAAAAGGCAAATTTAAAATTAATTCCATCTCAGTGGTTGAACCATAAATAAATAAATAACTGACATTTGTAATAGTACCAATAACGGCTTTACACGTGGCTTGCACTTTCAAATATAAATAAACGTTAATTAAGTCACTTATAAAAACATTTGATTTTACTTTAAAAATCTTTTGTTCGGTCTACGAACTTTGGTCTATGACTCTAACTTAATTTTGACTTAACCTTCTTAGGACTTTAATATCTGTTGAAATGACATAAACAGTGAATTATTATTGTGGGCCGAATCCAATCAGAAATATACGGGTGTTAGCAAAATCGTAGAGAAGAACTTGCGGATAGGGCACAAAACCCTAAGCATGTAGCGGAACACTAATGTAATGCCAAAATATTGTTCCTAAACAGGGCGGACATAAAACAATTTGCGTGAGCTATAAACACAATCATGTCCACCGACCATCGACTACAAGATGTCAAAAATAGAATACATGCGTGTTTATGAGAATAATTCTTTTAGCCGCTACACGACTACCGACTACACGGCTACTTTTGTAGCCCGTAGCCGACTTAGGCTTATTTCTATTTATCTTGGCTACAAAAACAGATTAGTGCTGCCAATACAATAAATGCATGAAATGGTGGTTTTAAAAACGCTATACATTAAATGTCGCTATTAAAAACTCGAAAAACTTTTATAGTGGTACCATTCAAAAATAATAATCATCTGTTCATTTGTTTACATTTTTCATTTACTATTTATTTGGCGCATTTTTCATTTACTTTTTATTTGTCAAATTTTCCATTTAGTTCTTTTTTCATCAATTTGTAATTTGTTTCATTTATATTTATTTTTTGGTCTATTTATTGAAATTGGTAAGTATATAATAGTCATTTTTACTGTTTATATGTATTTATTATATTGTTTAATGTAAATTTTTAGTTCAATTTACATGCAAATATGGACATGGACACTTCATACACTGAAGTCTTTGTTTCCACTATTTTAGCAATAGTACTTATAAAGTTAATTAAATTTTCTTGAGACATTTACATTTTTTTTACACAAACTCACCTAAAAAAAATCAAGTTTGTTTTGTTTTGGTTAACTTTAATACATATGTCAAAACAGCAGCCTTATGCTGTAAGTTGCTTAAGCTAAATCGCCATCTCTAAAATTATTTAATTTTAACAAAGCAGTATTTTGCTACAAATACGACATTGGAACATATAACCCTATACTTACCACCCTCTTATTTATTGACATAGACTTACAGATACCGATTAATTAGAGAAAATAAACATTGATAAGTTCAACATTTAAGCAATTTAGCTTAGGAGAATTACAGAATAAGGCCTCAGATGTTTATTTTTTGTAGTTAGTGGTCGATGGTCGTTAAAAGAATTAATTAGCTGGCGACTTGGCTATTTTTGTAGCCAGCTACTTTTGTAGTCGGTAGTCTCTGGTCGGTAGCCTTTGATTATGTTTATAGCATAACGCTTTATACAAAGTGGATTCGGCACCCTAACACGGTATTGCCATTGGAAACGGTTAAGTGACACTATTTATATATTCTGTAAGACCCATTCAGATATAGCGAAAATGTAGTTAAACGAGATAATAATTGGAGTACAAAATTAATTCATTAAAATGAATATTATTCCCTCAAGGAATTCAGTGACGGCGCTTTACTTATAAACTCGTGTGTTTAACCATAATTTCATATTACAGCTTAATAAAATTTGAATTATAAAAGTCTGTCACACGTTAGAATCATGAGTTAAAGTGTAAACATGGTAACGCTCACACAATCATTCAACTGTTCGTAATAAATGTTATCATGCAATTCTTAGTTAAACGGGTCGATTGTTAATGAGTGTATGTACACAAATGCAATAACGTAAAATAACAACGAGGGTGGTTAAATTAACTTTTAATAAAGGATCACATTTTTATTAACCTCTTAAATGTTAAAAAATTTTTAAACCGAAATGAAAGACTTGATGAAGTGTGGGGAAAAGAGAGTGAGAGAAAGAGGAAGAGAACGAAACGTCAAATGGACAAACTGAGTTAGTGTGTTTATTTGTGTTTATTTTAAGACGTGTGTCCTTTCATTGTGATATCCTTTGATTAAATCCTTAAGATAAATACAAGCTAAAGTCTTATTATTTGAATGCGAATTTGTCTTGTCGCATTATTGTTGCTGCTGTGTTTTTATGTACTTTTGTGATTTAGTTACAATAATTTTTTACTTTATTAAATAAAAGGGCAAACTGGCAGCACGTGTTTCAAGCAAAATATTCTAATAGAAAATAACACTACTGGAAATTATTTAGTGAATTTAGCTCAAGAAAGTTTTATATAATTTGTTTTACAAATCATATCGTGACATGTCGTGTGTGCATGATTTGATTTTTATTAATTTCTTTTATTATTTTTTGACTTTCACTTTTATGTTTCCGTAAACACTTTGCTATGCCTGATACTAAACAGATTGATTAATTCATTTTTCACTCCCAAATTATCTATAAACTAAACTTTTCTAATGTTTATGTGCCATTCACTTGGCAACGAAAAACCAAAAAAAAAACAAGATTCTTTTGGAGGGTCTACTTCAGTTACATTAATTGTAAAATAATTGCTTTAAAGCAGATACTTTAAACAATAATTTCTTGTTAATAATGTAATAAAGATAAAAACAATGTTTATTAGCAATTTTGGCAATCTACAAATGGCATAACAAAGTAGTTGTGAGCAAGTTTGGCATAAAAAGCTGATTAAAACATTTGTCCAATTGCTGTCGAAACAAATGTTTGTGGCTACATTCGTTTTTTTATATTTTATATTTTGTATTTTTGACTTCGTATTTATATAAACATTTAGTAAATTTTCAGACATAATTTTAGTTATAAAACGCAAAGGTATTTATTCACCGATGTGTATAAGTTATCAATACATATGAAAGAGATTTAGTTTTCTTTTTTTGGAAATTAAATTAAAAAATTATAATGAAACATTTTTTTTATATATTTTAGCGTTTCATTTTTTTAATGTTCTGTTCCGTTAAGGGAAATTATCAGTTTTATACTTACGAAACATCGTCCATGAGGCTTCTTTTACGCAAAACACTTTTTTAAAATGTGTAAAATGAATTGTTTAAAATTCAACTAAATACGTTTCTGTACCTAAAGTGAGCAGTATACTTTTACTTGCGGAAAAACTTTGACTAAAAAAAAAGACGTTTGGTGTTGTTTGAAATTATAATAACTACTTTCTTTATTTTTCACTTAAGCTTATATACTAAAATTTTGTTTATTGCTGCATTTTCGTTGTTGGAAATGCAGCTGAAAAGAAAATACAGTTTAAAGCTAATATTAATATTTAAGTAAACAATTCTTTGGAAATTTGTCTAGGATAAAATGTAGAACAATTCTTATTAATTGTTTATTGTTGCATTTGCATATTAAAGTTAATATCAATATTTTGGAATTAAAAATTAATAAAGTATTAACGAATATTTATTCTTTGGAAATTTGTTTAATAAAATGTAGAACAATTCTTATTAATTGTTTATTGTTGAATTAAAGTTAATATCAATATTTTAGAATTAAAAATTAATAAAGTATTTGAAATGTAGAACAATTCTTATTAATTGTTTATTGTTGAATTTGCATATCAATATTTTAGTAAACAATTCTTGGAATTAAAAATTAATAAAGTATTAACGAATATTTATTCTTTGGAAGTTTGTTTGAAATAATAAAATGTGGAACGATTCTTATTAAGGGAATAAAGGGAGACACTATCGTTAAGGGGAACTAGTAGGTGATACTATAACACAGTATCTCACATAAAATAATTTTGTTAACTTTGGTTTACGCAGGGTGTAAGGGCGAACCATAAACTTTTTAGAAAAAATTTATGAAAAGGTCTGTGGAAAACATGATAAGTGTAAAAATTTCATTGAGAAATTTCTCTCTTAAGTTACAGATTTTGGTCACAGAATACCCGAAATATAAAGAAAAAAAATGATAAAGATAGAACAAACAAATAGATTTAACTTTCTTTATATTGAAAGGGTTCATAAATTAATATACTTTTAATTATTATATTTAAACAAAAATTGATGAGTTAATATTTTTCTCATACATCATGCTCATTAGTTAAATTAAATTCAAACATTTAATTAATAAATTTAATATAATAATAAAACAATATAAAAATCAAATTAATATCTCGAAGTATAAACTTTTTTAAGTGTTGCCTTTGCGCGACTAAAATTGCGATTTGCAACTTGAATATTTTTCCTTTCCCCGTGCGCCATAAATAATGCATAAAAAATAGAATGTGGAGAAATTAAGTTTACTTGTTTACTACTAAAAAACAAGATTTAAAAATAAAAACGAACATAGCTGATAACCCAGTTGACTACAAAATGGAAAATTTAAAAAGTGTTACCCGTAATCAGTAAGAAACATTATTTGAGTATTATGGCTGATAAAATGAAATTATTAATTAATAAAAGAAAACATAGAGAACGAAGTGAAAACTTGTGGACTTATCATATCAGGTCTATACATCCGAAAATAAAGCAATATTAAATTGAATTCCAAAAATATATATAAAAACATAAAGATAAACGAAGTCGTTAAAATAAATAATATAAATTGTATAAAAAATTAAAAATTATTTATAGTTGTGTTTTTAAATATTTAATTTACTTTTATTTCTGTTTAAAAGTAAGAAATGTTTACAAAAATTTTAATTTTAAATTTAAAAAAAAAAAACTATTAATGGCAACTCTGACTCAAATATTTGACAATTTTGAAAATTCTGAGAAAAAATAAAAAATCGACCTAAAAATTTTATGGAATGTTTAAGAGAATTCTCTACACATCGTTACAGAAATATTAGAACAAGATCACCGATAAAACAAGAAAGCAAAGAAATAAGTAAAAGATTTTAATTCTTACAGAATTATGTTTGTTAATTTTAATTTGTACAAAAGGAGAAGTTGCATAAAAGTACATATATACATATGTATGTACATATGTACATACAAGACTAGAGAAAAACATTTTTAATAATCTCAAACAAAAAACCAAAAAATTAAAAATATACATACATAAATTGGAATGAATAGATACATATACATACATACTTTCATGGACATTTTTGGATTCTTTTTAGATTATTTTTTATATTTAGCATAGAAAGACAGCAATTTGGAATTAGATAGATTTGTTTCTAATTATACGTACGTACACATATACATACGTATGTGTAGAAACGTGACCTCAGAAAATCATGAACTTACACATTCATACTGAAAAACTAATGTTGATCATTGGAAAAACACTACACTACGTTTTTGATACACTTCAATCTTTTTAACTCTCCATAAATTATAAATTGCTAATCGCTCTCTAATAGACAATTTTGCACTCCACTCAATGTTTTTAACGGGCCGCATATCACGTGGCTTCAACTCACCTCAGTGACGATCTGCATACTGTATTTGACATTGATTTCGATGTATAATAAAATTTTTCTAACATATTTATTACATTCGTAGATAAATGTCAGCACGTTAATATTTTTGCATTTTAAATAAGGCCTTCATAAATTTTAAAATCTCACTGAAATCTTAATGGCTTTTCGCTTACTTCAGGAAAACTTCATCTTAATTCATAGTTAAGCTTACAACAGCTTATGATGCTTTCCAAGGGATTATCGACATATTGGGCATGAAAGTTTAAAACTCTCAAGAATTATTTATAATTTTACAAATATTTAGGAATTTTGGCTTGAAGCCTCTGATGTAATTATTTATTCAGCTGATTAAAATTTTGTTGTACATTTGGCAATATTTTCTAATATTAAAATTCTTGTTGCCGTTTCTAATAAATACTGAAAAAGTAAACAAAATTAATTTAAAAAAAATTGTTTGTGTGATAAATTTATTTTTATTTTCTTTGATCCATTTTAATGATTTCATTATTTGTTAAAAAGTATTTAGAAATTTGCATTCTTTTATGAATTTATCGCTTCTAAGTGTTTTCTTAAAACTTCTTTATTTACTGTGTGTGGATGTGTGTGGTTTTATTTTTGTTGCGATTTTTGTACAAAACAAAATTCGAAACTAAAATATTCAAGATCATTTTAACATCAGATGCCAATTTTGTCTCACTCGATTATTGTTTGTGATCTATTTGTTCCATTTTTAGTAAAATTGCTTAACAGCTTTTCGTTGTATTTGCATTCCACGAGACATAAGTCATCTGTTTGAGAGAAAAGAAATCGAATAGAGCAAAAATTATTTTATGTATGCGAACATACGATGACGATTCTGTGTGCATGATGTTGAATGTGGCAGTGAAATATTTTTTCCTCCTACTCTTTATTCGAAAGTAACATCGTTCGCCAAATATGGTGGTGTTTTACTGAAATAGTCAAGTGCCCCTGACGATTAAGATTTCAAAAATAAATTAGATGATTCATTATAAATAAGTCCAACATTTTATATTCTGTCATCGTAAACAAAAATAAAATACAAATTAAAATGCACAAGAATTTTGTTGTTTTCATTTGTAGATGTCAAAATCATATGGAAAAGTTCAGTTGAAAGAAATTTTCTAATCAAATGACGTGTTAAGAAATTAAAATTAAAATAAGAAACAAAATAATTACGTATGGCTGCATTTCACTTTTTATATTTATTTTCATACGAGTACATAGGCGTAACTAGAAAAAATTTCTAAATGGGAGTAAAGCGCTTTGACAAAAATTAAAACTTCGTAATGGGTTTAAATTTGTTCTGGCAGAGTACTTACCATCCCCATACAGGCCTTTCTACGACTATCGGATCGACTTTTTTAACTTCAAAAAAAAAAAAAAAAACAATAATAAAAATCAACTGAACTATTTCTGTTAACAAGTAGAAAACTTTAACACTTTTCAATCGTGGTGTAAAAATTAAATGTCCTGTCGATGTAGTTTAATGTATTTAAATCAAATAAAAACCATAAAATATTGTTTTTACCTTTAAATTATGTTCAAATATCAAAAACAAGACTTTAACTTGTTTTTACACCTTTTAAAAAAATTATTATGTTTTAATTAGCGATAAAATGACAGTTTGACTAATAAATCTGTTGCAAGTTCTTCTAACAATTTCTTTTATTTTTTAATATATTTTGAAAAATTAATCTTTTAATCGTTTCAAATATTTTAAATTAATGATCGTTTAAAACTATTGTACAGATTCCCTTTTAGGACTGCTAAATTCCTTAGCAGAAGTGACCATGTTTGAATAATTCTTTGGAGGTTTAAATTAATAGAACAACTTCTCAGTTTGCACAAAATGAAGCTTAAACGAATTTTTGTAAGTTAAAGTCAGCGTTACGCTAATTTTTGAATACGTTCGAATTTTAATGCGCATGTCAGTCACCTGAATGTTTTAACGATAAAGAAATTCAATGACATTAATAATTAAACACTTTATATTCGACTTCTGTCATCTGACTGCCATGACTTACGATTTTAAATTTTTGCTATTTTAAATAAACCAGCAAAATGTTTTGAAAAAAAATTTCAGAATGTTTTTTCTTTCTCTTTCTCGTATTAGTAAAAGGAGTTGTTGGTATATCTTTTTGACAATCAGCTGTTTTAAATAATTTACTTGTTTTAACACATTCTTTGTTCTAGTTTGGTTTTTTTTTATAACTCGCATCTTGAACTTTTTTTTCAAACAAAATTTAACGAAATTTTTACTTGAGTGCAAAATTTTTTAAATATAGCAAAAATGTGTTTACACACATAAAAAGGGTTAAAGGCAAATGTTTTTGAACGTTAACTAAAACTTTTCCCAACAACATATTGTTTATTATTTTTTTTAATGTCAAAACTCATTTAGAAATACTATAGACGATTCTTGTTGACATTCGCTTTTTGCCTTTCTTTAAGTCCAGCCCACTTTAAGTAAATTTATATAAAATATATAAAAAAAAATCCTAAAAATAAACATAAACAATGAAATTAAAATAGTGAACAAAGAATAAAGTTCATTAATTAAATGAAGTCGAATTTTTTTTTAAAGTCACGAATCAATTTAATTACGCTTAAATATTCTAAAAAAAACATGTTTTTGTTTCTTATGAATTGGTCTGTGAATTTTAAAATGGGTTTGCTGACGTTTCGCATAAATAAAAAGTGAAATGACAATAGATTTACTAATTCACACGGCATATGGTCAATTAGGGCTTCTCAAAATTTCTCGAGCATGATTACAAAGAGAATAATGAATACAACAAAAACAACAAGAAAACACAATACGAGTGCGAATCTTTCCAGACGCATCAGAACATGAACATCAATTCAAATATATTTAAATGATTTTTCTAAAAAAAAAGTTGGATGAATGATTTATTTTTATTTATTTATGTTTTGCTTTTAGAGAAAACCATTGTTTTCCCATCAATTTCATATCGAAGCATTAACCCAATAAAGCTTTCAGTTAAAGAACACTCTTTATTGGAAGCATCACACATTAAAAGAATTTCACAGGAAGGTGGTGGAGAGAAGGAGAGAAAAAAGTCAAAACTGATGTAATAATAAAATCATTAAATCATAAATAAATTGTTCAAACAATTTACATTCGAATACGGAGAATGCTGAAACGTGTATATTTCTAAGCAACAGTTCAAGTGGAAAATGTTATCAAAGCACTAATTGAATAAATAAATTCATTTAAAGGTTCATTACGTGTCAAATCCAAATCGTGAGAGGAATTCTCTTCAAATGACTGACTCCAAGTTGTAAAACAAAATCAATATTAAATAATTGAATAATTTAAACAAGAAAATTTACTATTTGGAATCATTTTTATATTATTATATTAATTTGCTTTAAATATTTAAAGGAAGCAGTAGCGAAATTGCCATATGGATATGTAATCCCCGCAGTAATGCATTTCATTTTTTAGTTGTAAAACAATAAATATTTCATGAGAATATTATAATATATTTATATTTATAGGAATGAAGCACAATTAAAGTAAATTAATAGAATTGAATAATAACTCACCAGTTGAAATAATAAATAATTCTGTTATTTCATCTTTTAAACGTCATCTAAGATTATATTTGTTGGAAAATTTACATAAAAACATTTCTAGTTTAAACATAACACTTAGATTTCCCTTCACCACAAAAAGAGAAAAAAGGTTATAACTAAATTTGTCAATCCGTTTGCAATTTCCGAGTTCTTATCTATAGCGAAGGCTATTGAGCGATGTCCGTTTGTGTGTCCGTGTTAGTGTTGAATTTAACATTTTAGGCACTAGATCATGTAGAGAAAAATTAAATTCGCCAATCGATCAGACACAGTTTCAAAAGAGGTGCTATTGGAATCAGCATGATCGGTCCATGTCATTCGAGACAGCGGGCAAAACATCACGCCTACCTCTAATTTTTTCATATCAAGTGAAACAATGAAGTAACTCCAATCAAAATAACAAATGCATGAAGCGATTGAGAATAAAAAAATAAGAAAAAAACTATAAGCGAAAAATTTGGCGCTCGCCCATATTTTCCGAATTACTGGCCTTTAAATTTTTTTAATTTTTTAAAGTATCAATATGGGTATCAATTTAAAGCTTTTGAAGAAATCTTTAAGGAAATATTAAAATATAAAAAAAGTGCTTAACCCAATAAAAGCCTATGTAATTTTTATGTAAAATTATATATGCAGTACTATTTTTTTTTTTAATTTTCTGTCACCCCAAAATTTACTTTTTGGATTGGAGTTACATACTTCACTTAACTAGATTTACAAAGATAGTGAAGGGTATTTAAGATTCGGCATAGCCGAATATAGCTCTCTTGCTTGTTTTATTTTCTTTTATATATTCAAGTGTAATTTCATGCTTTATGCTATAAAAGCCTCTTTTAAGTGCTTGGGCTTTAAATAATTTAATTTTTAATAATAATAAAAAAAATAATGAAAATTTCATACGAAATGCAATCCTTTTATTATATTTTACAATTTCAGTCAATTTTAAAATATATTTAGATGATTTGAACTGAAAATTTTATTAGATTAACGTACTTCGATGCGGGTAATGCACGCCCCATTCTTTCTGCATTCAACAAGCTTGCTGCGAAACACAATAGCCTTCCTTATATATCCTCAGCCTGAATATCGCAGGCTTTTAAAAGACTTTTTGTCTTCACAATTATATTTACACTGAATATTAGACGATTCAGCCTTGGCTGGTTGGATCAATTTGATGGTAACTTCTTATTGTGTCCGCAAAATTTGTTATGAAATAAAAGCCTTAAAATAATAATCTTCTACTAAAAGAAGATGGTCTTTAACATTTTGTTTTAAAAAACCCAACAAAATGAAAAATTATTGATTTAATGTATTTCAATATAATTTCTAATTAAACTCTCGAATTAATATGATGAGCTTTTATTTTTAAATTGATGCTTTTCCCTGAGTGTATGCGTGTAATAAAAATATGTTAACAACAGTGGCTTTTTATTACATTTTCATATTTCATAAACATCTGAAAAATTTTTATTTAGATTAAGGAGCAGCCATTAACAATTTCTAGTTGAATTGATTTCTTTAAAAGAAAAAGAAACGGCAAAATATTAATGACATTTTTTTTTGGCAAACGCCACCATGTACAATTAACGTCATTTATATTTGGGGACATTTTGGCACTTGGCCGAATATTTTTGATTTTGACCAAATACAAATATTCATCTGATGAATGCACTTTGCTTTTTCTTTCTAGTCAGCTTTAAATTCGTTTTATTTAATTACATTCGTGTTCATAATTAATCAAAACAAATGAGATTTTAAAGTATCCGAGCGTGTAATGAAAGGCACTAAATATTTAGAATTTATCTGAAATAAAAAAACGATTTTTATGCAAATTATTAAGTTTATTATTTATTATTCTTTGGAAAGAGTAAAACAAATGCAATCAATATATTTTGGGTATATTTTAGTACTTGGAGTGTTTTTCAACATTTCAAAAATGGTAACGTAATTATCAATTGTAAAAAGGTGTCAATTGATTTTCCATTTGATTTGTAAATTGTCGGTGTTTGGTCTTTTATGAATGTTTATTTTATATTCTTCTTAAATTGAAATTCCAACACAAAAAGAAGATTACTTTTGCTATTATTAATTTGGGTTTTCAAAATAACAAAATTCAAGTGCAAAACACTTCAAAACAATTTTAAAGCAAATGTGGCAGTTGTAATACAATAAACGAAATAAGCCAACGAAAAAAAAAAATAATTTTTGCCACAAATTAGTCACCATTGCTGTTAAATCAGGCACATAATTAGGTATTAAATAAAATAAAAAAATTATAATAACATATTCAGGCACACATGCACACACACACCTTTTATACTTGTAAGTATTTTTGAACCTTTTTTTTTTAAGAATAATACGAGTACAAAGAAATAAACGACTAAACGAACAAAAAAAAAAACAACGACGAGTGTTACTTTTATCACTTTTAAGTGACACCTTGCCTAGACAACCACCTTTGTGAAATGCGAAACAACTTAAGGACCTATTAAAATTTTAAATAGCTTCTAAATGAAGGTATTATTCAACTAATTTGAAGGCATTTAAACAAATCATCACAAAAATACAATTTAAACAAATTCCTCTTCATTTTTAATACAAAAGGATTCTTAAATACACTTTTCTCTCCAACTAGATTTTGTGTTTCTTAATTTGAACATTCAAACTCGTTAATCTGTTCATAAATGCCAAAGTGCTGTAAATGTAAAAACTATTTGAACAATACAGGCCAGATCCTTTCAATTTGTTATCACTAATTACACTCTGTTAAGTAAAATGTTTGCGACAATTTCTAAAATATAATAAACTTGTTCACAAGATGCATTCAGTTGCAAGTGCGTGAATATAATTTCACCTGCAATCAGGACTACAGTGTTGGAAAAAATTTCAAAAAATTCGATTTTAACAAAAGAAAATAAGTGTGAAAGCATTTTTAAATTCTTGTTACAGATTCTGCAATAGAGTTTGATTTTGTACCTAAAGTTGTGCTCTACATCAAATTGTTTGCTCTCAAGAACGTTATTAGTCGAACATTTTATATAATTATACCCGAACATAGTTATTTATCTTCACAAGAATGTCCTTTATTAATTTTGTAAAATTGTGGAATAAGTAACCAAAATAAACTTAAATGGCAACTTAAAATTAGTTTAGTAATTTATTTTTGTTGGTTTTCTATAATTTCATCTGATGTGTTATTAAGTCTATTAATTTCAATCAATGATTGATTGGGAACTTCTTGTGCCTCAGTTAATTTATTTTAAATTGTGCATGATTTCTTAAAATATAAATATTTAATGAAATCTTTTACTCAAAAACACAGTAACCATTGAGTAACTATTTTTATTAAGTTTTCTTTCTTTTCTTTTCTTTAATTTTTGTTTTGCTTTGTTGATTCAATGGAGTTCTCATTTAATCAATTTCGCATTTGATATAAGATTCTTATGTTTCCAATACAAAATTTGGACTTGCCTTGGCCTACGGTGTAAGCAGGGGCCTGATGGCATCTACCGCAAGCCATCTTGCAAATCAATATATAAAGCAATAGGCTTCGATAGAATTGACTCTTATATGGTAGGGTCGGCTATAAAATTTCTTGAGAGGGCACAATCCCTTGAAAACAGTCTTCTTGGACAGTGCTTTGAAAGCGCAAACAATCTGAGGACCATACGATTGTCTAATTACTTATCACCAATAGACCTTATGACATTGAACGGAGCTGGCCTCTTATATGAAAGTGCAAACCTCTTATATTACCATAAGAGAATAAATACCCTAGATATAGAAAATCTGGTGTATAACACCGCCCAATAGGCTATTCCTATTCTTTTGTATATAACTTTATTTTTTCTATTTTCTCGCCTTACTATAAGGTTTAGTTTAATATTAATTAAATTAAGCACAAATGCCTCATTATTTACCTTTTTTTTTGGGGGGAAATTTTAAAACAAATGTTGTACCTACAGTAAACTTAACTTTAATATTATTATAAGCGGCCATGCTGCAAATACTTTTATAGAATATCTTGGCAAGTCCTTGAAAAATACGCTAGTGTGTTAGGAATAAATAATTAATTAAAATTAGTTTAAAGAAAACATGTACATCATTAAAATTTTTGGAAATAAATATATATACTACTATATATACAAAATTTGGGTAGAATCCACTCGCCATATGGATATGATTGCACGCAGTGCTGATTTTGTACTTTTTAAGAAATAAATATTTAATAAGAATATCATGAAATATTTATATTTAAAGGAGTCAAGCGCAATTAAAGTTGATTAACATAAAAAAATTCGAAATAATAATTTTTCATATTAATAATAATTAAGTAACTTTAAATACATTTTATTTTCCTAATATTTAAATATTTTTGCTGTGTGTAATTATTATATCTAATCCTTTCAGTAATCCTTACAAACAAAATTAGAAAGACTTTTTTTAATTTTATGTGTTTTGTTAAGAAACAATTACATCAATATGAATTCATATGTAAATTATATCCGTCCTTAAAAATTCTTCAGCTTTTAAAAACCAAAGAAAAATGAATAATAAATTTTACGAAATGCTACAAAAATTGACGAATACGTCGAGTGTTATTAAATGCGGTAGAAAAATTGTTACAGTATATTGTAATTTAGTTTTCATTATTCGTTTGCTGTTCACGCCACCTTTAAAATGCTCTTACGAATACTTAATTTGCTGTTTGATGTTTTTCAAGGGGGGGGGGGGGGATGGTTGAACGTTTGCGTTTTTTCAAAGGATTATATAAAAAATGTTATGACTTCTTGTGGCATTTAAGTTTGATTTTGTTTTATATCTGTTGATCAGAGACAATAACAGACAATTAACTAACATACGTGTATGATTCTTCTAGTCTAGAATTAAAGGAGAATAAAAATCATTGTCGTTAGTAATTATTTTTCAAAAAAAAAAATTGTAGTTATTAGTATAATTTTGTAATAAAACTGATTAAAAGTGTAGTTTGTTTTTAATTCTTATCAAATTAACTTTGTTAGTTAAACTGTCTTTTTTGTAATTAATTAACATCAAAAAACAAAAACAAACTTTTGTTAAAATTATCAAATGTATTTTTTATTTAAAATACAAAAACTGGTGGATAGTTGAATCATAAAAAAATTAATTTAACAAATCCATAGTTAAGAAAACATTTCACTATCTTCAATAAGAAAAAATTAAGATTTTATTGGCTAAGAAATTATTAAAGAAAAACTTGTTAAAAATTAAAAAAAATTAAATTTGGCTTAAGTTCATTTTTTATTTTAATTTCTAAAAATTTTAGGAATGAAAAATTATTTACAAATGTATGCAGACGTTTTCCAAAGAAAACAGGTTGTGTACATTGTAAACATAATGTATTTAACCAATTAACTTTATAATAAAAACAAACACAATCAAACAAAAACTTGTTTTTATTGATGAATTAATCTGAAAATGCCATTCTCATTGAGTTTTCTTTAAGACTTTTTGTTTGTTGCCCAAATCAAAAAGAAAGAAAAAAAAATCGGAATATCGTTTGTCTCAACTTAATATCACTACAATGAATACAACGAAGATTTTTCCCGAACTGAAGCCAGTTTAGATGTCCTGATATAACTTCTTAACTAAAATAAAAAAAATATTACACTCGTTATTCTCTGCAAATTACCAAAAATATTGCAATTGTTTTTTTTTACTTATGAAATTGCAAGCCTATTTTTTTAATTGTGACCTTGTAAACTGTCTTTTCTTATCTGTACATTTCGCAGCCGATTTCATTAATTGACAATCCATTTTAAGACACCATTTTTTCCTGTAAGACTTTGTGCCAATTTGGTAAATTTTCATTAAAAGAATAACACAGACTACGAATTCTTAATTTAGCATGAAAAACTAATATTACATCAGTCGTCTTGCATTCGTGACTGTTGATATTTTTCAATAACAAGACAAACCCCCATTTTTGTAACTGATTTTAAATTTGTTAAAAACTAAACTTCAGTTGTCAAACCTTCCGATCAAAACCGTTATTTAGAATGAGAGTTGTTGAGTAGTCGTTAATAAACACCAAACACAGTGTTGTATTTATAAGGTGCTGCCTTCGAATCTGTTTGCTTCCTACCTTTTGAAAAACTACTTTAATCGCATGGGGTCCGCTTTTTTTGCTTTAACTAAGTTAATTTTGTTCTGCAAAGGGGCGGTAAACTCAGCTCTGTATTAGATCTTTTAAGAAGTTAAGAAAGAAGTAGAGTATGTAGCGAAAATGAAAAGTTCAATGAAAATTAAGTTCGTTGGTTACAATTTTATTTGATTTGTGAAAATCAACCAATTTAATATTATTTCATTTCCCAAACTTTGCAATTTTCGAAGCGTTTCCTGTTTCCGTTTTTAGCCAAGAGCTCTGTGGTAAAATCCGAAAATTTAAAGTTTCATTGGAAGATGACTTTTTTATACTTTAACTCGTGTTTCATTAATTTACTATTCCTTTTACGCTCTCTTCTTTGCGGCTTATTTTGTTTTATTCAACTTCAAATAATGCGGAAGTAACAGTTGCCAAAGTGTTTAAATTAAATGTTTTCCTTTTTTTGTGAGCGAATGATAGAAAAAGAGCGAAGAAATAAAAAGTTTGCAACAAATTCTTTTAATATTTTGATGACAATACATCAGCATCATCAAAAAGGAAAAAAAAAGTCGACAGTAATTTGAGAGCGACGTAAACGATTAGCAGCCACTTATTTCATGGTTTGACAATAGAAAAAGGGAAAGATGCTGAAGAATAAAAAAAATGAATAACGATTGTGATACTTGAGTTTATTAAATCAAGCGTAATAATTGTTTTAATGGTTAAACATTAAAATGATTTTTTTTTAATAAAAGATAAATTAATGTACATGAAACTCGGGTGGGAATTTTTTTTGCGATGTTTAAAGCAGTTTCTTTGACTTACAAGGATAAAAATTAAAGAGAATCGCAAGTAATTAAATACTCTTAAATGTCATTTTCAATAAACTTTATGACGCTCAAAATTATCTCTAGGACGTGCAATTATAAAAACGTAAAAGAAAATAGCAGGTTATTAAATTTTCCTAAGTGTTATTTATAAAAATTTAATACAAAAGCCAAGTTTATCAATCCTTATAAATTATCTTTTTATTTAAAGACAAATCTCTACACATAATAAAACTGTAACGGGGTCATTTCTGTATATGAAATATTTTTTGAAAATTTTGTTGTTGGTGTAGATTGTAATCGATATAGAATATAAAGCACCTGTTTTTTGGAATTTCTGTCTGTCTGTGTTCGCATCACGTAAAAACTACTGGATGTATTTGAACAAGATTTTGTGAGGAGGTCCCTTAGTATCTTTGTTCCAATATAGAATGTTTTTTTCGTAAAAATTGGACATTTCGTGACAAAATGGAGATATAATTGTGAAAATTTTATATTTAAGAAAATTAAAATTACACGCAGACGAAGTTGTTGGCACTGCTAGTAAATAAATAAGGCGACTTTAAAATATAAAATGTAAAAATATGCACAAAAAATTATTATATTGAATCCTAACTTTTGATTATAAAACCGCCTTTGTTCGATACTCGAAAAATAAACTTTAAAAAACGGCAAAATCAAACTGTTCGAATAAAAACCGCTTGATGGATACTCCTATTCAAGACCCATTCGTTTATAAATAATAAATTATTTTTTATGAATTTTTTTTTCACTTCTTTTTTGTTCTTATTAACCTGTTGTCGTTGGTAACGCTATAAAAATTTTTTTTAAATGCTTGTAAGACACCTGTCTTTATTTAAATCAATTTTATATTGTGACGCGCTCACCTTAATAGCGATTAATTAACACGCAACCATACCTTCGCATTTGTTTAAAAATCAAAATTAAATTTAGTCGAATAGGTTGTGGCGTGTTCAAAATCTTGTGGTGTATTCAAATTCTATTGAAATTCTAGATGAATGGTGGTGATTAATTTATTTGAGATAATTATTTCGTTAATTATTTCCTTTCAAATAATTATTTATAGTTTTTATTTTTATTTCTTTTCTCTTAAACAGAAATATCATTGCAAAGCGGGACAAATTAAAAACTACAATCAGTTGTTAAGTGATATCCTTGTTATAAATCCCGATATTATAGAAACAAAACCGCACAACAAAATTGTTACTTTGTGAACAAAATAAAAAATTAGAAAACAAAATAACAATTTCCGTCGATAAATACTCTCTGCTTAAAGAAGCTAAAAGAAAACAACTTCTTATGCGAGCAGATTGTAAGGACAATCATAGATCCTGTTTTAAGATTTGCTGTCATTAGGTAATCTGATACTTTTTCTGCGACAAATCAAAAGGCACCAAATTTCAATAAGAAACGAGACAGTGTGTGTGCATTTGCCAATGTTAAAAATTGTAAAAATACAACAAATAATCTTAAGGTCTATTAAGATTGTGAATTTCGTTTAAATGTAACTTATTGAAAATTGTAATATTTAAGAATTTACAGCTGGCGATTAATGATCGCTGGTGCCCAAAGTGGTCATAGACAAAAGAAATAACTTGTTGTTATTAAAATAAGAACATTCAATAGAATAAAATACAATAATCATTTCTTGGTCGATTTAACAAAAATCATTAAAGAATGTGATAATATGCTCCTTATTTAGGCAGACTCTAAGTCAAACTACTCGTATAATTTAAATTCACATACAAACAAAATCGCGCAAAAAATACAAATTCATTCAAATGTCAATCATGTGTTGTAAAATAGATCGAAAATAAAAAAAAATTAAATATATTTCAGAAATATTGTTTTTTACATGAATTAATTTCATATTTTCTAAAGTTCCATGTTCCAGTGCAAATAGTTTGTAAGAGTTTGTTAATGCCCGCGAGCACGGCAAAAGCAAAATAAAATATTCAACTCAATAAAAGGGACAGAAATTATACATCATGTATCACACAACAACAAAAACTCTAATAAAATAGAAATTTCCGTAAACTATTAAATTAATTAAATAAAACACAATGTGAAACCCAACAGCTGAAAGCCATTTAACTTTTGCTAATAAATAAATAGCTTTGTATATAACGAGGGGAAATTAATAAGTCAACACAAAGATATCAAATTTTTATTTCTTTTATCATGGTGTCCTTATAGCAGAATATGATTATAGTTCAAAACTCTTGCATATTTGCCATTGAATATGCACATGTGAGTTTAAATGCGATTATTATCCTGATGGGACAAATTTTTCTAAATAAGTTTAGGCGTTTTTTTTTTCCTAATTTTAACTCAAACGTCATTAATTTTAAATGTTTTTGCTTCTCCTTGCAGGATTTATCTAAAGAGATTCCATGAATGTATTGACCTCTGTTGCATGTTAGAAAAAGCTGAAAACTTCCAAATACAAATTTATTTTTATACGCCATGATTCTCAGTGAACAAAATGTTCTGCTCGCGGGCTCAACAAGTTCACGTATTTTCACTTTTAAGTCACTCAAATAAACATTAATAATTTTATAAATGATTTCCAAAGTTACTGTTTCGTAAACTAATTGTATTAACATTTTAGTGCTTTTTATATCATTTTGAAATGACTTATGAATTTACCCTCGTACATACAAATAAACACATGCATGCATGTCATCACAAGTTAAATTTTGTTAATATTAGCAAAACATTATATTATCTTTAAATTTATTAACAAACTGTGATAACAAAATCAAATAACAATCATATAAATAATATCGTCAACTTTAATTTTTAATGTGAAAATATTGTAGCTCTTCACCAAATGTTACCTTTAACTTTATCAACTCGTTCTTCGAATTTAATTTACAATAGTTCATAAAATGTTTCGTTATTGGATAATAACTATTTGATGAGACAACTGGTTTCCTAAAATTCTTTTAAATACCTTTCATATCAACATTTATGTGGATGAAACCAACTACTTGTCAATTTTAATATATTTATAGCCCACAGAGATCTCAAACACCCAGTCTAACAAGCAAACAAAGTACAGCACCAGAAAGTACAATTTTTTTTTTAATAAAGAAAAATCAAACTCAATATAAACTGAGAAAATGTAATAAAATTTTTAGATCACGCTAGAGATTCTTGCACGAGATTCAATGTGGCCAACAATCTCACCGAATACTCACGAAAAATCTTAAAGAAAATTTACTTTTTCCTAATGATCTTTGCAAATCGCAGCTTCGAACAAATCTACATTTAGATTTGTAATACAATTAAATTTCATTTATTAAAATCACAATCACAACAGTATTGTAACGAACTCTTCATTTTTTTTTTTTTTTTCTAAAATACCAAATCGTTCGATTGCGATGGCACAAATGTCCACAACAAAAAATTGAAAAAAAATATATTTGAAAAATGTAGATTTTTTTAGAAAAATATTAAAATTTTTATGGCAGATGACAGTATTAAAGACTGTTTTTAATTTTATTTTGAATCTACTGAAATAATTATTTTTTAGACCCTTTTATTCAACTATTTAAATTTACAACACGAAATTATTTCCTAACATATTTTCTTGAACAACTCTGACCAAATACCAAAATATAGCTCTAAATAGACCTGACCAACGATTAAAAAAAATTATTGAACGATTTTAAAATATTCACTTAGGAGCCGAAAGCGGTCAGCTAAATGTCCGGATCACTTCACGTTCATGAAGGATACAGTTCTAAATCACAAGAATCAATTTATAAGAGCTCATGTCACGCGCCCACTTCTACTTTAGAAAACGCAGGACATTACTTTTTTAACAAAATACAAAAAGTGAAGGGTTCTTAAACAGATACATGCACACAAACACAAACCAAGAACATGTAGTCGTAATACTTGAACTTATTGAATTTTCGCCAAAAATATCTTTATCATCAACAATGTAAACATCATATCAAATTGAGACTACAGACAGACTTCGAAGTTATGAAAAGACAGAAGAAGAAGAAATAGCAGATGTGCATTTAAACGTTCAAAGTTTTTACATTGCAAAGATGTAGAAAAAAGCAAAGGAAAACATTCTTAAGAAGGTCTACACTTCAAGAAATGTTGCATTGAAAACAAAATTTCAAAAGTTAACACAGTTATTCACTTGAAATTGTTTAGAATCATATCTCCTGTTCATTAAGGAAATGCATTTAACATTTGTTGTTTCGACTGACTGGGCAAAAATGTGCAAGTGTACTCGTAGTGTAACAATTTACGAATACGAAAGCAAAATATGTCGTTGGTGTAGCAGTTTGAGACCATTTGTTGCTTTGCTTGAATGAATAAAAGCTTTATCAGTAGTGGTGGTAGTGCAAATACTTATTTATTACTACTGCTCCTCCACATTAAACAGTTGAAAATCCTTTAAGTCGCGCTATTCTTTCTTTCCTTTTTACAATTCCTGAATATTTCGTTCAAATCCTTCTGCTGCTATCGTCAGTGATGATATTCATTATTATTTTTATTATATTTATTATTTGCTGATGGAATTTAATTTTGTCATTTCTATACGTCACACAATGCAAACAAACGTACTATCTACATACATACATACATCCATACATAAATACATAAATAAGTAAGAGCATGAAAGTAAAACTTACAAGATGAAATAAAATATAAAAAAGGATGCGAAAAACAGATTCATAAAAATGAGCAATATTTTCATAAATTTGCACAAGAACATGTAATGATTTTATTGACAAAAAGTATTTTATAACGATTTGCAGACAGACTTACAATCAAACCAAAAGTATTACACTCATACAAACAAATACAAATGCAAATACAGTGATTTGAGTGGCAAAATGGTTATGAAAAGTAAATAAAATTCAAATTAAATGGGAATTAAGTCATAAATGATGATGACACTTGAATGAAATAAACGAGATACAAAATAAGTTCATGGCAGAAAGTAGTCTGACAAAAGGCAAAGCGAAAGAAACCGAAACGATTTGATAATCGAACAGGTTTTCATACTGAAATAATTATTTTCGATTAATTAATAAAAACCAAAAACATTTTTGATGACGTTTGATTTAATTTGTACTTTGCAGTAAATAATTTTTTTATTTTAGATTTTTTTTAATTTAAGTAAAAATAAGATAACATGACTTTGAAAATATACAAAATTTTGCTGAATTTCGGCAAATTTCTACATCTTCTTTATTAAGTGATTAATTAAAGAGAAAACAACACTTCAAAAGCATTTTACTCTTTTTTCAAAAAGTAAAGAAACAGATCTTGTCTCTGTGCAGCGGAGATTTATGGTTTTAAAAATCAACTCTTTATTCCTTAAATGTATTTTTATATTAATCAAAATTTTAAAAGCCGACGGCGTTGCCCAATGTATTTCATAATTTCGTTTTCATGAGTTTCGTTTTCTTAATCAATCGCTATTTGCACCACAACATTTTTTGTAAAGAATATTTCATATTCAGACACATTCTTCTTAGAGTGTTATTGAATCGTTAGGTATGTACGAGTACATATATTTAAAAATAACTCTTATCATTAAAAATCTTACTGCGCCAAAGTAACATACTGTTTGTGTAAGTTTCTAAGGTCTGCATCTCCGCGCAGACAAGACAAGACAATCTTTAAAAAATATCACAAATTCTTGGTGTTGCACAACGGACACTCTTTAACTACTCGTTTTCTTCTTTTTTTTACAATGGAAACGATCTGTAGGTTTCAAAGCAATAAAATTTATTACCTCATGATTTTGTATTTTTATTGTAGTTAATGAATTTATATTTATGGTTGATGCCTGAATATATACTTTAATTTTTATAATATCTTGAAGTTAAAATGTCCGCCTAAAGATTATTTGGACTATAAGTTTTACAATAGAAAACTTTAATTTTTCGCATTTAAAACATTGCTATGACGATAATTTTATTATCAACCTTCAAAAAGACATTTTAAACGTAAATTTATATAAATAAATTAATTAATTTAAAAAAAAAATTTGTTATGCTATTTTTTATATTATCCCGATTTAAATTATAAGTCACCGATATTGCTTATTGAGGGTGAAAGCACTTCTTGATGGCCATTTCAAATAAATAAAAAAATAGCACAACAAATTTTTTCAAAATTAATTAAAATAGATAATTTAATTACTTTACTTTATTCGTGCTTGATTCCTTCAAATATAAATATTTCATGATATTCTCATGAAATATTTATTATTTTAAACTAAACTACAAAATGAAATGTATTACTGCGGGGAAAGCATATCCATATGGCCATTTCACTACTGCTCAAATAGCTCATCAGTGGATTTTACCCAAATTTTGTATAGAAAAACTGAAAGTCTTATATCAAAAGCCAAATTGATTAAATGAGAATTCCATTGAATCAATAAGACAGAAGACAATAACAACTCAAAAATGTTCTACACAAAAACACAGCAAACATTTAGTAACTATTTTTATTTTTTCTTTCATTTTTCTACATAAGGGATCCCATTGGGAACCATTCATATGTATTTGAAAGATTCAATGAAAAAATAAAAATAAAAATTGAAAAACAATTTTTATTAATAAGCAAGGTGCACATGCAAATATATCAAAATGAAAAATTCATTATTCGGAATCTTTTAAAATTGAATTACTTTACTTTATTCGTGCTTGATTCCTTCAAATATAAATATTTCATGATATTCTCATGAAATATTTATTATTTTAAACTAAACTACAAAATGAAATGTATAAAATAATAAATATTTCATGAGAATATCATGAAATATTTATATTTGAAGGAATCAAGCACGAATAAAGTAAAGTAATTCAATTTTAAAAGATTCCGAATAATGAATTTTTCATTTTAAAATAGATAATCATTTATACTTCAATATTCTGTTTAGGATTTATCACTTCCTTTACGAAGGTATAGGTCGATGTGCAGTTCCTGGAAAGACTATTTATAACTGAAAACTTGTGGGACACCCTGGCGCTGTAGTTATGTACTCCTGCCATTTTTAAAATTCAGATTTAAAAAAAAAATATGTGCACACGTTTAAAATATATTCCACGAAAGTGTAAGTGGAATCTATAACAGATTTAAGGCTTTCGAAAACTTGCTTGGAAATTTTTAGAATTTGTTTATTTTAATGGAAGAGAATATTCCTTTCTTGTTAACCTTGTCACGTAGATTTTCTTCAAATAATAGCGGTACCCGGGCTTAAAGCGCTATTTAAGTGTTCAAATGTAGACTAATGACGATATTTTTGAAATCCAAAAAATGATTACAGCATTTTTTTTTTAAGTAATTTTCCAAACAGGCATAAGAAGATCCACAATTCTCATTATTTATAAGCAACAACAAAAACGCAATAAAAATTTGAAAGATCTTATTTTCAATTGAATTTCTTGTTTTCCGTCGTTTGGCAGAAACAATGAATGGGTAAAGAGTTAAAGAAAAACGGTTTAGGTGATGTGTAAACTGGGCTCAAACCAAGTGTACTCAGTTTACTCTCCCCTCGTTATCATGTTAATCTTACAGACCCCTCTCCGCATTGTATTAACTACCGTCAAGATAGGGCTGTCATGGCCAGGAGCTGATGTAAAATCTATATCACTGTATGATTCTCCCGCCAGGGGCATGCTTATATGGAGAATCCGCTTCCTTGGCGATATTGCACCCAGGATATTTGACCGCAGTAGTCGCCGGAACTTGCAGGGGATTCAAACTTTAAAGTCTGAGCAGAGACCAACTTCAATTGCTACGAAAACTTATCTCTTTACTTACCCTGGTTGATTAAAAGTTGATGCCCGAAGCGTCCACTGTCCTACAAAATAAAAAACCCGGACTTGAGCCTCATCAAAAATATGTATATTTGGTTTTATAAATTTAAATGTGTTTATAAATGTCCAAGATGTAAGAACAAAATACATTTATTATTCACATATTGCCTTGTATTTATTCAGTGATAACATTTCTAAAAACAAACTTTGCCATATTAAAAAATAGTTTGCGCCATTTAATTTGTATTTAATCGCAAGTGTGCTTCTTTTAGAAATTCACTTACAAAACTTTTTTGAGCTTTTTTGTAAACAAAAAATATTTAATTCAGCGAAGCTTTAGGGCTTCGCTAAAACTTAAATTATCACAACACAAACATCAAAACACCTTGTTGTTTAAATTAATTTAGTATTTTAAATATTTGTTTATTATTCATGTTTATAAACACTTAAATTTAATTAGTGTAATTTTCTAACATTTTATCATAAAAGACGCAATGTGAACTTTCATAGTTGAGGTTAGAAAATAGAACGTAAATAACGAAATTGTAGCATTTTTAACTTTTTCTTTAAGAAATAGTTTAAATGAATAATTAATTAATTAATTAAATACTAGTTCCAGCACATTTTTCTGATTTCTTAAATTTTTTATAATTGTTAAAAAAAATACACAAAAACCTTCTACCTGATTTTGCCACAATTGGTTAATTAAAATGTAAGTTTACCTGTCCCTGTTACGAGACGACTCACTTACATTTTTTTATTACGAATTTTTTATTAATAATTAAATAATCGATTGATCTTTTTATTATTTTATTATAATTTTAATTTAACTAAAATTTATAAAAAAAAATCATAAATAAAAAATTAGATAAATGCAATTTTTCTTAAAACTCGGCACTTGTACAAAGAAATTTAATTTATAAATAATAAATAATAACTGATTTTTGTTGCAAATCAGAGATGAATGCTAACAATTTTAAATCCCTTTCAAATTGATTGCAATAATTTTATTGTTATAATTTAGAAAAAAAATAATAATGGAAAATCTTTAACAATTAAATAAAATTCATTAAAAGCTATAAACCTCATGAAATAATTGTTGAGTACCTCTTGAACTTTGACGTCTGCAATAGAAAGCAGAGGTAACGATGCATTCAATGTGAGCAAATCAACCCTCCATTGAATATTTTGCGACTCGTTTTAAAATGTTAAATATTTCAAAATCTTTATTTTCAAAAGTATTAACACAAAAAGTTATAACGTTAATCCCAAAATTATAACAAAATAATAAACAAGACGGAAAGATGAAAAATATAAGGAAACGAATCAATAAAAAGAAATGTTTTAAATTAAAAGAAACAAAATGTTAAGTCAAAATAGATATGAAGAATAAACGTACATATGTTTGTATGTATAACATCTACATAAGAGAAGCATTTGTGAAAATTATATTCTCAAAAAAAAAAAAAACTTTAATTTCTATTGCACTATGGCATGGAATACAATCTTCTTTGTAGACATCATCTTATTGTACGGTCGTCGCTTTCGTATTTGTGCAACAAAATTGAATACAATAGACTTTTTGCAAAAGTATTCAACTGGAAGTACTTAATTCCTTTCATTAAAATTACATTTCTACACACATTCGATCTAGAAGTTACATGTTCGTAAAAACACGAATTGAGTGTTTTTAAATGAATAAATGAATGAATGAATTAAAAACCCAATAATACTTTTTATGAACTCTCATGTTTTCTGTTTTTCTTGTTTAATAATTGTAGCATTTGTTTAAGAGTCTCAAACATCTCAAGGATGTGTGTCGATGTGGATAAATAAGTATTTGTGCGCTTGTGTGTTTCTACGAGTTTTAAGGGTATAAACACATACATATATACATACATTAACAACTAAAAGTGTAATTACATTTGGTCCTGCGGTGTTAAATACATAGTTTGATATCCTGTAATTATAGTGTACAACGGTCGTAATTATTTTTTAATATTTCAATTTTAAAAATTGAAATTTTTATTCAGATTAATGTTTGCTTTTCATATCACAACGGGACACCAAAATGTGATATCAATACACATGTATAAGCATATGTGTGTGTATATCCTAATATTTTGAAATTTTTAATAAAATAAAATTAAACGCATTAAACTCAATACTCCGTCCGTACAATACACAACGAATGAATGATCCGTTAGATAAATTTATTATTAAAAATATCTAAATCAAGGATCGATCAACAGTGGGAAAACTTCTAGCAGTTTGATAGAACAGAAACGTGTAATTTAGGAACTTGGCCACCACTCTTAAATAAGATTTGATTTTAATTCGTTCATTTTTCGTAATTATAAATTTTTGGATTTACATTTTCTACGTGATTTTTCCAAAAAAGGAACTGCAATATTAACACAAAACAATATTGTAAGAATACACGAGAACAGATACAAAATTCTTAGTAAGAATGTTGAAGATTGAAAATGCATTGCAAGTCTGGTCCTTTACTGTCCTCTACTCCTAAGTATATAACTTAAGGTCATAAAAATAGACATTCATTAAAGTTTTGGTGGTATAGAGCTCAAAGCTGAAAAATTAAGAATGGTAGTATATATTTAGCTAAAAACTTCAGATGAATCAGCACGAGCGATCGCTTCTTGGGTGTCATAAACATCCGAATTGTGGCTGTCCACACAACCCCAATCAAAATATGTTAAAACTTTGTCATTCAGATAATCAGCTGGGAAAAGCTAATTTCCTTTACAAAATACTAGATATAATGATAGTTTTACAAACAAAACCTTTAAAAAAGTGAGAAATGTGCAAGAAGAGAAACCGAATCATTTAGGGTTCTCCTGAATCAGTACGCAACTCAATTCGCTTAACAAAAGTTCGATATAAATTACACAAACAAATAAAAATCTCGATAATATCTAGAGCCGCTACCTACCTTCACCGAAATCTCGCCGTTTTGACAAAAGGAAGACTAGCAAATTTACTCTACCTCTCAGTAGAAAACGCAGGTGCTAAAGGAGCTGCATCTTCATCCAGTCATCAATTACATTAATACTCGTGTCAAAAACCAGCAGTAATTGATTGTGAATAACTAACTAATAGTTCAAATAAAAAAAAAACCTTAAAGAAGAACTAACAATATCCTTAAATCTTTCTACCAAGGCGATTAATATATAGTTTTGTCATTTTTTATAGAGACATCCTTCGATTGGTTTTGACGTAGTCATATTATAATGATAAAAAATTATTTAAAAAACAGTGAACACTCAAGTCTTAACAGTTCATTATATGCAGATAGTAGTTTTGAATGAAATAAATACGACCGATCGTTCCCAAGTGTCACCATTATAAACGAGAATTATTTTATTTACCAATTTCTTTGGTTAAACTTCTTGGCAATTCGAAATAAAGTCAGGATCAGTATTTAAGGTTCACTCAAAAATATAAACTTTCAAATACTTTCAAACATTTCTGCTTCACTAGGACATAAAAAAGAATATTAAATTTTTTAAAAATCATAAAGCACTTGATGTGTTAAATAGTTGACCAATAAGACGTAACCACTAAATTATGAAAAAAATATGTTTCCTTCTCAAATACTAATATAAAAGGAAAGATTTCACATTTATTATATTTTAAACCCTCATTCGTAAAGATACGTGTCAGGAAAGATTGAATAAACATTTGGAAAAATAATGGTTACGCTTTTTTGGTCAAATATTTGATTAGTCTGACCTCACATTTACCTAAAAAACACTTTTCGTTAAAAGATATTCGATTCTTGAAACTATATTGAATAAACGTTATTTCTTACTATTCAATAATATTTAAAAATGATTGAATGTCATTGTAGCAGTATTTGAATCATCAACATTCATATCGATAGTAACGCCGATCAACACTCGTTCTACGGAATGGGGTTTTAAATTCCTTTCTTCAATTTTTCGTGGCTCTCGAACCACAAAACTTGCGACAACACAAGAACTTGCTGTTAAATTAATTTGACTAAAGAGATACCCAATATTATATTAAAATTGTTTATTTGCGTTAGAGATTCGGAGATATTCAAAAAATTTTATCAGAAAAAAATAAAATGCGTCAAATTTGATTAAAATTCATTAACATATACTCACTTTATACAGAATCAAGTGATATTATTATTGCGTTCTATGGAATTGATTCTACTACTTTGAGAATTAGGCATTTAACAGCATGGCATTAAAATTATCTGATAAGATGGAGTATTGGTTTATTTTGGCGGCGTTTTACCAGGTCTGCAAGTTTAAAATGTCGTTTATTTCTTAAAATATATACACAGTAATTTAAAAAAAAAAAGTATAATATATTTTATTCAAAGTACTGGCCCTCGCTTTGTACACATTTTGTCCATCTCTCTGGCAATTTGTGGATACCATTCCAAAAGAATGCTTCATCTTTATTTGAAATCCATTCATCGAGCCATTTTCTTACATCCTCCAAATTGTTAAAGTGTTGCTCAGCCAATGAGTGTCCCATCGATGAGAAGAGGTGATAATCAGAAGGCGCCAGGTCAGGTGAATACGGCGGGTGGGGTAGGAGTTCCCAACCAAGCGAAGAAATCGTTTCCTTAGTCAATCTGGCTGAATGTGCAGGAGCGTTATCATGCTGAAGAATGACTTTGGCGTGCCTTTGAGCCCATTCTGGGCGTTTTTCGATCAATGCGTGACTCAAATTGATCATTTGTTGTCGGTAGCGGTCGGTATTGACTGTTTCGCCGGGTTTGAGAAGCTCGTAGTAGACTACTCCCTTCTGATCCCACCACACACACAGCATTGTCTTCTTCCCAAAACGATCCGGTCTTGCACTCGATGTGGATGGTTGTCCTGGCGTTACCCATGATTTTATTCCTTTGGGATTCTGAAAATAAATCAATTTTTCATCGCCAGTTACAACTCGATGCAAAAAACCCTTTCTTTCGTGGCGTAAAAGCAGCATTTCGCACACATGCCGCAAATGCTCTTTATTTGGCTTAAAATTAGACATTTTTAACACCAAAGAAAGGTATGATACGTCCACGTAAACGACTTGAAAACAACTGACTTTTGTAAACAAATGACTAACAAACAAAATAGCGTTTAGAGATAAGCAAATCCTTCAATAGGCTAAGAGCGCATTCTATTGGAATTAAAACGACATTTTAAACTTGCAGACCTGGTATACTGATGTACTTTTGGAATTAAAGTTTGCTCACACGAAAAAAAACCAATTCACTTCTTAGCGGTTCGTTCAATTGACGCAAAATTGTACGGGAATTGAGAAGAATTTTCGGAGTTAAAAATTGTAATGAATAATCCGCCAGACATCTTAGACGCGACACTATACGTGGATTATAAGATTTTTTAATGGTTACCAAGTTAACAAATTATTACAAGTTAAAACTCAAATTTCTCGTTTTAGTAATGCCTTCCTTGATCCGTTTAAAAGTAGTTTTTTACCACTGCCAAAGTTTCAAAAAAACATCTTTTCAAAACTAATATTTCTTTAATTTAAAAATATGCCCATGGAAAATTATGATGATACCCAAACGAGTCGTTTAGAGATGATACATTTCTTTCCTCCCTCTCCCTCTCTCTTTCCCACACGCTCTATCTACTAATTTTAAGAATAAGAAAAACTGATACTTTACAATTGTTTTGTATTATTGTTTTTTATTAAATTTCTAAAATTATGATTATTTATTAAAATTATTATTATTTTTTTTTTTAGGTCTTAAAGGGACACCTTAATTTAAATTTTGTCTTTTATTTTTTCTTTATAATTATATCAATTTTTACAATTTTCTTTTATAAATCCAAATGACAATTCCACTACATATTTAAAATAAAACTATTACTAAAATACAATTAAAAAAATACTTTTGATGATTTGAAAATCGTGAAGTTAAAAAAAAAATAAAAAAGTGTTAATGAAACAACTATTAATTATATCACTTTCTTTTTGTTATTATTTATTGTAATTGGTTTTAAAAGAAAATTAAAACTACAATTTTATATACAATTTTGTTAAGAGTCACTTTTTAATATGAATAATGTAGCTGTGATTTTCATCATATTATTTCCATTATCACGAGTTGTACATTTTGTATGTTCAGTCTTCCGATTTAGTTACCACTGAAACTGGCGTGGAATTTCCACTTATACTACAGGTTGTGTGGTTATTCGCTGGTGATTTCGGCGAAGCTGCAGCTGATGAGGTAACAGTCACACCACCCGACGTCACTGCAGTAGTTCCTTGTAGAATTGTTGGACTTTCCCGTGGACTACTGTTACTACAAGGTGGACTAACTTGGGCCGCGGTGTGCAATGACAAATTTTGAGGGTAAGCAGAGGCGTTGAAAATTCCATTTAAATTGCTGAGGCCCATATATTGAGAGAGCAGAGTGTGAAAGTTGGGTAATTTGTAATGGGGCATTAAACCTTGAGACAAAAGCGCTGGGTTAAATGGCTGATGTAAGGCAAAATGGGGTGGCCAGAATTCAGCTGGCAAGCCACCAGGGTGCCCGGGAATTCCATGGGGTAAAGGTATCCCTAATGGGAATTCTGATAAACCTAAAAAGTACAGTAAGAAAAAACATACATATTCCGATTAAGCACACAATTATTTCATATTCATCCTATTTTAAGGGGGAAAATGTTTTTTTTTTTTGCAGAACAATATTATAATCAAAAGTTTAAAATTATATGATATAAAAGCTGACCTTGTTCGGGCAATAAATAACCATTCTTGTCTTGATTCATAAATTTCTCTCGCTTACGCCATTTTGCGCGACGGTTTTGAAACCAAACCTGCAAAGAAAGACGAAAAGAAATTATTGAATTAATAGAATTGAATTGAATAAAAGGACTAAAATAAATTTAAATAAAAATGTTCACTTAATTCGCTGCTAATGATTTAAAGCCTATAATTTCGCCAATAATTGCCATAACCAATTATCTCAAACACCACCACTGCAAGCAAATCTGATAGCTAATACTCAGTACAACCGCCAACAATTTTCAATGAATAAACGCCCAATTAACCCCTTTAATCATAATTGTGCAGTCTTTAGTCGCCAGTATTCCTGCACCCCCTCTACAACACCATCGTCCTTCCCATACAGTTTTTAATACAGTTACTGACGACACCAACAGACAATAGAATCCAATCGGAAGTTAAATTCTGTGATTTGCCTTCTGCAACTACGTCTCCTTCTCCAAATTGCACTCACTCTCACACTTTTATTCGTGGCAAACAATTAAACCCCGGCAGTCATCTAGCCATCCAGTCATGAACAATAAAAAGACACTTTTGATGAAGTAGAATCATCATCGTCATCATCATCATCATCATATAAAGATGTTCGACTTTTATAAATGTTCTCATTCCTTTATCTCACTTTCCCCCCATTCTGTGTATCTGTATTAATTCCTTAGAGAGAGCGATTGAGAAATGAACATATTAAGAAATAACAAGGTGTGATTGTATGCCATTAAATGGCCATAATGATACTTGTGTACGAGTATTGTAAAATTGTATGTATTCGTGTGTTTTGTTAAATGCAATTTACAATTGTGTTGCTGATGTTGTTGATGTTGATTTTCTAACAAGTGTAACCGAATTGAATCAATTGTCTAAACTTCCTTAAATTTTCCAAACAAATAAAAGGTCCTTAAACGAAATAATCTCTCCAACTGCAATACAAAATAATTTCCACAATCCATTTAAACAGGCTGTGTTTCTGATGTCTTTTTGGCACATTTGTCGTGCTTCTGCCATCACCCCTTCAACCTTCCCACAATCACATGATGGTTGACGAACAAAGGAATGCATCAGTGCGTATTGTAAATTAGTAATGATTTCCTGACAATAATTGTTACAAATTATTGTCATACTTTGTCGTCTATATGTAGAAATAAGAAAAGATTTCTTCAACATGAAAAGCTTTGAATTTGTAACTCGTTTCAGTGTTGAAGGAATCAGGATTGCTATGGAGTTTTAAAGGATACACAGTAAAGTTGAATGTATGAAAGAACAAATTAGACAAGTTGTAAAGAATACAAGCCACTTGAACATCGTAAGTATGAAATAACATGAAAACAATAAAAAAAAACGAGATGAAATTATCACCATTTACAATATGAGAAGAGAATAAGCAGCAACGAAAGCAAAAGGTAGATAAATGACGATGACGATGATAATGATGATGATGATGACAGGATAAATTCAATTGTTACAAGGACAATTATAACATGTAATTTAACAAACAAGAGGATGAAAGATTTCGTATTTTTTTATTAGTTGTTGTTACATGTAAAACAAGAGTTTATCAAATATAACAGTTTGTATGACAGTTACAGCTACATAAGCTACAAATTTAATTACATTTTACAAATTTTTTTTTTGCAAATATGCACATGTACGTTTGTGCTAAATAAAATAAATAATGGATTGTTAACAAATGTTTAACCAAACCTCGCTCGCAATTACTATCATTATAATTATTTAAAGCATCTTTTTATAATTCATCATAATTAGGCTTATAAAAGCTTAATTAAAAGCAATTAAGTCATTATCTGCATCATCAGCAGTATGCGGGTACAATTATTATTATTATTGCTGTTGTTGTTGCTGTTTTCCCTATAAACAAAAATTCGCAAAAAAAAACTTAATTTCCTTTTGTTGCATTTAAATAAAAAGGATTTCTCATACAGCAGCTATTAAAGCTCTTAATACATTTAGAAATTGGAACAGGAGTTTTCTTTAAATCTTCTCTCAGTGAATGGAAAGAAATTTGCATAAGAATACTTTAGATTTAAAAGGTAAAACACACAAAGAGACCAAAACAAATTTTCTATTTGGAAAATAGTTTTAAACACTTTTAATAATTTTAACACAAACAGACGCACAAACATACGCAATGAATGAACAAATGCTTTATAGGGGGGAGGGGAGTGTGTCCGCGTCCGTTATACACACACACACACACATTTGTTGGTATTTAATAGAGATTTTCCAAATGATTAACCTGGTGTTGGTGTTTTATTTTGTCTTATTAGTTCGACTTTGTGAATTTGTTGTTTGGGAATAAACTGGTAAATACGAGTACACACTCCAAATACAACCAAATACAACATGTGAGTTATAAAAAGGGTGTCTGCATTTCGTTGTTTTGTAACGTTTTGCTTATTTACACTGGAGGGTTGTTTGAAGCGGTAGCATTAATTTCATTCAATTTCATATTCGTTAAAATTCACACATAATTAGGGTGTTTAAAATGGGTAACAACAATATAAAAGCAAACAATTAAACAAGAATTAAATGAAAAAAAAAAAATAAAAATACAAAGAAATGTTTTAGCGACAATGAGAGAATTTGTTTGATAATGATTTAACAATTTTGTATTCAGTACTTGACCTATCAATAAATAAATCTTTTTTTTTTTTTGTTTTTGTTAACATTTGATTATCATCAACAGAAACATCGCTGAATGGCAAATCCTTCGAAAATAGAAAATAAATTGTTTTTTTTTTTATTCACTCAATTCACTTTTGCTTTAGATGATTGAAAAATCCACTTTAGACGCGAGATGAACATTTAATTGGTCACTAACAGTACTCGTATGTGCATGAGGAAAGGATGGGAATTAAGAAAATGTTACAAAAACAACATCGTTTGTCATTCTTAATAAAAGTACGAGTGAACAAACGCTTATTGTCTGTTATTATCATTTGAAATTTATATAAAATATAATACACATATACTTATACATGTATATGTGTATGTGTGTAATCGTATTTATTATCATTATTTCTTTTTTTCCAATATAATGCCTGACGATTTGTTTGTATCAAATCATTTTATATTTCTATTTTATAAAAAAAAAACTGTTTACGCGTATTTTGTAGAGATCATTTTAAAGGATTTAATACTCGTGTAATTTTTTAACAAGGCAATTATTTTCGGATTTACTTATTGCATTTGTAAAAGGACATACATACACATCTATACACATGCACACACTCGTACATTTCAGAGACTTGGTTTGTAAGTAAATAGGTTCGAATGTGTGTTTTTAAATATTTAAAAAAAATGCATGTGTACATTTGTAATTAGATAAACAAATATTCATACATGTATGCTGTTCATATGCCCATATACGAATCAGTATGAGTGTAAGGACACAAGCTTATACATTTTAGGGATTTGTTTGTTACTTGTTACTGTTTAGCTGTATGTACTCAAGAGTATTTTAATTCGTGCTGGTCTATTTTTTCGAAATTAACTGATTGAAGTATGTTTTTTTTTAATATTGAAGCCAATTGTTTGTTGTTGGTACTATTCTTTATGCTTTTATTTTCATGTTTGAGTTTTGCTCAAGATTTGTGGAGATTATTATTTATTTTTAAGCTTATTTCCAATTATACTAAAAATTTTTAAAAATTTAACTCTTCTTTATTGATCGATTTGAATTGAACTATAAAATATATAATATAAAATATTTTATATGCACAATGAAATAAAATTTTTAAATAACAAAGACTGCTTGATGTAATTTTTGGGTCAGAAAAATTTATCTATAAAATTAAATTAAGTGCTTAAAATAATTAGAATTTTTAACAAAATAAAGGTTTTTTTACAACAAAGACAACCAATTTATATATTTTTGGTGTGTTATTTTTCATCAAAATGATTTACGAAAAAATTGTACCAAAAAGGTTTAAAGCTGCTCTATTCGGCCGTGCCAAATTTTTAATACCTTTCACCCTAGTAGTGTTAGATATTGCCTTACGCTGTTACGCTTCCCAAGTCGAAGAACTATACATATCTTCGACTTTTACCTTTCAATTATAACGGGGTCACTTCTGTACATAAAATATTTTTTGATATTGGTGTAGATAGTAATCCATATGAAATACAAAACACCTATCTTTTGTATGTCTGTGTTCGCATCAATTAAAAACTTCTGGATGGATTTGAATAAAATTTTCTGAGCAGGTCCCTTAGAACCTTTTGATTCTTCTTTTTCGAAACTACGTTAATCAATTGGCGTATTTGAATTTTCTTTAGCTAATCTTGTGCCTTGGCCAACTTGATTTCACCACTAACGCAGAATGACAGACGGACATCGCTCAATCGTCTTCGCTATGCATAAGAACTCAGAATATATATACTTCACGGGGTCGGAAATGGATATTGTATAAAATACAAACGGAATAACAAACTTAGATGAAAGGTATACAAATAAAGGGTAAAAAATTAAACGGATCGAACTCGAACCAAAAAAGTCCTCGTTTAAAGAGTGATGTTATTCTAAAAAGTAAATGAAAATTGACTTATTTTCGGCTTTTTGGTTCTTTTTAATTTAATTTCTAAACACTTTTTGAAAGGAAAAATTCTAAAAATTAATTCAAGGCAGATTTATTTTACTAGGTAATAGCGGCTCTACAACAAATACAACATTGACAAAAACAACATGTCTTTTTATTGTTGTTTCGTACGTTGCAAACGTCAAAAACACAAAGAGAAATAAAAGATAATTGCTCTCATTACACATGCTTTGTCTCTCTAACGCTGGTTGTTAGTATTTTTTGAAATTCGTAAACAAACAAAGGAAAATACAAACAACTTTTGACTTTACCAACTACAAACCAGCTGGGTGGACGACACTACCTAGTAAAATAAATCTGCCTTGAATTAATTTATTTGGTAATATTTTTGTGAAAATACGCTTCTCCATTTTGAGAAAATTTAATTTTTAGCAAACTTTTGAATAATTGATAATTTTTAGTTGTTTTTTAATGAATATACATTTTTTGGGTTATTAAACAAATTTTTGCTTCAAATTAAAATTTTATATGAATGAGTGTTATCGAGATTTGTGATCTTTTTCCTGAAATTTCGCATTTTAACAGAATAAAGTAATATCTGCTCCATTTATGAACGGATGTCACTGAATTTTAATAGCAACCATCTCGAAAATAAGATTTCTGTAGGTCGACTGGCGCCTTTTCAAAGCCCATTCAACAGGAACCCGGACAGTTTGGTTTGATATCACTTAAACAATGAGAAAAATTGTGTCATATTAAAGAAATTTCATAGGAAGGAAGAGACTATAGCTGTGGAGTCGGGGTGGCTTGGATCTCCCCAGACTGACCTATCTACGTTTGTTTAGCCTTGCTATTTTATTATGAAATATTAATAATTATAAAAAAATTTAAGAATTTTTTAATTAATTTAATTTAAATCATTCAGTAATATAATTTTAGTTAACGAATTTAGTATTTAATTGGATACGAAATTGAATTGTATCTCTGTGTCTGAATATCGATGTGTGTTATTTGTTTTGAGTTTTAAATGTTGAGTTTTTTTTTTAAATTTTCAGTAGTAAAATAAAGTTTTACATGATTATTCTAAATATTCAGGCATGTTCTGCATTCCACACTAAATTTTCACTACAAATTTTTAAAACATTGTTGCTATAAAATTATTTTTTTTAAAAAATGCCTTGAAAAGTACGAAAGTGAAAATTTCGTGCCGAATTCAGAACATGCCTGTTTTATTTATTTTCGGAAATTAATAAAAAGCAATTGCTTTCAGACATTATAATATTTACCTGTACACGTGCTTCACTCAAGTCCAGACGCATTGCTAAATCTTCTCTTGTGAATACATCTGGATACTGAGTTTTTTCAAACGCTCTTTCCAGTTGGTGTAATTGAAATGTTGTAAAGGTGGTGCGTGATCTGAAATTCGCAAAAAGCAAACAATAAAATTTGTTTGTGAAATATAAGCATTTTACGTTTTTAAAGAGGATCAAATATTGTGCAATAAAATTTAAAGTAATTTGATTTAAAGTCTAATGGTGTTTGGTGTTTGGCGCTTTTCTTACCTTCTCACTTTTCTGGGTCTTTCCATATCCAAATCATGACCATTATTTAGACTATTTGATAGATCATCGTCGGTATTATCCACGTCAAGGCGATTGTCTGCATTGTCTGGGGAGTTTTCTCTTTCGCGCTTCTCTGCATGCTGCAACAATTGTTGATGATGTTCCTGCTGCTGTTGTTGGTGTTGTTGCTGCTGCTGCTGCTGCTGTAGATGAAGATGGTTTTGATGACTATTGTTGAGATGTTGTTGCTGCAGGTGTTGCTGATGTAGAACCAACTGATGAGGAGCTATCAAATGCAGCTGCGTCTGTAATTGTGGTAATATTGAGTTGTGTATGGGGCTGGTCGAATTGTTGCTATTATTGTTGCTGCTATGCACCGATTGATGACTAAGAGATTCCGTAGAATCTAAAATTTTGAAAAATCATTATAAACTTTTGCTTAGCTAAAAAAAATACTTTCGTTGAGTTTCATTTAAAATTTGATTTTGTTTAATTCTCAAAATTTCCAATATGAAATTGCATTGATTTTAAAAATTAAAGCAAAATAATAATTTATGCACATAAATCCAATAAAAATAAAATTAAGCTTTTACATGCAAATTAGGTAAAAACACACAAATACAGTGCCAGTTTGTGAACAGGGTTAAAATAGAATGAGTTCATTCTATTGCTAACACATGTCACATATGTATGTACATACGAGTTGTGTTGAAAATTTAACGGAAACTTAAAGCTTCCTCGTGTTAAGAAAGTTGAAACTGTTTGTAATTGAACTTTAAAAGCTTCAGCTATTTTGAACGATTACCTAATAACTGAGGTTTGAAAATGAAATGGTATGTTGGGCCATTTCTTATTTCGACCACATTTCATTTCACTTTTGCTATTATCGTACAAAAGCGGTTTTGTATAAATCCACTTTTTCAAAGAGAACGTTAAATAGCCATTAACGAAATTAAAAATTACTTAGTTAATAACATGTCCAAAAATATTTCTGAGATTGGTAAAAGCGCATACACAAGAATGTTATTTTTAAAGTTAGTTCTTCATAAGAGGATGAAATTAAAGTTGAAGACTAAATAAAAAAATTCGAAGAAAAATAACTGGTAATTTTTTAACACACCTCGGTAATATAGCCGATGCCATTATCCTCAAGGTAATTGAATTACAATGATGTGCAAAAACACTAAAAGGACTCCAATCTATTGGTGCCAAAACAGGTGTTATAAAACGCAAAACCGCATCTATTGAAACTAAGCACGATGGAACACTTTTATATTTCTACACATGCATGTATTAACACAGCAGTGTATGTGTGTATGTATGTTTACCAATAAATAATTGAGAAATTTCTGACATGAAAGTTTTGCTGGATTGGCTTTTATTGAAAAATCTATTAAATATCCACCACTTTTTGCTTGATTAAATAATAAATCCTAACGAAAGCAGTTGTTTTTTTTTTCTTGCGAAATTCAATTCACTTCAACTCAATTCAATATATTGAATAAACACACTACCAAATGTTAAGTGGGTAAACAATGGGTTAAAAATCAAACACTTTTGTTTGAAAATAATAAAATAAATTGCAAATTCAATACAAAAGAAAAGAAAAGAAAAGAAATTTCAATTGAATTTAATTTTGGTTTTTATTCCTGAGTTGAACAATTAATTGATCGTCTGAATGCGTTAAAGCCAAAACAAAAACCAACAAAAAAATTAAACTTGAAAAATTACTTTTACTGTTGCTGAAAGGATTTAACTTGAAAGAGAGTGAAAATAATTTTACAAGTAAGAAAGTGTATGTGTGTGTGTTTGATAGAATGAATGAGTTTCATACTTGAAACATTTAAATATCCTGTCAAGGAAAGGGAATTTTTAACAACACTTAATAACGAAAAAACGTGAATTGGAAAACAATGGCAAAAATTAAAAAAAAAAAAAAATATTAAAAATCAATAAATTCAGGTTTTCAAAAACGCGTACACACACATGTATCCGTGTGAATGTAGTTGTATATTTTAGTTTCTGAGTGTACACAGCTTCCTATTTAATAACATTTTTGTTTTCACACTTTTTCGTGCGATTCGATACTCACACATTCAAAGTTCAACAGGATTTTTTTTTTTAACCCATAATCAAATTTTAATGAACCTCAAATTAATAATTTCATTTTCTCATTTTTTATTTATAATATAAACGATATGTCTGATACCTCTCTACTGGAAAAGCTTGTTTGCCACAGCATGTCATCATTTATCCACCAAAATCGAAACAAATTTATTAACAAAACTAAATCACATTTCTATTCAAAAACATTTAGGGCGAATACGAGACTCACACTTGAAACTTTGTGCATCGTGCATCATTGTCAAGAGGACAAAACATCCAATCGTTAGAGAAAATATAAAATGAGGTAATTTTCTAAACGCAAAACGAGAAAGAATAAATCAGCGAAAGCTGAATTTTATTCACTATAATGGAATTGAAAATGCTCAATAAAAATGTGAATAATGATGTGATGAGATTAATAATGATGCCGGCGCTGTCGTCTAAGTCATAAACAAATTATGAATTCACTGTGACACGGAATACTCTCTTTAAACACACATAAAGCAATATCCGTCGCCATAACCTTCTACACTATAACCCACACAAGTGCAAATAACTGTGAGCTGTTATGGGTTGTAATTTTCATTCCTGTTTTTTTTTTTGTTCTTCTTTTTTAATAAACGTTTCATATTGCAGTCATGATCATAAAATAATTATATCAAGCACAAACACGATGATGTCCTGTTGAGCTTTTATGATAGAAAAATTTCAACTAAATAAAAGCGTATTTGTCATTAACAACGAAAGATGAAAAAATGAAAAATACGTTTTGATGTGATGACATAAAGGTTTTAATTTGGATGATTTTCCTCCTTTTTTTTAGGTGTCAACTTATTGAAACTGATACTAATTTTTTATATTTTGATATAAAAGTGAATTTGAGTTTTTAAGAGGTGTTTAATATTGACGCCCAAGAATTGGTTTTCAATTAATACTGATTCAATAACGTCGTTCATCCAGCAGGAGGCTTGCAATCTTTTAATATCGGACAAATAATTTTAATTGTTTTAATTTTTAGCTCTGAATAGCTAATTTATTTTATTTGTTTCAGTTTTTATTTTACATCCCAATCAACCGAACGATTTTTAAATTAAATTAGATGAAATGATTTATTTATTTATTGAAAAAGCTCTATTTATATTTTTAATACAAACATACATACAAATAAACATACCCAGTTAGCATATGGAAGATTGTTTTTACAAAAATCACCAAAGTGAGTCTTTTAAGACTACCCAAGATGACTTAAAACTGATTCATCAGTTATGCGTTTAAAAAGAGACTCGAATATAATTCCGACAAACGCAAAGAAAGCGACTTGTTTAAAAAACAAAAAGTACAAAAAGCAAATGCAAATGAATTTCGACTGTTTTTAGAATTATTTTAGAGACATATTAAACGCAGTGTAACGATGAAAAAATGATTCAAATACATATTTTATTTTCACTTTTTAATTAAAAAATATGTAAAAATACATATGTCACTTCGTAAAAAAATAGAGACACAAAGGTCCAATGAATTTTTTCAAATTTTTTTAAAATTTTTTTTTTAAATTTGAATTTCAAGGAAATTAGGAATAACATGCTAACGAATGTAACACTACGTCTTGACGAGCAATTGATTTGTTCGCACATAAACAAAACGTCAGCTGAGTAGGTTACAAACATTTGTTCATGTTTGTCTGTGTGGAGAAAACTTGGCGATATTAATGCTTCGTTTTCTCGCTGTTTAAACACGAAATGACATCGACATCGATATCTACAATGCCATCTTAATGTACGCACATGAAATTGTTCAAAAGGCAAAACGTTGTTTGCAATATTTCATTTTGAGAAAATATAATTAGAAATTTTCGTATAATATGGTTCGAAGAAGACTCGCATACGGCTAGTAATATGATTAAAAGTTGACTCGAAAAGTACGATTGAAAACAGTATCGAAAATGAGTCGAAAACGCAAGTCATAAGGGACTCGTTCAGAGGAGTCGCGGCTAGGGTACCATTTTCTACCGACAAAATACTCATTTTCGACTCTTAAACGAGTGCATAAGCGATTATTTTAATCGTGTCGAGGAGTCAAAAAAGACTCGAATATGATCAATAATTCAAAAAAATGCTAACTGGTATTTAAATATACTGGGTGAAAACCAATGGTTTCTGTTCGATGCCATTGATTTATATTGCGCTACCATTCGTACAAATGAACGAATAAATAAAAATAATCGAATAGATAGGGGATATAAAAACTCTCCCAAAAAAACTCATAAACTCATTTAAATTAGATGATTTTTATCCACTTATCTTATTGAGCACATTCCGAAAAAGTCTTATAGAACAGCTGCGTCGCATTGTAGGTTTATTTCGAACACAGAAGAGTCCAAATTCTATGAAGTTGATATAAGCAGGATTGGTGAGGAACTTTTTCGGGTTCAGCTCTCAGAGTAGGCTGTGCTTACAGATTAATGCATAGCAGATTAAATAGCGTCATATCAAAAATAGAGACTAGAATTACAGTTATAGGAATACGGTAAAGTAGAGGCTTAAATGCCTCCGCCATCAGGTGGACAAACATTCCAAACTTTACTTAAAAGCTTAAACAGAATGAAATAATGGCACTTGAAGCCATCTACAACCACATTTTTCTCTAAGAATTAAGAATGAGTTGAATTCTATAGACTAAAGTGTAATTCGTGAAGCAATTCCGAAAGATGTCAGAATGATTAGAATTTCGCTACGATTTTCCTCACGACGGCATCCAAAGTTGAAATCTTCTAGAGGGAGCACCACAATTTTGCACCCTTGGCGAAGTTAGTCGCACATGCTTGCAAGCGATTAATAAGTTCGTGATTAACACCTAAGATCTTACGACCTGCTGTTAAAAAAAATTGATGTTGACGACTACGAGATATTTATAAATATGAGTCCAAAGTATATCGCTCTTGTTGCAAGTGACTTAGTTTCAAATAGTACAGTGCTAAAAAATTTTTTTTTTAATTATATTAATGGCAGTTGTACTTACTCCTACGAGAATGCTTTCGATAGACCTTTTAAAATCAATCTACAATATAATTGCAGACTTAAAAGATTTGGTGAACAGAAAGCAAAGCGTGCAGAATTTCTAATTAATACAGGTATTGAGTCACAGTCACGGAAATTTCTATAACAACCTGTGAAGATTCATTTCCTGAGAAGAATATAACAATGATTTAATTGATCAATTTTAATGAAGAAATAATGAGAATAATTTCATAACCTAAACTAGAGAACAAGTAACAACGCGACTTATGACCCATTTATTAATTAATGGTAGTTTCTATTTAGGAGTACTACTTGATAGGGCGCTATCACCACATACAAAGATTCATGCATACATGCAAGTTCATTCGTAATAACTATTCTAAACAGTCATGTCAACTTTTATACTTTGAAAATTCATGCTGATGCTAAATTCGAAACCTTTGCTGCAAGCATTCAGAAAGGTTCTTCACTGATAAAACTCTGTTTGTTCCAGAAACCATGACTTAATCTTTAAACGTATGAATTCTATAGATAGAGAAGTGTAATGACTACCAAGGAATTGAAACATAATTTTTAACTTTAAACGCATTATGCTGTAAACAAATTTAGGACGAACGAAGAATTTTTCGTTACGAATATTCTTCGAACGTATGAATTCTCGTGAAATATTTTTTATTTAAAACTACAAACTAAAATGCATTACTGCGGGAAAACATATCCATATGGCCATTTCACTGCTGCTCATATAGCCCATCAGTGGATTTTACTCAAATATTTTATAAAAAACTTAAAAGTTTTATATCAAAAGCCAAGTTGATTAAATGAGAACTCCATTGAATCAATAAGACAAAAAGACAATAACAACTCAAAAATGTTTTATGCAAAAAAGCAGCAAACAACATTCAGTAACTATTTTTATTTTTTCTTTAATTTTTCTTCATAAGGTATCCCATCGGGAACCATTCATACGTGAAAGATTCAACGAAAAAATAAAAATTGAAAAAAACTATTTTTATTAATAAGCAATGAGCACATGCAAATACATCAATATGAAAATCTACCATCCGGAATCTTTCCGATCCCAATTTACCTTAATCGTGCACGATTATTTTCTTATTATTGTTTCTTTTTTTCAAAATATATGGACCCAATAGCAAGTGGCACATGTAAACAAATATAAATATATTTGCAAATTAATTTTATCAATAATTTTGTAGTCCTACATAATAAAGTTTCAGTCGCCGAATTTGCGGAAAGATGGTTTGGCGACGAATTCGTAGTGCTGTGCATAATTCTTTTTCCGTTCCAGTTAGGTTTATTCCATTAAACCCATATCGTTTATTATACCCTGCACCATAAAAAGTGAAAAAAGGGTATAACTAAGTTTGTCATTTCGTTTGTAATTTCTTTAATATCTATTTCCGACCCCATAAAGTATATATTTTCTGAGTTCTTATGCATAGCGAAGTCGATTAAGCGTTGTCCGCCAGTTCGTCCGTGTTAATGTTGAAATCAAGTTTGCCAAGCCATTAGATCATCTAGAGAAAATTTCAATACGCCAATCGATCAGACATAGTGTCGACAGAGATGCATGATCGATCCATGACCTTTGAGGAGAATTAAAATAAGAAAAAACATCACATGAAAAAATTTACGATCGCCCATATTTTCCGAGTTACGCGGCTCTGAAATTTTCAAATTTTGTAAAATATCAATATGGGTATCATTTTAAAGCTTTTAAAGAGATCTTTAAGAAAATACTAATTTTTTTTAATGCTTAACCCATTAAGAACCGATGACATTTTTATGTAAAATTATATGTACATACAAGTAGTACTCAATTTTTTTCTTGTTTCTTAATTCTCTGTCACCCCAATTTACCTTTTTTGATTGAAGTTACTTCACTAGACAAGATTTCATAGATGGTGAAGGGTATATAAGGTTCGGCAGGGCCGAATATAGCGCTCTTACTTGTTTTTATTTCAAATAATTTGTGCACTTATTATTACCGCCGGGTCACGATGTTATGTTCGCTAATATATATTTATTTATCGTTGTTTTTTTTTTTCTTTTTTTTTCAAAGATTTATAAATAACCGTCTATTACCTTTTGTCTGTTTTGGAATCTTAGAAGGGACCACGAAGACGTAATCGACACACCCTTAATGTAAGTTGTTAATTTAATTCAAGGAAGGAAGAATTTCATTAATTTATAATTTATAAGAAAATTCAAAAAAATGAAAAAATTCAAGGAGAATTCTACAGCTGGCCAAGCCGTCCCTATACAGGTCTTTCTATGCCAATATTTGATTATTTCTCATCTAACTGATATTAAAATACTTTGTTAAAATCGGAAATACATGACTTTAGTAGTCTACAGATATATGTATGTATATTGAATTTCCTTTCTGTTTATGACATGAGGAAATAGGATTATACTTTGTTGTTCTTGATTTTAACATTAAACGCTTCCTTTCCTCGATTCCATGAAGCCTTTAACAGTTTCTTAAGAAGATATTTTAAAATGTCAAGTTTAGTATGTGTTTTTAATTTAAAGATATAGCTAATGATCATGAGGCGACGTTCATAAACTCAGAAACAAGAACTAAATAAAAGGCATAATTTATCCCCGCGTCATTTCAAGTATTGAATTTGAGAAGCTTTCTACTATTATTAGTTGCAAAGAAGAAAGAAACACATTCCTCTTAATTTTTTTTGGAAGTAAATTGGTTTCATTATAAATATTTATTAAAATATAAATACGACTCCACATTGCCAACAAGATGTTGTTGCAAGTTGAATGTTTTATAAATTTTACTCTTAAACTTACCACTACGTTTCGTCTGATTTCCTAAAATCTGATCAATACTATAAACTGCTCGTGGTCGGGAAACAGGACACTCTTGAATGGGACGTATAACTGGGGCGATTATCGCATGCGATGTCGTTGTAGTCATCATAATAAATTTAATTTGTTGTTTTATTTTGTATAAGATTTAATTATTTTAAGAAATGATTTTTTTTTTCACTTGTTTAATTTCAAAACACTTTTAATCCTCAATAATTGCACTTTTCAAATGGATATTATTTTTCAATTACAAAAATTGAATATAAATAACTATATGTTTTTAATTTGTTTAATGGTAATTGTATTATATTTGTTTGATTTATATTTTATATTATTTAAGGGACGTGGCGTACGTAGCGACCATTAACCACCGACTAAACAAGGAACTATTAAAACCTTTGCGTTAAATACAATTATAACAGTTATTTCTATTTTGTCAAGCCAACAAAGTATCTGAATGAAACGGCATATCTGTGTTAACATATCGCATGTTCTGACATGCAACCCCTCGTTTAGTTCATTCAATGTTTTGAGAGTCGTTCATCTCTTTTTCACATCATCATTATTATTGTTGTTGGAAAGTTTTAGGAGGGTTGGTTTTCATACAGGTAGTTTCATTTCATTGAGTTCACTCGCTCATCTCCACGCAAATCACATTGAGAGAGGGGTGTTGCATACCACAATACAATGTTTATGTGCATTAAGCGATTACTCTTACCCTTTTAAGGTCAATAAAAAGAGTGTTAAAAACTTATTCATAAAATAATAAAAATAAAAAAGCTAATTTTTAATTGTCATTCATTTTTAATTGTTCTCTAACTGGCAAATCGTGTAGTAAATTTCCTGAAATGTTTTTATTTTTGGAATTTATTTTCTCTTTTTGATCGTAAATAGACATGAACATCTATAAAATTCTCCTGGATTGTGTAGCTCTCCAGTTTCTCTCAAAATTGATTTGTCTTTAATCCTTTGTCGCTTACCTGGCTTAACGCCATCTTAACACATTGTTGTTGCTTGTGTGTATATGATTTCCATAATTTTTATATGATTTTCCTTTTTGTTCTTCCTGTGGTTTTTATTATTCATGGTGATTTTTCTGTCATAACTGGTTTCGACTCTATTGTTTGCTTAAATTGTATTTACCAACCAATTATGGCGATCACCAAAAGTGCTTTCACAATGTACAACGAATGCAATTCGTCCTTCTGCCATTGATCTGTCGCTTAATTTTAAATGCTCAATGAATCCTTTTACGTATTTCACCGTTTAGGTTCATTGATTAAACCGTATTTAACCCAGGATTTATACAGAAATCTGTTTCTTGTAGCCTGCAGAAATAAAACAGGTGTTTTAAAAAACAAAACCGAACATCCGAACATCGAAAACGTAAACAGGTACTTAATTATTATTATTTTTTTTTACTATTGAACAAATCGTTCCTTTAGTTATTTGATTTAATTGAATTAAAATATTAAATAAATCTAAAATCATTCAAATTAAAAACGCAGTAATTTCCGTCAGAAGTGGGTTTTCTGCAATCCCTGTGCTCATAAATTGTATTGCACTTATTTTTATTTAAGCAAATATAGAGTTTCCTAAACGTATTGATTTATCTTTTACATAAAAAAAATTAATGCTTTAAAAAATTTTATAGACTTTTCACGGTATTGATTGATTACAATTCCCATTAAAACAACTTATTTTTAGACTAACGAATCTGCAGCTACTGAACAAAATTCTTACGAACTAGTAAGCGATAGCGAAATGGCGATATAAATATGCTTTTTCCCCAGTAATCCATTGTGCCATTTATTTTCTGACGATTTACATTCTGTGATAATATCACGAAATCAAGCGTTGTCAATTTGATTTATCTCCAAAAAGGGATTTTTTGGTTAATATTAAAAGTGTTGGAGATTTTTCAGGGATTTTTGTATAAAGGATTCTGTGTATAGCATTTCAAAAGGGCAAAAAAAAAACTCAAGATAAAAATTTAAAAATAATGTGCTTTGCAATTAAATTTAATTCATCATATATGCCTCTAGATTCAATGTATTTAGAGGTTATGATTGTGAAGATAAAACTAAAATTTTTCCCATCGAATCTAATTTCTTTTAAACATATAAACAATGTGTTTGATTGAAACTACAAATATTTTGAACAAAATTTGGATAAAAGCTGCGAAGATGCCACTGAATCAATCCTATTTGAAGCCTTTCCAGAATAGTTGTTGTTTTGTGCACCTACGATCAATTGAAAGGCGTCCTTTTTAGTAATGTTGGTATGTACTGAGATATAAACTGGGATACTTAACACCCATTATTTAATTATTTATTTCATTTTCATGTATTTTGATAATCGAGCCTTTTGAAAAGGTAGTAGTAGTATAAAAATAAATGAGCAAGATTATAGTAAGATATTTTAATAAATAATAAAAATATTTCTAAGATCACATTTAATTTTTCAAATTAAAAATATATAAAAGAGAGAAAAATTAAATACTTAGAAAATAATCTGAATCAAAATAAAATAAACTAAAGAAGAACCCTATAAGCATGGACGAGCAACAAAGTATTGAGAAGCATTTTTTTAATGTATAAATGGAATAAGACAAATTTCTAAGACCTTTAGGGAATCTGTTTCAAATACTACCATTTCTAACCACAAATAATCTTTTATATAAAGTGCAATTAGTTTTGGGTATATCGAGAGGATATCGATAACTTAAAAGAAAGAGAACAATTTTAAAAGATAAAGAGGTCTGTTATATAAAACTATCTTGTAAAAACAAATGATGGTCTCAGTTTCAAAAACTCTGAAACCAAAAAACCTATGCTGATAATATTATATGTGATCAAAAGGTTGTGACTTTAAAGTTGCACAAATTCATACAGTGGCTGAAATTTATATGGCAGTTGAATAATATATTTCTAAATTGAAGACACAATCGTGAAGCAATAATAATAAAATGTTATGTATTGATCCTTTTCGGAAAGTTTAAAAAGTCTTTAACATTCTCAATATCTTGCATATCTGTTATACATGATACCGTATTAGTTTTTCCTGTGGCGAAGTATAAGGATCTTCTTTTGTCTGTACTTTAGCTATTGTTTTACAATTTCTGTCTTTGGTTGGGAACCATATGGATTTAAATGTTAAAATATTTATATTTTTATTATAAGATTATTCTATTTAATTTGTTAATCAGGTTTGATTGTTTGCCTTTGTGATATACATATTTTTATTGGCCTAAACAAATAAATTAATATTGTAATCTTTTGTGTAATGACTTAAAAATCATAACATTTAAGATGTCCAGTCAGTTTTAGGCTGATATAATTTAACATTCATCCTTTTAGTTTTCGCTTCAAAATAACATTATTCCTCTACTGTTACGCTTGGAATTTTCTGTACATTCAAATTGTTGAGTACCAGGCTGGGATAAATTCAAAGTAGGATTTATTTTTAATGTTTTCAATCATCTGAGACAAATTTGATTCTGAGTGGCTTTTCCAAGTAACTTTAATTAATCAAAGTTTTATTTAGCTATTTATTCAAATAAAGGGAAATATATGTTAAATGGGTGCATTTCTGGTCCTTAGCTTTTAAAATTTATTATTAGTTTCATATGTGATTTTGGTTCTGTAAGTATTGGAAAACTTTCATTTCAATAAATTGATAGTTAAATCTTAAAATAAATTATCGGGACCGCAAACATATTCAGTCAGGTCACAGTAACACAAAAGCTCTTCATGTCAATGTTCACAATTATATCGTACTTTAAACGTAATCTTTTTGTGTCCTAAAATCAAAAACTTTAAACCTTTTATTCTTCCATTGAGTCTTACAAACAACAAGTCTTTTAAAGTTCTCTTAGCACGACATAATAAACCGATTGAGGAGTTGCACCAAATAAATCTGGATATTTTCATTCTTTCGTTGTGGCACTGTGTTTAACTTCAATTTTTGCTATTTTTAACCGACTTCAAAAAAAGAACGAGGTTATCATTTCCATTGAATGTTGTTTTTTTATTCATGTTTGTGCCTGCAGAACTCAGTAATTTCTGAACCAATTTTAAAAATTTTTTGGTATTTTTAATTTCCTCCCGATCAGGATTTTAACCATCGATCTTATAAATGAATGAAAATTGACTTATTTTCATTCATTTTTAATTTAATTTCTAAACATTTTTAGTAAAAAAAATTATTTACAAATGTATGTGGACGTAATATGATAGATTATGCTTACAGATTGGTCACGTTTTAAAAAGAGTTCATAATCTTAAAAATTAAAGGGTGCCCTCATACAACATATGTACATATGTTTTACGTGTATTATGAACTGTAAAGGGCACTTCTGTAAAATTTAAAATGCCTGCGTATTACTATAGCTCTCAAAAAATAATTTTAAAACTAAAGGGTGCCCCCATAATTAATGAAAATTTTCTTATATGGGACTATCTTTTGAACCGTTATAGACAAATACTTGCAAATTGGAAAAAATGTCGATTGCTATGGCTGGTATAGTAACAAGTATTAATATTTCATTCATTCATTTCATTTATTTGTTATAATCGAGCCATAGGCCATATATGATTACAAAGACTTACAATAGTAATAAATAGTGAAAAAAAAGTACAAGAAAACTATTGTGAAGATTTTTAAATAATCCTTTGTTTGACAAAAATGCGCCAGGTGAAGAAAAAACAACTTAGTTAATAACTAAATAACTAAATTAATTACATGTATTATGCATATGCATTTTGTAACAAATGTTTAAATCTATAAATAGAGAATTCAAAGCTTCTTAATCTAATTGGAAGGTCGTTGTAAGATCATGTAGACTTTCAAAATGGAATTATTAATTTGTGGTATAATAAGCTGCGGATTACGACTAGTTCTGGTAGAATATTTAAAATTATAAATAAAAGGGTACCCCAATAGTTCATTTAATTTGATGTATATGGCCATACTTTTAAACAGTTGTAGACAGATGTAGACAGAGAAATTTACAAAGAACCTGTATTACTAAGTCGGCTATAACAACAAGTATAAAATTTGGATTTGGAAATAAACGGGTGTCCCAATAGTTCATGTAATTTGGTGTATGTGTCCGAGAGCGCTAAAACTTAAAAGTTACCAGTATTTCTAAGCCCGCTATATCAACGAGTTTTTAATTTGATTTTAGAAATTAAAGAGTTGGGACACTCTTAACACACAATTAATGTAATTTGTTCTATATGGTCGTATTTTTTGAACCGTTGTATACAAACACCTTAATTTTAGACAGAATGTCCACTACTTTATTTGGTATAATAAGAAGTATAAAAATGTTGATACAATCTGATGTATATTGGCAAACTGTAAAACCGTTATAGACAGACGGTTCAAATTTACACAGAACCTGATGGCTAAACCTGCAACAACAGCAAGTATATAATTTGAATTTGGAATTTAAAGGGTGACCCTATAGTTGCTGTAATTTGGTTTATATTTATAAACTATTGAACAGCTGAACAAGTATAAAGTTTGGAAGTATAAGGGTGTCCCAACAGTTAATATAATCAAATTTATGTTGCCATACTCTTGATCCGTTATAGGCAGACAAATAAAATCTGCTTGGAATCGGTTTTTTTTTTGCAAGAATTATTATATTTTAAAGTCAATTTGCTTGCTGACTATAATTTTCGTAGGAAATTATGTTTTTGCGTGACAAATTGGATTTATTTGTTTTAGAACTTGGTTCATTTTTAAATACTTCTGACAAAGGCTCGACTGATGAAGATTTTTGCATTTATCCTCGAATTTATTCTGTGAAATATCCTTCGATTCCCATCTGAAGGATGAGTTTTGGTCACTGAGGTGGCAAATTTCACTTGCAAACTTTTTCATCTACATAAAATCTTTAATATTTTTCTATTTTAACCTGATATTGAGTTTTTGCCATGTTTGAATTAATTCTTGTGTTATGCTCTTGTTAAAATAGTGCAGTTATAAAAATGACAATTAAGATATTTTACACAAAGTGGTAGACACACACATGGGAAATATATCAATGAATAACTGAATAACATGGCCAAACTCAACATCCTGGAACAAAAGATTTAAATTCTAGCTCATATATATGAAGCTAAAGTACGGACGGTTACCAATCTTCAGACGAAAAGAATCCAACACGATTATAAACATAACATTTGCTTTTCCGACTATAGAACCCAAAAACTTACATGAAGGTTAAATTTTTAGCAAGGCTCGCCTTAGATGTGCGCACCTTCATAAGGCGGCTTTTGGCATGCTCCCACTGATCTGCAACTCAACGTATTGTTGCCAGTTTTTTTGATTTCTCGCCAAATATAGCAATGAAATATTCTCTTTGGCGAGGAAATTTTTAGAATGGCGATATTTTTGGCGTTGATTTCCATAAATCCACTTATACATAAATCAAAATAACCGTTTAAATTTGGATTGTCAGTTTGATTATATGAATGCGGGAAGTATGCAATAAAAACTTTATGCCACACGTTGAAAACCTTTGGAAAAACAATTCGTAATCCCAATATTTTATCTGATATTGAAAAGAGTGATGAACATGGCGAAATAATACAGGTGGTCTCGATGTCGAATTTATTACTTTCGCCGTAAACGCTAAATGTCAAACTCCATACATAAAAAATATGTATAATATTTTTTATATGTTGTTTGACATTTAACGTTTGCGGCGAAAATTAATGAATTCGCCAATGCTACTACCTAGTATTATTTCGCCATGGTGATGAATTAATAAAAAAAATTTTAAAGGAAATGCATTTACAAAATTTATTTTTTTTTTTTTCATATGGATGACATTAAAAAAAAGTTACTGTAAGAATGATTTATTGGGCTTTCAGAAAACATGTATATTTTTAAAGTTTATTGACAATTTTAAAACGCTGTAACCCTTTACTTAAATTAAATTTTCTGCAGTTTACGAATTTTTCAAAAGATTCGGTGACTGCAAGCGGTCTTTGGTGTTTATGAAACACAGAGGGGGACACTTCCCTTCATAAATTGATTTCAATATTTCAATTATTTTTTGACAAAAATCCTATTCTATCTCGATGGCCGTTCTGTTAATGTTGATAGTTTTCATAATTAATAATTGTTTGGAAGGAACTTTTTTCGTTATAAATATTATCAAAACTGTATTGAGAAGTAAAATGCAATACTGCACTGGTAGTAATATTATTGCAGAATATAAATTTCTACAGGAAATATGTAAGTTGATTTTATATATCTGACCTTATGTGTTTTATGTTTTCTTATTTCTCTTTATTTTTAATGCCATTGAAACAAATTCTATCTTTTTAATAAAAACCTTTTTAGATCGTTAGAAAAAATTCAAATTTTTATTTTTTACGATAAGAGAGATAAATCACTTGAATTTTAAATTGATAAAATAAAATGTGTTACAAAGTATAACGAGTGGCTTAAGGGCCATGGACCTCTGTAGAGGACCTCGAAAGAGTATAAGTCCCACACATATGTGTGTTCTTGTTTATTTCTGTTTGTTTACAAATTTATGTCTCATTTTCTTATTTTATACAAAATCAATAAATATTTAAATGTTTTAAAAATAAAAGAAAAGTTTTAGGGATAACATTTGATATTGAATAGTTGAAAATTTCTTTTGCCAAATAAACAGTTTCATTACAAATCGGATGAAATAAAGCGTTAAATTCAAAACTGAGTTCAGTCAATGAAATATCGCTATAGTATTTGTGTCTCGTACTTTTAAGAAACTTTTTTTTTAATGTAGCAAAAACTTATTTAATGTTAATGTTAAAACTAGCGATTTGATACTTTATAATTTGTCCAATTGTAAACTTTTTAATGTCAAGCAATATCGTAAATTCTAAGAACAAATTTACAATTTACACTAAATTACTATCATGCTCAATTTACTCGTTTTATAAATTTTTAACATGAAATATAATATGGTTGGACGCAAAGGCATTTAAGGAACCTCAGCAAATTATTTTAAATTAATCTGCATTTAATTGCTACAAACAAGCCTGCAGTCAGTCTCTTTTATGTTTAATGTCGCTTTAATAAACTTCAATGTAAAAATGTAGAAAACAAAACGAAATGAAACGAAACAAAAAGAACAAGTCATAATCTTCTAAAACTAAAGTAATTTGATACTTGAATAACTAGATCGTCAAATTTATGTATTTATGTTTTTAATGACCTCTGAAATGTAATGAAAATTTCCGACTGGATCGTATCTAAGATCTTAAGAGACTTTTTTAAAACGTTTAATACCATCAAACTATTTACATCGTTTAATGAGTTCAATTAAATTGACTGAAAAAAAACAGACAAAAACATTTTTGTTTTTTCTATTTATCAATAAAGATAAATAAAAATTGCTTAATCATTTAAAATTAAAACAGACATTATCATACATTTTGACAAGAACTCGTAAAGAGAAACCGAAAGTGATGATCTGCCAAAATGAACAGGATTACGACGATTACGAGTAGCAGCAATTTCAGCCAACAGAAAAGATCTAAAACTCATTAGACAGAACAGGCATCTTAAGGCAGTTGTAGTTAAATCTTAAAGGTTTTTAAGCGTTCTTCAATCCGAAACAGGCGATTGGTCTAAAATAAATGAATGCAGAGCTCTACATTTGAGATGAACATTAACAGCATTAAACCGTTGATCAAACATCAAAAGAATGTTTGTTTTTCAATCAAATCATCCACGATTTAACAACCTAAATAAATATACTTATCTTCGTATCTGAATTTTATAAAGTGTATGCGCCTTGATGTACACGCATACATACATACATACACATAACTACATATTCATTATTTATAATCATGAATTTAAATCGAAAGTACATACAACACAATGCACTTGTTACGAGTACATTTCAGTTCTGGCGCATGTTTTACCTTTTCTTCTCTTGTGCTTTTGTTGTATATGAATCTTGGCAGCGTCTGGATTAAGAAGATTTTCGGCATACAGCTTTTTTTTCTTAACTGACTGAACAATTGTGTTATTTGTCGATCGTGCTGCCGTTGTTTGTGGCGTCATTTTGTCAGCTGTCAAAAGTAATGATTGCATTTTCCATTATTCTCGGTAAGCGTTTTGCTTTTGTTCGGTTTGTTTGTGTCAAAATAACATAAAAGTTGTGCAAGTTTTCACAAATTAGCGCCTTAAGTAACCAAAACAACTGCACACAATTTATTTATGCAACTTAAGCAGACTCACACACACACACATTCACATGCAAAGATTGTTTTCTTTTGGTTTCCAGGAAAATTAAAATCATCTGGATAAATTTAAATTTGTCATGTTCAAAATAATAGAAGTGATAGAATTAATGTGTGTGTGTGTGTATGTGTGCGTGTGTATACATATATTATTATGTTAAGGCGGATTAAGAAAAGAAGATATTTCTTTTTTTTTGTCAAGTGTTTTAAAACTTTCAATCAAAATGTTTGCCAAAAAAAATTACAGTGATAGTATCGTCAATACTTTGAAATTCAAGTTTAAACCATTAATGTGGTCGACTAGATTTTAAAAGAAGAAGAAGATTTTCATTAAAAGCATTTCGAACAAATTCAAACAAAGAGCTGTTGTGAACCGATTTCTTATTATAGGTCTGTTTCTTTACTCTACTTTGTACGAAAAGCGTTGCCGGAAATGAGAGCGGTTTGGGGAGAGAATAAAATTCTTCTTCTTCTTGCACGAAACAAGCCAAGCTTTTTCTTTGTGCAAGTTATTTAATTTTGTGAAGCAGCTGTCAAACACAAACAAAATAAAAAACAAGTAAGAGTGCTATATTCGGCTATGCCGAATCTTATATACCCTTTACCATCTATGTAAATCTAGTTTAGTGGAGTAATGCCAATCAAAAAAGCAAATTTTAGAGTGACAGCAAATTAAAAAATAAAAAAAAAATTGGTACTGCATACATATAATTTTACATAAAAATGACATCGGCTCTTAATGGGTTCTTCAACATTTATTAAAATTTTAAGTATTATTTTAATGTTAAAAGATCGCTTTAAAAGCTTTAATATGATACCCATATTTAAAAAAAAAATATTTAAAGCTTAAGAGCCCCGTAACTCGGAAAAATGGGCGGCGCCAATTTTTTCTCTTGCGGTTTTTTTTCTTCAAAATAAAATCTTTTTTCGTGCTATTTTCTTTTATCCAGATTAATTTTTTAAATTGCCGATATGGATTTTTGGGGGCGAAGCACGTCTCGATGGCCATTTCGTTACCGCTGACTTTACTCTTCAGGAAACTTCTGACAAACATTTTAAATAAACTAAAAAATTTTGACCAAACAATAATTATTTAATAATTCTCTATTGATTGAAGTTATTTTATTGTTCCAAATGACAACAAATTAGTGGTAGGCGTATTGTTTTGCCTGCTGCCTCGGGGACATGGATCGATAATGCTCCCTCCTCTTTCGATATTATATATGATTGAGTGACATATTTATTTATTTTTTTTTTTTTTTTGTGAAATCGAGCTTGCCTCGGAAAACTTGATTTCAACGCTAACACGGACGGACAGACGAACATCGCTCAATCGACTTCGCTATGCATAAGAAATCAGAATATAAATACTTTATGGGATCGGAACTGGAATCTGTAGAATTACACACGGAATGACACACTTTTTCCACTTTTTGTTGTGAAGGGTATAATAAAAGCAAATACAAATCGCTCCTTTATTGCAACATAGTCATATCTCAAAAAAACTTAAACTTGGCAAAATGCGATTTAAGTTTTCAAGACATAAGTTCTATGATCTAATTGCAATTGCTATAACTTCGGTTCAGCTTGGGATATAAAACTGATTTTTTTTTTTTTCAGCATGTACAGAAGGTCTAAAAGAGCAGTTTTGCTTAAGTAACTAAAAATTTTTAATTTTTTGAGATATGACTATGTTGCAATAAAGGAGCGAAATGTTAAAGCAATGGACAGTATTGTAAAAAAGAGTAAAACTAACACTTCTAACATAAAAGACAATTTCTTGATAGTTAAATTTGGTAGGTAGTTCAAGTGGTTCTTGTGAGGATGAGAACATCCTAGACCTTGTAGAAAAAGAGTCCAACTTAGAAGAATCGCCAAAAAAAAAGGAAACAGCATTCTAGTTTAATTTGATGAAATTTTTCTCCATATACAGGCGGAGAAAACAGACAACACTTTCTCATATCGAGGGTTTGATATATAAATTTATCCGCAAAATTTGCAAAAGTCGCAGATATACTTCTTTGCGAGCTGATAAACGTTTACCACCGAATTCATAGGTTTCTGGAGAACAACAATTTCGTAACGACTGTTCCATTATTGCTTTTTGTTGATTTACTGGAATTGATTTTTTATTAAAAAAGTCAAAACACTTTGATTTTTTATTTTGTGTTTAAATTTTGTGTTCCCGTACTTTTTTACAATTTTGTCTCTTTATGAGAGAACATTGTGCTTGCTCTCATTTTTGCGAACTTTATCCAACGCTTTTTATATGCGTAAATATTTGATCAAATACTCTACGCTTTATGAATTGTAACTTGTCACTTACAATTACACTGGTTCTACGTTGTTGACAGATGCTTATGACGCGTTGAAGACTTTCAGCATAAAAATTGTGGATTAATCCATTAAGACAAACGAGATTCTCCCGGCTCGAAAAGAAAAAGTTGTTTTTCCTCGAATCGATAAATTGCCACAGACGCGTACGAGTAGTAGTTTTTATTGCCAAAAGTAATTTTAAAAACTTTGGTATTCAGAGGAAATTGTTCGAAACTTCGAACTAAAAATTCTTTTTAAGAGTTCTGTTGACACCTAACAGGCCTTTCACAAAACACAAAAGATTTATAAATGTTGAATAACCTAATCATGTCTGTCCTTACCATATAGAAAATAAAATTGCATTTTCATGCTCCACACGCGAAATAAATTACGTTTGAATGATTAATCTCAAGACAAGAAGTCCCCTTGAAGGCTTTTACTTGCACATCATAATAAATGATCGGTTTGTCGAGCGTAGAAATCATTAAGATATTTATTCAGAAAGAAACATTTTTTTGATTCTCATATCGGAATATTTTTTTTTTTTGCTTGCGGGAGTACAATGTCGCCAGACTCACAGAGTGTGTAATACATTTTTGGTAGGTGCTAAAGACCTACAATTATTTGGTCGGTAACATTGTAATGAAGTTTTGATTAGTTCCCTAATAAAATCAACCAAAAAAGTGTTTGACCTCAATTTAAGTAGGACTCTATTCGCACTCGATGCTTTCTCATTCTCATTTATTTTTCGTTTTTCTCGCTAAACAGAGAACATGCGCCTTTAAGCATAAATTTGATTGGGTACAAATAGAAACCACAAACCAATACCATAAAACTGCCACACAAGGACGTAATGCTTCCCATTCAAAACTCCACGTTCTTCACTCACACAATGACTGTATGATGCGAGTGCGTGTATGTGTGCATGTAAGAAATGTTGTGAAAAACAGATTGTTGCTGTTTTCGTTTCTTGCATACGTTTTTTTTTTTTGTTTTTCCTACGAAATATAATTATCAGGATGATAATGATGATGATTCTTCGTTTACACTCAGAACACAAACATTTGCAGTGTGGTGGCAAAGTACAAAATATAGAAATGTTAACATTTAACTCACCTTTTAATAAGGTTAACTAGGTACTGGTAAAGTTCTCTTTTTTTTTGCTATTGACAATTTGTGGGCATGGGGTGGGATGGAGAAAAGGTTGTCAACAATTTTTGTATGAAAGTTATATTAATCGAAACCTTTTACGTATGTGTCACTGTGTGTGTGTTTATATCTGTTGCAAATTACATTATGTTACACATCTTTACATAGCTTTGTGTGAGTTATTCTGTGTGTGAGTGTGCGTATGTGTGTGAGTAGACATACAATATAATTTTACTTATAATCATTAAACAGTAGCAACATTTTTCTTTGCTATTAAATTTAATATATTAAGGCAATAAAACGATTTTCATTTGTTGACTTTTACCACCACTTACCCCTTCCCTGGACTGCTCTCACTTACCAAAGTTCTCTAGCATCTGGCTTTTTTCTTTTTTCCTATTTCAATCTCTTGATGATGATATGAACATGATAACGATGCGAGAATGGTTGTGGGTGCAAATGAGGTTTTATGTGGCATGTTTTTAGACCTTTGGCAAAATAGTTTTGTTGTCGTGCCTTATGAAGATTAAGTACTTTGATGTTGTTGTTATTTCTATATCGTTATTGTTGCTGTTGTCGAGGAAACAGTAGTTTAGGTCTGGAAATGATTTTAAATTTGATTTTGATTCTTTTTATTTATTTATTTATTCATTTATTTTTTTTCTTCTTGTGTTAAAACTTCTCATTTCAATTCTATTAAATTCATTTAGTCTGCTTGCGCTTTTTTATTAGTTTTTGTTGTTTCTGTCATTTAACTGGGTATTATTCTTTTATAATTTAAATTAAGTTGGCAATTTTTTTCTTTGTTTTCTTTTACGTCAACGTTAAAGGAATAAAATGTTTCAAAAGGCTCTTGTTATATTAATCCTTATACTGTTTTTATTGAGATAATCAAGCCGAATTATAGTAATTTAGAAGATGTAATAAAATACAAGCAAACGGGTATTTATGTTATCTTTAAATATTAGCATCCGATAAAAATCGTTGGGATACGACATACTTCAGAAATAATTCGGTAAACACAGTTATAGAAAACCAAATAAAAAAACCATTCAGACAAAAATTCGCTACAAAAGTAGACTAACGTATCAATTGCTTTTATTAGTTATGAGCAAACCAAGTAAAATTGACCGATGAGTTTTCGTTGAAACTTCCAAAGAAATATTAACCGATATCTTAAAATCTTTATCTTTCATTTAATAAGAAAACGTGTGTCTTTTATTAACATCTACTTAGATTTTAATATCAAGACATATGAATCTGTGAACTTGACATATGACACTCTTCATATGGGTACTTTATGTGACAAAACAGTCAAACAAAAAAAAAAATGCCAAGGAATTCCTCAAATATTGTTCCTTGTAATTTTGTTAGAATAGAAGAAAAGCATTCCAGTTATTTAGTATTTCAACAGTAGCTATTTATGATCTCAATTTTCATTTTGATAGGCGTTTCATATGTGGCATAAATATTTAGTTCAATTCATACATCTAATTTTCACATTGATGTACAAAATTGTTAATACAAAAAGAAATTTGTCAATAGAGGTTTGAAAGAAGGCAACATGGATTTTGTTTTTCTTTTTTATTGTCTTGTTTAATGCGAGTATGTAGGCGTTAACACATTTGCCACTTTTTGCACTAATTTTTTCCAAATACAAACATTGAATGCCGGCATTTTGCTTTCATACGTTTTAAATTTCTCAACAAGAAGTTCAGTAGAAATTATAGTATTGTGACCACTTGAATTACATAAAAACTGGCCATCAAACAAAAGAGCCTTTTGCTGCCAAATAAACTGGCAACAAACGGGCTTGGGCAGTAACGACAAACAACAAATAGCAACCAACAAACAAAGCATCAATGCTTAAATAGCCAGGATAATAAAAGATTATCAACAGTAGTGTGAGAGAAAAAACGAAAACAAAACACAATTTAAACTATATTTTGAGAATATTTTAGTGAAAGAATATTTAGAATTTTAAATAAAAAAAAATTATAAACATTTGTGAGAGCATTTGATTATTTGTCCATAGATTTGCATAAATCTTTTTTCAAAATAAATTCTAGAAACTAACACTTTGGAAACAACAAAAAATAAAAAAACATACAATTAGAACAAATGAACCTCTGCATAAAAGAACAACTGTTCCACACTCACCAGAAGTTTAATGTCGTTCTGTGGTCAGATCCTTCTTCAAGTGTTCATTATTATTTTTTGTATTTTATATTTCCAATAATTGTTCCTTTTTTATTTCATTTTTGGAAATTCATGAATACATATCCTTGAAACAGAGTTTAGCACATATGGGTGTTGTAAGTAGTTTTAAACGCCTACACACACACATCTTATATGGAGCGTGTCGGCAAATTTCTCAAGTCAAAAGCAAAAAAAAAAATCAAGTATTTGATTATCTGATAGATTGATAAGTTTATTGTTTCAGTCAAGAAAATAAGCAGCAAAACAGAAAAATTCTTTTAAGATTTAATGACACACATTAGGAATTATTGTTTATAAAAATGTTACTCTGGTATTATTTTTTTCAGATTTTATCGATAAAAGTTTAAACATTTTCAATAACACGAACTAATGTCTGCTACGCTTCCTGTTGGTGACTGTGTACTGTAAAGCTATTCTTCTAACAATAAGTTTACATTTTGGTGAAAGAGAAGTCGTTATCAATGAAAGCAAAAGCTATGAAGGAAAGGTTGAAGTCCATAATAAAATAAAGATAAAAACACATTTGTAATGGTTTCTTTTTTAGCGATTTTAAAGCAGTTAAAACCTCAGCAAACCAAGATTTTGACGTTTTCGCATCTTTTGCCATTGAGCTATTTCTTTAAATTTGACTTCACTATAATTATCAATTGCGGGTGCACGCCCACTGATAATAGTCGTCCTATACGCCAAATGAGAAAGTTCGCATTCACATTCTTTCCTAAAGTGTTAACATCGATTGTAAAATAAAATATTTAATAAGAGATTTTCCTTAAAATTTTTCACACTTTTTTTTAATTATTGGGTATGTCTTAGATGATATTTCCATTGGGAAAATTTTTTTTATTAGTGGCTTGCTATTCGCTTGGAGCCATCAATACTCTATAACACTATTATCATTCAATGCAGAAATGATCGTACAACAAAACTATACATTTAAGAAATCATTAATTACGTTAATCGTGTTTGATGTCTTCTAAATCTTTACTTTCTAAAACATACGTAATCAGAAAATAAACAGCAAAATCGGTTACCCCGGAATAAGCATACCTATTTGGGCTTTTCGCTATTGCTGTTTACTCATCATTTAACTAAAATTTTAAGGCCTGAGTTTACAAAAAAAATTTGAATGTTTTAAAAAAATTGTTAAATTTCCGATTAAGGAGGGAATGCACTATTTGATTTCCTCGAATTCGGACATCACTATTAGTTCGCACTTCTTCACAATATACAAAGCTGATGACATCACTGTAAAATCTGTAAATCTTTTAGTATTGAGGCGACAACAGCACATAAGACTTCGGAATGCCGCGAAGGTTATTTATATTAAGTCATGTTCCATTGATGATGTTATGAACGGGCCTTCAAAAACAATTATTATGACCAGATGTCGCTGCATTAAATTTGAACTTTTGTTACTTAAATTCACAGTTTTTTTTTTTGGAAAAAGATAGAATTTAAATATTTTCCAGATAATTAAAGTGTAAATTATGGCACTGTATACCGGCCAGTAATAAAGCAATACAGAAATATTTTTTTATTTTAAAATGGTAAAACCGATATGCAAAACAAATCTAACATTTCCATAAATTCGTTTTGTCATTTAAATAAGTTCAATGGCGAAAGAAGTGGAATCTTGTTTACTCCACTTTTTCTTTAATAATTAATTTAAATCCATTGCATTTTAAACTTAAAAAAAGAAGACGTCCATCAATTATCTATGTGTCTTGTTCTTCTTCTTCTTTTTTATTGTCGTTACTTTATTTATACAATATGTTTATAATACCACAAAACTATTTCTCAAATACACGTAATCATATTGATATTAAATAACTTAATATTAAAGAATGTGGTTCCGTTCCAGCCAGAGAACGCACTGTGGCTTTTATTATTGAGTTGAATTAATTTTGATTTGATGTAAAACTTGAATCTATGGTTTAACTGATACATATATGCATACACACATATGTATATACATGTATGTGTTTGATGTAATCCCAGCGTACACTCTAGTATAAACTTAAATCCAAAATGACTCAAAATTAAAATCTTTGCCGTAATGTAATTCTTTAAATTTTTTTAAATAATTTAATAATTTTTCAATATAAACGGGAATTTTTTCCTAATTTGAAAGAAGTATTTGCTATCGACTTATTCCTAAACGATGCACATAAAATTTTTAATACTTGTATTTTTCTTAATTATGAATTATTTCCTAATTACAAGTTCTTGTTTTTAATTATTTTTGTTTCTAAGTTTTTTTTTTATTTTTTATGGATAAAGAAAATATTTAACATTCCGCTGGTGTTCTTCAACATTCTTCATATGTAAGTTTGTTAAAGTTAAGCCGGAAACATAACTTGTTTAACCAACCATTCCACAGAGGAGTATTTGACCCAAAAAGCTGGCCAAAAAGGCAAAAATTAATTTGATGAAATCCTAAGAAAAAATTACGCAGATCGATAGCGAACAAAATTCTACATCATATCGTGCAATTTAAAGGGTGTAAGTTAAGATTTGTAGTTGTGGGACGCTGTTAAAGTCAGGAAAGTGAAGAAAATTGCTTGCGTTTTTATTGAATTTTTTCGATTTCAAGATATTTATATGATATTTTTTTATGGCTAAACGAATAGAGGTATTACATTGATTTTTTTTTTGCCTGAAAGATTTCATCAGCAGCTATTTTCAATATTTAAAAAGAAAAATTTATCTTAAATATTTATTTTTAAAATTTTAATTATAAAAAAAAAATATGTATTTAAATATATTAATTCTTACCAAAAACAAAAAAGGAAAAGCTTTTTGAAAGTGAAGGTAGCTGTTGTACAAATAATGTTATATACCACAATAAAATATGAAATCTCTAATTTAAGAAAAAAGAAAAAAAGTTTGCGCAAGTTTGCGCCATTATTTTTGGTGATTTTTTGAAAATTTTACCTTTTTTCTATTTTTGCTCATAAGGCACTTTTTCTTATACTTTATTGTCGTCATGAACTTTTGTGTTTTTCGAATTATTGATGTGAAATATTATTTAATCACTTTTAACAACTACCAACATGATGGATTTCCTTGCCTTTAAAGAGCAATTCCTTAGAATTCAGTTCTTACTTTATAAATTCAAATTTACTAACTGTAAGTCAACCCACGAATACACACCTTTTAAACTGTTTTTGTTTACCAGCGGTCTATGTAATACTTCATCGTCTTCAGGACACTTTATTTCTTCTGAAAATATAGTTAGCTATAAACATACCTAATTTAAAAGGGTTACAAATCAAAATTACATTTAAAAACGGTGCAGGTATATAAAAAATGCACCCAAGTATCAGGTTATTAACTAATTAACGGAAAAATGCACTTTGAAAAATATACGTATATGGCTTATTGCGCAAAATTCTTATTATAAGAGTTTTGCAACTTTGAGAGATAACATGGAAAAAATTACTCAAGATTTGAGTTATTCCAAATAGTACAGGAATCTAATGCTAGAATCATTGACGAGAAGTTGCAGTTTTTAGCTAGTAAATTGTGTGCGATTTCAGAATGCCAGGGAGATGGGGATATACAAGCAGTAATGCAGTGTGTTATAAATTTCAAAAATTGTTTCAAAAGATATTGGGGTTTAGCACAACGAAAAGAGGACCGATTTTGAAGCACGTATGCTAAATGGCTGGAAGGAACTGTGACAATACCAGTATTTGGCAGTTCATCTTCAGGGCGACCAAAAAAATTATTTAATGAAGCAAGTGAAAGAGAAGAAATTCGTCAGCAATTAACAACAGAGGAGATCACATTTACTGCATCAATGAGCCAGATGCGGCTAAATTAATAATGGATATAACACGATCTCCAAGAAAAGCAAAAATTTAAAAGTAATCGTTAACAACTTCCGAAGTCAACACAGTCAATAAGTTTTCAACGGAGGGTGCTTTAGCATTGTTAATAAATGCTGAACTCACGAAAAACCAATATGAAATTTTATACAATGCCAACAAAATTGTATATCCATTGTATTTAATAATATAAAATAAATATTAGAAGGGAACATGTTTTTGCTTATTTGGTTGTTTATTCCTTATAGGAAGCCAAGCTACGAGACCAATTTTTATAAATATTTAATATTGGATATATTATAATTTTGAGAAAGGAGACATTGTAACATCCATAAAAAGCTTTGTTTTATTTCCCTATATCTACATAACTACAATAGTTCGACTATCTAAATTTAATTTGACTTGCTCTTAGAATAAAGTACAGTTGCAAATCAAATTTTGGCGGAATGCGAGGGGGAGAACGGCATACGTAATAATAAATAATTTTTCTAAAAGTACACAACAAATATATAAAAAAAATTCTCTTCAAAATGAAAAAAAAACAAAGTTCTAAATAGTGGTTGGGTGGGTGGTTGGTGGGTGGGGGGTGTCAAAAATAACACTAACCCAATAATAATCTGCCACTACCTTTTTTTTATCAAACTAAAGCTAAAACTATCAAAAAAGTTAAACTTTTAAAACAAAAACCACGCTTAATAATTTTGGCCAGCTTTTTGGGTCAAATACTCCTCTGTGCATTCTTAGAAATTAAATAAGCTGATTCACATTATGTTTAATTGAAATTAAACAACTCCATCATCAATTGTCTAGAACTAAAGGCTTCATTAGTCTTTACTTTTTGTTGCTGTTCTGTTCCGTACCATTCTGCTTTTTTAATATTTCGATTTGTTCTTCTGTAACGATATACAGCTGGTTATAAAAAACAAAGAAAACACAAAAGAAAAAAACATTTCACAAACAAATAAAACCAATAAGTAAAAAACTACAACAATGAAACTCAATATTGATAGGGTATCAGATTCTGAGTTTGTTTCAGATATTGATGGTGCACTAATTGTTAAAAAGTATTAAAATTTATGCAATAAAATAATAATAAAATAAATAAATTCGTCATTCATTTTTTTCATTTTTTCAATTTTTTTATTTCAATTAAACAAAAATTTAAATTTAAAACCTAAAAAAATGGGTTTGCTTAAAATTTTGCACTCACACTATAAAACAACTTTAAGTATTTTCTGCTGTTTTAAACGGAATAGAACAGAACGTCAAAGTAAAAAGAAACTACAAATATATATTTTCTATTTAACAGGAACTCATCAGCTGATTGATCACTAAACGGAAAGTTAAGACTAATTCTGTCTTAAATTTTCTACAACGATACGATTTTTTTAATGCAAGATCACTTGGATTTGTTTTGGTTGGAACGCATTTGTATGCGTTTTTTCTCCAACTGCCATTTTCACATGGTTTTTAAATTATTTAAATTATAACTCAAAGTAAAGTTTAGAATTCAGGCTCGAGTTTGTATTTTTATTATACTTTCGAAAGATAACTTTGTTTATTTTTATGTAATTATTTTATTAAGCGATAAAAAAATGAACAGAATCTGAATCGCTACATCCATGTTTCTTTTATATTAAATTCATATATTTTAAATTTTTAAGCAATTTTGTTATATTGCTATTTCTACTTAACAATTAAAAATTTAATTTTTTAATTTAGAAAAATTCTTTAATTTGTATTATTTTTAATTATAAAAGAATTTTAGTCATAAGTTAGTTGCTTTCAAAGACATAGACGATTCTTTAGCCTTTTTAATTAGAATCTACTGGGAAATTATAAAATTTAGGCCCAGTTTTTAACTTCGTATTTAAATGTCATTTATATTTAAGTTTTATTTAAGTACAAAATTCAGTTTTTCAATGCACACTTAAATAAAACTTAAATGAAACTTAAATGACCAATCTTGCGCATTTAAGTTCCATTTAAATAATAAAGTTTTACGATATGGTTATTGCATTTTTTGTTGTTGTTTCGCAAAACTAAACATAAGTAAAACAAACATTTTAGCCATTGATAGAACAATATTTTATGTTTTGCACACATTTCTTAATAAAAATAGCAATTATAAAGTTAAATTAATAAATTAAATAAGTTGGAGAGGTAAATACATGAGTATCGCTGGAATTTTTAAATATATTTCAAATATTGAATATGACTGTAAAACTGAAACTGTATTTAAATACAACTTAAATTTAAAAGCAAATTAACTAAATGCGTATTTAAATATGAAGTCAAAAACTGGCCATTAAACTCTATTTTTAAAATTTCGTATATTTATCTTTTGTAAATTATTCTTATAATTGTTTTTATTTTTTAGTTTAGTGTTTGTTGGGTATTAATTTATTTCAATGTATTAGTGTTTTAATTCATACATACACAAATACATATGCACACATGCTACAATAAATTCATATTTATTCGACTAGTTATTATAACCCAAAGGCAAATGGCAGAGAAAAGTTATTAAATTAAACATAATAACAGTATTTTATAAATATTTCTGTGTGTGAGTAAATCTGTACATATCTGAATGTGTGCTTGTGTCAAGTTGTAGACGTTGGTACTTTCCGCAGGACTCTCAAGATGTTTGACTGCAAATTCTTTTAAGTTGGGTGGTTTCCCAAAAAAAACTTTTTTAAACAAAACAATCAAAAGCAGATTCAGCTTTTGTTGACAATAAAAAAAAATTCTATAACAAGCAAGTAATTAAATCTGTTTTTATGCTTTGTTCTGTGGTGTGTGTGTGTGTCTCTTTCGATGCTCAACAAATTATCCCACTGCGATGATCTGTAAATGATGTGTTGTTGTTTTCATTATAATGGGAAAATTGTAATATAATATGGTTTATAAGACTTGTAAAAACAGCTCCTGCAGTTTCATTCTATACTTGCAAATATTTATTTACAGTCTTCATTTATTTTATTACATGTTTTATTAACAAAAAAAATCTAAAGGGTTCAGTATGGGATATCCAAGATAACATTTTGGCTAAAAAAAAGATCTTATTTTCAATAATATTTCAAGTGCTTTTTTTAATTGAAATTAAAAATCCAAAAGAATTAAAAATATGAAATAAAAAGTTACTTTTATTTTACTTTAATTTAATTTAAGAACTCCTCACTTTTTTTTGTGTATTTATGTAAATAGATAGATAGATGTAAGTATATAAAAAGTAAATTAATGTTTTTCGAAACAAAAACTTAAATAATTATGTCAAACAATTTATATTATGCTTAATTTCGTTGGCAATAGCAGAATTTTGGGTTCTTCGTGGATCGTTAAAATAACTCCATAAACTGCCTGGTCTGTAGTATGTAGACTTTGGGCACCAAATTAAATATAAACTTAACAGCGCTACGTAGCCAGCTAGAATGTAGATTACAAAAAAGATACAAACGTCGAAGTGGAGAGGTTAATCTTAAATACCCGCCGGCCAAAAGGAACTTGGGTCTTGTATAATATTGAGTAGAAAAGTCTGTTCTAAATTTGGAGAAGTTCATTGGCCCTTCGAATCGACTTCAGTACAGGAATAAGAAGTTTAATGATGTAAAATAGTCAAATGTTTGGACAAAAATGTTTAGCTTATTTAAAATGTTTGTCAGAAGTTTCCTGAAGACTTAAGTAAGCGGTAACGAAATGGCCATCGAGAGGTGCTTTGACCCTAAATAATCAATATCGGTAATTAATTTAATCGGGATAACTTAAAAAAATAGCATGAAGTTTTTTATGAAAATTAAATATTCAATAGAAAAGTCAATGTTGAAGAAAACCATGAGATCGAGAGAGGAAGGCCTGCTGATATTCATATATTTTATAAGAAACAGTCAACTGCCGTTTGTATCATCTCACAACTAAATTACACAGTTTCTTCTAAAAGCGTAAAATTATTTGAAAAACTAATCTTCAGATTAATAAGTTTTATTAGTTGATTTTATCGGGGTTTATTATTTTATATGAAAATTATGAATTTTTATCGTTTTACTTACTCATTGTTTATATGATCTCTTGTTTGAATGATTTCGTATTGATACATTAATCTGTAAATTACAACAACAAAACAAAAGATGCCTTCATATTTACTCCTATGTAGTGTTATAAACTGAATGTTTGAAAAACTTTTATTTTTTTTAATGTAACTGCAATAATCATGCAATAGTTGTTATAAAATTGTACACATGTGGAAATCTCTGCACCCACCCCCACTCACACAAATGAACTTTTATGTTTTCATTATGAAACTTGTTCAAAAATTTCATTAAAAATTGTTGCCACTGTTGATTCTTTTAACCCGAAAACATAAAAAAAATTTAAATACAAAATGAAACCAAATCAAAACTTAAGCAAATGAAACGAAATGAAATGAAAGGGAATGGAATGAAGGAGAGGGCTGATTATTAACACATGAATAAAAAATAAATTAAATGCAAATTGTTTCTTCCTCATCAACGGGGCAGACAAACTTGCAAGAAAAAAAGAAAATTAATCCATAAGCAAATTTTGTTATTGAGTAGGAGACAAGGAAAATGGATCCCATACACAAAATGTATGTTTGTGTGGGATGGCTTGTTCGTTGCATTTTTTTTTTTTTTTTTTTTTTTGTGTAAGTGAGAGCAAGGAAATTTCGATGCAAAAAAAAATAACAAAGTTTTTAATATAGCGTTGAAAATTACACTCATTTGCTTGGTTAAATGTAAATGTATGTATGAATGTGTGAATAAGCCTCATCAACAACGTTCCAAACAGCGAACCAGCGAACCAGCCAAACATCCATCCAACGAACGAACCACTTTAGGAGAATATATTAAAATAATTTTTGTTGTGGATAAAATATAAAAAAAAAGCAAAGAAAAATAAACACTTGACTTGTAGTGGGGGGTAGTGGGAATGAAAATTCGTTTGAACTGGATGGAACACATCAAGGTGGTTTGAGTGGTGTTGGTGTGTCAAAGTCGCATTTTGCGCTTAATAAAATACATGAACAAATTAAATGCCTTCAAATTCATTTTGTGTTTTATATTAGTTGGATTTTTTTCTTTTGGGCACTCACATGACGGAATGTGAATTTTTATTATTTGTGCATACTGTAAGGAGGCCTTTTTAAAAATTTTGTGGCAAGTGCATTTTTTATTTGACTTTTGCATGTCCCATTCTGCTTTACTCTTCTATGGAATCTTCTACATATGCTCACCCAACAATAAATAAAGAAAAACGAAATTCGATTCTGTTTGTGGGTGTGAGTGTGAGTTGCTTAAATGCAATAAGCATTTGAGCCTAAAAGCATGCTATGCAAATATTCCTTAACAAGCGTTTGTATAACTTTTTTCATGTATGAATGTATTTTTTTCCAATTTCTGTTCATTTTTTTCCGGATAAATTTTGCGTTCTTTTTTGTTGAAATCACAATTGTTCTTTTCATCATGGCGAGGGAATTAAAACTTTGTCTACAATTGGTATTTTGTAGATTTTAACAACAAAATTGTTTAAATTTTTAGTAAATTTGGGGGCGCATACATTTGCATTTTTTTTTTCATTGCATTAAATTTTTTGGTGGATGTAGTTGCATTCGCAGATGAAACTTTTATGTTTGTGCTAAATGTGTTGTACGTGGAGGTGAATGTGTGAAAGTAATTCATCTCACATAATGAAATTTTTTATGTGTTTGTTACATATATTGCCAAAAAAAAAAAAAAATAATGGATGGGGATGGAAAAATAAAATCGAAAAAGGAAATAAAAATAGACCACAAAATACACAAATTTCTGTTTTTTTTTTATTCAAATTGTATTATATAATTGCCTATAAACTAGACTGTGTGGCTGGCAGATTAAATTGCTCTTTTCATTTTATGCATGGATGTGAAGTATGTATGTAGTTTATGAACAAATGTACATACACGCTCACACAAACGTAAAAGTTCATAAGTAAATATATTCAAAATGTATAATTAAGGTTTTTTTAACATTATAATGACTTTTATTGAGTCGCAAGTAAATTTTTTTATTGTCAAAATATTCTTACTCAATGTAGATTTAAATCGAAATCAACAATGTTTTAAAATCATAATTGTTCGAATTTTAAATAATCTCAGACCAGTGATCAATAACTATTTATTCTCATTAAGAATTCAAAATTTTACTGTCAAATTGATTATTTTCACATTATTGCTTTTCATTAAAATTTTTACCGCCATTTTTTGTAATAAGGAGAGAGAGAGTTCACCTTGAAAGTAAGCCATTTTTTAATATCTTGATGAGAAGAAACATCTCGTGAAAATTGCTAAATTGTAACGGGAACTTTGCGTAAAAGAAAGTAGTTAAGCAATTTTTTCATCCACAAAAAATCTTTATAAAAAATTTTAAAGCTTCTTATTCTTCGATACTTAATAATTGTTTATGACAATGAACGTATAAAAAAATGTTTGTCTAATATAATGGAATAAATTTAATAAAACAGGTTCTAGGAGAAGCTTCGGAATATACGACCCTATACGCACTAAACCGTTAGGTTATATTCCAAATTTTCAACGTTAAATCTTTCTGAGCCAAATTAATTTAATCAAGAAAAAACTAAGAAATCTTATACAAAGCGATGCAATATTAAAAGCCCGATTTCTTTATATCGGTTCAATAAAAACAGACTGGAATCTTAAAAAAAATATAGTCTAATAAGCTAATAAGCTGAAGCCAAACGGAGAAGACTGCGTTGATGCAACTTTTACGCAAAAAGTAGAGTTCTTTTTATTTGTTTATTTGACATTTTCATTTAATAAGCCGAAGCTAAATTTTTAATTTTATTTGTTTCTGCACCCATCATTTTTTGAAAACGGTACTTATAGACTCAAATTTATCTTGGAAAAAAATTGAATTGAAATAACTCAAACCATGACGAGAACTGTTTTTAGTAAAATCTTTGCCACTTACAAAAATCATTCATTTTATTATTGATATTTCACAATCACCACAAAACATATTTAAAATTTAGAACATTCTTCGAGTATGTATTAATTTCCTCTTTAATCATTTGATAATAACAGAAAAAAATTTAAATGTACGAATATATTTTTTCAAAGGAAATAAAAACAAAATGAAATAAAAATATGTTTCCTTAGCAATTATTTCTATCGAGGCATCTATCTACCAGTGCTGCCAATGTTGCAGAGAAACTTAAATAAGATTTTAATAAATTGATTTCTACTTAAGAACCACTCTGATTCATGAAGTAAGCTAAATTAAACCTTTTAGTTCAATTGTACAATCTTTTTAAAAAAAATGTGGAATTTTATATCGTTAAGAAATATAAAGAAATAAAAGTAGAAATTAAAAGTTTTTTGGCAACACATTTTTGATGACCCTCCTCCAATGAGGTTTTCAATGGGTGGCTGTGGTTGCTTGTATTGCAGGTTGGTTGGATATTGGGGTAAGCGACGTACTGACAGACTTGAATGGTTGACTTCAATGCATACTAATGAAATCAAATCCACAAAATCAACAAACAAATGAAAAGAAAATTCAATAAAATTGTAACTAAAAAAAAGGGGGAAAAACAAATACAGCAACAACCAACGAAAAGTTGACAAAGGAAATTTTAACGTAAAAAACAGATTGACAGTTTTATTTTTTGCGATTGTGTTGGCGCAAATGAAAAAAAAAATTAAAACTTAAAAATTAATTTAAAACATCTAGACTTTATTGACTTATTTTTGAGGGCAGCCAAAGTAAGAGAAATACTCTCTACTCAATTACTCTCGCCCACTTTCATTAAACTGTAGAAGAACATCCAGTCCTTACAACCACTTTATCACTTAACTAATGATGATTAAGAACATATAATTGACTTTATCAAAAGAATTTGGAAACTTAAAAATGGCATTTAATTTGATGTTATTTGATTTAAAAAGGGGAAAAGATTCAATAGATGTCAACACAACAGTTTGTTTCGACATGTTCTTTTGCACTTTATATTTTTTAAATGCCATTAAAACTCTCTAATTGAGGTTATTGGTTTTTTAAGTACAACCTGCTTCCACAGTCTCACATGTGTATTTCCTTTTGGTTTTTATATTCATAAAATACTTAATAAAACACTGAAATAAAATCCAAGTAAAGCAAGTAAAGTTCTTATATGATTTCAAATTCTTTTTCATTTAAACTTTCTACAGGACCATTAAACTTTAATGTATTTTTTTTTTTCAACGGGTGTACAATTGCAATAATTGCTCCTTCATACCCGTACACCATTATCAGCATTATATTTTCTTTATTCGTTAAGAGCTTATAATACTAAGAAAATTCTTTCTTTTCTTTCCAATTGTTAGAAAATAAATCCTTTAATAGTTTGCAAAATGCATTAGCTCGACTGTGTATTGGAAATGTTTTCATTCTCATTATAAAAGGTACCTCAAGTTCTTTTCTCAACCTCCCCCTGGCTTTGATCATGTGGATTTATTGGTAAATATATTGTTGGATGCCATTATATTTTGATGAAAATATCCATTTTTTATTTAAATATTGTGTTTTTTCATTATATTGTGTGTGCGAACAAATAATCTCACGTCTGTTATAATGGGTAAACCTTTACACTCATGCACATGTGTGTAGTTATGTAGCATTTTGTTGTTTGTTTAGGAATATAAAGAAAATTTGCATTAACCTCTTATTCTGGAAAATATAAAAAATAAAATTAAAAAAAGCAAATAATTTTATATGTATGTTGCCCTTTTTATACAATCAACACACATACATACACTGACGAGCAAAAGCGAGTGCATGTTCGATATGCTTTTACTTAAACCGTCATAAAACGAAAAATAATAAATACATTTTTGTGAAACTTTTATCAATTAACCTTTATTGTATTAGCAAAAACATGGTGTATTGCAAATAATGAATATATAAAAAAAACAAAAAAAATTCAATATAAAAACATAAGGCAACTCAATTAACTCAGTTTTGCACGATCCATTAAAAAATGCTTTTCTTAGCATGACATCCATAACCCCTTGTTTTTTATAACACTTTTCATACGCTTTGGCATACTTTCCACCAAGTTTTAATTCATCCATCAGGATTAAGATCCATCCCTATAGGATTAAGATCTGGACTTTACGCAGGCCATTTCATTACAGATAACCAATTTTAGACAAATTTCGCTCGTGTTTGGGGTCTCCGTCTAGTTGGAAAATAACCTCGTCCTCAGGATGGGCGCTGCGTTCAACAAAATCGGGCAAATGGCTTTGAATAATTTAAAGGTAATCTTCTTTCTTCATGATTCCATTTATTCTAATTATAGGTCCTAAATGCCACCAAGTGAAACAACCCCAAACCATCAAACTACCTCCGCCATGTTTGATTGTTTGTTTAACATGTTGCTTCGTGAGGTCTGCTCCAAAAATATTCCTTCCCGTCAGACTGGAATCGGTTAACTTTAGTGTCGTTCGACCAAATGGCTCGTTTCCAGTCATCTTAAGTCCATTGCTCATGATTTCGGCAGAACTCTAGCCGTGCTCTTATATTTTTATCGGACAGACTTGGTTTTTTCGTTTTGACTGCTGTCACAAAACCTATATTTTGAAGTGCTATTCTAGCTATCCATTTACTTATGTCTTAATTTATAGCATTAGCAGCCTGCTTAGGTGTTTTCGAACCTTTCTTTTTCATCTCGCGTATCATTAATCGAGCGTCTGAATCTTTTAAAAGTCTAGGACGACCTCCAGTATTCGGCATAAAAGCTACATTTCGCCGTTTTCTACCAACAATCACACTTCGTTGACTTACTTTTAACTTATCAGCAATTTCTCTTTTTTCAGTCAATATTATTATGCTATTTTCTGTTTCTTTGTCAATTTTCTTCATCTTGATTTTTAATTTATTTAAAGATACTAATCCTGATACTGGGAGTTTAAAAACACTGCACAAAACACAACTCACAACTAAAACAAGATAACAACGTTCATATATTGTATGTATAACGGAAATTTTTAAATTGCAGAGAGTAGTACAGCCTACTTTTATTTCATATATTAAAAACGATCAAAATTGGGTTAATTGAGCTGCCTTATGTTTTTATATTGAATTTTTTTGTTTTTGTTATATACGCCATGTTTTTGCTAATTGATAAAAGTTTCACAAAAATGTATTTGTTATTTTTCGTTTTATGACGGTTTAAGTAAAAGCATATCTAACATCACTCGCTTTTGCTCGCCAGTGTACATGTGTATTTAAAATCAACTAAAAATATTTTAAAACAAAAAGCATTTGCACTTGAGCGCAATTTGAGGTCTTTAATCCAAATTGCCCTGTTAGTAGGAAAATAAAAATTCTTCCGTAGAAAGTTTTAAAACGAATTCAATTTTGAAATTAATAAATATATTCTTTTCTTATAATAAGAAAATAATATTTTATCAACATTAAATGATAAATGATTTAATCAGATATCAGTGGTTTAGCTAAAGGTAACAGGAAACTTCAGATATTCATAGAACCAAATCTATTTTCGTTATCAATTTTTAGCAAATTGTTTTAAAGAAATAAATTTAGGAAAATATACTTTTTTTTTAATTCTTAAGTCATTCTTTCATTATCCCACTGACAGGCAATAATGGCAGTAATAATGCAACGGTTTGGTGTAGTGATAAGACTACAAAAAGAAAAGTAAGTGAAGCTTTCTATAGTGTGTGCAGTTCGATAGTTTTCAAGCAGTTTGCTACGTTTGTGGGAACTTCAGAAATAAAATAGACAAAATTTATTTCGAAAGTAATTTAAACATAAAAATATCTAATTAAAAACATTGTAATTAGAACCAAAAATGCTGTAGCAATCCGAAAATAGCTTTACATTCTCTTGTATGTAATTTCCAGTTCCATTAAGAATTACAAAAACAAGCTGATTTATTAATATTATTATTTATTATCAAAATCACATGAACCGTACTCTAGTTAAGATAAAATGTATAAGTGTATTGCCACGCCCCTTAAATAATCTGAGAGCACCCTTTTTTAGTAAGCAAGTTAGGATCCTCATATTCGTCTTATTTTTTCTGTAAAAGAAGCAAAAAAACAGAGCAACCGGTCAAAATAAGCCCGACAAATTTAAATAGCAATTATTATTTGATTTTGCTTACATAGATTTTTTAAAACAATTGTTGTTTAAACTTTAATTTTAATGAAGAAAATCTACTTAATAACTTATAAAACAAGTTACAAAAAACTCCAAAAATTTTTATGTTTTTAAATTTTGTTCTTGTTTTTAAATAAAAAAAATTCTAAAAGCTGTTAAGATCTTTTGTATTGTTTTTCAATTTATTGTATATTCGAGACACGTCAATAAATGTAAACAGCAATCAGTATACAAAATAAAATAAAAGGATATCAAGATAACTTAATAATAAAATAATGATGATAATATTGTTGAATTAATGCAGATAATGATAATGATAATGACAGTAATGGTTCTGTTGTTGTAAGTATTAATAATGTATCAAATAAAAAAATTATTGTATTAAATAAAAAATTATATATATGGAAGTACATGGTAATAACAATAAAGGGCGGTCATATTAAATTAGTGTCACAAACCACATAACACAACAACAGCTTTTGTTAACAAAAAAAATTCTCACATTTAACAATCAATAAAAATGAATGTTTTATTTTGTTTTGCATATTAACATATGTATGTATAGGTGTGCGTGTATATACACATACATAAGTTTATATGCATATGCTCGTACAAACGTAGTTACATACTATAGTTTATGTAAAGCAAAAAAAAATATTGAAACAAATTACACATTGGATATCTTTTTATTCTTTACTATTTTGTTCACTTAATAATAATTTTAAATTAATTAATTAAAAAATCGAATAAGATTTCTTCAAAAATTATCGTCTAATGTCTGGTAAAAAGTTACAAATTTACTTCACAATTAAGGGTCGTAAGAAACCTATTCAGAAGGGAGATTGAAATTAGAATTAGAATGTTAATTATATTTAAAACGAAATTTAAGCTGAAAGTGTAAAAAAAGAAATTAAAAACATTGGAACATTAAAGACAAGCGAAAATAACAGGCCTCCATATTTTGCATTACTAAAAAGTAAGAATTTTAGAAGTTTTGTTGATTATTTTTTCATTGTTTCTGAGCATCGATTACTCCAAAAAAGCATCACTGAATAGAAATTTCTTCTTTGCAAGTCACCTAAGTTGGATATTTATTAAGACTATTTGATGCAGCCACACATGAAATTGGTGTTGCCATTTGTTATATCAAGCAAAAGCGAATCGAAAAAGAAATTTACTGAAAGAAATTTGCTTTTTTGCCATATGAATATGATTTCTCCGCAGTAATACATTTCAATTCTTAGTTTTTTATTTCATGAAAATATCATGAAGTATTTATATTTGAAGGAATCAAGCACAATTAAAGTAAACTAATTGAAATTTTCTTATATTTACGTAAAAAGCATTGAACAGTCTTTTTATGTGACAAATCAGATATTCTGTTAAGTTGCTTCCTAAGTTTTTAATAGATTATTCTTCTGAAATCTGTAACATTCAAATCAGATTAATCAAAAATTTTACTGGCAGAGACAAATTAATTGTAGATTGGTTATAGATTTTCTAAAAATGTTTCACACATTAAAAGAGGCTGATCCGTTTGATAAAAAAAAAACAGGTAAGAGTGTTATATTCGGTTGTGCCAAATCTTATATACCCTCACCAATCAAAAAAGCAAATATTGGGGCGACAGAGAATTAAAAAAAAAACAAAAAAAATTTGGTACCCCATATATGAATGCATTTTTTTAAAATTTTAGTATTTCCTTAAATATCTCTTCAAAAGCTTTTAAATGATACCCATATTGATATTTTTAAAAATTTGAAAATTTCAGAGTCCCGTAACTCGGAAAATATGGGCGAGCGCAAATTGTTTCAATTGAAGTTATTTTCTTATTTTTGTAATTCTCTATCGCCCCGTATATTTTTTATTTTAATTGAAGTTACTTTATTGTTTCAAATGACATGAAAAAATTAGAGGTTGGCGTGGTGTTTTGCCAGCTGCATCGAAGGACATCGACCGACTTACACTTTGTGGATTTATTTAATTTCATTTTAATTTTTACTTGTTTGTTATAAATAAAGAAAAACCTATAAAAATATGTACATATTTATGTATATGTACATATGTATGTAACACCCAGTTAATTTCAATCTTTATTTGATATTGTAATATTTTTGTTGTAGATGTGTCCTGATTTTAACTGTTACAAGTATAAAATTGGCTCAAATTAAAATGATTAATGTATAACAACAGTCATAAATGATGAAATTATGAAGAGGACTTAGTACTAATGTTTACAACAAAATGTAATTATCTTGCAATTGTATGCAAAATAATGTACGACACACAAGCCCACACACATATTCACAAATGCAATAAGTCCCAATAGTATGCATGTATATGAATTACAGCTACAATACTGAAGCGCGGAACCAACTGAAGAATTTGAATACAGATACACTACTAGCCATTTGAATAAGGACATCATTTAGAATATTTAAAATCGAAATATAAAACGTTAGAATGTTTCTTTGACTTGTTAATATATGCATATATTCTTTCAAATGATTTACTCAGACATTCTAACTGCCTGCCCTGGTATACCAAGAATTATTTAGAATTTGTTAAACAGGCAGTTAATGTAAGGAACTTTATTAGTTGTCGTTTGAATTCCAGAACTATATAAGACGTTACTAAATAATATTTCTTTGCTAATACCAATCGCTACAGATATTTTAAATAATTATCGACAAAAAAAAAACACTTGTCGACAACACTTTTTGAAGCGATGCTGTCGAGCTTTTTAATTTTTTCTAATAACTCTCTACGTAAAATTAATTTTTATTACTCAAAAAACTTATGGATTAACGACCGGGAGACTTTAGAGTCTATGGAAAGAAAAGATTTGTAAATGTAAAATTATTTCTGAAGTTCAAAATCAATGTAAGTGTAATTCTTTATTGAATTCTCCTCGTGTAAAGAAGATTTGACTTTGAAAGCTCAGTTATAAATAATTTAAGTCTATATTTATTAATTGTTTAATTTATTAAGTAAGATATACTACATATTTACAAATTTGTATGATTTTTTTTAAAGAAAACGAAAAAAATTAGATACTAAACGAATGTAATTCAGCGTTTTCTGTCTATAATTTAAAACAAAAGTGCTTCTTAACTGTTTTGTTAAAAGATTTATGTTATGTTTCTTCTTGAAATTCATGTTTCCTTTCATGTTGCTATTAACATTTTTTTGATATTTAATGTTTCCTAACACAATTTTTCGTCGTATCTTTTTTCGTTACTCGTATTTTGTGCTGTATCTTATCTAAAAACTATTCAAATATTTTTCTGTGTGGTTGCTTCGTGTGTAGTAATGTTGCCTTGTGTATATCTAGCAGAATAACTGTGTATTCTGAGTTGACAATAAAAAAAATTAAAATTTAAATTTTTAATTTTGAAGTAGACGAATTTATGGAATTTGTAAGAAAAAGTTTCCAGAATTAATTTCAGCAGAAAAAATAAGATTTATATCATACCCTTATTTTAAAATTTAAAACAGACTGGTTAGTTTAAAGCATACTTTTAGTTGTGTACGATTAAAGTCGTAAAGTATACTTTATTGGTGACTATGATCATGAGTCATTATATACTCGGACGTTTTGGAATGTTATTCAGAAAATATTGTGTGAAAAAAAATTCTTCAGAATGATTAATACGCAGCTGTTTTTTTATTAAAAGGGTTAAAGTTTAATTCTAATTTTTAACCTTTTGACGATTTCTTCGAAAATTTAACTAAGCCAAACACCAACAGCCGGAGCCAACATCAGCCTAAAGAAATAAAATTGTTTCCTTAAATCGTTTGTCTTACGAGTACTATTATTAAAATTCATTAGAACAAATATAATAAACTTTTTTGCAGATGTGTACACAACGTACTTATTTAAATATTGTTAAGTTTAATATTCTGGGTGTGTACGTACATGCTCTTATATATATTTTTTTTTTTTTTTTGTGGGAATAGGCAATGTATGTTTGTGGTATTAAGCTAATAAGTAGCAGTAGTATTTAATAATGCGCTAATTACGTTTATTAAAACGAGATGAGATTTAAAACTCGTATTTTTTTTTTTTTGTCAATTATTTCTTTTTATACATACATATGTGTGTATGGATGCTTTTAATTTTGCTTACCAAGTTCGTATCAAGCGGTAAAACTTAGAGGCTATACAGTCTTATAAAATTTGTTGAGAGAGCATATTTAGTAACCTTAATAGTATTAAAACTGATCTGATTCTGGAAAATTTAATATAGATAATAAAATATCGATAACTATCTCCGAATTCGGTCCATAACCTTCTAAAATCTTTAATATAATTATAAAACTAAAATTTATATTATTTTTTGTACTAAACAGTTTTTGAAGCAACAACAATTAGTAAATATTCTTAAAATGTCCATTAAAATTTAGTTTAAGCCCACTGTAACTCAACCAGTTTTTATCTAAACAACAATTTAATAGCCTTTTAAACACCATCCAATTAATTGATGTTTTAAGTTTTTCAAAATGAAAACTGTACAAAAGTGGAAAATTCTTACGATATACACACCGCACCATAAAAGAAATATCTCACTTTACCTATAAAACCAAAAAGCTAACTGCAAAGAGCCCTTGGCTGAAACCCTTTAAATTTTTTCCCGTTTCAAGTTCAAGTAATGAGGCATAATGCGTATGAGTCTTTCTTAGAAGAAGTCCCCATAGAACAAAAACGTTATATTAAAATGTACGTAACAATAACGTAGTAATAATGTATGTAACAATAACAGAAAAACAAAAGTAGATGTAATGTTATAATAATTATGCATTTATACATTTCTCTCAGATTTAATATGTTTTTTATTGTTAAACAAAGCAGAAGAGAAAAATTAAAAAAGAAAATAATTATATGTCGTAAAATTATATTAAAAATATAAAAAAAAATTTACTTATGTACATTTAAAGCTGGATAAATTACATTATGAGCACCATTCAATCTGCCAGCATCACGATGTCGCTGCTCAATTCTACGCTCTTCCTCCAGGCCATCTAGGCCGACACCAATGCGCTCAATAAATTTTTCCGCTTTAACGCCGTGAGTCTGATAAAAAAAAAATAAATAAAAAATTAAAAACTCATTAAAATAAAAAAAGAGTCACACTGTTGCTAGATAATTTTGTTGAAAACTCTTGAATCTTGGACCGAACAATCAGCAAAATATTTTTAAAACCGTAAAAAGTATTTTAGATAATAGTTATATAATTGGTTCAACACACAATAAATTAATCACTACAATATAGCCAACATAAACATTTGTAATAATAACAATTCACTGTTTTATTTATTTTTATAAATTCTGATATAGAAATAAATTCTTCAAGTGCCAGTTTTTGCAGATGAATCGGCAAATCTGGCAACAGTGCTTGTCTATCGTGTCCATCGAAAACTAACTTCAAAAAATAACGAACGCCTTTTTTGACTTATTTCCGGATCAAAGTTCCATTCCGTTCTCTTGTGCGTTATGGGTTCTCCAGCAACATTATTTTGTAAAGTTTCTGTTATTAATCGATAAATGAATGATTCACTTAGCTGAACTTGCAAAAGTGACATTACAATCAAAATATATAAAGAAATAATTTTGTTTTTATTTTTTACATCACTTAATTTTCTTGATTTGTTTACTCTTTTAACTGTTGCAAAATATTGTCTTAACATTTTAAATAAAATGTTATTTCTATGAGAATAAAGTTAATAACAGAACAACCATTCGTTTTGAGCTGTTTGATCAACTTCAAGTGACTGAACAGCGCAATCGCAAACACAACCAGACAGTAACAACGATTAGCGCGCATTCCAGTGTTACCACTCCCTAATCATTTGATATGATTCCAAATGTTAATCAATTCACTATAGGAAATTATTGTAAAATTTATTTATATGAGTGTATTTTTCAATGTTAAGTTCAATCTATTTGATTTAAAATGCTTTTATACATTAGGAAAGAGTTTGTACATCTGCACATGTGATATAAGCATTTTGAAACGATTCTAATTCTTTAAATATATATACGTATATATTTTTTAGTGATTTATCTTAAGGAATTAAAGCCAAAATACCGGCTATTTGTTTTTATGATGTGCACAAATTTGTTTACAAAATTCACATTCAACCGTATTTATTTTGGTTTTTGGCTTTTACAATTATTCTGGTTGAGCTTAGCAATGAACAAAATTCTTGACAATCGCGTGAACATGATATATATAATGTAATTTTCAGTTGACTGCAAATTTATTTTTTTTTAGTTTCTTTATGCGGCTGGTAAAATAGGGTACTTATTTTTTTGATACTTCAAATGGGCGTGGGACTTCCCATACAAAGAAAATATTGATCATCGTATTAATTGGTAACTGTAATACGCATAATGTTGTGGAAAAATGGCTGAACTGTTATAATGGGCGTGGTGCCTCCCATAGTATGTAAAATATTATTACTTTGTAGCTAAAGAACTATTACACGTAGAGCCCTGAATTTTTGTACTAGAAACTTTCATATTAATATGCATAGTCTAGCAAAATACTGGATAGGTTGGAACAGAGAGCGTGGTACATCCAATACAAAATGAATAGTTGTTGTCGCTTACCAAAAAAAAACTGTAAGCGGAAAGGTTCGATAAATTTCAAACAAGTTACCTCTATATGAGAATATAACGAAGCGCACCGGGATTAGCCAGTAGGTTTATATTCCTCAAATTATATATTTTAAAATATAAATATAATTTAATAATTTAATAAACAAGTAAGAGTGCTATATTCGGCTATACCGAATCTTATATACCCTTCACCATCTATGTAAATCTAGTTTAGTGAAGGAACTCCAATCAGAAAAGCAAATATTGAGGAAGAGAATTTAAAAATAAAAAAGATTTTAGTACTGCATGTATATAATTTTACATAAAAATGACATCGGCTCTTAATAGGTTAAGCATTTTTAAAAAGTTTAAGTATATCCTTAAAGATCTCTCCAAAAGCTTTGAAATGATAGCCTTATTGATGTTTTAAAAAATTTGAAAATTTCAGAGCCTCGTAATTTGGAAAATATAGGCGAGCGCCAATCTTTTCCCTTGATGGTTTTTTCTTATTTTTTAATTCTCTATGGCCCCATATATATATATATATTTTTTTTTTTTTATTTTGATCAGAGTTACTTTATTGTTCCAAATGACATGAAAAAATTAGAGATAGGCATGGTGTTTTGCCTGCTGCTTCGAAGGTCATGAACCGATCATGAGAGAGAGCTGATTTATGGGTATATACAATATATTTTCCAATATTTATTCTGCAAATTTTATAAAGATTACCTTTTTGCGACAAATTTCATCGAGGCTAAGATATTACTTCGGTTTAATTCCATTCAAAATTTTGTATATATGAGGTACAGTTCTGCGACTTCTTCTTCTTCTTGCAAATAAATTTGAAGTTCACAACTTATCACTTCTAAACGTCGAGGCTGGCTTGGTGCCATTTTTAGAATGAATGGACGTAATTTCGGGTGGACAGGCAACTTAAGCAATCCCTAAGTAGATATAACACCGAGGGAAAGCGCTTCCATAAATTGATTAAAATACAAAAAATACTCATTACTCTCTGGCTGTGCGGGCTAAAGGCGCATATTTTCTTTTTGATACAAAAACATTAGAGACACAAAATGTTGAAGTGTAGATACCTGCGTGAGGTTGTTGGAGTGCGTGTTTACAAAACAATAGATCATGAATATAATCTAGCTAAAGTAAGCAATGCAAATAAATTAAGTGTCACTTAATAAAAATTAACGCGTTGGTATTTGCAATCAAACTAACATTAACGTGTGAAAGGGAAAAACGTGACAATAGTCTCATAAATAAAAATAAAAATCGTATGTTGTTTTTTTAGTTTTGTATTCAAATGTACATATGTGCATTACTTTGATGTCTGTCGTTTTCCGTACGTGCGCGGAGCAACTGTAATTTTAATTTAAATTTTAAGAACTTAAAAAATCTTTTAAATTTCAAAATCTTCTTGTGAACTGACAAAATCAAATTGTTTCAATTCCTTTCAAACATGGTTGCTCATCAAAAATCTCATTCCCAAATGCTCGTCGTCATAGTTATATTCCAGTTTTGTCAATAACTTAAAAATTATGTGCACCGGAAATATAACTCTTTCCTTTAACCTTCTGATCTTTGGAAATTTTATAAGAATCGTTAGCATATTATAACTGCTTTAATGATTAACAAATCAAAGTCAATTTAACTTTAATGCTAAACATGTCTTTATTTACAGCATTTAATAGCAATTTTGACTTTATATATAACGAAAATTATTTTTGGACATGTGGAGTTTTGCCGTAACTCGTTTGGGAATAAATAAATAATGCTTGACAACCATAGTTAAATTTCCCAACTTATTGTACTGAAATATCTCTTTTTATGCTCTTTATTTATATTAATACTCAAATAAAAATTTTAAACATAAACCAAAAACAAGTAAAATTAAAAGAAAGAAATGTTAAACGCTGCATTACTGCCAAAAAGAAACCTGTTTCAATTATTTTCGTTAGTTTAAGCAGTACAGACTTACAATTGTCGTCAAAATCGACAAGTAGCAAAATTTAGTCACAATCCACATGAGAGTCAAAACGGTTTCAACTTTAATAACGGATAGAGTGGTTTAAAATAATTTAAAAAAATAACGTGAAAAAATTTAAACTTTTTGTAAATAAGTTATCGCAGCGTAACAATGCTTAAGTTTGGCATATTTCTTTTTCCAGTAAGTGAAATCTATTAGACATTTATTTAATTTTTTTTGTTGACACAAATTAACAGCGACAATAAATAAACAAAATACATTTTGTTTGACTGTTTCGTGACTACACCATACCTTGGTTGGGCATCCATGGTCTTAACTTCAGATTAAAAAGTTGCATTCCCTTAAAAAGCTCAGTCACATAAAAAGAAACTGAAAAATAGGTTTTGTGTTGCAGTTTTAAAATTAATCTGCAGACACCGACGTCAGCGTATTTTGCACTAATAAAACCTAATAAACGTTCTTAATATGAATTTTATTAAAGTTGCATTAACGACTCTTGTGCGCGCGAAAAAGTTACTTTTCCAAAAAAAAAATTCAAAACTATCGGGTTAATTAAATTTTCTTTAAAAACTTGCGGCCGTGTGATGAGTCTGAATTAGTTTTTAGTGCGGACGTTATACCGAACATGATTATTGCTACGTTCTGAATCAGAAATAAATAAAGAAAAATGTAGAAAAATAGGTCATAACTTGGAAAGTGCCAACGTTGAGGTAATTGACCTTAATATGGTTTTCCAATGAAGTTTTTTTATTATTTTTAAACTTATTTCATTCACTTATGATTTATGAAATTTTGTTTCCTACTGCTCACCTTCCACACATATACATACGCACATACAATATGTACAAAAAAATTAAGTTTGTAGTAATGTTCAAGCACGAGTGTTGTGTTTGAATTAAGACTTTTGAAAAAATTGTTTTGTTTAGTTGCATAAAGACCCATTTTTATTTGGTTTTGTAATTCAAACTAAGAAATTTTTTACTTTTTGCTCGTATGTATGTATGTATGGTTTGGCAATCATAAACAAAAAACCAAATAAGTGTGTCACAACCGAAAAAAACTTGATTTTCTCTTTTTTTAATGTTTAAAAAAGATTACATAATATTTCAAAATTACACTTTAAATATTTCTATTTTCATACATATACACAGCTGTAGATAGTTTTCTTATAGACTTTTTATATGAATGAATGATCATTATTAAAAAAAATTGCAAGTTTTACATTGCGCTTTTTTCCTGAAAAAATGAGTTAATTTTGTTTTATTTTTCTTAAGAATAAAACTTTTTAATTTGTATACTTATTACTGATGAGCTAATATATTAGCAGTAGCGGAATGGCCATATGAATATGTTTTCCCCGCAGTAATACATTTCATTTTGTAGTTTATTATCAGAATATCATGCATTTTTTATATTTGAAGGAAATAGGCGCGATTGAAGTAAATTAAAAAAAAACTTTTTGTTATAATATGGCGAAATATAGTGAAACCTTTCGAATAACAATTTAACAATAGCTTGAGATAAGCGTTAAAGCTCTAAGATATTTTATGATATCTTTTGGGTATCTATAAAATGGATATCCGATGTTTTATTGCATTTGATTAAAAGTATATTCCTTTAGATTTCTTACGTTTTCTAGAGCCATGATTATAATTACTTTTTTGTATGTTTTTTATCCATCTTTATTCTACACTATCCATAATTAAAACTATCTGCACTTATATTTATAACTTGATAGTAATTACTTACTATTTTAGGTTGTTTTTGTTGTTGTTTGTCTGCTTCGTTTGACGAATGGTACCGTACAGCCCAAAGCGCCAAATTTTCAATACTTTGAAAGGTAATATTTATAACATTAAATAAAATAGTTTTACTTTTAACAATTTAATTTTTAGGCCAAATTATCGCTACCCATATTACGATTCCAAAGGACGTGGTAAATTATTATATGGTTATGGAGGACCCGAGTTATTTCAATACAAAACGTATACTCCGCTTGAAGGAATACACTAAATATTAAGATTTTTTAAACTACTTTAAATAATATAGGTATTATCTAGTTTTAATTAAAATAAATGTAAAAGATTAAAAAACTCACTGATACAGGAATAAATTCAAAATCCTTGAAATAAAACACCAACTTCCAAATAAGAAAAAAATTAAGCAAATATTTAGTTATTTATATTTTAATTATATTTAATATTATGTTTGGGCTACTGAAACTCAACTTATAAAAAAGCTTTTGGAAACCTAGATTATTTAATATACATCAAGCTTGATGGCTTGAGCATATAAAAGGAAAAACCTGTTGCATTAAACTCTGTGCTGTTTTTAAAATCTTAAAGAAATTCTTTTTGTGATAGTAGTAAAATTAATTTTTTTAGAGGATGATATGATTTACTAAAAACAAAAATTAAAGTAGTTCTAAGCTTTTGATCAAGAGTGTATGTACATATGTATAATTAACAAACAAACAAAAGAAATGAAAAACAAAACCAAATACAAAAAACAAAACAAAAATAATGAACAGTATTTCAGCTTGATGCCACCACCGGGCTATCGATTCGCCTTGAATTGGTGTTTGCTATGGCATTGCCATAATATTCAAATTATGACATTAAATAATTTACAGGATGGCTATGAAAGCGAAACATTGCAAAGCATGTATTTTTATATTTATATATATTTATTTTACTAGATAGAGTCGTCCGACCAGCTGGTTTGTAGTTGGAAATGCCAAGAGTTGTTTATATATTACTTTGTTACGAATTTCAAAAAAGACTAACAATAAGCATTTGCAAAAAAAGCAAGCATTTGTATTTAGAGCTAGAGCACTTATTTTTTATCTCCCTTTCTGTGTTTGACATTTCCAACGAACAAAACAATAATAAAAAGCTATGTTGTTTTTGCCAATGTTGAATTTGTTGTAGAGCCGCTACTACCTAGTAAAATAAATGTGCGTTGGCCGTTTTAGTACGATTTCCTTGCAAATATCTTAGTTTTTGACATTTCCCACTTTGAAGCAACATTAAAAATGCATGTTGTTTTAGCAATTTTGCATTCATCGTGTACCGGGTGGCAGTCGCAAGATGATTCATTTCATTCGTTGCTAAACATGTCAAATTCTTTTTAAGAAGTTTGTCATTTACTGCAACCACGAAAATGTAAAAATTTAAACTGCCACCACCTGGTACATGCTTTCGAAGACTGCCAATGTCTTCTGCTAATAATTCGTCTAGCGTAAAATATACCTTAGTTACTTGGTATTCACAGTAAACTAATAGCTTTTTGTTTTCATTTCCAAATGAGCCAATGCGGAACAAAGTAGTGTTGGGTTTATCGGCTCTTTGGATTAGTTCGTTCATTTCGTTTAAACTCAATTACTGAGCCAAAACAACAGAGCCCATCCAGTTGATATGTTTACCTCAATTGTTTTCAACTCACAATTTTTTGTGTTCTCTGATAAATTTATCAGACATTAAAAACATATTCATCCATACTAATGAAAAATTGTGCAACTGAAAATCAATTAAAGATTATTGATATGTAATTATGCACATTTATCTGTGTGTGTGTGTTATTTTTGTAAACCGTTAAAATTAAAAAAATATATATTGGTTCATAATAATATATTTTCTAATCACTAAAAAATATTTCTGCTTAATTTGGACCAAAATAAGATTTGAGGTTTCACTCAAGTTTTAATTTTATATTTGTTTTAATATAAATAATGATGAACTAGAAAGGGTGCTCAGTAACTGAGCCCAAAACTAAGTAAAAAGAGAGCTCCATATAGTTCAATTAAGTCAACCCTTCAATAGAACTAGGTCGTTCACAAACTACCAACTCTAGAACAAAGCCTAAAAAGTTAATGCCGCAAAAAATTTAATAAGCTTTCAAATGTCTCGTAAAGAAGCTTTATCCCAATTTATTAACCAAATTCATGGGCGTCCCGTTGTTGTGAAACTAAATAGTGGAGTAGATTACAGAGGTAAGTAAATTTTAGCTACCATGTAAAATATGGTCCTTACAAAGCGACTTACTAAATGATTCTGCCTGTGGACTTTATGTACTGCAGCTAAGTTAAGGAATATAATTTTTTGCGTAAAATTACCCCGTAGAAAACTATTTTTCATTTTTGGCAGCGTCCGTAAACTAGTTTTATGCCCTTTTTTACACATCACTATTGTAGTTTATTGATACAAAAAATGTGTCGTCTGTTAATGGATTAAGAAATTATATAAACATTTTTGCATTTCGTGAAGGGTTTGTTTATAAAATTTCGTAACTCCAATAAAAAAAAGCAGATGTTGGTCCGACAGAGAAAGAATAAAAAAAGTTGGTACTGCATATACAGTTGGGAGCAAAAATGTAACATGAGTTATTATGTTCTGAAATAAAGCTTGATAGTTTTAAAATAAGAAGACACACAACTAAATTATCTTAACTTATTTTATTTATTAAACTTTCTGCAAAATATAACACAAACATAATTTTTTATATTACAAATTTGTAAAACAAAAGTTACACTTTTGCACCCAGCAATATTTGTATGGTAATTAAAGCGCGACGTTTGAGTTTTTAATATTTTGTCCACAAACCTTTTGCTTTTTCAAGCTCTTTTAGTCGGTTGGGCATACTATTGCAAAAATTTGCCACCATCTCGTTCGGAATAGACTCCCAACAGTCTTTCACACGGCTCCATAACTCGTTAACACCATTTAAAGGTTCCGGATACTTGGCTAACTTTGTTTTGATGTAACTCCAAAAGTTTTCAATCGGATTCATATCCGGTGACTGCGGGGGCCATTTTAAAACAGAAAATGGTTGACTTTGTAGCCAAGTTTTTACTATTTTAGCCGTGTGCTTTGGGTCGTTATCTTGCTGAAACACAACGTTTTTAGGAGAAAGACCCGTTTTTTCAATAGCAGCTGGTAAATTATTTTGCAAAATTGAAAGATATTGTTCCTTTTTAATATAATACCATAAATTTTAACAAGAGGACCCACTCCATTTTTCGTGATACAACCCCAAACCATTATTGAACCACCACCGTGTTTCATTGTTTGTCGGACCTGATTTAAGGTTATGGTGTTTGGGTCCTTAGTCCAGTACCACGAGCGCCCATCTGACTCAAAACGGTTAATTTTCGTTTCATCAGACCAAATCACCTGAAAAAAAATAAAAAAAATTTAAAAAGTAATTTACAGTACCTGACTCCAGTCGCCTTCTGTCCAATTTTTATACGAATTTACAAATTCCTTCCGGCAAAGAATGTTTTTTTGGTAGAAATTGTTTTTTCTTTTTTTCAGCGGCCTTAAGACCCAATCTTTTTAAACACCGTTGAGCTGTCCAGCGACTTGCATCAATTTGAAGAGTTTTTAGTGCTTCAGCTGGGATGACAGGATTTTCGCATGTTACCAATTTTGCGAGGTGTCGACCAGTGCGATCATCTATTTTTCTTGGCCGTCCAATACGCGGAGATTGAGCACATATTCCATACTTTTCTTTAATTCTTTGCACGGTCATATGACTTATTATATACTTTTTTGCAATTTGTCTTACCGATTCATTTTTTTTGCAATAAATTAATAATTTCATTGATTTTATATGGCTCCATTTTAAAAACACGAGTGAGTTAATTGAAAAATTTATAAATAACGGTAGATTACAGAATGAATTATTTTCTTTGAATTATTAAATGCATTCAAATTTAACAGGGTGCAAAAGTGTAACATTTTCTGATATTTGTTATGGTACCCCTACTGTCAATCCTTGCCATACTAGAATATTGCATGTAAGTATTAATTTTTTTGGACAAACCGATATATAATAATAATCGAAAAAACTTTTGGTATTTGCTTCCTCATAGGAAATACTAAGCATTGTTTCCGAACGCCGGCTATCATGTTACATTTTTGCTCCTAACTGTATATATTATTTAACATAAAAATGCAATCGGCTCTTTGGTTTATGGGTTAAACATTTTCTTAAAAATTTTAGTATTTCCTTAAAGATCTCTTCAAAAGCTTTTAAATGATGCTCATATTGATATTTTAAAAAAATATTAAAAACTTTAGAGGCCCGTAACTCCGAAAATAAGGGCGAGCGCCAATTTTTTCACTTGCAATTTTATCTTATTTTTTAATTCTCTTTCGCCTCATATATTTGTTTTTTTTTTTTTATAGAAGTTACTTTATTGTTCCAAATGATATGAAAAAATTAGAGATACGCGTGATGTTTTGCCCGCTGCCTCGAAGGACATGGACCGATCTTGCTGATTTACAAAAGAACCCTTTCGACACTATATCTGATCGGCAGGCCTATTTAAATTTTCTCCAGCTGATCTAGTGCCTTGGCAAACTTGATTTCAACACTAACACAGACAGATATTGTAGAAATTAAAAACGGAATGACAAACTTAGGTTACTCCCTTTTCCACTTTTTGTGGTGAAGGGTATAAAAACTGAAAACATCAAATAAAATGGCAAAGCTTTTTAATTGTAAATTTTCTTGACTAGAAACTATTTCGTATTTTATAATTATATTAATATGTAGTACATATGTGTATTATTTATCAGAATTCGAAAACCAAAAACGCATTACTACAGTCTCAATACAAAATTTAATACACTTTTCTTCAAATAAATCAAAAACTTAAAAATCTGCATGTGCGTAAATTAAACTTACAGCTAAGTTAAAAAAAGGTTCCATTGCTTTTTTATACTATTTAGAAATCCTTATTAGCTCTAGATTAGACTTGGATAATAGCGTAACAAAAAAACGAATAAATTTGTTTAATATTTGAATTTTTATTTGCAGGAGTTTTAGCTTGCTTGGATGGCTACATGAATATTGCGCTGGATCAAACGGAAGAGTATGTCAACGGTCAGTTAAAGAACAAATATGGAGATGCTTTCATTCGTGGCAACAATGTCCTTTATATATCCACACAAAAAAGACGAGTATAAAAAACCCCTAAAAAATAAGTACATAAATAAATCCTAAAAAACAGCAATTGGTTGAATTTTTTTTATATATTTTTTTTATAAATATATCGTAAAATATGAATTCTGGCATCAAGAAATTTAAATTGCTTGTAAAAATTGAGATATATTTTTTTCAAAGAAATTGTTTTTTTAATTCTCTTATTGGTTTTTTATTGTAACCTTTCTTGCGATTCTTTAAAAATTGCTTTGTATATAATTTCTTATGGCAATTTCGATTGTAGTCATCAGTGGACTTTACACTTAGTTTGTTTAGAAACGATGATTGATAGCAAAGATTTATAGCCAGGTGCTAGACCTGCTTTCCTTAAGAATTTCAGGATTATTACGGGTACTTTTCTTGTTAGTAATTGCTTGCCAGCTCGCTATATCTTCTACAATATTAAGCATTACATAATCTGTTTTAGTCTCATAATACCCACAAAATCTGCATCAGAGATTCCATCTTCAACTTATTATAGCCCGTAAGGAAGCCAGTACACATTCTTAAATTGTTTTATTTAGAGACATACGAGCTATTAAAAATTTTGGTCAAATTTCGGGGAAATTTAACCTGATGCTCATGATCCCTACAGATTGTGTTTGTTTTATATTACGCCTTAGTTATAACTGCCTGTTATACCAGACTATCTGCCTATTTGCTGCCTTTTGCTCCATGTCGACGAACGCAGCTGGATAAAATGTGAATTAATACAAAGTCTTAGATCTTTAAAGAAAATACACACTTATTTTTCTTGTGTTATTTTACACTAGGGCTGTCAGCCATTTGAACTATGCTTTAGAATGAAATACATATATGTAAATTAATATGAATGTAATTATAAATGTTTCTTCGCATTTTTAATAAATAATTTTATATAGATGACTTAAAAATAGTGTTAATTTTTCAGCTAGGAAAATGAAGCGTAATAATTTGTTGTTCCTCCGAAGCGATTCAATTGTTTAATCGAAAAACCTTTTCCCAAAGCATCGATTAGTCGCTCTCCCTTCCAACCAAACTTTCTTTCATAATGTGGACGCCATGCATGTCCAAAATTAGGATCGAACGGAATTTCGCTCTCCTTAGTAAATGGTGAATTTCCAAAGATTAAATTTTCAAAATAATCTAAAACTGCCTTTTTCTTTTGAAAGTGTTCCAAGAAGTAATTGGTTTGAGCTGCTCTTCTTGGGTCTTGTGACGGCAAATTTTTAAAATATTGAAAATTAATCAATTCTTTCTTTGACCAGCCACTGACATCGTGAATGTCAGTGAATATTGCTTGAAGTGGTACAATTGTAGCTAGAAAAACCTGTTACAGTTATAATAAAATAAATTTTTAAAATTTTCTACTAATTATTTACCGCGAAAGAAAAGATGTAAACCTTCATTTTAATTCGATATATATTTTTACAATGTTTAATATTGAATTTACTTCAGAAGACTGCTTTAATATTTGCTGTTAGTCTGCGCACAATCTTTTCGCTGATATTATTAGTGTCCAAATATTGACCAATATAGTTTTTTTTATTATTTAATTCAAACACAAATAATTGCTTAATTTAAATAGTAGCCATAGCTTTGTTTTGCCTTTTTTAAATGAGGCGTCTTGTCACTAAAAACCATGCATGAAGCAATTAATATGCATATCAGGCTTTTAATGCAATTTCATAAAGTATTACAAGTAAAAGTATGCTTGTATACACACAAGGCTTGTAATTTTTAAATAAAAATTTCGGCATTTTTTTATTTTGGTTACATAGACGAATTAAATTCAAGGTTATTGCGTTTATACATTGTATAGGAAATATCTAATTTCTTTTAAAAAACCATTTAAAATTATATTTTATTTTTATTCTTCAGACTGCAGTGTTACAATTTATGTATTTATTAATCCCTTACATTTTGTTTCTTAAGCAAATAAATATGTATGTGATATAATGTAAAGCTAAAAATAATTGAATGTGTTCCTAGTTGTATTTATTGTCCATGTTCTGACAAACTTATATCGCTTTTAAAACGCTAATTTGTTGAACATGGACGTGTGTATTTAAAAATATTTTTTTAATAAACAAATAAATATTAAACGTAATGAAACCTTTATTTGAGAAGGTCCATTACAAAACGCAATAATTCCACTTTTAAGTTTTGGGATTACTGTTTCATATGCAAATCTGTATACGACCATGTTCTGAAAACCGCATATCGCTTAAAACTGGTGTTCTGACAAACGCAATTTGGCGCTTTCAAACCGCTAGTGTATGCCGATCCGATCCGATTTATTTTATATAAACTGCACTTTAAAGAGAAATTTAAATAATACACAGATTAAATTGAAAGTATTTTCTTTTTTTGAATGAAAAGTGATAACTTTTTTTACGGTTTTAACAAAAAATTTGCAATTTAAAAATTTCCTTAGGAGTTTTTCAACTGTCTATCTCAATTGTTTACTTTTGAATTGCCGATTTATACAAACATTATTGTGTTGTTTCTGTATTACAGGCAATTAACTCGTCTGAAAAATTTATATGAAAAGCACTCATTTTTTTGAGTTATTTCCATATAAATTTTTTAGACGAGTTGATCGCATCGCCTATAATATAGAAACAGCACATTATTTCCAGATAAAATTCCCAGAAGAGTTGATATCCTGTACTACAGAAACAGCACATATTTCTTTTTATTGTAGCTGATAGCATTTTTGTTTAAAATTGATTTGTTTTTTCTTTTTTTAATGACAAAAACATACGTTTTTATTGTTCGAGCACAACTTCGAAAAAAGAAAAACGCCAGTAAATCGTAGCGATTTCAGAACATGCAGAGAAACGTTTTGAAAACGCAGCGTTTTTCAGAACATATACAGTAGCCATTGTTATATAACTTCAATCAAAGTCAATAGTTATGTTGTTATTTAGTATAATCGTTCAGATCAAAATAAAATAATTCTACATATTTGCGAAAACAACTTTAAGATATTAGTGGCCAGTGAAGGTTAAAAAAGAATTTTTACTGTAAAACGACCAGCAGGTTAACAGTGCCGCATTTTATTTTTTTTTTTTTTAATTATGAATTTTAACAATAATATTGTCTATATAGTAAATGTGTAGTTAATTTATTTAAATCCATAATAAAGGTAAAATTATAATACTAATGTGTAATTTAGATTTTTCTTTAATTGTTATATTCATAACTCTTACTTAATTAAGTCTGTTTACTATGTAGCTCCTTTTTTATATACCATAGATTTAAACTGTTAAACCCTTACGGTATCTATAATATACAACAACACCCCAGCTTATCACGAAATTTTTAAACCAATTTTATTTCTTTTTATTCCACACAAACAATTCAATAAAAAGTAATAATTGCCGAGTTTGAAAATAAAGTTGTTTCTGAAACAGAGGTTTATCACTGAAAAGCATTTCTGCATGCTCAGCTTAAAAATTAAAATTTCGAGATATAACCCTCTTGCAGCAAAGACTCGATGTATGAAAAACTTTAAAAATTATAAAATTTTCCCATTTTCGCAGCTATTATTAAGGTATTTATTTAAAAATATTTTGTCTATGAAAGCAATACTTTTTATAGCAAATGAATCTAATGTGTGCCTAAAACACGTTTAATACCAAACAATCACAAAATATAATATTTATTAGGACTTAGATATAAATAAAAAATATGCTTACAAGACTCAAGTAGAGACTCTTTATTGTTATATTAGAATTGTGTTTAATTGGCCCATGCCAATAACTGTTTCATGTCGGGATCATCTAAAATTAAGTGAATGAAAAGGAAAACATTGATTAATGATGGAATCGGGCAAGTATACGATTTTTAAAACTTCGGATCCCTTACCATCTGGAATCGTTTCAAGATTATTCGAGGGAGAAGCTTTCTTCTTTTCTTTTGCCTTTTCAGCAACTTCATGTTCGGGTACTTCTGGCAGCGTAGTTGCAGGCTCCGGTATTCCAATAATCTCTTTATCGAAGTTCTCCTGTTCTAATTCATCTAATTCACGCTCCAAGTCTTCATCATCAATATCAGCACCGAACGCTACAGGATTTGAAATGGCATCCGAAATTTCGCGCGCTACATCTTGCTGTTCTGCAATGTCATCCATCATATCATGAACCTTATCAACATCCCTAGAAAATGTTTGTCATACATTTAAAATTAAATATGAATTAAAATAAAGTAGTAAATTATTACATATTTTGATGGGCTGATTTGAGAGCGTCGGCAGCATTTTTCATAGTTGTCAAGACTGCGGTGTTCGTGTTGGCACTTTCAAGTGCTTCACGTTGCATTTCAATTGTAGATAAGGTGCCATCGATTTGCTGTAATTGTTTTTCCAACCGCTTTTTCTTTTTAAGGGCTTGTAAGGCAACTAAAATTTTACAGAAATAAATTCATTCGTGTTATTTCTTAAACAAATTTAATAGCTTTAGCATTAAAAGGAACAAATTTATCGCCAATTCAGAAAATATGAAAAAAGTCTAAAGGCTAGACATTAAAAGTCTAACTACTACGACTGCAGCAATATCAAAATTCGGTAGGCCAGAACAAATTCTTAAAACCAACAAAGACAAAAAATAGTTTACAATAAATAAATAGTTTCAAATATTATTAAAATAAACATTTCGTAGTGTCGTCAAATTTTACCTTACAAATTTGTCATTTAAGGTGCGGTCAGATTAGTCAAAGCGTACCCACCATTTTTACAAATATTTATTCAATCTTTCCCGACACGTATCATTACGAATGACGATTTATAATAGAATAAATGTGATACCTTTTATATTGAGTAGGATCTTATATTTCTTAATAAGTATTTTAGGACAAAATTTTTTTCGTATTGGTCAAATATTTGAATAATCTGGCTGTACCTTTTTTGTTTTTGTTTGCTGTTTATTGATATATATTGTGTGCACAATTGTCACCCTGCCAACATTTTAAGCGCATTTTTAAAAGAAGTCAACTGAATTTTACAAAAACAAAACATTATTATTGTCGAATTAAAATCTTTTAACAAAAACAAATTCGTCTCTACCAGAAGTAAATAAGAAAACAAGACTCTGCTAAACACTACTATTAAACTTTATTGTTTTTAAGGTTACTTCTTCTAAACTACTAGATGTTAATTGATAGTTCGAAAATTTAGAAAAAAGAGTTCGAATCTGCCATAAGTGAATTAAATAATATATCTGATATACAAAAACATTAATGCCTTTCAGTTTAGCTTGAGCGGTGTTAAAATCGTGTGATTTATAAAAAAATTTTACAACTACCTGTATGTAGCTGTTAGTATTTACGTATAAGACTTTTAAGAGAATTGTGGGCCAGAAATTACTTATTTTAATAATGTTGATGCATTCTAATTTTACAAACTCATACAATTTAATTTAAAGCTTACTTACTATTGTTAATTCGATACTTTTAGAAACTAAATATTCTGTACTTTAAAAACTCTCCTAAATCCTAAAATGCGTGGAATATAGTATTTGGATAGTTCAAGATAACAAAACTGTTTGATACTAACTGCTTTTGGATAATATAAATATAATTATTTGATTGTATTGCTACAATACGAAATGTATGCTTACAATGCTATTCTCGATTGAACGACAAGCATATTTTAGTGATATTAAAAACATTTATGACAAGTACAACAATTACAAAACTCATAGCAGATTTAGAAGAAAACTAAGAGATATCAGGGACCAAATAGTTTCATATCAAAAAAACATCAAACCACAATATATATGAGGTTCTATAATGGCCGGCCTTAAAACTTTAAACTCCAGTTTTTGTAGGTGAAACTATGTAGAAATACTTTAATCCACCCATTCTTTACTAAGATATGAAATCAAGCAATGATAAAAAATGGACTTATAAACATTAACTATACGAAACACAGAGCTCTAAGTCTTGTATTTGCTAATGCCTCAATAAAGCTAGGATTTAAAAACATTTATTCAAAGGTTGCCCTGAATGTATTAAACAAAATAAAAATTAAAGAAACAGGAAAAAACAACAAATGCAAGAAATCGAATAAAAAATTTGAAGCAAAACAAGAAAGATAAGAAAAACTCCTTTATTTTTTATTTTGATGCCACAAAAATAGGGAAGTAAAAGAAATGCGATGATTTTTTCTTAAAAATGCAGGCATACTGTGTAATTGAAAATTTCTGCCGATTTCGCAAAATACTAACAAATACTTCTTTCGTATATACATATGTACTGAAAACAAGAAAAAAATATACAATACAAAAAAAATTTGTTTCTATATATAAATATGCAAATGATATGTTCGTTCGCATTTTGCGAAAATGACAGTTAATTTTATAATTATATAGTATGTATTAACAAAATAAAGATGGCATATGTACGTAGTGCACGAATAAAAAATACGTATAAAATTCTAAATCTGAAAACATTTTTAAAATATTCAGAATGCAACTGGAAACTTGATTATTTCTTATCTAATAATTTCAAAACTCTTTATGTACAATCCAATATTTACAAAAATATATGTTTACAAAACCAGACTCAGTCAAAAAGTTGAAATCAAATTAAGGCATCGGATTTAATTTACTTTGGTGGCACAGCTCAAAAGGAAAAAAAGTTGCATACGATAAACGTATTACCTCATTCTGCCATAAAATATTCTACATAGGTATGCCCTATTGAACTAACGGTCAACCCCAATTTTTTCACATTTTTGCCTTAAATTGCACCTTTTTATGTTTTAGATTGCCACTAAACTAGATTCGTTCAAGACATCTTTATTTATTGTATTCATTTGTACATGACGGTAGTATCTTGGCCAATAAAAATTATATTTACAGCAAAATAATTTTTAACAAATGTAGGTATCATCTAAAATTAAAAATAATAACAATTCTCACCATTTCCAAATATAACAACAGATAATGCATTTACTTTTCACTTGAAAATGACAAAAGGTTATTGTATTTAAGGATGGTACGAAAACAATATGGAATATGCAGAAATGGTAGTGTAGAATTAAATTATTTTTATTTATTTTAGCCCTACTGCCTTAAATGTAATACTAAGAACGGTGATTCGAAACGCATTTGTTTTTGATACGAGTATAATGCTAAAATGCAATAAATATCCGTATGGGAAATTATTATAACATACTTTAAGATATTTAACTATTGTAAGGGCCAATAACAAACAATTGTTAGATGAAAGGCTTTCGCTGATAATGGATATAAAATATAGTAAAATATGTAAACATGAGTCATTGAGAAAAACATTAATACAAGATTCATTTGCTCTTTAATTATAACATTGTGCAAAACTCCAACTGGCTTAAATCTAGTTTACGGGCACCGCTCCAAAATAAAAAAAATGTTGCCTATAGGGTGCAAAATGCAATTTTAAGCAAAAAATGTAAAGTGAAAAATTTGGCGGCAACCCTTAGTTTCGGAGTTACGGCCCTCCAAAGTTTTTATATATAATATGTTATTTATCGAGTAGTTGATGGCGGAATGGGACAATATGAGTATCATTGGAAAGGGAATATAAGAGGCTATTTATTGAAGCAGGAAAAATTGAAAAAATAATTAAACAAAAAAAATCTGGTGCGGAAAAACATTTTTTTACAAAATAAATTAAGTTGTTCGGAAACCTTTAGAAAGCGAAGCCGCTATTGGTTATACCATAGAGGAGAAAATCCTTTCGTCCGGCCGAAGGCCGGCTACGCAGAAAACCTTTAGAAAGCGAAGCCGGTGTTGGTTATACCACAGAGGAGAAAATCTTTGCGCCCGGCCGAAGGCCGGCTACGCAAGAAACCTTTAGAAAGCGAAGCCGCTATTGGTTATACCATAGAGGAGAAAATCCTTTCGTCCGGCCGAAGGCCGGCTACGCAGAAAACCTTTAGAAAGCGAAGCCGGTGTTGGTTATACCACAGAGGAGAAAATCTTTGCGCCAGGCCGAAGGCCGGCTACGCAAGAAACCTTTAGAAAGCGAAGCCGCTGTTGGTTATACCATAGAGGAGAAAATCTTTGCGCCCGGCCGAAGGCCGGCTACGCAAGAAACCTTTAGAAAGCGAAGCCGCTGTTGGTTATACCATAGAGGAGAAAATCTTGTGGTCCGGCCAAAGGCCGGCTACGCAGGAAACCTTTAGAAAGCAAAGCCGCTGTTGGTTATACCATAGAGGAGAAAATTCTTTCGTTTTTGAGTAAAGTTATGTTTATATGGCAAAAATAGTTTTGTTGGAGCCTTACCTGATTTTTATTTATTTTATTTTTACTTTTTTTCTATTTAATTGAATAGGCCCTTAAATTCCCTTTCCAATGATACCCATATTGTCCCATCCTACCATCGAATACTCGATATGTGCCTTATTAGATACAAAAACTTCGGAGGTCCGTAACTCCGAAACTAAGGGTTGCCGCCAATTTTTTCACTTGATATTTTTTGCTTAAAATTGTATTTTGCACCCCGTAGTCAACTTTTTTTTAATTTTGGTGCGGTGCCCGTAAACTAGATTTGTTCCCTCCAACTTGTCCTGTGATTATTACCAAAAATATTCAAAAGCATACCTCTTTTATTCTTGGAAGCATTTTTTCTCGCTGTATTTAATTCCTCTTCAATTTTAGATTCTAAAAATTCTTGTTTTTTAATAAGCATATTTTCAGTTTCTCGTAGTTTTTGTATTGCTTCTCCCGTAGTTGGAGCCTGTTCCTTTTTACCACCAAAGATTTTTCCAAAGAAACTCATACTTAAACTTATTATTATTCTATTTTGATAAATTGATTTAATAAAATTAAAAATCTTAGTTTTGTGAAACTACTGCGATTTATAAATATGTATATTCTACTATCTCGGTAATAATGCGTCATCCAAATCTGACATTTCTTTTGACAATTATATTGCTCTTGTTTTATCGTACACAGCGTCTACACCAAGGCTATATTATTGATAACATAATTGTGGCAGATTTTCTAAACATAGTTCAAATTTACACCACTTTTTTCAATTCTCTTATATATATATTTGGAAATTTTGCCAAAATTGCCAAATACAAAAAAGAAAAATAAATGTATTAAACAAATATTATAAATCCTAACAGTAACAGATAAATGATGGATGAGAGGATGTTTTTACACGATTTGTTGGTTGTGTTATTTGAAATAACACTGAAATCTACAAATTTGCTGAAACTTTAAAAGAAAATTGAAAAAAAGGTAGTACTTAAACAACTTAATATAATTGCAACAGAAACAGAAATAAATAAGTTTATTGCTCAACTTTCGCATATTTACATCAGACTTATTCTTGCTTAAGATTGATATAAACCAGTTCCATTAATCCATCGACGATCTTTCTCGTCTTAGGCTAAATTAAATCTCAGTTGTATATATGATGTAAATATAATTATGCTTAAATGACAATAAATAAACGTAAAAAAAATTATTTCTGGATTTGATTTTGACTTTTGTCGAGATAAATATATCATGTATGATGTTATTTTTATGTTGCATCAGTTATTTTTTATTAATCTAGATGCAAATGGACAATCCGCTAATTTACTTTACCACACAAGTCTATTTAAGCTTGTATTTATCGAATTCTAATATTTTTCTAAAATATAGAGTAATATGTATTTTGCTCAAAATATTGGCAACTGTTGCAATTTTTTCGATTAGTTTTCCACATGTTTTAAATGTATTGATTGTTCGGAACTCTTAACATTTAGTGTTTTTTTTTCGATTTCTTCTGCTGAAGTTTCTAAGATTTCCTAAGTTAATTAACTGAGCTGTCAATTTGTTTGTTTTTTAAACAGCAAAAGTTATGAAAGTTTTAATAAATACATTTGAAATCAAGGCAAACAGAAGATTATGGCCTGACTACTAGATAATTGTGATATGCGTTAGGTTATGAAAACATAGTAATATATTATTGAATTATTTAAGCGAATCAATTTCCCTTTGTTTTTTTTTAATTTTTTATTTTATAAACACGAGCATACATGTATATTATCAAAAACTACTATACCCTTTTTGCTGTCGTTCTCTTACATAATTTTTCAAAGTCACTTACAGTTGTAGACACTATGTATAACTTTATTTGGTAACTAGGCTGCATCAACTCTGTGCTTAATTCTATTACAATTTCCATATGTCAAAATTGTAGGACATATTTTATCAGCAAAAGTATTGTTTTTAGAATTATATTAATTTTATTAAAAAAATCTTTTATAAAATCTATTAATGGCTAATCGCACCGTCAAGGAAGCGAAAAATATACATGGAACAAATCCACAGTATCTTATCGAAAAAATTATTCGTTCACGCATTTACGATTCTAAATATTGGAAGGAACAATGTTTTGCTTTGACTGCGGAACTTTTAGTGGACAAAGCGATGGAATTACGATATATAGGTGGCGTATATGGCGGAAATATTAAACCTACACAGTTCTTATGCTTAACACTAAAAATGTTACAAATACAACCTGAGAAAGATATCGTAGTAGAATTTATAAAAAACGAAGAATTCAAGTACGTACGAGCCTTGGGTGCATTTTATCTACGCTTGACTGGAAGTGCATTAGACTGCTATAAGTACTTAGAACCGTTGTACATAGACAATCGCAAACTTCGAAGGCAAAATCGAATAGGCCAATATGAAATTGTTTATATGGACGAATTTATAGACGAGCTGTTGAGAAGTGACCGAGTTTGTGATATAATTTTGCCGCGAATACAGAAACGATCTGTTTTGGAAGAGAATAATGAGCTTGAACCAAAAGTGTCGGTTTTAGACGAAGATCTCGATGATGATTTAGTCAGCGAAGAAGAAAATCTAGAAGAAGAGAAGGAAACAAAAGGAAGAACACAGAAAAAGTCTCGAAAAGTTCGTTCGGTATCTCAATCCCCAGATCGTCATGATGGTAGCAGTGATGTCCGAATAAGTCAAAGCATTCGATCTCGTGACTTCAGCGACGATCTCGAACGTTATCAGCGCGAAAGAGAACGTCGAGATTATGAAAGAAACCGGAACGATAATCGCTACGATGAGCGCCTACGAGACAGGGACCGAGATCGCGATAGGGACCGTGGTGACAATCGTCGAAGAGATGATTATATGGACGATCGTTACGACCGTCGAGATGATTCCCGTAGCGAACGCAGTCGACATGATCGCGATCGAAGGGATCGACGTTACTAAAATATGAATGATTTTTACTTTTTTTTTTGTTTTTGCGAATAAGTTGATTGTAAAATGATTATTTAAAAAAGGCATGTAATAAAAAAGATAGAAACTTTATTTTATATTAGTAACAATTTGTGTTTAACAAAAGCAATCTTGATTTTGAGAAAACCGGGAAACTAAGTTTTGCAAGTGGCAAAAGTAATAACTTCGCTTGCAAAAAATTTCTTGCATAGCAGACTTTCTGTTGGTCGCAATAGTTTTATATAATTTATAATTTCATACATACATCTAAGCCAAAATTATTTAGTTTGAGTTTCCGTTCTAACACGAGAACATTTACTCAGAATCTTATCTTTTTTAATTATTACAAATGCCTTGATTACAGTATATCCACAATATTAAAAAGGAATAGAGAAATAAAATAAATAAAAATAAGACACTCTTATGCCAAATATCAGCTGTTTGTTAATAAAAACAAAAGACGAAGGAAACAAAACAAAACAAAGGAAAGAAAAGCTACCGTAGAAGATAATAAATTTTATAAATTAGAGATTGTCAAACTAATTGTCAAATCCTCGTTTATTAAAATAAAAAAATGTGTAAAAATATTAAATTTAAATCCAAATAAAAGCCTTATTTGCGATCGTTTGAGAGCAAAAGAAATTTGAATCTTTGTAACGAAATTTATATTGCATTTGTATTTTGTTTAGAGAGTGTTTTACGACGCGTTTACTGTATACTGGCAGATTCACAACAGAATCGATAAAGGTCACCTTGAAATGCCAAACTTTGGTGTCACCTTGGTGGAACGCACTTACACATACGTCTTCATACTTTCATTAATTGAAAAGATTTTGGAAGCCTGTTTGTAATAAATTTTTAAACCTTAATTAATTCCTTAAACTTAAATAAAAATAATTAGCTTAGAACTTCGCATACTAATATAAATGTTTAACGCTCTCAAGCTAAACTAAAATAGCGGTGCGATTCTAGACATTTCAACGGTCATTTGATATTAAAGAAATTAAGAGTGTGTTCAGAAAACAAAAACCGTTTTTTGTAATTTTATTTAAAAAAAGTATCCAAGTTTAACCTAGTAGTTAAAATCAAAGCAATTTTAAAAGCGATCAAAATGACTACAGTTAAGCAGCGGTTTATAGAACGAGGTTCTCACAAAGGCAAGGGCTTGGCCGTTTTCACCAGTGGTGGCGATTCCCAAGGAATGAATGCTGCCGTAAGAGCTTGTGTCCGAATGGCTATTTATTTAGGTTGCAAGGTAAGTTTTTAGCAGTATGTACATATGTTGATACAAGGCCAACTTTTTCCCATATTATTTTGTATTCATGGTATTTCATGATATTTTTCAACAAATTTATTAAGTGAAATGCCAATTTCATATCTATTTTCGGAATTTATTCATCTGTTTATTGAATACAACAAATGTGTGACAAATTATTGTTACCTTTAAAATATAAATTTATTCTTGCATTGCTTTTGTTCTCTATTTTGTTTTTGTCGTCATTTTCTTGTAACTGCATTTGTCATTGCACTTTTTCTTTGTGCTTCTGCCAGTGTTGTAACTTAAGAAGTTGTTTTCTAGGGAGGATTAACTATAATTAACATTTACTAATTAGCAAACAAAAACTGATAAACTGCTACATATTTCCAAAAATGCTCAGTGTTGCTCGGCAGCATCACTGTAGGTCATAACTGTTAAACCCTGTTATAATAATTTATTTATTTTTTATTATTTTAAATTCTCTTAAAGTTTTAGCGATTTTGATAGCGTATCTAACTTGAGGGTTACACGATCAAGTTTAGCCTTTCAAGTTTTAATGCATTCACACTCTTTTACCCTCACATTTTAAAACTTGAAACGAAGTTGCTTTCAATTTTTCTATCAAGTTGTGTGCTTCAATTTACGTTCAAGAATACAGCTGATACAGTTTTTATTTTTGCAAATATTTTGCAGCCATAACTTGGAGTCTACATTAGAGCTAACATCTGAGATGAGAACGTCAAATTCCATCACTAAGAGAACTCTGTTAAGTGTAGATTGAAAATTAGTGTTATTGCAATCTTATAAGAATTCTTATGAGAGAGAGGAACAATTTTATGAGATGAACTGTCAAATATCTAAAAAATAACTATGTATTTGTAAACAAAATGCCTAAATTACATATCTAATGCACAAATTATTGCACCAAGAGTACAATTTTATATAAAACGATTTTGATAAACAAAATTATACAAAACATGTATGTATATATAAGAATATTTTCAATTAGTTGCAAGCACTTGTTTTCTATGCGGCTATCAGTGGTTTATGAATTCTTATAAGATTAAAGGCCCAACTATAATGTGCATAAAATAACTTCAGCAAACTTAAACAACTGTGCAAATACATTAAATTATATGTGGAAAACTATAATATACATAACTTGGGTGTCAGACGATAAAGTTTTCATTCAAGTTTTAAAATTTCTCGCAATTTTTTTTTTAACAATACACTCACACTTTAAAAATTTGCTTGGAGTTAGCTTTCAAGTTTTCGTTCAATTGAATGTTTCAAATCACATTCAAGAAAACAGCTTTAAATTTTGGTGAATTTTGACAAGCAGTATGTGTAAATTTCTTGAAAGAGAATTGAACAAAAACTTAACCGTGTGACTGCTTTGTAAGCTAAAGCTAGCTTATGCACATTATAGTTGGGCCTTAAGAGAAATACGTGTTCCTCTTATACGAAATATTTTGCCGACGTTTTCTCTCATCTTATATCAGAGTTAATCGCAGTTGTAGACTCTGTGTAAGTTTTTGCCATCTTGACAAAAATAATTGCTTTCTAGTTGCGTGCAGCCTACGCCTTAGCTGTCGATTTTTTATGAATTTAAACAAGTAGTATGTGTGAAAAACTTGATCGTTTGGCTGCAGGGTAAGCTATGAACATTCATGCCATCGGTGTTTGTACATTTTGCTCAAGTCCTTGAATTTGCTTTTACGATCAAACTGGCTGAAGCTTTAAAAAAACTGGCATGTTGTAAATCTATAAATTTGATGATGCTTCGATTTTGGCCTTTTATCAAACAATAACTATCAACATAAATTTAAGATTCCAATCGTGTCAAGATTCGGCATCTTTTAGCTAATTTTATTTCATATTCATTTACATATTCAATCAAACTTTAGTCATTTTAAGTCTGATAGAGACGACAATGAAAACACTTAATTTACCGACGAGATAAAATTTTGCATTTCAAAATTATTTATTTTTATGTTAATTTACATTAATCGTGCTTGATTCCTTTTAATTTAAATATTTCATAATATTATCGTGAAATATTATTTTAAACTAAAAAATGAAATGTATTACTGCGGGGAAAGCATATTCATATGGCCATTTCGCTACTGCTCATAAAGCTCATCAGTGGATTCTACCCAAATTTTGTACAATTCGTTAATTCATTTATTTATTCCAAATATTCATTACAAAAAATAGCAACTAAAACTAACAATGCATTAAAAATAATTCTTTATATGCTAGTGCATTTTTCAAGGACTATATCCATTAATTAAATAAAAAAATTGTACATTTTTGTGTACAGCCATTTACAATAAAAATAAAAGTTACAAACGAATTCCCTCGAGACTCTAGGCTCGGGAAAACATCCTCTTACTAAACTGTTTTCGACGGAACGCGCACCTTCCATTAACTTCAAAGCTTTCCCGACCATAAACGAGTCTATTCGACTAAAATCGACCACACCGTATATAGAACTACAAGAGGGCCTACGGAACTCTCCCAAATTTTGAATAGGAAACCTAAGAGTCCTATATCAAAAGCCATATTGATTTAATTAGAACTTTATTGAATCAATGAAGCAAAAAGACAATAAAAACTCAAAAATGTTTTATACAAAAACACAGCAAACATTCAGTAACTACTTTTATTTTTTCTTCTATTCCGAATAATAAATTTTCATTTTGAAATGTATTTTTATTTATTTCATTTCATTACAAATTAAAATTTGCCTCTACCTCTTTTCGTTTTCGTTTTTAATTTCTATTTTTTTTAACACTGTGAAACTTTAATAAGTCTTTTTAATTTGTTTAACCTATAAACTCATGTTTTGAAATTGGTCTGATGAAACCGAAACTAAAAATAGTATTATTATAAAACAAGTTATATTTAATAACGGTACGATCTGACCATTAAATAGTACCGTTATTATAATAGAGAAAAAATATCTAAAACAATATACTACAACCACAGGAAAAATTTTAATTATTAAGTAATTATCAAATGCGTTTATAACGCATCACATCATAAATATAATTTTGTTACAGTTAGTTCTAATAAAGGCTGCTGTAGCCATGGTATTCAGCATTTGACATTACTGAACGCAGACTCCTTTCTCAGTACTTCTGCCAAGGCGAATCAATTATCAGGTGGCAGCGTTAGAGAATTTATTATTTTTTGCTGGTAGAAACGAATGTCATGTAATTGATTCGCCTTGACTTCTGCTTATCAAATTCGCCGGCGAAGTAAAATAACTAATAAAATGGCTATTCGCTTCATATTCAACGTCAAATCAACAAATATGGCGGGTATTGTTTAATAAAAAATAAAGCATTTTCTCTTTGTCCTTTTACAACCTGTCTTATCTCTTCACGGTTACAAAAAAAAGTTAAAAAGGCATTGTTGCCTTTCAGAAAAAATGCAAAAATATTTACATTAAAAATAATGAAATCTTCATACATAGTAATTGTACTATTATTATTACTTAATTTGTAGCGAAAAAAGTACATTGCTTTGAAAGTTTCATCACTGGCAAGGGGAATAAATTACCAAGTGGCAGTGTAAGCGATTTCTTTATTTTTTGATGGCAAATATTACTGTTAAACTTCATTTATGTAAAAAAAACTGTACATAATTTTATATATGGAGTGTGACAGTAATGTTTCCAGCGGAAATTAATAAATTCGCCTACGATGTCATGAACTTAAGCCAAAAATAATTTCTATTCATTTATAATATTCACAGTTCAAATAATAATTCAATAAAAAAAATGTTTGTTATAAAGTGTTAAAATGTGGTTTATGTATTTAATTTTAACAGATTTGTAAATTTTTAATAATTTTCGTAAATGAAAAAAACCCAAAACAATTATTACAGTTGCGTTAACACAAAAAAACTAATTAAATGTCGAAGCGAAACGAGTGGAATATGAAATCGATCGAAATCTGCCACACGTTAGTCGATTGAATGATTTTTATTACGTACCTGAATAATTCATTTGTAAAAATAGTTCGAATAAATTACAGTTTAAACAAGTAATAGTGCTATATACGGCTGTGCCGAATCTTAAATACCCTTCACCATATGCGTATGTACCATACTGCAGATTTTGCATTGAGTAGTTAAAATAAAAATCGGCATAAAGGACATCGCTATGCATAAGAACTTAAAATATATAAGCTTTATAGGATCAAAAATGTAGAAACATTTTAGAAAGTAAAGAACGAATGATAAACTTAGATTTTACCTTTTTCTACTCTTTTAATAAATATCTAACTATATTTTAAGTTTATTTGTTATCGGTACAGACGTAAATTCCCATTTTTCTCTCATCTGGGTCCTATCTATGGAAACAAATGACGACCTATCTATATTTCGAATCTTATTAAAATAGATTAGCCGCCGAGACTTTGTTAAAATGATTGCAAAAACATAAAAATGTCTGATTTTCCTTTTTTCCCCTTCTGGTCCGCTTTTTTTTAATATAAATTTCAAATTTCATGAAAATCGTTTCAGTCGTTTAGCCGCGATTGACAAACAAACAAACTTACAAAGAAATTAATAATATCAATTAATTACTTTTGTAGAAAAAATTATTATATGATGTGAAAAAATTAACTTTCTCATACTTGGGATATTTTCATTGCCATTGAAATTTCATTGCATTATTTAAAATAATGACAAAAAGAAAAAATTTAACTATCATTTATTTATTTATTCATTTTATTCAAGTAATACAAAGCCCTTAATGCCAAATTTGTATATTACTTATCACAAAACCTAAGCATAAGGAAGAAGTAGAGCAAGCATTCGTAGAATAAAAATAAAATGTAAAATAAAAAATAAACATTTATTCTTATCATTTACTTTTAATGCTAATGCTATTTTAAATATAATTGCTTTTAATAATAGTCATAACATTTTGATTAAACTATTGGAAAAAATACTTGTTTTTAAAAAATAAATTTATTATTTTAGAAACTTCAAAAAGACTATGCATTAATCCAGCAAAAAATCTTAGAAAAGGTAATCGAGTGGAATTAAGCATTTTTGGCTGAAAGATTACCCAACTAGATTACCAACCTAATGATTTTAACAAAGCATGAGGCTTTTATAATCAATTACTGAGAATTGATTACATTAATTATTGTAGGAAATAATGATGATCATTAGTATGTATTTATACTTTTTCAACTTAAAGAACTAGTTCAATTACTACTTCCTTTTTTGCGAACTAAAGTAATGTGTTTTGTAAGCGAGTAACAAAATATGGTAATTATATGAGTCATTATATGGCAAGTACTTTTTATGGTAATGTCAAATTTTTGCTGGGAAATAATTAAACCATATTAAAGAATTTTAATTATTTAAAAATTTTAAGTGGGATAGACATAAACTTGATGTGTGAGATCTAAAGATACCTAATTCCTATGCCATACTCAAAGTTTTTATTTAGTGTACCAAAACAAGAAATGACATTTTTCATTATTGCTAATGATTTTAAACCGTTTATTCAATAGCCAGTAATAATGAATGTTTTTTAACTAATTATCAACGAAACCTTTTCATAAAAAAGCAATATCTTTGTTGAAAATATTGATAATCTAACATTACTGTTATTTATCATTCAATGCTAATTAAGTGGACAATAATTAATTTCTCCCCTGCATTATAATTCTTATAAATTTTCTATTTACAATTTCTATTTAATAACTATCTTGTAGATAGATACGAAGAGCCTGACAAATGTTGTAGCGCACCAGAAAGTGAATTTCATTCTACTTGTATCTAAATTATAATATCTCTTTATAATCAATTAATCTTAATTGTTTTAGTTTAAAAAAATAAAATTTAAAAAATCAGATTAATATGACATGAAAACGATCAAAATAGGTACTAGGCCACCAAGTTGAATAAATCAAACCTTTCCTTCGTAAAAACATCTCTTTTAGCAAAGCTTGCAATTTGTTGAATCTAATAGCTAACCTAAATTAAAACGGAAAGCGGAACGTTCTCTTCCGCAGAGCCTTTACGCTGAAATGCCATACCTAAACAAAAGCGCCAATGCCACGTCAAAATGATGAAAACAGGGTTATAAAAAAATTAAACATAACTTTCCTGATAATTTTAACAAGAAAACAATTCTGGAGTTCGTGTTGTCCAAATTAAAATTTAATAAAAAACAAAAATAAATTTTTAATTATTATTATAAAACGCCTTGTCAAAATTGTATTTTCCAATTGCAAACCGTTGCCGCCGCGTTACTTCGGTATGCTTCATACAAAATGTATGGGCATGAGAACTTTTGACAGCAAAAAAAAAACATTTTCCGCTTTTGTTTAAGTATGTCTGTATGTCCGGTATAAAAATTATTAGTCTATGAAAATCAATTTTTTATTATTTCTGTTGCTAAAAACATTAAATTAAAATAATAAAATTAAATAATTAAAATTATTATGGTTAATATGTATGAATTTATTTTCAATATATTTATTTTTCTATAAATTTTTAAGGCGTATTTTATTCGTGAAGGCTACCAGGGAATGGTAGATGGTGCTGATAACATCGTTGAGGCCAATTGGTCTTCTGTGTCATCCATCATTCATCGTGGTGGTACCGTTATTGGGTCAGCTAGATGTACTGATTTTCGTGAACGTGCTGGACGACTCAAGGCTGCACACAATTTGATACTAAAAGGCATTTCCAATTTGGTTATAATAGGTGGAGACGGTTCATTAACTGGTGCAAATTTATTTCGGCAAGAGTGGTCATCATTGCTCGATGAACTATTAAAAGATGGCAAAATAACTGAGGAACAACGAGAAAAATTTGATGTCTTACATATTGTTGGACTGGTAAGTAAATACACGAAAATTGTCGGTAGCAACGTTCGTATGACGCTGCATAGAGGAGTGATATAAAAATGGTGGTAGTAAATATAGAACTTCAAATCTACTTCGCTGTCTCACATTTCACAGAGTACCTAAGCTTTTTAAAATATTTTACATTTTTTGAAGTAAATAATAAATTTAATTAAAAGTTTAGCTGACCTTTTTTTAATGCTACTTGATAGTAAAATAGTTTTGCTGTATAAAATTAAAATTTTTATTTTATTATTTATTTTATTTTTTCTTACGTAGGTTGGATCTATTGACAATGACTTTTGTGGTACTGATATGACCATTGGTACTGATTCAGCACTACATCGCATTATTGAAGCCATTGATGCTATTGTTAGCACAGCTTACTCCCATCAGCGTACATTCATTATGGAAGTTATGGGAAGATATTGTGGGTAAGTTTCGCCTTTTCAACAATATACATATGAATATATTTTTTTGCTCTAAATAAAAATTTTCGGATATGATGTCGACATAAAATTTAATACTTTAATAGTTTATGGCATCATCTGTTCGTTAATTTTTATAATAAATTTTAGTTTAATTCAGGTAAAAACTAACAAATCTAATCATAATTTGAATACATACAGTCAAAATTATAAAATATTATACAATAATTGGCTAAAAAATGTCGCAGAAAGACCTACTTACACATTTGTAATTATGTTAAGCTATTAATTCCTTTGAATAAGTTATTTACCCGTAGTTACTGGCATTATATCTGAGGCTGATTATGTTTTCTGCCCTGAATCGCCGCCCCCATACGATTGGCCAGAAAAACTTTGCAATAAATTAATACAGGCAAGACTAGACATAATAAATATATTAGTAAGATTGTTAACATTTCTGTAAAAATAAAACTTTCAATCTCACCATAATAATTTTTATTTAAAGCATATACATATACTTAAAGAAGAAACTTGAAGTTATAATTATGTAATATAATAAGTTGCTTGATCAATTTCAGTTACACACATTTATTTTAAATAATTCTTTAATGGTTTTGGTATCATTCAGTTTTGAATTAAACAATAGAATAAATGAATTAGCTTAGATAATAATATTCTTTAACTTTTTGGACTCAGTTTCATATGAAGAATATTAAATAAAGTTATTTCTTCATATCTGCGGAAATAAACAAAACCTGCGACAATAGAGTAATAAATGTTTGTACGGTTCACATGTGTACAGCCTTATTATTAAACATTTATTACTTATTATTAAAATGATTTTCAATTCATCTTTTTAATAATAAATTTAAGGTTAGGCAAAGTTTTTTTTTTTTATTCAATACTTGATTTCTCAAGTGTACATTTTTGTACCTGTGATAATTTATTACAACTAATATCCTTTGTTTGTTGCTGTATGTTCTCTGTGATCCATTTTGTGTCGTTATTTTCTTTTGCAGTTATTTAGCTCTAGTAGCTGGTTTGTCATGTGAAGCTGATTATATTTTCATTCCTGAATCTCCTCCAAAAAATGATTGGCCTGAAAGGCTTTGCCAAAAATTAAGTCAGGCAAGAAAAAACAAAATTTAGATGTCATGTGTTCCGAAATATAAATATTTTTTATTTTATGTTGTTTAAATTGCCTTTTTAATTTAACAATATTTATAAATTTATTTAATTCGCTTATTTGTTTATTCTAGTTGTTGATATAATTTAAATACTTCACACTTGCTTAGTAGACAGAGCAAACACTGTTTTATAGTAAAAATTGTACATAACCTAAATTTTGTTAAGTATATGGCCGTTTCTTTTTTGTTTGTTTTTCATTTTTGCACTATTTTCTGATCTTGAATTAATTTTTAATTTGCAATACGATTCATTTGACAAACAAACAAAAACTATTCACAGTGCACACATTACTGATATCAAAATAATCGTTTTGTTTTTAATATATTTTAAGTATTATTATAAATATAAACATTCACACGTTTATATATACATACATATATAAAAATTCATACACGCATAAGTACATACATACATACATATATACACAAACATCAGTTTTATCATGCCTTTTGATTGTTAAAAAAAATTTTAGTTATTTAGCTCTACAATCCGGTATGTCCTCCGGATCTGACGCTGTATTTATACCCGAAGATCCGGCTCCTAATAATTGGCCTGAAATTTTATGCGAAAAATTATTACAGGTTAGGACGAATTCTGTTTTAGACTTTTTTATAGTATAAATTAACTTAAAATTAAAATTTATTTAATTTAACTTTTGGACTTATAAATGAACCGGAAAAGGATAATTTTATACTGTAAACTGTATACTTTGTACTTGTATATGTGTACAATGTATTAAATGTAACATTTTTTTGTAACATTTAACATTTTTTTCATGCACAAAATACATGTTCATTTTGTTGTATATTGTATGTATGTTTCCACGTAAATGTTCTTAGTTTTGTATAATTTATTTGTTTTTACTAATTTTGGAAATTTTGAACATATACAATCTCTAAGCTTTCACTTACTCTTATTGTAGTTCTATTTCCTCAATATTCGTTTGGCAATTATTTTATAATCAAGATCGCGTGTATATGCTTTTTAAAATCATCTCATGCTTATTCATATATTTGGTGTTGGTTTAATAATTAGTATGAGTAGTTGAGTGTCATAGCAGACTCAAGCATCATATAACAATCACATAGCAATTACTTAGTTTGCATAGTCATAAACATTTGCATTTAGTTGAAAATACAGGAGAAACATCAATGCACATATTCATAAAGTAAATAAGTACGTCAATAATTTTTTCGCAAATGACCACAAAAATAATTTTTTCATATTTGCCTTTAAAAAATAAAAATATTTATGTTGTTGTCTTTATTTCATTAAATATTTCTTAAACCAGATATTACAGTGGGGCATTCGGTTTGAAAATTTATTTAAATCTGTGGTATTTTAGTTTAGTTAATTGTTAAATAGTGGGAAGCACAAGCGGCCTGAATGCTTTACTTTGTGTTATTTAATAGAATCTACAGAATATCAGGTAGGGGACTCTTTTTCTAGAACAAAAGTAAACGCATTTAAAAAGCAGTTTATATATTGTCGGAAAGATTAAAGCGTTATTAAAATCTTTATGAGACTTAATTAGCAACCATTATGTAAAACAAAAACAAACAAGACAAATTGGACAAAACAAAAAACAAAAAATGTTTTTTTGTTTCGAAATATTTATTGGCACACTGTATTCAAATTTATTTATAAATATTTGCATTGAGTATGTTTTTCTGATAAAAAGCAAAAATATGTACATACATACATACATTTTTACTTACACATAAAAAATAAAACAGTAAATTGCATTATGTTTCTTCGAGTTTTTGTAGTTTAACGAATCAAAATTCAGATATTCGAATACTCTAATTTATATGCATATATTTTATTGGCGTCGGTATATAGGAGCGCAATGCTGGTCAACGTTTAAACATTATTATTGTAGCTGAAGGTGCTATAGATCGCGATTGCAATCCTATCTCTGCTGAAGATATTAAAAAAGTTGTTGTAGATAAGCTGCAACAAGATACTCGTATTACTGTTTTGGGCCATGTTCAACGAGGAGGTAACCCCAGTGCGTTTGATCGAGTTTTAGGTTGCCGTATGGGTGCTGAAGCTACATTGGCGTTAATGGAAGCAACAGCTGAATCTGTACCTGTTGTTATTTCATTGGACGGCAATCAAGCCGTACGCGTTCCATTAATGGAATGCGTCGAACGAACTAAGGCTGTGGCAAAAGCAATGGCTGAGAAAAATTGGGAATTAGCTGTAAAATTACGTGGTCGTTCGTTTGAGCGCAATTTGGAAACATATAAAATGTTGACTCGCTTGAAACCACCTAAACATGAACAACAAGTGAGTTATTTGATTTTAATATCAAGTGCTCACTGAAATTTTTATTTTTTTTAATGTAATCTCAGGGATATCGTTTGGCTGTTATGCATATAGGTGCCCCAGCATGCGGTATGAATGCTGCTGTACGAAGTTTTGTGCGTAACTGTATATATCGTGGGGACGTCGTATATGGCATCCATGATGGCATTGAAGGTTTAATTGCTGGCAATATTAAAGAGATGGGCTGGTCCGACGTCACTGGCTGGGTGGGTCAAGGTGGTGCTTTCCTTGGCACGAAGCGCACTCTGCCTGAGTGTAAATTTAATGAAATTGCCGGTCGACTTAGAGAATTTAAAATTCAGGGTCTTTTGATTATTGGTGGCTTTGAAGCTTATCATGCATGTGGTCAAATAGCCGACCAGCGCTCTAATTATCCAGAATTTCGTATACCATTGGCTGTTATACCTTCTACTATTTCTAATAACGTTCCTGGAACTGAATTTTCTTTGGGTGCGGATACTGGTCTCAACGAGATAACTGAAATTTGTGATCGTATTCGCCAATCGGCTCAGGGCACAAAGAGGCGTGTTTTTGTCATTGAAACTATGGGAGGATATTGCGGCTACTTAGCTACGCTGGCCGGCTTGGCTGGAGGAGCAGATGCTGCTTACATATTCGAAGAAAAGTTTTCAATAAAAGATTTGCAACAAGATGTTTATCATATGGCATCAAAAATGGCTGAAGGAGTACAGCGTGGTTTGATTTTGCGTAATGAGAAAGCTTCTGAAAACTATAATACTGACTTTATTCATCGTTTATATTCGGAAGAAGGCAAAGGCTTGTTCTCTTGTCGCATGAATATTTTGGGTAAGTGTTGAAAATTGTTTTGTGTAAATATTTTGCCTTATGTATCTTATATGCGAGTATTTTCGTTCAAGGTCACATGCAGCAGGGCGGTTCTCCTACACCATTTGATCGCAACATGGGTACTAAAATGGCTGCTAAATGCATCGATTGGTTTTCCGAACAACTAAACAAAAACAAACAACCAGATGGTTCTATTAATTGTACCGACAAAGAATCTGCTGTTTTGTTGGGCATAGTAAGGCGCCAATACCGTTTTACTCCTTTGGCAGATTTGATTTCTGAAACCAACTTTGAGTAAGTTTGTATTTTTATTAAAGTCCAAATTCAAAAATAATTTTCTATGTGCATATTTAAGGCATCGTATTCCAAAGAGCCAATGGTGGTTGAAACTACGCCCTTTGCTTAGAATTTTAGCAAAGCATGATTCGGCTTATGAGGAGGAAGGTTTGTACATAACAGTTGAAGAAGAATGTTCCACCGATGCTGTGGCCTAAGCTCAAAACTATACAAATGCTTTTAAAGTAGCCCGCCAGACAGTTTAAGGTTCTATTGCTATTAAAAAAGTTTGAAAATAGCACAATATAAGAGCTAGAAAATAAAAGCTGTTGTGTGTTAGAAGAAGCTTTTTTCTCATATTTTTTTATTTTTTTCTCCGCTCCCAAAAATATTGTATTTGTGTTATTTAATGACATTTTTATCAACTAATTCTATTTTAACTGTTTTATTCTATAAAATAATTAGAAACATTGAAAATTGGCATCGTTAATTTTTTAAGCTCATGTCTATTTTTATGTAAGCCGAAATGATCCCAGTGATCAATGTTATTTATAATTGTCATCGTTATTACCCATTTTCATTTTATTAAGTTTTGTAGACATTATTTACATCTATTATATAGCACACAAAAACTATTAATAAATAAATAAAATAAAAATTCTTCAAAATTTCAAGCTGCTGTTATATTTTCTAAAGGATTTTGAACTCAACTCAATCTCTTTTATGACCGGATCCTAACAAACGTTTTATTTTTAATGTAAGTTTCGTTACTTATAACATATATTTAAAAGCTTGTTGAAATTATACTTGAAAAAAATAAAGATTAATGGCGTTATAATGTTATTACTACACGATAAAAAAATTCAAGATATACTGAAGTTCAATCCAAGACAAATTACTTAAATGTAACTGATTTTATTTAAAAGTTGGTAAGTGAAGTCTTCGTCACTAATTTTAATAAAAACAAGCTAACTAATGCAATATTTTTTTTTAAAGAAGAAAATCGAAAACATCATTCGTTTTCAAAGGGTAAACTAAAGAGTCAACCAAATAATCGTGTACATATATACAATTTATTTATATTATCAGGCTTCATTCGCTATTTCTACCCTATTGGCCATTATTCATATTATCAAATAAATAATAATGGATAAAGTAAAAGTAACTTTTTTATTTTTAGTAGTATGTAGTTATAATATGACAGTTTGCTCAACCGTACTTATTGCGAGTGCTTAAGCAACTTTATCTTCAAAAATTTAATTGACCGAATAAGAAGTGGATAATGAAATTAATCAACATCGGGCTATTAATCAATAGTGACTTTGTTGTTATTATTATTTTATTATTTTTTTTTAATTCATGACAATTATCATTAATTTGTTGTTATTGTAATATCAAGAATAAATAGCGCTTTTAATTTAAAATAATCGATAGAAAATATATGGCTGGTCTCATGTAGGAAGGCACTAACTCGAATTTTTACGAAATTGAGTTGTTTCGTGATTCCAAAACATTTTACTCAGATACCCCTTTTCAAAAAATTTTAATGCAATAGTATCAAAAATAGCGGTTTTACAAACATTTACATTTCGAATATTACATTGTGACAAATGCAGTTTCTTTTTGTAAAAAATATTTTGCCTTCTCCTTTTATAAAACAATTTTTATTTACAATTGTTTTAATGATTAAAAGTTACATGTCAAAAACTCAAACAAAACCAAACTAACTTTTTCATTTCAACATACAAAATTATAACACAAATATTTCAATGTGAACAAGATTAAAAATTTACATTAAAGCTAAAGTAAAATAAGCAAAGTATTTCCTACAAACGCTCCCTCAATGTAAATTTCTTATTAGTAAGTAAATAAATATTTTACATTCAAATTTACAAATCAAAATTTTGTGTTAATTTATAAAATAGAAAGATTAAATTTTTGTCTTTAAATTTAATAAATTACAACATTTCCAATGTTTAGTGCTTGGCAAACATTTAGTTAAAATATCAGCTACATTATTCTCCGTTGGGACATATTCTAGATGTAATTCGTTGGCTTTATATTTATCTCTTATATAGTGATATCTAATATCAATGTGTTTACTTTTTTTCATAGTCATTTGAATTTTGGTCAGGTATTGAGCTCCTGGGTTGTCACAATTTAAAACGGTTGTCGTTCTAATAAAATCTTGAAAACCCATTTTGTCTAATAAACTTCGATTAAAACTTATTTCCTTAGCAGCTTGACACATTGCGATGTATTCCGCTTCCATCGAACTTAATGCCACTATATTCTGTTTTTTCGATTCCCAGGATATTGGACTGTTTTTACATTCTCTGGTAAGATCACGATTATGCGAGTTAGGACCTTTCGACATGAGACCAGTGATATGTTATGTATTTGTGCATACTAGAGAGGCCGGCGCCAATATTATAAAATTATAGAAACAATTTTTCAAAATTATAAAAATCTGTTTATTTAAATGTTACCTGAGTAGGTTTATACGTAAATTGTATAATATTTTCTAATAAAGTGCAAGTTTTAAACCCTTTGTAGCTTCAAAAATACTTAACCAATTTAAATACAAAAAACATTATGGACACCAGCAAAAAATATATTTAAAAAAATAAATTTTTTTTATCAAATTCGATTATTAAATGCATGTAAAACTGTGCATTGAAAAACACACATCTTCTGCTTTATTATAGCTTATTGTACCCGACGTTGCCTGGGTCTAATTTTAGTGCCTTTATAGGCACTGTAAAATATATTCGGTTACAAAGTACTGGACGTTTTATTATATGAAACAATAATATCATGTTTTAATTGGCATCTAAACTATATAACATGAATGTGACTTTTTTCCTTTAAAAGGCTCACTTATTCATATAAGAGTCGATATTTTTTAGTAAATAGCTCTTGGTTTAAATACCACACTACCGTTTTGATTTTTACGATGAAAAATTTCGTAACAAATTATGCTTAAATCATTTTACTGTAGTAATTCGCACTATAGACTTTAATAATTTAATGCCAGTATTACCAGTTCAGCGTTTTTGAGGCAAACTTCTAATTTGACACCTTAGTATTTTTAATAGGCAAATTTTAATTATATTTATTATTAGTATGATGGTTATTAGTATTTAAGACTATTAAAACGATTAACCATGAATTTATTAAAGTCTATAGTGCCAACTTTCTGCATTTTTATTACAAGCGATAGAGAATTCAAAAATAAGAAAAAACATCAACTGAAAAAATTGACACTTACCATATTTTCCAAATTTTTAATTTGGGTATCATTTTAAAGCTTTTGAAGAGATCTTTAAGGAAATACTAAATTTTTTAAAAAATGCTTAACACATTAAGAGCCAGTGGCATTTTCATTTTTTATTTTTTAATTCTCTGTCACCCCAATATTCACTTTTTTAATTGAATGTAGCACTTTTACCTGTTTTGATTGGAGTTACTTCATTGTTCTAAATGATGTGGAAAAATTAGAGGCAGGCGTGGTGTTTAGCCCGCGTGAATTAAGAAAAAATTAAACCACCATCGTAATAGAAATTAAAAGCAGCTTAAAATTTGAACTTAATCGTAAGGTTTAGGTTTAATTTATTGAGCCTTTTATAAAACATAATACAATATTGGAAACAATAAGAGGAAAGAAAACTTAGGACTAAAATGTATTATCCTAAAAATAGCGAATACAATAATCTGGAATTTTTAATTTGAAAAATAGAAATAAAAGAAAAATACGTCTTTGCTCCCGAGACTTGGTTCACATAATTTGAGAGAGGATCTCATGGGGAAAATTAACTTAAAACTAACTTATAAATAGAAGAGAAAAGAATTAATGATAAAGTAATAGTATAAGAAAAATAAAGTAATAGTATAAGAAATTTCAAAGAGAAAAAAAAATAATCACCCTTATTCTGCGTTTCGATTCGGATCGAAAATTACTCAGTTTGTCAACTTTGGTATTCTGCGTTCCGTTCCCCGTATTATTTCGATTTCTTTTTCGATTGTATGTATTCTGCGTTACGATCGTAGCTACGTTTTTTTCAAGTTGTTTACTTACTAGCGGAAAGTTTTTCGATTTTTGTTTTTGTAGTTAAAAAAGTGTAAAATTTAATAAAAAGTGAGTATAAAATGCTATAACTTTATTTTGTAATATTTTTTTTTGTAATTTTAAAGCTTTTTTTAATTTATTGCAGGTTAGTATAATGGCATAAGAAGTATAGGCATTCTGGGAAGAAGTTCAAAATGCACTTAACGCAATAGGGCCACAAAAAAAAAACTGGAAAGAAAATATGACATTTTAATAATAATAATTTAAATGATGTGTAGAAAATAAAAATTTCGCTCCGGAGCTTCAGGATTCCTCACGCTGGAATAGTTTGGCCACAAATACCGTTTGCTTTTAGTCTGTTGGTTATTTTCTTTTTTTCCGCACTTAACTGATGAGTTTATTTAATTATAGCTTCCACAATATTTAGTTCTAATATATGTTCTAATATACTGTATTTATAGTTTAACAATTACAATGTTTACAAAATTTTTTTATTTTTTATGTTTCTATTTCATACGTTTCATAATAAAGCATCTGTACCTCGTTTCTGTATTTCTCGCATCGATAAAGTTTTCGCATGAAACAAGTGAATTTTTAGAAAAACGATGTAAATTGAAACAAAAAATGTGTTTTCTCACACAAGTGTTTCTGCATCTTTAAAATGCGAGAACTATATGTCATTTAAGTTATTTTCCAACAGTTATTGGAAGTATGCGAGAAAAAGTGTTTCTGTACCAATATTTTGTGAAAAGTTTTACGCAAGAACTGTCAAAACAACTCACATTTAAAAACAGTGCGAAAACAAGTAAGATTAAAAATATATTTTTAAATTTGTGTAAACATGGAGTCTAATTCAGACGAAAAGGTAAAAAGCAATTTAAAATAATAATTAAAAAGTATTATCAATTAGTATTCATGCATTTATTTATGTTTTATATCTTTTTATTTAAAAAATAGAAAATTTAATAATAATTAATTTCGCCGATCATTCTGTTCAGCTGTTATTAAGGCCGCACTATACATTTTTTCGCTATTATCAAAACTTGTTTTATTTTATTAACTTTTATATTGTTTGATAATTTATTTCTTTATTTTGACGTTTTGTTTTTATTTGACACTAGTACTGGAATTATTCCAGTAAAAACAGAATCAATGTTGTCTGTTTTCGCATTAAGAACCAGAAACACTTTTTACTCGCAAATCGAGAAACGATGAAATTTTTTGTTTCACACTTGATGTGAAAACTTTTACGATGCGAGAAATACAGAAACGAGGTACTGGTTTGAACATATTCTTCTCTTCTTCTTTTTCTTTCGATTAGGTTTTTTTGTAGAATACCTATTTTCGATTCGAGCGTAATAAGGGTGAATAACAATAATAATAATAATAGAAGTTGAGCTAACCCCTGTGAATACCCTGAACATTTTTTGAGAAGAAATTGTGCCGCAAAGAAGTGGACAAATCAAAAGATGGTGCAGTTTCATTTAGAAAACCAATGGGGGATAAATAATTAACATTTGACCAACTAAAATGACTTTGAGTTTCATAAATATCCGAAATAAATTTGTTAACATTAAATCTGGACCTTACTATAAAACTCTTAAGTATGTCACAAATATAAAGTCCTAGGGGAGTTACTTTAGATTCTTTATAAATAAAGGTATTTGAATATCTTTTAAGAAATGATTCATAATGCTTTCCTATACAGTTTTGCAATATCTTTCTTTCAAAAATTTCCATTTCTTTTATAATAACCGGAGACACACTGAACCAGATAGGAAATCCGTATAAAACAATTGGTCTTAAAACAGTTTTATAAAGTAAAAGCTTAGTTCTTACTGGTAGATTTTTATTACAAAGAATTTTGGAGAACGAACCCAATATTCTATTTGATTTCTTTAGTACCATACGGGCATGCTTATTAAATTTCAAGAGTTTATTAAAAGTCACTCCAAGGTATTTCATATTATCCTTAAACGGAATTTCCGTATTGTTAAATAAAAGCCTCAGTTGTTTACTCTCGGGTACAACAAAACGTTTACATCTCCCTGAAGCATTACGCAAGCAAATAGCTTCACATTTCGAGACATTTATCCTAACGCCCCAATTGTCATAAAAATTCCTCACCGTTTCCAAATGTTGAGAAACTTGATTTAAGGCTGAAAGTGGGGATTCATTATGAAAATAAACAAGAGAGTCATCAGCATATAACAAGCTGATGGAATTTGAGCCAACATGGGGAAAATCGTACATAAAAAAGTAAAGAGTTGGGGTGCCAAAATCGACCCTTGAGGGACACCACAATATACGTTGCCGAAATCAGAAAATAGTTGATTGAATTGTATGGAAAAATTTCTATTAGAAAAAAATTTTTTGAATAATTTAATAATAAATGGATCAAACCCGATTTGAATCATTTTAAAAATAATTCCATTGTGATAAGCATGGTCGAATGCTTTTTCAACATCCAAAGATACTGCTACTGTACATTGCCTTATCCGAAGATGATTCACAACGTCATCTTGAAATTTAAGTAACGCATCAGTCGTCGAATGACCTTTCTTAAATCCAAATTGCAAATCTGGAATATAAGATTCGGTTATACCAATATCCATTTTTTCGCGCAAAATTCTTTCAAATAATTTCCCTAAATTTGAAAGTAATGAAATTGGTCTTAGGTTATTAATATCTGCAACATTAGCCTTTTTTTTAATAGGAATTATCTTAGAAATTTTCCATTGGTTAGGAAAGTAAGAGTTGTTAATACAATGATTAAAAATTATCGCAAGGTATTCAAGTGCTTTAACAGGAAGTTTTCGAATGATAAAATTAGATATATTGTCAAAACCACAAGCTTTTTTGTTATTAATATTTTTGCAAGATCCAAAATATGGTCCAGATTAATAAGCTTATGGCAATTTTGAGTATTAAGAGTCGAAAAGTGATTATCAAAAACAAACATATTATCCGGAACACTAGAAATGATATTATTAATGGAACTCTCAATATGGGTGACATCTCTATTTGGAACAGATGCAATGAAAATTCTAGAGAAATAATCCTTTAAAATACTTAATTTTTCAGCATCACTATCAATTTCAACGCCATTAACTGATAACTTATTAACAAAACTGTTTTTCCTGTAACCTATAATTTTATAAATACTTCTATGCGCATTAGGACCAGGCTGAATATTTTTTACTTTTTCACTAAACAAATGAGCTTGTTCAATTTCAATTTGCCTCTTAATAATTATAGAGAGTAAATGAATGTGTTTTGATAATAAAACGTAATCAGGATTTTTGGCATTAAAATCGCCTCCAATAAAAGCGCCGTCAAAATTTTGATAAAGTCTTGCCAATATTGATAGACCATTATATAATTTTGTTTGATCGAAATTACAAGGAAAATAAACAGATCCAAACAAAAGATTTTTGGGCACATTATTAACTAAAACTTTGACATTAAGTAAAACATTTGGGAACTTTATGCCTGAAATATATACCCTTGAATAGTCATATATATTTCTTATAGCGATTCCAACACCTTGGGAGCTAATATCCTTAAAAAAGTAGTATCCCTCCAAGCTTATGTTTTGATTTTCCCATAAATGAGATTCTTGAATGAAAGCAACATCAATACCATTGTATTTCAGCATATTCAACAGATCTATTCTACGACTCACCTCAATGAGTGATCTGACATTAAAAGTTACTAAATTTAAACAATTACGGACCATAAGCCAAGTTGATTTCATCCATTAAATTCGCACATGTATTTCTAGCTACTTCTATTGGTAAAGATTTATAGTTTCTCACGAAATGTTCAATTTTGGATTCCAAAGTCAAAGGTTCGGTTAGGCATAAAGATTGGGCTATTTTCAAAAATTCTTGAATGTAAGAAGGCAACTTTTTGTGCGTATTAAATCCGGAAGGAGTTTTTTTTTTCAATAAGCTAGCAAACGATTTATCTTTTTGGATAAAGTTTGAAGCATTTACTGCACTAGTAACATTGTTCAAAATCTTTTCCTTACTTGTTCTAGCAGAAATTCTTAAATTTTCTTTCATTTTAACATAATTTTTATATTCTAGGCAACCTCTAAAATTAGAGGGATGACCATGCTTATTACAATTGACACAGAATGGTAAATTTTCCTGAGAAGAGACAAATTTGCATTCTCCGGGAGCATGACTATTCTCACATTTAACACATCTAAAAGGTCTATTACAATTTCGAGAAATATGACCCCATTTTTGGCAATGCCAACACTGAATTTCCTTTAAATTTGCCTTTGGTGATTCCCAAGAAACTCTTTGATTAAGTAAGTAACGCAAACCTGAAATAAACCAGTTTCTAAATTGTTCTTTCTGGAAAAAGCTGTTGAAAATTTAGATACTGTATCAACTATATTAGGAGCTAAAGAATCAATTTCGTTTTTGATTTCCGACAAATCAGTTTTTTAATAAAGTCCACGCAATACTATACTAGTACGTTTAAGTTCCTTAGGAGTATATGAATAAGACTCAATTTTTTTATCCCTTAAAACTCCATCATCTCAGAATGAGCTGCAGCATCTTTTAAATACAGTTTACTTTTGTGATTGGTTTTGTTAACAATCTTAAAAATAACTTTTTTTGTGTTAAGCTGTTCTATTAAATGTTTAATGTTTACGTTAAATAAAAAAAAATAGGTGGACAAAAGTCGTTATTCTTTACTGGGGCTGTTTTACTATTAGAATAAAAAAAAATAGGTGGACAAAAGTCGTTATTCTTTACTGGGGCTGTTTTACTATTAGAATTAGCAGAAGTACTTTGTTGTTGTTCTTTTTCAATATCCAATTCTCCAAGAATGGAAAATCTATTATGTGAGTTAACAGTTAGTTTGGAACTGGATTTATTTTCAGAAGTGAAATTTGAGAGGTCTACCACTATATCATTTGACCTTTTTCTTTTAATATTATTAACACTATATGAATTACTTGCATCATCTCCATTGTTACTTGCTTGAAAATCCATGAACTTATACCCTGTATCTTGAGAATTATTGAATGAACCGTTACTTGATTGAGAATTTTCGGGTAAATTTATTTGCATCTTGCTTATGCTTGAGTTCTTGCATGACGAGCATGGCAAATCAAAGCTTCCTGAGGATAGTTCATCACAAAAACAATTGGTATTTAGCAATTTTTGCAAAGATGATGAATTAGTTGATGTATCTGGAGGTAATTTTCCATTTAACATTGGTGAAGTATTATCCATGGTTGAAAACGAGGATAATATAGGCAGTAATAATACAAATTAAGGAAAATTTAATTTGAATTTTATTTTTAAGTTTCTTTTTTTTCACACAGAAAACGTTTGTTCTATTTGAAAGTTAATTGAAAGAATCGAACTTAATCGTAATAAAATGATTACGGTAAATGGTCCTGGCGCGCTTTTGAGAATATTTATACTTTATTTCACCATAAGGATAAATATCTACCAGTGTTTCAAATTTCCTTGAAATCGGTTCAGTCGTTAAGCCGTGATTGACGCACGCAGAAACAAATAAACAAACAAATTTACAGAGATTAAAAATATATATGTATATGCTAGATTAGATGTAGATGGATAAAGCAGTCAACACATAACATTATATGATGCATAGAGGTTTCATTTTTGTATTGGATATTTTATTATTTTAAAACTTCACACTTATTACCACTTTAACAATATTTCTGTAAAAGTAACTCTTGGTGCACTGTGTGTACGTGGGAAGGTGTAAAAATTAGTCTTGTTTTCCACAAAATATAATACACCAATACCCCGGTTTGCGTCGTTAGTTGGGACTGAAAAAATGAGACGCAAACCGAAACGACGCAAACTGAAGCAGAATTTTCAATTGTTTACGTATGTATTTGATTTTCGTTTAGTCACTACAGGATTTAAACATTTTAGCTTAGAAAAAGGGTTTTTAAATCAAAATATTTTTTTTGAATAACAGATTTTATTAAAATAAAAATATAACAATGGATTTAATTGTAGAAGGGGCTAGTCTAAAGGTATTTGGTATTCAAAAGTAAATCGAGTTTCCAAATCGATAAGAGTGTGATGAATTTCGATCGATTTCATTTTCCATTTTTGCTTTAATTCCATATTGTTTTAATCAAAATTGCAACCATGCCTTCAAACGTAACTTTGCCTTAAATGACATACTACGAAGTGAACAGCTGAACATTGTGCAGCAATAAAAAAATTAAAAAAACTTATGAAATGGGTTTTATTGGATTTGCCGGAAAACATGCGAGATAATTTTTATCATTTATTTTTAATTTTAATTTAATTTATTTTTAGATTTATACATTGTTTTCGGTTCAATAAAGAAGGATTTATGATTGTTTTTAATATGATCGAAAATGTCTGGGAAGATATGTACGTCGATTCTAATTTTTTTGCAATTGGCAGCTTCACTACGATTTTTAGCTGAAGGAAGTTTTCAACGATATGTTGGAAACGATATCAATGCATCGTACATCACTATCAAAATCGTTGAAAAAAATGGTAAACTGATGACGAAGAAGTTCCCATCGGATCTGCCCTGATGATGATGCTGTAGCTATTAGAAATGACATAGCTAGAAATTGAAATTCGATTTTCTTAAATATGTACATTTCGAAATGAATGCAAAAACTTGATTTAATATTTTTAATTTAATTTTATTAATTTAATTCACATTTGTTTTAATAAAAAAAATTAATAATGACATTATATAAACTTTATGAAGGCATCCTCTTGCCATAAATTCTTGTGCTTTCCCTTAAAAATCTACAACAAAAAATTATTTTCATGCTTAAAAAAATTTAACTTACATTTTCTTTACGTTTTTAATATGAAAAACAAAATTCACAATGCAATGCTAATGTGAATTAAAAACGAGTTCAAAGTAATAATAACGGTTTGTATCACATGGCAAAACGATTACGTTTTTCATAGAACGAAATGGAATTTGAAATCGAGAACATAAAAACGAAAAATTACATCACGCCTTTTACCTTATTCTACTCGATTTTATATCGAAATCGATTTTCATCACATACCTGATTATTTCTTTCAAACACGAAAAATAAATAAATATGTATATAAAAAAAATATTAAAGTGGTTACCGTGCGCCGAAAATAGTACACGTGGCCTAGAAATGACACATTCTCATTTACAACTTGGCAAGGAATGTGTTAACTGATCATATCGAATGAAATAAAAACTTAATTTATTTTTATTTATACTCGTATAGGATTAATTTATTTTAGTGGTTGCTACAATGGAAAACCTTAATATCTAGTAATTGCTTAACAATATTTATGTAAAACAATAACACACCGAGTACAGGTGTCTAAAAGAATTTGAAGCTCAATCCGTTTAAATTGAAATTCTTTTGAATTTTATTTTGTTCAATTTTAACAAAGTGCTATAAAGAATTTGGTACGTCTAGTTATTAAAAATTTATTCTCTCGTAAGTGTCAATAGAACAAGATTCCAGGATCGCAGGCATTATTTGCTTTTAGATTAACAAAATGCGTGGGTTAGAAAAATTCGCATACCTGTTAGGTCAGACCAACGCCGAAGTTTCAAACACTACATACTTAGAGTATGTAATAATATTAAGAAATTTAATTCACGTTGAATTATTTATTCATGTCAAATTTTTCAAGGCATTGTTTTTGTAGAAAATAATTTTACAGCAACAATGCTTTGAAAAATTTGAAGTGAAAATTTCGTATATTTATTTATTTTTTTTTTTTAACTGAAAAGTCTGATCCAAGGCAAATTGAATACTAGGTAAAACTATTAGCGCAGGTGATCGAATTCGCTTTACACATTTCTCCGAGCTAACGTCAAAATTTATTTACATTTTCGTGACGCGCCATTTAAAATAAAAATAAATTGAACTTGAAAATAAAATTATTCAATTATTCAAATTAATTGGAAAAAAGTGAATTTGCAAAAAAACCTTGTTTAAAAAGTGAAAAGTGTGTGTGCCAAAAAGTGCTGTAAGAATATTAAAAAAAAACGAACAAAAAACTTACTAAAAAATGTACAAGAACTTTTTTTCAAATGCCGAATTTATTTTCGGGTTAGACATTTGAACAAAAGATTAAAAATTCAAAAGTCAAAGCAAAGGTTAATGGGATTTAGCAAAATGCTTAAAATTAATTATTAAAAATCCCTTATCCCCAAAGTAAGTATTCCAAATTTTCTTATAATTATGTGTAAGTAAATTTTAAACACTAATTCTTCTTCTACAGGTCAACTACAACTTAAAAAAGAAGTGCATCCTTAAAGATACATTGAAAATTACCAATGACTACTTCCAAGTAATATAGTTATTTATAAATCCGTAAATGCCCAGGTAAATATTAAGAATTTTTTATATATATATATATATGTATATTTATAAATAAAAACTTTAATTTATTTTATAATGTACAGGGCATTCAAGGAGAGCTGCAAAATCCATTCCTTGAAGCTTGGCAGGGTGTTGTCAATAATTTTGAAACTTTTACCAATTCCGCCTGTAATATTATATAAAATTTAAGGAAGACAAGCAGTATAGAAACAAATTACCAAATATAGTATTTTTATTCTCACGGTAAGTATATAAATGTTAAGTAAAATTGTATATTTAAACTTATGGTGCACACAATCAACAAAACTATTTATTTATATATTTTATATCAGGTCCCAACAGAGAAAAAGTTAAGGGAAAAGATGGTAAAAACACAACCAAGGAGGGGATCGCAAAAAGAGGAGAGTACTTTTACAGTATTGTTTTGTACTATTTAGTTTTTAATTGTTGTTTGCGTTTTTTTAGGGAATCGTTTTTGGAAGATTTCTAGAAGGATGAACATGTAGCAATAAGTATGTTTTTTTTTGTTTTTTTTGTTTTTCTTTTTCAAATTCACAGTGCTAAAATATGTGATCGTATTCGACCGGTTTAAAAACGATTGCTTTTAAATTTGTTTTACAATATTTTTCTTTTAAAAGGTCAAAATTGCCAATTTTAGATCGATCAATTTCTATCACATATTTTGCTAATTTTTTTCTAATTTCATATTCAACTATGAATGTATGTATCATCTTAATTTAATTTTTTATTATAATATTTATTAATGTATGTATGTATATATCTTTAAAAACACATTATTTTACAATCTTTGATGTAATCAAATTATTATTATATTATTATTATTTGCAAAAAGGATTTTTTTTACTTATGTGTCTATACGGTTTAAATAAAATTGTTATATTTATTGAACAAATTGGGCCTTTATATTTTAATATTTATAACAGAATAGCATTTGCAAAAAATTAGTAAAATAAAATACCATTTTATCAAAAACATTAATTTCAGTATATATATACATTTCTTTAGTATTCGGGTCAGTCTTATTGTTTTAAGTTGGTAGCTATCTAACAACAACAGAATCTACACCCACCGTCAATTTTTGTTTTACATCCGCCTGTAGAAAGCCTTCTTTAATTTTTACATGCCATATTTATGTAAAATAATATATATGCAGTACCAAAATTGTTTATATTTTTTAATTCTCTGTCACCCCAATATTTGCTTTTTTGATTGGAGTTAGTTCACTTAACTAGATTTACATAGATGGTGGAGGGTATAACTATTCTTGGTATATTCTCAACTATTTAAGAATAATAAAAATATAAATTCGTTTATACATAAATATGTACCCGAACAAAAATCTTACACGTACGCAGTGTATTATGTTAGGCCTTTTAAGGGCCTAACAAAACAAAACATTGTTCACTACGAAGCATTACTATGATAGGTCAAATCAGAGTGTATGAACTTTTTATAACGATATGCTAACTGTTCCGCACATTCTTATTTTCTCGTGCGCATATGGTCTAGCTACCCGGCGCATTTACAGTATACTTTGTGTATTTAGTTTACAAAGTATGTAAAAAATAAATAAATATGTAAATTTATTTAACCAGTTTATTCATTTATTTATGACAATAAAATTACAAAATTAAATAGACCTAATTTATTTAACAAATGCACATTTTGAATTAAAAAATCTGTTCCTTTTTTACTCGCCTTTATATATTGGCGCACGCTTTTCTGCGAAAGCTTGCAAACCTTCCAATCTGTCTTTTGTAGGTATAAGTTGTGCATAGCACACTTCTTCAATAGAATATCCGGTATTAAGATCAACTTGCATACCCTTGTCAATTGCTAACTTCGCCATTCGAACGCCCACCGGACCATTTGGTATATTTCTTCAGCTAGAGATACAGCTTTGCGGAAAGCAGCATCCTGAGTATCATTTTGAGCAACTACATGATTAACAATTCCCATTTCTTTTGCTTCCTTACCATTAAAAACGCGACCAGTAAATATCAATTCCTTAGCTAAAGACGGAGACAAAATTCTAGGCAAACGTTGAGTGCCGCCAGCGCCTGGTATTATTGCTAATTTGGTTTCCACCAAACCCATTTTTATATTCCCTGCTGCTGTGCGCATATCACAGGCCAAAGCCATTTCCAATCCACCGCCTAAAGCAGCTCCATCTAAGGCTGCTATAACTGGCATAGGTAGATGTTCAATATTTACAAATAGTTCTCGCAAACTGCTAACAAAAGCACTAACGTCTTCTTGTTTCATATTTTTTCGTTCCTTCAAATCGGCGCCAGCACAGAAGATACCTGGAGTCAAACTCCTTAATATAACCACTCGAGATTCATTATCCCGTTTAAGTTCAGATAATATTTCAAAAAACGTTTCTTCTAAACCAAGGCTTATTGCATTTTTAGCCTCAGGACGGTTAAGTCCTAAAACAGTAATACCGGCTTGGTTTCCTTTCAGACGCTCGACAATTACCTCATTTCCAGTAGCTTCTACTGAATAACGACATTTTGTTGTAATACTGGTTGTATACAAACACTTTTTTTAAATTTGTTTTTATTATGTTTATTTTTACTTTTCGTCAGTTGTTTATTGACAAGTACAAGTAAATTTACACAAACAAAATACATGCGTTTTTTGTTTTTGTACTCATGCGATTACCTAGTATTCAATTCACCTTGGTCTGATCCTGTTTATTTTATTTTATTTTTTATTTATTTCAAATAACAATGTTTACTTTACTCATTAATAATTTCTGTGAAAGTTAAGTCAAAACAGAGGTGCTCAGTTTACATTTTTCCTCGTTATTTTAACAAAAACGTAATACAAAAAATTAACTTTTACTTCTGATCAAAATTTTTAAAAATTCAATTCAAACGGTGATTGGTCGCTTCTTCAGATATTTTAAAAATTACTTATTATTTTCGGTAGCTGGAAAAAATACATCTTTTAACACAATTTGACAAAAACTCAAATTTCTTAAGGTACATTTAGCCGACCGTAAAGGCAGAATTAGCCGACCGTTGAAATCGTAAATGTAATGTAAATGTAGTTGTGCTTATAGAATGTGTCAAGGCGAATCAATTATCATACTTAGGCTAATAATATGAATTTATTACCTCAGACTAAATTCCTATGTAGTATTATTATTTTGGCCGTACTTGGCTTTATATTAAAGAATGAAATAAATAAAAAAAAATATAGTATGGTTGGCCCAGCTCCACTTACGCTTCCGAATTTCATACCTAAAATTGCAACTACTAATACCATCATTAGTTGCATTTGCTTCATCACAAATAATAATTTCTACTGAAAGTTCTAAGGTTTTTCCGTCTCAAATAAAACTTTTGTCATTATCTAGGAACTGTCTCTATGGCCTCTCGTTGAATAAAAATAGATGTAAATAATATTCTTGACACACACATATAAGTTTACAAATGTATTCAATTATAAATAAAAAATAAATAAATACGCATAAAAGCTTCTAACTCCAAAATAACGTAAATTGTAATAAAATCATTTAGTGCTTCATTTAAAATTATTTTTATTATCCCATCAATTTATAATCCTTTAAAATTATGTTTAAAAATATATATACATATGTACATATATACATTAAAGCTTTGTTGGTTTTAATAAATATTAACTACCAATTTGTTGATATGTTGAGCTTTGACCCATCGATTTTTGAATACCGTATATTGTGCTGCAAAAAGTTTTATTTTTGATCACAAATGAAAATCAATTCGAAGCTTGTTAGAAACTTACGATATTAATGTAAAACACAGTAAATATAAACCAGCACTTATGAAGTTAAATAAGCCTGGATAGTAAACTAATGTGGCATTATATACCACTGTGTACAATGGTGCAGCTATTAAAGGTGATAGCGATTCCATTGAAGTTGTTAGAGCAAATATTTTTCCTACGAAAGTTAATAAAAAATTATTGCGATTTATTTTTAACATTGCTTAAAGCTTTTGTTATGTTACTTACCAACTTCAGTAGACGGTGCGACGTGCGATAATATTGCTCTAGACATTGGGCCCATTATGCCACGCATAAGACCAAAGCAGAGGCCCAAATACAATTGCCACCAATATATTGCTGTGGCTCTAACAGTACTTTCCAAAACACAACTGGCCAATGAAATCATAGTCATCGAAACGATTGAGAATTTTAAAATCTAAGAAAATTATATTTCTAACTGTAAGGCAAATTTTAATATGAATTAAAGTAAACTTACTCTTCTTAATATAAACATGCCGAGTATACTTCCAAGTATTTGTACAACAATTCTGGCAGCATTAAAGATACTGAAGTCTTTTAAAGTCCATTCGAATTGTTTGCGAACAAATAAATAAGTGACATTAGAATCACCCTCTATGAAAATTACAATTGTAAAATGAATTTCAGGAGCGTGTGTTACTGTATAAATATCTTACCCATAGTAAATATAGCTACAGTTAAAGCCAGCATAGTTAACCAAATGATTATGCGATCAAAATTAGGTCTCCTCTTTATGCAAGTCTCCACTAAATCTTTCACCAAATCGAAACGGAAAAACTCGCGTATTTTCGACTATAGATAAGTTTTTAAGACTTTACTTGTACTAATATTTGTACTTAAATCCCAACTTACTTCAGTGTGTATCTCTTCTGGTTTCAAACTTTCCACCACGAATATAATTACATAAATTAAAGATAACAACTGAAAACATGACGATATTAAGAACACTAATGTAGCATTTGTAGCTGCATACAAATATCCACTCGCAACGTTTCCCACCATCATGCCGGCACAAAGAGAAGCTTCGTTTAAAACCATTCTACAAAAAAAAAAAATGTTAAAAAGTGGACACATAAAAACTTTATTTTTTACCTCAATGCCCTCGTTTTTTCTTTTGCGACATCAGATATATAACAATATATACCGGTTATTAAAGCGCAGGTGCCTCCACTTAGCACAGAAGGTATGGAACTTAGCAAAAATATCCAAGGACTTACAGAAACTTTAGTCGATATGAAAGTTATAGTAGTTAAAATAATAGATCCTGCTAAGTAACCTTGAAATAATTAGAAAACATTAAAACAAAGAATTTTATTATTAAAATATGAAGACTTACCAGTAAATGTGGTTAAAACAATGGGCCTGCGTCCAAACTTATCTGACCAAGGTCCTATAAATAAACTTACAATAGCTGGAATAATACTTTCCAATAATGAACGTGCCATTAAAATATTTGCCACATATGGTTGTACTTGAATTTCAATTCGCTAGCACAGTTGAAACCGTAAGTAAAGTAAATAGGTATTACATTATCAATTTGTTTAGCAAAAGGAATTATTATATTTATGTTTTTGTTGCATTAGTTAATAATGCTTTTAACTTTACTCATTTTGTTTAGGTTTTATGTAAAATTTGCATATAAAACTTAATGATTTTTATACTAAAAATAATCTGAATAGTAAAATATGACAAAATAATTATTGAAATAATTATAAACACAAGCCAATGTAAAAATATCTTGGTTTATTTATAGCTATTGAAAATTAAAAAAAATAAATATTTCTCATTGGCAACTTTTAAGTAATAAGAGAATTTTAATCCAAAATATAATATCTACAATTAAGGAAGAAACAGACATCTGCGGCTCTACACTTAGGTATCAAAAGGCTAAAAATGGTAAGCGTTTCTTCTACATATTTACACTTTTTTTTATTAATCTAAATAAAAAATTAATGCATCAAGTAATAACTGTAAAAATATATAAAATCAAGTGTACGCCCTGATTTTTCTTTGTTTTGGATTTAAATCAAACAGTTGATAATAGTTTTTTGTACATGCAAATATACATATGTATATGTATGTATATACCTACATACGTTTTAAAAAACAATGAATTTTTTAATAAATTCATGATTTCTTTTGTTATTGAAACAAATGTTTAACTCAATAAAAAATTAACTAACCTACAGCTATGTACCTAAATAAATGAAATTAACTTAACAATCATTGTTGCAAACCCATTGTTTTGAGCCTAGTTTTAAGACTTTTGTTAGTTTTAAATGCGGTTAATAATCGATTGTTAAATATAACTTTTTTATATTAAATCTAAGTTAGTTCTTCTAAATTTATTTATGTATAAACAGCTTTACTTTGTCCTTTAACTAAATTAAAGATCTTAAAAAAAACAAAAATAACTTTAAAGCACATTAGCATTCAAATTTGTTCTTATAAAACTAGTCAAAAATAACTTATTATAAGTATATACTTACTCGAACGTCTTCTGATTCACTTTCAACTCCCAATAGCTGTTGGCAAACTGACTGGTTAAAGTGTTTAATATAAATACATGTTTGATACAATAATTGATTTTGATAAACTGTACCTGTAACAATTAAAAAGTTTTAAGAAAACTAAATTTAATTTCGGTTTTAAAAATCAATTTTGAAATCTTACTGGATAAGTACATGGATAAGAAGACTAAGAACACCGCAGGCTCTAAAATAAACCATGAATGTTTTACAATACCATTTGGTGGATTAACCTCCTCTTCGCCTTCATTATCAGGAACAGTTGTTGAAGACGCATTAATATTTTGGATAAATTCGCCATCGTTAACTCCAATGGGATCGTAAAGTCTTTCTTCATCGCTGGACATGACTTTTTATTGTAATTCTAGTCGTAATTGATAAGTTTATCAAAATTCTTTATTTACATTTTAGCATTATTTGTACGTTTTGTATGTTTTTAAAGTTACTCACTCGTATATTTAGATATAGGGTTAAATATCTTATTATGTTAATTTATTAATTATTGCTAACAGCAGTTCTGCCATTCTTCACTCACAGCAAAATTTTTACGAAACTAAATCACTGCTAAATTTGTTTTTATTTTTATTAAAAAATTTGCTGATCATGACTAAAAGGCAGAGATGGCAGTTAATAAATAAGTTTTTATTCTGTAAAACTCTTGTAATTACTGTAATTGATGCATTTAAAAGCAATGAAAAGAAAGCACGGTTTTTTATCTATGCATATGTGTAAACTATATTATTTTAAGGGTGACTGTTACCGTAAATGTATTTCGGTTTAAATCTAGTTTAGCGAGGCATCCAGGCTGATAAGAGAAAAAATAAATAAGAAAAAACGTTAAGTGCAAAAATTTCCGGACCTCTACACCACATCCATGCTCTGCACTTTTCACATAAAAGTGTTTAAATTTGTTAAACCGTTGAGAACTGGGGCACCGAGTATAACTGGGGGCTTATTCTGAATTACAATTCGAAAATCAATGCGTTGCGAATGAAATGCGATGCGAAAAAAAAATTGGTATTCTGTTGGATTTTCGCAATAGCATTCGCAATTTATTTCAAGTCGTGACAACGCTGCTACATAAATATCAGTATCAACAAACGTAAAATTAAAAATAAATAAATTTTTTGTGCTTGGCTCTGAAAATTGTTTATAAAATTTGTTTTATAGACCCAAACCTATTAAAATTTAAGTCAAATATTTTTAAACTGATTTATATGTTTCATATCATGCAGCTTGTTTTACAGAACGCAAAAGCTAGTGGTAAGACTGCGTTGCGCTTTGAGTGCTAATTAATTTTTGTTTGTAATGTGTATGGCTGGATATAAATAAAACCTTTTTTCAATATAAACCTATTTTTTTAAGCTTAAGGTATTTTTTATTAAAAATCATTTTTTCTTTTTATTATATTAATAGTAATTATTGTTCACAGTTAAAATGTATAATTATATTACAAATGTACATTTTTATTTTCGGTCTCCATCCCTGTTTTACTATTTGGTTGTTACAAAAGTTGCCAGAGCATATAAAAATCGACAAAATAAACTTAAATGGAACATGCTTGAGAATAAAAGCTAGTTGACGTCAGAGCGAATATGTGTAATGAGATAAAGAATCATTTAAATAAATATGTGATTAAATTGTAGGTTGCAATGTGTAAGTTTAACCACTAAAAAGGATTTCGTAGTAGATAAGATGGCTTAGATTGAACTTGACTTTTATTTTCCCTTTGGTATACATAACAAATTCAATGCTATTACAAAAGGGATTTTTGAACATGTAGGTTGTTCAGTTAAAGTTTTCGAAAAAAGGATATGTATGGATGTATATTAAACGAGTTCAAAACAGTTATAAGAAGAATTGTATGAACATGATAATTGTTCGTTCAGAGATATATAATTAACTCTTTTCACAGCGAAAACTGAAATAATTCCATTCTAACGATTTTAAATAAAAAATATTGATCGATAATGAAATACTAATACATAGTTATAAAAAGAAAAATAGGCGAAAAATTGTATATAAAGAAATCCTAGAGCAGAACAAAAAAAAATGTAGTTTCACGGGAGAATAAATTTATATAAAAATTTTTAAGTCTCAAGGGAAATTAAATTTGTCCAAAAAGAAGTAAAAAACAAATTGCTGAAAAGGTAAAAAAATTTTTGTGTCCTACCATTAATTGAGAGAACTTATTAAAAACATTTTAATAAATAAAAATCAAAAAGTGAAAAGAATTAAAATAAATGATGTGTTTGTTGTTGGCTGTGTCGTTGTTAATCATAGATAACTAATATAGCCTAGGTGACTATTGTGATTTTTCCTTCTTCGAGTGTCAAAAGTTATAACCTCCTTTGCTTTTGACAGCCGAAAACTATTTGTACAAAAACAAAATGTACGTGCAAGGCGAATCAATTATCAGGTGGCAGCGTTAGAGAATTTATTATTTTTTGCTGGTAGAAACGAATGTCAAACTTCATATAAAAAAAATGGTAAACAGATTTTTTATATATGGAGTTTGACAGTAGTGTACACGGCGAAAATTAATGAATTTGCCTACGCTGCCACCTGGTAATTGATTCGCCTTTTGTACGTGCTTCTACTGTAGTGTTGTATATATTTTTGCCATGAGCAAGGCGAATTAATACAGGTGACCGCACGGCTACAACAATCAAACAACACAAAAAACAACAGGCAATTTGTTGCTACAAAATTATGTATGTTGTCAAAAAAATATTGTAAAAAAACAAACAAAATAAAAAAATATATTTGATGAAAAAAAGTGGTTGTAATTATCAGAATAAGAAAATTATAAAAATTAAGTTACATAAAAATAAAAATACAGAAAAGTAATTAAAATTCTTTTGTACCACTAGTTTGCCCAAATCACATGCATCGTTCCATTCTTGCACGTTGACCATTTGAAGACTAACATAATCTTCCACAAAAAAAACCAAGGAATTATAAATGTGTTAACAATAATTTCACTATCTTTTTACGCATATTTTGATTATACACATCAGGAACTGCAAATACGGTTCCATGTTGTGGTAGTTTTCTCTAGGAATTTCAATTGTTTGTTTTCTATTAGCAATCACAAAAAAATTTAACAAATTATTTATTTTTGACAAATTTTTTTGACAACTGTAATGTATACAGCTGATGGGCTTTTTCGCCCGTGCGTTCACCTGTATTATTTCGCCATGGCCATGAGCAGTGCTGCCACAACCAAAAAATTTTTACAACCAAAATTTGCTTTAAAAGTTACCAAATGAGAAAAAAAATAACCAAATTTCAATGTGCAGTATTTTTATTAAATAACATTTAAAATGGATACATATTTATAATGTAATGTAATGTGATTTAAATTCAGTTAATAATAATAATAACAAAAATAAAATTCTTTTACCTACATATGTATGTATGTAATAAGTAACGATTGTACACGTATGTTTAAAAAAATAAAAGTTTGTTTAAAACAAAGTAAACAAAACTTGCAGTTCACAGTATAATAGTTTGAAACCATAGATTTACTTATTAAAAGTTCATTGCATATTGAAGTGAAATTTCACATTTAGCAAAATTAAAAGCTGTTGTCAGTGTTGTAAGAGAAAAGTATTATAAGCAAATGAGTAGCAATAAAGGCGAATTCATAACACACGCACTAGCGATTTTAGTCACAGCTGTTTTATTTTCAGTTGTATTGGTAGCAATTCGAAAAATTGAAGCTTAAAAAGTATAACATAAAAAATATTTACATGTGTATTATTATTTTGGAGAAAAAATAACCAAAATGAGAAAAATATTCACATCTCCACATTAAAGAAAAAATAACCACTTTTGGTTAGAAATTACCAAAAACGGCAGCCTTGGCCATGAGTATACCTTGTATGAATTCGCCTTAGCCTAGGACCACCTGTTATTAATTCGCCTTGCTAATATCTCTTGGACAAGGCGAATTAATACAGGTGTCCGCACAGCTACAACAATCCAACAACGCAAAAAACTACAGGCAATTTGTTGCTCCAAAATTATGTATGTTGTCAAAAAAATATTGTAAACACAAACAAAATAAAATAATATATTTGATGAAAAAAAGTGGTTGTAATTTTCAGAATAAAAAAATTATAAAAATTAAGTTACATAAAAATAAAAATACAGGCAAAGGACCAAAATTCTTTTGTACCAATAGTTTGCCCAAATCACATGCATCGTTCCATTCTTGCACGTTGACCATAACATAATCTTCCACAAAAAAACCAAGAAATTATAAATGTGTTAATAATAGTTTTACTATCTTTTTATGCATATTTTGATTATACACATCAGGAACTGCAAATACGGTTCCATGTTGTGGTAGTTTCCTCTAGGAATTTCAATTGTTTGTTTTCTATTAAAAAAAAATTAAATTAAAAAAATTTAACAAATTATTTATTTTTGACAAATTTTTTTGACAACTGTACTGTTTACAGCTGATGGGCTTTTTCGCCCGTGCGTTCACCTGTATTATTTCGCCATGCTCTTGGATATTGAGAATAAGTGTAACTCTGTGTGGAGGTCACAGGTTTTATTGTGTAAAAGAGACATGATCATTTTAAATCACATGACACTGTAATGTGATAAAAGAAAAATTTTTAATTTTGACAGTACGTAGCAACGACGGATTTGTGTATCGAAAACTGAAAATTTGTGGAAACAATTTTTTTAAGACTTTATTTAATTTATCATTTATTTCATTTCGCATAGAATTCTTTTATCGCCTTTAAAAAGAAACAGTAAGTATGCAAGCGATAAGATCGTTGCTATTGACGTTGGGTTTTATGAACTTTGCAAATGCTAGATTGTCTCCAGTTCTCATATGGGGCGACCACAGGTATGTTTTAAAGAATATTCTAATAAGGAAGGATATTTAATATATTTTAATAATACCTTCTTAGCGCGCCCAAGCCTTCGTTGCCAGCTGTCTCGTCCGACGAGTTTGTCGAACTCGTGACTCGTCTTCTTGCTGACAAGGCCTTGGTAGTTTTTTCGGAACGCGACGTAAGTTTTAAAGCAAAAATGACTCAAAATTTTTATATGACTTTATAATTGTTGTAGTTGAACAGCAAGGATTTTCTGAACACCAATATCGCTGGTGAAAATATATGCTACACCCATTTACAAGATGTTAAAGAAAGAACTTATTATGCCGCTGTAGAAAATCCCTTGGAAGCCTTGCGGGCAATTAAGGGCGAACATCTATACATTTCGGTTGACGCTTCTGGAAAATTATCAAGGCGTGTGGAGACAGACGCAGGTAAAATTAATTTCTTGAAATTCATTGACGGAAATCAACCTGCAGAACGTAAAACAAGTTTGCGATCGCATGGTAAGACAGTTCATATGCATATTACAACCGATACTAAATGGTATTCTTTTTGTAGATTCGTTTATTGCAAATATTACGTCACAACTCTTCAATGATAATGATGTTGTCTTTTTATATACTTCTGAGCCATCTGTGTCTTCGCTGAATCGCCAACGTCGCCAAACTGCAGGTGGTTCTGATGGTTATTATTTTCGTCACGAAGCTGACTTGTTGCTTTATTTTAAATCATTGAGCATAACTAAAGAAAAAGCCGTCACCAATTTAGAAATCAAAGAAATGATTGTAAATTCGCAAAATAAAACTACAATGTCAATCTCCTTACAGGCAATTGATGGAACAAAATTAACTTTCGATATAAAACTAGAAGGCGGTTACTTCTTGATGAAAAACCTAATGTACGAGAACATGAAATTTCGTAGCTCCGAAGTGTATGCACCAACTGATTTCTCATATTTCTGTGGAAATTTGACATTAATTAGTGAAAGTGGACCTTCTAATACTTTAAAGTGGAATTTATTACAGTTCCAAGCACCTTTTGGCAACACTAAAAATGTTAATTTTGCTTTTGGTGATGCCTGGCATTGTGTTGGTTTTGTTAGCGGTGCTATTCTGTCTGGTCTTTTGACTGTAGCACTCTTACTGACTATAACATTCATTGGCGTTTGCTGGATGATGGATATTAATACCATGGATCGTTTTGATGATCCTAAGGGTAAAACAATTACTATAAGCGCTAGCGAATAAAATTTATATCTCCTATTCACATATTTTTTTCTGAAGAAACAAATTACGTCTTATTTTATAATTCATTCCTTGGTTTTAAATTATAACATTTGAAATACTATATTTGAAAATTTGTATCAAATCATTATGTAAATGTGCTATTTGATAAACAATATAAGTCATATATTATCCTTTGCTTTAGTTAGTTCAGCATCTTTGTAAGGCCCAGGTAAATTTATGCCCTTGTACTGTTAAATCTTTTTTTTTCCTGATTTATACTATTATTTTCTGTCGTATTAAAATTTAAACAAATTTGATAAGCTTATTTTTTGAATAAATACTTATTTATGTATACTGTTTACAATTGTATTTGCATTTAAATAATGAACAAGTTCTAAAATTAAAATAATATTTAGTTTATTGCGGATTACTGTAGAAATCCCAAGACTAAATATTATTATGCTTTAGTTGGTTTATTATTTCTGTTCACTAACTCAAAACTTTAGACTAATATTAGATTTTGGCGGATAGATAACATTAGCTTATATTTTATTGCCAGAGATATGTAAAGTTTTTGTTTTTTAGCAATCAGGTATATACGTGTTGGAATCGACTGATTTAAAAACAATCATTTTTAAATTTGTTTAAAACAAAAAAAAAAATACTTTCATACGATTTAAAAATGTTATGCTACTGATTTTTGTTTTTAAATGTATGCTTCAAATCTATTGAATTTTACCACATACCTAAATATGTTTCATTTTGACACAAACATGATAAAAGCATTAGTTTATCTGTAGCAATATTTAACTTATTGATTAAACTGGTCCTTGGAACTCACATCCGCCTCTTGTGCAGTTTTGGAATATGCATCGCAGTTAGACATTATATTTTAAGTTATTTCAGCCAAACTTAATATAATTTTTTTTGCTCTGCCAAATTGCTAATTTATTTTTTATACCAGTTTATACCGGTTATCTTTGCTTGTATTCCTAATTCATATAATTCTTACCTTTAACAGGAAATAAAAGATAAATAAAACAAAGGTAAAAAATTTATGCTGTAAAAGAACTAAAGAGATAATTAGTTATGAATGTCTTCAGCTAGTAAGTGATCTACAAATAATTAACTCATCTTTAAGTTGCTTACCTGCGTAATAATCCATGCTTATTTTTGAAACTGGAAGTTGGCAGAACCGATCTTTCAGCTTCTATTAAAACTGATAATTCACAAATATTTAGCAGGTTGAGTTAAGGCAACAACGATACGAGGAAATTACTAACCATACAAAGGTCGTAAAATGGAAGCACATAAAGGCAGGACATAAAAATACACACCTGAAACAGCTTCTGAAAGTTACAGTTTCTAAAAGCGACTATTTGGCTTTAAGGGCTTTCTAAAGGCGGGCACTGACTTTTTAATTTAAACCATGTAAACTTAATGACAGCTATTTATGTTTAAGTAAAAATGTTGCAATATTAGTTAATATTTAAAAAATTTTGTCTTTATAATAGGTTCACGTACAATAGCGTTAATATAACGATGTTAAAGAGTCATGGGATGTACTTATATACTTGAAATCATTGAATGCTGTTTACAAGAGCAATAAGTGTTTAGAATGCATTCATAAAACTTCACAATTTTGTATTCTAATTGCACTTTTGAAAGATATTTTTTCACTCGTTTGTACATTTATTTCATTTATGTTGTGAACAGTGTGATAATTTGTATCCGGTTTATTGTTTGTGTCACAGATAACTAACATTATTGTTACTAATACGGGAACTTTAATGATTTGGTTTGTAAAATAGTACTCTTTATTGAAATTTTATGCATATTTTTAAAAACAACATGAAAAACTTCATTACCCTCATTTCAAAAGAAATTATTAATAACTGCAAATATTGCAGACATTTATAAAAAGAATACTCTAAATTGGAGAAAAAAAGGAAGCCAATCTGTAACTAGCATAGTGTGATCTCTGAAAAGCTTCTTATTAATCGAGTGAAAATGTCACCGACATACAACACAATGAAACATTTTGGAAATAACCAAGTTGATTGGTTTACTTTTTCCGAAAAAGTATGTAGATAGAGGCAAACGTACTTTATTTATTTTTGTAAAAAAATAAAAGTTTTATTTTCCATTAAATTTTATCTTCGACATTTTGGATCACTTAAAGTTTTTAATTTATTTTTAAATAGTTTTACTTCAAGCAATTCATTGATTATTCTCGTCATGGCGTTAGTTTTACTCTCTAAGAAATATAGTTTCCAATAAAAGTGCTGTTGGAATCTGTTGAGCTAAACCCAAAGATTCTTGTCGTAAATGGATTTTTTGTTTTGCTTTTCGTAAATCACTTAGAATTTATTAGAAAAAAAAAGATGAATAAATAGTGCAATTAATCGAAAATAAAAAGTTTGCTAGTCCTATTTTAAATAAAATCAACATGCATCAGCTTTGAAAAGTCCTCTGATTCGTGTTAGAAACTACTAAACGAGATAAAAAAAACATTCGCGTTTATTCAATAATACGCCTCCTTGCCCGAAGCTAAAGCAATGTGCAAAAATGTAAATGAATGCTAAAACGGGCTGTAAAAATTATTTAAAATAAAAATTAATATTAAAATCTTATGCGTTTTTTAGACAGAAGATACCGTCCTGTTTGTTGCCGTTTATAAGTTAAGATTTGCGACTTTTTATTTAATTTAATAAATATATTTTTCAAACAAAGTGCTTCACTTAGTAAATACGATTATTTATATTTTAGGTTTTTTTACAATCACAATTTTAACTGTTTTTTTTTTTTTTTAGTATTTTGAATAACAATCTGTAGTTTTTTTTAGAGCTTTTAAGGTAATATTTTATAATAAGACTTTTTTCGTAATATATTTACATACATAGATAACCTTAAGAAAAGAAAGCATACTTTTACATTAACAAAAGTCTTAAACACAAGTTATAGCAAGAATTCTTCATACTAAAGATAAATTCATTTAATTTTTAAGTGGTATAAGTGTTAATTGTTGGATTTTAATATAGAAATAAATATGCATCTTTCCTTATAAAATATATTATGCAGTATTAGGAAAATTAAATATAAAAGAAACTTGGATTATATTTATATTTACATGGTTATGACCAAATTTTAAATCAAATATATGCATTTCAATATGTTCATACTAGAATTGCCTAACGTAACAGCTATAACTGTTAAAGCAAATACTTTTAGTATTAGACTATAACAAAAAAAGAATTTTTAGATAATTTTGAAAATAAAACGAAACGAATACGCTTCTGTAGAAGAATCGAAACTCATTTAACTTTAACTTTTGACTCAACTTTAACTTTATTGTTTAATAACTATCACAACAAGAAATTATCTTATAAATTGAAAAAAAAAAACAAAAATGATTTTTTATTGAACTGTAATATTAAATGATGATGTAAAAAACAAACAATTTTGTCTACGGTTTTTTATTTTAGACAACGATATGTAACATGTTCTGCTTAAATACGCCATAAAAATAAAAAACATATATAGACGGCCATGTAAGAAAAAAAATAAATACGTTTATCCCCCGTTTACGAAAACACCTTCATAACATCGATATTATAGTTGAGTACTACAAAAAACCTCCTTAAATTTATTGAGAATGTTCGCGTACATGATACTTTGGTGTTAATTTCTACCGTTAAATATTTGCAGACGATAGGAAAAAGGATTATTTTAGTGGACATATTTAGTCCAGCAAAAGTCGTCAGGATATTGGGTTTGTTTGCAAAACGTCACAAAGCAATAGTTTGAGCGGAAACGATCCGCACATCATTTTCATTATTTTGGGCTTTTCACTCTCGCATTACTTAATGGTCAGATTTCAATTTAGTGTGCCGCGTTAGTGTTTCTTGTTTTACTGCACGATTAAGAAGTCGATTTTTATTTAGTGGAATACTGTTGATAAGTTATTTATTGATAAAAAAACATAAACCCTTAAGAGTGCACTTTTTGAATACCCAATTTCTTTACAAAGATCGTGCAAATAATTCTCAGGGAGGTTCTTTGTTTCAAAACCATCGGAAATATTTTGGCTGTGCTAATACAGTTTCTGTGGTTGTCCAATGTCATGTTCTATTAAATATTTATAATGGATTCTGATGGCAACCCAAATGTTCAAAAATTATTGTGGGTTTTGTTTAAAATTTTTTATTCTTTGCTTCTTCGCTGAATGCAGTTTACATTTTATGAATTAAGTTTGAGACATAAGAATCTGAATTTTTTATTTATAGTTTGGGTAGGCAGTAGCGAAATCACACCATGGATGTGCTTTAACCGCAGTAATGAATTTGTTTTTTGTGTTTGTTCTGTTCATAATTAATGTTTTATCAAAATATCATAACATTTTTATTTTAATTTTTTTTCAAGATATTGTGCCCGTAAAAAATTGACAATATTTAAAAAATATGTACATCACATGTGCATATATACAGTGGCTCACAGCTTATTTTATGCACTGCATATTTTAATTTTTTAAGTCCTGTAATAATAAAACCAGTAAGAATTAAAAAAAGAAATTGGTATCATTTAATAGATAAAAGGGCTTAATTTAACAAGAAAACTTCAATTTTTAAAAAATTAAGATTTAATTATCCTAAAAGTAAAACAAATAAAAAATACAGCTTTTTTCATATCACAGCTTATTTTATGCGGTAACCTTAAGTATTGAAAACTTTCAAGTTGTGTTTGCTAATTTATATTTTTAATACTTTGTCTGATACACTTTATTGTCTATAACAGGCTTAAGACGGTTTGGTATAGATGCAACTAGTTTTCGCGATGAATTGGGCGAAATATTCTATCACTCCAATTCTTTTAGGCTATTTTTGCTTAAAAACTCGTGTTGCCTTATGTTTCTTCCAAAATGGACCATAGATTTTTAATGACATTGAGGCTTGGTGACTGAGGTAGCGTAATCATCAAGTAAGGGTAGTTATAAATTGACCAAAACTTTACAATTCCCGATTTATGTTTCGGATCGTTATCCTGATAAAATCGAAAATTTTATTGTCCTTTAAAATTTGAAGATACTTATTTTGTCAATGGTTGTTTCAATAAACTCTAAACTCTCAGTACCAACAGTCGACATACAGGCCCAAATCATGACGCTGCCACCACCATGCTTACCTGTTGCCTTTAAATGTTCTTTATTAAGCTCGGTGTTAGGTTTTTTCCATACGTAGGACTTATCATCGGAGCGGAATTTATTAAATTTGGATTTATCGGTTAAGATAACTGCATTCCAAATCGATGCGTCTTTGGAATCGTGTTCTACAGTGAAGTTGAGACTGCATATTTTGATTTTTGCGCTAATGGAAGGCTTCTTACGTGCAACTCGACCATTAAAATCATGGTGACGAAGAACACACTGAAAAGTTTCAACGCAGCAATGTTTGCCTATGTCATATTGAATATCGAAAGTCAGTTTGGGAGCTGAGAGCCCTGTATTTGCTTAAAATTTTTTGACAATATAACGCTCATCATGTTTATTAAAAATTTTATTTCGTGCTTATCTACATTTGTTAATTAAACGGTTTTCACGAACGAAGCACTCGATAATTTGTTGCGACGTCTAAGTTTTTTTTATTCATCATTTCAACTATTTTCCGCTGCGAGTGACCGTTTTTAAAATGATTTACTACCAATTCTTTCTGTACTAATGTTGTGCGTGGACCCATTTTAAATTTCCCCAAATCAACCAAATTATTGACAAAATAAGACCATTAATTAAGTGCCAATCATATCGAAAAGTACAATAGGGTAGAATTAAAAAAAAATTTCCGCTAGACAACGCATTCTGAAAGTATCGTTACCAAAAGAAGTAAATGCATAAAATAAGCTGTGAGATGAAAAAAGCTGTATATTTTACTTTTCTTGTTTTTTAATTATGTTAATATTAATTTTCTAAATAAATAAAGTTTTCTTGTTAAACTAGACCCTTTTCTCTATTTATTGATACCAATTTCTTTTTTTAATTCCTACTGGTATTATTGTTATAGGACTTAAAGGATAAAATTATGCAGTGCATAAAATAAGCTGTGAGCCACTGTACATATATGTACATACATATATGTACATACATATATGTACATACATATATGGAATTCAATTAAAGGTTCGTACACATGGCGAAATGGATTCTAAATAACTATAGTATTGATATGTTAGCTGTATTTTATCAATTTAAAGACCTTTTTGGTTGCATCAAAATTGAATTTGCAAGTTGGCCTTTTACAGCCAATAACTTTCAAGTTTTAACAAAACTTTGTTAAAATAGTTTTTCTCTACACATTTTATTTACTTTTGTGTTTTTTAATTTATAAGTTTTTTTGACCTTTCAATTTTTTTTGGTTTGTTGTTAGTGGAATACGGAAAGAAGTAAAGCGAAATGATTCCTGACAAATTCTTAACTCATGCGCTTCTTTTTATCCTGTTAAAAAAAACTTTAATGTTCTGATGGTGTTTTCTGTGTTTATTGTTTTTGTGATTCACTTTTCGTCAGATATTAGGGGCGATATGAAACTCCTCAAATTTTCTCTTAAACCGTTCAGAATAACATGAATTTCTTTCGATTAGTCTTTCTATAAATTTTTTGTTTGCAGCCGATTGATATTAAACCAGTCACCAATCTGTTGTGTAAATTATTTCATTAGCTGTTTCCACGTATTTTCTAAAAAAAAAGTTAATATCACAGATAGATAATCTGCACTTTGTCAGAAGACGAAAAAAGTCCGAACAATGCCACCGCATTTCTTCTAGTTCTAAGGACCTTTAATTATGTTGAATTTTTTTTTTTTTGGATTATCCTAACGAAGAACCATTAGACTTAATACAAAATTCTATCTGTGCCATTTCCTTAAGCAAACAGCTATTTGTTTTTGTAATTCACTCTTATGATTATCGGTATGCTTAATAATCAACTACGGATACGCTACCAGCAACTTGTGAAAATCGTCTGTTTGATTTTTCAGCGAAATCTGTCAGTCGATAAATACATATGTACACACTTAATAACTTAATTATTTATACAACATACATACATACATACATACTTTATATACATACATACATAAAAATTAACTTATTATTTGTAGTTGAGGGATTTGATTTGCGGGTTTTTAATCTTCTCTTCATTTGTCTCAAAACGCCATCTCAATTTACACTGTCCAATACTATACGACACATTTTTTGAATAAAGGAATTGTTTTAATAATTTGGCTGGTGGTGTTGTTATTTTCAAACAGGCTGTGTTGTAGTTGGAAAACATTATTTTGTAGCATAAAATTTACTTATATTAATTTATCTTGTGCTTCAGAGACAAACAGCTATATTTTAATTTTTAAAGATTTTTTTGCATTAAAAATAATATTATTTAGATATTTTTAAAATTATAGTAATTTAAGTAGCAAGTGTCAATATGAATACTCGTATGTATTTAGTATGTAAATAGTTATTAAAATTTCTTTGGTTTCGTAAATATGAATAATATAACAACTTTTGCTTTTGGAATTTATACATTTGTAGTAACAAAATTAGCATAATCTTGTTGGGCACCTTTTTTAACGACAGCGTGCATCTTGTGAAGCTTTGAAAAACTATTTTTCTGAATGTTTGTTAAAATTATGGTGATCAAACAATTCTGAAGATTCCATTAATTCGGCCATTTTTATCAGCTACACTTCTTCATAACTACGACACTTGGGAACAGGACCAGACCAATTACCATCCGGTTGACACTTTGGGCGCTCAGGTGGCCCATTTTCACTGTACTGCACGTATCCGGGCCTACATTGTACACTAATGTAATCACCAGAATCATAATTAAATTTCAGTGGCGCTAATAATCCATTAGGTGGATCACCAGGATATGGACATTGGGATTTACCTAAATCAAGAAACAGATGTGGGTCATTAGAATAAGAATATTTTTTATTTTACTAAAAATCCCATATACAACGCGGTTCAAAATACTAAGAGATATATAATAAAACAAATTAATGACCACAAACATCAGCAGCATATACACGTACATACATACGTATGTGTCCAGTAAGCATTTGGAAAACCGTTTTGTTAAAATTTACCATGACTACGCGAGATGACTAAAAACTGATCACTTAGTTGTGCGTTTAAAAAGAGACTCCAAAACAATTTCGACAAGCACAGGGAAAGAGACTTGTTTAGAAAATAAAAATTATAGAATACGTTCAATCAATAATTGATAAGCAAATTTTGTGAATTTAATAAAAATAAAAAAGTAATATTAGCTAAATAAATAAAAAGATTGGCTAAAAAAAAGCGAACAAACAGTTTCGAAATTGAGTCAAAGACGCGAATCAGAAGAATCCCGGCTATGGCACCATTTTCTCCCGACTAAACTATCATTTTCGAATAAAAAACGACCGCATAAACGATTATTATAATTATGCAGAAGAGTCAAACAAGGCTCGAATATTGTCAATAATAATTGAAAAAATGCTAACTGGGTAATGTTATTTATATACACACACATGCATATATACACATACATATATGTAAGTGAATCTTTCCAAATCCAAACCGGGTTGTATACGAGAGTGGTGCAATTATTCTGTAAGAATTAAAATATATTTTTTCAAACGACTTAATGTTAATTATATAGAGAGATGGATTTATTTTTCTTTTATTTAATGATAATAATAGTTCAAATATACACAAGTATAAAAAAATAAATATGTGCTTTGAAAAGCGATGACAATGATATTCAACATTAAGAAATTGTCTCACTTACATACTCTCTCTTTCTTTAGTGTTTTAAAGATTTATTAACGACTGAGCACTTACACATTCACTAAGGGATTGGGGTGCTAGCAGTTGTTGCCGTTGCATAAGTGTTTATGAAAATGTTTTTTGTTTTTCTACTTACAAAATGGAGGAGGATGTGACCACAAACCACTTTCTGTGCATATGATACTAGGCTCGCCAACAAGCGTATGGCCTTCGTTGCAGCTAAAAGTGATTAAAGCCCCCACGGTTAGACGCCGTTGATTCATATTTGTACCACCGATTCGACCATTTAAAGGTGCAATGGGTATTGGACATTGAATCGCTATAGTCGAATGCAAAAAAGTAGAAAATGAGAGAGTTATGGAAACAAAGAATGAAATGAAAATGGAAAAAGTATGTAGAGTTTTGAAAGTGTTTTGGAGACTAACCTCGACATCTGGGGACTGGACCACTCCACACGCCCGTCGGATCACATTCCAAACCCGGTGGACCGGTCAATTTGAAGCCCCACTGGCATTTGAACACCGCCCGCCCCCAAGCAGATGTATTTAATTCGACTAAACTTAAGTGAGGATCATCTAAAATCAAACGTGGACATTGCACAGCTTGACAAGTTGGTGGCGGCGATGACCAATTACCGGAAGCTAAACAAGTCGCATTGGCGATACCATCAACTCGAAATCCAGGTGGACAACGATACATTGCGCGTTGGCCAAGCTTATCACCTTCCAATCGTAAGCTGAGCGGTAACGCCGGTTCTGGAAGCTGCGGGCAAGTGGAAGTGGCCATTATAATAGCAACGCTATTTGTTAGTCCGCGCGGCGATGTGCAAGTAAATGTTCCAGAGTCTCCATTTCCCATGTATTTAATTGTTAAACGGTAACGAAAGTTTTTATCATCACTACTCCATCCTAAATTGTGTAGAAAATCATTAAAGAAAACATTTTTAGTTTTTAATTTAGCCGCAACATCTTTACCTGTTTCATACTGCATGTACCAACTGGTCCAACTCCAATCAGGTATACCTCTTGCTCGAGGATAAATACAGTCAAGAACTATAGTGCTGTTTGGCAAAACAGCTAGCACTCCTGATGGCTCAAATGATCCTGAACCATTTATTATTTTATATTTAATTGATGGAGCACTGTCGTCCGAAAAGTTCGTTAATAAAGTTGTTGGCACACACGATGGCATACGTGGAGCCCACAATCCATTTGAACATAATACTCTTGATTCTCCCAACAGTTTGTACATACCCAGATCCTTACATCTTGCCTGCAGCGAGTGACCATGAGGCAAGTCCCAGCCCACATTCTAGTAAAAATCGTTTTTTAACGCCAGTAAAATTATTTCATTTCGATGATTTCATGTGATTTATATTCAGATAATATTGTTATGTTCGTACATTTACACATACATATTCATGTAAATAGAATGCATGATTTAAATAAATTTACAAGTGCCATGCGTTTGTGCATATGAAAATTTTAGTACAGTGTCGCAAAAACATAGAAGAAGTAATAAAGAGAAACAAAAACAAAAATTTGGTCGATGGTATAATCGCATACACATTTATAGATTAAGACCAATGTGATCCGAGAGAACAAATGTAGAAAGGAAACGAGATAAAGGAAAAAATATACAAAAGAAATTAAACATTTAGCGATTGAGCGTGCATCTGACAAAATACAAGTATCATGTCCTTCTCTTATTTTATTTTATATTTAAGTCTAATGTTGTGCGTTGAATTATGTAAATGTTTAAATGTATAATAAAGTATTAAATGTATGTAAGTAAATTCCAACATGTGTGTAAAATCTTCGAACAGTGGCATTTTTAAAATCTTAACAGATGAAGATTATTCTTTCAAAAAACTCATTATTTGCCGAGTTTAAAGTTTTTGAGTAATTTTTATATAAAAAAACATTACACCGCCATATATTTAAAAATTTTTAGAGATACGAGCTTAAAAAAATTATTATTCCTATTAAAAATCACTTGCCCAAGGTTGAAATTTTCAAATAACAACAGGAAGAAGTAAACCAATATTGAAGATGGCTTAATAACTTTAGTTTTGGCTGACTTCTAAAATGTATTAATAGCGGAACTCACGCTTCGTAGCAAACTGCAATTGCAAACCTTGCAGCACTTGCAAACATAGCATATATGCTATGTTTTGCAACACGACAACAACAAAATATATAGAAATTAAATTTGCTACACCATAGCTCATTTACAACGCTAAATACTATTGCATACTTTCTAGAGCAAACTTTGGTTTTGTTGCTTCTGATTCCTAAGGCATATTATTTTAGTTGTTTTTTTATAAAAATTTTTACGATATTCAAAAATAAATTTTAATTTAACTTATTAATGTTCAGTTGTTAAAATTAATTTGCTATTCGTTTAAAAAACGGCACTCACGCTTCGTAGCAAAAATCGTTGTAAATATGCTAGACTTGCAGATATGCTACGAAGAGTGAATCCCGCTAATACAAAGTTTGTATACAGTTTTGCTGCGGTATTTAGATCTTGTACATATACAAAGTTGCGAAACAAAGCATCAATTTAGAAACTGATGCGCTAGTTGCTCGGCTGCGTTTTTAATACATTTTTAATACTTGTCTGCGACATTTTGGAATGGTATGCATTGTAAACATTATGAAACACAATACATTGTTCGAATACAAATCATCTGACTTTTTGGAAGTCAGCCTTTCTGTAGAATTCAACTACAGAAATAAACGAAATAAGTTTTAGATTATTTACCCTTTAACGGTTATAGACCAAATTCAGAACTGTAAAACGACTAAACTCTTGACACAATTTATCCAGTAATTCCCCATTTCGTTAAGTTCTCCGCTCTTTACCAATCACTATGTATTGGAAATAAAAATGAATCAGAAAACGCTCTGGACAAATTATTGTAAAACCTCTTCAGCGGTTATTTTCGAAGTTGCTGCTGAACATCGTTAACCCTGCTATAGACATTCTTGATTTGATGCAGTGGTGTAACATAAAATACTAATTTTTTCATGTTATCTTGAATTTATCTTGTAGATTGAAATTATTATAACAAAAAATAAACTTTCACATAACTTGAGTTAACATTTATGTATGTACGTTTGTATGTATGAGTGTATATATGTGTGAAGTAGATGCTGCCTACAAGCGTTTTAAGTTTTTTACAACGCCTATACATACGTTTTAATGTAAGGGGGGGTAGAAAAGTTTTCTTTCCGATTAACTAGCCGAAACGCCACTGTCTTGATGAAGAATGGCTCTTACTCGCTGGTAATTGAACTTTTTAATTTAAATAAAACCAAAAGCAGCAATGATTGTTCTAAACAAATCAAATACAACTACAGTAATGGTAAAGAAAGACTATGGATGTGATCGTAAGTATTTTTGGTGATAAATTTTAAAATGTTTTAAAAAAATTGAGATTTTTTCAAAGGTTCTAATCACTGCGTGCTTAGAGTTTGAAAAGGACCTTAAGTTAAAAACTCACAATTTGTGTATTAGAAATTAAATTCGATTTAATCGTACGATAACGACGAGCACGGGTGATGGGATTCTGTAAAAAATTTTAAAAAGAAAAGGAAAAAGAAAAAAAAATCAAAATCAAAATAACAAACATAAACAAATTATATAAATTTATTTTCTTTTCAGAAATATCGGCCACTTTTGATCAATAACTAAGTACAATTGTAAGTGTGTGCGTGTGGGGCTGTGTGTATATTCGTGTTTGTGTGCGTATAGTTCTACATCTAAAAAAAGAGTTTGCTTTATATGAAGTATATATAAATTGTACATACATACATACATACAGACATATATGTAATTATACATGTACATATGCATTGATTATATTATTGCCATATAATACATGTAAGTATGTTTGCATGTATCGAAAGAAGTGTTAATAAAAAGTGCATTTGCAATTTTTTATTTTCGGTATAAATGTGATAGAAGTTTGTTGGTGTAAAGAAGGGATACTTTGTAAGTTATCGAAAGAGAAGTAGATAGAGAGAGAGATAGATAGACAGAGATTGATAGAAAAAAATGATCAAATGTATAACTTACCACTGAAATATTACGATAACTCAACAGTAAATATGGCGGTATTCTTTGAACGTGGCATGATTTGTATAACGGTTGAAATTTTATGTTTCCGTTTTCATCTAAAACAATTTTTTCATAGATGTAAGTACATATTTTCAAAGGAGAAATGCTAAATTTAATTGGTAGTTGATTTAAAAATATGTGCGTATGTTGTTACACAAGTGTTAGCAAAAATAATAGTAAAAAATAGTTTCAATACAATTTTTGATTCAAAAAGTGTTATTTTATTGCAATTAACAGCTATTTGTTGCTACAATTTATAATATGTAATATTGCACGTGTATCTACATAAATTCTTTTTTTTTTTCTTCAATTAATAAGCATTACATTTTTGTGCGTGATTCCTATTTTAAATAGAGTTTTGTAATAATGTTGTTTTTGGTATTTTATTATTTTGTAGATAAGTGTCTTACAAATATAAAATAAATAATATTTTAAGTATAAATGAGTGCGGTGACTTTCTGTTTAAACAATAAAACATTTGAATATATTGCTGTTAAATAGTTTGTATTAATAAATTGTCCGTGGTGTTTTTCGACCATGAAGAGATAGAGAGAGAGAGAGAGTGATGTGTGTTATATGATGAGCTTTTAGTTCACTTACCCTCCTCATTTGTTGCACAAAGTGGACCCACCCATTTGCCTTTAATGCACCGTATTTTACACAAACGCCTGTCACCTAATGGGCCTATTTCGCCAGGAAAACGTATTTCAGAAACTTCGGTGAACTGTTGTTGTATATCTATTTCATCTTCTTCTTCATCTTCCTCATCCGAGTCTCCTTCATCAGTATGTACGGGGTAATGTGTACCCTCCTCATCAAAAATACCTAAGTAAATCCAAAAGTGTTCATTAGTTTTAAGTTTGTGTTATTGTATTTAGAATATGTCTGTGCCAATTTACGGTGAAATATAATCATTTTTCGAGGTACAATTACAAAGTATTGAGTGCACAACGTATTTGAATGTAGGTAATACCACATTTGCTTGTGGTTGATTTTGTCCTAACCCGGGTTTAGCTATTAATCCATGTCGGCATAGACGTGCGTTTAAATGTGTTTGCGTTTTTATGTGCTTTTTACTTTTTTTCATTTTAGCAGAAAGTATTAAGGTACCCATACACTTGCAATATAATTGTTCAATAATTGATATAGTACAATAATATTTGTACTTTACACAATATATTGAACAAAATTAAAGTCTTTTGATTTAAATTGAACAAAAAACTACATTTTGTAATATGTTGACAACAGTGTACAATAACTATTTGTATTGCCGTTGCTAGACAAACCTCTTTTTCATCGCTTATGTCAGTAAACATTATTTTATTTATTTAATGCCGAATTGTTTGATATTTTTATGTAAAGATAATTTTATAATTTAAAAAAATATAGTTTTGTATGAATGGTTTTGTTTACTTTTAAGACGTCCATGTAAAAATGCAAAAAAAAAATCAGCCATTTTTTGCTTAAAAATATTGATACACTTATTAAAGGCCAGGATTCACTATCATACACAATCGTACGATTTAATCACACAAAAATCTGACAGAATTCTGTCCTACTTAAAAAATCGTTTCAAAATGGCGTCGCAGATGCCACACTATTATAGAAAAAAGATGCAAAAACATATGGTTTTAATATTTTGTTGTTTTTTCTCCCCAATATCCTAAAAAAAATCAACCCTGATCGCATGGAGAAAAATATTTTATGAATTATTTCAAAAGATTATAAAATCGTACAGAACTGTCAAAAAGTTTGTCACACACATACACTTTTAACCCACACTATCATACTTTTTGAGCACACATGCAATTTTTGACAGATCGTAGGACTGAGTATGATAGTGAATCCTGGCCTTAAGTAGTGTGGATAAAAACGACAAAAATTAGTACTCAAGGGTGGGCACCTTAAAGAAATTATAATTGGCAAAGAAATTTAGTTACTTGTGAAAGCTTTAGAGAAAAGTTTTATAATCTGAGTTTTTTTTTTAAAGATATTTTTACAAGAAAATATTTTTACTACAGTTTCATTCTGTATTAAATAGTAGATGGAGATCTTTTTCTGACAAAAAAAACAAAATAACAAAATAACATAATTGAAGTATTATATGCGTGTAGGATACACTTATGTTGCTTTAAAAAATAATAACTGTAACAAACGGCCATACAAAGCATGAGTATTTATTGTGTGTATGTATGTATGTGTGTATGCAGATATGAATGTATAGCTCGTTTTTTATTTAAGAGTGCAAGGATATTAAGTAAGCAAATAAATGTAGGAAATCAGAGAGCCTGTGCTTTTGCTGTATAATCAGTTTTTTGTACAAAAAATTTTAAAAATAACTAAAAGATGAATAAACATATCGTGATGAATTAAAATAAATTGGAAGGAAGAAGTCTTGAATGCAAAATGAAAAAAAATACTGTTATTAATAAATAAACTTTATTTAAAACTTTTCTATTGGAAAGCTGTACATCTGAAATTTTTTCGTTATTCAGTACTATCAAATTCGACTTTTTATTCAGCTTGTTTTTTAATTGTGGAATCGTTTTAAAATAACTTAATTGGTAAAATTAATTGTTATAACGATTGCATACCTTTGTCTTTGCGACTGGTTGATTTTGAGCTGGAATCGCCACCACCCTTGGGACGACTAAGAGCGCCGGTGGTTTTGCCTGATTTACGCTTAACGCGCTGTAAAGCATCATTTAGACTCATATTTGAGTATATTTGGGCATCATCCTCAACCTCTGTAGTTTGTTCCAATGGTGGTACGGTTTCATTGCCTTTAACTTTATTATTTTCAAGAGTCTTTAAAGACAAATCATTGTCATTATTTTCGTACTGGTATTCTTCGCCATTTTGTAAGTTGCGTCTTTTACGTAGTTTGGTGTTGGGAATTATATTTTTGTTTTCAGGCTGATCATTTTTAACGCCGCTACGTCTGTGTTGGTTTTTTACAAATGATTTAAGTTTAGGTTTTTCTTCGAGGCCTGTGGGTTTTTTTGCCATAGATTGGTTACGTTTTGGACACTGATTTTCAGTACAATTTGACTTTTTGAATTTCTTAACTTTTTGCTTCATTTTATATAGTTTGAGCTTGAGGTGCTCATTCGGGGATTGGGATTTTAGTATATCGTCAATGTGGATGTAGTAAACGTCTCCTTCCGCAGCTAATTTTCCACCACTCCATTTATCTGTATCTGATGAGGCGTCAGGGTCATGATGTATTACTTGTCGCTTATACCGACTACCTCTGCCACGTGTTTGTCCATTTTCATTTTCAATTCGTCTTCGCCTTCCTGAACCAGAGCGTCTATTCTTGTCATTCATTTTACGATTTTGACCTTTTGTCTTTTTTGCAACTCCATCTGCGTCAATCGACTCTTCGTTATCATCTTCCTGGTCGCCATCATAAACATTTTCGTCGCCTTGTTCATTACTTGCAGCCATATCATTAGCATGGAGACCGGAAGCTGCACGTTGATCATTGATATTGACCTGATAGGGATTCACAATGCCACCCATTTGATTGCCGTTATGACGTCCTGTCAGATCAATATTGATCTTTTCAACATACTCTACGTCGCCCGTTGTTATGTCATCTGGTGGGTAAACTTCTGTGGTAACAAATTTAGCATAAGGCTGCTGGGTGGAGGTCTCGGGCTTAATTACAGTAAATCGAATATCCGGTGCTTTACATCCTGGGGACGCATCTAAAATTAGTTAAGTAGATGGAAATGCTTTAAAACAATTTACTTTTTCTCTGTCAGAGACGACTGTGCATTTCAATCCGAAAGGACAAATTTTCGTAACATAATGCATTGGCTACACAAATTCGATTTTGTTACTTCCGCATCGAAATACACAGGTAACTAATAACTTAAAAAAATAATAATTACAATTTATGAAGCGGAACTTGCTTCGTGTTTTTGAACAAATAATTAATTCGGGTACAATTATGACTACAATTGAACTAAACCCGATCTTGAGTTATCGGAATTTTTTTGTCCAACCCAAAACTGACGGGCCTTTAAAGATGTACAAATATACAAAATTAAATTAAAAATATAATAAAAAAATATAATTTAATAAAAAAATATAATTTTTAAAAAAATTTAGGATGTGTCTTAAAAATATAGGACCACAACTACTAATATAAAAAATTTTGTATGTTGGATGTTTGTTGTTAAATAAAATAACCAGATTTTTAAGACACTTTAGGCAACAGATAGATATTTATAACATACATATATTAGATATAATTTTTCCAGAATGTTAAACTGGAAGGGGCCTGCAATGGGTAAATACTAATTTGAAGGCTTTGAAATTAAAATTATTTGATATGTACTTAGAAGTAAGTCTACATTATCCAACCCATCTTGTTGTAAGACTTTACCGAGGTAGTCTTCAACATTCGATATGATATGATCTCTAACAAATGATAAAACAATGATTCTTGTTAGTTTTAAATTAATTGTGGAAAATCACAAAAAATGCCGTTAAAGCTTCAGGACCTACCAATAATGCTATAAAAATACTCCAAAAGAACAGCTGACCTTTATATACAGGCATGTCACAGAACTCAATTCCGATCGAAAGTAGATTCAATTCCGTAAATTGGTTCTTTAGAAAACGAAAAATTTCTTCGGAATGAAAACACTTAAGTTTCAAAGTAGAATTAAGATTCTTTGAAATTTTGTTACTACTCGTAACGGTTTTCAAATTTACTTTTATTATGTGTCCTTATTTAGATTATCTTTGTTGGTTGCTTAGGTGTGCGCAATATTGCGGTGGTGGAGATATAGCATTTCTTAAGAATAAGCAAAATCGATCGGAATCTGAAGAAGGTAAAACAAAATCGATCGGAATTGTTAATACGGAATTCAAACCATTCCGATCGGAATTTGTGACATGCCTGATAATTTATAGTTAAAGCAGCATTAAAGGAATTTGCTTGAAGCAAATTTCTAAAATTACATTTTAAAAATTCTCTTCATTGCCTCTTGTTATTTCAACTGTAATACAGGTATTCAAGTTTCGGTAACGGCATTAAATATTAAATACCGGCATCAATATCGTTAACAATGTTTAGTGTTGCAAAAATTAGTTTTCACCTTGTTGTCTTAGCTGTTTGTCTGTTTTCTATCTAAATTAATTTATCAATATAAAATGCTCTGTACAATTTTAATCATATTTCAAAGTTTGCTCATTCCAGTTTATTTTCACAGTGTAGAAGTAAGAAAGGATTATAAGGTGTAGCCTTAGTTGATTAATTTTTTGAGATCGATTATCGAAATAAGAAAAAATAAATTTTAGACGAAGTATTGTATGTAAATAGCTCGTTTTGAATCGAAAAAATGAATAATTCAAAAAATAATACTAAAATATAATTAATAATGAAAATAGTAATAATGCATAAATTTTATTTCTCTATAAAAATTTATTAAATAAATGGTGATGATAAACTTGTTGGTATTAACAAAATAATAAAGAAGAAAAGTGGAAAAACAATGTAACGACCCAGAACATTTTTTAGACTCTGCAGTTAACGATATTCCTTGTTCTCTATACAATATAATAAAGAACTTAAGCCTAGCTGAAATGTAACAAATATTTTCATTTCTTTTTATGGAAATTACACTCAAGCAAGAAATGCCCACTTAATAATTTTGTTACCTTTTTTTTAGAAAGGGAAAAACGTTTTCCGCTTTGCTGTCTCCTTGACAAATTTTAAGTCCCTAGCAGTAGTCGTCCTCATTATTTTCTTATTCTGTGTTAAGAAGGAAATTAATCTACTTGGATAAAAAATCTTAATACTTTTGAGTTTTTTTTCTTTGAGAACGCGCCTCCTTGATTCTGGGCTATAAAACACCAGACAATAGTCACCTGCGTTAGCCGAGAGATAAAGAATTTCCAATTCTGACCAAGTACTGGTACCAAGGAAACCGATAGCTTGTAGGGATATAAACATCTGTTCTGGTTATTAATAGACCTTTTGGTGGGTTATACCGTGGATGTGGCTTGAGCCCAAATCGCAGGAGGGTGCTTGCGGTTGCATTGCCAACGGTGCAGTATGAGCTTAGATAGTCTCCAACTCTTCTGCAACAAGTCATGAAGTAAAGTAATAGATAGATTCATTTCACACAACAATTGCATTATATGCTTAAGAATATCACTGCAACACCATTATAGTTTTATTTTTTCTTAATTCGCAGAAAACTTTTTCTTTATACTGTAGAGTAATACCGACGAATGAAGGCGCTGTAACATATGTAAGTGTTTTAGTGTAAAGATATCAGAAAAACCAATATTGTGAAACTGACTGCGGCTGGGTTATGAACCCAAGCCACCAAACGAATTACAGCCTTATAGTTAACATTCTAAACATCTAAACTACAGCATCTTCCATTAAAATAATTTTATAATGAAAATGTTAATAAAAATCTTGGTTAACTTTTTATGTTATGCTTTTTTGATATAAATATAAAACTCACCTGGTTCTGGTGTAGTTGTTTGTGGTTGTTCAGTTTCAACATTTGCAAATGTCTTATCCAAAAATACAACAACTATTATTAGAAGAAAAAGAAACGTCCACATTGGCTTATGACGCATATGTTGTAGATGATTGTATGGAATTTGTAGGATTAGCATTGTTTTATTCCCTTTATGTATTCACGATAAGTATATTTTTATTTATATTCACTATATCGATTTATAAGTTCAATTAAATATCCTAAAATTTTAGTCTTTATTAATTTCTTCATATTATTGATTTAATAATATTAAGATATAAGGACTCATGGTCATATAAAGTATATATATATGTATGTATGTGTACTTTTTAGACATTAGTGCATTGAAAATGGATGAACAGTAATATAAAGTTAAATAAAGTTTTGAGTAAAACAAAAACAAAAAACACAATCAAGAACCTGACTGAGCTATTTTAAGATATGCAAAGTCCTTCTTACATAAAATCAAAATGCTTCTGGAATTAAACCATGTTCAATAAAATTATTATTTTTTGAAAAAAATATTTAAGCATATAGACAGGATAAACATATGTACATACATATGTATGTATATGAATTACATATATAAAAGCATCTAAATGTACATGCATACGTATGTACATATGTACGATGCATGTAATAACTGATAACTAAACAAACAAAAGCATAACAGAAAAATGGTAAAATCTTTTAAACCAGCGATTTATTAATTTAATTTATAATAATTTATAGACTTATTCTTGCTTCAAATGTAAATTTGAATGTTTGCGTTGTAACATGAAAATGAATTAATTTTATTCTCGGTGACAGAAATCTTGAATTTTATAATAAATAAAAAGGAACAAAAATATTTTTCTAAAAATATAAAATAAGAAAAAAGAATGCTGGAATGTTATGAAAGTTTAAATTAATTAATTAAAAATGATTATTTTGAAGAAAAATTCATATTTAATATCTAATCTCGTTTTAAAAATTGTTCCTTTTTTAATAATTTCTCTACACCAAATTTTTGTAGGATGTTTGAATCAAGGAGATGTGGATGTGTGTATGTGTTGCAGATTGATTTAATGTGTTCTTTTTTTATTTTCAAATCTGATTTGTTATCTAATGCATTTTTTGATTTGTTTCTTATTTTAGTGTTTAGTAAACAATTTTTTTATGTATTATTTTGATTTCAAAAATATATTAGTTGTCTTAAATAACAACAACAGTTGAAATAGTTTTTAAATATTTTGTTTTTCACTTTTAATTTTCAACCTTTTAATAAGGTTACACTGTTGTAATCGTCTCCACAGTTCGAAGTTTAAAAACGAACTGAAGTTTTTCATGATTCTCTTTTAGTTTTTATACAAGAAGGTATCTACTTTCGTCAAATTATTTCTCGTTCGTCAGGTCCTGCGTTTTACGGACCAGTTGAAAGTATTTATCCCATCTTAAACTGTTACGAGCATGGCTTGTTTTCACCGGTTTTCTTTTGTAATTATTTATTATTGTTTATTTATTTTTTTTGTCTTGTTTGTGCCATGTGATTTTGGCTGTTTTAATATTGAAATTTACGTTGTGTGGTTGAACGTTACTATTGACGCAAAACGCGCCAAATTTGACCACATTTGAGGTGGGAGGAGAAGATTAATCTTTAACGGTTTTTCGGAATGTCATTGTAATGCATTTAAAATCATTGTAAGTTTTTGACTTTTTTTTGATAATAATTCTAAAAATATTGTGTTCTTATTACTTACCCGCCGATTTTAATTTTGTGTGAAAAGATTGTTTTTTAGATTATTTTCAAGGAATTTGAATACGTTGCAAGAAGGGAGACAGACAATATCGTTAGAAATGTTAATTACAGAAAAAAATTTTGGTCTAGCGGTGTCATCCCTTTCAAATTACATGGCTTTCATGTCCTTATCAATCAATTATTACGTCTGGGAAGGACGATTTTAACCGAACTAGTTGAGTCGAATTTAGACATCAAGGGTTGATTAGTCGACAGAAAGGATATAAAAGGAATGTGTTTACTTAAGATATTTAAAAACTGGCCAATATTTTTATGTCCGGTTCCAAATAAATTTTCAAATCTAACTGTAAAAATCTTTTGGAGAACATTTTTTTTTATTGCTAACAACTTAATGTTTATAATATGGTATTAATGGTATTAATTTTGGAATTCAATTTTGCTAAATGTTTTCAATTGGCATATTAATGTATAAAAACAGATAATGCAGAGAGATACTTTTTATATAAAAATGTTTACACACTCTCACGTAAATACATGCATACATACATATGTATGTGCATTCATATGTATAGAAATGCAAAACAAGTTCAACAAATAAATAACTGCACATCCTCTGAAGGTGGTGGATGTCAACAAACGGATACAAACACATGCCACCCGTGTTGTCAACATCACGTAAAGCTAAAAAAAAATTAAATTGCGCAAGTGCATTTAATTTAACACAATACTTGAGAGAAAACACTAAATTGTACAAACAAATTTAACAGCTCCACGGAGGACAATTTATCTAGAAGAAAGAAAATTCAGTAGTTTTTTGTTCTCGCTTGGAATAACACTGATTTACGGTATTAAGTTATAAAAATTCACATATTTCGCATAATATATATAAAAAAAAACGGCAGACAGGCAAACACACGCACTAACAATTTAAATTAACTTGTGTATCTAATGAAGTAATTTAAAAGAAAAAAGTTAATCAAAAAATTGTTTTGCAATTTACAATAAATTCATATTAAATTGATAAATAAATTATTAAATAGTACTTTTTAATTTAAATTAAAATTTTTTTTAGAATAATTACTCGTAATGTGAAATGTGCTTATTAAATTAATAAAGATTACACATGCATACATACATAAATCATTACATTTATACATACATCTGTGTATAAGTATGCGGATTTGGAAAATATTATAAATGTTAACAACAAAATTATTTTATTTATTACAAAATATTTTTCAATGGCAGCAGTTTAAGCTCTAAAATAACTATTTCTTTGCTGTCTGGAAATTCCGACAAATTGAAAAAAAAAATCGAATTATTAGAAAAAGTTTTACAATGAATTTTTCTTCATCTAATGAAAGCTACCAGAACCACCACCCACCCTTAAGTGCCGTACTTCCGGTAATGTTTGTACAAAACAACACATTAAGGACTTTTCTCATTTCGCCTCATCAACATCGTCAACTCATTACTCTCATAACGCAACTTAAAATTGTCCTTGCTCTTAATATTCCACATTCCATTCCTACTCTTAACGTGAATGTGTGTGTGGATATATTTATAAGTGCGTATGTACATGTGTAACTGTGTACGCGTGTTAGTAAAAACTTATGTAAATAAAACAAAACACAACAAAAATCATAATAAACAACAAAATAAGAAAACACAAGGATGTACATATGTATGTATGTATGTAATTCGTCTTTCTATTTAAACTTTGCTTTTTATCCCTTGCAGGGCTTGTTGACGAAAGAAAATGATAATCTTTTCTTTATCCTAAAATTGTTAAGATAACCTTAGATAATGAGAAAAGTTAATTAAATATTTCAATGTTATTTTATTGCAACCAGTTCTATCTCGCAGATCTTTTTTGTCTATCTCTTTAACAAAAGCAGAATATTTAAATACTTAACACAAAGTTTTTAAATATTTATGTATATTCGTACATAGATACATTCATGCATTCATAAACATATACAAATATTAGTATGGTTAGGTGGAGACAGGTAAAAATAGTTACCAAAAATGTAAAATGTAAAAATGTTTTTTTCTTACTAATGAAAAAACAAAAACAAATAAATTGAATATTTTGGAAGAGAGTAAAACAAGGGAATTATAAAAATTAAAGGATCATTTATATTCTTTATATTCATGTTAAAGTAAACATGAGAAATTATTTTTATTTACCAAATTTTAAATTAATTTAGAATCATTTAAAGGTTTTTTTTAAGAATTTGTAATCGCATTAAACAAATAAATACGTGTCACCCTTGAAAAAACAAAACAAAAATGAGAACATTTTAAAACATCTTAACTTTAACTTGTATTTAAATGTCGTTGAGAAAAGACGCATGCCTTGAGCCATACGGCTTTAAAGTTATAATAACAAAAGAAAATAGATGTGATACTATTGGATTAACTTAATGCCATTGCATTTAATCAAATCAGAGTTTTCTTTTATTCTTATGAAAAACGATAATAGAAACCCGACGACAACATGTTTGGATCAAAAATAAAAACATGGATGGAAAACCATCTAGGAAGACCACGTAAAAAGAGCAACAAGAACAAAAATGTATCACCTTCCGATCACATAACGGCAGGAGAACTGTATAAACAAAAGCATGCAGCTACTGGTTTTACCCTCTACAGCAGCAGTGGATGTTCCTCGCCCTATAGAACCAACACAAATTCAAACAGTTCTACCACCAATCATACGGGCTGTAATGGTAGCGTTATTTCCAGTCCCAATAGGCGTAGAGAAGTTTCGCCTATACAAAATCATGTGAGCTTCGTATAATAAAAATACATATAAATAAAAGTATGTACATTAACGCACATTCCATTTCTAATATTTACAGGCTCAGAGTCGGTACGGCTGGCAGTCACCAGATAGAGAGCATGTAGTGTCTCCTAAGTCTGAAAACTTTTTATATGCCCCACAACACCTTAGCCATCAGTATTTGCGCAGTCATCATACCGCTCCTAATACCAGGGAAAATTCGTGCGAGGACAATAAATTTGCAATAAAACAACAACAGCACCAACATAATTGTTCGACTTCATCATTTTCTTCATTGTCGTGGTCCACTGGCTCCAAAGAGCCATCTATGCACTCAAATAATATTCAAAATTCAAATGTTTGTGTTTCTGTTTCTGTTTCGGCCGCTACAACAGCAACAACTACATCACATACAACTGTAGACCTTAAGCCATCGGAAGACGATCCAAATATTGTACACTATGAAGAAATTGATGAAATTGGAACTTTAATAAGACACCCTGAGAAACTGTTTGATAATAAGACTAATGATTTTGAGAGACCAAAGTCGGAACAATTTCCAAATTATACTCAAGAGCCACCAACATTTTTAGATAATAAGCAGACCCAAGATGATGCCTCCACTCGATATGGGCGATTGTTGCCATCGAAAATGCCCAATCCGATTATTGTTAGTTTTCGCACAGGTAGTGAAGAATGCATATCAAGGAATAGTTTACAGATCTTGAATCCTGGTTCACGGGGAGATGTAAAAAATATCTTGTATCCCCAAAGTCGCACTGGTGTGAGAAGTAAGTTCAGGACGGGTATGCAAAATAGCTCACAGCACGGAAACCCATCCATTCCTCTAGTGAGCCTTTCATCGCCAGAAAGTGCCTATTCGACTGGTTATTCGACAGATGGAACATCGCCTGGTGCTGGATACACACCCCCGGAATATTATGTGAATATGCGAACTGGCACACATTACTTTCCCAAAAGTGTAAACTCTTTAGCAATTGAAGCTCAGAGATATAAATTCGGATTAAATAAAATTGAAGAAATGTCACCAATTGATCCCTTGGTAAGTTGAACACGACAATTCACTACAATTTCTATACAATTTGCTCATAGTTTGTTCAATTACAGCCAAAAACCTCATTCGCCAATCGTAATATTGAAGAAAACTCTTCTGCAAAACAAACTATTTTCACAGAACCTTTTAAAAAAGCAAATAATTTCGAAGCTTGGGAAACAAACGCAGCCAAAAGCCACTTCGGCATATCCAACACTATTATCATACCGACATTAAGAGATTTCGAATGTATTTATACATGAAATTAAAAATAATATAATTATATTTTTATAAGCTTCACTTGGCATTTTACCTTCTTTTTTAGCTCCTTCTCCAAGACAAAGATGTAGAATACGCACCAATCCGTGGTATTCGACTACGGAAACTTCTTCATCAAGCTCAACAGTGAACCAATTAAAATTACAACAACATCATTATCATTCTGGAGGTTCACTAATGAACACATCGCTTACATCGTCAATGACATTTTCATCAACGTCATCCCATTCGACATCAGCCTTGTCGACAATTCATATAGATCAAGACTTTCAACGTTCTGTCTCACCAGGCATCAGAAATACTACTTCAGGTGCAACAGTCATCAGTGTAAACAATAACAACAAGTAAGTAGCACGATGTGGCATGCAAAATAGCAAAGAACACTGCTTTACTTATATTTTTTGCGCATGTGTATGTCAGTGTGCAAGTGTTTGTGCATAACGATAAGTGTAAATAAGAGAATAGAATTTTAAAACCCCTTTTAAAAACTTCTTTTTCTGGTTTTGACAGCGTTATGACATGTGTCTCATCGGAGTCGTCATCCTCATTGACAGAAGTGGAAAATTTGCAGCGATGCTATACGCCAAATTCTACAAGACAAAAGCGTTCAGTGAAATTACTTTACAATGAAAATGCTATTTGCAACAAAAACAGCAGCCAAGATCCTACTGTGGCTGTAGCTAGTGATGACGATGCAACACTGAACGAAATGATGGGTAAATTTGACGAAAGTTATATATATGAAAAAGAGACAGACATTTTAAGGTAATTGGTATTTGAAATTCTAAAATCGATTTACTGAACAGCGTCAGTTGTTTGTGTTGCTTTCATTATAGTAGTGATTCTGACCCTACTGACTGTCACACTGACATGGATACAGGACAAGATGCTGGCGATGAATGTGATACCGACGAATTACTAGAAATAGATTTTATTGATAATTCTTCAATACATGACGTAACTGAATATAAAGACAACAAAGATAATTTGGGAAAATGCTATTATGTTCATGAAAGCCCCGTAATGGCGCACAGAAAAATATCTCTTAGATTACAAAGACAAAACTCAAGGAGTGCGATGCCATCAAATGAGCAGACAATAATAACGGCCGCAGCTAGCAGTGCTCAACGAAGGCGAAAGCGCTTTCATAAGACGCGCAAGAAGAGTTCAGAGAACAGAGAGAATTGTAGATCTCCCTTACGTAAGCCAAGGGAGACACGCAGTGTTGGTGGAACCCCTGTGAGTCTAAGAAAACACATGGCAGCTAGCGAGAAGCAAAGGTAAAAAATAGTATATTGTCCCAAAATGCTCGCATTATACACTTTTTAATTGTTTTCTTAATTTAGATTTAGTCATACGACACCTCGTAGGCTTTCCCACCGCTCAAGTTCCTTAGTCTTTTCGGGTGCCCGAGAAAGTTCATTTATGACTGTAGGAGAAAGTGAAAAGGCATTAATAAAAGCGGATTTTGAAGCGGATATTAAATACCGACAGCTAATAATGGAAGCCGAATCTATATTGGTATCAATGAGAAACAGCTTACAAAGGTAAGGCTACTAAAATAGAGCTAGTTTTTTATTTATATAGATTTTACAAAAATCGGAATTTCACTAAAATATCACTAAAAATTTAAATTTTGCCAGAAAATTAGAACTAAAATAAAATAATTCAAAATTTAAAAAAGAAAACTAAAAATTATCAACAATTTAAAATTTCTTTTAAAAAATCCAAGTTTCGCCTAATAATCACCAAATATTTAAAAAAAATTTTTTTACTCGAGTTCAATCTTTGATTATAAGATATAAGTAGATTTCATAGTTCATTTATATAATTCATTTTTTTTTTTCGTATTGTAATCATACAAGTGAAGCCGAAAGCCATAAGAATAATAAACGAAATTGATTAAATTCAGTAGATTAAATGAATAACACGCATAATCCTGACGATGATATTCAAGGAATATGGAATTATGGTTTAATTTTATTTTATTTATTTGCTAAGTAAATCATATCAATCAGAAAGGAAACCTTACTGACCTCATAAATAGTACAAAAAATAATCTTTTGCGATCTAAAAACCTTCAGAAATGAGGCCTTTTTTCTACTAAACTGGTTGATCTCAAAGAGCTCCAAATTCACTTCAGAAGAGTTTATTTTCTAATGGTTTCCTAAGCTCTTCATTTATTTTAGAACATTTAAAAGGTGCAGTCAAAATCTATAAGTATAAGAGTATGCGTATTTAAACACATGCGAGTGACTTTCTTTCTGTAAAAATACTCACACACTCACAGAACTTTACTGTAGCATTTGAGTGCTTATCACCCACCCACTTTACTAACAAAAGGAAGAAGAAATTTTTATTTTTATTTTAATATTTCTTTCTTTTAGTATTTCTCGTGAAACTCCGGTCGCTAGCCCACGCAGGCTAAATCCTTTAGTGAATAAGCGTGTGGAAATGATTAAAAACTGTGAAATTGAACCAAAAAGAGATTTACTAAAGCAACAACAGATTTCTCCTAAGAAAAATGTTTTAAGTGAATTAAACGAGCAAGAAGTAACCGCTGGTATGAAAAAGCGAGTCGAGATGTTAAAAGTAGAGACGTATTCACCACCCGGCAGCCCAAGGTTGGGTCAATGCAGTCCTCGAAGAACACACTTGACCAACTTCTTTAATCAAAATACACCCTGCGACAGTACTGTCAGAAAACTGTCAAACAAATCCACCTTTTTCGAAAGAAGAAGCACAAGTCCTATGACATCATCACCACCGCAACAAAGGTATTCTCAATTGCAGTCAAGTAATTTTATACCTTCTTCTCGCAATAAAAATTTACAACTGAGCGATTCCGATCAAGATTCTAGTAAATTGCCATCAAAATGTGATGGTGTCTTAAAAGAGTTAAATTTTATGATTCAAAATGAAGCTTCGCCAATGTCTTTAAGCAATTGTCCACAAAGTGAACCACTTAAACGTAAAATCTACAAGAATTCCCATTCTTCATTTGATCAAAGTAATAACTACAATTCTTTACAGAAAGGTAAATTTTTAACCTGTTTTTTATTTTAAGAAATTTAAAGTTTTTTTTTTATTAAAATAAATTCCTTTTTAATTTTAATAAAGGTCTGCTTTGTGCCGCGAAGCGAGAAGAGCTACTGAAAGAACGGAGTAAAAATTTCAATATGAATCAAAAGCCTCAACTAAAGTCGAATAGTCAAGATTTATATTATCTATCGTCGCAAGCTGCAAAGACTGATTTAAACACTAATATGGCATCAGATAAGGCCGCCTTAATACTTAATACAATTGAAGATTTAAAGCGAAACTTAGAACACCAAAGCATAGAGCTTAATGGACTCCACGAAACGTAAAGTTTACATAACAATTTTTTTACGGTCTTACATCTTTTGATTACATTCAAAGTTAATACATAAAGCTTTTGTAATGAGCTTTTTACCTTTTTACCCTGAGTCCTACTTGTTCATAGAAAAAAAAAAGAAACAAAAACGAATAGTAACCATTTTAGTCATTAGCTATTCCTTATTAGAATTTAATGTAGTTTATTTTTTTTTTTTTTTTTTGGAGATTTAAGTTACTCTAGAAGGTAATGTAGTGTTTGTATTAATTTAATTAATTTATTTATTTATTCCTACGTAGAATGTAAAACAGTTATTTAAAATTTATTTAACTTTAATTATATTTGATTTTTATTTAATTTTTTTTTTTTATTTCAGTATTATAACTTCATTTAATAAAAGATGCAATATGTTATAAATTTTATGTTTACTGTTTTTACTTAAACTTTTTTATTAGCGAAAAGAAAATTTTGATATTAGAATTATTTTTAGCCCAATTTGGTATATTGTCCTAACACCTTAGAGAATCCCTCCATGTTACCAGAACAAATTACAAATATACACACAAATTAATATAATTTAATATTAATAAACGTTTTGTTATTGTGTCCATTACATAATGCATTTATAATATGACTACGATAGTTAAAATTAGAAACAATATACTTTTTGGTCTACTCGGCGTTTACTATATCTTTATAGGTCCCTTAATCCATAAGTCTATAAATTAATAAAACAAAGTTATGTTTTAAAAAAGAAGAAAATAAGCTTTAGAAAGCGATAAATTATTGAAAAAATTATTCCAATAAGCTTTAGTTAATTACTATAAATTCTGATTAATAAATTCGCTACATTTCACAATACAAAATTAAATATTGATATTTTGTAGCTCTAGAAACATTAACCACAAGTAAATATTTAATTTATAAATAAACGTTCAATTAAAACTATTTCAAATAAAATAGTAGTATCCCTTTATAATACTCATTATTCACAAATATATTAACATAATTGCATTGAAATTTAAAAATTAAAGTCTCTTGGTTGAAACTATAATTTATTTTTTATACAATTAAACGGATAATTTAATTCTCATATCAAATCATTTCATTAATAAAATAAACAAACTCAATTTATGAAAAATGACATCAATATCAATCATTTAAATATACATACACATACACTCCTATTTAAAACATCATAATAATAGTAATAATAAATAAATAAATAAATAAATAAATAAAATAAATAAACTCCTAGTCATTACGAGTAGAATTAGAATTAAAATATAATTGCGTATGAATACATACATTGAAACACTTTAACTCAACACATAATCCGCATGAATATTGGAACATTAAAAATTTGTTTGTTGTAAAATCTAAATTATTGTTATTTAGTTAATAAAATTATTAATTCTTATAGTTCATTTATGTATTAATTTTCATTTTATAGTATAAATCGATAAACCTTTTAAAGTTTAATAATATCATACAGCATCCAATACACATACATATGTATATAAGTTATTATTTTGGTTGTTATTTTGGTTTGTAAGCTATAATTTCTGTTGGGTTAATCCTGCACAACAAAGGCACAAATTTAATCATAAGCAATTGCTGCTTATTTATAATTAATTTCTTATTACATGTTTTAAATAAAAATAATGGCGTTACAAAAATGTGTGCAAAAATATGTTTTTCATTTTAATCGTTTTAGAAATATTATGTAATACATAAATACATAAGTGCATACATTTACATACATTCTTGTCTACTGCCAAGAAAACCACCGTGACAGTTAAGATGGCCTCTTTATCCAGTGAACTTCTTCTTGCTTCTCGTTCAATCATCTGATCTTCATGGTCTCCAATAATTTCTGCTAACTATTCGGCCTACAGCAGCTTAGGTGGACGTAAACAAGTTGATCTAACTTGTGGCCTTTTCGGTGTTTTCTAGAGCAAGCTAATTCGTCTGAACCTTTAATTTCGAGCCCCATGAGTATCTCGTCATCTAGAAGTATTTCAAGTTTTACTTTAAAAATTAATCTGGATGTCGCATAGACTAGAATATGGAATTTATCGCAGCTTTGATGTCTGTCTGTTGGCATGTTTGGTTCGCGTGGTTCGTTGTCTGGATTAGTAATGGTATTATAATATAAGATCTCAAATCCGCCGAAAGTCAAATGTCCATATTGCTTTTTATGAAACATGGGACAATAGGCGAGACCTTCTACTACTCCAGTTTCGCATTCTTGAGAAGGTTCCTGGTAACTAAGCTGACCAGCATTATTCTGATGCTGCCACTTCAAATATGTAAGTTAGTGTGCCAACTGCGATGTTAATGGCAGGTCGATTATTTGTAATCGGCGGTTACGAAAGAAAGTCTGAAAGAATCGCCCGTTCTTGCCGTCTCCTACTTCTCCTGTATAGCCTCTATTAACCGAATCTCTAAAATTAATTCTATTAAATTGTGATTGTTAGTTCCGAGAAAAGTAATTTCAAATAGAAGGTATCGAAAATAAACATTTATTTTAAAATAAAAGTAAAAACAGATTTTTGAGTCGTTTCAGGGATAGAAATTTTCAAACCTTTTTCAATTTATTTATTAAACCTTCAATATAATTAAAGTAATAATTTTTGTTCGAAACTTTTATCTAACAATTAATCTTTCAACTGCAGCCAGTACTAGACAAAAATTAATTATTACATACTTACATACATATATGTTTTTTCAAACAAATTATTTTAATTAGATCAATGTATTCTTTGTTAAAAATTTTTATTTGTTAAATTTGAGATTCTCGTTTTCGCATTTGTTAATTTTATTTGTTATTGTAGAAAAACAATAACTAGAACTACTAACTATAATTATTTATTTAATTGTTGTTTAATTTAATTTAATATAATTCATTTATAAAATTTCAATATCAATATATAATAAGTAATAAAAATAAGTAAAATTAAGTATTTATATTCACTATTATTTAAAACAAATATTCATATACATACTTATATTGTAATTATTTAAAAAGTTTACATGCATTAAAAAGTTTGTATAAAAAAGCAAATAAATTGATCAAAATATATTTGCACTATCTCTCTTAAATTTATAAATGGCTGCCGCATAGAACTTTTCATTTCATTGCAAATCGTTGAGACACCTTATTTTACTTAAAACTTCACCAACTTCACTTATTCTAGTGTTTAGTTTTCAAAAGTTGATACTTAAAACTCTCCCTCTGTCATGCTAAGACAGAATTAAATCATAATCACAACAATGAATTGTTAAAAAAAAATCTCTAATCTTTTTACAAATATCTTTGGACTTCTTTCTAATGCATTTCTATACTGAAATGCTGATAACTTAATCTCTTTAAATCATAATACTGCCACACAACTTTGTTTCACATCGGTCCTCCTTTTTCTCGTCACATTTTTTAATATCCATATGAATGTGTAAATGATACGATTTCTTTCTAGCATTGTTAATGTGTAAAATGTATTTTGTTGTTCTTGGAGTAACAAAAATATTAAAATATTTTACGCCATTCCTTCAATTTGGGTATTTTTCAGATCTGTAGAATTCGCTTTAAAAAATGCTGCTTAACCCTTTCAGATCTGACGCAAAACTACCGGGAATTTGTTTATAATTTTAGTTTTTTTTTAGTTATTTGTAAACGATTAATACTTTTGTCAATTAAGACACAACTTACGGGTCATTATGCTAAAAGTGAAATGTGACTGAAGAGTTTCGCAATAATTAAAGTAACGGTAAATTAAACAGAAGAGAAATGTGAGAAGCAATAATAGAAAACAAGCAGCACAATCGATGCATGCCAGTCAATTTCTCATTAAGCAAACAGAAGTAAAAATATTAAGACTGAAACCCACCCGCACAATCGATGCATCACGGTCTGAAAGGGTTAAATCGCGTCTTGAAAGGTCTGTGGTACTTCGTATTTTCGTTATACACATATATATATATATATGACGAGGTCATAACCAAGTTATAGGCAGTTATGCTTACTTTGATATTATCTTAATATTTCTTATAACAAATAAAAAAACATAATTCGGCTTAAGTTCACGTATATTTCTTTTTCCAAATTTATTAAAAAAGAAAAATTATCTGAAAATTATTATGTTATTTTTTTAAAGAAAAAAATGGCAAAATTTAGACACAAACAGAATCTAAAGCAGTATTTTCTGTATCGCTTCAATATAATAATACAATATTATCTATTAATGCTTTAAATATTTTTCTAGACTTATTTTAGCAGTGAAACTAATTTGCTAAAGTTTTGTTATTATTCCTTTTATGTGAATAATGTTTATACCCTTCACCACAAAAAGATCACCTGACATTTGTTTTTTTTTCCGTACCATTTTTGTTTGTTTTAACCCATTAACGCCCAAAAGAAAACTGCAGGTAAAAAAATGTTTTTGTTGTTATTTATTAATTCAACGTCAACTAAGTAAATGGAGTAATAAGAAAAAACTGAAATTTTTTTATTCACTTTTTAGAAAACTGGGTGTCCTCACTAGGGGACATTGGGCATACTAAGTATGAAATTGCCCAAAACATTTTTTTTCAACGCAAAGGGTTTTTGTACATAATATACATTTCCAGCGGCATTTACTATGACAAACAACACATCTCAATTGGTTTACAATCCGTTCCGGATTATGACCGTTGTTTTTGCGATCAGGGCCAACTATTGTGGATGTTGCTTGACGCCGCTTTAATGCTGTGGGCTGCAAATAGGACCGTGCAATACTCCGTCTAAAAGATAGTTGGTCCATCAGAGTAGTATTTTCAGCTCTACATAGTATCACGTGCAAGCGCCAAGCGTTACTGACTGCCAAGTCTAAAATATATGTAAATATTGGCCACCACCATTTTTTGCCTCTTATGGATACTCTATAAAGACTGATCGATTGATCCATTTGCTCTACACCTCCCATATTGTTATTATAATTGACAAACAGTCTTGGTATACTGAAGTCAACTTTTTGCTTTCGATTCTTACACCAACGTTTCACTTTTCCCAAGGGTTCTATGAAATCGAAATTTGTTGCCATGGTAACAACGTTATTATCATTCCATCGGAATTTCGTTATTTCTGTCAAAACGATAATCATACTGTGCTCTGGGTTGTTTTTTAAATTCTTTGACGGGTACAAGTGGACATTTTTCGTTCTATTGTCTCGAATTGTACCAGTTGCTCTAAATCCTAATTGTTTTAAGTCACACAACAATTTGTAACTTGTAAAAAAGTTATCAAAGTAAACGGCATGATATTTTGGGGCTACTGACATTTTTGCGAGTAGTGATTTCACAATTCGTGAGCCGAGAGGGTCAGTAGAAACGTTCGTGGACTTACCGCAATAAATATCGAATACATAGCAATATCCATCTGAACTTGTGGCTGCCCAATTCCTATAGCCAAATCTCACTGGCTTGCCCATAATAAATTGTTTCGCGGAATGGCGACCAAAATATTTTATCATAGATTCATCTATTGATAAGTTCTCGTGCAGTATTCCCCATTGGCATGAATTTCTTTCAATTAGATTGCACAAAGGTCTTAACTTAAACATTTTGCCAGTTGCAATATTGGCAAGGCTGTTGTCGGCAAAATGCAAGTTTTGTTTTATCTCTAGGAATCTATTTCTACTCATTGTCCTTGCAACCAATGAAACCCCTAAATCTTCATCTAAACTCCAGTATGCACGTTCCGAAGGTAATTGCATGTATCCACTCAGTAGCAAAATTCCGAAAAAACGTTTTAAATCTTTTCCATCGAGACTGAAATTATGTCTGTTGTTTTGATTTGAGTATAACATGCTGTTTTCGACTATCAAATCAATAACACTGGTGTCGAATATCTTTTCAAATAACACACAAGGGCTATGACCGTTCATATTTTTAACGAAATCATCAACTCTACTGCCAATTGCATCATTCCTATTATATGTTGTGCTATAAGTTGGTTCTTCACGTCTCCATCTAGGATTTTGTAGGTTACATTGATTCTCTTTTCTTAGAAAACTTAACAGTGGCTCATCATCACTATCACTCCAATCTGACGTAAAATTGTCATTTTGTTGTTTCAAAACAACTTCTATTTTTCCCGGTACATCATTTGGCATATTTGTACAAAGTAAATCTTCTTCATCACCTTCATCGACATCACTTACAGCGGCAGCATCTGGTGGCATGACTAAAATATCATAGGTGTCATCATCATCATTTTCCACTATGTAATTAACAGCTTCTTCAAGTCGTAAAAAGCTGTTTCGACCTCTAAAAAGATTTCTGTGCGTCATATTGAAAAAGATCAAAAAGCCTCTGAAATTGTAGAGTTTATTAATAGTTTCGCCCATTGTCCCCAATTGGGGACAGTCGAATAAAACCATACCTTCTAAATAACTTCTTTACTTTTTTGTCAAATAAATAGATGTGAGAGATTGCTAACACTCTAAACAAAATATTTTATCGATAAAAACGAATTCTTAAATCAATAGTAGTGAAAAAAAACTGGAAGATGTTCAACAAAGCACACCCGAACAAAATACAAAATTAAAAACACTAAATACTGCAACTGCTTCTTACTTTATAACACGTGTCTTTGATTGTAAGCTCAACTAAGCCTAAAGAAGCGGTATATATCTTAATATTAACTAAAATAACGGTTTAAGTTAGAGTTGCCAGGCTTTGAATATATGTACTCATATGGGGACAGTGGGCGGTAATGGGTTAAGTGTTATTTTATCGAGTGATTAAAGTTATTTAGCTTGTTAATTTATGAGAGTCAGTAACGGTGGAATGTTAAAAATGCAAGGACCTGTTGACAACACTTGTCATAAAGATGATTATAATAAACTGACAGGGCTGTTAACACGTTGATGCAAAATCGCATCACATTAAAATAATAACGTTATTTATTATTTTAATGTTTTATTTTAAGCTGTATCTATAATTATACGTGACAAAATTTAACAAAAAAATAAAAAAAAAAATTTCACGCATAATGTCTATAATTATGATATTTACAGTTGCTAATTGACTTTTCGATCAAGACGAAGATATTGACTTTTTGTTATTTTTGCAATTAACCACGAGCTTATTATTATTAATGTATCGGTTGAGTGGACTCTATGTTAATAATCAGATTGTTCTGGTGTGACACAACGTTGTCTTCAATTGTCTACATGCTCAGTTAGACGGAGGTTTACTTCTTAATGCAGAAGACAAAATTTCTTCAAATAATATGCAGGTAAAAGGTACTTAGGACCAATGGCAGACTGTTTGTAAACGACAAAATTAAATAAAAAAATCAGCCATACTAAATTATAAGCAAACGCAACTCTACTTGAGAATTAATCTGACCAAACTATAATTAAGTTTAAAAATCATGGGAAGCTCAATGTTGCTAAAAAATTGAATTTATGCAATAATGATGCACTTGAAAGCTCTATCAAATGAACGCACACAATACAAGCTGTGTTTGAACGATAAATTAGAAAACCATCAGATTTATTTATTTTTGTACCCTTCACCACAAAAATTAGAAGAAGGGCATAACTAAGTTTGTCATTCTATTCGTAATTTCTACAATATCCATTTCCGACCCCATAAAGTATATATATTCTGACTTCTGATATTCTGACTGAAGTCGATTGAGCGATGTCCGTCTGTTCGTCCGTTTTCAAAGGCAAACTTGATGTCAGTAAATATTTAAATACGACAATCGATCAGACGTAGCGTCGAAAAAGGTGCTATTGGAAATCAGCAAGATCGGTCCCTGTCTTTTGAAGAAGTGGGAAAAGCACCACGCCTACCTCTAATTTTTGCATATCATTTGGAACAATGAAGTATCTCCAATCAAAAAAAAAAAAAAAAAATATATATGAGGCGATAGAGAATTAAAAAATAAAAAAAACATCAAGTGAAAAAATTGGTGCTCGCCCATATGTTCCGGTTCGGTCCTCTGAAATTTTCAAATTTTGCAAATATCAATAAGGGTGTCATTTCATTTTCAGAAAATAAAAAAATTTTAAAAAATTCTTAACCCATTAAATTTATGTATGTGTATGTGTTAAGACTTAATTTTTTATCTTATTTTTTAATTCTCTATTGCCCCATATATTTGTTTTTTTGATTAGAATTACTTCACTAAACTAGATTTACATATATGGTGAAGGGTATACAAGATTCGGCATAGCCGCATTTAGAACTCTTACTTGTTTTGTTTGTTTTTAAATAAAATAGTAAAGCCACTTGAATATGCTTTGGCTGTGGAATTAAAAGTTCATCCTTAAAATTTCTTTTTTATGCAGACACCAAATATCGCCAGTAAATCGGTAGTCGTTTCACTATATCTAGGTCTTCTCATATAACTAGAGAGGCAGATCCGTAGCAGTACTTTAATTTTTAAATAACTTCTTCCTCAACTGACACTATTTAAAAAAAAAAAAAGAAAAAAACAGATTTGAGAAATATCATTTCTTCACAAAATTTAAGAATTCTTCTTCTTCTTATAAATGTATATTAAAAATATATTAATTATTTTTAAGACTGTTTTAAAAACGTTTTTTCGATTTTAATTTGTTACTAGAAAATAAAAGACATTTAGAAGTAGTTTTAAAATAAATTTTAGTTTTCAATTTCATAAATTTATTAGTACAACTTATTTTTTATTTTTACTAGTTAACCTGGATGCAAAGGATTATGAAAAATAATTTATAGTTATCTTTTATAAAAACAATTAAAGAAATAAAAATTAAATGTAGCCAAAATTGATTTATGGTAAAAAATATTTTGTTAGTTGCTTTTTAATTACGTAATATTTCCCCTAATATTTTTACTGATTTTTTTTTTGTTTAAGTTTGAAAAATCTTTTTTAAGATTCTGATTTAAATTTACAATTCAAATCGATATCAGTGTCGTATCAGCCATCGCTACTTCTCTAATTTAAATAAATAAAACAGGCAACTAGAAAAATTATCTTCAATGATATCATTGAAAACACATGATAAAGAAGAAAAATAAACCGAATAATAAACAACAGTTACTTCGTTGTTTAAAGAATTAAACTCAAAGGTCATTAAGAAAAGCAATAACAACCCATGAAGGCAATTGTTTGCAAGCAAAAAACAAAAACTATAGATATCTGTAATTTTTAGTAAAGATTAATTAGTTTAGATTAAATATCTTATATCTCAACTAAAATAATGTAAATATAGCTCGAAGCAAAAAAATAAAAGCATTAAATTTTTTATCACTAGAACTTTAAAACATGTACTTTGATAAATCATTATTTAAATAATTTTTAATGATAAAATAAATTTTACATAAATTCTAATGGCTTACGGTGTAGAAAGGATTGAAACTCTATAGAACTTTTCTAGGCTACAAGGACATTATTTGCACATTATATTTAACCTACATCTAAAATTGCCTTATGTGGAACGCTCGTATAAAATAATCTTAAAATTACTCGTACCTCATGTATTTAACTTGAAAATAATAATGTTTGTTAGAAATTATTATTTATTAAATTATTAAACGGAAACACTGCGAATGCAAATTAAATTTCGTTAAAAATTTACTGATTACGAAAATCGAATTGCAGTATTAGTAAAAATTTATTTTCATTGTAATTTCATTTCTAATGTAGGTAAGGCGCCCATCTACGAGTACTTAAATTGTAGCGATTTCATACACACAGAATATTTATTCAAAATGTAAATAACCATTCAGTTTCATTGTTGATTGTTTTAGTTTTCTTTTGCACTTTTATAATCTCAAATAAGAAGTTGGTTCGTAAGCATACATACATATGTACATTAACACATCATTACATACATACATATATACGAACATTCTTTTCATGCATGATATATGCAAACCCAAACATGAAAATATTTACATGTAATCATTAAATACATATAAACATACATACTAACATACAAGTTCTGGGAGTGAAACTAAATTTTACATGTTTTTTAATAACTTCTTATTTTCATAATCGATTTATATTCGTAAGTATGTATTAGATAGCAATTTTTTAAAACTTTTATTAAACGCATAATTGATTGTAGTTGTAGTTTTTGTACTTTTAGAATCAAACTAATATGAAATTTAACGTAACCCACCTAACTTCCTTTTTCCATGTTAAAAAGGAGAATCTTACGACAATCTGCTTATTGGGCTTAGAAACGTAATAAACATTTCTAAACTAACATTTTCATTTACTTTTTTTTTGTTTTACTTAAGTACGAGATTCATAATAAAACACTAAGAATTTAAAAGTTGTTTAATATGAATGTCAACCATAATTGTACGAACGATTGAGAATTTAATTATAAATAATAATAATAATAAATAATGGACCAATTTATTTATTTAATTGAAAATAATAAAAATAATTAATGATTAAATTTGATATAATAGTGTTATTTATACATGCAGATGGACAAAAACAGATGGATGAAAACGATGCTTTGAAATTCGCCAATATCGATCAAAAAATCGTGCAGATATATTTCAAAAATTTTTCTCATGTTGTTTTGTTTTATTTTTATGTCTTATTGCTGTTGCTTGTCCCGAAACTTTATTAAAAAATTCTAGATCAGCAAAAATCGAATTTTTACTAAATATTTGCACCAAAAATTACAAAAAAAAAAAAAAAAAAAATATTTAATTATTTAAACAAGGATTTTTTTTTTTGCCTGAGTATGATCTATGGCTAGACCAAAGTAGATGTCAATATTATTTTGGATGGTTCATTTTTATTCAATTTTATTTTTTTGCAAAAAATAACAAGTGAATCTAAAAACGATAAAAGAAATAAAAAAATTTAAAAAAATTTGGGTTTAACAAAAATATCATGATGAGCAATGAATTTCGTTGGCCTGAGTTTAATCCTCGTTTTCAAATTTTAATGCTGTTTTCACATTATTTTGCATTAAAACACACAGAGATATTAGAAATGAACCTTTTTGAAGGAAAAACTATAGAACAATATAAAATTGTTTTGTTTAGAATTATTTTTAACGCACACTTAGTGGTTTCGATTATAATTATGTCTTGAAAATATAAATATATTGTGTACCAATAAAAGACGTCATCTACATTCGTTCTTGCTAACCATTCTCTTAACCAAAAGACTTTTTGTTTTGAAATGGCTTCTATCGTTTAATAACTGATTATTGATGCTACAACATACATGGCCACAGCAGTTGTCTATATATTAGAGTAATCCATTATATAACTAAACTTCTACATACAAGAAAAAATAAAACTTATTTGGTTTAATTTGCCAAATAAAGTGTCCATATTGTACTGATTGTTGTGGCATTTTTTTCCCATATGAGCCTATAAAAATTGTCATAATATGGGACGATTGTAGTTTACAAATCATGCATTTATTTAAATTGTGTGCGGGCTAGCACGATAAAAAATCGGAGCATGTTTTGCCATTTACACTGATAATGAATATAAGTTACATTATTAAAGGACATTCAATAATCCTTGGAAGGCCCCCATAATTTTCACCTTTTCGTCCTTAATAATTTTTAGAAAGCGTGACTTAAAAAAAAAAAAACAATAATAACAACTCCCCAAAGTTTGCACAGGAAAATTAAAAAAAAACTCACTTAAACACTACATTTTATTTATTTATTTTTAATAATCAGCCTCTTGGCCATAATCGGTTACAATATTCTGCTTAAAAATTATTAATAATTAACAATTACTAAAATTTATGATTAAGAAAAATTAATAAAAAAGAAAAACATTTAAATAAATAATAAAACAAAAAGTAAAAACAGTAGAAACAAATATATATATAATTATGTATACTAATTATGGTTTTAATTCAACTTGATTTCACAAATAAAAAAAAAAAAATATGTCAATCGATCAGATATAATGTCGAAAGAGGTGCTATTGGAAATCAGCAAGATCAGTCCATGTCCTTAAACGTAACTTGCAAAACACCACGCCTACCTCTAATTTTTCCATATTATTTGGAAAAATGAAGTAACTCCAATCAAAAAAAAAAAAAAAAAAACAAGTGTATGGGGCGATAGAGAATTAAAAAATAAAAATAAACCTTTCAAGTAAAAAACTAGGCGCTCGCCTATATTTTTCGAGTTATGGACCTCTGAAATTTTTTATTTTTTTTAAATATGAACATGAGTACAACTTAAAAGCTTTTAAAGAGATCTTAAGGAAATACTAAGTTTTTAAAAATGCTTAACTCATTAAGAGCCGATGACATTTTAGTTACTTCACTTAACTAGATTTACATAGATGGTGAAGGGTATATAAGATTCGGCGTAGCCGAATATAGCACCCTTACTTGTTTTTGTTATGAATGACATCAGAAAGACAAAAAATAAAAACATACTGAAAATTAATAATTGAACAAATTAATTTGAAACACATTAAGCGATGTGGTATTTTTTTAATCATGACAGTGGAGGGTATATAAAGTTCGGCAAGGCAATAAAAGTTGTCATTGCATCAGTTATAGTTACGCTTAAGTCGAGTTGAAAACTTTTAAATAATAAAATAATTAGTCCTGCAACAAGTGAAAAACTTGGTGTTTTAATTTTTCTAAATAGTTTCCTTATCCAATTCATAATTCTTAAACTATAGGGTGTACGAATATAATTTTGTTCATTACATTGTTTTTTAATGTAGATTTCAATAAAAAAAAAAAAAAAAAAACTTTGACGGCGTGTGTGTTACTCACGTACTGTGAATACAATTAGCCAACAGACGACCAAAATAACTAGTTGGCAGTTATATTCATGTATATTCATTTTCTTATTTTGCTGGTTGACTTGTTTTTTTTCTTGATCATAACTTGGCATCGCCGTCAGCTTCAAGGTCATCATTGACTGCAAGTTGCTTTTATTTTTGTTGTCGCTTCTGCCGTTGATATGCTGCTGTTGCCTCTGTGGCTGTACATTTTGGTTGGCTTGGCTTTTTGTAAAAGTATAAAACGTAAACACACCATGTATACTGACACAAAGAAATATGCGTATGAATTTACATACAATTGATTTTGTTTTGACATTGTCGAGCTTAGGTTTATATAGTCCATAGAATTTTTTATACTTAATTATTTCAAATTATAATTAAAAAGCAAATACTTTTAAAAACAAAAATACTTTGTTTTTGCCGTGCCTTTTAAGATATTTTTTATTTTATTATTTTTAACGTTTTTTTGGGACACAATTAAATGCGTACATTTTTTTAAACCTAATTCTTTAGTTTTGTTGAAAAATCTTTCTGTATTTACTTTAAATTTTTATGCATAACGCATAGTTGTTCGATTTTTAAATTGAGCCACTGTATGTACGCACCACTGCAGAACATGACACCTTTCTATATCTTTGCGTGTGCCTAGAGGCATGATATGGAACGTTTACAAAAAAATAATTTAAAAAATAAGACGAAATTATTTTCTTTCCATTATAAACTTATGTATGTATGTATGTCCGTTTCATATTAAGTTTACAAAACAAATTTTTTATACAAATTTATTTTTTATAATTAATTTTTGAACTTCATGCCCCCCGCGTCTTCGCTTGCATTGAAAATTGTTTACATAATAGAAAGTGATCCCAAGGATCCAGTTTCATTTTAAATTATTTATGTTTTCTTTATTTTTCCTTAAATATAAAATATTTTCACGGGTAAAAAGTATCCTAAATATTGATCAAGATGCTAAGATACCTTACAGAGAGGCAGGCAAAAATTGATGTTTTGTATAAAACAGGTAAAAATTTTTCATTTAAGCAAATAATTAAAAAGTTACAAATAAATAAATTGTTGGTAAAAATTGCATTTGTAATTTAAAATCAGCAGGTACTTAAGCGACCGGTTTAAAATCACAAATTTCGAAAATGTTTGCGCAGAGAAAACTTATTTGTGATTTAAGATTTCTGTTACAAAATGTATTTTTTAATGCTGCAATAATTTAATTTAGCGTTGATAAAATTGATTGTTATAATATTATGTGAATTCGTTGTGGGAGTTAAACACAAAACACTTTTCAGACTTGTGGAATTTTGATGTTGCTTTTTTTTTTTTTTTTTTTTAATCCAGGTATGGAGTTGTCAGAATGATGGACTAGATGACTGTGTTACCATTGCTCAAACCTACTTTGAATATTTCAGTGAAGTTAATTTTGGTTTAATATTTTTAGGTTTTCCTTTGTCACTTTGTGATAAAGTTTTGAGGTTTTTAATTTAATCTCTTTCTGAACGTGTTTTTAATATTTTCATTATAATTATTACTTTTATGTCTAGTATTTTAATTATTAAATTCGTTTCTATTTCGATACTGTTAAATTTTTCTTTTTTTATTTAAATTTCTCTTTACATTTTGTAATTATATTTGAGCATAAATTTTAGATTTGTAACTGATTTTGGCTGAGAGAATAAGTTATTAAAAAAATAATAATAAATAAAAAAATATTTGAAAATAAATAATAATAAAAAAAGTAAGAGTGCTATATTCGGTTATGCCGAATCTTATATACCCTTCCTCTTGGATATAAATCTAGTTTAGTGAAGTAACTCCAACAAAGAAAGCAAATATTTAGGTGACAGAGAATTAAAAAATAAGAAAAAATTAAGAGCTATATACAGTACTGTTCGAAACCTAAGCAACTTTTTCCCACTAAGTAATAATAGACTCATATCTTTTCTTTAAATAAATTTATAGAAAATATTTTTTTATTTACTACTACACAATGTGTCTATAACCTAAAAATAACAACAAAAATTAAAATCCATTTCCTTGGAAGTTATGATAAAATAAAAACAAAATTAACTTAAAAATTGGCTGTTCAAAACTTAAGCAACTTTTAATATTTGCTATGATATCCTTTGTTTCTTACGACCTTAGCGCATCTTTTGGGCATAGATTCAATAAGATTCGATAGACTAGATATTATTATAGCTTCCTACTCCGATTTTAGACAGTTCATCAACTCCTGTTTATTTTTAAAGCGTCGAGTTCTAACTCTCCGTTTTAAAATTTCAAAGAGGTTCTCTATGGGATTCAAGTCTGGCGATTGAGGTGGCCAATCCAAAACTTGAACCCCATTAGCTGATAACCAATCCTTGACTAACTTCGATGAGTGTTTTGGGTCATTGTCATGTTGAAACACCCATCAAAGTGGCATTTCCCACTCAGCATAGTTAAGCATGTGAGTTGCTAAAATGTCTCTGTAAACAAAAGGGTCCATTTTTGTTTGAATTTCTACAAAGGGACCAACACCACTTGCCGAAAACCAAGTCCAAGCCATCACATTTCCACCCCCATGCTGTATTGTGGCTTTTGAGTACCGAGGATGTAGCCGCTTTCCTTTTGGTCTTCTCATGTGGCAAACTCCATCTGAATTTAGTAAGTTAAATTTAGATTCATCACTAAACAAAACAGTTCTCCATTTGGATATAGTCCAATTTATATGTGCTCTAGCAAAATACAACCTAAAACTACCGAAAAGCTGAGAAAATCAGAGACTACGTTGCAATCAATCAAACAAACCTCTTTTTTAGATGCTTCTTAGTCAGCATAGGCTTTTTAGATGGCATGAAGCTCCTTAAGTTTTGTTCCAATAAACGTTTTCTTACTGTGGAAGAACTAATCTGAAGTTCAAGCTCATTCACTATGTCTTTCGACGAAATAAATAGATTTTTTTTGACTAGACGGAAAATTTTCTGGTCTGTTCGCTCAGAAGTTTTTCGAGGTCGCTTACCGCTATTGGCCTTCTCTTCTTTCCCAGTAGCTTTATACTTTTTATAAGTCGGGAAACTATTTATTTATGAATATTTAATTGGTTTGCTATATCAATTTGGGGTTTACCGTTATTAAAAAGTTCAAAAATCTTTAGCTTAAAAGCTGATGTATAACGTATTCGCGTCATGGTTGCACTTCTAAAGAATTAGTACTACTTAAATGCATAAAATCAACCAAAATTACTTTTTTCAATAGCAATCATAACGGGACTAAAATTTTTGTTTAAAATTTTTGTTGTTGTTTTAGTTAATATTTCGCAACAAATGCAACATTGTAAAAGTTGCTTAGGTTTCGAACAGGGAATTTTTAAGTTAATTTTGTTTTTGTTTTATATTTTCTTCCAAAGATATGAAATGTATTTTTTATTGTTATTATTAGTATGTAGACTATATGTATAATAATAAATAAAAAGGAAATTTTTCAATTATCTATTTAAAGAGAACATATACGACCATGAGTATTTACTGGGGAAAAGTTGCTTAGGTTTCGAACAGTACTGTATGTATAATTTAACATAAAAATGTCATCGGCTCTTAATGGGTTAAGCATTTTTTAAAAATTTTTAGTATTTCCTTAAATATATCTTCAAAAGCTTTAAAAAGATACCGATATTGATATTTTAAAATATTTGAAAATTTCAGAGGCCCGAAGCTCCGAAAGTATAGGAAAGCGCAAATTTTTTTACTTAATGCTTTTTGTCTTACTTTTTTAATTGTCTATCACCATATATCGTATATTTGTTTTTTTTTTTTATTGGAGTTACTTCATTGTTCTAAGAGGTATGGAAAAATTAGAGGTAGGCGTAGTGTTTTGCCCGGTGCCTCGAAGGGTATGTACCCATCTTTCTGATTTCCAATAGCACTTCTTTCAAAACTATGTCTGATCGATTGGCGTATTTATATTTCTCAAGCCTTGGCAAACTCGATTTCAACACTAACACGGACGGACAGACGGACAGACGGACATCGCTCAAACGACTTCGCTATGCATAACAAGTCACAATATATATACTTTATGGGCTCGGAAATGGATCTTGTAGAAATTACGGAAATCACGGAATGACAAACTTAGTTATACCCTTTTTCCACTTATTTTGGTGAAAGGTAGAAGAAATTTATAAATTAATAAAACTTGTCTTTACTTAAAAACTAAATAATGAACACGTAACAGCGAATAGTGTCACAACAAAATCAAAATAACCTTTAATTATATTTATAGTTAGTGTTCTTCTTTTATTCGTTAGCAAGAAGAAGAAAATTTAACAAAACTTCAAATTACTCATGTTAAAGACATTTCATATTGAACAAAAGCCATTTTAATTTTAAGAAAATTTATGTTTTGCACGTCTCAAAACGTGCAATGTATAACTTTTGATTAAAAGTTAATTTAAAAAAAAAAACATATTGTTGCTAAAAATAGAAAAGGCTCGAATCAAAAATCTAAGCAAGTTTTAAAACACCGTTTCTTTTATTTTGTTTAATACATTGTTTCCATTAAATTTGTTGGATAACCAAGTTTTTCCAAGGACTCCTGCTAAGCACCTTTCGCATTTCCAGTAGCGATATAATAATTTTTTATTTAATTTTACTTTTTCGTTTAACAGTTTCATTAAACCTGAGTTTGTATTTGTACAAAAACTAATTCAAAAATGAAAATACAGAATTCAATTCAAAGTAAACAAAAAATTGAAAGTTAAAAAAATAAGAAGAAGATAAAAAGACAAGTCAAAGTTTTCGTTTTTGATCACTAATTTATTCAAGTCTGGTTGGTTTTTTTAAAGCTAATTTTGCAATAAAAAAGAATGGAAACAACCCATATGTATTTAAATATTGAGAATAATAAATAAATTAATTTAGTTTTCACCCTTTTTGTTTAAATTTTTATGCTTAACGCGTGCACGTGCCAAAGTAATTCGGTAAATAAAAAAAAATTATTTAATTATTTTTACTATTCATATCTTAAAGTAAGAAAAACAAGTGCTAATAGAATAAGTGTGTTTCTTTCGATTTATGTTTTGATTTTTTTTTGTTTTTTGTTTTTTTTTTTTTTTTTTTAAAGTAATCATCAAAACTAATAAAATTTACATGTGTACACACACACATACATTTGTACATGTGTTATTAAATAGGTGAAATTATACAATGATAAATACTATACTATAAGATTTAAAATAATTGAAAAGTTTTTAAAATACCTATAAAATCAAAAATATCTAAAAACTTCATTAATCAGTACAATCACACAAAACTAGACAAACATATGAAACTAGTAAAACAACTTTATTGAACTCATCCATTCCATCGTTTGTTTTATTAAGATGAAAGGAATTTTTGTTTGTTTGTATTTTTTTAATATTAAATGAATCCAGTTTTTTAATGTATTTCATCACTTGCAATTGTTCTTTGCTGTGTGGTTGTCACGAATATTTTATTGTTGGACTTTATTCGGTGGCCCTGAACCGGAAATTTGACCGATGCGATAGCGACACAATAAAAAATACAAAAAAAAAACCCATCGAGTAGTTTACATTTAAATTAATTTGTTGTGAGAATGTTTCAGCCTCCCACTTTGAATACTGTTTTGTTAGACACTGTTGAAAAATGTTTTAAGCATGACTTTACAAAATAAAACAACTTTTGTATTTTTAGATGAAACATGGAAAAAATACAAGTTTTTAGTCGAAGCTTTTCTAGTTTACATGCCAAAATTTAATTCAAAGAATAAAAACGAAAAATTAAAATTTTTTTAATATTGTCATTCAGCTTAAGAAACTATATTTGCGCTATTTTAATTGTCACATGAAAAAAAGAAATAAAATCGCAATTATGAATTAATCAATGTCACATTCGTACACACTTCCACGTGTTTATTCATAAAAAAAGAAACCAAGTGTTAAATTTAAAAACATAAATTAAGTAATCACTTAATAACGGGATTTTCCGTTCGTACGACAACCTTGTTATCTGTTGTTGTTTTTACACTCTAATAAGTTTCGTTATTTTACGATCTAATTTGTCAATCCACCATAAAGACAATGACGTCAAGATATTCTAAAGTGAAATCGCCGAAATCTAAAGCTGTTAAAAACATGTTTTTTTTTATTTTTATTAGTTTAGCGTTCACGTGTTTATTCACGACACATTTTAAAGCTTGAATAAAGATTAACAAATTTTTTAGTAGAAATAAAGAAAATAAATTTCTTACTGCCGTATTCATAAAATATTAAAATAGATGTATTTTAGGACAAATTTGTATGGAAAATTTGTCATAAAACATATAATTTTTTATGAATATCGCAGTTAAAATCTACAAAATCACAGTCAAAACGATTTTTTGTTCTACAATTTACGCTGACATTATACAACCGATTTTGAGGAAAATTTTACCGTTTTAAAGATATTCATTTAAAGATGTGGACAATCTATATTTTATTCAAATTCGTTAAGTGTTCTTGGCGTTATCCGCGTTATCATTTTGTTACTAAAAGATGCACACACAAGGGGTAAAATTTTGGGTTTGGGAGTTTGAGAAATTTGTTTCTTTTTATGACTGTGTTTTAAAGTACATATAGTTTTAAGGACATTTTTTTTTACTGTAGGTGTCATTCGAGCAAAGTTGTTGCAATAACTTTGACATATCATAGTGCATTTTTAAATTTTCATTTTTATTTACAGTTCGTTTAGATGGGACGACTATCGGGTATACTAGTTTTATGTAAAAGAAAAAAAAAAATTATATAAAATAAAAAAAAAAAACAAAAAGAAAAGTCAAAAGAAACACACCAAAGATTTTCTATACTGGAAATTCAATTTTATTGAATTGTTTAACAAAAATAACAAAAAAAAAAAAGACCTGCCAAATTCATGCTGTTGTAAATATAAATAATGAATTGGAATTTAATACAAATGTACATACATGTGTATGTATATAATCTACTTATTATTTTTTTTTTAATTTGTTTTTAAATGCGTACATAAGTATTTGTTTATCTTTAGAATTTTTGTTCTATTATTTATTTGAAAAGTGTAAATGAGGAAAAAGGAAGTTTTAGTAAAAGATCAAATGAATTTGCGAATTTAATCTTATTTTAAAAATTTAAGTTAATAAGTTTAATTCTTAATTATACTAAATACTTTATGTCAACAGATTGCGTCCAAAAATTAATACACACAGAAAAAAGATTGGTAGCAACTCGCTTTATACGTTAAAAATTCAATTACTAATATAATAATTTGATTTTTATTATTAATAATTTATAGTCTTGATTTATTTTTTATATTAAGAGCTAACAAATGATATTTGCTTCAAAATGTTAGTTGTAACACTTCTTAGAAAAGTTGACATGACCGATTTGTGTCTTTACTAAAATCTATTCTATTAAATGGAAGATGCAACTAAATTTATTCAGTACATTACTATTTTGGAAGTAAGAATCATAAAACTCGATTGCATATTCTGAAATCGAAAAATGTTTGACGCAATATAAATAAAACACATAACATTACAAAAATCACTATTAATATCAAATATCTTGGTTCAAAAATAAAAAGATTTATTAAAAGTGGTGAAAAGTTCTCCAATATTGGTAAATGGTAAGTTCAAAATTATCTTAGAAAGACATTTTATATATAAAAATAATTGTATAATATTCAATTTATTTCGCAGCGCAAAACATGTGGTATGGGATAGCAAGTTGAAGAAACTATGTGGAAAAGAAGAAATCATGATGTAAAGGAAGAAGAAAGCTGCATTCAATGGTTCGATCCATGAAATTTATAATGTAATAATCTTATTCCTATAAATTATTATTAAAATAAAAGTATATATTAAAAAAATATTTTGTTTTGTTTAATTCACAATAATATTTTATAATCACCCAAGAATCATTTTTTAAAATAGTTGTGACTGCTGTATTTATTCAGTTACTACAACCGAATTCAAGATAATACACACAACCGGCAAAATTCGATTGGCAACTAATATAAGCAGAATCCATTTTTATTGTGACTCATTACAGAATCGATGGATAATGAAGTAATCATTTAGGCTGTCACCTTGGTTTGAATAATGTAACTGACGTCATTGACATTTCACGTGATAATGTAGCGCATTCAGCGACCATATTTTCGTTTTTTGCTAAACATTTAGCCTGAGCACTATTTTTCATTCGTTTTCAAATTCATTTTATGTATTTGCCGCCATCAGAAAGTAAGGTATAAATATTATTATACAATAAAATTTCTCCGCCACTAAATCGCATCGCCGCTTGCCTTAAAATAATAAAATACCTGTATATACTAAAAAGGATCATTCGATCTTTTTTTATCTGTAGCTTCCTTTTGTAAAAAATTTAGTTCCAAACGTATGAAAATTTGTATATGAAAAAAACCAATAAAAATAAAAATTTGTTTTTATGTTTTTTAATAATAATAAAAAATCATTGTATTTTTATTTAATTTATCGAAAAATTATTTCTTTTGGTGATCTCTAATATAAAAATTAAATATTTTTAATATTCACTTCCGTACACCCAAATTCGCTTACAGAAACATCGCACAAATACTCATTAAATCAAAATTTTTTACATACGAGTAATAAGTTTTTGTCGCAACGAACATCTAACTACACATATTTAAAACAGAAACAGCTAAACCTGACTGTCATATGTCATAGCTTTTTCTCTCGTTCGTACTTTAAGAATTTTAAGTATGTAACTGCCATCCATCACATACTCGCATTCTATTTGAACAAAATCGTACGGAATTAATATAATATAGAACAAAGCTGTAGTCGAGTCCATTCAAATAAATTTTTAGAAAGGATTCCACAATTTCGTAATGTAACAAACTTATTTTGTTTTTAAAAAACGAAAAAGTAAAAAATATATAAGATAAACTATAATAAAAAAGGAAAACAAATTATAAATTAATAGAAATAAAATAATTTATTTAATTTTTTGTTTTTTTTTTTTTTGCATTAGCAAAATAATGAGATTATTTACATTGAAATATTTATCGAAAAATTAAATGTACAAAGTGTTATTAATATCTATTTATACAAATAGCTTTAAGTTTTTATCATTGAAAATATTTTTAACAGAAATAAAAACAACAGTAATCATCTAATGTATTCATTCATTAGATGAAATTGGACTTCCGTTATGCACAACTTTTAGAGGCTGCATACCATTTATTTTAATTTTGTTTTGTTAAATTTTTCATTAACGTTCAAAATTCTTACCTCAGTTAATAACTTTTTTTAAGGTTTTCCTTCAACCTTTTTTTTTTATAAAATATAATTTATGCATTCGTATTTTATAATAAAAAAAGGAAGTGAATGACGGAAGTTAATTTGTTAATGATGTACCTTCAATTGAAGAAATATATTTTTCATTATGAGATCATATTGTCAAAAGATATGTCGAGCCTCATTTCTTCTGGTCTACGCAATATTCTACGAAATTGAAAGATTATTAGTAGCCAAGATATATCTTTCCAGATGTTTTATTTTTGAACTACACACTTTACGCGGATATATACTTTTTTCAGTAGTGTACTTTCAAAATAGATAAATTTTCCACATGTTTACATAAAGTAATGTTAAATGTTAAAGTAAAAATTAAAATAAGAATTTCAAATTGAAATTAAGAAAATTTCAAATAATTTTTAGAAAATTAAAAAAAAAATATTTATTAATACTGACTAAAAAATTATATAAAATATTTTTAAATAGGCACATTCAAATGTATAGCCGTAGGGGTTGTCCGGAGCTGACAGCGCAAATAGAATTTACAGAAATGTATTGGTATGTGAGAACGCTCCCTGCCATAGTCGTCTGGAACTTATTTTTGACAACACTCCACCCACAATTAACGATTAAACCCTTACTCACCGATGCTTAACCCCATTGAAATTATCTGGTAAAGGATAACAAGTAAAATGGAAACAAAGATAAATGTGAAGAGCAGCGGCTTATTTTTTGGAAGAGGTATTCAATATTTTAAAAACATGTATAACTACTGGAGATTGCAGTAGAGCTGTATAAGATTCTACAGCATTTTACCAATCTGCTAGGATTTGGAAAATATGTTCCTTGATCAATAATTCTACATAGATTTGCATTTATTTTTTATTTTAAGTTCCTTGTTTCTATTTAATTTTAATTTAATAAAAATATTAGTTTTATAATTAAAATTTCCCAATTTTATTTGGAATTTTCTGAATTTCAAATTAAAGTTCTCATTTTTATTTGGAATTTTTACAATTTCAATGAAAAATGCTGTAGTAACAAAATGTTTAAAGATATGATAAAGATGTGTGTCTCCCGCAACGTCTGAAAAGCTCATGCTTTCATTTGTGATATCTGCCCCACTGTGCATTTTAATATTGCTCCCGTATTTGTAACGATACAGAATAAATAATAACCAGAATGGCAAACTTATAAAAAAACATATACTTGTTTGACCTGTGGTAAAGGGTATAAAACTCACAAAGTTTAAATTAATAGAAAAAAATATCCTCTCAATAAAAGGTTTCATCTTAATGGAATAAAAGCAGTAGGCTTTAGGAAAGCTTTTTTAACACATTGAGTGCCAAGCCGTTTTGATAAAAAACTTCGCAGAGTGCCAAACACTTTTTTTGTAAGAAATGCGTGTAATAGTGTAAAATAATATCTGTGACGTTCTCGTTCTATCTTATTGTTTATTTTAGATTTTATGACTACTTTTATATGTCGTACCTTTTCGGACGACATGGCACTCAACGTTTAAATAGAATTCGTAAACGTCAGTGTCGGACAAAAATATACGACGGTATTTTTTTGCACTAGCATATTTTTTATTTCAATTTCGCTTTAGTTTTCTATTTTTATTTACTTTTCAGTTTTCCTTTCCGAGCTACAAGGTATAAATTACAACAACCCCTGTCGTACGAAAATGTACGACGTGGCACCCCAGGAAGTTTTAGGTGTCGTACAAAAACGTACGACGTGGCACTCAATGTGTTAAAAAAAATGTTTGTTGGATACATCTGTACATATGTGTGAATGTGTGTATTAAGAATTTATTAAAAAAGATTTTCCGATTAGACCAATATTAGTTTACTCAGGAACATAGACATACATATATTTGGATTTATATTAGAACATTTGCTCTATATTTTTTTAAAATACAGCTTTGTACAAATTGTAATACTACTGCAATTAAGCGATAAGTTTGTTACTGTAATTCAATAATATTTATTAAAACAAAACATTATAGTTTTAAGTTTTCTTTGTAATTTTTCTTAGTATTATTCTTTTTATGTATGCTGTTTTAAAGTCTCAAATTAACCTTACCTTACCTTACCTTGCTAATAGTTTTTTTTTTAAATAATATGCCAATTACTCGAAAATATTTAGTTTGAAACCGTAAATTCGTAATAACGAAAACATGATTATTATTTTATAAATTTGTAGACTTAACACTCGATATACTTTTTCAATTTCCTTAACCTCAAAATATGATGAATATAATTTGATTAATTTAAAAGAGAAAGTGTTTATGAAACACAAACATATATTCAGTGTTTGTACTTCGTATTTTTTGTTAAATGGAGGTCTTTGGGAAAAGAAACCCTAAAAACAAGAAATGATAAAATGTTTCCAAAGCATTACCCTTAACAAAAGGCATTCGTAATCGTTAAAACAATTATAATTGAAAAAAAAATCATTAGTTTTATGTCACTGTAATAATTTCAAATAAAGCCAGCAAAATTTCAATTATAATGAAAAAAAAATTCCATACATACGTAAATAGATAGATGTTTATATCGATTAGTATTTCATATTGAAAGTATATTTAATCAAAATTATATTTCAGTCTAGTTTTCAAAAGAAAAAGGCACCAAAAATTTTTATTTGAGTTTATTTACACATTGTTTATTGCACATACTTAATACGTTATATACATAAAAAACTTATACATATTATATTATATTTTATAAAGAATAATATATTTTTAAGCCCATAACAGTGGAGTGAATTTTATAAAAAAAAAAAAAAATTTGTGTTTTTTTTTTAAGAAAACTGTTTTTTTATATAGCAAAAGCATACTTGAACTAGATTAATTATTAATGAGTTAAATGACTTAATGAACAAAAGACTCATTAGATAGAAATAATAAAAGAAAACAATTTCCGGAAACGTTATTTAAACGAAAATATATGCATGTATTCGTATCGTCATCATGTATTTGTTTAGAAGATAGAATTTTGGATTATTTTCAAAACATAAATAATAGATACATAATGAAAAAATTTAATAGTTTCTTTGATAAAACAATAACTGTTCTTTGCTTTTAAATCTTTGTTTTAAATCAGTATTTCTGAAATAGCAATTGAAAGATCGAATGGAAAATTTGTTGAGCTTCTAACCCAAATTCAGCCATTTTCTTTAAGATCAATATTTACATTTGCAAATATTTAATTGAAGAAAGAAGGGAATGTTTGTAAGATTTGATGTATATTTTTATAATATATGTATGCGGTTTTGTTTGACCCACATTAAAAAAAATGTTATCTTTAACTATTGTTAAATGCTTTACAAAGAACTTTATGTTTTATTCCTTAACATGTACATATATTTGTAGGTAAGTTCATTTAAAGCAAACATGATTTTATTTATTTATAAATAACTCCAACAACACACAACAGGTTTAAATATTATACTATAACATATTGTGTGTTGATACTTAGAACAGACTAAACTACAAATGAAAAATAAGAACAAAAGAAAGTAAAGATATTCGACTAATAAAAAATATTTTTTATTAAATAATAATATGTATGAAATACAGTGATATGGAGCTGTATATATATACTTGCTTATAATGTCTTATGTATTGGTATTTATATTGACACTCAATTCTGGCTTAAAAAAAAAAAAACAAACAAAAAAGTTAAAAAGTTTAAAGGTTGTTAACTTATAAAACAAACACAAAACGAATCATCCTGTTCTGGTGACTTGTGCCATGTGCTTCTAATACATACATTTATAGATTTTATCAAACTACTTTGGCTTCCTGTGGCTGACTGACTGATGCAATTAAAAAAATATATATAAATTGCGAATTTAGTATCTTTAATTTTATAACATTTTTTCTAATAACTAAAGAATGTTTTTATCCAACTTATTTTTAGATTTCTATAGTAACAATGGTCTTAGTCTTCAATGATTAATATCCAAAGTTATATTTTTAGTATACATATTTTGTTTTACATTAACAAGCTTCTTTTTATTTATTTGTATCATTTGTATTTGTTATAATGACTACTAAAATAATATAAACTGGTACCACTAACCCCTTTGGCAAATAAAATAAATGACCTCATGACACGGCTTCATCCTTATTTAACAAGTGCGTAGTAACCAGTTTAGGTGTATTTCTTTCTATACAGGGCCGCCAATATCGTTCTGGTATCGAGCAGTCAGATAATTGGCTGCTTCTGTCATTTGCTCAAGGCACTGATATAAACCGTTTAAATGTCTTCTGCAGCGTTTTGCGAGTTCAGTCGCTTTGTCGGCATTATTTAATTTTTTGCTTTGCATGTGACCGTCTTCACTACTGCTAGTCGAGTCAATGCTGCTGCTGTTAGCTTTGTTGCATTCTGATTCGACGCCTGAATCATTTTCTTGCGAAATATCACTTTCAGAGTCACTCATTTGACTCACTGATGTAATAGAAGCCATTGAGGCGTTCGATGGTCGTCTTATGTGACCTTTAGTAATACTGCTGCTGATTGAAGCGGCTGTTGGTGTATTTGATGAAATGAATTCAGTCTTTACTTCTTGACTTTCTTTTGAGATTTGTTGTTCATCCAAATCTTCAGAATTGTCTTTGCTAGTCCACAGAAGGTCGTTCTTCAAAGCATTTAATACGTTGTACAAATTAAAGAGTTCTGAAGAGTTGAGAAACTCATGCACATTTTTGGATTTGACTGGATTGCGTTTTCCATTAGCATTAGGAATAAATGAATGCTGATTTGAGGTAACATCCTTGCCTGGGGTTGGCACAATATCTGTGCTATCACCCACCTGAAAATTAACAAAGTAACATTTATTTAGTCATGAAAGAAATCAACCAATTTGAATAAACTAAATTATAGTTATAATAATGCTACAATGATATATACATTTGTAAGTGCGTAGGAAGGAAGGAAGGTAGGAAGGAAGGAACAATTTTATGTAAATGACAGTTTAAAGTTTTAGTTCATATTTACCTGTCGATCCATTAGCCGGCACGGAACTAATATAGTTTCATCCATACCATTAACTGATTTTACAAAATTCTCCATAACATTGACAATACTGTCTTTTGAAAACTGAAGTTCGTCATGGCAGGCAATGCGTCTCAAACAATTTCTAAAACGAATCAATAGGAAGCATATAAAACAAATTATTTACCTATTAACGTCTATTTTATAGTATCATCCAAGTCAGTACAATTAAAAAAAATATTCTTGGATCAATGCACACGAAAATGCATCCATCAATTTAATAGTGGCAATTTACACAAATTGGTTTAATTTAGCCGTTGACCTGTATGTCTACTATTTTTCATGTATTTCGTGATTTGCTTAGAGGCAAAGAGAGATCGTTTTAAATTTCCGTTGTTCTGTCAGTTTTCTAGTGCCTGTGCATTTATTGAGTTTTTTTGCGAGAACAAAAGTATTGATGTATTTCAATGAGTTTTTTTTTTTCTATTATTTCTAACATTATAATTCAAGAAATAGCTCTAATAGCCGCTCGAAAAACTAAAAACATAACTCACATTTCTGCTAAAAAAAAAAAAAAAAAAAAAAAAAAACAAATTAATTCAAGAATTCAAAAAGCGTAGAATATATATAAATTATAATTTTATTCTTTCAATGGAATTAATTTTAAACCCCAAAATAGATGTTCCGTGTACAAACATTTTTTTTAACTTTTAATAATAAAATTCGTATTTTAAACAAAGCAACAGTAAAAATTTATGTTTTTATGAAACGCTTCTTATTTTTATGATTTAATTTTTATGTTTTAAATAAATTGTTACTTTTTATTGTGTGCTGAAAATATGTTTGACAACCTGTCCCATAACTTTCTGTAGATATTATAGGTATGTGCTAAGGGAGTTACTTGTACAAAATTCCTAGGCTGTAACGATTAAGTTTCCAATTTACACGATTCACTTTTTCTTAATCTTAATGTCTTTGTTTTTTTTTTTTTTTGATAGAAAGATCTATGACACGGCTTCGGTGCTATGTCTTTATCCGATGGTCCATATTTTCAATGACCCTGAGTTTTAGCTAAAGTTAAATCTCGTTCAAATGCCGAATGATCGATGTTTTTCTACACACAAAATTCTAAGATCTTTCAATGGTTTTGACAAATCGGCGTTAGTTTTGACATTTATATTTTAATTTTTAATAATGGAGCGCTTAGCGTTTGTACTGTGCTTTGCACAACCCATAAAATATTTTTAAAAATTATTTATTTAGGTTAGGTTTTTGATGATGGGTTATATCTTTCTTCTTCAATGACACATCGCTGTGGAAATTTTAATTAGTTTTGTTTGAAATTAAATAATCAGGCATGTTACAAATTACGATCGGAATGGTTTTAATTCTTCAGACTCCGATCGATTTTGATTATTTCTAAAAAATACTTAATATCCACCTTTTTATTTAAATGTGGCAATATAAAGTTAACAGTAAGGCAAATCTAAATAAGGGCGCATAATAAAAGTAAATTTGAAAACAGCAAAAAACCAAATATCAAAGAAACTAAATTCCACTTTGATATTAAAAAGTTTTCTGTTGAACCAATTTGCGTAATTGAAACCACTTTCGATCGGAGTTGAGTTCTGTGACATGCCTGAATATTAGTATTTAAATTTTTCGTTGTTTTTAAGAACTGTTAGAAAACTGCTTTAATTATGAAATTCTTTGAAATCAGTTTCAATTGGACATTTATTCATTTATTTAATTTGAGTAAAATTTTGTGTATTTATTTCAAATTTCTTTAAAACAGAATCAAAGCGATACCTGAATTGAAAAATTATAGTAAGGATGGATGGAGCCTTACTTTATGATTCAATTTCCAGATACAAATTTATAAAAAAATAAATTTATAAAATCAGCTTTGTTTAATCTTATCGCAGTTCTCCATGTCTTCTCCACAATTCATATGAACGAACATACGTAAAGTACATTTAAAGAATTTGGCATATAAGAGAATAAATAAATAAAAGTGTTTTTGTTAAAATGTAAAAATGTTTATTTTGATTTTTTTTTGATTTTAGTTGGATAAAGGCCAAGAAAATTGTTGACATTGATAATGGTAAAAGATAAATAAGCAGTCCGATGATAAGCACCTGATTGCTTCAATGCATTGATTTACAATTATTGGATTTTCTTTAGCTAGTTTCTGTTGGGCTATCAATTAAAATGTAATAAAATATATGAATTGAAATTAAAAGCGCCTTCACATCTATTAAAAATGTCTTTATCAATGCTTACCTAAATAGCAGTCTTGTACACATTTACACATAAACATACATACATTGGAAGTTTGTCGCACGCCATTAACTAAAGTCATGTTATTTCGACGTGCTGTTCAAAGTTGACATTCATTTTACTGAATATGTTATACAATCGTTTAATAAACCACGCACATACATCGTGCCATGAATAAAATTTTATATTTTTTTTTAAACTTTCCTATCAGTAAAGAAATAATTCTAATCATTCCATTTTTTTGACCATTTTCAATTTTTTTAATTTATTATTAAAAATTTTAAAGTGACGAGTAGACTATTTTTCTTAAACTCTTGGACATATTTTTTATAATTTAATACATACATACATACACAGTTGCCGGATTAACTTGCTACTAGACTAAATACACAAAGAATAAACCCGAAACGAAGTAAAACTGTACTGCCTCGTTTGTTATAGATTCGCGTTGTCGATCTTGCTGCTTTGCTTTAATTTTTATACCCTTTAAAACAAAAGGTGGAAAAAGAGTATAAATAAGTTTGTCATTTCGTTTGTAATTTCTACAGTATCCATTTCCGACCCCATAAAGTATTTATATTCTCAGTTCTTATGCATAGCGAAGTGGATTAAGCGATGTCCACCTGTCCGTCCGTGCCGGTGTTGAAATCAAGTTTACCAAGACACTAGATCAGCTAGAGAAAATTTAAATACGCCGATCGATCAGACATGGCGTCGAAAGAGGTGCTATTGGAAATCAGCAAAATCGGTCCATGTCCTTCGAGGCAGTGGGCAAAACACCACGACAACCTATAATTTTCCCACATTTTTTTGAAAGAATAAAGTAACTCCAATTAAAAAAAAAATATATGCGAGAAAGAGATACGAAAAAAACTTTAACTGAAAAATTTGGCGCTCGGCCATATTTCCGGGTTACGAGACTCTAACTTTTAAAATTTTTTTAAATGTCAATATGGGTATCATTTAAAAGCTTTTGAAGAGATCTTTTTTAAGGAAATACTAAAATCTTTTAAAAACTCAAGAGCCGATGAAATTTTTTGTGTAAAATCATATATGTATAAGCAGTACTTAATTTTATTTTTTTTTTTGTTTTTATTTTTTAGTCTCTTACCCCAATATTCGCTTTTTACTTCACTAAGCTAGATTTACATACATAGATGGTGAAGGGTATATAAGAATCGGCATATGGCACTCTTTATTTTAACTGCAATCACTTGAAGAAGCTGAAAGGATACGATTTCGCCAATGTTGATACAGATCCATTTGTTTTTTTTTATGGGAACCAACCAAGACATTCCCCCCTCTTTTTTTACATCTACCAAATTTAGAGGACTTTTGTTCCATTATTTAAGTGGGTGTGTAGTGCAATAGCATTTAAAAACGTAAATATAAACATACAAATATTTTAAATATATAGTTTTTTATTTTTATTTAAAATGTCGATATTTACATAAACAAAATTTTGTTTTGTTTGTTTTCTTATATCAAATAAAAGATGCCACATTTTTAACTTTATCTAAATATTATTGAATCCCAAGCAAAAAAGAAAATTTAAAAATTGGCAGCTGTGTCGGATGACACTTGCGCATTAAATGCAATGAATACAACTTGAAAATCGTCTGATTTTAAGGTGGCATGTTCAACATTAAATGCCACAAAACAATTTACAAATCAGATGTTTTCTTTGTTGTTCTATATTATAATAACATTTCTAATAATGTATGGTGGAGGGGGGTGTTGACCTGATTTTAAAAGCGCAACCGGCCGCATACACAGTTTGAGGATTTGTGACGCAAAAAAAAAAAACATGTGTACATTAGGCGGGTGACGAAAAATAGAAATACACTTCATTAATATAGGATCATATTATCTGTTCCGATTTCAGGATAAAACAAGATAAAAATTTCTGAGTTCGTAACTCTAAGTCTATAGGAATATTTTGATATTTGCAAGAAAGTAAAAATCGTTATTTCATTATGTTCATTTATTTGATTTAAATGTGAGGCTAGCAAAAATAGCGATTATGATTCTGGACATAGAGTAAGTGAATGTCCTAGATTTGCTTGATATGTTTTTTGTGTTTTTACCTTTTAAATTATTTAACGTTAAGAGCTGAGTAATTTGCTGTCGAAAATCGATTCAGTTTTGATTTTCTAAAAAGCAAATAAAGCGATTAATTTTTCTTTCATTTGCTTTTCATTTCAGACAAACAAAATAATATGTATTGCATATTATAAAACATGTTGTAAGTAATATTAGAAAGGTACCTTCTTTCTTAAAACACGGAATTTGCGATTATTCTGATCGCTGCACCCAGAAGCGTTAACAAAACAAAAGAAATATATTTTTGAAAACGTTTTTAAATGCATAAACATTTAAACAATGCTTTCATTTGTCAATATAAATTGAATTATTTTCGCTTATGGTTCCTTTTTTTATTTATGTCTGTTTCTATATTAAAGGGGATTAGCTCGTCTGGAAAATTTATATGGAAATAACTCAAAAAACTGAGTGCTTTCCATACAAATATTTCAGACGAGTTGATTGCCTTTAAACAGAAACAGCACAATAATTTCTAAACATATTTTAGAGAGAAAAGTTATTTACAAATGCATTCCAACGTTTTCCAAAGAAAAATAAGACGGTAGCAGAATGTAATACTGCACTTTCTGGACCGCTACGTCCTTTATCAGCATTCTTTGCATCTATCTACCTTAGTTGTCTAATTGTAAACATCATCTATTAAACCAACTAACTTTGTAATTAAGAATATGAGTAGTTTCATTTTAACATTATTTTAGTTAGACGAAGTTTACACAGAAACCAAAGTACTTCCTTCTTCACTGTTCTCTCTGTATTTTCTCAAATGTACAGTTTTTTGCTTTTGTTCCAGCAATCGGCTAGACACGAATGCAATATTTAATTATTCATACTTGCTTGCTCACATTTGTCTGGATATTCTGATTTCATTTTTAACTTATTGTTTTAAATGTTAATGATTGAGATATTTAATTTGAGTATTTTAAAACTATTTTATATTTAAGAAACTTTAAGTTTACGAGTTATAGAGTTAAAGGATTCGGTCAATTGGTAAAGCAACAAAGACTCGCTTTCCAAATAAAAAACATAGATCAATTATATAAGTTTATTTAGGATCATAAAAATGCCTCATTTCAACGACTATTCAATAGAAAAACAATATAAGCATTACTACCTATAAGACGATTTGCAGTTTGACATGTCAACACTATCTAATTAACCAGGCACTTGAAATAAATGATTAAAGTCTAGTGCCACAAAAATCGGCATAACTTTGTTATGCATGATGAAAATGTAACGATGAATTTGTACTGATCTAATTGATTGTGTCCACCGGTGATAAAAGTATGAAATGAATCAACGTTATTATAAAGAACTATTTACTGCCCACCCCTACTAATAAGTAAAGTAACAAAAAGTACTTTAGCCTGAACATATAAACAAACTGTATATTACCAATACTATAATAATAGAATGTTAACACTCTACACCGCACCGAATCGTACGATATTAGTTCATAATGCTGCAGTGTACAGTGTTACCGTATTTAAAGATTTATCTTATTTATAAAGTTTTTTGAGGTAGTAAAAATTTTTAAAACATTTTTAGCTAACAAAAAATTTTTCAAAACTTAAAACGAATTAAAAACTGCAGACTTTATATTTCCTACCATTAAATTGCAAGGATGATTTATTTTTATTTATTCTCTTTTGAATACAACTTTTCTGTTATGTACATGTCTTGATAACTAACAAAATCTTATTAAGACATGAAATTCTCTCGTCTGGATCATCCGTATTGTTGTTTTGTCTTTGTTATCAGCGGTCCAGACGTGAGAATTTCATGACTTGATTCAATTTTATGAGTTAACATGATTAAAAAAATTGATAGTCAAGATGGAGTATAATGCTTTCAATCATTCATTCTGTTGAACCATTAAATCTGTGTTTTGTGATACAATTTGAAGAAAAACATAGTTGCAATTCTAAGCACTATTAAATTTCGATAAATTTTTATTTTTAATTATTGTTATTATTATTCTGTAAATCGCTAAAGCTAAATCTCCATCGCTAAAACTCTATAAAGATCCATTTAGCATTTATTGGCTACAAATGCTATTCTGTAAAGCTTTTTGCCGTAGTTTATTTTTAGCTTTTTAGCGACGAAAATTACAGAATAAGACTGCTTGTTAAATTAGGTCCTGCGATATATCTCAAAGTACTATATTTCAGTGTAATCTAAATACGTTATTACTATAATTAGATATAACTGGAATAAATGTTTTAAGCTATTTATTTTTTTAATTTCTGAATAATTCTTGATGTGTTTAGTTGAAGCAAAATAAATTGGGTTGAATTAAAATTCAATGAAAACGTTTTTAACAGAAGAAGAGATTATATATGGCCGACTTGAAGATTTATCGAAAAATTATGGTAACACTAGCTGTGTAGTGTACACATGCATAAGTATTTAGGTATCTATGAATGTATGTTAGTATATATACCATACAAAACTACGTCATTCTTTAGTAAGATAAAAAAATAATTCATTTGTAGAGATTGGATTAGTGAGAAGGCACACGAAGTCTCATTAACTGCAGTTTTTATGCTAGTGTACACTGTACACCAGGTTTTGAGGAGAAGTAGGTATTGGACAATTATTGAGATCTCATGATAAGATAGTTTGTAAGTATATTTCATATAAATAGATGCATTACTAAATGAAATAAAATAAAAGAAATATTTTTATTGGCTATTCCGGCATTGGATTTAAGACGAAAACAAAAATCGAGCATTTATGTACTCTCTATATTATTACTTAACTTCAAGCAGTTGACTTGTAAATTATGTGAAAAATTTAATATAAAAAAATCTTACCTTGTATTTTCTAGTTTTGATGATTCTGTGTATCCACTCATGATGGTAGTTTTGTATTTTTCTTACTTTTTGGTTGAATAAAAATCCTCACCTGCTTTTGAGGTCGATTCAAATTTTAAATTACTTAACATAAGGTGCGTTACGATTTAAAATTTTCTTTAATATCCAAGTATTCTGATTTTTGAGACACTTTGGAAGTCTTTTTTTTAACAGTTTCACTCAATATTTTGTTACAGTATTATTTTTTAAATTTGTAATGTTACGAAATGACAAACTTTACATTCAGAAACAGACAGCCTTGAATAAATAATTATTTATCTAACGCCCATACTTCATTAAAACAGATTTAAAGATTTAGTACAAAAACGTATTGACAGTGGTGTTTTTGCTTTAAATAAATAAATGAATCCAAGTTGTATTTGTTTTTCGCAATTTATTCTCCTTCAATAATTAAAACTATTTGCTAAAATCGTTCAAACTAATTTATACTCCGCAAAAAATTTACATTATCCGATTCCACGACACTCACGACGCACGATAGCTTGTTTAATTAAATGACGTTTCTTGACAGCTGAGTATTTTATATGCAAAAACTTTTTTCTTCATTAAGCTGCCATATTTTTTTTTATTGTTTGATTTGTGATGCCAAAAAGCGATAACGGAATTGCCAACCAATTTGTATAAATATGGCAACACCTTTGTTAAAATCACGGAGGCAGCAACTTCAACAATGCATTTTTTTACAAATGGCGTTTTTACATAATATTATGAATTATATTTGTTTGAAATAAAACAATACTTTAACGGTTTTATTAAGTAAATATTTTCTTTTTTTTTATTGAAATAGCGATTTTGGTTGTGTTTGCTGATGTAAAATATAATTATTTAATATTAGCTTTTTGAAATGTTGGAAACGTAGTTTTTAATGTAAGTTAATAATAAAAGCTGTTTGCTGTCATATTTATAATTTTTTCAACTTTTTTCGTTTTTATTAGAATAACAGAAGTTAAATTTTTTTTGAAATGAGGTGCTTCCTTTAATTGAAGAAAAAATTGATTTTTGAAACCATGTCATGAAAGCAGAAAACAGCAGTTTTATGGATGCCTGCTGTTACATAAACGAATGTATGTATGAATGTGGTATTTCAGTGAGACGATATCTCGTATGTATATGTACCTATATAATAATAATAAAGTTAGTTTAACTATTATTTCTTTTATTATTGTGGTTTTATGTACATATTAGTTATATAAACATTTTCCTAACTACTACAAGTACAATTTTTATATATGTATGTATTTGAAAACAAATAAACAAGTCGTTAAATCATGATTTGAGATTTTTCGATGCTTAACTCCTTAATTTCGTAAAACATACATACATGTTTTTATAACTTAAATATGAACAATTAAAGACATTCAATTAAATGCGTTGGTTAAAAACTAAAACTGATTTAATGATACCTCTATTCTTAAAGTTTGCGCTCGTTTCAAAGAGGACCGTGTACACTTACACGGATGGAAACAATTCTTTTACAATCTCGAATAGTCAATGCAAGAAAAACCCAAAAAATTTTTTTAAACAGTAAAAGTTCATTATATTAAAGAATATTCAAATTGTACTTTACAAATTTTATTGATCTTTACAATTTTCTATTCATTATTTAAAAATTTTTTAACCAAATTTAATAATGAATTTTGGAATTACAAAGAAAATTGTAAATTTGAATAGATTTTTTAATATAATCGAAAATTTTGATACACATTGAAAGTTTCTAAATGCAAATACTAATTTTCGAACATAACGAAATACCTTTTTCTTGTAGCCTTCACAATTTGAATGAAAAGTTAATATAATTTGACGTTGATTTTTAATCTATGGAGTTTGACATTTCCTGCAACGAAAGCAATGAATGAATTCGACACTGCCAAAATACCAAAAGATGTTGTCAGTTGTCAATACATCGTATTGACAACGGGAATACCGATTTATAAGAAATTTATATATAACTAGGTATGTATGTATGTATATTAAAAAAAAAATGTCAACAAGAAAAATTTCACTTTTAAAGAATTTTTACTGTCACAATTTGTTAATGCTTGATTTTTATTGGACATGGTGTTTATTGCGAGCACCATTTTGGTCTTAGAGCCGCTTGTTGTATTTAAGTTTAAGCCGTTTTTATTAAAGATTTAGAACTCTTTAATTATTTGGAACTGGTACACGAAAAATTTTATTTAAAAGTGTTGAAATTTTGAATTTTGAACCATATCAAGACTTGGATTAAGCATTTTCCGCTTAATATTGCTATAGCCGTTCGAATGATTTTCATATTTTTCATTTATGATACTAGTGTATGAAAGTATGATACTTCCAACTATAACTTGATTTGTTCATTCTCCAAGAGAAATTTTTCTTGTCTGAAAAAGTGTCGAATTAAAAAAAAACCCCGGCATCCCAAAACCCAAAATATTTAATAATTCATCAATTCCAGTTATTATTCAAAGTGTTCACAAAAAAAAAGGTGTGTTTTGTGTTGTGTGTCCAAATATGTATGCACCCATTCAACATGTAGTTCGTTTTGAAATAAATAATATTGAATACAGAACAATTGTCTTAAAAAAACTTAATTATTGTTTCGCTTATTTATAAATTTGTTGGTTTTAATTATCTGATGAAGCTTAAACTTTGCTTTGTTTTGTTTTATTTTTTGTTTTTGCTCTTCTTGTTTGTTTCTTAAACTATTTATTTGTTTTATTTGTTTGTTTGTTTGTTTGTTTGTTTGTCGTCGTAATTGTATAATGTTAACATTGCATTTACTTTTGTCTATTCTCCACATTAGATGTTAAACTATTTTTGTTTTTATTAGTTATTTTTTGCTTTGTCTTTGTCTGTATGGTTCAATATTAAATAATAATCTTTAATTTGAAGAAACTTTTACTTTATCTTGTTATTACTTTAAGCGTTTTCTTATGAACTATTTTTTTAAATTTAATTTTAAAGAGAGAAGAAGAGATAAATTTATGTTTTTATTTTTTTGAGATTGAGTTGAAAATATTATTAATTTAAAAAAAAATATTTGTTATTAAATATATGTATGTATATATGTATATCATAATTATTATTATTTGTTTGTTTGTAGAGAACAAATGTTTTTTATCTTATTCTAAATTTAAGAATTATTGAATATTAAAAAAAAAGTTATTTAGTAATCATATAAATAGTATGTACTTGTATGTAAAGTATATAATGTATATAATTAAATCGACTTACATAAATTTATTATAAATTATCACTTAATATATGTTGTATGTAACTTTATCAATATTTTATTTGAAGTGACAAAAATTGCTTGTGAGTGAGAGTAGTTGCAATTGTTATTATACTATTTTCTTTAAGCAATTATTGTAGCCTTTTTTGTTTATTAGTTTATTCTCATTACGGATTCTTTTTTTTTTATCTTTTGGAAATCAATCGTTTGCTTCATTATTAAAAATCAATTAATATTACTATGCCAATGAAGAAAAATTAATTTTATTTACAAGAACATATTAAAAAAAATCCTATCCCAGTCGAGGTGTTTTTGTGATAGAAGAGAAATTATTATTTTAATAATATTTTAAAACAGTGAAGATAATAAAATAGGTTTTGGATTCTTTGACAATATTGTCTTAGAAGCTCTTAAGAAATTCATGACGCTATTTGTCAATTTTTCAAAAAAAGCTAAATAAAATACTTCTTATTGACTAACAGAACAGACGGAGAACTTAACGTTTTTGTTGTCGAAGATCAAAACAGAAATTGTATACATCTGAAAAATTGCTTCATGATTTGAATCTTTCAACTGTTATTAACTTTTTGGATACTTGCAGCTTTAGGGCTATTTTTTTTGGAAAAATAAAATAGCACAGTCCAGATTTACACTATACAATTTTTGAGGCATTTTTTTCTCTATTTTCTATTTAAGTTACAGCATTATGCGTTATCTAAAAGTAAACATTAGCAACAGTAACATCCCCTCAAAACTCAAGCAATACCATAGTGGTTACTCCTCTTGCTTCAAAAACGAACCAAAATTTCATGCTAGTTTCATGAAAAATTGCATAGTGTAAATGCCGTAATATTTATTATTTAAGAAATTGCAGTAATCTTTAAAATCTCTCAGTTAATTCTAATCTAGATTTAACCGAACAATACTACTGAACTTGGTGTTTAAATAATAAATGATTTAATTTCATTATAAAAGAAGCAACTTTTTTTCAACAAGTTTAAATAATACATGATCACTTTTGATAGTGTCATCGGCCCAACCAACACCTTTTATGAAATTAAGATTCTTCTTCTATATTTCAACGAATATTTTAACAGACGTCTCCCCAGGGTTAAAAAAAAGTAATGAAAGTGCTACCAAATTGAAAGCCACCTTGTCGTTAAAAGTTGTAAACCTGAAGTTAATTTAGCACGAGTAAAAAACTAGTCGCCAGTTAATAACAAAATATTTGCTATGCAATGATAAAAACAACCATTTTTATTTATCGGCCTAAAGTGCTTCAATTTAGGAAAATAATTATTAAAACTATTTGGCCATCTATATTCGTGTTTTCGTGTCCGTTTTACGGTAGTTAATTTATACCGAACACGTTCTGTTTCAATTCATTAAACTTCTTTCGTATGCATGTTTTGGTCTTGTTAAGAACTATTTTAAGTCTAAATCAAAACAATATCTAAGCGTTGTTGAGAAATGTTCACAGCTAATGAACAAAACTCCAAAATTTGTTGTCAAATTAATTCGGTTACGGATTATAAATTTATTTTTGTTTTAAATTTGCCATTTGTTCACAATAAAATATGTAAATGTTAAATTGTTTTTGTTTGCGAAAAATAAAACGCAAATATTACTAAACATTCTTTGGTTTGGGCGATTATTAATTCAGCCAATTTATAAAAAAAGCATAAGCAAATATTTCTCTCCAGATGATTTTGCTAAGATTTCTTTCCTTAAAAAAGTGTATACAACTAGAATATCTTGTAGATAGAGTAAGTAGTTAGTACGTTTCAAAGTTTAATTTTTCTCTTTTTTTTTCCTTAAAAATTATTAATAAAAGATTTTGTTGTAACAAATCTAGTGATTATAAAAAAAAACTATAGAGCAAATATCACGTATAATATTTGGTATTGAGATATATTTTTTCTTAAACTTTAATAATAAAAAAAATTAAATTGCACACATACAAATTGATTAATTTAATACATATTAATTGTAAAAGTATGTTACTAGAAACAATGTTAACTTGGATTTTTTGTTTTTATTTTTTGCTTTTTAATTAAAGACTCATTTTTATTATTCTTAAACGGTAAAACTGGAGTTTGTTCTTTAGAAACCTTAAAAATATAAAAAAAAAACTCTAAATATTTGATGCTTAGATAAGTTTTAAATAATAATAAAAAAAAAAGTTTATAATAAAAAGGTACATGTGGTATAAATAAACAGATTAAAAAAAATCAAAGACATGAGATTTTTATAAAAGTAGAAAAACAATTGTAAAATACAAAAAAGGTAAAATAATTTTATCATAAAATAGGGATCAGTCTTGTTTTAGCGTTTTTATACGTTTTAATATTTAATAATAATTGCATTGTATCATGGGTTCCAGTATTTAAATAAAGGTTTGGTCTTGTCTTTTTAAATTATATGGCTGGGTTTTTAAAGTTGATTAACTAAATTAAAGAAATTGCTTTCAACTACATCAAATATTTCTACTTTTCAGTCTCATTGAAATAAGTTCGATTAAAAAATCTATGCAGCTGAGTAAACATTCTTTGTTACATTAAAAATTAGTTTACAGAAGAAAAGCAAGTCCGTAACTGATCTCTATTAGAAATGGAAAAGTAAAGCTTTTGAATGTCAGATAGTGGAAGTACTCAGAAATATAAAATCAGGTTTACATTTTATATTAAATAAATAAATTGGCATAAAACTATAGTGCTGATTTCTCACAACGTAGAATTAAATGCATTTCTTTATAATATATAAAATGAAATAAGTTATAGTTTTGATTTTCACATTTATGAAGCTTTTGCTTCCTTTAGTTTTCATGATTGAAATTTGTTACACAAAAGAAGTGGATCAACATTCATCTGATTGTGTTTACCATGATTCGATAGTATAATTTAAACATTTCAAGAGCATTAATTTTATGTGCATATTTCTCCTTCGGTAATAATGTCATGTAAAATACATATTTAATAAAAAATGCAAGCGTCAATGCTGTATATTTAAGGAGAACGGAAGAGGAAGGGCTATGGAGTCATAGCGATAAATATCGCATATATATTTAGCTGTAGCTAACTGTTGTCATGATATTTCTGAATAAATTATAAATGCTTTTTAAAACACCTTGAATACGACTGACTAACCGATTTATTAAAGCCGGCGAAATGGAATACAACGTCAAAATGGCAAATTTTAAAAGAAATAAAGTTGCATATATATACAATCAATACATATATAAATATTAAACACTAATAAAGCTGCCAGGACATTGAGAGTTTGTTTAAAGATATTTGTCATTATATTATGGAATTAATATTAAAAAAAAGGAAAGATATTTAGTATCGACAAAAATGTTCGAAGTTTATTTTATTTAAAGTGGAACGAACGAATAGTTTGTTTTCTCGATATAATTTCTTTACTTAAAAGTGCGGTAGTCTTAATGCTGCTGCTTGTAATTGTAGTATAAATGTGTTATAATATTATATTTAATTTATTTAATAAGAAAATTTTCAATTTTATTTAACTAATGGTTGGTTGGTTGGTTACTTTAAAATGCCTAATGGATGATATTATTTGTTATTTTGTTGCGCCACAACATTTGGCGATTTATAAAAGTTTTGAACAAACTCTGAAAGGCTGTAGACAGTACCCGGGCCTTTGCCAGGGCTCATGCAAATAAAGTCTCCCAACGTATGAGCATTATCTAGAATAATTGGAATGAAAAAAAAAAATAAAAAGACTGGATAAAAAACATCTACACAATTTAAATAAATCTCTTACAACACGACTGTATGGGCGGATATGATGGCGGAGGTTTTATCCAGCTACCATCTGGCCTTCTCATATGTCGTCGATCTGATGAAAATTCAGCAAGATATGTTTCAGCAGGTATGACTCGAAAGAATCTGAAAAAATGAAATAATGCTCGTACATTAGAATGAAAATATGTAAATGTAAATGTATGCAGGTATTGCATCCTACAAAAGTTACCTGTGATGTTCTTGCCTTAAAGCTAAATCGGAACGAAATGTTTCTGTTACATACTTATGAAAATATGTAGGAAATGGAAGGGTCGTATCTAAATCAAATACCAGACATCTATTTGGGGTAGGATTGTGCATAAAAAATACATGATAATCCTGGAATGAAAATAATTAAAAAAAAATCAAAATTAAGTTTCATTAAAACAAAAACCCACAAGCTCTAAGCAAAACGAGGAAAAGTCAATAAGTCCTTGCAATAATATAAAATCTGTCTCTTTAAAAGTTGCTATTTATTTTTCAATATTTTATTTTGCAGATATTACTTTTACGTTCGATCCAAGTCCTTAAAAACGTTGTTGCGACAAAGATTCAATACTCAAATCATGTTATTTTGCTCTAAAACTCCAAGACGTGTGTATTTAATACGTAACTCATAGTATCAACTCATAGATTTAAAATTGATTCCTTTTTTTTTAGTGTAAAACTGACTCTACGCAATTGATTCATGTTATGTTTTGATTTGATTCGTAACTCATTTTTGTTATTTGTGTGTGATTTGTTTCATTCGTTTCGAAAACTTCGATACAAAACAAATCGTGACATGAAAAAAAACGAATGATTCAAAAGGCGTTTTGAGTGCATTCATGCAGACCTCTACTACGTATTCACTAGATCATTATTATAATTAAATATAATTGTTTGCGAAATGGAACAATTTTTCTCGGTGGCTTCTATTAGTTATTGCATTTTATAACATATCGGTTTTTTATTTATATTAAAGATTCAAGAGATGATTTTTGAAGTATTTTCTTTTTTCATTTTTTAACTTGTAAAGACTTGTTGACTTTCAAGTGCTTTCATAAGTATTAAAAAAATAAAAGGTGTACGAATTTTGATTGTTTACTGTTGTTTCAAAATGTGGCCGTAGAATGCATATTGACAGATAATAACAATCCATGTACTTACCCATATCACAACTTGATCATCTCCACGACCTGCCTTTTGACGCCATAAGGGTACGGTACGTCCTTCATTGGATACGAATACAGCATAACATTTTGAAAGTTCCTCAATACGTGTTTTCTTAACTTGTTCGCAAAGTTTCCAAACATTTTCTTCGCTAAAAAGAGCCAACAATAAAAACAAATCATTTTTTACGCTGTAATTTCTTATTTCCTTCAATTTGTTTCATATTCAATTTTATAAATTACACAGTCGCAAATTTTAAAATCGTTAACCAATTGAGACACCCAAAATCTGAAAGCTTATGATAGAAGAAAAAACCATAGCTGGATTTTAAATTATTATTCGAAGTATTGCTTAAGTCTCTTCAGCAAATTTTTAGCTCTTAATCAGATCTGTAAATTTCACCTCCAGATAAAATAAAAAAAACAAAAACATCTTACTCAAAAGAGCAAAACTGTCAAAAAACAGGGTCTCAATTGGTGATTTTTGTGCTGCACTGTGTTATAACTCAGGTATGATTTTACAAATAATAAATTTTTAATAAACTGTTGTCTAAAATTGGTTAAACGCACCTAAGAGCCAGAAAAGTACATTTTAGTTAAAAAATAAAAGCAGTCACTCATTCATAAGATATAAATGCGTGAGACAAATATACGCACACACTCACAGAAAATGATTTAAAAATTTAAGTGTTAATCTCCACCCGCTGCCAATGAATGATTAATTAACGAATAGTTTTTCACAGGTTGAAAGAATGCTTTACATTTTCAATGGAGCAAAAACAGTTATTCGAACAAGTTAAAGTAAAAGACAGATTGCAGAAAAGCAACGATATCTGATAATAATGAAATTTAATGAACTCGTTTTGATCACGACAATTAACGCCCATGTTCCAAATAACACGTATAAATCAATCAAATTGGGTACTCACAAACTCTGAAAATCTGGTAGCTTCAAACTGATTATATATAGTAAGAAAAACTGATACAAATTTATACAGTTTAACTCAAAGGCAAAAATCTTTGAGAACATGCTTAAATAAGTATAGCGTTTTACTACTCCAAAATAAATAAATACAAATAAATAATAAACATTTGTTGACTTTTTTTGTAATCTTAAGAAAGTGTTTTTTAAGCTGTCCACAAAAGTTTTAACATCGTTCGGAGAACGAAAGCCATCTTGCGATATTAAACACGTGATGATTTAATTAACAATGAATATGCAATTTTTTATCAAAGGCATTCGTTTTAAAGAGAAGTTACAATAAATATTCTTTTCTATATGTTTAAATGTGTGACGCGATAAAACCGAAATGCCATAAAAAACAAAGAAAAAAAATATACAAGCATTTAATATAAACATATTGAAAAAACTTCTTTTTAATATTTCTCAACATTCTCTTTCAGGTATGAGGTACACATTCCCTTAAATAATAAAAAAAAAATAGAAAATAAAAGAGAGAAAGTCTCCAAACCTCATTTTTCGAGTTTGCGATGATATCTTTTGATTATCAACCACCAATTTTCATCGAATTGTCGTTAGTTCTCATTATCATAAAAAATCTTAGTGAATAATGAAAACTTTGATGGCATCTTTAATGAATTTTAAGGCGAATTAAAGAAATATTTTTTATAAAAACCCTGGCTGCACAGATACATTGATACAATAATCACACAAACATATTCAATCCTTCTAAACCGTGTGTTTTAATTAAATGATTTAAACAGTGGCAGTGACACATAAGTATGTAAATGTTTATGCATTAGGAAGTTTTTTATGCATTTGAGATAATAGTTCTAAGGTGTTAAGCCGTTTGGAACACCCAATTCTCCAACTTTTTCAATTGCTCGTTAATTTTTTTCGTAATGCGTATTTACATCGAGCTCAATCTCGTAATGGCAAATAAACCAAACCTAATTACCCCAATTTTGAATAATGATTCCCTTAAAATTTCGTTCTATTAACTGTTTCCCTATTCCAAATAAAATCTCCCAGAGAAATTTTTCCCTTTTCTCTAATTCTAAACCAACTTCGAAAACACATTCGCGGGAAAATAGTAGGTAGTACGAATGTCAATTAAAGGGAGTACGTGATGACGAATTTCGAGAATAATTCCGCTAAAAAGTTGCCAGAAAGTTGTGGCAAAAATAGTAAGTATTTAATATTTTTTATGAAAAATGTAATAAATATGCTTTATTGTGCTGCAAGGTCAACAAAATCAACAGATAGCAAATAAAACCTTTTTTGGTATTGTGCGACAAGAAAAATTATTTATATGCACCACAAAATCTAAAGCTCTGTATAGGTGATAGTACGGAACAAAAGTTATTGCCCAACGAAGAGGCGATTAGTAAACTAATTGGCACGAAAGAGTCTCTGGTTGATATGGCCAATAAGTATGGGTTAGGGTTTTCAATAACCACAAAGCAGACACGAGAGAGCACTCCACCTGCATTGCTGTAGTTGTTATTGGTAGAGAATGTGGTGGATAATAGCAATGTGCACAATAGTGAGAGGGATACACCCCAAAAGCCACCGGCGAAAAACGAAAACAAGTGGCAAAATTATGTAAGCATACGCGTCTTCTAGCAAAACACAAAAAAGTATATCCCACTATTACTCGCTTTTACGCTTTAAAGCAGGAATTGTTGAAAGAGCAAAAGCGGCACAAGTTGGTAATAAAAGAACTAAGACTATGGAAAGTGAAAGAAAAAGGGGAAATTTCTACAATATTCATTTCCGACCCCATAAAATATATGTTTTGAGTTCTTACGCAAAGCGAAGTCGATCAAGCGATTTCCGTCTGTTGTTCGCCGTTAAAAAAGTTAAGAAAAATTGGTGAGCTTTTTACCGCTTACTTCTACCACCGAATTATACTAGGATCTGACACAGTAATCTTTTTTAGTTTACTAAGCTGAAACAAAAACCCTGAGCAAATTACAATTTTCGAAAAAAAAACCTTTTTTTTAATAGAAAAACTTAATTGTAGAAAAGAAAATGTTACGCCGATTTATATGTACATGTGGTTTTACATACATATATAGTGAAAAGTATATAAAGCGCTCATTTTCTTCTTTTTAATTGTATTTTATTCGAAATTTTTTACTAATTAATTATTATTTATCAGTTAATCTGTAGTTCGTCATTAGTCGTAATAATTGTAAAGAGAAAAGTACGATTTAGATACCAGCAAATTTTATTTATAAAATTTTGCAAAAGAAAAAGCATATGAGCGCAATCTTTTTCAATTGTTTTATATATTGTATTTTTGAAACATATATTTGCCGACAAAAGGCATTATTTATTATAAAAATTATGAGAATAGAATATAGGATGTTTTAATAATAAATAATTACCATAAATACTGTAAACTGTTTTATACCAAAGTGGTAAACATAATTGGCAGACATTTTAAGCCTTATATCGAAACTTCTTTACACATAGCGGTAGCTTATAAGCAGCCTTTGCATTTAAATTAGAAATGAATTCACCACTATACATCAGAATTATGGTAATAGTCAATAGCTTTGTTCCCGTACTCTACTTTGGTCGCCCGCGGGTTCCCAAATTAACCCAAAACCGTACCCGTACACAAAGTTTGGGCAAGTGAGAGAGAATTTGAGAGCATAATATTCTTCTTCTTTCTGCCCAAAACAGCCCGCAGTTTTTCTTCGGGCTGATTTGGTAAAATTGTAAGTCAATCAGCTGTTGCATAAAGGAAACAATTGAAATTATCAGCAAACAAATTTTCAAAAATTAAATAAGTAAAAAAATCTTCCTTATAAATAATTATTTTAACTTACCATTTTTTACGCAATTAATAATGCCTGTAGAACAACATATGTCCAAATTTTCCATTTTTAAATATTTTTATAACGTTTTTAATTTTAACTTTGTTGGCGCCTTTTTTATACAAAATGGTTTTTTGTCATAAAAAAAGTAAAAAAATTTGAAAATTTCTTTCGGGTTAAAAATTTGGTTTTTAGTGTTTCCGTACTTTTAAACATTTTAGTTCCTAATTGAGAGTAATTTTTCATTACTCTCGTTTGCCCCAACTTTACCCAAAAAGTAAGGGAACACAGCTAATGTAGTGTGTTTTACTAGTTAATTTTGTACGTATGTTTGTGCATTGACAAAATTATAAACATATAAAACATTAATAACGGGGTGAGAAAAGTTCGCATGAGGAAATATTTTTATGCCAACTTTCCGTCTTGTTTTAGATTGAGCACCAATAATTCTTTTTAATTTATTTTTTAATGTTAAATGAAACTTAGAAAAAACAACAAAGCAATAAGAATAATTCTAAGCAGAAAGCTTTCTGTGTTTTACAACAGGTTTAAATTTAAAATCAATTTGAAAGTTTTGCACTAAAAAATAAATTTAATGTTAAAATAAAAAAGCGACACTGTCAGTGAGCTGGCCAGCCAATTTTGTATGTGTGTGAATAATAAACATTTTATATTCGTGTTTATAAACTTAATTGTAAAAATTCATGGAGGTTTATAACTGAACGGCCTTCCCATTTTGGCCTCCTTTTTATTCAAAGTTTTTTTTCCTAAATTTATTTAATTATTTGGGAGGTTTTTATTTGTAGTGTTATATGTATGTATGTATATTAAAATTTTTATTTTGAACTTATTATCGGTACAGTTACAGTCAATTCAATTGACATAAAATAAAATTATTTGCACATTATTTTTATGCTAAAAATTTAGTCGACTTTAATCTAACCTTTTCGTCGAAATCCTAGTCAGTTGTAAAAGTCCATATCCGGGAACTTTTCTAGGCTTTTCCTCACTGCTATAAGCAAAAATGGAAAAAATATATTTAGAAATCCCTGTACGGATTATTAAAAACCTCGATACTTTATTTTTTCCAAATTATTTTGTATGTTTCTTCAGAATTCTTTACTCAGAACAAAAGACCAAGACAAATATAAAGCTTAAATGAGGCCCTTTAAAAGGCCTTTTCATACTTTTCTTTTGCAACTGTATTATTTTTTACTGCCTGTGCTTGTGTACTTGATTAACATTCAAATATTTTTATTTCTCAAACGCTTTAAAAATTAGGTCAAACGGTCATGCTCACGCTTAGAGGGAGAAATGTTATTATTATGGTTTTAACTCCTTTTTCTTTTCCAACATTATAGCTCTGCTGGTATAGTTGTAAGTGCATGTTGTTGTAAAATTTAAATGTGTTTTTATACATATATTTTAGCTTATGTGAATGTTTATTCTTTTACTTCTTAAGATTTTATGTGTTTTATTATATATATCATATATACGTTGCAATTTGTATTTACTTAAATTAAAGAAGTATCTTGAATATTTAGATCTAGGGAATCGTTATGTAAATTGGCCACAGGCTTAAAAATAAAAACCGCTTTCACGAAAAGTTTATTTGAATATGTAAAATGAATGATATTTGTCAATTGAAAAAATTATATTGGTGAAATGACCACCTCCCGAATTTATATACGTAGCACTATGAGCGCCAACAGGACGAGCTTAATAAAATACTATTACTAAAGGATATATCAATAGAAACATGATGATACACAGAGTAATCAGACCTATTTTCGTAAAACCAGTATTAGAAATAACAACTGGAAGCTGTTCCTCCAAAGACTTGCTTTTTATGGATATAGACTGATCTCTTAAAATGGTGGCATTTAAAACAAAAACGTAAGATTTTTCCTTCATAAAAATAAATATAAAAAACAATAGAGCATTTCTATAGAAGATCTGATTCTTAAGTATCAGGTTCTACCTTCTGAACCGTATTAGGCAGGCAGTTAAAATTTTCAATATACACAGTAAGAAACAATCCGTGAGTTAGTTCAACTTTCACTTGGCTGTGTTATTTATATGTAGTATTATTATTTTTATTACTGTCTATCGGTATACCGACCATTACCATTGCGTAGGCTTAAGAATGCAAAATAATAATTCTGTTTTTCAAAGGATATGTACTCAAAGTAAAACAACAAATAATATGTTAAATATTAAATACTGGATTTATTTATTTTTTTTAATTATTAAAAAAAATAACCGAGTTCAATATTTCGACTAATTTTCGCTTTGATCGAAATTGTTGCCAATGATTTTTGAGCCTTATGCATCATTCTTATTTCTACTTTCTACAAACCCATATTTTGTATATAAATGAGAATTACATCAACTTTCGGGACACCCTTAAATTCCCAATCGAAATTTAATACTTGTAAAGCGGAGTTGGCAATTCAAAATCTTTGTGAATTTAACCCATCTGTGTGCAACTTTTCAAAGTATGGCCGTATATATCGAAATTAAATAACTATTGGGGCACCCTTTATTTTATAATTTTGAATATTAACACTTGTTACTATAACCGTCATAGCAATCGACATTCTGTCCTATTTTCAAGCGTTTGTCTATATCGGTTCAAAAGTTAGGCCCATATGGGTTAATTTTAGTCACTTATGGGAAGGAACATCCTTTAATTTTTAGCTTTATAATACCCTTCACTACAAAATGTAGAAAAACTTAGATATACCCTATCTGAGTTTGTCATTCCGTGTGTAATTTCTACAATATCCATTTCCGACCCATTAAAGTATGTATATTCTGACTTCTTATGCATAGCGAAGTCAATTGAGCGATGTCCGTCTGTCGGTCTGTGCCGTTTGAAGAGGAAAACTTGATTTCACAAAAAAAAAATAATAAATATGCCAATCGATCAGACATAGTGTAGAAAGAGGTGCGCTATTTGAAATCAGAATGATCGGTCCATGTTATTCGAGGCAGCACCACGCCTACCACTAATTTGTTCATGTCATTTGGAACAATAATGTAACTTAAATCAAAAAAATAAATATATGGGGCGATAGAGAATTTAAAAATAAGAAAAAAACATCAAGTGAAAAAATTGACGCTCGCCCATATTGACAGAGGTACGAGACTGAAATTTTCAAATTTTTTAAAATATCAATACGGGTTTCAGTTTAAAGCCTTAGCCGATATCATATATATATATATATATATATATATATATATATATATATATATATATGTCATTTAAATTTAAGTTCTATTTAAGTACAAAATTCAGTTTTCAATGCACACTTAAATGAAACTTAAATGACCAATCTTGCGCATTTAAAGTCCATTTAAATAATATATTTTTACCATATGGTTATGGCATTTTTTGTTGTTGTTTCGCAAAACTAAACAAAAGTAAACAAACATTTTAGCCATTGATAGAACAATATTTTTGTTTTGCATACATTTCTTAATGAAAATATTATTTAAAAAGTTAAATCAACAAATAAAATAAGTTTAGGTGGTGAATACATGAGTATCGCTGACATTTTATAATATATTTAAAATATTTTTCACAAAATTTGCAATTCATTGTGTTTGTTGGCAGCTGTTTTTCATAAACAATGGAGATTTATTTTGATATTTCGTAATGCTACCATATTTTTGTGATATTTAAATGAGAACTTAAATAAGAACTCAAAAAATGAAACTGCATTTAAATAAAACTTAAATTTAAATGAAAATTAACTAAATGCGTATTTAAATACGAACTCAAAAATTGGCCCTTACACTCTTACTTGTTTTTATATTACTTGTTGCCATTGGGATTTATGATCCCCATTTTTTTTATTTTAATGTTATAGTGATGCCCTTTAACTGTTCCTAAAACGGGTCCAATCTGTAAGCATTACCTTTCAAATAAAGAAAACATTTTCAAACTGAGTTTAGAAAAGACTGAGTTCTGCGGGCACAAACATAAAAAAGCAACATTCAGTCGAATTGATAACATCCTTCTTTTTTTAAGTCGGTTAAAACTGTAATACAAATTATTCCTAATCTTTGGAACAGATTTAACTAAAAAAAACATTTTATAAGATGAATTTTTAACTTTCCTAAACAAATATCTTTAAGCTCAACCTAAAATTTAAAATAAGATTTAGTCGACAAACAAATTTTATTTGTTGCAAATGTGTTAGTGCAAAAATGTGTATGTGTTAGTTAAGGTCGTCGATTTCTTGCTGGAACGATTTTACTTACCAATAGCATGAAACGTATGAACAATCCGCAATTTTAGGAAATAGCAGATCTGTGGTCATTTTGAAAATCCAGTGATAAAAGTGGTGATGTCAGTGTCCACTCAATGTTGCTGTTATTACACAAGTGCAGGCAACCGTGATAAACAATATACCCCACACCAAGTTTGCTCTTATGATTATTTCGTTGAGTTCGTTTACTACGTAGACGTAGTAAATACGTAAATTGTAAAATAATAAATGCAAATATGACTCACAAATTTAAATTTCAAACAACTTTTATGGTCATTTAAATAAAATAATATAAAACAAGTGTAAAAAATTCGTTCACCACAAGCCGTTCACTCCGCATATATCTATATACATATGCACATGTATGTATGTATGTACATTCTTACGTTTTCTTCAAATAACTAAAACGTATGATTTAACTTGATTTAAGATTTGACGAATTTTTCTAGGTTATTAAAAAACTGAGAAGTTCGTTTTTAGTCGTTTTAACGAAATTTATTCAGTTTGTTCATAATTTAAAACAACATTGCGTGCGAAGTTTATATAGTGTGTACGTATGTACATACATTTGCATTGTTTTATTATAATTTATTGTTTAACCGAAATTCTATTTTTTTTTGCATCACAGCAAGACTTCTGGATGTTTAAGAATTTATTTTGTGAAATTCTTTCTTTTATTTTAACTTTCTTTATATTATAATTGAATTTTCTTACATGCTTTTATATAGGGCAAGCTTTAGTAAAGGCACCACTTATTTTATTTATTTTCCTCTTATCTAAACAATACAAAAATGTTTATTTTTCATTTTATTATATCTCGTTTTTGTTTTAACTTGATTTGCAAATGTTTATTAGTTTTTCTGTATGCGTGCGTATGTTGGAGCGTTTGTGGAAAAACTCTACATTTATTTTAGTTTTATACTTTTTTCTTTCAATGTAAAGTTTGCAACATTAATTTGTTGCGAGAGGACCTCCGAACGCGTTCCCGGTTCTACATAAACTCAAATGAAACATTTTCTTGTCTTTGCTACAAGCAATTGTGGCATACAATACAGCATTGTTGTGTAAGGCAATGAATATTCCTACGACGGTGAGAATAATTTGCTTTGTTTTGAAGTAAAAGAGTACATGTTTATATTTGTGTAAAACTATTGCAGATTTGATGAAGAATAATTATAAAAAGGTTGTGTATTTCTGTGGGAAGGTTTGCATTTGCAGCATTTATTATTATAATTAGTGAAGGTAAAAAATAAAAATAGTTGTTGTTAACGTTATTAACAAAATTTTCGATCAGAATAAATAGTTTTAGTGAGCTGATCCATTTAATATTAAATGAAATAAGTATCTATAAATTATCAAAAAGGAATCCTAATAAAAACTTTTTAACAGCAAGACGCTAAATAAACTCTTTACTTAAATAAATTAAACACAGGAACTGGTTAACCTTCTTTTACAGTGAATAATATTAATAAATTTTTCAGATGTTAAAAACTATTGAAAAATACATTTTTATATTTTTAGAAAATCTTGGCCACTTCTACCTACTCTCTTTTTTTTTAATCAAATAATTTAACTCCGTAGGTAACTTTTACTCTTTTGGCGCACATGACAGGGCATCTCAATGCTTTTTTTTCGCAACTCTACAATCTCTCCTTATTTTGTCTGATTTTAAAATGAGATATTCTTAATGCAGTGATGTACACTAATTAATATTATGTGCGGATATTTACAGGAAATTTGGTTCAATATACAGTGATTCCCAAAACATTTACATTCAAAATTTTATTTTTATGAAAAAAAAAAACTAAGAATTAACAGAAATAATGTGACAGTGCTAATAAATTCAAATTCCAACAAGATGGTTATATAATCTGCTGATTACATTTACAATGTCAAAATCCATAAAAAGCGTATGAAAAGTGCTACAAACAGGTGACGTTCGACACTTGATTATATCTTATATGAAGTTTTTGGACTTATAGTAACCTATTAACACTGTTTAAATGAAAAAATAATACATTTAGGTAAACATAAAAAATAATAATGACAATTCATTAATGATTATTAGTTATAATCAAAATGATTGAAAACTAACAAAAATATTTTACATATCGCACTTGATCAACAAGAGGGTATTAACTCAAAATTTTAAAATTTTCAGTAGAGTCAAAAAACTGTTTGTGGCCACATTTTAACAGAATTTAAAAATTCAAATATACCGTAGGAAGCAAATTCCATTTAAAAATATATTTACATCGTTTCTCCTAGAAATCTGTGCAAGCATTGCAAAAAAAATAAATTTTTTGAGTTAATACCATTTTTCTGAAATTTTTCGATCATAAATGAAACAAATTTTATCAACAAGACAGTATCAACTCAAAATAAAACCAAATTGAAAAGAGACTCAACTCAAAATAATACATTTTTTTTATGAAAATTTACGAATCAGTTCCATGTTACTTTTGTATTAACTCGAAATAATACCTTTTTGTTGAAATAAAGGTAATCACTACATTATCATGAATATGGTCTCAAAAGTGGTTTTCGAGATGAAAGAGTAAACGGAATAGGTTGAAATTTTTACAGTAGATAGATATTGATGTTATTATCTGATTTCTTGAAAAAAGTGATATTTCAAAAATTTTGAGTTAATACCCTATTGTTAATCAAGTGCGATATGTTGTTATATTTTTTGGGATGTGTTTAATTAGTCACTATTAGTATATCGAATATGAGCACAAACAAAAATTTCATGAACAATTTTGTGATGTAAGTTGGTGTTACTTTGAGGTCTACAAGTAACAAAATTATCGCTAGGATTGAACTTGAAGTTTGTTGAAATAAATGAACATACATACATATATATGATCAACATGTATTAATATTTCAAAATGAAATTATTGGATTAGTAAAGCTGTTTGCCTTTTATTTTTCAACTGATAATTAGGTGCTGTTTCTATATTACAAGCGATCAACTCGTCTGAAAACCCTCAGTTTTTTGAGTCATTCCCATACAAATTAATAATTAATTTCGTAATTTGAGTTAAATTTAATTCAATATTATTTAATTATTTTAAATACAAGGAAAGGCAATTACACCTGTTTTGTTATGGATCTACTCATATGTGGTTCAAATAATCAGCTGTTGTGTTACCGAATCAACGTAATTTTTCTGTCTATTAAGCGAATTAATTTGTCGGGTGTTCTGAAGATCGAACTACGACCATTTTATTCGTTTGGAAATTAATTTGAAATTATATGCAGTTTTTTCTAAAAAATAAACATGAATTTAAAAAAAATTGTATGAAATAGGTATATTATACAAAAGTATGAAAAAAATTAAGTATTTTAAACTAATTTAAGATAGTAGAGAAATAAATAAGACTTTAAATAAGAAAATTTCAGATCATAAAAGTTTTTTATGTACTCTTTATCAGTGTAAAGGCTTCAGAAATGAGTCAGTGAAGTTTCTTTTTTGGTTCATATGTTTGCTGGGTATTCATGATTTTTTTTTCATATTTATCTCAGTGTCTAATATACTGAATTCCTCCACCAAATTTTAAGTTTTTCGTTTTTAGAAATCACTCGATTTTGTAGTCAGTCAAACTACGAATTGGCCCTAAATACTGATTAAAAAGAACAATTTCATGGTTTTTTATACGTTTATATTATGTTTATTTTAAGGTTACAATTTATTCATTATTTGTATATATTTTGGCCATGAATGCTGTTTTATTAAGAACTTATTTATAATTAAATAAATTATTATTATATTAAAATAAACTATAATCCATTTAAAAATGAAAAATGTAGTAAAGTGCCAATAGCAAAGAATATTACATGCCATAAACTATTTGAATCAAGCACCATTGTAGCTGTTCAGTAGCTTACGGTTGGTTGTAAGTTTGAAAATAATAAAAAAAAATCTAAATTACTGAAAAGGAAACATCGATAACGGACAGATGTTTTAAGATTGCGTAAGTTTCATGTTCAATCAAGAAAAAAGAATTCACTCATCAGAATCTTAAGTTTACTCAATTTTTCTTATGTTAAAAAGTAGTTAATTACGTAAACGTAGATCCCTATGAAACGGGCACCCTAAAAACTTGGAAGTTAGTTCAGACACTCGCTCATTTTCTGGTACTCTCACACCAAAATATAACAGCGTTTCTTGTAACTCCTTCAAGAATATTCAAATTATATAGCTAAAATTTAAATTATATAGCTAAGTTCCAGAAAACACCTGGTTGGTATTGATATAATTGGCAAAACATTTTAATTCATACATTAAAAAAAAAAAGAAAAAAAAGTGATTCGACTTCTTCTCATGTATTTATGGAGTGCTAAAGAATTTTGACGATCAGGTCTTGGCTTGCGCTTACGGTGGAATGAGTTGAATATCAGCTAGTCGGCTGTTAACAGCGTTTGAGATACGACCGTCATAACTGCAAACAGTTTCCAATATGCCATTGTCTTGTACACAAGAATTTGTTTTTGAATTTGCATTAAATGTATGAAATGAAGCTTCATTACTCAGCTCTATTTTCGCACGCTGTCTAGCAGTTGTTACCGTTTTACTTGTTTTGTATGATAAAACCGACCCGTAGTGCAAACTTGATCTACGAAATCCAATTTCTTTTTTGAATATTGTATTGTATAATTTTCCAATTTCTTGTTTACACCGCCGACACACAAGGTGGTTGGGTAAATAGTCTAAATTCCTTTTTTGTATAAATTTAATAAGTGCTTTGTCCTCTAACAAAACACCGTCTTCAAGAGGATGATTCAATATTGAGCACATCTCAGCCATTTAATATAGTTTTTATTTTAACTAATTTGCTGTTTCTGTATTACAAAACCTTTAAAACTTTTTTGCAATCCGCAAATAGAAAATTTAACAAAAAAAAACAAAATCGCAATTTACGCAAAAAAGAAGACATTCACCACGTATTGTCTTCACAGCTGTTGATGGTATTCATACTAGTGCTGTCTACTTTTAAATTTTAAAATCACGTGTTAAGAAAAACATAATTTATTTTTGACCTAACACCCTGTTTACATTTGACAATGCTGTCACGTTCTCGTAAAAGTTTAAATAGATTTAGCGTTTTTTCCTGTTTTTTCCATTTCTATTTTTATATGCAAAGAAAATTTTTGTAATAAAATGATAATATAATTCAAATGTTATTTACTTAAAGCAATTGTAATAAAATCGTCGGCATACGTCAAATCGCTGTCTTATTTACTGTCTTCAAAATATTCAGTAATTCAGCCAATTGAAATGTGTTCATGTAATAGTGAGAAACTGTGCATGAATTGTTATTGTCACGACAGCATTTTCTAATGTAAATAGGGGGTAAACTTTTTATTATTAAGTAATGAAAATATTTAACTTCCACAAAACTGACTCCTACGAAAAAAGTAATAATAAATTAAATGTTACATCAATATGAAAATTTATTATTCGAATTCTTTTTATGTTATTTTAAAGTATTAACTGACTTTAACTTTGTATTATTTATTTTATTTCAAGAAGGAAATTTATTATTTAGAATTTTTATTATTTTAATTTACTTTAATTGTGCTTCATTCCTTCAAATATATGTAAATATTTCAAATAAGTTTCGCAATACTCTTTATTTTGTCTTTTACAAGTGTGTAAATTAAATCATTCACGACCCCAACACTGGATCTTACAGTGGTACGAAAATTGTTAAGCAGAGAAAACGGCGGGATACCACCAATATTCTCTACTTAACTCTTCCACGGAGTACAGAAGTTGAGGAGTGAATCTGCAGAATACCATGCGAACACTCCGCCAACCACGGTCTTTACAATGCCCTCACAGCGCTTTATTATAGTAGTAGAGGCAATTTTTTTTTATTTTTGCTAGTCGCAACTACTGAAAACTTATTAATGATTTAAACAAAAGTATGCTGAAGATTTCAGCATATCCTGTAGACCGACTATATTTTATAGAAATATAATTTTTATAAATTTGTTAAGAAAAAATTGTTATTTACAGTTGTTTGTATAGTTTCCAAACAAAGCAGAGAAAATTAGTCATAAGCAGAAGCATTGCAGCATTTTCTTGAACTGAATCTTCATCAAAACGATGTGGAGGAGTCCAAAGATTTGGGTTTTGTATGGACTTCTTCTACAAAAATTAATAGTGATTGATTATAATTATTTCTCAAAGTCTTATTTATTAATTTCTTGGTTAAATTAATGATGTAAAAAAGTACATTATGCTTGTGTTTAATCTTTTCTCTTGGGACAAAATTTGTAAATAACTTTAGAAATTAATTAAAATTATTCATCTGGTTGTAATACTAAAATAGTTCGACTAATAATTTCAAAGATTAAAAATATCTAATTTTTTTTTTACAAAACATATTTTACTTGATTACTTAAGCATATTTGTATAATTCACAAGTTTAACTGCCGAATTTATAGAAAATCTAAATAGATTTGAAATATATTTTGGGACAAATTTGTATGAAAAATTTGTCATAACACATTTCAAGGTTGTTTTATTTTCTGTGAACATGGTAGTAAAAATCGTTAATATCTGGATAAATAGGAATATCCGACAACACTATTTTTTTGAAATCTGTCAGCTCTGCTGTTAAATATATTAAAGTGTTGCAGGGTGTAAGGCGTTAATAAAGTTAATTGACTGTTAAATTTAAACCAAGCAAAATTTATTTCACAAAGAACATTCTCTACAGCAATAAATAAAATAGCATTTTTGATAATTTGTAACAAAAATCAAAAATACTGCTGACAGTATAACTTTACAAAATAAAGCTACAAATTATCTACACCTGATAATTATTTGAAAATTGACCTTGCATTTGAACTTTAATACTTTTTTGGTGCGTATGCTCTTGTATTAAATATAAAATGTTAAAGCAAACAAAAAGAAACTCAATTGTTTATTTTCAATAACTTTTTGTATCTTATCAATTCTTCGAGGCAAATAAACTTAAAAGATAATAACCATTTTAAAAATATGTAATTTAAACGCTTACGTATATAATTATTATTATAATTCAATATAAGATAAGATGTGATAAGAAACTGCAAAAAAATGACATGCAAAACTCATTTATAACAAAATGATTGAAATGTAAGACAAGTACGTACTCAGAAATATTTGCTACATAATACATACATATGTGCGTTAATAAAATAACTATTTTTAATTTATTTAAAGCTAATTGATATAAATATTTGTAGGTAAATCGATTGTCAAATGTAATGTTAAAGGAGTCAATATTTCAATTACACCATTATTTATTTTTTCTTAAAACTGCAATGTGAATATTCAATGTGAATGAACCTAAAATATTTATTCATAATTTAAATTTATTACGGTTTATTAAATCAATCAGTGATAGAAAAAAATAATATTAATAATAATGTGTAATATAATAATAATTTTAATTATAATTAAAGTTATAATAGTAATAATCAACAAATAAATAAATAGATAATAATTTTGTGTAATTGGATAAAAAATCAGTATTTCAATTTAAAATGTTACGGGCCAGCAAGCATGGATTCTCTTTAAGCTGCTTTAACCAATGGAACGTGTTTTTAATCTTTGTAAATCTACACAATTTTAATTTACCAGGATACCTCACTGATCATTCAAATCATTTGTAAGAATATGTTTCATTTAATAAATCTATTTTTAATCTTTTGAGTTCTGATATTGTTACGAATAAATGCAAAAGCATTTAATTTTAAATAATTTAGTTAATAAATAGCTGAATGCGTTTTTAAATAAATATTTACAGTGTATATTTTTCTTTGAACAATCTTTATTTTTTGAGAGCTCACATACGCAAAGAGAGGCCCTGAAGATAACGTGACTAGTCTATACACCATTCCATAAGTTAATCCAAACGTAACCCAAATGTATAGAGAAAACATGATCCATTTAATTTTACGATGTCCTAGGGCTGGACCATATATCCCAGCTTTGCATTACAGGGGAGTAGTTTCAAGACTACTCTATGTCACTACACGATAAAACACCCCAGAGGATTTGTTTTAAAACTACTCCATATCATTACTCTATGAAACACCCCGGAGGGCTAGTTTCCAACATCAAAAATAAAATTTTACATGAAAGTTGTTTATTTTTTGATTTTTTAAAAACATCTATGAACTTGAATTTTTTTCATTTGATAAGTGTATTAAAAAACAGGAAGTAAATTACATTTATATTATAAAAAAAAGGAACATATTCACATTATGATGCGTTTTAAATTAACTGTGCCATCTTCATCTAATTTTGTTTAATACGGAAATGCGCGTTTTGACCGGGCTGCACAGTCACTAAGTTTGGTGGTGTTTCAATATTTTCGACAAGCGTCAGTGGAGTTAGAGGCACATCTACACCATGACTTCTTAGTATAGGCAGAAGTTCTCTCATGTTCTTTTTTGAAGTTCTGCTTCTTAACTGCCATTGCCCTAATTCACTCGATAATTTGTTATTCCTTATCTAAATCCTGATTCAAGGAATTTTCGGTATCCGATGATTTCGTTATTTATCCACACAATTGCTTCACTTGCACTACTTAATCTTTTTAAATAATTTTCTTTTTCTATTTTTACAAGTCGCCGTTTATGTCGCTCACTACAGTTCATATTTCGTTTTATTAATAATATGTACTTTTATATTAATTACATACTTTTATAAAAATTTTAGTTTTACCAATGGATGGCATCAGAGTTACCACTGTGAAACCTTTCAACAAATATCATACTACCTAGTTCTAACTTCACGAACTGTACAGCTCTTGGCAACACTTTATGCAATCGTCAAAACGCGAACACTTGTCGTTTAACAGCAAACTCTTGTTGGAAAATAACATGTTTCATGACTGCATTATATAGGACCCTTTTGTAGCTATTCTATTTCAGTTGCAATGGACCATGTAGCCCAATATTATTTGCAGGGGGTAGGCTCGTTTGACGATGCTTGGTAAAGTTTAATTTAGAATTTAAAAAGTATATAAATTAAATGTTTATTTAGAAGAAATCCTATAAAATCTATAATAACGATTAGAACTGTGAACTGTGTTATCAAAGATATATTCGAATACTAAGGCAAACAAACGCAATTTGAAATTCTGCTCTAAAGAGCTCCCTGTTAAAGATTAATTCGCATTTTATGATTTTTAAATAGACCTAAAATCAAAAGCGCTAAAATCAACGATAAAAGCACTGTGTTGACAACGTCAAATATGTAGTATCTGCATGTGTATAAAAAACGAGTATGTATCTGAGAGATTGGTGGTTAGTTGTTTTGCTTTAGTTTGTTGTGAAAACAGTAAAACTGAAACAAGGCAAACCCGTGTCTACACAAAAACCTACTGCAGAGACTGACACTGAGAACGAAAGGGTATTTACTCTGATCGGTTTAGACAAAATGATTAGTTGCGATTAAGGTTTTAACGAAATAAGTTGAATTTTTATTTTTATTTATATTTTTAAATTAGTTAAAACCTGCTGGTGCGTTGGTTGAGCTGAATTTAAAATTAAGACGGGTAAAAAAATAAAAAATTTATGAAAAATATTTTAGAAAATTAAGTGTAATTTGTTGTTTAACACATACCACTGTTGGTAAAAAAACATCTAATAGAACGCATGTATAAAAGAAATGATGTTTAACTTATCAAAACGTTAAAGAGAAATTTTGATTTAATTATTTTGTACTAAAAAAATTAAAATAAAAAATTAATACAAAAAAACATCAAAATATTTAATATATTTATTTTTATTAAATACTTGGTAACTGATAAGAGTTTAGATTATTGGTTGTTTTGTTTTGTTTTATATTTATTATTTATTATTATCATTGTAAATATTTAACATAATTTTTGTTGTTCTTGATAAAACGTGAATTAAGTCAATATTGTGTTCTTAAATTAGAAACAGAGTTTAACGTATTGACACTTAACAAGACGCTGATATCGATTGATTTATTTTCTGTTAATTAATATTTATAAAAGTGACATACACATACATACATACCAACACATTATACAACAATTCGATATATCCCAAAGAAAGATAAATATTTTTAAATACAAAATGTGAAATTTATTTGGAATCATTATTATGCACCACTTATGTATGTATGTTTGTATGTACGTCAATAGTAAACAATGGTATTCATTAATATTATAGAATTATCGTGTATTAGAAATTTGCAATTGAGCCTGATAGCAAATCGTCTCAGTTTGTGCTTGTTTTTTTAATAATCTTATCTCCAATTTATAATTTATAAAAATTTATAGTTTAATTTTTATTAATAATATAAATATAAATTGTCAACAATAATAAAAAACAATAAAAGTACGGGAAATGACAGAGTATTCTAAAGTTTTCCTTAAAAAGTGTGGAGGTTGTGAATGTGTGTGAGAATATGTTCGACTGTCGTTATTTTGAAAAGTTTTAATTAATTTTTTCCTGAAGTTAAAAATTGTTTTTTGACGATGTGGTTGGTTGCCGCGTATGTATTTAATTCTTCAGATTAAGACCAACAAAAATAAAATTCTTGTGTTTGGTACTCGCATTTTTATTTTTTTTTTCTGGTCAGCTTTCTGTTTTAAAATATTGGACTTTAAAAAGAATCGATTTTGAATAATTGTGAAAAGTTTGTATTATTTTAAAAGTCAGTTTTCCAAAAATAATTAAGGAATAGAATATTAAAATATATTTTTCCCTAATAAATAAAGTTTAGGAGCAGAAGGTGGATCTGGAAAACTTAATACGCCTCATGTTAAAATTTTTGACAGCTTTATAAATATTTTTGAATAGATTCTAAACAAGAATCAATTTTTGCTTTGTTTCGTTTTGTTTTAAACGTTGTTTTCCGTTATTCAATTAGCTTTAATATCTTACCTATTCGACAATTTAATTAAGGTCCGAAAGAATCTTTCTAGAAATTTTTTTTTTTAAATTTGTAAAGTTTTATTTGTTTTTTTTTTTAAATTTAAATCAAATTAGCTATTGGAGAACTGGTGGTACTTCTCGAGCTTAGGGAACTTCTAAAAGTGAATTATCTAAAAGAAAGTAAATAACAAGCTTCTCTGAAATTTTTTTATGAAAAGCCATAGCAAGGTTCCAAAGAATTATGTCTGGTTCTCTTTTAGTAATAAAAATTGTAATATTATCCTGAAAAGTCAAAGAGAACGCATCGTTTGGAATCAGTTTCTGTCGAGGTGCCATTAATATTGTTTCACTAAGCAAAAAACTCGTGAGGTCAGAAGATGGAAGATAAGTAGAAGTTCTAAATTTTATTTTAAGTAATTGATTTAGGTTCACTTGGATATGAAATACATATCTGTGTATTGACAATAACTTCTTAAAAATTTCTTATAAAAAAAATTTTTTTTTTAAATTATTCAATTACTTTGATGAAGATTTAGTGTGAAGTAAAAATACCACTAAAATAAAAGAAACTAATAAAGACATTTGTTTATGTAAATAATATAATATGTTAACATGCAACGCACATATCTTTTAAGCTGCAACATCCGTCAGAATATTGTTTGATTTGATATTTAATTTTTTTCATTTCGATCTACGCTTAACGAACAGAAGAAGCATTTGTTTTCTTCACACTGAAATATGAGTCACAATTCATATTTTGCTCGTAACAATAAATCAAACTTTTTAATGCAAATATAAATTTTAAATTAATTCATTAAATTAAACGAAACGCATTTATGTCGGCTTGTTTTTGTTATTGTTTTATGTCAATGAATTTGAGTTGACGCAAAACCACCAAATTATGAAAATTGAATGTAACATTCATTTAGTTGCCCGTGTAACTAGTTTTATATTCTCGAATTCAACATGGGCACTTTTCATATAATCCACCCCCCCAAAAACTAAATTTTAATGTCTGGCATGTGTAATCAAACATTTACAACACATTTAATTAATTTTGGAAATGAAATTGAAGAATTAAAACCATCGAGAACAATCAAATTAATTAAAACCCTTAACTTACTTTAATCGTGTTTGATTCCTTCGAAATGGCCATATCGATATGCTTTCCCCGCAGCAATACATGTCATCTTGTAGACCCAAACAATAAATACTTCACGAGAACACAATGTGAAGAAATGAAGCTCGACTAGCACTTTGATATCCATCGAATATCCTTATCAAGGACTAATGAGTAAATACATTTCGTGCTATACACCACGGAACAAAAAACAAAAAAAAAAAAAACAACACAAATACAATAAACGAAATACTTACAAAATGAACAATAGCTAAACATGAAAACATATAAGAGTGCAATATTCGGCCATGTCAAATACCATACACACCTCACCTTATATGTACTACCACATATGGTACCCAGCACGACACCCACTGCTGCAGATGACCGTCTTTACTAATCACTAATCGAAGTAATCAAGCACGATTAAATTAAATTAGCATAAAAGAGATTTCGAATAATAAATTTTCATATTCAACCCAATCATGAATATTCTCACGGAATTTCCTTCCCTCGAAAAAATTTTTTCTCGCGAAAAGATTCCTCCAATAATGAATTTTGTGGCAACAAAATAGTAAAAAAAGTGGCATCATCGTTATTTGAAAGGATTAATTTGTTTGTTTAAATTTTTTAACTTCCTTTTTTTCGGAATTTTTTTCAATTTCCGCAGTTAATCAAAAGGGGAAATAATTTATAATGGGAGAAAAGGGAAAAGGGAAAACTGAAAACTCGCACGGAATGATAATTGGGCTGATTAATTTTTTTTAATTTGAATATTTGTGGCACTCAAGTAAAAAACAATTTTCGTGTTGCATAGAACAATTATCTATTATTACCACTACGCCTCACTTTCTGTTTTCCCTTCCTGGAGATCAGGTTGAATTTCAAAGAGTTAAAATTTAGTGAGTTTTTTTAAATGTAAAGCTTCAAAAAATTAATTCGTCATACATCCGTTATATCAGTGATCGTATCTATAATCGTACGAAAAATCTTTTTTAATCTTAATCGTAATCTTTTTTTATTCAAAATAGTTTTCTAATTAAAAAATTCGAGAACTAGAGTATTCAGGCTGGTCAGTATTTCAAATTTTGTTGTTTCCAAAAGTCAAAACCGAATTAACGCTTGATTTAATTACGGCTGCTTTATTTAACAGTTCTTCACTGAGCATCAGCAGTTTTCTTCACAAGGGCCTCCTCCAGTCTGCATTTTTGAATGTATATTGAATAAATCTTTTTCTTGGCTAGATATTTTAGATCAGCCCTAATCATAATATAAATTAATTATTACTTCTTTCAATCCTTTTACCTGGTTGTCCAGGGTTCAACCCTTGCGCCAATCAAAAAATAAAAATGTTTTCTTCTGTTTAATGGTATAAATTCATATTCGGAATTAACATTACAACATATAGCCTCCTTCGTCGGTATTTCTTCGTGGCATATTCGCCGGTGAAGTAAAATAACTCCTTTTGCCACTTGTCTTATAAAAAAAAAAAAAAAATATTAAGAGCATGTGTTTTGCAAAGATTTCGTCTTCGCTCGTGAACCTGAAATTTAACTTATGGTAATTAGTACTTGAAGATAATTTTATTATAAAAATTCATTAAATAAAACTAATTATTTTAACTTACATTTTTGTAGCGATTTTGTAGTACTTTTCAAGTTATTAGAACGAAGTTTTGTTAACGAATGACAATTCGTGAAAAAACAGTTATACAATATTGTGAATAATCATCAGTTAACGCATGTCATAAGACAAAGGAGGTATTTTTACCATACGTGGCTATTTTAGGTAAGCGGACGATAACGTTAGCATGTCAGTAACGTGAACTTTTGAGATTTCAACCAGACATTTTCTATACAAAGAAGAAACAAATTTCAAGCGGCATAACAATATCTTGTCATTTGGATTTTCATTTCGTTTTTCCTTAATAATCTTACAATTTCCTAACACACAACTTATTCAGTCATGCATCCTTAAAATATGCAAAAGAAAATCTAAAATTTCACAAAAACAAATAATAAAAACACTCAAACCCACATGCAATTGAACACAATAGAATAAAAATGAGCCCAGAGCCTGATTTTATCCATTCAAAAATCGTCTTACGTGCTCGACAAAAAAAAAAAAAAAAAAAAAAAAATGAATAATAATTTTAGTTCAATGCATTTTTCACGTTACACTTATGTGCGGTTCTCTATAACAAGCGAACAACTCGTTTGAAAAGTTGGTTGGGAAGCACTCAGTTCGAGTTATTTCTCTATAAAATTTTCAGACGTATTGATCGATTGTAATCAGAAACAGCATATTAGTTTTTTTTTTTAAATTTGTTAATGATGCTAATGGAGTGAAATGGAACTTTACTTTCTAAACAGATTTTAGTCTACTATGACGTCACAGCAACAAAAGAATACAAATAATGAAGAACTTCAAACTTTACACGACGATTGCACTCCCCGAGCAGTAAGTGGCCTTGATAGGCCTTGTAAACAGAAACTGTTAGGAGAACAGAGTTGTGCATTGAAGAGACAGGCAACAATGGTCATATTAGGAAATTTGGGAGTATTATCAACAGGCATGGCCATCGGTCTGCCCACGGTTACAAAAAATCCGATGATGGATACCACTCAAGGCGTATACTTGACTTCGGATGAATTTTCTTGGTTTGGTAAAATAATAATAATAATATAAATATAAATAATTTGCTGTTTTAATTGCTTGTTTTTTCGATACCCATCTTATCATAATTTAGCTTCGCTTAATTTGTTCGCTTCTCCTGTTGGTGGTTTACTGTCTGGTCTATTGTTGGACAAGTTTGGAAGAAAAAATACAATATACGTAATGAATGTTCTGGCCCTGTTCTCTTGGGCTCTAATGGCATCGGTCAGCTCTGAAAATCACCAATCAATGTTTCTACAATTGGTTATATCACGAATTTTAATCGGTAAGTTGAAATCAACAAGGAGATAAATGCAATTCAAAAATACTTCTCTAAAATATGCAGACTTGACCTAATTTTTTATTTTTTGTTGTTTAAATGTTTGAAAAAATAAAATGAATCAGCATTTTGATTTTTTTCTGCTTATTTTGCAGGCATTTCAAGTGGTCTTTCCAGTGCACCAGTTGGTGTATACTCAGCTGAAATAAGCACTGCCAAAATAAGAGGCCGCCTAATACTGGGCACTTCAATTTCTGTAGCTCTTGGTATAACTGTGATCTATGCTTTGGGGTATTTTATTCGTGAAGACTGGCGTTTAATTGCTCTTATTTGTTGCGCATTTCAATTTATTTCTTTATTATGTGTTTCACCACTGCCAGAGTCGCCCAGTTGGCTGATATCAAAATCTCGTTTCGCCGAAGCAAGAAAGTCAATTAATTATTTCAGAGGTTTGAATAGAAAATGTATGTCATAAAAGAAAATGTTCAAATATTTCATTTGATGTTTAGTTTAAAATGTTTTCTTTATTTGTAGCCGTCATAACACATCCTGAAATTTTAACGGAATTTAACTTTTTGCAAAAGAATATCGAAATGGCCGAGGGAGAAAAGAAACCTTCATTTATGAAGTCTCTTAAGCAACCTGAAGTCTACAAACCCCTTCTAATACTGATGGGTCTATTTTCATTTCAACAGCTGACGGGGATTTTCGTGATCATTGTGTATGCTGTCCAGATATCAACCGAAGCTGGTGTTACTATCGATCCCTTTATGTGTGCCATAATGATTGGTATGGCCAGAGTTGTGACCACCTGTCCCCTTGGCTACATCCTAGAGAAATGGGGACGACGTCGTTCGGGCTTGATTTCTGCTCTCGGAATGACAGGCTGCATGATATTATTATCGTTGCACGAACAACAATGGCTAAAAGAAATACCTTTCCTGCCTGTATTTTCTATCGTGTTGTATATAATTTTCAGTACAATTGGGTTGTACACTCTTCCATTTTTTATGATTTCGGAGGTATTTCCACAGAATGTCAGGGGTCCTGCTTCGGGGTTAACGATAGCCTTTGGCACCTTTGTTTCATTTCTTTGCACTAAAACTTATCCTTCTCTTAAGGATTCCATTGGCAAAGAATACTGTTTTGTCATGTACGCAGCATTCTCATTATTGGCAGCGATTTTTGTTTATCTGTGTCTGCCAGAGACAAGAGGACGTACTCTCCTACAGATTGAGGAAGAATTCAAATACGGAAAACCTTCCAAAAGACCAATGCAACCCGTCGAATTGCAAGAAATCAATGTTAAATAGATGCATAAGATCAGTTTACTGTTAAAAAAAGCTATTAACTTGGCCATAATTTCAGATAAGTGTACATGAACATGAAGAGAATTTTTGTTTTATTTTTGTATAAACAAAATTTATATTTTATATTTTAATACTTAACAATTTATATTTGCTGTGATAAGACTGCGTTTCGTAAATATTAATAGATACGTACAAACATACATACATACATGTATATTTTAATGCAATCGTACATAGAAACATACTATGAAAATAAATGAGATTTACTAAGAAATTTATAATATGAACATGTATTATTAATGAATGTATGTATGAATGTATGTGTAATTTTCTTTAATAATTAAATCAATTATTTCGCGATAAGCAGCGAAACAAAACAATGAACGATACACAAATTTATAGTTGTTTATTTTTATTAAATTATTTTTTAAGATAAAATTTTCAGAATGTCACTGTTTTAGCGTAAATTTATTGTACTAAAATAAATAAACGTTCAGGCAGACAGACCGACATACAAATCTTGGACTTAATGACTTAATACTTTTAGTTTATTACAAATCTAATAAAAAGCTTATTTTTTATTGTGTTGAATAAAAAGAATTTTTTAGATAAATTAAAAAAAAAAAAAAAAAACAAAATGAGTAATTTTGTTTAAAAATAAAATCTTCACTTGCTGAGTTTCTAATAAATGTGAGTACAATTTGGATCATGCTTATCAATTGAATTAAAATCGTACTTGATTGCCCAATAATGAAAAACGTTAATGCGTTAAGTAAATATTTTATCTTGATAATTTTAATGATGTGGAATCAATTACTTATTTTTTGTATGTCACAAACCAAAATATTTCTTACTACGATGAAGTCCATTTCATCTGTTTATCTGAAAATAAAAAACTACAAAGCGTTGGGGGATCGCAGTAAAAATTTCTCTTCGAAACGTAACTTTTAAATGATAAATTTATTTCACGTAATAATTGTAACCATACGAGTATAAATAGTATTATTAATTAACTAGAAAATTTCGAATCCGATTAGATTATATTACAGACTGTGCACATCTGTTAACAAATATAGATTTCATATTTATGTTCCACAAAGCAGTATCAAAATATTAAATGAATTTCATTAAAAAACCTTAAGCTCAAATACTAATAATTCAATTTCGAATAAAGCAAATTTATTTATAATATTTAAGAATGTATCTACATAATATTTATGTACATACATATGCATATTGATGATGTGAAAAACAAATAATTGTTGGATATTTGACATTTTAGTTAAATAAAATTTAAAAACAAAATTAAAAACTGTTATGTCGCGTCTACACTTTGCAACTTTTGTTGTGCAATTCTTGAGTTTGTTCGTGAGAGAGGTAGGACGAGTAGAAACGGGTACACTGTTTCATGTACTTGCAATTCTCTTTTGTTTTCTCATTCGTCTAAGCAATCAGTAACAAAATTTGAATGTGCGAGAGAATAAGGGAATTTAAAAAAATTGCAGAAACGAAAATTGCATGTCTGAACGAGAACTATGCAACTTGAGAGTTGTCAGTTTCTAGATAAATAAAAAATTGAAGTTGTTAAATTTATTCGATTATGTTATAGTTTTGTTATTTAAAAAAACTTAAAATATTTGAAAACTTCAGAACAAAAAAAAAAAAAAAAGAAAAGAAATTTAAAGGTAGAAGTCAAAATGAACACAAACTTTTTAAATTTGCTTGACAGACTAAATTGTAAGTGCAAAAATATCATTGTTTGCGGAATCATGTTTGCTAACTGTTATTTAATTGCATTTATTAAAAATACCGTTAGAAAAAGTTCATTCCAATACATTTAACTCAGATACCCCTTGCCACTAAATTTGAATGGCAAAGTATTAAAAATAACGGTTTAACAAGCATTTGCATTTCAAATATTACATTGTCATAAATACAGTTTCTATTATGTTTTTACCTTCTCCTGTAAGATCACAATTATGCGAGTTAGGGCCTTTCTACATACTTATGCCACACCCTACAAATTTTATATTTTTATGCGTTTCTCTATCGCTTTATTTTTTTTTTTATTCTATCTTTGTTGATGAAAGGCTTAACGTAATGTTTTCTTAATACACAAATAGGTAATATATTCTAATGGCTTTATAATTACACACATTTGTTTACACATTCGCAATGTATTTACAAACAAACAAACATACATTCATTAATACATATACAGTCAAATACGGTTATAACGAACTGGAGGGGATCAACATTTTAAGGTCGTTATCAAAAGTGGGAATGAACATTAGTGCATATATAATAAAAATATGGTCCATCAGACCATGTAAAGGAAATACTTATAAAGGCAAGAAAATCCTTCTTTTTATACAGACCATTATTTCATTCGAAATACATTAAACCTAAGCTTAAAATTATAATGTATCAATCCCTTATTAGACCTATTATAACACACGGTTGCCCTATGTGGTTCAACATATCGCCTTCGTACATCGAAAAGATTAGAAACTTCGAAAGAAAATGTTTAAGAGCATGTACATCGTTGTACCGGTCTCCACAAAGCGAATATCTTAAATACATATCTAATAAGAAATTGTATAATAAAGCTAATATAATAGGAATAGATAATTTTATAATAAACCTAATCCGAAATAATATAGTAAGGTGTACCCAATGTATAGAAAATAATGCTATAATGGCTCCTTATTACACAAATAACGAATATATAATTGATTCCTTGAAAAAGGGATTTGTTCCACCTGAGGCTTTTGTTTACCTTGATAGCAAAAAAATTATTAAAAACGAAAATGGCATCCCGGTCTTTTACCATGAGTATAGACGCGTCAATATAAAAGCAGTAAACTGTAATGCAGAACATTCAAATATGAGGTATAACGCTAGCATATCAATAAGAGATTTGAGACTTACAAAAAAATCTAATAACAAAAAGTTTTGGTGGTCTTCTGAATAAACATTATAATTTTGTTACGTTTTTTTGTTTTATTTCTTGACACTATGTTTTTCACAAAAATTTTCATTGCAAAAAGCGGGTGATATATAATTGTTTATTGTAAATATGATTAAAAAAAATTATAACCAACTTGTAAAAACCAAAGTACTATTATATTTATATTACTTGAGAGCCCGATTATGGGACATTGTATATAGAAATTGTTATTATTAACTAGTGTTTATAATAGTTCAAGAATAAATTGTGTAAATTAATAAACAAAAAAAAAAAAAAAAAAAATTAAAAAATAGGGTCCATCAGTATTCATGTGTATCAATGTCCTGTTATTGTCCTGTTATTATTATTTCCATTCAGCAGTCAGTTGACATGTTACTGGTTGTGATAAATCGAAAATTTAATACCGTACTATTGCTTAAATATTTTCGTGTTTGGATTAAAATTTAAATTCAACTCTTTGGACAAAAACCTATCTTCATACTAATTTGCTTACTCCATAAAAGTAAATCATTTTCCTGCCTTTTATGTTTGGTGTACCGCAATTTTCAATTTCATTTTTGTAAAGTGTTGCTTTAAATTTCTCTCTCTCGATTGATATTGTCGACAATGTAAATTTTGGTACATTAAAATGTTGGCAAATTACAGATTTACTTTTTTCATTTCTGTCTATCTCCGCAATAATTTTGAATTTTGTTTTCACTGCCGTTTTTGTTGTTAATGTATACTAAGGTGATCTTTATAAACGAGGAAGAGCGTTTTTTTTATTGACATATCCACTATAACCGTTATTCGTCATAGCTGCGCTCGACTGTTTTATGATAATAAACAAGAAAATAAATATAAATATTAACTTTTGATTAAACACATCAACAAACATTACGTTTGCGGCCCCCCAATAAATTACAACAACTTACCGATATGTGTAAAAACATTGTTGATACACTATTGATTGTTTATATTCGTGTAAAATTATATTTACTTTTTGTTTCTTAGTAATTTGTTACTATTATGTCAAGCAACAACAGTAACCAAGCGATATTAAATAATTGTTGCTTAATAATTTGTATCTTATCATCATTGGCGTAGAAAAGGCTGTCTGGGGAGGGATAATATACCCTCAAAACAAATTTTACTACCACCTTCTAAAAAATTTTAGTTCCTATGGACACAACTTTTCTTTAGGTTAAAGGGTTGTAGCCCCCTCCAGAAAATAAGTAGAGACGCTAATGCTAATCATGGCAGAATACGTACGAACTACTTTCATTTTCCGGGTTGTTTAATCCAAATAAACAAACAGCTGGGTTTTCTTATTTGAAACATTTTTATTTTACCAACAACTTTCGGTGCAAAGTTGTTGATTGGAAACAGTGAGAAAGTGGCTCTTTGTGTTGATATCGATAGTGGGTAACTAATAAATTTTCTATTCAGAATCTTTCTCATACAAACACACATGACGTCTGTTGCAAATTAATTAAACACAGTATTCCTGTTGTTGTTGTTGCTATTTAAGTGCTCTTTTTTTTGTAACGATGTGGTGTTTTTGTTCTGGCCATTTATAATTAAGATCTTGTGTTACAATAAGTTTCGAATTTAATAGATTCGAAAATGTGTGCACATTATATATTTCAAAATATGTATACATACATATAAACATATTCCTAGAGATGCCAATCGTTGTCGTTAATTGTACAAAAATGTGTATCACTGCCGTACATCGAATACAGTTTTTTTTGTATTTACAATATAATTATTTAGGATAAGATCTTTATTATTTTGCAACTTCTTCTTAGCAATAAATAATTATTTATAATTATGCTGCTGATTCTGAACAAAAAGGCTGATGGTAGAGGTATTTTATCAAGTTATCACTTGTGTTATATTTTTTACAAAATTTTTATACTCCAAAAAATCTCTGAATAATATCGCAAGCAACCAATTCACGGTTTGTGCGGAGCTCAGTATTGTTTGGCATCCCTTGTTCAAAATAAATATATATTTTTGTAGATGCATAACTTAATAAAAAATATACAGAATGAAACAAAACCATTCCGACAAACAAAAATTTGCAAGATATTATATTTTTCCTTGTCTCTTTTTGATAATGTTAAAGCAGAAAAATTATTTGATGTCGCTTCTGCTTTCAGTACAAGAGAAAAAAAATCAAGCGCATTTTTTTAATTGCTAGTGAAATGTTTTTGACACTCATTTCTTGTGAGTCTCAACCAAATGTAAAATAATTTAATCAGTAATTGCTGTTATACAAAACGGTACCCTAATTTTGGTTATAATTTTATAATGACCAGCTGAATATTGTTCTGGCAGAGTAAACTATACATAACCACAATATACTGAATTGCAGATAATTCTGTTTTACAATTTTAATTGCAAATTTATAATTACATGTCAAAGTTTGTAGCGACATATTGGTAAATAAAAAATAAATTCAAATAATTGACTTATAACTAAAATAATTTTTCATTTGGAACTTAACAACAAACAGGTCTAATAAATATTCTCAATAATTAATATTTTTATTTTTATAGATGTATTTTTTTTTTTTTTTTGACTAATTATATGACATTAGAAACTTGACCTGAAGACTTAATTTTGTACATCGGATGCATTAATTTCTAGTATGTTTTCCTTGTGCCTGTATCCAATGTTAAATGAGACTTCAGATACAATAGAAGAAGTCTCTGAAAATAATTTTGTAAGAAGTCACAAAAGGATATACTGTTGATCCTTTCGAAATCATGATAATTGGTTTATCAAATAAATATTCTTTAATTAAAATCAATCATATAATTCAATAATAGGATTCATTAACCATATTTATAAAATATCGCTTTAAATTCCTGCAGCAAGATTTCATAAAACTCTAATAATTATTAACTTTAATTTTTAGTAGTAGTTTTTCTATTCTTGATAAGTGACTATAAAAAACATTTCTTTAGCGACTAGTTATTTAATATATGTATTCAGTAAATGGAAATGTAGTATAAACTGTTTAAATAAGTAAACGTATTTTACAAATTGTTCCCTATTTATTATTAATATTAAATTTATGAATATGTACTTTGTTTTTTTTCGTATATCTGATTTTCCATATATTGATATAACATTTGATAACATCATTAGGAGCAAATAAAAATTTTAATAAAGTAAGAATTTTAATTTTTAATAGAAAATCAAAAATCGAAATGTTTTAACAAGTTTTCAAGTTAACGGAAATATTTTTATTTTTTAATTAAGATTTAACTTAAGTCTTCACGAAATATAATAATTCATTTCTAAAAATAGTTAAAACATAATACAATTTAAAAATTAGAAAGAGTCCGAAGGACGCGATTTCTAAATTTCAACACATTTGTGTTAAAAATAATAAAAATAAAAAATAAATAAATAAAGAAAAAATTTCTTAATTGTTTGTATAAATAAAAAATGTATAATTGATAACTACTGTTGATTGTACATAAAAAACTAAACTAATAAAAATAATAATTTATTATTATTTTCATTATAACAAATTGTAAAAAAATACTTTAATATTTTTCAACTTATTTAAAGGAGCTTAATTTTAGGGTTTGTACGTATTAGGCCTTTATTTGAACTTAAATCCAATTTTAAAATATTTGCAAGTTTTCTTAATACACATTTATTTAGCCAAAGGGATTTCGTTCTTATATCGTTTCTATTATTTATGTATTAATAAAAATAAACAATAAATAATGGAAAATAAAATACAACACATTTAGGGTGGCGTCATAATTATATTACTTAAATTTGTACATTTAGTTTGGGTCGATACTGTAGAGAATGGGAAAATATGTTTGTAGTCAATATTTATATCAACATTCGAATTTATACAGCAGTTTCGTTTTTAGTTTGTTTTTGGCTTTGGGTTTGAAATCGATGAGACAAATTTCAGTTTCTTTTTAAAGGTAGAATGTGAATTCACACCGCAAAATTGAATCTAACGCATTGTAGAGAAAGATAGCGAGAGAGAATGATAAATGTCAAGTTCAATGTTTTTCGGTTGCCTGATGATTGCAAAAGTATTTATTTTATTTATTGCTAAAATAATTACAACAATAATAAAAAATAAAATAAAAACACGTAAACCTACAAATACACAGCTAATATTGGTACATACATACAAGTACTAACAAGTACTGAGTTAAATATAAAATTGGGTTTTCTAATATTCTGTTTAATAATGCAAAAACGAAAGTCAACGAGTCGATGTCGAGAGCAAAAATTATTTTAAATTGGCGCTGATTTCTAGATATTTAAAACAATTAAAATAAATATAATGGAAAGTGGAACAAAACAGTACATGTGATTCCAGTTAAAAAGATCTCTTAAAATTGCACTTTATACGTAAAAAGTGGCTAAAGGGAGACAAACAGGGGTACAGAATCAGAAAATTTCTATACAATTTAAAGAATGATTGCATTAAATTGGCGCTAACAATTGACTGTTTGCAATAATGAATAGTGCAACAACCAGTCCTCAGCAAAGTGTCACTTAAAACGGTTCGCGTTCTTCATTAACTGCGGAGAAGAGAATTGATATTAATTTACGGAAACATTTTCTATAAAAATCCTTGCAGAAAAAGGACTTTATTGGCAAACTAAATTTGGAGATGTGCTGATACTATCCATTTTTATACGAAGACTTAAAGTAATTAAAAAAGACACGACATTTCTATAAAGTTATGCAACGACTTTTAAAGTACTAAACGAAATAAAGGAAAACAAAGGGAAGGAAAGAACATTATTTATACTTTTCTCATGATCACAAAATAAAAATTTGATTGATTATTAAATTTGATAGTGAAGTGTTATTGTTGGTGAATGAGTTAAACACAAAATCTCTTCATAACAAGTGGCTGGCCCTTCAACGTGCAAACACATGCACACGCATACATATACTATTATATCGATAATTAAAAGGTATACGATACGATAAACAAACTTTCAAATAGAAGAGAGAGTTAAGGAGAAATACAAATTTTGTAATTATGTCCTTTAATCATTGTGACAAGATAATAATTGAAAATGACAATAGAAAACATCCTCCACCAAAGATATCAAAGAATCTCAATAAAATAAGCAAAGAGAAACCATTAGGTGAACGACGGAAGGCAGTTTTACGTCAGGAACTGATGGTATTCCTTGGCAATACCGGAGTCATGGGTGCTGGTATGGCAGTGGCATTGCCTTCTGTCACTTTAGGCCAATTAACTGATACAACGGAAGATTTTCATCTCTCAGAAGAGGAGGCCAGTTGGTTTTGTATGAAAGTACTCATCGGAATAAGAACTGATTTATCTAACTTGGAATCTTTACAGCCTCCATTAATACAATGGCGTGTCCCTTAGGAGGGTTATTGGTAGGTTACCTAATGGATCGTGTGGGTCGAAAAAATACGATTGTCTTTACTGACATCTGTGGTGTTTTCGGCTGGGCGTTGCTGGCCACCGCTCCTCTTCATGAGGACAATTCAACTATTTTAATACAAATATTGATAGCTCGATTTCTTTCAGGTATGTAAATATTTTATTATTCCCTCACAGTCACTCCACTTAAAGCATCTGTGAAGACGTTAAAAAATTAATTATTTTTATTTCACCTTTTTAGAATTATATATAAATTAACAAAAACTGTTTTTGCAAAATTTTTTCTATTATTTTATTTGAAAACACTATTAAAGTCAGAGGGAAAATGAGAAAAAAGAGAAAATTCTGGAAAATATTATTTCCTATGTGGATGTAGATTGTAATAAATGGAAGGCTGAATTATTGTGAACTCATTGATATCCCAAGAGAATATTAATTTTGATAAAACAGTTTTAGAACGTACAAGTTTTTTGATGCTGTAATTTGTCATGCTAATTTGTGTTTGTCCTGCAACAGCAAAAGAAAATGAAAAGCCCATTGGAAATACCATTCTAATCGACTCTCAAATTACACTTCTCTGATTTAATAAACACAAATGCGGTGCAACTAATTACTAGAGAAACATTGATCAATAAGTGATTCACTAATTTCTTGGATTACAAGTAAATAATCGATTAATCGATTAGGGACTAAAGTTGTTTTGTCACAAGTAGCATAAATTACTTGCAGTATTACAAAAAAACACATTTTATTTTATTTATTTTTAGATTCGGTTTTAAAATCCCTTTTATCTTAATGGTCGAATTAGAGTTTTAAAATAGAAACTTCGGATAGGCATTTTACAAACAGTTTTTTTCTTCTTTTCTGTATCAATTTTTATATCACTTTACAGAAGGGCAATTCCGATGGTTCTTCAATTCAGAATTAATACTTGGACACAAAAAGGTAAAGCATGGAGTATACTGTGTTCGGTTCAAGTGTAAACCACATTTCGATATAATTCCACAACTGAATTATTAGGAAAAAAGCTTAGTTCAGTGTGAGGATTTGTAAAGTAGTTGCCGTTTTTATTCGTATATGGCCTTTAAAATGACGGAGACTGCATAAATCTCTTTCGCTCCCAGTATTGTCATCGCTTATGAAGTATTTTATTATTTTAGATAAAGCTAATTGTCAGTTGGCATAAGTCCATAATCCATAATAATAATCCAAAGGTCTTTAGTGTCTTTAAAATAATCTCTGTATATTTGGTAGTTATTGTAGGTGATTGGTCAATTATATAATTAGTGGAATTCCACCTGTTTCTGGGTAATAATTTATGAGGAAGTTATGCAAATAAAGTATCAACCACCACGATGAATTTTATAATGAAACCAATTGTATAACATTTCCTTTTGTTGGGAAGAGGTGTAAAGAAGCAACAGTTCAGCAGAAGTTTACATACATACATACATACACATCCATATGCTTATTTAAAATAACACGCAAATAACTACAATAACAAATACCACATGAAAAGAGAATTGTCAAAAACCAATTAAAGTCGATATACAGTTTCTTTTTGTTGTAATAACTTTTTGCCACTTGTTGTTTAAGGTTACGTGTGCGAGTATTTAGTGGTAATTTTATACAATTTTTTTTTAGAAAACGGTAAATATTGAATTTTTATATCCATTTTAAGCGATGTTATTACGTACACTTATCGCAACGATTTGTAGACCTTATAATTTGCTATTTCCTACATTGAGTATCTAAATTTGTTTTATACACTATCAAGGTCGTCAGTGCGAGAATTTTAAGGAAGTTTGCTGCCCTGGTATTGGTTTGTGGTTCGGACTTCAATACCGTTTGTTTCGGTATTCAATATGTAGTAGGGTTTTCCGTCTATGTACTATGCGCTGGTATATCTAAGGCGTCATAATACATTATTGTATCGACCCTAGAGTTACTTCAGTTGTTACGTGGAGTACATTTTTCTCAATAGAAAATGCCATTTGATACCTCTTTCTTTAGCTCCATATTGCTTGTAAGTGGAACACATATTTGGACCTTTTATTTAGACTTTTTTGAGTTGTGGTCTTCATCTATTTTTATTCTATATTTAAGTAATTAAGTTACAGAAACGGCAATTCAAGTTAAATTAGTTTTTCCCAATAGTTGTTAAATATTTTTTAATTCAAATACCACAATAATAGAGTGTTTATATATGCACTTTTATTGAGTCAATATTCTGTGTATTGACAAAATTAGTTTGGCTTAGACGCAATTGGTTTGTGTCTGAGGTTTAAATTTGGAAATTTTGCTTCACACACATCTTCGGAACAGGGTTGTATTTTAATTTATACTTAATATTATAACAATTTCGTACTTATAAGCTCAATAATGGCTTTTATTAAGAAAATCTGAATATTGCGTAATGTCTAACCAGGCTATAAAAATTTTCGGACACATTTTCTATTCTATCTATTTTGATTTGATTTTTTATTTTTTTATTTTTCTTTTTTCCGCTCTGTTTATATTCAATCCTTTATTTTGAGTTTTTTTAATTTTGCGAGTTCACATTTACCATGTATTCATAACGCAAAAAAATTGTCCCTTTTGAGGATTTTAATATTTTTATTTCATGTTTGTATGTAGGTAGGTATGTATGTATGTATATATATATATATATATATATATATATATATATATATATATATATATATATGTTTGTCTGTCTGTATGTATGTATATATGTATATTATACATTTTCTTTTTTCTTAGGAATAATGATTGGATTGTGTGTGTCACCAGTCGGAGTATATTCTGCAGAGATAAGTTTGCCTAGAATAAGAGGAAGACTAATACTAGGTACTTCGATTGGCATAGCAGCAGGAATATTGTTCATGTATGTTCTTGGTTATTTTATTAGGGTAAGTAAGTACGTACGTAGGTATTCTTAAGTAGTATCAATATAGAGGATAATGCAAATTTGACGAAACCGTTGCTTGTAGAATGATTGGCAACTAATTGCTACAATCTCGACTATTTATCAAATCTTATCCACAATCTGTGCCTTGCCGATGCCAGAAACTCCCAGTTGGTTGATGCAAAAGGGCTACACTGAGAAAGCTAGACGGTCCCTTAAATACTTTCGTGGATTAAATAAAAATGGTGAGTTTCGAAAAACAAAAACAATTTCGCAAGTGAATTATTAGGGTTCAAAATATTTTTTATGTCCTTATTTGCAGATGTTTCATATTGCGAGGAATTTGAAACTGAACTGAATCAAATTAAAAGAACATCTGAATTAAGCCGGAGCTCAGCAGAAGGTGAATCTCTTTTGCAGGCTGCAAAATCTCCGGAGGTTTATAAACCTCTTCTTTTAATGATTGGTTTCTTTGGCTTTCAACAGTGCTCGGGAGTAGTTGTAGTGGTTGTGTATGCTGTTCAGATAGCCACACTCGCTGGAGTATCAATAGATCCCAGATTGTGTGCCGTCTTTGTCGGAGTAGCACGCATTATCACCACATTCTTTATGAGCACTATATTTGAACGTTGGGGTCGTAAGCCTGCAGGTGTGATATCCGCTGCCGGCATGACGATTTGTATGTTCTTGTTAGCGTCATCAGGCTGGTTCCCTGAAGAATTTAAGAACGTCTCTATTATACCAGCCATTTGCATTATAATGCACATTGTGTTCTCAACCATGGGACTTCTAACGTTGCCCTTTTTTATGATCTCCGAAGTATTTCCGCAACGCGTGCGTGGTAGTGCTTCTGGTCTCTCAGTTAGTTGTGGCCTTTTAATATCGTTTGCTGTCATAAAACTTTATCCAGCCATGGAGTCCACTATGGGCACTGCTAATCTATTTGCCTTTTATGGCTTGGTATCGTTGGTCGCTGTGCCCTTTATATTTTTCTTAATACCTGAAACCAAAGGTCGAACTCTTCTAGAAATCGAGGAATATTTTAAAACAGGTCACGTTGCTGCTCCTTCTAGAACCAATGTGTGTCACACAATCACCATAAGGAACACTAATGAAACATCTAATGATGCTCTGGAATCATTCATCAAACCATAAAGTAAAACGGGGGCTGCGGAGGTACTTATTCCAGTACTTAAGATGTGTCAAATTATCCAAAGATTCGTGACACTGAAATGTAGTCAGTCTGTGATTAAATTAAAACCAAAACAAGAAAGTTAAACCAAATATTGTTAATTTCTTATAAAAGAATTCACTTAATGTTTTATGCAACAAATAGTACAACATATACTAAAATCATACATACAAACATTCATATTTACATAACAATCAACTCGGCGTACTTATTAGTTAATTAACAAACACCTAAATTTCAAAATATAATTTTATATTTGAATATGTAAAAAAACATTAAAAAAAAAATGTGTATTTCCTTAAAGATCTCTGCAAAAGCTTTAAACTTACTCATATTGATATTTTAGAAAATTGAAAAATTTCAGAGCCACGTAACTCGGAGAATATGGGCGAGGGATAATTTTTTCACTCAATGTTTTTTTTTTTTATTTTTTAATTTTCTATCGCTTCATAAATATTTGTATTTTGATAAGAGTTACTTCATTGTTCCGAATAATATAGAAAAATTTGCCCGCTGATGGACAGACGAACATCGCTCAATCAACTTCGCTATGCATAAGAAGTCAAAATACTTTATTGGATCGGATATGGATATTGTAGAAATTACAAACGGAATGACAAACTGAGTTATACCCTTTTTCACTTTTTGTGGTGAAGGGTATAAAAAGAAAAACATTTAGCTGATGGATGTTCGAATGGAAATTGATTGGATTTGTTATCAAATGTGCGACCAACCGAATTAGGTGCGGCATTAGTTTATTTGTTAAACGTTTTCTAATGTGTGTCATTGGCATGATGATAATTATGATTAAGATGAAGATGGTGAGTATTTTTTGATATGAATTAAGATGCGTGAATGATGTAATTGTTGTTTTTAAAAGATGTTGTTCATTTTTGCTTTGTTTAACTTAATATTTATTGATACGAAAAAAATCTCTGACTCAGACGTGAATAAAATATTTTATTAAAGTGATGTGTTTAAAGATAACAGTGATGTAAATTGCATTACGCATTTGAATAAATAATTAAATTACAATCTTTTTGTTGAACGTTTTAACTAGAAAAATATCTGTTAAATTAAAAATTTAATACATGTATAATCTTAACTGTTTCCAAAGGAGTATAACTTTAAAATTATGATAAAAATATACATAAAACACTCAGCAATTTCTTGGAAATAAATTCTAAAAAAATTATTTTTTTTTACTTAGAAACCTTTAAACTCATTTAACTCGGTAACTAAGCGTCCTAGGAGCAAAAGGGCTTTAATCTGGTATCACTACAAAAATTAAAAAAATTAAAAAAATTCAATTTAAAATTAAAAAAAATTTTTTGACCCCTCAAATTATTTTTTTTTACTTAGAAACCTTTAAACTCATTTATCTCGGTAACTAAGCGTCCTAGGAGCAAAAGGGCTTTAATCTGGTATCACTACAAAAATTAAAAAAATTCAATTTAAAATTAAAAAAAATTTTTTGACCCCTCAAATTATTTTTTTTTACTTAGAAACCTTTAAACTCATTTATCTCGATAACTAAGCGTCCTAGGAGCAAAAGGGCTTTAATCTGGTATCACTACAAAAATTAAAAAAATTAAAAAAAAATTTTTTGACCCCTCAAATTATTTTTTTTTACTTAGAAAACTTTAAACTCATTTATCTCGGTAACTAAGCGTCCTAGGAGCAAAAGGGCTTTAATCTGGTATCACTACAAAAATTAAAAAAATTAAAAAATTCAATTTAAAATTAAAAAAAATTTTTTGACCCCTCAAATTATTTTTTTTTACTTAGAAACTTTTAAACTCATTTATCTCGGTAACTAAGCGTCCTAGGAGCAAAAGGGCTTTAATCTGGTATCACTACAAAAATTAAAAAAATTAAAAAAATTAAATTTAAAATTAAAAAAAATTTTTTGACCCCTCAAATTATTTTTTTTTACTTAGAAACATTTAAACTCATTTATCTCGGTAACTAAGCGTCCTAGGAGCAAAAGGGCTTTAATCTGGTATCACTACAAAAATTAAAAAAATTAAAAAATTCAATTTAAAATTAAAAAAAATTTTTTGACCCCTCAAATTATTTTTTTTTACTTAGAAACCTTTAAACTCATTTATCTCGGTAACTAAGCATCCTAGGAGCAAAAGGGCTTTAATCTGGTATCACTACAAAAATTAAAAAAATTAAAAAAATTAAATTTAAAATTAAAAAAAATTTTTTGACCCCTCAAATTATTTTTTTTTACTTAGAAACTTTTAAACTCATTTATCTCGGTAACTAAGCGTCCTAGGAGCAAAAGGGCTTTAATCTGGTATCACTACAAAAATTAAAAAAATTCAATTTAAAATTAAAAAAAATTTTTTGACCCCTCAAATTATTTTTTTTTACTTAGAAACCTTTAAACTCATTTATCTCGGTAACTAAGCGTCCTAGGAGCAAAAGGGCTTTAATCTGGTATCACTACAAAAATTAAAAAAATTCAATTTAAAATTAAAAAAAATTTTTTGACCCCTCAAATTATTTTTTTTTACTTAGAAACTTTTAAACTCATTTATCTTGGTAACTAAGCGTCCTAGGAGCAAAAGGGCTTTAATCTGGTATCACTACAAAAATTAAAAAAATTAAAAAAAAATATTTTTGACCCCTCAAATTATTTTTTTTTACTTAGAAACCTTTAAACTCATTTATCTCGGTAACTAAGCGTCCTGGGAGCAAAAGGGCTTTAATCTGGTATCACTACAAAAATTAAAAAAATTAAAAAAATTCAATTTAAAATTAAAAAAAATTTTTTGACCCCTCAAATTATTTTTTTTTACTTAGAAACTTTTAAACTCATTTATCTCGGTAACTAAGCGTCCTAGGAGCAAAAGGGCTTTAATCTGGTATCACTACAAAAATTAAAAAAATTAAAAAAATTTAAATTATTTTTTTTTACTTAGAAACCTTTAAACTCATTTATCTCGGTAACTAAGCGTCCTAGGAGCAAAAGGGCTTTAATCTGGTATCACTACAAAAATTAAAAAAATTCAATTAAAAATTAAAAAAAATTTTTTGACCCCTCAAATTATTTTTTTTTACTTAGAAACTTTTAAACTCATTTATCTCGGTAACTAAGCGTCCTAGGAGCAAAAGGGCTTTAATCTGGTATCACTACAAAAATTAAAAAAATTAAAAAAAAATTTTTTGACCCCTCAAATTATTTTTTTTTACTTAGAAACCTTTAAACTCATTTATCTCGGTAACTAAGCGTCCTAGGAGCAAAAGGGCTTTAATCTGGTATCACTACAACAATTAAAAAAATTCAATTTAAAATTAAAAAAAAATTTTTGACCCCTCAAATTATTTTTTTTTACTTAGAAACTTTTAAACTCATTTATCTCGGTAACTAAGCGTCCTAGGAGCAAAAGGGCTTTAATCTGGTATCACTACAAAAATTAAAAAAATTAAAAAAATTCAATTTAAAATTAAAAAAAATTTTTTGACCCCTCAAATTATTTTTTTTTACTTAGAAACCTTTAAACTCATTTATCTCGGTAACTAAGCGTCCTAGGAGCAAAAGGGCTTTAATCTGGTATCACTACAAAAATTAAAAAAATTCAATTAAAAATTAAAAAAAATTTTTTGACCCCTCAAATTATTTTTTTTTACTTAGAAACTTTTAAACTCATTTATCTCGGTAACTAAGCGTCCTAGGAGCAAAAGGGCTTTAATCTGGTATCACTACAAAAATTAAAAAAATTAAAAAAAAATTTTTTGACCCCTCAAATTATTTTTTTTACTTAGAAACCTTTAAACTCATTTATCTCGGTAACTAAGCGTCCTAGGAGCAAAAGGGCTTTAATCTGGTATCACTACAAAAATTAAAAAAATTCAATTTAAAATTAAAAAAAATTTTTTGACCCCTCAAATTATTTTTTTTTTACTTAGAAACTTTTAAACTCATTTATCTCGGTAACTAAGCGTCCTAGGAGCAAAAGGGCTTTAATCTGGTATCACTACAAAAATTAAAAAAAATAAAAAATTCAATTTAAAATTAAAAAAATTTTTTTGACCCCTCAAATTATTTTTTTTTACTTAGAAACTTTTAAACTCATTTATCTCGGTAACTAAGCGTCCTAGGAGCAAAAGGGCTTTAATCTGGTATCACTACAAAAATTAAAAAAATTAAAAAAAAATTTTTTGACCCCTCAAATTATTTTTTTTTACTTAGAAACCTTTAAACTCATTTATCTCGGTAACTAAGCGTCCTAGGAGCAAAAGGGCTTTAATCTGGTATCACTACAAAAATTAAAAAAATTCAATTTAAAATTAAAAAAAATTTTTTGACCCCTCAAATTATTTTTTTTTACTTAGAAACTTTTAAACTCATTTATCTCGGTAACTAAGCGTCCTAGGAGCAAAAGGGCTTTAATCTGGTATCACTACAAAAATTAAAAAAATTAAAAAAAAATTTTTTGACCCCTCAAATTATTTTTTTTACTTAGAAACCTTTAAACTCATTTATCTCGGAAACTAAGCGTCCTAGGAGCAAAAGGGCTTTAATCTGGTATCACTACAAAAATTAAACAAATTCAATTTAAAATTAAAAAAAATTTTTTGACCCCTCAAATTATTTTTTTTTACTTAGAAACTTTTAAACTCATTTATCTCGGTAACTAAGCGTCCTAGGAGCAAAAGGGCTTTAATCTGGTATCACTACAAAAATTAAAAAAATTCAATTTAAAATTAAAAAAAATTTTTTGACCCCTCAAATTATTTTTTTTTACTTAGAAACCTTTAAACTCATTTATCTCGGTAAATAAGCGTCCTAGGAGCAAAAGGGCTTTAATCTGGTATCACTACAAAAATTAAAAAAATTCAATTTAAAATTAAAAAAAATTTTTTGACCCCTCAAATTATTTTTTTTTACTTAGAAACTTTTAAACTCATTTATCTCGGTAACTAAGCGTCCTAGGAGCAAAAGGGCTTTAATCTGGTATCACTACAAAAATTAAAAAAATTCAATTTAAAATTAAAAAAAATTTTTTGACCCCTCAAATTATTTTTTTTTACTTAGAAACCTTTAAACTCATTTATCTCGGTAACTAAGCGTCCTAGGAGCAAAAGGGCTTTAATCTGGTATCACTACAAAAATTAAAAAAATTCAATTTAAAATTAAAAAAAATTTTTTGACCCCTCAAATTATTTTTTTTTACTTAGAAACCTTTAAACTCATTTATCTCAGTAACTAAGCGTCCTAGGAGCAAAAGGGCTTTAATCTGGTATCACTACAAAAATTAAAAAAATTAAATTTAAAATGAAAAAAAAATTTTTGACCCCTCAAATTATTTTTTTTTACTTAGAAACCTTTAAACTCATTTATCTCGGTAACTAAGCGTCCTAGGAGCAAAAGGGCTTTAATCTGGTATCACTACAAAAATTAAAAAAATTAAAAAAATTCAATTTAAAATTAAAAAAAATTTTTTGACCCCTCAAATTATTTTTTTTTACTTAGAAACCTTTAAACTCATTTATCTCGGTAACTAAGCGTCGTAGGAGCAAAAGGGCGTTAATCTGGTATCACTACAAAAATTAAAAAAATTCAATTTAAAATTAAAAAAAATTTTTTGACCCCTCAAATTATTTTTTTTTACTTAGAAACCTTTAAACTCATTTATCTCGGTAACTAAGCGTCCTAGGAGCAAAAGGGCTTTAATCTGGTATCACTACAAAAATTAAAAAAATTAAAAAAATTCAATTTAAAATTAAAAAAAATTTTTTGACCCCTCAAATTATTTTTTTTACTTAGAAACCTTTAAGCTCATTTATATCGGTAAATAAGCGTCCTAGGAGCAAAAGGGCTTTAATCTGGTATCACTACAAAAATTAAAAAAATTCAATTTAAAATTAAAAAAAATTTTTTGACCCCTCAAATTATTTTTTTTTACTTAGAAACCTTTAAACTCATTTATCTCGGTAACTAAGCGTCCTAGGAGCAAAAGGGCTTTAATCTGGTATCACTACAAAAATTAAAAAAATTAAAAAAATTCAATTTAAAATTAAAAAAAAATTTTTGACCCCTCAAATTATTTTTTTTACTTAGAAACCTTTAAACTCATTTATATCGGTAAATAAGCGTCCTAGGAGCAAAAGGGCTTTAATCTGGTATCACTACAAAAATTAAAAAAATTCAATTTAAAATTAAAAAAAATTTTTTGACCCCTCAAATTATTTTTTTTTACTTAGAAACTTTTAAACTCATTTATCTCGGTAACTAAGCGTCCTAGGAGCAAAAGGGCTTTAATCTGGTATCACTACAAAAATTAAAAAAATTAAAAAAATTCAATTTAAAATTAAAAAAAATTTTTTGACCCCTCAAATTATTTTTTTTTACTTAGAAACCTTTAAACTCATTTATCTCGGTAACTAAGCGTCCTAGGAGCAAAAGGGCTTTAATCTGGTATCACTACAAAAATTAAAAAAATTCAATTTAAAATTAAAAAAAATTTTTTGACCCCTCAAATTATTTTTTTTTACTTAGAAACCTTTAAACTCATTTATCTCAGTAACTAAGCGTCCTAGGAGCAAAAGGGCTTTAATCTGGTATCACTACAAAAATTAAAAAAATTAAAAAAATTCAATTTAAAATTAAAAAAAATTTTTTGACCCCTCAAATTATTTTTTTTACTTAGAAACCTTTAAACTCATTTATATCGGTAAATAAGCGTCCTAGGAGCAAAAGGGCTTTAATCTGGTATCAGTACAAAAATTAAAAAAATTCAATTTTGTTGGAATTCTTAATATTATGAAAACCCTGTAAACAATGTGAACGCAGTTAACATTCGTTTTTCCTGTCATAATTTTTTCATTCCTTTTACATATTCGTTTGAACTAAGACGTTTTATTTTTACTCTAATAAACTTTTATTTAAACCTAAAATTAAACAGGTTATGGGCCCAGGAAAAAGTCCATATTAATTGTGGTCGATAAAAGTTTTGTTGAGTTTTTGTAACTAACTGAAAAGAAAAAATTGAACGTTCTTTTTCTTGGAAAGCTGTTGCTAGAAAATGGCGTCCTTGTACCAGATTGATAAACTTGACGACACAAATTACGATAGTTGGTGCATTCAAATGCGTAGTGTACTTATACACAATGGTTGGTGGAAAATCGTAAATGGAACCGTTAAAAAGGCTGAGGATGCGGCTGCTAAAAAATCTTGGGAAGACAGCGATGAACGTGCACTGGCTACAATAACTTTGTGTGTAAAGCCAACACAGTTGGGTCTTATTAAGAATTGTTTAACTTCTTATGATGCTTGGAAGCGGTTAGAGGAAACCTATAAGCCAAGGGGACCGATACAAAAGGTGTCATTGTACAAACGTCTTTTAAATTTGACAATGATGGAGGGTGGAAATGTAAGTCAGCATATGAATACTTTTTCGGAATTGGCAGAGAAGCTTGCCGAAACGGGTATAGTCGTTCAGGAGGAACTTTTGACCATAATGCTGCTTTCCAGCTTGCCAAGTGAGTTTGAACATTTTGTTATTGCCATCGAAACACGAGATACCCTCCCTAGTTTGTCAATCGTAAAACAAAAATTATTAGAAGAAAATGACAGACACAAAGAAAAAGGTAAACATGAAGAATCATCGAGCAACACACAACATGCTTTTGCGATGAACTTTAAAAACGGCAAAAATCAAAGAGACAGTAAGCCAAACAAAAACAAATTTAAGGGTAAATGTTACAATTGCGGTCAAATCGGACATTATGCAAGTAAATGTGTTAAGCCAAAGAAAGAACGCACTCAACTTTTGCATGCTGTTACACGTAATACAACAAATGACACGGCTTGGTGCGTTGACAGTGGAGCAACCGCACATATGTGCTGCAACAAAGAAATGTTTGAAAATTTTCAACAATATAATGAAAACATTTTGTTGGCAGGCGAACATCAAATAGAAGCCAAGGGAAAAGGTGATGTAGTCATTAAAAATAGTAATGGTCTACCAATAAAATTTCAGAAAGTTCTTTTTTCCCCAGAATTACAAATGAATTTTATATCAGTCAGTCGCGTCATTGAAAAAGGATTAACAGTTACATTTGACTCATCGGGTGCTGTTATACAGCGAACTAACGGTACAGTCGTGCTAAAGGCCGAAAGACAAGGCAATTTGTTTTTGGCACATGGCAAAACTGAAAGACTTTTTGCGGTTACTACATCAGATCAGGTTTGGCATGATAGATATGGCCACGTAAACTACAAGTCTTTGAGACAGTTGTCAAATAAATCAATGGTAACGGGTATGAAATTAAAGAACGATAAATCAAGTTTAATACAGTGTAAAACCTGCATGGTCAGTAAAATTCATGTAAGCTCATTTCCAAAGGAATCTTGTACGAGAGCAAAAGCACTGTTAGAACTCATACATAGTGACGTGTGCGGTCCGTTCAACATAAGTTCGTTAGGTGGCTCTAGATATTTCGTCACTTTTATTGACGATTACTCCAGGCACATTTTTGTTTATTTTCTTAAATTAAAAAGCGATGTTTTCGAAAAATTTAAAGTGTTTAAACAAATGGTTGAGAAACAAACTGGTCGTAAGATTAAGATGTTAAGGAGTGATAATGGCCGAGAATTTGTAAACAAACAATTTAACGTTTTTCTGGAAAATGAGGGCATTACACGTCAGCTTACAGTACCATATACTCCGCAGCAAAATGGCGTAGCGGAACGAGCCAATCGAACTTTAGTTGAAATGGCCCGTTCTATGATGGTGCATGCAAAACTTCAACAAAATTTATGGGCTGAGGCGATAAATACGGCAGTCTACCTACGTAATAGATGTCCCACCAAAATATTGGGCGATATAACGCCATACGAAGTTTGGCATGGCCGCAAACCAAGTGTGCAGCATCTAAGAATATTTGGTTCTCGTGCAGTGGCCCTTAATAAGACCCATACCCATAAGTTTGAAGCTAAAGGAAACCATTTAATAATGGTTGGTTATTCGCAAGTAGCCAAAGCTTATCGTTTATATGATAAAAATAGTAGAAAAATAATAGAACGACGTGATGTACTTTTTGATGAAAATAGGTGTGATGTCGAACGTGAAAAAACAACAGAACGAGACGGTGATTATTTAGTAATTGAAATCCCACATTCTGATTTACAACAGGTAAACAGAAGTGTCGATTCGATATCTGAAGGAGACTCCGAATCTGAATATGGTGAGCATAAAGACGATTCATTTAAGGGTGATTCAGATTTCGCTGGTTTTAGAACAGCTGAGGAAGCTGAATCTGATAAGGATGATAATGTTCAGAAGGAGAGCGTTGCTGGTTCTAAACGTGGCAGACCAAAGATTGTGAAAACTGGTAGACCGGGCAGACCACGCAAGCAATATGCACAATTACATCAAATTGTTGAGGAAGTGCCAGAAACCGTAGATCAGGCTCTAAAAAGTGTAAACAGCGATAAATGGCGCCAAGCTATGATTTCGGAAATGTCATCATTGCATAAAAATGAAACATGGTCATTAGTGGATTTACCGAAGGGTGCGAGAGCAATCAATTCAAAGTGGGTATTTGCTCTAAAGAAAAATTAACTTGGGCAAATTGAACGTTTTAAAGCCAGACTTGTGGCAAAGGGTTGTAACCAAAAGTTTGGTGTAGACTATAATGAGACGTTTTCCCCTGTAGTCAGATATTCTACTATTCGTGTGATTTTGGCATTGGCAGTACACTGGAAAATGCATTTGCATCAAATCGACATAAGTTCAGCTTACTTAAACAGTGAAGTGCACCATGAAGTCTATATGCGACAGCCTGAAATGTTTGTTGATTCCGAAAATCCAGATAAAGTCCTTAGACTTCGGAGGGCAATATATGGCTTAAAGCAATCTGGTAAAGAGTGGCATGACAAGCTTGATAACGTCCTTAAAGAATTTGGTTTTGAGCAAAGTAAGCATGAGCCTTGTTTGTATAAAGCATCAATGAAAGGGAAATTGGTATTACTAGCAGTGTACGTGGATGACATTCTTATTAGCTGTAAAGATGTGTCAATAATTTCTGAAGTGAAAAGCTTAGTAGCAAAAAAGTTTCCAATTACCGATAAAGGCAAGTTACATTACTATCTTGGCATTGAAATTGCACGTGAAGAAGACACTGGCCCAATTACAATACGTCAAACCCAATACATTAAAGAATTGCTTAAAGAATACGGTATGGAAAACTGCAAACCTGTATCAACCCCACTTGAGGCTAATTACCAAGTGATCTGTGACAAGGAAGATTGTAAAACCATTAATCAAAAGGATTATCAATCAGTAATAGGAGCTCTTATGTATCTAGCAATAACTAGCAGACCAGATATCCTCCATTCAGTCTCCAAGTTAGCCCAGAGAAATTCGAGTCCACATTCCGAGCATATGCAAGCAGTCAAACATATTCTACGCTACCTTCGTGGTACAATGGATATGAAAATCGTGTATCAAAATGGTGAAAAATCGGTAAGCGGATTTGTTGATGCAGACTGGGGCGGTAATGCTTATACAGGATTTATATTTTTTGTTGGAGAGTGCCCCGTATCATGGGAATCCCGGAAGCAATCATGTGTCGCGTTAAGCTCCACAGAGGCTGAATACATGGCCATGTCCGATGCAGCAAAAGAAGCGATATTTTTAAGAAAATTACTTTTGGAGATTGGATATTCATCCGGTGAAGCGATTGTCTTGAATATTGATAATCAAGGAGCAGAAAAACTAGCAACAAACCCAGTATTTCACAAAAGAACTAAGCACATCGACATAAGGTTCCACCACGTGCGGGAAGTCGTAAAGAAAAAGGAGATTGTTCTAAACTATTGCCCAACCCATCAAATGGTTGCGGATATACTTACTAAAAACCTATCAAAGACAAAACATTTGAATTTTGTTAAATTAATGAAAATTACATAAACATTTTTAAATTTTACAACGGCATTCACATTGAGAAGGAGTGTTGGAATTCTTAATATTATGAAAACCCTGTAAACAATGTGAACGCAGTTAACATTCGTTTTTCCTGTCATAATTTTTTCATTCCTTTTACATATTCGTTTGAACTAAGACGTTTTATTTTTACTCTAATAAACTTTTATTTAAACCTAAAATTAAACAAATTTAAAATTAAAAAAAATTTTTTGACCCCTCAAATTATTTTTTTTTACTTAGAAACTTTTAAACTCATTTATCTCGGTAACTAAGCGTCCTAGGAGCAAAAGGGCTTTAATCTGGTATCACTACAAAAATTAAAAAAATTAAAAAAATTCAATTTAAAATTAAAAAAAATTTTTTGACCCCTCAAATTATTTTTTTTTACTTAGAAACCTTTAAACTCATTTATCTCGGTAACTAAGCGTCCTAGGAGCAAAAGGGCTTTAATCTGGTATCACTACAAAAATTAAAAAAATTCAATTTAAAATTAAAAAAAATTTTTTGACCCCTCAAATTATTTTTTTTTACTTAGAAACCTTTAAACTCATTTATCTCAGTAACTAAGCGTCCTAGGAGCAAAAGGGCTTTAATCTGGTATCACTACAAAAATTAAAAAAATTAAATTTAAAATGAAAAAAAAATTTTTGACCCCTCAAATTATTTTTTTTTACTTAGAAACCTTTAAACTCATTTATCTCGGTAACTAAGCGTCCTAGGAGCAAAAGGGCTTTAATCTGGTATCACTACAAAAATTAAAAAAATTCAATTTAAAATTAAAAAAAATTTTTTGACCCCTCAAATTATTTTTTTTTACTTAGAAACCTTTAAACTCATTTATCTCGGTAACTAAGCGTCGTAGGAGCAAAAGGGCTTTAATCTGGTATCACTACAAAAATTAAAAAAATTCAATTTAAAATTAAAAAAAATTTTTTGACCCCTCAAATTATTTTTTTTTACTTAGAAACCTTTAAACTCATTTATCTCGGTAACTAAGCGTCCTAGGAGCAAAAGGGCTTTAATCTGGTATCACTACAAAAATTAAAAAAAGTAAAATAATTCAATTTAAAATTAAAAAAAATTTTTTGACCCCTCAAATTATTTTTTTTTACTTAGAAACCTTTAAACTCATTTATCTCGGTAACTAAGCGTCCTAGGAGCAAAAGGGCTTTAATCTGGTATCACTACAAAAATTAAAAAAATTCAATTTAAAATTAAAAAAAATTTTTTGACCCCTCAAATTATTTTTTTTTACTTAGAAACCTTTAAACTCGTTTATCTCGGTAACTAAGCGTCCTAGGAGCAAAAGGGCTTTAATCTGGTATCACTACAAAAATTAAAAAAATTAAAAAAATTCAATTTAAAATTAAAAAAAATTTTTTGACCCCTCAAATTATTTTTTTTACTTAGAAACCTTTAAACTCATTTATCTCGGTAACTAAGCGTCCTAAGAGCAAAAGGGCTTTAATCTGGTATCACTACAAAAATTAAAAAAATTCAATTTAAAATTAAAAAAAATTTTTTGACCCCTTAAATTATTTTTTTTTACTTAGAAACCTTTAAACTCATTTATCTCGGTAGCTAAGCGTCCTAGGAGCAAAAGGGCTTTAATCTGGTATCAATACAAAAATTAAAAAAATTCAATTTAAAATTAAAAAAAATTTTTGATCCCTCAAATTATTTTTTTTTACTTAGAAACCTTTAAACTCATTTACCTCGGTAACTAAGCGTTCTAGGAGCAAAAGGGATTTAATCTGGTATCACTACAAAAATTAAAAAAATTCAATTTAAAATTAAAAAAAATTTTTTGACCCCTCAAATTATTTTTTTTACTTAGAAACCTTTAAACTCATTTATCTCGGTAACTAAGCGTCCTAGGAGCAAAAGGGATTTAATCTGGTATCACTACAAAAATTAAAAAAATTCAATTTAAAATTAAAAAAAATTTTTTGACCCCTCAAATTATTTTTTTTTACTTAGAAACCTTTAAACTCATTTATCTCGGTAACTAAGCGTCCTAGGAGCAAAAGGGCTTTAATCTGGTATCACTACAAAAATTAAAAAAATTAAAAAAATTCAATTTAAAATTAAAAAAAATTTTTTGACCCCTCAAATTATTTTTTTTTACTTAGAAACTTTTAAACTCATTTATCTCGGTAACTAAGCGTCCTAGGAGCAAGAGGGCTTTAATCTGGTATCACTACAAAAATTAAAAAAATTAAAAAAAAAATTTTTGACCCCTCAAATTATTTTTTTTTACTTAGAAACCTTTAAACTCATTTATCTCGGTAACTAAGCGTCCTAGGAGCAAAAGGGCTTTAATCTGGTATCACTACAACAATTAAAAAAATTAAAAAAATTCAATTTAAAATTAAAAAAAAATGTTTGACCCCTCAAATTATTTTTTTTTACTTAGAAACTTTTAAACTCATTTATCTCGGTAACTAAGCGTCCTAGGAGCAAAAGGGCTTTAATCTGGTATCACTACAAAAATTAAAAAAATTAAAAAAATTCAATTTAAAATTAAAAAAAATTTTTTGACCCCTCAAATTATTTTTTTTACTTAGAAACCTTTAAACTCATTTATCTCGGTAACTAACCGTCCTAGGAGCAAAAGGGCTTTAATCTGGTATCACTACAAAAATTAAAAAAATTAAAAAAATTCAATTTAAAATTAAAAAAAATTTTTTGACCCCTCAAATTATTTTTTTTTACTTAGAAACTTTTAAACTCATTTACCTCGGTAACTAAGCGTCCTAGGAGCAAAAGGGCTTTAATCTGGTATCACTACAAAAATTAAAAAAATTCAATTAAAAATTAAAAAAAATTTTTTGACCCCTCAAATTATTTTTTTTTACTTAGAAACTTTTAAACTCATTTATCTCGGTAACTAAGCGTCCTAGGAGCAAAAGGGCTTTAATCTGGTATCACTACAAAAATTAAAAAAATTAAAAAAATTCAATTTAAAATTAAAAAAAATTTTTTGACCCCTCAAATTATTTTTTTTTACTTAGAAACTTTTAAACTCATTTATCTCGGTAACTAAGCGTCCTAGGAGCAAAAGGGCTTTAATCTGGTATCACTACAAAAATTAAAAAAAATAAAAAATTCAATTTAAAATTAAAAAAATTTTTTTGACCCCTCAAATTATTTTTTTTTACTTAGAAACTTTTAAACTCATTTATCTCGGTAACTAAGCGTCCTAGGAGCAAAAGGGCTTTAATCTGGTATCACTACAAAAATTAAAAAAATTAAAAAAAAATTTTTTGACCCCTCAAATTATTTTTTTTTACTTAGAAACCTTTAAACTCATTTATCTCGGTAACTAAGCGTCCTAGGAGCAAAAGGGCTTTAATCTGGTATCACTACAAAAATTAAAAAAATTAAAAAAATTCAATTTAAAATTAAAAAAAAATTTTTGACCCCTCAAATTATTTTTTTTTACTTAGAAACTTTTAAACTCATTTATCTCGGTAACTAAGCGTCCTAGGAGCAAAAGGGCTTTAATCTGGTATCACTACAAAAATTAAAAAAATTAAATTTAAAATTAAAAAAAATTTTTTGACCCCTCAAATTATTTTTTTTTACTTAGAAACCTTTAAACTCATTTATCTCGGTAACTAAGCGTCCTAGGAGCAAAAGGGCTTTAATCTGGTATCACTACAAAAATTAAAAAAATTAAAAAAATTCAATTTAAAATTAAAAAAAATTTTTTGACCCCTCAAATTATTTTTTTTTACTTAGAAACTTTTAAACTCATTTATCTCGGTAACTAAGCGTCCTAGGAGCAAAAGGGCTTTAATCTGGTATCACTACAAAAATTAAAAAAATTAAAAAAAAATTTTTTAACCCCTCAAATTATTTTTTTTTACTTAGAAACCTTTAAACTCATTTATCTCGGTAACTAAGCGTCCTAGGAGCAAAAGGGCTTTAATCTGGTATCACTACAAAAATTAAAAAAATTAAAAAAATTCAATTTAAAATTAAAAAAAATTTTTTGACCCCTCAAATTATTTTTTTTTACTTAGAAACCTTTAAACTCATTTATCTCGGTAACTAAGCGTCCTAGGAGCAAAAGGGCTTTAATCTGGTATCACTACAAAAATTAAAAAAATTCAATTTAAAATTAAAAAAAATTTTTTGACCCCTCAAATTATTTTTTTTTACTTAGAAACTTTTAAACTCATTTATCTCGGTAACTAAGCGTCCTAGGAGCAAAAGGGCTTTAATCTGGTATCACTACAAAAATTAAAAAAATTAAAAAAAAATTTTTTGACCCCTCAAATTATTTTTTTTACTTAGAAACCTTTAAACTCATTTATCTCGGTAACTAAGCGTCCTAGGAGCAAAAGGGCTTTAATCTGGTATCACTACAAAAATTAAACAAATTCAATTTAAAATTAAAAAAAATTTTTTGACCCCTCAAATTATTTTTTTTTACTTAGAAACTTTTAAACTCATTTATCTCGGTAACTAAGCGTCCTAGGAGCAAAAGGGCTTTAATCTGGTATCACTACAAAAATTAAAAAAATTCAATTTAAAATTAAAAAAAATTTTTTGACCCCTCAAATTATTTTTTTTTACTTAGAAACCTTTAAACTCATTTATCTCGGTAAATAAGCGTCCTAGGAGCAAAAGGGCTTTAATCTGGTATCACTACAAAAATTAAAAAAATTCAATTTAAAATTAAAAAAAATTTTTTGACCCCTCAAATTATTTTTTTTTACTTAGAAACTTTTAAACTCATTTATCTCGGTAACTAAGCGTCCTAGGAGCAAAAGGGCTTTAATCTGGTATCACTACAAAAATTAAAAAAATTAAAAAAAAATTTTTTGACCCCTCAAATTATTTTTTTTACTTAGAAACCTTTAAACTCATTTATCTCGGTAACTAAGCGTCCTAGGAGCAAAAGGGCTTTAATCTGGTATCACTACAAAAATTAAACAAATTCAATTTAAAATTAAAAAAAATTTTTTGACCCCTCAAATTATTTTTTTTTACTTAGAAACTTTTAAACTCATTTATCTCGGTAACTAAGCGTCCTAGGAGCAAAAGGGCTTTAATCTGGTATCACTACAAAAATTAAAAAAATTCAATTTAAAATTAAAAAAAATTTTTTGACCCCTCAAATTATTTTTTTTTACTTAGAAACCTTTAAACTCATTTATCTCGGTAAATAAGCGTCCTAGGAGCAAAAGGGCTTTAATCTGGTATCACTACAAAAATTAAAAAAATTCAATTTAAAATTAAAAAAAATTTTTTGACCCCTCAAATTATTTTTTTTTACTTAGAAACTTTTAAACTCATTTATCTCGGTAACTAAGCGTCCTAGGAGCAAAAGGGCTTTAATCTGGTATCACTACAAAAATTAAAAAAATTAAAAAAATTCAATTTAAAATTAAAAAAAATTTTTTGACCCCTCAAATTATTTTTTTTTACTTAGAAACCTTTAAACTCATTTATCTCGGTAACTAAGCGTCCTAGGAGCAAAAGGGCTTTAATCTGGTATCACTACAAAAATTAAAAAAAGTAAAAAAATTCAATTTAAAATTAAAAAAAATTTTTTGACCCCTCAAATTATTTTTTTTTACTTATAAACCTTTAAACTCATTTATCTCGGTAACTAAGCGTCCTAGGAGCAAAAGGGCTTTAATCTGGTATCACTACAAAAATTAAAAAAATTCAATTTAAAATTAAAAAAAATTTTTTGACCCCTCAAATTATTTTTTTTTACTTAGAAACCTTTAAACTCATTTATCTCGGTAACTAAGCGTCCTAGGAGCAAAAGGGCTTTAATCTGGTATCACTACAAAAATTAAAAAAATTAAAAAAATTCAATTTAAAATTAAAAAAAATTTTTTGACCCCTCAAATTATTTTTTTTTACTTAGAAACCTTTAAACTCATTTATCTCGGTAACTAAGCGTCCTAAGAGCAAAAGGGCTTTAATCTGGTATCACTACAAAAATTAAAAAAATTCAATTTAAAATTAAAAAAAAATTTTTGACCCCTTAAATTATTTTTTTTTACTTAGAAACCTTTAAACTCATTTATCTCGGTAGCTAAGCGTCCTAGGAGCAAAAGGGCTTTAATCTGGTATCAATACAAAAATTAAAAAAATTCAATTTAAAATTAAAAAAAATTTTTGATCCCTCAAATTATTTTTTTTTACTTAGAAACCTTTAAACTCATTTATCTCGGTAACTAAGCGTTCTAGGAGCAAAAGGGATTTAATCTGGTATCACTACAAAAATTAAAAAAATTCAATTTAAAATTAAAAAAAATTTTTTGACCCCTCAAATTATTTTTTTTTTACTTAGAAACCTTTAAACTCATTTATCTCGGTAACTAAGCGTCCTAGGAGCAAAAGGGCTTTAATCTGGTATCACTACAAAAATTAAAAAAATTTAATTTAAAATTAAAAAAAATTTTTTGACCCCTCAAATTATTTTTTTTTACTTAGAAACCTTTAAACTCATTTATCTCGGTAACTAAGCGTCCTAGGAGCAAAAGGGCTTTAATCTGGTATCACTACAAAAATTAAAAAAATTCAATTTAAAATTAAAAAAAATTTTTTGACCCCTCAAATTATTTTTTTTTACTTAGAAACCTTTAAACTCATTTATCTCGGTAACTAAGCGTCCTAGGAGCAAAAGGGCTTTAATCTGGTATCACTACAAAAATTAAAAAAATTCAATTTAAAATTAAAAAAAATTTTTTTACCCTTCAAATTATTTTTTTTTACTTAGAAACCTTTAAACTCATTTATCTCGGTAACTAAGCGTCCTAGGAGCAAAAGGGCTTTAATCTGGTATCACTACAAAAATTAAAAAAATTCAATTTAAAATTAAAAAAAATTTTTTGACCCCTCAAATTATTTTTTTTTACTTAGAAACCTTTAAACTCATTTATCTCAGTAACTAAGCGTCCTAGGAGCAAAAGGGCTTTAATCTGGTATCACTACAAAAATTAAAAAAATTAAATTTAAAATGAAAAAAAAATTTTTGACCCCTCAAATTATTTTTTTTTACTTAGAAACCTTTAAACTCATTTATCTCGGTAACTAAGCGTCCTAGGAGCAAAAGGGCTTTAATCTGGTATCACTACAAAAATTAAAAAAATTCAATTTAAAATTAAAAAAAATTTTTTGACCCCTCAAATTATTTTTTTTTACTTAGAAACCTTTAAACTCATTTATCTCGGTAACTAAGCGTCGTAGGAGCAAAAGGGCTTTAATCTGGTATCACTACAAAAATTAAAAAAATTCAATTTAAAATTAAAAAAAATTTTTTGACCCCTCAAATTATTTTTTTTTACTTAGAAACCTTTAAACTCATTTATCTCGGTAACTAAGCGTCCTAGGAGCAAAAGGGCTTTAATCTGGTATCACTACAAAAATTAAAAAAAGTAAAATAATTCAATTTAAAATTAAAAAAAATTTTTTGACCCCTCAAATTATTTTTTTTTACTTAGAAACCTTTAAACTCATTTATCTCGGTAACTAAGCGTCCTAGGAGCAAAAGGGCTTTAATCTGGTATCACTACAAAAATTAAAAAAATTCAATTTAAAATTAAAAAAAATTTTTTGACCCCTCAAATTATTTTTTTTTACTTAGAAACCTTTAAACTCGTTTATCTCGGTAACTAAGCGTCCTAGGAGCAAAAGGGCTTTAATCTGGTATCACTACAAAAATTAAAAAAATTAAAAAAATTCAATTTAAAATTAAAAAAAATTTTTTGACCCCTCAAATTATTTTTTTTACTTAGAAACCTTTAAACTCATTTATCTCGGTAACTAAGCGTCCTAAGAGCAAAAGGGCTTTAATCTGGTATCACTACAAAAATTAAAAAAATTCAATTTAAAATTAAAAAAAATTTTTTGACCCCTTAAATTATTTTTTTTTACTTAGAAACCTTTAAACTCATTTATCTCGGTAGCTAAGCGTCCTAGGAGCAAAAGGGCTTTAATCTGGTATCAATACAAAAATTAAAAAAATTCAATTTAAAATTAAAAAAAATTTTTGATCCCTCAAATTATTTTTTTTTACTTAGAAACCTTTAAACTCATTTACCTCGGTAACTAAGCGTTCTAGGAGCAAAAGGGATTTAATCTGGTATCACTACAAAAATTAAAAAAATTCAATTTAAAATTAAAAAAAATTTTTTGACCCCTCAAATTATTTTTTTTACTTAGAAACCTTTAAACTCATTTATCTCGGTAACTAAGCGTCCTAGGAGCAAAAGGGATTTAATCTGGTATCACTACAAAAATTAAAAAAATTCAATTTAAAATTAAAAAAAATTTTTTGACCCCTCAAATTATTTTTTTTTACTTAGAAACCTTTAAACTCATTTATCTCGGTAACTAAGCGTCCTAGGAGCAAAAGGGCTTTAATCTGGTATCACTACAAAAATTAAAAAAATTAAAAAAATTCAATTTAAAATTAAAAAAAATTTTTTGACCCCTCAAATTATTTTTTTTTACTTAGAAACTTTTAAACTCATTTATCTCGGTAACTAAGCGTCCTAGGAGCAAGAGGGCTTTAATCTGGTATCACTACAAAAATTAAAAAAATTAAAAAAAAAATTTTTGACCCCTCAAATTATTTTTTTTTACTTAGAAACCTTTAAACTCATTTATCTCGGTAACTAAGCGTCCTAGGAGCAAAAGGGCTTTAATCTGGTATCACTACAACAATTAAAAAAATTAAAAAAATTCAATTTAAAATTAAAAAAAAATTTTTGACCCCTCAAATTATTTTTTTTTACTTAGAAACTTTTAAACTCATTTATCTCGGTAACTAAGCGTCCTAGGAGCAAAAGGGCTTTAATCTGGTATCACTACAAAAATTAAAAAAATTAAAAAAATTCAATTTAAAATTAAAAAAAATTTTTTGACCCCTCAAATTATTTTTTTTACTTAGAAACCTTTAAACTCATTTATCTCGGTAACTAACCGTCCTAGGAGCAAAAGGGCTTTAATCTGGTATCACTACAAAAATTAAAAAAATTAAAAAAATTCAATTTAAAATTAAAAAAAATTTTTTGACCCCTCAAATTATTTTTTTTTACTTAGAAACTTTTAAACTCATTTACCTCGGTAACTAAGCGTCCTAGGAGCAAAAGGGCTTTAATCTGGTATCACTACAAAAATTAAAAAAATTAAAAAAATTCAATTTAAAATTAAAAAAAATTTTTTGACCCCTCAAATTATTTTTTTTTTACTTAGAAACCTTTAAACTCATTTATCTCGGTAACTAAGCGTCCTAGGAGCAAAAGGGCTTTAATCTGGTATCACTACAAAAATTAAAAAAATTCAATTAAAAATTAAAAAAAATTTTTTGACCCCTCAAATTATTTTTTTTTACTTAGAAACTTTTAAACTCATTTATCTCGGTAACTAAGCGTCCTAGGAGCAAAAGGGCTTTAATCTGGTATCACTACAAAAATTAAAAAAATTAAAAAAATTCAATTTAAAATTAAAAAAAATTTTTTGACCCCTCAAATTATTTTTTTTTACTTAGAAACTTTTAAACTCATTTATCTCGGTAACTAAGCGTCCTAGGAGCAAAAGGGCTTTAATCTGGTATCACTACAAAAATTAAAAAAAATAAAAAATTCAATTTAAAATTAAAAAAATTTTTTTGACCCCTCAAATTATTTTTTTTTACTTAGAAACTTTTAAACTCATTTATCTCGGTAACTAAGCGTCCTAGGAGCAAAAGGGCTTTAATCTGGTATCACTACAAAAATTAAAAAAATTAAAAAAAAATTTTTTGACCCCTCAAATTATTTTTTTTTACTTAGAAACCTTTAAACTCATTTATCTCGGTAACTAAGCGTCCTAGGAGCAAAAGGGCTTTAATCTGGTATCACTACAAAAATTAAAAAAATTAAAAAAATTCAATTTAAAATTAAAAAAAAATTTTTGACCCCTCAAATTATTTTTTTTTACTTAGAAACTTTTAAACTCATTTATCTCGGTAACTAAGCGTCCTAGGAGCAAAAGGGCTTTAATCTGGTATCACTACAAAAATTAAAAAAATTAAATTTAAAATTAAAAAAAATTTTTTGACCCCTCAAATTATTTTTTTTTACTTAGAAACCTTTAAACTCATTTATCTCGGTAACTAAGCGTCCTAGGAGCAAAAGGGCTTTAATCTGGTATCACTACAAAAATTAAAAAAATTAAAAAAATTCAATTTAAAATTAAAAAAAATTTTTTGACCCCTCAAATTATTTTTTTTTACTTAGAAACTTTTAAACTCATTTATCTCGGTAACTAAGCGTCCTAGGAGCAAAAGGGCTTTAATCTGGTATCACTACAAAAATTAAAAAAATTAAAAAAAAATTTTTTGACCCCTCAAATTATTTTTTTTTACTTAGAAACCTTTAAACTCATTTATCTCGGTAACTAAGCGTCCTAGGAGCAAAAGGGCTTTAATCTGGTATCACTACAAAAATTAAAAAAATTAAAAAAATTCAATTTAAAATTAAAAAAAATTTTTTGACCCCTCAAATTATTTTTTTTTACTTAGAAACCTTTAAACTCATTTATCTCGGTAACTAAGCGTCCTAGGAGCAAAAGGGCTTTAATCTGGTATCACTACAAAAATTAAAAAAATTCAATTTAAAATTAAAAAAAATTTTTTGACCCCTCAAATTATTTTTTTTTACTTAGAAACTTTTAAACTCATTTATCTCGGTAACTAAGCGTCCTAGGAGCAAAAGGGCTTTAATCTGGTATCACTACAAAAATTAAAAAAATTAAAAAAAAATTTTTTGACCCCTCAAATTATTTTTTTTACTTAGAAACCTTTAAACTCATTTATCTCGGTAACTAAGCGTCCTAGGAGCAAAAGGGCTTTAATCTGGTATCACTACAAAAATTAAACAAATTCAATTTAAAATTAAAAAAAATTTTTTGACCCCTCAAATTATTTTTTTTTACTTAGAAACTTTTAAACTCATTTATCTCGGTAACTAAGCGTCCTAGGAGCAAAAGGGCTTTAATCTGGTATCACTACAAAAATTAAAAAAATTCAATTTAAAATTAAAAAAAATTTTTTGACCCCTCAAATTATTTTTTTTTACTTAGAAACCTTTAAACTCATTTATCTCGGTAAATAAGCGTCCTAGGAGCAAAAGGGCTTTAATCTGGTATCACTACAAAAATTAAAAAAATTCAATTTAAAATTAAAAAAAATTTTTTGACCCCTCAAATTATTTTTTTTTACTTAGAAACTTTTAAACTCATTTATCTCGGTAACTAAGCGTCCTAGGAGCAAAAGGGCTTTAATCTGGTATCACTACAAAAATTAAAAAAATTAAAAAAAAATTTTTTGACCCCTCAAATTATTTTTTTTACTTAGAAACCTTTAAACTCATTTATCTCGGTAACTAAGCGTCCTAGGAGCAAAAGGGCTTTAATCTGGTATCACTACAAAAATTAAACAAATTCAATTTAAAATTAAAAAAAATTTTTTGATCCCTCAAATTATTTTTTTTTACTTAGAAACTTTTAAACTCATTTATCTCGGTAACTAAGCGTCCTAGGAGCAAAAGGGCTTTAATCTGGTATCACTACAAAAATTAAAAAAATTAAAAAAATTCAATTTAAAATTAAAAAAAATTTTTTGACCCCTCAAATTATTTTTTTTTACTTAGAAACCTTTAAACTCATTTATCTCGGTAAATAAGCGTCCTAGGAGCAAAAGGGCTTTAATCTGGTATCACTACAAAAATTAAAAAAATTCAATTTAAAATTAAAAAAAATTTTTTGACCCCTCAAATTATTTTTTTTTACTTAGAAACTTTTAAACTCATTTATCTCGGTAACTAAGCGTCCTAGGAGCAAAAGGGCTTTAATCTGGTATCACTACAAAAATTAAAAAAATTAAAAAAATTCAATTTAAAATTAAAAAAAATTTTTTGACCCCTCAAATTATTTTTTTTTACTTAGAAACCTTTAAACTCATTTATCTCGGTAACTAAGCGTCCTAGGAGCAAAAGGGCTTTAATCTGGTATCACTACAAAAATTAAAAAAAGTAAAAAAATTCAATTTAAAATTAAAAAAAATTTTTTGACCCCTCAAATTATTTTTTTTTACTTATAAACCTTTAAACTCATTTATCTCGGTAACTAAGCGTCCTAGGAGCAAAAGGGCTTTAATCTGGTATCACTACAAAAATTAAAAAAATTCAATTTAAAATTAAAAAAAATTTTTTGACCCCTCAAATTATTTTTTTTTACTTAGAAACCTTTAAACTCATTTATCTCGGTAACTAAGCGTCCTAGGAGCAAAAGGGCTTTAATCTGGTATCACTACAAAAATTAAAAAAATTAAAAAAATTCAATTTAAAATTAAAAAAAATTTTTTGACCCCTCAAATTATTTTTTTTTACTTAGAAAACTTTAAACTCATTTATCTCGGTAACTAAGCGTCCTAAGAGCAAAAGGGCTTTAATCTGGTATCACTACAAAAATTAAAAAAATTCAATTTAAAATTAAAAAAAAATTTTTGACCCCTTAAATTATTTTTTTTTACTTAGAAACCTTTAAACTCATTTATCTCGGTAGCTAAGCGTCCTAGGAGCAAAAGGGCTTTAATCTGGTATCAATACAAAAATTAAAAAAATTCAATTTAAAATTAAAAAAAATTTTTTTACCCTTCAAATTATTTTTTTTACTTAGAAACCTTTAAACTCATTTATCTCGGTAACTAAGCGTCCTAGGAGCAAAAGGGCTTTAATCTGGTATCACTACAAAAATTAAAAAAATTAAAAAAATTCAATTTAAAATTAAAAAAAATTTTTTGACCCCTCAAATTATTTTTTTTTACTTAGAAACCTTTAAACTCATTTATCTCGGTAACTAAGCGTCCTAGGAGCAAAAGGGCCTTAATCTGGTATCACTACAAAAATTAAAAAAATTCAATTTAAAATTAAAAAAATTTTTTGACCCCTTAAATTATTTTTTTTTACTTAGAAACCTTTAAACTCATTTATCTCGGTAACTAAGCGTCCTAGGAGCAAAAGGGCTTTAATCTGGTATCAATACAAAAATTAAAAAAATTCAATTTAAAATTAAAAAAAATTTTTGATCCCTCAAATTATTTTTTTTTACTTAGAAACCTTTAAACTCATTTATCTCGGTAACTAAGCGTTCTAGGAGCAAAAGGGATTTAATCTGGTATCACTACAAAAATTAAAAAAATTCAATTTAAAATTAAAAAAAATTTTTTGACCCCTCAAATTATTTTTTTTTACTTAGAAACCTTTAAACTCATTTATCTCGGTAACTAAGCGTCCTAGGAGCAAAAGGGCTTTAATCTGGTATCACTACAAAAATTAAAAAAATTAAAAAAATTTAATTTAAAATTAAAAAAAATTTTTTGACCCCTCAAATTATTTTTTTTTACTTAGAAACCTTTAAACTCATTTATCTCGGTAACTAAGCGTCTTAGGAGCAAAAGGGCTTTAATCTGGTATCACTACAAAAATTAAAAAAATTAAAAAAATTCAATTTAAAATTAAAAAAAATTTTTTGACCCCTCAAATTATTTTTTTTTACTTAGAAACCTTTAAACTCATTTATCTCGGTAACTAAGCGTCCTAGGAGCAAAAGGGCTTTAATCTGGTATCACTACAAAAATTAAAAAAATTCAATTTAAAATTAAAAAAATTTTTTTGACCCCTCTAATTATTTTTTTTACTTAGAAACCTTTAAACTCATTTATCTCGGTAACTAAGCGTCCTAGGAGCAAAAGGGCTTTAATCTGGTATCACTACAAAAATTAAAAAAATTAAAAAAATTCAATTTAAAATTAAAAAAAAATTTTTGACCCCTCAAATTATTTTTTTTTTACTTAGAAACCTATAAACTCATTTATCTCGGTAACTTAGCGTCCTAGGAGCAAAAGGGCTTTAATCTGGTATCACTACAAAAATTAAAAAAATTCAATTTAAAATTAAAAAAAAATTTTTGACCCCTCAAATTATTTTTTTTTACTTAGAAACCTTTAAACTCATTTATCTCGGTAACTAAGCGTCCTAGGAGCAAAAGGGCTTTAATCTGGTATCACTACAAAAATTAAAAAAATTCAATTTAAAATTAAAAAAAATTTTTTGACCCCTCAAATTATTTTTTTTTACTTAGAAACCTTTAAACTCATTTATCTCGGTAACTAAGCGCCCTAGGAGCAAAAGGGCTTTAATCTGGTATCACTACAAAAATTAAAAAAATTAAAAAAATTCAATTTAAAATTAAAAAAAAATTTTTTGACCCCTCAAATTATTTTTTTTTACTTAGAAACCTTTAAACTCATTTATCTCGGTAACTAAGCGTCCTAGGAGCAAAAGGGGTTTAATCTGGTATCACTACAAAAGTTAAAAAAATTAAAAAAATTCAATTTAAAATTAAAAAAAATTTTTTGACCCCTCAAATTATTTTTTTTGACTTAGAAACCTTTAAACTCATTTATCTCGGTAACTAAGCGTCCTAGGAGCAAAAGGGCTTTAATCTGGTATCACTACAAAAATTAAAAAAATTAAAAAAATTCAATTTAAAATTAAAAAAAAATTTTTTTCCCCTCAAATTTTTTTTTTTTACTTAGAAACCTATAAACTCATTTATCTCGGTAACTAAGCGTCCTAGGAGCAAAAGGGCTTTAATCTGGTATCACTACAAAAATTAAAAAAATCAATTTAAAATTAAAAAAAATTTTTTGACCCCTCAAATTATTTTTTTTTACTTAGAAACCTTTAAACTCATTTATCTCGGTAACTAAGCGTCCTAGGAGCAAAAGGGCTTTAATCTGGTATCACTACAAAAATTAAAAAAATTCAATTTAAAATTAAAAAAAAATGTTTGACCCCTCAAATTATTTTTTTTTACTTAGAAACCTTTAAACTCATTTATCTCGGTATCTAAGCGTTCTAGGAGCAAAAGGGATTTAATCTGGTATCACTACAAAAATTAAAAAAATTCAATTTAAAATTAAAAAAAATTTTTTGACCCCTCAAATTATTTTTTTTTACTTAGAAACCTTTAAACTCATTTATCTCGGTAACTAAGCGTCCTAGGAGCAAAAGGGCTTTAATCTGGTATCACTACAAAAATTAAAAAAATTAAAAAAATTTAATTTAAAATTAAAAAAAATTTTTTGACCCCTCAAATTATTTTTTTTTACTTAGAAACTTTTAAACTCATTTATCTCGGTAACTAAGCGTCCTAGGAGCAAAAGGGCTTTAATCTGGTATCACTACAAAAATTAAAAAAATTCAATTTAAAATTAAAAAAAATTTTTTGACCCCTCAAATTATTTTTTTTTTACTTAGAAACCTTTAAACTCATTTATCTCGGTAACTAAGCGTTCTAGGAGCAAAAGGGATTTAATCTGGTATCACTACAAAAATTAAAAAAATTCAATTTAAAATTAAAAAAAATTTTTTGACCCCTCAAATTATTTTTTTTTTACTTAGAAACCTTTAAACTCATTTATCTCGGTAACTAAGCGTCCTAGGAGCAAAAGGGCTTTAATCTGGTATCACTACAAAAAATTAAAAAAAATTTTTTGACCCCTCAAATTATTTTTTTTTACTTAGAAACCTTTAAACTCATTTATCTCGGTAACTAAGCGTCCTAGGAGCAAAAGGGCTTTAATCTGGTATCACTACAAAAATTAAAAAAATTCAATTTAAAATTAAAAAAAATTTTTTGACCCCTCAAATTATTTTTTTTTACTTAGAAACCTTTAAACTCATTTATCTCGGTAACTAAGCGTCCTAGGAGCAAAAGGGCTTTAATCTGGTATCACTACAAAAATTAAAAAAATTCAATTTAAAATTAAAAAAAATTTTTTGACCCCTCAAATTATTTTTTTTTACTTAGAAACCTTTAAACTCATTTATCTCGGTAACTAAGCGTCCTAGGAGCAAAAGGGCTTTAATCTGGTATCACTACAAAAATTAAAAAAATTAAAAAAATTCAATTTAAAATTAAAAAAAATTTTTTGACCCCTCAAATTATTTTTTTTTACTTAGAAACCTTTAAACTCATTTATCTCGGTAACTAAGCGTCCTAGGAGCAAAAGGGCCTTAATCTGGTATCACTACAAAAATTAAAAAAATTCAATTTAAAATTAAAAAAAATTTTTTGACCCCTTAAATTATTTTTTTTTACTTAGAAACCTTTAAACTCATTTATCTCGGTAACTAAGCGTCCTAGGAGCAAAAGGGCTTTAATCTGGTATCAATACAAAAATTAAAAAAATTCAATTTAAAATTAAAAAAAATTTTTGATCCCTCAAATTATTTTTTTTTACTTAGAAACCTTTAAACTCATTTATCTCGGTAACTAAGCGTTCTAGGAGCAAAAGGGATTTAATCTGGTATCACTACAAAAATTAAAAAAATTCAATTTAAAATTAAAAAAAATTTTTTGACCCCTCAAATTATTTTTTTTTACTTAGAAACCTTTAAACTCATTTATCTCGGTAACTAAGCGTCCTAGGAGCAAAAGGGCTTTAATCTGGTATCACTACAAAAATTAAAAAAATTAAAAAAATTCAATTTAAAATTAAAAAAAATTTTTTGACCCCTCAAATTATTTTTTTTACTTAGAAACCTTTAAACTCATTTATCTCGGTAACTAAGCGTCCTAGGAGCAAAAGGGCTTTAATCTGGTATCACTACAAAAATTAAAAAAATTAAACAAATTCAATTTAAAATTAAAAAAAAATTTTTGACCCCTCAAATTATTTTTTTTTTACTTAGAAACCTATAAACTCATTTATCTCGGTAACTTAGCGTCCTAGGAGCAAAAGGGCTTTAATCTGGTATCACTACAAAAATTAAAAAAATTCAATTTAAAATTAAAAAAAAATTTTTGACCCCTCAAATTATTTTTTTTTACTTAGAAACCTTTAAACTCATTTATCTCGGTAACTAAGCGTCCTAGGAGCAAAAGGGCTTTAATCTGGTGTCACTAAAAAAATTAAAAAAATTCAATTTAAAATTAAAAAAAATTTTTTGACCCCTCAAATTATTTTTTTTTACTTAGAAACCTTTAAACTCATTTATCTCGGTAACTAAGCGCCCTAGGAGCAAAAGGGCTTTAATCTGGTATCACTACAAAAATTAAAAAAATTAAAAAAATTCAATTTAAAATTAAAAAAAAATTTTTTGACCCCTCAAATTATTTTTTTTTTACTTAGAAACCTTTAAACTCATTTATCTCGGTAACTAAGCGTCCTAGGAGCAAAAGGGGTTTAATCTGGTATCACTACAATAGTTAAAAAAATTAAAAAAATTCAATTTAAAATTAAAAAAAATTTTTTGACCCCTCAAATTATTTTTTTTGACTTAGAAACCTTTAAACTCATTTATCTCGGTAACTAAGCGTCCTAGGAGCAAAAGGGCTTTAATCTGGTATCACTACAAAAATTAAAAAAATTAAAAAAATTCAATTTAAAATTAAAAAAAATTTTTTTTCCCCTCAAATTTTTTTTTTTACTTAGAAACCTATAAACTCATTTATCTCGGTAACTAAGCGTCCTAGGAGCAAAAGGGCTTTAATCTGGTATCACTACAAAAATTAAAAAAATTCAATTTAAAATTAAAAAAAATTTTTTGACCCCTCAAATTATTTTTTTTTACTTAGAAACCTTTAAACTCATTTATCTCGGTAACTAAGCGTCCTAGGAGCAAAAGGGCTTTAATCTGGTATCACTACAAAAATTAAAAAAATTCAATTTAAAATTAAAAAAAAATGTTTGACCCCTCAAATTATTTTTTTTTACTTAGAAACCTTTAAACTCATTTATCTCGGTATCTAAGCGTTCTAGGAGCAAAAGGGATTTAATCTGGTATCACTACAAAAATTAAAAAAATTCAATTTAAAATTAAAAAAAATTTTTTGACCCCTCAAATTATTTTTTTTTACTTAGAAACCTTTAAACTCATTTATCTCGGTAACTAAGCGTCCTAGGAGCAAAAGGGCTTTTATCTGGTATCAATACAAAAATTAAAAAAATTCAATTTAAAATTAAAAAAAATTTTTGATCCCTCAAATTATTTTTTTTTACTTAGAAACCTTTAAACTCATTTATCTCGGTAACTAAGCGTTCTAGGAGCAAAAGGGATTTAATCTGGTATCACTACAAAAATTAAAAAAATTCAATTTAAAATTAAAAAAAATTTTTTGACCCCTCAAATTATTTTTTTTTACTTAGAAACCTTTAAACTCATTTATCTCGGTAACTAAGCGTCCTAGGAGCAAAAGGGCTTTAATCTGGTATCACTAAAAAAATTAAAAAAATTTAATTTAAAATTAAAAAAAATTTTTTGACCCCTCAAATTATTTTTTTTTACTTAGAAACCTTTAAACTCATTTATCTCGGTAACTAAGCGTCCTAGGAGCAAAAGGGCTTTAATCTGGTATCACTACAAAAATTAAAAAAATTCAATTTAAAATTAAAAAAAATTTTTTGACCCCTCAAATTATTTTTTTTTACTTAGAAACCTTTAAACTCATTTATCTCGGTAACTAAGCGTCCTAGGAGCAAAAGGGCTTTAATCTGGTATCACTACAAAAATTAAAAAAATTAAAAAAATTCAATTTAAAATTAAAAAAAATTTGTTGACCCCTCAAATTATTTTTTTTTACTTAGAAACCTTTAAACTCATTTATCTCAGTAACTAAGCGTCCTAGGAGCAAAAGGGCTTTAATCTGGTATCACTACAAAAATTAAAAAAATTAAAAAAATTCAATTTAAAATTAAAAAAAATTTTTTGACCCCTTAAATTATTTTTTTTTACTTAGAAACTTTTAAACTCATTTATCTCGGTAACTAAGCGTCCTAGGAGCAAAAGGGCTTTAATCTGGTATCAATACAAAAATTAAAAAAATTCAATTTAAAATTAAAAAAAATTTTTGATCCCTCAAATTATTTTTTTTTACTTAGAAACCTTTAAACTCATTTATCTCGATAACTAAGCGTTCTAGGAGCAAAAGGGATTTAATCTGGTATCACTACAAAAATTAAAAAAATTCAATTTAAAATTAAAAAAAATTTTTGACCCCTCAAATTATTTTTTTTTACTTAGAAACCTTTAAACTCATTTATCTCGGTAACTAAGCGTCCTAGGAGCAAAAGGGCTTTAATCTGGTATCACTACAAAAATTAAAAAAATTTAATTTAAAATTAAAAAACATTTTTTGACCCCTCAAATTATTTTTTTTACTTAGAAACCTTTAAACTCATTTATCTCGGTAACTAAGCGTCCTAGGAGCAAAAGGGCTTTAATCTGGTATCACTACAAAAATTAAAAAAATTCAATTTAAAATTAAAAAAAATTTTTTGACCCCTCAAATTATTTTTTTTTACTTAGAAACCTTTAAACTCATTTATCTCGGTAACTAAGCGTCCTAGGAGCAAAAGGGCTTTAATCTGGTATCACTACAAAAATTAAAAAAATTAAAAAAATTTAATTTAAAATTAATAAACATTTTTTGACCCCTCAAATTATTTTTTTTACTTAGAAACCTTTAAACTCATTTATCTCGGTAACTAAGCGTCCTAGGAGCAAAAGGGCTTTAATCTGGTATCACTACAAAAATTAAAAAAATTAAAAAAATTCAATTTAAAATTAAAAAAAAATTTTTTGACCCCTCAAATTATTTTTTTTTACTTAGAAACCTTTAAACTCATTTATCTCGGTAACTAAGCGTCCTAGGAGCAAAAGGGGTTTAATCTGGTATCACTACAATAGTTAAAAAAATTAAAAAAATTCAATTTAAAATTAAAAAAAATTTTTTGACCCCTCAAATTATTTTTTTTGACTTAGAAACCTTTAAACTCATTTATCTCGGTAACTAAGCGTCCTAGGAGCAAAAGGGCTTTAATCTGGTATCACTACAAAAATTAAAAAAATTAAAAAAATTCAATTTAAAATTAAAAAAAATTTTTTTTCCCCTCAAATTTTTTTTTTTTACTTAGAAACCTATAAACTCATTTATCTCGGTAACTAAGCGTCCTAGGAGCAAAAGGGCTTTAATCTGGTATCACTACAAAAATTAAAAAAATTCAATTTAAAATTAAAAAAAATTTTTTGACCCCTCAAATTATTTTTTTTTACTTAGAAACCTTTAAACTCATTTATCTCGGTAACTAAGCGTCCTAGGAGCAAAAGGGCTTTAATCTGGTATCACTACAAAAATTAAAAAAATTCAATTTAAAATTAAAAAAAATGTTTGACCCCTCAAATTATTTTTTTTTACTTAGAAACCTTTAAACTCATTTATCTCGGTATCTAAGCGTTCTAGGAGCAAAAGGGATTTAATCTGGTATCACTACAAAAATTAAAAAAATTCAATTTAAAATTAAAAAAAATTTTTTGACCCCTCAAATTATTTTTTTTTACTTAGAAACCTTTAAACTCATTTATCTCGGTAACTAAGCGTCCTAGGAGCAAAAGGGCTTTTATCTGGTATCAATACAAAAATTAAAAAAATTCAATTTAAAATTAAAAAAAATTTTTGATCCCTCAAATTATTTTTTTTTACTTAGAAACCTTTAAACTCATTTATCTCGGTAACTAAGCGTTCTAGGAGCAAAAGGGATTTAATCTGGTATCACTACAAAAATTAAAAAAATTCAATTTAAAATTAAAAAAAATTTTTTGACCCCTCAAATTATTTTTTTTTACTTAGAAACCTTTAAACTCATTTATCTCGGTAACTAAGCGTCCTACGAGCAAAAGGGCTTTAATCTGGTATCACTAAAAAAATTAAAAAAATTTAATTTAAAATTAAAAAAAATTTTTTGACCCCTCAAATTATTTTTTTTTACTTAGAAACCTTTAAACTCATTTATCTCGGTAACTAAGCGTCCTAGGAGCAAAAGGGCTTTAATCTGGTATCACTACAAAAATTAAAAAAATTCAATTTAAAATTAAAAAAAATTTTTTGACCCCTCAAATTATTTTTTTTTACTTAGAAACCTTTAAACTCATTTATCTCGGTAACTAAGCGTCCTAGGAGCAAAAGGGCTTTAATCTGGTATCACTACAAAAATTAAAAAAATTCAATTTAAAATTAAAAAAAATTTTTTGACCCCTCAAATTATTTTTTTTTACTTAGAAACCTTTAAACTCATTTATCTCAGTAACTAAGCGTCCTAGGAGCAAAAGGGCTTTAATCTGGTATCACTACAAAAATTAAAAAAATTAAAAAAATTCAATTTAAAATTAAAAAAAATTTTTTGACCCCTTAAATTATTTTTTTTTACTTAGAAACTTTTAAACTCATTTATCTCGGTAACTAAGCGTCCTAGGAGCAAAAGGGCTTTAATCTGGTATCAATACAAAAATTAAAAAAATTCAATTTAAAATTAAAAAAAATTTTTGATCCCTCAAATTATTTTTTTTTACTTAGAAACCTTTAAACTCATTTATCTCGATAACTAAGCGTTCTAGGAGCAAAAGGGATTTAATATGGTATCACTACAAAAATTAAAAAAATTCAATTTAAAATTAAAAAAAATTTTTGACCCCTCAAATTATTTTTTTTTACTTAGAAACCTTTAAACTCATTTATCTCGGTAACTAAGCGTCCTAGGAGCAAAAGGGCTTTAATCTGGTATCACTACAAAAATTAAAAAAATTAAAAAAATTTAATTTAAAATTAAAAAACATTTTTTGACCCCTCAAATTATTTTTTTTACTTAGAAACCTTTAAACTCATTTATCTCGGTAACTAAGCGTCCTAGGAGCAAAAGGGCTTTAATCTGGTATCACTACAAAAATTAAAAAAATTCAATTTAAAATTAAAAAAAATTTTTTGACCCCTCAAATTATTTTTTTTTACTTAGAAACCTTTAAACTCATTTATCTCGGTAACTAAGCGTCCTAGGAGCAAAAGGGCTTTAATCTGGTATCACTACAAAAATTAAAAAAATTAAAAAAATTTAATTTAAAATTAAAAAACATTTTTTGACCCCTCAAATTATTTTTTTTACTTAGAAACCTTTAAACTCATTTATCTCGGTAACTAAGCGTCCTAGGAGCAAAAGGGCTTTAATCTGGTATCACTACAAAAATTAAAAAAATTCAATTTAAAATTAAAAAAAATTTTTTGCCCCCTCAAATTATTTTTTTTTACTTAGAAACCTTTAAACTCATTTATCTCGGTAACTAAGCGTCCTAGGAGCAAAAGGGCTTTAATCTGGTATCACTACAAAAATTAAAAAAATTCAATTTAAAATTAAAAAAAATTTTTTGACCCCTCAAATTATTTTTTTTTACTTAGAAACCTTTAAACTCATTTATCTCGGTAACTAAGCGTCCTAGGAGCAAAAGGGCTTTAATCTGGTATCACTACAAAAATTAAAAAAATTCAATTTAAAATTAAAAAAAATTTTTTGACCCCTCAAATTATTTTTTTTTACTTAGAAACCTTTAAACTCATTTATCTCGGTAACTAAGCGTCCTAGGAGCAAAAGGGCTTTAATCTGGTATCACTAAAAAAATTAAAAAAATTAAAAAAATTAAATTTAAAATTAAAAAAAAATTTTTGACCCCTCAAATTATTTTTTTTTACTTAGAAACCTTTAAACTCATTTATCTCGGTAACTAAGCGTCCTAGGAGCAAAAGGGCTTTAATCTGGTATCACTACAAAAATTAAAAAAATTCAATTTAAAATTAAAAAAAATTTTTTGACCCCTCAAATTATTTTTTTTTACTTAGAAACCTTTAAACTCATTTATCTCGGTAACTAAGCGTCCTAGGAGCAAAAGGGCTCTAATCTGGTATCACTACAAAAATTAAAAAAATTCAATTTAAAATTAAAAAAAATTTTTTGACCCCTCAAATTATTTTTTTTTTACTTAGAAACCTTTAAACTCATTTATCTCGGTAACTAAGCGTCCTAGAAGCAAAAGGGTTTTAATCTGGTATCACTACAAAAATTAAAAAAAATTCAATTTAAAATTAAAAAAAATTTTTTGACCCCTCAAATTATTTTTTTTTACTTAGAAACCTTTAAACTCATTTATCTCGGTAACTAAGCGTCCTAGGAGCAAAAGGGCTTTAATCTGGTATCACTACAAAAATTAAAAAAATTAAAAAAATTCAATTTAAAATTAAAAAAAATTTTTTGACCCCTCAAATTATTTTTTTTTACTTAGAAACCTTTAAACTCATTTATCTCGGTAACTAAGCGTCCTAGGATCAAAAGGGCTTTAATCTGGTATCACTACAAAAATTAAAAAAATTAAAAAAATTCAATTTAAAATTAAAAAAAATTTTTTGACCCCTCAAATTATTTTTTTTTTACTTAGAAACCTTTAAACTCATTTATCTCGGTAACTAAGCATCCTAGGAGCAAAAGGGCTTTAATCTGGTATCACTACAAAAATTAAAAAAATTAAAAAAATTCAATTTAAAATTAAAAAAAATTTTTTGACCCCTCAAATTATTTTTTTTTACTTAGAAACCTTTAAACTCATTTATCTCGGTAACTAAGCGTCCTAGGAGCAAAAGGGCTTTAATCTGGTATCACTACAAAAATTAAAAAAATCTTCAATCTCAACTTAAAAAAATGTAATTTTTTGCCCAAAAACACAATTTTCCTATAAGAAAATACTTTTAAATCAACTAACTCTACCTCTTCTCTACCTAATATTTTTTAGTTGAAACCTTTAAAAATAAAATTAATTTTACAATTCCTTACATTTCATTTTTAGTTGAAACCTAATATTTTTTAGTTGAAACCTTTAAAAATAAAATTAATTTTACAATTCCTTACATTTCATTGAATTTCAATCTCCCTATTTGTTAGTCCAGATTTACACGTGCGATTATTTCATGCCATTTTTTTTCAATTCTGTTTAAAAGTTTCAGCGTGTTTCATCGCGTCCCTGTACTTTGAAATTTTTCATGGCATCGGAGTTTGTATATTTTGATTTTAATTTCATATTCATTACAGCATGTAGTTGTTTGTGTTATTTTAAATAATACACAAACAACAAACCATATGCAGAGAACGTACGTCAAACAAGTGTAAAAAATCCCCTCGAAATTCAAGCTATGCGATTTTGTCTACCCTGCTTGCGTCTCTACACCTCTTGGCAGCTAACAAAAAAATGCCGTAATGCGAGAAGTTTTTTACTCGTTTACTAAAATAAATTGTTTAAGTTAACGATTGGTGATGGATTTTTTATTTAACAAAGATGCAAAAACCACCAAAACAATAATTTGTTTCTTGAAACGTCATTGCTATTTATTAGAGCTTTTTTATAGTTTGCAGTAACGAAGAATATTTTCAACTAATAATTTTGTTTTAAAAAAATGATGTTCAAATAATCTACCGTTATAGAAGTAAATACCAAACCAGGGTTTTTTCTTTGCAAAGTAGAGGTATTCAAAGACAATCTTCTTAAATTTCGATAAAATAACTTCAGACTTGATGGTGACAATAAATCGGTTGAGATAATTTGAGACGAGTTGAAAAGAAATGCATAAATTACATTTTTATCTTTTTCTTTGCTCAAATATTTAAGTTGATAATAATTTTGCATTGAGTTCAAAGTTGGCTCCATTTATTGTGTACTTGTAGAATATTTGTTTGTTTAGTATACAAACTAACCAAATCGACTGTTTACGTCTTAAAAACAAGTGTTGTTTTATGTTTAAATTTAAATCATTTATAACCTTTAAGAAAAATGTCGAACTCTGCCATATAAGAAAAATGTCGAACTCTGCCATATATGAACCAATTTTGAATTTTTTTAGACTTTCAAATTTGATTTTACATTTTTTTTTGGTAATTTATCTGAGAATGTTAGGTCTCCATTTCGAAAAGTGTATCAAACTCATTAATTAAAAGCAATACAGGAATACTTTAAAAAGTATTGTTATTCGGTTCCACCATTTTGCTATAAATCACATGTTAAACGGATCAGAAAGAAGCAGCACTGTGCGAGGTATCCCTGAATTTCACAATTTTCTAATTGACATTTGAATAGCGACATCTTGTGGAAATGTTTTACAACAATTGTTATATTAAGTGCGATCATTTTCAATAAAAAATTAAAAAAAAGAAGGAAAGCAGTGGCATAAGTAATAAACAGTTTTCCAAATTCAAATTATAAAAATTAAACTAAAAACGTATAAAAACACTTTTATGCCAAAATTTTTCAAGTTGGTATATGTATGAAAACTACATAAATGTAAAATATACATCCTGCTGGTGGTAGTTTGATGACGTCTAGTATTTGAAAAATGAAAGTAAATTTCTTATCCAGATTTTCATGCATGCAGATGTAAAAAGTTGCACGAGAGTCTTGAGTTTGTGAAAATCGAAAAATTAGTGAAGATATTGGTGTTATCGATTGTGTGTTAACGTTGTGTGCTTTTATCATTATTATTAAGGTTCTACACCAGTTGCTACATAATTTAGCACATATTTCAACCACAGAAATAAAATATTTTGTATTTAAAATAGAAAAATGTCATATAAAAGCGTTTTGCACTGCCTTAACATCAAAATCTAACAGATTGATAACGTAACGCAATAGCGTACAGATTGAAAATTATTAATTGATTTGTGCTGAAAAATTCTCAACAAAATTAAAATCTAAAAGTGACTGTCCGAACCTGAATTTATGTCAATAATAATTCAGTATTTTTGCTACAAAAGTGAGTAAATAGTAATTAAAAATTCAAAAAATAAAAATTCAAGTAATTAAATTTCAACTCAATAATTACACGTGCTTTTAATCATCTCGAATAAATTTAATCTTTCCTAGAAATGTTGTTTAAAATATCCTCTTGACTTTACTTCAAAAACTATACTTAACTGTATATAAATATGAAAACTGTTATATTTTTGCTTATTAAGATCAAATACACGCAAAAGATTTTCGGTTTCTCAATGGTTACAGACAGTTGTTGTTTGTGTCTATTTCAATTAATAAATATTTCATGAGAATATTACGAAATGTTTTTAAGTGAAGATATCGAGCACAATTGAATACTTCAGTTTTAAAATGTGTTCAACAACATTTCCAAAATTTTGAGTAAATCAAAAAAAAAAAAAAAAAAAAAGCAACGTTGATATTAATTTTAAAAGTCTTAATATTTTTTCATCTAAAAGTTATTAATATTTGCAATTTCTTGGTATTCATAAAATATTCTTTTTTCAATCTTAAAATACTTTAAAAAATAAGTTTTGCTTTTGGCACATTTTAAAACTAAATAACCATCACCATTGTTCATTTCATGTAAAATGTTACATTTTTATTAAGAACCTCATAAGTAATATGAAAAATTAACTTATAAAGAGTCTGATATTATTGTCTCTTAAAATGCAAAATGGCGTAACAAGTAAAAAATTTAAAATTGATTTTCTAATTGATCATACTGTGCCAGCTTAAAAAGGCGACCAGCGGCGGGTAAAGCTAATTCTAACAGCTTTTTACGTTGAGTCTTATTTTTTAAATTTAATATTGTATTTAACTTCATAAAGCATTAATCGACCAAAAACTCGATTTTTATTTTTCTTGTTGTTTGACACGTTTTAGAACTAAACTGTTTAATTAACGTAAGTTAACTAAAATTGTAATTTACATTTACTTCAAATTTATTTTAGATGATATAAGAATGTGATAGCGTTCCCTTCCTAAATGGGAACGAATACTTATGTTTTTTTATGGAATTCTAAAGTAAATGAAAGAAAAAATAAAAAACAAAAAATAAAAAAAAATAAAAATAGTTACTAAATGTGTTTTTGTATAAAACATTTTTGAGTTGTTATTGTCTTCTGTCTTATTGATTCAATGGAGTTCTCATTTAATCAATTTGGCTTTTGATCAAAGACGTTCTGTTTTTCTATACAAAATTTGGGTAAAATCCACTGATGAGCTACTTGAGCAGTAGTGAAATGGCCATATGGCCATTCATTCATGAGAATATCATGAAATATTTATATTTGAAGGAATCAAGCACGAATAAAGTAAATTAAGTAACATAAAATAAATATAAACGATCCAATTTTTTTCTTTATCAATTATTTTAAAGCTGAACATCTTAATTTGTTCAATATTCTAACCTGGATTCATTTATATCGTACCTATTATCTCCACTAAAAATTATTTATTTAATAAAGCGAAAATTATTATTAATATTCAAAAATTATCATATTGAAATTGTAAGTAATTTTCACTAGTTATGACCTTTGGGGCTAAATATCTAATCTTTAAAAAAAGATTTCCATAATGACCATCATTCAAACAATCGAGTCATACCTTTACGAATTTCGATAATCTTAAGTATTAAATTTCATTCTGCTTTGAAATTGGATTTAACGATGCTGAAAGTGTTCGTGCTGATATTAAAAAAAGGTCTCAAAATCTCAATGAAATTAAGCCCGAAGGTGACAATTCAAGAAATAATCAGATTAAGAGTTATTGCGTATTTATATTGCGATTATTGCTGAGCACCAAGCTGTTTGTACAGATCAGACCTTGTGAAAAATTATTGAGAGCGACTACACTTCTTATGCCTTTAGAAGGAAGCAATGAACGAATCGCTACGGTTGTAAAGATTAAACTTTCTTACATCTCCTCTTTACTCTTTAGCTTTTACCAATTCCAGTAATTGAAACTTTTTCGCAATTTTCACTTTAATTTTCCTTTAAACATACAAAACGGGTTCGAGTGATATTTATGTCCGGCACAACTACATAAAATGTTTATCAAAATATTATTGACAATACAAAACCATGTTGCAAACAAGAGGGGATGATACGAATGTGATTTAAAAGACAAAAAATCACAATTTAAATAAGTGATAATATTCACACTCATCATTGTGTTACGCATCACAAACTCTGGTAATGAAATGTTTGTTTAGTATAGAATACAGAGTGTGGCATATGTCAAAATTTTAAACCGAAAATACTATTGAATTGCCACCGAGAGGTGAGAAGTACAAAATAAACTACAAGGAACAACAATATGTATCATAAATTAAATGAGTTTTGAATAGAAATCTAGTTTGTGATGACAGTAAATACTATTTTATAAGTTGTCACATTTTTGCCAGTTGGTACCCTAAATTTATACGGTCCTCTTATTATTCTAGTGATTGTAGTTGCGGTTTGTGGACGACTTCTATTGTTGGTATTAAGGGATGTTCAAAAATGATACGCAACATCACCTTTTTGTCTTTGCAAAATTGCAGAAAAATTTCGAATGTACGTACATACACATATACACGTACATATGCGTGTGTTTTTATATTTACCAAAGAATTATACACTCAAGTAGATATTTAATTGATGACTTAGGTGTTGAAATTATTCAATTAAATCGATTATTAAATTAGTGATGTGGAAATTTTGCAAAACACCACCGATAATAGATAATTTATATTATTTAGTATTTATAACAGGTGTCATCTATGGATGTGTCTATGTATGCATGCACATATGTACATACGTCTATTTTATTTAACAAAATTATAAAAAGAAAAGAAAATGATTTTTTTAAACTAATAATCTCAAATGATCAAATTAATATTTCCATATAATGGCAAATTTATTTAATCTACTTACAAAAAAAAAAAATGCTCAGAAGCATCATCAAAAAATTTTAATGTGTAAAAAAATATTTAAATTTTAACAGATTTATTCCGAGGTTGTGCGGGGTATTTTACTAATCCAGCCGAACATTACTTTTCTTTAGCTTATATTAACTCTAAAAGTTTATTTAGTACCCCTAGATTAATGAAACTTGATAGAAAAATCTGTTATGGATGTTATTGTTGTAAAATAAAAAAAAATCGTATCAAGGAGAAAAAAATTACCCTTAGAGGAAGTAATCTTACCTCTGAAAAATTCAAGTTTTTAAAATATTTCGTCACTTTGTTTAATAAATACAACTTTTTGGGTCAAAGAACCTTTAAAATCTTAAATTTGAATTCAATAGATTCTAAAATTCTATCTTTAGCCCCGCCTCCATTTGTGGGCGGTGAAAAAAAATATTATTTAAAAAAAATTAGATAATTATTAAAATAAATGGATTACACACGCCTTAAACCCAAACAATTATTTTTATTTTTTAATTAATTCAATTCCAACCCAAAAAAGACCATGTGAAACATTTTTTTTTTATTTTTTTTTTTGCCTATTTACTAAAAATATTTATTTTTAAGCTTTCCAATGCCCAACCAATCCCCGCAGCTTCGTCTGAATCATCAAAGACCTCTTCCGAATGTGAATCCTCTGAAGCATGCTTCTTTCGTAAAAGGTATTGACCTTTTTTTTTAGTGAGTTCATAATAGTAATTAGTGGATTAGAATTTAGCAAAAGCCTATTAAAAACATCCATGTTACATTGAACCGTTTAGAAATTTCTCGCAAAATTCTGCCTGTGAATCCGCAAATGTTTTTTCTTGCCTTATCAGCGTTATATATTATATTTATAGGATCGCGATGGAGATCACTCTCAAAAATCTTTTCACTTTTTTTTGGCAAAAAAAATTTAACAAAAAAGCCTTTTTTAATTTCGAAGAAAATTTTTTATCATAAATTTTTTTATCATAAGCTGCAAATATAGACTTTCACAGAAAAAAAAAAAAATCAATACAAAATTTTATTCGTTCAGTCTCAAGAAAATATATTGCAAACCTTTCAAAATCGTATGAAGTCAGTAAAAACGTATGCGATTTATCCAACTTTTCTGACTTTAACAGTTTCCCAAAATGACAAATCTCAAGCAAAAGCCTTGAAAATTCACTATGCGAAGCAGAATTTTGTTATCTGTCCAGCCGCGTACTTAAATTTTTACATTTCGCAAAATTAATTTTTGGTCTAATGTCCAGCTAAATTGGCAAAAAAAAAAAAAAACACTCTGTGCGCTGGTTCCCTTCATATAAAATGATGGTGCCTGCAGTCACAGCGATTTTTTAATGCTGCATTGCCGCTTTTATTTACGTTTTTTGTTGTAAGAATTAAGCTGTATTGTGACTGTAATCATTATTATAAATTTGTTATACTTGGTACGAGGAAAAATCATAAAAGACCTTGTAGGGACAAACAAATTTTTTTGAGTTTATTTTTCAATGCTTTATGTGTCACCAGGCTATTCCCCAACTCCTGTTGCAGAGGTGACCCTCAATGCGAATCAAAAAGGAAACTTAAAGGCAACGTAGATGGCGCTTTCTTACAATCTAAACTAACTGGAGAATCAAAGCTATTTTGTCGAGTTTACAATTGCATACCGCAAGGATGTCTTGGCTGAATAATAGTCGAGTATATAAATTTGTTTTCTAGTTTTTTATTTTTTTTAAATCAGAATAAAAAATTTGTCATAACTATTTAAAAATTTGGTCTTTTTTAAATACTTCAGTACCAAAGGTGTGTTTAGTAAACAAATTTTAAAATTTTCGTAGTCAGACATGAAATCTTTAGAATTTTCAAACAATTCAATAAATAAGTATGAGAATTTTGTTTGTTTTTGCTTCTCTTTAACCTGCAGCAACTGTTAATGTGCGTTTGAATGTTCCGGTATTTAGCGACAGTGATGGCTTTAAAAAGTTGCTCAAATTATTTAAAAAGTGTCAAAGCAATAAATGTCAACTGATATGTAAATTAATGAAACAATTGTGTTTTGAATGGCGTTTTGAAACCAAGTTTTCATAAAAATATATTTTTTAAAATGTATTTAAATTAAAATATAAACAGAAGATTTTAATAGAATGACATTTTATTATTTTTTGAACTTGCCTGTAAAAGAAGTGTCGAACCTAAATATATTTGAAAGTACGCCATTGCCTAAATCCGTAGGCTTCTAGAATTCTTTTTTGTGTATTTTATTAAATGCAATCAATCTTAATCTAAGACATCTGTCTAATATGATAGGTTTTAAATTAACATTAATAGTTATATTCTTTAAAATACAACTGTAAAGTTCTGTACAGACGGTTGTCGGATCTTTCAATATTGTCAGACCTAAAAATGTACTAACAATGATAAGGCAAAGAATAATTTCAACCACGATGTGGATTGTCAGTTCACACGATTGCTAGGCATTTGTCTGAAAACTGACAATTCCATTGTAAGACAATTATCTGACAATAGCTTAATCTGACAATATTGTCAGACAACAATTGTTAGTTCACATGGTACTAAGAATTGCCAAGTGTCAGAATTAAAAAATCCAAGAGAAAATTTATTTTTTACTTTCTTAAAAGAAAATTATTATAAAAGTTACAAATTAATATTATAAATCTTTATCAAAACAAATTTAACGGTCATAGTTATCGATATGCTGTCCAATTTTCAAGCGTTTGTCTATAACGGTTCAAAAGATATGACCATATAGGTAAATTTGCAAGAAGACTTTCGGACACTAAAATACTTGTTCCGTATTCCGGTTTCAACTACTTCGAGCATTGTTACTAAAGTGATAGATGCTATTTTCAGGGTGCTTGTAAACCGGTAAGTTCTTTCTCGCGTTCAAAGTCATCCAGTGAATTGCGGTCGCTATCCATTTTTTTAAATTAATACTTTCTGCTTTAATTTTAATTTTTTATAAAGCATTTTTTTATTTACTTTTATCTGACAATAATATCGTTATCAGATGTTTAATTATTCAACATATTACAATTTATATTAAACTGACAATGTCTGGCAATGTACTGATATTGGAAAATAAAAGTGTCACACAATTGCAATATATCTGACAATATTTTGTCATATAGAAGTCTGACAATGGTTTTTCTGACAATATTGTCAGACAACAATTGCAAGTTCACACGATTGTTAGGCGTTTTCTGTATATTTTTCTGAAAATATTGTAAGAACTGACAACCGTCTGTACAGAGCTTAAGTTATACAAATATTATAATTAATTAACATCCTAAATAATTTAACAAATATTTCTATATTGAATATATTTTATAACTCAAACTATTCACGGCCATTATCATTTCTAATTGCTTCAAATTGCGGATGTGTAAACTCTAATATAATTTATTTCCCACACCGATTTTAATCTGGTGAACATTTTTGAAGCCATATTCAAGAAAACTCTCTGTAGATATTTATATTTATCTTAAACTGAGGGTAAGAGGTGCCCAACTAGAATTTAATTCTGGATTAGAATTTTTGAACTTATTAATCTAATTTTGTCGTCGTTTAAAACCTTAAAAAGAATGAATGATAATAGAAAAGATTAACATTGTTACATTTTTCAGTTGTGTGCTTAAAGAGCTTGATGTTAATTTCATAAAATATTTGTAGACTTTTTACATTTAAGACAAAAGAGGACAACAATATTGAAATCATTTATTCCATCGCTTGCACACATTTTACTTTCAGTTAATTAAATAAAAACTCCTCAAATGGACGAAGAATTTCACAATTGTGCCGCTTATCCCATCACTACTTTTCTTCATCATATTTGATTGTTCAAGACGCTCACTTATGCCACACGACTGAAACACTCAACTGAAATAAATGAAAAATAATGGGAGCTCATTTCGTTATTAGCGCCTCTGTGTACCATAAAATTTCAAATTTTGATTTTTGTGTAATTTCCTCCAATGCGAAAGCTTACAATTTCGTATTGGAGGTAATTACAATTTATATCGAATATAAACTATACATACATATGTATGTACATGAATATTTATGAGTCATTATGTATTCATACACTAAAAGAATATTGCTTTATGGTTCGTATCATATTAAAATATTTCACTGGAATATTAAAAAAGAAACAATTCAATATATTTTCTCTAATTAAAGATTTAATATTTTTATATTTTTACTTATATTTTAATTTATAAAATAAAATTTTTTTTTTTGCTGATAGGCGATAGCTAAAACTCAATGAGAGAAATATATTCTATTTAATCCACAAATTTGGGGGAGGGGGGCTTTATTTATTCATACAGCTTTTTCTACGACAATATAAAAAAGAACCTGGAGAGTATTATATGCTGCCTTGGCCCAAATTCTTGAATAAAAAGGCGTTATGGAAAAAAATTAAAAATTAAGGATAAAATTATAAAGGTTTTACTTTTTTACTTTTTACCTGTACAAGTAATTTTAGAGTTTCGTATGAGGGATTGAATTATTAATAAATTTTATAATAAATTTGTATTTTCCTTTTTTCATGGATTCTGTAGCGGCTCATCTGCTTTTTCTAACTGTGTAGGTCCTTACGAATACCACTTAGACGTTTTTTGCTTTAGCCAAAATTTCGAGTAGATCTACTGCAACCAAACACATGTTATTGAAAGGATTGTTGCATGTTGTTTTTCGTTAAAAATTAGTTGCAAATTTTGTTTTCACATTAAGTGCAACATGAACTGGCCTGTATTATTAAGCAATAAAAAAACTGAATTATCAGTTTAAGTTTTAAACTTAACAAAACGTTAACATAAATGGCCACAGGCAAATAAAACCCTCCACAAACAGCAGCCACAATGAAAAATCACGATGTATCCTCCTGCGTAGCCATCAGTAGTTGCATTTGTCCATTAGCTATGCAGAACAAGTCAACAACATGAATTTGTTAACTCGAAACATTATAAATATGATGTTTTCAACCATAAAATACAGTAACGACCAAAAAAGCGTTCTGGAATAAATTTTTACCTTCACGAAAACGTTTGCACTATGAATAAATGAATGAGTGAATGAAGGAATGCATGTTTGAATGATGTTGTTTGTTCCATAAACAATTTCATTTTCATTAATTTATTTCATACTGCATCCTCACTTTTTCGTTTGTTCTTCCGTTCAATTCATACCTTCCGCTAATAACCGTGGTCAAGCTGTTTTTTTTTTTTTTTGGTTTTTTTGGCCATATTAATTTGTGTTGTTTGTGTAGAGTTTGTTGCTGTTTTTTGTTTGTGACCATAATGACACATGTTCCATTTGATGAGTTTTACAAACATTTTATTTTTGGTTCCAAACTCGTACACATTTAATGTTACAAATTATAAAAATTGGCATTTGCGAAATGTTGATATCCTCAAAAGCCATTTAACACAGCTATTCAGCAATTCAGCAGAAATTCCTTGGTCATAATTATGTTACTGGCAAAATTGCAATTCAACTACTGAACTATTGAACTGAAACAATAATATTTAAAGGAATGCAAAATATTTTTTCAAAATGATAATTTTAAAAACTTCTTAATTGTCTTAATTGTCTTCAGTAAACGGTTTACAAACTTCATTTACAGATTTATTCAAATTCCGTAATACTATGTTTACACGGAGCCCAATATTCTTGCTTCGCTCTCTTTTCATGATTCACAGCTTAATCACGACCGAATCAAAGTGCTTCGCCATATAAAATCTTGAGAGCGAAGCATTTTGTTTTGAGACGATTCAGCTTGAATCTACTTGCGAAGCATGAAAAATTTCTGTCTTCCCTAATTTTTATCGCAAGTTTATCTGAACTAGCTGTATATAAATGTAAACAAAAAAAGTAAACCAATATTAAAAGTGCTGTGTAAATATGTTTTAATATAAAAACAAATAATTATATTATAATTTAAAATTTTATTAATTACAAACACTAAAATTGAAACGAAAAACAAAATATTAGAACAGAAGTCAATGTGAAGCATGTAGTATGTGTCGTGGAAACGGCATGCTTCGCAATCATGATTCAGAGAGCAAAGCAAGTGCTTCACATTGCCGTGTAAACATGCTATAAGAAAAACAATTCTTTATTTAAATTGTTGTTGGCAATTAGACAGTTCATTGCTTTAAACAAGACCACCAGCATAAATTGTTTGTTTTCAAAATGTTATTGACTTTTATACACTGATAAAAATAATTCCTTTCAAATTACAATCATTGAGTTTTTAATGACAATCAAAAGAAAAACTTTCAATGCAAAAAAAAGAAAGATTTGACTTGAGTTAATTGTATATAATTTCTATAAAACAATTTTTTAAAAACAAACAAATAGAAAGATGGACGGACTTCTGTGGGTAAAGCATATCCGTATGCACATTTCGCCACTGTTTTTATAATTCATCAGTAAATTTTAATCAAAATTTGTTTAGAAATTGTAAACGTTTTGCGCAAAGCTATAAAATCTGAGACATATGATTGGTTTCCAGTGGCAACAGTTTCAATGGAAAATAAAAATTTTCAAATTGTTAAAAAGTCTTCTTAATGATTTTAAATCTTATTTCTGCAAATGCATTCTGCTTTTAACGCTGCTCGAAAATTATCAATATTTTTTGCAAAAAAACTAATTAGTTGAGAGAGTTACTTTGTAAAAAACAATTTAATTTCGTGTTAATAATTTATTTTTAAATTAGAATGCTTTTAGATTTAAGGCACAGATAAAAAAATAATATTAAAATTAAATTATTTACTTTTTATATTGACGGCGAATAATTCTTTTATTAAGTTAATTTGTGAGAAGTTTCCTGAAGAACTAAGTTGTCGCAATAATCAATACCGATGAATCTAAACTATTTAAACAAGAACTCGCAGAAGTAAATTTTGTTAAGGAATACAACTCGTTTGTTTAGAGGATGTACATGTTGCTGTGTTGTGACACTTTTTACAATTATAGTTTTTCGGTACTAAGTGACCAAAAGGGACCCCTTTTTAAAAAAATAACAACATTTAAAAAATTTTCACTTGTGGATTTGTCATTGGCCATAAAGTTTTCAGTTAATGACAACTTTTCCTAACTTATTTAATTAAGTTATTGTCTTGGATGAAGCAAAAAATATAGTAAAATCTTGGTGATTATTTCATTAACCAAGTATTTAATTCGTTTCGGTTTAAAAAAACCCAAAAGCAACAGCGGAATTTGTTATTTCAATTAAGGTAATTTTTTCTGTGTAAAGATAAAATTACTCCGGACAAAGTAATGATTACTTTGTTTGTAAAATGTAAAAGGAAAACTTTAAGAAACATTAAACGCGTGCCCAATAAGTGGAATCGACAAACCCTCTCTGTTCATTGAGTAAATGTTTGTTGAAGGCAATAACTGATAATAAAAATATAATTACTGATCACCGATTGCACACCTTTAGTTACAAGAATGTTTAAATGAATGAATAAAAGGCCAAAAAAGAAAAACACATGAGAATAAGTGAAACAGGTCCTTTGAGCTGAACCCTTTTTTCTGTCTTCATTAAAGACATTTTATGAACTACAAAAACGGACCCTAATTGTTGGATATAAACATTAAAATATTTTGTAAATCCTCATCGTCGAACATATTTACACAACCGTTTTTAACATTGTTAAAGCAACACTATCTGCAGCGCACATACTGACATACACATGTACGTTTATATTAATGATCATCGACAGGTGAGTTATCTTTTTTACAGTGATCTCGTTTTTTTTCTTCTAAAATCTGGAACGAGATTGAAAGTGATTTTCCATCAATAACAGATTTTAATTGTTTTTGCTGCTAATAAGTTTAATTTAAATTAAAAAATTAAACAAAAAACTATTGCGTTCAATTTTCTATTAATATTTCTAAATGTAACTATGAGTACTTAAAAATTAAAAATTGGCTTGAAAAGCTGAGTTTTCCATAATTCAAATTTTGCAAAAAATCTCTTCCTTTAATATCTATTAAAAAAAGAAAAAAAAATGCTCATATTCGTATAATAACAGAAGCGTGATTTCAACACTCAAAATTTTTCCATATTTTTGTTTTTGAGGAGGCTTCAACAAAAGCAAAAAAAAAAACAAAATATTTTTTATTTCAAAGATTTACGATGTGCTTCAAATTAAGCACTTCCCCAGTTTTCGGTTGCAACATTCGTACGTGCAGCGGCGATATTAATACAATACAGAAGAAGAAAAACAAAAACCATTTAAATTTTATGTACGAATATTTTTTTTGTATTTTTCCTTTTTTATTTATTTGGCAAATGGTTTATGAACGATATGTGCGTATTTGTGTATGTGTGTGTGTGTTTGTAAGTTGTATTGTATGCAAAGTTGGTGATAGAATTTAGTCGTATGAACGAGACTACACTATTCAAATTAGTGTTTACTGCTGGAAAAATCTTAAGACTGTCAAAACTTAGAGATATTCTACTTTTAATTTTACCCTAAAGTAAGAAATTAATTTTGAGCTTTTTGTTTTTACAACTTTTACTTATCTTTCCAGAATTTCACATTCTTGTCGTCTATTAAAGATGACCAACAATTACAGTTACAAAGTTTCAAAAATGTTTTACAAAATTGAGAAAAAAAAAAATATATTAATTTTTTTCCGATACTTTTGTCCACCGAAATACAAATTTACCATCAGCAGACGAATATCTTAAAGTTATTTTAAAAAGTGTGGAAAACTACAACAATAACTAAATCAATAAATGCTCTAAGAGCTTAAGTACAATCAATCTTTATATAAACAAGCTTAAAAACCTTTGGTGTGAATATTGAAAATTGCAAAAAGAAAGATTTTGAAAAATAAGATGGAAATTTTCAATACTTCTATATCTCTGGGTGCAAATTAAAAAGTGTCGTGGGCGTCAGTAGGCAATAATTAAATAAATAATATAATTTTCTTGACCTTTTCTTAAATTTTTATTGTTTATTTTCAACATTTTCTTTTTCTAGCATCATCAGGAAATACGAGTATTTATTAAAAAAAAGAAATATTGAAAAAATGAAATTATGACAAAAATGTAAATAAAATTTTTTCTTAATTTTTAATTTTTCCCTGACCAGGATTCGAACCATCGATTTTTTAAATTAATGAAATTTTACTTTATTTTCGGCTTTTTTCTTCTAATATTTCAATTACAATTTAAATCTCTTTCGATTTTCAAATATCATTCTCTTTCTGTAATTTTCATTCCTTAGGTTTTTTTTTAATTTTTTTGTACTTCACTAAAGTAATATTCCTCAGGTTTTAAATTTGTGGTATTTCAATTTCAAATCTCTCGAAAGTTCACAACACCCATGGAATTAGAAATTATATTCACTCTTTCTGATGGGAAACCTGAACTATTCATCACCCTAAATATTAAAAAAAAAAACATTTCGATTTCTATCTTTTTTATTCAATTTGTCCATTTGAAAGATAGATTTACAAAAAGACGATGTACAAAACTAGAAAATGCTCTCTTGAATCAAAACTTTGATTGCGATGTAGATTTTTAGGTGAATGAATAAATGCATTTGACATTTATTCTTAGCATCACTTAACTTTCTAAAGCTTCATTTTGGTAAGCTGTTGATGGCCAACTTAACTTTCCTGAGCCCGGATTTTAATGATTTAACTCTTAAGAGAGACCGATGATGTTGTTTTCGTTTTCATTTTAATATTAATAACAATATTTAAGTTTTTGTTCCGGCATATTATTCTATATAAAAAAAATGAAATAAACTAATAATTTTATTTTTTATATAAATTTAAACATAAAATTTAAAAGTATATGTAGATACGTGAATTTAAGCCATATTACTGTAACAAAACACTAACAGAGAGTCCACACCTGATGAATTTATATTTTAATGAAGGTCAAATTTATATCATGGCAAAGATTCATTCCGTGTTTACTTCATTTATTAATACTATATAATCGTCAAAGCTCATAGACTAATAAATTTATTATAAAAATAAAATTTTCAAATCATCTATTCCATTAATTCATTTAATTGTTTAAAAAAAAATTCATTTCGTGCGGAAATTGTGTAAAGAAATTCGCTTAATAATTTCCAAAATTAAAAATTACCAAAAATAGTGGCATTTGCCACTGATACCTAAGAGGAAATGAAAAAACCAATAATAAATTAATTAATTCTCTATATTTCGACAGAAACAATATTGAAAAAAAAATTCAATCAACATAAAAGTTTACACCGTCATACACATGCGTGTATAATGACGTGTGTAATTGTTGCAAATGTGAGGACTAACTAAAGTAACGGAATGAAAGAAACATCTTGAAGGAAGGAATTTGCTAAAAGACATTAAAATATAAAATTGCCATAAACCTTAACGTAAGGCTTCTGTATTCAAAAATACAGTAGCGGGTAAACTGATTTGTTTTGGCAGAAAACGGAAGAAGTATGATTCTCTGCACAAAGGTTAGAAGCATAACCCATCGTACTTTCGTTAAAACGTGTTTCTTTTTATTTTACCTGCACAAATAGATACGAGTATATAGATGCTGTCTTTTGCCCTACAGTTGGTCTTTAAGTTTTAAAATTATTTAACATTTAAAACGTTTTAATATGCTTCAAAAAATGCTTTTAATTCCGAAATCTTAAAGTCGACTAATATCAATATCAGTTATTTTGATGCTCGGAAATACTTTTAATTTGTTGTTTAATGTGAAATGTTTCCTTCAGTTATTCAGTGATTTATAATTCTTTTTATATATTATCTTGTTTTCTTCATACATCCGATTAAATTTATTTAAGTCACTGATGTATTGATGTACGGTATTGAGACCGTCCGTAAGACTCTATGCATTTTCAATAACGTACAAGTTTCTTAAAATGCAAATAAATTTTTAAATACAGAAACAGCATTTTTCAGTTTTACAAAGCAACATAAATCGTGAAAGTGCAACATTAAACACAAGAAGCAACAAAAAAAAAAAAAAAAAAAAGATGGACAAGCGTTAAATCGATTTGAAAATATATTTTACTGCATTTTTATGCATTTAAGATTATGATTTTTCTTAATTGCAGTCAGTTGTCTTCCAACAGCCCTGGAGCATGCAAAACACTGACTAATCAATGGTAAACGTGAGAGAAAATAAATTTTGCAATAAAAAACGTATGTAATTGAAAAGAGTTATTATTGCTTTTATATTATAAAAAAAAAAAATTGTTAATAGATTTTCGAAACGACTTATGACCCCAACAAAAAAAAAAAGATAATTTTGGTAAAGTATCGAGTAGAAGAAGAAAAAAATTTAACTGTAAAAAGCTGCAACAATTATATTCTTATAAAATTTGATTTTATTTTAATACACTCAAATAGAACTCAACCTTCTTCGGATTACATTTTTAACTCTTATTTCGTTAAATATTTATTTTTTTTTTTATTTATTTTGTGTGATATTTAATGTTTGTTTAAATAATTTTAAGGGTTCTTATCACCCTTGTGCAAGCGCCAATAGAGAGTTTGTTGTTTTATTCTGAACACAATGATGTTTAAAGAGTCCTTTTTTATTTATTTTTTTTTTTTCATTTTTGGGTGTTGGCATCAAAAGCAGAGAAATGGCTTTATTATGTTTTACGTATGTTACGTTTGGTTAGGTTTGTCATATTTATGCCATCAGCTTAATTTATGGCTCTTACCCTCGATGTTTTCACATTTTATATGAGCTAATAATACACGTTAAAGTTTTATTGAGTCCTTGGCTGCCTGCGAGCAAAACATATCCTTTTTGTTGCCGAAGAGAAACTTATACTTCATCCAGTTGACAATCATGGCTATTGGTTTTCATAATTTCGTTACTTTGAACACTTTAAGTCTGGGATCAAGAGTGAAGGAAGATTCTATCAGTTTAGTTATTATTTGTTGTTGCTGTTGTTGTTGTTATTTTCTATACTGGGTCATGAATTTCTTAGTTGTTGATGGCGTGAGTTGCAGTGTTTTTATATTCTTGTCCGTTTGTAAATAATGTGAGAAAATGTTATTTTATAACGTAATTGTTTTAAGTTTTTATCAAGATTGAACATTTTGTCCTAAACACGAAGATATTTACGTGCGTACATATGTTTCGGGATTCTTTTTGTTCAACAGGATACAATATTAAATGTCCTTTAACTGAACACTTCTTATGAATTTTCAACATTTTTGCTTTTGCTACATTTGGCAGGTGTTTTTTATTTACTATTTCGTATAACACAAACACACACACAAATATCTAAGAATATTTTGTAATAATTGTTTAATTAATTGTTTGTCGTTAATTGGGTCAGTTTTTCTTAAACTAACATTCAATTAAGTTGTTGTTTATTTAAAAATAATCTAAGAGATCTTTTTCAATTCAATTTTATTGCTGACGACTGCTGCAAATAAAAATTATTAAACTGAGGCGAAATTTTACTTGAGCGGATATGGAAATTTTTCACGACTTAAACACGTTATTTAAGTAAAAATCAAACTTTGATGAACATTTTCACTTGAGGAAATACAATTGTAATAATTATTGCAATATTTTCTTTTTTTATAATAAATAGAATTAGTGTTTCTAAATGAGAAGAAACTATTTTCGTCGGCAGATACAGATGCTCATTAAGAATGATTAACTTTTCATGTCAGACCAAACGAAAAAATATGCTGAGACGCAGGCATAGGCCCTTCGCCCATGCCCAACTCATGCCAAAGAACAAACCATTTAATTTTAATATTTCTTATATTTCTTTGATATTTAGATAATATCTGCCGATTGCTTAATATGGATATAAGAATTTACCCAAATGTAATATTTTATTAAAAAATAGTACCAAAATATTGGCACTACAGTACAAAATATTGACAACTGAGATCGATTAATGAAATAAAAAAACAAAACTAAAAATATCTTTAAGAACCGTTATCTAGATATTTTCGTTTCGAAAACCCTTCGTAGTATAGTATATTAGCTTTAATATACATACTTCAAAACCAAAGGTGAATACGTATCTCTGTTGTTTTTTTAGGGCTGTGCATTTGTCACAGGAACCGCAACAGCTAGAGACTAGAACTTGTCACAAAAGATGTTTATTTATGCTCGCTAATAAACAAATAATAAAATGAAGTTCAAATTCAAAGGTTGTCCCCTTAGCGACGATATTTTAACGTATATATCGACTTCTTTTAAATCGCTATAGGCAGGCTTTTGAAATTTACAAAAGTGTGGAAAATACAATTAAAACGACAATATAAAGTCTTATCCTGATTTTTCGTATTTTGTCTCATCTTTTGATCAGCAATAATCCAAACATTTTAATGTTTAAACAAATAAAAAAGAACACGAAATTTAAAATTAAAGGTTGGCTCATACATGGCACGAACGGCTTCGTCTGTTAAGTCAACTCACAAATTGTTGATTTAGTTGAATCTATTTTATGTATTTTAGCAGAAAAATATTGATTGACTCGAATCTAAAAATATTATTTTCTCTATCTGATAAAATTTTGTGTCTTTAGAGTCGTTCCGAATGTGATAAAATAAATGAAATTAAAATGAAACAAAAAGTTAAAAAAAAATTAAATTAAGCTTAAAATAATTTAACAAAACAAAAAACTACAAAAGACAAAATTAATGGACAGTTTTAACTTCATATTTAAATACACATTTAGTTAAATTGCAATTAAATGTAAATTGTATTTAAAAACAGTTTCATTTTTTCAGTTGTCTATGTTCGTTCTTATTTACCGATGATAAAAATATGGCAGCATTACGAAATATCAAAAAAAAAAAAAAACGAACACAATGAAATCTTGTTAAAAATATTTGAAATACATATATAAAAAAACGTCTGCGACACTTCTGTGTCTTATTATTTATTTAATCAACTTTTTAATTGTCACGAAATATTTAAATTAACAAATGTATGCAAAACATAAAATGTTGGCCCATCAACGGCTAGAAATGTTTGTTTACTTATATTTAGTTTTGCGAAACAACAACAACAATAACAAAAAATACCATAACGATATCACTCATTTACTTCAAGAACGTCATAACTCAAAATTTTGCAGTTAATCATACAAAATTGTTCGCCATTTCATGCTTTATATTGTACTTTCCACGTTTTAAAAGAATAAGTCGTTATTTCACTTTATGTTTGGAAACTTCGTTTGTCAATAAGAACGACACATTTTGAGTTGTGGAGTAAACTTTATAACGTAAAGGTCATATCGCTTTCTTAAACATTGTCGCAATTCATTTTGTGACTGTATATATGACATAAAGATATTTTTAAAACATATCGACTTTTCGCATTTTCAATTATGGGTGTGTTGATGAAAAATATTAAGTGAAACTCCGTTTTTCTTTTCACGAATAACGACATATTTTAGTTTACGACACAGTATCGGATATTTCACATAGTTTGTAAAAGAACTGTCCTTTAATATATAATTATAATGAAATTTTTCTTAAGTGATTTTTTTTAATTATGAATCATTTTACTATTTGTAGTCTAAATTTAAGTCTAAAATTAAGCAGTCTGATATTTTTTATCGATGGTGAGAACAAGTCAAGAACTTAAACTGGGATTATCTCGAAATTAATTTTTTTGAGTTATGACGTTCTTCAAGTAAATGGGCGATATGTAAAATCTTATTGTTTAAATAGACTTTAAATGCACAAAATTGGTCACTTAAATTTAATTTAAGTGCTTCTTGCAAAACTTTGATTTTAAAATTTTCAGTTTTTAATTTTATTTATTTAGTTAAATATATTTTAGTACAACAATTTATAGTTATAAATCAATTTTTGAAATAGACACAAATAATTTGATTTTTTGTTCAATAAATTTGATCCGTAAGCAGAAAAATTTTATAAATAATTTTTAATGTATCAAAACCCACAAGAGGTTTAAGATCCGTGTAGTCAATAAAAACAAAACATTTCTTTGAAAACTTCTTCCGAACTATCATTTTTCCCGCATTATGCGCTGCCAAGTGGAACCACCATAATTGTTGTGTAACAAGAAGTCTTTATATGTTCTGATCTTGTTTATTATGCTGACCAAGGTTTCAGAATAGTTCATTCTATCACTGCATAAAAAATGAACGCTGCTTTTATTTTACATCTTTGCCTTTTTCTATAGTTTTTAATTTAAACAAATGAAATATTTAAGACCTCATTATAATTGGTAAACGTGCGTGATTTTTGGCGATTACGAGAACAAAAAACGAAGCGCACAGTAAAGACGTAAGAAACATTAACTTACCGCTTTGAGTATTTTATCAAAGTGTGTTCCTCAGACGAATCAAAGGAGAAGGAAATTATCAAAAAAATATACTTGTCTGCGATTTTGTCTTAAAGGCCTAAAACAGCTAAATTTCATGGCAATTACGCACGATGGTAGAACTTTATTAATTCAAAAAGTGTTGCCCACGGCAGTTTAACTGAAAGCAATAATTATTTATGAAAAAATTCTAGCTACTGAATTATTTAAAATTATTAAAAGAAAAGAAAACAACAGTTTTGGACGATAGAAATAATCATTCCAATTATTTAATGTGGGTGTAGAAATTTCAAATATTTTATTTTTTAAACAAATTCTTATGCCTCAAATTAATAAATAATTCTATTGGCTCAAAAGATGTTTATGTTTAAAAAGAATAAAAAGAAAATAAATAAAAGAAAAAAGTAAGAAGGACATAATTGGAGGGCGTTCTAATTGGCAGTTTTGTGATCGGTCAGTGAATGTGCCAGCAGGCAGATGCAAGTGCAACTAAAAACTAACGTTTCAAATTAATATCTTTAAATTTGACAAAAAAAAAACGCAACAACAAAAAAATTCTCCTCACAAATTGAAGGAAACATCAAGTGCATGAACACCGAAGTAAGTCTACACTTAAAACAACTTTAATGTTTTGTTTTTTAATGTGGGCCTAAAGAAATTTTCTTAAATAATTTTTTAATGATTTTGCCACGCGATATTTGTTCATTTTTTTCTTTTTCAAAATTACAAAGAACAATAAGGATGTTGGCTTGCACTTGATAATAATGATCATACTTTTGTGTGCATTTGGTACGCATTTGTTTGATGATCATGAAACAATCCATTGATCACCTGCAATTGTTGCAAGTGATGTAATTTGTTGAGAGTTTAAAGAATCTTCTTCATTTTGCACCTTGCCACTGTCTGTCCCTTATGTGTGAGTATGTACAGATATTTTATGTACGTGTCACTGGGGTTACGCGTTGCGTTTTGTTTCAAGTTCTTAAGCAGTTGCCATTTGATGTTCAGATAAACTTGTTCGCACTTCTTCATAAATGTCCTGTTCAACATCTAAAAGCAAAAAAAAGTGCCGTCTTGAAATTTACGTTTTAATTGCAGGATAAAATAAATAAAATTAGAAATATAGTTAAGAGAAAAGAAGTTTATTATGGAGATAAAATAATTTTATCTATGAATCTATTTTATTGTTATAAAATTAATAATTTATTAAAACAATGATAAGGACACTTTAAAGTTATAAAGTTCGAATAAAAATAAAAAGGCAGAGCTCAAAGTAATTCTTTTAAATGTGTTATGAAGCCACAACGAATGTAAATGCGAGTCAATTTAAGTACTAAATCTGTTTATACTGAATATTTTACATTCCGCAGAACATTTGTAACATGATTTTTAAAAATCACAAAAAAAGAACGAAAAATATTTGCATAAAATACTCAAAACACACACATAATCATTGTATGAAACCTATTTATCCTTTTCGCTTTCATTAAATCCTTGGCACATGTATGAGTATAAACTCTTCTTCTTGTGCTTAAACAAGTATTTCGGTGACAGTCTGTTGAATAAAAAATCTGCAAATTGTAGATAAAAGTTTAACTTGAAAATGTACACTGGCTAAAAGGAACTTAAAAAGGTATTTTCCCATTTAACCGAGCGTATTGTAATGAGATCAGCTTGTTTCGTTATTTCACATTCAAACAAATAACAACAACAGAAAATGCTTTAGCTATAATAATGTGTGTGTGTGTGTATTTGCAGTTTATACAAATGTGTCTATTGTTAACATGTATTTGCACGAGATATTCATTTCATCTCCTTTGAAAAGCCCACTTAACGAGAGACACGCCTGACTCTCGTACAAACGTTGGTGTTTGATTGAAAAGTTGACTTTAAGTCAACACCCATTATGTGACGAGGATAATATTCTTGCTCTTGATGATTGCGATACGATTATGACCATTTGAATGACTGACTTACAAGTACAAAGTGATGTTTAGCAAAACAATTACCCATCCTTAGTGTGCTCACTCATCGTCAAACAACAGAAAGGAAAAACGTTAAAACCAAAACTTCAATTGTTATGCGTTTATAAGAATCAGGGATGGTAAAATTTTGTACATGTAAAATCTTCTCAGGTACAATTTTAACATAAAATGTACACAGCATATTATAGCCTCAAGTCGTTGCTCTTTGCAGATTTTTTCAATTTGGCGAGGGCATTAGCAGTTACAGTTATCAACCTCAACATTGCATGCATCTTGCGTGCTCTTTAAGGAACAATATTTATTTAAAAAAAACTCGTACTGAAAAAGTATTTTAGAAAACTAAAAAAATTCGTAGCCAATAATGCTTCCTTCATTCACACTAATTATTTTTTTTAATTATTACGAGTATGAAATATTTATTTCAACAAATTGAACAAAATTTTGCTTAGAATTTTCTAAAAATTTATCTCTTGCAATTTGAATTTACAAAAAAAAAAAGCAAAGCTGGTTGGTACAATTTGTACAAAAGTGATTATTTTCTTTCCATTCAAATTACAACGAGAAACATTGTCTGTTCTGTGAGAACATTTTGTAATTGTGTGACGTAATCTGTATTTGTATATTTGTATATTCATGTATTTATGTTTTTGTGCTTGACGGGGTAAAGTTTTTACAACACTTTGTTATCGTATTTGTTTGTTATCATGGAATTAAGATTGTTTCTGTGACCAAATTAAGGGTGTCAAAATGTTTGGTGGGTAAATTGCACGTTTCATGTAAGTTTCTAAAAAACAAACTGGCGAAAGACACTTTAGTTTCATTTGTAGTTAATCGGCTTAATTTTTCAATTGAATGAATCTTAATCGGTTTTAAAAACAGTTTTAAGACCAAGTTAAAATCTAAAAACAAAACCTAAAATATATATTTTGCTTCTTTCGCATATTGAATGTTAATGTCCTTAATTAGAAAATGCTCATTTAAAAGTTTCCTAAATAGAAATAGTGCAAAATTTTTTTCTGTGTAAAGTGTACTGAAAAACATTTAGATATATTCCGATAGAATTATAAAATATCTTTAATGCTGACAAGAATACTGATTTGAAACCCAACTATGCATTGTTGGCCCGTACCCCCCCCCACAACTTTATTGAATTTAAGACAATTCTAGCAAAGCATATTCGAAAATAGCGCCATTAAAAAATGTGGCAATACAGAAGCCGCAAACGACCCGAGGATTTATGTTCAAACTGTATTGAAAGTAAAGAAAAAAAAATATGTAATGCTTTTGTGTTGACCGCATTTAAGAACGACAACGACTTTGTAAAACAGGCTAAAAGTGCAAGTATTCATCTGAAGTGTTGTGACTTTTTTCTTAAGAGGTCAGGGGTGAATCCCCAGAAAAAAGAACTGCAAGATAATTTAAATAAACTAATGGCTTTATTCTACCCTCCGAAAGCTTTATTAACCGAGCATTTAATATCACACTGTAAACGACGACCGAATCCCTAAATTCGTTTTTAACGTAATTTGTGAACGTCAAATTAGGAATAGAAGCAAATTCAACATTAAATCAGCAAAAACAAACAGATTAATTGACAAATTGCCAAATTCCTAAATCTTAGAGACTTTGACTACTAAAACATATTGTTGTTACTTTAATTATGTAAAAGATACTTTGATAAAAAAATTCTTAAAGTATCAAATAAAAAATACACCATTTTGTAGGTTGCACTTTATGAAGTTCCTATTTCTAGCATTTCTGTGGTTCTGTCTATATGCTCTTGTTGTTGTTGTGTACAGTTTTGCCAGATACATACTTTACGAGCGAATCCACAAGTTAAACGTTTTTATATCCCAAGGTTCAAATATCCTCAGGAGTTCCCATTTATTTATTAATTTAAAACCATTTAAGCAACAAAATGGGTACAATTTATTGTATTATAGATAATGTCATTCGCGAAAATATTTGATATATTTTTAACGACTTACTTATGGATATGTTAAGTTGATTAATAAGCCCAAAAACTTCGCATCTTTCCCTTTGTTGTTTAAATCTAAATTTTGGTGCTTATATATCATACTTGGGCATACTGCAGTATATTTTTAAATGCATTATGTATAGCAGTAACCAGTAAAAGTTTACTGGTTACTGAAAAATTATTTCATTTACCATTATCTTTTACTGGTTAATGAAATTTTTTTTGTAAACAGTGCAATCCAAATTTTACTGCATGATATTTATATTACAAAAAAAAACCATTAATTGCGTTTCGCAATAAATAGAAGTTTTTTTAATTCATGTGTTGTTTGTTATTTTGGATTGATTGAATTCGCTGCCTTAAAATTTCTTTTTACTCATGGATTGCTTGTAGATATACAAAGTAGAGTTAACACCGATTCTGCTAGATTTTGATCCAGCGCAACTGGTTAAGTATAAATTCTTATTAAATATATAATTAAAATATTTGTTTATATGAATTTACTTTAATTGTGCTTGATTCCTTCAAATATAAATATTTCAATATATTTTCAGAAATATTTATTATTTTAAACTAAAAAATGAAATGTATTACTGCGGAGAAAGCATATCCATATGGTCATTTCGCTACTGTTTATATATAGCTCATCAGTGGATTCTACCCAAATTTTGTAAAGAAAACCTCAGAGTCTTAAACCAAAAGCGAAATTGATTAAATGAGAACTCCATTGAATCAATAAAGCAAGAAGGCCTTAAAAAACTCAAAAAATTTCAATGCAAAAACATAGTAACCATTGAACCATAGCAGCGAAAATAGTTTATTTAATTACCAGCAGTGCCCAGGACTTCGTCTGCGTGTCGTATCCAATTTTCTTACAATTGTAATTCAACTATTTATTCTAATGTTTTGTAGACAGAGTTAAAAGTTTTCCATCTATAAAAAGGAGCTGACAACTTTTTAAGTACCTTTATACCGGTAAAATTTGGAGCTTTTATAATTGTATCTTTATTTTGTCACGAAATGACCTATTTTTAGGAAAAAAAAGTATTCGATATTGGAATCAAGGAATCTAAGGGGCCTAATAACAAAATTCTGTTCAAATCCATCTAGAGAGAGCGACAGACAGATAGACAGACAGACAAAAATTCCAAAAATAGGTATTCCATATCGACTACCATCAACACCAACAACTAAATTTTCAAAAAATATTTCATGTACAAAAATGACCCGTAACAGTTTTATTCGATGTATAGATTTTACGCAGTAGAAAATTATTAATGTTAAAATACAAATGTCTTACAGTTAAATTTTCTGTCTTTATAAATCTGTGACCTTCTAATGTAACCTATGAATATTATTTTCCTGTACTTTAATCGTAAGATAAAATCATGTTCTACAAGGTTCTTCTTCATAGCAAATTCGCCGGCGAAGTAAAATAATTAATAAAATGGCTATATCTCCTTTTACCACCTTTATTCTCTCTCATCTATCTTTGTCCTAAGGAATGTAGCACGGTTACAAAACTAAATAGGTATTAATGCCTGAAGTGCTACTTCTTAAAAAAAAGAAATAAAAAAATAATAAATTAATAATAAAACTGTTTATTTAATGAAAGTGTGTCTTATGCTTTATAAATAACTCACAATGCATAAAGAGGGCTAAACTAAAAATGTACGGAATTCGACGATTTTAGGGAGGTGTAATTTGTTTTTTTTTTACATTCTTGTACCAAGTTAATTGTGTTGCCTTTACAATCTGGCATAATTAAATAAAAAGACCCTTCGAATAATTTTATAATTTATAAAATTAAATATTTTTTCCTCTAACTCATTTTGAGTTTCAAGGATTTTTGTGTTGTTAGGCGTAGTTGACGTATGCATTGAATAACCCAAATACTTAAAATCTAGATTTAAGTTAAATAACAGTTCCGATAGTCAATCCCGAGAGCTTAGAAAAGTAAAAGAAAATTACAAAGTTGGGCTATCCAAAAATTGTTAATGCCTGAGACATAATAAATTGCAGAAATTGTAAAATAATTAATTTTAAATTCTAAATTTTTAAACTTAATCATAAGAATGACATTCGCTAATGAAAGTAAAAAAAACATAATTCTTGTCGGTCTTTAACGGTTTGAGAGTATGGCCAAATACATCAAATTACATTAACTATTAAGACACCCTTATATCCCATCTTTAAACTTTATACTTGTTGCAGCAGATTTAGACAGCTCTATAGGTCCTTGTAATTTTCAACCGTCTGTACATGACAGTTCAACTGTTTGGCCATATACCTATATCAAACTAAATCAACTATTGTAAGACCCTTTAACTTATATTATAAAATATTAATACTTCTTATTATACTGAAAAAAGTAGTGGACATTCTGTCTACTTTTCAAGTGTTTGTTATAACGGTTCAAAAGATACGGCGATGTAGGTTAAATTAAATTAATTTTGGGAACGCCCTTGTAATTTAAATTTAAAAATTATCTAAATTCAAATTGTAAGCCTGCTTTTATAGCGGACTTAGCAATACGGGTGCCTTGTAAGTTTAAGCTATCTGTCTATAACCGTTCGAAAGTTCGGCCACATACATCAAATTACATCAACTGTCAGGACTGTCTTTTATTTCCAAATCCAAATTTTATTGTTGTTTTTATAGCGGAGTTATCAATACAGGATCCTTGTAAATTTCTGTCTGTCTATAACGGTTCAAAAGTTTGGCTACTATATCAAATTACATTAACTATTGGGACACCCTTTAACTTGTCTATATATAAGTAGGCAAACATAAAACTTCGGGATCCTTATTCTTTTCTATTTGTCAACCGATTTTGTTGATTCTTTCACATATTTGTAGATGTGATTTGTAGATGTTCAGTATTTGGAAAATCAATGACCCCTTAAGTTGCTATCACTACAAACGCAAAAAATACACATTTATTTAAAACATGAGTGTGTATAACATAAACAAACAAAAAGTGTTCAATAATAAACTTGGTGAAATTTTGACCACAAGGCAAACTCTAGTAATTTTAAACGTTTTTACTAGTTATTTAACGTTCATAGTAATCGACATTCTGCCCAATTTTCAAGCGTTTGTCTCTAACGTCTATAACGGTTTAAAAGATAGGCCCATATAGGTAAATTTACGTCACCTATGGGGACACCCTTTATTTTTTTAGATTTATTTGGTTATTGGGAGCTATAGTAATACGCAGTCATTTAAAATTTTCAAGAAGTACCCTTTACAATTTATAGTACATGTAAAAAATATGTATGAATGTATGGGGTCACCCTTTATTTTTAAAATTATATACTGTTTTTGACCAATTTGTAAGCATAATCTATAAAATTACAAAAAATTTTCAAAATCGGTTCAGAAATGACTGAGTTCTGCAGGCACAAACATTAAAAAAGCAACATTCAGACGAATTGATAATCTCTTTCCTTTTTTTAAGTCGCTTAAAAATACAAAAAATACTTTGCATAAGACATTTAAATAGAATGCAAATATGAGCAGTTTTACTTTGATTTAAAATATTTTCGATTTAAAATATCATTCCTTTAATAAAAGTAGCTCATCAAGTTTTAATGGTTGATGATTTCAAACGCCCAACACTCACACTCTTTTGGTAGCGTTTAACTTTTTTCATTCCAATTGTTCAAAATGAAATTGGTTTAAGATAATTGAAATAAAATAAATTCAATAAAGCTTCAAGCCAACCCATGCAGCAATATCATCACGCAAAAATAAAACTGAGGAACAAAAAATAATTTTATCTATTCGAGCCACTCTCATGTTTTTGTTCAATTTAAATTTTCATTTACAATTCATTTATCCAGTGAGAATTTGAAACGTAACAGTAAGTACGATTACAAGTACGTTATACAGTAAAAACACACAGACTTTTCAATTAACTACAGTTTGTCGTTAAGGAGAAAAAGGTCAGATGAGTGGGTTTAGTGATTTTTGGGAGAGGGGCATTTAACAGCGTTAAAGCGTCAATTTCCGTTTAATAGAATTTACGTCTGCACACAAATAATTTTTGTTCTACACACGTACTCTGTCTGTGTGAACTGTGTAAATGATATAGTTGCACCTTCTTGATGGGTGTTTATATATCGCAAATTAGGTTGGTTGCACGTGCCAACTTTTTTTGTTTTTAATTGTAATTTGATTACTTTTTCTTTATATTAAAGCGTTGCGATTGGCCATATCGTGGTTGAAATTTTCAATATGCTGTAACCGTTATGCTGCAGCAACGGTTCTTCTAACCTCAGATGGTTTAAATTCATTTAATTTTAAATGGTTTCATTGCTGTGTTGTTTTTGTTGTTATAGGTTTTTTTTATTTTTTTTATAATTTTTATTATTGTGTATTTTGTTGTTGTTAACTCAAAGGGGTGGTCCTCATAACAGTGGGGCAAGTTGAAATTTTGATCGTAAGTTATATTCATATTTTTAAACTTTAAATTTAACTTTAAGTTAAATTGTAGCTTGTATTAGTTCTTCATATAATATGTTTAGTATCTTCTTTAAGTTATTTTATACTTTAAAGATAAAAGAATAAAAATTTCTTGTTCGGATATAAATAATTGTTAGTACTCTATATAGTAAAGAAAATATGAGTCTTAGAAGGTTGTTGAAACAGTTTGTAGTGAACCATCATCACACCTTGGATACTATGAATGCTGCAAAAAGATCTGGTTCTGTAGATATTGCATTCTCCTTGTATTTGATTTTGCTTGTCTCTTTAAAACTAATCGCATACAAAATCGAATTAAGTCCAACGTAAAAATAATTAATAATTAATTTTATTAACTAATTACTTTATTTCTTTCTTAAGGTGCCTTGAAATCTTAGGTGGCTATTTGTTGTTCTTTTTACTCTTATTTGTAAAAAAAATTGCTTGCCGTATATATAAAATATCAAAATAGATATGAAATGTATTTAAAGATAAATTTATATAGAAAATTTCTCATAAAACACACTCCAACGTTATTTTATATTTTATGAATATGACAGTAAGTCTCACATAATCGGTCATTGAACTTAATAAAATGTTGAAGTTTCTGTTGAAACAAAAGTGAAATGGGTCTATATAAAGCATTGTGATATAAGCTCTACATTAGCTTTCTTATTTAAAAATTTTAATATTAACCAGAGTTTAAGAGTTTATAATTAAATTTAAGTTAAGCAAGTTTTTAATTTTATTAAAATAATTACATTGAGATGTATTAAGTTATCACAATCGTTGTTTTTAGTGGTAAAAGTTTTGCAGCATAATGTTTTTGATTAAATTCGGTACAAAACTCCTTAAGAAAAAAATATGTTTTACTTTCCGAGAGATATTAACCTTGAAAAACAGTAATGTTGTACTGTATAATAAACAAGATTCGCGAAGGTATAAAAATCAACCATGTAAAAAAGTGTCGGGGAATTTTAATATTTAATATTTTCCTCCTTTTATTGATAAACAAATATGCATCTGAAAAAAAGGAATTTTAAAATATACAATTTTTTTTAAGAATAAGTTATGGAATTAATTCAGTAAAGTCGAATAAAATTGTATTAAAATGTTGTTTTCTACTTGTACCACAAAAACAGACAAATAACGATAAACTGTGCAAAATTTTTAATAAAATAATGCTTAACCGTATAACAGTACTAAAATATTATCCTGTATCTACATATTTCTGTTTATAATCTACTAAGCTTAAGTGGTTCTATTACGAGTGGAGTCCACGAACAATTACTATAAATTGTACATCAAAAAAAAAAAAAAAAAAACAAAAAAAAAATACAACCGAACAAATATATTTTGGTTACACTTGAAACAAATTTTCCTATTAATTGAGAGATAACCCAGTACAAAAGGCAGTCGAATAAATCCAAACACAAAACAGATGAGCAGTTAATTTACACAATTTCAATAAAATAACTTTTAAATCCATAATAAAAACAATTTAAAGTTTCACTGTCGCTGACGAAATCTTTACCCACTGTATTGCACACAAACTCATCTTCGCTTTTCTATTGACTTTCGTTTTGCCAGTGTTTTCATGAGTGCGAATGAGATGAATAATAAAGCTACAACCAATCATCGACAACTTGATAATTGTAGATGGCGTTATTTGGCATTCTAAAATAATAAAGCCATGAATTTGGTTGGTAGAAAACTCGTTTGCCTTTAATGTGTGACGCTTTTAAGTAGTGGTGGTGATGGAACTGGTTTTCCGCTTCCGCCCTTATTTATTTTTAAATATTCATTTTTCTGTGTGTGAGACCAAACAATACGAGAAAAGCCGTAGCCTGTTTGTTGCGCTATTGTTCCACCTTTAGAGTAGAAACGATTGATCAACGCTGCTTTAACTGTCACTGCCACTACCACTATTCAAATACATGTGTGTATTTAATATGTACGATAATGATTGTGCTTGCAATGGTGGTTGGTATTTGATAAAGTTGCTATAGTACATATACATACCCATGTATATTTTTCCTTTTATATTATTTTGGTGGCGTTACGGCGTTTTAACATTCATACGTTTTAGATTGCTCGCGAGTGTTGCAACGGTCGGTGGTTACAGTTGTGTTTTATTTGCTAAAGACTTTTTTCAATTTATAATAAATATCAAACACTCTGCCCGTAACAGAAGAAGAAGAAGAAAAAAAGGCTATGTGTTAGGATAGCACTGTAGTCGTGTATCATTAGTCAGTGAGTTGTTAATATATATCCATAATTAACTGCTAAACTCTGATTTAATTCAATATTAAGCGAGTTTTTAGCAAACGCCTTGCACTAGTTTTTATTTATCTTATATTTATTAAAATGTTTGCAATTAATAACCGCGCTGAGTAGAAAAAATTATTACATTTGTATGTTAAAAATAAGAGAGTAATTTATAACAATCTAAAATAATTATAAATTAAATAAAGAAGTTGAAATTGTCCATTCAAGTGATTATCCATGATTACCTTGCCTAAATCTAAATTAAAAAAATAATTTTATCATTAAACAAATCGATAATTCAAAAGGATACGGCCTGAAGTCATGTAAGTATTTATTTTAAAATGTCGTACCTATTATTGAAGTGTTAAGAAAATATATCAAAAAAAATTTTCTTTTAATTTCTTAAATGCTTCGTAGATACATAAGTATTTTAAACTTTTTAAATTATCTATTATTTGAAAAATATAAAATTACAGCTTATTAAATAATAATTAATAATATACAACAACAACATTAATAATAACACAACTTATTAAATAATAATTATTATCCATCAGTCAACTGGAATCAGAAAAGCTATATTGAGTATCTACAACATGCATTTTTATGACAAATGTAGCAGTGTGGTTAAAATTCGGCAGTAAATAATAAAAACCTTAAGTTTGAAGTCTCACTACGTGGAAGTTATTAAATTTTCTATTTGAAGTTTATTCCATTTAATCTAGAATCAAATTTAAAAGTGCAAACTGATATCAAATGCTTTCCTTACAGAAGTGTGGGTGCAAAAGCTTTCCCCAACTTCGGTAAGAAAAGGCCTTGAGTTGGCTAAATTAAATTCGTATTTTATTTAATTTTAAACTGTGATAAACATTGCCAGAATACGTTTGTAGGTATGGAGAAGTTCGAGAAAATGATAATTGTTTAATTTATAACTGTTATGGAACTGTTTACTGTGCAATAAACAGTTATTAATGTTCGTGATTGTTAATATGAAACTACTACTGAAACACTGCATTTTATCTAGAAACCCATGAGTGTTTTTAATTACGTATACTATTAACATCTGACGATTTTAGCTCTTAAATACATATGACTCGTTCAGAATGCTGTCACAACCTTAATTTTACACTAAATGCCCCTAAAGCTTACTAGATCATTCAATAAAAAATATCAAATTTGGTTTTAGGAATTTCGGCTACCGTAAAACATTCTTTGCTGTGTCGAGCAGATTTTTTTTTAGAATATAAAATATATTGTTTTCAATTTTCAATAACATGTTATTGAAATGTGAAGTGGTTCTTTAATTGTTCTTAGTTCCTTGCGTACGAATGAAATCATTTGTTGTTGTCAATAAAGTCTATAATTGTTTTTCGGTTTCAAAGAACTTTTCATATCCTGTCTGTTTAAAAACATTCAAAGAAAGTAACTAGATAAAGAATTATAATGGTTGATTTAGTTTTGGAGCAAGCGTCTAGTGGAATTACATTATTAAAAGGTGTGACAAAACCAAAGTAAAATTAATGAGAGTTTTCGTTAATAAGAAATTAAAAAAAGTCTTACTCTAGTTTAAAATTGATGTGATTTAATCAACTAACCCACTCACAGTTGAGTTCTATGAGCCACGAATAAATTTTTATTATCGCAGAAGTTATAATAGCCGCTTACATTCAAGTAGCGTAATTAAATAAAACATTTTTACTACTAAATAAAAAAAATCTACTCAATTATAGGTTGATTATTCTCTAGGAGCTCAGGCTGATAGAATTTCTACATATTACGGAGAATTTATACAATCGTCTACACGCTGATTGCAAAAAACTAAAAAATTTTTAACAGTAGTTTAATTTTTGCTACAACTGTTGCTGTTGATTTAAATTTACATCCGTCTTAATGTCTTGAATATTTGAAATCTAGCGTCTTGACTTTTCAACAGTCAATGTAAGCTGCAAAAGTTTAACAGTCTTATATACAAAAAGTTTTTATATTAACCTTAATGTTAATAATAAAAATTAAACACCATAAAAGTTTATAAACTATTAATAAGAATTCTTATTCAAAAAAGTTTAATAGTGCAAAATTAACTATTAAACGATTTTAATAGTTTTGTAGTTGTGTGTTGGCAATACCATGCCATATTAATTGTCAATTTCGGCTTTCGGCTTATTTATATAGAAATGAACCAAACATCCAGATATTGCTTTTATAATTAAAATAGAAGAATAAAAGCAGCAATAATATTATTGGACGTATCTTAAATTATCAATATTTATTGTTTATTATCAGAAAAAAAGATAAACTAATATTAAACATGGTGTAAAACTTTTTTTTAATAAATGATTAACTGAACGAGTGCAAAAAGTATTTAAATAAAGAGGTTGAAATTATTGGAAAAATTAAATGAAGGAAAACTGGTGTGCAATCGCCACTCATCTAACTTCTCTTCGAAACTAACAAGGCAAGGCCACCGAAATCTGTAATTTAGCAGAAGTCTGCAGGCTCTTTCGCCTAACTCTATGTCGTCTTTGGCCATAATTAAAATTATTGGAACTGTTTTCTTAAACCTATGTATATATATCTTGCTTAAATGGATGGGTAGGTAGCTTTCTTTTACTGAAAATTGAAGGATGTTTTGGCATTTGGGCATTGCCGAAGGCCGGCTATGCAGGAAATCTTTGGTAGGCAAAGCCGGTGTTAATTATACCACAGAGAAAAAATCTTTGCATACGGACGAAGACCGGTTATGCAGGAAATCTTTGGTAAGCAAAGCCGTTGCTGTTTTAAGTGAGGACATTATGTCACTTTTATAAGTGTCATACTAAAAACGACACAATGTCGATAGACATTAGGACATTTTTGAAAGCGACATAATGACCACTTTTGAGTGGATATTATATCGTTGGACACTATTACATACCACCCTATTAAGCATTTTTGAATATTAATTAAGCAATTCTTTCTCAGAAAGCTCTTGTTTTGCAGTTCAAAGTTTGTGTGAATAAAACAGTAAAAGTTTAAATTGTGTGAAAAAACAATCCGCAATATTTTGATACAAAAAATAACAACCGATTACGACTTTAGTTTCTTTATGCAAAAAGTTTAGCAAAAATAGTAAATTAAAAAGAAAACCAAAAAGGTATAACAGAAGAAAAGGAAATAGATTCTCCGCACGGTATTACCATAATACACAAAGTAAATTCATTTAATAACCGAGTGTAACAAGTAAATAAATCAATAAAATAAATCTTTTAAAGAGGATTTTAAAAAAGAACTGCATCCTTGAACGGTCCAGTTCTTAATATAGACCAACCAACTACAGTCCATAAGTATTAACCTTTTAGGACCTTTCTGACTTTAAATAAAAAAAAGTAAGAAAAAACATAACTTAAGTTTGTCCAGCCCAGACTATAAATCCATTCTCCCTACTTTGATGGCGAATTAAAAATATAAATTGAAAATAATAATTTTAGCCTTTTGGCTATCTAAATTAAATTTTAAAAAATATTGTGCTATTTTTTATTCCGATTAACTTATTAAATCACCGATATTGATTATTGAGGGTGAAAGCATGTCTCGATGGCTTCCACTTACTTATCTCTTTAACAAACTTCTCACAAACGTTTTAAATAAACTAAAGATTTTTGTCTAAAAAATAAAGTAAAGACACAAATCAAAGTTTAAGTAAAAAAAACAACAATAATCAACAATGATTTTATTTTTCTTTATAAACTGTACACGACTGACTTTTTACGGTCTTTTGTTCTAAACACGGTCACTTTGCAAATTATTAAAATAAAATCGGCATGTTATTTTGTAAAAGTTAATTAATTTAATTAAATATTCCCGTGGTTAAATTTTAAATTGCTTTTTGCCAAGTAATAGTTCATGTCCTATATGCTCAGTAGCTAATTGTAAGATTGCAATTACGCCTTTTCCGTTGCGATACTTGCCTAGATAGCACCGTGAGACCTGATTTTTGTACTGAAAGAGAGTCTTTTCGGTTGGAGTTAAAGCCGTTAGAAACCTTCCTTTGTAGTTTTTAATATTTTTTTTTATTGTATCTGAGCGCAGATTACTGCCGTTTTCCATTTTTTTGCTTAATAGCCAGATAGTAATTCGCTGCGAATGATTAAAATCTATTTTAGCTATTTCGGCTATATGTAAAATACTTTCAGATATATCAAATATTTGAAGAAAAAAGCATAACCACTACTTATAATAACGGTTATCAATTTTACCTGACGCTCATGTCGATTTTTATTGTTTAAGTTCTTTTTTGAGTAAGATCTTATATTTCTTAAATATTTGCTTTAAAGTTAGGAAATTAATAAAAAAAATAAGTAATTAAAATTCTTCCGGATACAATAAAATTCGATTGTTTGTTGCTAAGTCTCTGTAAAAAAAATGTGTTATATTTTTAACGCTTCTGTATGATTCTGTGATTAGATTTTCACATTTTCCAATTTAGTGGAAGTGCGCAGAAATTATAATGATTAGCAAACCTAATAAGCCGGAAAATGAATTATTATCATACAAGCCCAAAAGTTTATTGCCTTTTTCTTCAAAAATATTGGATTATTTATTATTTATTATGTTATTTAAAACAGATTGCTTCCAATTTTGAATAAGAAAAATATAATATCTAAATACCAGTTTGGTTTAGTCATGTGTATGGAACACCGGAGAACGTCATCGAGTGGTGAATGTAATTTCACACTCACTAGAAAATAAGTTGTACTTTTGTGTAGTGTTATGTTAAAGTAGATGATGAAAAGTCTAGCAAATGCGATATAAAAGGAGGTGAACTGCAAGAAAGTGTCCTAGGTCCTGTTGATAGTAATATTACAACAACTTCTAATGCGGATGACACTGCAATATCATATTCAAATCCATTGTCAAGCATCCATAGTAGTTCGGGAAAGTTAAAATTAACACATATAAATGTAATTAAGTCACGTTCACATTAAGAAGGCAAGAGTGTCCTACCTTATACATATATTAATGGATCTGGGTTACCAAAAGCAGAAACCGTTAAATATCTGGGAATGCATTTTGATAAAAGATTGATATGGAAAAGGCATATTAAGGCAAAAAGAGAACATCTTAACATGAGAATCAAGAGAATGTACTGGTTAATAGGTGCCAAATCAAAGTTTTATTTAGAAAATAAAATAAAAATTTATAAAACTATACTTAAACCTGTATGGATACACGAATGGCATTCAACTATGGGGAACCTCAAGCCATTCAAACATAAAAATTTTGCAAAGGTATTAATTAAAAACTCTGAGGACGAGTGTTAACGCTCCGTAATTTGTAACGAAGAAAAAAATTTATAAAGATCTCAAAATTCCTTTAGTCAGTAGCGAAATAAGTAGATTTAGTCAGAGGTTTTAGATCGCCTTAGAAACCACAGAAACCACAGAAGAAGTTAAAATACTTAAAAGATCTCATGTATTAAATTTGACAGTTAGGAAATTATAATATTATTGCTTATGTAAATTATTATATTATGTATAATATTAAATTTAGTTTATTAAGCTTGCTGAAGTTTAATAACATAACGTCGTTCGTAAATTATTGTGTTTGATGTTCATTCTTGGGAATTTTTAATTTAAGGTTTTCAAAAAAGCAAATATAAAAATTTTTAAAAATATATCATGTTGTATTAAACAAATTATTATAGTACTCGTATGTCACAGCATTTAGCTATAACAAGTTTTTTAAACTTCTTATATCATCAATCCGAATGTATCTTTTTAGTAACTAAATTATTAAGATGTTCACATTGCTTGTCGTTGAAAAAACCACTTTTTAACCCTTTTTTTAATATTTATTTTCGTATTTTCTTTTTGGTATAAGGATCTTTTATATAATATTGTGAATAGCTTTTTTTCATATCGAAAAGACATTTTGAAAATAACTTCTTTGTACTGAATACGCATGATTTGTAGCATAAGAGCTTAACTTTCGGTGATTTACAAGTTTTCAATAGTTCAGCTAAATCTAAAGGTCCGTAAATTTTGTTGATATCATCGGACCTATAAGCGGACCTAATTAAATATTAACGGTTTTTGCATACTTTTTGTCAATGTTTTTTTTTCCCTTTTTTGCATAACAAATAAATAAAACAATTATACAGAAGAAAATAAAAAATTATTTTAGTATTTTTGGTCCGTTTTTGTTAGATATGTACGAGTTTTTGCATATAGAACACAATATGTTACGAAGCTTGTAATTAAAGAGTTCTATAGAACAAAGTCAATGTCTAATATTTTGAAAACTATAAATGATAAGAGCAAACTGATTACACAGATCGTCAGATCTCTTAAAGTTTGCCTAAAAATCAATCTTATTTCAATTTATTATATTTTGAGGTATAGAATACAATAACTTGTGAACGACGATAAGTTAAGTTACTTGTTATTATCCTATTTACGTATTATTGTTAAAATATATTGTAAATAAATAAACGACAAAATAAAATTATTTCCAGTTGTATAGAGTCCTAACTTAAACAAGGAAGAATGCTGTGTTCGGCTATGCCGAATCTTATATACCCTTCACCATCTATGTAAATCTAGTTTAGGGAAGTAACTCTAATCAAAAAAGCAAATATTGGAATGACAGAGAATTAAGAAAATAAAAAAGAATTTTGTTACTGTATATATTTAATTTTACATAAAAATGATAGCGGCTCTTAATGGGTTAAGCATTTTTAAAAATTTTTGTACATCCTTAAAGACCTCTTCAAAAGCTTTAAAATAATGCCCATATTAATATTTTAAGAAATTTAAAAATTTTTTGTACCAAATGGTTTAAAAAAAAGTAGAGGTCGGCGTTGTGTTTTGCCTGCTGCATCGAAGAAAATGGGTCGAACATGCTGATTTCTAATAGCACCTCTTTCGGCACTATATTGATCGATTTACATATATATATATTTGGTGAAATCAAGTTTGCCTAACACGGACGGACATCGCTCAATCGACTTCTCTATGCATAAGAAGTCAGGATATATGTTCTTTATGGGGTCGGAAATGGATGTTGTAGAAATTACACACGGAATAACAAACTTATATTTGTAAACCCTTTTTGGCTCTTTTTGTTGTGAAGGATATAAAAATGCATTATATGTTCGGGTTAAGTATGAATGTGGGTTCGTACAAAAACACATGGATGCATATTTACATACATACACACAAATAAATATGCATTCAAATTTGTATGTAAATTTTAATATTATATTTGATCTAACAAATGAGAATGTAAACTACAACATCACGAAAATATAAAAGCTGTTCATGGAAAATATCACAATATTGACACATAAATGCATTCAATTCATTCACTTTCATTATTTCATTCACACTGACCAAAAAAGATATCTGACCTGAAAATGAATGCATTTAAGCTTCTGTTTAAAACTTGCATTCATTTCCATTTGACGGCGACAGCCAATATTTTGTTTGATCCCATAAAAACGCGTAATATTTTTTATGCTTTATTTGAAAAAAATTGTTACAAACAGTAAATCAGAAAAAGACAGACAGTCAGACAAATTTTAAGAAGTTTAAAATTTTTAGTTAGTTAAAATACAAAAAAAAAATAATTTAATTTAATTTTTTAGTAACGGCGAGTGAGTGTGTTGATGTTAATCTGTTAATGTTGATCATTGTGGAACGACTTAATTAGCAATAAAGTGGAACTGATTTCTTGCTTTGAATATATAACGAAGCAGGAATAACATGTGGCTCTAAAGAAAAATTAAAATACAATTTTAACAGACTTCTGCTGAGTTTGTTTTTAAACAAAAATATACACGAAATTAGTAAGATTTAAATAATTTAATTTAATTTCATATTAATATTCAATTTGTTTAAAATTTTGTCATCTTGCAGTTAGTTCGAGAGAAAAAAAACAAAAGCCCGTGGGAATTTTAAACCGACTTTCAAAAACAGGTTGAAAGAAAGTTAAGTCAAGTGTAACTTCAGCTCGATCTGCGTTGAAAACATAATTTGAATTTCTAATTTATTTATTTTCAAAATTCAAATAATCTTTGCAAATTTATAAAAATACTAGATTTTATTATGATTGGAATGATCATTTTGTTACGTTCACATATTTACAAATTAAAATGAATTTAATAACGTGTTATCACCAGCAATAATTGAACTTAATTTACACATTTAACCATCAGTGGTGGCCACAATTCCAACAGTAGCCCTGGGGTGCTTATGGTCATGCGACAAATAAATTAACTAAAATGAGCTGAAATTTTGTCCTTTAGTTTTGGGGGTTGTACAACTTAATTTTTGGTTGTTGTTGTTATGTGTTTGTGTTTTAAAAAAAAAGGGACTTTTGTGGGGTTCTCTGTTAACAGTTTAAGAGTGTTCGTATGGTTAAGTTTATTAACAAGCAGTTGCGTTTTTTTTTTTGAAATTTTTATTTATGTATTTAAATGTATAATTCGTTTGTTGTTGTTTTGAGATTTTATACTAATTTTATAACCTGAAAAACGAAATCTTAACGGAGTTTTTCTACACCTACCACAGATTGAGAAAGATTGTGTCGGTGTGTGCGTGTGTGCTTGTGATTTCGGCAAGTTTTTATACTTCACAATAAAAATGAAATTTATAGGATTTTCATGCATGTTGACAGGCGTTGCATTATTAAGAATTCGAAATGGAACGGAAACGGAAGTAATTCGGTTGGCTTTTAAGGTGTAAATTTGCATATTTTTATAGTTTTTTATTTAGTAAATTAAAAAGAAAAAAAATTAAAAAAAAATTAGCAGTCAAAAAGACCAAATATTGATTTTCGCTAAAAGTACATGAAAAATATGAGCATTAAGGTTTCGAATGACGGAATGAATGAATTTATTTTTCCATTCACTTTTTTGTATAATTTTCTGTTGTAAAATTATGGATAAATGTCATGCTATGCCAGTGTTCTTTAATGTTATTCTAGATAGTTTAAGGCATTTACATTTTTGATCCATTTTGTTAACATTAAGTATTTAAAGACTTGAAAAAGTTTTTAAGTTTGAGCCAACTGTTAATAAGAGCTGGCTGATTCTACCATGTGCCTGAAATCATAGCATAGTGGGGCAGATTAAGCGGTTATTTCTTGATACACGCTCCGCTTGAAACAAAATTTCACATTCTACTCTGCGCGTGTGCATTTTTGAAACCTTTTCATATTTTTATAAGACCTAGAAAAAATATAAAAGAGTAAAAGCTCTGGACTATGCCTCTAGAGGATCATATGTTAATAATGAAATTTTCTTCAATGGATAGAGACTTAATGGCATTTGAAACAATTTCAGAACTTTTGAACACCAGTTTGTCACAAATTTCAATTTTTCAATTCAATTTTTTTTAACCAAGTTTTTTAATCAAAATTGTGAAAATATATAATTTTAACGCAATACCTTTACTAAAAATATTAGATTTTTAATCAGAGTATTTAAGAAATTCTAGATATTAATTTTGATTAAACAAAAAAGCACCATGAATACTTCCACCATAAATGAAAATTTATTTATGAGGAGTTGATTACCATTTGAATAATATAATCAAATAACTTAGAGTTTCACCAATTGTTCCAACCAAATTAGTTTATTTTCTTAGGAAATTTAGAGCTTAGACTATGTCACCTTAAGTTCCAGAGCTGGTGCCTTAAAATCCCATAATTAATTATTTTCAAAAGAAAGTACTTTATGGCTCTGGGGCTAATAGAACACCTTATGAAGAAAAAAATAACAAAATAATTTTTGCCAAAATTGCAAAATGGAGAAGATTGGTCTAACCTTGACTAAACTTTATTATCTGACTTAAATATGTTGTGTTATTAAATACAATAATAATGCAGAATTTTTCTTTTAGTTGTATGCGCACGAAATATCGGATGTGTTTTAAGCCCGATAGAACTTTAAATTGTAAAAAATAACACAAAAAGTTAAATTGTAACGAAGAATTTTTTTATACGGAAGACCAGAACATGGCATTAATGTTTAAAAGTGATTTCGAGTATATAGCCACCGCGGCTGCTAATGACGAAGCGCATTCTGAACGTCCAATTTTAGGTCACTTTTTCAAGTACTTTTGGCCGAATGTCACGAATAACACGAACAACGTTGACCTCTAAAGCGTCAATTTTTGTTGGTTTATCAGCATAAACTAATGAATTTACGTGATCACACAGGAAATAATTGAGAGATGTCAAATCTCACGACCTTGGAGGCCTATTGACAGATCCATTTCTTGAAGTCAACTTATCGATTCACTAACTCGATGGTTGCGGCCGTCATATGGCACGTAGCGCCATCTTGTTGAAACCACATTTCGTCCGGATCAATATCATCCACATTTTTTAATAAAAAATCATTAATCATGTTGCGGAAACGATCTCCATTGACCGTAACGTGAGATCCGGCCTTATTTTCGAAGAAATAAGGTCCGATGATGCCACCAGCGTGTGAACCACACCAAGCGGTGCATTTTTCTGGATGCAATGAATTGGTCTCACTCCAATTTTGCTTATTAACAAACCCGTTAAGCCAAAAATGAGCCTCATCGCTGAAAACAATTTGGCGTCTATAAGTTGCTCGAATTGATGACTGATTTTCAAAGTAAATTTGGATAATTTGATAGCGTGAGTCTATTCGTAATGAGATGCCAGAGTTTACTGAAAATAATAAGAAAACATTTTTCATCAAAATTTAATTTTTACTATTACTTTTTATCATTTCAAATTCTATCATGCTTAAAAAAACACCCTTTATATAATAATGATTGATTTAAATGTACAGCTGTTATATTGAATCCACGTTTTATCGCCAATCTATTCTTTTTCACCAGCGAAGCAGTAACTCTCATCGTTAACCTGTAGACCGTTTGACGTATCCTAACTTCAACTTCATTCATTTTGGATCATTCATAATGCTTTCAAACGCTTCGTAGCTCATAATAAGTTAAGATTGCACTAAGAAATCACTACGCTTCTTCCCCTTTCAAACTTTTTGCCTTCCCACAGCCTTAAAATTGGTATCTTAATATTACTTTAGGTTTGGAATGCTCATTGTAAGTTTTGATAGCAGTGCTTCAAACTACTGCAGCAGATCTTCGAATGAAATTTGGTCAATTGTAATATTCAATTGTTGTAAAATTTTATTAAAAATTGTAAACATATTTGTTGTATTTGTATTATATTACAAGAGATCAACTCATCTGAAAAATTTTTTTGAAAAGAGAAAAGAGCTTTATAGACTATCTGCGCTTTTACTCGTTAGATTCATTTGTTGTCACATACACTCTCGATCAAATGATAAGAACCACGTTCGAAACTGGTTTCACAATTTGCAATTGTGTTTTTTACCGTTGAGATACTTGTGGGATAGCAGCTTGATAGATAGCTTGTACCACGGAGAAATCATGTACCAGGTGGTGGCAGCGGCGAGTTTATACATTTTCGCCGTTGCAGAAAATGTCAAAATTTGACGCTTATTTTTTAAATATGGAGTTAGACATTTCTGGCAACGGCGAAAAGGAATGAATTCGCCACTGCCACCACCTGGTACATGATTTCGCCATGGCTTTTACTAATAGTATTATTATTATTATTATTGTCTGGCCGAGAGTGTATTAAATTATACAATATACGTGTATGAACCTTAAAAAACTAATTATTGTTGTTGTTTTTAAGGCGTATTAATACCAGGTGGTCGCAGTATAAATAATATGTATGATATTTTAAACACTATTAACATTTAGCGTTTAATTCGCCATCGCGACTACCTAGTATTTATTTGCATTGGTTCTTTTGAAAGTTTATTGAAACATTTTTTGTGAAGATAAATCTGCTTGTGCGCTTATTAAAAGTTTGGTATCCAAATGTTTAAAATTAAAAAAGCCTCAAAAATAACTTGTTGATAACTTGCTTTCGAAATCTATATTAGATCGAAGGTTTTATTGTGTAAGAGCGAGGACGCTGTAAGATATGAATGTGTAAAGAGAGTCCTAGCTGCGGAGTAATAAAACAGCAAGTAATAATTTAAGGTCCAGACAGTGAATATAAAAAAATAAACATTTTTATTGTTAAACGTTTTTATTTTAATTTACACGTATTTGTAGTTTAAGTTAAATCTTTTTTTTTTATTTTCTAATTTTTATTAAAAATCTTATTTTTTTCCTCAGTCATTAACGCTACGATTTCGTGGAAAAATTCAACATAAAATTAACGTAAACAAATACATAATTTAATACGCAGCAGACCAAAATTTCTCCGATTGGATTTTATTTCGAATGCTTAAGTTAAGTTATTAGAAAATTCTTCTGTTTCTCCTCAGCAAAAAAGAAACTACAAATTAGTTGGCATTTGTATTGTGATTTAATAGCTCCGGCTAAGAGATACGGCCACTGTGATTAGAAGACTCTACAGACAAACTTGTGTCATATAAACGTAACATAAAGCCTCCGCCGCCACTATGCCGCATACAGGTGAGTCGAGAAGAAACTACAATTTTATTAAATAAAAAATGACGCCATAGTAAACGATGGTTTTAATTTTATTACTTTAAATAAAACGAAATAAAATTAAACAAATTTAAGCCAAAACAGACTCTTCTAAATTAGATTCTTTTATTTAGCTCCTTTATTTTGTATCATCTTACTTATGCAAACACAAGTGTGTGTGTGTGATGTTCTTTTAATCAAAAAGATCTCTGTTATTTTTGTTAGAAATGCAATTGTCACTTTTAATTTATAAATTTATTTAAAAATTCCAAAAAATAAATTAAGAATTTAATTGATAATTTTATTTGACTGTAAAAGTATTTCAGTTAAGTTTGCATATTTTTCAATAAATTTAATTCATATTTCTTTAAAGTCTTCAAACGTGTTTGACAACAACATCGAAAATGTTTTCCTTCACGGTTATTATTATTTTTTATGATCACTTCGAAGCGGCTTTTGAAATTAATTTTAATATCTGGTTCTCCCCTTTTTTATACTTTAAGGATAATAAAGTCGAGTTTATGATCTTTTTACAACATGCTTCGCCATTCTGTTAAACACTCTCACACACACGTTTGTTAAAGCATTGTTCTTCAGTTTAGCCTCTGTGGTACGTAACACCTTTGAAAGGATTTATTTTATTTAAGAAATGCAGATGACTACTGCCACCAGTACACACGCTATCGTTATGAAGTTGGAAAAAGAATTCAATTAATTTTTTCGCTCACGTTATAAGTTTTAAAACAAAAAAAAAAAAAAAACACAAAATATATTTGTTTAGGAGAAAAAATATTTTAAAATTTATCTTATTCTAATGCTTAAGTGTGATCAAGTATTTGAAAACCAAAATTTTATTTCAGGTCAAGCTGGGGTTAACCAGTTGGGAGGGGTTTTTGTTAATGGTCGTCCATTGCCTGATTGCGTAAGACGACGCATTGTAGAATTGGCACTATGCGGAGTAAGACCCTGTGATATATCACGGCAACTATTGGTGTCTCATGGTATGTGAAAATTTTTTAAAAATTTATCTTAAATATTCCCAGTTTATTACAAAAGAGTCTTATAAAATAATAATTAACCATTTTTTTCTTTAAAGGTTGTGTTTCTAAAATCTTAACGCGTTTTTATGAAACTGGTTCAATACGTCCGGGATCTATAGGCGGCAGTAAAACAAAGGTAAGCGTTTTAACGGTTTATGTATTTAATCGCCGGATAAACATTTATATTCCTAAATTTATAATTCTTGATCAATTATTTGCAAATCTTATACACGTTCAATGCTGTGCAAAACAAAAACAAAAAAATTTTTCGCCCAGCAACAAGTCAAATTTTTTGTTTTTATTTTTTTGTGTTGAAAGCATTTTTTTTTATCATTTTATATTCACTACACCACTCAGTAATATTAGTGACCGCAAGTCATTTTGAAATCAGCCAGACTTTTATGAGAAAAAACAATCAGCATCATTCATTTTCAAATGAAAGCGCGAGTTAAAAAACTAACAGTGATTTCTCGAAAGTAGTTTTGCATTTTAGAATGCAAAAAAAAAAAAAAAATAATTAAATTATCAGCAGTAAATAAACGGTTCATAACGGAAGTATTTCAGTAAAAGTTCCAATCAAAAGAATTGTAAATTCACTTTAAACGTGGAGGTGGCTGGTAATGGTGTAGACTTAATTTACGGCTGGCAAAGTTGGTTTCTACCTTTGTCTAGTCTAGTTTTGTTTACATATAATTCAGTTCTGAATAGTAAACGAAGTATAATATAAGATTTTTTTTCTTCTTTTCTTAATCATACAAAATTATATTCACACAAAAATAGAACAGAATAAAATAGTTCTCTTAATGAATGGGAGAAAATCAATGCTTCGGATAGCCGATACCACGCCCATTTATAACTGGTAAATGACATTATTTATTAAATAAAGTGAAGAAATCGATCACTGAGTTTAAAAACTTTTGAAGATTTCTCTTACAGTTTTAAATTTCATTTAAATGAATTATGAGAATGGGTACTGCCAGCCTCCTATCTCTTTATTGCACATTTCTTTCCTTATTCTGTTAGAAAATTAAATTAACGACAAAATTTTCTTACTTTGTGTAGAAGGCACAACGCACACCTGTTTTTATTTTAAGGATGGAAATAACGGGTCGGAAAATTATATATAAATATTTATATATAAAAAATTAAAATCTTTAGTAGATTGATAAAGGTGGCATCGATTTATATGTTATTCTATTCGCGAGGTGTGAGTAACTCAAATAAGTATTAAAAAAAAATGACGTGTCGTTTTTAGAATAAGAATTCCGTACTCATAAAGATAAATGTTCAGAAAGGTTTATATAACTGGAAGTTTGGCGGTAATTTACCCTGAAGCAAATTTTTTATTGTTGACTTTCATTGATTAACGGCAATATAAAACTAAATATGTTGCAAATCAATTCTAAATAATAAAGAAAAAAATTTTTTTTACACAGAAGCAGAAAAACAAACAATGAGAGCTTACTTAAACAAGTAGGCGGAATAACGAGAGTAATTTAGTATGTTACAGAAAAATCAGCACTTTGAGGGAATTTAAGACAAAAGTAAGAATTTACGCGGAAAACCTATCAGCAGGATAAATGAAAAGTCTGCCCAAATCTTTGAAAAATGGCAAAGGAGTGACTGACTCACTTCAAGGAATTACAGTTTTCAATGTTTTTGTTAATAATTTTTATTATTCCCTCGTGCTCAAAACATTAATAAAAACGGAGCACCAATTTAAGTAAATTAACAAACTAATCGGGGAACTGTTGTTTTCAAATCAAAATTATTTCAGGTGTTTTCGAATGTATAATTTCCCAGGCCAATGTATGATATTGAAATTAAGTGTAACAATTGATAAGAAAATCTCTTCATCGTTCTTTTTTATTAAAAAAAACAAGATTACAACAGTCACAATTTGTATGATATTACGGGCAGATAGATACCAAGCGAATAAATAATCTCTACTTAATGCAAAATTTATGGTTGTAATAACATGTTTTAGCTACTGGTTTTTGTTTCAAATATATTTTTATAACTGATTGAAATGGTGAAAATATGTGAAAATCTTTTAAAGAGTCCACCGTTCAGTATAAACAATTTACTTTGTTTTTTTTTTTTTAATTTTTAAATACACGGTCAAACACTACTTTATTAAGGAATTGGTTAAGTTGTCATTTAAGGGCTAATCAATCATATTTCCCAGTTAATTAATAAAAAATTAAAGGTTCTTGGTAATTTCACATAAAAACGTGTGACGTGAAAAAATATTTAAATAAATGAAATAGAATTATGATTGAATGGAACTAAGAATCAATAACTTTTTAAACAGCCATATATAAATGAGGGGGTGTGGGAGTAGGCGGCAAGTTAGTTCAAATACAAAACGTACATTTAACACCTTTTTGTGTTTTTTAAAATTTTTTTTTTCAATAATTGTAGACATAATTCGAATGCTCATATGATGGCGTGTTCTTTTATTCAACGTATTTCTTATTGTTGTTGTTGTTGTTGGTTTTGTTTCTTTCCTTATTGATAATCATCAAGACATTAAGTGTATATTCTACAATGTATGTGTCCATAAATGTTTTTATTTATGAATTTTTAATGAATTGCCAAGTCACACGTCATCAAACGTACGAGTGAGTGTTTTGGTGGGATTTTCTTTTGTACTTTAGGGGAGGTTTAAAAAAGAGTTTAATGTTTTCCTTTTTTTTTTTTTTTTACAAAAATACATAAAAGAGGCGTTAATATTTTTAACCAAAATTTACAAGTCCTTTTATTTATCTGCAAGTCGTCAGTAAAACTTTTTAATATAGAACGTAATGGAAAGGCTTTGTAAGCTGGGTTAGAAAAAAAATTTGTTGAGTAATTGCAAAATTTCAAAAGATTGCATGACTTAAAATTGCAAAACTTAAACAAAACTAAAAACAATTTAAATTTCACGGTATTTAATTGTTTGCTTTGCACGATATCTAGCGCAAGTTTAAATACGTTTTAACACTTTCATTTCGACTTACAAAAAGGTTCAAATTGATGATAAAAATCTTTCTATTATTTTCTTTTGTTGCAGCAAGTGGCCACCCCTACAGTTGTTAAAAAAATAATACGTCTTAAGGAAGAGAACAGCGGCTTATTTGCATGGGAGATACGTGAGCAATTGCAGCAACAACGTATATGCGATCCTAGTTCAGTACCATCGATAAGTTCCATTAATCGCATACTTAGAAATAGTGGTTTGTGGACCGATGAAATGACATCAAACCAACAAAATGCCGCTGCTGTGGCAGCAGCCTCTGGAGGTCATTCTGTTACCACAACACCGTATAGTCCACCACAAAATCAATTATACAATAATCCTTCGAATTTATCAAGTGTTACTAGTTCACCAACTAATACTTCAACATACGCTTCTAGTAGGTCAACGCATTCTCAATCTTCAGTTGGCATAACACATGCCTATCGGTATGGCGAAACTGCTAATGCTATTACAGGAACTATTCCGCATCCCACAGGTACTCCGCTTGATCATCCGATTAAACCTTCGCCAAAACATCCCCTCAGTGCTCTGGCATCTAGTAGTTCCAGTCCACCTGCGTTAACAAATCAATTGACTGCACAAGATCTTTCTTATTCAGCTGCTTTGCAAAAACATTGGTTTTGGAACCCATCTCTGCTCTACTATACACAACATGTCCAAGCCGCTAGTCAATTCCTTCCCTACGCTGCTCATACACAAACCTCTCCAAATGCATATTTTCATTCGTCTCTGCACGGCACCAGCAGTACTGGTGGTTATACAAAATCCGAAAGTTCTATTGATCTGACTACTCCCACCGCGGGGGATGCATTAAGTGACTGTGATTCAGGTAAATCTTCTCCAGCTACAATAAATCTTACCACATCATCCACGCGTAAACGCAATCCCTATTCAATAGAGGAACTGCTTAAGAAACCAGAGAAGCGAATGCGTCTAAATGCGACGCTCGATCAAAATAACCTCAAAATGAATAGTTCACTTAATCTCAGCCCAAACAAAGACGACTGCAATGTCAGCGTGTGCTCGGCCAGTAGTAACAGCAATCACAGCAGTGCAAGCAGCCGCATCAGTTGTGTTGGCGATGACAGTTGTGAAGAGGAACGGCGCTGTTCACCAACATTGAATGTTGCAACAACCGAAATGGATGACAACTGTGAACCAGTAGAGGTGGTCAATTAATTTTGAGAAATGTATTAATTATTTTTATGCTTTTTTTTACTAATTTGTTTTAAAATTTGTAGAAGTATTCATAACCTTAGAAGTGTTTTCAATTAAAACTCAATGTACTCGTCTGTAAATAAGTTTAAACGTTTTTATTTATTTAGAATATTGTATGTGGGCATGTGTTTGTCTCTGCCAACATGCGAATGTAAAAAGATTAGTTTATTAAATGTATGAAAAAATAACAATAACAACAAAATAATCAAATAAATGCTTAAATACAAATTAATTCTCTTTCTCTGTCTTAAACCATTTTTAAATAAATTTATTTATTTAAAAAAAGTAAAATACAAATATAAAAGTTCCGTTTAGTGCGGCAAAAAGTGAACTCCTTGATTAAACTTTTAAAATATAAATTTATTTTGGCCCTCAAAAACACATTTCTTTATGTTTTTTTTTCGAAAAGGAAAAGTTCGCGTTTTATTTTTCTGAAAAAAATGGATAAAATTTTCAAAAAAAAAAAAATAAAAAAATTTAACGCGTGCAAATATAACTAAAAAATGCATATGTTTTCGTGGGAAAGCTCATTCATATGGCTATTATATTATAACATACTTACATATTCAAATAGCTATTCATTGAACTTTGGTTCTCATGGCAGTTAAAAGAGAAGAATTATTTTTTTATTTAAAAAAATAATACCAATTATTTTTATACCCTTCATCACAAAAAGTGGAAAAAGGGTATATACCTCTAAGTTTGTCATTCCGTGTGTAATTTCTACAATATCCATTTAACCCCATAACTTCTTAGGCATAGCGAAGTCGATTGAGCGATGTCCGTCTGTCCGTCCGTATTATTGGCCGAGGCAAACTTGATTTCACAAAAATTAAATAAATAAAAATGTCAATCGATCAGATATAGTGTCGAAAGAGGTGCTTGGAAATCAGCATGATCGGTCCATGCCCTTCGAGGCAAAACACCACGCCTTTTTATAATTTTTTTATGTCATTGGAACAATAAGGTAACTTCCTAGATAAATAGATAGTTAAAAAATAGAGATAAAGATAGAGAATTAAAAACTAAGAAAAAAAACATCAAGTGAAAAAATTGGCGCTCGCCCATATTTTGCTAGCAACGGGGCTCTGACATTAAAATTTTTTTTTAAATATCAATATGGGTATCATTTTAAAGCTTTTGAAGAAATTTTTTTAAAAATTCTTAACCCATTAAGAGCCGATGTCATTTTTATATAAAATTATTTATGATGCAGTAATAACATTTTTGTTTATTTTTTAATTTTCTATCACCCCAATATTTGCTTTTTTTTATTGGAGTTACTTTACTGAACTAGATTTGCATAGATGGTGAAGGATATTTAAGATTCGTCCCTAGGGACCTTCCCGCCTTTTCAAACTGAAATTACTCCTACTTCGGCCACTACGACGGGCTATTAAATATCACAGCGCCTTCTCCACCAGCAATACCAAATAGTATTGAACGGTCAGCAAAGTAAATATTGAATAAAGAAAATCACTGTGCGAGCATCAAATATATAATGCGCTAACTTAACACTCATTTTCACCACCTTTCCACCTAAACTATACTTTTTCAAACAAGGTAATACAGGTTACTTCCTAGACTGGATGTTACTTCTCTTTAAAAAAAAAAAAAAAAATTAATAAGTTTAATTAAACCACGGGAATATTTAATTAAAATAATTAATTTTAAAATAGTATCGTGCTAGTTTTTATCCAGATAACTTAATTTCTACAGTTATTCATAAGCGAGTTGAAAGTTTACTCGTTCGATTTTTAATATTTCTAATAGAGTTTATTGTTGACGGTAAACTGTTACCGAATAAAGTATTAACTCACCTATGAATAATTAAACAATCTAAATAAACACATCGCACTTTTTTTCATTGGGGTTGTAATAATCTATACTTTTTTGAAGCATTTGACTTTTACTGCTTATAAAAGTAAACAAAGGTCAGCTGGTAGTTCTCATGATACAACAGCATAATACTAGTTACAATAAAAAGATATTTTCACTTCTAATTGAAAATAGAGTTTGACGTAAATGCCTTTGTGTGTTTAAGTATTGATATTCTGCGAGCAGCCACCCAATCGGTTACCTCACACAAATAAAGGGTTTTGTTTCCTTTCTCTCTTCAGTTGAAAATATTTAATAATTTTATAAAAGCAGTTCTATATTCATACATAATTTTTTATTTTTCATAATTACTCGTACTTATGTATATACAAATGCTTTATGATAAAGTTAAAATTTCTGTAACAAAAATCAAATAAATTATTTCTCTTTAAATTAACATCATTTTAAATAAAAATTTATAAAATACTGAATATAATTGTTTCTAAATTAACATTAAATTCACAGTTGTTGCAAACCTTAAATATTTACAAACCTTTAACAGCGACTTTAAATCATCTTACACTTGTGTGCACTTATGTATGAATTTGTGCTGACAGTAAATGCATAAATAATTGTACATGTGTAATGTCTATGAGAAATTTTCCCATAAAATGTAATTAAAAAAAAACATAAGTAAACTTGCATTCAACAGAAGCTATTTTACACAACAACCATATAGAATTTACAACTTCCATAACTTACTTTAAATAACTAACTCGTACACACTTGATTTCAGTATTAAAATGTAAAAATGTTCTTGCAATGAATGTGTTTCGGTCATATGCATGTGCATGAGTTAGAGACATTATAACATTTTAGGCTTACACTGGGCGAAAAAATATTGGTTGGAAATTAAATGAAAAAAAAAAAAAATTATGAAAGAGACAACATGTTAAAATATACTGGATATTTAAATGCATCATCTTGTCGGTTGGTCGGTTAGTTATTGTCTTGCCGCATGGAACATAAATGGTTTTTCGAGATAAACAATGGAAAATGATTCATATAATATAAGAAGATATATATGTATAAGAAAAATTACACGATAAAAATTTTTTAAAATAATTACATTGAGAGCTTTATATGTATACAGAAAAAAAGAGATTCGTTATGACAACCGAATTTGTTGCCAATCAAATTTGTTCGGTTGTGAGTATTAGTTGGAATTCAGTTGAAATGACGAAATGAATATGTTATTCACAATTATTTTAAAAAACGATTCGCCAACTTTAGGAAATTTCATTTAAACTTTTATTTTGAATATAAGTTGCAGGAAGAACACAACATATAAATTTCATGATTCAAACCATACAAATTCAGCACCCTCAGCTCTATGCCACTCTATTTTTTCCGATTTCTTTCATTCCACATAAATTTTTTATTTTTATATTGTATTCGCAAATACCGAACGTTCTGTCACTGAGATTGAAAAAGATTTTAAAATTATTTCTTCTTGACAATTTTAAACTTACCTTTGAAGGAGGTTGAGAAATAAATCTTTCTATTTTATATAAAATAAATCAAAAATATTACTTAAAATGGAAATATTCTATTATTCGATTTATATATTTCTCACTACCAAAATTTGGCTTTCACTAGTAATGTCCTGAATCTTTCATGTATTAGAATTGATATCAGTATCGGTCAGGTGCGCTGTCACAACAGTTATTGCAGCCAACCTTTTGTAATATCATTTGTTAGTTTTAAATCAGCGGTGGACAAAATTAATTTACACTTGTGTTAGTGAGATAATTTAAAGGTACAGTGACAAGCAAAAACAAAACACAAGTTCTGATTGCATTTTGAATTCATATTTAGTAACATCAACATTAAAAGGATTTTCAAAAAATTTCAGAAGTGGTTTTATGTTATCTGTGTTATGTTCTAACCATTCCCTTATCTTTTGTAAAAATATTTTCTTAAATCGGTTAAAAATCACTTTTTTTCCTTATCATTATATATATTCATATCAGAATGGAAAGAATCATAATGCCTCTTAATAATATTTTCTCTATACCTTTTAAATATTTGGTCACATAAAAGGCATTGTACATTTCCAAAAGCATTGTTTATAATAAAAAATCTTTTAAATGCATTTTCATTTATATTACACACTGTAACGGAAAAAAATGTATAAGCATCAAGCTAACATGTGCACTCGCCAAAGTCTTGAGCGATTAAACTAAAGAGCATAAGAAAAAGAGGGGCGTTGCTTATAAACAATTGTTTGATGAAAAGTCCACCGCTGTTTTAAATATAAAATGTATACTAGGCTTATATATACATATATATATATATATATATATATATACTTTTAGTACTTTTTTAGTCTTTTAGTACTTTAAGTAGTTAAAACGTAAAAACCGAGTTCTTACTAATCTCTTTTCTATGTGATGTTTTTTATTAAAACTTTTACGACACTGAGATTCTTCACAATATTTTAAGTAGGTCACAGAACGCAGTAAATCATTTAAATAAACATAGAAGAGAAACAACTTGGTTTTATTCATAAAAGATGATGATGGTTTTATTCATAAAAAAGATGAAATGCATACAGCTACAAATAATAATATTTTTACTTTTACATTAAAAATTTTCGTCAAACGAACTCGAGATATCGATATTTAAATCATGTACATACTTGCTTGTCGCCAAACACTAATTATCTTATATTATTATAACATTTTGATTGTCAGTTATTCTCTATTTGTACTTGTGGTTTGCAGCCGATTAATCAATTGCGGTTCTCAGACACCTGTTTTAAACGTTTTCAAATTAGCACTTCACGAAAAATTCAGAAAGTTGTTTAAATTTCGTAGAAGATTATTCTCAGTTGATCTCGTCATCAGGTTATATGCGTGAAAATTAGCTTTATTTTTTTTTTTTTTTTTTTTTTTTTTTTAAAGAGAAGTAGCACTTCAGGCATTAATACCTACTTAGTTTTTTGTAACCGTGCTACATTCTTTAGGAAAGGGATAGATGAGAGAGAAGACAGGTGGTGAAAAGAGATAGATATAGCCATTTTATTAATTATTTTACTTCGCCGGCGAAAATGCTATGAAGAAGTACCGACGAAGGAGGCTGCTGCATGTTTTTATGTTAATTCTGATTATGTATTTATACCATTAAACAGAAAAAAACATTTTTTTATTTCTTGACTGCCGCAAGGGTTGAACCCAGGGCAGCCAGATTTGTAGTCAACGTGCTTACCACCTAGACTACAGCAGCCTTTAATGCAAGTCCAAATTTAATAAACAAGAATGCTTGTTTAGCCGTCATGATTAAGATTGGTTGTTGCATCCAGAGTATCCCTTTTGGTATCCTCTGCAAAGTTTCATTTTTCAGTAAAAAGTTTTCTAAAGTTGTTAGTTTACGGTATTTACTGAAATTTATTGAAATTATAAAAAAAAATATTCCAAATACTATTTAACATTATCTAACGAACACATACATAAATATTTATGTTTGTGAATATTATTTACATTAAAATGATCCCAGCAAACACAAAGTTAAAACTTTTAAACCAAATGCTATTGAACGTAATTTAAAATATTTTCGAAACTTCACGGAGTACTCCGTATAGTATTTTAATTCAAATTTGTGTTAATTTAAAGAAACAAAACATGAAGACGGGTGGTATTTTTTAAGATATTCTAACAGACCAATATAAATAAATGAGTCAAGCTTAAAACGCTAAGCTAGTTTTATTGCTGAAATAAAATACTTACATAAAAACCATAAACAGTAATTTTAACTTTTTTGATTAATAAAACCCAATAAAGAAAAAAACGCAAAATTGACAAAATATAATTAAATTATCGCGCTATTTAGATTTGCTTCAAACATTTTGTATGAGCATGAGAATTATTAATAAATACAACTCTTTAGACGCTGATTAGAGTTTGGATATATAATATGAAATGATATTGAATTAATACGATATAAGAAATGGCTATGGCAGAATAAGTTTTTTTTCAGCAATAATCAAATTCCGTAATTTTATTTAATAGTAGAGTACTAGAGAGTTGTTAAATGCATTGTTACATGTTGGACGATTACTGACTTTTTGGTTTCAACCATAACGATATGTTTTCCAAAGAGCGATTCGAATTAACTATTAATTTTTTATAACAAATATCTCGTGATAATATTGAATTAACTAATAATTAGGTGAAAATTTATTTTTATAATTAAATATTAATATTGGACTCTTTTTAATTTTTTTATGCACAAAAAGAATATATTGTTTATTAAAATGCAATAAAATAAGGAAATTAATTAAACTTGCAATTTTTTAAATATTTTTTTCATGTTTGCAATGTGTAGTAAGCGATCTGTCAAAGTTTTGTATAATTAAATAAATAATTTTAATCCAGCTTAAGATTACAAATAATTTAATTTTCAAAATTGTTAAGAAATCTAAGTTTTATACAAATTTTTCTGTTAATTAAACAAACAAAAAAGAGTAAAACTAAACCAATAGCAGAATGTAATGCAGTAGAAGCCGGATGTTTTATGTAAAAACTAAAAAACTAAATTACTATGAAAATACAAAAAATAATTATATATCACACTTACTAGCGACCAAATTGAAGAACATTGCTTGAGAATTTTACACACGTTTAGTCATTGTGTTGAGCTTTCAACCTTTCTAATTTTCTGAAATTCCAAAACAATATAATTTTGAAAGATTTCCATTTCTAATTAATGTTTGCTGGGTTTACCGGGAGTTTCAAATAGTACTACTGTATGAATGCTTGATTGTGTTTTACTTATTTGCACAGTTGGTGGTCTTTTGACTTGTGTTGATTTACGATTCAGTTATAAAGACAATTGTGTCTGTGTGCGTTCATATACGAGCAGGTTTGACCGTCTCATTTTTTGTAATTCTATTAAATAATATTTATAAAAATATATGTATACATGTGTATGTAGTTGGTGAGTGTAACAATCAAACACTTGAACGTACATACGTGTGTATGCTGTATATTATATATGTATGTATGAATGTATGTACTAACATGTAAACATAAGTAGTTTACGTTTGTGTACTGTGTCGATATTTTATTTTATTCAAGTGTAGATTGATGGTTGGTTACCTTGCTTACGAGGCCTTTAATTAACTTGCGCGCCAATGAAGTGTCAACAAGTCTTAACATACAAAATAACAACTTCTAGATGAATTTAAACGTTACAACTGCAAACTGCAACTACATACTTATTTGCTACAACTGCATCATCATATTAACAACATACAAAATACAACAACAATAACAATAATGGCAATAACAATTACTGGTATATGGTGTTGATGATGGTGGTGACGTTGTCAGTAGTAAGAACGACAACAACGGCGACGAAAATGATGACGATAACATTACTGACGATGAGAATGCTTGTTATTGTTATTGATGAAATTCATGAAAACTTTTAATGCAACACACTCATTGCAACAAACAATATTACGAACATGTGACTGGTTGTATAAAGAACGGTGCTGGTGTTACTGGCGCAGCGTGCAACATTCGTGTTTAGAATTCATAATCGATCAGCGTGAATGGATGGATATTGAATGTAGTTTGAAATTATATTGTTTATATTGTTGTTGTTGTTGTTGTTTTTTAACACCATACTTGTCTATGCCATTTAGGGAATTTTTGCACTTGTGAGGTGCGAAATACTTATTTGTGATCTGTCTGTCTGTCCGTCTGTCTGTGATCACAGTTGACTAAGAATCAAATTAAAAATGCTGCACAAAAATGTTTTTAATTTTCCCATGTTCTGAGTGGTTACTGATCAGGTTGAATACAACAGCTTCTGTATTCTGTATAAAACGACTATCAAACACTAATTTGGTCAATATCAACAATGCGATATTTGTTACAATGAAAAGTAAAATTCATTTATTACTGCCACCGTTGCAGCAATTGCATAAAGTACTTAAATTGTTCAAGTCAATTTGCTGCTAGACTCTCTAGATATTTGAAGTTATAAATATGTGTGTGTCCAAGAATTTTTCATCTTTTTCTTTTTTGGTTTGTGTTTTTCTTTTTATTAAGTATTCATCATTTAAATGGCGTTCGATCTCATGGGAAACATGTTCTAATTGGCGAAAACGATGGTAATGCTGATTAAATAAAATAACCAGCCACAAGATTATCGCAAATTTTATTCGAAAACAGTTCACTGTTGCATGTTGTGCTCTTTTACCAAATTAATCACTTCAAAAATCTCTAGCAGATCTCTATCAATCGTCGTGATTTTTATTTTATAAAAACAAAAAAAAAAAAAAATTAAAAAATTGTCGAACACAATAAAATTTCAGAAATTTAAGATTGCGTTAAATATTCGAAGCTTGTGTATTTCTCAGCTACAAACAACAACACAATCTTAAAACTAATGCATAAAAATTGAGGGGAAATTAAACAAAAAAGCGCATTATAAATTTGGCAACGAATGCTGGCAACCGTTGTTAACGAACAACACATTTGAAAAAACAAAATTAAGAAATGTGAAATAAACAAAAACATTTCCATAATTGTATCACGTGTAACCATGCATCCATCCATCATTCATTCGTCTTCCTAACAAACGAAAATAAGACCGTCTTCTCATCGATAGATGGATGGATCGATTCGATCGTAAATGTCTTTGCTGTTCTTTAACGTTGTTTAAAAGTTCATAAACATCAGCAAACACTAAATAAAAAATATCTTAGAACATTAACTAAAATGTTTTTTTTAAGACGTTGTATTGCTGGGCAGCAAAATACCCTACACAATTCACATAAACTCTGCTGAAAAACAAAAATTATTTGGAGACATCTATCAGCGTGCACTAACAAAGAAGCATCAGTGTGAACTTTCTATTTTCTATTTTCAAATTAAAATTTTAATATTTTCTTTCGATAAAATTAAATATTGTTACATGTGTTGAGATAAACTTATTAATAATCCAATTGGCTGGTTGGATGAACGGTTTCATGGCTGTTTCGCTGACAGACTGACTGACTAAATTTCATGTCTGCTTTGGGTGAACGCGATCGCTTCGGCTGTTGACTTGATGGAATGATGAGGAGCAACGATGTATAGTAATGCGTTGCGAAAACAAAATTCCATGACAACTGACAGTATTAAAAATTGTTCTCTTTAAAAGTACAAAACTCAAAATAAAAAACGCTTAAATGAAGGCAGAAAGCAGAAAGAAAAAGTAGAGAAAAATTACACAACAGACAAGAAAATAAAAACCAGTAGAAATTTTATTCCATGACATTTGATATCAATGTTGCAGATCAGCAACCAAACAGTACTCGCTCTATGTTTTTTTCTTTTTTTTTTGTGATTCATTTATGCCAGAAGACAGACTCTGAATGCAGCCAAATGATTGTAGTGTTTTTGTTCCTTCAGGATCATTCCTCGTCGTTTTGAGGTGATACTTTTGGTTCATCGTTTTTCATTTAACTTTAGCACGAAAATGACAAAATGTCTTTTATTTTTCCAAACAGAATATTTTTATACGGTCGCGCTTAAAATATCAATGAGCTTCAATGGTTTTTCGGATGTTTTTTTTTTCTTCTCCGATCTTATTGCCTTCTACTCACAAACTATTAAAAAACGCTTGAATTCAAAGCTTTTTATTTCTCCTGGCTTTGGAATTTTGTTTGGGATTTCTGCTTTTTCTTTATAAGATGATCTTTTACGGCTACTTTGTGATGAAGTTTTCCCTTAATGATCATTGTGGCAAAAGTTTTTGTTTTCTTGTCTCCTTTTTGTCTTTTTTCCTTAATGTGAGATTTAGAAACAGAGTGATGATTTTGTTCTTGTTTGATTTGTGTTGTATTTTGTGTTCGTATGATGTTGGTCGGAATAAATCAAATCACACACATTACAATCAATATGCGAAACATTCATTACACATGCGTTTTAACGTTATAAGGGAATTGAAACGAACCATTCGATGCTCTACAACAATGTCAAATATAAATCGTTTCGCTGTGAATAAAAATAATAAATAATAATAAAAATAAAATATACAAATGTTGACTGTTATGTATTTTTACTTTCAAACTTTATTTCTAATTTTATATTTGTTTAATTTCTTTTGTACTTAAAAGTTTCCATTTTACGTAAATTGTCGTTTATGGAAAATTTAAGTAGAATGGGGAATATTTAAAAAATCTTAAAACGATTTTTTAATATTTTACATATAAGAATCAGAATTTTCCATTTGTGCCCATTTTTTTTTCTATCAGTATACTGATGAACATTTAACAAGAAGAATAAAGAGCCCCACCAAAATTCCCAAATTAGAATAAAAATTTCAAATCATAAAATGTAAACCAAAAGACTCTTTGCAGAATATTTAGGAATAAATAACATTCAATTTAAAGATCCCTAAAACAGCAAGGATTCTCATTTTTGAGGATATGTAATCTTTTTTGCAACATTATTTAAATCAAATACCGTATTTAAAAATTATTCAATCGAAAATGTTGCAAATTTTTTACAAAAAAGGCCGAGGTATTGTCTTACTCTGGAGTGTAATAAAATACGAAACGCAAATGGTATCACACTGATTTAAACACCAAGTGCAGCGCAGCCAAGATCCCAAAACACATTTTTACTTTTCTAAATCGAAAGAAAAATTCTATCAAATTAAAAACAAAAATGGAATTACGCAAGAATTCTTCTCATGCACATTCTCTCATGCGATTTTTAAATGCTCAGATTCTTGCACAATCGAGTGAGTGGAGCGAAAAAATACAAAATTATCCATATCCCAAATATATACCGATTTCTGTACAAAGGTAAAAAAAATAAATAATTAGTATTAATTGCATTAAGTGTTAATAACTTTTTTATTATAAATTTGGAGTTTTTTTTATTATTTTTATTTTCTTAATAAAGGGAATTAACGTAAAACTAATCTAGATATGACTTGCAAAAAGTCATTTGTGTGATACAATTTAATTTTCATTCAAAATTTTTGAATGTAATGGAAAAATACGAGGGCTCCTCTATATATTTCTGGCCTAATAGTGAAAATGCGAATATTTATAATCAAAAATGGTTTTATTGTTTATCAAAGTATTCTCCAGCATGATTTATACACTTTTGCATGCGCTCAAACCAGTTGTCGAAGCACTTTTTCCACTCCGATTGAGACACCTCTAAAACATGGTTTTTGAACACTTCAACAGCTTCTTCTGGCGACGAAAATCGTTGACCACGCATTTTTTTCTTGATGTGCGGAAACAAGAAGAAGTCATTAGGTGCCAAGTCAGGGCTGTACGGCGGATGACCCATTAATTCGACGTTTTGGCCGGTCAAAAACGCTTTGGTTTGAGCCGATGTGTGAAAGCTCGCATGGTCATGGTGAACAATAATTCGTCTTCTCTTGTTGGTTTTTCGAATTTTTCCGATGACTTCAGGCAAACAAATTGTACTGTACCACTCAGAAGTGACCGTCCTACGTTGCTCAAGCGGAACAGTCGCCACATGACCAGTTTTGCCGAAGAAACAGGCGATCATTTGCTTCGAAGTGCTTCTTCCACAAACAACTTTCGTTGGATTTTGCTCGTCTTTGAAGACCCACACCGTCGATTGTTGTTTCGTTTCGGACTCATACGCATAGATCCATGATTCGTCACCTGTGACGATCTTATAAACGTCTTTTGAAGCACCGCAATCGTATTTTTGCAACATTTCTTTGCACCAATCGACACGAGCCTTTTTTTGAGCAACTTTAAAAATGCGCGGGATTCAACGAGAACAAACCTTTTTTACGGTCAGGTGTTCATGCAGTATTGAATGTATGCTGGTGGAAGAAATGTCCAAGCATGTCTCTATCTCTCGGTATGTCGCATGTCGATCTTGCATTATGAGTTCACGCATGGCATCAATGTTCTCTGGCACAACAGCCGTTTTTGGACGACCTTCATGGAATTCGTCTTTGAGCGAGCTTCGGCCACGATTAAATTCATTATACCAATTTTTCACAGTGCTATAGGATGGTGCTTCATCGCCATACAAAGATTTAAGTTCATCAATGCACTCTTGTTGTGAAAATCCACGTCGAAAGTTGTGAAAAATGATGGCACGAAAATCTTCACGAGTTAATTCCATTTTTTTCTATATTAATTTTTTCAAGTCACTGTTAACAACACAAATAATGGTCGTATGTCAAAACGTTTTGAGTACGATTATGCTTAAAAATGACAAACTTTCCAATTGAAATGTCAGATTGCACTTGCCAGCACTCAGTGTTGCCAGGCCAGAAATATATATAGCAGCCCTCGTATAAAAAAGTCTGCTATAGTTTTTGTTTGTTTTTTGTTGTCTCTGGGTGACGTTATTTTCGCGATCATACTTTATCCAACCCGTAAAAAATCCGACCCGTAAAATATTTATACTTCTTAATTTCTAGTTTTGAAGTGTTGGTTTATTAGAGTACAAAAGATACGGCGGTGTAGGTCTAATTACAGTAATTTTATGAACACTCTCTTATTTCTAAATTCAAATTATAAACTTGTTGTTATAGAAGACTTAGCAATGCTATAACGGTTCAAAAGTTTGGCCACATACATCAAATTGCATCAACTATTGGGACACCCTTTAATTTCCAAATCCGAATTTTATACTTGTTGTTATAGCGGAGTTAGCAATAAAGGTTCTTTGTAAATTTTAAGCGTCTGTTACAACTGAACAAAAGTTTGGCCATATACATCAAATTGAATGAACTAATGGGGCACCCTTTAATTTGTATTTTTGAATATTAATGTTTGTTTTTATAACGGTCATATAAATTGACATTCTGTCCAATTTGTAAGCGTTTGTCTATAACGGTTCAAAATATAGGTCCTTATAGGTCTATTTACGTCACCTAAGGGGATACTCTTTAATTTATAGATTTTATTTTAGTTTTTGTCATTGGGAGCTATAGTTATACGCAGGTTTTTTAATTTTAATTAAAGTGGTGCCTTTTACGATTCATCATACACGTAAAAACATGTATGTTGTATGGGGACACCCTTTAGTTTTTAAAATTATGAACTGTTTTCAACATGGACCAATCAGTAAGCATCACCTTTCAAATAGAGAAAAGACTGAGTTCTGCGGTCACAAACATAAAAAAGCAAAATTCAGTCGAATTGATGGCATCCTTCCTTTTTTGAAGTCGGTTGAAAATTAAAAACAAAAAATGAAGGGCAATTTAAGGTCTGGATGGATCTGTTTTATCAATGTTCGATATTTTTTTTTATTCATGCGAGATTGTCGTTGTATTCTGGTTGAAAATAAAGTTTTTGTTTCTGCACAGATGTCCATTCTTGGTTTGTTGGACAGATATCATGGCAGAAAATTTATTTTATGGCGGTAATGGTGTTATGTTTTACGCGATTAGCAAGACCAATGTTTTGATGTTGCTTAACAAAACTTATACCAACATCACGAGTTCGATATATCAGCGTCTATACGCGCTACGCATGTTTGCGACAAATAAAAAATTAAATAAAAATTTAACGACAAGCCACTAGAATAGTAATGATCTTTATACTCACGATGATCATCGTCATCTTCATCATTATCTTCATCATTATCTTCATCATCATTGTCATTTATGTTGCAAATGAAGCAACAAAATATTTATCATTTTTTCGAAGCAATCAATGTTTATTTACAGTACATTACTGTACAAAAGAAAAAGAAACCTTTCTTTTGATTGACAAAAATTAAATAAAAAATAATTAAATTAAAAAAAAACGTATCGTGTCGAGTGGAATAAAAAAATAACAAAAAAAAAATATTTAATGTTCTCCATACAAATCAGGTCTTTGAAATAAAAAGAAAAAGAAAAAGAAATAAGACAGTGTTACTATTTTTTAGTGTGTGTTTTTAGTAAAAAGAATGATCTTTAAAATATCTAGTTAAAAATTAAATTAATAAGATTTTTTTAAAGTTTTAAATTTTTATATATGTATATATTTTTTGTTGTTGTTGTTTTGAAATCTTGTGACCTTTAATTTTTTACGATTAAATTTCACTCAGTTATTCTTTTGACTCTTCACTGCGATCTGTTGGTAAATGTTAAAGATGGATGTAAAGATGTCTTAATTATACCGCTATTTGCTTTTAAGTCAGAAACCAACACGTACAACAACAAATATTATTTTTCACTAGAAAAAAAGTTTTACGACATTTTAGTTGCTCTTGTTTTAAATGTGTTTTAAATTAAGTAATTTTTTATGGTTTATTTACAAAACTGAAGACACATTAAATAGACAAGAAAGATACAGCAGCATTTAGGAACAACTACAACAATTACTTTAACCATTGCACTTGTTGCTCTTATTATGTTGAGACTAAACTCATTCTTACGGCCAACTCTGTCAACTGACCGAATTCAAAATTGATTTGTTTTCTTTTGACTTTTAATGTTGAACGCAAAAAGGTTAATTGTGAAGTGAAACGCTGTCTTTAAGGCTGCAATCCCAAATGCTTAGTTTAGTCTACAGCACTATTTTAATTCAGTTCTAATTTTGATAATACTCAAGTGTGTAAAATGAGTAAGTGACTGACTGGGTCGCATTTGGGGTTTATTGTGAACCCCAAAAAGCAATAGACTTTTCGTAATAAAAATAATGTTCGTTTTCATTTTAAAGGTTTTCGTTTTATTTCATTTTATTACCTTTTTCTTTTTGCTTTTCTTCTTCTTTCAGTTTAATGCTCGTTCGTTAAATGTTTTATTTTTCAGTTCATTTATGAAAAAAAGATTTCATCAGGTGTTTTAGTTTGTTTGAAATCGATCTTTAATTGTTGTAACTGTTTACCGGTAGCATGTTACCTGGTTGTGTATTCATAAATAAATTTTCCTTATTTTATTTTAAAAAGTTGGACAAATTTGCATAATTAATTTTTATTGTTGTTTGGTTTTCTAAATGAATCATTAAAATGATTGAAAAGTTCCCAAGATGTTTAGCTCTTTTTTTTTGGTGTAGAGTTTAAGATCTATCGAAATCGGCGGATATGACTTATGATTTAATGGACTTTATTTAAACTAATAAAACAAAAGAATAATATTGAATAAAAAAAAAAACTCAACAAAATAAGCGGAAACATGTCAGGGACCGCTAATAATATTTTTTTGTTTCAAAGAAAAAAGAGTCTTGATGAGCTAAAACTATACTTTCTTTAAAGGGCATCTCTTGGATTTACAATTAGATCAGACCAATTTCAATAGGTATCTTTACGCAGTAGCCGCCGCCAAATTAAAAAGAAAAAGAAATTATGTTTTTTTCCATAAAATGTTGTTGCGATAAAAGCTTGTAGGGAACCAATTTGTTCAATAAGTAAAAATAACTGAAATAAGCTTAAAACAACCTGACTTGAATGTGTATTATAAATAAATTGGACATAATGCTGCCCAAACCTTGTCAGTTTTAAGGTAAAATTTGCGATTAAATAAAACAATTCCAAAAAGGCTGAATGGGGGTAAGCGACTTTAAAAAAAAGTCATTTCCAGAACACCAAATATCATTAACCAACGAAATTTTTAAATTATAAAATCGATTTTTCTAACTTTTCTTCTAATATTCTGAATGCATACTTTGTAATCTAAATTCTAAAATTATTTCTAAAAAATTTTGCACAATATTCACTAAAAAAGTTTTAGAAATGAATTTTTTATTTAAAATTTAAAATAATAAATAAACACCAGGTTCACTTGATAAAATCTCTTCTCATATTTAAATAACTCATTCTTAAACAATTTTAAAAATGTGTATTTTCGTGTATAAGAGAAATACTTTACGAATCGTCCAACAAACGAACGATATCATACATCTCTGCAGGTTTTATTTTATTGAGCCATTAGATGTGTTTAGATGCCATAACAAAGAAGAGCAATTAAAATGGATAAAGTTACGACTTAACGATACCCTTTATTCAAGAGAACATTGGGAAATAAAATAATAAACATACGAGGGGTGTTAAAAAACCTTTAGCTCTATTTTTGACATACATTTTGAACAACAGATAATAAAAAATAATAAAATTTAAAGGTATGCCATACAGGGTACATTTGTAAATCGAACTTATTATTTTATGGTATGAATGGAAGAAAAACATCGCCAATCACACAAAGTATGCTCAAACCTTACGACTGTCGACAGCAAAGAAAATATTTAAAACAGCTACATACAACTTTGAAAAAATGTTAAGAAGAATCGAATCAACTTTGTAATAACTGTAAATATTTTCAACACACCTCGTATATATTTTGATTTTAATGATAGACATACCAAAGACTCATTAAATGTATTGTACATCCAATAAATATTTAGGCCAATATAAAGAATCACTCTTCCAAGCTGAACTTGTGACAGTATCATTTGGTAGTTTGGTAGGTGATAATGATGAGAATGACTTTAATGCTCACATAAAATTTGTTTGTTATCCTCTAGTACGAATACATCATTCCATCCCAAGACCATAGGCGTTCACTCAAATTAAAGTAGTTTTTCGATCGTTTAATCGTTAAATTAATTTTATGGCTTAACAGTCGCCTTAAGATATTTTTCGTATTATTATTTTATTTTTTTGTTGTGCTTTAATGCTGCACCATACTAAAATTTATGCATTCAAGCACACAAACCCAACTTTTAATAAACGGCAATTTATGTTCTCCCTTGAGAAGGGTTTGATTTCAGAAGCTGAACTTAGTTTAACGCATATGATAAACAATGGTCAAGTTTAATTGATTTAAATTGACAATAAAAATTTTCAAAGAAAAATCTTTTTAGATTTGAATCACCAAGAACAGATTTTTTTTTTTGGAAAGTAATAAAATCAACGTGCATCACAAGAAGTTAACATGGCTTAAGTTAGCTAATAATTTCAGGAGTCTTTTAAAAATGGATTTGAAATTAAAAAACAGTTTATTTTACAATACAGGCAAAGAAAATAATTATTTGTGATTTGATTAACGTAAATATCAAATTTACTTCAATCGACGGATACAATTTTGTTTGCTTTTGTAAAGTTCTGCAAAACAAATAGAAAGTTGCAAACCCTTATGGTTAAACTGAATTATTAACTTGACTTTAAGTCATGGTGGGAATAGAAAACACAATTTCAGATTATTCCCTGGCTATAAGATATACGCTTACGAATTTAAATACTAAAACTTAGGTTGCTCCTATCAGCTCCTTGTAAATTTTTATGCTCGACTCTTAGGCCGAGCCGAACAAATAAAGTGTTTTTGTATGTATACGGAAAAAATGTACAAAACGGAGATTTGACAGGGTTGCTAAAGTAGTGTTCACATACATATTTCGACTTTTTTGCGTTTTGACTTTTTTTCAAGCCTTTCGAAGCTTGACTCTTTTCTCAAACTTTACGTGGTACTCTCGACAATAAAATTTCTTGCGTCTTTAACAGTTGAAACTCGTGAGTAAAGATTGAGAAAAATTGGAACACTCTCCTTACTCTGCTTTAAATGTGAAATGTAAATTAAATTAAATATTCAAATTAAATGACATTTAAGCAAAAAGTTAAAAACTGGCCGTAATTTTCCCAAATCGAATATGACAAACTGTAATTTAAAATTTTATGGCAATTAATATGAACGAGATTTTTTTTACCTAGAACAGGTTGAAACTTTAAATATGTATATGTGTATGCATGTGTGCATACAATGCAAGTCATTGTACGTTTTATGAATAAAATTCATATTCAACATGTTCAACAAGAGGCAGAGCTTTCTGTTTATCAATCAGATTATTTTATTTCTTTTTCAAATAAAAAAATTTTTGATCAAATTTTAAATTTGTTTAAAAAAATTAAACCACGAGCAACTTGTTTACTTTTTGCTTTTACAATGTAAAAACAAATTGACAAAGTAATTTCCATCCTTTTAATGTTGCCTTAATTCGTTGTTAATTTTTGTATGTTCTGATAGCATTAATTTGACATGTAAAATACATGTTTAACATGCACATGAAATATTTTTTCTTTTTTTTGTTTTCTTTTTACAAGCCAAGCGCCTGCAAAGATATCGCACAAAAAGCGCGTGCTAAGTGTCTCTTTAGGCAGACAACTGGTAAGTTACGGAGCGAAAACAGTTTGACAATTTATTTTTATTTTTCTTCAGTGGAATGTCTACATGTGCGCCAAGTGCACCAGCAACCAATTCAGTAAATTAGCTGCACTTTGAATGAGTTGATGATGGTTGATGGTTGATGGTTGGAATTAATGAGAGCAACACCTATAATTATAATTCCATTATGAAAGCGGACACATTTAAGTCAAATTCAGCACAATGCTCGCTCTGATATCGACACAAAGGAAGAATTGCCTTTAAGGTACAAAAAGGACAAGCATTCTTAGTGAGTGTTGGTGTGTGCAAAAGGTGCATTAAAGATGTTGGTAAAAAAACACCAAATGTGAATACACAAGCAAAAAGAAATCAGCAAAAGGACACAAGAACATTGTACTCGAAAATAATTGCCAAGAGTTAGAGAGTAGAGGCGTTTTGTGAAGGACCGGTGTTTTGGTTTTTCGATTGATAGTTAAAAAATAATGATTGGCACTTGTCCTTAAAAAAAAACAGTCGCTCACACATACACAAACAAAATTCATACACTTTCGAATTTCTTTTTGCTTTTGGCGCGGGCGATTTTCTTGTAAAGCAAACAATGCGGGTAAAACATTTATGTCCTTTTTCCTTGATAAATGCAGGTGATTTTTGAAAAATTAATAAAGAAAAATTGCGTTTAAATGATTTCAGTTAATAGTCAGTTCTAAGGTTTGATTCCACAAAGGATGTACGGTTGTGGAGATCGATTAAAACTCTGCTTGTTAAATAAACTTCTAAAGTGTGTCCTCATTAGCAATAAATTGTGTGCGAGAAAGTATTTATTGATGATGAAGATGGATACAAATTCCCTGGCATGATTATTTCAAATGCATGAAAATGTTTATTAGTGATGGTCTGTTTTCAAATTTTACTCAGGACATATCCTTGAACTTCTTACACAATTAAATTCACAATATTTTAAATTTACATTTCCGTTTGCGGTGAATATAAAAAATTTTACAGACTTAAATTTAAAAATTAATATACATGAATGTGTATGTATGTGTGTATATACGAGTACAAGTCGAGCCTAAAAATTGTTCAATGATTTAATGATTCTCTATTTTCCACATTTAAAGTATTTATGAAAATTATAATCAAACGATTCTTTTTCCATTGGGCTAATTGTGAAGGGAGTTGAAAAGAGGTTCCGCATTTTTCTAAGATTTTTTGTTGTCTGCAAGTTTTCAAATCATTAAATAGAAATATGTTGCTTTCGATACGATACGATAAATCTAAGAATTATGAAAAGACAACTTTATTCAGTGATAGTATTACATATTTCCGTTTTACGCAAGTCATAAAGTTTGCCGAAAGTAAAGAATGTAAATTGCATACTTGGGATTTTTTCATTACCATTGAATTTTCGTTGGCATTGTTTGAAATAATGAGAATGAAAAAATTTAATTACCATTTAATGCTTATGATTTTATTTTAATTACAAGTGTTTTAAATAATGGTAAAGAAATTTTAATGAAATCGTTTCACTATTAATTACAATTGAATTAAAAATAATTATTTCTATGAAACACAAATCGCAAAATATTAAAAAAATCATGCATAAAATAAATAAATCTTAACACTCTTGTAGATAGATCTATATTTGAAAATATTAATGATTTTTTATTTATTTTAACGTGAAACAGGTGTAAGACTTGATGTCTGAGATCTAAAGTATCGTAACAACTATCAAATCTTATAATTTACTCGAAAGCAAAAGTAGGTTCCCAAAGAGTCTCATTTGTCCTGATTAAGTTAAAACATAAATACTTTTTCAAATTTTACTAATCTAAATGACATCATAAAATATTGCTCTTCTACATTTTAATATTTGTATTTATATAACAAGGACAAAAAACAAATTCATTAATAATAATGATTATAAACCAGTTTAAACCTTTTCATTAAAAAGCATTACCATTAGTAAAAATAATGATAATGCTCAAAAAAAAAAATCATTAGCATTATTTATCATTCAATGCTAAGGAAATCGTCAATTAATTAGTCCACCTAATTAATTACTCCCATGGATGGTAAATTGTGATTAAAATCAAAACTTGTGTCGTTAATATATAGAAATTGAAATTTTAAGTTTATTTTTTGCTATACCCTTTTTCCATTTTTTGTATTAAAGGGTATAAAACGAGAAGATAATGGAACTAATTTTAAATCGTTTAACTTTGACTTTTCTTATTCTTATGCTTTCATTAGACGTCCCGCAATTTATATCCGCCTTGTAGCATTCGAAAGAAATGGTTTTCAAAAATATAAACCAGACTCTTCCAGATTCGTTTAAAAAAATATTGCCTTTTTAGTTGAGATATTTTTTTTCGTTACGCATTTTTAATCGAAAGTTACAAAATCTATGCTTTAATTTTTAAAATCGGCAACAAAAGGGAGATATCCAATATATTTACACATACTCGTATGATTAAAAAGTTGTTGATATTAAAATGCAAGATAATAATTTAAACTCTACTACAGCCTCATGAGTAAAAATCGTTGCAAAACTTAATTTTTTAATATTGAAAATATATTTAATACTTTCAAAGTCATTCAATTTGATAATTTTTTTTTACTTTTAACCTTTAAACTCATTTATCTCGGTAACTAAGCGTCCTATGAGCAAAAGGGCTTTAATCTGGTATCACTACAAAAATTAAAAAAATTAAAAAAATTCAATTTAAAATTAAAAAAAATTTTTTGACCCCTCAAATTATATTTTTTTACTTAGAAACTTTTAAACTCATTTATCTCGGTAACTAAGCGTCCTAGGAGCAAAAGGGCTTTAATCTGGTATCACTACAAAAATTAAAAAAATTAAAAAAATTCAATTTAAAATTAAAAAAAATTTTTTGACCCCTCAAATTATTTTTTTTTACTTAGAAACCTTTAAACTCATTTATCTCGGTAACTAAGCGTCCTAGGAGCAAAAGGGCTTTAATCTAAACTACAAAAATTAAAAAAATTCAATTTAAAATTAAAAAAAAATTTTTGACCCCTCAAATTATTTTTTTTTACTTAGAAACCTTTAAACTCATTTATCTCGGTAACTAAGCGTCCTAGGAGCAAAAGGGCTTTAATCTGGTATCACTACAAAAATTAAAAAAATTAAAAAAATTCAATTTAAAATTAAAAAAAAATTTTTTGACCCCTCAAATTATTTTTTTTTACTTAGAAACCTTTAAACTCATTTATCTCGGTAACTAAGCGTCCTAGGAGCAAAAGGGCTTTAATCTGGTATCACTACAAAAATTAAAAAAATTCAATTTAAAATTAAAAAAAAATTTTTGACCCCTCAAATTATTTTTTTTTTACTTAGAAACCTTTAAACTCATTTATCTCGGTAACTAAGCGTCCTAGGAGCAAAAGGGCTTTAATCTGGTATCACTACAAAAATTAAAAAAATTAAAAAAATTCAATTTAAAATTAAAAAAAATTTTTTGACCCCTCAAATTATTTTTTTTACTTAGAAACCTTTAAACTCATTTATCTCGGTAACTAAGCGTCCTAGGAGCAAAAAGGCTTTAATCTGGTATCACTACAAAAATTAAAAAAATTCAATTTAAAATTAAAAAAAAATTTTTGATCCCTCAAATTATTTTTTTTACTTAGAAACATTTAAACTCATTTATCTCGGTAACTAAGCGTCCTAGGAGCAAAAGGGCTTTAATCTGGTATCACTACAAAAATTAAAAAAATTCAATTTAAAATTAAAAAAAATTTTTTGACCCCTCAAATTATTTTTTTTTACTTAGAAACCTTTAAACTCATTTATCTCGGTAACTAAGCGTCCTAGGAGCAAAAGGGCTTTAATCTGGTATCACTACAAAAATTAAAAAAATTCAATTTAAAATTAAAAAAAAATTTTTGACCCCTCAAATTATTTTTTTTTACTTAGAAACCTTTAAACTCATTTATCTCGGTAACTAAGCGTCCTAGGAGCAAAAGGGCTTTAATCTGGTATCACTACAAAAATTAAAAAAATTCAATTTAAAATTAAAAAAAATTTTTTGACCCCTCAAATTATTTTTTTTACTTAGAAACCTTTAAACTCATTTATCTCGGTAACTAAGCGTCCTAGGAGCAAAAGGGCTTTAATCTGGTATCACTACAAAAATTAAAAAAATTCAATTTAAAATTAAAAAAAATTTTTTGACCCCTCAAATAATTTTTTTTTTTACTTAGAAACCTTTAAACTCATTTATCTCGGTAACTAACCGTCCTAGGAGCAAAAGGGCTTTAATCTGGTATCACTACAAAAATTAAAAAAATTAAAAAAATTCAATTTAAAATTAAAAAAAATTTTTTGACCCCTCAAATTATTTTTTTTTACTTAGAAACCTTTAAATTCATTTATCTTGGTAACTAAGCGTCCTAGGAGCAAAAGGGCTTTAATCTGGTATCACTACAAAAATTAAAAAAATTCAATTTAAAATTAAAAAAAATTTTTTGACCCCTCAAATTATTTTTTTTTACCTAGAAACCTTTAAACTCATTTATCTCGGTAACTAAGCGTCCTAGGAGCAAAAGGGCTTTAATCTGGTATCACTACAAAAATTAAAAAAAATTAAAAAAATTCAATTTAAAATTAAAAAAAATTTTTTGACCCCTCAAATTATTTTTTTTTACTTAGAAACCTTTCAACTCATTTATCTCGGTAACTAAGCGTCCTAGGAGCAAAAGGGCTTTAATCTGGTATCACTACAAAAATTAAAAAAATTCAATTTAAAATTAAAAAAAATTTTTTGACCCCTCAAATTATTTTTTTTTACTTAGAAACCTTTAAACTCATTTATCTCGGTAACTAAGCGTCCTAGGTGCAAAAGGGCTTTAATCTGGTATCACTACAAAAATTAAAAAAATTAAAAAAATTCAATTTAAAATTAAAAAAAATTTTTTGACCCCTCAAATTATTTTTTTTTACTTAGAATTCTTTAAACTCATTTATCTCGGTAACTAAGCGTCCTAGGAGCAAAAGGGCTTTAATCTGGTATCACTACAAAAATTAAAAAAATTCAATTTAAAATTAAAAAAAATTTTTTGACCCCTCAAATTATTTTTTTTTACTTAGAAACCTTTAAACTCATTTATCTCGGTAACTAAGCGTCCTAGGAGCAAAAGGGCTTTAATCTGGTATCACTACAAAAATTAAAAAAATTCAATTTAAAATTAAAAAAAATTTTTTGACCCCTCAAATTATTTTTTTTTTACTTAGAAACCTTTAAACTCATTTATCTCGGTAACTAAGCGTCCTAGGAGCAAAAGGGCTTTAATCTGGTATTACTACAAAAATTAAAAAAATTCAATTTAAAATTAAAAAAAATTTTTTGACCCCTCAAATTATTTTTTTTTACTTAGAAACCTTTAAACTCATTTATCTCGGTAACTAAGCGTCCTAGGAGCAAAAGGGCTTTAATCTGGTATCACTACAAAAATTAAAAAAATTAAAAAAATTCAATTTAAAATTAAAAAAAATTTTTTGACCCCTCAAATTATTTTTTTTTACTTAGAAACCTTTAAACTCATTTATCTCGGTAACTAAGCGCCCTAGGAGCAAAAGGGCTTTAATCTGGTATCACTACAAAAATTAAAAAAATTAAAAAAATTCAATTTAAAATTAAAAAAAATTTTTTGACCCCTCAAATTATTTTTTTTACTTAGAAACCTTTAAACTCATTTATCTCGGTAACTAAGCGTCCTAGGAGCAAAAGGGCTTTAATCTGGTATCACTACAAAAATTAAAAAAATTCAATTTAAAATTAAAAAAAATTTTTTGACCCCTCAAATTATTTTTTTTTACTTAGAAACCTTTAAACTCATTTATCTCGGTAACTAAGCGTCCTAGGAGCAAAAGGGCTTTAATCTGGTATCACTACAAAAATTAAAAAAATTAAAAAAATTCAATTTAAAATTAAAAAAAATTTTTTGACCCCTCAAATTATTTTTTTTTACTTAGAAACCTTTAAACTCATTTATCTCGGTAACTAAGCGTCCTAGGAGCAAAAGGGCTTTAATCTGGTATCACTACAAAAATTAAAAAAATTAAAAAAATTCAATTTAAAATTAAAAAAAATTTTTTGACCCCTCAAATTATTTTTTTTTACTTAGAAACCTTTAAACTCATTTATCTCGGTAACTAAGCGTCCTAGGAGCAAAAGGGCTTTAATCTGGTATCACTACAAAAATTAAAAAAATTCAATTTAAAATTAAAAAAAATTTTTGACCCCTCAAATTATCTTTTTACTTAGAAACCTTTAAACTCATTTATCTCGGTAACTAAGCGTCCTAGGAGCAAAAGGGCTTTAATCTGGTATCACTACAAAAATTAAAAAAATTAAAAAAATTCAATTTAAAATTAAAAAAAATTTTTTGACCCCTCAAATTATTTTTTTTTACTTAGAAACCTTTAAACTCATTTATCTCGGTAACTAAGCGTCCTAGGAGCAAAAGGGCTTTAATCTGGTATCACTACAAAAATTAAAAAAATTCAATTTAAAATTAAAAACAATTTTTTGACCCCTCAAATTATTTTTTTTTACTTAGAAACCTTTAAACTCATTTATCTCGGTAACTAAGCGTCCTAGGAGCAAAAGGGCTTTAATCTGGTATCACTACAAAAATTAAAAAAATTCAATTTAAAATTAAAAAAAATTTTTGACCCCTCAAATTATCTTTTTACTTAGAAACCTTTAAACTCATTTATCTCGGTAACTAAGCGTCCTAGGAGCAAAAGGGCTTTAATATCTTAACTTGAGATAAATGTAATTTTTTTCCCAAAAACTCAATTTTCTTATATGAAAATACTTTCAAATTACCTATCCTTCTCTACCTAATATTTTTTAGTTGAAACCTTTAAAAATAAAATTAATTTTACCATTCCTTACATTTCATTGAATTTCAATCCCCTATCATAATAGGGAGATTGAAATTCAATGAAATGTAAGGAATGGTAAAATTAATTTTATTTTTAAAGGTTTCAACTAAAAAATATTAGGTAGAGTTAGTTGATTTAAAAGTATTTTCTTATAGGAAAATTGTGTTTTTGGGCAAAAAATTACATTTTTTAATTGAGATAAATGAGTTTAAAGGTTTCTAAGTAAAAAAAAATTATTTGAGGGGTCAAAAAAATTTTTTTAATTTTAAATTGAATTTTTTAATTTTTGTAGTGATACCAGATTAAAGCCCTTTTGCTCCTAGGACGCTTAGTTACCGAGATAAATGAGTTTAAAGGTTTCTAAGTAAAAAAAAAATAATTTGAGGGGTCAAAAAATTTTTTTAATTTTAAATTGAATTTTTTAATTTTTTTTAATTTTTGTAGTGATACCAGATTAAAGCCCTTTTGCTCCTAGGACGCTTAGTTACCGAGATAAATGAGTTTAAAGGTTTCTAAGTAAAAAAAATAATTTGAGGGGTCAAAAATTTTTTTTTAATTTTAAATTGAATTTTTTAATTTTTTTTAATTTTTGTAGTGATACCAGATTAAAGCCCTTTTGCTCCTAGGACGCTTAGTTACCGAGATAAATGAGTTTAAAGGTTTCTAAGTAAAAAAAAATAATTTGAGGGGTCAAAAAATTTGTTTTAATTTTAAATTGAATTATCAAATTAAATTAAATTCAATAATCAAACATCTCTTTTCAAACGGAAGTAATAACAATTTAATTGAATCTATTATCGACATTTTCATTCGATTTAAAAAAAGTTTTTGTGAGAAATTTTTCTATTCTAAATTCTCATATCAATAACTTTTTTTTATAAATAGCGTACTATTGGCAAAACCATTTGCTGCAGGCGTTAAGGTCACTTTAGTGATTGCTGTATCTAATTTTGCGATTCATTTTAGCGTGTGTTTGCATGCAGATATGTTTGTATGTAAGTATTACTAGAAAAACTGAACTCTGTTTTCCTTTTTCATTTGTTTTCTTTTTCCTGCAAATGAGCCAGATTACACGATGAAATTTTTCATCAAAGTAATTGTACGAAATTTTTGTTTGTTGGCAAGATGAGTGGAGAAGCAAACGGGGTACCCAAAATGGCATGACTTAAAGTTTGAATAAATTTTATTTTACACTTGCTCTGTGTACGTTTGTTGCATTCGTTTTATTGATAGTGTGTCATATGAAATAAAACAAACAAATAAAAAAATATATAATTTAAAGCACGAAGAAACTCGCAGAAAACTAAAATTTCTTAATATTAAAATTTTATTCGAATAATGGTTATTCGAAGCAATTTGATTCGTCCTAAGTGCGTTGTTTTTTTATAAGAAATGCGTTTTATTACCGACAGCGTCAACTTACTTCTTTCCGCAGGGTAAATTTACTACAAACTGCGTTATCGATTTAAATTTGTTGATGCAAAGTCTTTAAGCAAAGCCTTGAACCACATTTAACATTTCGATAAGTACAAATGCAAAATCTATTACAAGTTTAAGAAGACAGAAACAAAAACTGCTGGTTTTAGGAAACTGTAATTTTGAGAAACAAACTGTTAGAAACGTTTTTATGAGGGATCAAACGGTAAGCAAGTTTACTTATTAAACATACATACATACTATATAATCTATAAATAAAAAATAATGTTTATTAAGTAATAATTTTATCAATATTTAATTTACGTTGACTGTGTTTGATTCATTCAAAAATAAACATTTTATAATAATCTCTCGAAATAAATAGATTTATAGATGTTACAGAGAACACTTTCATCTGTTGCTGTATGAGTAAGTTTTCGTAATGTTTTTTGATATTCAAAAGTTTTATTTTCTTTATGATTCAAATTTGACAAAAATTAAGTCGTTTGAGAAAAAATTTTTTGCATGGAGTTAAAATTTCGAAAAATTTAAGTGTAGGGTAAGGAAACTTTGAAATGTTGCATTTTATTATTATATTAAAGAATAAAAAAAAAAAATGCATCGCTCGCGCAAACAAAAATAAATGAACATTTTTTTTTAATTTTAAACGCTTAAACATTACGAATGGAGAAGTTAATAATAAGCTACTTTCTGACGACATGTTTTTAATTTGTCAGTTTGACGATCCATGTAATTTTGCAAGTCTAAATTTGTAATTTACAGACGATTAAAATTTTAACGTTTGAACGTACATATATGTATAGTTTTATCTGACATAATTCATTTTATGTTGAAAACTGATTTCAAATGCCTTGTCAGATGAAAAAAGAACGCGCTCTAATTGAAATTTTGTCAGAAAACTTTTGCATCTGGCTTTTACACAATTCAATTCAATTTTTTTTACATAGTATCAGTTTCGCATTGCAAAATTTATCAAGTCATATGTAACAATCATGTCGTCTGAAAGCAGCTAAAATGTTGTGTAAATGATAGCAGCAACTAAGAAAAATCACCACTTTAAAAAATTAAAATTATTCAACTGGATAATAATCCACATTTATTAAAAAGTTGGCAAAAATATTTTTATTTGTAAAATAATTACATATAATAAAATGAATCTAATATTCTTTTCCGACTAAGCGCCATTGTACACAAAACTAAGCAGAGCAACATGAGCGTCTGAACTTCAGTAACAACAACAACAATGTCATTTAGTTGTAAGGAGAAGTGTAGCTCAAGCAAAAATATGCAAAGAATTAATAAAATTGTCAGATTAGAATGATACTAATAACGAACAGAAAACTTATCACTAGATAGTATTTTTCATTGTTAATAATTTGAATTCGAATGGAAACCCCCCTTTTTTTTCATATCAAAGTTAAATTGCGAATGACCATCTTTGTGTTGTGAAAAATTATTTGTAAGAAAGGAACTCGTACGTTAAGAATAAAATGAAGTTTTCCATCACTTCCCAGCAAGACACGATGCTATTTAAATAATCGATTAAGAAGCAGAAGCAATGAAAAAGAAATCAAATGGTTTTAGTTTTAATTATTTTATTTGATGTAAATATTGTATTTTGTAAACTTAATACATCCATCTGTTTGCTTATTTATTTAAGATAACTTATAACAATTTTTATTTTTTTTTCAGTTTACTCTAATAAAATAAAAGTAATTAAAATAATAGTTTCATAAATATGTACAATTTTCATCGATATGCATACATACATACATGTAATAGTATAAAAAGCCAGCAGATGCATTTTTATTGATGAAGTTATAATTGGAAATAATTTTATTCATTTTCATAAGTGCATAATTTACATTTTTTATATTCATAAAATACACAAACATTTATAAAAAAATATTCATTTATAATTTTTTTTTTGATTATTTAGTAAACTTTTTACAAAAAAATTACTTAAGAACTCGATATTATGAAATTCTTAAATCGGAAAAATCAATTTTTGTTTTGTTTTCGTTTAAGTTTTATTTTTTTCTTGAAGAAATTGTTCGTATTTTAAAGCAAAAATATCGATCGTTGAATATAAAATATTAAAATCTTGGTGCCGAAATTATCTAAATAAAATATTTGACTGACAATTAAGCATGAAATAATCGTTTAATCGTTTATTACAGACAGCAAAAAAATGGCACTCTTATTTAAATTTGTTATTTAATTTTTCCAAATTTCAAAAATAAACGCTTAATTTAACTAATTGGAGCTAAATATCTTAATGAATAATTCTTAATTAACTTAATTCATAAATCTATAACGAAAGATTGTTTAGTTTGTTTTGCAATTGATTTTATATTAAAAAAAATAAAATTAAATGAGAAGACTTATTTCTAAAGATTATCACAGTTCGATAGTAAATATATTTTAACTGATTAAATAATTATTTACTTTAATATTGTAATAATTTAAATACACGCACACATCAAATGTTACAAATATTTTTCGTTTTTTTTAAAGATTTTTTTATATTTTTGAATTTATTTCTTTTATTTAATGGTGTTGCGATCGGAATAAATTTGTTATCAAAAGTTTTAGTTTTTTATAATATTTTGAATTTTAGCAATTTTTTCAATCGTTATATACAAATAACTGATGTGGCTTTTTCCCATTACAATAACAATAAGTACTTATTAAATATTGATTTAAAATTAATTTATGTAAATATGTTAACATATAAAAATATAATATACAAGCAAGTTCTGAATTCCACGCTAAATTTTCTATTCAATTTTTTTCAAGGCAATGTTTTTATAAAAAATAATTTTATAGCGAAAGTGAAAATTTCGTGTGGAATTCAGAACATGCCTGATAAATGTAATATTACTAATATTTTGAATAAATACATGACTTAATAAACTAAATTACATTTACATGCAGGCACTTTCAAGGCGATTACTACGTTAACATATATTTCTTGATAAAGAAAAGAAATGAAGATCAGTTCTTATTTCTTCAGGCGGGGGAAAAACTTGTTTTTTTTTACAATGATTTAAGAATAAAAATATTTTTTTTTATATCTACAACTAGGATTATTGATGTATTTAAGACACTTAAAGGCACATTTTTCACCGTGGAAGGGCAAGAATTGTTCAACAGTTTTTTATGATGGGTTCGGTGATGGCAGTGATGGTTGAATCAAAGCCGTCAGTTGGTATCATACCCTTGTTTCATTTCGATGCAGGGGTTGCAATTCTCTTTGCGTGTCGTTGTAGTACTCATGGTCAGAGCTAGTTGGCTCTGATGGCGTAGCAGGCATGTCCAGCATAGCGGGCAGCACGTTTGTAGGTCTAGACAGCATAACGGGAATTCCAAGTGTTTGCGTTGGTATTGGAGCCTCTTGAGGATTTTGGTTGGCAGTTGGATTGAGCAAATATTCAGGATTATCTACACTAGCTGGCACACCAATGAGGTCCATATAACCTCCTGGAGCTGACGTCATGGCATTAGTGGTTGTTATATTGTTGTTATTGCTAAGATGGGCTTGGGAGGGCAACTGACAAGTAGGCATGAGATAGTCATCTTCATCAACTGGAAGATCTAAACGCAAGTCGCCTATGCCTACTTCTCGGGCATTCGAATCAGTTTCGTCACTTTCGTTAGATGAAGTTTTATTCATTGGATCTTTACAGTAGCGATTGAGTTTAGGAAGGCCTTCAGAGCCATCATGATTGTGACCACCTGGCGCTGACTTTGGTTGTAAATAGTCATCGGCCTCTACGATTGGCTCTGAACCCTCAAAGGTGGGTGCCAATTTGCGAATGAGATCTTTTTCGTCTTGGCTGGTATACGACGGAAGTCTTGTGAACTTATCTCCGGGTATGGCTAAATAACGACCAGGATCGCGGGCGAATTCAGCAAATACATTTACTAATTGCTTAAATGAAGGTCTCATTTCGGCATCCAAGTGCCAGCATGACAATAGAGTGCAATAAATGTCTAAAGAGCATATTTCGGGCTGCTCTAGTTTAAGTCCAACTTCTATGAGATCAGGTATATCTTTGGCTGGTATATTCTCGTGCGGTCTTTGACCAAATGTTAGCAGTTCCCAGATGGTTACACCAAATGCCCATACATCTGACTTACTTGTGAAAATACGGTGACGAATGCATTCTAGAGCCAGCCATTTAATTGGCATTTTACCACCAGCTGCCTTGTACTCGTTAGAGTCGTTGTTTAAGAGTTTTGCCAAACCAAAATCAGTAATTTTAACACACGATGGAGTCTGGACGAGAACGTTTCTTGCAGCCAAGTCACGGTGGACCAAACGTTTTTCTTCCAAATATGACATACCTTTGGCAATTTGGGTCGACCAGTTGAGTAGAGCTTTTGAGCCAATTTTATCTTTATTGTTGCGAACGTAATCCAAAAGACAGCCTAAAGGCATCAGTTGTGTTATTAACATCATTTGGGAAGTCATGCATACAGCCAAGAGTTTTAATAAATTTGGATGTTCTACTGAGGCCATAATGTATGCTTCCCGTAAAAATTCTTCACTGGATTCAGCTCCCGTTGACTTTAAAAGCTCTTTTATGGCTACGGGAATCTTGACATTTTCACCTTCCGGAACCCATACACCTTTGTAGACGCGGCCGAATGCTCCCATACCCAAAACGCCGCCTTTTCTTAATTCGGCTTCCTTAACAATGCGCAATTTAGACAAATTAGCTCCAATATTGGTTGGCCTTAGTGGCTCAGAATCCTCACAACCAGATAAAACCATGGTCATTTTAACTGCCTCCTTTTTAGCCTTGGCCTTTTGACGGCACACGTACGTGATAGCACTTAATAAGACTAAAACTATGACCAAAGTAACTAAAGCAATACTAAGAAATATATAATTGTCAACAGCTGCCACCAACTTTGATCCTTTCATAGGAACTGATGAACAGTATGTGCCCAAATGAGGTGCTTGATAAATAACATGGGCATAATCCGGTGGACATTTTGAAGTGCAGTTGAAAATCGTAGAATTATCGTAAGGATCCCCTTCTCCAAAAAGTTTGAAGCTGCGACACGCCAAGCAATCATCCGCCCCAGGCCCAATGCATCCTTTGCACTCTTGATTGCAAACAAAACATTCGCGATTTGCTTCATCTGCATAATAGTCCGAAGGGCACTCGTCTTCGCACTGTTCTCCTCTCTTATAGCCAGCACATTTTTGACAGACCTGTTCGTGGAAGCCATAACCACTACACAACTCGCAACGAGGGTGGCATTTGCGACAGATAGCCTTTCCTGCCAACGGCTTTAGTCGACCTTGTTCTCTCGGATTTACATATTCCCAGTAGTAGCCATCTGGACATTTGTCATTTTTCTGCAGACATCTTTCAATATTTCCATTTGAGCTCATAATTGCTAAAGGACAGGTTTTGCAGCCTCCTGGACCAATGGTTGCATTTGGTCCAGTACAACCTTCACATGTTGGGTGACAGCTGCGGCATATACCGTAATCGGAAAATTTGTTTTCAGGGCATACGGTAACGCAACGGTTATCATCTCGTACATGGACACATTCATCGCAATGCTCAGCATCTGGGCCGGAACAGGTTAAACACTCTGGATGACACTGTTTGCATGTTTTCGCATTAAATTGATAGGCGCTAAAATTTAAAGAATTTTTTAAGCATTTAAATTTTTAACAAATTTAAAAAAGGAGAAAAGACTTACTTGGTTATATTACGACAATCCGCAATACAAGTACCATTGAATTCAAAGTTTTTACAGTCTAAACATTGATCGCTGCCGGAACCCCAACAGCCAGAATCATCGCATTGATCTGAACATACCAGATTATCTTTTTCTATAAATTAAATAAAAATACATAAAAAGTATAATTTTAAATAATTTCTAATGTTTCTTTTATGCTTTAATAGTTAATTTAATTTTGAGGTCATTTTATACGTTTGGATTACATTCCCTTAACTCAAACATATTTTTGATTTTTAATTTTTTTATATTACGAGTATAATTTTATGTTGAGTATTATAATTCGTATTATTGCTGATGATGTTTTCCAATTTAGGAAGTTGTGACCTCAAGCTCAAATAATTAAAAATAGTTTTCTTATTTGGAAAAGTACTTACTGCAATCCTCTTTATTTCGGTTCCTCTCAACTACAAAACCGTGCTCGCCTGATTTCTGCAGTTTGGTCCAATTTATTTCGTTAACGTAACATATCTTTTCGTTGTGTTGAATGACCACTGAACCGGCATTAATACGCTTCAAAGATTTTAATTCCAAGCTTTGCAACGATGTCTTCACAATGGACAAGGAAGCGAAATAGCTTTCCATTAACTGGCGTCCATGTATAACTTCCAAGTTGCGGAAGTACGAAAGATTTTTAAAGTCTGGATGGGCACCTTCAATATCCAAATACCCGGTAATTTCTTTAACGGTTGAGAATACTTCTAAAGCGTCTGGATGCATTGCACTATAGCGGGGACCCAAAGAATAATTTTTATAAATATCTTGAAACCCAGAAAAGGTTTGATCCAGAATCCGTAGGGACCCTTCGATAACAGTACAACCCCTGTAAGATTCTATATTGCCAGCATGTAAAATCGCTAGACCTGGACATGATTTGGGACAAGGTCCATTACAGGGTATGCATTCACCATCTTTAGCCATTTTGAAGGCAGGACAACTTCTAACACATGCCCCGCTATCTTTCAATAAGTGTTCAGGACATTCCTTGACACAAGTGGCCCCGTAAGCATATTTACCCTCCGGGTTTGCCTCCCATAAATAATTTGTTGGATTATATTTCTGCATTGGTGGACATTCTTCCTTGCATACACCATCATCATAGAAATTTTTGCATGCTATGCACTCCTTTTGTGTAGGACCTGTACAGCCGCCAGCACAAAATAAGTGACAGCATTCTCTAGGACGAGGCCCAAAGCATCTATCCTGAGCGCACTGAGGTGAACAATTGATTTTGCTAAATTTTTGGCAGTTGTTGGGACCCTCTCCCCAACAGCCCTTTTCACAAGACTCATGACACTTGGGACATTCTCTTTCCGGCAGAGTAAAATTGTAAATATAATTATAGCGATACTTATCAGCCGGTCCCGACATTATTTCATTCCAGTCAATGCTCTTAATATGACAAAGATTAAAGTTGTTAAAGAACCCCACAGATCCCTGAAGAATATCCCGCAAAGCAGGCATTTCCAAGGAAAACATTTTAGAATAAGTGATAAAAAATGCAAATTGTTCATCCTGAACATTTAAATTGAACAGTGTACGACCTCGTATAATCTGAAGTCTGAAAAAAAAACAAAAGAAATTTCATAAATGATTACTACATGACATATGCACCACTCTTACCTTGGGAACACGACTTTCCGTATGTCAACATGACTGATCAATATATAACCGGTAACCTCTCGAATATTATCCAAAAAACTTAAATCCGAATTCGGATCTTGAAGCCACGTCAACTCCAAATTACCGTCCACATAAGTACAATTATTGTAGCGATCTCGTAAGTTTCGATAATGATGTTCTCGATTTGAGGGCACTGACAAACGGGATTTTGTACCAATACAAACTGTAATAAATCAAAATAAAAACAAAATGAATAATATTTTCAAAGAAAAAAAACACAAGCAAAAATATGTTGAGATCTTTAAGAAGGGTCGGATTGCTTTTCAATACGAAAACCATTTCATAATCAATAGTCACTTTTTAAATTGTACAAATAAAACATCTGTTCCTAAATGCTTATCTACAACACAATGGGACCTTTGGGACCCAAGTGAGTCGGTCTTTCTTTTTGCCGACGGCCTGTACAACCTAAATGCTTATCTGTCTATCTATTTGTCTATATAAAAACCTTTTTTAAATTGGAGATGGAAACATTTAAAGGTCCTCCAAACCAAACCTCTGCCTTTGGGCATTAAAACGCGGATTGATCAGGTTTCCTTACTGTTCGTCAATTTTTAACTGATTTTGTAGTAGAGCTACTCTGAGCGTCTCCTGTTGATATTCCATAATGCATTTTCTACATGTTTTAAAAATCCGTTTGTGTGCTCCCAGTTATTGCTATTTTATTTCAATATTTATTCTTTAAGATAAAACTCGGAATAATAAAGCGCTTTTAAATAAAATTCTTTTGATTACGACAATTTTGAGTTTTATATGAATGAAAATAAATAAATGTTTATATGTATTTATGTATGTATATGCAACACACAAACGTATGTATGTATGTAATCAAAAAGGGGACCAAGTGCCTCTATGTCAACTTTTGTTATATTCTGCAGGCAAGTTCCGAAAGTATAGACTTAAATTATAGAAATGTGCAACTAAATTTATTGTTCGAATATCTTCAAATATTTCCATAAGAACTACTTAATTTTACTAGTGTTTTTGTAATGACAAGCAGAGGCAAAATCATGCTTCAGAACAGAGCATTACATGACAGTTGTGTTGGTGACACAATCAAAAACAAGTCAGTACAGTTTTACTATATCCATTTCCTTCTGGATGTCTACATACTCGTATGCAAGACTGTTTGTAGTTGAATTAAATAAATTATTTCTAAAACAATTAAATAGACTGGTTTGTGTCTTAAGTCTTTTGTTATTCGCTGTTTAAAACATCGACCGACCAATTTGTTTAATAATTCCTAAACTAATTTCAATTATTTGGCAGCAGATTTGAGTTTTCAAATTTGCAAAATTTCGATGGTTATGACTAATGAATAAAAAAATATATTTTATTCAAGATGGTACAAAATGTTTTATTTTAAAACAAAAAATATTTAAAAAAAATCTTTTTTACCAAAAAACGTAGGTAGTGTCTGTCTGACTTTTTTTCAATTAATTATACAACTCGTAATGTGTTTTAAAAGATAAAGAAAAAGTAGGCGTTGGGTTTAAATGGGTCTACAATTCAAACAAGAAAAGATGAGTTCAACTCACATTTATTCGTTTAAAAGAAAACATTCCAAAAAGACTTTAATTTCCAAAAAAAATTTTTGGGGAATTTATGTTTATAACTAAGACGGGCAATTCTTTTCTTTTATAAATCTTAGCATTGGCATATTGGTCATTTTATTAAAAAATGCTTAAGAAAATTTTATTAAAACTAAAAGAATAAATGAAAACCACAAAACAAACATTAATAAGTGGGTTTGCAGCAAGAAGATGAAGAAATAAAACACAACAGATAACAATGGGAGAGTGAGAATAAGAGAGTAAAAAATGATGTTGGTGTAAACAACAATAATTAGCATCCTACACAAAAGCCATCATTTTTGATTTCATTATAATTTTAAAAGTATATTTTTATATATTTTTAAATTATACACGAATATTGGTTAATAATTTAATAATAATTTAACAAAAACCACGCAGTATTTCTTCTTAATTTAATTCCTATTGAAACATTATTAGTCAGTCAGTCAGTCAAGTGCGCCTTAGTTTAAATTCATGCATATCAAGTTTAGTTTTTAATAAAATCGAATTAAGCGGAAACAGAAAATTTAGGTAGCAAAAAATGAGCGTTTAACTTTTCTAATAACAATGCAACATTTGAATTAATTTACACAAAAATATAAACTTTGTCCATTCATTTGAATGCCCAGTAGAAAAGATATTACTCGTATGATGTATGTATGTCACTCGCCAAGAAAACCTTATATCACCTCAAAGTTAATATAAGATCTGTGTTGATATTTTATACAAGTCAACCGATAATTCCAATAACAGTCGCTTTAAAAAATATTTTCATGTTGTCATTTATTTTATTGTATTTTAAATGCATCTGAAATATTAAATTTGTCGTTAAAACAATAAATCATTGTTTGAAAAAAAGTTGCTTCTACATTTGTTTTTCTAAAAGAATTTCAAAAATGTTCGAAAATGTTGTGGCGAAAGAAAAACACAAGTAAAACACAAATAAAAGAAGCCGCACATTTTATGCAATGCGAATGAGAAGAGTCAGAAAAAAAGACATTTATTTTTGTTACTTCAAGACATTTGTAACAAGAACAATAAAAATATAAATCTTAAAAATAAAAGGTATCAGTTTTTGTAGGACGGACTCTATATAAGGAAAACAATTTTTATAATAACGATGAACAGTCTTCATTAAAAAAAAAAATGATCTTTAAAAATCCGAAACAAATAGTACCTAACAACAAAAAACAACAACGCCAACCGCAAAATGAAAAAGTAAAAAACGACTTGAACACGACTTGAACATCAAGAGCTTTATTCATTTTTTTATATAAAAACAATCGCCATTTTTTACTCGTGACTTTTCAACTAATCTAACTCAAAGTATCTACAAGCTTTGGATTCAAACCATCTTTTTTTTTTTTTTTTGAAAAGGGTTGATGAAAAACCTAACTTTTTAAAATAGCTTAAGGCCAGCAGCTAAAGTATTTAAACGTTGGGCAAAAACAAAGACTCATTAAATTAAAAAAAAAATAAATAAATAAACGTAAGACTTGAGAAACAAGCTTCAATCAATTATTAAGAAAGAAAAAAAAGCGAAAGAAATCTTAAAAGCCATAATTTGCTTAAACTCTTTTCAGACCATCTCACCAAACATGATTAATTGTTTAATAAGTTATTAAAGGGAAATTAAAGTGCCTGCTATTTTTTTCTTTTCTTTTCTTTGTTTGTTTGTTTCTTTTTTCCAACTTTCTTCTGCCGCCTGTATCAACTCTTGTTTCACTCTTTCACTTCTTTAGTTTTACATACAAAAACACAGTAAATAAATTTAAAGAATTTGTGTCTATTTTTAATGCAACAATTCAATGGTTATTTTTGCCTTTTTGTTTCTTTCGATTAAGTTTGTATCGGTTTGGTACGGGTTGGTTCGGTTCGGTTCGGTTCTGCTCTGCAAAACAAAATGCATTCATCCCAAAACTGACAGACAAATCCAAAGAAAAACAAATGTGTAAAAACAATCTGTTCATTCCTTTAACTCTTAACAAATCTCCAATCATGTTGTATGTTGTATGAGTACTACTCTCTTGTTGTTGTTGTTATTATTATTGTCTTGCTTGTTGTTGGTGCTTTTGTTATTGTTGTTCGTTGCTTGTGTTCAAATATTTTTTAAACGTGTTTCTTATGCTCCAACTGTAAGAAACTCGTGAAAAAGAACAGCTAACATTAAAATATCTTGGTAATATGATTTTTAGTTGTTGTTGTTGTTGTAGTATTGGTGGCCCAGTCTTACCGGTTTTAAGTAGCTTTGTATTTAGTGTTGTTTACCTTTTTATTTTCATTTCTTAGTGTTGTGTGAGTGAGTATGCATGAGCCGATTTTTCAAATATCTTTTGGCGTTTTTCAATAAAATTTAACTGATAAAATTTAATTTTTCAATGTTCTCTCTGAATCGTAAATCAGTATAATTTCATTGATTTTTAACTTATAGAACCAAAAGGGAAGAATTTTTTTTTAATTGTGTTAACATCGGGTAAAGTAAAAGAAGACTGTTTCTTTGACAAAGCTTTTTTTGAATTGTTTAGTTTAATAATTCTGATATGATCTTTAATCTTATGTTTCAAGCAAGGGTTGGAAAAATTTGTCATTTATTTAATATATTAAGTCAAGAATAATAATATTAACAAAGAACTTGCGGTTAACCGATTACACAATTGATTAATAAAACAATTTTGTACACAAATTTATGATTAACCGCTTAGTTCTGATTTTGGCTCTTGGAAATTTTTGACAAGTTAGTTAATCACCATCTTGTTTTTGTTACTAAAGTGAGAAATTATCACATAAAAATGTTAAATTCATCTCGTTTTAAATAGGATGAGATAAAAAAAAAATAAAAGGTTTACGATAAACTCTATATTGACCTGTACAAAACAATATGAATAGATTTTTTTAATGTGAGAAATTCCTCATTTAAGTTACAGAAATGAGTTACTGAATTGAATATCATTTGATTTTTTTTTAATTTTTTGTATTTTATTAGATAAAAATCGTCAAAATGAAATAATTTAATTGGTTAACCGGTAGATGATTCTACGGCCAGGAAGGTCGCTCGTGGTATGATAGAGGGATTAAAAAAGCGAATAAGAAATGTCTGTAGTGACTTAATATGTTCATATTTTATATATCGTTTAAGACATTAAAATATATAAAAAATGACAACTTACAGCCACAAAAATATTAATTTCTAAAGGTCAAGCCTCGCAACTGAAAGAAACTATTAACAACCGATCACCGACAGGTGAAGTAATAACAACTCAAGACAGATTTCATTTCCATGAACTTGATACGGCGGTGTTTATTAATCTTTATTATTATTATTATATTTAAAAGTATTTTTGTTCTAAAAACAAAAAACTTTTAATAATAAAAATGAGGATTAAGCTCTAAACACTTAGACGACGGCAGACTTCACAACTTCACGGCATCAAATGCTGCTCTGAAGTCAGCTTCATAATTATTTTGAAGACAGCAACAACAGCTGTGTACTTAGCAATAAGGGATACCGCACACATATATTTTATAATGAATAAAATAAAAGTTTTTTAAAAATGTAATAATATCACGACAAACTATAAAACTTAGTTGGCTGCAGCAGCAAATGCTGTCATGTAGTCGTGCTGCTGTAATGTTGTCAAAATATTCGTTTTCATTGAAACACATGTATTTTATGTTTGACAGTTTGCTGTCTGCTGCCTGCTGTCGTCTAAGTGTTTAGTGCTTTAGTAACAAAAATTTTGAAGTTGAAAAATGGCTGAAAAATTATATTTGTTGACATCACTTACGCTTTTGTTGCGCGCGCGTGTGTGTGTGTGTGTTTTAGAATGTTTTACTATCACTATACTTTTTTTTGTATATTTCTACGAAACTTTTCTTTTTTTTTTAATTTATTTTCATATTTTCTTATTTTAGTGCTGAGACACCTGGATTGTTTTTTGTACTATTTATTGTTGTTGTTATTAATTATTAAAATTTTTCTAGTGTTTTGTTCGTGTTTTGTAAAGATAAATTTGCTCTCCGTATTCTTGTGTTGCAATCGCTTTTATAATTTTGCTAATAGTTTTTTAAGCAAATAAATCTAAAGAACACGGACAGACAGAAACGTTAAATATACAATTTCATTTTGTTGTTTTTAAATCTGTACAAAAGTGTATTTGCAAATACATTTGTAGATGCTGTGATGTATAATTGTGTAAGTGTTGCTGTTTATTTTTTTTTTTTTTGTGTTTAATATTTAAAAGTCGGCTTTTATAAAAGAATCTTTATTTGTTGGATTTAAAAGAATTTTATTTTTCTAAATTGCGATAAATGCCACGCAGTTTTCAAACACAGATATTTAAATCATTTATATTTAAGTTATCTAAAAACCTCTCCAAACAAATTTGATTGCTCTATAAAGATTTTGGTTTGCACAAAATAATATAAATTAATTTATGTTTGAAAGCGGAATATTTTTTATTCTCTACATTAAAAAATAAAAATTATTTTTACATTTTAGCGCATATAAGACGTGAAACTTTAACGTTTGTGCATTTGCATTTGCAATTGAAACTTTTTTTTTAATTTATCTATATTTAATTATTATTATTTTATATTTCTGTTTCAAGCTTGATTTGTTATGAAAGTTAAAATTATTTTTTTTTACAAAAATTCAATGTAGGCGTTAATTGTTTTTTCTTTAATGATTTTGATTTAATATTAAAGACTAAATATTAACCCCAAAAATGAAAACCTACCCATACGTTCGCTTATTGTGTTTATGTTTATTTGTATGTATGTCACTGTTTTAGTAAGAAACTTATTTAAGAAATAAAACTTACGTAATACAATTAAAAATGTACAATAAGATATTATACGAAGGCTGCTATTTATATTTCTGGCCTGACAACACTGAGTGCTGCCAAGTGCAATCTGACATTTCCATTGGAAAGTTTGTCATTTTTAAGCATAATCGTACTCAAAACGTTTTGACGTACGACCATTATTTGTGTTGTTTACAGTGACTTGAAAAAATTAATATAGAAAAAAATGGAATTAACTCGTGAACATTTTCGTGCCATCATTTTTCACAACTTTCGACGTGGATTATCACGACAAGAGTGCATTGATGAACTTAAATCTTTGTATGGCGATGAAGCACCATCCTATAGCAGTGGAAAAATTGGTAAAATGAATTTAATCGTGGCCGAAGCTCGCTCAAAGACGAATTCCGTGAAGGTCGTCCAAAAACGGCTGTTGTGCCAGAGAACATTGATGCCGTGCGTGAACTCATAATGCAAGATCGACATGCGACATACCGAGAGATAGAGACATCCTTGGACATTTCTTCCACCAGCATACATTCGATACTGCATGAACACCTGGCCGTAAAAAAGGTTTGTTCTCGTTGGATCCCGCACAATTTGAAAGTCGCTCAAAAAAAGGCTCGTGTCGATTGGTGCAAAGAAATGTTGCAAAAATACGATTACGATGCTTCAAAAGACGTTTTTAAGATTGTCACAGGTGACGAATCATGGATCTATGCGTATGAGCCCAAAACGAAACAACAATCGACCATGTGGGTCTTCAAAGACGAGCAAAATCCAACGAAATTTGTTCGTGGAAGAAGCACTTCGAAGCAAATGGTCGCCTGTTTCTTCGGCAAAACTGGTCATATGGCGACTGTTCCGCTTGAGCAAGGTAGGACGGTCACTTCTGAGAGGTACACTATAATTTGTTTGCCTGAAGTCATCGGGGACATTTGAAAAACCAACAAGAGAAGACGAATCATTGTTCACCACGACCATGCGAGCTCTCACACATCGGCTCAAACCAGAGCGTTTTTGACCAGCCAAAATATCGAATTAATGGGTCATCCGCCGTACAGCCCTGGCTTGGCACCTAATGACTGCTTCTTGTTTCCGCACATCAAGAAAAAAATGCGTGGTCAACGATTTTCGTCGCCAAAAGAAGCTGTTGAAGTGTTCAAAAACCATGTTTTAGAGGTGTCTCAATCGGAGTGGAAAAAGTGCTTCGACAACTGGTTTAAGCGCATGCAAAAGTGTATAAATCATGCTGGAGAATACTTTGAAAAACAATAAAACAATTTTTGATTATAAATATTCGCATTTTCACTATTAGGCCAGAAATATATACAGCAGCCCTCGCATATATTTTTTTCAAAATCGTACAAAGTTTATTTACAATTTAAAGCAAAAAAAAGTTTTAAATGTTTACAGTTTCTGCCATGGCGGAATCATATAACAGATGGTGGCAGGGATAAATTCATTCATTTTTGCAGTTACTGGAAATGTCAAACTTCATATGAAAAAATTTGACGCAGATTTTTTGTGTGTAGAGTTTGACATTTCCAACGATGGAGCAAATTAATGAATTAGCCACTGCCGGGCCGGCATAATAGGTGCCCTATTATATGATTTTGCCACGTCATTAAGTTTTTCAAATATATATTGGTTGGGGCACAGACAGATATTTAGGCTTTTGGCAAAATCCTGCAACAGAAACGTTTGTCATTTTTAAAAAGTAAAAAAAAAAAACATAATTGCTTCATGTTATCAAGAAATTCTTCCTGAAGGTAACACATCTTAAGAAATCAAAGACAAGGAAGACGGGGGTCTTAGGAGTCTGCTGATAAAAGCAAAGGCAGCGAAACAGTTATCAGGGTTGAATTGTTGAAAGGAGGAATAAAATAAATTGGAGAATATTTTTAACTACTAATGGACCAATTAAACAAAGAAATACAAAAAAGAAATTTTCTAAGAATTAAATTTTCTAAGAAATAACAATTTTCTAAGAATTGGTATGTTCTTTTCAATATCTTCTATATTTGGCTTCTAGAGATATATTTATGTTTTCAAAGTAAAAAAAAATAATTTTGAATTAAATAAAAAGTTTGTCTCTATAAGAAAACATATTTTGAGGTAATTTCGGCTTCATCAATAATTTTCATAAAGTAATAGTAATAGTGTGTGTGTGTATGAAACACAACAATAAGTATTTGAAGGTTCTTATAATTTTAAGATCCTTTTGTATAAAATAAATAATGTTCACATTTTAAGTTCTGTTAGCAAAAAAAATTGCCAAACGTGAAGCACGATTTTTTTCTTTATGATATTTTGCCATCACAAAATGCAGCACATAAACGACGCCACCACATCGTCTTCGATATGGTCACAATGAAATAATGCACAAAGTTTAAGGAACCCTTGAGCACGAAATGCTAAAATAACAATCGAATGTACAAAAGCTGAAACCAAAGATGCTGGCTGGATCACTGACTGGCTGACTGGCTGGCAGATTGGCTAAATTGCATTCTGTTTGACAAAACATCATCACGATTAAGCATTGGAGGTAAAAATCAAAGCAAACGAATAAAATTGTTTTTGTACATGTGTTTATTTATGTACAACAAACATGTATACACAAATGACCGGTATAAAATATTGATTTCAATGGATTAGAAATGACAGAAAATATTCTGTGTAAAGTTCATATCATACATTGCTTTGGATAAGTGTTAGAATTATGATTCTGGTTATACCCTACACTACACTGGTTTAGAATTCGGGTGGCAAATCGTTAAATGACAACAAAATATTTATAAAACTAAGTTTTTAATAACAACAAAAACAAGCAAAAAATAAAGATCTTTTAATTTACAAAAAAGGAAAATAAATAAACAAAATGAAGGCGATGCACCAATTACGACAAAGAACAAAATTATTGGAGTTGAAAATCGTCTTAAGAAGCGGCCTGTGTTTAAGATTTAAGCTTGTGTATAACTATTATACGAAATTAACATTTTAAAAAATTAACTAAATTACACAATTTTCTTTTCTTTTTGGCTCTTTACTCTTGATTTGTTAAAAAGAAAGCAGTGGTTTCTGAACAACTTATGCAAATATGTTTAATAACTGTGAAGGATCATTTAAGCAGCGCTATAAGTTAATCATAAACGATATTTTTCATTATAGTAAAAAACTATTAATAACTAATTGTATTTATGTCTCAACTTAAATATTAGTTATTGAACAAAAATTATCTGAAAGTATATTTGACTCAAAATGGTTCGTCACAACTGCAGGATTCTTAGATTAGCAGGGATTATAATTAAAAAAAAAAAAATGTATGCACATGAAATATTTAACGATGTTTCACAGATCTAATACAGCTTGCGAACTGTTCTAATCGAATTACTTAAGTTTTTCGTAGAAAGTAATAAAAATAATAAAACTAAATTTTCAAATTCACTTCTTTGCCATAAAGATTAAGTAAGGAATATTTAAAAAATGTGACGCAATAAATTCTTATTTTTAAAATTTTTTAAAATTAATAAATTTCAATTGCCTCGAATACTTTTAAAGAATGATAACTTCACTATTTATTTTGTTCGAGTTAAATATTTTTTATTCAAAATTAATTACATTCACAGTTTATATTGGAGCACAAAGAAATAATCAAAAAGAAATTAGCTTCTCTCATTGATGGTGAAAGCAATGCGTCAGTTGTCATCTTTATATTTAAACGTAATTCGGTCATTTGATCAGTTTCTGTGATAAAGTGTATATTTCCACTGCATTTATAAAGTTTAGCGCAAACTGCAAATAATTATGTATGATTTTTATTTTTAATTGGCGTTGTTTCTGGTTGTGGTACAAGGCGAATACCTCCGCAAACTTATGGCTTTTAAAAACAATTAAATTCTTAATTTTAAAGAAGAATACCGAGGTAAAACTTAATAATTTTATAAACCAAAGAAACGCCATTTTGTATGTTCCGAAATGTGTAGATTTAAAAATTCTTCAAAACAAAATTGATACTTCAACGAAGTGAAATAAAAAGCGTAAATAATTGTATTTTGAAATGTAAAAATTTACACCTCTGCATTCATAAATATGTATATACATACATGCATACATACGTGTGTACATACAAACATACCTACATGTAGAAGTAGATATACATATTCACTCGATTTTAAAACAAATATCGTAGACTTATAAAAACTTTTCTAAACAAATAAAAAGTTCATGCATCAAAATAAAAATTAGTTTTAGTCCAGTTAAAAAAATTCGTTACAAATGTACATCTGTACTGTTAATCATCATAATTTGTAAGAAACAATGAAATAAAATAAAGTAATTTTGAATATCGATAAATTCTAAAACGAAAATAAAGACTTTTTTAAAATTAATAAAAAATAAAAAAAAAATTAATTTACATGAAATTGAAGCTGTTTTACATTTTAAATGTGAGAGTATCTTTGGTTGTATTTCCTATTATTCATCCATCTTACGTTCATATTTTATCTTCAAGTGTATCTACACAATAAAGTTAAGAGCAAAAAGGCAAAAAACAAAAAATAAGAGAGAAGAAAAAACAATTGTTTTTATTTTGAAAGTCTGGCTTTAGTTGACGAAGTCTAAGATAAACGAACGACTGGATGCTGGTTGTATTTTGTTGTTGTTGTTGGTATTATAAACTCAAGCTAAGAAACAAACACAAACATATTTAGATATGTAAAATAACTTTGGAATGTTGTTTTACCACAATGCAATATAAAACTATCTATTTGTGAACAAGATGAGGAAAAACAAATAAAAATAAAAATGCATTTTCAAATTGAATTTAAAAAAAAAAAAAAAACAAAATAGAAACGAAAAGAAAATCGAGTCAAACAGATTTACTGGCGCGTGCCTGTGTACTGGTACATAGAAGGGAAAAAAATGGTTAAAAAACAAAATTTATTTTAATGTTTGTTGTACATTTTGAAAGTCCATGCCGTGAACTCCACATTTTTGTGATTAAGGTCTTCAGAATTTTAGAAGAAAAATAAACTCTTTTCGAACTAGAGTTGTGTTAACAGTTTGTTGTAGAAAAATTCCAATAATTTTTGCAGTCAAATTAGTCATATATTTGACCAAAAACTCGTAACCACAAAATTGTAGAAAAAAATGTTTGTCTTTCTCAAAGATTTGTTAAGAAATAAAATATCCTACTCAATATTAAAGGCTAGATATCACATTTATTGTATTATAAATCGCTATTTGTAATGCCACGTGTCAGGAAATATTAAATAAATATTTTAAAAAATAGTGGTTATGATCTTTTGGTCAACTATTTGACTAATCTGACCGCACCTTTAGTATACAATTACACTCGAGACGGATTAAATAAATAATTGATTGTAAACGAGTTAAAGTCACCCGAGTACTACGCTTCTTAGTTTGCCTCTTCATAAACGTTTATTTGGACTTTTCCTTGAACATGTCCTTTTTTCAGATAAGCCAACTTTGTATAAAATGCTCTGAAATAACTTTTAAAATTTGTTTTTCTTTTTCTTTTTGCATTTTTGCTAACGATATGATTGAATAAGTAAGTATATACACATGTATTTGTAAGCCATAATAATATGTGAGTGTTAGAATTTTGTTCTTCTTGTCAGTGTGTTGGTATCACTTTTTGAATCTTTATTCTAACAAAAGAAACTTGAGATGAGTGTAGGTTTTCTAACGAATTTTGAGAAACAGAAAATTATCTAAAAATTAAAACAAAAACTGATGATGTTGTTACAGTTAAAAAAATGAAATTATATTTTTTTTAGTAAAAGTTACAAGGAAGAAATGGATTTAATAATAAATCAAATGGCGTTATGATCAGTTTTCTCAAATCTCTGTCACAAGTGAAGTAAGCGAACTTATTAATTTAAATAAATTGACAGACAATATCTGTTCTACCATATTTAATTAAAGGATTAAAATTTAGTTACACGTATTTTGCAATTTATTCGATATTTATTTAGATTCGAATAGATATGTATGTGTCTTTATGTGTTGCAAATAAAACACTGTTATCCAGGTACACATCCGTTAAAGATAAAAATTTCATTTCAAAAATAACCAAAACAAATTGAAATTTATTTATTTTATAATCTTTAGACAATCAACTGTCAATGTATGAACATATTAACGTTTATTTACATTAGCACATAAATACATACATACAAACATACATGAATAAATACATACATGAATATGTAAATTATGAATAGAGAGTTAAATAAGTAAATTTAACTTAATAAAATTATTGCTTGTCTCTGCTTATTTAACACACACACACTCATAAAATCGAATTAAATTAAATATTAAAACGAGGGTAATAATTCATTATTTGTTTATTTCCTTGCTAATTTTTCTTCTTACTTTCAAGTTCTCCTAATATTTGCCTTAGACCATGAACAAACATAAGAACGGTTCAAAATTATTTTCGTTCAGCTTTAATTCCCTGTGTTTTTAGATTGTAACGGAGATATAGCAAAATGTGCGATTTCTTAAGAATGATTCAAATCTCTTGTAATAAAATAAAAAATACAAAAAGTACCCAAATTAAATTAATGTTCACATGTAATGTAAAATGTAAGGTAAGGTAAGGTTTATTTGAGACTTTAAAACAGCATACATAAAAAGAATAATACTAAGAAAAATTACAAAGAAAACTATAATGTTTTGTTTTAATAAATATTATTGAATTACAGTAACAAACTTATCGCTTAATTGCAGAAGAATTATAACGTTAGTTCGTAGTGCTTGCTCCCGGCACAACATTATTGGAAAAGTAAAATATATAAAAAGTGTACTTAAAAACTAAACTTAAATCTAACTACAATTAATTAGGAAATTATCCCCTATGGGCACCTGGAATTTTTAGCAAGTAAAATTTTGGTAAAACGTTACTTACACAATTAGTTTCAAGATCTACATAACCTAAGGGTGAGTAGTATTTGGTATTGAGCCAATTTAGACCACTTTGATCGCTCAAAACATTCCGTATCAAAATATTATCCAGATTATGTAAGGAATCTATAAAACGTTTCATTAAATCAAAAGCATACGAAGCTAAAGGTTTAATTTTTGCCAAATTGTATATATATTCATTAGAAAATTTTTTATAACTTTGTTCGAAATGTTTGTTAACACACAGTCGTTCAGCTTTAATTCCCTGTGTTTTTAGATTGTAACGGAGATATAGCAAAATGTGCGATTTCTTAAGAATGATTCAAATCTCTTGTAATAAAATAAAAAATACAAAAAGTACCCAAATTAAATTAATGTTCACATGTAATGTAAAATGTAAAAAAATAAATGTACAAATATAATTGTTGGTTTTATATATCGGTATTGAATTTAAATAATTTAAAATTAGTTTGTTAAAGTGTTGATCACTTGTTAATATCTTTGCAAATTGATCAATCACACGTTGTGGTTGAAATTTAGCTGCTTCGAAACCAAGTGTGAGAAAACGTTTACGAAATTCAATTGTGCAAAATATTTAAAGTATTAAACAAAAAAATAATTCATATTTTCAATTAAGTTGTACTTGTTTAAATTAAGTTCAGATTGTGAGTGTGAGTGTGAGTTTGTGTTTGTTTTATTTTTAGCGCAATCGAATGCAGTGGTATTTTCCACGGAATAGATAATAATTTTTGACTGAATTTTGAATATACCAACACTTTTGTGTAGAAGAAATACAATGACTCTTTTGCAATAAAATTCTTTTGAAATTAAATTTCAACTGCTGTCTGTCTTCTTTTAACAATACTTTAAATGAACAAACAAATCAACAGACATTTCGTTTGTAAACCCTTGAACAAATATTTATTTGCAAATGTACGAGTTTTATAACGAAATAAATATACGAAAAACAATATTTATAAAAAATTATAAAATGTTTTCATTAAAATTAAATGGAAAGATCGAATTTCTGTGAAATAAATAATTTTTAAAAATAAATGTGTCGCAATGTAAATACACATCCATAAATGTAGATTTCAGAAGTCAGATTTATTAGTTTTTACTTTAAGACAAACAAATAATTTAACTACCTAAAGGGTGTTTCAAATGTCTACATTAAACAATTTGAAGAAGTTTGTGTTTAAATATAAAGAATATTTATGCAGGTTTTACATGTTCAGATGTGACTGCTTCTTAATCATTCTAAAATCTCCTTTTATCATTATAAATTATTATTATGGTTTAGCTTTTCAAAGGTAAAAACCAAAGAAAACAAAATTTTGTTTTTATTAAATCACACACAAGTACAAACTGAATTTGTAAGTAAAATTTTTAAAGTGTCAATTTTTCAACCCAATTCAATTATTGTAACACATTTTGTTCACTTTTATTACGAAGATAAGATAAAATGCCTTCGTTTGACTTTAACGAAATAAAAAAACAAAAATATAAAAAGAAAAGAACAGTTAATCACTAACATTCTTAACACTTTACTTTTGTAAAGGGAAAACGTTTAGACAGAACTTGAGAACAGTCAATAAATTAAAATACATATTTACTTTAATTTTGTTCAAAATACACGAAAATCACCAAGATTGAAAACCAAGTGTAATTCTTTTCAATACAAACACACACACACACACACGTACACGCATTCCTACTTGAAATTTTATTTAATTTTTCATTAAAAGTGATGCAATGTACTTTTGAAATAAATAAATAAATAAAAAATAAATCAAAACAACATATAGAAGTAGAAAAATTATCAACAGGTAGACATTTTAAAAACAATGTTTGTTGATTTATCTTTTTATTAATGTTTTATTTTTGGAAAATACATTTAACGAAGACGAATCGTTATTTTTTATGAAACCCTCTTTACAAGCATTTAAAGACATTAAATTTGTGTGTGAGTGTGTGTGTGTGTATTTACATGAATTCATAATAATACGCGGAATAATAAAATTCAATAATGATTTATAATTACAAATCGTTTCAAAGTTATATTTAATTAAAATGAATGATGGAATTGAAAACGAAGTCTTTAATCAATATGTAATGCAACATGTGTCTTAATTAAATATCATAAAAAGAATTAAATATTCATTTTGTGCAAATAAATTAAACGCTTACATTCCTGAAAGCAAATGAATTTAGGAGGAGACCATTTGATTACTCTTTGTATCAAATATTTCTTAATAATATTTTAAATAATTCTTGCAACAAAAACTGACATCAAAACAGACAGGCGGGCGAAGAGTCATCCAACAAATATGAAATAAAAGCTAAATGGAACCAACCCGCAAGCAGAACTTTCTTTAAAATATATTTTTGTTTTATTTCTGTTATTGGGAGTGATAGTGATGCCAACTTTGTAAAAAATTTATATACGTGTCCGTTACAGTTTAACATCCATGTTGAAAATCCCGTGTGTTTTATGGGAACATTTTTTAACTTTTAAAAACATGATTTTTTTTAAATAAAACCAATCTGAAAGCATCAGCTTTCAATAAAAAAAATCTTAAAACGGTTCAACAATGACTGAGTTCTTCGGACACAAACATAAAATACAGAATACAAAATTGATAAACTTCTGATTTTATTTCGACCATAAATTAGGCTTTTTGTATTCACGATAAATATTTCTGATAAATTTTCACTTCTTTAATTGTCAATATTTTTTGTTGAGTTGTAACTGAAATGGCCAACCTAAAGTCAACAATTTGTTTGTTTAACGCTAGAATAAATTTATTTGGCACATTTCAAATGTATTGTTTCTTATTTTTCTTTTTAAACACAACAATTACAATGAACTCAAATAAAATTCTTGCTAATTTTCCAATCAATCACTCAAAACAATGTCTGAATGTTTGTTTTTTAATGCAAAACTGACAAAAAACCAACTTATTCTAATTACCAGCATGTATGTGTGTATGTATGTAAACACGTAAGTATGCATAACTGTGTGTAGACGATGATAAAATATAACAAAAACTATATCGCATCAGTTGGCGATGCCATTTGGTATTAAAATCACGTCTTAACAAGAGTGAACTATGGAACGTGTAATGGCGCACACTAACACACACTCAACCACAACTCAAACATATGTAAAAGCAATCTCATGCACAAAATACAAAAAATACTAAATTTAAATTAAACGATTGTAATTTACTATTTACAGTCGTAAAGTTAAGTATGGCTCGAGTTACAAAATAAATTTTTATATTCCCATTGTGCACACATTCGTACCCAAATAAATGACTAGAATTGATTGCAATTCGATTAATTAATAAATTCATTCAACAGCGAAAAATAAACAAAATCATAAATAATATTTTGGAAAACCCGAAACTCACTTTTACCCTTGACAAATTCTGTGTGTTGATCCTCTATGTGGTGGTGGTGGGTATTGGGCTGGGCGGCTAATGTCGTGAGTAAATGTTGTGATGAGGCGGTACGTGGGCGATGGGCAGATGATGATGATGTTCGTTGATGGTTGTTATTGCGCTTTCTTGATCCTTTATCCTCTGTGTTGGCTGCGTTGTTGTGATTATTGCTATTGCGACCATTGCGTGTGCGTTGTGCTTGCAGAGGATTGATATTTTGCGTGAGTACGATCAGTAGGAGTAGTGAAGCTCCAAACCAATTAAATCCTTTCATTGTCAAAACTAAGGCTAACAATCAAATAACGCCAACGTCATTATATATTTTCAAGACGAACGTATTAAAGCATTTAATTAAAAGGCTGGGCACAAATGCGAGTCAAAATGATTTTTAACGGAATAGAATTGTACGGAAAGCAAAAACTTCTTCTTTTTTAAAATATAAGTACGTACGTATTTTATTTTTCAGATTTATTTCTTATATTTATTATAAAATACAGATCTTACGTCATTTGTAGACACTAACAATCTGTTACAAAATTTTCTTTGTAAAATTGCACTACATTTATTTATTTCTGATTCTCTTTTGTGTTTTTTCTTTACACATCCATATTGAAATGATCGTAAGATTTGATTTTTGCTTGGCAAAACTGTTTTAGTTCGTTCTTACTTTTTTATTTGAAATTCTAGCCAAACAAGTTATAAGATCATTTCTTACAATTTTGTTGTTGTTGTTGTTGTTGTTATTATTACTTTTCTATTTGAAATTAGCATTTTTAAGAAAGACACTCGTAACATTAAATCCATTTCGAGTTTAATTACGAGTATGAAAAAACTTTTATGGCTGACAAATTTTTTATTGTAAGATTTATTAAGAAGATCTTTAAAATAAAAACTCCACTAAAACCCGTAAATAATCCGTGCATAAACTTAATAATTCACCATACGAAGTGCGCCTTAAAACGTTGAATACGAAACTAAAGTTTATCTTAAAAATATAAAAGTAACTACCAACGCTATTTTTTTTTTTTTTTTAATTTACACAAACACACGAAATATACAAAACATATTCATACACTTTATGGAGACGGACAGATTCTCTTCTGGCATTTGGTTGGACTCTCTTCGATTTTGGCAACGACTGAGTGGTAGTGTGTAGATTGTTTACCACTCACTCGCTCACTCACAACATTTTAACCACCTTTCAAATTTTTGTTGTTGTAAGTAACTCCTTTCGTTTTGAGTTTGCGCCCAGGTATTTCCAGGTAGTTGTGTTTGCATTTCTTGTAGATGTGTTAGTGGTAGAAACTATAATCAACAATAAAATCTGTTCATTTGAACAAACAAACCAACAACAACAAAAAAACAGGTCGGAGAGTTATTTTCTTTAACTTTACTTACTCTCACCTGTTATAAAAATTTATCTCGTTTTATTGAGATAATTTTCTATAATTTTGTAATAAACGTGGGTTTTGTTTGTTTTAATTTTTAAAACAAAACTTTATTATGGGCCAGAATCTTAACTTGATTAGCAAAACTGTAAAATACGCAACTACAGAGATAATCGGTTTTCGTCATATTTAAGCAAATCTGTAATATTTATAAGAGCAATTATTTAAGAAATAGTCAAATCAGTTTCTGGAATCTAGATTCATATTTTGTTTCAAGCAAATTGTTTTATTTTTATGGATCTAATTTTGAACAGATTTCAATTTTCAGTTGCTAATAAACAGATACTCGTAACAGAAGGAGGTCAAAAACCTGAGGATTAACATAATTTTATACTCTTCTACTGGAGGAGCGAATTCGTCTTCATTTCATGATTTAAACAGAGTGTAAAAATGGTATTATTCGATCTAAAATTTCAAGAGAGGAGTAGTAGGATATATGAAGAGGATAGTGAGTGTTTATACGATGTCCATCTTTCCTGGCTGATATTCAGATGCCGGATGCAAACAAACTTGCAAGACTTGAAATAAGCTTGACAATTGGGACTATGGATTATAGAGGTACGTGCTATATTATGATTCTAGTTTCGAGATTCAGTTCAACGCTATCTCTAGACTCGATTTTCAGTTATTCCCAGGATCTTTTTAGGAGAGGACGCAAAGACTTACAGTATCACAATGGGACCTCACAGGATAAATATTAATTAATAAAAATCTGTATTTGGAAGAAACAGGACATGAGATTTTTTCATATTTTTCAATATAATTTTCAAGAAGGCTGTAGCGAATCATAATCTGCTTTACAATATATCACAATTAATAACGAACGTAAGTCTTACTGAAAAATAATAATTCACTAAAAAAATAAATTTTCACTATCTGTCTTCTCTATAAAACTTAAAAGCTCTATTTATTTCATAAGTTCATTTCAGGAGTGCAATCATTTAATTACAAGAAATTTTGTTTGTTCCTAAATGACAATTACATTTATCTTTAAATGAAAATTTTGTAATAAAATTTGTTTTTGTTTTATCTAAATTACAAATAATTTTTATAAAATTCACCTTAAATATCTTTAAATAAATTGTAAATAAATATTACTATTTGAATGTAAAAAAATCTTTTTCAATATAAATTAATATTTAATTTACTTTATTTGTGCTTGATTCCTTCAAATAAATAAATTATTATTAACAAATATTTCTAATTTTGGGTATTCGTATGTATGAATGTATGTAATAAATAATATAAATTTTTGTACTTTTTTTGCATTAAGTGTCATATAAATTCGCACTTCTTATCAAAATATATATTTGGTTTTGTTTTTGTTTTTGTTGTTATTGTGTTTAAATTGTTGCTTGTAGTTGTTTACAAAACCATTAAAAAGTCACATTCAAAGTTTTGTTGGTTTAAGTCCTCTTAAAAATTGAAGCCATGAAAAATAAAACTAACAATTTAATTTTTTATGAGGTATGGCTTGTGCTTGCCTATGTGTGTGTGTGTGTGTGTGTGTGTGTGTCCGTATCTATGTGTTACTGAAGTTTATTAACTTTTATATGACGTTCTCTGTTTGTTTTTATTTCTCGTATGCAAGTTATAACAAAAAAAAAAATGTTAGTGTTTGTACAATAAGTTTTTATGTTTTTTTAAGTACTCACATGTATACAGATACTTATTATTTTTTTTTTCTTCTCCAGAAAACAACAACGTATGCCAAAAAATCAACAACAAATTGTTATTCAGACATGAAACCGGCTTGCTGAAATTGAAATACATTTGTACGCATGCTCTTTTAAGCTTTTTTTTTATTTTAACACTACCACTCACTCTTAACCAGATGACTGGTCTGGCAGACTGTCAGATTGTAAGACCGAAAAACGAACGATACTCAAAACACAAACAAAAACGAAAACAAACATTCATACTTAATAAAATACTCGCAATAAAATAAAAGGCGATATGACGACAGCAATATTTAAAAGAATAGCAAGTAATTTTCCAAACAATTTGTTAAATAAAAAAAATAAAAAAATATTTAAAAAAATTTTGTCAAAATGCAAATTTAGAGTTAATGGTAAATAATTTTTAAGTTTCGGTAAAAATTTGTCACAATTTGTTTGAATTTTTAAGCGGATTAAAAATGTTTGTTGTATCGACTTTCTTTTGTGTTTCTTGTGTGTTTGTGGTTTAATTTCAGTTTTACATCTTAAAATTTTACCCGAGTTTCGAAAGGCTTTAAATTTTTTAATATTTGTGTGGCTTGTGATATAAGATAAAAATTATTGATATTGAAATGAATTTTTTTAATTTTTTCCCCAATCAGTATTTGAACCATCGATCTTATAAATGAATGAAAATTGACTTATTTTCATCTTTTGGGTTTATTTTTAATTTAATTTCTAAACATTTTTAGAAAGAAAAAAAATTTTCCAAATGTATGCGGATGTTTTCTAAAGAATACAAGAAAAATTAAACGCTAGCAGAGTGAAATGCAGCATTTTCTAGACCGTCACATCCTTCATCAGCATTCTTCGCATCTGTCTACCATTATGTTATGTACTTCGTAAACATCATCTATTTAACTAACTAATCTTAATATTCATTTGGTGAGACGAAGTTCACACACAACTTAAAGCATTTCTTTGTCGTTCTCTTTGTAACTTGTCTTGTACATTTGTTGTTGCTTTTTTGTAAATAATTTTTCTTTCTAAAAATGTTTAAAAAAATTTTCATTAATTTTTTAATTGATGTTTCTTTTTTTATATTTACTTGTACTATTACGTTCTTCTAACTTTTAAATAGACTTTTACCTCCTTATGTACAAAAAAAAATATTAATAATAAAATTATTTACTTGAATTGTACTTTAAAGCAAGTTTTTTTTAATCATTTTTTTACATAATATTTTGATAATTGTTCTGATATAACTGTTCTTACACTATCGATAACTTTCTATTTGCAATACAATTTTTATCGGAAAGAGGCAAATTATGAATTCTATTAAATTGCATTAAAGACCTGTGATTAGTTTTTTGAAGGCGAAACAATAGAAAATTTCACAAATAAAATGGACAAAATTTCTTTGTTAAATTCAAGTGGTTGTTGGATTTGTTAACAATAGATGCTGCACTCGAACAAGCCAACCACTTGAGTTTCACGCCATACACAGCGGGATGCAAGTACAAGCAGCAGCAGCATGATAGCAGCCAGCCAGCAAGCAATCTACTACAACATTAATAACAATAACAACAAGAAAAAAGAAACAAAAGATGCAACACCAAAATTGAAAAAAAAATAATTTCAAAATAATAGAGGAGTATGAATTTTTTGGCATTGACTTTTGTCTTAAAGCAATGAGCACTAAGGCTTAAAGCGATATCATTTGTTTCTAATATTTATGTTGTTATTGTTCTTATTAAATTTTGCTGCATTCGCCTTTTGTTTTAAAGCGTTGTGTTCTTTAGTTACGCCGATGTTCTTTTTACGCTTAAACAGTTGCGCCAAAGGACTTTTGTTTTTTTTTTTTTGTATTTTTATTGTTGTTTCCCTCTATTTGCTGTTGTTGGTGTTGTAGCTTAGTACTTTTGCATTAGTTTACAAATACATCAACGCTAGAGCCAGATCATGTACGAGTATTATTATTTTTATTTTTTCTTTCTTGGGAATTCCAAAAATGATCAGGTTTTAAATGTTTTTCAAGTTTTTTTTTTATTGTTATTTTTGTTCTTTTTACCTGCTTGTCTTTCTCGTTCTCGTACTTTTACGAGTCTTGTATCGATGTTTTAATGACATACAGTCTCTATATAGCTGCTTAGTGCTCTACTTGAATTGGACTAGGATAAGACGAACCCACATTTCTTTTCGAAAACAGGTGAGCTGCAGTTGAAAAGAAATTTGAGATTTTTCAACAACAAGATGTACAAAAAGGATAAAAATTTACTCATTAATTTAAGTCATATTCAAGAGATACTTGACATGTCCTTTTATCCTCGTACTCAATACACACATACATACAAACACACATGGATACGCTTATTGATGGCTATTGTATTACTTAATGTTTACAAAAAAAAAAACAAAACCAAAATAATTTTGAAGTAAAATATCAAGAAGCATTTAAAAATGAAGAAATAAAATTACTAATCGATTAAAAGTTTAACTGTACATTATAAATCGATAAGAAATGTAAAACAAACAAATTTTGTTGGCCACATCAAGACGTTTCAAAGCTTAGCTTTTATATGAGCTTAATGCGATTCTTTTAAATATTATATTCGATTTCAGTAGAAATTGAAGTTGTTTCTGAAATACCAAGAATCCATTTTTAATGCTTCATAATTTGTTGTTGTGTTTCTTGTTGTTGACTTTAATACTAAATGTTACATAAAGTGTTTGATGTTGAGTTGATGTTAATTGTTTATTCTGTTTTATTACTCTTTTCTTAATGGTTTTCTGTTGCTGCTGCTTCAAGCATCCAAACGCCAATAAATGGAAATAAAAAGAAAAATTAAATCACGTCATCATCAGCGATGTAAATAATGATGGTGAATATATTGCTCGTAATGATGTCAAACGATTTTTAAAAAATAAATGCAAATATTTATAGTGAACGTATGTGTGGTGTGTTCATTCGCAGTAAAACGTTTTAATTTCTACTTGTGTATAATTCTCGTTTAATCAAAGAAGTTTGAGATGTAAGAATCTGAATTTCTTTTTAAAATTATGAGCCATTTAAGAACTAGAAAAATGAGTGGCTATAGTAATCCATTTCACTTTGTAATAATAAATAACCAATAGGAGTATTACATTATGTATTGCGGCCCTATCAAATATATATATTTCAAATATATATATATTTTTTATGAATTATTAACAGATTGTTCAGTGTTTTTGATGATTGTTTTTGAGTTTTTCTAAATTGTCATCATAAAAAAGCTTGCGGAAAAAATGCCTCTCTTATCTTCACTCTCATCTCAATAAAAACAGGGCACCGAAGTGTTTAAGAAAAAATTCATTTTTGCTCACGAAAACATCGCAAGCGTTTGCTACTTCAAGAAGGTTTAGTTTTTTTCAAATAAATGAATTGCAAAAGAACACATTCATTTATATTTAGACATTTTCACATGAAGTTTTAATATTAATAATAATTCGTTGATTGATCTTATAGACTTGACTTCAGTGCCGATTTTCTTTTCTAGTTTTAGTCTACTTTTTTTAGAATTCATGCTTCAAAAGGTCGAACGAAAATAAGTCATAATAGACGTAAATAGACGAAGTAATTAAAGTTAATCATTTTTCCTCTTGGCATTTCAAGATCTTTTAAGAAACAATTTTCTAAAAACTTACAAAAGTTTCGATATATTTGAATTCTTATTCAATCCATCTTTTAAGAGCCAACATTTTTATTTTATATTTTGGATTTGCGAGAAGTGTAAAACAAATCATTAACTCCAGAAAAAAAAACTTTATTAAGCTGCCTTTTTTGTAAAAAACACATACACTATGTTCATATGTAGTGTATGTATGTGGTAGTTGTATTATTGGGTTTATGTTTGTGGCTGTTATCTACTTTATCAAGTACTTGAATGTGTGTCTGTATATGTATATGAACGTGTAATTATTGTTTTGGTTTTAAGTGCTTGCATAGTGCTCGTGGCATAACGATTTTTGAGCTTCAAATTTTTTATTTTCATCGTCTTGTTTTTCTTTATTTCTAAAAAAATATTCCTCGTATATACAGTGGGATACATATCAGCCATATTTAAATTTTGTTTTGTTATGGTATGATCAAACTTAATGGTGTTGCAGGTTCAGTTAAGTAACAGTATTTTCCGCTTCAGATTTCTAAAAGCAAAAGCTTTATTACATACATATGTTGATAAACTATAAAGATCTGTCAGATACACTTGTCGGATTGCAGTTACCAAGCTGTTAGATTTTTCTATTTTGAGCTTTTGCACTCATATTTTAGAGCGTATATCATATACCGAGAGCACCAGCTAATTTCTCGATAGTTTTTACAATTTTTAAAATTGATGTTTTGAATTTCGTTTTGCCCCAAAAAACTTTAAATACTCGTAACGTAATTTTCCTAAGCGGGTGAGGAAAACTCAAATGTTTGAGTTAAAAAGTCATATGCATATGTATGGAAGAAAGAACTTCAAACCTTTAAGTGTTTGTCAAAGCAGGACACTTTTACTTTCATAACAAAAAAAGATTCAATTAGACGTGACATACTATAATGGCATAGCCATAACCATAGCCATAATCAAAACCACATTTACTGTCATCGAATAGTGGTATCAGAACATCAGCAGGAGAGCAAAAAAGCTCATCGGTGACAGTAGGGTATCCAACTCTATTGATTCACTGGAGCATCGACGCAATATGGGGTGTCTTTTACTGTTTTGTCGTTACTAAAACAGAATGTGCTTTTATAAAATCAGGGAACTTGTTTCTGAAAAAAAAAAACGCATTTTCGTACGCGCAACGCTCTCTGCATCAGAGGGCATCCCGTTGTTGTCAATTGGCTAGTGAATTACACTACTCATTACATAGAAAATTCGTTTATAGTCGAACAGTTCGCATGTGGAATAAACTCCCTGCGGAGGTCTTTCCTATCACTTTCAGTGTGCAAAGATACAAATCAAATGTCCACAAGAAATGAGAAAAAAATACTTAACTCTTATTTACGTTGTCATGTGTTGAATGAGAAGCAAAGACAAAAATATTAATTAAATCAACTCACCAGTGCCACACAGCGGACGTGAAAAATAAGACCGCAATAAAAAACAAACAGTTAATAGTTAATAGGAAATCAAAATTCAATTGATATATACGGTTACGGTTACGGTTATGGCGCTATGGAATGATAACAATAACTAAAAACACTGTTGGCTTGACAAATGAATCTATATCGATGATGGCTAAAGCTTGTACTGCATTTCAATGCTCTGAAGAATAAAGATTTTATAATAAAAATTATAAAAAAGTGTAAATTTTATTAAAGAATTCAATTTGAAAAAAAGGGATATTGGCCTGTCTGGTCTCCAACATCATCAAAAAAGTTCTTAAAACCGAAAATGTATAAGTTGAACAATTTTCTGTAACTTTTAATACACACTGTATCTTTGTTAATAAGTACGTATGTTTGTATGCATGTATGTATGAATGTATGTTTTGTATGAAGTCAGTTAATATTAAGAATCAAGCACGATAAACGTGGTTGAATTCTGTGTATTTTTACATCAGAAGTGATCTTTGCTGTTGTGTACATGTGTTTATTTTCTCGTATGAGTGTGTGTGTGTGTGTATTGAAATTGCTGAGATGTTTTAGGGACAAATAACAAAGTTTGTTCGTCAAACTGTTTGAATTGGTTTGGATGATTGGATGTAGATGTGGATGTGGATGTCTTGCCAGCACAGGGATGTTTGAGATGGGCTGTTGTTTTTCTGATATGGCTAAAATAATGCTGAATCCACCGCAAGCATTATATGGACTTCAGACTTTAAAGGTCATTTAAGTTGTTTTTTTTTTTATTGCAGGTATGTGTGCAAAAAGAGAGAATGTGTCTTCTGTTTTGTTTTCGTATGCATCCCAAAGTGGCATTAAAATACGAGTATGGATTTTTTTTCATAAATTTCTGTTGTTTGTGTTTTTTCTCTACAAACCAAGCAAATATAATTTTAATGTTTATCTTAATGAGTATTTATAAATTTACAAAATATTGTTTTTTCATTAGGTTTTTTGAACGTACGTAACTGAGAATCACAACTTCAAGGTTGCTGATGCGGGAAAGTATCTTGGAATTTATGTATTTGCAATATTATCAAATTATGTGGATGCTTAAAGCCACAGCCACAGCCGCAGCAGCAGCGATGCTGATAGCAAATATTTAAATCCTTTAAATTTTAATGTTTTCTTTTTCTAAATGCCTTTGCTTTTGGTCATCATCATTAATTACATTTGAGCTTAAAGTAACAAAAAAAGCAAAAAAAAAAACATTTTTTTTGTTCACAATAACAAATTAGCACGATTAAGTTGGCTGGTTTTTTTTTTATTTTCTTAACTCATGTTTTTCTTAACTTTCGTTGTAAGACGCTTGAAAAGTGCGACTTTGTTTTGTTCGTTCCTTTGGTCATTATTTAATCTGACTTTTTAGGCCTTTAGGAATTATTCCATAAAAAGAAGTCATTTTTTTCCTTCAATTGTTATCTAGAGTTTGGCATCGCTGCGAAATGTTCAAAATCAACACAAGCAAAAGTTTTTATTTAAAAAAAAAAAGCTTCTAGAGCCATGCTACGCTGTTGATGATGTTTCTCATTGCATTTGCGGTTGTTGGAATCCTTAGTAAGCTTCTTGATTTACCGCTGGAATGCTGTTTATTGTTTGCTTTTGCAACCTTAGCGTTTATGTATTTAATGCCTCATGCTGTGGTTGTCATCTTTGGTTTCTTTTTACACCAAGATTAACTAGAAGGTCTACTCCTTCTTTTGTTTCTTCGTGATGATCTTTTAAATAAAAAGGAAAAGCGCTCAGTTTGCAACGACAAGCAAAACATAAGTTTATACAAGTTTTGTCTGTGGCATTTATATTAAGTGCACTGAGAAAAAAAGCCTTTCCAGTTGTTTTAAATATGACTTAATTGTAGTTTATAAATTTGCTAACTCTTACATAATTAAATTATTCTGTAAAATGAGAAAATTAATATTAGTCTCTTTTATTTAGTCTTGAAAAAGTCTTGTTGACTTCTTTACAAAAACAGAAAACCGTATTTTGAGTTAATTTTTTCATGTTCCCACTGCGATTCACTTATTTGAAGAATCCGCTATGAAGTTAGATTCCAGAAAGCTCTCAAACTAACTTCAATGGCAAGGATAATGTTTGTTACAGATCCGGAGAATAAAATGGTTGCGACAAGATTTTAAAACTCGCTTGGTATCTTGACGAAACATAGTTTTTTAGCTAAAGATGTTATTTAATATTTTCGCTATTTGGCCCAAAAATGCTGATTTCCTCTCTCCAAAGAGTCAATGTACGAGTATTTATTATCACAAATGTATTATTCATCACAAACTACTTTTATGTCATATTTGTTTCTTTAGCTCTCTTTGAGGTAGATTCATCCAGTTGAGTCTATTGTTATACCCTTCACCACAAAAAGTGAAAAAAGGTTTTAACTAAGTTTGTCATTCCGTGTGTAATCTGCAATATCCATTTCCGACCCAATAAAGTATATATGTTCTGACTTCTTATGCATAGCAAAGTCGATTAAGCGACGTTCGTCTGTCCGTCCGTGTTAGTGTTAATGTTGATTTCACAAAAAAAAAATATGTCAATCGATCAAATATAGCGTCGAAAGAAATGCTATTGGAAATCAGCATGATCGATCCATGTCCTTCGAGTGAGCAGGCAAAATACCACGCCTACTTCTGATTTTTTCATGTCATTTGGAACAATAAAATAATTGCAATCAAAAAATAAATATATGGGGCGATAGAGAAAATAAAAAATAAGAAAAAAAGCATTAAGTGAAAAAATTGGATATCATTTTAAAGCTTTTGAAGAGATCTTTAAGGAAGTACTAAAATTTTTTAAAAATGCTTAACCCATTAAGAGCCGATGTCATTTTTATGTAAAGTACCAAGCTTTTTAATTTTTTAATACTCTTTCAACCCCAATATTTGCATTTTTGATTGGAGTTACTTCCCAAAACTGGATTTACATAGATGGTGAAGGGTATATAAGATTCGGCATAGCCGAATATATCACTCTTACTTATTTTATTTCTGGCGTATAGAAATGGTTTCATGTTTCACCCACAGTTATGATCCGGCAAAGAAATTTATCAGTATAGAAACGAAAAAGTTCTAAGCAGCTTTTGATTTGTCCATGCGATTGTGTTTATTCTCGATTGTGTTGAGAAGAGTTCGCAAGACGTCTTTTTCCAGAAACTTGCTTTTTTTAATTCTAAATGGTTAATCCTTCTGTCAATATTTCTTGGTTTATTTTATTTATTTAATATTCATATATAAATACGCAAATATCAGAATACATTTTTTTCTGCGTGTAGTGTTGTTAAGTGACATACATGAAATTCATGTTTAACATTGTTACTGGACCCATTGTTTATGTCTGTCGTTTTTTATACAAACATTTATACTTACAATATGTACAAACATTTACCGATTTCTACAATTTCATATAGAGATAAAAATTTTTGAACAAAATGAATGTTAAATAAAAAATAAAAAATTAAAAATCGTTGACTTTTGTGCAAAATAACTTCATGTTTTTCAAAACATAATTGCTGTCGCTACAAACAAAAACACTTAAACATCAAAGCTCTCAGATATAAAAATTCAAAAAATATTTGCGCATCCAATGAATAATTGTCTTGTTGGCGGTCATTTTTAGACATTCCTTTCTAAAAGTTCTCAAAGCACATTCATCCAAACATGCATACATACATACACATATACAAAGTATGTGCATACAATAAAAGTTTGTGTTGATTTTTCTAAGAAAGTTTTTAACAAACAAAACAAAAAAAGAAATAAATTCAAATATAAATTTACAGAAAGTGATGGTGTCTTCTTGTTAAACGACAGACATTTCAAAATCTTAATTAAAGGTATAGATCTACAGACTTAGCTGTTAGATAAACTATCTGATGTTCAGATAAAGCGTTTCAAATAAAAAGGCTTGGCATCGCTTTGTTATTGTACCATCTTCGTTGCCACATTCTAATTGTCTGTTCAAAAAGTGTTAGAAATATTGAAATACAATTAATTTGTAAGAGGTATTCTGGAATGTTAACATTTTAAGTTTTAGTTGGGTTCATTTGTTACTTTTTACTCATAACGCTCATGGTGATGTCTACTAGCGAACTAACGAATTTAAATTGAAAAAAATCGACTAAATATCTTTTTGAACAAGTTTTTTTTGTAAATAAAAATTTCTTAATTAAAAGAAACTAAAATCGAAATTCATTTAAAAAATTTTAAGATACAAAAATTTTAAAAGAAAATGGTAAAATTGAAATAACTTTTTTGAATACACTTAAATTAGTCAGGTTTCAAATTGCAATTGAGAAGACATCATACAAACCAAATGAAAGTTAAACAATCAGTTAAAAATAAACATTAAAGCACCAAATAGATGCAATATTTATCAACAAAAATGTGGACTAATAGAAGTCGACATAAATATTTGAAACGATGTAAAAACAGTCTTGAATCGTTGTTCGATTCGAATCGATCTTTTTACAATACCTCTGTACATATAATTAATTCTGTATATGAAATATTTTTTGAAAATTTTGTTGTTGATGTGGATAGTAATTGATATAAAATACGAAACACCTATTTTTAGAATTTATGTCTGTCTTTCTGTATTCGCATTACTTGAAAACTACTTGATGGATTTGAACAAAATTTTGTGAGGAAGTCCTTTAGAACCTTGATTTCAATATAGAATACTTTCATAAAAATAAGTCATTTTGTAGAGGAAAACAAGATACAAGTGTAAAACACCCAATTTTACCGGTATTATGGTAGTAAAACAGTTGTCTGCACTTTTTTTTTTTTTTTTTTGTAAATGGAACATTTTTAACACTTTCAACAGAACTCTGGAATAAGTAATTAAAAACACATTTTTCTTGATTTGAATTTTAAGAAAATTAGAAATGACACGCAGACGAAGTCGTGGGCACTGCTAGTACTAATATAAAGTTGTACACAATTACTTCATTAACAGCATGTTGCATGTAACACACAACATTTTCGCCATGTTTTGTCATTTTGTGTAAAGAATATTTTTACGATGCAACAAAATAAAACATTGAATTGACAGTCAACTTAATTTTTTGAAAAATAACTTTATCCCTATTTTCTGGCTTTTATTGCTTTTAACTTTTGATTTGAAACAAATAATTGAAAAAAGCGCTTAAACAGTGAAAACGTCATCGATTTGTTAACACTGTTTACAATTCAATACATTTATATACGAATGTATGGAGAGAGTATATATTTTCGATTTCATTGTATGTGTTTTTGAGACGTTTCTTTAGAAAAAGAGGTAAAATTGTTGTTTTCTTTATTAAAATATTTTTTTGTTTTGGTGTTAATATTACTTAGAAATTGAAAGATGAACAAGATTATTATTAAACCGGTTTTGCAGAGTGTAAAAATATAGGTGAGAGAAAGACTTCTCTTTGTTTGTTCCTAGTGCTCACCTGTTTTTAAAAGTATCTTTAAGATACATTTTTAAGTCAAAGGCTTAATAACAAATTATAAAATCAATAATTTTAGTGAGAAGCATTTGCTTTTCTCTCTTGGCGATAATTTTTCTGTTTCTCTTTATTTCCCTCTGCAGCATCCAGACATCTCTGGTACTTTTTAATTAATAGGTACAATACTTTTGGTACAAATGTACTTTTTTGATACAAGTGAATGACACGTTTGGTATAGTTGTAAAATACTTATTCTAATTTGAAACTAAAGTCAGATGCAAATTATAATTATGATTAAAATGCTTAAAGAGTTCGAGTAATAATTAATTTAAAATAATAAAGATATTAAATGTTTAATAATAATTTTTCATTTATTTTTATATTTGTATATTTTATTCGACCTTTTATTATATAAATTTTTTATTTTTATCTTTGGGCTGTAGGTCACTGTTTTTATTTTTATTTAAATAAAAATCTTTTTATGTTTTATTAAATAATAATTGAAATTATTGTTTTTATTTATTCAATATTTCGGACACCTTCGGTGCCCTTTTTTAGGAATTTGAGTAAAGCCGTCAATCACTTGGAGAGTGTGAAGAAGGGCACCGAAGGCACATAAAAAGAGTTTTATTGAAATAAAAATAAAAACAGTGACCTAGAGCCCAAAGATAAAAAAAAAATCATTTATCATATAATATTTGATATTCCAATTCTAATATATATTTATAAATTAAAAACAATGAACTATGAAAAAAAATTATTATAAATAAATATAAAAATCTTAAAAAAAAACTTCAATTTAAAAAGCAGCTGTTGCAACGAAATGTTTCCAATCCTGCTGTTTCAAAAAAAAAAAACAAAAAACATGAAGTGACTTGAGAGAGGCATGGTTTTCACTTAGAAATTTTGTGAATAAAATTTTGTTTTATTTAAGGTAACAGTGCAGCGATAACAGAAAAAGGTTGATACAAAAGTTACAAAGTTTTAAAAATCAAATTACTTTCAGATTCAACATAAGAAACAGGTTTTTTTTATTGTTCTTTGAAGATAAAAAGTTAAATTAGTTTAGTTCGCGAAACTTTAATCATGGAAAAGTTAGACCTTCTCCCAAATTGTCTCTATAAAAATCGTAAAGCCCACTACGAACTACAATGGCTTAATAATTTCGATATAATATGTTATTTGTATTTATTTTACGTTACTGCGCGGCATTCATTTATTTTGAAATGAAATTTTGAATTTTTGCCTCAGTTTACCCCCTTTATTAAAATTCAGATTTGGTTTGAAAATCAATTTTTGTTTTTTTAATTTAAACTAATTTAAACGAAGCGGTTGTAGACCTCACTAATAACGTAAATTTGTTTATTTCGTTTCAAAAACAACTTATCGATGTTTAGAACCTGTCCAATCAGTGACATAAAAATCAGTTCGTTAATTAAACACAGCACATGAGTTTGCTACTCAACTACTTCACTGATCTCGTTGGTGAATGTCTTAACTAACAGATGCACATTTAAAACATTTTCGAAATTAATATTTCACTTTTTAGTTCTCTAATATTCGAACATTGGAAAAATCATATTTTACTCTCTTTTAACTTTTGAAGTTCTTGAGAGAAAAAAAACAAATTTGAGGAACATTTGTTTTTGTTGTAAATGTTGTTAAGAAAGAACAGAACCTTTTTAAACAAAAATAATTTATGCAAAGATCAGCTTAAAATTTTGCTATTTGAGCGATAATTTGTTTCTTTGAAGCTGAAGCAAAAATACTGAATTTTAATTATTGAAAAATAATATTTATGAAGAATATATGTATAAGTATATTGTTTACTGTGTATGTATTTAGTTAGATAGAAAAAAATACTTAGAATTAAAAGAAAAATAAATAATTTTATAAACATTTATTATCAACATTTAATTTGATCGCGCTTAAAGGTTATCGTGTTCACTTGAAATGTGATTACTGGGGACGTTAATACGGGACGTACATCAGTGTACGTTCATACATTGTTAAATAAATTTATTAGAATTATTAAAAACATTTTATTAAAACGAAGTCAAATTAAATTACAATCATTAAAAAATTCCATTTCTAAATGAGTCTGACACCAAAAAATCAAAAATTGCTTTTAAGGGTTTTTGATTATGAAGCTCATTTCAACATGATTGTGTTGAAATGTTGCCAGGTTATACCAGTTATCGCTAAAACTGAGATAATGTTTTAATTGAGAATTCGTTAAAGATTAATACAGAACAAATCTGAAAATTTGTATTATTATTATTTTTTTTTTTTTTTTTTTTGTTAAATTCATATGAATTTAAATGTTTGTATTTTAGTACAAATTCTATAACGAATAGAAAAATTTAACTAAATATTTGGAGTAGGTATACTTATGTCGCATTTTATTTGTTGGTTGTGTATCTTTGTTTAATGGCGTTGGCCAGGCGTAAAGTTTCGTGCATTTTATAACACAACAGGCCTTTCAATTTATTCTACTAAAGAACTATAGATTGTTTTTAATTGTTTTTGTTTAATGTATTGTTGGTTGTTGATGTTTATAAGGATGTCAGGTTTAAAATTGCCGGCTTGTGAGTTTGTGCAAAAAAAAAAAAAGAAAAAATTGATGACGTTAAAAGGCCAGACATGAGAAGGAAGAATGATTGTTGGAAATTTTGAAATAATCATTTTTCGTTTTTTAAGACGTATTTAATTTAATCTCAAAATTTTTTTTATTTATAACCTAACGAAGTCAATCAATTTCTCTACAAGGAAATCATTTGTCCGATAATATTAAATAGTATTTAATGCAATTTACATAACTTACAAAATATTTCGGTTGTAATTAATATATTTATTTTAAGTTAAGAGCATTTAAACAAAAATCGAATATTGTTAAGTATTAAAGAAGTTATATTTACATTACGTCATTGTTTCTATTCTATAGTTCGTTCTATTTTTTGCTGTTAGGTTTTCGCTGGACTAAACTTTCCACATGGCAGATCTTAACAACTTACATACAAACATATAAATAGACGTACTAACAATTTAAAAGGAGGTGCAGATAAATAATTGGAAAACTGAACAACTTGAAACTCCTTTGTGTTGCGTTTTTGACCGATTTAACAAGGCTTTTGTACTTTCCTTTAAAGAACTTAATTTTCATAAAAAATAATAAAAAAGAATTAAATTTATTGTGATATTTTCCCCGGTATTAATTATTGAAGGTGAAAGCACGTCTCGATGGCCATTTCGCTACCGCTTACTTAGCTCCTCAGGAAACTTCTCACAAATATTTTAAATGAACTAAAATTTTTTGTCCAATTCATAAAGAAAAGACAAAAATCAAAGTTCAAGCAAAAACAACAATAATCAACATTGATTTTATTTTTCTTTACACACTGCATACGGCAGACTTTTTTTTGGCTCATTTAAAATATTTGTGAGAAGTTTCCTCACGAGCTAAGTAAAATAGCACAATAAATTTAAAGTTAAATTTATATTAATAAATAATAATATTGTTTTAATTGAGTCCACTTAAATGGCGCTTAATATACCGGTTAGTTTTATTCCCTCGTCATCTTATCACAGAGAAGTACTGTCGAGCAACTTTTCTTTGTTACGGATTGATCAGCGTTACCGTTCGTCGAATGTAGTCTAAATGTGACCCTTTCACTTATTTTTGCAATTTTTTTATTTTGGTACGACTTTTCCTTCTTTTTTGTAAGTTTATCCACAAAAACAAGTTTTGTTTTTAACGCATTTCTTTTTTGTTTTTTTTTTTTTTGTTTTATTTTCATTTCGAATTTTACTAGACGCGACCTTCGGACTCTATTTTATGCATTTATCATTAAAAAAATATATAGTAAAATGGATCGCTGCATGCAGTTTACATCGATATGGACATTTTGTTATTGATTATTCAGCTCATCAGTGAATTTTGCCCAAAATTTTAATAGAAACTGAAGATTCTTATGTTTTGTTTATTAAATGAGAATTGTAAAATTTTAATAAATTTGTTCTTATTTCTTTTTTTAATAGCATAATTAGAAGGGAAAATGGTGCTATTTGTCAATATGATTTAAGCAAACTTGTTTTATTTTAATGTTCAATTGCTTTTGATTTCTCGTTCAACAGTTGGTACTTTCGCTGATGCAATGAAGCCAAACAGATTCAACTGACAGATATTTTTTGTAATGCTTCATCATGTATTCATTCACACGATGTTCGTTCGTTCGTTCGTTCATATGCGAAAGAAATAAAAACTTCAAATAAAACACAAATTCTCACGACACTGAAATTAAAGTTGAATTCTTAATACGAAGTACAAGAAAATGTAAACAAAAACTAAATGAATTAATTTTGAATTTTTTTCTAAATTCTTCGTACTTGTAATAAATAAAAATTCAATTCAACCAAATTGTATTACTCAAGGATGTCATACTTATCGTAAAAGTGAGTAAAACCAATACTGAAACAAATGTTTAAAAAAAATACGTATTTTCCCACTTCACATCAAGATATAAAAATTCAATAAACAAAGTGATGCTGGTTTTTGACTGAAACACATGCATGTGTAAAACAAAAACACAAGATCAGATAAAAATTTAGGAAAAAACACAACAAAACATTTCATACAAAACTCCCTAAACATATTCGTACATACATACATACATATGTGCATATTAATTGTACATATGGAAATTAATATTGTATTTAAAAAAAAAGGCATAAAATATTAAAACAATTATCTTCTTGTACGAGTATGCAAGCAACAACAAATTATTAAAATATTTTTTTGTCTGTCCAGATATCGGCTGCATAAATATGTTTTCTACATCAAAAACGTTCTCACTCACACGATACTTAACAATTACATAAATACATCTATAGATACATACATACATATGCGCATATTCAAGTACATGTGTTTAAGCAACATTTTTCTCAATGGTTTGTAAGTAGAACAAATTTTTGAAGCTGGCGTTAATTTATGTTTTTGTTTTTGTTTTTATTGTTAAAAACTTTAACTTTGCATTTGTTTCAAAATACAATGTCAGCAAACAGTACAGTGCAGAACATAAGCAAGAAATTGCACAGCAAGCAACAAATTAAAATCCTTGTGCTACTTTTCTCTTAATGTTATCTCAAGTAATGTTTTTGCTAATTGTAATTAGGAAGGGAAGGAAAATTTTAGTTTCCAAAAATTATAATAAATATTGATAATATTAATTCATTTAAAATATAAATAATTTTTGGGTAATTGAAAGAATACGTATTTATAGGGTGTTGCGTATAGATGAGCTGCAATTCTTTAATTTACAGGCCCTTTCGGTTACAAATCCTGCGTTTCATACATAAAAATAAACCCTTTTAAAAGCCGCACTTTGAATAGAAACAACTTCAAAAATCTACAGCCTACAACAAAGTCAAATACATGTCCACGGAATTGAAGTTTCCATATATAAAATAAAAGCAATTTTTTTTAGACTTCATTTATTTACGGAATTTGTTTTAATTGCTTCAATCTACTTTTTGTTGTTTTATGATGGCGTAATTAAAATTTAAATAGTGACAAAATTTTAAATCCTAATGGTTACATAATTTTCAGAGAAATATTTTTTTTAATTTCACTTTTTTTACTTTTCTGCTTTTCTCTTGTACGCACCTGACATGAAAATTGCAATTTATGCTGAATATGCATATTGATATAATTGCAAAAACATATAGAACAATAAACTAACTGTAAATATGTATTTGTTTACTTTTTGTGTATTGTAAAGTTTGGCAAGACCCAACAACAGTTGTAACGATTTTTTCAAAAGTTATTGTCAGTGTCATGATTTCCTATTTAATGCAGAACATGAAGTTAAAATTACTTTATTAATATTTTAAATTTTCTTGTTAATAGACATGTAAGTACGTTAGTTTTTTTTAACTTCAACAGCTCTTTGCTTCTTATGTCACTTTGCAGCGTTTAACAAATATCTTGTTTTAAAAAAATCGCTAAAACTGTAAAACACTGTTGACAAATTTTTTGATTTATGGGAAAGTTGCCAGTTGAAAGAAGACGTAATGATTTGTGATACGAGTATATATAATGCCTTTGATATTACCATGAATGGGCGGTCTAGCCTTGATATCGTGTTGTACCAAATGGCGAATGTTTTTACAAAAAGAAAGCGGTCACCTGAATCATGTGCGTTGCTCTAAAATAAATGTTTTAAGACTAAAATTAATTTCTCCCGTTTAATTATTTCTAAATGGAACTGCTTGCATTTTACTGTTCTCTGAACAATTGAATACATATAATAACGAACCTAATCCTAACTAAAAATTTTACTCACTTTGTTTTTTAGAAAAATTAATGTATGTTTAATCAAATAGCAAAATTTGTTTAATTCTTTTTAAATTTTTTTTATACTTTACATTTTTCATTACATAACTTTGCAATTATAATATGGATTTCTTAACTTTTTTTATTTTAAAAAACTTTTTAATTTTTCATGTGCCGATTATTTTGTGTCCAAATTTCTAGGTTTTGCGCCAAAATTATGTGGCAACATTGCCCTAAGTAAAAATATTAATTTCTGGAAGAGATTCAAGTCAAGTCAAGTATTATCGTAAGTTACACTAAATGTTTTCCTGTAAAAAAAAGTAATTAATCTTGTGCTTTTAACCGACTTGTAAACGTTTGTCTGTCTTCTAAGATTTTAAGTTGAAACAAGAAAGTTTCTTTTTTTTTCTATAATTGTTTAAATAATGATAAAAAGAATACATGTTCATATATGTGTATGTGTGTATACAAATTTGTCTTAAGAAAAAAAAAACAAACAATAACTCGCCGTTTTGTGATCTTTTCCAAGCCGAACAGCTTTAACAAAAGATCATTCATTTGCTCTGCTTGAAAACATTCATAAATAAATATTAAAGTATTTAACAAATTTTCTATTTGGAATTTCTTATTGTTTAAATTCCATTAAGACTTAAATAAAAACAGAAAACTTAAGGGTCTTTGTTTAATATGAATTCTTGTTACAGTTACAATTTTATGAAAGATCTGCCATTGATCTACAACCGTCACTAACGTACGTACATACATACATATGTACATACATACATAAATACATAAATAAATAAAGAATAAAAAGCTGGATGAACTTAAAGACTGACAGATTCTTTTTGTCTTTTCTTTTTTTTTTTGTTGTTGTTGCTTGCAGTGATTTGTGGTTAAACATTAGAAACTATAAATCTCTGAGTTGATTCATTTCATATTTTTGACTTGGCCAAGTTGTTTGTTGTTGTTGCTTTGAAAGTATCATCATTTTCAACAGTTTATTTGTTTGTTTTTTTTTCTGTTTGCCGTTGTCGTCGTTCTTTTAATTAAAAACGTCATACGAGATTCATTGTAAACATTATTGTATAAAATTCACAAGTGATGGTTCAAATGACCATATTAGTAATTTGTATTCTTGTGTATATGTGTGTCTGTTTATCTGTATTGAAAGAGCACTTTATGATTTCAAAGACATTTTCAAGTTTCCTAATTTGTTTAACCATTTTAGGACTTGTAGGAAAAACTTGTATTCAACCATTTTATATAACGGTCATTTTGTTTTTGAAAATCCGTTATTTTTTTTTTTTCATTAAGCTAAGTTTGCTACCAAGTCCATCAGCTAGTTTCTTTCAAAAATACTTGATTAAAAAACCTGCGTTATAATTTATATGAACTGCTAGTCAGTCGTTCAGTAGTTTAGTTTAATTTGCGTTTTTGGGGGCAGCAGTTTTTAACACGCAATGGTCATTATTAAAAATTGATGCTTTGAACAGTGATCAACGAGATCTATTATTTATAATTTGCTTTTTGGCTTAAACTTTGCTCCGCCACATACTTAAGAAATTGTTATAAAACAGCGCACAAGTTATTTTTATTTTTAACATATATTTTTACACAAAAGTTTTACACAAGATACAAAAAAAATATAGAAAATAAATAAATTCCATATAAAAAAGGAAGCACAAAAAAACAAACTAAAAATTATAAAAAAGAAATGTTAAATTTTTAGGCATTTTCTAACTTCTTAATTCCCTTGTTACTTCATTATACTGTGAAATAATCACTTCAATATCCTAAATTGCTTATTCATGTACAAGTAAATGTATAGTTTTATGTAAAAGAAGAAAAATTAAGTATAAAAAAAAAGAATTGGAAATTGAGTAGTTGTTGATAGTTAATTACTGGTAGACTTAGAAAATAATTTCATATTTAACCCGGAAACTGATGTCTAACCTGGTATTTCAACAGTGTATGTATGTACGTATTGGGCACTTACACACAAATGTGTTAACGACTGATATTAACAAAAAGAAGAAAAAAAAAAATACAGCATCCGGTAGAAAAAAATAAATAAATGAAACTGCATAAGAAAACAACGACCGCAGGGCATCTTTAGATTGAAAACTGGAAATCCTACAAATTCCTAGATTTAAAGTTATGATGCCTTAGGATTGAGTAAACGCATATGCAAACACACACAAATAACTTGTATTAAAGCAAGAAACTAAAAAACATTCAAACATACAAACACACATACATGCATACATATATTGTGCTTAGGGCTGCCAGACTTAAATTGATTGACAGTTAACAAAAGACAATTTTTACAAATTTTAAAAAAATAATCAGAAGTTACGTGGTGGAAATCGATAGATTTACTTATCCATTAGAATTGCAGCCTTATGTCATTATTAACTGTAAAGCTTTTTAATTAAAGAGAACAATTCTCAAAAATAAATTTTTTGCCTAAAATTTAGCTATTCAATTGCAACAATGGCGTTTTCAAATAATCGTAAAGATATTGGAACTTTATATATCATTTTTGGAGCCCGATCTGGTTTAGTAGGAACTTCAATAAATATTTTGAATCGAGCCAAATTATGACATTCTGTATCACTAATTGGAGATGATCAAATTTATAATGTACTTGTAACAGTTTATACTTTTACTCGTATTAAAATTTTCTTCGTAGTTATACCAATTATAATTGGAGGATTTAGAAATTGATTAGTCCTATTAATGTTAAGAGCTCTAGATTTAGCCTTCTCACGAACTAATAAAATAAGTTTCTGAATACTACCTCCTGCATTTTGTTTTGGTTTTTATGTTGTTGGACTTTGAAAAATGTTTACAAAAAACATTGTTTCTTTATTAATAAGGACCATTAAAATTCTTACAAATTAAGAAAAATCAAGCCCATCTGGCATCCTTAATTTTGTTGCATAATTATCGTTTGGTCTATGATGATAGTCTTACGTAGACTTCAGCCACATCATCAGCATTCTGGATGATTTTTTATAGCCAACCATTGAAATATTGGTTTCTGCAAGAAATTTATTTGGGAAGATGTTTGAGCGATAAGATAGAATGTGTAAAAATTTTTTAGTTACCAACAAAATACACGTTTATAGCGGAAGTAATTTGAGGTGCCGGTAACGTAGTTATCAATTTTATTTTTTTTTCTTTTCGTGACAGCTTTTTACTAAAAAGACGTTTTCTGCAAGATTTGATATTTAAAATTGTTCATATTTTCTTTTTTTTTTTTTTTTTTTGTTAATATTGTAGAATACTTGTACTTTTAGAACTTATTAACCAAAAAAAAAAATAGTAATTTATTTGGGACATTTCAACTTTTTCTTATTATTTCGTTTAACTATATCGATCAAGTGTAAAATTGAAAAATGCTTACTCGACTACAAAAGCTAAACCCAAGAATAAACTGCATTGCCAAACAAAAAGTTAATAAAATTAAATATAAATTTTATTTAAGTCATTTTTTTTTACATTTCGATTAAATGTTTAATTTACAATAAAACTGAACACGTGTTTTTGATTTTTGGGAAATGCTAACGAAAGAATTGAGAATCGTTTCAATGCATAATTAGTATTTTTCATAGAAAAATTAACTGCGATTTTCACTCCTTTTTGTTCAAGTTTTATGAAATTAACAAAAAGTTAAAGTGTAAGATCTAAACATAGTTATCATACATACATACACACATACGATCATACAATTATGTTGCTATAGTAATAACAGCAAAACAAAAACATTTTAATATTTTTATTATTTAATTTTAGAGCGACAATTGTTTATTAATGCCAAAATTCAAAAAAAAAAAAAATCAAAAAACTTTATTGATTGCTTTTTAATTATAAAACAAAGTTGTGTGTTAAGGTGTTTGTTAAAAACTGTTTCCTTCCTCAATATGAGACACACATCTTGGCACAGAGTGGCCAACTCCATATTTAATAAAAGTCATATTTCACCGCAATAGGAAACTTTAAATTTTGAATAATAATTTTAACATTTTCTGACAGTTTATTTTGGCTATTGTTTTATATTCATTTTATATGCCGTTAAATAAAGGCCACCTACAATATTTATTTCATATTTAATTTCCTAAGAAATTTAAGCTCAGATCTGTAATTAAAGATCTGAAAATTTATTTTTTTTTAACAGAACTTTTATCCTCCCTGCTGTCGCTTAAATTTATATAGAAAAATAAAGCTGGATCAATTTTACATTTTGCAAATTTTAAATATTTTAAAAATTTGTAAACTACTTTGACAGTTAGAGGTAAATCGTGGCAACTGACAACTATTGCGAGTATCAAAAATTACAATCCATTGAAGTTTAGCTTCATTTTTCACCTGAGCGATAACGGATATAAGAATTTGACCCCACACTTTTTGGTTAACGACATGATTTTCAGTTTTACTTCGGCCAGATAATGTTGCTGGATGCGAATTTATATACATTCATGTTTATATATGTATGCATGTATATATAAATGTATATATAAACCCATATTTGTGTAGTGAACACCATATACTTTGACAAGATCACCCGCATCTTTGTGGTTCAACTTAATATCTTCTCCACAAATAAGAACACGTTTGAAAAAACAAAAAAAAAAACTTTTGCATCGTTATGGTCAGTGGTTTCATTTTATAAACAAAAATGGCAAAAACAAGTCAGTTAAACAAAATAAAAAAGCAGGCAACAGCTGTACGAATGTGTTTATAGTTTAAATGCAACACAAGCTCTGTTGTAGAATAGTGAGTGCTGCTTGTTTATGTTTTTTCTTCTTTTCTGTTATTGTTGTTGTGGTTATTATTCTTTTTTTGTAAAGACAAAACACAAGCATCAAAAACAAACCACCATAAAAATCCAAAAGCTTTTTTTGTTTGCTTTGCCAACATACTTTTTGCTACCAAATAATCTGAAAAGTCTCCACTGTTATTTAGTGTTTTGTAATGAGAAACTAATGTGCTACTTAATGCATTTTTAAACACACATACAAATATGTATATATGTCCCGCTTGTTCGGCAAAACTGCTATTGACGTTTTTTCTGTAATAAATTCGTCACTTACAATTGCCAGTAGGTACTTGGTGTACCCTTATATTATATGAATTCGTTGATCGTATGTAAGCAAGCGAGCAAACATCTTTTTCTGTCGTATTTTATTATTTACATTGAAAAGAAAAAATGTGTACAACAACAAAGCGTCAGCGTCATTTCGGGGTTGACAAAAAATAAAACACAAAATAACATTTATTCTGTGTTTTGATCAACAAGTGTGAAGACGAAAATTTTGAAATTTAAAAATAGAGTGTGTATAGTTTGCTGTTGAAGAAAGTGAATTTATATATATATCAGAAGTCTTTTTGTTTTATAAAATAAAGGTAACAAAAATGATAAGCAAAAGGCATTTAAAAAGAATAATAAAAAGTGAAAAGGAAAATTTTGTAGAAAAGATGATGAGGGTGGGCATAGAAAATTTAAATACCACAAATAAAAGTGGCAATATTGAAATCTGTGACAGTCATAATTCTGTCCAAAACGAACCAGACAAAGTGGAAACATTTTCTGGCAATTTAAGTATTAGCCAAAAATTAATTGAGTGGAATGCGAAACATAGACCTTCTCGAAGTTGCGTCAAAGACTTAATAGAAATTCTAAGAGAAGAAAATATAGTTGTCACTCCATTCTACAAGTTTTCTTGTTCCAACAAACCAATAGTAGAGAATGTTGCAGGTGGATCATATATCCACATTGGTATGCCAAGAAGCTTAAAGAAAATAGCAGATGTCATTAAGCTGCCTGATAATATTATAATAGATATTAATGTAGACGGGTTGCCTCTCTTTAAAAGTTCAAAGGTACAACTTTGGCCAATTTTAATAAGGCTGACCAATGTGGAAGATCGACCAGTATTCCCAGTTGGAGTTTTTGTTGGTAAAAGCAAGCCAGCAACATGTGAAGAGTTTCTGTTAAAATTTGTTGAGGAAATTTCTTCTTATTTAAAAACAGGCTTACCACTAGAGGGAAATATTTACAGATTGCAAATAAGAGCAGTTCTCTGTGACGCTCCAGCACGTGCCTTCATCTCTGGCACACCATCTCATGCATCGAGGTACGGATGCTCAAAGTGCACACAAGTAGCAAAAAAGTGTGATGGGACATTAACATATGCGACATCATCTGGAGTACTTATTTCAGATGAAGATTTTTGTGCTCGGAAATATCCTGCACACCATTTGCCAAAATATTTATCACAAAAAACTCCCTTGGAACACCTCAATTTAGGCATGATTACGCAAATACCACTAGATTGCATGCATTTGGTAGATTTAGGTGTAATGCGAAAGTTTTTAATGCGTTTAATTAACAAAAAAATTTGTTTTCAAGTATCGTCTGAAAATTTGCAAAACATTTCAAGAAATCTAACTTCTCTGCGCGTTCATATTTCATCTGAATTTGGACGAAAGCCCCGATCTTTAGATGAAATATCATACTGGAAGGCCACTGAGTTCAGACAGTTTCTACTATACACTGGTCTCGTCGCTCTCAAAGACGAGGTTCATGAAGATGTTTATTACGAGTTTTTGTTGTTGCATTGTTCTTACAGAATGATATGCTGTCCAAAGCAATGCAGTAATAATTTAAAAACAATCGAAATTCTTTTAAACTTGTTCGTAGAAAACTTTCCAATAGTTTTTGGAGAAAATAGTTTGTCGTACAACGTACATAATCTCACCCATTTAAAAAAAACTGTTGAACTGATTGGTAGTCCAACCGAAAATTCGTGCTACTCCTTCGAAAATTATTTGCAGAGTTTAAAGAAATGTGTTAAAAGGCCATCTAAAATTTTGGAGCAGGTTTTTAGAAAAGTTGTTGAAGAAAAGTTTTGCATTAAAAAAAAAAACAAAGGCCTTAACTTACTTGAAAATAAATTTTACTTCAACAGCTCTTACTTAACAACAAAATCACCGGACAACATCTGCTACATTGAACCTGGAATACCTGTTCAAGTCCAGGGGTTTTCACAAGAAAATGGAGGAACTTTAGTTGGACGAAAGTTTTTAAACATTCAAAGTTTTTTTAAAGAGCCATGTGACTCAATTACTCTTGGAATTTTTTTGGTAGATTCTCAAATTTCGGATGATGTTTATTACTTTCAATTAAGTGAAATTGAATGTAAAGCGGTTAGGTTTCCTTTTAAGAAACAGTCTATTTTAATTCCAATTTTACATGCCTGCCTTTAATGCTTTTTTAACTGTTACTTTTTTTTTAACATTAAGATGAATAACAACATGAATTCTTCGCCAAGAAAAATAAAGCGTGTTAATTTTGAGAATTCCGAAAGTAAGTATTTTTTCACCCTTATTCTGTTTGGCGTCGTCAACAGCGTCGTCAATTTTGAGACAATATCAACTTAACACAACATCAATACTGATTTGGTATTCCCTAACAAACTAATGACGACGTTGACTGTTTATCGATAATATAAAAAATAAAACACGCATACATATCTAATATTTGGATCGGTTGAGTAAGTGTTGTAGAAAATTCAAATTCTGTAAAAAAATAAAATATCTATAAACAATAAAATAACCAAAATTTTTAGAAACAATTAAAACAAATAGTCTAAGAGCCATTACAACTTGTCGTTAGTTAAAGGTAGGATCTTGTCTGCCTGATAAATAGCTTCGTATTATTAAAACTTCCAATTTTTATTGCTATTATTATCAATAATAATAATAAATGGATAAAAAAAATAATAATTAGTGAAGTTTTTATAATGCAAATCCATTTATCGGTCCGAAAAAATCCTGCCTTTTTTCATAGTGATGGAAATTTTCTAACTCTTCCACTAATTTTCAAATTGGCAGAAGTTGGCAATTTTAGTTTTTTTCCGTTTCTTTTTTATTTTGTTATTTTAAACATTGCTGTATACTTTTTCATGTTTTTAAAATTTTCCTTTGCACACAACACAACTCAAAATCAAAAATGGCGACGAAAACTAAGAAAATACCAAACATATGGCGACAGTCATTGATTAATGACAATATTAACAACGGGATTACCGATTTACAACAAACGAAGAAAACGACGTCGTTTTGTGTTTACGTCGCCAAACAGAATATGAGTGATTATATTTTTAATAATTATTTTGTTTTCAGACAGGCAAACTAACCCGCAAATTTCCAACAACAACTTATTGGAAAAAGTAAATGAAGTGATGGAAGCAACAAAAAATATTCAATTACAGTTAAACGTTTTGCAAGGTAGTTTTTTATGATCTATGTGTAGATACATTCAAATAAACTACTGAGTACATTTATGGCACACAACATTTTACCACTAAAATGTAAAAATCCTTAAATATATGCATATGTGTTTTTTAGGCCAAATGAAATTAGTTGCTGAAGCCCTAGCAGAAAACAAGGTCTTAACGACTAAATGTTTGAGACAATTTCATGATGACGATTCACTTGCAGATATTTTTCCAATTCGGAGTAAAGAAGATCTTGTTCAGTTCAATAATCGAATCAATCCGGACAACAAGAAACAATATGTAAGATTATTTGTTCTTTCATTTTTAAGGTAGATATGAGTAATGTTTCCAATTATATTTTAAAGATTAAAGCAATAAGGTGCATACTTGAACCTGCCGGTGTTCAAAAAAATTTAAGACGTATTTTGAGTGACGATGTCATTATGGACTACAACGTCGATGGTGTTCAGGGAAAGAAGAGTTTTAAAGAACACAAACAATTTTTTTCAGTACTTTCAGGTAAAAAACACTTAATATTTCGACTGAATGTAAATTGACAATAAATTTTTAACCATTTCAGAAGCGGTCTCGAAGACCAATATTAACAGTGTTGGGCCAGCGGATGAACACATCCGCAAAGCTATACAAATACAGAAGAGGCGCATATTCAAAAACATGTCCCTGGACAGGAAAGCTGAAAGAAAGAGTGACACATAAATTTTAGTTTCTTGTTTGTTTACTGCTGATATGAATTAATGTGATTTTTTTTTTTTTTTGTTTTATATAAGTTTAACTTTTTTGCTTTCTATTGTTTTTTATATTTAGCCTAATGACATTGCTTTTTTTTCTTGTTTTTTTTTTTGTGAATTATAGTTTTTGTTCTATTTTTAATGTTAGTTTTATAAGATTTAGAAGACTGTATGTGAATTAAAAAATAAAATATAATATATAACCATAAACCTTTTAAAGACATTTTAATTATATAATTACTGAGCACTTACGAAGTAGTTCATTATCCAAAGTAAACGAAACCGTTAACTATGGCTTCAGTGTTCTTTTCATCACAGTATTTTTGCGAATGAAAACATTGATGAATATTCGTCACTGTTTTCGTCAACGGAATGTAAGCGAGAGGGTGGCGATTGTATACTTCCAATGACATCCCCATATTAAATTCGTCACTCAAACACACTGTGTAGGTATTGCCGTGCCAGTATAGGTCATTGCTTTGTGCATAATGGTATAATGACTTATGGAATGTATCCGCGGACAAGCGGGGTGCTTGTGTGTATGTATGTGTGTGTGAGTAAGTACCGTGTCTCACATAAGTTGGCTTATTAATAGAATTTAATTTGGGCTTTTTCATTTTTAAATTGAAGATTTTCAACGTCAAAGAAAAATTAAATCAGCCTTCACGAAAAAATATTTCTTTCGAAAAATCCTATATTAAATTGTCTATGTACATACTTGTGGGTGTATGGTCATGGCTTAATGTTTATATTAAGTTACCGTACAACTTTCCCTAAATGTATCTGCACTTTGTCAATGGACCGTGAATATTAAAGACGATATCAACAAAAATTAATATAATATTTTAAAGCACGCACACATGTATACATATATATTTACATATGTACGGATGCATTTACACATGTTTGCATGATTTCAAATACACAAGTTTCGGCATAAAATACTTTTACGATAGAAAAAATTAAAGGGGTGTTTAAATTCAGAAAGAGAGATTTTAAAAAAAATTTTGCAACTCGTCATATTTCTTTGTTCTGTTATCAATCACCATGGTTACATGTTTATGATCAACAAATGTTGTTAGTTTTCCCGTATTTGCAGGCAACCAACCATGTGAAAACATTTGAGAAATAATTTATATTGTCTTTGTCAACTAAACTCTATAATATGGGTGAACGATTGCGCGGTTGGAAGAGAGGGGGTTCCATTAATTTGATACAAAATGTCGCACGTGTTTTCTAAACAAACATTTTACTAGTAAAATGTAACAAAACAAAAAAGGGTTTTTATCAAAAAAAAAAATAAAAAAAAAGATCAAAACACATAAAAATGTTCGTATACAACAGAGGATACAAGCTACAATTCACATTCAGTATTTCGATCAAACAACAATAATCTGACAAACATTCAAAACCGAATTAATTATACACATTTCCTGCATTCAACAGCATTTGTAAAATAAAATGGCCTACATTTTAATTATTAACAGAACCTACATACCTGAAATTTAAACACATTCTACCAATTTAATGATTTGAATAACAAATACCAACTTCATATTAAAAAAAAAGTTACCTTTGGTGAGCTCAAGTTCTAGTTATAAGACACAAGAAAATATCAGAAAAATAGTCACAGTCGAAACGATCGTTAATCGAAATGATCGTATTCACAAGGCTTTAAATAACGAATAAAACGACAGACAGTCAAATAATTTATATCGAAACAAGCAGATTTTTTACATAAATGTACAAAAAAAAAAACAAAATTATTCTTAATGTAAAAATAATAACAAACGTAAATTAACGCAAGCAAACATACGTACACTTGGGCACAATACGTTCGAGTATATACTCACACACACACACATACACACACAGTACAAGAACCAAGCCCATCTCGATAATATTTATAAAATTTAATAATCTGTACGAGTGTTGACAAGTTTATGTATGAATCTTTAAAATTTAACTTTTATAAAAAATTTAAGTTATTTCTCTGTTATTTTCTTAAAAAAAAAAAAGCAAAAAACTTCATGAATAAAAAGCTTGGATTTAAGAAACATATTAAAGCACAGCAATGTTAAAATTAATAGTCTAAACATAAAAATAACAATAAAAACAGAAATTTGACTTAAAAAATTAATGAATGTTAATAACTTCGTTGGCTATAAATAACATTGGCCTGAGTTCAATCCCTGCTCAAATGCATAGCACATTTTCAGGATTTGACCCCCTGTGTCGGAACTTTTATATACCGCGATCGTCTATGCCTATTTGATTTAAACTATGGCGGGCGTCTCATCACTCTCCACTGCATTAACGGCAACACTAGTTTTAGATAAAAAATTAAGCTTTTATTTAAATTTATCTACTTTCACAACCTGTCTTGTATCTCCTCTATCCCTTTCCTAAAGAATGTTACACGATTAGAAAGATATCTAAAAAGGAATTCTTGCCTGAAGTGCTACTCCTCTTGAAAATCAATTGTCTATGAAATTTTCATACGAAATTCAAGATATTGACGACAACAAATATTTAAGATTTTGAATACTGGAATTCTAACAGACTCTTATGTCTGCTTTACAAATTTTATTATCGTTTTTTTTTTCTCAACACTTAAAAAATTTATCTTTTCAAATCTAATAGCAAAAAGCTTTTTGTTAATACGCAGAAAAATAAATGCTCTTGTTTAAGCTCAAGACTACTTTGTTATCTTGACACCAAACACAAAAAACATTTAAGCCATAAGACACGTTATAAAAAAAATGTGATCGCATTCTTAAAAAAAAAATTAAGGTCGTATTAATACTGAAGTTTCTAGTTGTTGCAAAAAAAGCAAAAACTCAATTTTAAATTTAGATTAATAGTAATATGAAATCTTTTTTTTATACTGGCAATACTGGTACAAACAGCAAAAAAAAACAGAATAATATTGTCTCAGGCGTAAGAATGAACAATTTCTGTATATTGTTTTCATGGAGATTAGACACAGACACACAATTACTGCACAATTATTATTTGTTTAAACATTTAAAAATAAAGGGTCACATGTCATTTAAAAAATTGTACTCAGCTACGTCATCTTTGGGTTTCATTACTGCATTGTGGTGACGAAGTCTCAAGTTTCTCAATGTCTTGTGCTGCCATAGTCGACTCTTCTTTATTGTGCATACATGAACAGTGTTAACGGACTTGGACCTTATTTATTATATTCTGCTAATATCCCATAACATTTTTCAAACAAAAATGCAATTTATTTGTTGGTTCGAAAAGCACTGTAACTCCAAGACACGACAAAAAAATGTTTTGCTAATTTTTCTATAAAAATAAAAAAAAATAATAATTTGACCAAAAAATATTATTTTTTATTGATAGCAGCATTGAATCGCTATGCCTTTATATTAAAATAATAATTTCCTTTCGCGTTGAAAGGTTTAAAATCTTCATTGATCAGTCTGCTATAATAAATGCAAATATCTTTTAAATTTTAATTCGTTTTGGACTTGACATCATACAAAATAAAAATCTAAATAAATTTCTGCATGATTTACTTCATTTTTATTTTACATATATTCGAAGTGAGACATTGAAATATTTTTATTACTTTTTTGCGATTTTTATTCCTTTTTGCGATTTCTTCAAAATATGACTAAATCGCCAATTTAACGAAGCTAGAGTAAAAATGCGAACGATTTTCTTTTCAATTTTGAAAAGTTGCTGTAAAAGTAAGCAATCGCAGTGTTGTATTTTACTAATGTAACGGTTACATAAATTAAGCCTTTTGAAATTTCTTTAGAATAAAATCAATAATTGATTGAAATGGAATTAAAATAGAGATTAAAGAAGAAAAGCACTTATAGTTTTTCGAGCACAACTTTAACTAATGAATTTTAACTTGAAAGAGATTCATTATCTAATTTTATATTCATACGGACTACAATACGATTTTACATTTGTATTCCAACAGCTTAAGTACGTGATCGACATGCACAATAGTTTTGAAGCAACGAGAGAGAACGTTTAAATAAATAATTTACAATTGAACTAAAAACAACAAATTTATGCTTGATCGAATTTTCGTCTTTCAAATAAAGAGACGAGTTCTTTTAAGGTTTTTTGTTTTCTTTATAATTTTCTCGTTAATTTGTGCCATCAATTTATTTCATTTTTTACTGTATTTTTTTCTTTTAAAACAAAAGAGTTAAATAAAGTCATAAAGAATGTAATTTGTTTCAATAATTCAACAACTCTACGCAAAATACATTGTAAATTTAAAATGTTTATGTGAGTGTGTCTTTGGAAACGAAGTTTTCAAGCCACTTAATTTGTATGTTCGTTAATAATGCACACCCTGTTATTTGGCAAGAATATATGAGCTTTCGTTCGTAATGAATTTTGGTGCATGAATTTTTATGTGTCGAATGCACACGACTTTGTATGGACAGCATGTGAATACAGCAGTTGTACGTAAATCATAAACAATTTTCAGAATTTGAAACGAATTTAACAAATTCTCAAACATTTCTTCGATCATTTTTACGTTTCACTAAAACTAACAAAACATTTTATAACAATTGTATAATATAAATATTTATTAAATGAAAATGATAAATAAATATTTTTCAGATAAATTTTTATTATCACACTAGAAACGATAAGAGTTAAAATATTTACAGACATCGGTCCAAACGCCAACTAGAAACAGCCCTACTTCATCAGTTCTTGTACTTTAAATTTAATTTAATTTTTTATTTTAGATTCAAACTTTTTTTTAATTTGCAATTGCAAATTAATTTTTGGTTTTGACAAAAAGAAAAAAAAAACATTTCAACAACAAATAAGAATAAAACTCAACCAACTCTCAATTCTTCAGTAAAGTTCACTGGCTTTTTTTCTTAACAAAAAGAAAAATTATTGTGATCTTTCTTTTTAAACTCGGAGCACATTTAAACTACTTTAAGCCGGACGTGTGAAACATTAAAGAATACAACTTTTATTTTTTATTTGTTTTTTTATTTTTATTTTAAGCATTTTGAATTGGTATTACAGAAAGTAGAAGATGTAGTAACAAAAGGTGATAATGAACGGAGGTCAAAATACAAATGCACTAGAAGGGAGAAAATTTTTAAAACCAACAAAAGGAAGAAGGTAATGACAGTGATCTTGCTTAAACGATCTTTAAAATTATTACAGCAGCTCATAAATAAAATGTAAGAAAAGCAAATGTATTTAAAATCGAAAAATGGCATAAAAAATATTGACCCTTTAAATTAAAAAGTCATTTATCTATTTAGTTTTTTTTTTCTTCTTTTTGTTATTTTCGATTGATCACACATTGAATGATTCACTGCCAGCGGACATTGATTTTAGTCGTAACAATCGTTACAAAATTAAACTGTTTTTATTTTATTCATTATTATTCTTTACAGCCAAATTGATCATAATCATCATTTAAAAGAAATATGTCATCATCATTCGTATCATTCCATTTTAACACTCTAAATAAAAATATATATTTTCGTACAGTTATGATCAAAATAATAGGAATGATATGTTCATTCTCTACGAAAAATAATTATGAAAACTTTTACTTAATTTTTTTTATTAAATTTGAATATGAAGAAATAAAAAAGAAGAATAGCAAAAATTTTCTATATTCTTCAGTTTGTGTCGAAATGTTCATAATGCTTCAAAGGAAGACCACTGTGTCTCAAGACAAATAAACGATTGCTGAAAACAAAAGACTGTCTGTTTTTCTTTTTTTTTGTGGGATTTTGCTGACAAAAAGGATAACAACAAATCCATTCATCTGCAACATTGCTTAACCTTTGCCTATTTCTATCTTCCCGTAATATTTTTTGTCGCAATCAATAATTTATATGGACGTATCGTTCGACAAGTTTCAAGGATTTTACTAAACGGTATAAAAATAAAACGCAAACAGAAAATATTAAGAAAAAATGCTGCCCGTAATGTCATCACAAACAGGCAAGACACTCCCAAGCAAATTGCAATTGTGTGCAGTTTATGTTTCAACTGAAAACACTTCAAAACTAAAACACAATTTGCAAGAATTTAAAAGGAAAATAATTATTATCGTTATTTCTATAATTTGACTCTAAGTTCATGGTGTCCGCTGTCGGTCTAATAGATCGCACAAATAATAGATATCATGAACGGAAATAAAAAACTTTTTTGGATTTATGAAAAACAAAATTCGTAAAACAAAATTTAAAAAAAAAAATTTGATTATTATATCTCGAATAATAATAAAAAAAAGAAGAAAATAACAAATAAAATAATCGTTTATTTAAGTTACGGACAATTTTTATATAAACTTTAGTCAAATCATACAAAATACCAATTTCAATATTCGTTTGTAAATGTTTGTTGGGTTTAAATATACGAGTAATAGAGAACAACAAAAAAGCAATAACTACCAAAGTTATAATAAAGAATGATATAGTTTTTCATCATTTTTAAATTAAACAAAAAAAAAAAAAAAAAAAAAATTAATGACGAAACATTTATAAGTTTGGCATATGTTTGTCGATAGCGTTAAATATTGTTATGGAATTTCAGTCTCGCTCAAAAAGCATTTTGTTAATTAAAAACAATTAAGCTTCAGGGCAACTGGGTGTCATGGCAGATCTAATAAATATATATGTACATACTCATATGAAATTGTATGTGCACATAGAGACGTACAGTATGCACAGTATTATAGCCAATACATACACAGATGCATATAACGTTATCAAGAAGGGATCTTATTTACGACCATCAAAATAGGTTTTAATTTTAACCTACAGAAAAGCATCACTAGGCAGGCGAATAATGAATACCCGTGTATGTCTAAACTTAAACTGCCGTTGTATGAAGCTTATGATTTCCAATGAAAACATTTTAACACTTAACAACAAAGTTAAAAAATTTAATGAAAATTATTATAATTGTTTTTATTATTTGATCAAAGGGGGAAGAGGGACACACAAAACATAATAATGTTTTTCCATACATTCGTTTGTCTGTCAGAAGTCATGTACGAGTATGTGCTCATTCTTTGTATATAAACGTGGCAGCAAAAAAAAACATTGTTAAATACTCGTAGTATATGTGTACATCGAAATGCACATGTAGTATGCATTGATGTAATTATGTATATGAAATGTTGGTTGCAATATCACAGGCAACAAACACCACATTGTTGACAATTAATTGCGGTTAATTGGGATTAACATGCAATTGTACTCGTATCGAAAGAACATTGTTGTATTTGTTTGTTGGTATTAAAAATGTTTTCAATTTATTTATGTTTTTACAAAAGTGTGTATTATTCATTCTCCAAATTTTTAAATCGAATATCAATTACACCAAAGTATAAAAAAAAATGTCAGTGCAATAATCGTAAGTCCTTCAAAGTTAGTTCACCTAATTAATTGAGGTTGTTTGTTAGCTTTATAAGATTTTACTTATTTCTATGCACTTTTGCAATGCAGTTATTTTTCTAACGTTCAGATACTATTCATTTACGTTACATGAAAGTGTATACGTATTATTAAATTTAATTTTATCTTACTGGTTTAATTATATTTGCAAGAAACTCTTACAGCCGGTTTGATTTCCTGTTAATGTTTTTTTTTATAAAACATCAGCTAAGAAGTAGAGAGAAGGGTAATAAATACCGCCTTGATGTTAAAATATTTATGTATATTAAACACATACAAACAACGTAACGTAGCGCATACTTACTTATGTTTCATTAATTTATTAATTATAATAATAAAAAAAAGAACTATTTCCTTCAAATTATCATTGTTTTAAGAAATATTTTGCAACCAGATACTGGCAATTGTGACAAAGTTTTTGGTACAATTAAAGAGTTCGAAAAAAATTATAGCGTAGAAAGAGAAAAGAATTAATCTGGCAGACCCACTATTACGAATATCGATATTTTTCAGGGACAAAATTAGGAATCAATAATTTTAAATATAATGAAAACAATTTAGAATAAAATTTAATAACATTACAATTAATACAATATACAATGTAAACTATTTTGCTTTCTTCCATGATTTCTAAATCATATTAAAAATGTCATCTCAATTGCTATTTAAATAACAGCTTGAACTACTTTACAATCATATTTATGAAAAAATGATACTGAGAGAGCTGAAGTAATAAAACAAAACATAATAAGAAAAAAAGAAAAGAAAATCATTTAATATACAGTGTCCCACGAAAAACCTACTCGTATCGCAAGAAAAGAAAAACTAAACAAATGAATTTTATAAGAGAAGCAATTTCCTGGGAAATAAAGCGAAAGTTTTGTTTATTTATTTATTTAACGAAAGCAATACTGTTATACATACGTATGTATGTGTAAGTACATCATCAAACATATACATGAGAGTAATTAATTAGATCGACTAATTAATTATCAATTTGATAAGCATTGAATGATCAATAATGCTAATCTAGCATTAACACTGTTCTTAAAAATGGTAATGCTTTGTAATGCAAATGTTTGTTAGCTAAAAAAAACATTACCATTTACTAATGACTAAATAGTTTCAAAGCTTTAATATTAATAAATATCGACGTCCGAATCTGCTGACTGGCCACACCATCTAGTAAAAGGAATCCAAATTATCTACAAACAAAATATTTTCCAGACATCACTTTTTAAATCTATTGCGATTATATATTTGTGTTTCATAACAACATTTACATACATATATATTTTCCAATTTTTAATTAGTATTTTAATAAATTCATTAAGTCGTAAAAAACAAAAGAACCGTAATGCAATTGTTTTTAATTCAGACGATTAAGCTGGTAATGGTTGCAGTGCTGTCACAATTAAAAACCCCCAAGCGACTTAAATCTCTTATTGTTATTGTTGAGCAAAGTAAAGTAGTTGTTGACTAAAAAACGGCAGTAACGGCCTTGTTTGGTAATATTTTACAAGAATAGAAAAATGAAATGATGTACTTTAACAAACAAACGAACAAACAAACTTTTTAGGAGAAGCCCCAAAAACACCACTACGAGTAGAGTAATCGAGAAGATAAATCAAAAAGTCGATTTTTGCCCTTACGTGCTCGTGCTATTCGTCATTTGTACCATAATTTTAAGACCGCTTTCGCTGTACATTGATACAGTTGCTTAAAATTGAATTAAAATCTTTCAAACAAAATCGTATACACATTTTTTGTCGTTGTTATTATTTTCAAATATTTAAAATGAATTTTCGATATCAATGAAATTATTCCATACATAATTCAGCTTTAATGATTTATAATTGAACAAAATTCATTGAAAGTGATTTAAGCAAAAATCTATTAAACTCTATTTCATGTTTTTTTTTTCGTGGCATTTTCAGTTGTCTGACCGATCAAATCGTTGGCAGCAAGTTGGCAAAACGCAAAGAAGATATTACAAGCGTGAAGATTTTTAAATACTTTACGATTGGTTGGGTCATTACATGTTGTACTTGTATGTGAGTAAAGAAATAAATACATATGCATTTAGTTATTGCATATGTATGCATGTGTCTGTATATAATTGTTTATAGAGAGAGAAAGATAAATTTATTAACGCTCGTAGTTAGTGACGCACAAATCAGCTTTTATTTAAAATACGCGCATGTCCGTACACTTAATTTCAATTATTGGCATATTGACTGGACGGATGCCAGACTTAATTAAAATTTTTATTTTTAAACCAGTTGGAAACTGAGAAACACTGATTCTTTTTTATAGTATTTTCTGCTGATTGTATATTTAGTGCAGAATTATTTTCACATTTGTGAGAAAATTTTATTACTTACTGCTTAAAACATTGCAAGTCTCTCTCAGTTTCTGAAAAAATTAAATTGTTACCTTATTCGATTTTAATAGATTTTTCGACCAAGAATTTCTTGCTTACATATATTTACTTAAAAAAATAATTAACCCCAAAATGAATTAAAATTGATATTGGCTTAAGTTCTTATTCTATTCTTCTAAAAATTAAAAAAAAAAAATATTATTTATAAATGTATGCAGTTATTTTATAAAAAAAAATAACAAGTAAAATTAGGCAGTTATTTTATAAAAAAAATAACAAGTAAAATTAGGCACCAACAGCCTTATTCTGTAAATCGCTAAAATTCAAAAAAATAGATTTAGCGATTTTTGGCTACGAATGGCTGTAACACTTTTTGCCGTTAGTTATTTTTCGCGATCAAGAATTAGATTTAGCTACGATTTGTCTTACTACTAGATTGTAAATTTCATCAACTAATGTTGTAAATAACAATACGAGGAGTATCCATAATCAATCAATAATAATATCGTTAGACGAAGTCCATACACAACCCAAAGCATTTCTTCGTTCTTCTCTCTGTAACTCGTATTGACATTTGGTTTTGATTTACGACAGTAAAAATTAACTTAAGCCAAAATCAATTTTAATTCAATTGTTATAATATCGAATAAATCAATTAATAAATTCATAAAAACTAAAAAATAATCAGAAAATCTATTTAAAAGAACTTCCCCACCTGTAATATGTAACACTGGGTCTTATAAAAACGCTCACCGTGGTTCCTTTATTCATTTGATTTTATAGCTGATAAGTTTTTGAATCCTTGCAACAACAATATTTAATTTATGTTTTGAAAATATATTATTAAAAAAAAAGTTTATGTGTGGCAACCTTCAGCAGCAGCGATTGTGCTTGAAGATTGGTAGTTTTTGGTTCGCTTTTTTAAGTGATCTAATATGGACACTAGTATGTATTGTATATTTTATCATTTATACAACGAACGCCATCAACACTCTATTGGCTGACTGCCTGACTGTTTATTGCAACGATTTCAGTAATTTAAACAACAACACAATATTTTAAGATACATACATACATACATACTTGTGTAAAAAAACTTTTATGTACCATTTAACTTTCAGAGGAGTGTGAGGGTGCTTGAAACAAATTAGCTCGCATCATCAAAATTTTTGTTGTTCCACACATTTTGATTATCATTTTAATCCTCATTATTTACTTTCCTACTGATCTACAGCTGCAATATGTCTTATTTGAAAATAGGAGGAATAAATGGGGCCACTGCATCACTTCACAACGAAATGAACGCCACAGGGAAACAAACGCAAAACAAAAACAACGTTTGTTTGTGCAGAATTAAAATATTTGTTGTTTTTGTTGTTTTGTTGCTTCTTTTATCGTAAACCAATCATGTTGTTGAGGAATAAAGATTATTTGAAACAAATGGTTCCAAATGGCTCTAAATGGGAAATAATTTATTGAAAGCAATAATACAAACAAATTTGGAGTTTTTTTTTCGTTTTCTAAAACCAAAAATATTTACAAATTCCCATATGCTTTATCGTGCTATTTCTATTCTCAGGGCAAAAAAAGCAAACACAGTCGACTTTAAGTGTAATTAAAATTTAGATTTTTAATGGCAGGCAACCAGATTTATGATGCAGTTGCAATTATTAAAAAAAAATAGAACCGGAAAGGGACACTTAAGTGTTTTCCGATAATTAACGGTTCTTGTAAAACAAACGTTGTATCATGTATGTTACAATGTGTGTGTGTGTGTTGAATAAGTATGTACCTGTAAAAAAAACTGCTTAAGTTGTATATAATTGGATATGTACATACATACATACAAACACTTAATGGATTGTTACTTGAAAGCACAAAAAGGATTTCTTTGAACAGCAAAATAATTGAGAATATTTTTTTCCAACATGTGGGTAATGTCATGTTCTGTGTTGCCTTTTGAAGGACTGGTGACATGTTGTTCATTTTGTGTGTTTTTTTTTTTTCTTATGAAGGTACAAGTCTCACGTTTTAACATAAAAATTATGAAATTTGATATTTTCCTACTCGAAAATTTTGATAACAAGTGCAGGTTTTGAAGAAAGCAGCTGGTCTTTAACAAAATTTATTCATTGTACAGGACGAACACTTAGCAAAGTCCTTTGCATTTTACGATTTTGCTCTTATTTTTATTGTTCATGGTATCCATGTACATGTGTACGGCAAGGGAAAAATACTTTAATGAGAACATACATATACATACGTACATTAATCGTATATACCTCGTACATATGTTGTCATAGTCAAGTGATTTTTAATTTAAAAAAAGAATTTTTTTTTCTAAAATTACAATTTAATATTTTCTTGCTATAAAATTTATTAAGAAAAAGTTAATTGTAGTGTCTGAAAAAATGTTAAATGCTTCCTAAAATCACCATTCTAATTTATTGGTATGTGAATACGTTTATTCGGGGAACACCGCTTTTTAATTTCGTTACACACTTTCGATTTATTCGTCGATAGAATTTTTTCTTGTTGGATTTTAGAATTTGAATTTATCATAAAGTGGTTAGTAAGAATGTGTGGAATGCGTAAATAAGGAAATGGCTACATTTTAAGTTGAATAGCGTTTTTTTTTTGCCTTTTGAAATTTTTTTTGAGCCCCATACCACTGTTCACATGAAAGTCCCAAAAAATTCACGAAACGTTGGGGAAATATGTAATAAAAAAAAAATAAGATTATACATACAGAAATCAAAATTTGGTGGCCAAAAATAACAACAATAGTAGTCCCAACGAAATATTTTTGGGGAAAAGATTTATTTATTGTATTTTATACAACATACAACAGTTTGTGAATGGAGTAAATAAATTTATTAATCAGTCTTAAGAAATAAGAGCAAAGATCGGATAAAAATGTTATAATTTGCTATTATATCAAAACAAGAATAAATAAACAAATTAATAAAAATATTGAATATAATTTCTTTCAATTTTAATATTAATTTTCTTCGGTATTTTCATGTATCTCTTAAATATGCACAACGATTAAAGTGCAATTTTTCTTTTTATATTTTTTTTTATAAAATATCTGAAATATATTTTTCGACGCATTGACAAATTTTACAGCATTGTTACACATTTTTTTACTTCTTTTGAGGGGATTGTTTATTTTTCAAGATGTTGTAAATTGTATGTCGTATGAAATACAACTATTGTTCTCAACAACCGTATTTTTTAATAAAAAATGCATTAAATTTTGTGTTGTATTTGCGTAAAATGTATTGGAAACACAAAAAATATTCCAAAAATATTTCGAAAAATATTCAAACTAAGGCCTTTTAACATCACAGCAACGATATGTAATTTATACTGTTATGAAAACGCATAATAAAATGGTTTCCTTTTTATATTAAAAAGAAATATTATGCTTAAATCAAAATATCCTCCCCCTACTTAAAATAATATAAAATCACTTTTTTTTAATTCTTTTCTTTCACCATCTGTTCCTTTTTCGAATTTCTTTGTATTCTGGCCTTCGTAACAAAAGAACGGCAGTAACACAAAAAAAATTTAAAAGATAATAAAACAGAAAAACAAGCATGTTTTTCCTTTTTCTTCATTATAGCTGAACAGGTTTTTTGTTTGAAAATTCCCATGGTGTCGTTTAAAAGCAAAGTGTTCATACATTTCGCTGTGTATCTGTTCATGTATGTATGTATGTGTAGATTTATGTATTCGTATGTATACAAACTACCTGGCTGAACAAGGGAACTGGTCTGGCTATTGGAATTAGTATTATAACTGCCACTACCGCCACCATCATCATCATCTAAATCAATACCATCAACAAGAGCCAACATTAGCGGACGATACTGTTAGTAGATGACTACTGCTCAGTGCCAAAAATTAAATCAAACGAATCTATTTTGTTGTCTTTTTTTTTTTTTTTGTTTTTGCATACCTGAATTTTACCTGTCTGATTTTAACAAGGAACTCTTCTTTTTATTTTGTCTGAGAACTGATCCAGCAAAGTTTTTGTTTATTTCATTTGGGTTTAAATTGAATGGATGAGAGAATTAATAAATTGTGCATTTAACTGCTGTTGCCTGTTGTCGACTGGTTGTTTAGCGTTTGTTAGTGTAAAGATTTCTTTTAACTCTGTCTTAAATCTTGACGATTATTTTCTTGGTTTATTTGAGCGTTTTTGTTACCTATTTGCTTGTTTGTTCTCTTCTTTCCGTCGTTTATTATTAATCTCTCTAAGCATTCTTTACAATATTCCATCGGTTCATGCCTTGTTAACTAGATGAAAAATACAAAATTTGATAATTCTTTTGTAGTTGCTGTACTGAAGCGATATTCGGATGCAATATCAAGCCGATAGATATAATTTTGCGTAAGCAACCAACCCTTGATAAAACATGTTGAGCATCAAAATAATCTAAGATTAAATACAACTATTCTTTTAAGGTGAATTTTTAAAGGGAGTATCTATCTCATATTCGACTGAAGCGTATACAATAGCAATATAAAGTTGGCATAAATAATAGGTGCTGTATGATATATATGTACGTATTACTACTATTAACACAAATATGCACACATTACACATACATACGGACATAAATTTTCATTAAAAAAATAATAATAGCAAAGTGGCAAAAATATACGCTTGGATATACAATCAGCTTGCCACAAGTGGCAATGTCAGCGTATGAAACCGGTTTTTATTATTGAAATAGTACTGCTGGAAAGTCAAGTAGCAGCAAGTATTGCGCTTGTTGCATCAACATTTCAAAAGAAGTTGCTGTTATTGGCTTTAAGCCGTATAGTATCTACATGCAGTACATACAGATATACTATAACATTAACGTTGCAAAACTATTCTCATGCATCTACCCGTGTTTTCTTATTCAGACTGGTACTTTGGAGATACATTTAAAACATTAAAAACACACCAGACAGACGAAATGACAGTTTTACTATCGAACTGCAGGTGAAGCTTCATTTATCGATATGCACTTTGCCATGCTCTCAGTACTTACAAATACCTACGCAAATAACTACACAAACAATAACAACAAACATATTGACGAACATCGGCATTGTTCGTCAAAATGCAGATGTTCATGTTACAAAAATCAAAAGGAAATTTATACTTTTTCAAACATTTTATTTTAATATTTTACTAAAATGGAAAAGTTCAAATTTGCAGTAGAAACTTATTTTGTTGCCTGTCTCTGAAGCAGGTGAAATGAATTTAAGTTACAAATATTACAAACGAAAGATTTTTATAGAAAAACATTTTTGCTTATCGCTGTATTTTTGATACTTTTTGTTTTTGTTTGTATAGACTTTTTTTATTTATTTTTATTATTATTATTGTTACTATACACAAGTAAGTCGTTTAGCATTGTTTCTTTATTTGTTTTACTTTTTTTTACAGAGTTTGAAATTACGTATGATAAGCAAAATTAATTTGACACAAACAGAGTATATTGACGTTTAATTATAAAGAAATTTAATGAAAACAAAAAAAGCACTTTTTCAAGAATATAAAATGGTATATAAATTTAAAACAAACACAACAAAAACAACAACAATTAAAAAATGAAAATTTTATTAAGTTCACAACTTGTTATGAAATTCATACCAAACAAGACAATTCAGTTTTTCTAAGAACTGAATAAAATAAAATAAAAAATAAATAAAAAAAAAGTTGGCAAAAAACCAAGCTGAACTATTTGTGGTTATTCAAGCAAAAGTTATTCACAAACGTGGTTTTAATCTTATGAACGAAGCTTTCAAGCTTGTTTTTTTATGTTTTTAAGTGAAACGAAAATTTAACAATGAACACAAAAAAGTTATAAATACTTCTTGCAAAAACTCCAAAAACCAAGAAGGAACCTTTGGAGGAATTGCTAAAAAATATATTTTAAAAATAAAATTTTAAAGATGTAAAAATGATGGTTAAATGGCGGGCTAGTGTGGAAAGTAGCCCCAATTTTGCCGAATCTTATATACCCTTCACCATCCTTGTAAATTTAGTTTAGTGAAGTAACTCCAAATAAAAAAGCAAATATTGGGGTGAATAAAATAAAAATTGGTACTGCATTTATTTAATTTTACATAAAAATGACATCGGCTCTTAAGGGGTTAAAAATTTTTAAGAAATTTTAGTATTTCCTCGAAGATCTCTTCAAAAGCTTTAAAATGATACCAATATTGATATTTTACAAGATATGAAAAATTCAGAGCCCCATAACTCGGAAAATATAGGCGACCGCCAATTTTTTAAACTTGATGTTTTTTTCTTATTTTTCAATTCTCTATCGCCCCATATATTTATTTTTTTTTTTTTTTGAGTTTCTTTATTGTTCCAAATGACATCAAAAACTAGAGGTGGGTGTGGTGTTTTGCCTGCTGCCTCGAAGAACATAGACCGATCATGCTGATTTCCAATATCACCTCTTTCGACACTATATCTGATCGATTGACACAATTATTTTTTTGTGAAATCAAGTTTGTCAATACTAACACGAATGCGCAGACGGAGATCGCTCAATCGACTTCAATGTCAGAATATATAAATAATATTGTGTCGGAAATGGATATTGTAGAAATTACACACGGTATGACAAAGGGTATAAAAACGTAGGGTATAGAATCATTTAAAGAAAAAAATCTAGTTTATGTGGAAAGGAAAAAATGCACACTTTATATATTGTGGTCTCGAAATAGAATCTGTGAAAAAGTAGATAAAATTAATTTATATTTATGTAACGTATCTGAATTCCATCCAGCGTTGCCACAAAAATAATTCCTAGCAAATTTTTCATTTAAAACTACCAAAATTTATTGAATCTTATTTAATTTTGTTATTATTTCAACTTTTTAAGTACAAAATTGAAGATTACTTTGTTATTTGTATCATTGATTGAATATTATTTACTGAAGTTCTTTTATGTCACTATACAAAAAAACAAAAATCCTAAAAGGTTTGAAAATGCATCAGCAACACAAACTTGAAACCAACCAATTCATTATACCAATTAATATTTTTTCCTATTATAAGAAAGCATTTATTTTAAGTGCAATCGGAAAAAAGTGGCAACACTGATTACACATAACTTATACATTTTATTTAATTTGTCGCCAATAGAAATAACAGAGCTTTGAGGTTTGAGAAAAACGAATAATTGTATAATTCGCATGTCCTTGTTGTCATGTTAGAGGGTTTATCATCAATTTATTTGTTGTTGGTAATTTCATTTCAAATCTCGAGGCCGTACCTGCGTCTTACTCCTTTATCTGACTAACTTAAAAACAGTCAGCACCATAAGACTTTTACTTTATTCCCAATTATGTACAATTTTCGTGCGACTATTCGACGGAATTACTGAGGTTTAAGATGCATTCGGAAGCCAATAAAAATGTCTTATACCTGAGATGTGTGTGTGTATTTAAATAGACGATATTTTAGGTAATATTCCAAAATTATGATATTTTCAAAATATATTTCAAAAAATAGAAACGAAAGGCGAAAACATAACATTATTTACTAAATGAATTGTAATTCGTTGTACAAGAGTGCTGCTATTTACGTTTTTCCAACTGTATCTATTATGTATGTGTATACATATGTACATACACACGTAATTGTAATTCTTTGTCTTAAATTACACTTTTGATGGAGTCAAAAAAAACTTACCTTTTGTATCGCCGTGATCTGCGTAACCAGGAGTGCCGGCCATCGTAGAGTCATAAAGAATGAGAAGGAATCCCAAAATAAATTCAAGTTTTATTGCCATTTTTATTTATTTATTTATTTGATGAAAAATATAAAAAGTTAAACTTTCAAACTCACAAATAACGTATCTATCAGTAACGTTTATAAACAAATTTCTTTTACACTTCGTCAAATCGTTTCTTTTTTCTGTAGGTTTTATTAGTAAATAATTTTTTTTTCAGTGTACTACTATTTTTTTTATAGATTTGTTATTGTTACTGTTGTTTTTATTATTATTATATGAAATTCTTGATGACGATCAGTCAAGCATATCAACAAGACTCAAATATTATTGTACGTTGTTAGTTTCGCTGGGTGTCATTCGCAACAAGTCAATGTAGCGTAACTAAGTGCGTGTGTATGAACGTGTAATTGTTTGTTGTTGCATTAATCGATTGATGTGATTTTTAAGTTGAATGTGAATGAGAAAAATCACATAAATTTAATCATTGTAGATGTCGCATCAAAGTGACAGCAACAGCTATGAGGATGACGAACTGTGCAACAACTGTGACAAAGTACAAGCAACAACAACAACAACAACAATTTCAATAACACTTTATGCATCAACATATTGCTTGTAAATACGTAGATCCTTTCATCCTTGTTAACAATTTTACTACTCTTATTTACTGGAGGAGATATTTTTATACAAATTTTTGCTCCGTTGGTTACCAACACATTTATTTTGTTGTTGTTATTTTATATATTTTATATCACATGAACGCGCTTTCAGCTCTTAATTCTTAAAAATAATTTTTATTTAATTATCAATTTATCAATTTTTTTATAGTTATATATTCACTTTTAACTTTTTTTTTCGATATTCATAAGTGTGTGTGTATTTGTGTGTGTGTATTACGATAAGTTTTACAAAAATTCTAAAACTGAATTTATTTTATGATCAGATTATTTTTAAAACAACTGCTTGATTGTATATTTTTAAGATTTCAGTTGCTATCTTTTCACAGAATTATTTATACAATACTTTTATTTTTTCATTTTTTTTTTTTTACATTCTCATTGACAGTAAAAATAACAAAAAAAAACGTTAAAACGAATATTAAACGGAAAATAAATATTCGAAAAGAGCACATAAAGTAATGAGAAGAAACCTTTATTTTTATTGTTGCTGCCTTCACGAGCGTAGTAAAAATATGTATGTGTGTGTATGTTCTTTATATATGGATAAAGGTTTTACTGGATCATTTTTTAACTTTGATGATGATTAATATAAAAAAATCATTATAAATTTCGGTTTACGGCAACAACTTTTATCTGCACAAATATTATCTTTATTTCTGAGTTCATTATTCGAAACAATAAAATTATATTTGTTATTTGGAATTTTTCACAATAATTTTTTAACCAAAATCAATTGAGAAATAAAAAAAACAAACCACCGTGCACGAGATATTACCACGTCCAACCGCTTAAAAACTTCGTTGACGAATGATTGTTGCTGCTTCAATGAAAATTAACAAATTGCACTGTAAACAAAAACGAAATTGTAATGAAACACTTTCGGTGAGAGCGAGAGAGTTAAAGTTTAGAGAATGAGAGTTGAAGATCTTTAATTTCGAAAGCCGTAAATAGTTTTGCAGGGAAGACATCAGTTTGGTTCAAAGATTTGCTATTATTGCAGTTTGATCTTCGAAATTAAGAATTATGAATGTGTTTTTTTTTTCTTAAAATAAAAACAAATCAACCCACTTAAATTTAATCATAGAAATAAGAAAGTGGTTTGTGTCGAGAATATTTGATTGGGGTTCCAAATCCAGAGAAGATATTTTACTGTCTTGTTTTGGTTTAGTTACCAAAAATGTGTCTTGTCCGATTGCTGGGGTCATCTTCTCAAGCGACTTCAATTAAATAATAATATTAGAATATAGTAAATAAAGTTACTACTGGCATATTTTATGCTTGTCGTTTAGTGCTAGATATTTCTAAGAGACAACAACCTCTAATAAAGTGTACAAAATTCAAGTCAAAGCCATAAAATTATAAATCGATCAGTGGCAATCTAATATCTAATTCATATGAAGCAGAAATGTAAAACAAAATATTGTTTCTAAGGAATAATTTTCATTAGAAATTCTAATAATGGAAAATATACAGGCTTGTTCTGAATTCCACACTAAATTTTCATTTTATATTTTTTCAAGGCATTGTTTGTGTAAAAAATAATTTTTTACCAAAAATGTTTTGAAAAACGTAAAGTGAACATTTCGTGTGGAATTCAGATTATGCCTGACAATAACATTTTTTTTTTTATTTAAAGTAAAGTAGTTAATCGGAAGTGGATACAACTGTACCTTCTTGATTCGTATGTGTATATATTTTCTAATAGAAAATTATAAAATTTTTATAGGAAAGGATAGTGCTTGATTTTTTATGTAAATTATTCATTGTCAACCAACAAGTCTAATAAATAACAACTTTATAGGGAAATAAATATTTTAAAAGAAAATCTCGTAAAACTTCTCGGCTCCCATTTATTCTAAATAGTTGTATGAAAAGAAAAATTTACAATTGATAACTTTTCACATTTTATTCAGTTTATTCTAAGTTTTACTGTTATTTTTATAATTAATCACAATTAATAACGAACTTAAGCCAAAGTGAAAAATAAGAATTATTTTTTTATTTGTGTTCATAAAAGTTATTGACAAATTAAATTAAGTACTAAATTTGCTACTTCCACTGATTATGTGACCATTTTAATCTTAAATGTTTGGTGGAATGTGTATTTTTTGGCGAAATTGAATTTTATATAATTTGATATTTTTTAACGACCTTAATTCGTTGTAAATTTTTTTAGAAAATATTTTGGGAATTCTTTTGTGTTTTTGGTGAATTTTTTAAGAATTTTTAGATCAAATGAAGATCTATTACGTATTTCTTTTTAAATTTTGCAAAAAGATAATTTTATATTTTGTGTAGTTTTCGTTTCTTAAGCAATAAACAAAATCAATCTGCGAAAAATGTCATCAATATATAGGCACTTGATATTTAACCACCCGCTATGGAGCTACTTTGGGGTTTTTCAATTTTTCAATAGAAAATTAACAAAACTTAACAAACATATAATTTGTTGTATAATTTTTGCGCCCTAAAAATATGTATCGATTTTGTTACATTTAAAATAAATACTTTTGACCAGAGCTGTATGTTGACCAGATAGAGAAATTAAAAAAAAAATGTGAAGTATAGAATTTAAGTGTAGGAATACAACACAAGACGGTAGCGATATTTTCATACAAATTTGACATAAGTTATCATTCAACGACAATGCCGCTGAGATGAAATTTTTTTTATTTTCTTGTCGGTTTCATTATTCTCTCACATTTAGTCTCTCACTCTCCCAACAATATTGCCACATATTTCCAGAAATATTTGTATTTTATAAGCATTTCAATTCACAATAACAGCAAATGCACATTATTTAATAAAAATAGAACAAAATTTCAGGAATAAAAAAAAACACGTAAATAAAAAAGATTAATTAAAAAGGTAAAAAATATTAAAATAATACTGATTGAAAAAATAACTGAAAAGGTAAAAAATATGACCACATGTATCATCTTAAATCAGTCATTATTTATTCTTCGTCCCTCTCTTCAATCTGTATGAAGGTTTTGAAAAGTCACATTGCATTCCTTGCAAGATTAACCAGTCTAATATACTCTAATGTTAAATGTACCTAATATTTTTTACATTTCGTCGATTTTTTAAATAGAATTTATCTAATTCATTTAAATGTAATGAAATATTTAAACAAATACATATTTTTGAAAACAAACACAACACTAAAATGAAAATAAATATCACTAACTCTCAGTAACGATAAAGCGTTCCGTTACCGTTGTCTGTTGTGTTCCTACACTAAATCTTATTTAAGTGGCAATGTCGGCCAGACAAAAAAACCAAACAACTTGCATGAATACATACATACATACATTATTAATGAAAGTATATCAGTTTTACCAATTTTTTATCTTTACAGGACGAGAAGGGATTGACACTACTTTGTTTGTATGTAAAAATTTTAATTTTTATATATTTTTTGTAGCCTGAATTTAGGAAACTTCACCTAAAGTAACAGCGATAAAGTGTTAGGGACTTAAATTCAAAATTTCTTATCCAAATCAAGTAGGGTTAGATAACAAAGGTTAGCGCTAGATGATCTAGACTTGTGAATTCTTTTGAAAAAAAACCCCGAAGTTCTATACTCTAAATAAGCAACATAATGAATCATTACGCCACCCGGTTTCCATGCCGTACAAGGCCGTATCATTAGGCGTAAATCTTACTATTGGACTTAGCCCATTACGCAATCATTCGTCTAGCCAAACATTAAAACGCTCGGTTAAGACAAATGTGTGATAAGGATGTCTTTTTTTTAATTTTTTTAAAAACCCAAATCAGCAAAAAAAATGGTCACGTGTCGATTTATAAAAATGAATAAAATTGTAATTAATATTCATGTTGTTATTAGCCAGCATTTATTATTTGGGTCCACGTGTCATTTGACACTATTTAAACAAAATCAATTTAGAACTAATTAATAGATATTACTAAAGTAGACAAGAAAAAAAAAACGCAAACATTTAAAATAAAAAAGCCCCTGACTGACTTGGCAATGTCTTATCATTGTTGTAACAATATTTATTTCAATAATTTACGGAAGCAAATAAAACTAATTCTTAAATGTAAGTCCCCCAACTCTTTATTTAATAAATAAGAAGAAATAAAAAAAACCCTTTTAAATACATCGTTATTGTTACATTTTTAAATGTAAAATGATTTCACATAAATACTGCAAAATAGTGAAATATTGTCATCAGTAGTTTCGAGACGTTCGTACATCGCAGAGCAAAGTTAATAATTTTTTTTAAAGCAAAACAACTCTTAAGAGAATAATAGAAGAAAAAAATAAAATGAAGTTGTTCACAGTAATTGTTGTTGCCTTCTGTTTGGCTGTGTGCCTGGTTAATCAATCCTTCGCAACGCCAGTTAATCAATTTGTGGATGGAGTAGACGCCTTAAAAGGATTAGAACCCGAATTACACGGCCGCTACAAGAGAGCCACATGCGATTTATTTAGTGGAACTGGTGTCAATCATTCAGCTTGTGCTGCCCATTGTTTATTGAGAGGAAATCGTGGCGGTTATTGCAATGGAAAAGGAGTTTGCGTGTGCCGCAATTAAATTAAATTTTAAATATTTTATACACATGAAAGAATTTAATAAATATTTATAAAAATGAAATGCTGTGTACTTGACTTAAATGTACTCGGACTGATTCGAGTTGTCGTTTACGAGGAACGCTTATGTAATCATAATCTTGCATTATTCCAGCTAGAAATCGAAAAACCCACATTTTTAGCACTGTGTTTAAATATATTATTTGAAAATTCAGATTTAAAAAACTTATTTCGAATTCGTGGATCACTTTCTGTGCATCATTTTTACATGCGCTTGATGAAAATAAAATGGCCGATGGATTTTGTTTAAAAAGTTGATATTGGATTGTTTTACAAAAAAGCGGCAGTGAACATTTCGCGATTAAAAATAAAATAGTGCAAAAATTATCATTTATAGATGTTTTTAGGTGGAAGCATAAAAGGAAATACGAATAAAATATAAATACGAGCCACAACGACTTCCTTAAAAATTTTTTACACAAAAGTCGATTTAAAACGATCAGCGTACTTACCTCCCCTCCCCCTTCAAATTTATTGCCTTACAGCTAAAAATGGTTTTTTTTAAGCCTTGTTCAAATTGTTTTTATTGATCAGAAACTATATAAATATTAAATTGTTGCTGTTTGTTCTCCATTTGCGATTTAAATGCGCACACAATTTGCATTCTAGTGATTTTTATATTTAAAAGATTTTCAACTTTTTTATTAATTTTTTTTAATTATTTTTTATTACAAAAGCAACTCCATACATAAACATATTGTGTTTTTGTTTTTGTTTTCGTTTTTTTATCTTAATCGCAGTTTTCAAAATGTTTATTTCTTTTTTTTTATAAAGTATTTATTTTTAGAATTCATAGTTTTTTAATAATTATTTTAATAACTTTATTTTTTAATTTAAGCAGGTGTAAATAAGCATTATTTGCTTGATTAAAAACAATTTTGATTTGTTTCGGTTTATTCTTCTTCATCAGTTAAATCTATTTATTTTTATTTTTTTTTTTTTTTGCCAAAAAAAAAAATGAATAAAAAACATGACTTGAAAGAACATCAATCTATTGTTTTAAATTCCTTAAGTTTTTTAGTTTTAATATTTTGTTTTGTGTAATTAAAATATTACTTTTAATATCGTAACATTTTTTGATATGCTATACAATGGTTCCATTTTAAGTTGTACGGCATTTACACTATGCAATTTTTAATGAAACTCGCATGAAACTTTTGTTTGTTTGTGAAGCAGGAGGAGTAAGCAATATGGTATTACTTGAGTTTTGAGGGGATGTTACTGATGCTAATGTTTACTTTTAGATAACGTTTAACGCTGTAACTTCAATAGAAAATTTAGAAAAAAATGCCTCAAAAAATTGAATAGTGTAAATCTGGACTTGTTCTTTTTTTTAAATAATTTTTTTCTCTTTTTTTATTTATTCGATAAGAGGCACTGTAAAATAATTATTGCTTCAACAGGAAAAACAAATCGAAATCAATTATTAATCTGGTGCCATATTTTGAAATTATTTTTTTATGATTATTTTTAATCTTGGCATTTTTGTTTTTGTTTTTTCTTATTACAATGAAAGCTCGCAGTTCAATTTAATTCTGTTTTATTTTAATTTTTTCTAAATAAATTAACGTTTGTGTATGTATGCGCATGTGTTTCAAATGTGTGTTGTCAGGCACAAAGTGAACTAAAAATTCTAAACTTTTTTAATAGAAAAAAAGAAAATCTATAATTGTGTTTTAAACAGTAAAAATAATTTTTAAACTTAAAAAAAGAATAAAAAATTATTCTACAATAAATATAATAAAATAACTTTTTTATTTGCTACCGCTTATATCGCTAATTTTAGTTTCGTCATTTTTAATTTTGGTTTTAAATTAAAATTAAAATGGAAATTTATAATTATCTAATTTTTATTATATTGTTAAACAGTTTATAACAGTTTCTTTTTTAAGTTCTACTTAACTAACTACAGATAACTTTAAGAATCTCAAACAATCTTTGAGATTTTAAGCTTTTCATTATATAGTAATTATTAATTAATATTTGCTACAAGAGTTTTAACTGCTTTAAATTTATACAAGAAACCAAAAACTACGAAATTGTTTGAAGTCAAATAAATTTATTGTACAGCAAAATTTTTATTCCAACTGCACCGTAATTAAATTGAAATGTTAACTTGTACGCGTGAATGTCTACCTAAAGCAAATTATTCCAATTAAATTTTTTCTAAAAGCCATTGGGAGTGATATGATTAAATAGTTGGCAGAATTTTTGTTTGATTTGCATTCCCCTTCTTTCATTTCATGTAAAAAAGTCGAAATGTTTGAAAAGAAATTTAAATAAAATTTAATGTTTAAAAAACTCAATGCACAAAAATGTTGTTTGTAGCTTTTGACTCGAGAATATTATTCAACCATAATATGTTTACTATGTACTATTATATAGTTGGTATACACATGTACGAGAATTTTTAAATACAAATTATATTTTCAATTTTGTATCGTTTTCTTTAAAAGTGAAGACTACGCACTGAATGCTTTATAACAATTAAATGCAATAATATTTTTAGGAATCTTTTGTTATCTAATGTCTACTGTTTTCTTCTTTTTTTTCAGTAAAAAAATTGAAAACATTGTTATTGGACATCTGATACAAAACGAAATATTTCGATTAAAAACTTAAGAAATATTTTCTACTAAAATGTGCAGTTAAAAATGTTGGAATAAAACCCCAAAAGACTACAGTCTCAGTCAAAATAAATTAGCAATCGTTATTCTGCTGTACAACAAACAAAGTCTATTACCGAAATGAAAACTTTATTCAATTTGTTCAGAACAACAAAAACTTACGCATCAACATTAAAAGCAGCCAGCCACTCTATAAAAACTACCTTTGAGAAACCACTAAATAGATCATTAATTTAAAGTGTTGGTTAGTGGTGGAGTAAGGAAGGAAAATACAACAAAAAAAAAAAAAACACAAATAAAAATTGGGAAAAATATTTCTACTCATATTAAATCTGTATCTGAATTTAAGTGAGTTTTTGGTTAAATTTAACAGCTGACTGGCTCCGGCAGTGGATTTTCAGTAATGCGAATCTTTTTCGATTGTGATGTGGACGAATTGCCACTTGTGGCGGCATTTGTGTAAAATGTTCCATTAATGGTATGTTTTTTTAATGAACACTCTTCCCCATCATCGATGTTGTCGAATATTTCCGAGTTGTGTTCATATAAAATATTGGCAGTTTCATTGATTTTAACGTTACCATTTGCCAATGATGTTTCCTGGCATTCTGGCGATGAGATGCAGTCATTATTATTGTTAATGGCAGTTTCACGACAGAGACGAGTGTTGGTGCGTATACGCGTAGGTTGTTGTTGTTGCTGTTGTTGATGTTTCAATTTCTCGGCCAAAACACGTTCTTGTTCTTCTTTAAAGTTTGCAAAAAATATATTCGAATAAGATAAATATTTAGTTCCGCATGGTGAAGATGCTGGTGTTGATAGTGGTGTGGCTACAATACGTATAAAATCCAAAAGGTTGGGGTTGAAGCATCAATTTTAGCAGAAACGGCAGCAGCCAATTATTATTATTATTTTTTTTTTAGTTAAGGGATAGTAGTAGTAGTTGCATTTGTTATAACGATACTTGATCTTGATGATGTAGATTTATAGTTTTGTGTTGTATTTTAATTAATTTTCTATTTTTTTTTTTTTTTTTACTTTGAGTTAATGTAATGAGTTCTTTGGTGGAAATGGATTTTAAATAAAAGTATTTTCAGAGTGTAAGAATTATGTTTTTATGATGGTTTTTAATATGATGGTGCTAATGATATAACGCTGTTACTTTAATGATGATATTAAAAGCCGTTTTTGGTCTATGCAAGTCAATGTATGAAAACAATAAAGCTTTTTGTAAAAAATGTGCTGCTTAAAAAAGACCCGGATGTTCAAAATTTTTAAACCAAAATGAAAAAAATAAAACAAAAAAAAAAAAAAAAAAAAAAAAAAAATCCATTTTTTTTTTCAATTTGAAACAAAATCATTTTTATTGTTTTAATTTTTATTATCTTCAGTATTTTTATTTTCATATAATGTGGCATGTATACAGAGCTATAAATTATATGTATGTATTATACTCAACGGTTTAATTGACAACTATTGCTCCAACTTTACCGCAGAAGCTTTTGCACTATATGCTGCAATTAAATTTGCATCTAAATCAGAAAAAAAATCGATTGTGTGCACAGATAGCCTCTCGTCCATTCAAGCCTTACTAAATTCATCTTATGACTCGGATCTTTTAATCAAGACTCGAAACCTACTCATACAACACCCCAATAAAATCAAGTTAATGTGGGTACCATCCCATGTTGGTATACCTGGTAACGAGAAAGCTGATCAAGCCGCTCAATACGCCGGAAGAAGACCGCTAATAAAATACCCAACATGGGAAGTACGAGATATACGTAACGTTATCGATAATTATCTTAAAAAGCAAAACACCCAACAATGGTCAACTTATCAACACAAGTACAAAACCTTTAACCCACTAGGGGAAACACCAACCTACCCAAAAACAGTATCAAAAAAAGAAACGAACACGTACATTCGCCTGAGATTGGGGCACTGCAAATTTTCCCATAAACATCTCATTGAAAAAACAATTCCTCCGCACTGCACTGCGTGTAACAAAAAACTAGATGTTGTCCACATCCTTGACGAATGTGCTTGCTACAACGCTATCCGGTCAAACATCTTCGGATCTAATCCACCAACTAATCTTCTAACAAACATATCTAACACAAATATCAAACTTATTTATAAATACATGTTAAAAATAGATATGATTAACAAAATTTAATCATGATTAAATAACGGAGTCGAAAGCCATAGCAGCTAGTACTCTTCTTTTCTATCAAATTAGTAGTCGTAATTGCATTATGTTACTAATAAATAAAATAAATAAATAAATAAATAAATAAAACAAAAAAAAAAAAAAAAAAAAAACAATCCATTTTTTTTCAATTTGAAACAAAATCATTTTTATTGTTTTAATTTTTATTATCTTCAGTATTTTTATTTTCATATAATGTGGCATGTATACAGAGCTATAAATTTTTGCTAATATGTTTATAAATAATGTAGGCTTCTGACAAAATGCAGTTTTGAGTTTAACAATTAATTATTCAATAGAAAAATTAAAACAATAATGGATCATATAAATAAATATCTTAAAGCCAGTGCTTTACAAGACACATACATTTGTTTTTATTTTTATTTTTCAATAATATGTATTTTTTTAAATAAACACGTTAGTTAAACTTCTATTAAATTAAAATTAAAAAAGTATTTATAAATATGAAAACAAAACAATTTAAGACTTAATTAATGTATTAACTAGAATACATACATACATATATGAAACGCAAATCATAAATAACAAAACTATTTATAAGCCAAAAACATATTAAAAAATAAAAGAAAACATACAAAAATCTTTAAACAATTAAAAAATAAAATTGAATAGAAAAAGAAAGGAAAAGCAAAAGCAAAAGCGAAAAAGAAATGAAAAATATATATTTTATAAATATAAATGTTTTTTGTTTTTGTTTTTAATCTTATACTTGTAACTTATTTTAATTTAAAACTGTTGGGTAATCTTCCTTATGTCTGTCTTCATCTTTTGTTTAATATTAATTTTTGTTTCCCATCTTTCGCTGACCTTTTTATTTTATGCTTAGTTCCACTTGCGCTGAATTACTCTGGCTTACCGTTGACAGTTTGCGTCCCAACTTTTGCAAAGAACCCACAGCTGTTTTGATTATACATTTATGAATTTTCATTTGTCCCAAAATATAAAAAAAAAACAACAACAAAATAAAAATTTTAATAATATAAAACAAAAACATAAAATAAAAATGCAATTGCAAATAATATAAAAGCAAGAAGATTAATAATCAAAATCTTAAATAGGGATATAGTTTATATTAGTGTACTGCTATGCTTAAAGAAGTAACAGGGAAATATATATAGATTACTCCGGTGCAAACTAGTTTCGGCCCTAATGCCATTAGATTTTAAAAAATAAAAATTATTTCAGTTAATTTGGACCCTAATGTTTTTATCATTTAATAATAACATCAGTTTTTATGAGATTTTATTTGTGTAAATTTAAATCTGTTGGATGAATTTCATTTGAGTTTTAGAGCTGATTTTTTTTATAAATGCAAAAAGTAAAAGTTTGCAAAAAAAATGTAAATTCCTTACGTCTTTTAAGCCCACTGTTTTTAATTAATTGTAAGGTAGTCCTTTTAAAGTATATATTTTCCCCACAAGTAAGGTTGCGTAAAAGGAATTTGTAGTGAATTTAAAATCCAAAACAGATATTTGAATATTGTTATAATAATTAAAATATAGAATGTGTTGGTACAGAAACGAAGAACCCATCTGTACTGAAGAATATCTTTGTTTTGAGAAATGTACAAATAGTGGGCTGGTTATGAAGGAGAGAGAACTTAATCAATACGTTTCACAACAAATAAGTTTGTTAGTGTTTGATATCTGCTATTAAATTATAAGAACATGTAAGAGGAGTTATGTTTAGAAAGTTATTAGTATTGAATATTTTCTAGATCTATAAAAGCAATTTGTAATTAAATTTCAAACGATTATAAATGTCTTGTTTAAATCTTGATAAGGACATTTTTATTGAGATTTTTCTGATAATAAATACAGCCCAGGTTGTAGACAAATATAAACGAGAAAATTTACAAGACATTTTATTTTATACATACATACCACAACATTAATTTGGAGATTTTGCGAATAAGTTGTTCAGAAAAAAAAGAAAACAAACAATCAAAAAAGAAAAATTATAGTTACGATTAGTCAAAATGTAATTGAGTTAAAAAAAAAAAAAATAAAAACCAAAAGTCAAATTGCATACATTTTAAAATACAAGTAAATTCAAATTCAAATCATACGAGCAAATAAGGACAAGATGTATGATTCAATATTAATTTGTATTTCATTTGTAATTTGGAAAAAAACATTGATGATTGTGGCAGTGGATCGTATTTTGTATGTTTAAAAAAGATTTTCAAGAGATGGTTTTGTTTTTTTTTGTTTTTTTTTTTATTATTTTTGTTTTGATTTGATAAGGAGGAAAAAAAAGAAAAGAAAAAATATATATTTGGTCCAAATTACTTGAAACTTGTACTTTGATGTTTTGAATAAATGAAATTGTGTATTGTATTTTTATTTTGAATGTCTCTTCAACTAAATGCATAATAACATACTCTATTCATAATTTGGTATAAAGTTTACAAAACAAATCATGCTTTTTATCGTGCTGGGTAGAAAAAAAAAAAAAAATTTTTAAGAAAGTTATTTATCTTTAAAATAAAAACATAAAGAACAAAAAATATATAAAATAGTAAATTGTTACAATTGCATTTACCATATCGGGGAAATTTTAAATCTTTATTTATATTTCGCAATAAATAACGCAATAAACTCAATAAACATCTAAAATTTTAATTTTGCTAACAATAAAATTGAAAATAATTTTCTTTTGGACATTTTATTAAATGTAAATAAATTTGTAATATTTTTTATTTAACCAATTACTGGTCTGAAAAAAAAACAACAAGAAAATATTATACATTTAAATTCTGAAAATAATACCAATTAAATAAATTTTTGTTTATTAATTAGCTATGTTAAAAACTTATAAGCTAAAGCTAAAGCTGTACATATATTTGTATGTTTTATAATAACAGAAATCATCATCAAATCATTAGTCGTTCGTTCTACAAGTGCAAAAGTTTTTTTTTAATGAATTTATCATTTTTTAAAAAATGTCGTGCTATTTTTTTGCTTGCTACCGCTTACATAGCTCTCAAATATTTCAAATAAACTAAAGATTTTTGTGCAAACAATGACGTAAAGATAAAAATCAAAGTTTATTTTTCTTTATCTACTGTATACGGCTGACTTTTTCCGGCTTTTGATTTCTGTTTTATGCAAGGGCATTTTGCAAATTATTAATTTAAACCACGGGAATATTTAAATTAATTATTTTTGTCTTTAGTTTATTTAAAATATTTGTGAGAAGTTTCCTGAAGAGGTAAATAAGCGGTAAAGAAATGGTATTTTTTTTTAAATGAAAAATTAATTAATTGAAATATTCCCGTGGTTTTATTTAAGTTTTTTTTTTTTTTTTGGTTTTACAAATAAAACCAAAAGAAGAGAGACCAGTTGATAATGAATACTTTTTTACAAGTTAAAAGACGATACTCCTGATTCTACATTCTTTTAAAACAAGTCCAAACTGTAATAAAATTTTTATTTGCTGCAGTACATAAGAAAAATTTAAGATTAATAGAGATTTTAGAAAATTTGCATCTCAAACCTTAAAAAAATTTATTTCGTTCTGATTTATTATTTACCCGTCTCTTATTGGATGTATTCTGTGAAAATTTACACATTAACTAAGAGGATGCAAACGAATTAAAGAAATGAAAATAGCTTTTTTTTAATAAAACATAAGATATTTTAGGTTCTCTTCTGAGCAAAGGTTTCCTAATGACCTGTCATATGCAACAGGAATAATGTTATATTAATCTATGATCAATTCAATTTAATTTAATATCGAAATCATTTTACAGTATGCATAACCTTCTCTCTTGATTAAAAACTACAAAATAAATTTAAATATTTATTTTTCATGTTCAGGTGAATAGATATATATGTAGGTCTCACTAAAATATGGCTAAAAGGTAAAGAGCTTAAAAAGAAGTGCTTTAAGAAGAAAAAAAAAAAACTAAATAAATTAAAAAAAAAGTGTGTGTTTTTTGAAAATGAAAACGATACTGACAATGGGAAGGTTAAATGATCTATAAATATTTCTAGTTTCGAATTTTAGTAATAATAGATTTTAATTTTAAAATAAAATGATTCAATTATATTATAATTGCTTGTACGAACGATTTGTTTTGCGATTTTTTTTTTTTATTTTTGTTTTATTTTGCGAATTTTATTTTATATTTTTATATTTTTATTTTGTAAGTATATAAATAGGCTGTGTATAATTTGGTGTTTGTGTAAAACCAATAAGTCAAACTTCTTGTCTAACACTTACCGTAGCCTTCGCCTTGTAAGAAAAGCCTAAAGGCTTCGGCCAATTTAGCTGGTTGTTCCTCTAGAACCATTGCGCAATCCGATACCTAAATAATAATTTATTTTAATAATATTAAATTAAATTAAATAAAACTTGAACGTGAACGTGAATTTAAATATAAAACTAACCTTCATCCATGTCGAGTTGGTTGGATCCAAACGACCATTAAATGTAACAGTGTCGTCTGCATGAGGGGACAAAGAGCCAGTTATATTCATAATCGGCATTTTAAGTGTTGCAGCGGATGGCTCAGCTCCTGGTGTACCAGGTGGTGTACGTGAGATATTTAAATCGTTGCGATGAATGTAAGAATTAATGAACATGGCTAAATTGGTGGGATTAATACCACGTTCAAAATGCTGTTTGTACATTTGAACTAAATCGTGATTGCGTTCCTCTGGATTGCGCCCAAAATGATGCCACATCAAATAGTCAATCACACCTTGAGTCATACCTTTAGTACGTAAATAGCGCGCATTAAAACTTTGGTAGCCCCACTCGATCCATCCCGATTGTGTGGACACACAATTAATAAGACACATGGCTCCTACTTTATCGGGATGAGCTAGCGCAAAACGTGCCAAAATATTAGCTCCAGCTCCAATGCCAAAGCCAATAACCGACTTGAGACCAAAATGGGACAAAACATATTGCAATTGGCTGGCCAGTTCATCCATTGTTGGATAAATGTAGCTGTCAATAAAAAGAAAGAAATAACACGAGTAAATATCGCAAATTGCAAACAGCCTTTTCTATTCTCATCTTTACTGAGTCCGCATCACTTAGATTTTAAGAGAAGTTTAAAATTATCTATAAATTTTAAAGACGATGCTGCTTCTATACTTAGCATGGAAGCGCCAAGAGCCGCTTTCTAAACAGAAAAGTGAAACAGTTGACTCGAAAATCGTTACTTGTCGAAAAAAAAGAGACTGATAAGTTGCAGGTGCATTATAATCCTCTCGTATTGCAGATAGCAAAAGCTGTTTATAATTCTGGTGAACTTTATTACTCCTATGAAGGTTGTTGGGAATGATTTCAAGGTATTAACTCAAAATTTTTAAAATTTCACTTCTTGCAAGAAATCCACTTACAACAACAGTATCTATCTATTGTAAATATTTTAACGCATTCCGAGAACATTTGAGAAAATTTTCGTTATTGTGTGGTATTACCTTCATATCAACAAAAAAGAAATGTATCGTATATTTTTTGATAAAAAAAGGTATTATTTTGATTTGAGCCTTTTATCAAATTAAAAAAGCAAATTAGCCCAATTCACAATCTTGCGCAAATGGTCTTGCATCATAGCATTTGCAAAGATTTGTAGCATACTTTTAGTCTACACCAACAAAACATACAGTAATGAGTAAAATACGCTACACAATTTTGCAAATGCTATGATGCTAGACCATTTGCACAATATTGTGAATTGGGCTATTGTTTTATTTAAATTTAAATTTGCTTTTGTTTTGAGTTGAGTTGATACTGTTTTGTTAATATTTTATGATAAACAAATTTCAGAAAAATGGTATTAACTCAAAAAGAAGATTTGTTTTGCAATAATTGCGCAGATTTAAAGGAAAACAGTAACCACAGACAGTTTTTCACCTCTACCGAATACTTTAAAATTTTAAGTTAATACACTCTTTCTGATCAAGTGTGATGGATGTATGAATCAATCTTGAAGTAAAATAATTGTTTAATTAATTATTTTGATGAACTTGATAAAAATGAAATTTTTTAAGTTGAAGAAGAAAACTGATAGAAGGAAAGTTCAAATTTTCACCCAACACAATTTTCACGTTAGTGTTCTAGTGGCTCTTGTGTTATGTTGGCGCAATATATTTTTAATGTTGATGCAGCCATTTTATTTGTTGTTGTTTTACTTCGCCAACGATTTTATGCTGTACAAGAAGTTTACTGTAATAAATCCTAGTATGAAGGCATTTAAACTATGCAATTTTTCATGAAACTATCATGAAATTTTTGTTTGTTTGGAAGCAGGAGGAGTAAGCAATATGGTATTGCTTGAGTTTTGAGTGAATGTTAATGTTGCTAATGTTTACTTCTAGATAATGCATAACGCTGTAACTTAAATAGAAAATTGAGAAAAATGCCTCAAAAAATTGCATAGTGCAAATCTGGACTATGAAAAACCCTAATATTCATCCAAAAAATTCCTATTGTTAAACTGGCATCGGCTGGACCAGGCCACTCACTTAACCAATCCCAATCACATACTGATTAGTCAACGTGCTAACCCTCTAAGCTATAGCATCCCCAATCTGACATATTTTCTTAATATATAATTTTTGCACTGTTCCTCTTACTTACTCTTCTGGCAAAGTTGGTGCACCTTCCTCTTGACCTGGTGCGGTAACATGATACACGCAGAAATTTTCCAGTAAACCTCTCATCGTAGGGTAATTGAAAAATCCTGCAAAACTAGTTGCATCTTTATAGAAATTAAAGAAAAGATATTGTTTAATAATTGATTCTCGATACACAAACACACATACGAGTACATAATTTTAAATGTAACTTACAATTTAATCCCAAATCATGATAAGTTAAAATAGCTGGTTTCGTTGTATCTCCTTGTATTGCTACCAAAACATCACCTTTATCAGTTGGAATGCGTCTTTGGTCGCAAGCATCTATAATGGATCCACGAGCATGAGGGAATTGCAGTTGAACAGAGCGCAGCTCAATGTCATCCATGGGATCTACAGGCATAGTACTATACAATCATGTTATTATGATTAATACAAAGTAAAAATTGAAATTTAGTTAAATAAAAACTAAGTTTGTATATAAAATATAATCAAGAAATATTGGTGGTTTTTGTTTACTTTTATTTTCTTTTTTTTCTTTCTACGCCTAAGGGTGGGTCATGTCGTTTATGTTGGGTCATTTATTGTAATTATGTATTTTGGTGACTGAAAGTATTATTGGAAATTGGTATGAATAGATTTAAAAATGATTTTCTATACATTCTTCTATTTGTTTTTCTTTCAGAGTTCTACAAAAAAAAAAAAAAAAAAAAAAAAACAAATGCAAAATTAAAACAAATAAAAAACGTAATTTTCTAAAAGTTCATACAAATTCAAACAAAATCATTAGACTAAATACTTGTTTTTTTAGTTCTAGAGCGAGCTTCTTTTATAACAAACATAAAAAATAAAATAAACAAGCTAATTTTATTATTATTAAACAGTTTTTCAACGGATAAAAAAGATTTTATTTCAAGAGCAAAATGCATTTAGGTAAATAAAGGGATTGTTGAGATTCTTAACTTAAGGAAACAACACGTTTTTTATTTATTTTAATTATATTTTTAATCGTTTAAAAATCTTACCCCAGTAGACGAGCCTCCTCGGCAGTGTGTGTAGGTGCTGATGGCATCTTGTTGTGTAGTGTCTTACCCGTTTTATCCCGGTCTCTGAAATAAATGTCATGAGCATGCAAGCACAAAAGAGAAAAACTGATCAAACAGAACGTGGAAATACGATAACGTACAATTAAAATGATTTCTTAATCTTCAAGGAAATCGCATGTCAGCAATTATTGTTTCAAAATAATTTAGAAAATAAAATCGAAGTTTTCTAATTTAAAAAAATATTAAATTTTTTTATTGTCATTTCTAATAAGTCTCGTGGCACAGTGGCACAAATCTTTAATAAATTTAAAATTTTACACAATTAATTCTTTGAAAAACGAAGTGTTATACAATCAAAATATCAAGGTACTCATACCTGCCTGCAGTTACACCAAAACCAATGAATTTTAATCAATTTGAATAGTAAATAAGTAAATTGATTTCTCTTATGTAAGCGATTTTCTTTTTACTTTAATTAATTTAGGAGTTGTATAACTTCAATTTTATTTTCTTTTAAAATCTTAAAAATCCCTTAATTTATCAATAAAAAAAAAAATAATTAATTCTACAAAGTGAAAAGAAAAAATATTAGGGATGTTAAATAATGATTGAGAAAAACACAAAGCAAAAAACTAATATCACACGCACACACATGCAAATTTAAATTGCTAAATTTATAGATTCGCGTACATTTTAGCAGGAACAACAAATCGCACTAGCAGTATCTGTATTTTGCTAAATATGAATAAATATAAATGAATTACAACAATTACAAAACAAAACAACAAACAAGTTACAAATTGAAATTATCCCGTTTTTTTGTTAAAACTCTACACTTGTGAACAACAGAATGAAATGAATGACAAAAAGTTAAAAAAAAAAGTACAGACAAATTCAAAGGATAATTTGCGTCATTTTTCTCGCGTGAGTACAAATGCACGAAGGAGTAACTGAAAATACGAACTATTGAATGAGTCAACCGCATTGTCGGCAGCCTACGAAGATGAAAGAAAATAAAATTTCTTTTTTATTTATTTATTCTTTTATTTATTATTGTTATTTGTTTTGTAGTTCTTTTATGAAGCTTCAAATAAAACAAATGTTACAAGAATATTCAGCTACTTGGTTTTTCCTATTAAACACACAAACAAAATGTCCTTTCTTCCTTGTTTCGTAACTAAGAGTTAATAGACGAAATTTAGGAGACCAGAGACGCCATTAATTAGCCATCAAAAACTTACAACTTGTCCATCCAATATAAAGAACACAAACGCAAGATTCTTTTTTATTATTAAAGCAAAAAATAAGTCAAATAAATTATATAAAAATATAATGTTTTGCACGAGCTCCATGGTAACTTTGCAACCAATAATTATGACGTTTTTAACCTCACTTCACTTTTAGGTCGCTGGCTTTGACAAAATTTTCCTTTTTTACTCTTATTAAATAATGTTATTTTTTATTATTTGTTTTATTCTTTGAACTCCAAAAAAGGAGAGTAAAAATTGTACATGCATGTATTGTGAATATGTACTTCTGTATTTACATTTTATGCGCCAGTGTACGAAAAGTTTGCAGTTTTTTAAATTTTTTCAAATAAATTATTTATAAAGACATTCGAGTAGTTTTCTTTTACAATTTAAACAGATTGCTGCTCTACTTAGATGACTGCAGAGTTAAAAATACAAAATAAATGAAATTAAACATACCTTGGCTAAAAAGGAAAACAAATTTAAGAAAGTGCTTCTGGGAATAATTATTTTATATTAGTTCACTTTTTAGCTTGCTAATTAACATCCCAAATGTTATTTCTAAATAAAATTACAAAAATTGATTGATAGTGGTAAAGCTAGACGGCCTTAGTCCATTGCGACCTTAGGTTCATTGCTTAACAGAACTCTACAAGAAACCTTTAACCACATTTTAGATAAGCCAAAGCCGCTCAAATGGATAAAAAAAATTAACAAACACAAGAATTAAAGCTTAAAGAAAATAGCGAAATGGCCATATGGATATGCTTTCCCCGCAGTAATAATTTCATTTTTTAGTTTAGTTTAAAAAAAAAATTCATCAGAATATCATGAAATATTTATATTTGAAGGAATCAAGCCCAATTAAAGTAAATTATTATAAAAGAGATTCCAAATAATAAATTTTCTTATTAAAAAAAAGGGTGTCAAGATAAATACGTCCTACAAAAATCGGGCTGAACCCAGACGTAGATTGTACACCGCTGGAATCTGCTAGTCATAGGCTACTCGCACTATGCCGGTGACCCGATTCATGTCTTCTCTAAATACCCACTTTTTAATGGGGCCGAAGACGGTTTTTGTAAAATTTTTAAATATTTTTATTAAATTGTTATAATTTATAGCTATATGGTTTTTTTTTTAATGTACATGTAACTTTAACAGCGCAGTTAGCACTATGTGGAACGTATTTGACATTTTTGTAGGACTTATTTATCTGACGTATTTATCTTCACACCCTTTAAAAAAAATCTATTCTATTCTATTCTATTCTATTCTATTCATTACTGAAATAAACTTCAAACAATTAGTTTTTTTTTTTTTGAATTCGAAGTTTTATTTGTAATAATTGATGCAAAAATATAAAAATTCATTCGGGTTTTAAGAATGTCTATGAAACATTTCCGAAGGATGTTGATATTTTATCTAGTTTTTTTTTCTTTTTTTTCTGTTGCAAAACTAGGTTTTAAACAATTATAAAAAAGGTTTTTTCAATTGATTTTTGATGCACAACAAAGTCGTAGTAGCATATACAAGGAGCTGGTACATAAAGATTCAACATGACTTTGCAAATCAAAAAATAATAAAAGGTACAATGCTGACATTCAGCGAAGTTTTGAAATGTCTTAAATTGTCTCCGAAAGAGATTTTTTTTGCAGTTTTAGAATACTGTTTTTTATATTTTGAGTTTGATTGTTTAACGATTTAATCTTATGAGGAAAATTGCATTCTATTTTAGAGCGGCCTGTGTATGTAAATGGGACCGATCCCTTAGATTTTAAAAATTATTAAATTTATTGCAGAGGATAAATAAATTACTAAAGTTCATAATTAACATTTGGCTTAATCTTACATATTGCCTTGAGATGTAATCAGCTTGATTTGATAACTTGGAAAAGACTTTTTTTCCTTTTCCTTTCTACTTTCCGTTTAAAAGTTAACATTGTATTAATAATTAAAAAATATTTTTACATTATTTCATTTAATTGCTTAACAGCAAATACACGACGTATAAGATATTGTGAAAGCCATACATTCAGTTTTTTCTAACAGATTCAATTAACGTTTAAGTGTAAGAAAAACAAAAAAGTAGCAAAACTATATTTTTTTTTAATTAAAAAAATACAACTAAAATGTAAAGTTATTATTTATTTTTATATTTTGCACGCTACATATTTCAATTAAACTAAAAGTAAAGCCAGGTACATTAATATAAAGAGATTAAAGGAAATTTTACAAGCTCTCAGAGAGGGAGAATTCGAAACGAATCGAATCACACTTAAAATAATTGTTAATTGCTAGACTCAGTAGTGTTTAGTATATGTTTTACAAGTATGTTTTGTATAAAAACATCAGCGCAAACTCTTTTTAGATTTACTATCGACAGCACATTTAAATCAAAAAAGATTTTCTATGCAACTCATCGGATTGGCTGAAATTTTATAACTGCGGACATTTGAAGACTTAAGTTGAGTTATGCTTTTTTTCAAACGAGGAGCTTCTCAAAAAATCAGTATTATCTCGTAAAAGTAGTATTTTACTTTGAAATATTTTTCTTTCTTATTTTTTATTATTGATATGAAATATTCTCTGAATAGTTTTTTTTTAGACATATTAACTTATTATACCCTTCAACACAATAAGTGGAAAAAGGGTGTAACTCAGTTTGTCATTCCCTTTGTAATTTCTACAATAACCATTTTCGACCCCATAAAGTATATAATTATATTCTGAGTTCTTATGCATAGCGATGTCCATCTATCCATCCTTGATTGTGTTGAAATCAAGTTTGCCAAGGCACTAGATCAGCTAGAGAAAATTTAAATACGCCAATCGATAGAGTGGGCACTCGCCCATATTTTCCGAATTATGGGGCTCTGAAATTTTAAATTTTTTTTTAAATATCAATTTGGGTATCATTTAAAAGCTTTGGAAGAGATCTTTAAGGAATTACAAAAATTTTAAAAAATACTTAACCCATTAAGAGCCGACGACATTTTTATATAAAATATGTATATGCATTATTTATTTTTCTTTTTCGATTCTCTGTCACCCCAACATTCGATTTTTTGATTGGAGTTAATTCACTAAACTAGATTTACATAGATAATGAAGGGTTTCATAGTGTTCCTGAAGTCAAATTTTTAATGACATTTTATGCAATTGTGCGAGATACGAAATATTGGACGAAGCAAGATCTTTTGTACACATTTCGTTCGCTGACAATTGGTTTTTGCACCCACAAAATTTGCTTTTTGTTTAAATACTAATTGACTTTAATATGGAGATTAAAAAAAAAAGAACCCACAAATAATTATAACGAATCTTTAAAGGACAAATGTCATGAAAACAGCAAACGCACTACTAAATATGGAGCGACTTTTTTGGCTTAAGTTGAATTCCATTTTCTTTCTATTTTTTTTTTAATAAAAAAAAATTAACTGTGTAAACATAGTCTACGTAAAAGTTTTCTACCAGGCTTGCCCAAATCCTGAGGCGCATTTCGAAGTTGTGTCAATTCTTCTTGCAAGCGCAAGTTACAGTTAAAGTTTTAAATTAAATAAAATATTTCTTTTAATTATTTATTTGCTTAAAAATATTGTTCCACATGTCACGTGAATTATGAAATTTCTGATATCGAAAGAAATTTTGTATGAAAAGTGCTGGTCGCCTCTATAATTCGTATTGTATTTAATAAACCGATATTCACTATAATTATTAAGCAAAAAAATATATATATATATATTGGTATCTTGCAATAACGATTATCGAGATTCTACTGTAATACAAATAATTGAAAAACCCCCTTGTGTTCATTATATTGGCCACAGACTGTATGTTGATTTCTCGCTGCGCATATTTACATGCAAATAAACATAAATATAAGAGTATATTTTAAAATAAATAATAATAAAATAAAACAATTTTGTATTTATAACTTTGATTTCCCTGAATGACGCATAAGTATTGCCGCCTTTATCTTTTAGATAATGGAAATAATAAATAAACAGGTTTTTATATTTTTATGTATCTTTTCAAAACCAGTTTCTCTGACTTTATAATTATTATCATTTTTGTTTTGTTTTGTTATTGTTATTGTTTTTGATGTTTTTATTTTGATTCAATTTTTCTTTAAACTGTGTTAATTATTAAGCTTAAGTTTAACTAACTTTAACCAGTTCAACCCTGAATATTCTTGATGGTGCAAATAAAGTTATCACTTTTATTAATTTGATGAAAAATAATGTACGTATGTACATAAATATACATAAGAGTATGTACATTATTAAATGCAGCCTCAAGACTTCTTTGTCCGGTAAAATGACAATAGCAATACATAGATTTCTCGAGTGTTTTTTTTTTCAATACAATTTATAATTTGATAATAGCATTTGAAAATTTTAAAAGTTAAAATTACTTTAATAAAAAAAAAAAAAAAAAAAAAAATGTAAAAAAAGAAGTAAAAACGTTAAATCCAAAAGTAAATTAAAATTATTTAAATGCAATAACTATTTAACATGCTCCCTAGATTTATTAATTTATTAATATTTTAGATGTAAGGTAATATTACCATTTCTCTGTAAGATAAGTTTTAAAGAAAGATTTGTTGCAATAAAAATAAAAAATAAATAAATATTTAAATGCAATTAAAAACAAAAGTATATTTACCAAGATGTAAAGGAATATATTTTTACTTTAAAAAACTAACAAAACTTTGGAAAAATAGTAAAATGAAATGTGACATTTGGTACTTTTACAGCGATAATAGTAAAATAATGGAAAAAACTTCATTAATTGACTAGTGCATATGGAACAGAGAATGGCTACTTGCAACACACTTCTTTTATAGAAGAAGAAGCAACGAAAGAAGAAGAAGGTGCTCCACAAAATAAAATATCATTTGGAAAAACTTTGCAACTACGTAAAAGAATGAAGTTGATGAATAAGTGAGAAAAAGAGAGAGAGAGAGAGAGAGCGAGCATAAAAGTGGAATAGAAAAATAAAAATGCTTACCTTGAACCAATTATAACAGGTTGACGACCACTATTATTGAGCAAGTCATCTGATTCTTGACCATTGTTAGTGCCCACAACTTGACCAATGGCCCTTTTAACGGACTCAAAGACTGAAACGGGCCCTGTGGGCTCTGTGGTGGACTGATAAATCGATTGTCCATTATTATTACCACCACTACCCTCTAAGGAAATGTAACCACCTTCTGCCTGTGGCATGGCTTTGTTTTTTATTTATTTATTTATTTTATTTGTCTTTTAACGGGGTCACTGATGTAGGAGTTCGCAGTTGTATGTGAGAAATTATACTAAAATGTTTGTCATTTTTAGTAGAACAAAGAGAATTGGTTGAGGAGACGGTCAATTGTGCCCATACAACAATGTTTTGTTGACCATGCCAGTCAGACGCAAACAGGCAGAAGCAGAAATTGTGAGCACAAGAATTGGTGGTTGATTTGTTGATTTTTGTTTTGGTTTTCGTTTTTAAATATTCGTTCCATTCGATGACACATACATACATACGTTCATTCATATTAACAAAATGTACATTCACATTTACATTTATAGAGTTTTTTATTTTAATATATTTTTAACATTTGTTTGTTTAGCAGGCAATAACAAGTGTAAGTATGTTTTTTATAGTTCAAGTTTCAAAAAAACAAAAATTAAAAAAAAGAATTGTTTTGCAGACGAAGTCATTCATGCCAGTTGATGAAATTTATTTATTATGCATTTTGGTAGTTGAGTTGGTGCAGTTCAGTTTTTTTTGATTTTTTTTTTAATTACAAATACAACAAAGTGTGGTAAATTTTGTGTTTTATGCAGAACAATAATAACCGAAAATTAAGCAGACACACGCAGTCAATCATTTTGCATTGAGTTTTTAAGACACATTTTCAAAATGCCAAATATGTAGATTTATTTTCGAGTTGCAGCACATTTAAATTTTTATTTACAAAAAAATTTTAATAAAATATAAAATAAAAGAAAGAAAGAAAAAATGCAAATATTAACAATAAAATATAATAAAATAAATAAAAATAATTTATAATTTAAATTTAATGGCGATTCCAAAGCACCGATTGTTAGTCTACAGAACAATCCTAAAGAATATTGATTAAAATGTTATTATTCTAGGTTTAAAATAATTACATACTTAATTAAAACATTTGTCAAACAGTTGTTATTTTTTACGTTGCATTCAGTAAAATGGTAAAATGGTAGAGTTAGTTTTTATAATTATATAAATAGATGAAAATAAAATTATGATGAGATAAAGCGGCGTGTGTGCAAGTAAATCGTAGTTGGTTAGTATAACAAGGATAATAAAACAAGCTCTAATTAGTATTTTTGCATTTATTTATTTCGAAAATCGAAGAAGCTCCTCTTTAATTAAATCTCAAAATATAAATTGTCTGATGTTAAAAAACGCGATTATAACACTAATCAAATGGGACTATAATTAAAAAAAATAGTCAAAGGTAAATTATATCCTCCAAAGAAAATTTAGACTTTAATCGTCAATGCTCCTGGGAGTTACAGCTCAAATGCACTATTGTACAATTTAAAAATCAGTACAAAAATGACAAATTGGCATTCTGCAAATTTAGTTAATGAAATACAGTTGAAGCAAAATATTATAAAAGTCAACAGCACAAAACTTAGCTGTTAGAAAGTAGAAATAAAAAAGCGCTTGAAATAAAAACTAGTAAAACGAAAAAAAATAAATTCTATTTTAAATCAAACAAGTTATTCGCATTCGGTAAGCAGAGTAGAAATATTTAATAGTAGTGTAAATTCTTCGATAACCGTTTTTTCCCTCAAGTTTCTCAAAATAGCGTTGTGACGTCTTTACTTTTAAATTTTCAAAGTAACACAAAAATGAGCCAAGAAAATGTTCTGTAACTACAAAAGACAGTGAACATTTTATTTAGTTTCTTGTTTTTAATTTAATTTTAATTTTCTTTTATTGAAGAGGCTGCTCCACAAATTTTCTCACTACGAGAGAATAACTTGCCTTAATAGAATATTTAATTTTATTAAGTTTTCTTGCCAGCATAAAATACAACAAAATTTAAATGGTTTCATCTATTTCAATAAGTTGCACCGCAGATTTCAATTTTGTGTATTAGTTGCCTTCAGTGTTGTATGATTAACGGATTTAACCCCAAATCGGGGAAATTATTTTTAAAATGGGGATGAAAATTTCAATTTGGGGATTGAGAATTTCTTTGAGGATATATTTTGCGTTATGGGGATTTTAAGAGGCCTTTTGGGGATTTTTTTTTTATTTAATTCTTTTTTTTATTATTGTAATTTTGCTTTTATTATATAAATTTTACACTTTTGCTGCGTACAAGTTTCGTAGTATGGTAACAAAAAAACACTGCAGAGTCTCTCCGCAAATTTAAAATTATGAGTTCGTCTTTTTGGAGCAATTAATTCAATGAATACAAAAATAAGAAATAAAATGCAATACGAGATGCTCGGATCTTACTTTTTTTTGGAGAATTGATACACATTTTAAAAATAATACAATTTGTTGTGACACTTTTGTTCCATCTTCAGAAATACTTCAAATTTTTAACTCCAAAACATGTACCAAAAATTGCTTTAGACATCGAGATGAATCATTTTTATTCAGAACTTTTCGATTTTGTTAATCAACTGATAAAAATTTAATAATTGGGAGAATTGATACACATTTTAAAAATAATACAATTTGTTGTGACACTTTTGTTCCATCTTCAGAAATACTTCAAATTTTTAATTCCAAAACATGTACCAAAAATTGCTTTAGACATCGAGATGAATCATTTTTATTCAAAACTTTTTGATTTTGTTAATCAACTGATAAAAATTTAATAATTGGGGCTACGATTCGAAAGAAATCTGGGAACCCTGATTACCTCGCTTTTCTTTTTGGCTTTTTAAAATTTTCAAAGTTTGTTACTAGATATCTGGATGTATTAAGTAAGTGGGCGTGACACTTCCTACGCGGAGGTAAATATTCATCATTGTGTTTTTGGAACATTACCTGTACCTCGAGTACAAGACAAAAAAAACTAAAAGAATTAAAAGATTACATACAAATTTAAAAGTACAGATCATTATCAATGAAAATTACACTTTTAAATTGCATTTATTGTGATTTATTACAAATATTAAAAAAAAAAAACCTTGAGTAATTATTAGGCATTTCAAAGCATTATATAAGCTCAATAGACTTTTAAAAACAACAACGAACAGAAATAAACTAATAGATAAGTCCTCTGTAGAAGTTTTTTTTACTAAAGTTCTTCGTTACAGAAATGCAACTATTTGCAGTCAATTGAATCGGAATGTATAAAAACGTAAGCACTTAATAAGTAAAACAATATAAAAAGAACAACGTACATTTTATGAATTTTAATTTATTATTTTATCCAGTCGTTGTTTTTCGTTAGCAACGATTATTTCAAGTATTTTCTTCGGTAACCTTATGCCTTTTCTTGGTCATTATCTCATCTGCTACTTGTCGTTTTCATCAAGATTTGTGGTTACTTTTAGAGCACATACTTATAAACATAAATGTGTAAGTTTGTACTTATACATACATACATACATAGTGCATGTTTTTATTGTACGAGTAAGTAAAAGTTTAATCTCTGATGATCTACTTTATGAATTTAATATTTCGTTTACATGCAACTATTTTACATTTCATTTTTTATTTTATTTTTTTTTTTTTTTATTTTGTGTTTTGTCGTTTCTAATCTTTGATTATGAAATCAAATACGAAGCCAACTAATAAAGAGACAAAGCAATAACAATAACAAAGGAAATATAGTAATTGGTCAATACCGACTATAAAATATACAAATTATAAATCTTATTGTTGGTAATAAATAAAACATTTATTTAAAAAAAAAAAAAATTGCCTTTAGCAGGTGGTATTCAAATTATTGCAAATTTATAGCCGAAAATAATATAGACCCAGGATAAGCTTTACTATTACCACAAACTTGTTTTAAGATCTATCAATTGTTTTTTTAATTTGAATTAAAGTTGGATACAAGACCAAGACCACATCGGTTCCCTAATTAATGATTACAACTTAGACTTTCTATTCAAATTCTAAATAAAAATTTTAACGTATCCACTCGAAAATTTATGATAGATTTTACATCTACTAAAAAGGTTAAATAATTTTTCCACAACATAAACTTTTTTTTAAAAATATTAAAAAAAAGTTAAGATAAAATATAAGATTTCGGCAGCCTTTTTTTAGTTTTACAGCGAAAATATTTAAAATTCTTATGGCATTCATACAAAAGGAAGTCTTTGGTGATAAAAATGTAAAACAAGCAATTATTTTCTTTAAACGCTTATTGATGCATACTTATTATTGAAAGTCAATAGATTACGCGTCGAATGATGGCAAAGTTTCTTTTTGTAATTTCTTTTTTCATTATGGTATTTGACGTTTCTATTTTATTTTGGCCCATAAGAGCTTTCAATTTATTTAACCGAATGGTATATTTAATATAATTAAAAAAAGTAATGGCTTTTGTAAGCAAATACCAAAATTTTAATCAGCTTTTATTTCATTAATATTTTATGAACGATTTTTGTTATTATTCGTTTTACAAGAAAGCTTTTGAAGTGACAAGTGACAACAAACAAACTATTAAAACTTTTGTGAAAATTTAAATTCGATAAACCGTAGATGAGTTTTTTCCGAAGAAAGCAATACATCGAAGCGTAAATAATTTACTTTTTAAATAACATCTTATTAAATTCACTGGAATTTGCCACTTGACTTTAAATAGCGCTATATCGAAAAACGCAAATTCACCGTCAATGAGAGAAATGAAAAAAGAACATATATGCCTTAGCACACCATGATTACTCTTAAAAAAATCAATACAAATTTCAAACATTTCTGAAATAATAATTTTTAATTTTTAGTGGCATAATAATTTAAAGTGATCGAGTATTGCCAATGAGCAGTATTTCAGCGGTATTGCGATCTTCCGTTATATAGTCAAAATCGATTGCCCTAAAGTTTTTTTTTATAAAATAAAATATAGTAAAGGATCAAAATATTTATATTTGAATCGATTATTCTTCTATTGTAACTCACATTTAATAAAAAAAAAGAAAATATATATAGTAAAGCAAAAATTTAATATCCGTCAATTATGCAGAAGTAAGTTCTCGTTTCGCATCAAACTATTTCTAACTTTTAACGATAATGTGATTATTTTGTATTTGCGTGTTAAAGACTATTTATTTTTTTGGTACATGAAGTGGGCCACGTTCACAATGTTTTTTTTTCTATTTTATTTTAATTCATTATTTTATTTAGCATTCACACAAGAAAACAGCTTTTGGTCAGAAATCAATAAGAGGGTATTTATAATTGCTATTCATTTCATTTAAATTTGAAAACCATATTCTGTCTAAATAAAGATTTTTATAACAAGAAGTGAACAGCAAGAAAAAAAAGTATTCTATAAATTTTTTTATCCTATTGCTTTCATTTGACAGGCCAGTTTAATTTAAATAAAAGATATAATGTCAAAAAGATGACCAGCTTAAGAGGAATTAACGCTTTTTAATGAGAAAAGTTATAATGCCGCTCCACCTTTTAATTTAATTAATTATTTAAGACAAAAATGTTTGTATGATTTTCGGTTTAGATTATTAAAAGCAAAATCTAAACTGGTAGTATCTGCACCAATTACATAAAGATTTATAAAAAAGTATATACATAAGTGTTCAGAAAAGGATTACATATTTACATACAACTGCTATTGATTAAACAAATTTTCCATTTCCTTTCGTTGTGACCTTTTTAGCAGAAAATAATACCTTTACAATTTTTATTGGTTTAAAATATTTAGGTATTCTTTGCTTTAAATTCATTTAATTTCTTAAACTCACTTTATTACGTCACATTTTCAAGCATACTTTTTTCAATGTTTTTATCTGTCGATTAATTAAAAAATATAAAAAAAAATTCAAGCAGAAATATACTAGGAAATGTGTGTAAAAAATGGAGGCACGCGATGAAAAAAGTAACTCATTCTAATACCAACATTAATTTTTTTTTTACTATTTTAGACAAAATACCAACACATTTTGTAATACGGAATTAATAAAAAATTTAAAATTTATAAAAAATGAAAAATGAAAAAAGCACACGCCGTCAAATTGAATAAAAACAAAAATAGTCACACCATAAATATACAAAGGAAGTAAGACGCGTAATGAAACGAAAAAAAAAATAGTTTAATGAAAAATAGCAGCCATGAATGAAAGAAAAATTTAAAAATAAAAAACCATTAAACTTTAAAACAAGTTATGATGCAGAAAAGTAATATACATACATACATATGTATATGCATATGAGCATATGACTATTTCTGTAATAGAGGGTGTGCGACTAAATTAAAATACAGAACAAAGTGTAATTGTAATAGAAGGGCCATTTACAAAAGAAAATTTGGGTTAAAGCAATACATATAATGAATATGACAGTTATGTGATAATTTTGTGAAAAGTCAATGTAAGTTAAAGTTTAAGGGGTACTTATTGCAAAATATGTATGTTTGTATTTATATAAAATTTATGACGGCCAACACCACACTTAATTAAACATTGTATATGGGTATTCAATTTGAATGTCCATATCATATAAATTAGGCATTAACTTCTACAAAGTAAAAGCAATGATTTTATTAATTACCTGTCTTTGGATTTTTACTTTTTGCTGTGATATCAGAAGTTGTTCTATGGGTATTTTTTCGGTCTTTTTGTTTAATTAAACTACAAATTCTCACAAAATTTATTGATATGATTTAAATTGTATTTGGAACATACATTCATATGTATATTTATTCAAAGATTCTTTTTACTTTTAATGTTCGTTGAAAAATCAATATTTGTGCCTTCTTTCCTTTAGTAATCAGCAAACACAAAATACACACTTATGCTCTTTAGATCTGCAACTTTTTCAAGTCTTTTTATTTATTTAGATAGTTTGAGCTTATTTCGATGTTTAGTTTTAATTTAATGCAATTTAAATATTATTACAAAACAATTTCTTCGCTTCGTTTTTCTTTCTCTTAATGTTAATTGCAAATGCCAAATGTAAACCGCACGCTCCTATGACAAGTTGAAAACTATTTGGAAATTGAGAGTAATGAGGAAAGTCTAATAAGAAATATGACAGTTGACAGCTAACAGCGTAGCTGTAGCAAAAAACAACTCTGCTTCTAAGGTGATTCAGAAATAAAAAGAATTTATCAATGCAAAATAATTCTTCAGATAGTGCAGTTGATATCTCAAGATTTTTTATAAGAAAAACTTTTTGGTTTGTAAATGCAAACTTCATATAAACACAATTTCCAGTTTAAAAAATAAACCGCAATAACTTGTTGAGTTTACACAATTGTCGGTAAAGCAGTTTTTCTTAAATATCGCATAAATATATTACCCAAGTCAAGCACCACACAGTTTTATAGTGCTTTAAATATGGCGTTCACAGTTATAAGAAAGATTTAAGCGAGTTTTATTACAGTGTGAACACTTGTGTAACAAATTGTCGAAAAAATGAGCTTTTATATCATTTTTTTGTTTTATAATCTGCAAAGTTGTCTGTAAGACATAGCAGTAGAGAGGATCGCGTTTTCATAGAAAATGTTCAATATATCGAAAAATAATTCGTAAGAATCATCAGAAAAATCGTCCAGAGTAGGATGTTAAAACTGTAGTTGTTTATTTACATTTTAATATAAAATACAGTTCTGTTTAGTGTTTTTATTAAAATTTGTTTAACTTTTCCGTTAGAACATTCTGAAAAGTGTTTATTAATTAATTGGGAAAAACTCCAAAATATCGAAGGGATATCGAGATTGAATTTTATTTGAAAATACTTTCTTAAAAGTTTGTTCGTCTTAGGTTGAAGTATTTGTCGTTAATAAAATTCCATAGAGTTAGAGTGGGCCGAATTATTTTGTAATAAATCAACTGATTTCAAAAATACAATGAAATCAGAATATATTCATCAGAACTTAAAAATACTAGTTCTCTTATTTCATTTATATGTATTAACTGGTGCACAATAAAAAGAAATTTTTGTTTAATAGAGTTTTATTTGTAAATTGTATTTTGTGTGTTGTTGTTAGTTTCTTTTAAAAACAATTTTATTAAAAAATGGCCTCATATAAAAAATCTTTAATTCGAATGCCTGAGTAAATCTCTTCTCAAAGAAGAAAATTTTAAAGAATAGCACAAATTTTGCGTTTTAGTTAATCTGCAGTCATTGCCACATTATTAATGATGCTAGAAAATCTCCAAGATGCAATGGTAGTCAATCGTGAATCGTCAAAATATTATTTCATGTTTAAACTTCGAATAAGAAATATAGTTTGATAATTTATTGAACACTAACTGTAATCGATATTGATTTTTTAAATAAAATGTATGTTTTAATAATATTTTAGTTCTAAAATAAACTTTAGTATTTGAATAGTGAAGTAAGGGGAATAAAAGGAAAAGGTGGGACAGACAAAGGCGACGATACATTCTAGCTATTTCCAATTTGTAAAGGCTGGTTCACCGGCAAAAATTTTGTTCCGAAACATTTTTTTTTATATGTAGTTTGACGTTTTATTTTTTGAGAGAGAGAGAGAGAGAGAGAAAGAGAGTAAACTCACTTCGGAACAATTTCAGCTTGAATTGGTTTAATTTTAATTTTTGTTCCGAAACAATGAAACTGTGCTGCCAACTATTTTATATTTTCAAAGAAAATTTAACTGAGCTGCCACTTCATTAATTAATGTGATAAAAATCATTCAAGCAAAAAAATATATTTTACATACTTTTTCGTTCTTTGTTTGCATTGATATTCAATAACTATTTTTAAAATTTGTTTTGTTCTTAAGATTACCTGCCTTAATTTGCCTGGTATATTTATAATAAAACACAAAATTAAAGAAAATAAGTTTAAAAAATTGTGTCATGGATCTCAACGAATGAATCCCTTGCCTTGAAGCTTATTTCAGAAATGAAAAAGCCGGGTAGAGAATGCTTGTATGACTTTTTACCTCAATTTTTTTTTACCTCATTTTTTGATTTAATTATGAAATTTTTTTTAATTTAGAATTTATTTATAACAAAACGGCATTCAGTGATTTTAATTTTCTATCACAGTGCTGCCTGCTTGTAAAGTAACACATCTCGCTTACACATATGTTTCATATGGTAGCTTTGTTTTTCCAGAAAAATTGTTCGAAGTGGGTGAATCGTTTCAGAACAAACTCTCACAAAACTAAAATTCTCTCACAACAAAAATTTTGTTCCGAAACAATGGGTGAACCCGCCTTAATACTCAGACTCTTTAACAGAAGCATCAAGATACATTTGACAGGTTAAACCACAATCAATTAACATTGAAAGTAAAGCCACTGCCATCTCAAGACCAGCAGTCTTATTATGTAAATGTCAAAGCTAATTCTCCATCGCTGAAAGTCTAAAAAAATGTATTTAGCAATTTTTGGGTACAATTTCTATTCTATAACCCTTTTCGACGTTGTTTATTTTTAGCTTTTTAGCGATCGAGAATTACAGAGTAAGCCTGCATGGCAGAAAAGTTAAGAAAAACTTTCCACATGATCAAAATTAATCCATCATGGCTAAAAAGGAAGAAATTTTTAAATATCATTCCCACTAACAAAAATTTTATAAAATTTAATTCAATCAAAATAAGATTCGTATAATCGATAGTCATTTATTGTCAATGCAAAATAGATAAATATTTTTTAGCACCAGGCAATGTGTGCTCCAAAGAAAAAGTACCATGTATGGGCCTCCCGCCAACTTTCAGTTTTATTAATTTTTTTTAACTTGTTGCAGCCGCCATAATAATTTATACTTTGGGTAAGTTTTAATTAAGGCCTTTGAGAAAATAATGTTGCAATTTTAATTTTCATTTTTAATTTTTTATACGTTTTTTTTAGCGTTTAGCAATACATACTCTACTGTAAATAAATAGCCACAGCATATTACGACTCAAAAAATAAGGCCATAAATATGGAAACAACGTTACTATCGGAACAATCTTTATTTAATTTTATTTTAATTTTTCCTTATAGCAGACATAGCAGTACATGCTTTGTTTAGTTTTGAAGATAAAGCCATATTCGTCAAAATCTAGATGCCGTGACATATTTGATGCAGACATATTTGTACATACACGTAGAAGTTAAAATGAAGTCGCCATAGGAACAGACTTTATATTTTATTTTTATTTTTAATTAAAAATTTTATTTTTGTACCTCTTGAGTGTTTCTCTAAGAAGTAATGATTCGAAAAAAACGTCAGCAAACAAATCAAAAATATATAAACTTAATTTTTAATTGAATGATGAATGAAAAAATGAAATATTACCAATTTCCAATAATACAAATGAAATAGTTTTTCGATCTTATTAGTAATAATTTAGTCAAAGGATTTGTTTAATTGAAATTCTTCCTTAATTCTAGATTTCTTACTTTTAATAAATGAATAAGGGCAGTAGCTGCGAAGGCAATAAAATCAATATTTATTTGCAGAATCATAAAAGGTGCACTGTAAGTTTTAATAAAAAAAAAATATCTAAAACAAGACAGATTGTATAAAACGACTGGCAATTGTTTTAAAAAATTAAAAAATGATACTTCGAAAATCTACAATGCGCTACATTTTAAATTACTTGTTGTGATTAGAGGCTCAAGAGCATTTTAATTACTTGAATGTAAATGGATTACCCGGGTTTTTCATGCATATGGATTATCTGCATTAACCCTTTCGGGACTACTGGGATAATACGTCCCAGCAATTTTCAAACTGTCTTTTTTTCTTTATTTTCAATGGAATCGCCAGGGAGGTAGAACTCCCAAACGTCCAAAAACGGATAGCCTCAATATTAGAGACCACTTGCCAGTAGAGCAAGAGAAGCGTTGTCGCTGTGTCCGCTGTTCTTCACTTGGCATAGAAAAGCGAACAAAGATGATATGCTCAGGTTGTAACAACGCCTTATGTTACAAGTGTTTTGGGCCATTCCACAAATAAATACCTAATTTCATTTCTAAAATGTTAAAAATAAATGTAAACTTTTATCTAAATCTAATAATATTTATATTTTAGTTATCTTTTTAATTTCGAATCGCTTTTTGAGAACACTGATTGGGATTTTATGTCCCATGAAAATATTTGTTGGGATTATATGTCCCAGGATAAAAGGACAAATTTAAAATGTTTAAGTATGGAGAACATAATACTTTTATCATACCTTTTAAAATATGAAAAAAATTTCACCATACATAATTTGGTTTTCAAAATAAAACTCCGTCCCGAAAGGGTTAAGTGCTCGGGTGAACTAGTACAGTTTCGATGGCTAAAACACGAGATTTAAGTTTGACCCTTAATCCTGTTTCAAACATTTTTACAAATGACGCGGCGTAAAAAGATTCATATTAAATGAGGAAGTCAATATTGCAACAAAAGTCTACCAGAAAGAACTTTCTCTGCTGGAGAATCATTAAAAAGGATTATTGTAACAAAAAAAAAAAATATGTTGCCTTCTTGACTACTGCTCTTAATTATTAAAATACTAAAAATAAAATACTTTTCACATGTTCCCTTTACGATGCACTTACTCTTCTACATCCGGTTGATATCCAGGATTTATAAAGCAAGCAATTTGTGGAGTTATAGCAGCAGTTATTTTAACGCTTTCATTTCGCAGGGCTGATGAATTATTTGACAGCTGATGCGTTAGATGAGCGATGTTTAACGTCAAGTTTTCACATTTATCCATAATTTCAGACATCATTATTTTTTCACTTTTAATAGAATTTATTTTTGTATTTTTTTATTTTATTTGTATTTTAAAACTGTTTTGTTTTTTTAGTTATTTCGTTTTAGGATTTTGCTAAAAATATTTAATTTAATTTCTTTTTAAAAAATCGTTATATTCTTTATGATTTTTAATGTGATCTCGTCTAGAATTATGTCCGAATGATTTCATAAGTATATTATTAAGTAACAAACCCAATGCGAATTTGTCATCAGTTTAAAACCACAATTCTACAAAGTAAATCCGTCACTAAATTGAAAAATTAAACTTCAGATACAAACTAAAATTGAAAATGGCTTTCAATATGTTTTCTCTTTGTAGTACGAGCGAGCATCTGCTTTAAAATAATTATTGCATTAAATACTTTTAATTAAATTAAAATAAGTCAATCCATTTATTCCATTGTCTACAGCTGATGATGTGTAACGAGATATTGTGATCATCAGTAACATGAATTTGAAATTCCGGATTATTTGGATGTGTCAATGTGACCCACAATAAAGCAAAAACAAATAATAACAACAACAAAACTTGAAATAAATGTTCATCATTGATTTTAGGGGGCGTCTTAACATCTCATTCAATAGATTTGAAATAATTATTTTAATTGCTTCAAACATTTGTTTGTTTACTCTACTATTTTATCATTTGCATTTCTATGATTCTGGGCTATTTATTAAATAAATGCTTACACGTTTGACCTTCAACTGGGAAATATTTTAGCCATTCAAAATGGTTAAAAATGGTTTGAGAAAAATAGAATTGTCAACAAAAACGTAAAATTTTTTACATGTAATTTTTTTTTTTAGTAAAATTTTCAAAATTTTGTGCAAAAAAAACTATAATCGCAAGTGTGTAAGTATTTCCAAAATGTAATTATAAGAAACAAAATTGTATAAATAAATTTTGTTGATTTTATTTAATTACAACTTGAAACCTTCATTTACTATAAAATAAAAATGAGACTTTTTTTTATCAAAACAAAGACCCAAATAATAATAATAATACTTTGTATATTCCAACCCGAAAATCCTAGTGAAAGAGAAATGCTACATGATGAAGAACAACAGCAAGAAAATCGGTTTTGCGGGACCACCTTTTGCCTGCGTTAATTTTTATTTAATTGGGTTTTATTATTTGTTTGATTAAAATAATAAAAAAATACTTTCAAACAAAATATACAACTTTAGATTTGACCTGTATTTCACAAACATTAAAAGTAAATAAACAATCACTAATAAAAAAAAACTTATTTTCGAGGCAAAAAAATTAAACTTGAAAAATAAGTTCTATTCTCCAAGCAAAAAATAAAAATTGAAACTAATGATTTAAAAGTAATTTTTTGAATCAAACTAATAATCGCCAGATTCCCTCGTTCAAATATTAAATTTGAATTGAGAATTAAGCTTTTCATCGTTGGAAAAAAACTATTCTTTCTCAAACTTATGCACATTTTGTTTCCTGGCTAGACGTAAAGGGTGTCTTTAATAAGGGCGGCGAAAGTCTATTAAGTTCGATGATATCGATTAGTTAATATAATGTTTAAATTTTTAAAAAATTTAACGTTAATCATCTTTGGGCTTTTTGTTCGCAAAAATTACACAAAAAGGGAATAAATAGCTTCTCCTTAAACGGGACTACTTTATAAAAGCCTTTATATAAATATCGGCTAAGTAGCCTTTAGTTAATTTATTTTTAATTTTAAAAAATATAAATTTTGTTGCAATATTTTAAAATTTTTATCCAGGGTTTCAAATTAATTAATTGTTTTCCAAACATTTGTTTCCGTTTAATATTAACTCTAATAAAAAAACAAAAACAGCAAAAGCGGAGGAAATAAAACCAGCAAATACAGAACAATTTAAGAAAGAGCTCAGAGTGGTTTGTTCCTTCGCCTAGCATTACCACTCAAATCTGAACAATGACAAATATTCTTAAGCTCATCATTTTTAACAGCTTTCACTTCACTTTGATTCCTAACGTGCCACTAAATTCGGCTTTACTACCGCTCAACATCCAATTTTGCCTTTGTTTAGTTTGGTCTTAAAGCGATGGATGTAATTTTATTCTATAATATTGAAAATAAGAGCCAAGAAGTAAAGTTAGATATGAAATAAAATATTCAATTGGGAGAAAAATTTATCAAGCTTTTATTGTTTAAACAAATGCCCACATCGATATTCATTGAGACATGGATAAAAACTGGTAAAACTTATTGTTCATAGGGAAAAATAGAAATCGAAAAACCAATTGCTTCCAAAATGCACTTGTTTTAATAAAAAAATCTTATAAAAAACTTTTTAGGACAATTTCTACCTTTAAATCGACTTTTTGTTCTTAATAAGAAATAAAATTCATATAAAATATTCAATTATTATCAATAAAAAAGGGTGTTGCCAAAGGAAAGTATATTTAATATTTAATTGGTTTAAATAATATTCTGGTGCGCATGACCGCAAAGGTGGAGTTTATTATTCTTGCAAAGCAACAATGTTGATAAACATTTTTTTTTCACTAACAAAAGCTTTATGGAATCACAATCACATGCTTCAATAAATATTCAGAAAAAGTTCAGTCTGTTCTTGGAGCTTGTAGTAAAGGATTGTATCGTTGCAACAGTCTTATTTTAGATCGAATGTAATATGTTGCTGTAAAGCAGCGTTGCCACACAAGAAATTTAATTCCTACCAATTATTTTCAAAAATCCTACCAAAATCGTTAACAGCCTACCAAAAATTTTAAAATACAATTTTTCAATAAAATCAAAGTTTTTATTTTGGCTTATATAGTAATAAAATAAAAAATTGCAATTTTTATAAAAAATATACATAAACTAACAACATAAAAGCAATATTTCATTTAAAATAACGGATGTGTGTATGTGTATACAAAATGTATATAGATAAAAAACAAAAGGAATTTCAAATACAAAAAATATCACATATAATTCGTTGGTTTTAAAATAGTTTTAGAGCATACTATGGAGAATTAACACCCATTCCTTTCCTGGAGCCAATCAAATTCGCTCAACCATTCGGTTCTAAATTTTCTTTTGACTGTTTCTTTACAATGTTCACTAAGAGTATTATATTATTTAAAAATGTTTTAAACAAAAATTTTAAGAGTGGTTCTATTATTATATTTTTTTCATTTAATTTTGGAGTTTTTGATAAAAATCTGAAAAAAATACATGCAATATTAGTAAATATTTATGTAATTAATAGATACATATTTAGAATTAATAAAGTTTAATTACTTTTCCATTTTGTCTATTAATTTTTTAATACATACACTTGAAAATAAACCTTCACTTAAAAATATTGTTAATTTCAATTTCATAAAATAGTTCGCGTTTCTTAAACCAGAGATGGTTATAGCTTTAATCATCTCTATGCAAATAAGCAGAGATGTTTTTTAGTACATCCAAAACAGTTTTTGAAAATAGTGGTAACACTATCAAAGTTATTGTTTATTTTATTAAAAGTTACATTTTTTTTTATTTTATGTTCTGAATTTTTAAGGTGAAAAATTTACTATGCTAAAAAATTGCTACAGGCGGAAAACCTACCAAAAATTTAAAAAAATTCAACAAACCAACCAAACTACCAAACTGTTTTTTAAAAACGAAAAACTACCAAGTTTGGTCCGATTGGACCAAAGCGGCAACGCTGCTGTAAAGGCTGGTTCACCGGCAAACATTTTGTTCCGAAACATTTTTGCCGGTGAAAAAGCCTTAAATTTTTCAATAACAAAACGAAAGCTCAGTTCTGCTAAATGTTTGAATAAGTCAGTGTTACTTGAAAGCTCATAGGAAAAGGTTGTGTTGCGTCTACATGTATTACGTGTTACAAAACAAGTGTTTGTTGTTTTAACTTTAATAATTATAAATAAAACAAATCATATAAAATTAAAAACTTTTTTTATCTAAGGTATTTATTACCAAATCTTGAAATAAGAATTTGTATGAATGAAAATAGATTCCTTTGTGTAACGTTTGAAGATCTAAATTTAAGAACATAGACGGTTAAATCTTTGTGATTTCTAATTAGTCTTCTTTTATTATGCAAATGGATAAAACATAACATTATTAATCTTTAAATAACCATCATTTGAAATTAGGTAATTTTAATGAAGCAAATAAAGTAAATACAATGTGAGAGTTAATGTCTTTTAAAATAAGCCTTCAATCCCTAAAAAAAACAAATCGAAATTGGTTAAATTTATTTACGTAAGTTTGTAAAGAAAAAGGAAATTCAAAAACTCGTTCGTTAGTTGAAAACAATATACAGCGGGCAGATCTCTTAAATAATGTGTCCTTTTAAAATGCTTTTCTATATGAAAGTTCAAAAAGAACATAAAAGAACAGAAATTAAATAAAACGAAAAAGGTTAGGAAAAAACTAAATATTTTTCTATATTGTTGCAATCTTGGAGCATCATTTAATTTTTCAAAATGTAATAAAAAAATTTGTCAAATTTCAAGTCAAAAACATTGCGCATATTCTCATTTTTTTAAATATAAACCGATTTATAATTTTCTAAATTCTTTGAGATAAAAAAACCCATTGTTACAGCGTTTTTACTTTACACATTTTATACTGGACAGTGTTTTTTTTAAATAAATTTCAAAAATGTAAACGCTTTTCAATTTATTTAATGTTGGTAAAAATAACTGGTAATTTTTATTCATTTTAGGGCCAAAACACAATTTGACACAATAGACCTCATTCACGTAAGCAAAAATTAAGTCTGGTCTTTTATCAAAAACTTAATTTTTTAAGTGTGACAAAAATAAAAACAAATTAAATTTATTAGTTTATGCTGGCAACACCATTTCTTTTTTCTTCTTGAATTGCTTTTGTCTCAGCGGGTAAAAAATCGTACTTTGGAAACAAAGTTTGCTCTAAAGTGATTACGTGGACATGACAGCAGAAACAACAGCAGATACAGCCAGCTAATAATACGGCTCCGCAACGAATTATTAAGTGATCGTGTTATTTTATTAACATGACTCTGTTTTAAAATTTCTTAGTTTGAGTTGAAGCTTTACGCCGTACGGTTGGTTGGTTTGTTCATAAATTCGTTTAGTGCAATAAATTTTTACATTACATTCCTTAGAAAAATTCAAAAGGTAAATATTAAGAAAAGAAATTTGGGTCAAATACCTACCAAATAAAAAGTTATAAAGCTGTGTTCTGTGAATACAAAAAGAATGGTTACAAAAGATATTTATTCATGTAAATATTTTATTTATAACCCATATCTAATAACAAACTAAAATAAAACAAAAATAAATTTATCATACAAGTACTTACGAATGTATGTATAGAAGTATGTCTACATCCGTCAATGCAATTTTGTTGCTTTTATTAATTTCACCCTTTATAATAGACGTCATTAAATGTATTTTCAATACGATCAAGAATCAAAATAGAATAAATAAAAGACACATCATCAGAGATTGTGTAAACAACAATTAAATTGACAATGAGAGAGAGAGAGAGAGTGTGTATGTGAGGTAGAATACTCCTACAAACAATAAATTAAAAAAAATCGATTACAAATACCTATCAAACCGGCCAAGAAGAAAGCAAAGAAATCAACAATTTTAAAACATGTGAATTCATTACTTTCAAAAGAACCACAAGCAACGAAATGACAACTTGTTTCTTTTTACTACAATAATTACGGAAAAAGAGACAATATTTAATATTTTTTAAGCAAACGAACATAGCGAAGGTATTTGCCGGGTTATTAGCCTCGAAATAAATATTTATTTAACCATGACTAGTAAGCAACTGCAATCGTTTAAATTCATTATTTAAAGTTATGATGTTGGTTGCACTTTTTAGCAAACAAGTTGGATGTCTCGCTGGTTGGCTAACCAACGCATGAACTTGATTTTTAAACCGACAACTATAAATATTTAAAATTCAACGACAAAAGCATAATTTTATAAAAATTTTGAAAATAAACTAAAGATGTCAAAATATTGACTTGATCATATAAAACTCATTATCTGATGGTTTAATGTACGAGTAGTAAATTTACGCTCAAAGCAGTTCATTAAATTTTAGAAGAGAATTTATACGTTTTACAAATTTTAATTTTAAAAATAATTGAATAGAAGTGAAATATGATACCGATTTTGAATATTGAACTTGTATTTAATTGCATTTCTAAGTTGTGTAGAGCCCGTACATAATCATACATAATTATCGTAATCATACATAATTATCAACTTAAATAAGAACGCTATATTCGGCCATACCGGATCTTATATACCCTTTACCATAGTGATTTAAAATTTACGCTGTCTACTTCCCAGTGTCATAGCAATTTTTCTCTGGTTTTAAATCTTGTGGTTTTCAATTCCATTTTTTCATTTTAGTTTAAAAAAAGGACACAGTAATAATACAAACATTTTTATTATTTATTTATTATCAATCTTAAGTGAACCTTTTTTTCTTAAAAAAATTCATTTTTTAAATCTTCTATGGTGTAGACATGAATCAATTGCGGGCTAAATCGATAATTTTTCAGCTTCACGCATATTTTATAAAATGAAGGGGATTAAAATTAAATTAAATTAAAATTAGTTGTTTTTTTAATAGAACTTAATTACGCAAGCAGACAAAATGAAATCTTCTTTTGAGCAGCCAGGAATTGAATTCCGACCAAAAAATACCTTGTTTATATAAAAATGTTTTGTTTATGTTTATTTATTTAATTTATTTATCCACTTTTTACAAAAAGTACCGTAATAAGCGGTCTAATTATACTACTGTTTTATAACATCAATAAAAATAATTAAAAAATTCATTATTGCCAGCTAAGTAAAAATGAAGGGTATAAAAAATATATATAAAACCATATATATATATACATGTAACGTATTCAAGTAAAAAAAGATATATATACGAGTATATATATATATATTTTTTTTTTGATAATCGTTATTAAAATTTAAAAAAGCCCATGAACCAAAATCCGAGCCAAGAGGCTAAGATGGTCTAGAATTAATCTTTTAGCATTTAGTCCAGATATAAGGACAAAAAAACTAACAAGTCTTCTTCTATAAATCTTAACGGCAATTTGTTAAAATCCCTTGCCATTCGGACGTAGAATGAGCACTCCAGTAAAGAAGCCAACATCGGTATCATCAACTGCCTATTTCTCTGTGATCTACCAAACTTAAATAATTCAACAAGATACATTGGAATATTAAGCCTAAACGTCTTATAAAGGTACGACAGATTTCTAAATTTAAAAAAAATAGCAATAGACAAACCTAAACAGTTTATAATATGAGACATGCTGTCATATTCTTAGAGAGTACAGATATCTATATAATTGCTCTATTGAAAGCCAGTCCAATCATCTTCAAAATATGGCCTAGGGTGCCCGAATACACTTTCATTGTATTAAGGAGTAGAGGCATATGCAATGCATGTACAATCGTTTTCTTTATATGAAACGGCAATACTTAGTCTAGTCTATATACGAGTAACTCACGCAAGGTAAAGTTTACCTTTAAAATAAAAGAGCTGATATAGCTTTCAAAATTCAGTTGCCTGTCAATAAAAAGACCAAGGCACTTAACTTTATCAACAAATTCAACTACAGAATAGAGCTCAAAACTATTGACACCAAAAAGCTAAATTTAATATGCCTAAAGGGTAGACGGAATGAGAAACTTCTATAAACCCATTCCAACTGTAGTGAAAGGTATAAAAATACATTAAACATGTTCCCGGACGAGAATCCTATGCCATTAATGATTATCATGGTTAACATACAACTTGATGTATATATTTATTTAAGGTCCGATTTTTATATACTTTCTGCTCACTGTTCGTATCTAGTCCATTGGTTTTATTTTATTCGACCCTCTTAGTTCTCTCGTACATACTGGGAAGCGCATGTCCTCTTTTGATGACCCTAGCTCACATATGTAGTTGTCCATATAACGATATCAAGCTTATAAATTGTTCACCAACACATATTGTCAAAGTGTCTAGTCCGAAATTAATTTTCATAAGTCACTGGGTGATAAATATTTACTTATTGAAGTGATCATCCTTTCCGACAGTTAGTAAAGATTCTCTAAAATTTTCAGGATTTTGATGTGTTCTGTTTTGTTGTGTTTTATATTGCTTTTTACATTATTCGTATTTTTATATAAAAAACTTTGTAATGTTTAAAATAAATTATTTAAAAAGCCTAGATTGTTAAAATAAGTGAAACTTCTACCAAATCAAATTCTACAGTTTATGGTTTTGCAATTTTATTATAGTTAAGAGGACAATTTTATGAATAACAATTGTTGCAAGAAAAAATCGACTTCAAAAGAGATTTCATCTATCGGTTTATAACGGTTCAAAAGCTTGGCTACATACATCAATTTACATCATCTATTGGGATACCCTTTTATTTCCAAATTCAAATTTTAGTTTTGTTGTTGTAGCGAAGTTAGCGGGACAGGTTCGTTGTAAACTTCAAGCGTCTGTCTACAACTGTTCAAAAGTATAAGAACTTATACGAAATTACATTTGCTATTGGGACATCCTTTAACTTATAATATTAAATGTTTATACTTGTTAGAATATCGTTCATAGTAGTCGACATTTTGTCCAATTTTCAAGCGTTTATCTATAACCGTTCAGAAGATAGGCCCATATAAGTCAATTAACGTCACCTATGCGAACACCCTTTAACTTTTAGATTTATTTTTGTATTACTTTTTGTTATTGGGAGCTATAGTAATACGCATTCAATTTAAATTTTAAAGAAGTGCCCTTTACAGTTCATAATACACCTAAAAAATATGTACGTTGTATGGGAACACCCTTTGATTTTTAAGAATTTGAACTGTTTTTACAATGAGACCAATCTGTGAGCATAATCTATCAAATTACAAAAATTAAAATCTGCAGACACAAACATTCAAAAAAAGCAACATTCACACAAATTGACAACCTCCTTCTTTTTTTGAAGTTGGTCAAAAATCTGATTAAAATTTGTGCGAAAATAGAAACACCGGACAAATGTGAAATCGCTCATTTTCAGATGTGTGCTTGTAAAGAAGATTCTAATAATAAAAAGTATTCCCAACTAGTTCGACTTTTTCCAATTCCAATTAGTATTAAACACTTTTAAATTAATTTGAACTTGGACATAATGAAAAGTGAGTTAATTTTAATTTAAGTTTCAGTTGCATAAAATGTTTGCTGAAGAAATAATTTATTGATGGCACAATTTTTAATTTTATTTTCTCCACATCGGCTGCCAAATATCTGATGAATCTCACTATGCTGACTGTACGATTTTCTCCAGCGCCAAAAACGGTTTTGTGAATATAATAAAATATAAAAGGAAGGCAGTGGGTTGAATGAAGTGTGCTTTCACTTAAGAAATCTTACCAAGATTTAGTTTGGGTTTTGAGATGTTGCACTGTATAAAAAAGAAAAAGGTGATGGATGGGCAATCACAGATCATTAAGTTTGCATATTTTTATTAATACGATACGAATTTAAAAAGTAAAACATAATTTAATAATTAATTTATTATATCTTTTTTTTTTGTTGTATTTTATCATTTCTATAATTATTTTTGTTCATATAAGGAATATTTCTTCATGTCTTTCTTTCCAAAAACCAAAAAACGAAAAATCCAATAAATAAAAATTACAAAACTTTAGCAACAGGTGAAATGATGAGAGATCAACAAAAAAAATAATTAAATTTATTTATCAAACCGACTTTCTTAACACTAAATAAACGTACAATCGCATTGTTTTATATTAAAATGAGTTTTATTTCAATACAAGTAATTCTTGGCAATATTTTAATTGATTTATGTTTATTACGAAATTTTAATCAGTTTCTTTTTCGCAATTTCACAAAAAAAAAACACAAAATTATTTCTTTTATCTATTCATTTGGAAGATGGTAGTGATGACTACCAGCACAAACCGAGAGAGAAAGACGGAGAGAGAAAAAGAAAACATTGCATAACTATTATAAAAGCAACTGGATAGACCGGCCGACAGACAGTCACAAACTGTGTCATTAATGTTTTGTTGTTAAGCTTTCATTTATTGTAATTTATTATGGCTTTTTTGCATTTTTGCGATTTTTGCTTTTAACTTGAATGAAGATGCATTGAGGCCAAACCGATTGATGGCCGCAGTGTTGCATTGTTGTAATCAAATGCGATGATCGTTGATTATTAATGATTGTGACGTAACTTTAGATAAAATCACACAAATCGACTTCATATAGTTTAAAATAATTGTTCATGAAAATCCCTTGAAATTAAATACAAAATAAGATCATTTTCATGTATGATTTTTTTTCTTTTTGTTTTTGATTTATTTGCAGTCATGTTGAAATTTATGGTTATTGCAACGTGCCTTTTAATGGCTGGCGTACGCAGCCAGGATCTTAAGGTTGATGTCATTAGTGTTCCAGAAATTTGTGATAAAAAGTCGACAATTGGAAACACAGTAAGTTCTAATTTCCCTAAACTGACGTTATCATTATTTAAACATTATTAGTTTCTCTTAAAATACTTAAACAACACTTACAACTCGAATACACATTTAATTATAAAAAAAAAACAATAAATATTCGTTCAAAAGCGCACTGCTTGGCTTATCATTGCTTTAAAACACTGTTTAATTGTGATTAAAAAAAATAGGAAAAAATGTGTTCAGACACTGATAAGTAAAAATTTTAGTTACTTTTTTATGGATTCTGTGTCATTAAATTCTTTTTTAGTAACGTGTCGTGTGAATGGTATTTATTTTATTAACTCTATTTAATTAATTTTTTTATTATAAAACTATAAAGAAGCAGCCAGTAGTTAATTTAACTTAATATTAAATATAAATTTTTATTTGAGTTTTATAATTATCTAATTTTTTATAAAATTTGTATCAAGAAAATTTATGTAAATGTATTTGTGTCATAATTGACAATTTCATTAGCATTGAATGATAAAAAATGACAATGATTTTTTACGCGTTATTATAGCTTTTAGTAGTGCTAATGCTTTTTATGGAAAGGTTTCATTGACAATTAGTTAAAAAACAAAATCATTACCATTGAATAATGATTAAATGGTTTAAAATCATTACCATTAAGTAATGAATTTCTTGTCTTTTTACAATAAATACACATCTTAACATATAGTAGAACATTATTTTAAAACAACATTTAGATCATAATAATTTGGTGAAATATACATGTTTTAACTTTCTCAGGAAAAGTGGACGTCATGGAAACATATTTTTGTTTTCGTGTAAGTTATAAGAAATGCTAGCTGACGTGTTCGGTGACTTTAGGTCTTAGACATTAAGTTTTACACCCACTTTACTTAAAAATAAGAAATTATTAAAGTTTTCAAATATTTAGATTTATTTATTTTATCCATATTTTTTTTAATCGTTAGCATTAAATGGTAATGAAAAAATTCCATGCATGATTTTTATAATGTTTTTTGTATATTTTGTTTTTAAAATTTATTTATTTTTTTTAAATTTGAATTTTAAAAATGGCAGGGGTCCATAACCACAGCGCCAGAGTATCCCACAAATTTTCAGATATATGTAAATAGTCTCTCCAGGAACTGCACATCGACCTATACCTTCGTATAGGAGGTGATAAATCCTGAACAGGATATTGAAGTATTTTTTTTTAGTTATTTATTATTTTATTTATTTGTTAACATTTACATTTTGATAATTGCAATTTTTACATGAGACCAACGTTAGTGTGAATTTGGAAATGTTTTAGTTCGAAATAATTACATACGTCGTTATACGAATACGTGAGAAATCTTACAAATAATTAATTTACCTATCAAAAGCGTTTCAATAGCGTTTCTGCGTTTGCACTTTAAAAGCAATAGAGACATTTTAATCTTTAATTCTTTAAAATGTGCCAATTTTCTCCCACGTTTTTAAGAAACATTTTTAATTTCTAAAGTTGTAAAGACAACTTTGTAACTGTAATTTCAGCTTTTTTTGGAATTCTTAGAACTTTGTTTCAGAAACTTCCGTTATGAAATTTGTAATAAAAACTTAAATTTAAATTCATATACAAGAATTCCTTATTAAAAACATCATTATTTGTCTTGAACCATTTTAATACTTGAAAATAAAATTTTAAATTTCGAAAAGTTTCCAAATTCGATTCACTATTAAATTTATTTTGTGAAAAAAAGTAAGAAAAAAAGGAACTTTTCGATACTTGGCTTTCAAAATAATTTTTTTTGTAAAAAAAAAGTAAGAAAAAAAGGAACTTTTCGATACTTGGCTTTCAAAATAATTTTTTTTGTAAATAATTGTAAAAATTTCAAAGTATTTGTTAATATAAAATAATAGTAGGTTTTATGCCTTAAAAAATACTATTATCGCAAATTACCTAATATCTAATATTTACTTTGTGAGGGACCATTTTTGGTGGAAAAAATTGTTACAAAAAAATTTTTTGAGATTTCTAATTTTTTACATTAAAAAAATCGAGAGAAAAGTTATAAACGATTAAATACGTATGTAAACATTTTAATTATTTTTTTTTCAGCTTACAATGCATTATACTGGTACATTAACTGATGGCACAAAATTTGACTCTAGGTGAGTATTTTTTCTATCTTCAATATTTTATTGGTTTTTTCGTAATTTATGTCCCTGATTTTGTCGCTTAAAAATAAGCGAAACAAAAAGGCTCTCTCTACTTATATTGTTCTGCATTAATGCTTCATCGTAAATTAACTGCAAAAATTGTGATAACAATCACAATTTTATGCAGCTTTTGTTGGTCACAGACCGTCATTCATAGACGACGTGCTATTCTTTACATACTTTTTTGTATGATGCGTACAACATTCCAGTCATTGTTGTGGCTGTTATTTTAAAGTTTTAATTTTAAATGGGAAGTTCTCTTATAAACATAATTATAAAATAAAATAAAAATATAAAAAAAATAATAATAATAATCGATAAATTAATAAAAATATCATGTGTAAATTTTTGTTTTTTTAAGTCTGCTTAAGTTCTCACTTTTTTATAATCTCTCAGCTGACGAACCTTCCACGTCACTAAAACTGGGATGAAAATAAAAATTAACGCCTGTATTTAAATAACAATCCTAATTTATTAACAATAAATTCAACGGGACATAAATTATAGTCAAGCTAATATGCGTTGAAAGCACACAATATGCAAATCCGACAAGTGGAAACCTGATAACCACCAGACCCAAAAATAACAATTTAGAAAACTAATGATAACAAAAATCTCAGCAATATTCAAAACAATAAAAATAAGTTTAGTGAAGTGAAGTGGGTAAGTTGTGACTTGAACTTCTAAGAGAGTTGATTATAAAGCGAACTAAATTCATGTGCCCATTTACAAGGAACAACACAAACACAATATATGCACGCGCACACACACACACAATTATAATTTGAGTAGTTTTGACCCTTATCAGTGATTTTATAAACATATTTTTATTGGTAAAAAGATACAAATACGAGGGGTGTAAAAAAATAATTCCCAAATCAATGTTTATATGCACTGTTGCCTCCTTTTAGATTTTTTCTGAATTTATATCACAATAGAAATGAAAAAAAATTAATAATAGAACTAAAGGAAGTTTTTAAAATCTACTCTAGAAACACTTTTGTTTTACATTTAAATTCTGTATTTTTGGAAATTAAAATACAAAATCGCTGTATGGCACAAATATCTTGTAGGGTTTTTTTTTTCAATTGCATATACAGGCGGGTCAATTCCTTATATTTATTGCTAGTTTTTCCTTTTCGTTTTTTTGGCTTTTTTGGGCTCCAGCTATATTTGTGCTCACGTGATCCTTTATGTAAAAAACATGCGCCTTTACAAAGGTACGCAGCCATGCTCTGCAAGCATGCAATTTTTCATAGCGTAACTATAAAGGCAACAATACAAATCCTGCGATTCAGACACTTCAACCAACTCAGACACTACTGCCACATACTGTTATGTTGTTACTTTCCACTCTGATCAGGGTTACCACTGGGAATTTTCCAACAGTGGCATAAAAAGTTGTTTTATAAAAATAAAGTCGCACAAAAAAGTCGTTTTAAAAAATAAAAGTAAGTAACGCCAAAACACCACTTTGTATCTTTGTTATATTTAAGCCATTTATGCTTTAGTTGCCATTTTTTGGAATAATACCGCAAAGTGTTACGTTTCTTTTAAGAACATATAGCGTTATTACAATTTTTCAGTTTGAAATTAGTGGTTTTCTCTAATCATATATTAATAGTTTTATTTTCTATAGATCGCTAATCATCCTCTTGATGATTTTTTGTAAAAAAATTGAGATATGTTTTTGTGGATAAAAACAAAAACGGCGATAAGTCCAAAAAAATTTCGCAAAATTGGCTGAGTTTTAAAAAGTCTCACAAGAAGTCACAGATCGCGAAAAAAAGGGTCAAATTGCAACTTTATTTGACGAACGGTAACGTTCACTCTGACTAAGGTTCCGTCTGCTGTTTTTATATACAGGCGCCTTAACCAACTTATCTGGCACAGAAATAACAACTGCTTTCCCTTAACCTAATAAAAATCCTGGGAGGTTTGAACAGCAGTTTTCCATATATTCGGCTTTTAAACAACTCATCCACCGCAGTTACTTAAAAACAATTATTTATTGTTTTCTATCCAAACGCTCTGTTGAGATATTAAATCATGCTCGTGATTCTCTGTTTAATAAACAAACAAACATCTCCACTTACCCGGTCAACACGGCTGCTCAACATGTGTTAGTTAACTTTACTTTTTATTTTGTTCTTACGCTACATACTAATTCATATAAACACTTGCAATCACACTTGAATCGAAACATTAACGAAATAATTCTAATTTTTTTGCTTCACTCTTGTGACAAAGGTCATTGCCCTGTTGAAGAATGAATATCACTTCAATCAACTATGTCCTTCACTTACGAGAAATGCCTGCTCAGTCAAAATGGTCAAATTTTTGGTTAAACGATTTGGTGTCAATGAACTCCAAAGCTTTTACGAAAAGTTCCTCTACTTTAATGTTTTATAAAAAATTTTCAAAAGGTCAAAGTTTAGAGTTACTTAAGTGAATCTCCAAACATTATTTATGTGTCAAAAAATTGTTTGAATTATTTCTCAACTTGAATTCAAGTTATACAAAAATATATGAACACAATCTATCACTGATCAGCTATTATTTTGATAAGTTTAATCCCATTATGAGATCGAAATGGCCTTTAGTCGTCATTGTTGAAATAAAAAATTAATAATTTTCTAATGTTACGTGCTCTCAACATCAGACAAGGCGTTGATAAAATTGTTCTAAAGTGAATAATTCGACGGGGTGTAATATAAATATTACATGAAGAGGTTTATTTGGGAATTTTTTTTTTTTTTTAATTTTTCCACTTATATTCAACACACCTCGTACATTTGTATCTTGGGTTATTTAATTTCTTAGCTACTTTCGCATCTCTGAAAATAATTGTTTGCCTGTAAAACAAGCACGTAAACAAAATCTCTTTAGAAGCAATTTTTGCTTCATTTTTATATTTTTACATTTTATTTATAAAAAATTCAAATGGTTGTCGTCAAACTATAAAGAAACCTCTACTAAATAAAAACTACTGCATCACAAAAAGAGTCTTTAATTTTATCTTAAAATATTTAAATTAAATTTAGAATTGCTTTTTGTTGTTGTCTTATCCAACTAAAAAGGGAAATGATTTGATGATTTTATTATTATTTTAATGTGCAATAAATTACATTTTTGATTACTTTTTTCTTAAATACTTCAATTCATCACATCATGGTCCAGTTGAATATATTTATAGAAATATATCATACAGTAAAAAAAGAAATTTTTCATACTGAAATTGAACAAAATTGAAAAAAGCTAATTTAAGTACTAATGTTCACGATATTGAGATGCAGCAGCATAAAATTTGACACTGGATAATTTTCAAAACCAAAATGTTTTAAACAAATTTCATTAGGCAGACAGGCAAAGTCAACAAATATGAAATGAAAATTCCAGTTCATATACATCGAATTGAATCAGCCATGGGGACACTCTTTAATTTCTAATTTTAATTGTTATAATTGTTGTTATAGCGGACATAGAATTATATATTCTCGGTAATTTTCAAGTGTTTGACTATAACGCCCCATTACATCACCTATGGGGACACCCATAGCATTTTAAGTTAAGTGAAAGCAACTTTGTTAATTTTGTATATCGGTATCCGTAACAGTTCAATAGACATGTAATAAAAATATGTATTGTAAGGGGACACCCTATAATCAATGGGACCATCTGTTAGACTTACATTTTTACAGACGAACTTAATTATAATCTAACGCCACAACTTCTGAATGAATTAAAGTAATTCCTCTTAATGTGGTTCTATTGTTTTGTAGTTAATTTAATTTTTCTTTATTTATGTGACTGAATACTATTGTTGTTGACTGTAAAACTAAAACCAAAATCAGACTACACTTGTATTTGACGAAATAAGAGCAATTACACAAAAACCTCGTTTTTATACTCTTCACTACAAAAAGTGGAAAAAGGGTATATTTAATTCAAATACTCCAATCGATCAGACATAGAGTCAAAAGAGGTGCTATTGGAAATCAGCAAGATCGGTCCATGCCCTTTGAGGCAGCGGGCAAAGCACCATGCATGTCTCTAATTTTTCTAAAAAAAAAATTAAGGGGCGATAGAGAATTAAAAAATAAGAAAAAAAAGACATTGAGTGGAAAAGTTGGCGCTCGCCCATATTTTCCTAGTTACGGGGCTCTGAATTTTTCAATTTTTTTTAACAAAAATATCAATATGGGTTTCATTTTAAAGCTTTTGAAGAGATCTCTAAGGAAAACAAAATTTTTTCTAAAAACGCTTAACCCATTAAGAGCCGAAGAGCCGAACTCACTAAACTAGATTTACATATATGGTGAAGGATCGGCATAGCCGAATATAGCACTCATACTTGTTTGTTATTGATTTGTTAAGTAAGAAAATGTCATGTTTAAAATATTATTTTTTTAAATATTTACCAAGTCTGACATCATTTTAGCAACTCCTATATTTAAAGAACTAGTTAAAATGCAGTTAAAATGTTTTTAAATTATCATATGTTGGTCCTTAAATAGTTTTTTTTTTGTTAAAATAATTTCGTTAGCATAATTGGAATTATGGTGCCCATAAAATAAAAAACTTTTTGAAATTCACTTGACTTTATTTTGCAATTGTTTTACATGCACCTTTGTACAACTTTTTCTCAACATTTTAGCCAGCAGCAAGAATTTTTGATATTTTGTCAACTGTGTGAACAAACACTGACACTCACGAAGATGAAGATGAAAAAAGGACTGGCTTAGTGATGATATAGAAAAAGTTTTTGGTTTATTGTCTTTATAATGATTTGTATTTAATTTAGCGTGATTTTTATTTTGTTTACTCCCCCCCATCTTAATGAATGGAAAATAAAAACTTTTACTCATCTGACACTTGTTGCTTCACCTACAACTACGAATGTGTATGTGTATGTATGTGAAGCGTGATTAAACAGCACTTAATATTTTTGTGTTTTGTAGCATCACTTAGAAAGCTGCTTAAAAGTGATTTTTCTTTTCGGATCACAAAAAGGTGCAGGTGTATAAAAAGTGAACGAACGCAGTTGAGTTGGCAAGATGCAAAATGTTAAAAAAATTTTATTTATTTTTACGTTTTATTGCTTCAAGCCATTAAAAAATGTGAAGGTACTCACTCGTACATTGTAAAGAAAATCTGAAAGAGTCTTATCAAAGTGCCTTCCTTGGCTTGTTGTTTCTGTTGTTTAACTTGCGATGAGCTGAAAATCATCCATGCAAATAAACTAAATTTGTTCGCTTTTAAGTTGTTTGTTGTTGTTGTATTGTTGCTTTGCTAAAGGTGAGTGATGTCTTTACCGGAAATTACCACAAACTGCAACAATTTTATCATAAAAATTATGTTCGTATAAATGTTTGTATTTGCACTAAAGATTATTATGAAATTTGCAAACTGAGCAGTGTAACTATTTTAACTACAGTATTTTATTCTGATAATGACTTTGTCTATTGCAAGAAAAATGAAAAGCAATGTTAAGACAACGACACGGTGCAGTTTTATCCTTAGCATCAACTCCTTCTTTTTAATAAATTCTTTTAATTTTTATCTCTCTTTGCGATTAATGTTTTTGATGTTACAAAAATAAATAAATAAATAAAAAAATAATCTTCTAATTGCCAATTCACCACTCAACTCATATACAGCATTCTTACATAAATACATTTATTCATTTCAATTTCCTATAAAAATAAAATTTATATTTTTCTGGAGAGAGTTTATTTTGTTTTAGTAAATGTAGTTCTAGTCGAAACTTTGAATAGTTAATGAAATACAATCAATGACCTTAAGAAAATGTGGTTTGCAGTACTCGATAATATTTTTATTCATTCCTTTTTTTTTCTTGTAATAATTTTCATCTGAAAATGACATCTCTGTTGTTCGACTTGTATTTGTTTTCAGGGGTTTTTTCTTTGCCGAATGTTAATCAATTGCTGGCACGTCTACGTCTAAAACATTCATCGTTGACTGTCTGTGTTCCTTCATCCTTCTAGTTTTGTTTTTGGTCCGAACTTTCTCATCAGTAAATTGATTGTTCTTTTCAGAAATATTTCCGTTGCAGAGCATCAGGTTAAAAGAATTTTTATATTATTTTAACTGGTTTTCGTTAAACAAAATTATCTTTTGTCTTTTTATTGCCAAACGTGACTGATTAATTATAAAAAGGATTAAAAGCAATCATTTTTTGGGGCCAAAATATTTGGTAGGTTCGTTCTTATGTATAGAAAAATAATTATGTTGATTTTTATTGCAGCAGTCTAATTTTTCAAAAAGAAACATTATTCATTGCCCTCTAAAAATGGTGGCATGAAAGAAAAAAACAATTTTAATTTTTCATTTTTGCAATTGTTGCAGACACATTAAATTTTGCAGCATCTTAAAAGTTCTAGGCTCCTTTCTTTTGTTAGTTTGTATTCTTTACAACTTTCATTTAACTGTACGAGTATATTTTCTTTAACAACAATAAAAACTAGTAATACATGGAATTTATAGCTCTTTGTACCCTACACCATTTAAGAATAAGAAGGTAATATTAGCAGAGTCTCGCTTAACGAAAAACAAAAAAATTCTGAAATATATTTATTTTTTGTAAATTATTTTAACAAATAATGTTAATAAATAAATAAAAATGAAAAATATATAAAAAGCTAATGATGATGATGAGAGGAAATTATTTAGTTCAATTTATTTATTTTGTGTATTTTTCTAATTTGTCGGGAATCTAAAAAATACTCTACAGTGTTTTGGTCAAATAGAGAACGAGTTATCCCGATTTCCTGAATAAAATATTGCAGCAATCGAAAATCAAGGAACCATCGATATGTGAATTCCAATGAGTGCCAACACTCTTTTGCAACATTTTTTTAACGCCATTGCAGTAGATGCAGAAGAGGCTGGCTCTTTTATTCGAAACTGCAAAGAACTGTTTGCTAAATCAATAATTATTTGGTCCATAAATATATTGGCACAGGTTTATTCAAATTTAGCAACTGCTACCGATGGCTTAAGGTAATATAAAATCTTTTAATTTTGAATCTTGTTTTTATTTCTGTTTGTATGTCTTTTAACACGGTCGGCATCTAGAGCGGCAACACCCGCACCACTAACATTAGAGATCTCTTTTTCACTTTTTTCAGAGAAGTAGCATTTCAGGCAATAATACCTATTTAGTTATTTTTGTAACCTTTAGAAAAGGGATAGATCAGAGATAAGACAGGTGGTAAAAGGAGGAAAGTATAACAATTTTATTAGTTATTTTAGTTTTTCGGCGAATATGATATGAAGAAGTACCGACGAAGGAGGCTGCATGCTGTATTTTAATTCTGGATATATATTTATACCTTTAAACAGAAGAAAATATTTTTATTTTTTGATTGACACAGGGTTTGAACCCTGGCCAACCAGATTTGCAGTCAACGTGCTTATTAATATGACTACAGCAGACTAGATTTCTACGTTTGCACCACCTGGAAAATGTTACTCTTATTTTTACTTTCTATTTTTAAGACATTTCTATACGTAGTTTTGATATTTTATCGATTTGTTAAAACTTTCATAAAATCAAATTAAATATTTATGCGATTTGTTCTAATTTAAAACGTCATTTCATCAAATCGGATTGATAATTTCTGCTGTGGGCCTTCAAGATGCTGAAAGTGCATTAAGTCAAGATGTTAAGCAACAAACAACTTTTTACGCCTCTAAACTCTGCTTGAAAAAATACTTGTTTTTTATTTTAAATAAATTCGCCACAAATAAAAATCGACGTAAACGAGCCACTTAATATTCGGTACAACTGAATTTATTTTATAAATCTTCAAGTGCTAAAACATACGATACAATTCTACTCAAATAATTGCAGTGCATATAAACATACATACATATGTTGTATGTTTGTATGTATGTATTTATAAAAATATCGCAAAATATTTTGAATAATTTAAAAGCTAAAAAAGCAATAACGCTAAAAAATGAAACAAAATTTTGTTTTAAATTTCGTACACGGTACGTGCAAATGGCTTTCTTGAATATAATACATGTTTTTTGCATTGTTTTTTTTTTTCTTTTTTTTTTAATACATTACACTGTCTAACAAGCTGAAAGAAATTTATAAAGGTTCTTTAAAACTTTTTGGATGATGCCGCGGTGCCATGGTGTTAAGTGTTAAAGTGATGAACAAACTGTCCAAATTTTATATTCAAGTGAAACGATTAATCCCTTAGGTGATGCGGCCAAGACTTTATCTTAATCACAGTGTAGAAAGAGTTTGAAACGGTTTATTCCGACATGAAAACCAAAAAACCCAAAAAACACACATACAGACAAACGATGTAGTAAGTGTGGTTAGTGTTAACTCCGTTAAGAATCAAATAATAGACTCATGTGTCGAGTTTGATTTTTTATTCATATAAAAAGCATGAGAAAAAGATATTCCATCGATACGTATTTTATTATGTTGTGATAAGATTCCATCTGAAATGATACGATTTTCAAGATTAATACGAACATGTTTAGGATTTTTCTTTTTGCATACACACACACACACACACACACACACACACACACACACACGCTAAAATATGTGCAAATATAACTTCTGTATGTTTATTTTGTTGCATATTTACCACTGGTTATTGGTTTATTTATTCTTTCATAAAAATATCAGATGGATGCCAATAGACAAATAAATAATTATGTACGTGTGTGTGTATGGTTGAAGAGTTTGTTTTTTAACCTCCTCCCACCTCCATCATTTTATGCGTTTTTTATGAAGAGGTTTGTTTACATATTAAATATGCTGCTGCTTTCCTTTACACCCAGCAAAGGAAATATTTGTTGTTTCAATCAGGCAAATCCTGGCGGATGAGTTTGTTTGTGTTGCAATCAATTTCATCCTGTTTAACATTTTACAATCACATTACGAATGTTAATGGTTTTTTGGCTTTTCAGTATCATGAATTTTATAAACATTCCAACATACCCGCCCCAACATTTTTCAATAAAAATCGAATCTTATAAATTATTTAGACTTTAGTTAAAAAATTACATGCCACTGGGAGATACGAAGTAAAAAAAAAGGTAGCAGGCATTGAATTGACTTTATGTTAATGTTATGATTTTTTTGTTTTTAATCCCCAAATTCACACACACACACACACACACTCCTTTATTTTGCATACACAGGTAGACACAAAATTATTTTGCCAGTGCAAAATAAAATAAATTTAAAGTCTGGATGAATATTTTCCTGTTTATGTTTTCATATAAAATTTGTATTTTATTACTACAGAAAACCAAGAGGTTTCAATATTTCGTAAATGTTGTTGTCGAAAACTGAATTGCGGACTCTTACTCGAATAATTATTTCAGTTGCGACTTTTTAATGTTGTGTTGGCAACACCTTAGTAGGACATTTTGTTTTTAATAATTATAATGTTGGATGTAATAACCCTTTCCAAAAAGCTAAATTTTGTGAGAATTTCTTTAAAATTGGAAATATCAAATGATCCTTGGCTGAGAAAACATGTTTGTTTTTTTTTTTTTGTACAGAGGAGGCATCCACACAAGAAACACTTAGTTATAAAAAAGAATCGACTTCGCTATGCATATGGACAATCAGCCCAATTGTGAATATTCTCACGGAATTTCTTTCCCACGGAAAAAATTTTTCTTGAGAAAAGATTCCTCCAATTATGAATTCCGTGGAAATAAAATTATAAAAAAGTGGCATCATCGTAATTTGAAGGGAGTTTTTTTTTGTTTATTTTCATAGAATTTTTATTTTGTAATTTGTAACACCTACTTTTTTCCAACGAATTTTTTTCATTTTCCGCAGTCAACCAAAAGGGGAAAAATTTTATAATTAAAGAAAAGGATAAAGTCAAAGAACTCGTACGGAATTTTTGTTTATAATTGGGCTGAATAAAAAAATTAGATTTTTTTTAGTGGTAAAATTCACATAAAATTTTATTTATTAAGGAACAAAAGCTAAAAGACAAAAACAAAAAAAGTATTCGACATATCAAAAACTATTATAAAATTAAACTCTTATTGACATTCTAGTAACGAGTTACTCTTCCTTTGCGCCTTATAACCTCTAATGCTGAGTACAGACAACGCAATTTGTTTCTGCAACACGTTTCACATTCAGGTTTTATGTTTTGACACAAACACTGAAACCAACAGTGAAACCTAAACGCAATCTCAGTTCTGTTTTTTTATATCATAACATTAACATCGAGCGGAAAAGAGGATGCAAGAATGAATCCTGTTTTTAACTTTTTCAATGCTTGCGTTTATATCAATATTTTTATATTCAATTACTAATTTTTCAAATACTGCTGCTTTTATAATTTTATTTTTATATTTATCCCTTTTCACATCCCATTTTGTTATTTCTTAATTACTTAGATGTTTACAGCTTGCTTGTTGTCAATGTACTAAACACATAAAATAATGAAACAGCAATACAAACAATGCAATCTGTTTCAATGCAACCAGAAAACATTTTGATGTTAATGAAACCTGGATTGCAACCTGAAGTGAAACCTGAAACACGAATTCAGACGACGCAATCTGTAATGAAATGCAACAGATTTCAGAAACACGTTGCGTTGACCCCAAAGATATTTATTTGGGTTAAGATCTGGAGATTGTGGCGGCGTTTTTATCACTTGTGGGCAATTGTACAAAAGCCATAGTCTTGTATTCATTGCGGAATGTCTTTGGTCATTATCTTGATAGAATTTAAATTTGCCTGCAAGTCCTAATTTTTCTGCGCTAGGACGCAAATTTTCCACCAAAAAGGTCAATATATTTCAAATAATCCATTATTCCATCAATAAATGATAAATTACCAACTCCTGATGCCGCCACACATCTCCAGACCATAACACCACCTCCACCATGTTTAACCGTTGGCACCATATTTCTTTCCTCCAACTCTGTATTTGCTTTTCAATATACTAGAACCTTACCATCACATCCAAAAAGATTATATTTGCTTTCGTCAGCAAAAATTACATTCATCCAGTACTCTTCTGACTCATTTACATACTTTTTAGCAAACTCTAATCGGATAATTCGCAAAGACGACAAAAAATGAGTGATGCCGAATACTTTTTTTGCTTTGAAATTTTAGCGTTTTTTATTAAATAGGCACAATTATGTCACATTCTCAAATATTATTAATCTTTGTAACTTTTAATAAGAAATTACCTCAACTGTAATAAAAAATTACAGCTAAATGCTTTAAATTCTTGTCCGCATGTAACACAATAAATGACTTGTAAAAATAAGATTTCATGTCGAATAGTTTTTTTGACCGCTGTATACTTTATGGGGTCGGAAATAGATACTGTAGAAATTACAAACGGAATAACAAACTTTTTGCAGTGAAGGGTATAAAAATATATGAATTGTATTAGAATTTTTTATACAAAATTAAAGTATAAAATGATTTTTAAAACATTGAGTCCAAAAGAAAAAAATTCAAAATTATTTAAAAGATGCATTTTTTAAAGTACATAAATTTATTTTTAAAAAATCATTTTTGCTTTTTCACCTGCAGCATCTTCTTGCTTTAAGCGAGTGAATGTACTAAATATACTGCAGTTATACTTTAATGGTTTATTTCCATCTAAAGCCTTGTTTCGTTTTTTAAATGACTATTTATTCAAAAAGAGAAAAAAAATTGTACTAAAACTTGAAATTTTTTTAACAAATTGTACATAATTAAAAGAAGCTTAAATTAAAAAAAGGGCTACAAGAAGTGCCATTAAAAGCAACATGTATTGCATTCACAAAAAAATCCTTGAACATTTTATAAATTATTTAACGCCATCAAATGGATTTGGTCACGTTTTACAGGTTTTTACAACATCTATGCACATACACACATATATGCATGAAGGAATACTCGAAACTTGTTCATTTGAACATCCTTCCCAACTTGTTACCCTTCTTCGTTCCATCAAAAAAAAGCAGGAAAAAAGTCATAAAAAACCAAACAATTTTACACTGTTAGTGGGCACTCAAACACACAAAAAGGCGTCTTGAAAAAACATTAGAAACACGTGCTTCCAAACAAACAAGTAGATAGATACATTGCTAACTTGTACATCATTGTTTAAGAAAGTGTGGAATGAGGATGTACTTGTGTATTAATGTATGAATGTATAATGAATAAAATGATTATGATAAATAACTAAACAACAAAACCAGACAAGAGAAGCAAATTCAACAGGATTCCACGACAATTGAAATGAAAACAACAATGACACAAACAAATAAAATGGACAACAATAACAAAGTCTTCCGCAGATCTTCCTTTTCGTTTATTTTATAAAAAAGGAAATTTTCTGATTAAAATGCTACAGGTACGTGAGGTGGGGTTGGCTCCAAACCGCGTAGCTTTTTAATTAATACACCCGGGCATGTGACCTGAAAACCTAAATTTCATCTCTTTTTTCGCCTGAAGCAAAACTTCGAATGTGATAATTTTAATTTATTATTGAATTTATAACTCGTCATTTAAAATGATTAACAACACAAAGTATCCTTTCTTGCATTAATTTAAAACTCAAATACAAGTGTAAATACTTACATACATACATACATACCTACTCTTATGATTCGAAATACTTTATATTTAATCGAGAAATTAATAATGCAAGAAATATAAAACTAATTAGCAAAATTTGTAAAAATCTTAAAAACTTTGTTAATGAAAGGAAAAACAAAAGACTCGATCTGAGATAAATGCGTTAAGAGTTTTTAAATTTTATTTCAACACTTTGCAGGCCATTACGACATTTTTTTTTTATTTGTAGAATTTACATGTTCGAAGATAAAGTCATGGTTGTTTGTTGAGACAGACGTTAACTAATAAAATACATTTCTGCATTTCTGCATCAGAAATTTAAAATTTTGAGTTATGACTCTCTTGCAACAAGGGCCAGATATTTATATTTTACATGCGTGTAAATATTTTCTTGTCTTATCTATTAAAAGTGCAAAAACTAAGACAACAAAAAACCAAATTAAATAGACAAAGTTTTTGCAAAAAGTATGAGGCGTAAAATATGAGAATAATTTACAACTTGTGTTATTTTAAACCGGGCCGACAACGAAAAAAAAATTTAAAAACAAAAATGTGAAAAGAGACCTTTGTTATAAATATCTTCCATTGCAACCGGTTGGTGTTGCTGCAGCAAGTTGGTACATAAATTGGCCATCTTTCTTTTTTATTTTTTAATTTCCTAACATTATTCAACATTGTTTTTTTTTATAATACACTGAGTGTCTAAGATGCATTTATTCACCTTCAGCCAGTCTCACATGTAAGGAATGCAAGCAACATAAGTACGGTGACAAGGCTGCAAGTTATTTTCTTTCAAGTACATGTTACTCGTACATTATAAATTGCCTTTTTTGTTTTTATTTTATTTTCTTGTGTTTTATTGTGTTGCGTTAAGGAGCTAAAAAGTTGTTAAGTGAAAGTTTGGCTTGTTGCCTGAATGTTGTTTTCAAGTTGAATGACCACAATGAAAACAATTTGAGATGATCTATTTACAAACGCACACACACAGACACCCAACCCAACTCAATCGAACCTTATTCGTTTTTTCAACACAGTTTTAAGGCCAAATAAAAACAGTTATGAAACGTTAATCAAGTTTAATATTTTTGCCTTTTAAGCACTCTAAGCAAATAAACTAAAAAAAAAAATTAAACAACAACAATAACTTGCTAATAAACTTAACATGTTTGTCTTTAAACCTATTATTAAAATCTAAACGATTTCTTGGAGTTTTGTTTATTTTCGTGCTTTTTTAAATGAAAACACATACATATCTTCAATGAAATTATGAAAAAAAAGCACAGATATAGAATTTTAAAATTGATTAAATTGCCTTTAAATTATCGCAATCTATATGTAATAGAATATTGAAAACAATTGATGAGGAGACGGATGCTTGCACCTGTCGATTTATTTTTTTTTTTGTCAGTCAATCAGTCAACTTATCATCAGATGATGAATATGATGATAAAATGATGAAGCGGAAAGTACAAATAGATAGAGGAAATGAACGAAGCATTTATGCAAACAGAGATGATTCCAGTTTATGACGCAGTTATCGCGACAACAACATGAATACACGTTGCAATTCAATTATTTGTTTACAACAAGATTAAAAATTTATAACCCACCATCAATAACAAATTAATTCCGGCAATGAAACATTTTTTAGCTCTTATTAAAAAATAGCAAATGCTTTTTTGTGCTGCGCTTATTGTTAATGTTCTGGTGTTTATTTGTAAAAAGTAGAAATTTTTTTTTAATTCTTCATTAACTTGACTGAATATAGTGTCAGGACTCAAAGCAAACATTTTTTGAAGAGCAAATCGAAATATTTTAAATTTAATCGAAAGTTATTTAAAAGTACTTTAAAAAAGGCGAATTAGTTAAAACAGATGGCCAGAGGTATTTTGTTCTTCTTAATATAATTTTTTATTTTGCTTCAAAATTGTTTAAATATATTTTATAAGGCAGAATTTATGTAATGGAAAAACATCGAATTAAAAACAATGGGTTTTTTATTTCTTTTCGTTATTAAAAAAAAATTATTAATTATTATTATAAATACATGAATTTTTGAAAATTTTTCTTTTTTAAATCAAAGGAAATTCGTAGCACCGATGGCGAAATAATACAGGTCTCGATGGCGAATTCATTTATTTTCGCCGGAAACTCTAAATATCAAACACCATATAAAAAATTATACACATTCTTTATATATGGAGTTTGACATTGAGCGCTTACAGCGAAATTAATAAATTTGACATCATGACCAGCTGTATTATTTTGCCATGGGCCATGGTCGCATCTTTTAAAAACGATCTTTTTCGATTTTAAGTCAAACGACTTCTATTACATACCTGAATATTTATGACAACACAAATCAAACTCAAAATTCGCTTTATAATTACTCCAATATGATAATAATAACAAACTTAATTTGAACGTGTACAGCAATTCGCTTTTGCAAAATACGCTTAAATATAAAAAGAAGCAATTATTACATTTGCAAATTAAATAATTCATTCAACTGCTAGATGGACTCACACGCAAAGCAACACCCCTTTATTTTTAATTTGAAATTCATAGTTTTTTAACTTATCCTTATATTCGTGCAAATTTCTGCACTAACGGTTTAAAAGATAAGTCCATATTCTTCAAAGTCACACTTATGTATTTGTGCATACTATTAAGGTTGAAAAACTAAATGTCGTTACCAACAGACAAAAAAATACTTAAACTTTCACAGCCGTATGCCTTACAGAAATTTAGCATAAGGTCAGCATAAGTGACGAAACTAAGCAGGGTAAGGCTTTTTACACAATTTGACACAATAAATAATCCCAAAATATAGATATGGGTCACGGCAACAATCTGCAATGATTTTAAGAGCCAGGCCATACGGCAAAACTCACTGGGAGCCTTATCAATTTTCCACTCATGCCAAACTCATTCTAAGTTTTTATTATGCATACGTGTTTACTTATTGCATTTCTAAAACAATGCTACGCATGTGAAAATTACGCCACATTGAGACATCTTTCAATTAAAAGTTTTATATTTTCTAATTGTTGCAATAGCATACAGACTTTTATAAACACTAAGCCAGTGTCGCGTCAGCCTATCACAGTTTTATAAATATCACGTCACTATCAGCACACCCTTTAATTTTTACTTTTTGTTATTATAGGCGCTATAGTAACACACTTATAATGATTTCGGAGACAGAGCCCAGCAAGAAATGAGTGAGCGAAACTTATACATACACAATTTTCTACTAAACATTTGCAAAAATTTATACTTAAACGGCGTTGCCGTTGTACTGCTTTTGGTATTAAATTAAAATGAATTATTTTTTGTCAATTGAATCTAAGTTTTGTAATTAAATCTTTTTCAAGATCAAGGAAAAGTTGCATTATATTTACAAAAAAAAAAAATTCACTGGCAACGTTGTTTGCCACAGACATCATCACATTACATCTTTTTTTAATTTTTCTGTTTAAAATGAAACTTTGTTCTACGCAGTGATAGATATTTGCCAGTGGTTGTCATTTGATGGACTATGACAGACGAACAGATATTGTAGCGAAAACAATAGGGTTACGTTTTCATCCTTTGGAAACGGAACCCTAAAACAGGTATCTATAGGGCGCATGAGCTAATGCTTTCCCCTGTTACGAAATCGGCTGGATAGAGGCGTTTCTTTTTTTCTGAAAAACCTCAAATTGTCAAAAAACAATAATAAGTTTTTATACCCTTCGCCACAGGTGGAAAAGAACATATCGAAGTTTGTCATTCCGTATGTAATTTCTACAATATCCATTTCCAATCCCATAAAGTGTATTCATTCGGAGTTCTTACGCATAGCGAAGTCGATTGAGTTATGTCCGTCTTTCTGTCTGTGTTCGGGTTCGAGGCAGCGGCCAAAACACTATGCCTGTCTCTAATTTCTTCATATTTTTTGGTTGTGTTTACTACTTATTCACCTTCAACTACTTATTTACCACAATTATACCAGGTTCTGATTCAGCAACCTTTTCATAATTAGCAGAGACAACAACTCTAAGCAAAACTTACAATTATCGAAGCTTAAAAAAAGAAACAAAAAAAACTTAATGGTAGGAAATTATTTCTTATGCCGATTTATGTTTACATGTGGTTATAAATATATGGTGGAGGGTCTATAAGATTCGGCATAGCAGTATATAGCATTTTTTATTTCTTTATAACTTGAAATTTTAGCGCAACCACTTTTTCTACTTTTTGAATTAAAAATCCTGGGCATCCTTTTTTCTAATCAGCATATTCTTAAAAACATCCGAAAATAGATTTAGAATGAAATTAAATTTTTATAAGACCCAGATAACAAGTGCCACTTAAACTCGATTTGAAATTCATTATTTTTAAATTTATTTGAAATAATAAAATTATGATTTTAATGGTCATAAATCATCGGATAAAATATAAGCAAATGCTCGTAACATAAAAAATAAAATGATATACCTGGGTTTGTTTTTACAAAAAAAAAAAAACAATAAATTCTGATCTATTCCGAAATCTTATAAAAAAATAGATTTTAAGATTACGAGCTTTATACACACACTTTGACATACAAAAGTACAAGTACGTAAAGAATAAAAACATAAAATTAGATATGCATTCACAATAAAACCAAATATAATAAATATTCTTTGAGTTAAACCAGTGAACACTTTTCTGTTCTTTTAATAAAATTCTTCTATGATTTCGTTATCTCTTAAAATCTCGAGGTTTATAAAATCAAATGGCATTAGCATTCTAAAGGACAAACTTCTAGTATTTAGTTTTTAGAAAAAGTCATAAGATTTGTATGTACTATTTTATTTAAACTTAAAGATATTGCTTACTGGGATATTTATTATACAACAAACATTCATACAATATGTGTTTGTTGTGATAGACAGCACACGCAAAATATAAAACACAAAACAAGTTGTTACATGTGTAAATAATAAAAATTTGCAAGTTTTGCAAACGTCTTAGAGTCAGTCGTAGAATCATCATTATTAACACCAACACAACCACCACCACCAACACACCCACCTCCACCAACAGATAATCTCTGATGTGAAAACTTAAAAATGTAAAGCGGAAGCCAAGTGTCGTGCTTAAAAAAATTCACATTGAAATAGAAAAACAGAAAATTTAACAAAACAAATGCAATAAAAATTCAAGGTACTTATACACACACACACACACACATACATACATACATAAGTATGTAAATATTACAAAATAAAATATGAATGAATGAAAAATAAAATGTGGATAAACGCAAATGTATATTTAAGATACGTGGAAGATCCTGCCTAATCCTGTAAAGACCAAATAAAATAATAAATGTTCATATGAGTTACATACATACACACATACATACGCATACAAACATATCGTTACCTTAGCTTGAAATACATATATGCAAAGCACTTTAAAAATACAGCAAGCGCTTCTTATTAAGTACAAGATAGAAATAATCAGGCTGTATTATTATTTTAATTATTATTATTATTATTATTATTATTATTATTATTATTATTATTATTATTATTATTATGTTGGATCAAATAAAATATGAATTTTCAAATAAGCTTATACATATACATACGTATATAAACAAGTATGTCAAAGTAAAACCAAGGTCGTTAAATCAAAATTTAAAAAAAATAAAACTTGCAGTCGGGCTTCTATCATTTGCAGGTGGTTCCGTGATTCCGCTAAAATTTAAAAGCCTTAATTGTAAACCATAAGAACTATATCGAAGGTTATTCAATGCTTTAATTTTCTATTTGCATTTAATTTCCACCACACCTCCCGCTTCTATGTTTGTCGATTGAAACTTGCATCATGATAAGTTTTGCTTTAGTGCATCTAAAATTAAAGACTAAAAAATATATTTTGATTCTAAAACATTTTTTTTTTTTTTTTTTTTTTTTGTTAAAAATATTAATTTTTTTTAGTTGCTTTTGAACAACATTTCCTTTAATGAGAATGCGAGTCGCATCATAATCCATCTCGGTTTAGTAACTAAATATCTATTTTTCTATTAGAGTTATCGCTTTCAGTACAGAAGGCCAACAAATGTTATTCCAATGTGACATGAAGATTTTATTCTTACTTTCAATACTCTTCCATTGGCTTTTTTCTTCATTTTTTATAAGATAAGACATTTTTTTTTTTTATTATTTTCAAAGATGTTATTTTATCACATATTTAGGACCCATTTTATCACAAAAAAATTGAAAAAAAAAATGGTAAAATGCGCCCTTTCAAAGTTACTCGGGCGATACAAATGTTTTTGTTTTCCTAATTTTACTTAGCAGATTTTTTGTTAAACACATTTGTTTTGTTAAGTGCTAATAAGAACAACAAAAACAACGAACCCTCTCACTAAATACTACTTTAACATTTAAGAGCATATTTTCTATGACATTTGATGCTCCTCATTTTGCATGTGTGTTATCCTTGAAGAAGTTTTTTTGTTTGTTTTCCTTCTACAAATTGTAAAATAAAAAATATCATTATGCCCCGTTAAGATGCTTTAACATTTTGTGCGGTAACTCTTAGTTAAGCTTCTCATTTGTTACAAAAAGAACAACAACTCTATTATTGTTTGATTATTTTGTCGCGTTACAAATTTGAATTGTTTGAAAAGCCCAGAGGAGAACATTTAAAATATTTAAAGCCACCGCTTGTATTTTATTTATTGTTACAACTTTTTACAACGCTTCTCGTAAAAAAGTAAACTTACATTAAAATAAAAAATCTATACGTGTTCTCAGTCTGTGAGTAAATAAAATACAAACAGGCACATCATGTTCTGTCAGTTGTTTGCAAAACTTTTGTAACTTGTTTTTTTTTTATTAAAGTGTTGCACTGGGAGGCTGTGCTCTTTTTGCATTTAAACTTTCTTTTCCCATAAAGTGATAATCGTAAGAAACATTTTGTTTTTTTATGCAAAAGTATTTAGCTTATAGGCAAACATGTTATTGTATATGTATTCGTGTACTTAAATACAGTTGAGGTAAAAAATAGCATTAAAGGTAACGGACATCTTTTCATATTAATTTTAGTTATAAAATTATTTTTAAGAAACACATAATTGCAATAAAAGAAACACATCAGAAAATTCTCTGTTACATTTACAAACTTTTATTGAATTAAATTTTTTTTTTAAATACGTTCAAGAGTCAACATTTTGCCGGAAAGAAATGGTACTATTCAGATTTTATAATACAAAAAGTAACAGTATATAACAGATTATCCACGACTGCTAAACTACAGCTCAAATTTGCTTGCTGTAAGTAGGTTTTGATCTAAAGATTCTCTGTCGGGCTCAGGTCAGTCGACTGTGCAGTCTATAAACCACCAACGAGCATTTTTTCTGCTCGTATATTTTGGGTCATGTTCTTGTTGGAAGACTCAAAACGAAAACATTTCTTCTTCTCTATAAAGAAGTCACATTTTTTAATACGAATATGTCAACGTAAAATGAATTCGTCTCACTCCGCCATGTGAAAATTATGCTCATAACAGTTTGCTTAAATTTCATTGCTTAATGGACTTGGACTTAAATTTTAGATCATACTCTGCTTTCGGAGATCATCTAACATGTGAGCGATAACCTTTCGCACAGTATAAAATCATTTTGGTCTCATCTATTAAATATTGTCCACGTAAAAAATCATGTAACTAATAACAGTGCTATTATTTTTGCCAGCACTGTAAGTTTTTTTTTTTTATTAAGAAAAAGACAAATTAATAATTAACAATTTCGCGACGTAAAAAATTATATAAAAGTGCTATTATTTTTGCCGGCACTGTGCGTTTTTTTCATACATTTTTATTAAGAAAAAAAGACATGTAAATAATTATCAATTTTTTAGGGAACAAATTTTTAGTGTCGGCATACATTAAGAAAGTTATCGTTTAATGTTTACATAAAAAATTTATTTTTAGAAATTCCCGGTTTAATTGCTCTGATTTTTTCTTTTTTAATTAGGAATATTAAATTTCAGACAAGCGTATTATTACTGTGCTTTCTCTCCCACTCGCTTTTCCTTTAAGAAATAAATCTCAAATATGATCAAGTTTCTGACTAGCTTTTCTTTATGAATATGGTTAGTCTCTATATATATATATGTACATATATATGTATGTATGCTAGTCGATCTCATAATAAATATTTAAAAGCTGTTTAACAAAGTTTAACATTTAATATGAAGTAGCCAGCATAAAAGCAACAGCCTGAAAAAAGCAACCTTCCTCTAAATATTATTTTACTCGTCTATCAAAATATTTACTGCCATATGTAGGGTATACATTCAAATTTACCAGCATTGTAAAAGAAAACATCTTACAGAATTGTTGCAAACCAAACATATTCGTCCTTGGAGACAAACTACAAATGATGGCAACAACAGCTACAACTCCCTTTTGTGTGTGATAAGTTGCAAGTTATGATAATCATTTTTTATTTACCCTTGTGTGTCATTTATTTAAGAAACATTAGCGCAAAAACTGTGACAGCAAATTTGCTTGATTTCATTTCCATTATTTTTTTTTTGTTCATTATTCAAAAGCCGAAGAAGGTTGTTTTTTTATTTTCAATGCCTTTCAAAATGAATAAAACCAAAACTCGCCATATTACGGCTCAAAATATACGTAAACGGAACGAAATAGAAAATTATTCCACAACAAAAACAAAAAGGAAAACATATGTATGTTATTTTAACTCCAAACTTTTATTGTTTTTCCCTTTCGATGAAGTCAGTGTAGAAAATTCCATGTACATCCCAAAGATCCAGTGGCCATACGTCGCCAGGAGGATTTAACTCTTTTTGCTTTGTTTGCCGATTCATTTCAAAATATTTATTTCGCTGACTTTGAAGTAAATAAACTGGTTTGTGATAGCGGAAATCGTTTAACAGTTTGGATTGAGTCCAGTGATTGTCTTTATTATAGATATTCAGCATTTACAGCTGAAAGAAGCGATTTAACCGTAAGTCACTCAAAACTATATAGTGAATCATCCTGAACGCTGTCAATTCTTTTGAAATGCGAGTAATGTTTAAATTTATTAATCCAATTTAAAACAAGGTTTTAAATACAAGTGCGGATGTGTCACAACTTTCACCAATAAGTTGGAAACGAACCTGTTGGGAATTCCATCACTGCTTCTGAATGTCAGTGAGTTCGGAAAATCATTAGTTTTTAACACTACCAAAGTAGAGAATGGTCTCAAAAGCCTCACGTAAAGAGATGATGTGCAAATAAGATTTTGTTTTTTAATATTGATATTTTGCCTCAAGCTTTCGATTATTAAAATAAAGGAAATTTCCTGAAGTTCGTATTGTTATATTTTTTTAATAAATGATTTAGTGTTTTACAAAAATATTTTTTTATTCGATTAAATACTTCAGAATAAAATTAAATTTGCGAAAATAAAACTCATCAAATCATCGTGTTAAAAACAAGACAACTTTGAGAATACAATCACCTAAACGATTTAATTTATGTTACATATGCACATACATACATACATGTGAACATATATAAAAAGTGTCTATGTGCAATAAATAATATGTTTACGCCACAACATGACGATTTCCTTTTTACGTTTTTGCACACAATTTTCAGTGAAGGATTGTTGAAAGAAAATGCTTTTTTTTTCTAAACTGACGTTAGAAACTTTAAAGTGTGATTTGTGAGGTAAAGAGCTCTTTTTATTCTTTTTGTAAGGACCCTTGTTTTTTATGTTTAAGGATGCAATGTTTTTTATTCGTTTTATTTTTTCTAACTTTTCGAACATTTATCTCTTTAAAAATTAATTTTACTTTTTATTTTCATAGTTTGGATCGAGATCAACCATTTACTTTTCAACTCGGGTCCGGACAAGTAATAAAAGGCTGGGACCAAGGTCTTGTCGATATGTGCGTAGGTAAGTGCTGACTGAATTTTCTCGTTTAATTTTTTACTCTTAAGAAACCCTCATGATTCATTACTGTTTTAATATTTTAGGTGAAAAACGTAAATTAACTATTCCACCAGAATTGGGCTATGGCGATCGCGGTGCTGGCAATGTGATTCCACCCAAAGCTACTTTGATATTTGAAGTTGAACTCATCAACATTAGTAACAGCAAACCATCCAGTAATGTGTTCAAGGAAATCGATGAAAACGGCGATAAGCAATTGAGCCGCGAAGAGGTAAACCTTTATGTATGGATCGCACTTTTTTCATTACCTTAGTTTTTGTTAGTTTCAATCACTAAAGGGTTTTTTGGATCTAATTGCCAGCTATCCAAAGATATTTTAAAAAAATAATAATACAATTCAAACGCTAACATTTTCCTTTTTCATATTAATTTTGAATATCATTATTTATGTATACGAATGTTGCACTCTTTCAATATTTTAAGTTATTTTGATTTAATTAATTTTATTCTACTGATTTTTAAGGTCGGTGAATATTTGAAGAAACAAATGACTGCCGTTGAAGGAGTAGAATCGGAAGAATTTAAAAACATGCTTAAGGAAAATGATAAATTGGTTGAAGAAATTTTCCAACATGAAGATAAAGACAAAAACGGCTTCATTTCTCATGATGAATTCTCCGGCCCAAAGCACGATGAACTATAAGGCCTGGTAATTAACTTTAACCTCTCCCTTATTTAAGCTTTCAATATCATGTTTGTATAAAAGTTATCACAATTCATACAACGCACAAATAATTGTAAGCCTAACATAACTACTCTATTCCAGAGTAATAAACGTTTCGTTTTTTTTCTTCTTCTTGTTTATTTAAATAATTTTACAAAAAAAAAAAAAAACAAATACATAATTAAACAGTAATAAACTTGTGTGCTAAGATCGATCGATATAATAATCGTAACGTAATTTGTTCAATCCAATAAATCTAGCTTAAAATATTATAAATTGAATTATTTTGTAAATGAAACTGTAGAAGCAAAAATTTAAAAATATAAAAAAAAACACAACAATAGAATATTGGTAAGATTTTTACGTTTATACGAACTTAATTTTAAGACACAATTTTTGTAAAAAATGTTTCTAAACAAATTTCTTATGAAAATAAAGTAATTTATTTGAACATAACATTATTTCAATATTATTTACTAAAATATCCTCTAAAAGTGAACAAACAATACAGCATTTCGAATATGTTTTCGCAATCAGTTAAGCAAATGTCGAAAAAAATTATTCCAACAAAAAACTGAATCGTGGAAGTAAAGTGGAAGCTGAGGACCAGGAGTATTTTTAAACCAGCTGCTTCGTTATTGAACGAGCAGAAAAATTTATAAATGTTCGCTACATTTTATTAAAGAGTAAAATATAGTGCGATAAAACAATAATTAAATAATTAAAGCGACTAAGAATTAAATATAGTGGGAACTTTAATTAAAAAAACACTGGACAAAAAACAATAAAGCAAAGTAAAATGTATTCGTGGCCATAAATTTGTGGCTATAAATTAAATAAAACTTGCATACAAAAACCTTTATTTGCATATTCGACTTACTTTTTTTAAAAAGTTAAACTCACTAAAATCGAAAGACTCTGTCACAAAAATCAAAATTTACAAAAACGTTATTATGCCCGAAATACGCCAGAATGCACAAATTGGTAAAATTTAAAACGAAATGCTGAATATCACCAGCGTGATCGTTGTTGCTAATAAAATAGCTAATTGCTACTTTTTCGACTTATTGACCCTTTTTTAAAAAGAGCTAAATCTGTCACTTTTTGTTTTATTTTCAATTAAGATGGTTGTCTTTGCAAGAAGAACATACGAACAATGTGAGTTTTGCAACATTTTTTTGTTTGTGCACATTTCAAAGAAAAAAATGCCTCGAATATAGAAAAACTACGCATCATTCAAGAAGGTTATAATCTCCTATAAATTAAATTTATTGAAAATTTTTGGTGTTATTTCTTGAAACCATGGAAAAATTAAACACAAATTTTCAAAGTGCGTTTTCTCATATAATATAAATCTTGTTTTCACCACCAAAATAAAACAAAATAAATAACTAAAAAAGAGAAAACATAGATTTTGTTAACACACATACATATTGGTCATGAAGCTGAAAGTAAAGTATGTGCTGAATGTAATAACTGATTCAGAAGCATTTATTACAGAACTAAAGCTATTAGAAAGTAAAACGAATGATGAAATCTTTGAGCAGATATTTAAAATTTCTGATTCCGAACAGTTTTGGCATGAAGTAGCAAGTTTAGAAAAAAGGTTTGACAAGAATTTAAACTTTTGCACATACATATTTACGTTAGCACACGGTAGTGCATCTATTAAAAGTATTTTTCAAATGTAGCATTAATGAAAAACAAACTATTCAATAGGTTGATAATAATGTTGTATTTTAAAAAGGAATTATATTAAAAGAAACATTATATTACTGCAAAAGAACACTTTGTTAATGATCTAAATGTTGACATTCAACACAGTTATTATGGTTATACATATATAAACAAATTTTCCATGATCAGTGCTTAAAATAGCACAAAACTCACTGATTACATTTCAAACAATTTTTTCATAGCAGACCATTGTAATTTTTAAATAAATTGTTTTTTAAACAAAACTCAGGGAAAGGAAACCCCAAAACAACGATCATGTTGTTGTACTTCTTCTACTTACTCGTCATGCGATTTTTTTCGCCTGAATAACTTAAAAATAATCGTTGTTTTTTTTACTGTTTACGTTTACTTTTTATTTATTTATATTTTATTTAATTACATCATCCTTTGCAAAAAAGGAATTAGTTTTTATTTATGTCTGAATCAAACATATAAATGGTACAACAACAAAAGAACTGATTAAAATTAAAATATTCGAATGGTTTAACTTTTAACAAAAGGTAGTTTTTTTTCCTTTATTAGTACTAAAATATAGATTAATTAAATATAGGATATATAGGTGTGGATGTGTGTGTGTGTGTGTGTGTGTGTGTGTTTTTATGTATATACGTAAACAATAATATTGGGATTACTTTTCAATATTCTTTTGATTTATAATACATTTATGTATTTTATACTACAACTAATTTAGTAACTAAATAAATTGTTCCTACGAAAAAAAGTGTTGAAGAAAACCGGAAAACTCAAAAAAGAACAAATATACATGGATTAGCTTAAAATACTTTCACCTCATTTGGAGTAAATAACTGCTTTTTAGAAGAGCGCCCACTCATTTAATACTCTTTTATACTACATTTTCATAAAATTGCACTCGTTTTTAAATTTCTTTAAATTGTCTTAATGAAAGAAAATCACTTAAATATTAAGACATACTCGTATTTCTTTTTTTAAATTATAATACACTAAGCATTCAGTATGTAAAATATTAACTCTAATATAATTGCTTCTTCGATGCTAGAAGAAATGCTATGCAGTGTAGGAATCAAATGGTTGTCCAATGCATTCATATACAGCGGTGGAAATTTTGAGCCACGTGTTCCAGCTTCATAACATACCTAAAATGATATTTTATTATAATTATTTATTTATTTTGGATCTATAAATATTTTTGAATACAATAATTGGAAAGCAAAAAACAAATTTATATATATTGATAAACATTACAAAACCTGGCGTTAACTTCCGATATCGATTCAAAAGCATAGAAAATTAAATGTTTTTTATTTAACCGGAATGACCAATAATTCCCCCGAATTTAAATTTCTAATTATTGCATTAAAAACAACTGATATTATATGAAGGAGGAAAAAGAGTATTAAATTGTTGTTATAATTTTCGGTAAAAACCGTCGTCTCTGGCTGTGTACTTCGTACGTTTGGCCATGTGTTTGTTAACAAGCACGAAGTACACAGCCAGAGACGATGGTTTTTACCAAAAATTATAACAACATTTTAATATATGCTGGCGGAATTAATCCAATTTGTTTTATAAATGGCTACATGCGTTTTAATTGAGCAATAAAGGAATTTACGCAATTAAGGACCTAATTGAACTCAATTTACCATATAAGAAATCAATTAATAAATTGAACAATTAGTACTTAATTGATTGTGAAGTGTGTTTAGTGGGAGAATATTTTATACAATGACAAAACTAAATGCCATAAAAATGTAAAATAAAATATTTTCAAATTAAATGAAATAAAAATTTTTGAAAATTCATTAGAGATTCAAAGCTAGCGTACAGTCAGAACCATAAAAATAAATATCTAAAACAGCAAGAAAAAGCGGTATTCGATGCTTAAAGCATTTTGTATTGCAACAGTTAGCATTTGCAAGAGCTTTGTCATCGATTGTGACAAAATTTAACCTAAAATGTTGCTTTTATTTTTTAATTGTTTTCATCAGGGATCGTAACGGTTATAAGTTTTATTCGAAAAATTACTTTTGAATGATTATTTTACAAACAATTGCTAGTTACTTTTTGATTTTTTGAATGATAATTATCAAAAACCTTAAACGGATGGCCTTTGTAAGTAGTGCTTCTTGTTATTAGTACTAGATTTATTTATAAATCTAATAAATAATAATAATAATAAAAATTATCTAGTCCGTTTCGTTAGCATTTCTCTTTTATTATGATTTAATTGGTTTAAATTTGTTAAATAATCGTTATTTGCGATCCCTGATTTTTACACAATTCAAATTAATTTTGCCAAATGGTTTAAGTGGTTTGGCCTGTTGCTTCTCTTGTGAAGAAAATTTGTTTTAAATTTATTTGGGCGATTTACAAATCGTGTGAGAGAGATGTTTCGATAACTGTAGATCGCAAAACACGACCAATAATTAAACAAATAACCTATTTTCATATACCCATGTTACAAGAGCGATGTTATTGATTAATTGATTCCGTGTATAACAAAAATGTATAAAATATTAAGGCAACATGACAATAATTATTTGTAATAAGAGTTTCTACCGCTAAGCGAATGTCGTCACATTCATAGTCAGCGCTTAGGGTTTCTGATTAAAATGAAGTCGTGTCGTTACTGATTGTCATACTAATTGTACTTTGCGAATTTGTCAAACCAATTTTAAATAAACATGAATAATTATTAAATATATATGCAATTGATTACTTTATGTAATGATCGAAAAAAATGTTATTCAAACTCAATTTACTTAAAAGTCCGCTTCTATTAAAAGTTAAGGTATCTAACAAAAATTGATGTTCTTCTATCTTCTTTTATTAGTCAAATTTAAACGCTAATCTTTTAAATGTATTTTTTTATTTACATTAAAGCCAGCAAAGTATTAAAAAACAAACTAAAGAAAGGAGTTAAGCTGTTTGCATGTGAGGCTGTTTCTGTTAACTACCTTTTGCTCCTAAAGATGTAAAAGGGGCTGACGGGATGAAAATTAATAATAAATATTACTTACATTATCCTGATGTAACGTTGCTCTAAGTCCAATTTTCGTACTCTTACTGGCTGCCAACAGATCTAGAAAAGGTACTAATGCCATTGATGTGCTTCGAGCAATTTGTTCAGTCATACGTGTTATTTCCGAAGTTGTAGATGCGCTAATAGTCGATGAGTTAGTATTATACCAGTTGTCATACTAAATACAAGTTTTTAAACAGCAAACATTAACAAATTTTTCAATATTAAAAAACAAAAATAGAGTAAAATACAAACCTTAACAACATAAATATCAGTCAAACGTATGGCGTAGTTTGCATTCGAAAAATTGAAACTAGCATGAACTCGCATACTTGATATTCCATCCATTAATCGACCATCTATTGGCGACTTAACGCTAAAAAAATAAAGAATTATAAACTATTGAAACAAACAAAAAACGACAAGCCAAATATTTACCCGATATTAAATTCCTTATCATTCTCCACCCATTTGAGACAAACAATTTCGTTGTGTTGTTCATCGGCATCCACTGGGCCACAAACGATAGTAACGTCGTTTTGATTTTTTAAAGAGTTGCGTACTTCTTCCATTTTTGAAGGTAGAATTTGAACCATAAGGCCATCTTCGACGATACTACATTTTCCAGACAATCCGCTTGTAGTTTTTAAGGATTCATTTAATACAAAAAAGCTTGCCCCAGTAACTACAATCAATATTAATTATTAATACAAAAACAATTATAAATTCAAAATAGAAATATACTTTTTCTAGGCTGCCCCTGTATATTGATCGCTTGCGTAGAATAAGCGTACATTTCGGTGCGGTCATCGTTTACATTTTGCATGCACACTAAGTGGCCATCGGCTGACTTTGAAAAATTTCCACCAAAAGCTAAAATGTGATCGCTAGAATTGTTAATAGCTTTTATAACGTCTTCTAAACGATTTCGAGGTATCACCACCGTAGTTTGACGATCTTCCATGTGTATGTACATTCCTCTTATAAATGGCAGTGTGTACGTGTAATTACGAAAATCCTGAAAGCAAAGCAATCAGCAAAACAATGTATTTCTATGTTTTATAATTTAAAAGTATATTTGAAAAAAAAAAAAAACTTACTGCCAAAAAGTTAATAATTGTCTGTGCGATTTCAGCATAAACAGAATCTCTATTCACCATCGATACATGAGGACAAGGATAATAACGATATTGGGCTCCCAATCGTAACATTAAACGTAAAGGAAATACTTTAGCCCATGGAACTTCATAACGATGAATCAGTATTCCAATTAAATATGGATTGTCGGGCAGAATTATATCTTGCATACATTGAAATGTGGGTCGAATAAAAATGAAGCCGCCATAATTTCGCGATCCTAAGAAAGTTGTTTGTTGTGGACTGGTGTGACTTAAGTCTTGAATTGGACTTCCTGATTCGGCATTGTTATATATTTCGTTTAAATGAACAAATATATCTTTAGGTATCAGGCATCCAGCTGTTACGTCTTCTTTTGAGGCTGGCGCTTTATATTCCAATAAAATAACAATTTCGTCATTGCCGACATGATGCATACCGCTTGTTGTGAAATTAATAACCAAACGGTTTAAACAACATTTCACTGAAATAACACAATTCAAATATTATTCCTTCTAAGTTACAAGATAATTAAAGTGTCGAGAAAATGAAACTACAAGAAATACAAATTAGTCAAGAGATTATTTTCATTTTTTAAATGAATATCATAATTCTAACTGTTAATTAAACTTATCTAATCTAATATTCTAAAAAATATTATAATCTCTTTGTAAGTTTGTTTGTTTATTTTTACGTGCGTCAGTCATGGCTAAACGACTGAACTGATTTTAATGAAATTGGAAACACGGGTAGATGTTTGTCTGAATGGTGCAATAGGATACTAATATTTTTAAATAACGACCCAGGAGCGGAGGAAAGGGGAAAGATGGTACTTGTCCAATCTCTGTCTCTCAATCAATCTAGTATTTTTTTAGTTTCTTTTAGAGTTGCCAAAAGCAACTAATATATATATAGTTAGTAAAAGTGTATTGTTCCAACAGATATGTTCTGATATATAAGGTCCAATAGGTTCTCATTAACCTTTTTATTATATTTGTTGTATTTTACCACTTGAAGGGGCACAATTTTTTTTTTTGTGAAATCCTTAAGTATAAAAATTGACCAAATCTTAGATAATTTCAAACCTTGATAATAAAATAGCTCATTGAAAATCAGTTCAAAGGAAGAACAGACTTATATCAGACCTACAGTATAAAGCCAAGAATATGCAAAGACTCCAATAGTCACCACTCGTTTCCTCTTTTCACTACCTAATTTAATGGAAATGGACTAGGTGCTGCGAAATTACTTTTATTTTTTTATTTGTAATATAAAGTCCAACAGGGCCAAAAATAACAATATTACTTAGGAAGTTATACCTGAGATTATACACAAAAATAAGTAAAATTTCGTATATATGTACATATGTAGAGGTATTTCCATATTTTTAGTTATACTAAACTACAAAAATACAGTAAAAGTTGAAGTCGAAATATACTATTAGTGTAAGAGAAGACGCGCAAAGCAAAAGGTGGTAGTACATTGCACCATCGAGCAATTCTAACTATATACGATCCAATGTTTTTTCAGTATAGCCACCACTCTTTTTCGTTTCTTACTACCTAATTTAATGGAAACGGACTAGGTGCTAGGTTGCTTAGAAAGGCCAGCGACGCCAGGTACAATAAGCTTGTCATTAATATTTTTAAATTATACTCAAGCCACAGCGCGCATTCGTGCTTACTTCAAAACAATAGCCCAATTTACAATCTTGTGCAGATGGTCTTGCATCATAGCATTTGCAGAATTGTGTAGCATATTTTACTCATTTCTGTAAGTTTTGTTGGTGTAAACTAAAAATATGCTACACAATTTTGCAAATGCTATGATGCAAGACCATTTGCACAAGATTGTGAATTGGGCTAATAAGTATGATAATAATACAGCATCAACAATGTTGTGGAGAAGAAAGTATAAAAGAATTAAAGTTGCTTTCGTGGCTATACTGATGGTTGGCAAAAATCAGGAGCAAATGTATGTGACGATTTCCAGAGAAAACAACTAAGAAAGGCGTCAGGAGGAGTGGACTTCGTCTAACCAAATTAATATTGATTGATTATGAATATTCCTCGTATTCTTGTTTAGAAAATAAGTTGGTTAAATAGATGATGTTTACAATGTACACAACTATGGAAGATAGATACGAAGAATGCTGATGACTCCTAAAGCTATCCAGAAAATGCAGCATTACATGTTTTCTTTGAAAAGCTTTCGCACACATTTGTAAATAATTTTTCTTTTAATATTTGGAAATTAAAATAAAAAAATTATTTAAGCCAAAATTTAATTATTCATTTATTATAATTAAAATTTTTATGAACATTTACGCATAATATTGCGGAATCTGCTTCTGTAATATATTTTTATTGCAGGGTATTTTGATTCTTTTTAATATGGTATATTTCATACATGGAAATAATTAAATAGACAGACTAATTAATTGTTAATATCAATATTAATCAATGGAAAATAGTAATGCTTTTTCGCACTGTCATTATAATTGATAATTAGTAAAAAACAAAATCATTATCATGTTTTTGATTTTATGACCAATGTTAAATTTAAATTCTTATTATTTTGAGAATTTTGCTTATCTCTTTGGGCTATTATGGTCAGTTATTTGTTTCCAAAAATTAATAAAAATCAAAACATTTTATATATTTTTCCCAAAGTTTTGTTTTTTTTTCAAACTTCATCAGAGGATATTTATTGAAAATCTAGCAACACAAAATAATCATTGTTTTTTGTTAAGCTTCAACCATATTAAAAAAAAAATTTAAAAAAAGCTGTGCTATTTTTCAAATTATCTCGATTAAATTAATTACCGATATTGATTATTGAGGGTCACATACATATGATACTTGTGATTTTTTCATTACCATTGAATGTGTCCCGTGCCTTTATTTATCATATGTATAGTTTGATCCTATCAACAGTTTTTTTTTGCTTATGATTTTTATTTTAAATATTTTAATTTAATAATCATGTACTTACAATCGACGATTTTTACAAAAACGAAGAAATTCTTTTGCACTGCAAATTTAAGAGTTTCATTTTGTAAACGTTGAATTAAATCATAATTGTTGGGAATATCTTTGTATTCAAAATCACAGCCGCTTTCATCTTTTGTAATAACGATCGGTGGTAAACTTGCTTCATTCGCTGGTATAAAACAGCCATTTTCGTCGCATTCTGACGGTTGCAACCGTTTGGCACAACTATTTACTTGGCATTTGGTTAATGCATTAGATGCATTATTATTTATTGAAGATGGAACAGTTTGTTTAGATTCTAAAAAAAAACACATGTTGAGTGATTGTTTTTTATTTTAATTGAATATAATAAAGTATACTTTTTTTAAACTTACCTGCTGTTACTTTTAACTTACTAGAAGCTGAATTGGATTGTACGATATTAACAGTTGCTGCTGCTGCTGACGGTGGAATTGAACCTCTAAACAACTGAGCTACTAAGCCCATGGTAGTTGCATCCGTTGTGTGATCTGAGCGTACCGGTGTTGGTGGTTTGTGGTTGCCGGTTGTGTTTCTGTTTGAACGTTCAGTTTGTCGCCGAGGTTGTTTAGGCTCATTCCATTGGTCTATGTTAGCCAGATCACTACCAGGCGCTATTCCATCGCTAAACATTACAGATTTTCTCTTGCGAGCCTTTTGACCGCTGGAATTAGAAGAATTCGACGAATAACTTCCGTTATCTTTTTTCAATACCCCTACAGGTACGATGACACTGGGGGGCGTTTTTGGCTCTGCACTGACTTGACGATGCGGCGGAATAGTAGAACAATATTCCATTGGATTATTAGGATTCGGTGACCTAGCTGTCGAAGGTATGTCATCGTTTATTACGACATTTGAATCTTCTGTAGGAGCAGAAGGTGTCGTATTATTTTCTTTTGATTTAATAAAACTTTGTGTTTCTCTTTGGGTAAGTATTAAATAACACTGTACGCAAACCCTAGATTCCGGCTCAGTAAGAAAATCAAGTTTGAATTTTTGCGAGCAGCAAACCGAGCATAAAACTTTACCACATGCTCGACAATGATGTCTACGTTTAATCATTGTAAATTTGACTGAGCATTGCATACAACCTGTTGCCATATTGTCGGGTACCCATATTGGGGGAACCTTGCCCAAGTTAGAATTAGGATCTTCACTGTAACCAGTAGCTTCGGCAGCATCATTTATTATTGGATTGTAATGAGCTTCTTCATCAGTTGATGGAGTATTTAGTTCAGATTGTTCAGCTTCTTGCTGAGGCTGGGTAATTTGAATTTGCTGATCGTTACCAGGTGGAGTTTGACCTGCATTTGCATACAAGTCCAATGCTTGCAAAGCTGGTAAGTCCAACGAGGTTGGTCTTTGGGGTCTTGATGCTTCGGTGTCGTCATCGACTTTAAAGTTTTTCTGCTGAACGATATCCCCCTCTATTGAGGATGACTCGCTATTACTGTACGAAGAAACTCCGGTATTTATAACCATATTATTATCTGATTCTACAATATAATTATCATTTTCTAATTGCGGCCTTATCTCCGAAAACTCTACTGTTGATGCTTGCGAAAAACTGTCACAGTTAGGATGATCTCCCGAACTGGATGTTGATACATCCTCCTTATCAAGCGATTTCGTATCAACATCTTTCTGTTCGGTTTTAACATTTTGGTTTTCTAAACTTTCAGAGATTCCAGAGTTAAAGATTGCTATGCAATCAAGTTTTGGTTTCACCTGATGATCTGCATCCTCATCATCGATATCCATTTCCTGTAGCATGGAATCTAGTTCTGTATCTGAAATATCATCCATAGTGGAGCAAAATGTTATTGGTTGTTGAATTTGTATTGGAGCTTCCATATGAGCCTTAATATGACCAAATGCCTGTGGCAAATTAGCTGCATTCGGTAAACCAGATTGTTCTGGCTGCTGAACCTGACACTGTTGTTGAACAGATTCATTTATAACTTCTACAGATGTGTTGGGAGGTTCAGAAACAATTGAAGTTATTTTGGTTTCTGACGTTATTAATTTGTCGGATAAATCTTTTATTTGACTAAGCGCTGATGTATCCGCATCCGTTAGATTATCCAAAACTTTGCCTAACGACGACGACGATATAGATGTCTCTAAAGGCAATACTGATTGCGAATTACAATTAACACTTGTTATAGAAATCGAAGATAAACCTTGAGCTAAGTCCTCCATGTTTTTTATTTTATTGTCCTTTGATATAGCTTTATCCGGCATTGATGCAGTTGTTATAATATATTTTTTTTCTGAATCACACTTTTCATTGTTTTGAGAACTCGGTGAGTCCTTTGCTGACAAGACATTACATAATTGAGATTTTTTAGTATTATTTACCACAGGCTCATCTAGAGACGACTCAACGTCAAACGAAGGTCCCGAGGAAAATGTAGAATTCGATGATGTCGTCAAAGATTCTGATGACGAGTTATTTGAATCGGAAATATCCTTTTCTATAGTACTGTTATTTGCCATTAATTTGCTTCGTTTTTCCTCCGTAAACTTATGAATATCTTTACTTTCTTCAACCTCATTTTTATACTCTTCTAATTCCTGCTTAGACAAATTATCCATACGATGCGGTTGAAATCTGTTGCCGCTGTCATAATCATTATGCGACTTTTTACAAATTTCTCCAACTGTGGCTGTTTGTTCTTTAGACTCTAAAGAAATGGTATTTTTACAGTAGTCGTCCAAACTGTTATATACCTTTGAAACTACTTGAAAACTGTTTTGTTCCGTTGAATCATCCTTGTTTTCCGACAAATAACCATTTTTTATTTTTGAGGATGACTTGGAAAAATTTTCCTCTGCTCTTTGCTTATTTTCTGCCTCTTCGGTTAATTCTAGGTTATCCAAAACCTGGTCAATGTCAACCAAATCCATCTTGCAAAGTGGTATAAATGAATCAAATTTATAAAAAGTTATAAACAATAAAAGCAGCTGATGACCAACTTTGCACTTGTAATCATTTTACGCTATCAGCTGCCGGAGGTGTTGCTTTGAGTATAGAAAAATAAGAAAATCACAAAATCGAACAATCAACAAAACTCATTTTATTTAATTCACAAACGAAAAGGTGCAGCAAACACTGTGCTGAAGTTGTTCAAGCAATAAATCGGAATTTGAAGTGTATATATTATTTTTGTTACGGTGAATCACTTCTCTTATATTATTCCCATTATTCGTATTATAAAGAAAAAGTTCTATAAATTTTTAATACTCCTTTTATATATTAAATTATAAAATACTTTTACTTTGCCAACGTATTTTTTCAATTTTCTTTGTTTTTATGTGTATTTCTACTTTGCTCTTATTGTATTACAGCGAGAGATACATATTTACATATTTTTATTAAACCTTATTATTTTCATAATTTATTTTGTAAGAAAGTTTTAATATCTAAAAGCTCACACAAATCATTATTTAATGAAAATTACTCGTCCCACAATTTCATTTTTGACACTAAACCAACATCAAAAACAGAGTTCAAAGCCGATCGGGAATATTTTAGTTTTCAGCCGCCGCCAACTTGATAAAACTTCGGCTTTTTTTTTGGCCTCTTTAACGTAGCACAATAATTCATCTGGTAGCTGTTTATGGCATTTAAAACAGTTGATGCAAAAAAGTTCGTATATAAAATTTATCAGCTGTCTAACTGCACTTATGTGATAAATTATTGTTCTATTATTGCAACTATTGTATTACCCTACAAATGCATATAATAATTTTTGACTAAATTAATTTAATTAAATCTAATGACCATTATTTTTTTATATAAGTTATACATTTTCTTTTAAAAATATTTATGTTCCCTCATTCTTTACTTCATTAGGTAATTGATTAAATACTTGTAGACCCATGTAAAGCAGACATTTCTTCTTTGCATTGGTTCTAGTTCGATGTATCCTAAAATCATTTGCATTTCTGAGGTTATAAGGTTGAACTTCGTTGACATAAGTCAGTTGTTCTGTTAAATATTCCGGAGCCTTTCCTGTCTTCATTTTGTAGATAAATATACTCGTATTCAGTTGCACTCTTTGTCGTATATTAAGCCATTGTAACATATTAAGCATGAATTGTATAGGGGTATATCTGTTGCATTTAATTATTGACCTCAGTAATGTGACAGCAGTAATGTAGGCGCAATTCAACTTGAAACCCATTTTTTTTTGTCCAAATGGCAAAAACTAATGGGAGCTAAATATTTGTAACAAAAAAAAAGCGAAAAATAGATTAAAAAACTGTAATCTGCTGTTAAAATTTTTAAAAGTATGAGTAAAAAAAGTGTGAATGTATTAAAACTTGATTGTGTAACCCTTAAGTAAATTTACGACCGAACATACAGTTTCATATATGCAATCGACGGCACATAGGAAGTGATTCTCTATTTCTATTGCTTAACTTTAATGAAATAAAAACATTATACTCTTAAATAAAATTTCTTGCGTTTTGTTAAATCTTTTATGTATTTTGTACATTGGCGGTAAACTTATTTGCTTAATTTTTTTATCCATATATTTCCTCATGCGTTATTACATAATGAAATATTTAAAATGCATTTTAAGCTACTGATCGAAGGTGGTTTCAATTACGGAACAAAACCGTCCTTAAGCATGCGAATGGTTTAACGTTACGCTACGGCAAGACTGATTTAAAATAATATGCAAAAACAAATATTTAACAAATGTATAATAAACACAACCACAGGAATCACAAAGTGGCTCGCTGTATCTACAAGATACTCGTTGAAAATCCAGAAATCAGTTCATTATTGTGTATATTAAAGATTTTTCACTGTGTGTCTGCCTATAATAGCATATTCTATATAGAACGTTTATAAAATATTTATCAAATATTCGCAACAATTTATTTTAGTTTAAAATAATATTTTTGTTGTAAAATTGATGTCTACTACAATCGAATTAAAAATAAACAATACAAATTGAATATCAACAAAAATAAAATTGTTAAAAATATTGGCTATGACAACTCATTAATAAAGTATAACTTGGTGACGAGAACACATGCAGAGTAAAAATATATAAATAAATTTAATAAAAATAGAATAAAAACTTAATCGTTAAAAAAGAACTTAAAAGGAATACAACAAAACAGTCTTCATTCAATAAAATGTTTCTTACAATGTAAAAACTATCACTAAAGGGATAAAAAGGCCAACTTTAAAATGGGTTGGATTTGGAAAAAGTTTTTTAATAATCATGATGAACACTTTACTGAACTTGAGCTATTTCCATGTCACTACTTTCATATTTATAAAAAAAGTTGTATTGATGGAATTAAATAAATAAATAAGAAAAAAATAGACATCTATTAGATGCATACAAGTAAAAGCAAATAATACTGTTGCTGCTGATATCTTTGCAATATTTTTACTTTATTATTTATGAAACTTTATTGAACAACTACCTACTGCATACAACAAGGCATACATGCATATGAATTTTTTACAATACTCTAGTTTTGTACTTTGCATAAAGTGATTTTTCATAATAATTATTTCGATCAATAAAAACTCAAAATTAGTGGATACCTGTTAAAGCAGCCACCAAAAATGTTCGAATCACATTCGAAAATAATACATGTATAACAAAAGGATTATATTAAATAAACAAAACTAAGAGGCCGACTTGCCCATGATAAAAACAAAAACAAAAAATTACACCTGGTTGCAATACCTGCAACGTTTAACAATAAGATGAAATAATTTTATATTTCTTAGAAGGATGATTTAAATTTTAAGGACTTTTATGTAAATTTTAATAGTAAGTATATGTGTGTGTAATACAAACATACCTGCTTTTTTGTCATTGCGCGTTAATGTGTACCTAAACCCGTATATAACTATCTACATATTTACAATTTTTTCCTTACTCTTTTTTAGTAATTTTAATATGCTCAACAGACATAGAAGCATTTATAACGCTTTAAATATAACTACCTTTATTGGAAATAAAGTAAAAATTCGTTATGGAATCAACAGGGAATAATAATTTTGAATTCGATACAATGCAACGAGGCGAAGATGATTTTATACGTACTGCCTTTGAATATTCATTTCCCACCAATGACGACGATGACACCGAAAGTAATAAAAGTACACCGTATTTTACACCAATGGAGTTTTTACAAAGTCCATTTGAATTCCCAACTCCTTTTCTAGCGGACGCAGGAAAACTTCATAGTAGCTGTGTTTCTGCGACAACAGCAACTACGGAGAACGAAGTACCGATATCGGCATCTATTAGTGATCATCCGAGAAACATTGAATCTGAAAATATTCCAACAATGCTACCAGCAAAAGAAGCAGAAGTTGATAAACAAGGCCCGAGGTATACGCAGTCGCCTGCAAAATCGATAATCAAGCACTTGGAACAATCTTCACCGAATATTCAAAGAAAATTTCGAAGATTTTCGTTGTACGAGCGCAGATCATGTTCACCACAACATTTGATTTTAAAGAATGCTTCATCAGTGGAGTGCACAGTCGATACAGATAAGGAAAATGCCAGGCCAAAGTTGAAAATGGATAAAAATGATGAAACTGGGAGTGGTAATAGTTCGCCTAGTATAATATTGGATGAGTCCGGTTCTCCCAGAGTGCTAACGTCATCCGAAGCGGCCATGTTATCTTCAGGTCGTTTAACGTACTCGCCAAAATTATTAACATCAATAAATAATTTACATTTGGCATCACCCTTGGGTGTGATCAATTCGGCTGGATATAAAAATGGTAATTATTTCAAGTTTCCTGAAATCGATCATGTCGTACAGGATGTCCAAGTCCAACAGATTACATCGACACTCGTCGATGAAAATGGCATATTGCAAAATGACAATCAAATGCTTACACGACTGCGTACTAAGAATGCAGCATTTTCATCCTCGGATACAGAAAACACAGAAACAGATGCAAAAGCTTCGTCCTTTAGGAATTTAAGTTCTGCAACTGCAACAAGTGCAATTCTACCTAAAACAGAAACCAACAGAAACCGTAAAAATAAAAATAATTTAACTATAAAAATCATAAATAACTCATTGTCATCAGCAGCGGTCCAATCTCAATACTACTTTAATACCACCATTGCCCAATGTAAATTGCCGAACTCACCATCTTCAAAACAACCAAAAACTCCAACCATTAAATCTACCAAAGAAAAGGCGCTGTCGCTAGATTCGGCGCCATTAGCAAAAGACTACATGAAACCAATTCTATTAAAACCAGACTTAAATTTAAGTTGCGATGAAATCGATTCGAATTTGGATGAACACAAGCAGACATTACAATCCGATGACCGGTTAAGAACAAATGTGCAAACTAGTATGTCAAATTCGTTGTCACAATTGGTTGCACAAAACAGCAATGTCGTTAGCAAACTGAACAAGGCTTTAACTAGAAAAAATATACCGACCTGTACTAGTGTGGATTGGCAACTTCACCACCAGCGTAAACATAATTCTTTTAATGTACGCGACATTACTAAAAAGATATGTGAAAATCAAGATGACAAAGCATCAGTGATTTTAAAAGAAGACAAGGTTTTAAAAGATTCGCAACCAAGTTTTTCCAGTTTACAAGCTACTAGTTCGGTTAGCTGTGCGACAACACCATCAGCGCATAGAACTCCTTTTAAACATAATCCATTATTGCATAACTCCAACACGAACTTGAAAACATTACCTGAATTTCTTACTCTGGTGGAGTTTTCAACGCCAAATGAAGGGCACACTGATCCTCCATTTAAACAAAAATCTATGGATTTACCCAGCACAGCAACAGCTCCCACTGCTGCTGCTGCTGCTGCTGCAGCTGTAAAGGCAGTTAACGTATCATCTTCATCATCTACTAACTTGTTGCAGCGTAGAGGTTCCAATCATAGTCTTACTTTAAATCTCCATGGGTCCTGCAGCAACCTACTAGGCTCATGTCGTTCCGGTCTGAGTGTTTCCAATTATAGTCTGGGCTCTGTTGGAAACTCTACAAGCAATTTAAATTCGAAATCTAGCGGCAATCTTGAAATAACCACATCACAAAATTCACAAACCACTAATGTTGCATGTGTTAATACAACTCAAGGTGCCAAACAGAGTATCTTCCGAAGAAGAGGTTCCAATCAAAGTCTAACTCTCACTAACCTTACAGCAACATCCTGTGGGAACTTGAATTCTTTTGCTAGTCAAAATTCGTTGAATGTTGATCGAGCTCACTTAACTACACTGGCAAGACCAATAATCAATACATCTTTGGGAGCTACTCCACGAAGAGGTTTGCTGGAAAGACGCGGCTCGAATCAAAGCTTGACATTAAACATGAGTAGTTCATTTGGTGGTATTGGCAGTGAAAAGGGAATATTAGGCAACAGCAGCATTAATTTGGGAGATACAAAACCTGAAGAGGAAATGAAACCCAGCTATCAATCAGTAGTCTCGAACTGTTCCATTCATTCACACCAAAGAAGATTCTTTAGCAGCGAAAGCTTGAATCGCAACAACACACAATTTTCTGACTTAAGCCAGGCTCACAAAAGAAATGCCAATCAAGTTTGTTTCGGTTCTGCAACAGATCTTAAACCAAATGAATTGGATTCCGCTAATCAAACCTCTGTTGGTAGTGGTAAAGCACATCCTGAGCGTTTTGATTTTCAAGAATCTTCCATTTGCACATGTACTAGCGTTCGAAACATAATGACAAAACCTTTATCGCCCCAAACGACCAGTGAAGAATTTAAAATATATTTAGCAAATATCCAAATGTTACAAAACGCCTCAAACGCTTTAAACCAAAACGATTTGGTCAAATTAAATTACATCTTCGATAATAGTTATGCTTCCAATTTTAAGAGCATAGCAGATCAAACCATACCTATATTAAGCATGCCCGCCACCAACAAAGAAGCCGAAACCCCTCCCGCTCTGATATCAAATTCTGAAGATTGTGAAATTATTGAAAGGTATTTGCATGTTGTCAAGGAGATACTGCAGACCCTGCAACTAGATGACGAAGAACAAAAACGAGTGTTTCGAAGTTTGCATAAAGAATTTTGGGACTTGCCTTTAAATCATCAAGAAAAGCCAATGGTTTTTGGTTCTCAAACAAAAAATCGTTATAAAACGATATTGCCCAATGAAAATTCAAGAGTTATATTGGAAAAAGAATCTAAACAACTAATGGAAATGGTACAAAATTGTTCAGATATCGACGAGGATTTTAAAAGCGACATAACAAAACAAATCTTAACGTCTGATGAAGTGCCCTATATTAATGCCAATTACATAAAAGTGAGTATTCAAGAAAATTTAAGATGAAAGATATAAAACTTTAACGCAACTGCTAATTTTCAATTTAACGTTTTGATTTTTCAGGGCCCTGATTACACTTCTAAATGTTATATAGCCACACAAGGTCCTTTACCCAATACGATCTATGAATTTTGGCTTATGATTTACCAAAACACCAAGAAGTATATTGAAATATCGAAAGGACCCGAGAGTCCAAGTTGTCGCCAAGGAAAGACTTTACAGCAGTACTACCAAAAAGTTATAATGCTAACCAATTTCCTGGAAAACAACAGACAAAAGTGTTCAGTTTATTTTCCCGTTGATTTAAATGAAATTTTCATTTGTACATCCAGGGATGAAGTTGTCAAATCAAGCGACATGTTTACAGCTTTCATTGATAACATTTTGCAGTCAAGCATCGACGAGGAGGCCATCACAATGCCTAAATCTAAATTCTTGGGACAATCTGCTCATATGATAAGAATGGAAACTATAAACGCTCTGGTAGGAGTCGAACTCGAAAGTCAACTACCGCACAGTTCGTGTTTTTTTGTTATAAAAAATATAGGGATTGTGCGAAAAAATGGCTTTTCCATTCGAAAACTTATAATTTTATATTGTTCAAAAATCACCAAAGACGCTAATCATTTGCTAATTAATAAGTTCCTTTGTTATCACTATTGGTATCCTGACTGGCCGGATCATAGGTCACCCCGCGACATTAACACGTTACTGGACATTTCGCTACATTTAATGAACTTGGGTAAATGTGAATCAGAGTTTGAACTTTTCAAAGACGTAGATGCAACCCCCTCCTTTCACATCAACGCCCAATCTGTGGAACTCTATCAACAGGATATTTTCAATGCTGTACAACCTCTACCAGTGATACATTGTTCGGCTGGCATTGGTCGAACTGGATGCATGACTGCCATTCTGAATGGCATCCGTCAGGTACGACAATCTCTGGCTTATTCTCTGACTACAATGGCAACAAACGTATCAAGGCAAGCCACTGCTTCTCAAACTCTAAGTCCTGTCGATTTTTGTCTACCCAAAAAGTTTCTGGAAGAGGATTTAGTATTAGAAAATTTACCAGCTGATATCGATTGTAGTTTTTCTCGTAACACACTTATTTACATTCGCTACATCTTGAAGATGGAGCAAAAGATAAATAAACGAGACTCCACTAATGTTGATGCTATCACCAGCAACGATTGCTTTACACATTCTGAAGAAACATCTTGGGTGCTACCTTCATTAGCTGAACTGCCAAAAATGTCAAATATTTTTGTGGATATTTTAGGAATTGTGTGCAATTTACGACTGCAGCGTGGAGGTATGGTACAAAACTCAGAACAATATGAATTAATACATAGAGCCATATGCTTATATTTGAAACGTACATTTGCTTTAAAACGATTTTAAATAAATGTACTTGCAACAGCGCACATTGTGCAAGGAAACTCAACTCTTAGAATGGCTGTAACAGCTTTCTTTGTATTAGAAAAAAAAAAAACAACAAAATTAGAGCAAATTAGTTAAGAAATATTTACAAAAATGTATCTATCTCAAATAACAAATTGAATAAATATTTAATTGTAGATGTTTGTAGACAACAAAGTTCAGTCTAAAATATGAATTGTAAGCATTTTTAAATGTTTTTTTTTTTGTTTGTATTTAGATTTATGTCTCTAAACGTAGATTTTATTAAAAGAAAAAAGAAAAAAACATACAATATACAATTTACTACACTGTATATAACTATTACGATTGTATTATTACGCTTTATGTTGCAAAACTATGATATGTGTAATATTTATTTATTTTTTATTTATTTTATTAACGAAAAGATAACAATTCAATTTTCCTCGAATTTCGAATCCATAATTTTGTAACATTAAAAAACCACAAAACCCTATTTAGCAATTAGCTCTTATTGAAAAATACAACTAGTCAAAAATAAATTAAAAATAAAAACATTTAAAAAAACATAGATTAAATAAAAAGTACTAATTCATTAAATGTAACCAAAAAAAAATTGTTTTTTTTTTAGAAAATTTTGAATCGGGTTGTAATAACAGAGTCCCTTGTTTACACTTTAAAACTCAAACGGGATAAATCTATAGGTGCGTATAGTTCATATAGGTTTTTCCAGAATTCCATACGCTCTTGATCAGGATTCGTCTTCATATGGCATCCATTATTGCCAATTGCTAAATAGTTAAAATTTATTTCAGTTTTTTCTGTTTTTTTAACGGGCGACCAAAGACAGTTTATTAAAGGAGGCTTTTCCTGTGGAGTCGGGTTCGCGTATTTAGCAAAGTTAGCCCACATATTTCCTAATTGCCTTATAACCTTTTGGTCGCGTTCGGAAGCCGTCTTTTCATCACCAGCCATTTGGAAGAGATAAAAAAGTTCATCGCCATGGCAAGCACCAGCAAGCTTTTCCATTTGAAAAATCCTCTTATATATATTTCGATCTCCAACATAATCAAAACGATAAAAGTATAGTGGAGCTTGGGGTTGCAATTGAGCATGCCATTTAACTGCATTTTGCATTTCAATTACAATATAATAATCCGAAAGTATATTCGTTATATTATTGAACAGTTCAGGCTTTATCGAATTTCCCTTTAAATAAAATTCTCTAATTTTATTACCGATCAATTTTAGGTCATTACTTTCTACTTCAAGGGGAAAATTTCTTGGTACGAACCGATGAAAATCATTTTCAATTTCTTTGAGTTTCTTTAAAGCATTTACCATAAAAACTAAACCTTCGGCTGAATTGTAGCCCATAATTGAAGGTATCTTAATACTATTTGGTAGGCGTAATCTATCCCATACGGGTACATCAATAAAACTATCAGGACTACGACTGTCTTCTATAACGGGTTTAAAAGGCAAAGGCAAAGAGCGTCTGCGTTCATCCGTAGTCAGCACCAGAAGAGATTTGCTTAAAAAATCTACAGGTTTAACTGCCGGCGATTGTAAAAAATTTAGCAGATGTTTTGTCTCGTTGGATTTGAAGCCCATAAGTTCAGCTATTTTTCGTGTTTTATAGGCAGGATCTGATTGGAAAACCCATTCCATATTCGCGGTACCGCTTTGCATAATGGCCTTATGGAAAAGCTTATTTGCATGTTTAGACAAAACATGCAAGTGTACGGCAGCTGCCCCAGCCGATTCACCGAATATTGTAACATTATTTGGATCGCCATTAAATGCACTGATATTTTCTTGTATCCATTGCAATGCTAGACGCTATAAGCAAGTATTCATAATTAATATTTCAAATTGTTTTTAAACAATGTTCTGATACCTGATCTTTTAGTCCTGCATTTCCCCAAATACCTTCTTCTGGTAGACAAAGAAAACCTAATGCCCCCAAGCGGTAATTCAGAGTAACAACAATAACATTTTCTTCCAACAGGCTCAAGGGTAAAAAGCTAATAATTAAAAATAATAATAAGAACAATAAGTAAGAGTGCTATATTCGGCTATACCGAATCTTATATATATATATCTATGTAAGTCTAGTTTAGTGAAGTAACTCCAATAAAGAACTGCAAATATTGGGGTGACAGGGAATTAAAAAACAAGAAAAAAATTTAAGTACTACATATATATAATTTTTTTATAAAAGTACCATCGGCTCTTAACGGGTTAGGCAGTTAAAAAAAATTTAGTATTTCTTTAAAGACTTCTTCAAAAGCTTTTAAATCATAGCCATATTGATGTTTAAAAAAAAATTTTTTTGTTATTTTTTAATTCTATATCGCCCCATATATATATATACATATATATATATATATATATATATTTTTTTTTTTTTTTTTTTTTTTGATCGGAGTTACTTTATTGTTCTAAATAATAATGAAAAATTAAAGGTAAGCGTGGTGTTTTTTCCGCTGCGTCTAAGGACATGGACCGATCTTGCTGATTTGTAATAGCACCACTTTCGACACTATGTCTGATCAATTGGCGTACTTACATTATCTCTAGGTGATCTAGTGCCTTGGCAAACTTAATTTCAACATTAAGACGGACGAACATCGCTCAATAGACTTCGCTATGCATAAGAATTCAAAATATATATAATTTATGGGGTCGGAAATGGATATTGTTGAAATTACAAACGGAATGACAAACTTAGTTATAGCCTTTTTCCTCTTTTTGTAGTGAAGGGTATAAAAATAATTATTAACATTAATTTATAAAAAAAACACAATATTATATTTCACAAAAAATCAAAATGTCAAAAATCAATAATGAATTATTGTTTCATCAATTTTTGGCTTAAATTAAACACAATAATTTAAGTTATTAATTAAGTAAATACGTACATACATACATACATATTACTTTAAACAATAAAAATAATAATAATAAAACGGGTTATAAAAAAATAAAACAAACAAAAAAATAGAAATGATAATTTACGTTTCATGAGCAGAACTGAAATAGAAGAGTGCAAAATCACCCAGAAAATAAAAATTTTTTCATTTTTAATTTTTTCTAAATATTTCTGTCTCTGCAGAGTCGTTTTTTGTATACCCTTCATTAAAGGTGATAAAAGGGTAAATCTAAGTTTGTCATTCCGTGTGTTATTTCTACAATATCCATTTCCGATCTCATAAAGTATATATATATTCTAAATTTTTATGCATAGCAAAACCGATTAAGCGATATAAGCCTGTCCGCCTCTTCGTCCGTGTTTGGGTTGAAATTACCTTTGCCAAGGCACTACATGAGCTAGAGAAAATTTAAATACGTCAATCGATCAGACAAAGTTTCGAAAATTTTGCTATTGAAAATTAGCAAGTGAGGTCCATGTCCTTCGAGGCAGCGGGCAAAACGACACGACTGCCGCTGATTTTTCCGTGTAATTTGGAAAAAATCTATTTTCAGTGAAGTGACTTCAAAAAAACAAAAATAAGAAAAAACAAATATTAAGTGAAAAAATTGGCGCTCGCCCATATTTTCCGAGTTATGGGCCTCTGAAATTTTCATTTTAAGATATCAATATTGGTATCATTTAAAAGCTTTTGAAGAGGTCTTTAAAGAAGTATTAAAATTTTTTTTAAAAATATTTAACCCATTAAGATCCGGTGACATTTTTTATGTAAAATTATATATAGTATTTAGTTTTTTTTTCTTATTTTTTATTTTTTTTTTATTTGTTTATTTTTTTTTTTTATTTTTTTTTATTAGAGTTACTTCACTAAATCAGATTTACATATGTATATTGTGAAAGGCATATAAGATTCGTCATAGCCGAATATAGCACTCATACTTGGTTTAATTATAAGTGTTGGTTGACAGCAAATTATTTACATTGTAGGTATATTACCAAATTCGAATATCTTCTATCACAATTTTATAATTTTCTATTAGCAATGCTAGCTAACATTTGGTTAGCAACTAAAGCAGTTTTTAATTATTTAATTTATTTTTTAACACAAATGTACTGAAATTTCACTTGACGGGTCTTTCAGAATCTATATGATTTTCGTATTGTATTTTATTTGAACCATTTTTTTTTTTTTTTTTTTTTTTGTAAATGAATCATTGTTTCTTAATTTTATTATTAATTGTGATAAATTGAAAGAGAACAGTAAAATTTACTTATCAATTGCAAATTTTTCTATTTATACAACTATTTAGAAGAAATAGAATATAACAGTGCATGTTCAAAGTATGCAATTTCGAATATTATTTAATCTTTAATTTACATATAAGATTCTTTGTTAAGTATTTGAAACGAAATACTTACTAATCACTGTTTCCATTACCGAAAAAAAATCCTCCGCCATGAATCCAAACCATAACCGGAAGCGGTTTAAGAATATCCTTATATTTTTTTGGAACATAAACATTCAAAAATAAGCAGTCCTCCGATCCAACCACTTCCAACGTAAATGGATCACGTTGATGGGAAACGTCACGCTCGTTTAGGCAAGATATTTCTGGAGCTTCAAATTTTTTTAAAGGCAACGGAGACTTGTGAATATAAATCATATTAATTGTTTACGCGATACATGTATAATTAATATTTAAATGGTTTACCTTAAAACGCAACTCTCCTAATGGTGGAACCGCATAAGGTATTCCTTGAAAACTTTGATAAAAACTTCCATTGGGCAAAAGCTTTTGCTGTCCAACAATAACACCTTGTTTCACTTGAACTTTTACCAGTTGGGACGACTTTTTTTAGTATTAAAATATATTTGTATTTATTTATGTAAGTATATTTTGTGTTTTCATTAAGAATATATTTACCATTGTTCGAATAAAACTTCTTGGATAATTACCAACGAAGCGATTTCTAAGTAGGAGTTGTAGCATTGTCGTTTTTCTTTGTGAACTGTCAGTTGCATTATGATTAAAACTCTGTTCAGTAATTAAAATTTTTTAAAAGCTCTTTTCAGTAATTAAAGATTGGTTTTAATTGTTGCTAATTGTTACTAGAACCTGTTCACATACTCGAAAAATTAACGACGAGAGCTTAGTACCTTGTGATGTGCCTTGACGAGAGCGTGAAAAAAAGGGTTAAAATGTGAGAGAAACAATTTCTTGCAAGTTTTTGCTAGTAAAATTTTTCCTAGCAAGGATTAGTCCAACAGCTGTTTTTCCTTTTGTTTAAAAAATCTTTTTTTAAAAAAATGTCTGAAAAAAGAAATTTTTTAGCATTGAAGAAAATGCAAGTATTTGGCAATTAAAAGAATATAATAAAATGTTGTATTTTTGCTTTGTTATTTGTAATTAAAATACTTAGGGGCAAGACCAAGGCGTATCAATTAATTAAATCAAATAATTAATTGATTCGCCTTGGGCAAGACGATCAAGTTTTGTCTTTAAGTTTTAATACATTTACACTTTTTTTTATTAATGCGCTCATATATGTATGTATGTACATATTAAAAGTTGAAAGGAACTTGTTTTCAATTTCTCTTTCAAGGAAAGAATACAGAGAAGAAGTTTTTTACAAATTAAATTGTGGATCAAAATATTTTAGCTCTTTAAAAGTTTTTTACTTTTTTTTTAGAACAAAGTTAAAATGCCAGTGATCAAACATTTAATACTCTGTACTTTTTTCGGTACCAATTTACTGATAACAAGAAGATGTACAGAATTTTGTAAAATTATTAATTTCTATTCATTTATTTATACATATATTTTTGCGTGTAAATCAAAATAAGACTATTTTTTTTTAAACTAGCTGTAAAAGATTATATTTATAATGCACATAAACATTATAAGAGCTTTGAAAATTACCTAATAATTAAAAAAAGATTTATGTACCATACATGGGAGTAATTAATTATATGGAATTTTATTTGTTAATGATTTTTTAGCATTATCATTTTTCAAAAAAAAGTTTTATTACATCTATTTTTTTATTAATTCATTGAAGTAATAGAAAGCCTTAAGGCCAATTTTATGTATTACTTAGTGTGAAACAATACCCAAGCATAAAAATCTAAATACAATTTAAAAAAATATATAAATACTAATAAAAATATACAAAATTTACTCTAATTTTAATTGATCATTGACTAATGATTAAATGTCTTCAAATATAAACTTATACAATAACTTATATAAAATTAATAATTATTACATTTCGCCATGAATAATTTCAACGCATAGGGACGCGATTAAACACGCTGAATCTTTAAAAACTAAGTTAAAAGAATGGCATGGAAAATGACATGTTGTGAGTTTGGGCTTAGTAACAAATTTTAGTTATTGGAAAGAGCTAAATTTACAGAACAGAGTCATAACTAACATAATCTTATTAAGACATAATATTCTCTCGTCTGGATCGTCGATATTGCTATCTTGTCTCTGTAATATATCGTTGTTAAGATAGTTAAGATATTCCTTTTACCAACGATATCGAATGTTAGTTCAGGTTTCAGGTGTTTTTATATCGGAAATAAAAAATTATTTATGCAGACAAATCACAGATATGTACAAATATTTTGCAAAAAACACATATGATTTATTCAATAAAAAGCGATTTACAAACGCCACAAATATACAGAAAGCTAAGAAAGGCACTAGACAACAAACAGAAAATTATAATTTGTTATAACATCCAAATCAACATGTCTATAATAGAAAAATTTTCTCTGTCGGCGTTTTTTTTTTATTATCATAACAACACTTTTGCTAGTCAAGACGCAGAGTTAGCAGTACTACTAAGAATGACGTTTCTGTGAGTTGAATCATAATAAACTAAAGTAGTACACAATTTTTTGAGACAATTTTTTTTAAATACTTTGGTTATAGATAAAAATATAGATAACAGTTTAATGTTTATTCATTCTTTTGTGGAAACTTAGGCTTCTGGCCATAATTGGTGCTATTATATTACCATAGATATTACTCTTATGCGGATAGCGTAGATGGGCGGATTATTTTCAAAAACAAAGAAGCCCCTGAGCAGGGTAACAGAACAAGACAAAGCCGTTTTGGTAAGTACGAAGAAATTATACGAGAAATTTTCAGATACGAATTCATTTACTCTTATGTATCTTTGTATTTAAGGAAAACTAATGTTTTTTATTTGCAGCAACTTAAGCAACAAAGAGATCGGTTAAAGCAGTATCAGAAGCGTATTGAACAATCTTTAGAAAATGATAGGCAATTGGCTAAAAAATGTTTATCCCAAGGACGAAAAGAGTAATATTTGTGTTGTATGTATTTTTATTTGCTCATCAGGTTTTATTTAATTTTAGTCGTGCAAAATTACTTTTACGCAAGAAAAAAATGCAAGAAACTTTGCTTTTAAACACGGACAAACAGTTAGAGAACCTTGAAAAGTTGGCTGCAGATATTGAGTTTGCACAGGTTGAAACCCAAGTGCTTGATGGTCTTAAACAAGGAAATGCTGCTCTAAAGAAAATGCATGCTCTATTAGATATTAATGAAATAGAAAAAATCATGGACGACACTCGGGAAGGCATTGAAAAGCAACAGGAAATTGATTCTTTACTGTCGGAAATACTAACACCAGAAGATGAAAATGATGTATTAATGGAATTAAATGCTTTAGTTGCTGAGCAAGATAAGTCAGCTGACGAACTCCTCCTGCCAGAAGTGCCGACAGATAACATTATTAATAATGTTGATAAAGAGAATGTAGAAGAAACGAAGTCGATAAAGCAAATTAAAATGAAAAAAACAGCGTCTAAAGTTCCACTAGAAGCTTAATGTTAACTAAATAATTCAATAGGTTTATAGCTAATTTCAACAGTGTACATGTTGAATTTTGGTCCAGTATAGTTTTTATTTTTATAAACAACGTTTTCGAATACCTTCTACTTTAAATGTTTTCATAAAACCTTTTTTGTAAATTAAAACTAATTTAAAATTAAGCAATAATTATAACAGTGTCTTCTTTCTTTTCCGATTAAGTATTTTTTCAGACTTAATAAACTCCAATTTATATGAGACTACCTATTTCCAGTGCGCTTCGCTACCACAAAAAGAATAATCGTACCACAACCACTCTCCTAAATCAGCTCTTCAGTTCACCATGCCACCCACAGCATCTTCTCACGTCCACTATCCTAATCCATCACTATATTTAGCATATTAATAAGAAAGTTTCTAGTACAAGAATTCAGCTATGCAGTGTTACTGTTAGTTATTTACGTTGTATGGAGGGTACCATGCCCAGTATTTTAATCCAGTCTCTATTTCGCCAAACTATGAATATTAATATGGGTGTTACTGGTACAAGATTACAAGAGACTACCTCTTATAGTTATCTATCTATACGGTAGTTTTATTAGCATATTTTACCAACCAGTTCACTGTTGTAGGCAGCTCTAGCCCTTCGACAAGCAAACACAATTTGTGATTTAGATATAGATAGATAGTATTTATTTAACTATACTTTACACATTAAATTAATAGTATAATCAGGAAGGCACCGGTCAACCAGACCACATGCGCTCGAAAATAGTAAACTTTAAAAAATAGATAAACAAAAATTATAGATACAATTACAAATAAAATTAGTAAACATAAAGAAATACGTGATATGGAATTACGATAGGAGAGGATTAATTTTAAAAATTAAAATGCATTTTCATTTTAAAATTTGTTTGTTTTGTTGTAATCGGTTCAATGTAATTGAAGTAAAATTGTTCATTTATTGCAGTAAATAAAAAATAAGTCAAAATTTTCGAAATACCACTAGATTATTACAAACACTCACAATATAATCTCAATATTAAAATTTCGTTTAAATGCCACTACATTGTTGACATTCTAGCAAATCGCATTATTTGATCATGATTTGAAGGTGTATCTGATGTTATTTGTACTCTTTGCCAAGCCTTCGATTCGCTTGATTTTCGAATCGCTTCTAAAACAGCGTGAACATAAAGTCCATCTTCAAAAGTAGCAGCTGCTTTTACAGGTTCTTTGACCCAAGAGGATTCTTTGCTAGCGAACGATTCTTTAAGAGCGGTAATCATCTTACACAGCCCTTTGATATAAAGGCGAGGCAGAAGAGACTCAGAGGTGCCAATATGTAAATCTTGTACATCTACATAAACAGCTTCCTCTTTTAAATTTGAATCTGTTTTATTCTTGAACATAAACAAATCTCCACCACGCACTGAAAGATGTCCTTGGCTACCACATATTAAAACTTCTTGAGAGAAGGATTTGGCTGGAACTGTGTGGCTATGTATTGAAGTTGTGATCAAAGTCCCATTAGATAGCTCCATTTGAAAATTACAAAAGTCAGGAGCTGATATTTGCCGTATTCCATTAATATTGGAAGTCGTTTTTGTATACGCTTTAACGACTCCATGCACACGCACAGCATGTTGATTTAGCAAAAAACTTACTAAATCTATTACATGACTCCCCACCAAGTTTAAAGCACCACCACCCATTGCCGCATCACACATCCAATCGAACTTATCCGGAAATAATGATCCCAACTGAACCCGGATATCAACAAGTGAAATATCGCTTAAAGGTCCAATAACACCTTCTTGTAGACACCTCTTCATATGGGTAAATGCCGGCAGAAATCTTAGCGAATGGTTTACCAGGGATATCAATGTTGGGTAATATTGTGATGCTCTCACCATTTTCATAGCATCGCATTGGTTTAAACCCATCGGCTTGTCGCACACAACGTGCTTGCCAATGCCCAATGCTTTTACTGAAATTTCGGCATGCAAATAGGGCTGACATACAATAAATACCAAATCTACATCTTTGCAAAGTAAAACATCATCAATTTTATTGGTGCAAAATGTAATGCCTTGGGCAGCGGCTACTTCTTCCGCTTCTCGCAAGGTACGACCCCACAATGCTTTTATTTCAAAGCCTTTTTCACGTAAAATTGGCACCAATACTTTTGTTATTGCGCCTGTTCCAAAAACACCGACTCCAGGCAACATGTTCCAAGCTTATTTTTTAAAACAAAGTTTAAGGAATTCTTTTATTGATAATTGCATTTCAATGCAAGTTTCACTGACTTGGCCAAAAAAAATTTATTACACTCAATAATTAGATGAAAAATAAATGTCAACAAATTGAACATACTCTGCTGAATATATTTCTTCTTCTTTTTAGAAAAGAATTTAGCACCAGTTGTGATAGTTTACCAATTATCGATTTAAAAACAGCGATTTTAATAGCGGATAACAAGGGAACCACTTGTTTAAGCGTGAATTTCATTTACTGCTAATAGGGACTACGCTTTTTTAATTTTTCTATTTACTGTTCTTGCTTTATATATTTGACCTGTTTTGGAATTTGGTTTATATACAATTAGATTTAAGGTCACAGGAATTTCATTACTTTTTAATACATATTTATATTTTGGCCTTGAAGGCTTTGTATGCACCAATAAATAAATAACAAAGGCTATGTATGTATACATTAAATTTTCCGATGCCATAAAGTATAAATATTCAGAGTTCTTATGCATATGGAAGTCGATTGAGCGATGTCCGTCTGTCCGCTCATGTTCGGGTTGAAATCAACTTTGCCCAGGCAGATAGAGAAAATTTAAATACACAAATCGATCAAATGTAGTTTCCAAAATTCTGCAAGATCGGTCCATGTCCTTTGAGGCAGTGAGCAAAACACCACGCCTGCATCTAATTATTTGGAACAAATCTTGTTTAGTCAAATACCTCTAATAAAAAAAAGCAAATATGTATATAAGGCGATAGAAAATTAAAAATAAGAAAGCCATCAAGTCAAAAAAAATTTGCGCTCGTCCATATTTTACGAGGTACGGGGCTCTGCAATTTAAAAATTTTTTACAGTATCAATATGGGTATCATTTAAAAGTTTTTACAGGGATTTTAAAGGAAATACTAAAATTTGTTAAAAATTCTTAACCCATTAGAGCCGATGACATTTTTATGTAATATATATATGAGTATGTAGTACTTAATTTTTTTCTTTTTTTTTTAATTCTCTGTCACCAAAATATTTGCTTTTTAGATTGGATTTTTCTAAATTACCGTTTGCCGATACCAGTTTTTCTTTATAAAATATAGAAATTAATTTTATTTCAATAACAAGCAATTTTTAATACTAAATAATTAATATTTTGAAAAATATATGTGTGTAATAATATATATATATATATATATATATATATATATATATATATAGTATATATATTATAAACTTCGATTTACAAATATAGTTACAGATCATTTTTCTATAAAAAAGAATAATTTTATTTTTGGTACATGTAAAAGACTCGTTTATCTAATAACTCGTAAAGAACACTTTTTATAATGTCTTACGGAACGAAAATTTTCATCAGATTAAATCTCTGTGTGAAATGGTATATTTTTTATTTATTTTTCCTTCCTTTTTTTAACTGAATTTCTCGCTTGACGTGAGATCTCAGAAGACTGTTCTCTTCACGCATTTTATCTATTTCATCCAAAAGAACTAAATTCTCTTTAAAGAGTTTATCGTATTTACGGTCAGCATTTTGATCATCTTTGCGACTTGCGTATATTTTTATCACTCGTTCAATTTGATTTCTCTGGCGTTGAAATTCATCACGAACATTTGCATCGAGAGATATAAATCGTTTTAGATCGTCATCGTTGGCATGCCGTTGGAAGAGCTCCTTTATCGCCACTTTCATTTTGCCGGGAGAATTTATAAGCCCGGCTACATGGTAAATTTCACTACACAAATTTTGAATACACTCTCGGCCAGCACGGGCTCGGTGCCTCTCCAACTTAAGGTCAGCCACATTGCTGAGATATTTATCTTTGAGTTCTTTAAGCTGTAATTCTAGATGCAAATTGTTTTGATTGAGACCAGCCAATTCAGTCTCCATCTCCATAATATGTTTGCGTTTATCGTTTATTTGAAATTCTCTAGGTTCTATTTGAGCTTTTAGTTCAGCAATTTTGTGGTTAAGTACCTGCTTATATTTATCCAATTCTTGGTTTTTATGTAAAAGTTCTTGGATACGCCTTTCTTTCGCATTGATTGCGTATTCCCGATCCGATATATCTTTCTGTAGATCTTCTATGCTTCGGTTTAGACGTGCAATTGTTTTTTGGGATTTGTTGTGTTCTTCTTTCAGCGTTTCAACTTCTTCCAGCAAGTTGTCAACGTCTCTGGTGAGGCTTTCGTACTTTTTTTGCAAGACTCCGGCTTTGCCACGCCATATTTGTGTCTCATTGCGCTCTGTCGTCAGTCGCTTTTCATATTGTAATTGGGTATCAATCATGTTTCGATCATTTTCCACTTCTACCTGACGACAGTATTCAACGAATTCAATTTTCTTATCTTGCATTTCATTCATCAGTTCTCTGATTAGCTGCTTTCGCTCGTCCAACTGTTTTTTGTAGTCACTTTCCAGACCCTCAATTGTATCCTGTAATGTTCCGGCAGATTTTTTAAGTTTCTCTTCATAGCTTTCTCGCAACTCTAACATACTTTCACGCAAGTTGGTAAACTTTTGGTATTCAATTAACATGCGTTCCGAATATTGATTAGCCAGGTTGTCCAGTTGTTTTTTGTGTTCGTCCTTAAGATCGTTTATTTGAAATGCAATTTGATTCATTTCTCCGGTATGTCTTTCCTCAATCTCGTTATTCATGCGCTTTAGTTCTTCCAATGCTTGACAATAACTTCGGTGCACTTCAGCCATCTGTTGCCCATCGAATATCTCATTTTGACTGAGTTGATATTGGAATTCTTCAGCTTGCTGTTTAAGTCGTAGTTCCAAGTTAATAATTTGCTCATTTTTTTCCGATAAAATATTGCGAGGTATTAACACCTCCTGACTTTTAAGTAAATCTTGATCCAAAGCAGCTACTTTTCCTTCAATATTCTCCAATGCCCATATGGCTAGGGTGCCCCCTTTTGATATAGAAATCAATAAGGTACCGTCATACGAAAATCTTAATTTGTTAATTCGAGTAACAAAGAAACGAAAATTTCTACAAGTACCACCACCCGCATCCAAAAACGGTAATTGAACATTTATCAAATCACCCATTTCATTAGATAGAAACATAATCAAGTCAGAACGTGTAAGACAGATGTCTGTTAGCTTTGTCTTGACAGTTGAAGGTATAACTATTTCTCTAACAATTTCCGATTTTTGAAATTCCCTCAACAAACCCGAATTCGTTACAGCAAAGATGGATAAGGGCTCGTTAAATGTGGAGCACACTGACACATATTCCGTACCTTTTTGTACGATTTCTTGAAGTCGCACTCCCGTTTCTACTTCCCACTGATAAATCGCCCCTTCGTTTCCACCCGATATTAAATATTTGTCATTTTTTGTCCACGACACCGATAAAACGGTTCCATTGTGCCCTTTTAAAGTCAATAAAACCTCTAAATTATAGACTGATGTTATTGCAATGTTACTATCGTATGCTGCCGCCATCAAGTGTCCATAATTGGAGTATTTAACATCCTTACATCTTGGAAAGTTATATGTTTTGACAATCTAGATAATTTTAGAAAAATAATTGATAAATGGTGTTCCCAAATTATGGTCAACAAAATGGCAAAGACCTACATTAAGTTCATCCATAAATATTTGCGTAATGCGCAGTTGATCTGAAAATCCTATAGCGGCTATGAGACCTGTAGAATTTAATTCCACTATATTCACGTCTACCTGAAATTTTCGTACCAGTTCCAATTTATCGGTTTCATAATTCCAGACACGTACAGTCTGATCCCTGGCTAGTGTTGGAAAAAAGAAAAAAAAAATAAACATAAATTCAAATTAGGTAGTAGACGATTTTAATCGTAGCTAAATACATTTTGAGTTGCCACTTACACGCTGTTATAATAATAGGTTTCCACGAACATATCGATAAATCAACAATTTCACCGATATGTATTAAAGCTCCTAGCGGCTGAAACTTCAGTTGTTTTGCTTTTAATGTTTCCGGAACTATTAAAATGCCCACATATATTTGAGAGTGTTTTGTCGTCACGATAACAGTTTCTTGTTTACTGTCAATCGCAAGATTTGTAATTTGGTATAATGGCTCGGCATATATTGTAATTGGTATTGTAAGTATCGTTTTGCGTTCGAATTTGAATTTCGAAACTCGCTCAAATACAAACACTGTATTAAAAATGGCAAAAGCAAAACCACGTCCAAAGGCCGTCATACAGATGACGCGGGTATCAAAAAGCTTTTCGGTAACAATGTACTTGTGCGGATCATATTCACGGTCGAATGCTTCTTGATCCATAAGAATATCAAAGGTCTCAGCGTCGGAAGCTTTCTGGCGCAATTTATATTCGCCATTCTCAACTAAAATTAATTCGTCAGCACTGGTACCCACCATTAGCAGATCCATGGCCAAAAAAGCAAGTGATGTAGTAACAAAGTTTGATTTCAGAACATTTGCTGTATTGAATCCCTTTTCAGATTTCATCAGAAGCGTAAGAAGATTGTTGCCTCCAATGGCAATAAGACTTGTGTCTTGAGGATTACATGATATGCAATCTGCACTTGCTCTAGCATTAGCTGGACATGAGCGACCCTCATAAACTGTACAGGATTTATCTAGTAGCAATATATAAACCATGTCAGCCGGATGTTTTGTAAGGAATGCTAAAGCTTTCGAATCGGCAGTAAACACCAATTGTTGTATCGTTGCATTTTTACAACTTTCAGGCAATTCCAAGGTACGCCGTTTCTTTAAAGTGCTTAAATCGTATATAGAAATTGATCTTGATCTGCAATTTTAAAGTTAAGCAGCATTAGGTTTAGTTTGGATTGTCATGTTAAACATTTACCCTTTTGATTCTTCCAATATCGCTAATATTTTACGATGGGGACTGATTTGAATAATAAGGGGAGTTATGTCATCTTGCAATCTGAAAGAAATTAAATTTATGTCTTTAGTTAAACAATTTTTCTAGGACTAAAATAATTTAAATGCCACCTAAGAAATCTTTGAGTGTTTTGTACAAAATCATGAAAAGTTAATGCTCCTTCCACCGGATAAATCACCTCCTGCTGAAGATTAAAATGTATATTGCCCAAAATGTCTGTTCGTAGACCATATATGCGTTTTGGACGTAATCTGACAGCATTGACTGGTAAATTTTCTGTCTGTGTATCATCCATTTTGATTTAAACAGTTTTTATTTATTTATTTATTTTTTTTTATTAATTTATTTAGAAAATTTGCTAAATAAATTCATGAAAATCGTAATGGAAAAAAGTACAACGTTTGGTTTTTTTATCAAACTTTTTAAAAAATGTAGATAAGCGTAAAATAAAATATTGGTATAAAAAGCTTTTGTTTAGAAATGTCTATTTTAATTTCCATGACATTTTCATTCACACATGCACGCATACATACACACATATATTTATAAACTTACAGCCATACCTAAATAAAAACGGAAAGCGGAACGTTTTCTTCCGCATAGCTTTGACGCTGAAATACCATACCTAAACAAAAGCGGCAACGGTTTGTCAAAATGATAAAAAACAGGGTTATTAAAAACATTAAGGCTTAAGTCTAGTTAACGGACGCACCTCAAAAATAATATAAAGTTGTCTACGGGGTGTAAATGAAAATCTAAGCAAAAAATTACCTTTCCTATGAATCCCATATTGTACCATTCCCCCATTAAATACTCGATATGTACTATATTATACATAGAAACGTTGGAGGTCCGTAACTCCGATGCTAAAGGTCGACTCCAAAATTTTCACTTAAAATTTTACACCCCGAACACAATTTTTTCATTTCTGCAGTAGATTTTTCCAAAATTATATATAAATTCCCTAAATATTTTAAAAAGAATAACAATTCTAATGTTTATGTTGTGTAAATTGAAAATTTTATAAAAAAACCCAAATTTGTTTTGTTTTTGTTTATTTTTATTTTTTTTTATTAGTAAACGCCTTGTCAAAATCGGATTTTCCAATTGCAAAGCGTTGCCGCCGCGTTATTTCGGTATGCTCCATACAAAATGTACTAGCATGAGAATTTTTGACAGCAAAAAAACGCCTTACGCTCTTGTTTAGGTATGGGTGTTACGAATAATTTTAACTTAAATTTCAAAGCAAATAAATACGAAATGTGTGCACCCTGGAGTGTTCAGCTAACATCGTTTTTATTCGGTTTTAATTGACGATTAATAATTATAAGAATGAATTATACAAATATGTAAGTGTTTGAGATCGATTAAATACATAACCAAGACATATTTAGTAATGAGTAAAATATGGTACACAGTTTTGCAAATGCTATGATGCAACACTATTTGCACAAGATCGTTGCGCTCAAAGTATATCTATATTAAGTAGTTGCAAGTCTACAACAAATACAACATTAGAACAACAACAGGCATTTTGTTTGTGTAAAATCATGTATTATGTCAAAAAACAGTTCAGAGACGGTAAAGTGGCTAACATTTTATCATTTTTCTAACTAAAAAATTAATATGAGTTTTTCTTAATTATTATAAAAAGAAAGTAAGAGAATGACCCCTAAATGACTATATCAATGTAAATTTAAACAAAAATTCAATAAAAGGATGTTCAATGCAACTTGAGTTCGAAAAGTGTAATTTAAATATTTCGTTTACCATCCCTGGATAGAACATAATAAAAATGGGAAGAAACACGTAAAAACAAGAGCAAAATAAAAATTTAAATAAATGTAAACAAATTTTGACACAATACATGATAAACACGCACACCAATTAAACTATCACCTGAACTCCTGCATGTACTTAATATAGATATACTTTGGTTGCACTTATCTATACATATAATAAAACCATATCGGGGTGATTTCTGTACGTGCAACATTTTTTGAAAATACTTTTTAATAAATATTCACAATTCTTAAAGATTATTTTATTAAAGACTGAAATATGCATTGAATTGAATTTTTGTATTCGTCTAGAAAAATTTAATAGAATTCAGAAATAACATTATAATTTTTAATCGTGTTTTATTGCCTTTTGGGTTTAAAAATTAATAAATACAATAATTTCCTTATAATGCAATGGTATTTCTACTTTCTAAACATAAACATAAAGCGGCGGCTGCTTTGCTAACTTATTAATTAACAAATTTTGCAAGTAAGAATTAATTTTAACTTACTCTCTCAATTTTCTGCTGTCTCGTTACAAATTTTTTGACAACAACTTTGAGCAATTGAACAGAGAGACCTATTGCAAACGAAGTCGTCAAACATATAAATTGGAAACGTACAATCTATAACATATGCACGTTTGAAATATGATGTATTATAAAAACATTATTGTTACGTTTTACCTCTTTAGACAAACGTACGGATTCTCTTGATTGAAAATATCACTGTGGCTCATTATAAATTTTGTATTCTTACTTTATGGCTTTTTCTGGCTAAACTTCTTGATACTAACATGCATTATTATTAGAAACGCACCCATCCACGCTACACTACTGTGTTACTCCGGCGAGACATGAACTACTCGATGCCTTGTTTATTAACCTTAACCATCCACAGATATCTGCACTATTCCTTTTATCCAATCCAGTCATCAGCTTTAATCCAACAGCCACAACACATGACTGCCAATACACCGTTGTTATGCTGTTACACTTCCCTGCACGAACCGCTACCGTTTTTACTTTTTATTATAAAGGGTTTCTTATCTGTTACTCTTATATTAAATTGTTACTCTTATAATAATTGTCCTGGGAGGTTTTGTACTGCTATATTTTAGTTTTTTATTGTCTTATACAACTATTATTTTCCATTTGTACTAATGTCCGAGGGTGGGCTCGAACTCAAGATCTTCTGTTTTAGATCACGCACTTCTACCAACACAACCATAGAGGTTATTCAGCTTTTGTTAACTAATTGTGGTTTTATTGTATACACACACCATTAGTTGAAGTAACTTATTCACCACGCTCATACGGAAGCAACAACAGGGGTTGCCAGACATTATTTTTGTAACATTATATTCCAAGCAATGTATATCTATAACAGGAGTTCAGATGATAGTTTTATTTGTGTAAGTGTTTATTATGTTTTGTGCCAAAATTTGTTAGCAATTTAATAAATTTTTATTTTGCTATACATTTTTCTTGTTTTCTACGTGTTTCTTTTCATATTTAATATATTTTTTCAGGGTTGGCAAACGAAATCTATAATTACACTTTTCCAGCTCAAGTTGCAGTAAACATCTTTATATTGAACTCTTGTTTATATAACATTGATATAGGCATTAAAAGGTCATTCTGCTATTTTTTTTTTAAATAAATTAGTAAAATTGATATTAATATTATAGTTAGAAAAAACGTAAAATGCTACCCACTTTGCCATCTCAGAGTTATTTTTTGACATAAAACATGATTTTATACAAACAAAATGCCTGTTGTTGTTCTAATGTTGTATTTGTTGTAGACTTGCATGTATTTGATATAGATATACCTTGATTCTAAGTATTTTTTTGTTGACATTTCACGGATGTAGATTTCGTTTCTCAGAGAAGACATAAATCAAATAAACTGCGATTGCTTTTTCTCTCAGTTTTTTTTGTTCGTTTTGCTTTTGTAAAAACATAAATAAAAAAGGAATAAACACCTAAGTATTGTTTTTTAGAGTTTTTCTTGTATGTTTTTTGAAATTTTAACAACTTCTTTAATATATTTCACCATGTCGCAATAATTTTTCAGATAGGTGCAGGTCGACAGCTGATTATTATTTACTTATGTTAAAACACTTTGTTCCACACATATTTGGGTTGGATTGTTAATTTCTTCAAATTTTTTGTTATACATTTGGTTATTGCTAAATGAGTGTACGCACATATGTGTGCATTTCAGTTACAACTATTTAAGAGCTGTGGCAACACCAGGAGAGAGAGAGCGACAGAGAGAATAAAAAACATCTTGTTTATTCTCTGTAACCGCATCCGCATCCGCGAGATTGTATATCTACACTAAACCGAATGAAAAATAACGCTCTCATGCACATGTCATTAAGAAGACAAATATTCAGTTTTATAAAACTACCGGTTGAAGTAACACGAAAATAACGGAATAAACGGATTAAATTAAGAACGCACTACGGCGATGGCATTTTAAGAATACAATGTTACTTTATGTTAAGAGTGTGTGTGTTGTATTTTTATTTGATGAGTTGGAGCAGGTCACTTACCACCACACAAAGTAGAAAAAAAAGACAATAAACATACACATTCGTATATAAATACGTTGTATATATGTATGTATGTCTACATTTGTGTAGTACGTGTATATATTTAAGTATATACATCCATATGTAAATATTATAAACAATAATAAAAGAAATAAAACACATACAATGGAAAATGCAGTCCAGTCGTTACATTACGAGTATATGTATTAAGTTAACACAGCAACAGACAAAAATAAAATTGAACAAAAGACAAAAAAAAAGAACACTCACCAAACAAGTATAAATTAGTTCGCCAACTTACTCGGAGCAGTAGTTTCTTTTTTAAGAGTGTGGTGTGATTAACGAAAAAAATATGTAGTGCATTAAAACAATTTATGAAAACAAACAAAAAAGGATTAAATTTATTTCTCATTATAATCATAAAATCCTGGCAGGTTTATTATTCATATAAAGTGATTAATATAAATTGAAAATAAAAGCGACATTAATGTCACACTAAATAATAGTTAATGAAACAATAATAGTACAACATAAACTAAAAAATATAACTCCATTTTATCAACAAAATATTAAGTAAATAATACAAATAAAGCGAACACAAAAAATGTAGTAATTATTTAAATAAAAATAAAACCATCGATTTTACTAAATAAAATTTAATACAAATTTTACTTCATATTTAACGAAACAACTCAAGTTATACACGAACATGTAGCAAAACATATAATTTTTTGTGTGTGTGTGTGTGTGTGTATTCAACCACAACCTCTAAATCAACTCGAACCAAAAACAAAACAAACAAAAACTTGCATGCACTGCAATTTTGTTCATTACAACGTTCGATGTGTATTGAAGAGGAAATACGTATAATGATTTTTAAGCTTGATTTCATGCGGAATTCACAAAGCCGCCCGCCGTATGCTTAATATATAACGGAATTTATAATCGTTATACGCTTACGTGTTTTATTTTTTTTTTACTTCTTTTAACAACTTTAACATTTTGTCTGGATCTATAAAATTTTATTGTGATTAATTAGATATTCTGGCATTAATCTAGTATTTTTAATTTATTAAAATTCAAAGTCTTAATTTTTGTCTTGAATTCAGCCGGACAAGAGTTTATAGTGCCGCGTTAGATTAAATCAAATTTAAATTCTGTCAGTTTTCAAATACTAAGGTTTAGGTTAATTAGAATATCGTAATTTCAAAACAAATCGTTTATTTACTTAATTTAAATAAATTTTCATTGAATAGTTTATTGTAACAGACTTTTTGCTTCATCGAGATTTTGTTTGCACAAAGAAAAATCATTTACGTTTATTAGCACAACCTGGAACCAGAATTTAAATGTAAATTTCGGTTTATATCCAATGCCGTAATTTTCTCCCTGATTATAGCAGAATCTATAATTGTAATAGAATTGTAACAAGGCCGAGTTTTAATATGAAATAAATATTTAAAAAGTTGAGGGGTCGTATAGAAGGTCTTCGGTTAAGATTACAACCCAATATCTTTTGCTTTATTTTGTCTGTCATCATGCAACATGTAAATTCCGATACAATTTGGTGTAAAGTTGCTTAATAAAAATAATATTTCTTACCTCGGGAAAACATCAACTTTCAAAGGGAATAAAATGAAGAATGGAATTTTAGAAATCTAAAGTAATGGGAAATTTTCCAGTAACTTTGACAATTGCAACCAGTGTTGCATCAATTATATTCGATTACGCAGGTAATCGCTCTCCAATTTTGTCGTAGCAATTTGAACAGCGAAAATGTGTTTTCATATTCTTTTCTAATTTGTGCTTTTTTTAAATATAATACTTTTTATAACAAAAAAAAAAAAAAAAAAAAAAATGCTAAGAACGTGTTTATTAAGTTTCTATGGTAGCCTTTACACGATGATTTTTAATGCATGTGTTCTTTTAATTCCCTTTTAAAGTTTATATTTTATTAAAAATCATATATACTTTTACTTTGATTGATTTATTTTTGATATGTAGTTGGTAAATTCTATGTTGTTGTACGTTTGTTACAATTATATGTTTTTATACGTTTTATTTATTTCCATTTTTTAACTTTTGAATTATTATTAGTTTTTTTTTATTACTATCGGGTTTTAAGGAACTTTAGTTATTTCTTAAGCATTTTTATCTTTGTTTATGGTTTTTGTGAATCGTTTAAACAAATAAAGATGTATTGTCATGTTCTCATAAAAATATTCAATATTAAGAAATAAGCAGAAGTAGAAGTCATTTGGCTTCTACTTCTGTCGCATAATTTAATTGATTAAATGAGAATTATGTTTCAACAAGAAAGCAAGACAATACAAAATATTTTTTTACAGAATCAAGAACGAATAAAACGAGTTATTCTTTAGAAATAATAAATTTAGCATTAAAGGCTGTTTTTTTTTCTTCTTAGTATTATATTGAACTGTTCAATTAAAAACTACATTATCTTAAAGTAACACCTGATGTTTAATATTTCATTATTTCTGGCAAACAAAATTTAATTTTAAGAACAAAGACCATGGTGCCATTTGTCAGTACGTTTATTTCGTGTTTACAAAAAACATTTTGGTTGTCATTTGCTTTCTTTTGCTACAATACAATACTAAAATATAATTTTGTAACACAATAAATCAGATTTTTTTTTTGGTTCGTTACCTTTTCTGCTGTTGTTTTTAATTACACTTTTTCTTTAGTGTTTAAAAAAAAGATGCAACTAAAACAACAATTAATGCAGTTGTGCTTCTATTAATGTATCCCACACAATAAATAATAAACAAAACAAAATAATAAAACGAATTAAACAAAATAAAGTTTTAATCTACTTGAATATTTGATTCGATGTAACATATTTTTATATCTGCTTTTTTTTATTTTTTAATTTATTTTTTAAGTAAAAACAAAATAATTTATTATTATTTTTGATGAAATTCTAGGTTGAACTGTTTGATATTATAACAAATGAATTAATTAATTTCGGCTTAAGTTAATTTCCATTTTAATTTCTTAAAATATTAAACAAAGAAAAATCATTTACAAATATTTATTTGGTTTGTTTTCATGAAAATTAAAAAAAAATTAAACGCAGGGCACAGAACGCATCCATGTTTACTTCATAACGATCAGTATGATACTGGAACAGCATCTACAATGTTGTGAATAACAAAGTATGACAGAATAAAAATTGCAATCGTGCCTATAGCCATATCTGGCAGAAAACATGAACAATTGTATGTGTCGATTTGCATAGAAAACAACAAAGAAAAGCGTTGGATTGTGGTGTGAAGTGGACCAAATTAAAATTGATTGATTTTGAATGTTCCTCGTATTCTTATTTTCAAAATTAGTTGGTTAAATATATGATGTTTACAATGTAAACAATCTGAGGTAGATAGATGCGAAGAATACTGGTGACGAATGTAGCGATGCAGAAAATCTTGCATTACATTCTGCTCGTGTCTAGTTTGCTGTTTTCTTTGAAAAACTTCTACACGCATTTGTAAATAATTTTCTTGTTAATTTTTAGAATCTATGAACTGAAGCCGAAAATAATTAGTTCATTTGTTGAACAAGTAATTTTGCAAATTTCTTTTTTACATTCTTTTTCTTGTTAATGCTCATAAGAAAATCATGTTTCACTTTTTTAATTTCCGTTTGGAAAATGACGATATTAAGATAATTGGTTTGTACGATTTTGTAAATAAAATAAACCTTAATAAGGGAAAATTGATTTAATATAATAATCAACGCCGAAGATAAGTGGAAAAATTGACAGGCTTCTCTACCCTCTAGAATAAGAAAAAAATAAGAATAGATATAAGAACAAATACAAAAATAAACTAAATTTAAAATTAAAAATCTGAATGACTGGAAGAGGATATAAATTCCTTCTATTTATTTTTCTATTAAATTAAAAAACCGTTAGCGTTAGGGAACAAATATTAAAAGAAGAGTTATAGCGGGCGACTTTTGCTGTCACAGTAGAAGAGGTGACGCCTAATTATGTAGCTTAGTTCTCTAAAGGATCTAGTGTGTTAGAAACAACACTAAATTACAAATAAAACAACGCTTGTGGCCTGGGATTGGTATCTGTGGTATTTAAAACTAAAGTAGTTACAGATCGGATAGTGTACTGAAATATATTAAAGGAAATTCTTTTGTTGTATACCGATGAAGTATGTTAAAGGCGAATAAATTTAAACACTCTTTAATATTATTGTCACAAACTACATCTTTTTATTTTTCTTTAATAATAATTAATTAATTTTTTTATTTATTTATTTTTATTTGATTTTTCTTTTTTATATATTTTTTTTCTTACGAAACATAGCAAATTTTGACGTCGTTTTGCAATCATTTAAATATTAAGGCCACTTAGAAACTGCATAAAATTTAAATATTATTTTGTTAGATTTTTATGAAGAAAAATTAGAAAATATTTATTATTGTCAAACAAAGCGTTCATTCATTTTATGTTGCAAAAAAATATATACAAAATGATATTTATACTATAATTTATATTATTTGTACAAAACATGCGCTAATCTTTTTAAGAGATAAGAAATTTATTAAAACTACATTATGTCTGATAAATATTTATTTTTATTTGTTATTTCTAATTACTCATACGTAGTATTAATTTTTTTAACGGTTGGTAATCACACTGCGTGTGACTTTAATTCGAATACCCATTTAAAAGGGTTCTCTAAAAGCAGTGGGTATATTTTGAATGCGCATTACGATCAAGATGTTTAAATATTTATTCTGTAAAAGTAATAGAATTTAAAATCTGGTAGCAATTAAAGCCCTTGTTGGGCCCTCCCTTCATACAATAAAAAAATGAGAAAAGGGGGAAAAATCTTTTAAAAGGATATTATTATTATTATTGGCATTAATACTGAACACAAAATACCCTTGTTAAAATACAAATAAAGTAAAGGACTGATTTTACAAAATACTAACAGAAATTTTAGCACCCTTTTAATTTTCTTGCTGATGTCAGTTGTAATTTGTTCAGATATGTTTTTTTTTACTTTAAGGGTTTGACTGGAAAAGATTTTATTACTGTTGATTCCTTTTTATATTTTAGTTTTATATGGATTTGAAGAACCAGTAATAAAATTATCAATATGTAATGAATGTGTTTATAATTCGATGAAATTTTTTTTATTGTCATTAAAATTTACGTTGAAAATGTGTGTTCATTTTTGTTTACAGAATCATTTTTAACGAAATCTATATATACACTTATCCTTTATAAATGTGTATGTACATGTGTATTTATCATCATCATATATAGTATGCCGTAGTATGCCTGGATGTTACGCAGAATTTATTACGGCTGTAACTGTCTCTATAAAAGCATCACAGTTTAAAACACTTAATACATTTACTCTTAATAAAAATATCTTTATGGGAGACAAAATGCAGAACGATAAATAAAACGCAATATTTTGTAGACGAATTTCGCTAAGTAAAATTTTTAACAATATCAAGGATATACAAACATCCACACTGGCTGCTTTTAAATGTTTTTTTCTCCACATTTGATAGACAAGTTAATGCAGACACAAATATTTAGTTAAATCTCTTAATGCCTAAAATTTATTTTCTTTTAATTTTTGTCCAAATAGTTATTTAAGGAAAGAATGACATAAAAGGACAAATTTGAATTTAAATTGTGAATTAAATCAGAATTAACTTTTTAAATATCAATAAATAAATCCGGCAAGCGCAATTTGAAGTCACACATGACTTATAGCAGACGTATTTGTACATACTCTGTGTAAATATCAGCCACCTGCCCGTAACGGTTTAAAAGATAAGGCCTTGTTCGTTAAAATCATGGCCTCTATGGACGTTGTTTAATTTTTAAATTTACTGTTCACATAGTTTTATGGCGGACATATTTGTACATACTCTGTGTAAACTTCAAATGTTTCTACTATGTATAGAAAGACCCTTTATATTTTATATTTATTTTTTTTAGTTTTGTTTGCTTGTTCTTTTAGCGGGCATAAAAATTCTTAAACTTAAGACGTCTGTCTAAGCAGTTCAAAAACAAATGCATGTACGTTAAAATCTTCTTGAATTTTAGATTTGTTTTACTGACACTGTGCAAATTTAAAGTGTCTGCACATCACAGTTTGAAACATAACAATATATTTATGAATATAACGTCTCTCTCGAAACATCTTTTAATTATTTTATTTCTTGCTATAGTGGCTGTGAAAATATTAAGAGTTTTTCTAATATGGTTCCAGAGGTAAATGGAGACAAAAGCGAAAACAAAAGCGAAAATCTCTTACACTTTGTTTACGAAACACTAAAAAGCAAAAAAAAAACAAAAAGAATAAGAAGCAAAGAAAGATTCTTTCTCATTTATGTGAAACAAAAATTGTTAAAAGTGTGTTGTGACTTTATAAACCACGATCGGTCAAACCGAATTCGATTTAATGTTAAAGGTTTATTCGCGTGGTCGTGTAGATCGCTTGCACAAAATCAGTCAACGCGTTCGTGAGTTGTGACTTTTCATGACAACGTGTGATTTTGTCTATATAAAAAATAACAACAAAAACGTATGCGCCTATGAGCGTATGCGGTATATGGATTTGATTCAATGTTAATATTCATGCGTAGCGAAGCACGCCGCGATCCGCTAGTTTTATGTATAAAGATGTTCATATGGCAGTTAATTTAAGACTCTAAACCTATTGGCTACTGGCTACGAAACTCGGCACTAAAATATATTTACAATAATGGCTTTTCAGAATACTTTGTGTTGAAGGCATGAATTTACAATAACTGTTTTATGCCATCCTTTGACACATTTCATTTATCTTTTGCAGCATTCAATGAGAAATAACATTATATTTGGGAATTTCTCCAGTAAATGAGAATAATGTTTCTTGTTATTCAGAATTTTTAAAAGAAAACGATCTAACTTCTGAGTCAAATTTTGAAATACATCAAAGAATTATTAACTTCAGATATTTACATTTTTTACTTTGGAGGATTTGTAAAATTGTAACTGTATTTAGTGTACCGACAGTTACCTGCGGGGTACGCGGTATAATATCAAAATACAATTGAACTGAAACAGAGTGTTTGTTATTTATTATCGTATTAAAAGTAAAACACAAAAACAAAATTGTTTTGTGTATTCACAAGTGTATCTGATATTTAAGCGCAAACACAAAACAATTCTTACACACATGTACATACGTACATGGATACAATTAGGGTATCCATCAACATAAATGGTTCATAATGCAAACAATTGTAGAACAAAGCACAGTACTTCGGAAGTATTTTAACGTGGTGTGACAGCAGGAAAAAAAATTGGAATAAATTTTGGAAGCACTGACTAATTAAAAGAAAGATTACAGAAAAGGTATAAAAAATTTTTGAGTTCTTTTTTTTAAATTTAAAAAATTTCAAAATATTTATTTAGTGCACAAAACTTAAACGCAAAAAAAAAATTTAATGAAAACATTTCAATGAGAATTTTTTATATCAAAAATTAATACGAGTAATATTCGAATACCCTAACTCAACGATAAGTGAGTTGTTGTGTAAATACGAGTTTTTAAATACGAGTTAGAAATACGCATTAAGGAAACCTTAATGAAACCTTTTAATGCAATATGGCAAGACATAAATTTTCCCAATGATTTTTAATACATTTCAAGTGGCATTAAAATAACATGCAAAAAAGGATGAGGAAACTCGTTTCATTCACAAAAGGTTTATATTAAAGTTGCCTTCATTACCATGTTATTCCATTTCTTTGACTTAATTGCATCAAAATATAACGCATATATTTTTTGTATAAAATCAAAAAATATATTGCAAAACGGGCGTAAATCATAACTTTAGCGAATTCGAATCATAAAAAATTTGGTTTCTATTTTATAGTTTAGTTGAAAGGCATCTTTCTTTAGTAAAGGTTTGCTGATAAGTTGAGTTAAGCAATCAACGATGTGGCCATTGGCCTCACTAGTAATCAGTTTCATTCAATTTATTTAAATTAACTGCGATCTATCTACTAACAATTTATACTCCAACCAATTAATTTAGCATCTGCTTGTCATAGATGATCCATTAGTGACCGAAGAACAATCGACAAGGAAGTTATTTTAAAACCATATAAATTTATTGGAACCAGGGATTTATTTAGCCGCTTATTTTTCACAAATAACTGTATTCAAGTGCTTGATTTCACAACAATAGCAAAAGTCACATTCTCAAAATTTGGAATTCGGTTGTAATAGATGAATGAATATGGTAATCGTGGTTAATTGAATAAAAATGATTCGACAGTAACTTTAAAATATTATTGTAAACTAAATTGATATTTTCACTTGTACTTTTATATAAAAGACATAAATAATTTGAACGACTAGTTCAGCGCTGCATCTTCCAATTACCTTCCGATTTTGTTTTCTTCTTATTTTTATGTGCGAAAACGCTTTTTTTGTAATTTTGTGAATAATTTTGAAAACACCTAAATAAATAAATAAAATAAATAATTACTATTCAATTTGGAATATTTCAATAGATCTTTTAATAATGTTTTTTCTATGTGTACAAAACTAAATACATTAAACATACTAACGTACATATAAAATATAAATTGCTGACATTGAAAGAGGTTTGTTTCGATAAAAAAAATATTCTAAATAAAACAAAGGAAAATATATATTGAAGTCCTTGAAATTTATTTTGGGACATCTATAAAACGCAATTAAAAGGAATTGTATCATGCAAGACAAAAGAGCTTCAAGTTTTATATTTATATTATCTCACCGAACTTCAATGGGAGTTAGAAAACAATTCATTAATGTAAAAAGAAACTTAAATTGAATCACAAATGTTTGTTGGCGTTTGATGAAGCTCTTATATTCCATATTTAAATAAAAGACATTTTTACTGATTTAAAATGATTTCTGTTGAGCTGGCTACAGTGAATTTATCATAAAATATTTTTAAATAAAAAAATAACAAACAAAAATGAACTAAACAAAAATAAAATTAAATGTTTTTTTTTTGTTAGTTTAATGTATTTGTGTTTATAAAGAAATTCGAACATTTTTTCCATAAAGTCAATTTTCCATTATTTCTTTGTGTTGTTTAATTTATTTTTCTTTTTATTATAAACAAAACAGAAATTAGAAATAAATTTAGTGCAGAAATAAACGCCATAATTTAAATTCAGCGACAAATCTTAACAGCATATTTTGCAGGAGATCCTTTTCCCGATTAATTATTTAAATCACCGAATTTGAAGCACGTCTGGATGGCCATTTCGTTATCGCTTACTTAACTCTTCGGGAAACTTCTGATAAACATTTTAAATAAACTAAAGATTTTTGTCCAAACAATAAAAGCAAAGGAAAAAATCAAAGTTCAAGCAAAAACAACAATAACCAACAGTAGTTCTATTTTTCTTTCTCCGCTGTATACGGCTGAATTTTTTTCGTCTCTTTTATACAGTTGAAAAAGGGTGAAAAATAAAATATCACAAAACACTACGATAATTTATTTTATGCACGAGCACTTTGCAAATATTAAATTATACGAGTATTAAACAACGGGAATTTTTTTTTGTCAGAAGTTCCCTGAAGAGTTAAGTAAGCGATAACGAAATGGCCATCGAGACGTGCTTTGATCCTCAATAATCAATATTGGTGATTTAAATAATTAATCGGGAAAATAGCACAAAAAAAAGAGTTTTTGAAAATTAATAAATATAATAAAAAAAAAAAAATCCAGTTGTTTAATATATTTTTTTTTGTTTGTAAACAATAAAACGCGCAATTATGGGCAAAATGCTTCGTTTAGTTGATTTAGTTTATCGAATGATTTTTTCTAGGTCGTTATTCTGTTCATAAATATGTAATTTCAAAGTGAATCGGTTGAACATCATTTTAATGTCTTTTCACGTTTTTTTTAAATAACATGTTACCAAAAGGTCTATTTCCGGCAAATGACAATTTTTGTTTAAAATATTGAAACTGTATACAGGATTAATTATATCAATTATTTTAAACTTAACGAACAGGTGTTTATGTGTGGAAGTTCACAACAATAAATTAGCTACATAGCCGTTTGTGTGAGTGTGTCTGTATGTGTTGAAACAAATAATAAATTAGTTGGATGTTGGAGTCACTTCACAGCCATATTACCATTGAATGCTTTAAAACACACACAGAAAAAAGATTGGTAACAATTCGCTTGATACGTTAAAAATTCAATTACTGATATAATAATTTGATTTTTATTATTAATAATTTATAGTCTTGATTTATTTTTTATATTAAAGCTAACAAATGATATTAACTTCTAAATGTTAGTTGTAACATCTCTTAGAAAAGTTAACATGACCGATGTGTCTCTTTACTAAAATCTATTCTATTAAATGGAAGATGCAACTAAACTTATTCAGTACATTACTACTGAAAACCAAATTTTGGAAGTAAAAATCATAAAACTCGATTGTATATTCTGAAATCGAGAAATGTTTGACAAAATATAAATAAAATTTGTACACATTACAAAAATCAAAAATATCTTAGTTCATAAATAAAAAGATTTATTAAAAGTGGCGAAAAGTTCTCCAATATTGGTAAATGGTAAGTTCAAAATTATCTCAGAAAGACATTTATGTATAAAAATAATTAATATTTAATTTATTTCGCAGCGCAAAACGTGCGGTATGGAATAGCAAGTTGAAGAAACTATGTGGAAAAGAAGAAATCATGATGTAAAGAAGAAGATAGCTGCATTCAATGGTTTGAATCATGAAATTTATAATGTATAATCTTATTTCTATATTTTATTATTAAAATAAAAGTTACTATGAAAAAATTATTTTGTTTTGTTCAATTCACAATAATATTTTATAATCACCCAAGAATCAATTTTTAAAATAGTTGTGACTGCTATATTTATTCAGTTACTACAACTGAATCAGGATAATACACACAACCGACAAAATTCGATTGGCAACAAATTCGGTTCTTATAACGAATTTCTTTTCTCTGTGCAGTAAAGTCAATTCAGTCAAAATAATATGTAAAAATATCGAAATTATTATACCTTTCACCCCAGGTGCCTTCTCGTTATACTATATTTATTTCGATCTCTTAAAATTATATATATTCTGGATCCTTATACATGTTGTTTTTGTTTAATCGACGTCCGTCAGCACGTCTGTCAGTAAACAGAAGAAATCACTTTTGTAGGTCTATAAATGTTTGGGTTCTGGTAACAAAAAATGCTTCTATGTTCCTATACGTTTTCCATGTTGCTGTTTCTTATTACACGTTTATTACACGTTTATTATTGTTTTTTTTTTCTTTTTTTGTATTGAAAACGTAAAATTAAGAAAAAAAACAAAATAATACTGGAAACAATAGAAGTTTTGCCAAAATATTTCATTTACATTAAAATTTCGCAAAAACGTTAAAATTTTAACAAAAATGTAAAACGAAGAAGCAATTAAAAAAAAATCATAGTATCGAATCTAAAATGACCAAAAACTTAAAATAAAAATTTAACGAAACATTATTATTTAAGCATATAAGAAGTGCTTTGTGCACAACATATTTTATTCCCAAAAATATTTGACCAAAACAGTTAAGATATTACATTTATTTTATTTTAAAACGCCATTCATAACGATACGAGTGAAGAAAAATTGAATAAACATTTTTAAAAATATTATGCTTTTTTGGTCAAATATTTGAATAATCTGGTTGTACCCTTTACTGTACCTAGAAATTTTTAAAATCGTATGTCTTTTTTTTTCAAACCTTCTTTGTTTAGTGCGATTTAAATTCTATTGCCGCCAATAAAAGCAGACAAAAATAAAGAAGAAAAAACAAGTTTTTATAAAAAAATAAATAAATATTTGTTCCCAATTAAAATGTCAGGGTGACAATAAAAGTTAAAAAAGAAAAAAAGTAAAATAATGTTACAGACAAAAGTCTTATTATTAAGAAAAATATGATTGTAAGCATATTATTTATTTAGTCACTTACGTGAAAAGCACGTCACGTCACTACCGGATTGATCAATAGCGTCATAGTTGCAAATTTGACTTGCCTGCTCCTAAAAGCTCAAAGAATAAAAATATTTTTATGATTATCACGACACTTTTGGATCACGCCTTAATTTGATTTACTTTCTGCGAACATTTCAAGAGTCTACCTGTTACTGTTCCAGAAGTAATGAAAATTGTAGTGAAAGCAAGTCAGAATCCTAAGCAGAATGCGATACTGATGGACAAAGCACTGCCAACTCGCATATAGAGGCACACGCGCTAATATTTTGTTTTAATAAATATTAAAAGATTTTCAACATGTGTTTATAACACGCAATCTTAAATACAAATTGTTAAAGAAGAATTAACTGAGAGAAAGTGTCTTTGTGTGAAATAAATATCTAAATAATTGCTTCTTTTGTGTGGGTTCATTTAGTGTATGTTTATTGGACTGATATCCAAACAATCTTGTTTATAAAACTCAACTGCAACAACAACTATTAGATTAACAGTCTTAATTTTACCTTCGTTGAAGCAATAATTTAGTTTTTCTTTCCTTTTCATATAAACAACACTTTTTGGAAAATACTTCCTATTTAAACAAATACATTTTTTTATTTACGTTTGCGAAAATATACGAGGGATAGTCAATGCGTCTTTATAAAAACACAGAACAATAAATTTATTTATTTTAAGTTGATTCTTTTCTTGTAAACAGAACCTTCATTTAATTTGTGTTGCATTGATTTTTAGGAAAAAGTGATATTAAACAACAATAATTAAAATGAAGAAATAATAAACAAATAAAAGTAATATTTATTATATTCATTTAATTGTTGATCAGTTCCATAGAAATGTGAATGAATTACTTTTCAGGTTTTATGAGATTTAGCCGATTTAAAATATCTAACGCGAATGCTGTAGTTATAACAAATAAATAAATAAATAAATGTCATAATTTATATTTAAATAGAAAATATGATTTTTTTTTATTGTGATTTTCGTGTCATTTTTGAAAAGAAACGAAAAAATAAGCTTTTTAAGCAACCTACTGACTAAACACCAGATGTGAGATAATGGCCTATATTCATAGTTATAGAATAAAGTAGACTCTTGCTATAGTATACTCTAAAATAAAAAGCTCTTATTATCTTTTTTGCTTTCATAGTCAAGAATAAAGTATACATTAAGTTTAGCCGCCTTCCACTGGGTGTCAACTGTGATTTGATAAATGTTTTCATACAATTTCTAAACAAACATTTGAAAAAAGTAACCTTGTTTTTATTTTGTTCACTTTGGTATAAAAATCAGATAAAGAGTATTGTGTTCTTAAACCAAATAAAATAATTTTGGAAAAATGAGTTAAAAACAGCTTTGGGTAGTTTTAAATTTAGAGTTGACTTTCTCGCCAAAAATATATTTTAAATTGTCTATGAATGAATTAGAGTCGACTCTAAAATAAAACCGACTTTAGTTCCCTTAAAGTATACTTTATTTTAACTATGAATTTGGGCCAATGTAAACAGTGTCCAGAAAAAGACATCAATGAAATAAAATAAAATAAACAAAGTTTCAACAATTACGGCAAGGCCCAGTAAAATAGAGAAAAAACTTTTGGGTTCCCAAATGGCCTAATGCAATTTTTATTAAATAATCAAATAAAAGTAAAAACAGCAAATAGTAATCAACTATGAATTTAACTACAACTGTTAAAGTTTGTTTGCCTTTCTTGATTTCTCTCCCGTATTTTCAATTTAAGGTGCATATTTTCCTGACTGCATTTACAATTTTAGATTTTTCCATTAAGCAATTACAGGCATTTTTTTATAACATTTTTTTTAAAGCTCATTAACGTTATTTTTTAACTTAACTTTTTGAAGGATTTTTATCGATACTATGGTTCGACCAAGTTTATTATTGAATATTTTTTCTTTGTTTATTTTATGTACACACAGTGGTAGCAATTTAAAGCATCATTTATTTCTAAAATACTGAACCGATTTAAATGATATAAAGACGTTGCACGAAAGCTTGACTATATCTATAAATATGTGAACGAATAAACAAAATCGGTAAACAAACAGATGAGAAGAAGGATCCCGAAGTTTCTTGTTTGCCGATTTATATAAAGAGAGATTAGATAAAAAATATCATTAAAATATTCTCTATTCGTGAGTCCACTTTTTGTTCATAGTGTTAGTAGTGTTGTCCTTATCATCATTTAAAGTGAGTATTTGTTTAAACCATTTATTATATTATTTTTTTTGTGTGATTTTAGTGTCATTAAATTTATCCAGTACAAATTGTTTTTGTTGAAATTGTCTGTTGGATAGTAGGCACAAACATTTAAGTTAATGGCAGATTTATTTAAAAATTGTTAACAACTTACTTTTCTCTTAACAAATTTTTAGAGATATTTAATATTTTAACATGTTAAATAAAAAATCTGTTTAAATTTTATTATTTTTTTATTAACACAAAAACTTAAAATATTGAAAAAGAAAATTAATTATACCTCCAGCTAAATTAATTAATTAAAATTAAAATAAGTAAAGCTAAACAAACTTATACACACAAAAATAGATGAAAGAGATTGTGGTGGAAATTAAAACAACGAAAAAATAATCCGTCAATTTAAATTGGAGAGGAAAATAAATTAATTAAAATTGTTAAGAAAAGAATCAAAAAGTGCTAAAACTACAACAATTGCGAAAAGAAAACAGAAAGAAAACTCAATTTTAATCAATCGACTGGTAACAGCTTTTATTTCTTACAACAACCGACTTAATAGCTTTATTTTCTTACGAGAAAAAAGAAATACTTTTGGGGAACAACTTTATAAACAGACTCAACAAATTAGAAATAACAACAACAAGAAGAATAAAAAAGAACAAATACATTAAAAAGACTGATTAAAAATATCTTTCCATCATCTGGGTACAAACATTTTGCTTCAATAGTAATTGCGTCACGTTTCGAAATTTTTCTTCATTTTCTTGTAACTCGCTGTCACCTCACGTCTGAAAATATAAAAAACGATAAATTTTATCACAAACTTATTTTACAATTGACTTGTTTGTCAATGTCGTCAACACTAACTAGCGGCAACAGAACCACCACCACCACCACCACGAGCAGCAGCAGCAACGATATATTTGACACCCGACAAGAGTAATTGAGGCGTAAAAAGCTAAAGACAACAAGCAAAAAGTTAATGTCACAACACAACAAAAACTTTTACGCAACAAAAAGAAGGCAGAAGCAGTGTACGAAAAGCCTTGCAACATTTAGCACCGTTCAACATGTTTGTCTTCATCATCATCATCATATTAATTGTAAACGCCTGCATTGCTGGTAAGTGATTTTAAATGTCTTTTCCCCCCTCTATCCCTTTTAAAATTATCATATTTGTTTTTCTCTGGCATTTTGCCTGCACATTTATTAATCCGTCTTTATAACATCTCATTAACATTATCTCCATTCGTTACTTAACAACTAGAGACAAATGCCCTAAAATTGAAAATTTCCTTCGGCAATGTTGTTGTTAATCATCAATAGCAGCGACGTCAGGCAAAGCAAGAAAGCGAAAATTGCTATCATTATAAAAGAATTAGAAAAAAAGCATATTAAAACGCAAAGTTTGGTCGAAAATTTGGTAAAATTCTGTTAACGGATGTAACTGTAATTTACATAAATTATCTTTCATTTCTGTTTGCGCCCCTTTTCCTACTCGGGTGTCATGTACGGACAAAAGGAAGCTAATGAATTTCTGCAAAAGACATGCAAACAGTTGCTTTTAAAAAGGTTTTGTTATTCGATTTTTTCTTTGTGGGAAGTTATCCTAAAGACAGTCAATTGGTTTATGAATTTTTTCCTAATTTTTATATCTCGTCAAATCCATTTTTAACCAAATTCAAATTTAGTAATTTTCTTACTAATTTCAACAGCATCTAAAATATATTTTAAAATCGTAGCACTTCGACTTCGACCTTAAAAAAAAAAAAGAATTCTGGTTTATGGATCAGATTGTAAGACAACGATTTATTTTTGCATTAAACTAGAATTCGTTTATATTTTTTGTTGAGAAACTGAAGCAAAATACGTAATTTCAAAAATTTTTAACAAACCAGTACGAGGATACTTCCCGAAAGTGTAAAAACATGACTATAAAAGGGCAAGTGAAAGCTTAAACATTGCGTTTGCTAGATTTAACCAGGGAAGCTTGTTTAGATTGTGTTTTCTCAAGAAGCAGAAAAGGTCAAAGGAAATAAAACTTACAGTAATTTATTTATTTTTTATTTTTCTTAAGCAAGTTTTATAATAAATTATTTAAAGTTTAAAATACATACATTTTGAATAAAACTGTTCAAACACAAATATTAATCAAAACTAAAAAAAACGAATAAATGTTTTTTAGAGTTTTTTTTTTTTAATTGTCAAAGTTCATTTGAGAATAAAAAAATAAATAAAAAAAGGGGTTTCAAGCTTTTTTAGGTCAATTACAACAGTAGATTACAAAAACAAAAAACAAATAAAACACAAAGTGAAACAATTTTACGATTAAATATAATTTCAACAAATAGTCCACACAGTACAATTTACAAAAAATAAGAATTTAATGTTTAAATAATTACATTTAATTCATTATGTTTAATTAATCAACAGGCCTTACAGATACATACGTCACAATGCCCCCAAAAAGTAAATTACTAATTTATTGAATCTTTCAACTTTTTTATTGCCAGCCATTTTCTTTGAATTGTTATTTATATTCACAAATAAATATTTAATAGTTTACGTGAATAGAAAGTTTTGTAACTTTTATATTTTCATTTACTTGTACATATTTTCTTTTTCTTTTTCTTTTTGTTTTTTATTGTTGTCAAATCACGTACTAATTACATATCCCTAAATTTTAGTGCTGTGGCTAAATAACGCACACATATCGAATGGAATATCTTATCCATTCCAATATTGAAAAGCTTCCTAACAAAAATTGATTTCATAAATCAATAAAAAAAGTATTTAGCTTTGCAATTACAAATACAATAAATTTCAAGAACTTGATAGATTTAAAACACTACAGCACAGTTAAAAATATAAATAAATACGAGTATTAGTTTGAAAATGTATAGGTAATAAATCAAGCAAAAAGTAAAATTTTTTATGTGAAACAAAGCAAAACAATTATTAATCCGCCAAGTGAATATTGGACTCACAAACGTAGGATTCCGCATCATGTCTACATTATTATATTCATTGTGGCTGCCTTTTACAATTCAAAATATAGAAAATAGACGCTAACGTGAGGGCGCACTCTTCAAGTTTTCACTTTATCCTTAATACTAGTTATGATAGTAGCGCATTAATTTCTGGGATAACGGTTAATAGATAGGTCACCATTTTACTATTGCTTTATTTTAGAGCCGCCATAATAAAATATACTTCTGTGAAAATTTCCAGAGATGGAAGCCTGTGACAGACAGATAGACAGACTTTAAACCGATATTAATTGGGTAATGTTTCTACCCATGGCGATTCAATACTAGGTGAATGCTAAATTTCAAACACTATTTAAAATAAAATATACATATTTTTTTTGTACACGCAGTTTGACATTTAGGGTTTCGGTAAAAAATAATTAATTTGCCATCGACACCTTAAGCCTTGTTTCTACCCTTTGAAATGTCCTTCACAAAAAAACAAAAATAAATAAATAAATAAAAAAAATAATTGCATTTTTTAGACAAAAAGTATTTCTCTTATAAAAAGCATTAACTGAAAATTTTTATATTTCACCGCAGCATCTCGGTGCTATCTTTAGAAAACAAGATCTGCAAATATTTACTATAAACATTGAATTTTGAAAATAACAAATAAATGAAAACAAATCCAGTTAGCATTTGGAAGATTGTTTTACAAAAATCACCAAAGAGAGTCTTTTAAGACTATCCAATAGGACTTAAAATTGATAAATCATTTGTGCGTTTAAAAAGAGACTCGCATATTATTACCACAAACCCAAAGAAAACGACTTGTTTAAAAAACGAAAAGTACAAAAAGCAAATGTTTGAATTTCGACAGTTTTAGAATTATTTTAGAGACATACGAATATTTAACGCAGCTTAACGATGAAGAAATGATTAAAATATTTTATTTTTAATTTTCACAAAAATATGTCAATTTGTAAAGAAAATAGAGATACAAATGTAAAATAAATTTTAAAATGAATTTTTTTTTTTTAATTTAGAAAAATAAATTTTAAGAAAATTAGAAATATCATGTTCAAAAAAGACTCAAATATGATCAATAATTCAAAAAAATGCTAACTGGGAAATGTCAAATAAGTTCAAAATTTTATTCACATGTATGTACATATGCATGTACAGTAGCTCCAAGCGAAACTCGTACACCTATGAAAACAAATTTCTTTATGTTATATGTCTAAAACTAAATAGGCTAATAAAATAAATTTACTTAATTTTAGTACAAAACTATGTACTTAATTAAATATCAGAAACGAAATTTTGAATATAAATTTATTTATTAAAATACAAATAAATATTTTAAAAAGTGGCAACTTTCGACGCCAAAGCCAAACTCGTACAGTCTTATTTAATTTGGCAACATTCTTTCAATTTGCATATAACTTCGGGATATTTCGTAAAAATAATTAAAAAAATTAGGGAGTTTTCCCATTATTACCTTTTTTATTGTCATTTATTTGATTTTTTGTTTGAAAGAGTTACAAAATGGGTAGACAGAGAGGACAAACTTCTGTCGCAGTAAGAAAATTAATAATTCAACATCATAATAATAATAAATAGCTGCGATAAATATCTGAGATAGTTGATAGAAGCCTATCAACAGTGCAATATATTATAAAAAGGTGTAAAATGGAAGAGAGGATTGCGAACAAGAAGAAAAGTGCAAATAACAAAATTTTCTCTGCTAAAGACGAGCAAAATATTTTACGTCAAATAAAAAGGAACCCATTTTTAAGTGCTCCGAAACTCGTAGAAGTTGTGTAGAAAGACTTAGGAAAAACATGTTGCCCACAGACCATAAGAAACATATTAAAAAGGGCTAATTTCAATAGTAGAAGGACAAGAGTTAAACTTCTGCTTAATAAGAGAAATCAAAGAGAAGGTTACGATATGCCAAGGAACATGAAACAAAGGATTTTTCATTTTGGAAGCAGGTATTATTCACAAATGAAAGTAAATTCAACTTGTTTAGTACAGATGGAAGACCTTTTGTATGGAGTAAATCCAATGAGGAGTTGCTTGTCTAAAACATGAAACCAATAGTTAAGCACGGTGGTGGGTCAGTAATGGTTTGGGGATAATTTTCTGCATCTGGGCCCGGTGTTTTACAATTTATCGATAGTACCATGGATCAGCATATGTATCTGAACATTTTAAAAGGAAGTTTGCCAGTTTGTAAGCAAAAATTTTGTCTTGGTGAAAACTTTTATTTTTACCAAGAAAACGAACCTAAGCATAAGGCTTATAATGTGCGATCATGGCTACTTTATAATTGTACACATGTTATGGATACACTAGCCCAGAGTCCAGATATAAACCCAGTCGAAAATTTGTGGAGCTATCTCGATCGTAAAATTCGTAGTCAAACAATAAGTTCTAAGGATGGCTTGAAAAGAGTTCTTCAGGACGAATGGGGCAAAATTGAACCGAGTTTTTGCGAAAACCTTGTGCGCAGTATGCCAAATAGATTAAAAATGGTGATAAAAAATAAAGGCATGCACACCAAATAATAATATTTAAAACCAACAAAATAATATTTGATTGAAGTGTGGTGTACTAGTTTGGCTTTGTCACAGAAATTACTATTATTTTATGTTTTTATTAAAAAAAAATTTTTATTGAATAATAATTTCAAGTTTTTATGTTTTGTTAAATTTGTTATAAAATGAACTAATAAAATAAATACAGTTTTATTTGTTAAGAGCTTCTTACTTAATGTTAAAAGATAGTTTAAAAATTAGTCTAAAGTGTACGAGTTTCGCTTGGAGCTACTGTATGTATATTTTTTAATAATTTTATGTATGGCGATTAAACACACTTCTTGTTAAATTTGACATAAATTTTTGTTTCTGCATCGAATAAGAAAAGTTATTGCTTCTTTGGATTTTATAATTTGAAGCCTTACTGTCTTGAACCTATTGATCCACCTCCTAATTTACACATTCAATAAATTACAATAATTATATATGTATGTAGATATGTATGCATGCATGCATGTATTTTTATGTGTATGTATGTATGTACGTATGAATGTATATGAAACAATTCTCTGTATAGCATTATGATTCATTTGCTTAATAACATTTAATCTATTTTCAACATAAACGATAGATACTTTTCGACCATCATTACATCCCCTAAACGAACCAGGTATCGCCTTGCATACCCAATCCCGATAAATTAGTTTCTAAATTCAATTTTAAGATTAAAAAAAAAAATTTTTTGTCTATTATCATCTAAAAAAAATTTGAAACTTTTGATACATCCTGCCACCAGTGAGTTTCGCTGTTACTTTCCAAAAGGCGCAATACTTTTTTATTCAAAATAAACGATTTTATAATTCTAATTAAACTTTAATTACATCGTGCTATTAGTCCGGTCAAAGTTATTAAATTCACCGATATTGATTATTGAGAGTGAAAGTACGTCTCAATGGCCATTTATTTTTTATATTTCATTAGTATTTTTTTTTTATTTCCACTGCACGAGTTGTTACAAAAAAAATTAAAACATCCGTAAAATTTTCCACCACAACTTAGAATCGAGAATGTTCTGCGGTCTCTGTCTTATAGGAATTTCCAGAACCGATTTACTTATTTGCGCTAATTTCAGATGTCTATGAATTAAAATCTAAGAAAAAAACTAAATTAATTAAATTTAAAGCGGGTGGCGAACAATAAAAGGCTGCAGTCAGGTTCTGTAAGTGTGTAAGAATTTTAACATAAAAAAGGTCACCGCATGTAGTTCTTTAAGTAAATTTATATTACTTTGGATTAAATGACAAATTTGAAAGAATATTAAAAAATTTTGCTGAAGTCTAGTATGGAATGAATTGACAAAAACGAAACGAAATTAAGTCAAGTTCGAAGTCTTTTCTTATTTCGTTTTTTAGCTTATTTTTCTATTCCTTCTGCTGTGATATTTTGTTTACACAAAAAAAAAAAACCATTTCAAAAATATGTCTTTGTGTGGTAAAATAAACTTGACCTTGTCTTGATAAAAAGGGAAAAACTTTCCATGTCTTTGATAGAAAAATTGAAAACTGAAACTAGGACATTAAAAAAATTCTGCTGTAAACATTTACTGTCATACATTCGCATATTTATAACAAGAAATCGTAAAATAAAAACTCACAAGTTATTGTTTATTTTCAAGAATAGTAATATTTCCAAAGGTTTCATAATTTTTGTATATTTAAATATTCATAAAACAAGAACTCAAACCAGGTGAAACTACACAAACAAACAAACTAAATATTTCAGTGGAACTTTTTAATGGACATTTCATTTTTAAGCTTTTTAACGAAGGGAATAGAACGAAAAATATTGTTCTTCTTGAATGTTTGTTTTCGATTGTTTAAGAAGACAAAGCAAAGAGAGAAGATTACTGAAAATTTAATTCTATTACAAAAATTAACCTTGTTATTTATGCAATGCAAATAAAACATTTAATTTCTTTTTTTCGCAGTGCCATTTATATACAAATTCTTGACTTTATTAAGACTTTTTTTTGTTGATTATAAAAGAATAAAAAAGGTTAAAGAAGAACAAACAAACAAATAAATAAGTAAAGTCTTGAAACAGAAACAAATAAAATACTTTTCAATTTAACAATAGTTATTGATTTCAATTTACTTAACATATTTTAATAATTCAAGAAGAAAAGTCAAACAAATTCAATGCTTTAAGAAAAATTATTTTACTTTAAGAAAATATTTAAAGATTATACTTTAATTTAGTCATTCGCCCCTGTTCTCTATTTCACTCAAAATTAAAACATTCGAAAATTTGCTGCTACAAACCTGAAATGAAGGTGTGTGACGAAAAGAAGGAAATCCTGTAATACGCGTCCCTTTTACATTTATTTTTTTATTCATAAAAGAAATTCAAAGTCTTCAGGACATTTTTTTACTTTGACCCACTTTTTGTTGTTTTTTCATTAAATGCTATTGCTATTGTTGTTGTAATTGCTGTTTGTTTTAGCTTTGTTATTATAAAATAAACATGGACACATGACAATATTCATTTGTTTTATTATAGTTAAAAAATTGTTTCTTTATGATGTGCAATTTATTTTCTCAAATACTTTTATTTTTTGTTTTTGTTTGTTTTTATACCCTTCACCACAGGTGGAAAACGGGATTGTCTAAGTTTGTAATTCCGTTTGTAGTTTCTTCAATATCCGTTTCCAACCCCAGAAAGTGTATACATTCTAAGTTCTTATGCATAGCGAAGTTGATTAAGCGAAGTCCGTCTGTCCGTCCGTGTTCGGATTGAAATAAACTTTGCCCAGGCACTAAATGAGCTAGAGAAACATTATTTACCCCAATCGATCAGACATAGACTATTGAAAATCAGTAAGATCGGTCCATGTGTTTCGAAGCAGCGGGCAAAACACCACGCCTGCCTCTAATTTTTCCATATCATTTGGAACAAACCTACTTTAGGGAAGTAACTCCAATAAAAAAAAACAAATTTATGGGGCGATAGAGAAAAAAAAAATTAAAAAAATGAAGTAAAAAATTGTCGCTTGGCCATATTTTCCGGGTTAATAACCTATGAACTTTTCATAGAAAAGTGTGATAGTGCCACCATATTTTTGAAGATATCAATATGAATATCATTTTAAAGCTTTTGAAGAGATCTTTAAGGAAAAAAATTTCTTTTTTAAATGATTAACCCATTAACAGCCGATGACTTTTTTATGTAAAATTCAAGGTGAATTAATTTTAACGGTTGGCATCGTTGCCGCAGCTGACTATTCTTTTGCTTAATTTTGTTATGTGTAGAGTAGCTGTCAAAAGTCTATCATTTTCTATTATTTCTCAAAATTCCTTAAAATAGATTTGTAACATGAGAACAGTGTAATTTAAAAGGGCAAGAAAAAAGTGCAGTGTTTAATTGTGTTTTCTAGTTTACCGTACACTTAAGTGCCTGTATTTCTGTTTTATTGTTGTATTATTGTAGCGGCGCTGCCGCCTCTTATAAATTCGCTTTGTACAGTACTTAATTTTTAGTTCTCTCTCACTCCATTATTTATATTTTTGATTGGAGTTACTTCACTAAACTAGACTTACATAGATGATGAAGGGTATATAAGATTCGGCAAAGCCTTGTTACTTGTTTTATTTAATATTATTTAACCGACTAACCTTTAGCCTTAGATTACGAAATTCAAAAGCATTTTAAGTCGTATTACGATTTTGTATTTTTTAATTTAAAGTCTGTTGCTATTGCCCCAAAACAATATCAGGTTTTTTTTTTTAATTTCCTAAATAAGCTAATATGACCTGAGTTTCCAAATGTAAATAAAACCAATTAATTTTACATTAAATATTAGATTTTAATTATAAGCCTAATAAGTGAATAAATAAATAATAAATATTTTCTGTAAAACTAAAGGTCGTTTACATAACTTAGTTAAATAGAAAAATTTAGTGACTTATCTTGGTTATTATAGATAATCGTGAGCCGGGTTAATTTATTTGGAGCTGTGTTATAACGGAAAATAACAAATAACGACCTAAATGATGTTTCCAATATTCTTATCCTGGAATGGAAAGCAAACATTTTTCGATATAAAACATATATTTGAACACAGTTTCTTTTTTTATTATTATTAATAAAAACAAGTACAAGCTGCAAATATAAAACTCAACACTGACTTTATGCTTTTTACGCTGTTTGCTTGTTTAGTTCTCCTTTTTTTTAACAATTACAGCTTAACGGCGGTAAGAAAAAAATATTTGAATATTTAACATATAAATATATGTATGCATGCACATCGATATTTATATATATATCTCTTAAGAATAAATTTGATTTTATTGTAATTGCTAATGCCTAAAATTAATTCTTTTAATAGCACATGTGACTGTTATATGAATTGTATGCGTATACATATACATACTTTTGTTATTCATTAAAATTGTATATACAAGTTATCGTTTTATCTTCAAACTTTTAATTTAGTAATGAGTGTAATACAGATGAAGAGCGGAGCATCACCTAGCTTTTATCATATTTGTGTTTTTAAAACTATAGCTTATCGTGAAATCTTTTGTTAATCGATTCAAACATTTATTACGAACACACCTATTGTAACCCATTCTGAATTATACTTTCGCTAGAAATTTTTTTTTAATGTTTCTCGATATTATTTTATTTACATTTTAAAGATTCTGCCAAATTGCAAAGTTTATTTAAATTCACACTCGACTAATATTATTTTTTAGATTTAACAAAATGAGCTAAACTTAAAAAAATAGAAATTATTTTGATTGTTTCAATTGTTGATGTGCTGAAGGGTTAACTTGTTACCGTTCTTTTCGCAGACTCCATGTGTAGGCAAAGCTTCTTTTTATCGCTGTTCATGCAGGATTTTGCATTGGGCCATTAATTATTTTTATTATTGTTAAATTAGTTTCACTCATTTTAAGAAAAGACATTTTTTGCGGAAGTGAATTTTCTGCAAGTTTTAAAAGCATTTAAACAATAGACTTGATTGAAATCGAATCTCCTAAAATGTCTGCTGAACACGATGGCGTACTTTTACTTCTGTGTGTTAAATTATATTCACATTAATATATGTGTGTATGTAATTGTAAAAATAAAAGAGTCTTTATTTAAAGATACATATTTACTTTTGTTTATACAAATTTACCGTTTGTTTTATTTTTAGGCACAATACCAGCTACACCGGAAAATATTACGGTCACATTTCTAACTCCCAGCACGGTGCGCGTCTCGTGGCAGACAATGATTGATTTAAATGCGCATCCCGTTGAAAAGTATATTGTGACATATAAACCAACAGATGACAGGTATGTAAAACTGCATTCTCCACAGTTGAAATAATTTTAACAAAAGAAATCATTGCGGGAAAAAAGAAATATTAAAAATAAATCCTATTGATGGAAAATAAATAAATCCTCCTGTCTGCAAATTGTAAAGTATTTAATTTATTGTGATTTAAAACAACAAGGAATTTATGACTTGTCGCACCTAAAGGTTGTTCTCGCGGTCTTTCTTTAATTTGAATTTCAATTGATTGAACTTTTATATGGTTCTGTTTTGTATTTAAAAGAATTTCAATTAACTTATATTCGTAAGTTCAGTCTTTGCGTCATATTACCTATGAAGTAGTATACGTAACTTTAATAATAATTACCTGTTTCTTCTGTTAAACACTTTATTACGTTATGAAAGGGATAAATAGGCTAATGGTATCTAAACGTTATCTGAATATGGCACCTATACAACGCCAGAAGAAAAACACTTAATATGGTTTTATTTGTTTTAGGCTTCCAAAGACTGACCGAGAATAACAGCGACATATGTTTAACTTTATTATTTAAACTACAAATTCATTAAATATGTTGAAAGAAAATAGGAAACGAGATTTATTTGCTAAATTTTATCACATCTTTGTTCTTTATATTCATTAGAGGTAATAATTCTCAATAAGTTTAAAAAAAACATAGATTTCTGGTGAGGTCGGCTTAAATATTTACAAATTTGTGTAAATTTTCTTAAAAATACAGCATCGTAAGGAATTTACATAGATTTCTTTAGTTTTTGCTACATATTTTTTAAATCTGCAAAAATAATATCTTCATAGTTTCATTAGTTATTTTAAAAATTAAATTCAAAATTTACCTTGTCTTAGAACGAGGTGACAAATTCGACATATTAAAGACAAAAATTATAAAATTGAAAATGGAATTTTGTTTCACAAAAATCTTCGTGCTATTTTTTATTTAATTATCCCGATTAAATTAATTACAGATATTGATTATTGAGGGTCAAAGCACGTCTCGATGGCCATTTCGTTACCGCTTACATAACTCTTCAGGAAACTTCTGACAAACATTTTAAATAAACTAAAGATTTTTGTCCATAATGTCGAGATAATTAATTAAAAAAATAGCACGAAGTTTTTTGTAAAAATTAAATTTTAAAAAAATATTCCCGTGTCTTTAATTAAGGAATTTTGTTTCTTTAAAGTTTTTAAATTTATCAACTATAAAAAAAAATTGTAGATGAAAAGCGTTTAATAAAACTGTCAAATTGTCCCCAGGGTTTGTTTGTTTGTTTATTTATATATTCGGTTCATACAATACAACAAGAAATAAACTTATATTATAGTATTGGGGAGAAATTTGGCAAATAATACAGTCACAATTTTATACGTTCTAGGAACAAAAAAAAAAAAAAAAAAAATAATTAAATAATTTAATTTAATTTAAAAATAAAATAATAATAAATAATTGTATGTCAGATTATTTTTTTTTTTGTTAATAAATTAAAAAAAAAACCTTGCTTTAAAATATTCTTCATACATTTTAACTTAACGAACCGTCAGATTATTTAAATATTTGACCAGAAAAGCGTAACCACTATTTTTTTTAATATTTTTTCAAAGTTTGGTTGTTGGTGTAGATCGTAATCGATATAGAATAAAAAACACATATTTTTGAAATTTTTGTCTGTAAGTCTTTCTGTCTGTGTTCGCATCACGTAAAAACTACTGCATGGATTTAAACAAAATTTTGTGAGGTGGTCCCTTAGAATCTGACTTCCAATATAGAAAAATAGGTCATTTCGTAGACAAAATACAGATACAATTGTGAGTTGTCTGCACATTTTATTTTTGTAGGTGGAAAATATTTAACACTGCCTTCTTCTCTTGAATAAATAGTAAAATTTGGAATTTAAGAAAATTAGAAATGATACGCAGACGAAGTCGTGGGCACTGCTAGTAATAAATTTATTAAGTAGGATCTTATATTTCTTTATAATTAATTAAGAAGGACAAAATTGTTTCCCATTATTAAGTGGCTACTTTTTTGGTCAAATATTTGACTAATCTGACAGTACCTTTAGTCAAAAAATTATTATTCAGAAATATTTCTTGGAAAAACCAAAAGTTTTCCAGTTAAACTTAATTTTTAAACACATCTCGTACGTATGTAAACAAACGCACATGTCTACTTTGTTGTCTTTTATTATTACTTTCTTCTCGGACTCTATTGTTTCTGAATCGATTTAGTTTACTTTAATTTTATTGATTATTTTTAATCGGTCTGGTTACGTGTAAACAGAAAGTTTTTTTTAATCTGTTTGTAGGCGTATGGATATGTGTACACGTATTAAAAAAATAATAAACAATTATTTTAGGCATAAAAAAATATGTACATACATAAATATGTATATGTAACGCAATCAAATATATGGCACACACATCTGCACAGATCCATGCACGAATCTATATATGTTACTTATTCTGAACATAAATAGAAATTCAGATACAAATCATAATGAACGATTTTTTGCTTTGTAAGACTCCTTTGTATGTTCATTTATTCATAGACTTCATAAGAAGGATGAGAGTCCTATTTTTGTATGTGATTTAAAACCAATTTATTTATTTAATTTCTACAGCACAAGTGTTTAATTATCCACAAAATTTTTATTTTCCATTTTTCTCAATTTCAAAAGTTGCCGCAACCAAATGAAACCTATTCAGTTTTTTGTAATGTAATATTGAATTACCCTCGTAAATAAATATCTGTTTGTGTATGTTTCACTTGTTCTTTACTGTAATATAAACACGAACATTTCATAAATAAAACAAAAATTATTACAAAACAGTAAAAATAGAAATACATACGCACATATTTTCATTTTTGTGCTTCGAGGCACACTTGCAGCAGTTTTTTATTTGCATTTTCTATTTATGAAATTTATAACATCCAAAAGAATTATCAAAATCTAACTCCACCTCCAGTAAAATAGCTTTGAGGAATCGTAAATAAAAAATGTAACGAGTTTCTTAGAAAACCAGATAAAAATCATCTACGAGTGTTCTGCCTAAAATTATATATTAGTTGTATACATTAACACATACATACGCCCATACATGCATACGTACATATACATTAATGCCTGTGTATATATTTTACATATTTATATACGTCATATACATACCTACATACATCATATATATATACCTACATAGGCGTAGACATAAAAACTTTTTCAGTTCTATTAAAAACTACAATCCCCAAGGACTTTTGATTCAAGTAGTTGACATGTTATCTGTTTCTTTTTTTTTTTTTGTTGTTGTTGTAGGGGAGCACTAAAACCGTCACAGAATTAAATGCTTGAAGGTTCCCAATAAGTGACAACTGATTGGCACATCCACAACCTGACCTCTTCATAACACAGGGAAACACTATTTTTACGGCAAAATTATAAAAAAATATTTATAGTTGTGAATGAACTTTAATAAAACAGTTGTGTTGATTTGTTTGTGAATTATCAACCTTTTATTTGTTTTAAATTTTTTTATGATTTTTAATAAAACAAAAATTGTTAAATTTTATCTAATTTTTGCTAACATGTTGACATCACTGTGAATAAACTATTGAGCGGATTGAAACCACTTTGAATTTGAATTTTCGGATATTTTATTTTGATAAACCATTTTCGTTAGTGTCATTTTCTATGTTAACAACTTCGCGGTCACTTTTCACATAAGTGATTTCAACCAGCGTCACAGAAAAAAAAAACAATTTTTGTTGCTTTATGTAATTCATTCAGTTTTTTTGAGAACACAATATTTATGTATTTTAATATTTTAAATAAATATGAGTGCACATTCACGTGTATGTACAAACATACTTATAAATTATAAAGAAAAAAAATAGTTTTATACTATTTTTGTTATATTTTCGATCGCAATTTTATACAAAAAAATGTAAACAACAATTTGCAGAAAAACACTGAATAATTTAAGCAAATTATTTCCCTTTAGGCCTTAATTTAGATGCACATATTTCCTTAAGTCGGCAACAACACGAAAATAGTCAATTATGGCTTTTTGTAACATTTTGAAAGTGCCAACAATAAAGAAAGTGTAAACAAAATACAATTTTACAATTTTAGTGCAGAAAGAGCGCTACAAAAACGGAAATGCATGACCGCGAACAAAGTTGCAAAAGAAAATTGATACGAACTCGATTTGTTTTTATTTTATTTTACCTTGCAAAACGTATGACGTATTGCGTTAAAAATTCTGTTTTTTTTTTCTTAATGCTTGTATATAATTTATTCAAATATTATTGAAAATAATAAATGATTCCGCAAATAAAATAAAACAAAGTAGAATGAATAACTATTTGCAATTAGTTTTATGTTAGTTTTTTTTATATGGAATTATTTGTGAGAAGAACATTTACATTCAGATACTAAAAGAATATATTGCCTTTTCCCGATCGTTATTCTTCTTCTGCTCATTTCGTATTTATCCACAAAGTATTTTTAAATGGCAATATGTTTCTTTTTAAAAACTGCTTCTTAACAGTTTTATTTAAATAGAAATGTGATACGAGTTGAAAAGAGATTAAGATTTTGTATAATTTTATCTTTGAAACCCTGTTTTATTAAGAAATCCTAATTATAATCATAAAAATATTACGGTATTTGTTCGAAACATTCACTGTAATTGTTAACCAAAGATTGACTTTAAAGTGGATCTTTGTTGTGAGTATAAAGTAATCATTGTAAACTTTGAATGTACATTTTTACAAGTATATTAAAGTATGTTAAAGCTATTAATCAGGTTGGAGAAGTATAAAACTGCTTGTATTTATTTTTTTTATTAATTTTCACTTCGTTAATATTATTTATGTGAAATGTTTGTATACAGAAGAGTCGGATTGGAGGTATCATGTGTAGCGTGCCGATCTGCCAGGAATACATTTTTTTTTATAAAAAAAAATATTGTTACTAAAAGTCCTTTTTATACTGATATGTTTGTTAGATTATATTTTTTTTTAAGTTTATATGTATGTGTTTAAGTGTGTAGATTTGTGTAAAGCTTTTCAACGAAACTGCAAATGTTGGAATGTTTTTCAAAATGTTATTCATGCGCTTCCTTTGTTTATAAAAAGTATTAAAACACCAAGCAACAAACAAACATACAAACTACGATTCCCTAAAGGTTTTTACACCAGCACTTTCACATTTATTTAGTTTTAAATTATTTGTCGGGAAATATAATGACAATTTCTATTATTTGTTTTATTGATTAGATTTTTTCAGTGTTTGTTGTAATTTTGTTAATTTGCTCTTTCCCAATAACTGTTCCAACTCTAGTTGTCGTTTAGTCAGTCAGTTGTCATTCATTTAATTGTTAATATTTCATAAAAGGATTTCCAATCTGCAGTTTTATTTTTCTTTGTAAATTAATTTAACAATAATATTGTGAGAAGTGAGATTCAATATCCACTAAGACGTGGTTTTAAAATTAATTTTCACATCACTTTATGATTTACTTTGTAGATTGTAGGCAAACATATAAAAGTAAAAATTAAAGCATTTTTTAATATCTACAAATCAGCTAGAATGAAATATTTTAGGAATTGCAAAAACATATTGTAAAGTCAGGAATATTAATTTGTGTGATATTTTACTTTAAGAAATTCGTCAATATTGGAAAATTCACTTTAATTTTTTTAATTAATTTTGAAATAAAAATTTTAGAAATTTGCTATAAAAAAACAACAGAAGCTAATAACAGAAACACGCAGAGAAAAAACATGGTCGTGGTATGGTCGAAATAATTTTTAATAGTGTATAGTTGCGTTAACAAATTATAGTTATTTTCAACAATACTTAAGCCACAATAAAAAAAAATGTATATAAAATCATGAACTTTTTTGCCACGAAAATTTATCAAATTATTAAAAAATTTTGTGGTATTTGATATACAAATATAAAATCTGAAATATTTAAAATTTTTAATTGAAAGTAGTGAAAGAAAATTTAAAAAAAACAAACGAAGACTGAAAAATATTTTCTCTTAATAAAAAAAAGGCCAAAGCATGTAAAAATATTTATTTCATGGTGCAAATGTAGTCTATTATGAAGTTGAAGCTTTTTACTGAAGACATTTTAATTAATATTTACGAAAACAGAATTCCTAGTATTACATTTTCTTAAAAAAATAAATAAATAAACAAAATGACTGTTGCACTTTAAACAAATTAATAGAACTTAAAATTTCTGAACCACTATGATTTTCATTCGCTTCATAGCAATTTAGTCTATTAAAGATAATTCTTGTGAAAAAAAAACAGACTTCTAAAAAAGAGATTTCATCTGTCTGCCTATAGCAGTTCAAGTGTATGGCCACATTAATTAGGTTACATTAACTATTGGGACACATTTATATCTCCAAACTTTATACTTTTTCAACTGTTCAATAGTTTGGCAATGTACATCAAATTGCAGCAACTATAGGGTTACTCTTTAATTTCCAAATTCAAATTATATACTTGCTGTTGCAGTAGATTTAGCAATCAGGTTCTCTGTAAATTTCTACCATCTGTCTGTAACGGATCAACAGTTTGCCTACATCCGATTATGTCAACTATTTATTTTATAATATAACATTTTTATACTTCCTATTATTATGCCAAATAAAGTAGTGGACATTCTGTCTAAAATTAAGGTGTTTGTATACAACGGTTCAAAAAATACGGCCATATAGAAGAAATTACATTAATTTTGGGAACACCCTTTACTTTCTAAATTCAAATTATAAGCTTCTTGTTGTTCAAATTATAAGCAACTATTGGGACACCCGTTTATTTCCAAATCCAAATTTTATACTTGTTGTTATAGAGAAGTTAGTAATACATGTTCTTAGTAAATTTCAATCGTCTGTCTACAACTGTTCAAAAGTATGGCCATATACCATATTAAATGAACTACTGGCGCACCCTTTAATTTATAATTTTAAATATTATCAGCTGTTACTATAACGGCCATAGCAATCGACATTCTGTCCAATTTGCAAGCGTTTGTCTATAACGGTTCAAAAGATAGGCCCATACTCGTATAAGTAAATTTACAACAATTTTTAGATTCATTTTTGTATAATTTTTTGTTTTTGGGAGCCATAGTAATACGCAGTCATTTTAAATTGTACAGAAAGGAAGAAAGAAATGAGTTCTGGAGGCACAAATATAAAAAAGCAACATTCAGCCGAATTGTATAACCTCCTTCTTTTTTTGAAGTCGGCTAAAAATGGAACTTTATAAACGTTTCGTTTTCTGACTTGTCACGAAAATTCGGGTTGGCATTCATATTGAAGTAAAACAAGCCGTATTTGATTCAAAGCTTATTTAATATTTTTTTTAATTAACCTTAAGTCGATTTGTTTCTTTTTTTGTGTTTTTTTTGGTAAAAAAAAAAGTAAAAAGAAATAAGTACAGATTTTTTAGTAGACCTTGAAATTCGGATCGCTGAATGGTGTTTCATTTTTTTCTGTTAGAGAATCGTATCTTTTGTATTTATTAAGATTTGACAATTTGAAAAATATTATATAAAGAATTCCAAAGGAAAGAAATTGTGAATCATTTTAACATTTTCAAAATATAAGAATAGATTTTTTATTAAATGCGATAGTGTTTAATTAGCAACTTTTGTTATTTATAAATAAAATTCTCGTTAGAATTTTTATTACAAAGTTTAAAACTAATTAGTATTCATTACCTAAAGTAAAAAGTCATGTAACTAATAATCAATGTAAAACTTTTTGTTAGTTACATGGTTTTTTACTTTAGCTAACGATATAAAGAATCGGCCTTGAAATGATGAAAATAAAATTTATTTCGTAATGAAAAATAAATTAAAATTAAAATAAAAAAACCAAAAATCATATTTAAAGCATTGAACGGTAATTGAATTCATTTAAGTTACAGGGTTGTGCAGGATGTTGCCGGCAATAGTGAAGCAATTATATTGGACCGCTTGACACCAGGAACACAATATTCAATCGCTGTTACAGCAGTACGGCTTGGAAAAAAATATCGCAGCCGCCAAGTTATATTTAGAACATTAGGTAACTTTAACATTTTATCTTAAACATTAACACTTAGTTTAAGATAGAATTATACGAATGTAAGTTTTAAAGCAAAAAAAAAAATTGATATTTAATAAAATTAATAACAGAAGTACACAAGTTTGACAGCAAGTAAAATGCTGTCACATTTTCTTAACGATACCGTCAAGGGGTTCTATCTTTGCTATTAACATATTTACATACACACAACCATGCGTATGTTTGTGTGTATAAATAAATATTAAAGTTTCAAAATTTATCTGTTTTTTTTCTTTTGTTTTTTTTTCTAACGCATGGATAGATTTGCCAAAAGCATTTACACAAAATTTAACAAATGTTGCGTCAAGCCTTAACGGTGGGATAGCGCCAGGTGGAGAAATCAACTTTGGAGATCGTTCAAGTACAAATGACAGTGAGGATGGTGTCACTTCAACTGCTACCAATTCATTGTCGCATAATACGCACAGGGAATTACCAACGGTATTTATAATTTATAATTTTTCTTTATCAGTATTTATAAAGTAAACTACAACTGTGCTATTTGTTTAACATGTTTTTTTTTTATTTTACACATACTCAAATAACACGCACTAACAAAAATTTTTAAGAGGTGTTTTTTTTTCAAGTGTTGAAATTTAACATCAGTGTCAGTCCCGTACAGAGTATGTTGAACGTAAATACACACACGATTTTTTCGGGAGAATATCCAGCGTTAACCAAAATTTAATTATGAATGACGAAGCGGCAAATGAAAGTGAAAGAAACCCAGAAAGTTTGTAGATGTTTGTTAGACCCTATAAAGTGTTTCTCTGTTTATTTTATTATACGCTTCACCACAAAAAGTGGAAAAAGGGTATAACTAAGTTTGTCACTCCGTGTGTAATTTCTACAATATCCAGTTCCGACCCCATACGGTATATATATTCTGACTTCTAGTGCATAGCGTCTGTCCATCCGTGTTAGTTTGCCTCGGCAAACTTGATTTCACAAAAAATAATTATGTCAATCGATTAGATATAGTGTATGTGGCGATAGAGAATAAAAAAATAACAAAAATTATCATGTGAAAAAATTGCCGCTCGCCCATATTTTCCGAGTTACGGGGCTCTGAAATTTACAAATTTTTTAAAATATCAACATGGGTATCATTTTGAAGCTTTTGAAGAGGTCTTTAAGGAAATACCAAAATTTAAAAAAAAAATGCTTAATCTATTAAGAGGCGATGCCATTTTTATGTAAAATTATATATGTATATGCAGTACCAAATTTTTTTATTTTTTAATTCTCTGTCACCCCAATATTTGCTTTTTTGATTGGAATTACCTCACTAAACTAGATTTACATAGATGGTGAAGGATATATAAAATTCGGCATAGACGAATACAGCACTCTTACTTGTTATGTTTTATTTTGGGTTGGAAACAGACAATTTTAAAGATAAGTTTTAAGCCGCAGTCGATATATCACCGCATTTCAAAAATTGTAATAATTTGTATGCTTTAATTCATTAAAAACAGAACGACAGCTCCTGATAACTGGCATTAAATGGCGACGGATAAATTGAGATGATCAATGCCCCCTTTGTTCTTGAATTTAATCTCCAAAATGCAAAGGAACTTTTGTATATTTTAATATTACACCTCTAAAGTAAACACCCATTATAAATACATATATAGATATACATAGTAGTATGATTGTTCGTTTTTTTCTTCACTGTACATTTTGCTTTAAAATTTTTTATTTTCAGATACGTGGTGTCGAAATAGGTATCGTACTAATAGTTTTAATGGTTTGGGCTGGAGCTATTGCATTATTTTTCAATCGTTGGGGAAAAATACGCATGCTGTTGCCCTATCAACCAGACTATAAGCATGAACAGTTGAAAGTGCCGGGAACGGGTGTGTGTAGCGGTGGCGTTTGTAATGGCCAACATTCACATCAGGTAGGAAAGAAGTCAAAACTGTTAAACAAATAAAAATTCATTTATTTATTTAGATGTATTTACATTTTATTTATTAACATATACAGGCATGTCACAAATTCCGATCGGAATGGTTTTAATTCCGTATTAATAATTCCGATCGATTTTGTTTTACCTTCTTTAGATTCCGATCGATTTTGCTTATTTAAAAAATGTTTAAGCTCCACCTTTTTATTTAAAAGTTTCATTATTGCGCACAACTAAATAAACAACAAAGCTAATCTAAATAAGGACACATAATAAAAGTAAATTTTAAAAACGTTGATAACAAAATTTCAAAGAATCTTAATTCCACTTTGAAATTAAAAAGTGGTTTCATTCCGAAGAAATTTTTCGTTTTTCGTTTTCTAAAGAACCAATTTACGGAATTAAAACCAATTTCGATCGGAATTAATATCTGTGACATGCCTGATAAAGACAATATTTAACAAACATACAAAACATATGTACAATATAAATCTCATTCTCTAAGCTTTTGTAAAATTCTTTAGAAACCTTGAGTAATCAGCGTACAATAGTTGAGTCTCTGAAGAGAATTTGACAGAACACACTGCTAAACTTTACGTTCAGACATTCTTAAAATTTTGTTTTATTTCTAGCCGTGCTTAAAAAGAAGATACACATTCATAAAAAATAACAAAAAAACAGCAATAAATTCCAAAAAATGAATACATTTACATAACTCTGATCCTTGATTTCTATTGTTTGATTTTTCTTGAATCTAAAAGTGTCTTTCGGTTTGATTTGTTAAACCGACAGTAAACAAGGACCAAAAAAAAACATAAAATATTGAATAAAAATAAAATTTCCTTAAACTACATACTGCAACTACGACTATCGGTAATTGATTTATTTATTTAATTTAACTCATTAAAAACTAAACACTTTTCACTTCGGTCGACCTTCTGCTCTAAATCAAGTCCTCGCTGGTGTCATCTTTTGTTTATTTTTGTTTTTACTCTGCTTCATCTTGACAACTCAATGATGAGTACTCGAAGTAAATTGGAGAAGGAAAAGATTTTTATTATTATTGTTGTTGTTACTTAATATTGCTCGCTCTTACCACATACTCGTACATATTTCATACAACTACAGTTACAAATACTAAAATTAAGTTTTCAACAGACAACTAAATCGAAAAAAAATCTATTTTCTCTTTCCCTTCTTTTTCCTGGTCTACTTTTTTTGTACTTTTAGAATTTACATCACGATTTGTTGGTTAAGGTATAAAAAAATAAAACATTATTTTATTTTTTAAGATACAAACATACTTTTCTGCTACTTATTCGTAATTCATTTTTATCTTTTCTTGTTCGTATTAGTTTTTTATTAGTCTCTTGAAAGAAATTTATGTTTAAGAACAAAAGTATTTTTCATTGAATTTATTTTTGCATTGTTCCAACTCAATTTCAAATCTGCAAACAAAATTTTTTGTAGCATTATTTTCTCTTTGATTTGCATGAAAAAACACAAGAAAAAAAATCATTTATTTAATTTTTCATTTATGTAGAAAATAAATCCGCAAATCCATAAAACAGCAAAATGCTCTTTCTTCATCCGTGCAAACGATCACTATTTTTATACCATTAAGTAAAATTTAAGCAAAACAATGGAGCAGAAAATTTTAAAGGCTATAAAATAAAAAAATAAAAAAAAACTACAGTCAAACATGCCTACAATGAATTCAAGTGCGCACATTTTGTATTGGAAACTTCGTAGAGCCTCCTGGGCAAAAGTGATGTAGCATATATGTACATATACATATGTACATATATAAAAAAAAAGTAATCCGTAGTTAAAAAACGAATACAAGCAAGTAACAGTGCTATGTTCGGCTATGCCGAGTTTTATATACTTTTCACCATCTATGTAAATTTAGTTTAGGGAAGTAACTCCAATTAAAAAAGAAAATATTGGAGTGACAGAGAATTTAAAAAAAATTTAATACTGCATACACATAATTGTACAAAAAAATTATATGGGCTCTTAATGGGTTAAGCATTTTAAAAAAATTTTAGTATTTCCTTAAAGACCTCTGCCAAAAGGTTTTAAATGACACCAACATTGATATCTTAAAAAATATGGTGCACAATCGTACATTTATGTGAAATGTTTAGAGGCCCATAACACGGAAAATATGGGCGAGCGCCAATTTTTTCAATTCATGTTTTTCCTTATTTATCCATTCTCTATAACCCCATATATGTTTTTTTTTATTGGAGTTAATTCTGCTGCCTCGAAGGACATCGACTGATCTTACTGATTTTTTCTAGCAAAATTTTCCAAACTATTTCTGATCGATTGGCGTAATTAAACTACCTCTAGCTCAGGATGAAGAAAATTAAGTTTTAAATTTTTTAGCAGAAAAATAACAGAACAACTTTTAAAAACACAAAAATTTCAAAGATAAATGAATTTATTATTAACTTACCAATCGAAATTCCATATATTTTTTTGTTTATTAAAAATTGATTCGTTTCTTGCATAATTTTTTTTTTAAATTTATCATTATTTGGTCAATCGGTTGTTGGTCTTCTTAAAAACAGTCACTTGTAGTTTTCTTTTAATTTCCTTAATGCGTATGTATATGTAAGTATGTTCACATACTCTATAGACATCTATACGTTTAGCATAAACAGAATTGAAATTATCTTTAATGCGTCTTATGTTATTCGAATGTTTTAATAATACGATTCAGACTTTTTGAGGATTGTTTCGGAAAAAATATTAAAGGCTTTACGTTATTTTGAATAAAAAATATAAATGTTTACTTTTCACTTTAGAAACTTTGTGAATATAAAACTTAATAACTTTTCGATTTTTTATTGTTATACTCTCATGTATTGTTACAGTAAAAATTTATAATTCAATTTATAATAAATTATAATTAATAAATGATTCGAAAGTTAAAATTATTAAGTAAAATAGCATTTTTAATCTGCAATAACTTTAGTCAAAAGTTTGAATAAATCAAGTCAAGGCCTAGAATAAATTTATGCGACTGTAAAACAAATTTTTTTTAATTTAGTTAAATTTTTTATTTATACCAATTTACATTATCGTTCGGCATGAATGCATTTCAGCAAATAGAATTGCTGCAAACTTTACACTTACAGTTTGGATTTTTTTACTGTTCTAAAATAACAAATAATTACTATTTATGAATTTGGAAAAATCCTATTTTTTTAATTCAAGAAATAATCCGCTGTGCATTCAACGTCACCTGGTAGTCAATTCACCTTAAAGTCATGCAACTTGGATAGAAAAAATTATTAAACAATTTTTTTTTTTTTGTAGTTAAATTAGAAGCTTAATTTTTATTTTCTTTATTGTTTCGTTATCTTACAATTTCGTTTCTGTTATGATTTATCAAAAATTACATTTTCTTCCATTTTGCTTTAACAATTCTTTTTCTTTTTGCGGATATTTCATCTACTGTTCGTCTTATATTTGATGAAAAATAAAAAAAAATAGTGTATACCTCGCTGTGAAGGGTGTGGCATTTTCGATCGTTGTTTTCAATATCCGAGACGTGAGTTGGAACGTGATTGCGGTTGTCAGTTTGCACTGTTACATAAGGCGGATGTGGAAAGCTAGCAGCCAGCAAGTGCCGATGGAGAAGATATCTCACCATCGGATGGATATCGCCGTATCGGTAGTTTTGAGGGCCAAGCAATGCCCTGTTGTTCTGCTTTAAATACTCCACATCAAGAACACACCAGCAACATGAGTATTAATACTACATTAAGCGATAGAGAAAGTTGCGATGTTCGAAGAGTGGGAGAAACTGAACGCAGAGATCTAATAAAACCTGAACATCGTCGATCTTCAAATGTAAATGTTATGACAGCAGGCACTATGAACAACGAACATAGAATGCGTCAAAAGAAATATGCAACACAACGTAGTATACTGAAAAATTCTTACGACAATACAAACACAACAACTGAAGATCAGGAGTTGTTAGAGGCTAAAAAACAAATGATTTTACGCAGACGAAGACTTTTCAGTCACTATCGCCAATACCAAGAATGGAGGCGTAAACAATTTAGCTATGATCCATGTTATTACCGCGCTGTTCCAACGGCTGTAGCGCCTTCTTTTTGTAGCGGCTACGCTGTTGGTGTCAGTGCACCCATTTCGGGTAGCAATGTCGAATATTCTATGCCAGCTACCAAGCCGAACGCATTTCGTCGTCGTCGCCAGTATCGACGACAATTTTCTTGCGCTGAACGTTCACGTGAAGACTCTCGTGACTCTTCTTCACATTTACCCAAAAATCTCAGCATGGGTAACAGTGATACGATGCGCACTGATTCATCGTCATTAATTCACACAAATCCCACAACCGAACGTCAAAGTGTAAGTCGCTTATCGAGCCTTCTAATTCTTCTTCTTACTGTTAATCACTCAAAATCAAGTAAAAATTATTTCATTACGTTTGCTCAACTGTATGTTGTTGAGTCCTTTCAATAAATTACTTAAGTATGTAGAAATATAAATATGGTTGCTTACATATTTCACAATAATTACCCATGTATGTGTGTATAGAAAAGAAGTGTGCCGCTAAGGCAGACAGCACCCACCCACCACTACACTTACAAAAAGCACTTGAAGAAATTTAAATTGTAATAAAATATTCGTTTAATAGTTCCCTAATTTGTTCGTTCGTTCGTTCGTTCGCTAGTTGCATATCACACTTTTCGTTATCGCATTTGTGCTTGTCTATTTGGTAGTGTTTTTTGTTTGGTTTTTTTTTGTTTTTGTTTCATCTTCAAAAAACGGATGGATGGAAAGCTTTTCATAGATAAACTAAATATATCAATATCTACTTGACCTTTAGCTTTTATATAAAATTTAATTCGCTCGATTATCGTACACAATTCACAATTTTGTATTGTATGGTTTTTATGCACCCTTACAAAATACTTCGACACCCTAAACATATAAACAGACACACACACACACATACACCCAAATTCACAAATGCTTTAACCCTTAGACATGCATAAGCAAATATAACCAAGAGATAACACCCTCACAAATTGTGATTTGCCTTTTGTAAATGAACAATGAGCAGAAAGTATATAAATTCCAATTTTAGCTTCTGCTTAGTTTTAATTTTATTTTGCCACAATCTATTGTTTTAATTATTTGTTCTAGTTTTATTTCGCCTCTATTTTATAGCTGAAATTAAAATTATTGCTTGTTTTAAACTTTCAATAAAAATAAAATTTATACAACAACTTCTACAACTGCCTTTCACAAAATATTCAGACAATCAAAACAAAAATTTTTTTTTTAAAGACACAGGAATATTATTTGGGATAATTTAAAAAATAGCACAAAGATTTTTTATGAAAATTAAATTTTTTCCGATTTCTACTCTTTTTAAAAACAACTTTATCATTTTAAAGAAAGATCGGTCTTGGTCTACCTTCACTTTTATACTAGGAGTAATTTAGATTTCATTCATATTACCAGTGTTTTTATCTAGATACATTTTAACTTACATTCAGTATAATTATTGTCACGAAGGGACAAAATGAAAAAATCTTTCACTGTAAGGCCACGTCAAAGAATAGAGGGAAATAAAAATATGTAATATAAATTTTACATCTTGATGAAACTGTGAAATTGATTATTTTTATACCTGATATTTGCTTTGTATGTTATGTATCCTGCATACAAGGCAAGGAAATGTCATAAACGAGTACAATAATCTTTTTAAAAATTTGTGTGTTGGCGCCCCAAACAAAGACGATATTTTGTCATGCATTTAAAATATTATGTGAAGGAAACAACCTAAGCCACCCTAAAAAGACTTTTCTTTGCCAATGGTTGGTCGTTTTGTCCAAATTGTAAACACTAAAAACCGATTAGTACCACCGTATGGAAATGGATAGGCAAATGTTAAATTTGCTGAACTGTCAGCTCTAAGTGGACAATTGAAAAAGTTGAAAAGTTTATAGACATCAATAATGATGAATGAAACAGCGTATGAATGAAATAGAGTCATTTATTATAACAGTCACTTATTTATAATAAAATTTTAGAAAGAATTTTATATCCGAGAGAACTATCTGAACAAAAATTTTATTTTTTTAAATTAATTTTTTATTTATTCATTAATTATTAGCTCTTATTAACCACATTTATTCAAAAATTTTTAAAAATTCTTAATAAGTAAATGTTATTTAAAACAAGAAAGCTAATTGAGCCGCTCAGAAGCCAACGTGGTTAAGTACAAAGCACAAAGATTAAGAAAATTAATAATAACAAAATAAACAAAATAATTTATGTAAAAATAATAAAATAACATTGTTGTCATAAAACTCAAACAAAAATATCAAAAATGGACTTAACCTCATTGGCTTCTGAGCGGCTCAATTGTATTTGATTTTTTTTTTTTTTGATATTCACTTTCAATTTTGCGATAAAAAAACATTATTTATTTTTTATTATTTTATCCAGAGTGTTAAGTGCAAAACTTATTTTTTTTTAATATTAAACTTTTGATTAAAACAAAAAGCTTTAAGTTCTTTTTTTATTGATATGTAGAAATTATGTTTTGTATAACTTTTTTTACTTTTTTATAAATAACACTTCTTCTTCTTTTATAGATACAAAATACTTAAAAAAATATAATTACACAAAAAGAAAGTCATTAAAAATGTATTTAAATTAATAATGAATAGAAATTACATTTTTTTTGCATATTGTGTCTTTACGTCCATTCATTAAAATGTTGTCTCTGTTTTTTATTTTTTGTCCTTCCCGTGTTCTCTTTTTTCTTCTTTTTCTTACAGTTTGATAGCAGCGAATGCGAAGCACTTGCCTATAAGCCTCTGCATTGTAGTCGTGTAAGCAGCATTGTTTCACTTACAATATTTTATTTAATTTATTAATTTATTTTGTGTCTTTCATCAGTTGTAAATTAATTTATTTTTTTTCTTTTGTCCTTGTTTTAAGTTAGTTGTACGTCCTGTTCATTTTAATGAATCTTGTTTTGAAAAATGGTTTTAATTATTTCACTAATCGATTCTAAATTTTTAGCATTTTCGCGTTTTTCAAGAGGAACATTCGACCTCAATATCCGAACGAATAACTCGTAGTCGCATAAATTCAGCAATATTTGTTTCATCAGAAGGACGAGGATTTGATTCGATCGAGTTTTTGCGCCGTCATGGATCACAGAGTGTTTTGTGTCGCAAAGCAAAAAGTGCTGAAAATATAACGGAAAACGGTAGAAAGGTACTCACTCGTACACATTTATTTCATTAAATTTTTCTTTGTTTTATTACACACGTTCTTTTGCATATTGTAGCAAAGTTTTGCCGAAAATCGTCAGTGGCATACAGACGAAAGCAATGATAACGACACGCAAAATGATAATGGCATCGAGATGCACGAATGCTCAAAAAGTGTGGAAAATCATCCAGTAGCGGTGTTAAAAACAAACATTGAGAAGCTGCTAACCACCAGTGTTTTGGGTCATTCAGCAGCAGCAGTTACTACTTCCAACAAAATAGTGGGTAGTATTTCAATAGAGACACCACCATCCCATTTAAGAGAGCAGCAACATAATGCAGTTGCAATTACTGTGCCACCAATACCGCCTCCATTACCTCCACCGCTGGCCCATCCTACATTAAGCTCAGCCAAAACGGTTTCATTAAACTCAACTTCCCACGATTCTGTCGACCCTGCAGAGGAATCGGTTACAATTCCATTCGATATAGCAACGACAACGTCCACAGGGAGAAATTCTATACCCAAAATATCTAAGGTATTGGTGCGTCAACGCTCTTCTACAGCTTCACCGGTACTGTCGTCGTCGGTTCACAATAGTTCAAAAGAACTTAAGCTGAAATGCCTCAAGCCCAAATTAAATAATCTGCCGATGGTATCGGTGTCGGGTCCCTCACCATCGCCATCTGAAGAAAAACCGCCACCTGGTGAACGTTTGTAACAAATGGTGGCCGAAACATTTATTTAAAATTTATAAACATTTCTGCATCCATCAGCAGAAAGCAAATGTTTTAATAGAAACGGAATGGAATCTAATTGATTTATTAATTATTTATTTAAAAAAATAATAATAATGAGGAAAATTTAGAACACAACAAGAAAACTTGGTATCGTCTGGTCTCTTGACTAGAACCGGTAAAAAAAAATACCCAACTCGTAGTTAAAGTACGAGCGAGTCGTTAGGATTTTCAATATCCTTTCTGAAATGCATACAAACTCAAATATTTATAAGATTTTTTTTTTGTATTAAAGTTCTTGATGTCTATATTTAAAGTGTTAAGGTTTTTATAAAAAATATTTATTAAAATTTTTAGCTCAATATTAAAATTTATAAAATTTTCAGTCAAGATTTAAAGTTCAACAAAATTCATTTAATAATAGCTTTTTAAACTCCGATTTTTTTTTTTTTGTTATTAATTTTCTCTGATAAAGATTTGCTTGCTTCACTGTACTCTTCAGTTATTAGTTGAACTGTACCAAAAGAAAGTCTAAATCTTAAGTGTTAAAAATGTTTTAAATAATTTTTTTTTAAATACAAATGTGTTTTTAATTGAAATATAAAAAAATATTAACAAAATGGTCAATTAAATTTAACTGTTATACAAAAATTTTTTTTTATGGATTAATATTGATATTTATAATTAAAAGCTAACAAATAATAAAAAGTACATAAATGTTCCTTCCAATTTCTATTATCTACAATAAATGTTTCGGTTTAACTTATCAAAAAGAGGAATAGGAAATAAGAATTCCTATTCTAAATACAACCTAAGAAAAATAAAAGTTTCAAATATGAAAACAAAAAAGCTTTAATGAAAAAAATGAAAATCGATTTTAAGCTTTAAACTAAAATAAGAAATTTTATAAACAAAACTTATAATTATCAAATGCATAGATAAAAAAATAGTTGTAATTATCCTTAATATACACAAACAATTTAGTAAATATTTTTTTTTTTAAATAGCAAATGTTAGAGTGTCTTCATACCCATATGCTCATTCATACAAGTATTTTCCAAACACTTCTAAAGCAAGGAACTATTATCACAATCTTGATCTCTAATCCTTAGCAAACTCTTATTAATATACGCCGAGACCGGGTCAATTGGTCCCTTAATAAAACAATGTGATGTTAGATCTGGAATCTGAGGCACTAGTAGCAGGTTTTTTGAAGCACATGTAGAGCTTTCTCCCTATATATAAGTTACTGCCATCCCTAAATTAGCGCGTAAAGCGCAAGATAACTGTCAAAATTTCTCATGTTCATACAAAATGTATGAAGCATCCCTAAATAGCACGGCGTCAACGCTTAGCAATTTGAAAATCCAATTTTGACAGTGCGTTAGGAAGTGAAGTTGGCTGCTCGTTGCTTTGTTTTGTTTTGTTTTGTTATGGCTGAAAAGTAGTGACAATTTAGTTATTTTTAAGGCAATCTAGCGGTTTTATCTCTGTTTTTATTTTTATACAGCGGGTTTTATAAATTAAAATTAGTTAACATTACTGTTAACGACACAAAGTTGACTCTCTTATTTAGGGATGAGATTCCAGCGCAAAAGCTATGAATTACATTGATTTGCGTCTTACGCGCTAATTTAGGGATGACAGTTAGTCGAAAAAAATTTGATTTTAAAAATTTCAATTAAATGATCGCAGCTTAATTTGAAAATAATTATACATACATAAATATAAATAAATTAAATGCATTTAAATAAAAGTAAACCAACCACTAATGTTTAGGCCCAATAATTAATAAAAAAATAAAATTTTAAGCCGCGATCCAACACCACAAAAATCGAAAAGTCAACGAACTCTAACTGAATTCATAAAAATATTATTTTAGGAAACGTTTTTACCTCTGACTCCAAACCGTAATGCATCACACATCCGATTTGATCTTATATAAGCGAAACCTTAAAACATACAGCTTTTAAGTTTAAGGATAAATTGATTAGGCAAAGATTTTTCAGGAACTGCCGTTGCTTAAAATACTTCTTTTGTTTCTTTCTTCAGTATTAACAGTTCTCTTTTTGTCAGTACATTTACAACCTATAGGAAATTGTATTTTTTATGAAATAGCACTGGAGCAGTTATAAACATTCAAATAAAAATTACCAATATATATATATATATACATACATCATACATAGGTGAAATATTATATTTCTATAAGGCAACCCTGCAATACGTTGAAAGTTAATCTTAAAATTGGATTGGTAACTTTGATTGTCTGCTATAACAGGTTTATGAACAAAATCTCCAGAATGATACAATTCGAACTAAAAGCTAAAAGTAGCAGTTTTGAATGGATAAGTTTTATCACTGATCATATTTTGAAAACTATTAATTTGAGTGTCAATGTATGAATGAAATTTATTTATTAAACGGAACAATATTTTCTAATCTTAAAATATTTAAAATGTTTAAAAATGACGCTTTTCAATTTTTTGGCTTATAAATAGAACTAACGTTAAAAAGCGAAGACCAAAAGAATTTAGGTGCCAGTTCCTACAAATATGATCCAAGTTTAAAACCAGACTCCGACCACAAATAAATTATTTTAGCACTACTTTGCCTTAATTATTTTGCATATTTTTTAGCTTTCTAAAATTCTCAAGCTTAAAACATATCAATTTAATTTAAGATTTTGGTCGTAAACATATTTTTAAAAGACTTATGATTTACTATCAAATCTTTTTTGTGTACAAATTTTCCTCAGTTTCAAATAGATTTTATTTATCGCAAAAACACGTTTTAAAAATGTTAAATGTGTAAATAATTTTTCCTAAAGCAATTTAAGCAAAAAAAATATTTCTGGCGTTTTAGTAAATTTATTCTTTTTAAAATGAGCAAACGCAGTATCCTTTTGTTAAGTTTAAAAAAAAGCACATTTTTTTAATTTAAACAGAGATAAGTTTGTTAGAATAGAAAAAAATATGGTTTCTGTTAACAATATAACGAACCGCACACAGTATGTTTACATATGGTTACATTAGTTTAACCAAATGAATGCAAATGGGCCAATAACTTATAGTGAAACATATCACACTAAGTTTTGAAAGGAAATAGAATTAAGAAGAACAGTCTGTGTAACTAACTAAATAAGATATTTTATCGTGTTTCATAATAATTTAAGTGTGAGCAAAAAAACTAAGTAATAATATACAGAAAAAAAAAACAATCACAAACAAATTATAAAATATCTATAGTTGAGACACTAAATATTTTTTAATAATGTTAATCAGTTATCATTTACTTTTACACTATATAATAAATATATTCATGAAACAATCTCTATTATATCAAGGAACTATGGTATAAGCTTTATTTTAACACAAACAAAAAACAAAAGCTAAAAATATAAATAAATAAATTGAAAATATATTTCCACATATACCTAATACATAATATAACAATGCACCTATACATACATACATAAAATATAATATTTAACTAACGTTTAGATAAGAAATGTTTATTCAAATTTGTATTATACACCGAAATAAAAATTCAAAAATTCAATACTGAATGGAAACCTAAAGTACCAAAACTTACCAATTTTCCTACATTATCTGTTCTATGGAGGAATTTTAAATGTAAAATACAAATAAGGGACTCAAAAATTTAAAGAAATTTAATTCGGCTAAGTTAGAGGTAATTACTATCAGTTTTATTTAAGTTTTAATTGTTTGTAATTTAATATAAAAGGAAATGTTTAATTTTTTACCCAAGTTTAAAAATTTCCTTAAAATTTATTAAAAGGCATTATAGTATCATGTTAAATAATTAAACACTCATTTTGATTTTGAAGAATATGTTTTTAAGGACTTAATTTACAAAAATTACACAAATTATTACAAATAAATAAGTAAACAGTTTTATATTTTTATTTAAATAAATTTTATTTAAATAAATGTACAATATAGAAAACAATCACCGAAATATTAAAAAAGGATTCTTAATAAAAAAACATATTGCCATTTTTCTTCAAGTCATTTTCGTTCATATTTCGTCCAACTTGAACGTAAAATCACAACTTTAAAGTTTATAACAAAATGAATTTTTTTTGGGAATAATTACAAGAGCTTGAGTGAACTGCAATTTATTTTCCAAGTTGAGAATAATTTCCTCTTTTTGTAGAGAAATTGCTTTCAAATCACTTTATCGGCTCTGTCGTTTGAGGTTGTACTTAATTTTAAGTCGTTTAAATGTTTTCTTGGTTTCTCCTATATGAAAATAAATCATAAAGTAAGTCCTTTTCGTATTTGCATAATATATAATAACAGATACTTATATACTTATATTATTATATATTTTTAATTTATATTATTTATTCTTATTCATTTATTTCAATTAAATCTTATTATTATTATTTGCTATATATATTATTAAAAACTTTGAAAATTTTTCTTTCTTTAAATGAATGTATTTACCTAAAGTTTAGGTCCTAAACTAATAAAAAATAAGGATTTAAAATTTGAAATTTTGTCCACTTTTCCCAAGTGAAAATTTGTTCATATTCGCAAATTTATACATTATAACATTACTTTGTAAATAAACTTATTAACATACCTAAACTACACATACACATGTACATGCCTTTTAAAAAAAAAAAAAATTTAATAAAATCTGTTAAAAATATTGCCTTTTTTACTTTTTTCTCTTTTGCTAAAAGTTACTTACTGTCTGTTCTGAAATGTATACATATGTACATAAATTAAAAATAGAATATTATATTTCACATACATACATACATATGTATGCGCATACATTTATGTCCATAGTTATTAAAAATTATTTTTAAATGTAATTGTCAATTTATGGTCCAATTAAATTAAATATAAACATAAAATATAGTTTCTAAATTTTTAAATAAATAAGATATTAATTTTAAAATTGTAATAAGTTTAATAAATTTTAATTCGTTTTAAAATATTTGTGTCGCCTTCTTAATAAGTAAACAAATGACCAAAAACAAAATATTAATAAATGAGTATCTTTATCTTATAACTCTAAAGAAAACAATTTGGTTTCTCTTCTTAATCTGGGGGTTTGACGAGGTTTAAGCTCACAATAATAGAGTACTACTAGCAGAAGCTATAAAATTCTATAAAATACTTATAATATCTCGAGGCAATTGTACAAGCAACTTATGCGCCGCGATGTGCATTTAAATATTTAAAACTTTTAGGCCTTCGAAAGGTAAACTTCTCTTGCGAAAATAAACCAAGAAATGAAAGCAAAAATTGCAAGAAATTGTGTGTTTCATCCGGTACAAATATACTGCGTTTTCCGCATGCTTGCGTCTTCGATATAATAACGTATACAAATTAGTTGCAGGAGTTCTGCTGTTGGTAAAAGATCTTTCCGCATAATGAGCCATAAAAAAATTTTAAATTCTTAATAAGCAATCACTTACTTTTAATCAAGAAGTCAGTTATTCTATAAAACTACCTTACACTACTCTAGACCTAAAGAACATATCTTCAGCCAGACTAAGGTATAGCAACAATTTAACAAGATCTGAATGTGTAATGTTAGCCCGTCTAAGGCTGGGTAAATGTATGTTTAAATCGAAACACTACTATGAAAAAATTTATACGCCAAGATGTTTTTTAATTGTAATGTTTCACTTGATGTTTTTTCTTTATGTTTTTGGAAATGTATTTTATATTTATTCATTACATTTCATGGAATCATTTTCGAATCTTGTTGAAAAATTAAAATGTAAATATCTACATACACATTGATAATTTTTGCGCTATATCTTTTGTAATGCGAGCGCATATGGTCTTACACCGTCCCCCTTTTCCTGTATTTTATAAATTTTTATTTTGTAAAATAATTAAAAACTGATGACTAAATATTATTTTGTATGTAAAAAGTTTTTTATTTGTTTATAAAAAAAATAAAAATATCTCTTCATAAACATTACGGTCCGTCTTACTAAATATTTACATATGTACATAATACATACATACACAAATTCGAACATACATACATTCGATGTTTACAGTTTGTAAATGTGAGTTTAAATGTCATGATACACTTTTTCAAATATGCAGCAATAATTGCCTTGATCATAATAGCTTTGTATAACTTTAGCCTCCGAAATACCTTGCAATAATTCTTCTAACTCATTTGCCTCGAATACGTGGTAGTATCTAAGATATGTAGATTTTTCTCCATTTTTATCTTGGTTAGTTTTAACTTTCCAAGGTACAAGAATATCTTGTTGCTCAAAAGTTGTGCGGTTGGAATGAACTGGTAATGATACTGGAGCTTCTTTAGCTTTTTCCTCCAATTCCCGATTTGTCTGCTGTCTTAGTTCATCTTCTGTAGTTTTGTTTCTATTTAAAGATTTGTTTTGTCTTAAATACGACGATTTCTTATTGTCAGCGATTTGATTTTTAGCCCAAACATAAATAAGACCGCGACCAGAAGGTCTCAATATACGTACAAGTTCTTTGATTGCACTTAGTCGTCGTTCTACAGTAGCTAAGTGATGTATAACAGCAATACTTATGCATCCGTCAACAGAATCAGATCGTACAGGAACGTGGAGACAATCACAACGAAATACATTGTATTGGAGTGAGTTGCAAAGTTTAAGTAGACCATTACTTCGATCGCATCCTATACTTAACAAGGTTGGATTGGAGTTAAGATATTTGCCATTTCCACATCCAACATCAACTAGAACGGAGGATTGATGGAAACTTTTGAGAAAATCTGCAACGAGAGGCCACTGTGAATGGCGTGTTTCGCTAAAGTGTTCAGCTATGCTGTCATATACCTGATGAACATTTAACTCTTCTAAAAGAACAGCTTTATTGCAAGCCAAACGATCTGCTGCAGCTAACGACTTCTCCTTTAATTTGGAATCACATAGTGTTGGGTATTTGCAAGAACATGGTCCACATCGAACTTTTCTAAACGTAAGTGATGTTCGTTTAGACCTCCGCAGAGTCGATAGATTTCCATTAGCTGTCAAAACAACATCAATTATTCTTGGTGTAATGCCATGGGTCCAATCATAACGCGATTCTCCTGACATAATCAAAAGAGATCTCCGGGGAAGCAATACCGAACAACGTTGAAGACCTTTGCGGAACTCCATAATAACATCGCCTTCCAGAGATAATGAGATGATAGGATCCAAAAATGCGCTATGGGTATCTACATGTGGTGGTATTCCCTGTCCAGCTTCATAAGAATTAACAGTCAGCTGATCTGGTTCTTTCCAATCAAATGAGAGCTTATTCATGATGCGGACGTTTTCTAATTTTTTCCACAAAAAATTGCATTCGGAAGGTATTTGTCTTTCAAGTTTTTTTTCCGGATTAACATTATTAATGTCGTATAGGAATTCGTAACCGTAATGTTTCACTCTTCTATGTTTAAGAGAAAGATTAGGTGAAAAATCATCCTTTTTGAAAACATTTAGTAATTCAAGTTCTTCATTTTCTGTTATAAAGTCCTGTATTACGATTAGCCCATCAGGCCAGGGTGCCAACAATGTTGTATTTTCTACATGAGGCAATTTGTCAAAATAACTTAAGTAAACAACCGTTTGATTTTGTCCTATAGGTGCTAATCCGTGCATATTATTTACTATGGAAACAGCATCGGTCACATCAGCGCATTCCAGAAAACAATAGGATTTATTTGGCAACATTAAGAGTTTTTTAATCTGACCATACTTCTCCACTGATTCTAGGACAAGTTCTTCGGTAAGTCCTGTTGATAAACCGGCGTTCAATATTGCAAGGTACTTTGTTGGCCCATTTTTAGAGGCAGTAATGTTATAATCTTTTTGAATAATCATTTCACATCGTATTTGTTTTTTGTGTATCTTACGAATATTATAGTTTTTATTCATTTTCTGAAAAAATTTGCCAAAAAGTTATCTTCTCCTCGATAAATTTTACTTTTATCCCATTCACACAGGCAAATTTTACTTTGCAAAGTTTTAATTTACGTTAGAGATAGGGAGATAGCATGATGAGCAGTACAGACTTTCATATACTGGCAAAGTTGCTAGATTTTTCCAAACGTCCAAAAATAAGGAACGATCAAAGATAAAACGAAAATTTGTAAAAGAAAACTTTTTGTGTCTGAACACCAAACAAAGTTTAAAAGAAAATTAACAAAACTTTGTCAAAGTAAAATTTGCTTGTTTGAATGCAGTCTTTATTTCCTTCTAATTGCATTGTTGCATTCATGCTTGTTTTGATGGTGCCACGTATTTGAAAGTGAAATGACACCAACGATGACATATTTAAGAAAATGAAAGTTATTCATTTGTGGTTTCTTGCAAGGCACGTTAATTTACTAGGTAGTAGCGCCTCTACAACAAACACAACATTGACAAAAACAACATGGATTTTTATTGTTGTTTCGTGAGTTGGAAATGTCAAGTACAGAAAAAGAAGTAAGAGATAATTGCTCTCAACACAAATGCCTTGCTTTGCAAATGCTTGTTGTTACTGTTTTTTGCTATTTATTTATTTATTTATTAATCCATAGTAATATAAAAGCCTCCTAAGGCCAAATAAACTATATTACAAAGTAAAATCCCTGAATATAAGATACTTATAACTAGAATTGAAATTAAACTAATTTTCTAGTCGCATTGGTTTCCAACCAAAAACGAATTAAGAAAAGAAAATAAATTTATATACATATTTAGACATATATGAGAAATATATGCGTACACAAACATAGTAAAATATAAACAACTTTTGATATTTCCAACCACTAACAAGCTGGGCGGACGAAACTACCTAGTAAAATATACCTTGGTTTCTTGCTTTACTGAGCGCGTCAAAAAAGAAGAGACGAAAATACAAAGAAACAAACCAATTTTGAACTTTATTTAATACATATTTTTTGAGCTTGTCCAAGACAAATAATAAGCGCGACGAATTTTATGTGTATTCTATATTTAAAACCACACATTAATAAATATTTTCTACTAAAATCGCAGAACAATTAGCCAAAAAAATATATATCGCCAAAATAAAACGGCCTGTTTGAACATCACTATTTTGACGAAGATTTTCAAATGTGAAAACTCTACTCACAGCTGCCTTAAGTTTATAAACAATGGCACAGATAATAATAATAATTTAATCTGTGACAATGGGGCAAGTTTTTGGTGTTTTAAAATTTGTATAATTTTTTTAAAATTTTTAATTTCTTACAGCAACCTTCAGGAGGAGATTAATGATAAAATAAACGATATTTTGATAAAACAACATGATGTTTCCTCCAATTTTGAAGATATTTTAAAAAACTTAAGATTGTTGCGAAATTTTTGTGCACGTGGATCTAACATTCAAATTCACATTGCATCTAACAAAAATTTGCTTCAGTTTTTGAAGGATTTGTTGTTTTCAAAAGAATCGAATAATGTTGAAGAATTAGAAACAGTAGGATGGCAATTGCTTGCCAACATGACTGTTAACAATCAACAGTCACAAACATTAGTATGGGAAAACTACGGCAACGAAATTGTGCAGTGCTTGCGTATTCAAAACAATTTGAAAAAGAAAGTCGATGTAATGCTGATGATTCTTTACAATATTATGAAGTCAGCATCAGCAGAGTCCTTAGTTGAAAAACCCTTGATACTAAAAGCTGCTGTATATGTGTGGCACACAATATTAGAACAGAAATGTTCTGAACAATTTGATTTTTTACACTATATTTTTGAAGATTTTTTAGTAAACAATGGACGAGCCGCAGTTAAATGTTATGCGCAATTAGATACAAATGAAAGGTTAACTTTTCTCGATTACTTAAACACTTATCTACAGCAGGACAGTCCAAATGGATTAGTGCACATTTTTATACTACAATATATTTCCAAAGAGTTTAAAATTAAGTCTGATTTCATTCTCCGCGTCGCATCATTGCAGGAAGTTGAGAAAATTAAACCTCAGGAAGCTTACGCTCTTTTGCGCTGTTTAGCGTCAGCGACTGGATTGGAAAGTTATTCACAGATTTACTCAACAGATCATTCACTATTTTTAAATGTATCAAGTATTTTACGTTGTCTTGTTGCAGCAAGTAAAAATGTGGGGAATCCCATTTTTTCACCTATGAACAAATTGGAGGAGGTTGCCCCAACATCTACTATTCCGGGCGATTATCAATCAGAAATATCATTTGAATTAAAAACATTACTCGTTCGCTGTATAGCTAACTTGCTCTACAATAATGATACCAACAAGCAATATTGTTTGGATACACAATTGTTGCCAGCTCTGTTTGAATGCACCAATATGGATGCTCGAAACCCTTGTAAGTTAAATTCTTTCAAGCAATTTTTCTTATTAGCTCAAATTTATTGGTATACTGAACTAAAAAAAAAAAAAAAAAAAATATATATATATTTTTGGATAGACATGTATGTATAAAGTTTAAATAAAGAAAAAATAATAAAAATCGTGGAGGTTGCTATTATTGAACAAAAAAAAAAAAAAAAGTGAGACTAGCATTGGTATTACCATATAGAAATATATACCCTTTAACATATTTGTAAATCTATTTTATTAAAGTGACTCCAATAAAAAAAAAGACAGAGAAAGGAAAAATAATAAGTACTATATATAATTTTACATCAAAATGTCATTGGCTCTTAATTTTAGTATTTCCTTAAATATCTCTTCAAAAACTTTTAAATGATACCCATATTGATATCTTAAAAAATCTGATGCACAATCGTACTTTTCTATCAAAGGTTCAGAGGCTTACAACTTAATATAAAAAAAAAAAATCTGTTACAACAATTGTTATTATTCGCCAACTATCATCGTCATTCAAAACTCAAAAGTAATTTGCTTGTGACTTAAATTATTAAAAAGAACTAAAATACTCATTTTTAATTTATTTATTCACGCCAATAAAAATAATTGAAAAATTCTTTATTATAAGCTAAGTAAAAAATATATAAAATGTATTCTACTCAAGTACAAAAAAAAATTTAACATAATATTTATTTTTTTTTTTCTATAGTAATGAAGGAATGGAGTATTTTAGCAATACGAAACGCCTCAATCGGATGTCCAGAAGTTCAACAAGTTATAGCTAATCTAACACAACAAGGAACTGCCCAAAATGATATACTCAGCGAATTAAATTTGGATATGGGTTCGTTACGAATTAATCCTTGTAAAAAATAAACAAATATAACAAATAAAATAATTCAAGTGTGCACGTCTGTATGTTTAAAAAAATAAGTCGCTGAGTTTTGAGTGTTTGTGTTTAATAAAATATCATAACTTCTAGAAAGTGCATAAGTTATTAGTAAATGCTTTTACTAAATATTAGATATTTCAATCTTTCGCTACTTATGTTCTGAATTTATTGTTTGCGTGAAATAGAAAGACACCAGCAATTCAAACTAAATTTATCATTATGTGTTCATTGTTTAAGGGGCAATTGATTTAGTATACATTTGGAATACGGTATAGTTGTTGTAATAATAAGATTGTATTTATTTTTTGAGAGAATTTTAAAGATATAAACCATGGCGAAAATATACCAGGTGGTCGCAATGGCGAATTCATAATTTTCGCCGCAAACGTGAAATGTCAAACACCATACAATAAACTGTTATACATATTTTTTATATATGGAGTTTGACATTTAGAGTTTACGGCGAAATTAATGAATTCGCCATTGCGGTCACCTGGTATTATTTCGCCATGATATAAACTTTTCAAATGTATAATAATTTTTAATTATCAGTATTCAAATCAATTACAAGACATAGAGAATAGACATTGTTTAAAAAACCAAAACAACAGCTTAAAGTTGCTTCCATTCGAAAACGGTGTGACAAACAATTTCTTATAAAAAGCCATTTTTGGATATTCTTTTAGTGGCCTAAAATATATCGACTCTAAAACTTAACAAAAAAAAAAAAAAATCACACTAAATTCGTATTCTTATTTAAATGGAAATTGCATTAAATTCTATCTTTTACTCCCGATTTTATTTAGTGTTTTTTAATTATGTAGACTTAAAAATCACGTGAGAGCTTTTTCTTAAAAGTTAATCTTTAAGCGATCCAAAACTCATGTCGGATAAGGTGTAAAAGCGCACAACGCGTGTAAAAGCTGATTTTACATTAATTATAATTGTGTTAATGACAAATTATAATTAACTTACCAATTTTATACTTATATGTAAATTGCTGATCTTTTTGTTATTTGTGAACCATACACACACGTTTCAATTTTGATTATTTTATTAATGATATTTTAATATTTCAATAAGCATTTTGCCAAATGTTAAAAAACAAAAGCAGAAATACAAACATACATACATATGTATGTTCATAGGTGTGTAAACACACATAATTGCAGGCTGTACTATTTGCCACATGCCTTGTTACAACATACATTGAAAAGATTTAAGCAAAAATAGAAGAAGAACAACAAAAACAACCAAGAACCACTATCTAGCCGTTCAATTTATGTGGCCACTTGTAAGTATTAACCTTAACAAGTGGTTCTATTTTTTACACTCAAACATGCTGCAGACAATTTTGAAATTCAAGGCGGAATGCAATAATTCTAAATTAATATTATTTTGTTAGATTATTTTTGTTAAATACAATATCTCAATTAATGACAAAAGGTAAATTTTTTAAAGGATTTAGCAATCGATAAACAAATAGATTTGTTAAGAGTGCATTTTTAAAAATTTGTCAATCAAAATGTTTTCTGTACTAAATCAAATTTCAAATAAAGTAAAATATTTTATGCAGTAAGATATTGTACACAATATGAATATGTTTATGTGCATAAATACATATTTATAACGAAATTATTGAGATTTTGTATAGAAAATCATAACATTCCATTTACGCCCACAATAAGTTAGAAAACCCCAACATGAGTGAATATTTTCGAAATATTGGACAGTGATATGAAGAACAAGAAAAAAAAATTTATAATTTAGACATGCGTGTATGTGCCAAGTATGTATGTACATTAGGGTGGCCTTCCGTTGTACAGAAAAAAAAAGAAATATATTTTTCAGTCTCAGCTCTTGGATATTACCAGATATTCTATATATACATATATGTTTAATAATATTTTTAAGAGTGGCTCCATCTTTCAACATCAAAAAGACCTCAAATATTTATCGAACAGTGTCCCTCAATCTTTATCTAGGCTGTGTAAAACATCGCTCTGATTTCATCGGAATTTCTTAAACGCTGTCCCCAGGCGCATTAATTTTTAGAATTGTAGTACGTGAGCAGGTGCTTTAAGGCTGTCGGTGTTTAAGGCTGACTTTTATTGCTATAAGAGTTATAAACGAGGCCGTAATAGCAAAGTTTTTTTCGGCGGTATTCGAAGCGTGCAACTTATATTAATTTTTTTCTGCAATTCTACTTGCAAAAGATTAATTATGGTTTTATATTTGCAAAAAGAATATTTTTAAATTTCATTATAACATTTTTTAAGTTTGTAAGAGGTTTTTATGACAAATTTTCCTCAAATCTGTATTAGAACGAGTAATAGTTTTTTTCTTCAATTATTACTTTAATTATTTAAATTTTCTTTTAAGTAAACTCTTATAACTCCTTAAATAACCAAGCAAAAAAATGTGCTTGAAACCACGAAACTCTTTAAATCTCTTAACAATTTTTTAATGGTTAAATGTAGGTGGTCATACAACATAACTTCGATGCATCATCTGCTGGTAATAATTATGTAATATTAACTTTTTGTTAAATCTCTTTTAATCTGATCAAAGCTAAGCCTTCGTTTTAGTATTAGTTATTAATAATGGGGTTGTGCAGTTTAAGGTTTACTACAAGAAGATCTACATTATATTATCGTCTTTAACACACCAGTACCTTCTTTCTTCGCTTACACAAAAAAAAAATGGCGAACTATATCTCGGCTGAGATGCTATAATCATAAGCCTCAAGTTAAGTTTCTTTTTTTAGATTTTTTAAAATCTTTAAGTTCACATGCTACTGTTCAGAGTGGGCGACCCTAATGTTCATACATACATACAAACACATGTGAACAACTGTGCTAATACATGGTTAAAAACAACAAAGATTATAATTTTAGCTTTTCATTTGCTTTCACTAGGATTTCACGGATATAAATACAAAACTTGGAATTGTTTTTAAGGATATTATTTACTTCTCCTATTGTCACCTGCTTGTGCTGTCTGGTATAGTGAAGACGATTGCTGTGTGCCAAGAAAAAGTGTATTGAGAAATACACTATATGCAGGGCCAATAACGTGGTATGAACTTATTGCTTTCCGAAAAATATTTAATATTTTTTAAAGCGTACAAAAATCTTTAAAGCGTTTATTCAAGAGCAACATTGTTTATATACACTAATGTATATAAAGAAGAACTTATACACATTTTACAATTCTAAGCTCTTCCATAAAGTTAGAACGTGGTCACTGGATATAAACAATAAGAGATGCCTCCTAAATTTCTGATAAATATGTATGTATGTATATACATTCATACATACTTGCATAAACACAAAACTGTAAATAAAACGTATCTATTTGTGTACACATAGATACATTTATGTATGGATGCATGTATGTTCTTTAGGATACACCTAAAGAAAATGGTGTTCAACAATTTCGAAAAACATTTAAAATTAATTAAGAATACATATGAAGTTGGTATGTATATGTATTAATTAAAAAGTTAGAAAAAAATGTTTGCAGTAGTAGAGTAGTTACCGTAATTACACTACCCAACAAATAAAATTTTTGTAATTTATAAAACTATACATTTATAAAACTGGCTTCAAGGTAATGACCTTTAGAACCAGCAAAAGTACTCGTAACAAGGAAGATAGGCGGCGGATTACTGTAACTTTACTTCATGGAAAGTCAGAAAAATCTACCATAAGTTAATTTTACGCAGCAACGATAAATCAATAGACTTGGATATGCCACTTCAATAAGTATAAGCCAAGGCGAATTCATAGTAGATGTAGTAGTAGATCAGCTTTAAAAGCAATTCGTGTTTGCAAAATTCGGCTTAGTTGTCAATTAGTTACAATTAGCAATTTTAACACTTGCAAATTAAAAAAATGGCAACCAACATTCGATTCGTTTTAGCATATGCTACATTCTCTTTCTTCTTAGTGGACGATGAACACAAAAATAACCCGTCGGATATACGCAGGCACTGCAAATAGTTAAATCGACTGCACTTTTTTCTTTACACATGTACATACATACAAATATAACTTATATTTTAAAATCAGAATATACAAATCGACCCGTTTATTTTGATCTGGAAATACATGTATCTCGTTAAAACGATGGTGATTAGTTGCAGTTTATTTCCGATATTTGAAAAGTTGAAATAACACAGACTCAAGGCAATTAAAAACTTTGAAGGTTTTATATTTGAAACAAGATTTGCTTAAAAATAATTTTGCTTGTACATCGGCACAATATTTATTTTTATTAAATTAAATAAATAATTTTAACATTTTGTGTCTACATTAATTATTTTTCGTCAAAGAAATTGTTCCGTGTACAAGCGTGAGCGAGTATTTTTGTAAGTATTTGTGTATCTGTCTGTTCATTTCAGTGGATATTACTTTAGCTAAATAAATATGTATGTATGTACATATGTATGTACATATGTGAATATGTATGAAGTTCTCTTCTAAATATTGCGCCTAAATACTGCTGCTGTAGCTGTTGCTGCTGCTGGGGATCTCTAGCCTATTGGCTGGTCTGACAGTAGCCTGTCATTTAGTACGATTTTGTTAGGCGACGTCTTCAATTATTTAGTTATTTACATGTGAGTTTGACAACAACATCCCAAAACTGAAGAAATTTGAATACGAAACGCGAAAAATCATTGTCTTATTCGCGTGTTGTTATAATTAAAATAAACCAAAGTTCCCGTAATTACCAGAGCATTAAAATTTGTGTTCGCACATCTTAAGCAAAAAAACCAAATGAAGTGCCCCATTCGAAGATTTTATCCATAATAAGTTTCACAACTCATGTTTATAGTTTTTAATTGCATAATAAAAAAAAAAGTTTTGAATAATTATGCCTTTAAAAAAGTACATATAACAACAAAAATAAACTAGGATCATGATCAAGGGAAATTAATAATTTTTGAATAAAAAACAAGATTGAAGAATAATATTTTCGTTTTTGTTCGTTTGCTTGAGGAAATATTAAACAACAAGATTTATTTAAACGGCAACAAAAATGTGTCAAGTTTATTTTATTTTATTTATTTCATCTTGAGTTCTTAACCATTATGATAAATTGCTCAAAAGTATTTGATGAATAGACGAAAGCAAAGTGCTCTTTAACACAGATGTAAAATATTGACAATTTTTTATGAACAGAAAAGTCGGTATTTTAACGAAAATATTTTTTAAATGACATATTCAAAACAAATAAACAATAAATAATTAAGAAGCGTGTTAACTTATTTTAAGAGTCGTTAAAGCGAAGAGGAAAAATCGCGGGGACTAACTAAAAAAAAAAAAAGAAATAATTTATTTCGAAACAGAGCAAAAAATTGTTGAAGCAGATAATGAAAAAAATTTACAGATAAAAAACTTAAGCCGAATGAAAAGCAAAAGTAGCAAAAAAAAAAACGAAAGGTATTTTTATATATTCGAAAGTAAAAAAAAGAAAAAAAAATTAGCAAAAATGAACAAAAGGTTTACAACCACTCGAGACACTATTTCAAAGAATTTTTGTACGGTAACCAGATCGTCATGCTATTATTTTGCAAAATATACTTTGAAATGAAAAATTATAAATGTTCCTTTTCAAACATAGAGTATAAATTTTATTGAGTTTGTAGTTTATATATTTTTGTTTTTTGTACACACAAAAGTCTTAATTGTTTACAATAGATTCCTTTTGCAGAAAATGAAACGTGACATATCAACGTCGACCATTGGTCGAGATGAGGCCCGTAAGCCTTTAATGAAGGCCTACATGTTTCAAAGGCGGGTTCTTTTTTCTTGCAGTTGCTTAATGGTTGTATCATTAATATTGTGGATATTTGCCATTTCCACTGACCATTGGATTATTATAACCGGCGGAAAACAAGGTAAGAATCTTGAATTTTTATAATCAAAAATATTTAATTCTAATTTAGAGAATTTATTGCTAATACAGCCAACCTGCAGCATTGCTAACTTTAGGCTTTAGATGAACTGATTGGAATTATTTATGTGGCAAACTTTGCCCATTAACAAAAATTGAAATAAATTTTCAAATTTATGTTTAAAGAAATTTAGAAAAAAAGTTTTATGTAGATTATGCGATGGAAACATATCATAGACTTGCACACCTATACATACATAGATAAAAACAAAAAAGAATGTATTTGAAAATTCGTATTCGAAATTTATTTAAACGTTTTAAGCCGCTTTTCATATTTATAAAGAATTGTATATTAGTTTCCTATGACCATATTGATAATGAATTATGGACTTAATTAAATAACTAATTAAAGAAGAGAAAATTTAGTTAAAGTGCGACTTAATGCAGACCGAAGATGAGACCTAAAAGTCTTAAAATCAAAAAGGTTGATTTTCTATCTTCATTTCAAGTACGAAATACAAAAGCATTTACTTGTTCTAATGAAAATACCTTTTTTGATTAAAGAAATCAATCAATCGATCATAAAAATTGTAATTTCATTTAACGAATTTACACAGAAGTTGATAAAAGTAATAAATTGAATATGAATTAATCACAAAATTTGTCAAGGAAGATCATTTAATTTAGTTCTAGTTTCATTAGCTGGATGCTAAAACTTTTATTGATTGAATATTTTAATTTTTTTTTCATAAAACATATTAAAACAGAAATTTTTTTCTAAAATTATCCTTAAGAAAATGCCGACTACTATGAATAGATCATCATTCCTGTAACATTAAATTTTTTATTGTCGTACAATATGTGACATCTACATCTACATCGTAAAAAACTTAATTTCCTTAAAAATTCTATATAAAAACACATTTTAAAATAATTATAATACACACATGTGCGCATCTAATGGAAGAAATGGCAGAAAATTTATATGTTTCTATTATTTCTTGTTGAAAATTCATAGAGTCGTCTGCCTGTTACGGTTCAAAAGATAAGACAGTACACATACATATGCACGTCAATATGAAGTCTTCTCTTGCACTTTTGTCATTATAAAGGACACTGTGTAAAATTTAAGGGTCATCCGGTTGCGGGTAAAAAAAAAATAGCCAATAAACGCAAAAGTTAACTTTTGTATGGGGGACCCACTCTTTTTTTAATTCCATTTTTATACCCTTCACCATAAAAAGTGGGAAAAATGGTAAATATAAGTTTGTCATTCCGTGTGTAATTGCTACAATATCCATTTCGGAGCCCATAAAGTATATATATATATATACATTATACACTATACACTATATCTGATCGAGTAACATATTTATTATTTTTTTTGTGAGATCAAGTTTGCCTCGGGAAACAAGATAAAAAACAACAAACACTTTTTACTTAATGCAACAGATTTTTAAAAAATATATTTTAAGAAACCAATGTGACGTTGGTTTGACGTTTAGGAAATCGCCTGCGCTGATTTAACCGCCTGGTTTTCAGTTTGTATTGGTTTCGGTAAAAATAAAAATTAAAAGTAATCGCTATTATTTCCTAAAATTGTTCCCTCCTAACCGTTTTCTTAGTATCTAACGAGATTTTTATGCACTCGGTTTTGTTATAAACTGTTCATACTGAGGTGTGGCAAACCAGGTATCGCACGACGATTATCATATAATACGGTGCAGAAGGGAACCAGAAGCCAATGCTAAAAACAAAATAAATTTATGAGTTTTTTGGCCTTTACTTTATCTTTAGTTTATTTAAAATGTTTGTGAAAAATTTCCTGAAGAGCCAAGTAAGCGTCAGCGAAATGGCCATCGAGACGTGCTTTCAGCCACAACAATCAATATTGGTTATTTAGTAATTAAACAGGATAAGAATAGTATACTATATATTTTTTTTAATTAATTAAATTCAAAAAATAAATCCCACACACACATACACGATCAGTTCCATACCACGTATGGGAGACCCGTTAATTTTAAATTTTATTAAAAATTTTAAAGTAGCAGGTCTTCAAGTAATTTGTTAATTTAATTCTTATTTTTTATGCTTGCTCTTGAAGCGGACAAAGTGGTTTTTATTCTATACACTTTTTTTTTTCTGCGGAAAAGCCTTTTAATTTTTTTGTACCTAGTTGTCGTTTTAACGGACATGCTTTGTGTAAACTTTAAGTTTGTAGCGATTACGGATCCAGATACAGAGGCCTCCTACAGATGGACAGTCATTGAAGCGTAAAAATTCGGTGCCGGTATAAAGTTAGAAATAAAAAAAAAAAATATTTATATGTTGCACTAAGGTTACTTTTTTTTTATAATAAAGGTGTTATTCACAAGTTCCTTAAGTCGCCAAATAATCTACATTATCTAGAATGCATGTAGCTGCAGGGGCGCATACACTTTTTGGCTCCATAAAGCTGTTATCAGCATCTTAACAAGTAACTAGTAGCTCGTTGGCAAATAGGTACCGACATTTTTTTAGAGGATGAAAATGTACTCGTGTCATTATATCGCTAGAAATTTGTTTGTCATTTTTATGCATTAAAAAAAAGCTTTTGTACACAGACTTTTTTAGCTTTCTTTACATACATTCATACACACCTACGTATTGTTAATATGTGTATGTATGTATATCTTTCTATAACAATTGTTGTACATACGTACATATGTATGAATATAAATTTTTGGTATGACAAAATGCAAGTACATACATATTTAATTTGCAAAATTTCTTCTGGGTTTAAAAACAATAAAGAATAAAGACAAAGAAAATTATATGTATAAATTATTATTGTATTAATTATAATTTTTTATTTTCCGGCGGTAAACGGTTGATTTGTAGAGTCCCCATGTGCATGCATTGTGTAGATACATAAATATGTACATAAATACATATTACATACATACATCATCATTTTTATGCATTTAATCTGCTAAAACTAAAATTGGCTTAAATATTAACAATAAATATTAAATCTAATTAACATTCACAGTGAAGATCGTTAATAACAAATAAGACGGAATGTATTAAATTCTTTTGTCGTGTGTGTGTGTGTGTGTTTTGAAAAGTTACAACAAACACAACCAACGTCTAATCAGAGAACGATCGATGTTTGTTACAAACGAACTTCACTGTCCGATAATATTTTAACAAAGGACTGCATACATTTTAAGGGATTTTTATACCAGAAACGAGACGTTTTTTTGTATCCTCTCACTCTGGACTTTGGAGATTTTGCCGGAATACAATAACGCCAAACGCTTTGCCAAATGCCAATGTTGTACGCAATATAACTTCGATAGCATATCAAAGTCCGAACGTGATAAATGAAGCGAAAATTAATTGTTCACGCTTAGATTTCATCAAAGAATTTAAAACGGAAATTGTAGATACGCCTTTGGATAATTTTACGGAAGGAGCAAAAAGACGCATGTTCGCGCATTGGATACTAAGAGATGAAATGGAATTTCAGACATTTAAAAAAGCCTTTTATGAATTAGTGTTGTCTACTCCTGAAGCCAAAAACGATATTATTCCCATAGATGCAAAGCCGATAGCCATTGATCCCTTAAATGTGCGTCAAATTGAGGAAAACAGCGTATTCGGGAAGGCGTTGCAGAAAGTTGTAATAAACGCTACAACTTACAATTTTGTAATACCAGAAATGGCACAAGCGGCAATATTCGAAGGCTGGAGTGAAAAACGTTATGTGCCCCGTTTGTTTTGGCCTTACGTTAGAGATTTGGGACTGCCCGCATTTGTTTTAAACGACGATCGAATAATTTTACAACTGATGCCTCCACATCCACCCAAAAAAGATAAAATATCCAACGGTTACGAATACTCCTCCTTAAGTAGGTTTAATTTGAATTTTAAAAATAGCAAATAATTAGCAAGTGTTTTTAATTAATATTCTTTATTTAGAACGTTGCAAGTATATTGATATGTTTCCCAATGCCAATGAGTTACGTATGGATCCTGGATTCGATTGGAATTTAATGGGTAAATTTTCAACTTTAATTTGCAAAATTCTGAATAGTAACGATATTTTTTTTTTTTTTTAATTTGATGTTAGATTATATACGCACCCAAGCATCTTTCGCGTGTATAACTGTGTTTGTGATGTGCTTGGGGTCGGTGTTTTCATTTTATACGTTCAAAAATCCCCGCTATATGTTTAAACGTTTAGCGGGAGGCATCGATTTGGTTGCAGCGTCTACTGTTCTCGTTGTTTTGCAAGTTCTATTTGCGTCCGTTGATTATACCAAAGAACATTTGTTTTATGCATATCCAGATGGTGCAGAATTGACGTAAGTTGTAGGATCATTTGGACATGATATCTCCTCAATGACTAAGAATATAAATTTTTTTATTACAGATACGGTTATGGCGTTTATTTGGCTTGGTTTACATTTGCCGTTAATCTGAGTTGTGGTCTGCTATTTATGTGGTACTCTGGAAAAAAGAAGGGCGCAAAAGCACCAACTGATGAAATTGCAATGGCTGATGAACCAACCATTATGGGCAGATAGAAATTAATTAAACAACAATATTGTTGTCCCAAAAATCTCAGTTCCTCCATGGCTGTTTCAGCATTTTATGGTTTTTCATTTTAAGTTTTTGTTGTAATTAAACAATGTATGGTTGAACAAAATTATAGGCTTTAAGTTTATACTGCCTTTTTTAATACATTAAGTTAAATGACGTTTTTTTATACAAATACTTGTACAATCATGATTAAAAGCAAGTATTAAAAGACATTTCTACTGCAAAACTGATCATTATAATATAATGCTTAAAATCTGGAAATTACTTCCCGCTTTTGGTTTTTTTTTTAATTTCCATATTAAAAATTTCTAATTTTAGTTCAATTATATTCGACTTTTTGCTGTTTTGTGTTTAAGTTTTAAAGTTATAAATTTTATGTAAATGTCATATTCAGTGATTTATCAGGGTAAATAATAGGTCTGTTTCTTAATTCTACTTTGGGATCCCGTGGGATCCCAATTTGCACGAAAGTTGTTTTCTTACTTTAAAGTTGGGAAAATGAGAGCGGTTTTGAGAAAATAAAGTTCTTCCTCTTCCTGCACGAAACAGCCCAAACTTTTTCTTTGTGCAAGTTATTTAAACTTGTGCAACAGCCTTAAAACACAAACAAAATACAACATAAAATATTATTTCTTTTTGTTGATTTATTGAAATTATTTTTTTTTTATTAAAACAGTCAAAATACTTCGAGTTTTCATTTTGTGTTTAAAATTTGGGTTTTGTTGTCATTTTTTAGGAATAACGAAATATTAGGGAGAATACCATAATTATCCTAATTGATTAATTTCCATAGGTGAAATGCTTAATGAGTTTAGGTCTAAAAGCATTATTGTAATGGGTAAAAGCGCGTAACTCTAATAGTAACGTATTCCAGCTACGAATAATTCTAATAATTCTGGAAAAACTAGACTTCAAAACTCTGGGAAATATTAGGTGAGGGTTCCTACTGCGAGGCGAGAATAAAAAAGCATTGCAAATTGATGGGGGTCTCCCACTATTCACAATTTTATAAAAAGTAAGTAGAAAACGAAATTGAATAAAATGTTCAAATGAACAATCTAGAAAGCTTTTAACAATTCCCTAAATACGGTCACTACGCCTTACCTTATAAAGAAGCTTAACAACAGAATTAATTAAACGTTTAAGTCTTGCAATAAGAAATGCAGCCGTCCCAGAAATGACTTCCAAACCAAAGATAACTTGCGACATTAAATTTGCATGAGCCAATCCTTTCCTAACATGTAAGGGCATGTATATTTTTGTACAGTAAAGTTGGCGAAGCGAAGACCAAATTCTGCCCGATAAAACATCAACATGGCTACAAAAAGATAACTTATTATCCAGAACAATGCCCAGGCATTTATGGCGATCAACGATTTGGATTCTATCATTTCCAAGGAATAAATCAAGATGAAAATTAAGACGCAGTGCAAAGCCAAATTTTATTGCTTTTGTCTTAGCTGAATTTACAACCAGAGAGTTATCTTGAGTCTGAGCTAAGTCCCGTCCAAGAGATGAGTTCATGTCCCGCCCAAAGGATTCATTACTCATTCTACAATCTTCATACAAGAGGAAAATATCATCAGCAAAGATGAAAGGAGTGCAGTTTATAGGTTCGACTACTGAGGAGAGGTTGTTTATATAAAGTATAAATAAAAGAGGACCTAAAACCGAACCTTGAGGGACACCAGAGCCAAGGAGAAGCATATTTAAAATAGAGTTATTAATAGCAACGAATTGGGTTCTTCCGGTCAAATAGGACAATAGTAGCTCATCGCTATTGATATGGCTCCTGATTGAGTCAGTGAGACTTAGAAGAAGGGACGTAGTATTAAGGCCATTGCGGAAAGCATATGATGAGCATTTGAGACTTAATAATATGTTCAATAACCTTATAAAGGGCAGGTAACATAGAAATTAGACGCAGATCCTCAGGACTGTGAACCTTTTTAGATTTAGGTAGGGGAACAACAGGGGCAATCTTTCATAAAGACGGAAATTTAGATGTAGTCAATATGGAGTTTAACCTTATGCAATGCATTGAAAAGATCAGTTACATTTATTTAATTAAAGGAAAACGAGCCATTTAGATTATCAAGATCAGCGAAAAGAGAATTATCAGGAACATATATATTTGACCCCACAAAGTGCTCATTTATGTACATAATATATAAAAATTTGTATAATATTCCTTGGTTATTTTAAAATGTGTTAAAATGTAAAAAAGCATGAGCAAATTTTTTGATCGCTATACTGTTCTTCTTTATCAATAATTTACTTAGGTCTAACTGAAAATTAATAAATTATTTTTTAATTTTGGTATAGGGGTGTAATATTTTTTATTACAAAGGAGTAAGTATTATCTTTTTAATTGCAGATATATAAAGACTGCTTCCGAGTAAATTTTGTGTGTTTATTACTGTTCAAAAAGATCGATTGCTTAATTCCATTATAACGGCTTCTGATGTTCAACTATTGAACAACGCTGATGACAAGCAGAAATTTATTCTGTGAGTCAAAACATAAACATCAACAATAAGTCTCTTCCAAGTTGGTGATGCGTGAAGACGTAGTACTGTATTAAGATGGCAAAAATAAGCCGTCACCATCACAAAATGGACATTTCCTCAGCGCTTACACATACATGTAAACGCAATTTTAACTTTAATGTTTTGGAGTAAAGTATAGCATTGCTATTCCTTTTTTTTTAAAAGGAATAGCAATGTTATACTTTACTCCAAAACATAAAAATAATCAAGTTTTGTACCTTGTAACGTGGTTTTAACTTCGATAGTTTGGTAGTAAGCCCACTGAGTCTAAAGTTTTGATTCATTAACTTTATCAAATTTTGATACGACTATTATTTTACGTATTTATATATCTATATATTCCAATATGCTTCAAAATTTAAATTAAAAAAAAATATAAACTAGAAGGCGCTGGGTAACAAGATTATAAGGGCGAATTTTAGAACTTGACTTAAATGAAAAAACCTTAATTAAAAAGTTTTGAAAAAAGGTTATATAGATAATAATAATACAAGGCAAATTGAATGCTAGGTAATCGCATGAGGACAAAAACAAAAACCGCGTGTATTTTGTTAGTGTAATTTTTAAGTGTATGTGTCAATAAGCAGTGATGAATAATATAAAATAAACTCAGAAGAAAAAGAAATTTATAAACAAATGCTACTTTATTTAATTTTTCCTTTAGTCTTTTAGCATATAAAACAAAGTTTTACTATCGCGCTCGTCGTTTTTTGCAAACCGTATTAATATTTCTTCATATGTATTCAAATGTATTTTATAAAATGTGTATTTTGTTGACAAAATAAAACATTTTGAAAAATGTTTCTCAAAGACTCTTTTTCTTCGTTAAATGTGTTTTTCTTTTGTTTTACTTTATATTTTAGCTGCACTACTTGGGCACACACATTCTTTTTACTTTTCACACAACGGCTTTTTAAACAAATTAATTATTTAAAAATATGTTTTCAATTTTAATATGAAAATTTTTTAAGTTTTTAAAATGGCGCGTCAACAAAATGTAAACAAACTTAGACGTTTGTTCGAAAAAATGTGTAAAGCGAATTCGATCACGTGCGCTATTAGTTTTACCTAGTATTCAATTTGCCTTGTAATACTATATATAGATTAAAAAAACATGCATCACCCTGTATTTCTAAAACTTAATTGATCTGGCATCTCAACAGTAATTTATTTTTCTTCAAACACGTGTGTTTGTGTACAAATTTTTTATTTGCTCCCAGAGTAATTTATAAACTTTTTAGCGCAGGAAAAAGTAAAACATGGCCAAAAAATCAAAGAAAAGAAAAAATTCAGCCCCTGTTGTGGAGCAAAAGAAAGAAATCGTAGTCAGCACAGACCGGGATTCTGAAAACGAAGGCATTTCTGATAAGGCAGAGGTATATTAAAATTTTCCAAATGAATTTGCTTACAACGATGTTTAAACATGTTTTTGCAGGACTTGTTACAGAAGGTAGTTGACCAGGAAGATGGCAGCACGGATGATGAAGGCATTGATCAAACGTATTTGTCTGATGACAGCGACGATTTAGAGTTTGAAAGCGACGACGACGGTAATTTTAAATCAATAAAATTGAATGAAAATAAAAAAGTATTCAGCGATGACAGCGATGAGGATGTTGGCGAAGAGGAGGAAATTGATGAATCTGAAATTGAGGATATTTCTGATGACGAAGACAATTCAAAACAATTGGAAGATTCCGCATCAACGGAAAGAGACCATGAACTTCTAACCAAACAGTCTAAAAGTCAAACTATTGAAACAAATAGCGAAAATAAACCCAAACATTTTAAAGCAATTAAACAATTTCGAGCAGAAATTGCTAAAGATACAAAAGTAAAGGTTTCAAATAAAACCATGACTAGCAGATCAGAAAGTTACGAAGAGTATGAAAACTCTGATACTTCAGATGAAGAAGATATCCGTAATACTGTGGGCAATATACCAATGCATTGGTATGATGAATATAAACATATTGGATACGATTGGGATGCAAAAAAAATTATGAAACCACCGCAAGGTGATCAAATAGATAATTTCTTACGCAAAATTGAAGATCCAAATTTTTGGCGTACAGTAAAAGATCCGCAAACAGGACAAGAAGTCGTTCTTACTGATGCTGACATAGAACTTATTAAACGCATCAATTCCGCTCGTGTACCAAATCCTGCGCATAATGAATACGAACCCTGGATAGATTGGTTTACATCTGAAGTTGAAAAGATGCCTATTAAAAATGTTCCTGATCACAAGAGATCATTTTTACCATCTGTGTCCGAGAAAAAGAAAATTGGTCGCATGGTCCATGCTTTGAAAATGGGTTGGATGAAAACTATGGAAGAACTTGAGAAGGAAAAAAAAGCAAAACGTGGTCCGAAATTTTATATGCTTTGGGAAACAGATACCAGCCGTGAAGAAATGCGCCGCATACATGACCCTGTTTCAGCTCCTAAACGTGATTTGCCAGGCCATGCTGAATCTTATAATCCACCCCCAGAATATATCTTTGACGAAAAAGAACGAAAAGAATGGTTAAAATTAAAAGACGAACCACATAAACGCAAGTTACATTACATGCCTCAAAAATATTCTTCACTGCGGGAGGTTCCTGCGTATTCACGTTATTTGAGAGAACGTTTCTTACGTTGTCTTGATTTGTATTTATGTCCAAGGGCTAGGCGAGTTAAGCTTAATATCGATGCAGAATATTTGATACCGAAGCTCCCATCACCAAAGGACTTGCAGCCTTTTCCAACTGTCGAAAGTCTTGTTTATAGAGGTCACACTGATTTGGTTCGATCCGTAAGTGTCGAACCGAAAGGAGAATATATTGTTTCAGGATCTGACGATAAAACAGTTAAAAGTAAGCCCAAATTTTATTTTCACTTTTGTTTAAACTTTTTTACTATTTTTTTATAACATTTTTGAATTAACGTTTATACTTATAATAGAATGATAACAAGCTCTATAAAATAATCCAGAGAATAATATAAAAAAACTGGTAATTTGTCTTACAAGCTTTTAACATTAAAGGCAAAATTTTTAACCAAATTTATTTAAAAAAAATTATGAATATTGTTATATTTCTGTTTTTTAACTCAATAATTTTTACTTCTTTCCTTTTTATTTATGTGCTGTTTCTGTATTACAAGCGATTGAGTGCTTTTAATACAAATTTTTCAGCACATAAAACTTCGGCTTCTTAAAAGTTTTTATCATATTTAAAAAAATGTATTTTTGTTTTTGTAGAGTTTGTTAAATTTATTTATTTCTTTTGTTCTTTAAGCAGAAACAATTTTGAATTTATTAAGTGAAAAGTGTCATATTTTGATTCATTTATATTTTTTAAGTTTGGGAAATTTCAACTGGACGTTGTATACGAACCATTGAAACAGACGATGTTGTACGCTGCGTAGCCTGGTGTCCAAATCCAAAACTTTCGATTGTTGCTATAGCGTCAGGCAATCGTTTGCTACTTCTTAATCCTAAAGTTGGTGATAAAGTGTTGGTTAAGAAGACAGATGATTTGTTAGCTGAATCTCCGCAGATTGATTCTTTGGAAAGTGACCGCATTAAAACAGCCGTACAATGGTCTGTGGCAGATGCTTCTGAGCAACAAAAGGGAGTTCGTGTTATTATAACTCACTTTAAACCGATACGTCAAGTAACTTGGCATGGCAGAGGTGATTACTTTGCCACAGTAATGCCTGAGGGCGCCAACAGGTCCGCTTTAATACATCAACTTTCGAAAAGACGTTCTCAAATACCTTTTTCAAAGAGTAAAGGCCTTATACAATGCGTGCTGTTCCATCCAATCAAACCTTGCTTCTTTGTAGCTGTAAGAGAAAATTTCAAATACTGCCCATTTATACTTTAAATTTTATTTTGTGTATCCTTTTTATAGACTCAACATAACATTCGCATTTACGATTTAGTAAAACAAGATATGGTGAAAAAATTGCTTACCAACTCAAAATGGATTTCCGGTATGTCTATTCATCCAAAAGGTGATAATTTGCTGGTGTCAACATACGACAAAAAAATTTTATGGTTCGATTTGGACTTGTCTACCAAACCATATCAAACAATGCGTCTGCATAAAAACGCTGTACGCAGTGTAGCTTTCCATTTACGATACCCATTGTTTGCCTCTGCTAGTGACGATCAAGCTGTCATCGTTTCCCATGGCATGGTCTATAAGTAATTGTGTTTTCTTTACAAATGTTTAAGTTCATTTTCATTTTTTGTTTTTTTTTTTTTTTAGTGATTTGTTGCAGAACCCCTTGATTGTTCCTCTCAAAAAATTGCAGACACACGAAAAACGCGAAGAGTTTGGAGTCTTAGATGTTGTGTGGCATCCCGTACAACCTTGGGTATTTTCGACTGGTGCAGATTCTACTATAAGGCTTTACACATAAATAAAAAATATGTATGTACTGTTGAAAATAGTTTTAATTTATTATGTGCGTTTACATTTATTTGTTACGACTAAGAAAAAGTAAATAAACAAATAAAACAAGGATTCTAAGGTAAATGACAATAAAATTGAATGTATTTAATTTGGAGGTTCTTAAAAAATCCGAAGAAAAATTAAAAAAGGTACTTGTAAAAACTTTAACTTTCCAAAACTATTTATTACTACCGGGCCAGTTTTGAAAAACACCTGCTTTGAAATTGGACACATGTGCGATTTGTTCCTGTTCTGATTCGGTGTGCATTTTAGCGTTCAAATATTTATTTATTTACAAATATTAAATAAATGAAACAATAAAATAAAAAAACAAAGTAACAATTTACAATTTACAATTAACTTTCACGTTTATTTTGTGTAAAATACATAATTTTACTACAAAAGCCAATAAAAAAAAACTTTAAAAACGCTTAATATAAAAGAAAATTTTGTTAATGAAACACCTATTTCGTGAGTTGTATTCATTTTCAGAAAAAGTTATTTCAAGAACATGCCTGTATGATAATTTTTAAAAAGGCGCCAAAAGCTTAATTTGCTATTGCTTTAAATATAACATACATACCAGCAATATGCATGCAGCTTTAAAAAGAACTTTGGCAGCTGTGAAAGCTTTTCGCTACTTTCTGTTTTGGAGGTTGCTTCGTGCATATTTTTTTTTTGGGGCAGTTTGTATATATATTTTGTTTCTTTTATTTATTTAATTATTCATTTATACTCACTGGAAATTTTGTAGAGTCGCCTTATTAAGGCTGTCTGCCCATTTGTACACAATAAGATTTCAGTACGGTTTTTCTCTTCCGTTGAAAACAGTATCTGTTTTACGTTTTAATGCCATCAAAAGGATTTCGGAAAAAGATAAATTAAAATACACAGATTTTAAGCAGTGCTAAACGGTTCAGACTGAAGAGAATAAATAATTAATATGAAAAGCAAATAGAAATTAAAAAAAAAATATATTTTAATAAAACGAAAATGTGCATAAATAAATCCATTAAAAAATGCAAAAGTATTTTGAATTTGAAAAGAAATTTGTAATTCAAAGTCAAAGAAAATGTATATTTGAAAAAGAAAAATAACAAAAAACAAAAAAGTTTTATAATTCTATCTATATGTTCGTATATCGATAATTTGCTTCTTCCTACGTGCGGTTCTTGTGGTTGTCGAAACGAAAAAAAAATGTAAAGTATTTTACAGCACCGAAAAAAAACTAAAGAATTTGTGTGAATTTAATAGCATCAAAATGAATAACTGCGTAAAGAATAATTAAGAATTTTTAGTTGTGGAACTTTTGGTGGGACTATGGTGGCAAATAAAATAAAGAATGAAAATAATCTCGATACAGAGTTCCCTCGATTTTATTAACGATCACTACCATAATACCTATACAGAGTAATAATTAAATAAAAATATTAAAGTTCAAATACTTTTTTTCACAATTAAAAATATTGTACAAATTAAAAAACAACAAACAAAATAAAGAAAAATTGAAAAAGTGCGTTACGCACTCATGAATATGACTGCAAATGTCTATTTACTAGTTTCTCTTTAAAAAAAATTTAGAGCAGAAATTGGTTAAATGGCATTGAGGAAGTAAATATTTAACAGTCTGGTGGCTGGCTGCTGTTCTTAAAACGGATACTAACGTAAAATAATCAAAGTAAAACACCTGCTTCTTTACTCTCTTCAAATAAACATATTTTTCTTTCTCTCATCAATTACTCTCCTTCTCATTCATAACACCCCCACAGCCCTATTACTAATAATGTACCTTTTCAGTTCGTGAGTTGCTTTTTGTTGCGTCGGCTGACAGTAAGAAGAAGATGAAGAACAACAACAATTAATTCTACCACATTTTACACTCTTATTAAACAAAGCTAAAACATTAGCAACGAAAACAAACTTTCACAACAACCACCCATTTAGTGAAATATCCAACACATCCATACAAACATTTTGGTAAAAACTCACAACATTTTTCCCCAGTCAGGATTTTTCTGATTTAAAGAAAATACAGTAAGAAACACATGTGAACATATTGAGATTTGTCTTTTAATTAATGAAAATTTAATAAAAAGTTGCAAGAGAAAATAAATTCCAAAAAGGTTTTTTAAAGCGAGTAAAAGCTTTTTCTCCCAACCAAGTGCATTTGTTTTTTTATTTTGCAATCAATTTTTCCGTCTCTCTCTTTATTTCTTTGATTTCTCATGGAAAAGAAAAAAGTAAATACATAAATACATACATACATTCATATATACATACAAACATTTTTTCTTATAACCCCATCAATGAATGAATTCAATTGATTTCAGTAATTTTTGAAATATGTAAATAAAAACGTTAATGATATTTTCGTTGTTAATATTACACAACAAACAAAAACAAAAACTTGTGTATATTATGGGCACAATAACAAAAACAACCAAAAATATATTGGAATAATTTTGTTCTTAAATTCTTAGTGCGGTGAGTGGATGTCGATGTGGAAGTGTGAGCGTTTCCGATAGACTTACAATAAATGATTTGTTAATTTACTTATTGAACTTTAACTTTTATTGATGTGTTTTTGATTAATGTTTGTCCGTTAAAATTAAAATAAAACTTTTTGTTTTTGTTCTTGTTGCTGTTATTTACTTTGTGGTACATGTATGCGAGTGGGTCGCTTTTATGTGGGCATATGAGTGTGTGCATGTCATGTTCGTCTAATTAAAATTATGTTTTTTTTCTTACGAATTTGTAGATGTTGAATAGTAATAAAGGATTAATTTGATTTATTACACACACACACACACACAACACGAAACACTTATGCACACTTTTCTCTACATTTTAAATTTGATTGCCTGCAATATAATTTTAAAAGGAGAATACAGAGTCTTCCTTCATGGGAATGGGGTGTCATTAGCTTCCCTTTACACCATCATATTCTGTGCCTTCTTTACCTGAGCGTAGCAATTATTCTGCTTAAAACTTTTTTAAAGCAGAGCTTTCCGTTTGAGAAAGTCTAGTTTATTAGCAAATACCTAAATTAGCGGCTTAGACTTTTCAGAAGAAATATTCAAAAGAATGCACATTAGCAAAAAAGGTTTTAGAGCTTTTTTTTTAATATGAAACAAATCATTTCATAAATATTAACAAAAAAAACTTTAATAAAGGAAAAACTGATTTTTTTTTTTTAAATATTATTTATTCAAATTTTTTTGAATTAGAAACGGAATTGGATATAATTTTTCGTGAGAAATTGTTTGATTTCAGTTAAACGTAGATCGGTAATAAATATACTTGATTTTTTTTAACAATTAAATATCAATTTTTTTTAATAATCTTTAAAATAAATTTCAAAATAGTTTTAAAACTAAAAAAATTTCAAATAATTTAAGAAAGTGAAAAAATGTAATTTCAAAATTAAAATAACTAAATATGAGAGGTATTGCTGCATACGAGTATGCAGGAGAAATAATCAACTGGTAAAACTTAATTTAAGGTACTAAATGATGATAGAATGATAAAATGATTTAGGTTTTTTGTTTTGGTAGCCGTGCGGCCATCTAAAATTTATTTCGCTTTGATTTTGACAAAGAATCATTTGACAAATGTTTACTCAATTAAAATTTTCTTAATTTTTATAATGATAGTAATTTGCACATTCAAACACACAATAAAATGCATCTTATCTTTTGGTCTCCTCCGTTATCAACAACACTCTTCTTATGGGAATATGTTTAAATGTATACATGTATGTATACGTAGCATACCCAGCAAACACATGTATTTGAAAAAAAAAATCTTGGAATAAATTTTGTATGATTTTATTAAAAATTATCAGGCATGTCGCACATTCCAGTTGGAATGGTTTTAGTGTCATATAAACCATTCTACAGGATTTTATTTGTTCGTAAAAAATATTAAATCTTCTCTTTTTAATTTCAATGTGACAATATTCTGCACACTAAAGCAACAAGCAGGGCCAATCTAAATAAAGAAGCAAAATAAAAGTAATTTAAGAAACGAAAAAAAAAAATTAAAAAATAAATTGCACTTTGAAGGAATCAAGCACAATTGACGCAGATGAATATAAAAAAGATTCTAAATAATAACTTTCATATTGATAAAATATAATAACAACTTCCGGTAGAAATGTCTGTTTAATGTTTTTTGACTGATAATATTTTAAAATTATAACTTTCATTTGGGTTTCTCTAATTGTATGTTTAAATAATTCTCACAAAAAACATCCTTCAATTTTAAATTTTGTTGTTGAGGCTGCCGTAGTCTAAGTGGTAAACACGTTGACTACAAACCTGCTGCCCTGGGTTCAATCCTTGCGGTAATCTAAAAATAAAAATGTTTTTTTTCTGTTTAATGGTATATATATATATATATATATATATATATATATATATATATATATATACATATTCAGATCTAAAATTAAAACATGCAGCCTCCTTCGTCGGTACTTCTCTATTGCATATTCGCCGGCGAAGTAAAATAATTAATACAATGGCTATATCTATCTCCTTTCACCACCTTTCTTCTCTCTCATCTATCCCTTTCCTAAAGAATGTAGCACGGTTGCAAACTAAGTAGATATTGATGCCTGAAGTGCTACTTCTCTTAAAAAAAAAAAAATAGTGAACGTAGCAATCATGGCGAAATAATACAGGTGGTATTGATAGCGAATTCATTATTTTTTTTATATGGTGTTTGACATTTAACGTTTGTGGCAAAAATTAATGTATTCGCCATTGCAATCACCTAGTATTATTTCGCCATGGTAGCAATGCACGTCCATGGTGCAATAACTGTCCGTCTATAAAGATTCAAAAGATATGGCCATTTATACAAATTGCATCACCTAGGGACACCCTTTATTTTTAAATTGTATATCTTTTAGTTTGAAAAATAAGCCCAATTAAGTTAAATTACTTCACCAATAGAAACACTTTTTAGTTTTCAAGTTTATGTTTTTATTACTTTATGTTACGTGGAGATGAAGTTATACCAACTTTATGAAAATGTTATGTGGGTGTCCGTTACTGTTCCATAGACCTGTAATAATCATGTGACTTGTATGGAAGCACCGTTTTAATTTTTAAATGAGACCAATCATTAGAAAATCTAATACATAATTTTAATTCGGATCAAAAATGACTGTGTTTTACGGGCACAAAAAAAATATAGATGAGTTGACAACCTTCTTCTTTTTTGAAGTCGGTCAAAAATTTAATTGTTTATTTCACAATTCAAATATCGTGAATAAACATATAAATAATAGCTTAATTTAAATAAACATTATAATCCAGTTACAAAATAATTTAAATATCACGTTTTATAATAAAATATTTTAACAATTATATCATTTCATTTATTCATTATTCATAGTTATATAAAAGTTACATTAGGCCAATTAAACTATATTGCAAAGCCGATCAAGCCTGATTAAAAATAAAATAAAACTTATAATAAAAATAGAATTATTTAAGGTCAAATTAGTAAGAAAAATATCTATGTTATGCTCAAAAAAAGGCTCGTGTCGATTGGTGCAAAGAAATGTTGCAAAAATACGATTGCGGTGCTTCAAAAGACGTTTATAAGATCGTCACAGGTGACGAATCATGGATCTATGCGTATGAGCCTGAAACGAAACAACAATCGACCGTGTGGGTCTTCAAAGACGAGCAAAATCCAACGAAAGTTGTTCATGGAAGAAGCACTTCGAAGAAAATGTTCGCCTGTTTCTTCGGCAAAACTGGTCATGTGGCGACTGTTCCACTTGAGCAACGTAGGACGGTCACTTCTGAGTGGTACACTACAATTTGTTTGCCTGAAGTCATCGGAGCAATTCGAAAAACCAACAAGAGAAGACGAATCATTGTTCACCATGACAATGCGAGCTCTCACACATCGGCTCAAACCAGAGCGTTTTTGACCGGCCAAAACGTCAAATTAATGGGTCATCCGCCGTACAGCCCTGACTTGGCACCTAATGACTTCTTCTTGTTTCCGCACATCAAGAAAAAATGCGTGGTCAACGATTTTCGTCGCCAGAAGAAGCTGTTGAAGTGTTCAAAAACCATGTTTTAGAAGTGTCTCAATTGAAGTGGTAAAAGTGCTTCGACAACTGGTTTGAGCGCATGCAAAAGTGTATAAATCATGCTGGAGAATACTTTGAAAAACAATAAAACCATTTTTGACTATAAATATTCGCATTTTCACTATTAGGCCAGAAATATAAAGAGCAGCCCTCGTATAAAGGTCACAACTTTTATACAAACATTTTCAAAGAACCCTCTTTAAACAAAAAATACCCTTCATGAATATGACCGTTAGCATTTAAGTCCATATGGCTCCCAACCGAGAAAGAATTAATAGAAAAGAATCTACAGTACAGACAGAGGTAGATTCCAACAGGAGAACTAAATTGGTATTTTGAATGACAGGTATAAATGATATTCAAAGTTCTTAAAAGCGTTTCGCATTGTATACTGTTAAGGCGTGAAAGCGTTCTCAGACGAAAAACATTATTTAAATGGGAGAAAAGTCAACAGGTAGAGGGTTCCAACGACGCGCTATCCTAACAACAAAAGATTTTTCATACGATGAGTTATTTATCAAGGGAATTACAATTTAGGGGTTTCTAGTCGAATGAGAAAAATAAAATTTAGAGTACAGGTGAATAGGAAACCCGTGTTTAACAATCCTATAAAAAAGGTACGTTGCGTACCTCGATATTTCAATTATTGTTTGCTGTGTTTTACTCAATCTTATAATATGCATAAATATGAATCAACGAACGTATTTTAGCATTAATAGTTATATATACAACATAGAAACTTACATATGTAAATGCATACAAACGCATGTTTTCACGAAAGAACGAATGTGAATGAATACAAATGTAAATTTGTAAACATTTATCACCAGATTGTCAAATACATAAATAAATATATTTTCATCCTAAATATTGGAAAATCGCAAAATCCTATACAGTGAATTGTTTGTGTGGATGTATGTATGATTGTGTACAAATTTGTCTATATGGTGCTGCACGTCCATCTACAGTTTTTTTTTTCTTCATATTGAACACTGACAAACAATATTCTGTTTCGTATTTAATATTTATAAAAAAAATAAAAAAAATTATGAAACAAAATACATATTTTATGTATCAAATATTTTTCTTTTATCTCTTAAAGTAATTTCGTCTTTTGCGCTCTTCATGCACTTGATACGAATTTATCTTAATTCAGTCGTTGTTTTGTCAGTCTTAACTTGATTTTTTTTTTAAACTGTACGTTTTTCATTTCATTTTAGTTTAAAATTGTTTTCATATCAGTATGATGATTTTTAACAAAATGAAAATTTAAGAAATATATCATAATGAAAAAAAAAAACACACACACACGCGCAAAACGTAAAAAATTTGAACAAAAGTTAAATTGAAAATAATTCAAATTGTGTAAACTATTCGGTTTGAAATTGAACCAACAAATTAAAACTTGCAACTAAAATTTAAGTTTCTAATGCTTAAAACAACGGTGAAATATGGCAGGGTCCAACATTTTTATTAAAGTTCATTATTCGCGAGTTCAACTCTTAAGGCGGCAGACACTTAAAATAATCATCGAGCATTACTGTAGTATTTGTAAATATGTATTGTATATATGTATGTAATGTATTATAAAAATTTGTGATTTTGGATCTAGCGTACGTACACGAGTTTGACATCAAACAATTTGATTGTTTCTAGTCCCTCTGCAGATACATTTTTTTAAAATTCTAAATATACAAAGTTACAACTCAAATAAGTTTAAGTTAATTTAATTGCAATAACAGATTAAGCATTCATGGCCGAAAACAAAATCTGATACTTAAACAAGCAATTTATTATTTTTAGTTTGAAAATAAACTTTTTGCAAAAATAATATGTGATTTCTTTATCGACCAGTGTAAAATAACATAATTTCAAAAATTTGTGAATAAAAATTATAACCACAAAATTTTTTTTCAGAACATTTTGTCATCATTTTAATGACCAAATTTTCATTAAGAAAAAAATTAGTCACCAACAGAATGTAATGCAGCATTTTCTGAATCGATTAATCCTTTATCAGCATTCTTTGGATTTTAAGCCTTGGATTGTGGTAGCAATATTGAAAGTTAATTAATTAATTCATTTAAAATATAATAATAAACAAGTAAGAGTGCTATGTTCAGCTATGTCGAAACATATATACCCTTCAGCATACATGTAAATCTAGTTTAGTGAAATAACTCCAATAAAAAAAGCAAATGACAGAAAAAAAAAAGAAGAAAAAACTTAAGTTAGTTCTACTTAATATAATTTTACACAAAAATTACATCGGCTCTTAATGGGTTAAGCATTTTTTTTTAAATTATAGTACTTCCTTAAAGATCTCTTTAAAAGCTTTAAAATGATATCCATATTGAAATTTAAAAAAAAATTAAAAATTTCAGAGCTCCGTAACTCGGAATTAGGGGCGAGCGCCAATTTTTTCGCATGGTGTTTTTTTCTTATTTATTAATTCTCTATCGCCCCATATACTTATTTTTTGATTGGAGTTACTTTATTGTTCCAAATGACATGAAAAAAATAGAGGTAGGCGTGATATTTTGCCTGCTGCCTCGAAGGACATGGATCGATCATGCTGATTTCCAATAGCACCTCTTTTGACACTAAATCTGATAGATTGACTTATTTATTTATTTATTTTTTTTGTTGTGAAATCAAAATTGCCTAGGTAAACTTGATTTAAACACTAACACGGACGAACAGATGGACATCGCTCAATTGACTTTGCTATTCATAAAAAGTCAGAATATATAAACTTTATAGGGTCGAAAATTACACACGGAATGACAAACTTGGTTATACCCTTTTTCCCCTTTTTGTGGTGAAGGGTATAAAAATAAATGTGCAGTCCATCAATGTGAATGTGTCATTCGTTTAACAATTTGTTTTATTCCTGTCAAGTTTCCTTTTTATATGAACTCCATCTTATCTGGCATCCCACAGATAATAATGCATTCATTGACAAAGATAATGTTAACAAAGTGATGATATCGACAAAGATGATGAATACATGTACAGGGTGTTTTTTATAGACGTATAGAACTTCGAATTGAAATAAAACACAAGAAAATCGTTTTAATGTCCATCAATTTGGCTTTATTGGAAGGATAATTTTATGCCATTAATGTTTAAATATGATTTCGGGCATGTGGCCGCCGCGGCTGGCTCGAATAAAGTCAATTCTACAGGTCCAATTTTCAACCACTTTTTTGAGCATGTGGGGCCGTATGTTGGGAATAACGCCACGAATGTTGGCTTCCAAGTCCCCTAACGTTTCTGGTTTGTTGGCGTAGACGAGCGACTTCACATATCCCCAAAGAAAATAATCCAATGGTGTCAAATCGCACGATCTTGGTGGCCAATTGACAGGTCCATTCCGCGAAATTATGCGCTCATCGAATGTTTCCTTCAATAAATCGATTGTAACGTGCGCTGTGTGGCATGTAGCGCCGTCTTGTTGGAACCACAACTCATGCACATTCATGCCATCCAATTGGGGAACAAAATAGTCGGTTATCATGGCTCTATACCGGTCTCCATTAACGGTAACTGACTCTCCAGCATTATTTCGGAAGAAGTATGGCCCAATGACTCCACCAGCCCATAGAGCACACCAAACAGTCAGTTTTTGTGCATGTAATGGCGTTTCAAGGGTCTCATGTGGATTCCCTTCACTCCAAATGCGCCAATTTTGCTTGTTGACGTAGCCATTCAACCAAAAATGAGCCTCATCACTGAACAAAATTTTGCTATGAAAATCAGCATCGAGATCAATCTCATTTTCTCGCTTCATCGCATCGCTTCAATTTGCATTCGGTTAAAGTATTCGTAGTGATGAACAACGTTTTGGGTCAATAATGATTTATTTCAACAACGAGGAGATTGTTTGCTCGTGGTAGTTGTTAATGATGACGATTTCTGTATGATGATAAAACTATTTGTTCATGTTGTTGTTCTTGATTTTACTTGCATTAGTGTATACGATATAGTTATTGTTGTTGTTAGTGTTACGAATATAATTGTCTAACCATCCATACAACCATTCATTACAACGGATACACGGCCAACTTGTTGCTGTTGTGTTTAAAATGCAATTTGAAAATTGTTTAGAATTTTTACAGGTGCTGCTTTGCCATTTCGTTTTTTCTTCTTGTTTTTGTTGTTATTAAGGACAACTCAATTATAATAGTTTTTAGTTTGACTACCCCTATATTATACTTAAAAATATACTCGCATACACATATCATCTATTGTTATACTTTGCTTCTATAAATAATTATTAACTTTATTTTACATGTGGTTGACTTAAAGAGGTTTTTGCTTAAAGCTTTTTGTTAAATAATTAACGTTAACCAAAAACAAAATGATGATTTTTTACAAATTGCAAAAGCTCAGCGTTTTACCTTCAGCCGCCAGAAACAACTCGGATGACAAATTTAATTTTATTACTTTATAGAAACTTACAAATCATCTGCAATATGTTATAAAATACTTTTCTCTTAGTTTTTTTTTGTAACAACAAAAAGTTAGCTTTAAATCGTTATATATTTATTTTTAAAAAGTTTCAAAGTATTCACGGAAAGGAAAAACATGGTTGAGGTAACCACAATCTAAGAGCAACATTTATGGTTGTATTATATGGTTGTTAACAAATCATAGTACTGTTACATTTAATAATAATAATAAAGCTGGTCATGCAACCATATTGTTGTCTAGCATAACAATAACATGGTAAAATCTAAAAATAATTATGTTAAAATATAAACATTAAATGGTTAAATTAAAACATATAAAAAAATCTTGTATTTTTTTTTTTATTCGCAAAATATTTGAGATATTTTTATAACTTTTAACTTAAAATTATTGTTTTAATTATTGTTTCTTTTCATTGTGTTTCAGATAGATGTTTCATTATCAGCAACTAGAGGAACAGCAACTGAAAAAAAAGAACCAACGTAAAACCTAGACTTGCCTAACGCGTCAAATCCTTAAAAGTATTGGGTGACACAAACGGCTTCAATATTTATATAAAAATTTTTTAATAAGTTAAGCAGCATAAGCAATAAGCCAACGTAGTAGCTTAAGACCAAAAGACTTAAACAAATTTAGGTGGGTAAAACGAACCTGTTTCTCATTTATTTATCGAGTTTTACAATTTTTATTTAAATATTTTAGAATGTCTTGTACAGTATCAGAACTGCCGTCAGGATGTCGTTTGCGCGGTATGGGCTCATCATCACAACAACAACAACACAATGCAACAAACACAGGAAGTGTTGGTGGCGGGGGTGGTGGAACTGTCTGTGGTGTCAATAGTGGAGGAAATGGTCGAAGCAGTGTAGGTGTAGACGTCACAAATACCGGCGGTATTCATATAGGAGGAATGCTGACTTCAACAAGTGCAATGGGAACAACATCAAACAGTGGTCTAACGGATGCAACAAATCCACTTCAGCGTCAGCAGCAACAATCACAAAAGCCATGTTGTTTTTGTTGGTGTTGCTGCTGTTCATGCTCGTGGGCAAAATGGTATGTTACGTAAGTTGTTATTAAGTAAGTTGTTATTTAATTAACCCTCCGATGTTCGGTGACTTATGATACGTTAAGTGCATCATAAGGGTCTAGCCAGACCCATAAAAACAATGTTACAAATAAAGTTTTACATATAATTTAATTTATTTATTTAAGTGCTTTAATATGTATTAAAAAGAGCAATTGGGTTTGCAATTATGTAATTGCATGGAATGTTCATTGAGACATATTGGACGAGTACATTTGCTGCAGTTATAACGTGCTGCCTCCGTCAGCAGTTTTATTGTCTACATCAAACGATCAAACAATTTACATGCAAAGCTCACATGGGTCTGCGCAGACGAAAGTACCTTACAATAATGTTTTTGTACAACAAATATGCTTAAAATTAAAATTTTACTACTTCACCGTGTAAATCACACTATATTTTAGGAAGTCATGGACTAAGAAGCCCCAGCTATTTTTTAAAAAAGAACTACAGACATTTAAAGGTCGAATGGGTCTGGCCAGACCCATATGAACATCGGAGGGTTAAGACACTTTTATACGACATAAACATTGATGTCAACATTTATGCATAGCCAACCGTTTTTCTTACGAAAGTGTTAAAATCCATATGGTATTTACACGTGGTTTTCCATCGATCACTTTCAGAAATTGCTTTGATCTGTTTTATTTCTACGAATACCATTTGTTCGCAAACGTAAACCTCAAGCACCTTCTTGGATTTCTGTTGGGTCCACAAATAAATAAATAAATGTTTGTTGATTTGGCCATAACATTTTAGATGTTCATTCTTTTTTTATTATTTTACAAAATAACTATATACATATCGCTCATTTACTTCTAGAACGTCATAACTCCAAAAAATTCATTTCGAGAAAATTACAGTTTAAGTTTTTGACTCGTTTTCACCATCGAGAAAAATTACAGACTGTTTAAGTTTTCACTGAAGTTAGTAAAATAATTCATAAATAGAAAACCCATTTAAGAATTCTTTTATCAATTTTATATGTTTAAGAGGAGGTCTTGGACAAACTATAGGTGATATTTAAATTATGATATTATTGCTGTACAAATATATCCGATACTGTATCGTAAACTAAAATGTGAAAAGAAAAACGGAGTTTTACATAATAAATTTTTTCATCAACTCAAAAAAAAAAACATTATATTAAAAAAGCCGATACATTTTAAAAATATAGGTTTTTTCATATATACAATCACAAAACGAAATGTGACGATGTTGTAAAAACGATATGATTTTTACGTTATGAAGTTTACTCCACAACTCAAATAATGTGTCATTCTTAGTTTCTTAGAACATGAAGTGAAATAACGACTTATTTTCTTAAAACGTGGAAAGTGCAAGAGACATAAAGATGAAACGTGTACACAATATAAAGCATGATATGGCAAACAGTTGTGTATGATTAACTCCAAAATTTGAAATTTTTAATTATGACGTTTTAGAAGTAAATGAGCCATATTTAAACAAAATTTTATTCACAGATAAAGCGAACAGAATTTTAGTACCTTCGTTAGCTATATAATCAATGTATATAATTTATAGTTGGGACTTAAACAATAATTTGGTAGAAATGACACGCTAAGTCGCGGGCACTGCTAGTATATATATATATATATATAATATATATATATATATATATATATATATATATATATATATATATATATATATATATATATATATATAGCTTATTTAAATGCAATATTATAAAACGTATGTATGTTAATTAACTTAAATTGAATTTAAATTTAATTTGTAGTGGAGATTTTTAGGGATAGTTGAGCTTGTTTTTTTGGGGAATTGTGGGTATAAAATTTATCTAATTGGGGATACGACTTGAATAAAATCTGGAAATCCTGCTTATGATCTATATATTTCACAAATTTATTGGTCTCACTTTTAAATAATGCTCCTCTCTTTCACATTTTTGTTAAATTTATATTAAAGTTTTCGTACAGGCATGGGTAACTGAAATTTTGTATACGTACATTTGCCATAATTCTTTAATACTTAAAAATGTACTTTTACTGATAAGAGTGTGAAATTTAAAAACACATACAGATCTTAGTACTAGATTACACAGGAAGGGGTACCAGACGTTTTGTACATTACAACTCGTATTCTTTTCTCATTCTGTAGCGCAAAAACAGTTTCAAAACACAACTTAAAAATATTACTGCAAAAATTGCCGGAAGTAATATTTCGAAATGATAAGTCACTTGGAGAAAATCAAAACCAATTACAAAACTTTTTTTGACAATGAAAACAAATAAGCAACAGTATGAGAATTATTGCACACTTCCAATATAGCTCTATTAGTTGTTACCTTTTAACTGTGAGAACTTTCGATTTTGGTTACCAACTCGTAAGTTGTAGGAAACATACGAGTATGTATTGAATATGTGGTAAATTTGGATTTATTTACAGTTAAAGTTAAAAGTATAAATGTTTTAATTATTAAATGGATTTATATTAAAATAGTAATATTTTTAAGAGGATTTTCTGGGATAAAATAAAAAAATGCTTTTTGGGGATTTTTGAAAATATAATCTTTAAATTTAGGGATTAGGAGTGAAAAGAATAGGAACCCTGTTTAAACAATTCATTTTATAGAAATGGTAATGCCGTGTTGTAGAAACAAAAGTGATGTATCTACAAAAAAGCTTACTGAAAGAGCATAGAAGTAGTAAAAGCATTTTAGTTCATTCATTAAAGCTCATTTATAAATAACTAGAGATAAAGTTGTTTTTATTTTATTAAAAACGTTTCAGTGGAAAAGCAATAATTATTAATAATGCCTACAAACTTTTTAGTTAAATTATGTTTAAATTTATAAAAAACATTATTATTATAAATTATAAAATCATATTTTTACCACTAAAAAACACCCAAAAAGATAAAAAATAAATTCTAGTTTTAAAATTTTAACACTTTTATTTATGATTTTATATAAGAAAAGTTAGTACATGTGGCTTGTGAAAAAGAACAGTACACCGCTGTCGGAATAACGTTGATTCTGAATATAATAATTTTAGAAAGATATAGTGTTTTATATTGGTTGTTAGAAAAAAGTTAATTCGAGCTTTTTATGAGTTAAAAATATAAAAATATAACAACAACATGAAAAAACCTGAGCGAGGTGATCATGAAGACTTCCGAGAAACTATAACAACACCTTTAAAAAATTATTTTGGGTGAATTCAGTGAAGTAGAAAAAAAGGCAACTTGTGTTGCTTTTCCTGTTTTTCAAAAATATTAAATTTTTATTTCACATACGCCTCGTGGTACTGTTTTCACTTCAGTCGTAGTTTAATGCTGTCGTGATTAAATCAAGTCGATCTGTTTTGTTAACTTATTTTTTTTTTTAATTTTACTCTTTGTGTTTTTTTTTTTTTAAATTCGTTAACTAATTAAAAAATGTTGAGGTTTTAGAATATGCGTACGTTTCTGAACGAGTGTCTTAAAATTTGTTTAAATATGTATCATCGGGGCTGCTGTGTACAAATGTTTTTTTTTATATTAATATTAATTAAATGTAGTTGTAGGATGACAACTTGTGATTATTTGATACGAAAAAAAGTATTATATCAAATAATTTAATAAATAATAATTAAACAAACAAAAACATTCTTAACTCATAAAAAACTTGAAAAACGTCACATAATCGTGTAAATCTGCTTGTAGATTTTAAAAATTACCTTTTTATACAATATGTATTTAAAGAACGTAGGTAATAATTCAGTATTGTCTTTCAGTGATTTTTATAAATAATAAACATGGAATAGAAATTGCATAAGAAGAAAAAAAATTGTAGTAGCAAACAGGCATAGCTACGCCAATGATTAGTAAACACTACTGTAGTTGTGCCAATATTTATGGAAGTGGTCTAAGTCAAAATTAAAAAAAAAAAATTAATTTACCAGTTATTTTCATACCACATTATTTTAAACTAAATTTATTCAATGTAATTTTTACGAAATTGTCAAAAATGAACCATTAGATAGTGGTTGTCGCATAATGTTAAAATATTTTTTAATTTATTCAAATGCAGTATATTAAATGTCTCGAAACAATGACTTAGACCACTTTCATAATTATGGACACAATTAACAGTTATATTATGACCAAAATATTCTATATATTCTAAGCCGCCCGAAAATTATCAAAAATATAAGCCAAAGTACTTTTTTTCGCCTCTTAAGTGTTCCTTTAACAGAGTGAGTGCTGTTTGTCAGACCGTATCTTATGCAGCAAAAATAATTGTAGCAATCTTAAAAATTTATGCGTTGATATTAACAACTAAAAAAACATACATTTGATGTGATAAAAAACTTAACATATAATGCAGTTCAGATAATTATCTGCAGCATTTTGCCACTGAACAACTGTTTTGAAGAGTTTTGAATTTTGCTTTACTTGAAGGTAAAACCAAAATTTGTCAAGTGCTGCGTAGACAACTGAGAAAGGGTTAAGCGATACATCAAATTATATTTCTTGTTATTTATTTTCACACCAGTGCGAAATTTGTGACATTTGCATAATTTTTTTAATCCACGTTATTCTTAATTTTTTCCTTTTTTCTTTTAGTTGTTTCGTATTGTTACATTTTATTGTAGTTTTTTTTTGCAAGTTTAGTTGCAATTAACACTGTAGCGAATAACAAAGAAATATTCTTACAAACCACAAACCGCTACTAAATTAATATATTAAAGTTGTTGATTGAGGTATAGGAATCTTCCTTTCACTTTGTATGACTTTATGAAAGATACGCTTTCATCTTTCATCATTTTTAAAGAAAGAACTAAAAAATTCTCGTCATTTTATATTTGTGTATAATTGAGCGTCGTTAATGAGCTTCTTAGCGTTCTTTTTATATGAATTTGTGGACAAGTTTTAGTTTCTTTTGTGTTAGTTTTTGTCCCAAGGGTACATTGTGTCCTGGTAAAAAATTAAATCAAAGAAATTATTTTATACACATATATTTTTGAAAGCAAAATAAACTAGATTCCAAATAAAAATTTTGATAAAATAATTTAAAGCAATAAACTTAAAAAAACAACATTAGCATTTCAATTCTTTTATTCGTAAGCATCAGTACAACATTTTAAAATAAATTTTTATTTTATTTTTTTTTTTTAAATTTTGTTTTATTTTATTATTTGTTAAAAAAATATCGTTTTTTTCGTAGTGTTTGTTAAATTGGGCTGTTATTCCATTCTTTGTGTTTTGTTCATTATTCGCTTATTTGCACAATTTAATTTTAAGTAATGAAATGTAAAATATCAAAACTCTAAGAAGAAAATTAAAATATTTGTGTCCAATTTCTAAAAGTGATAAACAAGAACACTTAAACTTGGGAGAAATAATTTCTCATTGAGAATAACGCCTAATAAATTCCAGAAAGTATGAGTACCCGATATTGAGAGCCGTTAACAGAGAAATGCACGTACTCAAACTCATGTTTTCCATAATTAAAAATTAAGTTTCGCTCTCTTTGCTTTTTACTATTGCAAAACAACAAAATGCTGTACAATATCGTGTTAATTTGAAAAGCAATCATTTTTGTTGTATGCTATTGAAGAGTAATTAATTAAAAGTAGTGTAAGATCAATATAATGAATATGATGAATCTTTTGTTACAATTTGCCAATAAAACATTTTAAAACAATAATTGTTTTATTACAAATACAACAACAGCAATGACTGAACGCTGGAGAACTGTTGTGTTCAAATTGAAACACAGGTACGTAAATATGTATCAGTGTGTGTTTGCATATTTTCAGTATGGGAATATATTTTTATTTATTATACACATATTTATTAAATTAAATTTATTACATCAGCTAAACTTTAAACAACTTATGTATGTGTGCTCATAGAAAAGAACCGAATTTAGAATTCAAAAATTTGTTTTCACTTTGATGATTAAAATTTATACATATAAACAACCGTATGAATGAATTAATGTATATAAATAATGGCGAATTAATGTGTATGTGTAACGGAAGACTTGGTCATTTCTGTACTTAAAAATTTTTTTTTAAATTTTGATGTTGATGCAGATAGTAATCGATATGGAACACAAATCAATTATTTTTCGAATTTTTGTCTGTCTGTGTTCGTATGACGTAAAAACGTCTGGATGGAATTTAATCAAATTTTGTTAATAGCTCCCTTAGAACCTTGGTTCCAATAAAGAATATTTTTGTTTCATAATAATAGGTCATTTCGTGGTACTAAAACAGTTGTCACCATATTTTATTTTTTAAATGGAAAATTTAAAACACAGAACTAGGAAATAATATTTTACTAAATTAGTATTTTAAGAAAATTAGAAATGACATGAAGACGATTTCGTCTTTTCGTTTCTTAGCAATTATACCAATTTTTTTAATGTGGCCAAGTGGAAAGGTTAGAGTAGAGTGATAGCGAGAGAGTTTTCTATGTAACGGCGAAAAACATGCGTTAAGTTAGGTTTTTACTTAAAAAAATTGTCGAAAAAAAATTATAAAGTCAAAATCTTCACAGAAATTGAAAAATATGTTTAAATAATCCTCAAGATTTTAATATAAAATACAGTCCTCTTTGGTGTTCTTTAATTTAATTTTAGTAACGTTTACATAAAAATATTTTGAAGAACTATTTTCTGCAAATAATTCATGGCAAATAAAATTCAGAAATTATCTAGAAATTTAAAATTTTTAGTTCTTATTTAAGTTCACTCGACAAAAATTTTGTTCAACTTTTGCTAAGGAATTTGAATTAGGTTTTTTTTAGAAAGAGCTATAGAAGTTTAACGAAGACGAAAATTATGTTATATATTAAAAATTTAATAAGAAAGGAACAAGTTCTGGGAGGAGAAAAAAATTTTTTTCTGGGGGTTGCTTAGTACTCCTCAATTAGGAGAGATCAATTCTCTTCATTACGAAGAAAAATCAAGTTATATTTAAAAACAAAATGAAAACCAAAGTAAATTTTTTTGTTTTGCACTTTCTCCCATGAAACGTTAGATAAAACAGAAGAAAGAAGAAAATTGTATTAATACTTATTGAGACCCTTTTTCTACTCGTATGATACAGAGCAAACTTTCATATTGAAATCAAAATATATATTTTATTTTTAACTTAAGCAATACACATTTCATTAAACGATTAAAACTTAATTTCATCTTCGTGTTTTCCTTTTAGTTTGGCATTAAAAAATGCGGAGGAAAACGCACCAAAAAAGAGAGATCCTGGTTGCTCGGATTTGTTATTGGAAGGAGAACAGTAAGTTTTTGTTAACTGTCTGAAAATATGTTTTTCTTTTACGAACATAAATTGTCATTATTTTTCAGGCCTTCATTAGAGGAAATACGCAGTTGGGGACACAGCTTCGATAAATTAATGAGAAGCCAAAGTAAGTAATTTACAAGTGAGGCAAAAAAAAAACAAGTGTTTTTATTTTTTATTTAACTGAAGTACGAACGTCTTGCTACATCTGCTTTTAAATAAATGTTTTTAACTTAAAATAAAAAAAATGTTTTTTCTCCTTTTGTGTTTCAGGTGGCCGTAAAATATTTCGTGACTTTTTACGCAGTGAGTTCAGTGAGGAGAATATACTTTTCTGGTTGGCATGTGAAGATCTGAAGAAAGAAATCAATGCTGAAGCGATTGAGGAGAAGGCACGCCTCATATATGAAGACTATATTTCAATATTATCACCCCGCGAAGTATCGCTGGATGCGCGAGTGCGAGAAATAGTTAATCGCAACATGGTTGAACCAACCTCACACACATTTGATGAGGCACAAATTCAAATTTATACACTAATGCTCAGAGACTCATATCCCAGGTATTTGATCCGATTAATTTCTTTTTTTTTTTTTAGTGTTTACCAACATTTTGGTTCTTAACTTTTTGCAGATTCATCAATTCCCAAAAGTATAAAACACTCGCTCAACTTCAAGATGGCATGTCCGCATCGGGCAGCACAGCAGACAGTCCCACCTAAATGGGAATCTTTTTCATTAAATTTACTACACAAAAAAAGAATCGATAAGGTTGTTGCTGCTTAAGAAATATGAATTTGTTGAGCCCCCTTCTTACACCCAAAAAAAAAAGAAAAAAAAGAAAAAAAAAGAAAAAAAAAAGCACAAAAAGAGCAATACTTTTATTTTATGTTTCTCTTGTTAAAATATTAAAGTCCTTTTTATATCGAAAACCAAAAATAATGAACAAAATTAGATTTGTAAGCGCAGCAATCGTATTATGCATTTTAAATGTTTAAATTAAAATAATTTTTTATAAATTGCTTAGAAAACGTAAACATTACCAAAAAATATATTTTTTACATAAATTATTATTTTTTTTGTTTTACACGTTAAAAGTTTTAAGTTTTTTTTTTTAAAGTTGATAAGTTGATTATTATTTTTTTTTTAATTTATAGCCAATAAAATTCTAGTCAATTTATTTAAATAATTTATTTAAGAAAAAAAAACTAAGGAAAACCACACTCACACACACAAAGCAAAAATGCAGTAACACACAAAGTATAAATTATTTTATTTAAAATAATTGAAAATCCTAACTCAACGAACGATCGATCCTTAACATTTTTTAAATTTTCTTATTTCATTACATACTTAAATATCTTCATAAAAAATAAATAAAAACCCTTCTAAACTATTTTTAAAATTTCAACGAAATTTAAGAGAAAAAAAAAACACAAAAAAAAAAAATTATTCTTATTTTGATTATAATTTTTAATCAAAAATTAGTCACATTTTTAATTAAAAATATTAAATAAACTTAATAATCACATAAAAACATAAATCGTAAATATATAAAATAAAAACTGTTTCAACTTCATAATTAAGAGGAAGGGAGAAACAAAGTACACAAGTATTTATTGTAGTTTTTAAGATTTTTTCCTTTATAAAACAAATCCAAAACAAAACAAATAAATCTCAAATTCAGACCAAAAACCTTAATATAAAAATATAATAATAAAATAAATAAATAAAACTGTTTTAAGTTTAATATCGATATAAAAGTGTTCAAATTTATTTTACAGTCTCAAGTATTTTAGTTTTAAAAATTAGACCGAGAAAGTAAATTAAAAAAAAAAAAAATATAAAAACTTTAGGTATTTTTTTAATCATGAAATATTCAGTCAGTTCACTTCATACTGATATGGAAATACAATTTATTAATGAGTTAAACTAAATCGAACAGCTGTCGATGATTTATTTTATAAAATTCCTTTTCATCCCGTCGCACTGATCGACATAAAAAAGTCTGACCATTTTAAAATTTCTTGGATTTCTAGTTTTAAAGTGTTTTTATTTTTCGTTTAAACACTTTGGCTTAATTAAATATTCTACTTATTTTTAAATACGATCAGTTTTTTAAAACTCAATTATCCAAATTATATAAATCAGTAAAAGATTATAAACTCGGTAAATCAAAGTAGAAAATTAGATCATGAAATGGAAGGTGATTAAAAGAAGTAGTGCTTGTAGGACATGGATTTTAAATTTCTAAAATTGAAAGAACTCCACACAAAATAAAAATTGAATTATCTTTGTCATATGCCGCTTAGGGTTCAGTGGCCAATCGACCTTAAACTTCCGTTAATACCTGAGTGAAAAGAGCACCGTAATTAAGAAGGAGATGGTATTGGGAATAAGTTACTGGTTGATTTCAATAGAGCACATTTCATTATTGCTCTGAATGTTACCGAAATAAATTTTGAAGCTTTAATCCTTAAATAAGAATTGTATTGTACCCTCGGGCGCCTAAAAAAGAAGATCATATGGGTTAAGGCAATTCTTACACCGTTCCAAAGAATAGAGGCAAATAAGAATTCCTTCTAAGAATTGAAAAATTTGTTTGAGTGTATCGACTCCACATGGTAAAATGGCAACTGCTGTTTGTCATCAGGGCACATCACATTTTTACAACCACAACACTAATGATAGCAAAACTCTTGACAGAGTGTAAAAGAAAAAAAAAAACATAAACTAATATTCGTGCATTTGTATGCAAAATTAAGTTGCAATTAAAAAGGATCTGTTTTCTTATAATTTTAAGCATAATTAAATTTCAAATTAAAAATGGAAAAGATTTCTTTTGTGTGACTTATGCGACCTTCAAATGGTAATGAAATATTAATGCAACTTTTTTAATATTTGTATAAAATGGAAAACGACTTTGTAGAACTTAGTTTTTAAATGAGAAAATTCATTTTTAACTAAAATAATTAATTCATTTTAAAATATTAAGATTAAAAAAAAAACATTTTTAAGCAGTTTATTGTGTTTACTGGTGGTAAACAATTTGTTACAATTTAAGAAAATTTCTAAATTTTTCTATAAGCCTGACTGACAATAACTTTTAAATCAAATGATAAGTGAATTGGGGCTTTAATACTATTTTAGCAAAAGTTTATTTATTGGAATTTAGAAAAATTTATGTCAAATTCATGAAATTATGAACAAACGAAAAAAATCATACCAAGCATAAGTTAGAAGAGCGGTAGATTTATTTTTTTTTATATTTTACTATAATTTATAGCACATTTTATGCCTTTAAAGGATTTAAAATTTTACAAGTTGTTTTGAGGTTGAGATCTTTGAAGCTTTCTGCATATTTTTGCTCTACTAAATATGTTTTGAAAGAGGTTGCAAATGGATGTCGTTTTTGTTGTTGTTATAAAAAAAAATTCTGCCAATAGAATAACACTACTCTATTTGTTTTGATTAATTTAACTTATTTTATTTTTAATAATTTAAATTAAAAGTGAAGCCAAATGTTAACATCGAAACACAAAAAAATAAATAATTTGTAAATAAAAAACATACCAAAATACCAGAGGGTATTTAAGAACTGAAGTGGTTATTAAAATTAACATCAATCTTTGAAAGGAAAAATAATAAATGTAATTAAGTTTTATATTTATTTGATTTTAATTAAATTTTAACACTCCTGAGAAGTTGGTTGTGTTGAAATTGTTTTAAAATTTAAATTAATAATTCAGTTGTTTAAATTAAGTTACATTGCTATACATATATGTATGTGTTAGTGTTTAATTAATAATATTTAGAATTAAGTATGCCAATCACTGCCAATTTACACTCACACAAATAACTTCTATTAATTATTGTTATCTTTTTTTTTGAAGTTTACGTTTGATTCATTAAATGTAAGTTATAAACGGGGTTAAACACAATAGAGATTTGTGCACCTCGATTTATTTTAGAGATTAAATTTTTTAATTACAAATAGTAGGATACTTAAAAAAAAATAAAAAAACAAAAACCAAAACACGAAAGCAAAGGAATTGATTTATAAACAAAAGTTGTTATTTTTCTGTGTGTTCCTTCTAAGTTTTTTAAGTTTTTAATATTTATTAAAAGTGTGTTATTATTATTTGAACCAAAAAAAGGAAAAACAATTTTTAAATTAAAGTAACAAAAACACTCGAAATTACTTTTTATAAATAAAAGAAATTTCATTTCTGATGCAAAAACAAGAATATAATGTAAGATGTTCCAAAAATATAACATTGAGCTATTTTAGACTCATAAAATATAAAAAATATAAATTGATTTTATATAAAAAAATAAAATCTTTAATTTTTAAATTATAAAACCGATTTAGATTTTTCATACAAAAAAAGAAAAAAAATGATTATATATTAGAAAACTTTTGACCATATAATGTAATAAAAATAATTCAAATCTAAATTAAGTTAAATTTTTAAAGAATTTCCATTAATAAATAAATACAAAAAATACATTAATTAAGAATAAAATATTAAGCAAAACATAAGTGAATAAAAATAAAGAAATAAATTAAAAAAAAAAAACACACACACACACATACAAATTCATACACATTGACAGACACAAATTATTCATTCCATTCATTCATTTAATAATTTATTCAACCAATGACTTTCTACTTTAACTAATTTAATACACAACCTACAACAATGACAACATTTACAGCAATAACAGTTGTAAATTAAGCAAAAAAAAAAAAAAATAATAAATAAAAAAAGGCAAAATATTTTGAAAAAGAAATAAACTGAAAAATATTTTTAAGAAAAATCCAAACGTGAAAAAGCAACATTAATAAATTCATAAATAAATTACTTATAAAAAAGGAAGAGGTGTATGTCGTTTGATTTAATAATTTTTTTTTTATTTATAAAATTACAAAGATATTTACAACTTTGCACAATTTCTCCTGATTGTCATTGGAAATATGTTGTTTTAAACACATCTCAAATATTTCTTTGTACGTTGAAGTCCGATTTCATGATTAAATTTTTTTCTCTTTTCTCCTCCTTTTTGCTTGTTTGTTTTGTTTTTGTTTTTGTAAAACTATTTAAGTTAATGACTCCATTTAAGTGGATCTAACAAAGTAAAAAATACAATAAAAACTTAAATCACTAATGGGAGTCTTCGTAGCCACTCTATTCTTTACTTAATCACGTCTGTAATAGGGGAATCTCAAGAGACGTTAGACTTTCTACCATCAGATTTTAACCGCAATTTTTCCTTGTACTTCAAACGATTTGAAAACCGTAAATTTAGAGTCTTTATAAAGTAACTTAACTGTCAAAGGATCTGTCATACTGCTTGCACTGTTCGACATTTCGGCGTATCATCATGAAAAGGTTGGCGCTTGAATAACGCCACCAAATTAACTAGATTTACTTTGAAATTGTTTAAAAATTTTAATGCCATTTACTGATCCTTCGATTAAAATTTAATTTTTTTCTATCGTTCTTAAAAATCAACCTTTTATTTTGTTAAAAAACATGGACGTGTTTTACGTTAACGGAACATAGCAAAAAAAAAAAAAAATGAAGTATTTTAAAAATCATGATTATTTCATCGCTTCTCTTTTACTATTTTCTTTAATGCTTTTTTAATAAGTTCGCTAATTCTAGTTAAGTTATAATTTTTAAACTCATGAAAAACTCATGAAAATTGTAGAAAAATTTGTTATTTAAAATTGGATTTGAAACTAAATGAGATAAAAGAAGATGCATTAATCGTTCCAATTAAAATTTCTTAAAAATGAGAGCAAGCATAATTTTCTCTCATAAAGAGACAAAATTATAAAAAAGTACGGAAACTTTAAATCTAAATTTTAAACAGAGTTGGGTTTTTTGCATTGCATTTTAATTTCCACTATTTTTAACTTTCGGTAAAATCTAGAAAGTTACTGTAAGTTGTATGCCTTCTCTTTGCAGGAAATCTAAAGCATGCGCAATTCGTGTCAAAACTGCGTAGTATTGCTCTAAATATTCAATATCTTGAACATTAAATTTAGGAATGTATAACAGCGCACACAATTTTTGTCTTATAGCGTCAAATAGTGAATTCCAACGTGGAACTGTTAGAGTTTGTAAGGATTGGCGAAAGTCAATGTATGTAAGTTAGCATTTAAACGAAAATTTTTAAATAATTAATTTAATTTTTAAATAATGGTACACATATTGATTTTTTAATTTACGTTTTTCTATACTTTCCAGCTTCCTTAACTGGAGAACCTGTCGATAGCATGAAGCGAGAACTTGAGCTGTATTTAATGGACATGGACACCAGCTTGAAATGCCTTAAGCGTTACCCAAGAATTCGTGATATTTTCTTAAAATACAATACGGCGATCCCATTATTTCAAACAATTCCAATGAAATTTTAATGGGAATGAAAAAAAATCCAAGTCTGCTAGTCATGTGATTGGATGATTGGATATGTTTAATCTATATTTACTTCTTACTTCTTACAACATAACGGTATAAGATAAGAATAAATTTTTAAGCTTTTTCATTTTAATCTTTATTTTTCAAAAATTTTATTACAAAAAAAAGTCCTAATTTCAGGATTTATTAAGTTGTTGAGAAAACCGATCTACTTGAACTAACGATTTATTTTTTCATTATTTTGTTTTGGTTTTTCTTGCCCAACAGAGGGATCATGTGTTCCATTTGTCCTTTTTATTGTTGGGAATATAATAATCGTTTAATAAAATGCAGTTAGTTGTATTGTCAATCATTTTGTGTCTGTCCTTTGAATTTTATTTGCTGTCAGTGACGCCACGGTCTTCAACACTAATGATGACAATAACCAGTTGGTTATCTGCCTAAAAAAATGAATGATTTAATGCTGCTCCCAACTAAATGAACGCATATTTATGCTTTACTTTCGTTATTGTTTGTAGAAAAAGAAATAAATTAATTAATTGTATTTAACACAATGTTGGTGTTTCAGCTCTTTTTAATTTGCAATTCAATTGCAACTCGTGACTTTTACATCCTCTGAATTTTAAATAAATTCAGTGAAATAATATGGAATATTTAAAATATCAGAAGCCAACTGGATCATAGCTGCAAAGCCAAAAAAAAGGAAATAAGCACTTAAGTATAAATTAATTAAAAATATTTGTAAACAAATTGTAATTGTTATTATTTTCAAAAAATTATTGCTCTTGAATCACCTTCAACATGTTCATGCCTTATGGCACGTCTTTTATAAATAATAAATGATTTAATTGCAAAAGAAGAGTTGTTAAGCCAACAATAATTTCATATAAAATTTTTCCTGCGCCTTCTATTTGTACAAAAGTAATTAATTGCAGGGAAAAACAATTTTTTTTTTGTAATTTTTATTTTTATAATTGTTAGCAGACATTTCAAAGTGTTAATTTTTAAATGATTTTAAAATATATTTTCTGATTAAATACGATACTTTATGGAAAAACATTATTATTTTAAAGAGAAGATAAAATTGAATTTGAAAACTGATTTGTGATAGAATGAATCAATTGCAGCCAAATGGCAGTTTATTAATTTATTTATTTATTTGTGTAGTTGCGAATTATTTTAAAAAGAAATAAATGTGTGGACAAGTTTGTATGTGCGTATATATTTTATAATTTAACCAACGTTTTAACTTCCACTTAAATCAATACAATTCCATTGATTGGCTACTTTCATTCAGTCTGTCATATCATCGTCTGCTTGTTTGCCTGCTTTTTTATTATTTAATAATCAAAATCGTCCGCATGATCATCCCGTTCCCATAATGTTTTATTAATGATCGATTGCAGAATTGTTTTAACCGTTTAAAATACAAAAGCATACGTCTCTTATTTTAACGATGGCAACAAAAACAAAAACAACGCAGGCTTACAAAGGCAAAAACAGCAGCAACAACAACTTCAAGTGCTGGCGTTATTATATTCGTTTAACAAAGAAATTGTCAACTCGTATTCCACAAAATATCCAATAAAAGAGACGATGACTTTCAGAATATATTAAGTATCAGCATTGACCAATAAATCGAAAGTTCTTACAGTTTTTAGAGAATTATTTTACCTGATTTGCAATGCAACACATTCTACGTGTTTGGCGTAGACGCTATTGATCTGATTTTAAATTAACAACAATTAATTATATCTAGCAAAAAATCTTTTTATATGTTTTCGATCATAAACTATAGAGCAAAATCTTTTTTTTCCTAACACTGCGTTAATGTAAATACTAAATTTAAAATATTTTAACACAATAAATTAAGTTCATATTTATTGCAATAATTAATTAAGTAAGATCTCAAAAAACGTAATTATTGTAAATATTTTAAATGTATTAATGATAGTTATAATAAATAAAAAAAAAAAAAAATAGTCGCACATTTACTTCTAGAACGTCATAACTCAAAGTTTCGAAATTTTGGAATTAATCATACAGAACTGTTCGCCATTTCATGCTTTATATTTTATATTCCACGTCGTTATTTCACTTGTAATAACTTGGAAACTTTGTTTGTCAATAAGAACGATACATTTGAGTTGTGGAGTAAACTTAATAAAGTAAAAATCATATCGCTTTCTAAAACATCGTCACATTTCGTTTTGTGACTGTATACGAGTATATGAAACATATAATGTATTTTTTTGAGGTATGACTTTGTTGATGAAAATACTATTAAGTAAAACTCCGTTTATCTTTTCACAAATAACGACACATTTTAGTTTACGATACAGTATCGGATATATTTTTACAGCAATAATATAATAATTCAAACATCACACGTAGTTTTCCCAAGACTTCCTCTTTAACGTATAAAATTGATGAAAGAATTCTTAAATGGATTTTTTTTATTTATTATTCATTTTAGTTATTGTAGTGGGAACTTAAACAGTCGGAAATTGTTCTCGATGGTAAAAACGAGTCGAAAACTTAAGCTGCAATTATCTCGAAATGAATTTTTTGGAGTTATGACGTTCTAGAAATAAATGAGCGAAATAATTATTAATTATAATTGAAATAAATTTCAGAATTTCTGTTGTGCTATGATTAACTTTTGTCTGTTTTTGCCGTGTTTGCCGAAGCAAACTTGATTTCACAAAAAAAAAAAAAAATAATCATGTCAATCAATCAGATATAGTGCCAAAAGAGGTGCTATTGGAAATCGAAATGATCATTCCATTTCCTTTGAGGCAGCAGGAATAATACGCTAATTTTTTATGTCATTTGGAACAATTAAAAAAAACTCCCTCTAAAAATTATAAGAAAAAAGAAATCAAGTGAAAAAATGGAACTCGCCCATATTTTCCAAGTTGCGGAAATTTTCAAATTTTCTTAAGTATCAATAAAGCTTTGAAGAGATCTTCAAGGAAATACTAAATTTTTTTAAAAATACTAACCCATTAAGAGCCTATGTCATTTTATGTCAAATTATATACATAAAGTATCATATCTTTTTATTTTATTTTATTTTTTTTTAATTCTCTGTCAGCCCAATGTTTGCTTTTTTGATTGGAGTTTCTTCACTAAACAAGATATACATAGATGGTGAAGGGTATATAAGATTCCGCACAGAACTCTTACTGGTTTTTCATTATCTTAAATACCGCCTTTTCACAAAGTAATTTACACTTTTATATTTTAAACAATCGTGTATATAAATGTTTTTATTTTAACTGTTACTTTTTACATAAAAATTTATTGCAGCAAACCGTATGTCCGTTTTTATTTCTTCTAGAATGTTATTTTTAAAAGTGGTATAAGTCCATATGGAGCCAAAAAAATCGCATATTTTTTCAAACAACTTTACTAACTATTATTTCATAATAAATCTAAAAGGTGTATAGTGTAAAAACCGTCACTCGAATTAAATGAAGTTGGCCAATATTTTTTAATTTATTCAAACGCTAACCCTTAAATATTTCAATATATGAAAAAATGGACCAGCTCATATTTAAAAAAGAAAAAAAAAATTATCAATTCATATAAAAATTTTATAAAAAGAACTATATATATATACAGTGGCTCACAGCTTATTTTATGCAGTGAAATATTTTGGTTTTTGAGATCTATAAAAGCACAACTAACGGTCACTTGAAAAAGAATTTTGTTTTATTTAAAAGTGAAAACATTGTTTTTTAAGAAACAAAAACCATTTTTTGTAAAAACATATATTTGTAAATCTCAAAAGTATGAAAACAAAAAATCACTCTTTTTTCATCTCACAGCTTATTTTATGCAGCAAATTTTTACTGTAACGGTACTTCAATGCAGCTTTGTTTTTGGTTTCGTTTTTCATATTTCTACTTCTAGCAATATTTTTTGTTGAATTGTTAGTCTAGTTTCGTTGCATAGAGTGTCAACTTACAAAAATTCAAATGAGTCCGCGTACCACTTTAGAACAAAGAGAATTGGTTTTAAACCATTTCAAAAATGGCCACTCGCAGCGAAAAATAGCTGAAATGGTTAACATTAATTCTTCTACAGTCCAAAAAATCATTGAGCGTTTCATACATGAAAATCGGGTTCATAACAAAGGCAGGAAGGCACCAAATAAAATTTTTGATGAGCAGGACGAGCGATATATTTTGCGGAAAATAAAGGCAAACGCAAAGCTATCAGCTCCAAAGCTGGCCTCTGAAGTTGCAGCTGATCTGAAACTGTTCGCCGTGTTCTGCGCCAGCATGATTTTCATGGCCGAGTTGCACGCAGAAAACCATTTATAAGTCCGAAGAATAAACAATGCAGACTTAATTTCGCCAAAGAACATATTTCCTAGGAGTCTGCATTTTGGAATTCGGTCATCTTCGCTGATGAATCAAAATTAAATATATTCGGTTCAGATGGCATGTCGTATGTATGGCGAAAACCTAATACAGAGCTGAACAAAGAAAACTTAAAGGCAACAGTAAAGCATGGTGGTGGTAGCGTCATGGTTTGGGCCTGTATGTCGGCTACTGGGACTGGAAATCTAGCGTTTATTGAAAGCACCATGGACAAATTTGAGTACCGCCAAATTCTTAAGGACAACTTGTTTGAGAGCGTAGAGAAACTGGGAATTCGATCAGATTTTCGGTTCTATCAAGATAATGATCCGAAGCACAAATCTGGCATTGTGCAAACTTGGTTAATATATAACTGCCCACATTTGATGACACCGCCACCACAGTCGCCAGACCTTAATGTGATAGAAAATTTGTGGTCAATTTTAGAAAAGAATATACGAAAACACAAAATTTCTAGCAGAAACGAACTAAAGGAAGCTCTACTGACGGAGTGGGCGAATATTTCGCCGAGTGTGACACAAAAACTGGTCGCATCTATGCCAAACCGCTTGAAATCTGTCATAGATAATAAGGGCTATCACACTAAATATTAAATTTTGCATTTGTCAGTTTTAATTTCGAGTTGGTCAAAACAATATATACCTGCATAAAATAAGCTGTGAGATAAAAAAAAAGTATTTTTCGTATTTTTAGTTTTAATATATTGAAATGTATATTTTTGCAATAAATGAATTTTGTTTGTTAAATTGTAGCATTTTTCCTTTTTAAGGATACCATTTTTATTCCTAATTTGCCGCTATTGTTCCATTTATAAAGGTTTAAAACCCAAAAAATGCACTGCATAAAATAAGCTGTGAGCCACTGTATATATTTGAGCAACAGTTTGGGCCTTCTGGAGAAGTGCACCTTAAAAATTTAGTGCCTTTCATAAAAATTGTTTAAACGCGTCCCTCGCTTTTAATACAGAAAATACACTTAAGTAAAGTAAAACAAATGCTAAATTAACGAATATTTAATTGAATTAAAATGTAATTTTTCAATTTTAAATTTTCGTAAAAAGATGGAAGGAGGACAATACGAACAAATGATTAGAGAATTCGTAAAAATTTTTTGGTGACACTCAAGATTCAGTGGCAAAGAGTGGAATGTGTTTTTATTGTTACGAGTTTTGCTTTTATTTTTTTTAATGATAAATGATAATTTCGTGTTTTTATTTTATTAAATAAAAGTTTATTCTTGTTCACATTCGTGTTTGTTCTTTGCATTAATACAAAAAAAAAATCCGTTTGTAAAGTATACAAACCCCTTTAACGATTGAGCTAAATTCTTACTACAAATGTAGATAATTAATGAAAATGATTTTAACTTTCTTTTGTTAAGAGTTTTGCATGTTCATATCTATGGAATTTTAGATATAATTTTCCTGCCTAATTACGAGTATCAATAAATATTAATTCGACTTACCTCCAAACTTTATTATTTTTTCCAGCTTTTTTTTATTTTTTTTTTTGTAAAATATTAATAATAATGAAATTCTCAAATTTACTTTGTTTATATAAAAACATTTATTCTACAATAGTTTACTTTAAAATATAATAAAAATATAATAAAATATGTTTATGTATATGTTCACATATACGAATATAAATGTACGTATGTATATGTGTGCTTTTGTTCTGTTGCTAATTGATCGGGATATTTATTTTTTTTTGAAAAAAAATAAAAGTATTATTTTTATTAATAAAATTAAATTACAACTTAAACTTTAGACATAAAAATATTAAAGAAAAATGAAAAATATATAAAAGAAATCTTCGCAAAAAAAAAAAACGACAAGGAAAAGTTGAGATAAATTATTTGAAACGTTTTCAACATAAATTCAAGAATTTAGTTTCAACTTTTTGTTTTTATTCGTTTTTTGGTAATTTTATTTTAAATCATTTTTTATTATTATTTTGTCTATGGAGATGTTACACATTAAGAAATATGAGTTTAAAATAACGGCAAGATTTATGTATTTTTATTCAAGTTTACAATTATTAAAAAATTAACTTATTACAATAAAAATTGTTTTTAATTAACGAATAAAAAAATAATAAAATAAAAAAAAAAATAAAATGTACAAAATAGTTTTTTAAAGAATAATTAAAAATGAAACAATTTTTCTACGAAAAAGGGGAAGCCGTTTGAAATGTTTAAAATTTTTCAAAAAAATTATGGAAGTTTTCTTTTTTTGTTTTATATATAAATTATTTTATTTACAATATTTTTTGCTGTAAAGGAAAACTTTTTGTGTCTTTGCAAATGTTTGTTAAGAAATCTTATCTTTTTGTTTATTTTGTTAATTTCTTATGTTCCTTTGTTTATTTCAATGTGTGTTTTTAACAACAAATGCACTTTAATTAAATTAATTTATTTCAATTGTTTTTTATTTATCAAATAAAACTTAATTATATAAATTATAACTCATTTTTTAAAAGTAAATATTATTGCAGTTTTCTTAAAAATTTTATTTAAATTATTTTATTTATTTTTGTTCCTTAAGGTGTCTTTTCATGAAAGAGGGAAAGAGAGCGAAAGTCCAATTTAAAACTGAGATCCTTTTTTTTTGTTTTAAAAATAATCAAGATTCAAAAAAGCCAGAAAACAGATTAAAAATATTTTTTTTTTGTTTTTTAAAATCATGTCGTTTTTATTTATCTGATTTATTTAAGAAAAACAGAATAGAAAAGAAAACGCTTACAATATATTTTTTTAAAACTAAACTATTTGAATATCATCATCATCATATTGAGAGTACACTGTTTATGTATGTTTGTTTTTATGTTTAGTTATAAATGTTTACGGTTTGAATAGAGATGAGCTGTGTTTAAAGAAGGAAAGAAACCTCTTTCTCTTTACCAAATTCAATGCAATCTAATCGAATTGAATCTAGAAGAAGAAAACTTTTTTTTTAATCTTAAACAACATTAACAATAACAATTTTTTTTTCATTAGCAACTATTTTATTTATAAATTACATTAAAAGAATTTAAAAATTAAGAGTATTTTATCTTGTCAGTTGTTACCCAAGTCAGGAAAATAACACGCAACATTGAAGTGGACATAATAAATAGAAAAAGTCCATTTAAAAAGAAAAACTACTGACTGGGTAGAACTTTTGAAAAGTTTGATTTTTTTATTTTTTAATTTTTTGTTGTTTTAATTATTTAACAAGTTGATCGAAATGATAGCAAAAGCAAATTAATTGTAGTATTTTATAATTTATTAATCATGATACTATTGGCACTTAAAGAATGGGTCATTTTAAAAAATTATATAAATTTCATATATAAAAAATTATTTAAAAAAACACATACACACTTCTAGGTATACATATGTATATATGTAAGTATATGCATGTAAAAGTGTACTGTAGAATTTATTTAAATTGAATTAAAATTTGTTCATTCACTTTTCTTTTGCTTACGATTGTAAAGAATTTTATTTAACTTAATAAAAATAGAATAATAAAAAAAATCTCATTTATAAATATATTGTTTAATCATTTAATTAATTACTTACAAACTAAATATATTTCTTTAATATGATTTACGTTGTTGTTGTTGTTGTTGTTGCCTTTTGTTGTGGTTCTAATTATTGTAACCTTTAAATAATTTGTGCATTTGATTTGAGTCCCTCAGTATCATAAAATTCATAAAATCATGAGTGTATGTTTGTGGGTGTGTTTGCGTTCAAGCTGTTATTAAACGTGCTGCTAACACTTCCATCATTGAATTGTACATTTGTTAAGAATTCATTGAGTAATTGTTATTATTATTAATATTAGTTCTACTTCTAGTACTATTTGTATGGCTATATACACGAAAGAATAATATCCATCTATCGAATCAATCCATTTGATAAAATTAGATAATTTCCTTTGACCACATCATTTCTAAATATTACACGAAATAATGCTCCTTTAAAAAGTCTCATAATGGGGTTTTTTATTTTTATTTTTATTTATGGGGGCGGTTGCCATCAGTGATTTGGCAATTCTGTTAATGTAATGTCATATAGCTCTTCTTCTAGCTGCTGCACCTCTAATAAGAAAATGTCTTCGTTGCAATAATACGAAATCATGTCGTCATCAATTTTCGCCGTAATTCTAAAAAAAAGAAATGTAGAAAATCTATTAAACAACTTGAAAAAAAAATTCAGTTTAAATTTGTTGGTATAAAAAAGTTTGGGTCGTCAAAGGCAGAAAGAGAGAGAGAGATACATTTAAAGACAGAGAAAGAAATAGTGTTTGTTCTTCATTAATCTGTTTAAGGTGTAAAAGGTTAAAAATGATGATTTATGATTCCCGGTTGTCATTACAAAACCAAAATAAACATGCAATTATTTTCTAACTACAATTTTATAATGATTTAATCATAAATAAATTTCATGTTTAAATACTCTCAACAAACTCCATTTTGTTAGAAATTATAAAGGTTTGGGTAATATTTTATTTTAATTTTTAGTAAAAATAGTTTTAAATTGTTGGCTGATTAGTTAGTTAATTGTGTTACTTACCCCTTTTTATTTGTTCGATAAATATTATTTATACTCGTTGTCGATATTTTATATTTATTTTCAATCTGTAATTGAGAGAATGAGAGAGAAAAAAACAAAATTGATGATGCGGTTTTTAAGTGTTTTTGTTGTTTGTGAATTTTGCTTAATTTTTTTGTTTTTTTTTTCGTTTAACAATAACAAAAACATTTTTTTTAACAAAAACTCATAATTTAACTTTTAACGCCAATTTTTTGTGTTTGTTTTGGAATAATTGTATTATTTGTAGAGTCTTCTTCTTTAATATTATTTACTGGCCAATTGTCATGATTATGTCTACAAGACATAATTTAGGTTTTTATTAATTTTAATATTCAAAATAAACTTTAACAACGAAAATAACAAAAAAGTGATTTTGAAAAATTGCAGCTTTAGTGTGAAAAATAAAAAAAAAAAAAATTCATAATAATTTTGATAACAAACTCTAATTATTTTTATCATGTTGACTGTTGATTGTTGTTTTTTTTGTGTCAAGTCTTGAATGTTGTAAAAAGATGATAATGAAGAACAATGCATTAAAATAAAAACCGTTATTACATAAATAAAAACTCAAATACAAATACAAATACAAATACAACATGCAACGTACATAAATTCACAAATCAAAATTTATTTGTTTGTTTTAAAAATCGAAAAAAAAAGTTTCAGTGCGTAAAACTGATGAATAAAGAAAAGAATTTATCTTAACAATTAATAAAATTAAGATCACGTGCACTTATCCCACAAAGCCTGAAAGAAGAAGAATATTTAACGAACGTTTTTGAACAATTCGTGTAGGAGACATTCGGAGAAATTGCCAAAAATAAGATTGTTCTTTTTTTAATCATAATTTTTATAAGAAAATTTCGCTTGGAAATAAAAATTATTAGTGTGGTTTAAAATTTTCTAATTAAAAATTTTCTAATTAAATTGCAAAACTATTAAAGTTAAAGTATCACAAACCCATGATGTGCACACAACCCCACAAGATTTTTTAGACGACTAACGAGTGGAATGGTCCAAGTGCTTGGAAAGGTGATCGCAAATTATTAAACTGCTTCAAAACTGTTTCATTTAATCTACTTTTGTAAGTGTGTGAGTATTCAAGTGTATGTGTGTATGTGACAGTGGCTATTAAAATAATGTGTTGAGGGTATGTCCAAAATAGCTTCAAATACGAAGATTTAATTCCATAATTACTACTGATTCGTTATGAAGAATGCGACAGAAAATTATAAATTATTTTGATTTTTTTTTTTTTATTATTTGAACTATTTGTAGTTCTGTATGAAATGGATAATATTGATTCGGCTTAAGTTCATATATACTTTAATTTCAAAATTTATTAAGATGATATTTGCAACGTAAACAACCTAAAACGGATAGATGCGATGCTGTATTAAATTTTGCTGGCGTCCGGTTCCTGTTTTCTTTAAAAACCGATACAATATTTTGTAAAATTTTCTTTCTCAATAAATTTCTAAATTAAAATGTACGTGAACTTAAGCTGATTAAAAATTATTCATTATTTAAACATTTAAACAAAGTCACACTTGAAGTTTGATGTTGGTTGTGTGTGTGTGTTTTTGTGTGTATATGTTTGAAAATGTGTTTAGACTGTAGAATATTTTGACTGAAGAAGTGTGACCACTATTTTCAGCAAATATTTTTTTAAGCGTAAGTTTTGATTCTTCAGATGTCATGTCTTTCTTTTTAATTTTAGAATGAAAAAATAACACGTGGAGACGTGTACTTTAAAAATTTACAAGTGTTTTTTCGGAAGATACTCGTATTGTTAGAATTATAAAAATTAATAATATTACTATTGGTCTTTGTCATTTATGATGATTTATTTAAAAATCTAAATATAATAAATATTTATTTTTTTATACACAATTTCTAAGATGTTGATCATGATTGTGAAAGACAAATAATCCCCTGGTTGTTTGGGGTGTTTGTTGTTTGTTGATGGTGATGGTGATGAAAGTGATTGTGTTGGTTGAGATAGTGGTGGGTGGTGATGGTGGTGGTGGTGACCATTATTTTATAATGACTTAAATTTTATTAATTAAGTTTAATACATTGGATTAAGATTTTTGTTATTATTAAAATAAATTACATTGAGAATGAGACCCTGATTACAGGAGAGTTTTTATTTTAATTTTTTAATTTTTTATTTATATTAATTTCATTTACATAAATGAGAGAAATCGTTCATACATTTTGGCTTTTACTAAAATTTTAATCTTCTTTTTTTATTAAATATTGTTTACAGTTTTGCACACATACGTACAAATCAAGAGGCCAATTTGAAACCAAAATGAATGGAACAAAGGTTAATTTTTGTAAAGAAGAACCTTTTCTTACATTAATTATTATTATTATTATTAATTGGCGATGAATTGTTTTTCATTTATTATTTTGATTTTAGCTTTTTTAGTTTTTTTGTTGTTTTTGTATTAAGTTATGAGTTTCTGTGTTTTGTTTTTGATTTGTTTTTTTTTTTTTATTGCCAAACTATTAATGAATTTTGGGATTTTTGGAAAAAGGTGGATTTTGATAGCGAAATTGGACCAGGGAAATATGGGAAATAGTGCTGAAATTTATTTTACTACTTACCGCATTTAAAAGGCCGATAGTTGTCGGTGGCACAACATGCAGGGGGGTGTACACATCTTCGTTTTCTTGTCTAACATACAACATGACTCGTTCACTAGTGGGTGGTGTCATACGGCCACGTTTTAATGGAGGACCAAATTCACCCATAGCCAGACCTTGATCCAAGATATGATCTTTTTTGTCACTGCAGATGAAAGAGAAGGAGAAGGTTAAATATTAATGCAATTGATTTATTACGTTCGGTTCAATGCAAAATATTAATTGCAGGAAAAATCTTTATTTAAGTTGTTTGGAAGATTTTTACAATATACTCACGTCTGCATGTCGGGCGGAAAGTGATTGTGAAATTTTAATGTTGGTGTGGCTACCTTTTGTCCATGCAAGAGGAATGGCGAGGCACCTTTTAAATCTGGCGCTCCATCAGAATCATGGCCATAGAAGCCCTGCGAAGAATTACCAAACGTATTGTTATTATTATGATACACGTCATGATATTGTGTGGTTAGAGTTGTTAAATGTTGTGGAGAAGTTGTATTGGTTGGAGTAGTAGTAGTAGTAGTAGTATGGTTTGATGGTTGTATTATAACAGATGTTGTGGAGGAAGTAGTAGTAGACAATGTGCTAGTAGGAGTATTTGAATGCATTGGAATTCTTACCTTATCCAAATCGTCGGCTGGTGAAAATAAAACCGGCGGCTTGGTAAGATCCTGCATTGTATAGAACTCTGAACGATCTGTAACCGGATGATAAAGTTCATCTAATTTTTTACGTCCTGTAGCGGTCATTTTACGTTTAGCAGCACGTCGTTCTTCGTCACGAGTTTTACGTTCGGCGCCCTGAAAATGCCAAAAGAAATCATTGATCAGTTAATAATTCAGATAATTTATTTTAAAAGTATGAGTTTATTTCTTAAACAATTTGTTGTCAAACTTATTAAATAGCACAGCTAAAGGAACCACAAAAAAAAAAACACTTGTTTAAATCTACGATCATTCATTCAATTCCCTGTCTTGTGCTCAAATGTCAGTCAAGAGTATGTGTGTGCGTGTGTGTGTTTCTATGTTTCATCCAGAACAGCAGCTACAATCGCAATAACAATTAAAGATTTATTCATATTCAGACGGTTATCCTCATCTGCACATCCAGTAGAGTCTTGAATCTTCAAATCCGAAATAATTAGATACGTTTCATCGCATTTAACGTTTATGCTTTTGGCCACATCACAAAAGTTTTTTCATGCGGAAATCCACAAGTGGAAGCATTTAATTGCAACTGTAGCATTCAAGTCTAAGACATCCATCTAAAGATAGATCATGGACATTACAATCAAATGAAATTGAAACAACAGCGCCAACGATAAAAACAAAAAAATAAATAAATAAACGAAGGAAGGAATTCAAAAGCAAGAAGATGATCAAGATGAAAATAACTAAAATGTTGTGGGGAAAATGAAATGAGAGCAGTCTAATCCATCTGCATAAATCCACAACAAATCTTAAACAAAACACACAATTAAAGATGGTTGGAAAATTGTTCGGGTTGTGTTTTCAAACGGTTGCCTGCAGATGCTACAGGTGACATGCCAGCAATTACTTTTTTCAGTTTTTTTTTACTTCTTGAATTTTAGCGACTGGACGAACGGCCGCCACACGTGTTGGCAAATCATTAAAGATTTCCAATGCTTTAAGAGCTTCGGCAATCATAATTTCTTAAAAATAAAAACTTAATTTATTGCAGCTGGCTTAGAAATGATTTGGCAGGCTTCTTTTCCTTGTTTCTTTTACCAAACTGTATTTTACGTTTCACTTCTCAATTTAGCAAACACCATCACCAACACCAACGACAACACCACCACATTGTCTTGTTCATGTTTTCTTTGGTTTTTTCTTCTTTTGTTTTCACAAAGCTCTAATAATACATGGAAAATTGATAATAAGGCGTTTAAAGAAATCGACTTTGAAACTGTTTCATTTGCTTTTCTTTTTGTTTTAACTTTAAACAAGTGTGAATTTTATTACGTAGAAACCGAAAAGATAAAAAAGTTCAATGCCAGAAATGGATGTTATATTTTACAAAGTAATAAATTTTCGAGATACACAACGTATAAAAGATATTTTCATACGAAACAATTGATGTACTGCGGCTTAATTTTTCAAATACGAACACACACACACACACACACACAAAGTTAATCGCAAGTAAAAACATGAAATAAATCTTATTTTATTTTATTTTATTTAACATCAGTGGAGAGAGAGAGATAATGTATGTTTGAATGTAACTTAACGGTAAAAATGCTAATGCTGCCACTATCTATTATCGATCGTTAAGAGGAAAAGAAATAACAAAGATTTTAGTTGAGCTACGGAAGCTTTGTTCCACAAGCCCATCCAATACATCCTGTCTTGTTTGTAATCGATTTCGTACGTTTGCAAATAACAATTTTTAACTTTTTTTTTCTATTATTCCTTTTGTTATTGTTATTGTTGGCGTTGTCGCTGTCGCTGTTTCTTGCTGTTAACGTATTCGTATATGAAAATATGTATAACATTTGGAATTTATAGCCTCGTGCAATCGAGAGCGATCGGGAGTAGTAAATGATCTGACACGCATCTTTTGTTATTGTTGTATTTTACTTCAATTTACATGCATGAACAATACATACATAAGTTTTTTGTTTGTTGCTTGTTGTTGGTGGGGTTAAAAGATTTTTTAATCAAGTTGCTCATGTGCGCGTGTATGTGCGTGTATTGTGTGTACTATCTTTGGCTATAAATTTCTCAATGCTAAAGAATATTGAATATAGATTATTGGCAAGAGATAAAACAAAATGAAACGAGAAAACAAAAATTTTTAAAGTTAAGCGTGTGGATTTACTTATTTTTGTTAGCGATCCAACTGTCAAATACCGAAAAAAGAAGACTTAAAAAATAAAATTTTATTTATTATATTTTTTTAAAGGCAACAAAATTAGGAACATAAATTTGCTGGGTCAAATAGCATTCATTTCTTAATAACTAATCAAAACTCTTCTTCTTATTCTTCACGACGATCACTTCTAGCATCAACTTTGTCTTCGTCTTTAATTTAAAACATTAAAAATAAAATATAAAATACAAACAACATAAGAGACATTGCTCTCATCATAATAACGTGACCTCTTTGGTTAAAAACAAGCATTAACTATAAATCCAACAGCAGCAACAACAACTGCAGGTGTATAGTATAAAATATATGAGCCTGCATGGGCGAATGGGGTGTGCGCTTGTGTATTTTCGTGTTATTATGGAAAATTGCATAAAACTTTGCAAATGAAAATATTAAGCCTCCAAGAGTTCCACCACCTTTAAGATTTGCGTAATTATTACAAGCCACAATGACTAACATTACTTCCAATAATAAAAGATTTACGAATATAATATAAAAAAAAAATGATAATGTGATTATAAGTATTTTTGATTAAAATGGATGGAGGAAACAACAACAAGGGGAACCAACGAGACACAAACATTGTAGATGTATTTGTAAAAAAAAAACAAATAATGTTCAGCTTGTTATGTGTCAGTTTAAAGCCATAATGTGTTCGTTACTTTAATTAACTTTTTAATTAATAATCAATATTGTGAGAGCTGCATTCAGTTGTTTCAAATTTATATACCCTTCAACAAGTGTTTTAGTTTCAGATTGTCCTTTTACGAGTTGCAATTCTTTTTAAATTTATTTAAAACTTTCGTCATTTTGGTTATTTTCATTTGTTTAATATTGTGCGGTTTTTAAATGTGGTTTTCCATTTTTCTAGAAACTGACGTTTCTGCATTTTGGTGAAATTTAATAAATAAACAGATTAAAATTTTCTGAAAGTTGTCGCGGTTTTTTTTGCTTCCATTTATAACTTTTTTTTGTAAAAGTTTTTTTTTATATTTAATTTTTAAGTCCAAATTTTTGTTTTGAAAAAATTGGGTTTTAACTACAGTTTTTTAAATTTTGTAGTGGAATTGCTATTTAAAAAAAAAAAATTTTTAAATTTTAGATAAACAAATATTGTGCATGTGATAACTGAAATAACAATCTTCAGAATTTTTCTACATGTGGTCAAAGGTAAGATAGAAAAATATGTTAGAAAATAATAAAAAAAACTTTCGAAGTATAACTTTTAAATGTTTTGCTATAATTCTAAACAATTTACTTTAGCAATTGTCACATTTAATACATCAAAGTAAAAAATTAAATCTATTAAATTAGAAAAATAGACGCAAGAGAAATACAAAAATTACCAATCTGTTTATGTTGTTGGCTCTTAAGGCGACAAACAGATTTTATTTCCTTTGAACATTATTTTAAATGTATTTTTCCTCAATAACAATTTAAGCACTTTTTTCAAGCAAAATGCAGTTTGATTCTTCTGTCCCGCTTGCAAACGATGTGAATTGAAAGTTTCTTATCGTCTTCATTATTTTTATTGGAGAATGTGAGTGTTTGCTGAAAGCTGTGTCCATTTTTCTTGCAATAAAATTGTCGAATTTATTATGGCCGCATCATTAGCTGTAATATACTCCGATTGTTTTTTAGTTAATGAACTAAAAATGTCATATTCATTTTAAAAATTCTGGACTCTCATTTTAATAATCCACCTCTACGATACAAGAATTTATCTCTTTATTTATCACAGACAAGTTTATTTTTTACTGTATGATCTGTATGTGAGTGTGTATGCGTTTGTTAAAATTGAAAGATGTAAACAAACAGTGCGTTATGGAAACTAGATTCTATTTAAATATAACGTCATTAATTGCTTCCTGTCTTAAATTTAAAAATATGCAATCGCAGAGGTGAAATATTAACAAAATTAGTAAAAATTAAAAGAAACTTTAATAAATTGTTAACTAACAACAAATTACTTATTACTTGTTTAATCAAATAATGTTTAAAACTAAATTTTTGCAAGACAATGACGTTGCACATTGGGACTAAATGCTATGTTTATAACCGAAAACTATTTCGTAGATAAGTACGAAGGATACTAAAGAATGTAGTAAAGTCTTAAAAAGAAACAAACTTCAGCTGATATTAAATTAATAATTTCTATACAATTAAATATTTTGAATGTCTTTAAGAAAATAAATAAATATTTTTATACATATACATGCGTGTTCTGAATTCGACATGAAATTTTCACTTTATATTTTACAAAGCATTGTTGCTATAAAATAATTTTTTACAAAAACAATGCCTTGAAAAATACAAAGTGAAAATTTCGAGTAGAATTCAGAATATGCCTTAAAGATATCAAAAATTATTAACTTTAATACACTATACTTTTATTTGTAAATATACTAGATGTCCAATATTTTTGTCGTTATTTTTGGCCACCAAGTTACGATTTTTGTATTTATAATCTTACATTTTTAGCTAATGAGGCCTAAAGTGATCAATGTAAATAAAATGAATTTTTCTTATATATTTCCCCAATGTTTCGTAAATTTTTTGTTCATTTTCACAAGGGGTCGCATTATGGCATTAATAAAGTTAAGAATTTTGATAATAATAACAATAAAAACAATATTGAACATTAATTAACAAACACAAAACTTAATTTTTAAACTGTTGTTCGAACTATTGCGAGTTGATTCTTTGTTAATTTGACAGAGCTGAATTTGTTCACATGTGAAATACACTATAAAGATCTAGTCCCCTTTGAAACACTAGAAAGAAGTTTTTTTTCCTTTTTTTAGTGTTTTTTTACATTTTTAGTACTCGTTCGCTGCTACGATTATGACATTTTAATTTCCTAAACTTTTTTTTTGGATATTTTTTCAATTTTTAAGAAAAGGGGAATATCGAAGTTTTTTATTCCATTTGTAATGTCTACAACATCCATTTCCGTTCCCATAAAGTATATATATTCTGAGTTCATATACATGGAGAAGTCGATTGAGCGATGGCCGTCTGTTCGTCTGTGTTTCTGTTACAATCTACTTTGCCAAGGCACTAGGTGAGCTATAGAAAGTTTAAATATGCCAATCGATCAGACATGGTTTCGAAAATTGATATTGAAAATCAGCAAGATCGATCCAAGTCCTTTAAGGCAGCGGAAAAACATCACTCATGCCTGTAATTTTTCAATATATTTTTTTCAACTTTCGTTTATATTCCTGCAGGTGGTTGTGTTTACTACTTTTTACACACAATTCACTGCATTATTCTATGATATGATACAGCAAACTTTTAATTTATCTTGGACAACAACTCTAAACAAAACTTATAGCCAAACCTAAATTAGCGCGTAAAGCGCATTCTATCTATCAAAAATTCTCAAGTACATACAGATGTATGAAGCAAACCCTAATAGCGCGGCGTCAAAGCTAAGCAATTGGAAAATCCAATTTTGACAGTGCGTAAGGAAGTGAAGTTGGCTGCTTATTAGTGTATTTTGTTTTTTTTATGGTTGAAAAGCAATAAAAAATTAGTTATTTTTAAGGCAATCAAGCGGTTTTATCTCTTCTTATACAGCGGGTTTTATGAAATAAAATGAGTTAACATTACCGTTCAAGACACAAAATTGACACTCTTATTTAGGTATGATACTCCAGCACAAGGGCTTTTCATCAGATTGCTTTGCGTCTTACGCGCTAATTAGGTTTGGCTTTTACAGTTTTTCACGCTTTTTTTTAACAGAAAAACTTAATGGTTGGGAAAGTTTTGCCGACTTATATGTACATTTGGTTATACATATGTGGTGAAGGGAAGATTCGAAGATTCGAAGATTCGGCAAAGCCGAATATAGCACTCTTATTTGTTTTTCAATTCCTGTTCACCGTAAATAGTATTCTCAAGACTCGTACTAGGAATTATTTTATTTTTATTGGCCTTTTTCGAATTGGGGTTTTATTAAACTTCACAAAAACTTTTTACCATTTTGTTTTGTTCCGTTTCGCTGTCCGTATGATTGTTTTTTCTCTTTTCGCTTGGGGACTTATTTAGTTGAGAGTTATTTTATTAAGCAGGTGAATGTTAGAACTGAATTTAAAATTCAATTTAAATTTTATTAATTTCAAATGTCAAATTTTAATACTTTGAATAAATTTAAATTGAAAGGGAATAAATTTAGTAGCTTTTGGTGAGGAAATCGCTTTTAAGTTAGGAATAGACGGGGCCAACAATTAAACTTCCAATAGATTCGTTGGCCACGCTTAATGATTCATTATCCTTAAGCAAAGTCCAACTTTAAACCGAACTTAAGCCTTACTAAAAACTATTTACTTCATTAATGCTTCCGAAATATTATATCAATCGTAAATTCGTCCCTGAGTAATTTTTCTTGTAGAATAATTCTGTTTAGTTATTACCGTTAAAAGTACCTCAGAGTTTCTCATGAACAAATGTTTATTTATTTGAAAGTTTCATAGGTCTTGTAAATAAATGGAAATATATAAAAAGAGCACAAATATTTGAAGTAGTATCAACGTTTATTTGAAATTTGATATTGTGGTATAAAGTGGCTGTTAAACGCTTTTTTATATATTTTAATGGGAGTGGTTATGATTAATGGTAAAAAATAAAACAAAACGACTACGTGAGACAACATGAGTGGATACAGAGCTCTTTACTTTCTAAAATAAAAACATGGAAAAACAAAAACAGAAGTACAACAGAATTATTAAAAGAGTTGCAAATTTTGTAGGTCTCAATTGTTTTATGCTGTGGGCTCTTTAATAAAATTTCAATTAATTTTTTTTTTTTAAATCAATAACAACGACATCAGTAATAAAAAAACAGCATAATAAATTATTTTACATGAATATTATTTTAATTGGCAACATCGCTGCATCAGTTCCATCAGATCGCTCTATAACGCATATTTAACATCGATATTATAATCAAACCATATGATTATTGCCAAGTTTTAAATTATATGTCTCATGAAAATTATGAAGACAATCAAACAATTAAAAAGCAGCAACAAGAAAATAATGCGACTTAAATTAAAATCATGCTGTCGAAGCAGAAAACCAAATTGAACAAAACAAAACGAAACCAAGAATTAAATATTTTATATTTGTTTAATTTTATGAAACAGTAACATTATCTTTCATTTCATATAAAAATAATGGCCACATTCCAGGGACATTCAACAGTATCAGGTTGCTCGTTACCTTCGCCTTAAAAACAAATCCTTGTGATGAACTTTGTTGAATAATGTAAAACACGATAACAATTTTTTGGTTCACACTGAAACAAGTGTAGTCAATTTATCTGTTGTTGTTGTTGTTTTCGCTGTGATGTAACCCTTCGATGAATCCTTATATGGTTTTTACTAAAAAACCAAAAACAAAAAAAGACAAAAACAACGACTGCATAAAAGGGTTTTAACACTTCATTTTTCTTGTTCGTTGCTTTTTTTTTTGGTTTTTACATTGTGTTTTGTTTTTTAATATTTTTCTTTTCTTGGGTTACTTGACATCTTCAGCAATGGAACGAAATCAAGTCACTACGTATTGCCAATAAAAGAAAAAAAAAGAAAAAAATAAAAAGGCAAAAAATGCCTCATAAATGTAAAAATCTTGTATTACTCAACAATGAAATCAAAAGGGAAAGGAACCCCTCTACGGTATCTCACATTCATAGTCGCTGGCCTCAGTGTGCACGTCAGTATATCGATTTTGTTTTGCTGGGTTTTTAAAGTTGGTTGAGTTTTGTATCGATTACACATGTACAAGGGTTTGGTTATGCAGCTTGCGTTATGAAAGTGCGTTTAATGTTTATGCCAAACACTAAAGTAAATCTCTCACACAACCAAACCGACAACTGAAGCAAATATCAACAAGTTGGTCTTAAGTATGGCACGCTGTAATGAATTGCATTGCCACCTCAATGATCTCAATATCAACTAAAACAACCGCAGCAAAAATATTATAAAAAAGGGAGCTTAAAAAATTAAAAAATTCATATACATGGAGAAGTCGATTGAGCGATGGCCGTCTGTTCGTCTGTGTTTCTGTTACAATCTACTTTGCCAAGGCACTAGGTGAGCTATAGAAAGTTTAAATATGCCAATCGATCAGACATGGTTTCGAAAATTGATATTGAAAATCAGCAAGATCGATCCAAGTCCTTTAAGGCAGCGGAAAAACATCACTCATGCCTGTAATTTTTCAATATATTTTTTTCAACTTTCGTTTATATTCCTGCAGGTGGTTGTGTTTACTACTTTTTACACACAATTCACTGCATTATTCTATGATATGATACAGCAAACTTTTAATTTATCTTGGACAACAACTCTAAACAAAACTTATAGCCAAACCTAAATTAGCGCGTAAAGCGCATTCTATCTATCAAAAATTCTCAAGTACATACAGATGTATGAAGCAAACCCTAATAGCGCGGCGTCAAAGCTAAGCAATTGGAAAATCCAATTTTGACAGTGCGTAAGGAAGTGAAGTTGGCTGCTTATTAGTGTATTTTGTTTTTTTTATGGTTGAAAAGCAATAAAAAATTAGTTATTTTTAAGGCAATCAAGCGGTTTTATCTCTTCTTATACAGCGGGTTTTATGAAATAAAATGAGTTAACATTACCGTTCAAGACACAAAATTGACACTCTTATTTAGGTATGATACTCCAGCACAAGGGCTTTTCATCAGATTGCTTTGCGTCTTACGCGCTAATTAGGTTTGGCTTTTACAGTTTTTCACGCTTTTTTTTAACAGAAAAACTTAATGGTTGGGAAAGTTTTGCCGACTTATATGTACATTTGGTTATACATATGTGGTGAAGGGAAGATTCGAAGATTCGAAGATTCGGCAAAGCCGAATATAGCACTCTTATTTGTTTTTCAATTCCTGTTCACCGTAAATAGTATTCTCAAGACTCGTACTAGGAATTATTTTATTTTTATTGGCCTTTTTCGAATTGGGGTTTTATTAAACTTCACAAAAACTTTTTACCATTTTGTTTTGTTCCGTTTCGCTGTCCGTATGATTGTTTTTTCTCTTTTCGCTTGGGGACTTATTTAGTTGAGAGTTATTTTATTAAGCAGGTGAATGTTAGAACTGAATTTAAAATTCAATTTAAATTTTATTAATTTCAAATGTCAAATTTTAATACTTTGAATAAATTTAAATTGAAAGGGAATAAATTTAGTAGCTTTTGGTGAGGAAATCGCTTTTAAGTTAGGAATAGACGGGGCCAACAATTAAACTTCCAATAGATTCGTTGGCCACGCTTAATGATTCATTATCCTTAAGCAAAGTCCAACTTTAAACCGAACTTAAGCCTTACTAAAAACTATTTACTTCATTAATGCTTCCGAAATATTATATCAATCGTAAATTCGTCCCTGAGTAATTTTTCTTGTAGAATAATTCTGTTTAGTTATTACCGTTAAAAGTACCTCAGAGTTTCTCATGAACAAATGTTTATTTATTTGAAAGTTTCATAGGTCTTGTAAATAAATGGAAATATATAAAAAGAGCACAAATATTTGAAGTAGTATCAACGTTTATTTGAAATTTGATATTGTGGTATAAAGTGGCTGTTAAACGCTTTTTTATATATTTTAATGGGAGTGGTTATGATTAATGGTAAAAAATAAAACAAAACGACTACGTGAGACAACATGAGTGGATACAGAGCTCTTTACTTTCTAAAATAAAAACATGGAAAAACAAAAACAGAAGTACAACAGAATTATTAAAAGAGTTGCAAATTTTGTAGGTCTCAATTGTTTTATGCTGTGGGCTCTTTAATAAAATTTCAATGGATTTTTTTTTTTTAAATCAATAACAACGACATCAGTAATAAAAAAACAGCATAATAAATTATTTTACATGAATATTATTTTAATTGGCAACATCGCTGCATCAGTTCCATCAGATCGCTCTATAACGCATATTTAACATCGATATTATAATCAAACCATATGATTATTGCCAAGTTTTAAATTATATGTCTCATGAAAATTATGAAGACAATCAAACAATTAAAAAGCAGCAACAAGAAAATAATGCGACTTAAATTAAAATCATGCTGTCGAAGCAGAAAACCAAATTGAACAAAACAAAACGAAACCAAGAATTAAATATTTTATATTTGTTTAATTTTATGAAACAGTAACATTATCTTTCATTTCATATAAAAATAATGGCCACATTCCAGGGACATTCAACAGTATCAGGTTGCTCGTTACCTTCGCCTTAAAAACAAATCCTTGTGATGAACTTTGTTGAATAATGTAAAACACGATAACAATTTTTTGGTTCACACTGAAACAAGTGTAGTCAATTTATCTGTTGTTGTTGTTGTTTTCGCTGTGATGTAACCCTTCGATGAATCCTTATATGGTTTTTACTACAAAACCAAAAACAAAAAAAGACAAAAACAACGACTGCATAAAAGGGTTTTAACACTTCATTTTTCTTGTTCGTTGCTTTTTTTTTTGGTTTTTACATTGTGTTTTGTTTTTTAATATTTTTCTTTTCTTGGGTTACTTGACATCTTCAGCAATGGAACGAAATCAAGTCACTACGTATTGCCAATAAAAGAAAAAAAAAGAAAAAAATAAAAAGGCAAAAAATGCCTCATAAATGTAAAAATCTTGTATTACTCAACAATGAAATCAAAAGGGAAAGGAACCCCTCTACGGTATCTCACATTCATAGTCGCTGGCCTCAGTGTGCACGTCAGTATATCGATTTTGTTTTGCTGGGTTTTTAAAGTTGGTTGAGTTTTGTATCGATTACACATGTACAAGGGTTTGGTTATGCAGCTTGCGTTATGAAAGTGCGTTTAATGTTTATGCCAAACACTAAAGTAAATCTCTCACACAACCAAACCGACAACTGAAGCAAATATCAACAAGTTGGTCTTAAGTATGGCACGCTGTAATGAATTGCATTGCCACCTCAATGATCTCAATATCAACTAAAACAACCGCAGCAAAAATATTATAAAAAAGGGAGCTTAAAAAATTAAAACTTAAAAAAAACCAATGAAGCATTGCAGTTTCAATAAACAGATGCCTGTTAACACAGCCAGCAATGTCATACAAAAAAAAAAAAAACAATAACTAACTGAAACAAAGACGCAAGATGAAACAAGAGGGTCAAGAGCTATTTAAAATATTTTTTCTGATGATTCCAATTTAAACTTTTATCGGTTGACCTTTATGGGAGAACGATCCCTTTATAAAAAAAAAAATGTTACTGATAGAGAAAACTAAAGAATCATTTAGTTTTCAAAGGACAATATTTGTAAGGTCAGTCCTATCGTTTAATTTACAATTAAAAACAAAACAACCTTTTCATTTATGTCAGTCATCAACTTGTAAATGGAAGACTTCAAAATTATAAAAATAAATAAATAAATAAATCAATTAAGGGGGAGCTTACCTTATCGCAAAACACTTTAATTTGACAATAGCCTCGATGGAAGACTTGGGCATCACGTGGATCTTCAAATGTGTCAATTTGCACATGCAGAGGTAAACCCTGAGAATATGAAAAGACATAAAACAAAAATATCATTAATCTCCTTAAACAATTTTATAAATTATTGATTTAGTTTTTTTTAATAATCTGCTGTTCTCTGTTACTGGTAAATTATTTTTTTTTTATATTTGTAATTATTTGTTTTTTAATTTTGCTTTGAAAAAGTGGTTTTAACTTTATAACTAATAACTTCCGCTCCTGCTGATCAATATTAGGCAATCGACGTTGTCGCCGTTTGGAAAAATTTTTCAATAAAGTAAAATTGATATTGTCTGTGAAAAATCATGATCATGCAGTAAGCGATTAAACTGCATTAATTAATAAATCTGAGGCACTTAAATAATAAATACAAGTCGATATCTGCATACCGGGTGTTTTTTGTCGTTGTTATTTTTTTCTCTTTAATTTGTATTTCAAGTTAAATTTTATTGCTCGTAACTTTAAACGTAGAATTAAATAAAATATAATTAACAATTATTTGAGTGTATATTTCGTTGCATTTGAAAATTTTTTAATTTAATTTTGCGACCTAAATAATGTGACTTAATTATTTATGTATGCATACATACACATATTCATACATGTTAACTTATGTACATACATACATATATACATCAGCACATGCATATGCAGTTGCGTTCATTTATGCTTTACTTTAGCTCAGGTTTGTTCTTTGGGAAAGTCTTAATTCCAAGCCACTAATTTCATAAACAAAATGAATGAGGATGTGGGAATTTGTACAGGGATGAGGTGGTCAGCAGCATAAGCACCACGCCAAAGTAATGCAAGTGTGCTTTCAAATCAGCACGTTATTACCTGCTTCTAGATTACTTTTCTTAAGGCTAAGAAACTGGAAAATATTAAGAGGAGGCTGTCTAAGAGTGTGCATTGGATTCGACCAAAGTAAGTTCAAGCAGATAGCGGCGTAGCAGAAAGCATTGGGAAGTGAATCACTACTTAATAAAATTTCTCACAAGACACAGAAGTGCTACGATACTCGCAATGCTCAGAAGAAAATGAGTATTTGCTTGTCATGTTGGGATTCCAAGAAACTTTGAATGCTTACGGATACTAAACACTGATACCAATAGAGAGTTTCATGACATGATTGTATAAGGCGTGTTTGCAAGAACGTTAGCTTTGTGCATGCCTTGAGTACGGACTAAGAGATATTAGATTTTCTTAAAAAAAAAAAAAAAAAAATTAATTAATTTATACATATATACATCCATACATATGTAATATAATTTATAAATATATAAAGAAAATTCCTAAAGAATGCTGTTGTTAAATATTCCATAAGTGACTAAATACTCACATATCAAAAGCAGGTAGAATTTTATTTTAATACAAAAGGCATCGAAAATCGTTTTCAAATGAAGTATTTGAATAAATTCAATAAATGTCAACCTAATCTAGTGATTTAATGCGATAAAACCTTTTTCAGTTTTTGTTTGAATAGAAAATTGTGATGAAGAAAATAACAACAGCAACAATAACAAATTAAATGATGACTCCCTTTTTAAAAAAATAAAAACAAAAATTACAAAATTTCATTCTTTCATTCGTATAGTTTATGAGTTTACATTCTATGAAAAGAAAAACACCTGTAGCTTGATATCAGTGCCATTGAAAAGGCATTAAAGACGACTGCTAGAGATGTGAAAATGTAATGGCTAGAAAATATAAAATGACAACAACAAAAACAACAACAACCATCATGAATACTTGTAATCTTAATTAAAAAATACGTTTTATTTCAGCATTAACTAACAAAGCAGGCAACAAGGAAGGCGCTCGCATAAATTTTCAAACATAAAAAAATCAAATAAATACAACGACTGCATTGTTTGTGTGTGTGTATGTGTGCATGCTTTTTAATAAATTTATACACAAACATCCCAAGACTATTATTCAGTTCAATATTTTTTCCATTATTATGAATTTCAATTTGTATTCACAAAAATTTTTCAACAATTTAAACGGCAACGAATTGAATTGGTCGCCTTTTTTTGTCACCTGTTCGAAAGTCATTTACAGGGTTTTCGTATTCAACTGCAGAGCGAGCGTTTTGTTAGAATTACAAGTGCATAAAAATTGATGCATGTACAACAGCAGTTAAGATATGAATTTTTAAAGGTTGTCATTTTTTTTTTATATTGCGACATGCAAAGCGCCCACTTGAAAACTCATTAATAATATTTATTCCCTTTTTATTTATTTTTTTTTAATTTATTTAATCTTTTTTCTTGCAGGATAATATTTCGAACTTTATATGCACAAAAGACATGCATTTTTCTTTCTGATTGACAGTATACACCAAAGTCTTTATAAACGGCACAACTTATCGAGGATGGGTGCCTAAACTTTGTTATGCTCTAAAATATTTAAAGGTTGCCATGTCGAAACATTGTGTGTGTGTGTGTGTGTGTAGTGTGTTAAATAAATGTATAAAATTACCCGCCGAACTTCTTCGACTGTCAAAAACAAACTAAGGATTAAATTCCGCTCATAATTTTAACTTTTAAATGCTCAAAAATCATAAATTCATATGCGGTTTCTGTACTGCAAGCAAGCAACTCGTCTAGAAAATTCGTATAGGAATTACTGAAAAAATTAAGTGCGTTACATACAAATTTTCCAGAGGAGTCGCTTGTTTGTAATGCAGAAACCGCACATCAGTGGCGTAATTGTAATTGTGACGTCAAGTTTTATAATTTAGAAATACTGAAAAGGAATATGTCAACAATTAAAAAACACGTTAAAGTTAAATAGTAAAGGATCTAGTGTACGTTGGGTGATTGTGTGTGTGTGTGTGCGTGCGTAAATCAACTTTACACAGATTCATAGACAAGAGTCTGTTATTTGTGTGTGCGTTATATACTTATGACAGATGGCGTTCGTTTTTGTTTCTTAGTATGTTGGCTGCTCTTAATGTTGTTGTTAAAATATATTGAAAATTTATTTCAAAAAAACCGTTAATGAATAAAATATCGTTGCAACAATTTTAATGTCGTGTTTAAAGAAAACAGTTGATTTAACTTTTTCCGTTTCTTTTCTCTTTTTTGTTGCTTGAATATTTTTATGCGTGGAAAAGTAAAACGATCAAAAAACCAAAACCTCATGTTTTTAAGCGTTGCTTTACAAACAAACAAGACATTTTATGCTTTTCATGTGCGACACGATGTTAAGGCAAATGTTAAATCGATATTTTATTGACAGATGCCGCAGCAATAATAGCAAAACATGTTTATGCCGTTGTTTTCCTTTTTTTCTTTTTCATTATTTTCATCTTTATTTGGTTTGGCTCGTTTCTTCTCTCAGTATGACCAAAAGTTTTGTTTTTTCCTTTTTCTAGATTGTTTTTTGTTTTCTTTTAATCCAACGCAAGACTTTTAAGATCTGCTACAATAAAATCAAAAAGCAACAACAAAAATGCGTGAGATTGTTGAATGATGTTATTTATTAATTTTCTGAACAATCTGAACAATATCGTCCAGAAATAATAGAAAGCTTAACAAAAATTTTATGTAGTTTAACACTTTGATCAAGTTACAACAACGCCTTTGCTCAATTTATTTATGGATATTCGAATGGTGCATGAAGCAAACACAACAGGTACAACAACATCAACATAAACATAAACAACAACAAAAAATATTTATTATTTAACGTAGATTTTCATGATGATTTATGTTTTGATGATAATTTTTTTTTTAGAAAAGGAAATAGGTGACAAATTTTACTGCAGGTTAATGAATTTAAAATGACTGTTGTTCAAAATTAAATTAAAAAAAAAATACGTGAACAAGTGGAAAATAAAAATTAATTACAATTAATGGCTAAAAGAATTGTTCGTTTCTTAAGTCTTTAATTTATTTATTTTTTAGTAAACACAGTCTTCCAAATGCTTTCCGAACAGACAAAAAGAGAACAGCACACAACTTAAACATTTAAAATTAAATGAATTTAGAAAAATTACTTACCTTCACGCCCTTTTGACTGCTAAAATCTGTACTTAAACATTGCACGGCGATATTTATCTGAAATAAAAAAAATAATAAAAATTTACAATAAAAATATGTTAAAGGAAACCATAAGGAAATACTTTGCTGCAAACAAATTATCAAATTCAAACTTGAAAGCTAAAGAAAAATTATTTAAACATTTTTCCTTTTCTAGTACTTTATTTCGCAACCAGCAAACGATAAATGTACAGTTATTTCACAGTATTTGTCATTTGCTATTAATTGCTTAAAAATCATATAATAACAAAAATAACAACAACAACAAATAAATTATAAACAAATAAGCAAAGAACAAAATGAAAAAAATTGTGAAGAGAACTGGCTGTAGATGGATGTTTTAAAGTTGTCCATTTTTATGATGATGATGATGATGATGATGACGATTATGAGGATGATTGCAGGTTTAAGTGCGTTTTTATTTGATGCTGTTGCCAATGAAGTCTTTTTTTATTTGATATTTTAAGCAAACATTATAATAAATCACAATATCAAATCAAGAAGAAGAAGAAGAAGACAGCAACGACAACGGCCGAGAAATGAAAAAAATACATTTAATTTTTATTTAATTTCATTGCAACACAAATCGTCGTTCAGAAACTAACACAACGAAACAAAACAAACATTTATGCCACTGACTGCAACACGTAAAAATTGTTAAATTGATGATTTCTGTTGCTGTTGCTCCTGCATATACTCAAATTGGATGCCATCTGATTGTGCGTATAATATTTTAGTTGTTTGTTTCATTATTATTTTCAGTTTTCTTTTTTTTTCAGTGGAAATGTGTTTAAAACAATTTCGAGAATGTTATTGCAAAACTGCAAAAAATAAAACAACACAAAACATCACAATCATACGCAAAATGGGCAAGCTATTGAAATATCCATCATCATCATCTACACATTGTTAGTTAACAATAAAAACAACAACAACAACAAAAGCAAAACGAATAATCATTTACAAACAGGCAGCAGGTAGCAAACAAAGTCTAAGCGCATTAATGCCATTTTTAATGGCAAAGTGCAACGACGCAACAGCAACAGCAACAAAAACCAAAACCAAAACAGCCACTAGCATTTAATGGGAATTAATTAGCGAACACGGGCTTACCAAATACAGCTTAGGGCAGAGCCATCATTCACTCACTCACTCAGTTACTCACTCACTAACTTTTTCTTGTTTGTTTCGGACTCTACATGGCCATCGTCTTCATCATGCAAAAGCTGGCTTAAAGCTGTAGACATTTCGACGTTTCAAATACTGCTGCTGCATTATGATTTGCAGAGATTTTTGCAAGACAAATAGAAAAAAGAAGACAAGATGAAAAAGAACTTGGCAGATTGCAGTGTGTGACATTGTTTGTACCAAAGCAAAAGTTAAGGCGGGCGTACAGATAGCTGCATCTATTTAGTCGAGTAAAAATAAAAAACAGAAAAACACGGACTCTAAGCAATTTGTAAATGAATTTAATTTCTTCTATTGTGGTTAACGCACACACAATATCCAAAAGATATTAAAAAACATTTGAAATCTTTAAAACATCATCACCATAAATGCACTTGGAAATTTAAAATATTTTCTTTTCCGCTGTGTTTTTTATGGATTAAAATCCAAGTCTAGGAAATAAGAAACAAGCTAATAAATAAGCATTCAGACAAACTGCAAGAAATGAATAAAATCTCATTATTTAAAGTTTGTTTAAGCGAAGAAAATTAATTAATTGTAAACGCAACATCATGCGTTGCAACGCGTTGTGGTCACTGGTCTACGAAGAGAGGGAAGAGGGCAGAAAATCTTTCGCTTTAAGTAAAATATAAATTCCAAAAATGGTCATCCTTGAAAGGTATGTAAAGTGTATTATTTTGTTATTCTTAAGCAATTTAATGCCACATAAAGTACCTGCAATTTTTTAATCTATTCTTACACTTAAAGCAGAAAGCATCAAGTTCCAAGAGACATAAATAAATTTAAAATCTGTACAGAACAATTTACAATCTGAACGTGCTTAATATTTAAGAAATTAAAAGTCCTTTTAAGATTGCCTTGTTTTACTCAAATTAGAAATTGATTAGAAAATTATATTCAGCGTACTTTTTTATACTGATATTAAACAAAAATCTTATTTAATTGTCAATTTTGTATTTTGCACTCTTTTTTTATTTTGTTTTTTTTTTAACAACAATTCAAATTTATTAAATAAATTAATAAAAATAAAATAGTAATTTTTTTTTATTTTTTTAAGTTAAACAAGCGTCAAAATTGACCTGAAATTCTTCACAGAATCTTAATAACAAGCAGTCAGACAGTCCGTCAGTCAGTATTTTATAGTTAGTTTTCACATTTGCATTAACTTTTAATACTTTAATAAGCCTTTTTATTTCTAACTTACTTACAGTGACTAACTAATTTAGCAGAACAAAAAAAAAAAAAAAACACTAACGACTAAAAAGCGGTCAATTTTGCAGTTTTTAAAATATTTTAATACGGCTGACATAATCTCAATAGAATGCGTTTGTAACAAACACATTTACAACGATCAACTTAATTTGATTTATTCACCAACTTACAACTAAATAAATTTTTATTCGATTTGATTTTCAATAATAATTTTGCAACAACAACAACCAAAATGTAAAACATTTTTAAATATCCACAGTTTATTTATTACTGTTGTAATTTTATTTAGATTGTAAGAATTGCACAGGAAATTGCAAATGATTTAATTGTATTGCTTTTGTATTGAGTAGCAAAAACAAAAAAAAAAAAATCTAAACTCTATTCATTTTAATTTAATTTCAATTTATTTATTATAGATTTTTTGTTTAATTTTTATTAAAAATATTCATATCCTAATTGCAAATTAAATAGAAAACATGACCATCTCTTCAATAAATAAAAGTTAATAAAAAAAAACGCATTTAAAAAACCGTATGCCATTTTATAATGACTATCAATATCGGAGCAAAATTGCAATTGGCCATTAATTGAATTGAATAAATTTGCATACATAAATACTGAATACTAAACACACTCACACTCATACTGCACAAAGATTGCAAAAAACATTTTCAAAAATAAAATCGTAAGTGTATCTACACACAGGCACACACACGCTCGCACACATGGTCATTTATAGATATCTGCCCATTAAGTGATGCCAAGAAGTGCGTGAGGTGCTAATTGCTGGTAATAACAATTACAAAAAAACAAAAAAAAAAACATTTGCATTAATGATTACGTCAACATTATTGTGCTGCGAATGAAACAGAAGACCAACAAAAAAAAAAAAAAAACAATAAATAAATAAAAATAAAAACACATGAAAATGGGGCTGTTTTTTAATCTTAAAAAAAAAACGAAATAAATAAATGGCCTCATTTTAATGTCACAAAATAAAATGAAATTCAATTAAATTAAACAACGTTTTTCAATTGGCTGAAAGTATTTGGAAATAAAACGCCTCTTTTAATAGATTTAAATTGTGCATATTATTAAAAACTTAATTGTTGTTGTTGTTGTTTCTTTTGTACATTTAAAACAAATTTAAGCACCCACTGAATAAATAACAGCATTATTTTTATTTTCTATTCCGCTGCATAAAGCATTCAACGTACCATGTATTGGCTTTAACTCCTTAATCCTCTAATATCGTAATTTGTCTTTTATTTTTGCGGCAACGAAAAGGAACTTTAAGAAAATGTCATCCATTTTGTTGACGTTCAGCGCCACATTTGAAAAAATTATGAAAATCGTGATTGCAAACCGTCCACCTAAAATGTATTTTCTTAAAATCAACTCAATGAAATGAGCTCATTTCAGAAAAAGTCAAATTGGTGCTGAAACAATGGCCACCTTTATAAAACGAAATATGTGTGAAGCTTAAAGGATTTCGGCATGAATATTGGATGGATGCGTCGCTAAAAACAGAATCGTGGCTTTTTCAACAACAACGGAAATTGAAATGGTTTTTTTTTGAGAAGTTATGCATAATGAAGAAGAAGCAACTATCTTAAATAATTACATGTAGCTAATTCCCCTGAGTCCACAAGAACTTAGTTAAACTGCAACACCTTGTATTTAATTTAAGTCAAGATGTTACTGTTTCATCTGTTGTTCGCTCACCATCATCGGCTACCGTTTGAATTAATGTTTTCTTGCAATTAAGCTTGATTAGCTTTAATCGCTTAATGATATTTATTTGTTTTCATTAACATAATCATTAACTCTACTTTACAGACTTTGAAGTAAACGCTGTTTCGTTGTGTTACAGGAAAAGACACAAGATTGTAATGTTAATTAGACTGCACACTGTTTGATAAACTTGCAAGTGGGACGCGTACTATAGTTGAAATGTTTATATGTACATGATTCGGAACATTTTTACATAAAGCGAATAATCGTTTAATAAGCTGCTTTGCTTTGCATTGCTTTTCAGTAAATAAATAAAAACTTAACTTACCTTTGCAGAGCTTTCTAAAGGATTCCAATAGACTGCTATGGCATTGTGGGAGACTTCTTCAATACAACCAACTAAACCTACCGAGTTCTTAGTATCTATAATGAAAAGAAAATAAAACGATTAATAAATAATAGAAAAAACTAAAAACAAAAAACAAAAGTAAAAAACATTTAGCCTTCGTTTGGCAGATGGCTTTAAAACGATAAGGCTGGCAGAGAGCCAAAGGAATGCAATTACGATTGGATCATTTGTCATCTTTATTCACACATGCTCATATTCGTACATCGAATATACAAAAATTTTGCTTTAAACATATTAACGATTACATACTTATCAAAAGGTAGAGATCTTCCATTTTGAGGCATAAACAAAGATGCCAGTATTTGCGCTTTCACACAATACATAAATACATACATACAAACACTCATTCGACTCCTCTTGGTTAATTTTCCAATTAGCCGAAGAGACACACAGGTGATTTCCAAAGACTCCCCTTTATGATTCTGGCCTCATATGGATTTCAGTATGGATGTATGCATGTGTGTGTGTATCGTCTTTTGTCTTGTGTAAAATGTAAAGGCCTTTAGTTTTTTTTATCAGCCATGAAATCTTTGTTATAATGGCCATTGGACATTGCCCGCAACAAATTCATTCGATGCGTATTCAATAAAATTACAAAACTTACAATGATCTCCAATAACTAACACACACACACACACTCACACTCACACACAAGCACAATCACTGTCCCAAATGATAAGCATCGTTGGGCTTGAATATACAATATATATTTAAACCAAAATATGCTAATATATGTACGTATGTATGTTTGAACGTATGCGAATACAATATATTCAATATGACACTTGTTATAGAAATAAAGATTTTATTTCCCAGAGAACCAGGGACACGAACAACAACAGCAAGATCAAGCAAATGAAGCAACATTGTCTCAAATTACATATGTATTAGCAAACATGACAACAGACAGACAGACATTCATTCGAACATAATATTAACATTAACTAAAACATGTTGCAACACTCTCACACAGTTACAAACGACCCAACGTGTGGGAGTCAATAAAATGACGATTTGATTGCATTTCAAATTCAATTAAAAATTGTAACAGTTTTCTTGTTTTGTTTTGTTTTGTTTAGTTTTTTTTTTTTTTTTTTGTATAAAAAATATAAACCAATTTTTTTAATTTTAAAATTGAAAAATGAAATTATTTTTATACGACATTAAATTGCTTAAATTATACACTTACCTGCATCTAAAATTCGCTGTTTGACAGAATGTTGTCGACTGTGCCAAAATTGCCAGGCTTTAATTTCATCTTCAGGGGATTTTTCTTCTCGGAACATTAACATAATCACACTCTATTAATTAAAAACAACAATGATAACAATATTAAATAAAACTAGAATTTATCAATTACGAAAATTGCATAATTGAAAAAAAAAATATTAAAATTTCTGTTTAATGATTTTAACAATTTTTCAATAAAGTTCACTGTACAAATTTACAAAAAAAAAAAAATAAATAAATAAAAATATATAAAAAAGTTTTAATTAATTTTGATGTCGATCACAGATATACGGATGGGTTACCGATTTTTTCAACACTTTAAAACGAAATCCAAACATTAATAATAGAGTTATGCCGAATCTTATATACCCTTCACCATCTGTGAAAATCTAGTTTAGTGAAGTAACTTCAATCAAAAAAGCAAATATTGGTGTGACAGAGAATTAAAAAATAAAAAAATTGGGAACTGCACATATATAATTTTACATTAAAATGTCATCGGCTCTTTTTGAAAATTTCAGAGCCCCGTTACTCGGAAAATATGAGCGAGCACCAATTTTTTCACTGGATGTTTTTTTCCTTATTTTTAATTCTATAGCGCCCCATACATATATTTTTTTGATTGGCGTTACTTTATTGTTCCAAATGACATGAAAAAATTAGAGGTTGGCTTGGTATTTTGCATGCTGTCTCGAAAGACATGGACCGATCATGCTGATTTCCAATAGCATCTCTTTCGACACTATATCTGATCGATTGACCTATTTATTTATATTGCCGTGCCTCGGCAAACTTGATTTTAACACTATCACGGAGGGACGGACAGGAGGACAGACGGCCATCGCTCAATCGATTTCGCTATTCATAAGAAGTCAGGATGTATATACCTTATGGTGTCGGAAATGGATATTGTAGAAATTACACACGGAATGACAAACTTATATTTACCCTTTTTTCCACTTTTTGTGGTGAAGGGCATAAAAATTATACAGCTGTTAAAAAGCTTATTTGTTTTTTGTATCATTTTTTTTTTATTATTTTTATTTTATTAGAAAATTGTTTTCATCTTTTTAATAAAATATATAATTGATTCAATTAATTATTTAATTAGAAAATTATTTTAATTTTTTTAATAAAATATATAATTGATGCAATTAATTATTTAATTTAATTTAATTTATTTATATCTTAATTAATTTTTTAATTTATTAAATCAAATTTTAATCTTAAACAAATAAAACTATTAATAGGTGAAACAGTTTTTTTTCTTGTAGTGAATAGAATCAGAAGGAAGTTAATAAGTCGTTACATACATATTTTTTCAAACATATTTTTTCAGTTGAATCTTTTGTTTTTATCATTATTAAGAAAGGGGCCTACAAAAAGCGCATAGATGCAACAACATCACTCAAATCTTATGGTTTCGTCATCGCAAGTAAACAAGGGAATATCCGAGCATTACGTAGATGATTCCCTTTTTCCGGCTAAATTGGATGAATTTTCCCAATTATGGTTTTTTCGCTTAAAAATAATTATTTCGGTTAGGTTTTTATTTTGCTAAATACACAATGTAGCCTTTTACCTAAAATCGAAGTCTTATATCGGCTGGTAAGGAATTAAAAAATTTTTGCATTCTTCGTAGAAGAATTTAATGCCAACGATTTATTTAACTTGTTTTATTCCTATTTTCATTGATCTAATATTTTTATTTGGCACATGTTCATTACAACAATATTGTTGACTTTTTAGCTGAACTGATTTTCAGTTGAAGCTCTAGGCAACCATCATCATAATTTTATGGCAAATTAACATTTACAATTTTTAGTGAAATATAGCTTTTACTTTTTTATTAATTCATGTAACTATTTCACAATATTTTAGCGTTTCAAGGGAAAATTAATTAAGCAAATTTTGAGAATAACTATTTAAGGTTACTTAAGTGCCTGCTAGTATCCAAATATTATTTTTGAATTAATTCTCTGAAATTAATTATTGGTGAAAAAATTAGTTCCTATGGCCAATGATACCGCTCAACTTAACTCATCACGTGATATTTTACCGAGATTTTAGGTACGTTAAAGGTGCCTTTACGATGAAAAATGTTGGCGACCAAACGAGAATTATGGATAAAAGAGTTAATATCGACGATCGTCATATCAAAACCCTAAAACCAATAATAAGTAATCACTCAGTTTTATTTACACTGGTTTAAAACTTTTTTGTAGTTTTATATTTCAATTCTAAGTGTGATTGTACAACTGCTTTATATTTCCTAAAATTTAGTTTTTTGTAAGCAGTTTTTAATCTGGGCCAATTTTTAACTTGTACATTTATATTTTTAGCTTCCACTCCATCACCTTCGTTTACAGCAAAAGTTTGACTTTATAAATTTTCCTCAAAGAAAATGTGAAAAAAAATTTGCATAAATCGAACATTAAACGTAAAATCATCTTCAATTCCTTTAGACAGGATAAAAAATATTCATTTGATCTTAAAAATCAACAAAAGAAAGAAAATGTTAGAAGATGATTCTTTTACTTTTTTTTTGTACAAAAACGCAGCCAAAGAAAAGCCAAACAAAAACGAGCATCTGCGCAAAACTACCCTCTTGTTATAGTTCCATGCTACAGCAGATTGAAGGTGATGATGATATGATGATGATGATGATATTCTTATATTCGCTATGCTTAGTTAACACGATAAAGATAGATTGCTGAGCAAACAGTTAAGATATAGATTTGGATCGTAAATTATATGAAGAGAAATACAATTTTGCATTCAATCCTTTTGCTCGGTTTGTGTTTTATTTCATTTTTATTTAAAGTCTTGTACATGAAGGGCTTATAGTTAAACAAATATAAATTAAAGTTGACACTTTAGTCGTTTGTTTTCTTTATCTTTTTTTTTTTGGATTTTTTTACTTCTTCCTTTTTCACGAACAAATTTATATTCTCTTTTCTCTTGTCTTGGCTTGAAAGGAAAAAGGGAAGCCTTAAGATAGTTTGTTTTGTTTTTACTTGAGCCTTTAAGATTATTAATGGGAAATTTATGCAAATTGTATTAAGTGCATTTGTAATTTTATTTTTTAAATGCATCAGTTTCAGCATGAATAAAAAAAGTCAAGCAGCTTTAATAATTTTTTTCTTTTAGTTTCGTGTTTAAAAATAATAATTAAAGAGAGAAATAATTAATAAATGGAAAAATTGATATCATAAAATTCATACAGTTAAATACGTGTGTGTGTCTACCTGTCTGTGCGTTTGTGTCATTGTGTGGCTTGATATAATGTGTCTGAATTTTAAATCATTTTCCACAATGAAAGCCTCAAGGCTAGTTTTTCTTTTAATAAATTCCATATGAATTTTTCTTTTTTTTTTTAAGAAAACCACGCATAAACTAAATTAAATCGCTATCACATCCATTTTTGTACATAAAAATACGCACTTTAAACTGCCATTAAACAGTTTAAATAGATGAGTGAAAATCGTAAAAAAATAAAAATAAATGAAAAGCGAGCAAAAGAAAAAACTTGGAGAAAATTTGTAGTTTCTTTTCGTTTTATTGTAAAGGAAAGTTAAAACGTTTTTAAAAATGACAAATTGTAACATGAGAAAAAAAAAACAACACACATACACACACACACACGCATACTTTGCCAGTAAAACATTTGAAAAAATAAAATCGTTAAATAAAAGATATAAATAAAAAAAATAAAACAAAAAAAGGAATTTAATTGAAAAATACCTGAGAAAAAAGAAAATCAAACTTAACGACTGTGCGTTGAATGAACTTTAGACACAGTAGCAAATAGACTTCTTTCTAGCTTAAGAGTCTGTCTCTTCCATAAATTTAATTTTAAAATTTACATATCCTGTTTGGCACTGCGTTCGTTTTATCTGTACAAATGATTGATAATGTTACCAAGATCTTAATTATTTACTGACGCAGCGTTCATATTGAAAGTGTGTATCCTTGGAACCTAAACAAATACACTTGAGATGTTTGAGAGAGATTGTGAGATCTAGTTTAGTTTTATGTTTGCCAGCCTGCTCTGCTCTGTACTGCTCTGCTCCCTGACAATCAAATGTTGCGCAAATTGTTCAACAATGGCAGTTACAAAACAGTGCTGATACTAAATAAATCATACAAATCATTTATCATTTATCATCTATCATGTCATCGTCATCAGCACCAGCACCAACATCAGCATCAGCATCATCAGATCATTCAAATGATTGTCCTGATTTGAAATGACATTGACGAGTATATAGATTTCCATAACAAAAGCAATTCGTAAAACTTAAAAAGGGTTGTTTCCTATTCATCGCGGAAGTGTTAAAATTTTAAATCATGCAGAACATGACAAATCACTATCGTTTGTTTACTCACACAACTCTTTCTTTTTTATTTTAATTTTTTTTTTTTTGCTGTCTGCCTTCGAGCTAAATTTTGTTTATTTATTTATTTATTGTCTTTCTAGTTCCTTGCTGTTCTTCTGCCATTTAAGATTTGTTCTTTCCCAAAGAAAAGCTTTTTATTTGTTATTGTATTTGCATACAACTGCATGTCTGTCTCAATCTCTACCTCTATCTACTTAATTTTATATTCATTGATTCATTCATTTAATCATTCATTCATTTACTTATTCATTTGATAATAATTTCTTTTATTTCGCTCATATTTTTGTTTTTTTTTATATTTTTTTTTTTTTAATTCTAAATACTTATACATACCTTCACTGTTGTATTTTTAATGGGCTTATCGGGATCTGGTATATATTCCAAGGTGATTCCATAAAATTGTCCTTTATTGATGTATGTTATTCGATCATCTTCTCGTCTTTGAGACGAACTTATCGGCGACTCAAGATGATATTTGAAACCAACATTTGTAAATCTAAAACAAAAAAAAAATATATATATTGTCCATTTTCTTTGAAATTTTTGTGGACCATTTGCACCATGGGTGTGTTTTATTTTATAATTAAAATTAAAATTAATTTGTGTAATATAAATGTTAGAAAATGAATTATTTAAAGTGTGTTAAGTTTTGCATTTGGGTAGCTTTTCTGGAAATTTATTCGAGCTAATAATAGTGCTGGAAAAATTGATTGCTTTTAAATGCTCGACACAGCTCAAAGTATTCATTTGGGTATTCGGTATTTTAATCGGATATTTCATCGGTATTTATATAAAATCTTCTATGCAATTAAAATTATAAAATACCAGTATGACTACTCGGTACTCGATACCTGCTACTCAATACTTTGCCAGCACTAGTTAATAAAGAAATAATCGACAGAGGCTCTAATTTCTGGATAAATTTCTTTTATTAACAATCGGAGTTTTATAATTATTTTTGTTGAATGTTTGAAATGTTTAAAATGTTTTCATCAAATTTTTACGTAAGTCACAATAAAAGCGCACATTTAAAATAAAACGTAAATAATTAAGAATAAAATTTTCGAAGGACTTACATTTTTGGTATTTGTATTTTATCAGCATCATTTTGCCGACCAAAGTCGTGCCATGGCCTAGAACGTGTAGCACTTCCATTAGCACTGGTGCCACCTAACGATGTTGTGGGACTATTTTGGCCACCATGGACACTGACAGCGCCACGTTGTAAACTGTTAACGGAGACAGGTATGCCACCATTGTTGTCCAGCAATGATCCCGGTTGACAAAGTTCCGTATAATCGAAGGACTAAAATAAAAGAAGGCGACGAAATTGTTAATTTCAAAATAATTTATAAATTGTCAAACAATCAAAATTAAAAAGTGGTGTGTTGAATATCAGTATTAGGACGCTACACGCACTTACTATTCATTTTGTTTTTGCAAAATGTTACCAGTTTTGTTAATAATAAAAAAAAAAGAAACCAAAAATAATAAGAAAAAAATAATGACAAACGTTTATATTGAATATTATTATTTTAAAGGTTCACTTGAGGTGCTGAAACAAAAAAACTAATCAACTACAAAATCACATCAATCGATCACAAACAAACAGCTGGTCGATTTATTCCTTCTCTTACTGTTTTTATTTTGTCCTGCTTAAGCAGTTTGTTAGAGCGGGTGAGCGAATGGTGTTTGGAAATTAAATGAAACAATTGAGTGTATTTTTGTTATTTTCATTCAACTTACCTGTTGTATATTATTTTGATCTCGGGGCGTTATTGCATCAGCTCCAATGCCAGAATCGGGACTGGGTAAATCGACTGTTAGGCCTGCTGCTGTTACTGTCTTGGCATAGATGGGAGTGCCGCTATTGTTCTTCGACAAATTGGCTGAAGGGTGGGGAGGTGGTACACCACTGTTGGCAGTTGTTGTGGTAAAGCGTCCCTCATAAGTTGTTCCCGGTTGAGGGCCTTCACTGTCTCCATAAATAGTGCGTGTTGGGGCATAACCTTGGCCATCTGTTGTCGTAAAGTATTCACGATAGTAGGGTTCCGATATGAATGCAGTGGTTGGAGCTGCTGTCAATCGACTAGTTGTGTACATGCCATAACCATCGGCTCCTATATATGGGCCAGGGCTGGGTGTTTGGGTATTCACATTGCCACCAGGTCCAGCTGCTGAGTTTTGATGAGGCCCCTAATTGCAAATATAAAATTAAATAACAACGATAAATATTATTAACATTTCAACAATATCTTCTATATATTATTAATGTTGTTTTTGTTATTGTTGTTGTTATGCTCCTAGATGTCAAGGGAAATGAAATGATTCGCTTTACATTACAACTCTTTGATATTTTTAACAGGTTACACTGATGTCTTACATGTATTATTGTTTTGTTGTAGTTGTAGTTGTTGTTGCGGTTATTTACTATCATGTGAAAATGAGCCAGTGTATAAGAATAATAGTGCTGGTTTTATTTTATCGTTTTGTTTTGATTTAAAGTCTGCGGAGGAGTACGTTTTCAAGTGTGTTTAATGTTCATTCAATCTCGTTGGCCTGACTGACTGGATCGCTTTTTTAGTTGTCTGACTGGCGTGTGTAAGGAACGTGTTCTTTTTAGTGTTCAGTTTTTGGTTTCTTTTCTTATTTTTATCTTCTTTACTTTTGAAGAGATTCCGGTTTAGTTAATACTGGCGCTAAATCATTCTTAATTTTATTCTTTTTTTTTTTTTTTTTGTTTCTGTTAGCAGCCTTCTTTATTATGTTGCCGTTTAAACGGAAGGGAGTAAGTGTATGAATTTGTTTGCGTTTGTATTTGTATGTCTGGTAACGGTTCAACCTGTTCCTGTTTTTACACACTATAAAAATAAAACTGCCTACCGCAAAAGGCGATATATTTGACACCACATGTCATGAAAGTAAAAACATTAAAAAAAAACAAAAATAATAAACATCTTAAATCGAACAAAAGCAAACTAAACTGAAGAGTTCTGTTGGGTGACTTCTTAAACGGTGAGAACTTTTTCATGTGTCAACTGATTTGTAACAGAGTCATTTATATTAAAATTTTTTTCAATCACCTCCATCACTAGTGGCAGTAACAACAAAAATAATTTTAAGCCGATATTTTAATTTGATTTTGTTTTTTTTTTTCGTGTTTTGTTTTGTTTTTGTATTGGCTTTAACTTACCTGCAGATAAATTTGTGTGCCGCCGCCGGCAGCGTACATGGCTTCTGTATGATTTGTTGGACTTCCAGGACTAAGTGGCGGTTCTTTGATATGTATTTGTGTGGGCGAGGGTGATTGTTGTAACACAATGACCTGTTGGGAATTTTTGAGTAATTTATAAACAGTTTTTGATTATGCCAAGTATTTTTATTTGGAACAAACAAAGTTATGTGTTTTTTCTACAGAAAAAAATAACCGGCTGAATGAAGCAAAAAAAAAAAAAAAAGATATTTTTATTCTTTTTATTCATAATAAAAGAAGAATTTGCTTCTGAAGTAGTTTATTTAAACATATAAAAGCAAATTTTTCTCTAAGAGTACAAATTTAATTGCTTTAAACAACGGAGTATTCCAGAAAAATAAGATTTTACATTTTTATGTTCCTATAGTTTTTAAAGGCTCAATCTTGTAGTCAATTGTTTTATGATCTTGAAAGTATTCAATAATAAGATCTTTAATACATCTGCAATTTTGAAAAATATTTTAAATTGTACGGTAACATAAAATAAATTTATGACTTAATTGACTCAAAATATTAAAAAAAAATAATAAAATAATTTTTTTATTTGAGTTAAATTGATAACACCGTTAATAACAGAACTCTTTGCAAAATATTTATAAATGAAGAGTGCTGAAATCACATGCCGTTTTTAAACCAAAAGTGTAATGTGTTCTGTTTTTGAAAATTACACCATTCCGTGTGATATCAAGTATGCAAAATCAAAAAGTATTCAAAATCAAAAAGTCACAATTAATTTATTTGTTTTGCATAGAAGAAACCATATATTTAAATACACTCAAATAAACAATGTATAGTTTCATTAAAAAAATATTTTTGAATTTTAATTTTTTCTTTTATTTTGAGGAAAATGCATGCGTTATTTTAGAACAAAAACCAACTAAACCAAAGTCGAGTAATTTGTTAAGAAATTTACCAAAAAATTTTTTTCAAAAATAGCACGTGATTTAAAATCGGCAGATACTTTAGAAAACGGTTTAAAATCAGATTTAAATTTAATAATTTTTACTTTTAAATTTTAGGAAAATAAAATTTTCACAATATGTCTGTATTGAACTATTTTTGAAGGATACAATTTAAACCAAAAAATTATTCTTCACACTAAAATAAATTTATTGGAGCTGCTTTAAAAATATATATTTAAATATTTGCAAAAGTTATACACATAAATATAATGATTAACATAACCATTATTATTTTAATCGCTGTCATCATAAATGAAATGGTTTTGTTTTTATGGAGACAAGACAAATTCACGTCATTGATGCCTTTAAAATTCTCAAAATATTTAATTAAATTTACATATTTTTATATTTTTGAATTTTTTATAAAAAAAAAAATAAAAAAATTATTGCTTCAATTCCTGATAGCTTTGATAGTTTTGCATGTTTTTTTTTTTAAGAAATTAACATTTAAAGATTCTAAGGCCTGTAACATCAAGAAAATAATGACGTCTTAACATAAACAAAATAACAATATTGTTTCATAATGACCACTAAACGAAGGCTAGAAGAGTTGGCGTTGTAGCAACAAAAAAAGAATAATAATTTATAACAAAAGTGTGGTATTTATTTATGGAATGGTAAAAGACCTTAAAGTTGTTTTCAAGCTCTAGATGATAGAAACTGACAACAAGAAGTTTTGATTGATGACTTTTAAAGATTTCAAAAGCTTTAAATTATTTCACTTAAACTCATACAGTAGCTAATCCTTATTAGTTTTGCTTGTATGTTTAGATCTGTCTTAAATTTTCTAAGGAATGTTATTAATGGAACCCGGGGTTAGGGTAAGTGTAAAGCAATAGCTTTGAATGAAATGTTTGGTTTTGGAACCTTGTTTTATTACAGGAAAAAAAATTTAAATCTGATTTTATAAAATTGTATTTTATTCGAACTATTTTTACAAATGAGTGGTTATTTTTCAATTAGGCTTAAGGTCGCTGTTGATTATAAGTATTATTTCCTTTTAATCAAATAAATGTTTGTTTCCGCTTAAGGGAATTTTTGCGCCTGTTTACTGTTTCTTACAGTTTTTTTTTTTCAAGACTCCATTTTTATAAATGGTGATCTTTTATCCAAATATTTTATTCGACAAATATTAATGATCGTACTATTTTAATATATTACTAAATTTTAAATTTTTAGTTAATCTTAACATGGTATTTTCTGTTGATTCTTTTTCAAGAGAAAAGAATAGTTTTTCAAGAGAATGAAAAACTATAACAACAAATGCAAGTGCAAAGAAATAAAGAGATTTTTCATTATCTTCTGTAATTATTAGATTCATCAGAAATTTCAAATAAAATTTAGCACATTTTTTAATATTAACGTTCAATTAAATCTATTAAACAAATTAGGAAAATATAAATTCATAAGTTTGTTAAAGAAAAAAAAAAAAAACAAATAAAGGCTTTACCCGTCAGTTTCAAACATTTTTGTTAAATTATCATATTTTTTTGGAATCAAGTCGTATGTATGATAATCTGGATTATATAATTATCATTATTGATTTTCAAAAAAGTGAGTATATAAAAAAATTCATTCTAAAACAATTTGTGAGCGAAAAGTTTTTTTATTTAAATACACATGTACGTACATATGTATCAAAGCTTAATTATTATAATTATTTTTTTTTATTTATACCGCAATTATAAATTTAAGTATAAATTATAAAATCTAAATACAAACACATGCAAGTGATTTTAGAAAATATCAATAATTCCGAGCATTTTTGTTTTTAAATGTCAAATATTCGATGCATTAAGACGCCATTTTTTTCATATACTCGTACATTTGTTTAGTTAATATTTTATAAAATTTTAAAAATTGTTAAAGAGATTAGCATTTTTATTAAAATAATTTGTGCGATGTTGTTGTTGCTATAAAAATATATAACAATGCATATACATAAATAAATATGAATAAATGTATGCAAATTGTTTTAATTAAATATATTCAATATAAAAATATACTGACGGTGGGCGAATTTATTGCCAATCTTTAATTGAATGTGTGTTTATTTTTATTTGTTGCACTGATTGCATTTGATAACTTTTAATAAAAAAAAAATAATCAAAATATTTCTTCGAGTTATGATTTTGTTAACGAAAAATTTTCTTTCTGGCTCATTTAACACGTTACCACTTAATAGAAGTTCTTTATTTTTAGTGCGATAAAACCAATAATTTCCATTTGTCCCTGGCTTAATAAATTATGCATTTTTAATTTATTTAGCAAGTGGGATCTTTTTAAGTAAAATAAAATAAAAAAAATTAGCAACTTTATTTAAAATGTCAATAAAAAATGCTTCATTTATTTAATAACTAAATGAGTCATATGTTCATAAGTTTTTTATTTTATTTTATTTTTTGTTTTTGTTTTTAATTATTACTATTTTGCGGACATTATTCAGATTTAGTTTTGAGTCTTTGTTTGCTTTAAACAGGAAGCAAATCCTACATCGTGACGTCAAAGAAATAAAATTAACAGAACTACGCAATTTCTCAACGTTTTTATTCCGTTTCAATTTTATTTAATTATAAATAAATGAATATAACCAACTTTTTCTTCAAAATAGTTAAAGTGTTGTAATTAGATATGAAAAATATTAAAGAAGGATTGGCATAAAGGGTCTCACGCCTCCGTCATATCTCTCTCGAATTTCTTTAAAATATAATTTAATAGTTTTTCGTGATGCGGCAGGAAAATTTTTGAAACAATTTTCAAGACAAAACACTTAAAAGTTTTGTGTCAGAAATTTAGAAAAAAAAAATTAAAAAGATCAAAATTATAAAAAATCATATTGTAAAATTAAGATAAAAATATTAATTTTTGTTGTAAGGATTTTTAAACAACGGCTATTTATGAGATACGTGGACATAAAATAGAAATAAAAAATTAGATGAATTAAATTAAATAAAATGTTGCAAATAATTTATAAAAATTGCTTTTCTCTGAAATGTAATTAGAAATTAATTTTTGTATTTTAACAATGAAATGAAACTAAAAATTAATTTGTCTTCTAGACTTAAAAAATGCTTTTTAACCAAAATATTTGTAATACAATTTAATTACTTTAATTATTACTTAAAGCTTATTTTGAATGAATTAATATTGAAATATTTCAGTAATAAAAAAAACTTATTTGATGAGTATCCAGCTTTATTTATACCATTTCTTCTGTAACCCCTTAAAGATAAATAAAAATTTTGTAAAAGTTTTTATATAAAGGCATGTTTTTACTCAAGACAGCTTAAAACTTAAAAAGCTTCAGGAATTTTAAAGTAAAAAAAAAACGATACTTTGTGCCTGTTTTAGGCTAAAAAGCTTGAAATGTATTTTAAAGATATTTCAAGGAATATATATATTCTCTGAAGCAAATACTTTTTATTAGCTTCCGCTGGTACTTGTGAAGTAAAAATTATTGTCGAATTGGTATCAATTTTACAGAAATTCAGAAATTCATATGACAAAGAATAAGAGCTAAACGAAAAACTTGGTATTTTCACACAATTTGGTTACAATTAAAATAATAAAACAATTTGAATTAATGTTAAAATTAATGATATTTTAATGATTAGTTAAAGCCTGATATTATCTAATGTGACCTCACGAAATTTATATAATCTTCATTAGTATGCCAGCTGCTCTGCTAAAAGATGTATGTACGTATGTATCTGCCTAATAAATATGTATGTATTTCCTATTTTGAATTTGTGTTAATAACATACTTAAAGCATCTATGCAATTTAGTCAATGACATACTCGTACCTGTTTGTTAATTTTCAAATGCTTAAGAAACCGATTAAAAACCTAAATCGGCATCATTTTTATCACACGGCTTGTAGGCATAAAAGTTATAAATATTAATATAAATTAATATAAATTTTATGCGTAATCAATTTATATCAATTATGTGTACGTATGAATATGTTGACGCAAAAGCTTTACAAAATAACAAAACTAAAATAATTTATTGCTTTTTCTTTGAAAACAGAGGAAACAGAGACAAATAAAACTTACAAATATTTTAATGTCTATAAAATTTGAAACCAAATGGACGATACGCTGAGGACGATTGTATTGATCTTGATGATGCTGCTTATGATTTTTTTAACAATTTTTTTTTCGTATAAAGTTTAAATAAAAATTCAATACATTTAAAACATATTTATAAGTGTATTGCTAATAAAATAATTTATTTAAGTTGTGCGTTTAATTTGCATTTTTGGTTTTATTTATTTTTTATTGTTTAAATGGTTAAAAACATGTTTGAAACATTAAACGACTTTATGTTATTATTGTTTTTGATTTCTGTTTAGACCTTGAATAAAAATATCACCGAAAGAAACAAAAAAACACCTAAACCTGATGACGCTTAAGAACACATTTTATTTTGTATTGTTATATAAATAAGCAAAATTAATAATGAGTTTTAAATTTTTAATGATTGTGACAAAATCACGTTTGTTTAGTTTTCGCTTTCAGAATCGATATATTTAATTTTTTCTTTGCTCTATTGATTATTTATTTAACAGGAAATAAAACTTTAAAATATTATCATATCAAAAATTCGCAGAAATATCGTCGCAATTAACAATTTTAATAAATGAATATTTAAAATATTAAAAATAAAATTTAAGAAATCTCAAAAAATTGTGAAAAGTGAAATGAATTTTTTTGCATTACGGTAACAGGTTTACTGAGTGAATATGTGTATGTGTGCCATTGTGAGTGAGTTCCTTGGAAAGGAAGAAAAAAAAATAATTTGATAACGGAATAGTTAAAATTTTTATATTTTCTTCATTAAATTTTTTAGATTTTATTTATTAATTACATTTTGTGATAAAGTTTTTCAAGTTTGGCAATTATGGCAGTTTTGGTAGCATATATGTAACATAATGTGTGTGCATGTGCCTTCGGTAAAGATACCATAGTTCATATCAAAAGACTTTAGACACAAGCGACATGTTGTGAGGGTGCTCAGGTTGGCTTTGCGTAACCACCTACAAACAATTGCATAAAAACACACACAAGCACTAACACATTCATTCATATAAATACAGATGTTGTTTTTGTTGTTGTTTTGCTCTTTATAAAGAAACCATATGTTGTTATTGATTTGTTTTTTTTTAATTTCTTATTTTGATTTTTCAGTAGGTATTGATTAATAAACACACTTTTGCAACTTCTTGCTTGAATTATTTTAATTATTTTTGAGTTTCAATTAATAGGTACCTTATTATAAGGAACTGCACTTCTAATGTCGGTGCATATGTATAATTTTGTTAATTTTTTTCAGCCTGAATTTTTTCTTTTATATCGTGAGCTAGTTACTTTTTTGTTGTTTTAGTAGGTACCTTTAAAATAATTATTACAATTGGTTTTAAAAAATATTTCAGTATTTTTTCTTTTTGTTTTTGAAAAATAAAATCTTTGGTTTTATAGAAATATTTGTAATCCTAAAGCGTAAATGTCGTTAAAGATCGTTCCCGCTTAAAATTATTTTGGAATTTAGTTTTTATAAACAACACGGATTATTCGTTTCACAGAACGACCTTGCCAAGACCACGCTTAAAATCTGACTAAAGGTATGTAAGACCAGTTATTGGTTTGTCTCATATAAAACCTCCACTACCAGTTGAAATACTTATAATAAAAACATATCAAGCAATTGATCAAACCAACCACCGTCTTCGTACGTTGAGGTGTGAATATCAACGATGTTAAAACTAAGTAACACTCAATCAATTTGCTTAAAATATTTAAGGGAGAAAATTTAAATAATTGTACAAAAAAATGTGTTAAATGTTGCTTCCATTTGATCACAATTTTTTATGTTCTTTTAATACAAACAATCTTTGATATCACACAAAATTTACGTAGTAATTTTATATCTTACAACGATCTTGCATTTCTGGTATATGTGTTTATGTTAGCTTCCAACACGCTACCTACGATTATCTGAGTGCTATGCAACTTGCTATAAGTTGCAACAAACCACCTCATACCATTCAGTAGAAAGATACACCTTTTATAAAAAGTGCCTTGTTTCAGGTAGTTGGAAAGAGATGGCATCTAATACTTGGCAATCGAATGTTAAACAGAGATAAAATGACTCAATATAACAGTTATAAATGTGTTTGCTTTTAAGCACAGAGGCATTATAACAGTTTCAGAAATCGTTTATTTAGCCAATAGCTAAACGTTAAGCAAAAGATTCAAAACCACATGCATACAATAATAATACAAGACCAGCTACACAATTCAAAACAAATAGATATTCTGAGAAAATAAAATATGTACAACAAACAAATACAACAACAATACGAACGTAAAATCATACTCATACAATCAAATTTTAAATGTCAACAATTAAGCTAAACCAATTGCAGAGCAACAAACTCATCTATACTCACATACACACCCAGCACAGATACGATGGGTTAGTGCATTTTGCTTGAACATTGATGCGTATGAATTGATAGTAATTTAAGAAGGCCAATGTTAGAAAATTAAAAAGATATTTTTTTTTGCTTAGATGTACAACTGTAATAAAACCATGCAAAAGTAAGAATAAGGATGAAGAAAAAACTGTAGTTTTTGTTAATTTTCTGTTTCAACTTGCAAACAAAACTGGTTTATGCGTGTGGCGTCCTTTTAGGTTGTAACTTAAGTAAACAAACACATTTTAAAAACTTGTAGTTATTTAGGTACATAACTATGTAAGTATGTATGTATAGATATAAAGTTTTTTTTTTTTAAATCCTATTTAGCACCTGTTGTTGACAGAAAATCCATTTTTTTCATCAACATCCTTGCGAAAGTTCCATTTTTTTTTGTTTTTGTTTATTCAAAAAAAGGCTGATTTGAGAGGTTTCTGTTTCAGCGATAAAAAGGAGTTCACATACACTCACCTTTTGTCCGCTACTGGCTGTTGAGCCGTTACTAGCGGTACCATTTTTAGGATCTTTACGCAAGTCTTCCGGTTCCCTTTTTATGTTTATTGTAGTTGTGGCGGCTTGTTGGCGATGTTGATCAGCTGTTATGACCACTGTTCCAGTACCCCCTCCAGCTGCACTAACTATTGTTGATTGCTGTTGTTGTTGTTGTTGCTGTTGTTGCTGATGATGATGTTGTTGTTGTTGCTGTGCCAGAGATGTTGTGGTGACATTTGCGGCAGCAGCTGCCACTGCAGCCGTGGTTGCCGATGGGTGTGAGCCAAGCAACAAGCCTTGTATCTCATTTTGCGATAGGCTTGACACATCAAGAGGTGTGGTTTGGCCATTTAGCTTTGTACTGGAAGCACTAAGTGCAATAATAATTGCAAAATACACAAACAAAAAAGAAGATAAAAACAAAAAAGAGAGAGAGAGAGAAAAAAAAACAGTTAAATAAAGTAATTAAAGTTCTTTATGCAACAAATATGTGAAACACTTTGCAACAAAATCATCAAAAACAAAAATTGCACAATTATTATTATTATTGTTATTTTTCATTTTACTAATATTTTATTGTTTTTTTTTTTACTTGTCAATTATCTAGGTATTTGCACTGAAATGTTTGCACGCAGTCACTGAAATATTAAAAAAAATTAAGGCGAACTTTTGGAGGAGATGGTTAAGTGGATATCCAACAAAAAAGTGCGATAGTATTCTACCAACATGCTTCAATCTCCTTTTAGTTATTCGTGGCTTAGACATTCTTTTGATATTTTTTCTTTTTATTAATAAAATTCTTTTCATTAATAAAATTCAAATGTTACGTTCCTTAAAATTACAAGGCCGCCGCGACTAGGATTGACTCAAAATATCTTAAATCTTAAGCCGCTGATAAAAAACAAGAGTAAATAGCCAAATTTAAAACAACCAAAAATATGGACCTAAGTATTTATATAAGCAGGCACTAACTGTTTAGGTTTTAAGTTAATGTTCTTGAGTAGCCGCATTCAAATGCAGACTTGAGCAGAATCGAAAGTTTTTCATACCGACAACAATAATTATTTCCTGAAGAGCTAAGTAAGCGGTAGCGAAATGGCCATTGAAACGTGCTTTGACCCTCAATAATTAATTTAATAATTAATTTAATCGGATAAATTTAGAAAATAGCACAGATTTTTTTTTCAATTAATTAATTTAATAATATTCCCGTGTCTTTAATTTAACAATAATTATTGTTTCGTATTAGATGTCGTAGTTGAATTTCAAAATATATAGTGTAAGCTTCCAACAGCACGAATTATATATTGTTACTGGTCTGCAGTTTTCTTGTGAGTAGTAAAACCAAATTAACTGAGCAAAAGAACGATAAAAAGACAAAAATTTATTTGCTGTCATATATGTACATACGTACCAACTGACATCTATAATATAATAATGGATAGAGTACAAAAAAGTATATTTTATTCTAAATGTGCGAAATGTAAGTAGGAGTACTCTTTTTTTATTATTGTTATCTGAGTCCATCGACAATACAATTTAAAACATTAAATTACATTATCAAAAATTACATTTAAATTAAGTATTTAAAAGCAATATTATATTGCGATTAATAATGTTTACATTTAAAGAAAAATCAATTAAACTATAAAGATTGTTAAAATCACAATAAATTCTTCATCGTTGGCATAATTTTGGCGAACAAATTGAATGTTAATTGGTTTAAAATTTCTGGTTGGACGTACAGGAATGTTTAAGTGTAAGTTTTCTCAGAGGGAAGTCTGGACAAACATCTCTTGTAATCAAATTAAATAAAAACGTGACATTAGGCCCAAATTATTTCGGTACATATTTCCTAAGCAAAATAACAGAAATTGTTTTTAAGCAGACTCAGTTTTATAACTATGCACGATATACTCTTATAAGTAAAATTTTGACAGTTCTGAAGTGAATAAAATTTCACAACCCCTGAGTGCGAATAGAATTTATGACAAAAGCATACAAATTTTTGACAAGAAATTGCAATCATTTGTCAAAATGTAAAAGAAAAATAATTTTCAATATGAAAATTTATTATTCGGAATCTTTTAAAATTTAATTTACTTTATTCGTGCTTGATTCCTTTAAATATAAATGTTTCATGAAATTCTCATGAAATATTTATTATTTTAAACTAAGCTAAAAAATGAAATGTATTACTGCGGGGAAAGCATATCCATATGGCCATTTCACTACTGCTCAAATAGCTCATCAGTGGATTTTACCCAAATTTTGTATAGAAAACTAGAAACTCTTATATCCAAAGCCAAATTGATTAAATGAGAACTCCATTGAATAAATAAGACAGAAGACAATAACAACTCATAAATGTTTTATACAAAAACACAGCAAACATTTAGTAACTATTTTTCTTTTTTCTTTCATTTTTCTACATAAGGGATCCCATTGGGAACCATTCATATGTATTTGAAAGATTCAATGAAAAAATAAAAATAAAAATTGAAAACAATTTTTATTAATAATCAATGTGCACATGCAAATATATCAATATAAAAATTTATTATTCGGAATCTTTTAAATATTTATATTTAAAGGAATAAAGCACGAATAAAGTAAATGAAAAATAATTTTCTTAAAAATAAATTTTTAACTTTTGGAAATGTATAACATACGCGGCTGTATGCATAACAAAAACTTAGAATGAATTTGGCATTAGTGACGAAACCAAGCAGTGTCTCTGCAAAGCTCTCCACACAATTTGACACCGAAAATGTACGACAAAATACTCTGAGACCCTGCTTAATTCCTTCACTAATCCCAAATTCATTCTAAGTTTTTGTTACGCATGCGGCTGACAATGTAAATAGGTTTGTTTAAATATTCGACAGAAGAAAACCCCACACAAAAAATAAAAAGTATTTCATAAAAAGAACAAAAAAAAATTTTTCGTTTTTTATAGAAACGTCAAAATTTTATATTGTCAACTAAATATCATTACACACAGCAGTAATACAAAATTTTCTCTCCATAGATAAAATTTATTTAACCAAAGTACTTTGCTACTGTTGTTATAATTTTCGGTAATTACCGTCGTCACTGGCTGTGTACTTTGGATGTTCGGCCAGTGACGACGGTTATTACCGAAAATTATAACAACAGTTTAATATATACTGGCGGAATCAACCCAATTAATTTAATACTTTGCTACTGTTTGACACATGCGCTAATAACAACATAAGAAAAAATTAAAAATGAATGATAAAAAAAATTTATTCTGAAATTTTTATTATCAGTTTAAAAACCAATTGTAGCAAAATCTTTTAAATTATAAAAATATTTATATAAATTTGTTTATGAACACGTTTATATAAATGTTTAAGTTCATAAATAAACATGTTTTTCTTTTTGTTGTTATTAATTGTTATCGGATCCTTTTACCATTAAATGAATGAAAGCATTCCAATCGTCAGTTTTGTCGAATGTTTTCTGGCATAACAAATTTGGTTAATTCAAAAGGAAATTGAAACATATTTTTATGTTTAATTTTATCATTTTATTATAATTGTACATTGACACTTAATAATTTGTTAAAGCATTTGCTGAAGTTGGTATTAAAATCCGTTTTTTTTAATACATATTTTGTTGTTGCCGTTGCTATTTTATGTTTTCCCACTTATGGCGATAATGATCATAATTATTTGTTATATTTTTTATGGTTCGTTGCTTAATAAGAAAGCACCAACACACACACACACACACATATCAAATTGGCAACAACTAAAAACAAACAACATTTAAGCATCGATCGATCGATCGTTCGATCTCTATCAATACAGCTGCTACCCATGAAGATTCCAATGCCAAAAATACGCAATACCGATAGTGATAGTGATAATAATAATGAAAACAGTGATCATAATAATGATGGCAAGTTGTTGTTGGTGTTTACAACCATTTGCTGCAAAAACTACACAAAACAACTTAATTGAACTTGAAATACAGTTAAACAAATAAATCAACAAAACAAAAACATTAAACGAACTTGTTTTTCATTTTACTTATTTTATTTGGCTCTTTTACTGCAACTCCGAAAACAAAAAACAAACATAAAAAATCAATGATGTTTTTTTTTATCAAAAATGCATCCTCGTATAAAAAAAAAATAACAAGTGTAAATGTTAAGCATTTTAAACATAAATAATTCTAAACACGCTCCTAAAGTTATCATTTAAGTGTTGATGTTGTGCTGTGTGCTTTTACTTCTTTATTATTATTTTAATTTTTTTTCTTGTATTTTGTATTTTGCTCTCCGTATGAAAAATTTCATTTGTTTTATCAATCTTTTGTCAAAAACAAAGAAATGAAATGAAAAAAAAACTAGTCTGGCTACATGTTTTACTTACAAATAGTATTTTTTCACTTGTTATTTTTATGTTGCTAATTTTGTTTTAGTTGTTGGAAAAATGCCCTCCCTTATGTAGTCATGAAATCATTTAAAGCCAAATCTGGAGGAAAATTTTCAAATCAACAACAACCAGCGAACCACAAAATTATGTTTTACTTTTCGCAACAAAAAAACAAAACATAATCAACAACAAATACAAAATGCAAGAAGGCACGCGCCAGCAATTTAATGCCACTAATCACAGAAAAAGAAACGAAAAACCACAACCAACTCCAACAATAGAGATGTTATGCAAACAAAACAAACAGCAATAAACCATACGCACACATGCTTCTTATGGGAACGAACGAACCTCCATCCATCCATCCATCCATGTGTAAATATTTTATAATTTGTTGGTTGTTTTCCAGAAAATCTGGTCTAAAATTTGAATTTTTTTACTTCGCTTCTCTTGTTGAGAACGACATTCAACAAAAAATCAATTGAACAGACAGATTTAACGGAGGGCGTTTTAAACAAAAAGAAGTCAGCAAAAGATCATCACAAGCAATATTTGGGAGAATTTTTATATTTCCTGGAATCAAAACTGGATCTCAAGGAGTACAATTAATATTTAAAAGGATTTTTTAACAGCTGTTATCCAACAGAAATGTCACCACACGTTTTAAAACTATATCCTTGCTCTATTTCTCTTAAAACTATAAGCAATTGCCCTTTGAACTCCAATACCACACATGAATGTTTATTTATGGGACTTAAATTTGTTAAAATGATTGAATATTATCATATTTAACAAATTTAAATTTAAATCCTGTTAAACTTTGTGACACGCTTTTCAAAAATAAATCAAAAATATATAGGAGCTGGAAAAATTATCTAAAATTTTCCATTGATATGTCACTTGCCTTACATATGCACGTGTGTAAATACTAATTTACATTCACATGTGTTAACTTTTTATTGCCAAAGAACTGAATTCCACATAAATAAAATTTCAAAAAAAAAAAAAATGTCTAAAATGGTTTCATAGAAATTCGTATGAATTAAAATCATAATAAAAAAAATAACAAAACAAAAAACATTTAAGAATTTAAATTTAACTACGTTGTTGCTTTTTGAAAAATTTGCGCACTTTTCCATAGAAAATATTTTCATATGAATTTGTCTAAGTAAACGAATAATTGTGTTTAGAGCATGGAAAAGGTCAAATCACAACAATAGCAAAAAATGAAAATAACCCACTGAACATTTTTGTGCCGAATTTCTACAAAAGTTATTTTAACGTTGCCGGCTGGACGGAAATTAAATATTATTTAATACTATTTTACAAATTATCGGTAACATATTATAAATTGATTTTATAGAAAAATGGAATTTGTTTGGGGAAATATGTTACTTTTTTGTATGAGATGGATTGGAATTATATTTCAGAAATGGTTACCATTTTCTGCATGAAGTTAAAATCATGCTTTAAAATGTCCAAAAACGGCTGACTTAACAACAAACAGTTTAAATTACGATTAAGTAGAATATATCAACTCGCTACAGGTCTAACAGAAACTACAAAGTCTTCGAATGGTCTTTTTAAGCTCCAGCTTAATGCTGATATCAGATATTTGGACAGAAAGTGTTTTCTGGGAAAACACTTCATACAATCTGTTGATGACAAACAATCATACAGACGACATTAAAAATATGTGATTAAAAAAAAACACAAAAAAAACGTAAATTGCTATTACGTTTATTTACGTTATTTACAAACACCGTTTTAAGTAGAGTTTTAGATTAAAAAAGTAAAAATAAAAATAAAGAAGCTTAAATTAAAAAGTATGAAATAAAATAAAAGAATCAAATCGGATACACTCACACACACACACACACTTTAATGTATTTTAAACTTTATTTAATGTGGAGCAATTTGTACCAAAAAAAAAAAGAAAACAAGAATATAAAAGAAACATTTCCACGAAAATAGTTTGTGTTAAATATGATTTGCTGTTTGTTTTGTTGTTGCTGTCAAGGAAGCTTGTCGAAAAAAGGTTTATGGATTTTATGCTTTAATGGCATTAAACCATGCTTTAGAGAGGTGAAATTCGTAAAACACACTTAGTATTTTTACACACATTCATTATTAACACATAAACAACACACATACAAATGCTTACAAAAAAGAACAAACACAATTGCAGACATAATTAAAACTTTGTGTCTGTCGTTTAAATAATTCTTTTTTTTTGTAACAAAAAATAAAAAAGAGACAATAAAAATATTTCATAAAGTCCGATAAACCGTTTAGCAACAACGACACAAAAACGACACATTTCGAGGGGAAGACTATAAAGTCTTAAAAACAACGACATGGGGAAACTAAAGTTTTAAATTTTATTAATTTTTGTATTTTTTAAGAACATGATAATTCCAAAGAATTTTTTTTTCGCTGAGCCATTTCTTGAAAGTAGAAAAAATGTCACTTGCATTTGCGCACCAGGTTAAGTAATATACATGGAGGGAAGAGCGGTTGAAGAATGGGTTGTTTTATTTATTTTGGGAGAGGCGTACTTCTCGCCTGGTAAGCTTATCTATGTTAATAGTCACATATCAGCCAATTAAGAAGGCTGAGGTGCAGGAAGCTTAAAAACCATCAATCCGAGAATTATTTTGTTAAATGGCGACAAGGCAACATGAAGTTATGAAAAATAATAATTAAAATAAAAAATTTTAAACAAAAATATGGCCTAAACTTTACCAGAAGATTTTACTGTCTGTTACTTCTTGACGAAGGATTCACCTCGTTAATCTGTTGTAATGACACTGTTGTTTCATTTCTGGATATTCAGTAAATGTTTAAGGTTGGTAAAGCAGCCATATAGCGCCAAATAAATTTTGAGGCAAAGGAAAACCTTAGAGCTACTTAAAATAAAAAATAAAAAGTAAAAAATCTGCTCTGCCCGTCGTGGCCTTGTCTGACACTCAAGGCTATTCTGTTTACGTTCTAAATTGTCAAGGCGATAACCATCTAAACTACAGAACCCTAAAGTTTTGAAAAATGTTTATAATTTAAAAGAGTTGTGCGCATCTGCCAGATGTTTTACTTTAAGAGTGGTTCTTCTACCGACAAAAATAATTGTTTCCAATTTTCAAAAATAGCAAAAGTTTTTTGCTCAACTACAATCTTTATGGCAGATATTTTTTAAATGTTATTAGCAGTCTTTGAAAATGTGACTATTTGTTTTTAGAAACCTACTTTATTTAAAATTATTGTTGTATTTGATTTAATTTTAAAGAGACACATTGATTTGCCCTCGTACTCAGTAACATTTCAAAACTGTTTCTTTGCATTTTCTTTACAAGAATCTTTTTATTCATTTCAAAGTTGTTCCTAAAAAAAAAAATAAAATTAAAAAGAAAAAAATAAAAAAATGCAGTTGCTTCATGCAGGCATAAAAATAACAACAGCAACAAAAATTTAACACAAAAGTTTTAGAAAAATAATAAATCTACAATAAAAACATAAAATTGTACAAATTTAAAGATTCAATTTTATTACTCTTTGGCCGTGTTGTTGTTGTTCTGATATCTCATTTGGAAAATCGCTTCTCTCCTAGTCGTCATCTCAAGTTTAACGTACTCTTCTGTTTTTCTGTTTGAAGTTGCAAACAAATCAAGATAAAAATCTTTAAATTTCATCTCTTAGATTTAACACATCTCATTTAAGTCAGAAGGAAATTAAATTCTCGGTTGCATAAAAACAAAAAATACAAAATAATAAAAAGGTATTTTTGTCGATGTTTATCTTGTCTCTACAGTTGCATTATCAGCATCAACAAAAGTGCAGACAGAGCACGAAAAATTTAAAACAGCAGCAGCAGTAGTAAAGAAGAACAAAAAAAAAAGGGTTGCATTTCACATGGCATAAGAAGAAGAAAAAAATATGCAAATATTTTTCTTTATTTCATTTTTCATTCTGGATGTTCAAAGTTTTTATTTTTTTTTATTTTTAAATTCATTTTATTTATTCATTATTAATTTCAGTTGTTTTTGTTTTCCAATCGACTAATCATTATACATGTGTACATACGCATAAATATGTATGTTTAACTATTTACTCTACTCTATGTTGTTTTTATATTTCTTGCCCATCAGTTGTGTTGCATTGATGAGATGTGACTGCTTGGAATCAATTTCATTAAGCCGGGATTAAACAGAATATTGTTGATATTTTGTTTTCTATCTTTTGTCTTCTTTCTCTTTTGTATTGAAAAACTGTCTGCAGCAAAGCTGTCTTAACAATAAATTTACTTATTTGTTGCATATGACCCTTAAAGAATAAAAAGGATGATCAAATCCTTACTCTTTGTATTTGAGTGCATGCGTGATACAAAATAAATAAAAACAACAACAACAACTATAATGCAGCACAATTAAAAAGCGAATTTTAAGTCAACATTATTTTAAGGCGTCAGCCTTATTGAATATTTCCATTTAACTTCTTATTGGCAACAGATTTAAGCAGCAGCAGGTGGTTGGAATCTGAATATTTTTTATTTTTATTTTTTTTGCGTATTCGATATGCGGTAGCGATCGTCGTTGAAATGGTCTTTTCCATTATCATTATTAACACGGTAGAAATTCAATAAAAATGATTTTTTAAAACCATCATATACAATTGTACGTATGCATAAATACATGAATAAATGCTTGCATACACAAATCCATACATGAAAAAAACACACACATCTTCACGCAAACCTGCAAGCATCTTTAGTGTCTTTAATAATTTTTAATATTTTATGAAGTCACGATATTTTTAAGTTGCAATACTCAACAAAACAAATAAACAAACAAATAAATTTTTATATGAAGGATTTGACAGGAAGAAGTGGACGAAAATGTGAGCTGATTAAATGATGATTAAAAATATTGAAAAAAAAAATAAGCGTGAGTGTCTGTTAATGGGCTAAAGTGCTACTAATGCATCATATCGATAAGAAACTGCCGATGAATTAAAAAAAAAAAATAGTGATCACATTTGCCTACACTTCTAAAAAGAACTTATTACACGTAAATCCATTTTTTTATTTTAAATATAAAATTGTTTTCAAATAAGGAAAATAATCAAAATTTTGAATAAACATTTGTGCTGAAAAAGTTTATTTTTCAATTCTGGTAGGAAACATTCCTACAAAGAAAAGGAAAGCAATTTGTTTTAATTTCTTTTTCAAACACATCTTCTTCCTATCAAGGATTCCTCTCATTACATGTCGAGTTGGTTGTGTTAAAGCACTAATCCAGCAAAACCTTGAACCGTAACCTCTGTGCGATCCAGACATGGATCGCACTTTACTTAGTACTTAATTTCAATTACACAATTAGAATTTTTTGTTTGTCTAGAAGCCAGTTTTGAGTCGACCTTAACTGCTTCCAATTATTTCAGTTTACAACAAAAAACTTTAATTCACGAAATATTTAATATTCTTTTAATATGAAGTTAAAGCGATAAAAAAGTCGTTTGAAAATTTATGCAAATTCATATCAATAAGTTTGTAATAAAAATTAAAAATAAAAAATAAATTAAAATGCTTTAAGGCACCCAAAAATCTAAAATTGGTATTCTTTAAATTTCAGGAAAGCAATGAATCAGGGCACTTCAGTTGAAAAGTTTGCCGAAGTGTCCACTAAAGTTTCCGAAAATAGGATTCGTATGAATGTCGATTTAAAGTGTGTGAGGAAAGAATTGAAAACATGAAACATATTGAATAAAACCACCTCAACCAGTTACTAAATCATTGCAATTTGTCAAGTATTCTATATTTTTAATTATTTATTTATTTTTCGAACAGTGTGTTAAATATTTTCTATAATTTTCTAGGAAATTACAAATTAAAAAAATAATAAAATAAAAATTCTCAAGTAAAAATATGATTTATAATTTAATCTTTCTTTTCATAGTTTGTCTCAGATTACTTTAAGCAGAGAGCAAGCAGACTTTTTTGTAGTCGAAATTCATTTGATTTTTTTTATTGAGTTTTAATTGTGCACAAATTCTAAAAAAATCAATTGCTAAAATTCTTCTCTTTTTTTAAGTTAAAATAAGAAAACTTTCTACTGTAAACTGAGACTTTCTTAAACGCAGTCGACTGAAAATGTTTCTTATCATTGAACTTTTGCCTTGAATTTAATTGTGTTTTTTTTTTTTTTTTAAATTAAATGTCTTTCCACATTCGTTTTCATTTCTTTTTAAATTTAGTAACTGACATACAATTTCGTTTTATTAAAATTTGTTTTTTATGCCATTAATAACGTTGCTCTGGTCGGATGTTTAGAGCTTAAAAATACTCGTATGGTAATTAAATAAATAATTTATTGCTTTCGACTGAAGAAAATACATTTAAAACGCTTTTTAAAAACGGATTCAAAACAATCAAATAAATACAAAATTGTTGGCAATTGGTAAAACAGGGACAAAACACATTTTTACTCAGTCTCATTTTGCAGCATTCGATAAATTGAACAAAAAATAAAAATTTTTAATTTATATAATTTTTTATTTTGTTAAGTGCAGCAATCAGCAAATTGGTGCAGGTTTAAATTCGAATTAAGTGAGAGTGAAAAATAATATTTCAGTATAAAGTTTTTCATTCCTTGAGCCTTAAAGGCGAGCGAAACTGTAAATAGTGAAATTATATGCATTAAATATAAATGTTGCTGTTAGGGAGTGTTTGCGTTCATGTCTTCTATCTTAAAAGCGTTTTGTTGAATATTTAGATTGTAAACGACCTTTTATTTTAAATAACTTCCGCAACACGTGCCCTTTAACAAAAAAAAAACTGTTTTTCTGTTATTTTTTTTCAATACTATTTTCATTTCGTTTTAATAATTCTAATTTTATATCAGTTAACAAAAAATAAAAATAAATTAAATTTTTAAAATTCTCGTCCATGTTAATATAAATAAAGGCAAAAGTTTGTTCAAAGTAGAAAAAAAAGATTAAGATTTACAACGATACGTTACACTGTTCAATAGCAATAAAAATAACATGTAGGTGTTGGCTACATTATATCGCACATGCTATAATTACATGTTAATAAAACAACGACAACAACACCAATAAACAAAAAAGCAACAGCTACAAATGCACTTTTATATAAATTATTGTAAAACTATTATTTCATATAATTAATAACAAGATTAAATTGTTAACTGTTTAGAATATACAGATGTTGCATACCATCGAATGTAATGTTCGCAAATGTTTAAGTTTGAAAGGATATAATACTCGTGTGATGCTAAGCATTCAAACAATGTAGATTTACATATTAAGCGTTTCAATATTCATCTCATTCTTTGTCATTTAGCACTTTTTAACCACTTTCGAAGGGTCATATAGGGTCATAAGGCATATTTACACCACAGCATCGAGAGACGTACAAGAGAGTTTTAATAAAAATATTAAAGAAACTTTAGAAAGAATTATCGAAAAAAAACCCAGAACCAAACAAAATAATGATACCATATCCATCAAAACATTTTTGTCATACTGAATAATGGTGGGATGTCATAACGTCCAAGGACATAGTGTCCATCAACGTAGAGTCATAACTTCCATAGATAAAAATATTATTCTAATTAAGAAAGATGTAACGTTTTTATAAACTGGCTTTCAGAAAATCTTTAGTAAACGAAGCCGGTGTTGGTTATATCATGGACATTATGACCGTTTTGAGTGCGATATGCGCATTATGCCCGTGGAAACTTTGACATACCACCCTGAATAAAGCATTATAACTTCTTTAATCGCAGACGTATTATGTGAATAACAAAAATGACAACTTATAACTAAATTCCCTACAATTTATTTGTCGAATGAAAGAAGTTATGTAATTACTTAAATAATTTATTGGCTCGATTATGGTTTTCATTTAAATTTATTAAATCAACAATTACATTTGTTGAGTAAGAGGATCTATTTATTAAAAAAACAACGTTCGATTGATTTAAGTAATGAAAAATTTTATCATAAAAACATTTACTTTTATTAAATATTATGCTTTTTTTCAAATAAATTAAACAAAAGGATTTACAAATATAACATAATTTTGTTTCACCTAAAAGAGAAATAAAATAAAAATTTTATAGAAAAAGTATTTTTTATCACAAAAACAATATTTAATCCTTTCAACCGATTCTTGAGATAAAACTTATTAAAATTTGATTTTTCCAGAAAAGGGCTCTTTAATATTTTTTTTAATTAATTCCATCATATTTTTATTAAAAACAAATTTAGTTTTTTTTTTTGTGAACAAATATAAATTCTTCGATTAATATATGAGTAACCACAGTTTGATTACAAGTAAATAAAGTATGTTTCTTTAAATTTTTGACATTGAAATTTTGGCTTAATTTTGTATAAAATATTTTACAAACGAGTTAATATTATGTTCCGTTTCCAACTAAATAGAAATAATAATATTTGTTTTTAATAAAAAAATATATGGACCCAAAGCTTAAGAAAATAGAAAATAATTTAATATTTGTTTTTAAATAAAAAAAAATTAATTTTCTAAAACAGACCTTAATTCAAAGTAAGAGATTCAAAGGAATAAAGAATAAGATTGCTGCGGCTTAAGTTTGAATGCATTTGAGAAACTCTGAAGTGTTTAAATACAACGACTCTATTTTATCACATGTTAAAGAAAAAATTGATCAAGAATTATTTCAAAGATACAAAACATACAAAAACATGATCAATTGATAATACAACAACAACAAAAACAACAATAACATGCATATTCATTTCATTTCAATTTACTTTTTTTTGTTTTTGTTTTTGTCTTTTCCAATAGACAAAACTTTATAAGGGTGTGGCAATCAAGTGGCCGGTACAGATTACACTTCATAACAACAGTACACATGCAAATAGGGAGACAAAGTAGTATTGTAGAATCTGATATACATATGCATGTGTGTGTGTGTGTGTATATGTATGTATTTGTGTGGCTGTGTACCATTCAGCTAGATCAGCGACACTTGGCAAGTGTTAATGGTAATAAGATTTAAATAACTGATATCTCTACCAAATGCTCTTATTTCTCACAATTAATGTTTTATTTTTCATATTGTGTTTAATAAAACATTGTAATCAATTTTTTGCTCGCTGGTCGGGTATTTATTTCGAATTTTTTTTCAAGTATCTGTGTTAACAGTCAAAAGCCTACTGGCCATGTACATATCTTTCGTACGAACACAAGAAAAACATTTCTTTGTTTCGTATATTTAATTTTATTTTTCTTTTTTTTTTTAATTTTGAAATTAAATATAATTGATGTCAACGCTCATATTCGAACAAAATTTTAAAGAATTTAATATAATTTAAGAGATTTTAAGAAAATAATGTTTCGTAGTAACATATTGATAATTTTTTCTTTTTAATTTGTTGGCTACAACTTTCAGAACTAATTGAATCCAAAAAAATTTTTATATAATTTTTTATTATTTTTTTTTTTTATTTGATGTAATGCTGACAATTGTTTATTGTGCATTTTTAATTAAATAATGAATTTGTTGCTCACCTTACTTCTTTTAAATTAAAATATTGTTTTATAACTTTATAATTTAAAAGTGTAGAGAATTATAATAAAAACAATTACGACGACTTTCAATTGCAAATTCCACTCATCGATCGATATATTTCACAATAAACTAGAAAAATATTCGAAGAATATTATTTTCCGAACTTTAATAAAAAAGATAAGGATCATCATCCTTAGGACCTTAGAGAAATATAAAGGGTCCATGATTGAGGTACTCACCTCCAGTGAAGCTCGGGTTCGGTTGATGAGCCATTCTTTTCGGGCATTTTGTAATATTCATAAACGAATGACGTTGTACCATTCGAAGTTTGAACCTGATGCAACTGTGGTGTCCCCAGAGCACTTAAATTAACTGTTGAAGCAGCAGCTTCAATTAACTGATGCTGATGCTGTTGTTGTTGTTGTTGTTGCTGCTGCTGATGTTGGTGGTGGTGTGACTGTTGCATACCAACGCTACCATTCGGATCGTCAGCTTGCTGTTGGCTATGGGGATGTGTTGCTCCATCATTGGGCGATAAACTGAGCAGAGATTGCGGTGTTGCCGCGGATACAACCGTGGTCAGTTGGGGATGTTCAAAGTAGCGTGAAGCCACTGAGGATACCGGCAACTGATACGAATTACCATTGTGTTGATGTATTATAACATCATGAGGACTGCTCTGATGATGCGTTGACATGGCTAAAGGCTGAGCTTGTGATGAAGGTGTCGACGGAGCCGGTGACGTAGATCCGGAGTTTAATGAATCACCATTTGTTAAGACAGTGCGGCGTCTAAAGTTGATGTTATTTTTAAATTTAAAACGTTAATTAAATGAGTTTTTAAAGCCTTGAACAAAATAAGACTTAAGTGTGTATTTTCCAATTAAATATTTAAATTTTTATAAAAAAAAAACATTGTTGTTGTTGTTACACCTTTTAAAAGTGTAAAGTTAAAAAGTCTTAAACGTATTTCACACGGTTCCTTTAAGGACAAAAAAAAATGCCATAAAATTGATAGTTTTTATTACTTTATGCAACGAAAAAAAAAATGGAAAAATTAAATAAATAAAATAAAAATAAACGAATAAGCAAAAAAAAAACTTTGAAGGAAGTTAAGGGTAAGAAACAAAAATATGCAAATTCATTTATAATCAGAAAAAATAAAAATAACACTGGCGAAATTGTATGCAAGATTTTTTCCAAAGACATTTCCAAATTTGAGTGTTTGAGTAAAGGAATGACTGCCTGCAGAATGAGCGACTAAAGGGTGTTTTTTTCTTTTTTTTGGATTTAATTTCGTTTTATTCACTGTAATATGATACTGGGATTAACCCGATGATATAAAACAGTAGCTGCGATGTATTAGATATTTGAGTTGCCGTTATTGTTTGTTTTTTCTTATTCTTTGTTCCTGCGTTTTAAAATTTCCTGCACATGTTGTTTTTGTTGCTCATATTTTGGCTCCTGTTTAATCATTCGTAATAAATTTGTACATTACAATGTAAAAGGAAGACGACAACAGGAAAGGAAAGGCGAGTAAACAATTCAACAATATGGGCTTTTTAAACGAGACAAACAAAAAATTACCAGTACTTCCTTCAATCAAAGAGCAAAACAAAAAAACCAAACCATTAAATGTCAACACATATTTTGTGCTCGACAAAAAGGGCAAAATAAAAAAATAAATACAATTAGAAGACTTTATGTATTGAATAGAAATATTTTCTGTAAATTATTATTCAAAGAATCGAATATTTGCAAGTGCTCAATTGTACGATTAAAAGAATTTTCTATTAAATTTTTGAAGACTTGATTAAATTTTCGAATTAATTTTTTTTTTAAATTTAAATGCAGTTTTTAGATTCGATTGTTTTCAGTTGCGAGGGCGAGTCAAAATGTGCATGATTAAAATACAAAGGAGGGTTCTGTATTTTGTAACAGTAATTTTTTTTTTTTTAAAGAGAAATAGCACTTCAGGCATCAATACCTACTTAGTTCGCAACCGTGCTACATTCTTTAGGAAAGGGATAGATGAGAGAGAAGAAAGGTGGTGAAAGGAGATAGATATAGCCATTTTTGTTAATTATTTTACTTCGCCGGCGAATATGCTATAGAGAAGTACCGACGAAGGAGGCTGCATGTTTTTAACTTTAGATCTGAATATGTATATATACCATTAAACAGAAAAAAAAACATTTTTTATTTTTTGACTACCGCAAGGATTGAACCCAGGGCAGCTGGTTTGTAGTCTACGTGTTTACCACTTAGACTACAGCAGCCTCTAGATCTAGAGAGGTTTTTCTATTTTTAAAAAAAGATTTTCATTTCAATTTTTCATTGAAAACTGGGCATGAGAATATTATTGGCTCCCAAACCAGAACAAACACAAGAGTATGACTGCTACAATCAATATACAACATTTGATGAAACATTCATGCACCACATCACAAAGAAGCGCACTTGTGTTTAGAAAAATGTTGATAAATTCCTTTCAGATTTTCTGGAAGAAAAGTTATATCAAAATGGATTTAACCTCTTTGACGTTATTTTATGTCGCGGCTTAAAAAGGGAAAATAACAAATAGAAAATACTGCACCTCAGTGTCACGTCTGCCAGCCGATTTAATTGTTTGATATAACGAATATGTTTAAGACATTCTTATTGAAAAAATAAAATTTTAATTGGTTTTAAGACTTTTAAAATTTGAAAATTTTTTATTGTTCCATTATTTTTATTATTTTGTGTGTTTTTTTTTGCAAAAGTCATAAATTGTGCAAATTATTATTTCTTTGTTGGGTATTTTTTATTTTGTTAATTAAAATTTTTATTTTTCATTATGCACATAATCGTATAAAAAAAAAAACAAAACGTTAAAAAGCTGATAATTTTCGATAAATTATAATTTATACACAAGTTTAACATTTGACATTTTAAATTTGATTTAGTTAATAAACGCAAATTAATTGCAAAATTATTTAAAGCAGCGATGCAAAGTGCAAACACAAAAAGAACACTGAATCCAATAAATTCATAACAATAATAATAATTATAATTATAATGAAGATTAGAAAAAAATAACAAATAAATAAACAACGATCAGCACAAAAATGCCTTTTAAAGACAACTTTTCTCAAATGTTATTCTTAGCAACCATTTCTTTGCAGCATCTTAAAAAGGATTCAACGTAATCGGTTACAGTTATAAATAGACCTGTACAGATTAAATAATGGGTGTATAGTTTTCAATTTGGTTTGTATTATCCACCTGCAAAAAATTTGATTCATTGCAGGTGGTTTGATTTATGCCATTTAATCGCTCTTTTTAAAACATGTTTTATAGGATTTTTTCTTTTTTTTTTATCATTTAATTAATGTTATAATTGTGAATTGATTGTTTTAATTAAATTCAGCTTAAATAATTGTGCACTTGAAAAATAAAATACACAAAAAAAGGAAGAGAGTTTTCGGAGACGTGAGCGTGCATAAGGATTTCATGATCATCTGTTTAAGTATCGTTGTTAAATTTATTTTAACATTATGAACCGAAAAAGATCGTCCTGGCTGGTGAATAATTTTTGTTTCAAATTCAATATTTTCTTAATCTGAAAATTAATTGAAAGCAGCAAAAATTATTTTATTTTATAAAATTTTTTTTTTAAGAGAAGTTGTTAGCACTTCATGCAACAATGCCCATTTAGTTATTTGTGTAACCGTGCTATATTCTTTAGGAAAGGGATAGATAAGAGATAAGACAGGTGATAAAAGGAGAAAGTTATAGCCATTTTATTAGTTATTTTACTTCGACGGCGAATATGCTATGAAGTACCGACGAAAGATGTATTTATACCATTAAACAGAAAAAAACATTTTTATTTTCTGATAGCCGCAACGTGCTTACTACCATGACTACAGCAGCCTCAGTTCTCTTTGCTTTTTTATATCGCCAAACTTTATCAAAAATGAAACATAAGAAGTGGCATACATGTGCTCAAAAATTACACTGGAACATATAAAAACAATGTGTATTTTCTGGTCCCTCATGTATAAATTTCTTAAGAAAAATCTTTTTATCAACTCTTGCAAAAAACCGACTCAAAACGCATAGAAGGACAGAGAGTCATTGACTATGAAGTAAAAAAGATAAGTCCATATACCTCAAATCACAAAACTGTTTAACTTGGGAGCTATAGTGATACCAACCGTGTTAAAATTTTATATAGGTGTTCGTTACGGTCCAATAGACATGTAAAAGTAATGTTTTGTTTGGACACTCTCTAATTTACATTTTTTTATTTATGCGACCAATTTGTAAGTTTCACCTTTCAATTAAAAAAATTTTTAAAGTCGGTTCACATATGGCCGAGTCCTGCGGGCACAAAAATAAAAAGTTAAAATCTATAGCAATGATATATCGTAATATTGTCCGTTTAAAATTATTACTATTATTAAATATTTAATTTTTTTTTCAAAAATGTTCCCAATGTGTAACAAAAAAAAATAATTTTAATACACAGAAAAAATTCTTTACATCTACTAAAATATTTATTTAAATACAGTTATTTATTTAGAAAATTATTTTTTTTAACAAAATAAATAAATAAATTAATAAATCAAATTTCAGTTCAGATCTAAATAAAAACTTAAATAGGTACAAAACCTTTATATGACTAAATACAGATGAAACTATATCAGTCGATGAATATGAGGGATATACTGACTAAGAATGATAATTTTTGAAAAACTTTTATAAGCTTGAGAATTGGCCTCAAAAAGTTGGACGCCAAATTAATAACAGCAAAAAAAGATTTTGCTCCTATTTGAAATTTTTATTTGTCTTCAAATGGACAGCTTTAATTAAAAAATCTTTAATTGGCTCAATTATATTTTTAATCAAAAAATAAATACAAATTTTTCTAATCATAATAATTAAATCAATTATATATTTAATTAAAATAAAAATAAATCATTGAACCAATTTTCTGCGTGTGGGAGGGAGTAAATGAAGTATAAAATCCTCAGTAATTGATTATACGATGTAAAATAACTTCTTTTATGTTTTTCTTAGTTGTTTCTGCTAAAGAGATATTTCAAAGATAAATATGAATTAAGTGTAAAATGAGTAATAAGTGGTGTTCTCTAGTGTTATCTAGTTCGGACACACATTAGAATAAATAAAAAACTAAATTCCAAATAGATATTCATTAGTAGCTGTTTAATTCAATGACGTTTATTCAAATTAATTAATAATTTAAACTAAACTAATGATTAAATATTTAAATTGTTTATTTCTGCAGCTTGTTGTTATTGTTGTGTAATTGTTGTTGCTATTGTATGTTTACCACACAATTCTTATTAATTCCGTATTAACAATAAAATGTTAAATGTTAACAAAAAATGAATCACACTCTACTTAAAATGTTCTAAGAAAATAACACACGCACACGAACATGAACGTGAACGTGAACATAGACACAAATCAAAACAGTTATAATTGTTAAAAACAAAAATTACATTGTTACAGTGAGCAATAACAAAAATACAAAAATAATTATCATTCTACTTTCAACAATATGTATTCATACATACATACAAGTGTACATACATTCAAACGTACATACATATATTTTCGTATCTTTTTAATTAGTATTTTATTTAATTTAATTTAAGACAGACAGTGAATGTGTTCGTGTCTAAATACTCACATATCTATACTTATGTATAAATGGATGAATGTATGTATGAATGAATGTATGTATGTATTTATGTCTATATGTACAAAGAACTAGCGCATAATGAAACAGAATAAAGAAAAAAAATTTAAATGCCATTACAAGTGACAAAAAGTAATAAAATAATTAAAAAATTATCATTCCTTAAACAGAAGAACAAAAACAACAAATGTTCGAATATAAAGTAACATAAAGTCTACAGAGAATGGCCAATAATATGTGGACAAATTGAAGTCTGTATTATTGGGAGCTGTAAAATCTTAAAGTTTAAGTGTAATTTATTTTTAAAACTGAATACGAATTAAAATATAAATTAAACAGTTATATGTACGAAATTCGTAACCAATTTTAAATGTAGAAAAAAAAAACATCTAGCAGAATACTGAGAAAAGACACAAAAAAATTCAATGTTGAAAATTTATTGGTCAGCAAATGTAGTTTGAACAAATGAAATGTTTTGATAAGATTTTTATAATTAAAGAATAATATAATAAGCATATTCGAATGCATGTGTATGTGTGTGTGTGCGGTGTGTCTGTCTATATATTATTCTATATATCTATATAAATTGTAGACACTTTAACAAATAAAAAAAAAAAATAAAAATTATTGAAGGACAAACGAACATTGACTGCTGTTAAAACTCACTCACACAAGCGACTGGTCAGACACACATACAAACACTTGAAATAAAATTAAACAATTTAAAACATTTATCTCTTTTAACATTGTTTAAATAGTATAAAAACAAATATAACAATTAATAAAATTGTATTCGGTAAAATTCGACTTCTTAATCACCTTTTTAAGATTTTTTGTTGATATTTAAAGCACAAAAATAATTAAGAGTTCAATACAAAAACAAAACTTGCAAAATTTTCTTGATACATCAAGTTTATAAACATAAAGTTTATAAACATCAAGTTTATAAACAAAATAGACTAATTTAAATATTTTATTATATTTATTATTATATTTAGAAGAAATTTCAAATTTTGAATTTTTATGATTGTTTTCTTTAAAGGGCCTATACAAATAGGCCAATGATTTATTTTTGTTTATTTCCAGAAATAAACTCCAGCAGTGTCTTTCATTCATAATGAAGAAATCTTGTAAAAGTTTTATTGTAAGAATTTTGTGTTCTTATTCCTTTATTTATATTATTTTCTGCGGAGAGCTTCAACATATTAGAGGGAATATGGACTTCCCCTAAATAAATTTGCAAGCAGAAAGATTCATACACAAGTCAGTTTGTCGACAAACTACTTTATTAGCAAATACTCCATTAGGGGAAAAAAGATGTGATTTATACGATAAAGAGATAATAAAACCAAATAACAATTAATGAAATATTAATGACGATTGCGTGGGTGTGTGTTTCATCGAACTGCTTATTTGTAAAAAAAATGTACTTCAAAAGACAGCTAGGCCTCGCTTAACTTGCGAGTAAAGTAACGTAAAGTGAATAGAAAAATTTATTTTTATTTCATCATCTCAAAATTGATCTACAAACATTTCTTTCTTTTTTTCAAATTCAACTTTAAATCAGAAATTATAAATTTAAAAAAAAAAAAAACGAAATTATAAAACCAATGAATCAAATACGCAAGAAGCTTAAATAAGACAAGCACACCGTGTCTGAAAACTAAATAAGAAGATTCAAAGTTTTCGTCACAGCTTGAATTCAAGAAACATGAGCATTTTTCAATTTTAATTTTTTTTTTAATTTCTTAGTCCGACAAGATCTATTTTTAATGCTCCAAATGCACTTCACTTCAAATATTTTTCATAATTTTATTGTTTATCTGGAGAATAGCCCACTCACTTATATTACCATAGCAAGACGCTGAGGACTACATTTAATTAAGGAAATATGCAAAGCAAAAAACTTAAGCAGAAACAGATTCGTTAGAGACAACTCAGGCGAAAAGTTTAGGAATCTGAGAAAGTTTAAAGAGAATGTTTATTACAGTTCAACTTTTTGACTATTCTGTCGTAACGCGTGTTAATATTTGTTTTCACTGAATAGTTTTTTGCTTTTGTTATTAATTTGTTACAATTAGCATGTTATTGTTGCTATTGCAATTATCAGTAGTGATTAAACTTAAACAAACGATGACTTTTAGTATGGAATTCACAACTGCACAAACACTATCACATCCTCATGTATTGTGAGAAATTAACAAATAATAATAAGCAATAAAAATACAACTGTTTAAGTTAAACAACAAAAAAAAAAAACAAACAAAAAATCTTTTTTAAACAATGGAATTAATAAAAAAAATTAAATAAAATGCATTAAACGGTTTTAATATGACATTTTGATTTAAATTTCAAGGTTTAAAGGTGACACATACAACTAAAGTCCATAATGGCTAAGACGCAGAAACAGAAAAAGAAACGCATACACTTACAGAACCCACTGTCATATATACATACACACATGCTTGCATACATTCATGTATAAAAAACGCACTTCCGCACGATTTGTTATTAATTTTATTCTTGTTTCTTTTTTTTTTTGTTTTTTTTGCTTAAAAAAAGCGAAAGGTTTAATTTTTTTTCTTAAATAAAAATTTCCAATGCAACCTTGTATTAAAAATTATTCAAATGAAATTTATGATTGATCATGTAAATGTTACGGTGCACGAAAACCACAGTTAAGAAGAAGACAACAAAAAAAACAAAATTAATTTATAATGCATTTTAATTATTATTTCTTTTGAATGCAAAACAGAAATCTTTTAAAAATGTTTAATCCATTTATTCATGTTCAAGTGAATATGTAAATGATTGATGATGCGATTATAAGTAGATTTTGAATTGCCACATCGAAAGATTAAATCAAATAGTTTTACGAATTACGAATAATGCAAGTCGCCGCTACGCACACAAATGCAAAACAAAAAATGCAAGTGCAAATAACGAAGCAAATAAAATAAAATTTAATATTTAATGTCGCATTGGGGATTGTGTTGTGTCGTGTTGTGAAATTATATAATCTTTCAAAAATGTTGTATTTGACACAAATTGAAAGTGTTGTTTCTAATTAAAAACAGGGTTAAAAACACTAGTGATTTATAAACAAATCGTTTCAAAACAGTTTAGATTTTCATTTAGTTTTAAATTTTTTCCATTCTAATTCTCAATCTGTTATAATTGTTCAAATCACACAACGTGTGTTCACAAGTGTGCTAAGTCGTAAAATTGGGCAATAGTTGTAAATATGTTGCTGGCAATTTCACTTTAATAATTGTTTCAACACATACAATAATATTTCAGATATTTTCTGAATTTCGTAGTTATTTTGGTGAAGGCATATTCCCAAACTTCTATACATTTACATACATACATACATAAATACATACATGCATACATACATATATACATTCATACATACATACATTCATACGTACATACATATATACATACATATATGTGTGTTGGCAATTTTTATTAATTTTAATTTAATTTTTTTTTTAATTTTATAATTTTTATTTTAAAGATTTTAAAACTCTTCGAATTTTAACAACAGCATGTTGACAAAAGGATGTGAATGGGGCAAATGTGTGTTTCTTTATTTCTTTCAAATATTTTTTTATTGTTTTTATTTTGTGTCGACATGTGTGTTTGATTCTGATGTGATTTCTAACAATAATTAATCAATGGTGGCTTAGAACTTTTGTTTAGTGGCGTGTGCTGTGCTGTTTAAACAAGCTAAAGACCTGATGCTTTTAAATAATTTAAATAAAATTTTAATTTTATTATTTTCAAATCTTACAACTTTTCATTTAAACATCAATCAGTAACTTTAATATTTGTCATTTTCTTTAAATGCAAATTATTACTGTATTTCTGAGTATGTGTGCGTGTGTGTTTGCGATCTTAAAAATTTAACAAATTAAAATTATTATTTACGCCATTTATTAATGGAAATAAAATTTAAAACGAGTGTATTTATCTATTTATTATTTTTATTTTATAATTTAAAACACTATGATTGGCTGGCTGCCTTTTTTTTAATTTTTTTTCTACACACTTGCACATGCAGATTAAAAATAAAATAGTTTTGGTATTGATTTGTTTAACTTTATAAAAGTGTGGGCTCATTTGCATTTAGATTGCATTGCAATTGCAAATTCACTTTTTAAAAGTGATATTTAATATTATACTTTACACTCATATGAAAATACTGTACATAAGCACAGCTTTGATGTTTGTAAAACATTTGTTTTTATTGTTTTAACCGAACATGGGAGTAATTAATTAGATGGACTAATTAATTGACGATTTCATTAGAATTGAATGATAAATAATGCTAATGACTTTTTTTATCATTATCATAAAAGGTTTAATCGATAATTAGTTAAAAAACATATCATTACCATTGACTAATAATTAAATGGTTTAAAATCATTATCATTAATGAATGTGAATGAATTAATGAATATGAACAAAAGTATAGTAGAGCAATATTTTAAAATGGCTTTTACACCAAAAAAATTTTGGTGAAATATTTACATTTTAACTTTCTCAGGATAAACGAGACACTTTGGGAACCTATTTTTGTTTTCGTGTACGTTGTATGATATGCCAGCTGAGGTGTTCAGTGACTTCAGAACTTGACATCAAATTTTGCACCTATACCACTTAATAAATGATTAATTATTAAAATGTTTAAATAAAGATCTATTTACCATAATTTTTTATAAGTTTCTGCAATCGAAAATTTTTGTTTCATACACGCAAAGAAAAAATATGTTTGAGGTAACCATAATCTAAGAGCAACATAATATGGTTGCATTATATGGTTGCTAACAAAACATAGCATTGTTACATTTGCAACCATATTATTGTCCAAAGTATAAACATAATTATGTTTAAATTAAACATTAAATGGTTAAATTAAAATATAAAAATATGGCTGAAAATGTCATCTTATATAATTAAATTATAATATAGTCTCGTAAGTGCAAAATTTTTGCTGATATAAATTCACAAAAAAGAAATTATTTGCTTAAAATAACAAATAAACGATTTCACGATTATGCTTCAAACACAAAAGTAAAGGTTTATATGCTTACAATACATACATATTTACTTTAACTTTTTTTAAATGTTTTGGTTCCCTTTTATTTGTTATCATCTTTTGCATATTATTTTTAATTATTTATTTTGTACACAAATTTTTATTTTTTTCAATTTCTTTAACAATAAGAAACTATTTCAAATTTTAGCTATCAAAAAAATTTCTAAACTGTCAAGCACGAGAACAAAATATTTTTAAGCGTAAACATTATTCTGTTGCTTTTAAACATGCTTTGATTAACAATAATATATTATGATTAAATATTTTATATTATTTTTAATAAGTTATAAAACTTTGGTTGTGTTGAAATTTTTTTAAGTTAAAACCAACCATGTTGCATTTTTTTAGCACAGTAACCATATAATCGTTAAAAGTTAACAAAAAATGTTTATCGTGACTAAAGTTTTGGTGAAAACAACTATAATTGGTTCTCCGCAACTATACATTGTTGCAAAGAACATAATATGGTTATTGTGACCATATAACAACCATGTTTTTTTTCTGCGTGTAGAAACACTTATTTTTAATTCAACTGTCATTAATAATAAACCGATTTTATTAAATTTTCATTACCATTATTAAAAACAATTAAAATAAAAGTAAAATCATTAGCATTAAATGGTACTTAAATTATTTCAAACAATGCCAAAGAAATTTCAATGGTAATGAAAAAATCCCAAGTATGGTTTTTACTATGTTTTACAATTCTCAACGTCTAAATGTTATATTTGTATGTTGGAGTGCTATTAAATCTGCAGTTAATTGTAAATAATAATTAAATTGAAAATAGCAATGGTTTGTTCGTTAACATTTGATAAATAATGTTCATGGGATTTTTATCAAAAAATTCTCTGCTCATTTACTATGATTTTTCTTAAAGACCTTATTTTTATTGTCTTGTTTAAATTTTATTAAAATAATATGTTTACGATTTTTCAAGGTTATTACTTTATGAGTTTTAATTAAGTTAAGTAGATTTGATTTTTATTGTTTTCGAGTTCAAATTTATGTTGAAATAACAATTAGTCGCAACTATGTTGTCGATACAGCAGAAGCTAAAATACAAAAAAATTATTTAATGGTTGAAAAATTGAAAAAATCACTGGCAATTGTCATTAGGCGCTGTATTTAATTATCGGTAATGTGTATGTGTATTGAGCATGTCTGTTTAAAATCGTCAGGTCCAATTAAATCAAAAGACTTAAGGAAAGTGCGTAAAAACGTGCAGTTTTTATTTTTTTCATCAACATGAAAATTTATCATTCGGAATCTTTTTATGTTAATTTACTTTGTTTGTGCTTGATTCAATTTTTTTCTTTTATCAATATATTTGCATACATGATTAAAACTGACCACGGGAATATTAAATTAATTAGTTTTTATTTCCTAAAATAATGTGCTATTTTTTATCGCGATCAAATCACCGATATTGATTATTGAGGGTGAAAGCCCATTTCATGTCGCTTAATACGTGTTCAAGAATTCTGAAAATTATCAAATGTTTTTATACATTTGGTATTTTCGCACAATTGTATTAATCTGACATTAATTGCAATCGGTAGGAATAATTCTAAAAAATAAAAGAAATTTTAGGGTAAAAAAAAAAAAGAAAAAATACTCAGAAGTTAATATAATTATCACCAAATAACAAAAAAATATATGTATTTATAAATATAAAAGAAATGAAAAAGTAAATCACAATGTAAACTGAGCTACTGAAAAAATGTTTATACTTGCCGCTACAATGAAGGGACAGATGGACAAGCTTACAAACTATAAAAAAAAAAACAAAAAGTAAACAGTGGCGTGTAGTGGCATAAAAAATTTGTGTTAACATTTATTTATTTATTTATTTGTTTGTTTGTTTATTCATTCATTTATTGAACAACAGTTTATTTGATGTATTTTTGTTGAAAGTTAAACGTTACCGCTTGCAATTGTTTAGTCAGGTATTTAGCGCCATTAGCACACGATGTCAAATTGATAAGCATGGCAAACTCTTAAATGAAAATGAAGATGATGCCCATTTTATTTAAACAATTTAAAAACAAAGCGGTGCTTTTTTTTGTTTTTGTTAATTTGCTTTCAATAAACAACGAAATGTTAATAATTTCTACAGACGACATTCAATTTTTTTTCTTCTTCTTTTTCTTGGAAATTTGTTAACACTTTCGGTTAAATGGAAATATTCAGGCGATTTTGGCATACATACACACAGACAAAGACACATGTATTTGAGGCGACAGCATGCGGTCGTAATGTGAAAATTATAAGAATTACTAATTAAATTTCACACATTTGCAATTGTGAATAAAAATTCCCAAGACTTGTGACATCATTGATTTCAAACAAAACACACACACACAAAAACATACACACAGGAACACTAAATACATAAAAGTATTTAAATAATTAGAAGGTTAAATACATTAAGAGATTATGTTACTTTATAAATGCATATTTCACAATATTTGACAACAATATCATTATTAGCAATTTTTACAAAAGATCTCAAACGAAACAACCCTCCCTTTTTTTTGCAATTAAATCCAATATTGGCAACAAGTTACAAAATCGACCCTTTTGTGCGCATGTTTGGGCATTTATGTATCGTTGTTTGTGTTGTTTTTACACTATAATTTTCACTGTTTTCGCATTTGAACGCAGAGGAAAGTGTTTCCTTGATAAAAAAAAAAAGAAAAAAATATTTAGTGCAAAATAAAAATAGTGTCCCACAGAGTGCAATGTTGGCATTGTTGTTTCCTGTAAATAAATTTTTCACACACAACACCACCAGACCTTACTCATGCTTATGCAGCAGCAATTTACAATATTTGCAACAATTACAGTCAAACACACATTCATGTTCAGATACGAGTACTTGTGTACGTACATTCACTTACAAATAAAATAAGATTTCCTTTTCTTAAGCTGCTTGCTTCCACACACAGAGGAAGGAAATCGTACATTTGCAAGTAGGTCGGTCGGTGGTCTTTTGTTTAAAATAAACTGGAATTAAATGCCAGAGTCAACATGCCATGATTACCACAAATAACTGCCTACTGTTACGGCCCTAAAAGCGTGCGACTTTTTGACTTTTCAATACAAAATTGAAGTGTCAGAACCAAAAACATGCAAACACAGCTGTAATAAATGCAAGTACTCGTGTGTGTTACTAAAAGTGTTCAGGCTCAGTTCTTATACGAAATAGTTAAAACAAAAACACAAGATAAAAAATAAATAAAAAAGTAAAACGCCAACGCACACACAGATTTGTAGCTTTACGAAGTCACACATCAAACTTCACAAAGTCGACCAATAAAATAAAATCCTAAAAGTCAATCAAATAATGGGGTTGCGAAAAATGAAACCGCAATTAAATTAAAGACCCCTTAAACAGGAAATTTTTAAACTTAAAGTTCACAAATGATTGCAAAGTGTTTTTGTCTGTTTAGTCGCTCAGCTGGGACTCCCAGGTTTCATTACATTTATTTGCTCTGTAGTAAATTTTCTTGTTGCAAATAATGCATGCACTCGAGCACGCGCTTAATTATTCAATTTTGCGCTCCATTACCCACCCACGTTGCCATAGCAAGTTGCAAAATAGCAAGCAACCATACGGACGAACGGACGGACGAAGGTACAGAGGAAAAACAAAAAGCAAAGATTTTTACTGAGCGGCGGCCGTCTTTTTGAAATGAAAAAATCTCTCAGGTGTGTAAACTGTATTTAATGAACAAATTAACAGCAACACACATTGTGTGCTGTTTCTTAATAAAAAAAAAAATGAAAATGAAAATTACAAAAGTATTTTATCGCACTTGTGTTAACATACGAAAAAAAATGACATGAATGTTGGAGGGGGGAAATGGAAATAATTATGCAAACACAAGAGGGAAAAAAACATGAAAATAAATGTTCATATTGACTTGATGGAATTTTGGTTTCAATTTATTTTCAAATAAAGAAAAAAAAAATACAAGAATTGTTAAAAATTATTTATTCACTCAAATCACAGAAAATTGGCAATTTGTTGTTTTTTTACTGCAACTGCAGCTACAAATTGCAGTTGCGGTTAATAAAATTCAATCATGAAGTAAAACTCAAATGATTTTCAATTTGATTGCGGATGGTGGCAGCATATAAAATAATGATTTCTTATGTTTTCACTTCAATTTATTTTAAAAATGTTAAAATACTTAAATTTCTTTAACAATCTCCACAGAAAACAAATCAAATGATGATCGTTTAAACTTTTTTGATCATCGAGAAACAGCTGTGTTTACTTGAACAGACACACAGACACACAGACAGACAGACAGACTTATGAAAAACAAAACAGGAATAGATTTTTCTTAAACGACCGTTAGAACGAACAGATGCTCTAAAAAGAATAAAGCTGACGACCACACTGTTGGTCTTGAAATAAGAAAATGAAGGCAGATCCTTAAAGTAACCAGGCAACCGAAATCTAAGGCATTTTGCATTTATCTTTATTGTTATTTTGTTCTTCGAAACACGTAAAGCGACAATAATAATGTGAAAGGATTGTCATTCCTTCGGACATCGTCCACGTTAAAATAAGGGATACAAAAGCACCCTTTTGTTAGAGACAACACATGCGCAACACAGCACAACTAAATGAAATTAATTTGCATAATTTTAATTCAGCAATGAAGGAAAAAGGATGCGGTCGAGCATAATGTGGAAAGCAATTTTTTTCTTTACCGAAACTTGCAGAAATTAAACAAAAGAGGAAAATCATTTACCTTTTTCTTCTTCTTACTTTCATAACGAAAGAAAAAGAATAAAAGAATTTGGAATGTCATTGTTGGACACACCGACTTATTTTCATCGTCCTTTACTAATGCCACGCAAAACAACAACAGCAGCAGCAACTACGAATAACAACTATTAGTTTAATAAAAAGGACGAAAATGCCCTGATGATGATGATGATGATGCTGTAAAATAAAATAAAATAGAATAAAAGCTTATGCAAATTAGTTTAGTTGTCTTCCTTGCATTTCTTATATTTCAAGCAACGGATCAGCAAATAAAGCAAATAAAGATCCTTTTTACGCCGTAGGCAAATTTATTTCAAAAGATGTAAGTGGACTTTAAGAAAATTATTATTTATGTGTGTCTATCAGGTATGAAGTAGAGAACAACCCCTTTTTGTCTTTTCCTGCTTTTATTTAATTTAACAACAACAGAAGATCCTTTTGTAATTCTCTCTTTGTGCTCTCCTATTCTATTTTATATTGTGTTATTTTTAAATGTCCATTTCATTTAAAATTAATGCATCATCAACAGCAACGACAGAAACAATACAACGAAACGGCCATTAATTCATACATTTCATTCATATCTTTCTTCATTCAGACACAGCGAATGAATCCTTATCGCTACAAACGAAACATTAAAATAAAATTAAAAGCAAGAAAGGCAGACAGATGGACAAACACATCATCGCCATCAACATAATCACTACAAAGTTGAACAAAAATAAATTACTCTACATCTCGTTCAATGTCAGGGTTCTTAAAATATTTACTCTGATAGAAAAGTTTAACGATTTGATATCGGATCTGTTTTTCATTTTCTAGCAGTTACCTTTGATTAGAATTTAGTTGACCTGAGAATATGAACGTCAATGAAAAAAAAGAGTTTTATTAAATTTGACCGAGATTTCAAAAGGAAATAAAACGAAATTAAACATTTTAGAAAATTCTGATCATTATACTAAAGGAATATAAATAAAAAGGATTATCATATACTTGCCCTGCTTAAAAAAAAACACTTGTGTGCGTGTGTGTAACACATGCACAGGAAAAAAGTGTGAGAAAATTATTTCCAGATTATTATTTTGTTAAGTTATTATTTGTTGGGATAACGCGATCCTTTTTCTTATTTCAACATCATCATCATCATCATTTACTTAAAATAACAATTATCATCTGTCTTGTTGAGTCTTCAACAAGTGTTTCAAGTCAAACCTTAAAAAAGGTCTCTTGGCCGACAAGATTGTTTCTTTACAATTTAAATTGTTATTAACAGGTGCATTTTTATTCTGCCCATTTTGAAAGGAAAAACGCTCTCACAAACATTAACGTAATAATTATTTATGAGAACATATACATGCATATATATTTTTTGAGAATAATAGTATTTTTGTTACTTTGAAAAGTAAAAATAGAAATAGAACCAACATATTTAAGGACATATTTGGATATTTCTTAAATAAATCCATAAAAATAATTTTAATCAAATAATTAATGCGCCGTATTAAAAAAAATAATTTTTATTTAAAAATACTTATAAAAAGCTAATTATTTTTAAGGTAATGATTGTTAATTTCTTTTAATTTCTTCTATAAATTTTTTACATTAAAAACCGAGAAGTGACAAATATGACAAGAAAAAATAATAAAAATTTTTTTAAATTTGTTTAGCAAACTTTTAACGGCAATTGCTTTACTTGTAGTCGGAGTAAAAAGAACAGCTAAAAACGAAGAGGATTTTAGATAGGAAAATTTAGAGGCAGACAGAGCAGAAATTTTTAGTAGTGGAGCCGAAGAGGTAGAGTGTGTTGTACACGACTGTCTGTAGTAGACATTGCTTGTTTTTCTTTTCCACTTTGGGCAATTTTCATATTGTTGGTCCATCAGGTTTTGCTCAATGTTGTCAGAATCTTCAAACATCAACTTTGTGTACTTTCTTATTTTTGCGAAAAATAATTTTCAATTATAAAATATTACTTGTTTTCACTTTTTGTTTCCTTAAAATGTTTTTGTCAATTAAAATGTTCATCCAGTTCAAGTACAAAAATATTTTTCTGTCAATAAATTTCTCAAAGTTTAGAAGTTTATTTAAGAGCAAAAGTGAATTGTGTTCCTTTCAATCTATAATATAATGTTTTCCTGATGATGCTACACAATGGAGTAGCGAAATATCAAAAATATATATTAAAAATAAAAAGGACCTATTGCTTAAAAATTAAATAAAATATAATTAATTAAAAAGATCAAATAAAAAACTGTATCATAATATGTTATGTAAAAGAATCCTGTTCAAAATAAAGTAAAATTCACGTTCAATTAATGAATTCATAAACTCAAATAATTTTTTTTATTGAAATGGAACCTATCACACAAGTAGTTTAATTAAATACATTATTTAATTTAATAATTTAATTCATAATTTAATTTAAAAAAAAATATTTTCATAGGAAACTTGAAATGAACCACAAAATAAATTTGCCAAATATGAGTAAAATAATTCAATTTGCAAACTAACAGGACATTTTTAAATATAACTTCTTCATGAAAGTCATCTTTGGCATGAAGTCTAACATTTTGAATGGTTAAAACATAGAAGATGCCAAATAATCAAGTTTTTCTTTAGTTTTTTAAGAATAATGAAATCTTTAATGAAAAGGGTAACAATATCACATGATTTTCATCGCATTAGACAGCACATTTAAAATTATTATTTTTATTAAATTCCATAAATTTAATTCAATGTTAAATTATTAACAAATTGTCTCCAGTGCAAAAAAAATTTCGCATCAAAAGTTTTTGACACATTCGTTATAAAACATTAGTTCTTTGTTTTTTTTTTTTTAATTATTTATTAACCTTGAACGGAATTTGTATGAAGGTGTTAAAAGTTATGGAACTACCCATATGATCATTCGTTAACAAATAATATTTATTCACATTTAGACTATTTCAGTATTTTTGATTTCGTTTTAAATATTTAAATATAAGTTTTTTATAAAAAAAATTTATTTTCGAAATTCAAATACGAATATTTATTAATTTATTTATTTAAGGGTTTTTTACGGATTTTTATCAATTAAAAAAAAACGATTATTCAACATACATAAAATTAAAATCTCCAATTAACATTTATACGTTTGACTTTTCGTCTGTCTGTCTGACTGAATGGCTGTTTGTTTTTGTATCCAAAACACCTGTGTGTGTGCGTAAATTTTAAATATAAAGTGGTGTGTTTGAACACTCACACACAAGCAACGCAGTAATATGATCGTTATGGCGGTTATGTTTTGCTTTGATTTGATTCTAAATGAATACCGCTACAAAACAAGACTGTTAGTAAATCTAAAGTTATAAAAATATACACACACACACGCGTACAAACACTCAAATCAAATAATAAACATGATGAATACAAATTTTCGGGTGTGGGCCATAAATTTCTTGTACGTATCATATCGTATCGTATCGTATCGCATTTATTAGCATCAATAAGAGACAAAATGGATGTTGAAAACAGTCGGGCACTGCGACAAACACACAGGCAGACATTTTATTTCTTTCATGATGTTTTGTCTTTAATATTGACGCATTTATTTAAATTTAATACATACTAAAGATACATTTGGTTTTAGTGTTAATTCAAAGTATTCAATTGAATGAATTTGTAAAAATATTTAAGAAGAGCAGAAGAAACTGTAGTTCTGAATAAAGTTTAATCACTGGAAAAAAAACAAACACAGAATTTTAGCAGTGTGCTTTAGTTTTTATTTTCGTAATTTTTTTTTAATTCTTTTATGTGGTTTTTAAATAAATAGTTAAAATATAAAAAAAATCCCAACATACACAAAGAAGAAGCATTTAAATTTGCTATCATTTTATGTAGACTTTTGTAATTTTTTAAATTTTACATTAAATGTTATTTCAGAATTGTTCCCAAAATGAAATATAATTTGAAGTATAGCAAACAATTTAAAGAATAATACTTTCCCATTTGGACACAATATATTCTTTTATTTTGTTGTTATCCTTAAAGCAAAATTATGTTGAGAAAGGGATATTTACCAAAAATGTCACAGAAATGTATTTCTTAAAAAATAAAAAGTATTTAATTAATTTTAATATTTTTAATGATAATTTGCCGTCCAGAATTATTTATATTTATATTATATATTGTTTTTAAGGAGTTCAAGAAATTTTTAGAAGAAATCTTTCTTACATTCGGTTCGTTGTGTCGAACAATTTTTGAAATTGTCCCAAATCTTCTAAACTCCATTAAATTTATAAAATAGGCCAGCGGCACAGCAGCGTTCTTTTATAAAGAATCAGTGAATTGTAAAAACAGATGACTTTTATTTTTATTTTCAAAATGTATTTGAAAAAATTCCAAAAGATTTTCAAAACTTGTTAAAGATTTGAATGAAAATTACGTTTCTCGTCATATATAAATCATTTCTAACCTTTGGAGATTTATTACCAAAGTAATTAATGCCAATTCACTCTTAATACAAGACTAAAGTGCACATGTTTGCTGGGATTACGAATGCTTGTAAAGTGTTGTGATTTTAATTATCTTCGCCAATAGAGATTTTGAACAAACAGCAAAAGCAGCCAAAGAATAACAACAACTTTAATCATGCAAATTAAAAAAAAATTTTTGTAATTTGAATACATTTTGGCCTCTGTCCAAATGCCAATTTAAAAAAAAAACAATTCTACGAACACAGCCAATCAAGTACGAATGTTAAAAATTGTTTTTTTTCCTTTTTTTATTAAAAAAAAAATTCAACAAATGTTTAATTAAAAAATATATACATACATATATGTATGTATAAACGTATGTGTTTCTAAATACTTACAAAAAAAAAACCCTAAAAATTATTAATGTCCAGATGTATAAAATTTTGCATTTTTGTCAGTCAACAGACCCATAGGGTCAGTCAGTAAATAGTAAATTTGAATGGTCGAAGAGGTGCATGTCCATCTATCTGTCCAAATGTTAAAACAATAACAGTAACAACAACAACAACAAGAAAGATTTATGATCCATCATTTTTGCTTTTATCTCATTTGCATATTCAATGATCGTTTTTTGTCCTTTTTTTATTCAACGGTTTTTTTTTAAATGTTCGTTTTCGAGGCGATTCAAATTGAAATACTGAAAATTTTAACCCTTTTTTTCTATTTTAAATTCTTTTCGTTGCACAAACATACAACACCGCTAAATAAACGCCCTTAAATCTCTGCACAACCACCTTTTGTGGGAATCTAAACAATAAATTCAATTATTCACGTTATTCTCTCTATTTTACTTGAACGTAAATTTGTTTTTTACCTTTACAAAAAAATAACTTTTTCTTGTCCAGATGCCAGGGATTAAACCGGAGCTTTGGTCATTAATTATAAGATAGAGAAAATAAGTAAAAACACTAAAAAATATAAAATTTAAAAAAAGGGAAAGAAATATCTTTATTGTAATTACCAGTTTAAGGAAAAAAACGATAATTTCTTTTAAATAATTTTTAACTCAAGAAAAGGGATTAAATTTCCGTTAAATAAACGGTCAACAAGTGAACAAATTTTTCGATTTCTCTATTTTATTGATTTTTTTCTAATAAATATTTAGTGGCATTTTCTGATAAATTTATTTATGCAAGAAATATTTTAACAAAATATTTACAAAGCATCCGAAGAAAGATGAAGAACATATTATAGGTAATTTTATCATTTAACTTTTGCGTATTAAAAACGAAAATTAAAAAATTACCTTTTGGTTATTTACCGTCCAAGTTACAAACTTTATAAGAATACAGAAGCTAATATGGAACAAAGGCCCCCTTTCTCTGTCCCTGTCTCTTACAAGGGAAAAGGTGATTTTGCAAAGAAATTTTTTTTCAATTGTGGTGGAATTCGTCTTAAAAAATCATGCCATTAAAAAGTCTATTCTTTCTTAAGTATAAAAGAATAAGTTCGGTTAAAATTTGGATCTCTGGATTGTAATTATGTGAGAAAAAGTGAACAAAAAAATATAAATCTCAGAATCTCAGTTAAATTTAGGTTTTATTCTCTTAATGAATTTTAATTCAAAAAAAAAATGTGGAATCCGCTCCGCAACTGAAAAACTTTTTTTTTTTTTTTTTTGTTGAATGCAGTCAGTGAAAAATGTCAATCTTATTTTACACTTTAATCGAATTAGAAAAAATGGAAAAAATTGAAAAGATACAAATCTTCAAAAGATTCATAATTTATTCTTCAGTATCGTGTGTTTTCTTCTCCTATTTTTAAATTAATATTTGTTATTTTTTCTTTTTATGGGTTAAAGGTAAAAAAAGCCTAAAAAATATTATTAGAGTTTTACATATGAAGTGATAACATGTCTGTAAGCATGCGGTGATTTTGTATTTCCTAATTATAATTTATGATAGTTTTTTTTTCATTTCACGTGGCGATAAAAATTAAGCAAGACAAAATTTATAATAAAAAACTATAAATAAACAAAGATTTTAAAAATTCGAGACAAAGAAAAATCTATAGACCAAAAAGGTTTGTTGTAAGCAATTAACGTCTTCTCATTTGCATAAATATCAGTTTTACATCCAAAAAAATATTTGTGCATTACAACAACACAAACAAAAGCAACAACTGAATATAAAATTATTTTATAATCACTAATTTATTTATTTATTTATTTTTTATTTTAAAAAAAAATCCAAAAAAGTGAAATTTTTCGAAACCAAATTAATGTGGAAATACCACAGAAAAAAAGACTGTGTTGTAAATATTTTTTTTAATTAAAAACAAATAACAAATAGTTTTTAGTTAATTTAATTTTATTTTATTGTGTTGAGTCTTTGTTTTTCAAATGGAAAATACACACTTAAGTTTATGATTAGATTTTTGTTTTAGAAATTAATTCAATTCTATTTACAAAACTTTATTTCTGTTTTTTAGTTTTCTTTACCGTGGTTCTGTTAACCAATCTGCGTACGATATTGAAAATGTGCTGGCGGTATCCATATTTTCTTTTGCTTTCAACGGCTGCGTTGGCTTTTGTAGAAATTGAAAAATTTGTATTTTTATTAACTTTTTGACAAAAGTAATTTTATTTATTTTTGTATTTTAATTTTTTTGTTGTATTAAAAAGACATATCGTTTCGTTTCGTTTTGTTTTTTAATTATTTTAATAACTTTTCCATTTTGAGTGATCTTCTTCCTTTTACAGCCCTTTTAAGGCTGCTTTATTTATATAAATGCATTCTCACAAAATATTTTATAATCACTTTTCACCACACACGTTTTTTGTATTTTCTTAAACAATTTTTTGTTTTTGTTTTTATTAATCTTGAGATTTTTTTCTTTTGTATTAAAATATTTTTAATTAGACATGTTACTATTCCAATTTGGCACTTTTGGTTTTGTCAATTAACAAAAGGTAACAATTCAAAAGAATAGAAGTAAATTTAAGAAAATAATAACAACAAGAAAAGATTAAAAAAAAATATTTTTATATTCGAGATCCAAGAAATAGATCTTAACTGGAAATTCACGTTCCGTGGTAAACAAAACATATAAATAAAAAAAAAATTCAAATCTCGTGCTTAGAAGAAAAAACAAAAAGACCAAAAAAGCTGAAAGCAGAGCTTGTTGTTGTTAGCCTTGTGGCGAGCCGTTAACAACTGAAAACCACTTTGCGCGCTTTACATTGTGGTTAACACAGATGAGGATACAGGTTCGATCAGATCATGAAACCAATTCGCTGCATACAATCACAGATCGAACACGCGGCAAATTAAGCCAACCGCCAATACAAACCAGGTTTTAACAAAAGCAAAAAAAAAATACAACTACAAAAACACCAACAACAACAAGAGTGTATATTCACAGCAGCCGATTCAAACTAAACACTTAAAACATTTATTGGTTTGATTTCAACTGATACTTTTTTCGCTGCCATTGCACCTGCTCGCTAAAAGAAAATATTTCTTCTTTTACGATTTCTTGATCGCAATTGTTGCCTTCTTTTCAAAGGACGTGTTTTAAACTGTGACAGAGATTTTTCTTTTAAAAGATTTTTGTTGTGGGTTTATTTTCAGTTAACAGTTGAACTGAAGTTAGGACCAAAACAAAATTAAATATCAACGGTAATTATTCGTTTATATGTTCAAATTTATATTTTATAAATGCAATGAAGAACTGACTTTCTTTCTTTTACATCATTATAATGTTCTTCACAAAGGGCGGCTACACTTGGCAAATCGATTAACTCCATTTGAAATAAGTTGAATTAAGAATTCCTTTTTAATGATAAACTTAATCCATCGCTATTTATATTTATTTTGAATCAAAAAAATTCATAGTTTAAAAAAGGTTAGAAAACAAAAGAAAGTGGAAATAATCTATTTGGCAGTTGAAGCATTTATATTTTAAACATTCTCTGAATCAGCAACATTCAATTATAAAACGAATTTTTAATTGTAATTTTAAATATATTTTCAGTTATTGAAAATTTTTTGTCTGACTTTGGTTTAAGAAGTTTCACATTTAGGAACTTTCTTATAGAAAGTGTTCTTTCTAATATGAGCTGCTTGCTGTTTACTAGGAAGCAGACAGGGTACATATTTGGAATTATTCTTTTAAATGAAATCGCACTGAAAAAGTAAGTAACTTTATTAAAATCTACTTTTTAATTATATTTCACAAAAGTAACCAACAAGTAAATATTGTGTTAAAAAGTCCTTTTTTCTAGAATCTGTCTTGGAACTTGGAACTATTTTTAGTGGTTTGATTATTCAACTTGACAATTTTATGATAAAAACCATAATGTAATAGGATGTACCAAACATGTCACTTGGTCAAATTTCCTCATCTTTCGTTATGATTCTCTTCATAAACATTGACAAAATACAGAACACGAACTCTCTGTTAAAAAAAAAACCAATTACTTTAATTAAATTAAAACATACAACCATTCACCTGCAAAGAAACTAAATCAACAAAAAGCTTTACCACAAGCAAACGCTCAAAGCAACTTTTTTACGGTCACTTCGGTATCAGACGCACGAAGCTGTTGTATCATAAAATCGTCATATTGTTTTTTATTTTATTTTCACCACATTTACGAGTAACATTGATGTTTTTGTTAAAGTTTTGCATTTGCTCCCTTTCTTCTCCTTTGTCATCGACATCATCAGCTTTTGCGTCATTTTCATCTTCCAAAGCTGACCGAGTTTAAATTAAACATGATATTATTTGTATGTAAAGAATGTATTCGTGCTTGTGTTTGTTTTACAACTGTTTGTGTTAAATTTATTCCTTGTGATTTTATTTTGTGTTAAGCACCCATTAATCAACTCTTTAATGGTTTTTCGAGGCCTGCCACAGAGTATTAATTGCTGTTTTATTGGTTTACTGGAGCAACTGAAAGATCAACAGCAATTGTTTTTAAGTGAGCTGGGATGTGAACATATGAATAAGTTTTTTGTATACATGTTTTTCTTTCGGTGTTTAAGATTAAACCTGAACTAGAGTTTTTGTGACATGTTTTTTTAAAATATATTTTTAGTTTTATGTTTTATTAATATATTCTCCCTTCAGCATTTTCTTTTATTTTTTGTTGTCAGTGTAGGGCTTCCCTATTAATCGAATTTCGGTTGGATGGATGGTTGCTTGCCTCATGCATATAAAAATGAAAAATGAATGTTGTTACTTAAATTTAAGTTTTAGTTTTAGTGTCATTAAAATGATGTTGAAAAAGGATACTTTTATTTTTAATATTGTCATTATTGTCATCTGATTTGATGTACGTTTTTGGGTTTGTGTTTCAAAAATAAACCGCAGGTTTTTATTTTCGTTAAAAAAAAAACCTTGATGATGTTGAAATGATGTTAATTGTTGCAAAAGAAAGAACGCATTCACTTATTTTTATTTTTTTTTTTGGCAGCCATCATTCATGATCGGCTTAATAACGAACTTTTATAAGGTCTTGCAATGCTGAAAATGATGATAACCTTCGGTTGTGTAAAACCGCGCCTACAACAAGTCATTCTTAACATAAAACAAAAAGTAAAGAATGGGTATCACACTTAATTTCGTACATCATGTAACGATACAATAATTTTTCATCACAACAACATCATGACCATCTTCTCGTATCACCAGTTTTAGACTTTCACTTTTTCGTATTGTATTAATTTTTAAGCTGTTGCAGTCGTTTATCGTTGCGGCCAGCTTTTAAAAGCTGGTGCAAGAGTTCATGTGATGTTGTGTGTTGTGTATTTGTTGTGTTGTGTTGTGTTGTGTTCAAGTTCAAATTCATGTTACCAATAAAGGTGGTGCTGATCAAGGATTCGCTATAGAGAGTGTCAAATATTAAACATAACTTGACATGATAGACTGACATCTGTGTGTACGTTTGTTTGTTGTGGCTCTTTGTTGTTTATTTTATAGGAAATTAACTTTTGACTTGAGGCCAGTTTGAGTTTAAGTGAATCGACCAAACTAAATGCCGCACTCAAAAAATACATGCATTTCATAAAAACAAGAAATATTGTTGGCAAATATTTTTCATTTAACTGTTTAATATATTTTGATTTAAAATTCTTCATTGTTTTTTTCCGTTGAAATAATCGTTGTGAAGATTTATTTGGTGGAGATTGATTTCTATGATTTTATTTATTTTTGTATTATTTTTTTATTGTTGTTGTTGTTTTTTTTCTTTCTTGTCCTTATTTAGTTAAGTCTAGCTGTCTGCCGCTATGTCTATGGTTTCCATCCTCCCATAAAAGTCTGTTACTTGACACAATCTTTGAAACTATCGTTCAAACGCATAAAAATTTCTTATTGATGATGAATTTTTTTCTTTCAGACGTTTTTACATCTAAATGAGTGTGTGTGTGAGTGTTTGCTTGTTGATATTGCATGGACACCAGCAACAATAAAAACAATTGTTATTTGCTTGTTTTTACAATGCCCCAACCAACCATATTTAGACATTCTTTTCATTATTCAGAAATTTTTACGTATTGGCCAAAACCGTTTAGGATGAAAGTATGTTGCACAAATGGGTTTCAACACTGCGGCATACCGTTGTTGATACAACAGTACTTTTATTGTCATCAGCCATCCCCTTAACACATCCCAGTTCAATTGAATACAATCATTTTCATCATAAACATTACATGATCAAATCGAACTTCACCAACACCAACACCAGCCAACTAACAATTCTTCTATTTCCAACCAAGTTGGCCAGCTATCAGCCAACTAACAAAGCAGCCAGCATCGTTTTTGACTGTTTTTTTTTTCTTTCTTTCTTTTTGTTTTTAGCACACACATGACTTTAAATGTCGAATTTTATATAAAATCAAAGCCATAATAATCGAGATAACAACAAAAACAAATACTTGGCTCGCATACAAAAACATGAATATATACATATGCATATGTACATACACATATGTACTTATGTATGTTTGTATCTATATAGATGTACATGTAAACTTAAGTGTATAAAGTGATGATGATTATAACGATGATGAAAATAAAAAAAAGATTAAAATGACAGCTTGCTGTGATTTCCCTGTAGTAAAAATTATTGGCCGCTTGCATTACAATTCCACTAACGAATACTTAGGTGGTTGCGTTTGTCACTGACATCCCAACAAACGTAACTCTAATGATTAATTTTTGGACATAATACAGCTGCAAATCATTTGTTTTTAAAATGAAACGTTCGAACAATCTAATCCCGCGCTTATTAGATTTAATCTTTTGTAGTTCTGCTACAAAGTTCATGATGTCATTTTGCTTGATAGGGTTTTACAATGTTATTGTTTAACCTCTGTCTTAATGGCAGAATATTCAAATAAACTCGTAAAAGTATAGCTTAATTTTAGAACAGATACAACTTAAAAATGAATTTGTTGTGACTAAAGTGTAAGAATTAAAATGAATCGTTCTACAAAACGTTCTTACTTTTGTCTAATGGCAGATGCATATCTAAAAATTTGGAAGCAGTACTTAATTTTAAGAGAAAAATTGAAAACCGTTAGAATTAAAAAGTACATCATATTGCTCACTGGGATATATTCAAACACATACATCCAAATATAAGCTGAGATGCGATTACGTGTGTCTGATGGAGCGACAAGTGTGTGTTTACCATATGGGCGGTATGTGTCCAGTTATATTTTGTTTTTTTTTTTTCTCATTCTTATCACCGTTTTTATTTTGTTTAGTTGTTTGTTTGTATGTGTGTGCTTTTTTTATAGAAATATCTAACATGGTTTTTGATTTTCAATTTTCAATTGTATAAATTTAACTGTCAACCGACTAAATTCAGAAAGAGGGAAGATCTCAATCAGTGAATTTCCATTATTTACCTACAAAAATAACTGAAAATCTACTTATAAAATGTGTGTGTGTGTACGTGTGTGTATTATGAAATATAACAATGGGCATTTAAGATTCCAAAGACATGATAAAAGAAACTTATTTTATTTCTCATTTATTAACAAAGAATAACATTAAAAACGAATGTCATTGCAGCAACGATAACTTTCTTTAATAATTCAATATTTTATTACAACCACAAGTAGAAACTCTATTTTATTATTATAATTAAAAAGTTTATCAGAAATGAATACTTCTCTCTTAAGCGTCTACTTGTAACGTTCTTATTATTTTCCCACGTTAATTTTCATGTTAATTGTCCAACGATACCACATCAATTGTCGATTGATGTGGTATCAAACACAATTGATTAAGTTGGCGACAAAATATCTGCATGTGAGTAGAGATCATTTCTAATTGATGGATCGATCATATTTTCATCAAATCTTTGAAAACATCGCTACTGCACATTATTAAAGAAAACAGGAATTTAAAAGTTTCACTGTGATTATATCCGATCTGCGACAGTGTCTTCATTTCATTCAAACGCTAAGTGCAATTTATTTCTTTCTTTCGTTTTTTATCTTTTATTACATATATTTTTATAGGTTTTTCATTAAGGGTTACATTTTTAAATTTTCCGTATATAAATAGTAATTTAATGTAACTTACATAAAATATAGTAAAAAGTTTTATTCCATATTTCAGGGAAAATAATAAGGCAACGAATTAATTTACTGAACAAAAACAAAACGAAAATTTAGAAACGTTTAAAAAAATTTTCAGCCCATTGATACTCATAAGGATTTAAATTAGGATTCATTAATAATATTTCGGTAGAGAAAAGTACACGCTATCGCCCTTCAAGAAAATTAGTTAAATTAGGACTTTTATCAATACATCCGTTTGACATTTTCCTGAAATATCGATAGAATTTGCAATTTTAAAAATTCGATCGAATCGATATGTTCGAATTGATATGTTAAGAACAACGGCTATCAGAGAGTTTCATGCTTCAAATAATAAAACGAGTACTTTTTCAGTAATATTACTTTATTTGGTGTCTGTATCAAAAGTTACAAAATTTGGCCAAATGATACGTGGAGTTTTTAAAAGTTACAAAAAATGTAAAAAATGTAACTAAGCGGCTACACTGGTCTACATACTCTTTCTCAAAACGATTTCTCAAAAGTAGAGTCATTTATTTTTGGTATGATTAGTTGAGGGTTGCGAATTGAAGTGAAGAATTAAAGCAATTTTTCTAGGCACGAATTTGAATTAATAATAAGTTTTTATAGTAAAATTTTGATTTATGATGGTGCCCTTTGGGCCTAAATATATTTCTTGTAGTGCTATTAAATACCAACTTTAAACGACTCAAATTAAATGACGTTCATCTTTGTAAATTTTAATGTAACCTCAGCATCTGTTCGCATCACGTAGAAACGGCTTAATGGATTGAAAAAAATTTGTAAAAAGGTCCCGTAGAACGTTGGTTGAAAAATAACGTTGGTTCATAAAAATAAGTCGTTTCGTAAAGAAAGTAGAGATACAAATGTGAACTCAATTTTAATGGTACTAAAATGGTTGTCTGCACATTTTATTTTTGAAGATGGAAAATTGTTAACACTGTTTACGCTGACGAATTTGTGGTCACTGCTGATACAGAATATGTGTCAGAAGTAAAGAGTGTGCAAAGTTGAGTTAAGGCTCAAAGCATATAATAATAATTAGAAAAATTCTGAAATACAAATAAAATATTGAAACTGTATATTGATCTTAAAACATTTTATACTTTCAACAAATCGAACAGACACATGATCAAAAATAGTTTCAATGGATGTAGTTACGAAGAGTTAATCTTCCTTAACAAATGCCATCGTTTACAGTTCAGTTTATTTCCTATGATCTAAAAGGTAACCAACCATATTGAAGGAATTTTCTCTGATGGATTTTTTAAACCCATTGTCCGTATTGATTGAAACAAAAGTCACAGGAATGTATGTATGTGAGGGAATAATACGAAAATTCTTAAAACTTGATTTTATTTAAACCATTTTTTTTACTATTTTATTTTTTATTTTTTTAAACTAAGATATTCATTGTATAAATAATTATAATGATAATTATAAATTATAAAAAAATATTATATATAAAAAATTATATATTTTCTAAAGACATTTTGACCTTTGTGTATCATCGTCAGGATGTACATACATAAAATGTAATGTACGATTTAATAATATTGCATTAAGAAATCGTTTAATTAAAAAAATTAAAAAGAAATGTAACACAAATTTAACCTTTAAGCAAATATGAATAGAGTAGCCATTGAGCGAGGAGCAATAAATGATTAATAATTAACTAAAAATGTCTAAACATTGATAGAACTCATGTCACTTAAGAAATATTCATTATCGTTTAATTAAATCGAAATGTTGAAATAGTTAAACACAAACACAAGTGAAATAAATATAAATTGAAAACTGCCAAAGGCGGTGTCAGAGTGTAAGTGGTGGAGGTGTTGGAGATGTTGGAAGTGTTGGAGGTGGGTATGAAGCCAGAACAAAACTCTGGCAATTGTTCAACAATCATGTCTTTAATAATTAGATGTCAAATTCTGTAATATTTTATGGTTCTTTTTTATTATTGTTGTTGCAATGGTTTTCAATCGTTTGTTGGCTGATTTGTAACAAAATAAATGCAAAATTATATTTAAATAGAAAAGGTCAACAAAATATTAAAGCAAAACTGCCATATTCGAACACACAAATAGACAGCCAACATGAACACAAATGGACAGACGTAAAATAGATGTATATGTATAAGACATGAAAAATCATGTTTACAAACACACACAAACATATTTATATCAACAATTTCGTTATGTTGTTTTTATTTATTTGATTTGATTTTATTTCATTTTTTTATTTTATTAGTATTGCATTTGTAGTCTTAAATGTTTGTTTGATTGTTTGTTGGAAGTTTAAATGAATGACTTAATATCTGTCTATTTGTTACGTTGTAGTAAAGTGATACATTGCTGTGTGGCATGAAGCACGATTTTGAGCTTATTTAAAGTTCAGCTGTTAAAACTTTTTATAATTTAAAAAAAAGTTTTCCATCATAACAATTACATGAAAAAAAGACAAAAAAAAGTGTAACAAAGAAACTAAATTCAATTGAAATTAAAAAGAAACACAACAACGACAACAAGCATTGAAAATTGATTTTGACAATCATGTATTTTTAATTTAAGCAAAATGAAGGCGTTAAGAATATTTTGTTTGCAAAATCTTAAGCAAAACTGACTTGATCCATTTTGTTTTAATGGTTTAATAGTCAGGTTGTATTATTAAGAGGTATTATTAGTTAATAGTGTGTTTTAATTTGTTTGCATTTATAATAAATAAATAAATATTTTATTTTGAGAACTATTGTAAAGAAAACAAGTGTGAAATTTATGGACAATTTTATTGGCCTTTAAATGTGAAACATGACAATTATTGCGAGTTAACACAGCAACAACACAATATTTAAATAAAAACGCACGTTTTTGTTGTTGTTTAATATGAGTTTTTGCTTTTTATTTTGCTTTATGGGCACATAACTATAAAGCATGACAGCTTAAGCAGCCATTTATTAAATTTATTGACACTCATCCATCCATTCAACCATTCATGCATTTAAACATGCAAATCGAACAAAAACTTCAGCAGCGCAGCAGCAGCAGCATCATCAGCAACAATAAATATCGGCACTAGTGCAACGATGAAATACAGCCTGCAACAATGATGATACAAGTTTTCTTAAAAATTATTCTTGTTTTATTTTTTATTTATGTAAAGCAATGGTTATCACTCATCCATCGATCGATCCATCCATTCATCCATTCATTTATTGGCTAATAAAATGAATATATAAACAAGTGTATGGCCGGCCGTATGCTCAATAGTTCATGCTGATTTAATCTCCTTAGAGTTGAGGTGTACGCACTTTCGTTGAAATGCGCTTTAGAAACTTTTATCAGGTCACGACAATATGATTCCAACAGAATGTTATTTTTTTTTTCTTCTTCTTCATAATTTGCTTGTTGAGTCGATACAAATTAATTCTTCTATCTACCCTCCTTGTTTTGTGCTCAGTCATTTTATGACGTCACAGCAATTCAGATAATATAAAATAACTTCAAGTCCTGATACTTAATTTGATGCGTCTTATGAAAAGAAAATACCGTAAATCGATATCTATCGTTTTAAATAAACGTAACTGTCAATTTGCATGTGTGAGTAAAATTAAAGTATGATTATTTTACAAATACTAATGCACATGATCATTGGATAGATGCCTCTAAGCTTTATATTTATTTGCTGTTGTTTATGTTTATCTTGTTGTTGTTTTTGTTATTGTTGTGAACAAAGGATCATAAAATTGTGCATATATTTAATGTGCGTAACGTTAAAGTAAGAGACAGCATTTTTCTTTTTAGCGATTGAATCAATGGCATAAAAAAAGCTTTAAGAGCCGTTATAAACTGATAAAATCATTGAATATTAAGTGCTTGTGTTGCGCTTCTTTGCACAGATTTGCCATGCCAATGTGCCAATGAAAGCACGTAGTTAAAATATGGCTTAAAGATTCGAACACATAAATTCATTTTTGGGAAATTTTATTTTTATTTTTTTTTTAAACCACAAAATAATAAAACTCATTTTGCTAATGAAAATAATATTTATATTAAGCATTTATTTGTTTTTATTTTTTTAAGGTTAAATTTTATAAAAATACATCATACATGGGAGCAATTAATTAGATTGAATAATAAATAATCCTAAAGTTATTGTAGCATTTAATTTATATTTAATAATGGTAATGATTTTTAACGAAAAGCTTTCATTGATATTTAGTCTAAGAAATCAATATTGTTACGTTTTTCCCTTTTTAGAGAAACGTACGGATTCTTTTTAATTGCAATTACCACCGTGGCTAAATTCTGTCTTCAAATTTTATGGCTTTCTCTGGCTATACTTCTTAATCCTACCAGTCTTGTGAACCCTTGGTCTCGTATTTACTAAACATGCGCAGCCACACTACTGTGTTACTCTGGCGTGACATGAACTACTCTTGTTTAGTAACCTTAACCATCCACAGACATTTCCACTACTTCTCTAATCCAAGCCAGTCATCCCCTTTAATCCACTAGCCACAACACACGTCTGCCAAACACTGTTGTTGTGCTGTTACATTTCCCCGCGCTAACCGCTATTGCTCTTACTTTTATTATAAAGGGCTTCTTGACAATTGTCTGTTACTCTTATATTAAATTGGACGTCTCCACTAAAATTGTCTGCCATGGCTTCACACAATAATTGCCTTTTGCCTCTCGGAAGGTTTGTACTCCTGTTTATTAATTTAAATTGCATAATTATAATAATTGTTATATTATTATTTTTTCGTTGCACGCATGTCCGAATGCGGTATCGAACTCAGGATCCCCTGTTTTGCAGTACGCACCTCTACCAACGCAGCCATTGAGGCTGCTTAGCTTTTGTTAGATAAATTGTGGTTTGTATTCTATACACACACCATTAGTTGAATTAACTTATTCACCACGCTCATAGGGATAACAACAACAGGGGTTGTTAGATCTTATATTCGTAACAATATAATTAACTAATAATTATAATTAACTAATAAACATAATTAACTGATAATTACCGATAATTAACTACACAAGTTTTTATTCCTGTAAGTAATAAAACCTGTCAGCAAAGACATTAGGTGCCTAAAGATCTCAGACCTCGAATTTTACAGCTTTCACTCAAAACTAGTTTCGACGTATATATATGAATGAGATAATTCACAGAATCTTATTCTTGCAACGATGAGTTTTTTGTAAATAAAAACTTAGGACTTAGACCATGACAATCCCATGACTACCATGCAATAAAATCATATTGGTTTTGGAACTGATGTAGAAAGAGCTTACAATCTTAACTAAAACTAGAGTTGCTGCAAAAAACCAGTTCATTTTTATCTCCTTATTAATGTTGTAGTCCTTTAGTTTGAAAATCAATTGCTACCGCACTTTATATTTTTCTTTTTTGGCTGTATTTTTTTTAATAAATGGAAACTTTAGTTTTGTTTTTGAATGATGTTCATTTGATTAAGTAGAAAAAACGATATCGGCCAAATTATAGTACCTTCTGATACGGTGATGCCTTTTGTGCCACCTCGTTCATATAAATATTCTGTACTCCCAATTTTGAATGAACTGTCAATTATATTTAAGTGAGTGAAAATAGTTGTCCCCAAAAGACACGCATACCAAAAGCAAATAAAAAATATATATAAAGACGTTAAATTATGTTGTATTTGTGTAAAATTTTAGGCATTTCCTGTTTTGTAGCAAAAAGTCATTAAAAGAAGCGAGCACAATTTAATTTAAACAATCATTTCAAATGTACATTACGATTAAAGAGGAACTAAAGGAATCACAACAACAGAAATATTGCATTAAAATTTAAGTTAAATGTATTTAGGAGATGCAGCCATACAATACACATACCCAAACACACAACAAGCTTTGCCCAGATTAACTGGCTGAACTGCTAACTGATGAACGAAAAATAACGATGATAATTTCATAAATTTCAAAGGCTGCTGTTGCAACTTTAGAAAAATTTAGATCTGAGTGCTACAAGTAAGTTCGAGAGTTCTTCTTGAACTCTCTGCAGAAAAAATTAATTAACTAAAATGGGGAAATAAAGTGTTATTTCAAATAGTTTTAAAGGTAAAAGCATTTTTATTAAAAAATAAAACTAAATTAAATTGCAATTTTTTTAGAACAAATAAATATTTACACATTTCAAGTCACCATAATTTCTTTAACATACCGGCATTTAACTTTCAAAACAACCTTCCAATAGAGTTTGTACAAACACACACACACACACACACACACACATTGAATATATGAGTACATATATCGCGATACAACCTGATGGATGCTTCATAAATTATGAAGTATGAAAAAGATACATATTGTACTCGTATATGATTTTATTATTTATTTTGTTTTATACGTTTTATTATTATTATTATTTTTTTTTGTTATTGTTGTCGTTTTTTAACATTTTATGAATCGTGATATTATGTACTGGAAGTTGGAGCAGAAAAAAAAAATAATAATAATAGAAGGAAAACTGAAATCAAGTCAACAAAAAAAAAACACTTGTTTGCAATTTTACTTAAATGCTGTTGAAGCCTGGGCACACACGCACTTATTGATTAAAAGCATTTTTCGATTTATAAAAAACAAAAACAAAAACGCATAAGTGCACAACAAATTATACGGACATATGAACGAACCAACGAACCAACGAACAACTGTTTAAACTGTGTCCCAGAAAAGACGGCAGCTAACTTTTAAAAGACTATTGCAAACATATCAATTTGCGATAAGAGCGTTAAAAGAGTCTCATGTATATGTGACGTTTAACTGCAACCATCCATCCATCCATCCTCTTCTTTTGTTTTTGCACAAGGTGGAATTAAAAAAATATAATAAAAATGAAAATTATAATAAAAAAAGTTTGCAAATAAAAAAAAAAGAAATAAAGTACAAGTGGCCTCATTTATGTTTGTTCGAACCGTATTACTCGCACTTTAAAAAGGGGGCCAGCCACGACAAAAAAGGATTTTTTCGTTATTTTAAGTTGTTTCTTATGTTGTCGAGTAGATAGCACAGATAGTTGGTTAAATTCCTGTAATTACGTTTTTTACCCTGCACTCATTCGCCGTAAAACAAAATTCAAAACGATGCTGAATAGAAAGCGATTTTGCAAAAAACATGAGCAATTCATTGTAAATTTTCTGAGTTGCCCTTAAGTTATAAATATTTTGTAAGTTTTTGTTGTTTATCTTTTTTTTTTTTTTGTTTTTTTCTTTTTGCAATTTAATTTTGGGCATCTTTTGTACGAGATGTTCGTTCCACCTCCTCGTTGTACACACCGTCCGAAAACTAAAACAAAAAGAAATAAATTTCAATAGTTCGAACTAAAATGAACGTTTGGGCTGCGAAAAGTTTAAATTATAGCGCGTTTTTTAACTGCATCTTATTTTCAGTCATTTCGTTTCGTTATTTCTTTGTAATTTTCCATTTTTTTCCCATTTTGTTAATTTTTTTTTTTTTTTGTTAAATTTTATTCGATTATTGGAACTTGCTTAAAGGTTTTATTGTTGCAATTATTCGCTGTTTACATTTGTGTTTATGTTTTTTTTTTTTTTGTTATTTTTGCTAAGAAAAAAAAACTTCAAGAGAAAGTCCACTCCCTAAAAGGTTTACGAATTAAAGGTTCATTTATTTTATTTCGCCAATTTTTGTAATAAAATTCAGCGCTTTTTTTATCATTTTCATCATCGTTGCCTTAACATGTGTTCGATATTGTTTTTGTTGTTAATGTAAAAGTTGTTGGACATTTTATTGTTAAATTAAGATTCTTTTTTAATGTTTTCATTTTTTACTTAAATTTATCTCAATTTTGTTGTTGCCATTTAAAAATTGTTCAATAACAACGCAATAAAAAAATTAAATGATGTAAAAAATAGGAATTTTTCATCCGTCCGCTTTGTATGTGATTAAACATTTATAACAACGCCCACCAAGAAGCTTAATTGGTTTTCCATCCGCCATTGCTCGTTCGTTACACAAATTCAATTGGCTCTAACGTAACTAACAAGTTGGGGAAGTTTCCTCACTATTCTATTTAAACGATATTTACAATTAAAAATCTGTTGATTATAATCCGTTTTGAAATGTTTCTATTTAAACGCACTGACGTAATCTTAAACTAGAATAAAAGATATCGAACGTCCAATTAGTTTTTGTGGTTGAAAATTTTGATATTTAAGTCGTTAAAAATTTATCAAATTTATTAAAAATTAATATGGAAAACTAAGGTTTTGAAAATTGTTTGTGTGCATTTGATGACTGAGATGTGCCAATTGAAATTTTTATACATTAATAACTGTCTTAAACATAGCGACGATTAACAGGAAGCAAGAACAAATATATCTGGCTATTAATGACAGACTTTGGGTTGAGTGTGGATTTCGTCTAACTTTAATTTCGACTATTCATCATATTCCTATTTATGAAATTAGTTGGTTAAATAGATGATATTTACAACGCACAAAACCTAAGACAGATGGATGCAAAGAATTACGATGAAGTATGAAGCGATTCAGTAGATGATGCGTTACATTCTGCAAGTCTCAAATTTTTTATATTTTCCTTAAAATTTAACACAACAGTTTCTAAATAATTTCTATAATAATTAATAATTAAAACAACTTGAACCGAATTAAATTTTTTTTTACTAAAATAATAAAAAATAATTTTAGGCAATTCTTTTTTTTCAACAATTCGTTACTTTTGTTCACTTCACTGAAGAAATGCTCACCATCAAAATAATTGTAAGTTTAAAAAAACCCTTTCTGAACTTTAATTTGTATCTATATAAAAAATAAAATGCGATTATGAGTGGGAAGATTCTCAATGTTGTCTTATTTTGCTAAAAATCACTTCTTTTTCTCTATTCGTTTTTCAATGGAAAAAACTAACAACTGATATAAAATCTTAATTTGGCTTTTATTACGAAAAGGAGCAATAAAAGCAGCTCTGGATTTTAACAATAATTTTATAAAAATTATAATTTTAAAAATACTTTGTTTGCATTTTCAGAGATCTAATTTAGCGAAACTCTTCAGGAGGACACTTCCCCTATTTAAATTTATAATATTTTATGATTTATGCGAATAGATAAATGTTATATTTTTATAATAATGACTAGTTTTACTTTATACACACAATTACTATTTTGCCTTCTGCAAAAGACACACAAAAAAAAAATGTTTTTAATTTACTAACAACGACAAACAAAACAACATTCATCTTCACTCTTAAATACATGCAGTCACTTAGTCAGTCAGTCAGTCACTCATTCAAACAGCCATTTTTTCAAGACAACCATCCATCAGTCCGGCATTCTATGGATATTTGTTCGTTCGCTTGTTCGTTCTTTTGTTTAATCGATTGATCGGTATGTATGAGTAAAAATCTCAACCTGCATTTACTGCGCAAATCAAACACACACACACACATATATCTATAAAAATGTATTATTATTTTGTTTTTCATGTAGAACACGTAACAACAGAAGCAATATTGCTCCTACTTTTACTACTAAGATGTCAAAAGTTACCGATTAGGCAAAAGACTTCAGATGTCCAACCTTAAACAGCTTCTGTGTTAAACTCTAATAACTATAATGATGTCTAGGATGTTTTTTGGTGATAATGCAGAGGCCGAATATAATCATGGTCATGATCATGATCATAATGATAATGATAATAATACAATAACAACAGCAACATTAAAAAAATTATAAATGAGAACTTAAACTAAAATCGATTATACTGAGTAACACGAACAGGGTCCTGAAAAGATAACTATTCATTAAAAATTCTTTACATACATACATTATGCGATGTACGGAGATATGTACTGCTACAACACGACTGCCTGAAACAAATTCATTCAAAAATTACCAAAAAAAAAAAAAAAAACGAAAAAAAGTTAAGGAGAACTAGAAGCCATCCTCTTGTATCCTCTTTATCAACAATAAATGGGAAGTGCACTATTCAATGTAGAATATGAGTTCATTCATTCATCAGTTTTCTGAAATACACAACTTTATAAGTTTAAATAGATTTTTTTAACATTTTTTTTTTTCTTCTGCTTTCCTGCATCTAGTTTTGCTGTTGTGTTAACTTGCAATTTACTACAAGTGATACAACTACCAGCCACTCTTGTCTAGTTGTAATGCGTATCTTGGTAATTCATCTCCTTGAGATGTGCTGCTACTCGGCCAACGTCACACCATAACATCCTTTGTGGGTTCCTTCCACAGCAATGTAAATGTAAGAAAAAAATACACCGCACCCATAACTGGCAGCTGTTTCGTTGTTGCTTGTTTTTCTGATTTCTTTTGGTTTTTTTTTTTCTTAGTGTTCTGTTTTAAAAGCATGTAGCGTATGTTGAATGTATGGCTGAGTGGATGACTGTTGTTGACCAAGACTTCAGATTCCTTGAATATATAAATTTATGTTGAGCACAAGTTCTATATTCAGACATATAAAAAGAAATCTTGTTAACAAGATTGATTGGAAGTTGTATGTTGCCGCTAAAGCCACTTGATAGCAACATGTATTTTTCGTTGCCTCTAAACTATGCATTTTTTTGTTTTATTTTTATTGTTGCTTTTGCTTTTCTTTTCATAAAATACATTTGATAATAACTATAGAAACCTTTATTCGTTTATTTGTTACATTAAGTGCTGAGATATTTAGAATGCACCTGCTCTTCAGATTAATTCTCTAAATTGAAACTATTGCAAATGTAGAAGTAAACAAAAAAAAAAAAACAAAACATAACAACAACATTAAAAAAGGAAGGGGAGTTGCATAAATATCTTTCGAAATCTAAACGTAATTTCTAACAAGATCAAACCAACAGAATCGTTTAGAAAATTTTAAAATTTACACAATTTTTACTGATTTAAATTTTCAATTGCAGATTTATCCAAAACAGACAACGATGAGCTGTATTTATAAATAATTAAATCCCAAAGTGAGTAAAAATCTAAGCAACGGGAAAAATTTTTTTAAGTTTTTCCATAACGAATACGAAATAAGTCGTACATACATAAACGTTTTCTTTAATAATAATCCATTTTGTATATTTTTGTAACTTTAGAGTACTGGTGAAGCAGTAGAACGCATACGTCTTTAAAGGGTGACCGAAAGAAAGAAGAAATTGAAACATCAGAAAACACCTCCGTCGAACCAAAAAATGTTCTATTTAGAGAAAGCTCAGATTCACTATTGACTCCACGATTTAAGTTCTTTTTCTTCAGCTTGGTCTTTCCACAATATTTTTCTGTTTTAAAAACTTAAAAAAATTGCTCAGCGTTAGAATCCTTTTTTTTTTTTTGTATAATGAAGTCCTTCTAAAATGTAAACGAATTGTTTCAGATTAGAAAAACATTCTCGATTATAAAACAAATGATTCATTTTAGTAATTTCTTCAGAAAAAAGGCTTTAAAAATAATTCATCTAATCCATGATTTTTTGCCCATAAAATTAAAGCTCAGTTTAGCTGAACTTCACCGTACTGCATCTCTTACATGTCCTAACGATTCAAAGTTTGTGTACTTCTTTGTACAAAGTATTATACGTTTTAGGCAAAACTATAAAATAAATTAAAATATCTTTTTGTTCTGTGAGAAGTTTTGTAAAGAGCTAAGTAAGCGGTAGCGAAAGAAATGATCATCGACACGTGCTTTCACCCCCAATAATCATTATCAGTGAAATTTTTCATCTATCTGTCTTATACCCTGTTTAGACACACGGTTTAATTGCGCAACTAAGGAATTTACGCAATTAAGGCCTTAGTTGGGCTCAATTTACCACATATGAAGTCAATTAATAAATTGAGCAATTAGTACTTAATTGCATCACTAATTGAATAAGATGCGAAATGTAACTCTTGCCAACAAGTATGTTTACTCTGGGAACTATGTTCAGTGAGAAGAAAAAACTCATAAAATTGACAAGCCGCAAGTAAAAAATATAAACAAACAAATAAAAAGAAAATGGCGCGTCATACGGATATGGCTTTTAACACATCCAACTTTAAAGCCACAACAAAAAGCCATGTTGTTTTTGTAATAAAAAGAGAAATCAGCTGGGCGGACGACACTACCTTTTAAAATAAATATGTCTTATGCTAATTGAATAAGCTTAATGCAATTTAATAATTTTAAAAAACTTTAAAAATAAAAATATATTAAAATAAAATTTTTGTCGCTTGGTCTGAACAATCGTAATACATTCCCGGTCAAATTTAACCAAAAACAAAATTTTATTAAAATCGGATCTCCACTTCATACATTTTCATACATTAATTGCCCGTTTACATCCATCCCCCTTGTTTTCCATCAGAGTCCAAGTTTGAAAAACAGAATCATGTTTTTGCACCTTCTTGTAAAGGGCCTATTGAGGCTGCAAGCTTCATTTAAATCAATCATTACGCCTTTATTAACATATAAACACTCATTGAAAGAGATTTAGAAAAATCAATTATTTGCCCTTGGGTGTATACTCTTCTTTATAATTCTATGAAGATGCACATCTATTACAAATTCATAATTTTTTTATATTTATTTAGTTTTAATTTTGACACTTTCTAAATTTTGAAGACGTTATAAAATAAAAAAATATTTAACAACAGTGTTTACAAATATCACACAAATATGTCAGTAATTTTTGATTTCAACAGAGAAGAAACAATTGCTTAATTCACAAAACCCCTTGTATCCGTGTACTCGTACACTGTGTATTGTACAATTAAAATGATTGTTGTTGGAAATGTTCATATAAAATTTAAATACACCGATATACTTTTATTTTGGATGTTTTTGAAAAGTTGTATTGGTAGTCGTGTTATCAACTACATGTGAATTCCATATTACATTGAGAAGAAGAAAATTAACAAAAGACATTGGTATTGCTGATGTTAAAAATTTGTTAACAAAAAAAGAAAAATGGAAATTAATTGCTTTTTTCAGTCCTATTGTTCATTTTACTTCCTAAAAACCTTCTTGTGCATACTTATTTTCTTCTTCTTATTTGCTTTTTGACGCTTAGAGGGAGTTTACATTAAGGGCATTGTATCACATACAAAAGTCATGATGCAGAAGTTTGTAGGCAAGTGTAGAGAAGCTTACGGGGTAGCAAAAGTAGCACGGAATGAATATTCATGACTCTTTTCAGTTTTTTCTCTCATTTTTCTCTCATTCCTGTTTCTCTCTTTCGTTTTTTGCAGTTCTATGCTTGAGCGATGTTACCAAAGGGCTGTTTTTTTTCTATATTGTTCAAAAATTGTTGAAAAATTTATGTATTTAGTTTACGGCAACACTTGAAAAATTGAATGATTAAACATTATAAAATTCTGTCACTTGCTACAAAAGAGTCATAATGTAAACGCTTGATGACTTACGGAGATGCTCCAAAATAGAAAACAATAAAAGAGTCAGCTACAATGCCCTTAATGTAAAACCACTCTTAATATACAAAATAAATTGATACATAATAAACTGCGTGTTCACAAGCATATAAACAGAAAGTGTATTCAATACAAAGTACACCATACAAGATTTTTTGAATTAAGCAAATAAGTTTTTATTAAGTTAAGTTTTATTTTGGGACCCAAGTGGGTCGGTCTTATGCCGACGGCCTGTACAACCTAACCTAACCTAACCTAAGTTTTATTAAACAGTTTATGTTATTTACAGTGTTGCTTAACAGAAATTCTTGCATTCCATATAATCACATGCCACGTAGTTTTAATGTTTGCGAATGACTGAATCGCCTTTTCCTTCAGAATCTACCAGACAGCGACATAATTTTAGGAATAATTTAGTTTTCGTTCACTTATGGGTGTATTTTTTGAAGAAGCCATTTGGCTACAAATCGACCAGCAACCGCACGAAAGTAGAATACATTACAATACTTTGAAGAATTAAAATCTTTCTGTTTTTCTTTTAATTAAGGTCTCAGATAATTGTCCTACCTACCTACACTCACTTTAAAATATGAGATGCCAATCGAATCGCAGTAATAAAATACAATATTCGCTTAAACGTTGTACTTTGCAATTTTTCTTTAACAGTCGTCATATAAAACAGTAAAACTTATGAGTTCAAAATTCACAAAATTAGTCTAAATAATTCCACACTTAGTAGTCCTCTTATTTAAGAAAAGGTGTGAAATATATACGAATGAAAAAGAAAAAACAACAAAAAATAAACGCAGAAGTCAATATTTAATTATAGAGCGTAATTCAAGATAAAACTCCATAACCACAAATCTTCACACATCTTGCTGTTCCAGATTAATGGAAACAAGAAAAGGGAGTTTAAGGAATATAAATAAAATGCCACTTTTATATGAAATGAATTAATGAATGAATAAATGAATGAATGAATGAAGCAAACATAAAATATGACATTACAATGAAGGCAAAAGGCTGGCAATTAAATTGTCAAAATGGTGGCATAAACTGACGCTTCGCAAGAGTAACAGCCAACCGCGAACCATTAAATAAGGAAAACACAACACACAACATTACGTAAATTTCTGTCTTGAAACTGATAATTTTAAAGAAATAAAATACAGTGTTTAAGTGCATAAATCCTTTTCAGGCAACAACAATAACAACAAGAAAAAAATATTAAACTGTATATTTATTGTGTTGTATCGTTTACAGGCTGTTGTTGTTGTTGTTTAAAAATGTTAACTTACCCAAAGGATCTAAATAAATAGTTGTGCAATTTTTGATTTTCTTTTTTGTTTTTCGTTTGTTTCATTAAATTATTTACGTCCAATTTGCAACTCACCTGAAAAAAGAAAACAAAAAAAAAACATCAATATTATTTTAGTTTGTGGAATGTTTATGAAATAAATATAAATTTTTTTAAATCCTTACATAAAATATTAAATTCACAATATGAAAGAAGAAGCACAAAATTCTCATTCAGTAAAATAATTTATCTTTGTGGGCAAATCATTTATGTATGTAAATTATTCATTTAAAATCCTAAACACCTCAAACAAGCGCAAATGTAACTTTAAAACACTGATTCCATACATAATTCGACTTCATTCTGAAAAAAAATCTCGATAAAATACTAGAAATAAAACAACTGCTGCAAATTTTAAACTTCAATAAATCATCTGTCACAAGAGCAAGAAAAATAGGCAGATCGATAGAGGAAGTAAGAAGGAAACGGTGTAACCCAGAAGTGTTGTGTATTTTTATCTGATGCAATGATTAAAACAATTTGACAAACAGCGTGATATAAACAACAGACAGCACTTCACCAAAAACACAACAAATGTTTCTAACAAAAATAAAAATGTAAAGAACAGCAGGTTTTAACGTGAATAATTTTCAATTTTTAACCGTCAACTTTTTGAAATGAAAATATTGGAAACAAGCTGTGTGCATACTAAACAACAAGCCAAACAATAGCAAAACTAAATAACATAACATAATAACATAAAATTTATTTATTCCAAAAAAAGAAAACAAACGAAATAATTTAAAATGAAAAATTCTTCAGGCAAATTGTGTCATTTTGAATGCTTTTATTTTTTGGCAACACTTTCCGTAATGAAGCAATTAGTGAGATGGCATTTGTCACAAATAGTTAAAAATTGCTATTTAATTATTTATTAATTTATTTTCTTGTGCAGGTGCTTTTAAGCGTAAAACTAAAAACCAACAAGAAAATCGTAATGACCACAATTTCCGTTAATTCAGTGAATTGATTTGTTTTTCTATCATTTTTTTCAGTCTCTCTCTCTCTTGCAGTCACACAGTCACACTGTCAGACTTTACAACCAACATGCACAAAGAAACAGACAAAGTTTTAAATAGAGAAACCTGTCACTAACGCACATACAAAAGTCATTTACACTTTATTATTTATTTAATTTTTTCGTTTTTCATTTAACGTACTGCGGTTGTGAATGCGTTAATTGCACGCATTTTTAATTCCTTTTCCTCGCCTACACTCCTCACCTGACTGCTCCAGATTATTGATGTTCATCGCTACTCTTACTTCTTACTTTTCCATCCATCTTCGATGCTAAATTACATGTTTTATTTTCATAAGTTCGGCATGACCGCCATTCAATGGATTTAAGTTGTGTTGTTATAATAATATCGATCTTTACATCTTAATACAATTCCTGAAGACTAAAAGGTTTGTTTTGCTTTAATCAAATCGTGAATTTTTCATTTAAATTTTTCCTTAACCCTTTTCCTCTTTCCCTGTGATCTTTCTTGATGAGTTGTGTTGATGAGTTTACCTATCAACAAGATTCTGTTTTAAGTGCCGCTACGAAAGAAAAAACACAACAATTTTTACTTGCAACATATCGCATGCGAAATTTAAAAATAAAACAAAGCAAACAGTATAAATCTACTGAATTTATGTTCATATGCTTTTAAGCCAAAAAGTCTGCCTCTGGTGCATAAAATCGTAACGTTTATGGTGCACTTACAATTCGATTTCGTAAACAATAAAATAATACTTAAACACAGATAAAGACATCATCACATCCTTATACATTCATGCTTAAGACTCTTTTACTAAGTGGCGTGGCAGTTGGCAGCACATACTCGAACAACTGACTCTTGAATGCTACTTTGAATAAACAAATATGCCAGCGTATGCTACAGAGGCACATTTCACACTCGAAAAAAATTCAATGCTTTCACAAATATTTTATTTGTGAATGTACAATATTTGCAATTTATAATTGGAAATTTTCACCCAGATGCAGGAGAATCAATTACAGATTATTCATTTGTTTAAATAATTTATTTCAATTGCTTGTAAACGTTTTTTAAAAGAACATTTTAATTCGACTCCCACAATCATTAGTAGTTTGGATCCAAAGTTACTACTTAAAGCCAAATTTTACTTTAAATTTCTAAAAAAAAAAAAACTTTCTTCACCACAGCTGAGAGAATTAAATATTAGCAACCGTTTGTAATTTTAACAATATTATATTCCAACCCCATAAAGTAACTGCAGTCTGTTTCTTTTTACAAAAGGATCAATAAGGTGATGTCCGTGTCTCCGTCTAGGGCCAAAGCTCTTAACGAGCAAAAGCCAATTTGAGTCCACATATCTCTTAGGCAGTTATAAAAGACTTGCCATCGAAATTTCAATCGATATCGAATGCCGTCATTTGCCCCCAGATTATAATATAATGGAAAAAGGGCGACCCTACATTATTAATGGTCTTCTTGTTGTCTTTTGCTTTATTGTATTTAAAACCGAAAATGCCGAAAAAAATCTTTAGACTATAAAAAAATCGAAACTTCTCCAAACAGTTAAAATTTCTCTTAGATATTCATAAAAAAAAATTGTACAAAAAGACTAACAATTTATCTCTAATTCAAAAGTTTAAAATTAAGCACATCTTTATAACATGTTTTTTGGGGGCTCGGGTTGATCTTCATCTACGACAGAATGGATTTTGAGTTTTTTAGGTGACTAAATTTTTTTTCTTCAATCTTAGTTTTTATCACAAACAAATTGTGGTACCTGGCGTATTTATATTATACTGTTCAAGAACAACAGAAGTTGCAAACCGCTGGTCTGCTTCTAACTTCGTTCTACTGTTATCTAAATTTCACTGTTCTCTGTTCCATTATTCACAATTCATAATGAACTTAAGCCGAAGTAAACATATTATAGTTCATTATAAATATTTCAAATAAAAAATCTTACTTCACGACGGTGAAGGGTGTGTAAGATGCGGTACGTCCTAATCTTATACTCCTACTTGTTAATTTTAAATAGAAATATTTAAATTTTCCATTGTTTCTATTTACTAATTTTGACATAAACTAAAATTCAGTGCAAATTTTTTTCTTTTCTAATTGTCAGTGATTCATTTATTTATTGTCTTGTGTAGAGAAACAACATAAAACACCAATTAAATTTTTTTATAAATTAAAAATTGTAGGGTATACAAAAATTAATTTCAAGCTTAAATAAATACTCCAATGGATGCACAAAATTTTTAAAATTACATTTAATATTTGCCTCCATTATTAGTTAGAATGAATTTACCTGAGGAATGTACATCCGGATAGAAATTGTTTATTACAATTAATAACTTTTCCTTGGATTTTTTTGAGGCAGCCATTCAGTATTTTTAAAACTGGCCGTTACAAAACTGCACTCGGCGTTTTTTTATTTAATCCAAATCATTTTCCCAAGGATTTTTTAAAAAGACTCGTGTATTATTATTATTGTTTTTTTTTTTAATTAAAAGATGATTGGAAAATAATTTTTCTTTCTAAATGAAACTAAAAATAAAATATAATTGAACTCAATTCTGGCTTCATATTTTTCGGTTGTTTATAAACTAAAAAAGCTTAATTAATAATTGATTTCTTTCAGTTGCATTAATAACAGAATTATATTTTAATTCTTGAAACTTGTGCAAATTTTTAATACTTTCTAAGTTTTGGCTTAAAAATAACTTATTCTACCGCATTATTGAAGAAACTATTGCAGGAAAAAATTTACTGCGATAAATTTAAATTTTAAAACAATAAATAAATACAGACAACAACAGTCAAATTTCTTATTCTTTCTAATAGCATAAAAAAGCTGTGATAATGGAAAGACTCTTAAACACAGATTAAGAAACAAACAAAATTTTCGTCAACGTTTCATTTTCATGAAGTTGTTCATATCAAGTTTGTTGTTCAAGTCTTTTGATTACGCCAAACATACACGCACACACACACCCATGCATATTGCATGAAATGATTTATTTATTTTATATTCATTTAAGAATTCTATGTTAATTATTTTAAAATATAATCATTATATTTTAAGATTCGATTATTCGATCACTTCTCATACTCTGGCTCCTTCGCGATTTTTCTTCAAACTCAAACAAATAAAGTTCCATTAAACAGTAGAGCTATTATTTTAAATTTTTTTACTTGGCGATGCTTGGCATTCATTACTTTAATCAACTTAAAAGTTTTTAGCAATTTATGAATAATGAAACAAACTTAATATTTGATCCAATAAGAAAACAGCCACATCACAACCGACGACTACATTGTCTGCCGTTAATGATAATGACCAATAAAATCATGCACCTTTAGATCATAATGATGATTCTAAAAATATTTGTGGTGGTGTTGGTAGTGGTGGTAGTATCAGATACAAATAGTTCGTGGTGGCAAAAGAGGCTGCTAAAGATTTCAAATTTGAACGTAGTTTTGCTACTGATTGTGGCAACAAATGATTTGCACAGCCCATACAGGACGGTTCTTAAACGATTTATGTTTTTGTAGTTGTTGTTGTTCAGCAACAACAACTTAAATTGGATGTTTTTAAGACAAGTGAAAAATGTGTTTAGCTTCTGTAAACAATTTAAATGTTTAGAGCGGAAAGTAAAAGACCATGTTTCTCTGTTGTCTTTTCCTATCGATTCGTACGAACATGAAAGTTAAACTGTAGATTGCATTTTAATAAAATATTTCATAATCATAAATTTATATGAGCGGAAAAAAATAACAACAACAATAACAAAGTAAACACTTTTATAAGTTGGCAAGGATAGGATTCTATTCATTAAGGTGGTTGCATTACGTTGCTGGATGTTTATATATTTAAATTTCAAACTTAAACATCAATATCATTTTGTTTAATGTTAAAGAGGAGTCTCTGATTTAATTTAAAAAAAACTCTGAATGCAGAATGTGGTTGATAATAAATCTAAATTTAATTTTCCGTTTTGAGCCACCCTATTAAATTATTTATTTCAATACAAGAGTACAAAATCAAATCTAGATTTAATTATCTGTAAGTGTGTTAGTTGTGGTGTTTGTCGACTATAAATGCTTCACATAACAATTTAAGGTGGCTGCCGTCTTCTGATTTTTTTTTTTTTCTTAATGAAAAACCGAAGTGATAGCAGTAGCTGCACAGGCAACGATCTATAAAATCACTAAAATAAAGTGAAAAACTAAGAGCAAAAACAAAAACCTAATAACAATAATAATAACAACTTTTTCGATGCTGAGGAAACAACAACGCATACGGACACAGCAATACGCCCAAAGCTACGGCTACCGTACCAAAGCCGATAATTTCAATTGATTAATTGCCAGTTTATGGTCAGCGCACCAATTTATCTTTGCTAAGCAATCATTTTTTCGTTTTGTTTCTTTTTTTTTCTTTATTCATGGGTTTAAGTTGCGGTAGAAAATTTAATACTGCAAATACATTTTAAAACTTCTTGATTATTGTTGTTATAATTTTTTTTTTTTGTTTTTTTTTTTCCAATATTCTATAGTTTAATAGAAGAATTTAATGCTCTTTATGATTTTCAATTTAAATTTTTAATTTAAAATTATTTTGTTACGTGAAATATGAAAGAGATTTTGTAGCAACTTTTAAATATTTTTGGCCATTAAGTTGCAATAACTTGAATATATTTTAACGTTAAAATAATTTAACGGATTTAGATAAATTTCAGCCCTGTGAAAGCGTATTGTGGACATCCCCATCACCATTACCATCGTCATAACGATCATCTTCATTTCACATCAAACTTCACATTTCTTTCTTTGATCATTGAGCCATCATATTAATCACAAAACATTCGAGTATCATAATGCTGGATACTTGGCGACTGTTTTTATCTTGAAAACTTAAAAAAAAAATAACATTTCAAAACAAACAAACAAAATAACAAAAAAAAAATACCATAGTACGACTAAAAAATTGGTTGTAGGTTGATAATGCTCTTGTTGCTATTGTTGTTGGAGAAAATATTCACTGCATGAATGATGCATGTGCGCATGTGAATCTTTTACTTTTAATTTAGCAACAGCTGCAGGTGGCTGTGGGTAAGCGTGTGTGTGTGTGTGTGTGTGTGTGTGTGTGTGTGTGTGTGTGTGTGTGTATGTGCATTTAACGATATCATCGCAAACATCAGTACAAAAGCTCCAATCAACGTCACAGTCTAAAGGGAGAGCAAAGTAACGTAGTACGAGTACAATAAGACGGCACAATTTGTATTGATCAAGAATATTTCAAGATGGGCAACTAAAACGAATATCGGTTTCGCTATCACGACCGATGGTTTGTTTAGAATTGTTACTGTATTGGCTCTGGTGCCAGTCGATCGTTCAAGTATATTTAATTACATCATCATCAATCAATATACCGAATTAATTTTTCAACCAAATGAAAAATATTGTCATTTTAATTTTTTTAAAGAAATTTATAATTTTTTATAACACCATAAATTGCCATATTCTATTGCAATATTTAGCAAGCGTTAGCCTGAAGGCAATAGAAAACATTTGTCTTAAGAGCTTTTGAATCAACATTGGGTGCGTTCCCGTTCTCAACATTACTGAAAACTGTTTCCGTACTACAAGTTTAGGTGCAAGAGAGAGCTGTTGAGAGAATAAAATTCTTCTTCTTTCTGCACGAAACAGACCAGACTTTTTCTTTGGGTAAATTTTGTAAACAGAAGCAAAAAAAAAATTTTATATTTCATGCACGCCAATGTCTACCAAAAGTGTTATCTACAAAATTTATCTCTTTAACCTTTTTGCCATCAATTAAGAATAATTTATGTTTACTCTCATTTAACCGAACTTAACCCAAAAAGTAAGGGAACGGAGCTACTTCGTTTTGTTTTTTCATCCATTGCTTACAAGAACTAAGAGGTGAAACCTATGCACAGATTTTCCGTTCGTCTTTCAGTTGTAACTTCAGTGTTATTGTTCATCCTCTAATTCTAGTTAAATCCAATAATACTTAAATTATATGAATGATATACATACACGCCAGTCGTTAATATTTACATGTGCGGCTGCATTTTTTTCAAATCGGATGAATTGCAAAATTCTGTTGAAAAATCAAAAATCTCATTTAGACACAATAATATTTTTGACATTAAAGCTCTAACAGCTTCCAAAAATAAATCATCAGTACATCATAACAAGGCCCCGCTTTCAATGCTTTTAAGTATCGATGGAAGAACGAAGTCAGTTTAATGTAAATGACAAAGAAATTTGCTCTTAATCATTTTAGTACTTATTTTTATTTATATGTAATGCAAACTGTTATTTCAGTTTTTTGGTAAATTTACAAAAAAAAAAAAAATGCTGAAAAATCAATATCTAAGAATTCTCTATTTTAGGGAATTACGGTATCAGCCTTGATAAATAGAGAAATTTTTATTTTTAAATCATTATAATAAAAAGTTTTATGCCGTAAGTAACAACAATAACAATTTTGTTTGAAAAACTTTTAAAAATATTTTATTCATCTTTTTTGCAAAGAATATCTAATTATTTTGAAAATCAAAAGGAAGTATGAAATTAATTGATTTTTTAAAAGGAAAAGTTTATTGGGCCAAATTATTAGTCATACCTTTGCGAATACATCACAACAATAATTTTTCCAACAACAAAAAACTAATAAGAAAATGGAGAGAATAGAGAATAGCGTTTATTCTTCATTTCTTAACATTTTTTAACATTTTATTAATTTCTTATTAATTAAATATTTATTATTAAGTTGACTTGCTAAACGTAACATGACCCAGTGATTCTTGAGTAAAATATTTTGCAAATAAAAAGGAGGTTGATAATTCAGTTATTGGCAAAAGAAAGTTAGAAAACATTTTTAATTTTTAGAGGGCAACAGCAATTAATTATTTAATTCAGATTAAATTTTTATAAAAGAAATCCTTAAAACTGTTTCAAAGCAAAAAGTTCTTTCAAGCTGAAAATGTAACTTAAAAAAAATGCACAAAGTGTTACAAACGAATGACCAAAAGAACTAAAATCTGCTGATACTTATAGCGTAACAGGCAGGAACTGGGCAAAAGCCAAAAACGAAGGAAAAAAAATGCATGTCCGTTCATGCGTGTTGTGATGAATTGACATGCATTTCGAATTTATGTTGAATAATGTCATTTTAAGTTTAAGCTTATTTTAACTTAAATATTTTCGGTAAAAATCTTCTTTTTTCTTTTTCTTTCTGTTCTTTTTTTACATTTGATTGACATTTAATTTAAATGCATTTTGGGTTAACCTTTCCAATTTTTCAGCAGGAGACCACTGCTTATTGTTTTTCTTCTTTACCACAAACCCTCCTTTTTATTGTTTTTGTTTTTGTTTTTCTCCTTAAAAATAATACCACTTTTAATAATGCAAAAAACATACGCCAAATACTTGGCTGGATGATGGAATTTCGTAAGAAATTAAAATACAACAAAAACAGAAAAAAAACTTTTTAACTTTTCTTAGATCTTCTTACAATTATTCCGCTTATAAGCATCAATTACTCGTATCGTAAGTTGACGGATATGTACATATGTATGTAGTACGGGAGTCTTAACGATTGTTTGTTTGTTTGTTTGTTGCATTGACCTCATTTTACTTTTGGCATTAATTTTTTTCATTTTCTCATTGTTTTTTTTTCTTTTGGAAGCTAAAAAGATTTATGAGCTCGTGAAACTGTTAACAAACGTGTGCTAAATTAGTTTTATCTTCCTCCATTCCTCCACTTTATTTAATCCTTCTTTAGGATTTTTTCACTATACAGCTGATGATTACCTGGATATTTAATGAAATATTCAATATAAAATGCAAAATGAAAAATCCGTACAAAAGAATGATCGCAATGATAAATGTGGGAATTTGCTCGCCTGAAATGAGTTTCAGTTTTGGAGATTAAAAAACAAAAGCGCAGTTAAAATTGTCAGGAAAAAATTAATAATCATTATTCACTTTCACTTGTGTTTGTTGAAATAACGGCAGGTACTGAATATTTGCATATTTGGGACAGTGAAAGGTGCTGAACCTGTTTGTTCTGATTTCCACTCAATTCAGTACTAAATGAGAATTGTGACTGCTGATATCTTCTAACTTTGTCATCTTTGGTTCGCTAAACGCAACTCTAAGGATAAACATGTACAGGCATAACCACAGCTGCACAGCAAGCGCCCCTCAAACAAGCGAATTGTTTACCTCTTTAGCTTGACTAGTCCGGCGACAGCAAAATTGTCCTCTAAACTTTGTTTTCGTTCGTCACTTTTCACAGAATTTCTAAACAATAATTATTATCTTTTTACACTTGTCCATTGTCGAAGAACTTTTAAAAAAACAAGATCCTTCTCTGTCGATCTCAGAGATACTTTGGTACAAATTTTTTAGTGAAAAAGTATAAATATAAAATTTTTATATTTTTTTTATAAAAAAAAACAATACTTAAGTAAATTTATGAGTATTTTAGGTAAAAATGAAACCTTTGCAGATCTTATTTTTTTTAAAGGGCCAAACCCATTTGCATATTGACCATACAAACGGGCACTAATAGACACAGAAGCCAGAGGCCAATCAAATGAAAATTTATCAAATGGCAGATAGGATGGAAATGGAAACGGAAGGGAAGGAAGTGCAATCTTTTATAAATTAATGTTCATCAAAGTATTACAGTCATTGACAGCTTGAAGTGCACTAAATACTGGCAGCCATTGAAGTCAAAATCGTTAACTGGATTTAGTGGCAAATAGAAGATCTGCAATTTCTTATTTACTTTTGCTAGAAAACAGGAGAATATGGACTCGTAAGCATTTTTTTCTTTTTTTTTGTATTTCATGTTCATTTAGACGTACGTTTGTATGTATGTATGTTTGATGAATAAATAATTCTGCTTTAAGTGACAGCCGTCTTAGAAATGCATTAAGTATTCGTGGAAATATTTGTGGAAGAGGAGTACAACGACATCAAATGGAAATTTTTTAATTGATGTTACATTGAGAGGTATGTGTATATGTTTGTATCGGTATTCACCAAAGATAAACATTTACAAACATCTGTACATACTAGTATACATTTGTATATAGATGTGTGTTTGCTAGTTTTTTCACTGTATACAGGTTGTAAAAAGGATGCTGGCGAAAATAAAATGAAAAACTAAAAACATGAAAATATGCAAAAATATAAAACTTTATGCGTGTTGCTGCATTTGAATTATTGCATGCAATTTTGTTACAAACGAAACAAGGGACGGTCGCATGGATCGACAGACAGACAGACAGACAGACAGACAGACAGACAGACAGACAGACAGACAGACAGACAGACAGACAGACAGATGGATGTTATAGCAAACGGAAGATTGGACGGTTGAACGGTTGAACGGACGAGCGCAAGATTGTTTTTGTTCGAACTACTAACTAAACGAATTAATTATCGCACGCGTATTCAATGTCAGCTTTAGCTTTGCATGCATATCATTCATTTTGGCGGGGATGGTAGGAAAGCGTCATGCACGCTGCCACACGACTAAAATGAGAGCAGGCATTTTATTAATAAAATTCATTTAATTTTTTATTAGTTTTTGTTCTTAAATTTTTCCTCACTGATGAAAATTTCTTAAATTGTTTTGGTTGTTGTTGTTGTTGGCTTGTTTTCACAAATTTCGTACATTGGCCTAATTCGTTCACTCGTTCATTCGTTTGCTTTTCAGTTAATGTTTTATGTCTAACGGTATTTTGTGTTTGCATCTAAACATACAATTTGTTTTTTGTTTTTGGTTGTATTTTTTTTTTCTCTTAGTTGTCGTCTTACCAACTTTTTAACGAGCTGAATTATTTATATCTCTTTACCGAAATAATGACAACAACAACACCAACCGCAATAAAAATAAAAAATAAAAACAACAACAACAACAAAATAATCGAATGTCATAACGTGCGTTGTTGTCCTCTTGTTGTTGCTTTTAGTGCAATTGGTAGAGAAAAAAGTTAATGTTTATTTTAATTTTATTTGCATCTTTTTCATTTAAAAATTTCTTCGTTGTACCGAAAGAATTGTCTGGCTGCAATAAACAAAAAAACATGTCAAGTGTCACCGTGGTCAATTGGGAGAAACAAAGCAGTACGTTAAGATAAATTTGCCAAGCGTCAAAGACCATGTACAGCTAGAACACAAGGTCTATTTGTCTATCATTGCATGAAACCTTAAAATTCGCGTTTCTTCTCCTTCAACATTTTCGTCTTATTTTGTTTTCTTCTGTGTGAACAAACGCAAAACAGGAGAGACATGTGCACTTTAGTTTCTCGCCCCAACAAACAAAGCAATAAACATCATATTCAAAAAATGTTTTGTACACGACAACGAATAGGAAAAGAAAGACGTAATCGTATCTTTCACGATGCTACATATGAAAAGGCAATTTGTCGCTGTCCATTCAACGTCAATAATTGTTTGCATGGAATAGTTAATAGTCATTGTAATCATCATAATCCACAATTTCAAATGCAAAATTTAACTGTTGTGGTGACTGTCCTTAAAATTGTGCTTGAATTTGCAATCATTTCACATAAAAATTATGAAATCATTGACGTTGAAATCGAACATATGATGCTTCAACAAATTTCAATGTTTTTGCTTCAAGGATTATTGGAATCTATTTTAGTTTTCCTGCCGTAGCATCTCGAATTGTTCTTTTACAAGACAACAAAGTTTAAATCTTAATTGTTTTCAAGTTTTAAGTTAGCTGCTGGTAATTTAAAAGGAAACCATTTTACGGAAAAAAGTTTGATGCTGCATATACACATATAATTTTACATAAAAATTTAAGTATTTTTTAAAGATCTCTTCAAAAGCTTTAAAATGATACTCATATTTCAGAGCCCCGTAACTCGGAAAATATGGGCGAGCGCCAATTTTTTCACTTGATGTTTTTTTTATTATTTTTTTTATTCTCTTTCGCCCCATATATTTATTGTTTTGATTGGAGTTGCTTTATTGTTCCAAATGACATGAAAAAATCAGGGGTAGGCGTTGTGTTTTGCCTGCTGCCTGGACCGATCATGCTGATTTCCAATAGCACCTCTATCGACACTATATCTGATCGATTGACATATTAATTTATTTTTTTGTTTTTTGCCTCGGCAAACTTGATTCCCAAACTAACACGGACGGACAGACGGACATCGCTATGCATAAGAAGTAAGAACATATAATTTTTGGGGTCGGAAATGGATATTGTAGAAATTACACACGGAATGACAAACTTATATATGTCTACCCATTTTTCCACTTTTTTTGGTGAAGGAGATTACAACTCATTTTTGAACTCACTTCGTAGATGTAATTGGATAATATTTTTAGGCTCAAAAGCAATAGAAAATTAAATTTATTTTTGTTTCTTGTTGTTTCCTCCTCCATATAACGTGTGTGTGTGTGTGTGTTTGTGTGGAATTTGTTTCTTAATTTTAATATGAGGAATAAATAATAATGAGAAAATTTCTCTTCTTCATTTGTTTTAAAGTTCGCTGTTGTTATTTTGGCCAAAATAATTTACAACAGAATGCAACTTGAAAGAAATATTAATTAACCCCGTTTTTTAGCTCAACACGAAAAGGCATGAGAATTTAGTAATATTTATTTGAAAGTGCACAGGCCTTCAAGTTTGTTTACTTATTGCATATGACGCATCATTTTAGATAAAAATTTATTCATTTAATTTTATTTTTATATAATTGTTTTTTTTATCTTTATAATTAATTTTCTTTCCTCATTTTTTAAGCACTAGGTCAGTTTATATATAAAAATATTGTTTGTTATTTTTTATTTTTATTCTTTCAATATTTCGCATCTGGTGGCATCTTCAGAAAACAGGAAACAAAAAAGATGTCAATAATTAGATTTTCTTAACTAATTTTGTTTTTGAATGTATGTAGTATGTACATATTTATTTTATTATGATTGTTTTAGAACTTTTTTATTCTCCTTCATATTATTTTTTGTTGCTTCCCTTGAGTTTAAAAGACCCTGTTTTATTCCTAATAATCAAAATGTAAGAAATCTTCTAACAAATACAAATTTATCGTTATAATAATAAAAAAAGCTTTTAGTTGTCATTCTGACGCATTTTTAAAAAATAACTAAAAAAATAATTTTCTATCAATTTGGAATAATTCGCTAACCAATGTCAATGTTATAGAAAATGTCGCTAGAAAATTACAAAAAATAGTAAAGGCAATCGCACGTATGACTTAGCACTTCCATTGATCTTCTTGATTAGAATCTAATTATAATTTTAAATCTTTAAACAATTACAGGCAAGAGTGGCTCGAAATGATTTGCGTACATTCGTAATTTGAAGTTCGCGCTTTGGCTTTCCTTTAAAAACGTATGCGCAACCACGATAATGGCAATCATTAATGTACATATTGTTCAACAACGATCAAACGATCGATCCTCCTTAACTAAAAATAAAAAACAAAAACAGAAGAATGAACAAAAAAGAGGGGAAAAATAACAATACAAAACTATCTAAAGGTCGCAACTTGCCAGCCACCTCTATTTTATAGTTTTATTTAAAGTTTTTTTTCCGTTTTTGTTTGTTATTCTTTCAAATACAATTTAAAACAACAGCAATAAACACAAATATTCGTTCATTCAGTATGCGGATTCTCCCATTAGTTGGGACAGCGCTGCAGATTTATCATTTCAATGATTAATGAGGCGCTGTTGCGAAGTAATTGGAAAACATTGCAAAGCAACAGCAACATCTTTTTGTACATAAAAATTACTTGCAACATTCAGAAACAACTCTTGTATTTTAATACACACACATATAGATTCTGTATGTATGTATTATTTTATTCATGTACATATATTTGTATGTACAATTTACTAACGCCCCAGGATACAACGGATTTTTATCCAACTAACAGCCATAAATATACAAACACACACACACACACACATACAGACACATACAGACAAATATGCTTTCACATTGAGTACGTACAATATTTATTGAGTTAATTTATGTGCGGACTTGTGTGTGTTTGTGTGTGTGTGTGTATGTGAAGCTAAATTGGCGATGTTTATCGCGGCCGTAATCATATAAGATGAGACGCATAATCAAACCCAGTTGATGAATGGTTGGTCACATCAATACGGAATTTCGGTCTAATTGGAACACAACAAATGATTTTTCTTTACAGAAGGAAGGCCAATGGATACCATACACAAGGAATTAATACTAGAACAACTAGCAAGCGACACCTAAGAACTGAATGTTTAACGGCGCCAATTGGCCTCGACTCATTAGAGGTTTCACGATCTTGCCGTTTTATTTATTTTAACACAACGCAGACATGCAAATGAATCCAATTTCATTTGGTTTGTTTTTTTTTTTTTGCCACAAACACAACATTTTAACTAAATACCTAAAACTGAAAAGCTTTTAAGAGGCCAAAATTATCGTTTTCCAACTTTGTACACGCACACAAATGCACACATTAGACCAACGCGGCCGAAATTTAGATACAAAAAAGAAATGGCACAAATAACAAATGTATTATGCTGTAATGTGGCAAATAACGTTATTAAATCTATCTTTTTATCCAACAAAAAAAAAAAAAACATTTTCACAGTTAATCAACAAACAAAATATGTTGAACATACAAAACCGTCCAAAGCTTAAAACAGCCTGCAACATGTTTCATACATATTTTTTTTTATTCGTTCTTTAACAGTTTTTGTTGTTGTTTGTCTGTTTGTTTTATATTGTTTTAGGTATCGATTTCTTGCCAAATAACTGGATTATTTCAACTGCTACAAGAATTCAAACGGTTTAGCAACAAGGACAGGCAGATTTTAAAGAAATCCTTTAGATAATTGCCACCAAACGTTGAAAAGGCATTTATAAGAGACGCACGCCAGGCGTCGTTACCACTTCAAAGTAGTTAATTATTTGAATCAGCCGCTTAAGGCCGCCAAGATTTGACGAAATCTATCTGTCACTAATGGAGAAACCTTTATGGTAGACAACTTTGCACTTGCGACTTATTTACGTTTTGTATCACAATTTTTGTACTACAATTGACGATGTCAAGCTCAAGAGCAATTGAAAAGCGTGAAATGTCAATTCCAACTTTGTGAGTCAAATATTTTGAAACACACAAAAATTCCAAACGGCCTTGCGAGTTAAAACAAAAGGAGACGCGGAGAAGTGACATCTAAGAAGACATTGCAATGCAAGAGACATCTTGTGTTTATTCTGCAAGCAACACCACCAACAAGACCGATAAAAAGATTATAATAATTAAAGGGGAACAAATACTTATTAAATACGCACTCCTTAATTGAAAATTATTTTCATCAAATACTTTCCAGGCAAATTAATTTAATCAAAATTTCAAAGGCAAATTGTTAGATTTATAATTAAAATCAAAACTATAATTTGTTGGACAATTAACGGTGTTTCATAATTAATTCCAATTAATTAAAAAAATATTAAACAAACCCCCGCAAAACAAGTATCACTCATGTGGGTGTCAGCATCTTAAAGTTGCGAATAATTAAAAATTAAAATTTTATTACAGAAAAACAATTAACATTCATTTTAGCCGCAGTTGCAATCATTGTTACAGTCACAGTCACAGCCACAGCCACAGTAACATTTGCCATTTAAAATTCAAAAATCCATAAAAAAAAACACTTTAGAAATGCTGTTTTAAAGCTTAAATATCTAACAATTTTTATGTGCCAGCTAAAAGTGACGGCGCTAAAACATTAACGGACGCGTATAATGGACGCTTAATTATTATTTATTACGCGAAATTGGCGCAAAATATAGCTGGTTGGCTGACTAGCTGTGGTCTGTCCGAAACTTAAGTGTTTGCATTAAAATACAAAGTCCATAAAGCAAAAAAAAAAAAAACGAAACCAATCGTTGGCAGCGAATGCAACAATACAAAATTTTACAATAAGGGTGCCTCCAGCAGCCGACACCTGTGTGCTGATATTTATTTTTTTATAACTTTAAATTAAAAATTACAGCAAACTTTGGCTAATAAAGTGGAACAAACGGATACACGAACAAATAAACGGATAAAGTTTATGGACGGACTCAAGCAGAAACCGACACAGAGCACTTCAATATTTCTTAAACGATACGAGGATTAATTTATACGTCCTTAGAAAATTATAGTAAGAAAACTAAGAACTTAAACACAGTCAAATTCGAAAAATGACAAGTTTTAAAGGAAATTAAGTATTAAAATTTATCAGTTAATTGCCCTAGCATCGACTGGTAAATTTTATTCAAAGCGGGGGAAAAACTTTTGCATTCATTAAACACTTCTAATTGAAAGACGAAACAAATTAAAAATCCATAATTAGAAAAGGCTCGTTGTATAGTACAACATTGGATTCAAAACTTTTTACAGGTAATTAAAACATCTCAAACAAAAACTAATATCTTCAAAAAAAATTTTAAATAAACTTTTAAGTGACCAGCGAATTAAAAATTGTGTATGAGGCAGCTATCGAAAAGACGAGAAATAAATCGTGTGATATCAGCAAAGAATAATAATAATCGCTTTAAAATAAATTCTCTTTTAATTTTAATGTAGGCATTGCTCTATTTTCCTTCTCAAATTGATTGTTCAAACACATTTGCAAATGTGCAGAAACAAAGTTCTTAATTTGGTTATTTTAACCTTACAAACAAGCAGCTTTTTTATTCAAAGTGTTTTAATTCGTAAAATAGCTTGGTTTAGTAGCCCAAATTTCAAAAAATTCCAGATGCCCCCGTGCCGCTTTTTACTGACAAAATAAAATCGTCGATTCGCCACTGCTTTTTTGAGATATAAATCAAATAAAATTGGAAATATGGTTATAATAATATTTTATTATATAATAAACAGAGCAAAAAGTCAAGAAAAATACGCACTCATTCAGCTGAGAAAGCTGATCTTTCATCAACGTAATGTTCAGAAAGCATATTGGCTCATTATTGAAAATAAACAATTTGAGTTTAAATTTGGCTCCCAGGGAATATTTATAGTTTGCAAGTTCAGCGCAGTTGGTTCCGGGGAATAAGAACCCTAAGAACTAGGAGTATGGAATTGAACAATATTAATAAAAAAAAATAAAAATAATAAAAAATGGATTTAATTTGCAGGGGCAAATTTGGAAACTATAAGTATTGCACTGGTCGATCAAAAAACCTTTATGCAACAAAATGAGAATTGTTTTTGAAGCCATATATAAAAATTTCAAAGCTTTAACAAAAATCATCAATAAGACGAATTTGATATCACAACCAGCGTTGCCACACAAGAAATTGACTTCCTACCAATAATTTTCAAAAATCCTACCAAAATCGTTCACAGCCTACCAAAAATTTAGAAATGCATTTCTTGCACATAAACCCTGTTATACTCACTTGGTTTTTTTTCTGTAATTGTAGAGATGGAAGTTTGTCTTTTGGTGATTTTTAAGATGGGGGTTATGATTTAAAATAGTTTTAGAGCATACTACTCGTATGCAGAATGAACATCCATCCCTTTCCCGGCGCTAATCAAATTCGCTCAACCATGTTCTGTTCTAAATTTTCTTTTGACTGTTTCTTTACAATGTTCACTAAAAGTATTATATTATTTAAAAATGTTTTAAAACAAAAACATAGTTGAGGGAATATCGTCTTCTAAAGTTATATTATTTTCATTTAATTTTGGAGTTTTTGATTAAAATCTGAAAAAAATGCATGCAATATTAGTAAATATTTATGTAATTAATAAGTACATATGTATTTACAATTAAAAAAGTATTTTACTTTTCCATTTTGTCTGTTAATTTTTTTAATACATACACTTGAAAATAAACCTTCACTCAAAAATATTGTTAATTTCAATTTCATAATATTGTTCGCGTTTCTTAAACCAGAGGTGGTTATAGCTTTATTTATCTGTGCTTTAATCATCTCTATGCAAAAAAGCAGAGATGTTTTTTATTACAGCTAAAACAGTTTTTTAAAACATTTTATTTAATTTAATTACTTTACTTTTTTCGTGCTTGATTCCTTCAAATATAAATATTTCATGATATTCTCATGAAATATTTATTATTTTAAACTAAACTACAAAATGAAATGTATTACTGCGGGGAAAGCATATCAAGCACGAATAAAGTAAAGTAATTAAATTTTAAAAGATTCCGAATAATAAATTTTTCATTTTGATATATTTGCATGTGCACCTTGCTTATTAATAAAAATTGTTTTTCAATTTTTATTTTTATTTTTTCATTGAATCTTTCAAATACATATGAATGGTTCCCAATGGGATCCCTTATGTAGAAAAATTAAAGAAAAAATAAAAATAGTTACTAAATGTTTGCTGTGTTTTTGTGTAGAACATTTTTGAGTTGTTATTGTCTTCTGTCTTATTGATTCAATGAAATTCTCATTTAATCAATTTGGCTTTTGATATGAGACTTTCTGTTTTTCTATACAAAATTTGGGTAAAGAGTAGAAATACAACCTCACGGTTGCGGATGCGGTTGTTTTTTTTATATGGAGTTTTGACAATAAAAAACGTTCAACGAATCCGCATGAAATTAGAATCTATTTTAATTTGAGTGCGTTTTCTCTTAAGCTCCCAATTTTGAATTTTTTCTCTTTCAGCATGTTGCCACAGTTTTATTGTTTTTCTACTAAAAAATTCTATTTGTTAATATTTTTTGTGAATGACTACGAGAAAAGAAGAGAAAGAAAATGTAAAAAGTCATTGAAAATCAACAATAATTTTGAAATTTTCAATTTATTGCTTTTTTACATTAAAAGAATTTTTTTTTAAATATATTTCAATAAAAAAGAATAAAAAAATTAGTAAACAAATAATAAAAATGACAATAAAAACCGCATCCGTCGGCACACCTCATTTTATTTGTTTTTTCTCTGACATGCGGAATGCGTCGCCGCAACCGTGAGGTTGTATTTCTACTCTAAATCCACTGATGAGCTATTTGAGCAGTAGTGAAATGGCCATATGGATATGCTTTCCCCGCAGTAATACATTTCATTTTGTAGTTTAGTTTAAAATAATAAATATTTCATGAGAATATCATGAAATATTTATATTTGAAGGAATCAAGCACGAATAAAGTAAAGTAATTAAATTTTAAAAGATTCCGAATAATAAATTTTTCATTTTGATTTTATTTAATTGTTTATTTAATTCAAAGTTACATTTTTTTTTTATTTTATGTTCTGAATTTATAAGGTGAAAAATTTACTATTGCTAAAAAATTGCTACAGGAGGAAAACCTACCAAAAATTTAAAAAAATGCAACAAACCAACCAAACTACCAAACTGTTTTTTAAAAACGAAAAACTACCAAGTTTGGTCCGATTGGACCAAAGCGGCAACGCTGATTCACAACAGAAAAATAAAAACAAAATAGAAGTGTTACCATCAGTTTGTTTTAGCATATTAGAGGAAAAAAGTGTTGCATACTTATAGGAGACCAGATTCAAAAAACAACACATAAGAGATTTAACTATGGTTATGTTTTTGCTAAGACTTTTTGAATTTCCCTCGTAATTGAATTGTTTGGATTTCACAACAATTTAAAAAATTTTAAATCATAAATCAGACTTTTAGCTTCAACGCTGGCAAGAGTGGTTGGGGTCGGTCACTGTATTGCAAGTTTGTACAAGAAAAGTATAATTTATTTATCGATGTTATAACGTGTGTTTAATACTCACAACACAACACAACACAACAAAATATGTAACAATCATCATTTGCAAGAATAGACAATTTGGGTGTGCAACTGGATTTTTCTTTAATTTATTTTTGTTTGTTTTTTTCTATTAAACATAGATGTCAAATTATAATTTATATTTTTTTCTAGGCCATATCAAGGATTTCTTTAATTCTTAACATTCCTAAATTAATTTTTAAACGCATTCTCGCTACATCGAAAAATACTTTTTATAATCAATTCTTCTTAAAATTTTTAGAAAAAAGAAAGCAAGGCAAAAAGTTCATGCAGCCTTTGTTGTCCAGGTTACTATTAACTTTTTGTCTTGGTAAATAGAAATTCTCCAGTTGCATGTTTAACGAATTAAAAATGAACATCAACTTTAATTTACATCTGCCTCTGTTGCATACAAAACAATTATTTTCTTAAGTAAAAAAAGCAAAATAAAAGACTTTACACAAACTTTAAGTTCTTTAGGTTAAATGATAAATTGCATGCATTGCTGCAAGTCAATCGTATAAAATCTACGCAGCTGTGTCATGCAAGCCTTTTGGAAGCCAACGCCATTGAATGTGATTTAAGTAACAAAAACAATTGAAGCTTAGTTAAGAATTTGTAGGAGGGAAAGTCGATAACTTTTAACAAAAACATGCAAAAACAAGCGTCTTCTTTTGGCTCGTTACACTTTATCTTGTGGGTAATTCTCCATTCCTCCAAGAATTCATATGCAGAAGGGTCTACAAAATAGATTTTTCTTGCTGAGAGTCATTTTTTGAAAACCGAATTAATCCAGTAGCTGCCCAATCTGGAGAAAAAGATTCATAATTGCAGCAATTATTAAAAAACTAAAAGTACTTTGGCGGAAGAAACTCGTTTTAAATAAGTAAGCCCCTTTAAAGACTAAATTAAATATCTTGAATAAATTTTGCTACTTTTGCGAATTTTGTAAAAATTCTGATACCATTGAAATCTGCTAATAATTCAGATATCCGTAATTAATTATAGAGTCATTGCCAAATAAAGTGTGTTCGAAAAAGTAGTTGCTGAGTCTCTATGTCATTTTACATTGTCGCTACAGCATGCGTGTCAACAGGGGTTTTGAAAGAGATGTTCGTATAAAGCAAATATTCTTCACTTTTCAACTTTTTGCTTTTAGTCAAGAAAAACATAAATCAATTCAGTTGACACAAACTTTAGCGAAGCGTTTGTTAAATTTATTCATTATAAACTTATTTAAAGGCTAAAATATTTCCTTTTATTAAGAAGGAAGACAGGAATATTTAAAACAAAGCAAGAATATAAGAATATTAACTTCTAATTAATTTAAGATATGACAAATATTCTTTCAAGATGCCCCAAAATGCATAATTCGCCAGAACACCGCATTTTTTTACAATACGTTAATATCGAAAGCATAAAACTACATTTTTGTTGGATAAATATTCTTAAACTGATTGATATGATCATTATTTTATGAATCAATTTTCCGTCTCTACACAAGATATCTCTCGGATTTAGTGTGTGCGATATAAAAAAATGATAACGGTGGATCCAAATAACAAGATCATTGACGATTTAAAATTTTATCACACCAAAGTATAGATTAAATGTGTCCCACCATCCATATTTTATGCGCCGAGTATTTAAGTGATTACTAGAAGTTCGATCATCAACAACTTCAGCATCATCAATATCATCATTTGAATTCACAACAACATCATCAGAAAAAGAAAGCCAACAAATAGCTACAACCGCTGTGGCGATGCAACATTGCGGAAATGCAATTTGTTCATTATTTATGGATGTATAAATCGGTCGGATGGCTGAACGATAGATAGTTTGTTGCCTGGATGGATGGTCGTTTAATTGAAGAGGGAACAAACGGGATGATGCAAAAATGTTTGGTTGAATGTTGAGTTGTGTGGTGTTGTTTTGAGTATTAGAAATTTCTATTCAAATACACTCAAAGCATTTTCAATTGAGTTTGATTTGGCACACTAAAGCAGTTAACGGTTAAAGTCTCACAATAATTTCTATTCAAATTTTTATTACCAACATTTTGCTGGTGATGATGATGATGATGCTGATGATCACTTACACCATCACCATTACAAACACTAGCAGTAGCAGCTTGCAATACCACTTGCCTGTATTTGTGGCATAAACATTTGTGGTATAAAATTAAACCGAACCGAACTGTACAAAATAAATATCATGCAAGGAAAACCAACTAAAACTTACAGTTGTCTTTCTTTTTAGTTTAAAAGATTTTATTTTTATTTTGTTTTATTTTTTTGTCTTAATCAAACACAAGAAAGCAGATCCGGGCGCGCCTACTTAAAAATTCGTAGCACATCAAATGTGTTTAAACGACAAGCCATTAAGAAAGAGATGCTACATTGTGCAAAACAACAGCAACAACAGCATCGGCTGTGAAAGCAGAAAAGCAAAGCCAAATGGAGGTTGCATGATGGAGACTTTAAAATATTTGCTCCTATAAAACAATATCAAAAATGCCTACAATACGTTTTTACGTTTGTTTGCAACATTCAAACAACAAACGGTACAAATGTCCAGCATGGCATTCTATGTTGTTGTTGTTATTATTATTATTATTGCGGTTGTAATTGCCGTTGCAGTTGCTGTAGCCGGAGACATGTAAAAAGCTAATTAACAGCATCATGAAACTAACGAGATTTAAAGCGTACAAGCAACAATATGAAGACACACACACACACACACATGCACACTACCATAAAACATATTTAACTGAAGCTCCAGAATTGGTATTTGTAACAGTAACTGATTCAACTGATACGAGAACAACCGACACATTATACATTCTTACGTTCTTAATCCCAACTGACTGACAAATGGACATACCAGTTTGACGAACGGTAGAGAAACAAATACATGCTCACAAACACATACACATGCATATACACAGTTAGATAATAAAATACACAAAATAGATACGTACGACATCGGCATCAGGTCGACACATGTGGGGTGCTCTCAATCAAATGCAGAATTTATTTACAGACGATGTTTGTGTCGTAAAGGAAGCAACAATTAACACAGCTTTCAAAATTTGCATGTTTGATATACAAACAAAAATTGTTTAAAATATTTATTGATTTAGGAATTACACTTACCTTTGAATATGAGCTTCAACACCTGGTGGCAAGCCACCATCTGACACAATATAAACGGGTTGACCCCCAGCACCGCCTGGACCAGCATACTGTAGACCTCCTTGTACTACAACTTGGCCATCGGCAACCAAACCGCTCAAGTCGCTGCCCGAATAAATTTCTAGACCCTTTTGATCGGAGGTTGTTGTGTAGATGACTGTTTTGTTGCCATCATTGTAAATCAAATCGATGTGTTTGTCAGAAGGATACATATCGGGTTCCAGTTTAGCACCCATGGGCAAGTGAGACAATTGTTTTGTGCTGCCACTACCACCTCCATCTCCACCAACATCCTGACTCGATGTTGTATAAATTATTTGACCGGAATTGTGCTTTTTCTGTTCATCGTAGATGTCAACTTCTGTTTTGACTACAGCGTCTGAATCGTAGTGCTGAAGAACAGAGGCATCGAGCGGAGATGTTTGATAGACGCCATGATCATTTGCCATTTTCTGGGCCTGATTAAACATTGCTGCAGCTACAGCATTGTCGTTTGGCATAAGTTTTGATGGATCACTAACAATACGCGTGAGTATATGTTCTCCCGCCTCGTTACGTGACAATATGTGATGTTCACCGTTTATGATTTCTCTTGAAATTATTTGCTGCTGCTCTCCATTTGGTCCCACAACACGTATTATTTGATTTTCGTCAAATTCAATCTTGGCCAGAGGTTGATTATCATGATGAGCTGTTTGTACAGCTGACTGCTGCTGATTCAGTTGGGCCACCATTCGTGCATCGATGACTTGATCGTCCTGCTGGCTACCACCTGTCATCACAACCTTTGGACTTTCATAGATAAAAACAGCATCCTTGTCGTACAGTTTGGAGGAATCTGTATGCAAATCTAAGACATTTACATTTGTCATAGTGGCCAATTCCGGCTGGGGACTGTCGGGTGAACGATGCATGGCATTTGGTGATATCAGAGGCAGGCCATTGCTAGTGCCTGCACTTGAATTAGTCATACTTGTTGTCACTATGTCTCCTGTCGTTGTACCAGTTGCTCCGGCCACTGATACTGAATTAGCTCGCGCCGGCGATAGTGGTGCCTCATTCATGTGTCCACTACGATGATGCATATTGGCTTGGGCAGCCGTCAAAGCAAGTTCGTTTGCAGTTATAACACTTGTTGTAACAGGCGATGATGACATCTTATGTCCAGAGACAAATAGATTCTTAGAATCAAAATTAAAACAGATTTTTCTGGTTTGGGAATTTTATTTTATTTTTTGTATTTTGTATTTTCTAAATTGCACTGGTTTCTTTCTCTCGTTTCGTTCAGTTATTTAGCAAATTCTGCTAAGGATCTAATCCCGATAAATTCATATATTTGTAACATATAATATGGCTGGACCTTTAGTTTTGTACATCGAGGCTTATAAAACTTCAAGTTAATTGTGTTAAATTCTTTTTCTGCTACCGTCTACGTTTTAGGTATGAAGAAATTAATGTAATGTTTAGATGAATGTACGTATATTAATGGAGTGTATATATGTATGTATGTATATTTATAATGATTTTAATAATATAAAGAAGGCACTTTAATCTCAGTTATTTCAGTTTCAAAAGGACGGCATTTGTATTTTAAATTATTCGTTGTGACCAAATCGTTGTTTCAATATTAAATAATTTTAGTTTCAAATAAATCAATCAACTTTTGGGACAATTTCTCTTCAGAAGTTGATCTCTTTCAGTATTTTGAATCCTTGATCGTATGGCACGCTTTAAATCGTCTATTGTCTACTTGTGTCAAATTACATTGCCGCAGAATAAGTGAATGTATCACCGTACGAATAACGCAAATTGGTTGGGCTTGAATCAGATCATGATGTGTCTGCGAAAGTCTGAAAATAAAAAAATTGAATAATTTAAAAAATAATTATTAAAAATTTATTTAAGGAAAATTAAAAAATTTAATGCAAACATAAACATTTGCAACAAAAACATTCAGCTTGGAACAATAGATTTATTTATTATTTTTTTTTTTTTAATATTTGCATCAGTTTATGAAATAATATCGTTTTGGTGAGAGTGTTAGACCAACGACCTTAGATGTTTTAGAGCAATATATTGCCACAACATTTGAGCATTTGAGTGGGCAATTTGCAACACAGCTGGACGTCGTGTTATACACACAAAATCGCCATTCATTTCGACTCACTACACTATCGCTCGTTCAGTTAACTCTATGGCTGGACTTGCTTCTTCTTTATCAACTCTATTGCTGTAGTTATTGTTATTCTCAATCTTAGCTTTGCTGTCGTAGTGAATTTGTTTTTTTATTTCTTTATTGTATTCATATTTAGCGAAACTGCTGCTGCCAAGCCAACACAAACTCCTAAATTCCATTTATTTGACAACTGAGATGAATGGAAAAATGTTTAGCTCAACTTGTTTTTTTTTTGTTGTTGTTGTTGTTGTTTGTTTCTTATTGTAGCTGATTTGCCAGTGGCAACAAACAAATAATGCCTTTGTATTTGTATCGTACTGAATGCACACTTGTATTAATGAATTTTAGCAGACTTTGCTAACTAAAAATTAACAATAGCAACAACAACAACTACAATAAAGTCAATTACATATTACTTATATTTTACATTTACAAGAAGACAAACGAATTGACCATCAAAAAGGCCACACAAGGAAATTTTTAAAATTCAAACTGTAGTTTGTAGTGTATGTGTGTATGTCTACAAATACATCTCAAAAGGCACGTAACCATGAACCCAACGCTTTAATAATTATAATCAAGCTGAAGATCAATGGTGGGTAAGCGAGATGTAGATATTTCAGGCGTCGCTACTAAACATGAAATTAATGTTTTTATATGCAAAAGGATCGTATAAAAGCTTTCCAGCTTCAAACAACCAGAATATTAAATCCCAACATTATTTAAATACAAAGACAAACACACATACGCATACACATTTTTACTCAATTTATGCACCATTACAAAACATTTTTAAAAGCAATTTTCAGATCAGAAGTCAATAGATTGTATATGTATGTGTGTGTGTGTGCCCATACATATAAAAACAATTTATTTGTATGATACAAAGTGCTGCATATTCAATAACGATTATATTTAAGGTAAAAACTGAGCACTGGCAAACACTTGCGATAGACAGTGCTGTGGCTGCAAGTGCAGCATCCTAAATATTAATAAATATCTCATATACATTCATACGTATGATTACTGAAGATTTTACGCCTGCCACACACACACACACACACACACATTGTATCTCAAGCTAAAGTTTAGGTGATACAATCCGATACAATAAATATTTTAAGAACAAAATGCTCAAGTGCTTGTTTTTATTTTCCATAAATTATTTAAAGAATTATGTAAACGTTATTACATGTATGTGTGTGTGTGTATGTGTGGATTGATTTTAGTTTATGACCAAGCATCTAAGCAACAACAACAACAAAAATGAAGTAGTAATTTAACGGACATTGCAAAGCAACGATAACGGCGCCATTAGCTTTAATTCCATAAAGTTAAAATAAAACAAAAACTAAATCAAAATCTAATGCAACCAGCTTAAACTTAAATTTAATGCATTCACAACAACGAAAAATATAAAAATAATAATAAAAAAAAAAACAAATTCATAAGCGGCCTCCACATTCCAACCACTACACACGCCCACATCATTTAAACTGGTGCATGAACGATTGTAGAGCGACAACAACAATTGCTTAAATAAACGACCAGAGCTACTTCATTGAATTTAAGTTTTCTGCCACCATTGTCATATATTCAGCAGCCACATTAAAGTATCACTAAATAAAAAATTGCCTTTCGGCCTTAAAAGCAAAAAACAAAACACACAACTCACGTTCAAACTAAAACTCTACAAGATGCAGCCAGCACCAATTCAAAGCAAATGAAAACACCCAACTCAAGTACAACAACAACACGGGGCAGCAAAGCAACAATCTATGAATACAATGGCAGCCTTTAGCAATTTACATAAATATTGACTATTGAGACACAAATGAAACAGATTTCAAACGAAAATGCCTTATTAACAAACAAAGAAACAAAAAACGAAAATAAAGGTAAAAAGGATTGAAGTATCAATTGAAATAAGTATTTTAATTTCAAATAATAGTCATTTCATTAGATCGAATTTTTGAATTATTGCCTGACAGTTTGGAGAAAATATTTGAATAAAATAATTATTATCAATCGATTAAAAATAAAATTAGGAAAAAAATAAAATTAGAAAAAAAATTAAGGGAAAAAATAATTAATTTGTAAATACAAAATAAAATTAGTAGTAAAATAAAATTAATTTTATTTCTAGAAATATCCGAAATTTTCGCATTTATTTTTTCTTTAACTCTGCATTGAGCTTCTCTCAGAAAATAACAACTGGACACCTCGTTCAATCAACCCTTTTAATTCAAGTTACAATTTTCATTAAATGCAGCCCAGTGACAATTGACTAATTGCATAAAGTCAATAATTTACGTTAAAGCCGCAATTTATTGTCCAACTATTTCAGCCATTTATTAATAAGAGCAATTGCTGTAATCTAATCTAAATGCTAATTCGGTTTATACTTAATACTTTGTAAAACTAGCTAACAGTCCAGTAAAAGTCAGACAGACATTGGCCACAACGAAGGACAAAAAAAAACAGCAGAACATAAATTGAAAACAATAAATTAAATGTAGAACAGATAAACGGGCAAATTCAAAACCAAAATACAACAACAACAATAGCATGAACAGGATAAACGTAGTTGCGTAAACGTAGTCGTGTTGCACTTGAGCTTTAATGAGGAAACACCCATTAACGGCCAACAAGTCACATGCAGTGATTAAATTTTTACACATTCAAGTGAACCAAAACATACACACTCACTCTCAAATAAAAAAACAAAATAAAAAAAATAATATTAACAAAAATTTTATATAAAACTACAAAAACCACATATCTACTTTTTTATTCAACGAAAACGGGTGAACAAAAATAAGAAACTAAAGAATGTTGCAACACACTAATTAATTGATTCTTATCACATTGAGTTAAACTAAATTTCCCCCAATTTGGTTCCAACAGTCACAGCGTCTTAGCTACAAGGATACACCTGGCGGCATGTTTAAATTCATAGATAACAGTCGAACAAATAAACCATAATGGCAAAAGATATAAAAAGAAAATAAATTAATAAAACCATTAATGGCCACTTGTACTCTTAATATTGCTGCTGCACTAGACTGGCAATCTTTTCTGCCTATTCTCCCTTCCAGCTATCAGAAAAAATAAAATCATTAAACAGTTTTCTTTTTTAGCTGACACACAACAAAAATAATTGGCTAAAAACATTAAAGGAAAAAAAAACGAGCAACATAACTGTAGCAGAAAAACTGGAGTCAACAAGAAACAGCGGTGGCGATCGAATTTCTACTTTTAATATTTGTACGTAAGTTGTATGAAAAGTGCGCTATAATATTTCCACTGCAAAGAGTGTGTTCATGTGTAAGATTATGTCAATTATATTTACATTTGCGAAAGAGCTGATTGCTGCAAATGTTGCATCGTGTATAGCTTTGTGTCGTGTTGCCCCAACACTTAAATATTCAAATATTATTGTATCATAATAAATACTCAATTTATATTCTATATTTTACATTAACATGTCGCCTCAAATCTGTAAACCAATAAACACATTGTTTTAACGTACTTTCTCAACTGGGTGCTACAACAAATCACATGTTGCGTTGTTTCAGCTTTCTGATAGCAAATTCAGATTAAATAATAAACATTATAGTCTAACGTTTTTAAGAGTGTGATAGGGAACCCAAAGAGCATACAAAAGATTATCAGAGAATTAAATAACATATAAATTCTAAACATGCTGTAAACGTAAGTGATGAAAAAATTGATGCGATCATACTTTTTTGACAGCATTTGATGTTCCAGCGTACCGTGTTACACCAGTGACTCTTTATATACTCTCAACGTAATTTCTCTGTTGGTTTTTAATAAAGTATATTTTTCCTCTTTAGTGACCAAAATTCAATACCAAGTTGACAACATTGTTTTCATTATTTTTTTTTATATCTTTCTGATCAATTCTAGCTTGCAAAATTCGCTAAAAAAAAAGATGTACTTTTGTAGCGGTGCACAACAATCTGATTAACACACTGCACGGACCGTCTTAAGAGCAAATTTAAACTGCTTTCAAAAGCGAACATAAGCGTTCAAACACAACCGATTGATAGAGTTAAGAGTACTGAGCTTTAAGAATCTATTCAATTTTTATTTTACTCTTTTGGAATTTAAATTAAGAAACAATAGAATTTTCTTAACAACACATTATTTAGTTAAAGGGAGAAAGGGATAGTTGATCTTGTAAAAATAAAACTGATTGAAGCTACAATCTTTAATCGAATAAGAGAGTTGGAAGGCAGTAACTTCCAAAAAATTTCCAAATTTTATTTTGTTTTTTTTTTTTTTTTTACTAAACATATCTTGATTCACGTAGTTTCCTTATGAATGCAACACTGGGTAGTTATGATTTTACCACTTAAACAGATTTGCAGGGTACCTTGGTAACAAATAATACAAAAACATACATAATATCAAAAGAGCATTTGTAGGCGTTCGCAGCTCAAAAATTAACGCAACTGTTGCATCACAAAGTTCAACAAACGTACCTACGACTGTTAATTGATATTCGACTTTTCATAGAGTCGCATATTAATTTTTTTTTTTTAAATCTCAAGTGTTAATCTACTACGGTTCCAGATATCGAGGCCTGTGAGAGACGGGCAAACAAGATAACATTTTTCCACGTTAGATTACTACTAGTACTAGTTATATAAGACGTCAGTGGCTTACGGAACCACTCTCGTCATCATGTTTATGGCTGTGCAATAAAATTGTATAAGGTTTTTTATCAGTCGCATTTGGTAGATTAACCGGATTTATCAGCTGTTCACTTGTAATTGTCAGTCGTAGGTAGCGATGTCAAAAACATAAAAATGTTTAAACGAGTAAACAAAAAAAAAACGTTTCGTATTTTTTACTCGCAAATATTACTTTTGTTATTTATTTAGTTGAAGTAGACACCTATTTTGTTGTTGTTGTAGTTATAGAAATACAAATATATTTCTTGCAGATATTGGAATTTTTTTTTCTTTTTTCTATTTATTCCCGCCAGTTAAGTATGTGCATCATAAAAGATCTTCATTATCAGCAACATCGTCATGATCATCATAACGATTAAATAAAAAATTTATAGTTTAATGAACTTTTTGGAATTTAATTATTTAGATAAAAATTTTAATCGTAAAAAAACGATCCGAAATCCTCTATTGTGGATGCTTTTAATTATAATTAATTTTTTTTTTTGTAAAGTTTGCGAGTTTTGTTTTTTTTTTAATAAAACGTAAAGAATAAGCGACGAGAGTTTTTTCAAGCATAAATTTTAGAGGTGATTACGAAAAAAAATGATAACAGTTCAGATATCGTTTTTAAGTACCAAGATATTGAAAACAAAGTTACTTTCTTATTTTTAAGCTTTTTCCTCTCTTTCTTTCTCAGTTTTAAAGCCTAAAAAAGTATAATATTCCAGCGAAAATAATTTTTTGTTGAATTTGAAAGTGTGGGAAGGGTATGATCTACGTTTGAAAATCTGGCTGATATTTTGAAGTTAACCAATTTGTAAAGTATGAATATTGAAAAAATCTTGTATAAGAGTTACTTTACTTCAATAAGTGAACGCTTGAACGTAATAAATTAAAAAAAAAAAAATAATCAGTAAAATGTTAAATAAAAAAAGAAGAACATTTAAATTAATTGCAATAACCAAAAATCAAGTAAATCTTGAAATCACTGGTTCAACTAATGACTTATTCTTTGGTACAAGAGTGCAACAACCAAAGTGGAACTAAAAAAGCATATGACGGCATCATAAGGTGAGTTTTCCCAATCAAACAGGATTTACTTATATTTACCTAAAAAAACACAAATAGTTGAAACTACAACAACCGCTAAATAAGAAATCTTAAACATGTTTAGCAAAAATCTAAAATTAAATTAAATCTCGCTCATGTTGAACAATCAATGTGGCAGCTACAATAAGCCAGCAGCTAAACAAAAAGCCCTGAAACATTTGTACTCCTGGTACCGCAGCACAAGTTGATGCGGTTTTATAACAGAAACAGCTTGTAAATAAAGCAGTAACCGTAACAGTTACAATAGTAACAACAGCAACAGCAACAATGACGTCCATCGCACGTGGTTGTCGAACAAGTTTGACTCCTTCGCAAATGTCAAACAACAAATGAACATTTGTCGGGCTCTGTCTGCCTGTCTGTCTCTGTTTGTTTTGTAAACAAACACAACAACACATAAAACACTAACCTGGGACAATCTGGAAATATTAATTTGAAATTCAGCCACAGTCAGAAAGTGCGAGAACAATATTTTGCATTCATATTGTTTTAAGTGTAAAGAAATAATAAAAACCAAAAAAAAAAAACTGACAACTACTCAGCCAGGTCGTTTTGAATATGCAGATACAGATTTAGTAGTCACCCTGTCTGCTCATCGTGCGTCAAATTAATAGAGTTTCTTTATGTAGTTGCTGTTGTCTGCGTTCCACATCACATCACACAGAACCAGTTATATAATTTTAAAAATTATTTTTTTTTTGAGAAGACCTTTTTTGTATTTTAATTGTGTTTAATAACATGACGCTGCCACGCATAAACCACTTGTTCTACAATCATCAAATCCATCAGTAATCATAACATGCATGATACAACATCACGATTAATGTACGAATGGATTAATAGTCTTTCTCTCTCTCTATCTCTCTCGTGCACGTTTTAATTATTTGCATCCCATCAATGAAGGAGTACAAGTGCAATTACATACAGCAAACAAAAGAAAAACAAACAAGTGTCATCCGAAAAACAAACAAGTGTCATCCGACAACGACTCGTACTTAAATATTTAGCATGTCATGTTTAACCAACTTTATTTTATTACGTTCTTTATGCAACAAGTGACGATTCAATACAAATAATGATGATTTGGTTTAGGTACAAACTTAAAAAAAAAAACATAGAAACGACACACCACCAACAAAAAAAAAATAAAAACCAAAAACCAATCGAATTCATCGCTCTCAAGTTGTATTTGTTGGTTGTACTAAAATCTCCTTATTTCCATCTTTTTTTTTAGATAATTCTTAAAACCTGCACATGTTTTTGTGGCACCTGAAATAAAAATTCAAATAAAAGCAAAAGTTTATTCCTGTTTGTAGACAAAAAGTTGATCCGTACGAAGGTGGGAGGGAGTCGGGCAAATAAAACATGTTTTTCAGGAGCATAAATATAATCACGAACACCACCAACATCGCCAGCCACAACCTGTAGTACATATTAAAGTCTTAACGTATCACACCCCTAGCATCCATCCAGTAGAATAAAGTGCCAGGAACCGGTAGAGAATCCTTGACCTAATGAATGAATACCGCATGCCAAACAAATAATGTGGCTGTTGGATTGGATGCCTCTACCTGTTACCTGTTCAGCAGCAATGATGCCTGTTTAGTTGTGCTGGTTCACTTTATATTATTTGTGTTTATTAAAGCAACTCACACACACACACACTCTCACTTCGACTCAGGTTAGAAGATAACTACTTATCAAGCAAACAAAAAGAAAAACTACTACAATCAGGCAGCGTGGCTTTTTTATTTACTCAAAATATCATTACCAAAGTTCAAATCCAGTTCGCTGCTGTAAAACAAAAATAATAATAAAACTTGTTTGCCACCGCAAACATTGATGACGTTTGTTGTTCATACGAGTTTGTATATCGATTGTCTGCTATTTATTCCTTCCATTTGTTTGTCTGTCTGTCCGCCTGCCTGCCTGGATACTAGTTTTAAATATTTGATGGTTTGTTTTACAGGGAGCGCTCACACGTTTCGCACGCTCTACTAGTGGGTGAGGTCAGGATTGTGTCGCGCAGATTTGTGTATGTTTTGTTTACTTGCTTTTTCATTATGTCTCACTCGCTTATACACTGGTGTCTATTTATAACAGCTGCTCGTGGTGGAATTAAAAACTGTTTGTTTTTTATTTTGATTTATGTGTGGATGGTTGCTTCTGCTTCTTCGTCTGTTTATGACGCTTACACCTCAAGATTGTTCTTTAGTTCTTTTATTTTGCATCCTGAAATAAACTTTTGAGCATATACGAATATTTTGTCCCCTGCACAACAAGTTATGTACAAAAAACTAAGTGTATTAGAAAAATTAACAAACGCTTACACTAAAATCAAGCCTGAAATGTCAATGTGATAAATATTCTTAAATGTCTTGTCCAATTCTCTACTTCAGTTTCCTCAACTAATCACCCGTGTTCATTCAAGGCACAGTCCACATTATCTGAAGTTACTTTGTATAGTGTGGATACATGTGGGTAGCGGTTTTAATAATATATACTTAAGTAAATGAGAGTAAGCGAGATAGATCTCCCTTGCCTTTTCTTTGTATAAACAAATAAATTCTCCAAAAAATCAAATCACAATCAAAACTGAAAAAGTTCAAAAATTTAACAACTGAAATTTCCTTTCGCCAAAAAGCAGTCAATACTTTTATACGCATGAGATTATCAGTAACTACGATAAATACGAGTACAACAAAATATTGCTTGAGCAAGTCCGTTTAAAAAGGAATATTATCACAAGTCTTAAAGCAATCAGCTAACGCTTTAAAAAGCGGTGCCCGTGGAGCTCCTTCAGTTGCTGGTTAATTTTTAATATAACTTCCCTCGTAAAAGTAAATTTTAAACATGAAAATGACTGCCTAATTACAATTTGTCTTGCACTGTCTGCGGAATTTTAACTACGATGAAGGGCATACAAAATTCCTCACAACCGATTACGGCACGTTGACTGACTTTTTTTGTTTTTATTATTTAAGTTTATTACTCCTGTGTGGGTTGTTTAGTTTATTTTATCATTATTTCTTCTCAAACAAATCAAGTTTAATTATTGTCAAAGATTATTGACATTTTTTAAGGTTGGTTGGTTCGCAGAGTGTAAAGCAATAGAAAATTGATTTTAAACGTGATAAGTAGAAACATAAAATTGATTTTAACTTTAATTTCTACTTATTAATTAATAGTAATTTCTTGTGTAATTTTAAAATGGTAAAATAAATAATTGAGACAAGCAGGCATTCAGACTTTTTTTCCTTTAATAAATAATCATCAATTATGAGAGCGCACACATACATATGCATACGTATTTAAGTAAATCTAGATGCAATATTATTATTATTAGTCTCATTGAATAATTTTCAATTTTTTATGTTTTTTGAATTTAAATAAATTTATGAAAAACTGTCTGCTCTTGTTCTCTTTTTATAAACCTTTAAAACTGCGGATGCTTCTGTGAAAAATTAGTAACATTATAGATTTAATAACTTTCGGTTGCACCATCAGAATAAACAGTAGTTGAGTTATTGAATGTTATAAATGCAAGTACAAATGAAGACAACCGAAAGAGTTCAAAATCCAGACATCGTCGATTTTGAAAGTATTTAGAACTATTAATTCATCAGCACTGATCTCTAAACTAATTCATTTAAAATGTATGTATATGAAATATGATTCCAAAGTTACCAAAACACCGAAAATATTAATGAAAACAATTGGTTAAAACGTTACATATTTAAACAACAGTTTTATGTAATAAATGGAATTCATATCCATATTTAACAAATAAAATTCGAAAGATTATTTGATTAATTACTTGTTCGAATTAACTTTTAATAAAACATTTAATAGCTTTAATTTTTTAACTCATATAAATGGACTGAACAATTAAAACGAACTTTTCAAAACAGAGGTGTGGTAACATTTGCAATTCTCTTTGAATCAAAAATATTGTTCTTATATTAAAATTAAGCAATCCTACAACAATATTATTTCGAAATATGTATAATTAAAACTAACCGCAAACCTTGGTCGAACTTATATTCGGCATAGCAACCAAGAAAATAATATATCGACAATAAGCAACACTGTAGCATTAATACCCATAATGTTGGATTGTGTCTTTGCTATGAAAAGTAAAGAGCTGAATAATTTGCAACTTCCACCTCTAACAAAAGTAACAAAGTGAGGGGTGTATCAAGGCGAATCAATTATAAGGTAGTAGCCATGGTGGTCTCGATGCCGAATTCATTGATTTTCGCCGTAAAAGCTTAATGTCAAACACCATATCAAAAAATTTATACATATATTTAATATATGGAGTTTGACATTTAGCATTTACGGCGAAATTAATAAATTCGCCATCGCGACCACCTAGTATTATTTTGCCATGGTAGTAGCCATGACAAAATTGTGTACCAGGCAAAGCGAACAAAATAAGGTGGTAGCGATGGTGAATTCGTTCATTTTCGCAATAAGCCCGAAAAAATAGTATACAGATTTTTTATATATGGAGTTTGACAGTTAAACTACTGGCGAAAATTAATGAATTCGCCGTGGTACCAGGTGGTGGCAGTGATGAATTCATTCATTTTCGTCGTTGCATATTATGATAAAAACATATTTGATAAAAACTCAACATCTAATAAATTTAATAAATATTGTATATATTTTAATTGCTTTGTTTCTTGCAGAGAAGATCTCCTTGTTAGATTAGAACCTTTTTCTGAATAACAAGTGTGCAATAGAAAATTATCTTGTTGGTTGCTGTTGTTTCCTGATAAATTTTCTTTACGTTCTACAGGCACATTGCAAAACTGGTCTTCATAACCTCAATTTCAGTGTCCTTAAATCCTGTTTAATTTCTGTTTTATAGAAATAAATCCATATTTCCGCAAGGAATTTTTTCCGAAGAATTTATAATTTATTTCACGTTCAGAGTTGTAGGGCAAGTATACTTTGTTTAGGATTCATTAAATAAAACTTATTTAAAGCAAGGCGAATTTATAACAGTAAAAAAGAAAAATAGTGTTTGGTAAACTTCAAAACACAATTAATTGCTGCACTGTTTTCTTCCCCCTTTTAATAACTTTTTTAGTAAGCTTTGTGTTTTAAATTAATTTAAAGCTCTTGTTAAAATTCTATTTTAAAGAATATTGAGAAAAGAACTTTTATAATATAAAATGATACACTTTTGACAGCTATTCTACACATGGCAAAACCAAGCAAAAAATAGTCAGCTGCCGCAACGATGCCACCTGGTAAAATTAATTCACCTTGATTGAAAATTTAAACTTCAAGGTTATTTTGTAGTCATATGAATAGTCAATGATTGAGAAAAAAGACTTTTATTTGTATATTTTCTCATTATTTCATAAATTTTCAATGATTTAATACTGTTTTATTTACAATATTTACAGCATTTGTGTTACATTATTTCAAATATTCTAATACAGACGTATCACGTCAACTGATGAAGAGATGCATCCCAATTCAGGTATTGTCAATGTGGTATGCGCATCAGGAATTTATTAAAGGAGTTGAAAATAAATTAATACTGGAACGAAAAAATATGTTTTTGAACGAAAAAAATATGTTTCGACTGTTTTAATTTAAATTTCCTTTAGAAATAATTTTAAAATTTACATGAATTTGCGCAAAAATATTTGTCTTTTTTTAAACAGTAAAACTTTAAAACTTTTAAGTCTCACTTCTTAAAGATTTTTATCAATAATAAATGTTTAAAAGGTAATTAATTCTTTAAACATCATTGGATTTTTTATAAGTCTTCATTAAATTGAGAAACATCGTTGCAGACGAAATTGTTGTTGCCCAAGCAGTAGCGAAGCAGAATAAAATCTACAAGTAAAAAAACTTGTTGTCTTTAATAATGAAAGAAGTAAAGTGGTCGAAATAAGAAATATTTCGAAAAATATATATGAGCTCCATTATCATTCGCTGTGTTACGTGAATTGTTTCGTAGAGACATTACGAAACCAGCGAAAATACACAATGAATCTGATGCATCCATCCACTACTTCAAATAGGTGTTTTAAAAGACAAATAAAAATGGTAATATATACCTTTTCACCTTATACGAGGGTGGTACTAAAAATGTTTACAACTTTTACAGCATCAAAAAAACAAAAAGATAAAATGAAAATGGCTTTCGTCGATTGATATCAATTACATACTTTCTTCAAGTCGACTGCATATTATTAGACATCAAAAATACCTTCGTTTTTATTTTAATACATATAAAAGGCTTTCTGTTCAAGTATATAAAGAAATTATTTTTTATCTCACTTGCTTGGAAAAACTTTGTTTCATTAACTTTTCTTTTTACAAACTAAACGAGGGAACAGAGCCCTTTATTTTTTTAATAAACTTTTCAAATCTCTCTCAGATACGAACGAGCAAAGAAAGAATAAAAAGAAAAAAATCGTGGGCTTAAATAACAATAATAAACTCAAAACACAAAAAAAAAACAAATTATAGTTTTTTAATTTCTTTTTCCTTGTTTTCTTTTTTTTAATAATCTGCTTTTGGTATTTATTATGATCATTATTTTTTTCTTCTTATTTTTCTTTTTTTTTTGTGAAATTGCTAAGATGTGTTTTATATAATTACAACAAAAAAACCCCTTCCACTTTTATTTTAGTGCGTAAATACGCATACATACAAATGTACATATTTACGTATGTATGTATATATGTGTGGTTGATTGACTATTTAGCCTTTTTACCACTTGGGGCATTGTTCATCATTTGATATATCAGAAAAAAGAAGAAGAAAAATCTTTAAAAGTTTCATTTGGCCTTTTTTAGTTTCTTACGTTGTTTTACAATATTCATACATTTCGATTTAACGATTGTTGTTGTAAAGTGAAATAAATCGTTTTGTTTTATTGTTAAAGCTTTTAATCTAAATTCCATAACAAATAAGAAAACAAACAAAAAAACATTTTTAAAGAAAAATTAATACAATGGCAAACTGTGAGAACCTGAATTAGTGTGTTTATTGCTTATGGAAGGGGGGAATAATTAAATCTTTCAAACATAATAAACGCTCACGATTAATTTATACTAGAAGGTATAAATAGGTGCACTCGAGAGGGAGGACTCAGGATCTCTTAACTTTTAAACTTTGCAAATTTTTATCCAACAGAAGTTTCGAGAGTTTAAATGGCCGATGTACGGAAGGAAGTTTGCGTACCACAGAACGGAACCTTTTCCTGTACTGGTAGATGATGTCTTGTATCTAAACACTTCTGTTTCTTTTTAGGTTGGCAACACTTAAAATATCGCTAAAAGTATTTTTGAATTTTGTTGTGAATTTTAATGTAGTTGCTTTTCTTATTTGCTTATATTATCATAAAAAATGAAAAAAAATCGAAGCATATCTCAATACTTTAAATCAATTTTTACCAATTTTATGTATAACAGACTCCCAGCAAACATGCAGTCAAAAGTTTTATGCGTTTCTTTCAATTTCAATTCAATATTATTGTTTTTCTATACTGAAATCACTTTTAAACTGCAATATAAAATCCAACTAATAACAAAATTAAAGGATATTTGAAGTTCTTCAATTGAAGATGCTTTTACAGGGTACTCGATTGTTGTCTACAAAAACCAGAAGAAAACTTGTCGGCTTTGCCGATTTTAATATTAAAACAAAAATTCAGACTTTCTACTACCACAAAAATGACTCAAAGATATCAGCAAACATTTAAATCTATAAATGATCTTAGCTAAACATAAACTATGCCAATATTATCTGATATTAAAAAGAACGCAATAGTATCAGTTTATAGGGAGTCACTATAAGGACTCACCAACCAAGGAAAATAATATTAAATAAAATACCCATTATATTTAGTGCTATAATTTTGTCTGCTACTGTAGTTATACATACATAAACACATACATACCAACTATTGATGCTTCTTTGTTTAGTTGGGAAGGTGCCCTTATTAAGATCCCTAAGAAGAAAACCATGATTAAGGAAGATAAAGTCAATAATAATACAAAATGTGATAAAATAAGAAAATTTAAATTCAACAATTTAAACTGAATTTGTTTATATTTGAAAGCTAAAATTCAGAAATCAAATTTAGTTGATTCGTTTAATGATTTCTGTAAATCATACATCATAAATATATGAAACTTTGGTAAAAACCAAACATCACTTTTAAACATTCCCAATAAATTATCAACAACAAAATATTTAAAATATTTGAATAAAAATAGTTCTGTCATTTCTAAATTAAACAAAATTATTTTATTTAAAACATTAAATTATCTGAACGTGTTTTGTATGAGAAATGTCTGTCAAAAACAAAAAAAAATGTAAAATTATGGCATCCTTTTTCTTTTTTGCTCTGTTGTGTACACTTTTGGGATTTTAAAATTAACGATCGAGAGACATGACTTGGGAAACTTTCGCAATTAATTTTAAGTTGTTTTTTATATTGCCTTTTTAACCCAAGTCTTGGGAATGGTATGTCAAAGTTAAACGTTTTAAGATTGAATGCCTCTGTAATTTAAGTCTATATTTGGTCAGCAACAATAACAACAAAACACACTCTAACTCAAAACACTACACTAAGGCATTGTTACAAAGCAAACAAATAAACAAATATAAATACATATATTCTTGTTGTTGCTATTGTTCCTGCTTATAATTCGCTCTTGTACCTTGATGTGGCATACTCACGTATTTATATTTTTTTTTTTTTTTGTGATATCATCGTTTGTTTTTGTTTGTCTCTTTTAATTCTTAAATGGACTTTTTGTCCATATTGAAGAGCTCAACATCAGCAATTATTTAAACATTTTATTGGCGTAAGAAATAACTACTGAATTCAGTATTATATTTTTAATATCTTCTATCGACAATTATGATGATTCTTACCATTTCCAGAGTCAATTCTTATTTTAGCAGCAGCTACAGTAACGTTTACATCGACTACAATCATGACGATAAAAAGTACGAGCGTAATATTGACTTATGTCGTTGCATCAAAGCAAAATAGCAAAAACAATAAAAGACTAAAGAGAAAAAAATTAAATACAAAGTAATTTGTGAAAGGAAAATTGAAAATACCTTAATGAACATTTGGTATTTCGAAAGTCTCCAGGGCAAAGTAACAAGTGAATCTCTGTAAATTGCCCATAACTGATGATTCGTGAAGACAAATATTTTCGATTTCAAAAGAATTTAACCATAATGTGCAGGTAATCTTCAAAAAGCACATTACAACAAAGCAGATGTACGAATTTCGTGTTGTACACATCGTCTTTGGAAACAATTACTTCAGTGTCACATTCATTCTTCGTTTTAATAAAGTGTTTTTGGATATAATGCAAGAAACTAAGTGAAACTAATAAATTATGATGACTTATTTTATATTTGACAACCTACAAAAAAAGGTAAACTTATACAGCATTTACACTATGCAATTTTTCATGAAACTAGTATGAAAGTTTTGTTTGTTTGTGAAGCAGGAGGAGTATGGTATCTGTTGAGTTTTGAGGAGATGTTACTTTTGCTAGTGTTTACTTTTAGATAACGCATAACGCTGTAGCTTAAATAGAAAGTTGAGAAAAAAAATGCCTCAAAAATTGCATAGTGTAAATCAGGACTTATTTGAAATTCCTGCTTTAGCTGTACTTGACCGACTATAAAGAATATTCCGAAATATCCGACCGAATACACATTCAAACTTTAATGGAAACCTAAACTATATTCCCGTAAAAACCCTTTGTCGCATGGATAGATATAAAACACTGGCACTGTTAATGAAATGAAGCCTTCCTGATCAGTTTAAGCAAAAAACATTTTTCAAATTATTTATTGATATCTTCAATCTAAAAATCATACAAATTTAAGTCCGGCTAGTGCGAGACAAACAAAAATATTTTTCATAGTTGTTGCTGTTATTATTTTGTACTCTTCTCTCTAATGGTTGAATGAAAGACCTTTTGAAAAGACCTTTTGGTCGATTCTAATCTCGATAAATATTTGGGCGATTTTAGGCTGCCGTGATCATTTTTATCGCATGTTGGCCTCTTTAATCAGGTTTGCCACAGAGGTAGTGCAAAATAGTCTCCCAATCCCATAACGCCATACTTGTTTTAGAATCGAATTATTAGCGTAGAATAGAGTTTCTGCAAAGGAGCCGGTTTATTTGTGCTGCTTTCACTCTTATATCCTTCAAGTTCGCTTCTAAATGGATTTTTCAAGTCAAACGCCGACTGTTATACTAAACTAATTTTCGATAGTTGATATATTATTTTGATTATTAATTCGAAACAAGGACCATGATGACCATGAAATAGTTAGTAAACTACACGTTGGTTATCTTATTTATTTGTGAGAAAGGTGCGAATAACTCATTTGTCCAAAAATGTCGATGGAAAACCAAAACAATGCATGGTGGGCTGCTGAGTGAGTAAAAGTTTTATGTATCATTATCATTATCGAACAACCACTCCTGAACTCGCTGGATATTGTAAATTCGTAAAATCAGTGTTATCAAACCTTAAGGAGATTTTATTAAAATATAAATAAATCAATTAAAAAATATGTTTAATGAAGTATAAAACATATTACAGCATCTATAAAATTCCATTCCCACCGCAAAAATCTCATAATTCAAAAAGCAACAACAACGGGAAATAACGCCAAGTATAGAAGTTCGAGCGCTGGTAGTTTTGTTCGATTCTTGTTGTTATCCGTTTTTCTTCTTTTTTAATGAAATCGAAAGTTTATTAAATTTACAAGTTTTTAATTGATGTGGATTTTCAATCACTCGCTCGCTCGTGTATTATTACAATAAACCCATTCAATAGTCAAAGTTTAATTTTTTTTTTTTTTTTGATATGAGTTTGTTATTTTCGCTGTTTTATTTCTCTTATTATTATTCTGATTGTAATTGTTTTTTTTTTTTTTTTGTTTTGTTTTTTTTTTCCTTGTTGACGATGCGTTGGCCCTAAATCAGTCAACGTAACTTGTTTGATGTTTAGTTGAGTTTGTTGTTTTGTTGTTTTTTATGTTTTTTATGTTTTTGTCTTCAAGACCTGTTGTACTACGATTGACTGCTTGCATGTCTGTCTGGATGTCTGCTTGCGATCGTTCCGACCAGTCAAACTGCCATGTGCTTAATCTAAATTAAAGTTTTGAAAGCACTGTAGTAGTCATCAGCTGTTTCTTGATTGCTGTTTGTTGTTTCTTTATTATGGTTTTCTTGTATAAAGGTTTTTATTCGCTTCTTACGCTGATGTTGACGCTACTCTAACGTAAACAACAAAAGCAACTAAACTTTACTGGCGTGTTAAACCACCATGTGCTACATTTAACCGCTTTTTTACTAGTTTCCATAACCAACATCGCCATTCCCACTAACCAAACACAACAATAGCGAAAAACAACAAAAAAATATAAAGTAAAATAACCTGAGACCAGATGATGAAGATTACGATGAAACGCAGAGATGATGATGATGACGATGAGTTAATAACATCTTGTTGACTTAAGTTTTTTTTTTAATGAATGTATTCAAGGAAGAAATATTACTAACGCAGCGAAAGCAAAATAAAGCGCAAATCAAAATAATAATAATAATAACAAACACAAATCAACACGTTCATGCAAACAAATATTATAAAAAGTGTGTCAACAAAGCATTCAAAAAAATATTGAATTAAAAAAAAACACATATGTATATATGTATGTATGGATGTATGTACCTACACGCTTACTTTCAAATTCTTTTTATTATTATTATTATTAATTTTTTTAAATATTTGATTTAATTTCTTTTTTCTTTATTCTTTATTGAAACGTTTAAGCCCCATAACAGTTCTTTAATAAAAACTGCTTTAACACAATTGATTCTTCAAACACACATTTACACACATCATTAGAAAGGTCAGCAAAAAAGATGCATTAATGCTCTCATCATCGAGAAAATAATTTAGTTCTATTGTTCAAGAAGAATTTAAATAATGCAACATTCATCAAAAGATATCAAAATAATTACTTTGCAAAAAATACTTAATTGAAAATGTGGTTTAAGTTTCTTTTAGAAAACTTTTAGTAAAAAAAACTTAATTTTCGTTGCAAACAGAAGCATAAGTAGAGATTTTTTCTGGAGTAACCTACAGCACTTAACGAAAAGAAAAATTAAGTCATATATGAAAAATTCTATAAGAAGGAACCATTTTTTTTTTTTTTTTGGTTTTTGATTTGAGAGATGTCGGGTACTTAATAATCTCTGGAACTGGCTTAATTTTTTCCAGATACACAGAAATTAGTTTTTGCACTTATTTAAGTTTTTATTTATTTTCAACTAAAATATTAAATCTGGGTTAATTTTATATGTAATTGAAAAATAAATACAATATTTTCAAATCAAGAAATGCAAAAAACGATGAAAAATCAATGTCGTTGCAACGTTTTTTTTTTTTTTTTCATTTACTTCTCCTTCAACAGTAAATGCTAAAGCAGAACATATTCTGCTTCAGACGTTATAAATTCTCTGCACAATATGATTTTCGAATGTCATTTCTCTTGACTTGGAAAGAGCAAAAGACCTTAAGAAGTTAAAGATGGATGAGCAATATTTTGAAAGTCAAATCGTAAACCTTTTACACCCAACCCGCCAAAGTGTGATTTCTTTAATTAATTAGTCAAATAATGATCATTAATATTTTTTATTTATAGTTTTTCCTTATTTTCTAGCAGACAATGTATCGAAATCACACATTGATTTTGCTAAAATCGTGATTTGTAAGAAATACAATAAAAAAAAGCTCTAAACCAGATTCTAGACCACTTAACTGTATATATGTGTATCCTGGACTGTTGTCAAATGCGTCACGTGTTTTGTTGTGGAAAATGAAAATAACTGATTCATGTGATACGTCGGCAAAACCTCACGAGTAGAAGCATTTGGTGGCAGCAGAAAATTCATATTTCTAAAATTTCTAAAAACAGCACGAGTTGTCATCACCAATCAGTTGCTGAAAAATAATTTTGTCAAATTAAAATTATTTCCAAATCTGCCCTCGTATTTTTATAACAATTCCATTAACATAGAAAAATTGAAAAATAATTGTAGCTTGATTGAGCTTTTTTTTATAAAATTAGTTTTTGCATGACCTTTAAAAAATATTTGTTAACGTTATAAATCAATCGAATAATAACAACTTTAAATGTCTCGTTACAGCTAACATCATTAGAATATATCGCTGTTGCAATGCAATCGAGTTAGTGCAAAAACAAAAAAATGGTCTTTTCTGACAGCTACAATTTTCCAACAACTTTTGTATTTGTTAAGTAAAAATACAAACATAAATTCAGTTTAAATTGGTTTCTTCTCTGTAAAATATGACTCCGCGGTATTATTATCTGACGATATGAAACAAATGCTTGAGATAGAAAAAAAACATGAAACTTTAACAAAGTAGCAAAAAGCAACAAAGAAAAAACAATTATTAATTAAAAAACATATATTTATTACAGTGTAGAAAAAAAAAGAAAAATTTTTACAACTAAAATTATTTCTCACTATAAATGTTAACAGAAAAAAAAGAATCACATTTGAGATCGTATTTTAACTTCAGTTTAAATTTAAGATTGCAGAAATACGACCTGTAAGTCGGTATTATTCTTTGAGAACAAAGAATTGTCTACTTTCAAATGATTTTTACTGAACAGTGGCTTTTTGAAGTATGTAAAATATATTTAATATTTTTCAATCGGTCACTTCAATACATTTTTTGTCTAAAACTCATGTTATGTTTCACTTAATTATATTAAATATGTGACAACCAAATACTTTTATAATTTTTTTTTTGTATTTTTCGTATTTACAATTTATTTTGAACAGTGTACATTCTTTTTATTTTATTTATGCATTTATTTATTTTTCTTCTTCTTGTTCTTTTTCAAGTGTCTAACAATGACTTAAATGTTATGGTGTTGTTGTTCTTAACAAACATTTGAAACCAAAAGCCAAATATTGTAAGTTTTCAAACTGAAGAGTTATTGTACAGCCAAGAGGTGAAGTCTTTTAGATGAAATAGCAAAAAAAAGGAGCTCTAAGAAACAAAAGAATAAACATTTTTTGTGTTTAAATTAAGTTTTTTTGTGTTGGTTTTTTGTATTTCTTCTAAATTTCAAGACAAGGCAAAGGCCTGGAAAGGTCTAAATTCAATAAAAAAAAAGCTGACAATAATACAACTCACTGACACACACGCATCCATAGACACACACTTAAGACAAAAAAATATATAACAAAAATTTTTACCAACTTTAATGTCTGATTGTCCGTCTGTCTCTTTTTTATGTCTTGAAGTATATTTAGTTGTTGCGTATGTAGAGTAGTGGTCAAAAATGTAGCAGCCATTGGAATTAAATATAATTAAAAGCCGCCTCACTCTGAAATTAAGCCTTTTAGCTTTGTAGGTAGAATCAGCTGGCGCTAATTTTAAGTATTTCATTTTATTGAATTATGTATGCAAATGTTGTTGCAATTTAGTGTCATTCTTAAAAGATTTTATTTAAGTTGATTTTGTTATAGTATATCTATCAGGTTCTAGGTTTTATTGGCCTTAAAGTAATAAAAATTTAAACCTGTTAAAAGCTATTTTATGAATACTTTGGGTTTTGGTATTTACAACATTATCTTCTTATACTAGATGCGTGGTAGGGAAAGAAATATGTGATATTTTTATTAACTCCTTATCAGCACTGCTATATTAAAGGCTACAACTGTACACTGGCAGTACTGTGTTAAGACGATGAAATAAAGAGAACATGGCAATAAGAAATAACAAATCATACAAAAAACCATGTTCTCTGTTGATGATGAAGCCAAAAGGCAAAAAGAAAATAAAAAAACAACAAAATATAAGAAAGACAAATACTACTACAGCTACCACTACATACGATTACACAATAAAACAATTTTAACAGAGATGCTGGAATAAATTTGAACACCAACACTTTAACAAAAATCCATTATACACAAAAGCTAAAAGAGATTTAAGCCAACACAGAAATAAGTTGCTCCTAACTGAAACATACACATACACACACCGCCACCGATTAGTAAAGTTTATTTATTACGTACCGCAAAAAATTATTTTAGACGCATGCACAGATATATTAACAACAAGCTAAAGGCAGTTGAACAGAGTTAATTACACATAGAAAAAATAGTTTGAAATAGAATATCAAGCACTTCATTATAGTAAATAATTTTATTTTCCAATTTGATATAACAAATGAACGAATGGCAACAAATAAAAGTATTTATTTATTTTTATTGAATAATTTCTGCACAATCTTTTTTACTAATTTCCGAAATATAAAGATTCCCAAAGAACATAAATAAACATGAATTAAATAATAATGTTTTTGTTTCAATGGCGTATGAACTGTAGAAATGGCTCTTAATTGGTAAAATGCCAAATTATTTAGCTGGTCGCTTTATGCATATTTAAAGAGTAAAATGTCTCCAGAATTGCTGTGTTCTGCTGGTTGCCTTTAAACTGTGTATTTTCAATCGAATTTTTTTTTTTTTTTTTTGCCTTAACCTAATTTGAATAACCCAAATATTTTTATCATATAGACTTAATTTATTTATATTTTCTTAGTAACTTCAAGTCAATGATTGTAATATTTTTAATCCCAGGATTTGTTTGAATCACTTCATTTTGGCAGCCCTATTAAAAATTTTCTTTCTTTTTTCAGTTTTTTTTTTCTGCGAAGCCGGTGTTAGACATACCATATAGCAGAAAGTCTTTGCGCCCGGCCGAAGGCCAGCTACCCAGAACATCTTTAGAAAGCAAAGCTGGTGTTGGTCATACTATAGAGGAGAAAATTGTAGGGCCCGGCCGATTGCTGGCTACGTAGGAAATCTTTAGAAAGCGAAGCCATTGTTCGTCATACCATAGAGGAGAACATCTTCACGTTTAAATGAAGAAATTCTTTTTTTGGTCTTTAGCAGATTTTTTTTACCTTTTTCCTGTTTAATTAGATAGATAAAATAACCAAGCCTCTGCTGACCGATGCAGGGTGGATGATGAAATTAATATAGTCAACTGTGACTCTGTCAGGCTTGTTAGGAAGGGCACGCTACTAAAAGATTTAAGGCCTGCGCCCAGGGCCAAGCAATAAAAATTATTACCGCAGAAGTTGTCATAACCAGGAGGGAAAGAAACTATCTTGCACCTTCTGTGCTTTTGGCTTTACTTGCCAGAGTGATACAAGCTTTCGAAATCCAACTCTCACACGGAATAGTGATATTTTGAAAGCCACTTTATCTCTAATTTTGCTGTTATATGCTTTATTATTTTTTATTTTATTTTACTATTATTTCTTTATTAATTATAATTTTAAAAAATTATAGATTTGCATTGCTTCTCGTAAGGATAACATTTCTTATTTAAATACACATTTGAGTTGATTTTTTTTTTTAATTTTATTGCAAAAAATAATTTAAAATTCTCATGGCAGGACGAGAAAAAAATTATTGAAGCAGACTAGGCCAGTACATGGGGTAATAGGGCGGGCTAAGTTTTCGCATTTAAGTAAAATAAATATAAAATCAATTTTTGAAAATTGTTTTTTGTGTCAATTTACGTTAATTGTGCTCTATTTCTTACTTATACTCATTGGTTACTGTGTTTTTGTGTGTAAAAGGGTTTGAGTTTTTGTTATCATTTAATTATTTTGGATTCAGATATAAGATATATGAGCAGTAGCGAAATAGTTATATCGACATGCTTTACCCGCAGTAAAACATTTAATTTTTAGTCTTAAATGTTAATATTAAATAATATTCTCATGAAATATTTATATTTGAAGGAATCGAGATCAATTAACATTTTTTATTTATTTTTTTACTTTTTCATTTTACAATAATGAATTCAATTGCAATAGTACAATTAAATTTCCAATAAATTCAATAAACGTCAAAATTTTTCCTCTGTGTACCTTTAAACGTATACACATGTACGAATATGTGTATGATTGTACAAATATAAGTTAAATAAAAATATATAATAGCAAGAAATATAGCAACATAAAGTTAAACAGCAAGACAAAAATGAAAAGCAACAAAAAAGCACGAATGTAAGATCAGATCACCTTTTGAATGCCTTATGCAGACCTCCATGGCATGACATACCACCAAACCTACCAAAAAGACACGAGCACAAATACCGCTTACAAAAACGTCATTTGTCTTTGTTTTTCACTGCTAAACCAACACACGGGCTCCAACAAATCTTAAAACTTACTCATACACACAGTCATCTACATAAACTGCATGTTGCTGCTACAACAGAAAAAAACAGAAAAAAACAGAAAAAAGTCTTACAATCTTGTCATGAAAAATAAGACAACAAAAAAATAACACAAATAACACAGCAGCAAGCAGCCTTGTAGAGTTGTTGGAATATAATGGTCTTGTGGTCCATTACAGCCAAGAAAAAAATGCACAGAAAAGAAAATAATGAAAAAGGAATGAATGCATTTTTAATGCACTTAATAGTCTTGGCACAAACCCACACAAACACAAATACACACGCAAATAAAAACAAACACAACGAAACGAAACGAAACGTTGTGAACCAACTAAAAACTGGGTGTTCAGTCAAACATACGGCCAAAGTTGAGATTTTCGCGAATAAAAGATACATCCGCTATCTAAACATCCATTTTTTTTTTAATTCATTTCGGCCAATTGTCTCATGTAGCAATAAAAACTTTAGAAAGTTCAACAGGAGATTTTATTTTTTTCTGCTCGTAAATATTTTTTTTCTAACGAGGGAGAATTTTACTCTTTGTAATGTTCAATTAACTTTAATGGAAATAAAGAAATATTTTTTTTCTTTCTTTTTTTTATTATTGTTAAAGTCAACACTTTAATTGAACTTTCTCAAAGTATTTTTCTTTAGATTTTTCTTTCTTTTACAATAAAAAAAAAAACTGTTTATTGTATAAAAAAGTGCCAAAATATATAGTACATATGTACATACGTACGAACGTACTTATATGTACATATGTATACATCACTACAGAGCCAAATAGCTGCTTACAACAAATTTGCAATAACAACAACTAAACTTACAAGTAATAAAATGCCAAAAGCTTAGAAAAAATTATTAGTAAATAACTTGAAGCTAAAAAACAACGATAGCAATCATAAAAACAATATTAGGAATTAATTAACCCATTAAAGGTACATTTTTTTTGTTTAACACTCAGATACTAAATAAAATTATTCCAAATAAGAAATAAAAAACATCTTCGGCCAAATTTTCATTAAAGTTCTTCTTGATAATGCAAACAATTATTTGTATACCCTTCACAACAAAAAGTGGCAAGAAGGGTATATCTAAGTTTGTCATTCCGTGTGTAATTTCTACAATATCCATTTCCGACCCCATTAAGTATATATATTCTGACTTCTTATGGATAGCGAACTCGAATGAGCGATGTCCGTCTACCCGTCGACAAGCCTCGGCAAACTTGATTTCACGAAAAAAAAATATGTCAATCGATCAGATATAGTGTCGAAAGAGGTGCTATTGGAAATCATCAAAAATAAATAAATATATGGAGCGATAGAGAATTGAAAAATAAAAAATAAAAACATCAAGTGAAAAAATTGGCGTTCGCCCATATTTTCCGAGTTACGGGCTCTGAAATTTTAAAATTTTTTAAAATATCAATATGGAAATCATTTAAAAGCTTTTGAAAAGATCTGTAAGGAAATACTAAATTTTTTAAAAATGCTTAACCCCTTAAGAGCTGATGCCATTTTTATGTAAAATAATCTCTATGTAGTACTTTATTTTTTAAGTCTCGGTCACTGTAATATTTGCTTTTTTATTAAAGTTACTTCACTAAACTAGATAACCATAGATGGTGAAGGGTATATAAGATTCGGCGTAGCCGAATATATCACTCTTACCTGTTTATGATACTTTGAATATCGGTTCATTGCACATAAAACGAATTATTCTCTTTTAGAGCTGTCTCGAAACATGTAAAGGAGGCTTTCCATCCACAAATAATACAAAAAATTCAAGACGTCCAATTGATAAATGATAAATTCTTAAGTTGCAGTCGAGTTGAGGTGCGGTATCGTATTAAAGGTATTGAACGTATTTATTTTTGCCTTAAAGTCAAAATTTTAAGCTGTTATGACACAATAATGTAGCTGATACAGTGTTAACAGCAGCTCTATCTGTATTTATTCCTACACTGACGCATAAATATTCGTAAACATGGATTCACCACTAATCACCAGAAATAAAACTAGAGTGAGAGCAAAGAGTCCAAAAAATGGAGAATATTATTGATCTGCAAAAGACTTCTAAAATCTTACTTTGTGATGGAAGATAAAGAATGATGATGAAAAGATGAAGAAAAGCGAAAGTCGAAAATCTAGTTTTTACTTTTCTTTAAGTTCTACTGTTAATCTCAATTTTATAATTTAATTTGATTATTTGGCAGAGTAACAGTTTATTCTTCTGAGGATTGCAAAAATCGAATCCAGATTTTTATAAAGTGCTTAATCTTCTTAATAATTAAAATTAAATGCTAATCGTTGGTAGCGCAAATAAATCGCAAAAAATTAAAATTAGATCCTTTTAGAACTTTGGTAACTGTAAGACTTGAAACGTTAGAAATTTTAGTAAATAAGCAAATTGAAAGCCGCGTTATAAATTTACAAAAATATCATTGAGCTATAAAAACCAAAACTTGAATTAATAATTGTATTACAATAATACATAAATAGTATTGTTACGTTTTTCGCTCTTTAGACAAACATACAGATTTCTTTTTATTGTCAATAACCACTGTGGGTCATTATAAATTCTGTATTCTTACTTTGTGGCTTTATCTGGCTATACTTCTTGATCATACGTTCTTGTGAATCCTATGGTCTCTTATTTTCTCAACATGCGTTATTATTACAAACTCTTGCCCTCCATGTAGTTTACTGTGTTACTCCGGCGAGACATGAACTACTCGATGCCTTGTTTAGTAACCTTAACTAAACCGCTCCACTACGCCTTTTAACCAAACCAATCATCCCCTTTATCTAATAGCCACAACACACGTCTGCCATGCACTGTTGTTATGCTGTTACACTTCCCTACGCTAAACGTTACAGTTCTTTCTTTTTATTATACAGCGCGACTTTATAATTATCTGTTACTCTTATATTAAATTAGACGTCTCCACTAAGTTACCTGCCATGGCTTCACACAATAATTGTCTTTTTGCCTCTTGGGAGGTTTGTGCTCTTAATTTTTAATTGCATTATAACAATCATAATTTTCCGTCGTACGATTGTCTGAAGGTAAGCTTGAACTTACGAATTGCTGTTTTACAGCAAGCAGCCATTAAGGTTGCTTAGCTTTTATTAGCTAATTGTGGTATTATTTTATACACACATCATTGGTGAAAGTAACTTATTCAGCACGCTCATATGAACAACAACACAGAGGTTGCCAGATATTATTTTCGTAACAGTATTACGGCAAAAGACATGGCACAAGAATTTTGTCCAAGCAGGTTCATCTGGTACTTCATGGACTTTTTTTGATTCTTTAACGCCCATTTTAATGGCAACAAAAATGCTTAGACAAGATGATGGCAACAATACTCGCGTTGCCTCAGTTAGCCCACTTAATTTAACCCATCATGATGATGAATTCCAAAGTAACTTTTTCAACTGATCGTTTTGGACAAAGTATGAATTCACTAAGGCTAGTACAGTTATGCCCTGATTGATATTTAAGACAGCAAGAAAATATTAATAAAAAAAATATCAAGTTTAAAGCCTTAAAAACACAACATGCTCCCGTGTCGAGGATGGCGGAATGTAAGAAGTAGCTACCAAAACTTAAGTAAGGGATTTTGTTATTTATCTAATCTAGTAAAATTAAAGAAAAATATTCTCATAATTTTTACTACACTTTTGTGTGTTTATTTGCAGCACTCATATCTTTAAATAATTTGATCATACAAAAGACTTAAGAAGCAAACTTTAAAACTTTAAATGGAAACTTTCCAATTCCAGTGAAATTGCAGTAAAATTAACTTTTTACTGGTTCAGTAATTTAATTTTTAGAACCAATAAATTTTACCGATTATTGAAAGAAAAAGCAGTAAAATTTACTGAAATGAAAAATGGCTGAAATCAAATTCAAAGAAGAAATTGCATTATCAGTAAACTCTTAATTATTACTGCAATAGTAATAATAATGTGTATTATAAATTACATATTTATTACTTTTACATTTATAAACGGACATTTTTTACTGGTCCTGCAAATAAAATTCCGGTAAAATTTACGCAAAACTAATCTTTTTTTAGTATTGGTAAAAATTTACTGGTAATTAAAATTTAATTGAAGTATCAGAGTAAATTTCATTACCAGTAAATATGGACTGGTTACTGAAATTTACAACTCAGTTAAAATATAATGCAGTAGTGTGCTCATGCACGGTTAAATAGACTTTTTCATGCAACTGTTTGTGTGCATTTTTAATTTGAAATTTCTTTTTAGCTATTTCACACAAAATGGGTTAACAATCTGTATTGAGTTTAATGTTGTTCTTGTTGTTGATGTCAGTGATACTGAGAGCAACCAAAGACAACAACATTGAACAACAGCAACAACAGTTTTGGCTTGGCTAAGAAAAAAAGCAAGAAGTGAAAGAAGAGTTAAATGAATAATGAAACAAAATGATCAGAAAAAAATGTTATAAATCAAAGGAAAAAATGGAAGACAAAATAAATAATTAAAATGAAAGGATGTTCCTGATTAAATTTCGAGCATTTTGTTTTAAGCCTAAAAACACAAAATAAACTTTTTTTCTATTACCATAAAACAAAAACAAACAATTATAGAGCAGAAGTACGTAGAATTGATACGAGTTTATGTTTGTTTTTAAATTGTTTTGTTTTGCTACCTTTGTTTTTGTAATTTAAATTAAACAAGAAGAAAGTATAAAAACATGTTTATGTGAACGAAAAAGCGCGCATTTTTTTTCCTTTAATTATAAACAAAACTTAAATGATCATCATCATCATCATCATGGATGACCATTAATTAATAAATTATATATATTTTTGCTTATTGAATATTTGAAAGAGATCATTAAATATATTTTGCATTAATTCATGATTAAGTGTAACGTCTATAAATTTATAAAAATGAGGAACTTACGTAAGCTTTATGAAACCATAACAACAATTTATTGGGTTTCTTTTACATTTAACGTTTTATTTCGTGGTAACACAGCACAGCACAGCACAACACAATACAATTCTTTGCACTTTTTTATTTTATTAATTATTTCTCTCTTTTGACTCGTTTTTTTTTCTTTCTTTTAGTTTTGCAAAATACTTTTATAAAATATTTATTGAAAATCTTAAGTTTTTATGTTTTAAGTTACTTTTTTGGTTTTGTTGTTAGGTTTCACTTGGAAAACTTATTGGTCATTAGAAGAACAAATAAATCTCTTTTTTTTAAATAAAAATAATTAAAATACAAAATATGGCAGACTTATCAGGGTTTTAATAAACTTATTTTATCACATTCAAATCTTAAACTAAACTTTAATAGAAGAAAGTAATTATTTTGTATTTTTGTAAATATTTTTAAGAAAAATGTGTATAAGTAAATATTTAGCAAAAATGCCTCTTAATTTATTTTTGTTTAACGAAATCTGTCTTTTCCCGCACGAAGTCACTGACGCTTAAACGAATTGTATTGAGCCGCGTTAACTTACAAGCCACTGCACCGTTGGAATTTGTTTTTTTTTTTTTTTTTTTTGTCTTACGTACGTTTTCCTCCTCGTTGTGGTCGTACACTATGACGATGTTGGGTATTTTTCTTATTGTTTTTGTATTTTAGTTTTTTATTTACCAAAAAAAAATTGAATTTCAATTTCAGCAACATTTTACATCAAACTTTTATTTTTTTAATATAATTTTCTGATTCAGTTGCTCAATATATTGTGTTGTTATTTATGACCTTTTCATTTTTAATGAATATTTTTCATGTATTTTAAAATATTTTTTAATTTGTTGTAGAATATTTTTAAGTTGTGTTTTTTTCACTTTGTTTTTAGAACACAAACACAAGCAGTCACAGCAGTAACAACAAATATTCTCTCAAATTCGAATAAGTAGAAAACAAAATTATCTGGTATCATTATTATTATTGTTTTTTTTTTTTTTTTCTTCTTTCAAATGCCAACAAAAAAGAAGAAAATCATTTATTATTTCACTCAATTACAGCATCATGTCGTAAACGAATTCATATTTATTCACAATTGTCGTAGACAATGAAGGATTCTTTTATAAATTTTTTATTTATTTCACTTGTTAATTGCATTTTAAAAAATTTTTATTAACTTTTTGTTTAATTTAGAGGGTATTTTTCCCCAAAACGAGAAATTTCTAATGTTACGAGGGGGAATATAATGTTGTTTGCGCCGAAGGTACGAAAAACTCGTTGTAGATTGTGAACGGTGATGTTAAGGAACGTGTAGAGTGGCCGTAGATACCTACAAATTAACTTTGTCTTGTCTACACTCTCTTAACGAAGTTACCACTACAACAATCGATTGATCAATGTATGAGTGCTTTCAATTAAATTCAGGTGTTTTCACATACAGGTGTTGTGCGCGTTGGTGTCTTATTCATATGCATAGTGGGAGATTCGTATTTGAATTGCTGCTCTCTAAAATATCATAGTATTAGTTTGGTCTTGTCTTAACTGAGACTGAGAGAATGTATTCGTACAATTGATCAATCCATACAGAGAATGATGAAAAAAAGAGAGAAGTCTTTTTATGGTTTCATCTTGTGGTCTTGTCGCAATACACTTTGCTCTCAATTGGGTTGTGCTTTGCTGGTATTGAATTTGGTTTTACTACCTGTGTATTGGTATGATCGTAGCGTAGTTTCCACTCATTAGTGTGTATACAGGTACAAAGCCACTTTACCACGTTTCGTCTTTTTAACAACGCAAAGTCAGTCAGTTGGTTAATTCAGTTAGTGCGGGCTTAGAGGAACAAAATAAACGAAAATTGTCTGTACATTTAAGAAAAATTAAAAAAAAAACATTTGTTCAACAGGGTCTCAATCAAATTGTTGTGGCCCGGCTATTAGATGTGGTAAAACGAAAACGTATCACAAAAAGAGATCGAACAATAGACAAAGAGATGAGAAGTAAAAGGTGCAACAGAAATCTTTTACACGAATGCATGTCATAAGTAATATTAGAAAATCAACAAGTCAAAGAGTCACAGAAACAAGAGCGTCGCAAAATTATGTACACCCGTTCAGGGAGTAAAATTAAAAGACTTAAGAAACAAGCGCATAACGTAACTTTTACTTAAAATACAACAAACGATTTTTGCTTTTTAAAAACGACAATTCAGGTCTGGCGGTTATTCTAATCAATCTAAATTCCAAGCAGCTTAATTTTCACGAGATCCAAAATTGATAAATATTCATGGGCAGCAATTAGGGTTACCAGATGGCCTGGATAGTCCAGTTCTGGTTCCAGTTACCAGTTTAAAAAAATTTACCCAGCAGAAAGGAATTTCTTGAATATTAAAAAATAAATCTGTGTTAAATATAATTTTTATTTAATTAAATTAATATTTTCTGCAGAAAAAATTATACTACATAGAAGGACAACAAAATATATAATTAGTTTATTTTTCTTAACACTGATTAGTACATTTATTTTGTACATCACTAACAATTTATACCCGTTTTAAAATCCGTTTTAAATTTAAAACAATTACTTATTGTATAATTTACCGAACCCTTTTTAACACTCTAGAAATAATAAACATAATTGACAACAGCAAATTAAATAATGATTCTTTTGCCAGCGATCATTTGCCGAAAGATATTCTAATTAATTAAATGTGGATTGTCTTTTTCCACAAATGCGACAAAAATGAATAAGAAAATCTATACAAATTGATGTCGTTTGTTCTTTCAATACCAAGTAACAATGCTATACTCACAAGAAAGAATGTCCCTTGACCTAATAAAGGCAGACATTTTAAAAATAGGAAATTTTAAAGAAAGTTATCAATTTTAGTTACTACATTTTTTGTGACTGAAATATGACGTAAGAGTGAATTAAAATGTTGCGTTTCTTTACTTTTATATTATTATAATTTTTTATTTTTGTAAAGAAAAATTTGAATAAAACTTTGCTTTTTTAACAACGATTATCAGTGCATTTCTGAATTATCCAGTTATTTTTTCAAAATCGAGGTGATTTTTTCCCGCTGCCCTGTTATTTGACTTTTAGTATCTGGCAAGTCTAGAAGCAATTGTTATAATCGATTTAGTTAAAAAATTGTTTAAATGTTTTATTTGGATTTTCGATATTTTCTTTTTGAACTGAATAAGTGAAGGTAAGACTTTACTCGATTTATAAGATTGTGTAATAGAATTTGATAAAACAAATTTATTGTTTTTTTAATTGTTGGAAAATGTATTCAATCACTGTAGTTGTGAGTACTGCCTCAAAGGGCACCACTAACATTTCAAAAAAAATTTTATGATTACTGCAGTTTTTAGAAATACATGTGCACTTTTACAAAAATTAATAAGGCAATAAACAATTTGCTTGCACCTGCTGACCACAGGTAAAAATTATAATGAAATGATCTTGTTTATTTAAAATGAAATGTTCAATGAGTGTTATAATTGCCATGTTTATTGCATTCATAAACAGAAAGTTTTCTCTTTTAAAAATTTTGTGATACCTGCAATTTAGAATGCAGCTTAAATTCAATCCAGCGCGTTAACATATTGCACCCTAAATACTCAAAATTTTCCATAATTGACTTTTTTTCATAAATGAATTCACATTTCACATCTCTGATTCCTTAAAAAATTTCATTCTCATCACTATCTTCTTTAACTGTAAAAATCCCGTTATGTCTGTTTTTATGTTATTTGCATTGCTTTTGCGCGATTAACAGTTTTTTGGCTCTCCTGAAAATTTAAGAACTTTTATTTGTGACCCTTTTGTATTAATGTTTGGTATTGAATAAAATAATTATTTTATTTTCAATAATTTTTTAATCCTTTCCCATTAAAGTCTTTAACTTAATAGAGACGATGGGAGCCGCTGTGATCAGTATTAAATTTAAATTTTTTAATAAACAGTAGATTTTACCATTTAATACTTCCAAGTACGTCTCTGATATTTTTTCATTCCTCTTTGCATTTGCAGCAAAATCCAAGTAAAAGGGTAACAATGAAGAAAAATAACACACAAATCGAGCAAGCGACGAGAAGCTGAGAAGCATTTGGCTTTTGTTGGCATGTGTTAGTAGAAAATGATATTTAAATATATGCATACAACGTTCATGGCTTTATTGGTTGAGTATTGGTGTGCAAGCATACAAAATAGAAACACTGAAAGACAGACAATGAGACAAGTATAGGAAGTGTAGCTTGGATTGAAAGTAAACAACGAAATAGATACCAATACAACAGCAGTAACTAAACAATCGCCGTTTCTGTGAGACCATTCCATAGCTAACAATACTCATACACACACAAATAGATGCAATCAGAAAAATTCAAGTACTCACACAAACGGACATCCCTCATCGTTCACACACAAACACATCTACATAATAAATAGCTATAAAAATAAGGCAACAACAACGTGGCAGTTACAGAAAAGAAAACAATCAAATAAAAATACAAAAATGTGTATAAATCTCATGGTACGAGTATCTCTGGAACTGAGCTGAAAAACAATACACAAAAATAAATATCTTTAATACTTTAATGCTGGATTAGTGTATCGTTTACGTTACGTAAATGTTGAGAGGGACAACTGTTAAAAGATATAAAAATTATGGAGTCAAACTATAGATTTGCTCGAGTAGCACATTCAGCACAAACAGAGTTTTTAAAGAATTTTTAAATATATATTTTCTTTTTTAAAAATAATATCTTCAAACGGATTCCTTTTGGAAATATTCTAAATTTTATAGAGATTGAATATATTTTTGAAGGAATTTGTTTAGCGTTCCATTAAATACTTTTTTCCTTTTACATAATTAAAATAAAATAGATCAAATATTTTACTACCAAAAATTTCTTTGTTAAATGGAAAATTCATAAAGTTTAGTAAATTCAGTAGTAGGGAAAGTGGCAAGCACTGCTTTCAAGAACACCCATCAGCTGATTGTTCTACTTTAAAAAAAATATTTGTTTTTATTTACTAAAAGAGTGAATAAAAAAAGTTATTTGAGTCAAATTTATTTGAGTACTAATTTTAGTTATTTGTCTGCATTTCTGATGACACATTTTCTCCGTCAAGCAATTTTAATCAGCTGCTTACGTTACCTCTCTACTTTTATCACTAATCAGGTATTATATATAATCATCTAGCTGAGTATTTTGTGACTGGCTACATACAGTTCATTTGACATACGAATGGATTTAGTTAAGTCGGTACCATTGCTAAAGCCATTCGTACACTTGGAAAAAAATTTGCTTCTGTTGTTATGATTGAATTTAATTTCCTTGTTTTGTTATTTCTCAATTGCTGCAATGAAACTTTAGTGCTTTGCAATGTATTGACCATGTTTCTTATAAAACAATAATATAATTTATACTGATTGTATTCACAAGTATTATTTTTGTCAGTGCATTAATTTATAGCGTGTGTTCTTTGTGTCTTTCTGTTTTTGTTTCTCTTTCTTTTCTTGTTTGCCTTCTTGTTATCCATTCTTTGGCCTTTCAATTTCCACTGTTTTGCTATTTATTATTATGTTGCGATCGTTATTAAATATTTATTTGGTGGAATTCTGTTGGCCAACAAAATAAAAATCATATTGCAAACGATATCAACAAGTTGAATTTTCGTTAAACAATTTCACTCGTCAAGTTAATTTTTTGTTAGTTTTTTTTGTTTTGTTTTACCATTTAATATTAAGGGGTGTAAAAAAACGAATTTGCTTGAGCAGTTTTATGTGTTTTTCTTAAATGTACCACTATCGTGAACAGTCAGCTGAAAAGGTTCATGTTTGTTTGTGTTTTACTTCTGCATCTACTGAAGACATAAATTGCATTTGAATCAAAAGACTTAAGAAACAAGCGTGCATGCAACAATATCTTTTTCTTTATTCTTTTTAAAGTAAAACAAACTAAACGAACTAAGAACAAAATACCCTGTCGGCCTGTTTAGACAAAAGCTGTGTATGTTCCATAATAATAGGAACACTTCAAGATTTGTTCAAAAACATTAAAATTGTTTTAAAACTACGGTAAATATTTATTTCGAAGTCATAAAATAAATTTTCTCTAGTAAAAAATTATACAGGAAGTGTACCTATAGCTAAGATCCGATATGTTTGTGTATGCATTTATGCTTTTCGTAGTACATTTCTTTCATAAGAATAGATCAAGCTTATATGCTTTGCTTTGCTTTGCTTGCAATGTCTCTGATGAAATGTGCATAAATTCAGTACCGTTCTATTGGTCGCTGCATGCAGTAAACAACAATAACAACAAAAATTGCATTTTATTAAATCTAACATACCATTTCGCTGGAGTATGTAAAAAAATTTATTGAGGATTTGTGTTGCTGCTGTTGATTTTAGAAAGCTGCATCAATTTCAAGATAAATAAAATAAATGTTGGCAATTCATTTGCAAAAAAAAACACAAAATCCAAAAAGATATTTAAACATGCAACCAAAGAAAATATTTATTATCATACCAACATAAAAACAAATTTGGATGGTTCTGAAATTTACGAACGAACTGTATTGTGTATAATTTCCAAGAGTTGTATTTTTTAACCAAATTTTATTAAAAATGAATTGATTAAAACGATTAGAAAATTATATTTTTATGAAAAAAAATTAATTAACGTGCAAGTTTTGGATGTGGTCATAAAGTACGTGTTATTTATCCGTTTCTTTTGAAGCGTCGCTTATAGACACTCCAAGTTTTTAAAGAGTGTGTACTGGAATGGCCCCTTCTATGAAAAGAAATAGACTTAAGAATTAAAGGATGGACCAGTAGACATTTAATTTGGGTGTATTTGACTTGGTTTTTTGAAACCATATTCACACATTTCTTAATCAAAAAAGTATCCATGCAGTTTGCATATTCGTTCAAAGTAATATTGTCTAACTTTCGCCTTCGAATGAATAATTTTTCTAAGTGATAGAAATCTGATAGAAAATGATATAACGAGTTTTTAGAACATGGAGTTTACTTAGCCCCGATCAACTGGGGCTATAGTTTAGTGAACTTCTTTTTTTATGAAGACAGTTTTAATTTTCTTTTACACTAAAAACAAATTGTTCTTTTATTTTTTATACATTATTGTCCCTCTTTTAAATAATTTTGCATTTACAAAGCAAGCGGCATCACAATAAGTATACGCCAATCTAAGTTTCTCCTCTTCCTCCTAATGGTCAAATTATCATCATTAAACAGTTTGACCGATTGAAGAGAAGTGATAAATGCAAAACTTGTGCTTATGAGCTGTGTAGCGCGATCTTTATGGGACATTTGAAAAATAAAGAATTAAAATTACATAAGAAATTCTCAGATATTTTCGTAAATTTTAAAATTACTAAGGATTAACTCTTAATGGAAAACATAAAAATATTAATGAAACTGAATTTCGAGATATGAGAAATTTAAAATTTTTAATTTTTCTTTTTTTTTTTTAATTATTTTACTACAAAAGTCATTACTTATTATAATTGTCCTTTGACGATTTATTTAAATGTGTACCAGTAACTAACTATTCTCTATTATCGCAATTTTAACATTTTTCTAATAGCAAAGCTATCTAACCCGTGGTTAGCAATCAAAGCATTTTGTCTTTAATTATCAAACTTTATTTTAATGTTTTAATTTATGTTTATCTTTTATTCCTTAAACGAAAATTTGCATTTATATTCTCACGATTTTAATAGGCAGGACATATGAATTTCATTAAATAAAACTGGTAAAACAGCAAATTTTTCCGGTTTTTTATGAATGACAAATATATTTTATTACGCCAGGCGTTCACTTCATTTGAAAATAATAACAAAAAAAACTAAAACTGCATAAAGTAAATACGATATCTCTTGCCCACTTTTCTTTCAATAGGAGACAACCACCCTTAAGTTGATTTAATTAAAATGACCAACGGAAAGTAACCCTCTTCAAGAAGTGGTCAATCTCAAGGTTTTTTCTTGAAATGAAGTTTTAAACATCCTTTTGAAACATATATTTCTTCCAGGTCATGATTTTTTACTTAATATTGCAACAGGAATAATAGTTGTATATATTTGTGTATCTGTGTGTGTATGTATATGTGAATCTTTGTTCATTTGTTATATATTGCAAATAAATATATTTAGAAATATTTTTTATACGTGAGTCTGTGTTATGTCCATGTCGTAGAACAAAGTTTACTTTTTTACATTTTGCACTTCTTTTAAAAATTAAGATTTTTTAATAAGTTTCAAATCAAATTTCACTATTTTTCGTAACGATCAATTGTGTGTCCAATTAATTGTCATTTCTCTAAATATTTTTGCTATGGCTCAACTCAGGAAAGTTTTAAGAAGTATGAAAACAATTAATGATATTAATGATATTGTTAAAGCCCTAACATTTCTGTGATGGCTTCTAAATTAACTGTTATGTTGTTTATACTTAAAGCAAATGTTTCTGGCTTTTCTAAAATTTTGATAAAGGTTTCCCGTATAGATATATGCTTTTCCAAGCCAACAAATAAATAGCATTTTTATTTGAAAATATTTTGGGATATTAGCAAAATATAATAAATAATTAATGATATTAATTTAAATATAAGAATATAATTTTGGTGAATTTTTTTAATTTTATTTAACATTATAATTCCATTAACTAAATCTTGGTGCAATTTTTAAACATTGTGTTAACATAGAATAACTTAGTAATAACGCTTGTTGTTCGCAACGTGAGCTGTGTTTAAAATTATAACCTAAAAAGAAAAAAAACTGTGACTTAATTAAATTACATTAAATTTAGGAACACCCTTTATTTTCTTAATTCAAATTATCAGCTAGTAAGTTTCAGCTGTCTGTGTATAACGGTTCAAAAGTTTGGCCCCATACACCAAATACATACACATTAACTATTGGGACCCCCGTTTATTTCCAAATCCAAATTATATAGTTGTTGTTATAGCGGAGTTAGCCAAACAGGTTCTTTGTAAATTTCAATCGCCTGTCTACAACCTTTCAAAAGTATGGCCATATACATCAAATTAAATGAACTATTGGGGCACCCTTTAATTTATAAATTTAAATATTAATAACTTGTTACTAAAACGGCAATCGACATTCTGTTTAATTTGCAAGCGTTTATCTATAACGGATCAAAAGATAGGCCCATATAAGTCAAATTACTTCGCCTATAGGGGCACCCTTTAAATTTTAGATTTATTTTTAAATTACGTTTTGCTATTGGGAGCAATAGTAATACGCAGTCAGTTTAAATATTAAAGAAGTTCACTTTACAGTTCATAATATACTTAAAAAACATGTATGTTGTGTGGGGACACCCTTTAATTTTTAAAATTATGAACTGTTTTAACAATGGGGCCAATCTGTAAGCATAATGTATCAAATAACAAAAAAATTCCAAAAAATATTAAAAGACCGAGAAAGCGCCAAGAATGCCATTCTGCAATAAACGGAAGAACTTAAAAATGTTCATTTGTTTAAAACTCTACAGTCGCTTTAAAATAAAACTGAAAACCCTTAAATGAACTTTTACTCCTGTGTAATAAACTTTTTTTATTGTACTACATTCAGCTGTAATTGAATATTTCAACTTTTAGAATGCATTTAAATATTTGTAGCTGAAATCAGAAATCAAACTTTTTTCAAATCTTTGTTGAATTTTATTATCCGAATTTAAATCAAGTCAAGTTTAATAAAAGATAATACCTAAAAAAATGGCATATTTTTTTTAATTAATTAATTTAATAAATGTTTTCCGTGTTCAAAATTTAATTTAATAATTTGCAAAGTGCCCGGGCAAATAAAATAAATTATCGTAGTATTTTGTGATATTTTATTTTTCATTATCTTTTTACAGCATAAAAGAGCCGAAAAAAAGTCAGCCGTATACAGTGGAGAAAGAAAAATAGAATCAATGTTGGTTATTCTTGTTTTTGCTTAAACTCTGATTTTTGGCTTTTTTAATGTTTGGACAAAAATCTTTAGTTTATATAAAATGTTTGTAAGAAGTTTCCCGAAGAGCCAAGTAAGCGGTAGCAAAATGGCCATCGTGACGTGCTTTTACCCTCAATAATTAATATCAGTGATTTATTAAATAAATCGGGATAAATTAAAAAAACAGCACAATAATTTATTTGAAAAAAAGTCAAAGCAGTTAAAATACTATAAGAAATTTTTTGAACATAAATGGAAAGAATTATGTTTTTTTACTATCACGTGTATTCCTGCGTAATTACACGAGTCTTAGACATCTCCAAAATAATAATTTAATTTTAAACATTTTTACGTACTCGTATGTATGTATATTCTTTTTTACCATTCAATTTATATAAAATGTCTATTAATTTAACTAAAATTGTTGTTTGTTATTGCTATTGTTTATTGTTGTTATTGTTTATTATTGTTATTGTTATATCTGTCATTGTGTCAATTTAGTATGAAAATTCAAACAGAACAAAATATTTAAACAATCATCGAATGCATGCTGCTCCTAAATATACATATTCTTGTTATATGTATGTACGTATGTATGTATGAATGTATTTATGTTTAAATATATATATATATATATGCATGTATGTATGTACGTATAAATCGTTAATATCGTTTGCAGTCTCAAAACAAAGATATAGTAGTATTTATATTCAGTGAAGTGGGACAAGCTTCTTACTGCCAGGCAATTATGTCATTTCCACAATAGTGACAAGCAACAGTCGTTTTGCAATTGCCATTGTATTCGTCGTTGTGCTCTCTGTTTAATACGAAATTTATAAAGCTAAAAATCAAATACAAATGTATGTACGTACTTTATTTGGCCCAAGGATTAACCAGATCACAAACAATGAAAAAAAAAGAAAAAACCATAAACAAATAAACTAGTGCATTCGTATAAAGAAAAAATCAAAGCGTTGGTGTTGCATCTTAAAGAAAGTTAACCGTGATGTAAGCATCTGAGAAAATAATAACTAGAATTTCTGCAACAAGAACTTAACAGCGTCCGGATGTGTTGTATACAGCGACTGTCAATACAAGACATTGTGGTCATTTATCCAGTGCCATTGCCATCTAGTAGTCATATGCTTAACAGAAAAAGTCAGCCTCACGCACATTTACAACGAAAACATGTTAGCGATCGTTGTTATGTAAATAAAACATTCAGCCTTTCATTCATCCATTCATTTAACAATCCATCTACCGAAGAGCCTATCTATACATCCATCCATCCATGCGTCCATCCATCCGTTCATTTAAGTGTAACATACACATTCGAATAAAAGCAAGTTCCCAACTGGATGACGTATACGTCCTGTTTGTACATCAATTAAATGCAAATATGGCAAAATAATCGTTCTTGACTGCAGCTTCTGTTGTTGTTGACCATCATCTGCATAAACAATCAAACACACACACACACAAAAAAAACAAAAACAAAGCTCTTTTACCTCAAGTCACCAGTCAACATCACTTGCACTTAATAAGTAGCCGCCACAAAATGTTGCACTTAATCTCTAGTGCTGAAGTGCAGAGATGAAATGCATTTAGTCAAAGAAGTTGCAAATCCATTAAGCGATTGAAATGTGTTGCATTTTAGTGCTGAAACGAAGTACAAGTTGCTCATTTTCAATTGATTAAAAAGATGTGTCATTTCCTAATCTGTGTCAATATTCTCGCAATTTTGATTGTTTACATCTACAGATATTAAGTCTTTTAATTTTATTTTTTTATTTTAAATATACTCACATGCATATGAAATAGATAATTTATTACTTCTGTACACAGAGAAATGCAAAAAAAAACAGAAACTATGCAAAACATAAATCAGTTTAAAGTATAATTTATTTCTAAGCAGGTTTCTATGGGACAGAAGCACTAGATAAGATCCTTTTTAAAACACATAATTGCGTTTTTCCAATTGGACCATAGGAAAAAAATTTATATCCAATCAAACTAAATTCAAAAGCTCAAATAATCTTGTTATTGAAATAAAGGCAGGCAGCTACTAAATTAGCAAAATTTAATTTCATAAACATTGGATACCAGCAGAATGCAACGCGAACAATGGTAACGCAGATTGCGGTTAACCAGAGTGCATTTTATTTCGGTAATATTTAACTTTAAGTGCTCCCTTTACAATTAATTTTATTAAAAAGTTTTATCTTTAAACAAATGTAAGTCACCCCTATAATGAATATATTTTCCTTTAAAATTGTTTCCCTTTTCCCCAAAATTGCAATCGTGAATAATTCACGTGAACAATTTTTCACTTAAACAAAATTTTCCCTTATCGTGATTGATTTTTCCCCTCGAAATTATTTCACTTTTCCCTTAGATTTGTTCTCTTAAATTTTGCTGGGGAACTGCATACATTATGCCAGTTTTTATATGTATGTTTTAATTAGAAAATTTACATCAATAACAAATTTTTTTAATTCGATATCAGTTACTGCAGTGCATGCTCGATCTATTGTTTGAAAATTTATTAAGATTTTTTATTAAAAATAAATACATATGTATATAATATTTTTAAATAAAAAAATGGAGATATAAGAATTTAATACAATAATTTATTTTATTGAAATGGGTCAGTAGCAGTGTCTAGGGTAACTTCAAGGGCTTTTAAGCATCTTGCACATAACGTTCTTGAAATTGGTTAATTTGTAACCAAAAACTTTATTTATGTCTTTTTAAACTTTAATTTAACAATTTTTCGCTGAGTTTATTCTTCTTACTTACATTCAATATGAACTGATAGCTTATTTATTTTAAACAGCTGTTCAATGAAGGAAACAAATATATCATGGAAAATCCAAGATACCAATTTTCACTTCGAAGCGAATGAAAAGTTCAAGGAAACATAAATTTCAATTCTTTTTCATGATAGGGGTGATTATTTTTATAATAAATTTACTCACACAAGTTATGACAATAAAAATTTATTATATATAAAAAATTGTTGACTTTATAACTCACGATCGGTAAAACCGAATTCGGTTAAATTTTTAGGGTTTGCTCGAGTAGTCGTGTAGATGGTTTATGTAAATTTTACATGAAATTGATCGTTACATATGACTTTTCATTACAACATGTGATTTTGCCCTCTATCAGCGTATGCGGTACTGTCTGCTGACTTCATACACACGGTATTCAATGTTAATATTCAACCGTAGCGAAGCACGTCGGAATCCGCTAGTAATTAACAAGTCTCATATCATGGACACTTGAGTCTGCAAATTAAAAGACAACACATCAGACGGATTGACAGACAGAAATAGGTGTTTTGTATTCCATATCGATTACTATCTACTCCAACAACAGAGTTTAAAAAAATAATTCATGTACAGAAATGATCCTGTTGCAGTTTTATTAAAAGATTAGATAACTTCCCTCTCCGCTGGTCCTATTTTGTACATTTTTACTTAAAAAAACAAAAAAAAATTATTTTAATATAAACCAAGGCATGCAGTTAACTTCACAGGTGTTAACATTTGCTTCCCCTTATTTTCGAAGGCATCTTTTTTAAATTAAATTATTTTATATTTATTTTGTTTTTGCAAGGAATTGGCTTCATCTAGTAAGCAAATTCACTTGGGTAATGAGTTAGCAACACTCGTATTATTGTCCATTTAAAATGTTGCGTTTCACATTCACATTGAGTGATGGTAAAACATAATTTTTTTTTTTTTTGATATTTGGGGAGCCATAAAAATTTCAAGCGGTTTTCGATATTATTTATTTTTTATGACGACAATTTGGATGACAAGAAACTTTTGTAGCGAGTCAAAAAACTAATAATTTATCTTTAAATATTTTGCCCTTAAATTCAGATAGAAAATAGATAGAATAGAAAAAAAAGAAATTGTGAGATTTCGCATTTTCGCGCGACACAATTGCAATAAAGGAACTTCTGCCTGATACTAAATTATTGAGTGATGTTTTTGATAATATGAAACAATATCAAAATAAATACATATTTATTATTTATTTGACCTTAAAATGTTTTTTAATTTGTTTTTTTTTTCACTTTTTTCTACCCCTTCCAAAAACACTTTGCCCGACTTCCTGTCCTAAATATTTTCCCCTTTCCTAAAATGTTCAAATAGTTCTTTGTATTTTTATTTAAAGTATTTCCATTAAAACTTGTACATTTCCCCAGAAATCAAACCATTTCGAAACCGTGAAATAAAGATTTATTATTGGTTTTAACAACGAAAAAACTAAACTTCGGAGTATAAATTCTTTCTTTTATATATCGATATTAAATCTCGTATTTCTTTAAAACATTGGAGCGTTAAATGTTTTATCTCAGCCACGTCTTTACTGTTCGTCTTTGAATATGTAAATATATTTACATTTTTTGAGAAGAAAAAGTTTAAAACTTTCGACTTTTAAATTTAATTAAGAAATTTATAATGCATTCATATTGATAAATGATCGCCCATTGTACAACAACACCAACTGTGTTATTATTTACATACATGTAAATCTTCAGTATTTGAAAATTTTTCTCTTACCTCTTTCATACTGTTTAATTACAATGATAAATTGTTGGCCATTATAATTCTATTTATGGGTCTTTCACCGAGCCAAGTGAACATTACATCAACAATAATCATTAACTTCATCATCGGCGCAATTATCGTTGCAAGTATGTTTGCATTTGGTCCCATCTACTCCTTTCAGGATTGTTAATGAGTAATTGCAAAATGTTGTGTGTGTTCGTCTCTGTGTGTGTGTGTGTATGTATGTCGACCTCTGAACAATCAGTAATGTTTTGCAACAGACTAAAGAGCTAAACTAACTAAGATCTGACAAATGATGCTAAACAATTGTCTGCAGCAAATGATATCATCCGTAATTACGGGTTCACTTGCCATCGTAACCACACATTTGTGTGTAAATTTCAATGAAGTCTTACGAAGATCATTCTGTTTTTATAGGGGACGAACTTCCAGCTTTGAGCTCTTTCATTGCTTATCAATGTGACATTCGAAGGAGATTCTTATAAAATTGCAATTTTAAATTATTTTCCATAACATCTATTTTTTTGTAAAAGTGTAACCATAAAAGAATTATTAAAAAAAATACAACAAAATGTATTTATCTTGTTTGATGGAAACTTAATGGTGACCCTCGTAACAATGCAATTAGGTATTCTTATGTATTACAAAGAGAACCAAGAGAAGGGATTTTGGCAGTAATCGTGCCACTGCCTCCTTTTTCATTAAGATTTCTTTTGCTTTTAATGTTGGTCTGAATGTTTTCGTTAAGGTTTGGTCTGCTAAGTTGATGGAAATAAGTGAGAAAGATTAATTTTTTTTTTTTTTTTTTTGCTTTTTTGCCTTCTAGCAAAACATGTTAGTGAGTTGAAAGCCAGATTTCTAATTGATTTCTCCACTGAGATTCACGGAAGTGATGTTAATTGTTTTCTCACTGAACTTGTACTCAAGCAGATTCTTTAAACGACACCATATTTTGTGCTGTCGAGTTATTTGTTTTTCTGCTAATAATTACGCTTTAACGACGCTGCAAATTTGAAATGATACCTTTAATTTAATGTTTTTGTTTTTATTTTTTTCCCCCCATAACCGGCTCATTGTATCTTTGTTGAAGATGATCAACACAAATTGCACTGCAGTAATGCAGTTTTTATTTTGATTTAGATGTCCATTCTACATAATTAAGTTTTTTTCTGTAATTTGTTTTCCTTCTTTTTGTAATTTTGCTAAGAACATTCGTCAGCAATTAAAGATTTAATAAATGACTATTGTCATCAGTCATACCACATTGCTATACTGAGTGTAATCACATGGTGATGGCGATGGTGCTTGTTGCGTTGTAGCGAGTCGAGTAAAGTGCGCCCTTAATTTTAGTAACGGTTAAAATCAAAAATTATTGCAGGAAATAAATCATAATTCCATAAATAATAACAGAATAATGATGATTTTTATCCTAAAGGAAATTTATGGCAACTATTTTCAACACCTCTTGTGACTTGTTTAAATAATTTCTGTAGTCAGAGCAAGCCCTGACGGTAAAGTTCTCAAGGTCAATTCAATGACATGTTTTTTTTAATGTATAAAAATTTCATAATGAAACTTATCGCACAGAATCTTAATAGTGTAAAGTAACACACAGACCTCCCATATAAAGTGTTATACATATATATTTCCGATCTATAATCATGCCAAAACATGTTCGAGTACTTCCCCTCCAGATTTCATTTTTTTAAGCAAAAGCTTTAAAATTTCAAACTCCTTATTGTGAGTCTATACTTTTTTTTACCAAATAATCTAAAAGAAATAAATTCAATGCAATAAATTTGATTCAACCTGTGTAATATTCTGTTTATATTAAAAATAAGCAAGGCCTTTGAAGCTGAATACACACGAGGTAACCACTGAGGCAACTCCCATTTTTTAACGAATAGAAATTTTTTTTCGCAAAAATAATAGTCTGAAATAGGTTTTAATTTATAGTCTTTATTCTCTAAAATTTATTTATTTCTATTTTTATTTTTTTAGATAAAACTCGAATTTTAGCAACATCGACTTAATTTTCAATATCTTTACGAAGTTTTGATTTAAATTTTTGCAACTAAATTTCGATTGTTTGAAGAAATCTGAAATTTCGGTATTCTAGTCATATATAAATTTTTTTAATTTTATTGCTCAAATATATTGTGTAAATGTGTTAAAAAAAACTGTAGGAAAAAAGCTTTTAAGGAAATAAAATATTATTCCTAAATTTTTATCGACATTTCTTAAGAATTTTTTAAGCTTGGCATTAAGGATTATTAATATTTAAATTTAAAAAAAACTGGCGTAACCTGTTATTTGTTAAACGTTTAAATTAAAAAAAAAGGAGGTCGACCCCGTCAATTTGAAGCCGGAGTTACTTGTTGTCAGCGTTGCCACACAAGAAATTGACTTCCTACCAATAATTTTCAAAAATCCTACCAAAATCGTTCACAGCCTACCAAAAATTTAAAAATGCGTTTCTTGCACATAAACTCTGTTATACTCACTTGGTTTTTTTTCCGTAATTGTTGAGGTGGAAATTTATCTTTTGGTGATTTTTAAGATGGATGTTATGATTTAAAATAGTTTTAGAGCATACTATGCAGAATGAACACCCATCCCTTTCCTGGAGCCAATCAAATTCGCTCAACCATTCGGTTCTAAATTTTTTCTTACTGTTTCTTCACATGCAATATTTATGTAATTAATAGGTACATATACACAATTAAAAAAGTTTACTTACTTTTCCATTTTGTCTGTTAATTTTTTTAATACAAACACTTGTAAATAAGCATTTACTCAAAAATATTGTTAACTTCAATTTCATAACATTGTTCGCGTTTCTTAAACCAGAGATGGCTACAGCTTTAATCATCTTTACGCAAAAAAGTAGCAATGTTTTTATTACACCTAAAACAGTTTTTGAAGACAGTGGTAAAACTATTCGCAGTTATTGTTTATTTAATTCAAAGTTACATTTTTTTATTTTATGTTCTGAATTTTTAAGGTAAAAAATTTACTATTGCTAAAAAATTGCTACAGAAGGAAAACCTACCAAAAATTTAAAAAAATGCAACAAACCAACCAAACTACCAAACTGTTTTTTAAAAACGAAAAACTACCAAGTTTGGTCCGATTGGACCAAAGCGGCAACGCTGCTTGTTGTATACATTTGATATACCAACCAACCCTCGTATCCATACAATGACTTCTACTGACCACAAAACTGTTGATACTGTTAACAAAAGCCCATATATAGAATTTAGATACGCATGCAACCTTTTCACATTGGATCAGTGTTGCCGCTTGGTTTCATTTTTTGTAACTTCTGAAGGCTCCAAGTAACATGTATAATTGTGTCGTAACTTTTGATACTGACACGAAATAAAGTCTTGTTTCATTCATTTAAGGTAAGAATCTTTCTAAACATATTTATCGCTCTTAACATATCAATTCGATTTTAATGACAAAGGTTACCAGCAAATGCAATCAAAATTTAATATAAAAAATTAGTTTGAATTAAACAAATAATAACATTCCTAAAAATTTACTCTGTTCAATTCGTGAAAAATCACTAAATGTTTCATGCTTCATGTTTAGCAACAGGAAAATGTTTCTGGCAACAATTTTTTGCAACTGTGAAATAAAATGTGCTGTATTTTGTGCGGAAAACTAAGCATTATGTTTAAACTTGATAAAACTGTAAGCAACTTTAGTTCTGACGCTTGAAAAATTTGACAACCGTACCAATAACTCGATTTAGAAGAAAGTTGAAAAATGGTCATTGAATTACAGAAAAATGGTCAGTAATTGAATGCTAAAGTTTTAAGCAAATAAGACTCAAACTTGTCTTTAATAACGGTATATTTAAAATAATTAAGTTAGTAAATTATATTGAAGCACAATCTTTTAAACAAAAAGGTAAAATGAAATCCTACTTTAACTAATTTGATTGAATGGCGAGAGCAGGCACTTTTCCATACCGAAATATTAGTATTGAGTCCTAATTTAAATCCTCATGAGTATCATTGGTATGAAATTTTTTTTCATATGTTTTTCTTTTTGATTTTCGTTTTATTTTTTTTTTTTTCAGTAAATGAATTTATTGCCTTGTTATCTTCCTTGTTATTTTATATAAGTTAATTTCATAAAATTACTAATTTTTTAAGAAAAACTTCAAAATGTAACTTTTAATGAAATAAAATTCACTTTTTTGAAGAAAAAGCGTAACTTTTTCCTGTCTTTCCCTGGCAACACTGCATTGGATAGAAAATGATGCTTTCTCTTGGTATACGTCTTGATAGCCGCTTCACTTAGAAAAGCCGCATAGAAACAAAGTTGACGAAAAGAAAATTAAAATCAATTCAATTAAAATTAACTCAACGGGTCATTCGAAAAGAAATTCAAAAGCGAAAATATAAAATACTACGAATGATGTATAAAAAATTCAAACCTTTCTAAAAACCTAAACGTTCCATTTTTGAAGCCAAAATCCTGAAACGTATTAAACGGTCGTTGTTGCTTTAAATTAAGAGGCGAATCTTAACAATTGCCGCTATTATTATTAATAATTTTTTGTTTAGTAAATAATTTTGAAAAAAAAATTAACAAACACGAACATGACCTATTTGAAACTTAGAATCACATTGTCTTTTTCACAATTAATTTAACCATGTTCCAGATTGATGTGGAAGTTTTATTTTAAGAAAAACAGTGTGTGAGGTTAAACGATTCTTTTATTTTTCTTGGATTTTTATTTTATTTATTAATTCAATAGTGGCCAATTAATTTAAATTTCAATGATTCAGAACCACTGATTTCCCTGAATTTAAGCGTTGGAACGGTGTAAATTAACATTTTGCAAAATGATAGTGACATTTAATAGCACGATCTCGATTGCCATTCACGTCACCTCTATGAAATTTAACAAAACCCTGAAATGGTTTATGCAAAATACTAATTTTTATATTCGCCTTTTGTCATCACATCGTCCAATTAGGGCCAAAATATAACGCACAAAATAGATCTGTTAAAAAATACTGTTTTCTTTTTTGTTTTCCTTGTATGTAGAAGAATGAGCTGGGTAATCGCGTAACTCGTCATCAGTGAAAAAACTTAAAAAAGTGAGAAAAATTATATCATATACCCTAATGTAAATAGTATGTATATGTGTATGTATGTATGTATGTATAAGTAAGTATATCTGATTGCAAATTTTATGTGTTGGTACTCGTATATCTTTTTATCTGTATAAATTAATCAAGAAACTTCAAACGAAAACATAGTTTTTGTTTTCCTGTGTAGTATGTCTTCCCGTCCGTCCTTCGGCACGATAACATTATTTATTTAGTAGTTTGTACATTTTTAACACCCGGGAGACAATTTTTATTTATTTATTTTCGTGCACTTCACCATACGAAGACGGTCTTGCATGAAGTGATCTGTTTTAACTTACGCATGTCATACGTGTGTGCGTGTGTTTATTTGTATGCGTTTATTATGTACTTTCATACACATAAATAAACTTACATTACGTATGTTGAACTATTCATCAATGATTTAAATAAATGCGAGTGTTCATTCTTTTTGCATTGATAGAAGGACATGATTTAGTTTATTGAGGCAAAATGTAAATTTCCTACGATTAATGGCAGGAATCGTAAAAACAAATCGTATTTTTTATATATAATAATGACTAACATACATATCCACTTGAACATATTGAGTGTGGCCTTTCCAAATTTAAATGAATTTCTTTAAAATATTTCAATGCATTTTAAACTTGTAAAAGATATTTTACTTTCACTTTGATTTCTTTTCAATACGTGGAACGTGGAAACTAAAAAAGTTGTCTTCTTCTATAAAACAGTTAGTCGCTTGAATTTTTAGTAGGAAAAAGGATTTTGAGAACTTAATTTCAAACAATAAAATATGGCACAATTAGGTTATTCGTGGCACTTTTAAATGCCTTATGATCCTGCGGTACGTTCCAATATATTTTGGCCCTTTCAGATCAAAATTCGACTAATTTCTTCATAATGTTTGTTCGTACGGTTTGAAATGTACTGAACACGTATTTTGCTCTGCTGTTCCTATTTGTTTGTCAAAGAAAAAAAACTTTCATTTCCAAACCTGTCTCCTTTTAAATAAAAAGTCTTTTAAATACATGTGTATGCATGTATGTGTGTAAGTAAAATATTCATAGAACTAAATTCGAATCTTTATCGGAAAGCTATAGCTAGCTGCCTACACCAGTTGACAGATAGCTCTAAAATTTACCCTGTTTGTTATCACAGAAGCGATTTATAAATAAGATACTTACTTTTTTGATATTTCAAGGGGGCGTGGCACTTCCCATAAAAAGTAGATATTTACCACAGTGATGGTGGGTAACTGAAATAGGCAGCACCTTGAAAATTAGTTCAAATAATTTTCTTATTAATCTGTATAATGTAGCGAAAACCGGGCTGTATTAAAACAGTGGGCGTGGTACCTCCCTTATAAAGCGAAAAATTATTATCGTGTAACTAGAGAACTATATTAGAGAGTTGAAATTCTTTTTAATGTAAATAATTAGTTAAAAATCTGGCTGGTTTGGAAGAGTTGCTGTATAATTATTCCTATTGGGGTCGCGAAGCGCACCGGGAAAAGCTATTTAGATGTCACAGATATTTTTTAAATAAAATTTTATTTCGTACATATCAACTTTAACATAAATTTTAAACAATGTGAATTTTTATTTTTAATTAAATAAAAAGCTTTTAATTAAATTTATGAAAAACTGACCTCATCGAAGTTATTTTGTGCCTTTCAAATCTTCAAGTTGGACCAAAACAAAAAAAAATTTAGAATCCATCACTGAATTCAATTGCTAAAAGCAAATAAATTATTATAAACTTAATTTAAAATATTAAATAGATTATCGTGGGGAAAGCATATTAATATGGCCACTTCGCTACTGCTTACATGGCTTGTCCGTAATTTTCATAAAATTTTAAATAGAAATTCAAGATTCTTATGTCTGAAACTGCATCCATTAAATGAGAGTTGTAATTAATAAATGAAACAAAGAGACAAAAGAATCCAAAATTTTATACAAAACTACAGTCACCCATCCATCACCCGGTAACCGTTGGATGAAGAAAATATAAAAATAGATTTTTAATGGATACTGTGTTTTTATATAAAATTTTGGATTTGGTTAACGGTTTCAGATGAAAGAAAGAATCTTTTACTTTCTACGTTTTAATCAATCAATCAATAGATCAATAGTTCTCCAAATTTTAAATATGTTTCTTAGAGTTTTTCAATTGAGACACTCTCAGCGCTTAAGAAAAGAACGCAAATGTTTTAAAGGAAGAAGTTGTTTTTTTTAACGAATACCTTTACTGAGCCCTTGAATAATTGTTTTTAATTGTATTTCTGTAAAGTTCGGTCGCCTTAATATACTAAATTCAACAGTGCCGAACAGTGCCGAATCTTATGTAATCGTTAGTTTCAGCATCTTAAAGGGCAGCACCTCGTATACGTCACTCGTTTTTGATTCAATGGCTGTAAAAATTTCCCTCAAACATATGCCACAGATTTTTTTACATGGGAAAAAACTCATTTGTTAAGCCAGCTCTTACGAGGGCTGCTATATATATTTCTAGCCTGGCAACACTGAGTGCTGCCAAGTGCAATCTGACATTTCCATTGAAAAGTTTGTCGTTTTTAAGCATTAACGTACTCAAAACGTTTTGACGTACGACCACTATTTGTGTTGTTTGCAGTGACTTGAAAAAATTAATATAGAAAACAATGGAATTAACTCGTGAACATTTTCGTGGCATCATTTTTCACAACTTTCGACGTGGATTATCACGACAAGAGTGCATTGATGAACTTAAATCTTTATATGGCGATGAAGCACCATCCTATAGCACTGTGAAAAATTGGTATAATGAATTTAATCGTAACCGAAGCTCGCTCAAAGACGAATTCCGTGAAGGTCGTCCAAAAACGGCTGTTGTGCCAGAGAACATTGATGCCGTGCGTGAACTCATAATGCAAGATCAACATGCGACATACCGAGAGATAGAGACATCCTTGGACATTTCTTCCACCAGCATACATTCGATACTGCATGAACACCTGGCCGTAAAAGAGGTTTGTTCTCGTTGGATCCCGCACAATTTGGAAGTCGCTCAAAAAAAGGCTCGTGTCGATTGGTGCAAAAAAATGTTGCAAAAATACGATTGCGGTGCTTCAAAAGACGTTTATAAGATCGTCACAGGTGACGAATCATAGATCTTTGCGTATGAGCCCGAAACGAAACAACAATCGACCGTGTGGGTCTTCAAAGACGAGCAAAATCCAACGAAAGTTGTTCGTGGAGGAAGCACTTCGAAGCAAATGGTCGCCTGTTTCTTCGGCAAAACTGGTCATGTGGCGACTGTTCCGCTTGAGCAACGTAGGACGGTCACTTCTGAGTGGTACACTACAATTTGTTTACCTGAAGTCATCGGAGAAATTCGAAAAAACCAACAAGAGAAGACGAATCATTGTTGCGAGCTCTCACACATCGGCTCAAATTAGAGCGTTTTTGACCGGCCAAAACGTCGAATTAATCGGTCATCCGCCGAAAAGCCCTGACTTGGCACATAATGACTTCTTCTTGTTTCCGCACATCAAGAAAAAAAATGCGTGGTCAACGATTTTCGTCGCTAGAAGAAGCTGTTGAAGTGTTCAAAAACCATGTTTTAGAGTTGTCTCAATCGGAGTGGAAAAAGTGCTTCGACAACTGGTTTGAGCGCATGCAAAAGTGTATAAATCATGCTGGAGAATACTTTGAAAAACAATAAAACCATTTTTGATTATAAATATTCGCATTTTCACTATTAGGCCAGAAATATTTAGAGCAGCCCTCGTACAGTCTTTAAAAAAAAGCAATTCCACTTTCGAACTCAAGTGTTTGTTTTCATTTAGAAAGAAGTTTTTGTTTTTCGTTTTCTGTAGAACCAATGTTTACAGAATTGAAACCACTTTTGACACTTTTTTGATACTTTTATTTTTATCAAATTTATTTGTCTGACAGTAAAAATATATTTTTAATTTTTGGCAGCATTTACGCTACGTTTACATTAGACAATGCTGTCATGACAATAAAAAATACACTTTAGTTGTCAAAAATGCTGACAATTGCTTCTGTAGTATAGGCGTCCAGACAATAGTTATGACAATTCATTACGAGCACGTTCTCGGAAAATTTAAAATAGGTTTAGAGTGTCTTCCTGCTATTTTTCTACTTCTATTGTTATATGCAAACAAAATTTTAATTTAATTAAAATTTCATTTAGTTAAAGCAATTATAAAAAAATTTGTCGGCATACGTCAAATCACTGTCTTGTTTACTGTCTTCAAAATATTCAAGACAGTAATTCAGACAATTGAAATGTGTACATGTATTAGTGAAAAACTTTGCATGTATTGTTATTGTCATGACAGCATTGTCTAATGTAAACAGGGGGTTAATTATCTGCTTGTTTTATGAAATAATTTAAAAAAAACTGAGAAGTTTTCTTAAAATTTTTCACTTGGAAAACAAAAACAAAACATTAGAGTTTTTCGTGAAACATGATCAACATTTTATATAAATTGTTAACTTCTTTTCAAACCTTCCGATTTTTTTGTAAAAAAAAACAATTTTTTAATTGTTTGATGTAGTGTCCGTTTTTATACCCTCCACCAAAAAAAAGTGGAAAAAGGGTATAACTAATTTTGTCATTTCGTTTGTAATTTCTACAGTATCTATTTCTGACGCCATAAAGTATATATATTCTGAGCTTGTCCAGTTTGCATTGCAAAAATTAAAATACTTCAATCGATGAGACATAGTGTTGAAAAAAGGTGCTATTGGAAATCAGCAAGATCGGTCCATGTCCTTAGGCGCAACGGGCGAACCACCACGCCTACCTCTAATTTTTCCATATTATTTGAAACAGTGAATTTATCCCATTAAGAAAAATAAATACATGGGTCGATAGAAAATTAAGAAATAAGAAAAAAAAACATCAAGTGAAAAAATTGACGCTCGCCCATATTTTCCGAGTTACGGGCGTTTGAAATTTTCAATTTTTTAAAATAAGTTAAATTAAGATAATTTATCTTAACAAATTTACAAATGTTAAACATTAGAACAAAAAACTTTTCTTCTTTTTTATTACTCTGTTTTATATTTTTAATTTTTTTTTTGAAAATGCTATAATAAAAAAACTACTGAATCGAGTGTAGCTTCGGCTATGTGGCACGTAGCGCCATCCTGTTGAAATCAATATCCTTGCTCATTTTCAAATTATGCCTCTGGACCAAAATCCGCACCAAACAGTGACTCGTTTGGGTGCACCGGCTCTTCAATGTATGCGTGCGGGTTTTCTGTGCCAAAAATGCGACAATTTTGCCCGCGAAGATCAAAATGAACTTCATCTGAAAATATGATTTTTTTTTGGCAAAATCTGTTAGTGCCAGCATTCCAGCGTTGTTCAAGCGTATACACCATCATGTTCGTTCAGCGGTAGGATAAACTAATTATGTGTCAAAACAGGCATGAGCTAAGTGTTACCATTCACGAAATAAGCACTAGTTGAAAAAAAACGTTACATTGCGGACCCTTTATATTTAACTATATTTTACATTTCTTTCATTCCTTCACAGCTTAAACTAAGTTTTGTCCTCTAATTTCAGGATTTTCGAGAAATACGTTTTCTACTAAAATCTCTACAAAGGAGCTCCCAGAAGCAATTTATTCGCTCGTTTATACAAATAAATGACGTTTTCCAAAATTCAAATTTCGCCCAATTTGAGCAGCAATTAATATTTGTTCAGTTCTTTTAAGAGATATCTTTTTTATCGGCTTACAGTTATTTTAGAATAAACTATAAGGACCCAGAATATGTATAATTAAAGGGGTTGCATGCGCATGGATAATTTGATTTTTTTTCGCCCGCATTTTTAAATAATTTCTTTAGACGGATCAGTAAACAATTCATTAATTTGTGTTAAAATTGCCACACCTTTTAAACATTTTTATTTTTAATAAATAAAAAAACATACAAATTTTAAATAAATCGAAGAACATCGAACACATTTCTGTTTGTGTGTAAATGGTAAAATTAACATTTTAAAATGCTAAAGTGTTGTTGATTTATTATGAAAATAGTTTGAAAATAAAAAATTACAAAAAGCGTAAGAAAAATAAAATGCTTCAAACACTACACCCTCTGACCCCTTGTGTACTGAATGTTGCGCTCAACTGCTTAACAATTTCAAAAGTTTGTAAAGTGAAATGGTGCGTTACTTGTGCGTGTCAATTGGCGATATCGTTAATTGTTGTAAAGACATTTTACATGTTGATACAACTCATAGATTGTTTCATGTTGTTTTTTTTTTCAAGTCTTTAAAGTGGCCAATAACTGTGTTTATTTATTTTATCCTGTATGTTTCGGTTTTTTTTTTTTTTTTTTTTTTGTGTTTTTTGTTTTGCAAAATCTATTTGTAGCTTCCGCCCAGCACTTAATTACGGTAGCATTTTCATCTTATCTCTGTGGCTGGCCTGCCTACGTAGTCTTTGAACATAATCCCCAGTTGCATTATGGGGGGCCATTTCATGATCATATTGCAGATGGAGTTTTTTCTTTAGAAATGAAGTAAAAGTTGTAATTTGATTTTGTTTAACTTTGTTATTCGTTGACATGATTCAAGAAGCAGGAATAACAAAAAAGAATTCATGTAACGCTAATATCACAACTAGCGATGCGCTTTTACAAATTTCTTCCAAAGTCAGACCGTGTACCTGTAAAGATTTGTAACAAATTGCTGCCATTTGCAAAATTAATATTTACTTTATTTCAATTCTCTTTATTTTTTTTTTTTTTTTTTTTTGGCTTTTATTTAATTCGTTTTCTTTATGAAAGTTCTGATTGTTGTTTTTTGTCAGCATCATATTTAAAGGATGCTGGTGTGTTAAAGTGAATAATAAAATTAAAGGAAATGGACGCAAGCAAAGAAATAAGAAAACTGAATAGTTTTCACTGGGAGGAGCCAAAAGATGTGATCAGATTTTTTTTCTTAAAGAAAGAGTGCGCGCATGTCTCTTATTAGTTCATGTTAAAATGATTTTTGTCCAACTGTGCAAATTGAATACTTACTTTAATGCACATCAAGCCGTTGGCCTTTTAGTCGTCGTTCACCTAAATGTACTTAAATAACGCAACAGCTTATCATTTATATCGTTGCATCCTGTATGTTGTCACGTTAGTTTTTAATGTGCCCACCTTATATCACATACACGTTCATACATACATACACACAAATATACATGCAAACATATTATACAAACACAATAAGTACATTAACGACTTGATCGAATGCCAAATGGTCCTCTAGTTGACGACAGCTTGACTGCAATTATCGACGACGCGTTCCAAAGTGACGAGTGTGCGTAAAACTCTTTAATTGGCTCATGATCTCCTTTTAAAGCGGAAAAAGATCAAACACTAAAACAATTTCCAATGGAACAATTTGATAAAGTTAAGTTTACTTAAAACTACTCAACACAAATACAGTTTTTGATGCTCTACACTCAACAGGAGAATCGCCTAAAATTGTCCAGTACATAAATGTCACACTATTTTACAGTTGAATCATTCAGAATAACTTAAATAAATATGTGCTACTTTAAGCTCTTGCATTCAGAACTATTATCATTCAATAATCATGTGTCAATATTTATAAAAATATGGGCATTTTACATTTACATACATTTCCGTTTTTTGCATCATGTAAATTTTTTAGGTTTCTTCTTAAGTGCGCTTGCTCCCCTCGCTTTGCAATAAAATAGCAAAATTTCCAAGAACCTCCAGTCGTAGTCATAAAATCCTCACCTTAACAGTCTGATTCACTCCCCTTAAGCTGAGTATCCTAAATCGTCTAAATCGTATACAGGTACTTAAAACATTCCTGATGACACAGGAAAACTTTGGACAATAGTTGTTGTTTTAGTAACATTTTGTTTATCTGAGTCTATGGAAAAAATCCTTACAGACTGATATTCATACATATGGTTTTTTACAATTTGCAACATTTGCTTAATTCACAAAATCTTGTATGGTGTATTTTGTATTGAATACACTTTCTGTTTATATGCTTGTGAACACGAAATGTATTATTGTATCAATTTATTTTGTATATTAAACGTCAAAAATCAAATAAGAAGAAGGAAATAAGTATTCAAAAGAAGGTTTTCAGGAAGTAAAATGGACAAAAGGACTGAAAAAAGCAATTAATTTTCTTTTATTTTGTTAACAATTTTTTAACATCAACAATACAAATGTCTCTTGTTTATTTTCCGCTTTCCAATGTGATATGGAATTCACATGTAGTTGATAACACGATTACCAATACAATTTTTCAAAAACATGCAAAATAAAAGTGTATTGGTGTATTGAAATTTTATATGAAAATTTCCAACAACGAGCATACACTATTGTATTTTAATTGAACAATACACAGTATACACGGATACAAGAGGTTTACATTACTAAAAATTACATTTAAATTATGTATTATGTATTTAAAAACAATATAAACAGGCATGTCACAGAACTCAATTCCGATCGAAAGTGATTTCAATCCCGTAAATTCGTTCTTCAGAAAACGAAAAACGAAAATTTTTTTTTTTTGGAATGAAACCACTTTTGAATTTCAAAGTGGAATTTAGTTTCTTTAAAAATGTTGTTACTTGCGGTTTTTTAAATTTAATTTAATTATGTGTCCTTATTTTGATTAGCCTTGTGATTTACTTTGGTGTGTGCAATATCGCCACATTTAAATAAAAAGGTAAAGAATAAGCCGTTTTTAGAAATGAGCAAAATCGATCGGAATTGTTAATACGGAATTTAAACCATTCCGATCGGAATTTGTGACATGCCTGTATATTGCGTTTAATAATGTTTACATTAAGAGAAAAATCAATTAAACTATAAAGATTGTTAAATTCGCAACAAATTCTTCTAAAGGGGTCATTGTTAGCATAATTTTGGCAAGAAAGTAAAATAGAATTATTATTTGGTTATTGTTGTTTTTGCTTAAACCTTGATTTTTGTCTATACTTTTTTTTTGGACAAAAATTTTTATTTTATTTAAAATGTTTGTCAGAAGTTTCCTGAAGAGCTAAGTAAGCGGTAGCAAAATGGCCATCGAGACCTTCTTTGACCCTCAATAATCAATATCGATAATTAATTTAATCGGGATAAATATAAAAAATGAACACAATTTTTTTTTTAATTTAATAATATTCCCGCGTCTTTAATTAAATTGAACTTAAATTGCTTTAAAATTTCAGATTGGGCGTACAGGACTGTTGAAGTATAAGTTTTCTCGGAGGAAGCCCGGTAATCAAATTAAATTAAAACGTGACATTAACCATAGTTCTTCGGCTTTGTAGAAACGGTAGCCCACATTATTTCGGTACACATTTCGTAAGCAGAATAACAGAAATTGTTTTTGAACAGACTCAGTTTTATAACTATTCACGATATACTGTGGGTTCAAAACAACTAGCTCACATTCTAAAATTGGACTTGAAATCAACAATTTCCATGTGATAACCCCCCCAAAAAAAGAAACGGATTGTATGTATTGATTCTTGTGGAAAAGTGCATATGTTTGCACTTGTTCAAATTTAACTCCATTAAGTCCATCGTTCATCTTACAAAAAAAAACTGTCTAGATCCTGTTGAAGGGAGTTGTGGTTGTCAATGAAAAATTTTTCTATTATCAGCGTATATTAGAATATTTGAAAATTTAATAGCAATTTGATTCAATTTGATAGCTTTACTCATTAATCGGATTGGGGACATTTGCAAAACATTTATTTTTCGTAGCCGATTTCTGCGAATTCTTCGTTGCTAGGAGCTCTCGTTGAATTTTAGAATTGCTAAAAGTTATCATGTCTTGCATAATTTAGCTTTAATAGCAGTTCTCCACTAGCAGATTTCCTGCAGTTTGACATTTTCACAAGGACCGTTTAGATAACCGTGCTCAGAGTAACTGTATATTTGGCTCTCTGAACAAGATTTATTTATTAGAACCTCTGCTTGCGCTTTTTCATGACTTATTTTTACAAAAATAAAATAACTTTATGACAAATTTTAAAATACATTTCAAATCTATTTTATTATTTAATGAATGCGGCCGCAAAAGTTTCAGTAAAAAAAATAGTTAATTTTACTTTGCATGTATATATAGAGGTATGTATGTATGTATGTATGTACAGATGCATTGAAATAATTGCCGAGCTTGTAAAAGTTTATATTGCACAAATAAAATAAAAAAACCACGATAACTACGATTAATCGAAAATCACAAGAGTTCTTAAAAAAACTATTACTGCCTCAAAAAAAATCGTGTTAGATCATAAAAATTCCATACACTGCGGTGCCCTCGATAATTTGTATTTTTCTTTTCAAACATATTTTCGCTCAAGGTTTGTACAAAAAAACTCTAGTTGATTGATTAAACTAGCACAAAGTTTATTATTTATTGTTGTTCTTTTCGTTTTGTAAAAAAATTTAAATAAAGGGGAGTTTGTGTACTTTTATTTCAATTCCGTTTAACCAAAGTCTTAATATATGAAAAACGTCTCATAATTCGTAAAAAAAAATTACTGGTCCCTTGCGATTAGGAATTATCAGAACTCTGCTGTATAAGCAAATTTATTTAACGGAATTTATTTAAATCTCGCTCCATTATTTACGCTTACTTTCATAAACCGGCAACGCATTCTTTATACACTATACGCAATATTTTCTTTTTAACATTTAAATTTAAATTGAGTCTTTTTAAGCGACTTCTAAGTCATCCTTTTTAATTTCACTGGCTCTATACTTCGATTTCATGTTTCTGTTCTGAAAGACAGCAGCAAAAAATTTAATAGATAAAAATGCATCGAGTTATATTCGTAATTACTTTCAAACGAAAATTATAAATTTTCAATATTCGTATGAAATTTCAATTTTGAGATAGAATATTATTGGTTTACATGTTCTTTTCCAAGTGTGTAAGATTATCAAAAATAGAAATTTAAAATACACATTATCAGAATTAAGAAAATAAATTGACTTTAAAGAGTAAAAAAATTTAAATTAAATTAAATCTTAATTAAATTTATTTATAGTAGGACAGATTTAACAGTTAAGTTTATATCGCTAAATTAAATGAAACATAGTCATATCGCAAAAAAACAAATGTGTTAAAAATTAAAACACACTATTGCACAAAAAGTGATAAAGGCGGTATATCTAAGGTTGTCATTCCGTTTGTAATTTCCACAATATCCATTTCCCACCACATAATGTAAATATATTCTGAGTTCTTATGCATAGCGAAGTCGATTTTGCAATGTCCGTCCGCATCAGTGTTGAAATCAAATTTGCCAAAGCTGCACTAAAATTTTTAGTTCTTTGATAAATTTTTTCCTTCTCCCGTAAAGTAACAAAAAATTGAGTTGGGCTTTTTTACATTAAGCCATCGATATAATTTGGAACAATGAAGTAGCTCCAATAAAAAAACAAATATAAAAAATAAGAAAATAAACGTCAAGTGAAAAAATTGACGCTCGTCCATATATTTCGAGTTATGGTCTTCTGAACTTCTTGTAGGAAAGTACCAATGTGCACCATATTTTTTAAGATATCAATATGGATATCACTTAAAAGCTTTTAATATTTTTTAAAAATGCTTAACCCATTAAGAGGCGATCAAATTTTCATGTAAAATTATTTATAGTACTGATTATTTTTCTTATTTTTTAATTCTCCGTCACCCTATTTTTTTTTTTTTATTTTTGGAGTTACTTCACTAAACTAGATTTACATAAATGGTGAAGGGTTTTAAGATTCAACATAGCCGAAATAAATCACTCTTATTTGTTATTTTTTAATTTTTTTTTAATGATTTATTGGACTATTTTTTGTTTAATAATAATAAATGTAAAAATTGTGCTCCACATTTATTTTATATCATAACAATATGGCCTTTCAAATTATTTTGTTCTCTTTCTATAAATGAGGATGCTCTTTTCAAGACTTGAGTATTCCAATTTTTGTGATTTATTTTTATATTTTCTTTCTGGCGTAATTATAGAGTTTTGGCCCAATTTTATTTTCAATTTCAATGTTGCCAAAGAAAAAGAAAATAATAATAAACAACCTCGTCATATATATATAAAATACTAAAGATAAAGCTTAATAATTCTTAATAAAAATTAACTTAATTTTATTATATACATTTTTAAACAAATATAATTGTTTATGGACCATTTTAAATAATTACTTTTCTCTTATTTCTAAACAACTTGCAATTGTAGTGATTGATCTTCTTCCTGCTGATGTGGAGCATTGTCGTAACGAACAAACTTATTAATTTGAAATGATTCGTCATTGTGGTAGTCAGTATCAACAACAAAAACATCAACCACCTTTTCAATAGTATATTGCTCTTGAATCAAAGTATTAACCAGCACCAAAGGCGTCACTTTGACAAGACCCAATTTAGATGGGCATATTGTTAAAGGGAATTCTTTATATTGACCAGGGTCGATAACACCTATACTGAAGTCAGCTGTGCCAGTGTACGGACAATTGAAGTCTAACAGAGTTGGCAATTTGACCATCAAATCCATTGGTCTGTCTGCCGTATTTGTAACTCTACATATAAAAGTAAAGGGTTCACTAACTTTCACTATGTTCATGGCATCCACTACCTCCAATCGAACGTCCTTACATTCGAACGGCTTTATAACAAAAGAAAAATTAAGCGAAAATGCACAAAAATATTTACAAACTACAACTAACCAGTCTTTGTAGTTGACTAGTTTGCAGTCGTCCTTTTTCTCCCAAATTCGAACGCCAAACAATGTCTAATTTTCCCACAGTGTTGGCTATTCTTAATGCTTTAATATCCTTTGACACATGTGGCTTTGGCTGTAAAAAATATAATTGCTACGTATAAAATGAGCTTTAGGTTTGGAGTTTAAATTTAAATTACTTTTATGCAATACAAAAATTGACAGCTGTTGTTTGGTTGTAACATGTTTTTAGACGTGAATACTGATTCTCCATTCGGCAGAGTATTCAGAGAAGTCACTGTATAGTGATCTGAACTGTCGAGTTCAACCTTTTCTAAACAAAAGGGCCCAGTGGTAATATTTTGTATCTGCGCTTCTAAATAAATTTCATCCATTTCAGCATTGTAAAACTTTGTCTTCACATCTAAAGGTTTTAAAACTTGAAATTTAAAAAATTTCCGGAAGTATTGAGGTAAACCAGCCGGAGTGGTATAATTAACTTCACACACAAGTCTAAAACAAAACTGATCAAATTTAAAAAGTTTAACTTAACCATAACCGCTTACATATGAGTTCCGATTTCTTTAACTTCGTAACGAATGACATCATCTAATGTCTCGTCAGGTCCTAATGATGCTGGCTTAGCTTTATTTTCATGCATTGGTAAATTAATTCGGGTATTGTTTGACTGCAGGTCTGCCTTTACAGTAACTGCATCCACCGCATGAGAGGTGCAGTTGTGAACACAAATGTAACTAGAAAATGTTTCACCCAAATAAATGTTACCAAATGACTGGGGAAGCAGCATAAACTGCCCAGCAGCCAAAAATTCTGAACCAGCAACAGCGGTACCTTCTGACTCAGCGACCTGCTTAAAGCTTAGTTGCGGAAGATCACGAGGTTCACAAGAAATAATCTGTGGGCACACCAAAGTAGGACGTGTTAATCGCATTACTACAAATTAAAGTTAATTAACCACTTTTCGATTTAATAAATTTATATAAAAGTTACCTTTCAGCGCCAGCAAATGTTCACTTTGATCTAATGGGTTCATGGTAACTACTTATATTTAACTAAATCCACAGATCACAACTAAATCCAGGAAAAAATAACAAATATTAATTTACTGACTACAACTTCTTTTTATAAGTTGCATTCATTCTAGAATAATAACATAAGGGAAATGCAGAAGACAAGAGATTTGTGGAAAGTTTAATCAATAATTTTTACCACGGCGAATCCATAACATGCTAATAAATGTAAATATTGCTTGTTTTTGTATTATGTTGAACAACTGAAATTGAATTTGCAAGATCGAAACGTTTTTGAGATCTTTATTTTTTATAATATATTTTAAAGTGCTTCCTTATTTCAGTTCTTTTTTTTAAATAGTTCCAATAAGATACAAATGTAATAATCAGATAAAATATAACTGCCGTATTCATAGAAAATAAAATAACTTTGAAATGTGTTTTATGACAAATTTTTCATACAAATTTGTCCTAAAATATATTTCAAATCTATTTTGATAATAATGATCATTTTTAATTTAATTTGGAGTGTAATAGCGCAGAAATAAAATGCAAATAAACGCTCCTTAAATTAATTTTTTAAAGTCTAGTTAATTATTATTTAAGTTTGCTGTAACAAAATCTAACGACTGTTTATAAAAATGTCACCCATTAAACTACTTACAAATCGATCTTGTATATTATGACATTACTATGCTTCAAAAAACTGATATGAAATAAATCAGAACGCCTAACACTACATTGTCTAGCGCCAAGCTATAACGCTAACACATCATACCTAAATAAGAGCGGCAACAAAGTGACTAGAACGCTGAAATCAGTTTGCTTAATACACTTGGTATTAGCATGAGAATTTTTCACAGATCTAGCTTTACCAAGGCGAATCGATACCATGTGAGCTACAGATAATTTTTTTAATTTGCAAATGTCAAAAACGCTAAATTTTTTAGTTTAACTGTTTGACAATCGAGCCGATTTTTGCAGGGGCGAATGCAATCAAACTCTATGAATTTACCTTGGGTTTGACTGTAGTAAATACCTGTCAGTAGAAATCTATAGCTAAACTACGCGCCAGCCCTAAAATTAATAGTGTTAATTTAAGGATGTAATTATTTTTCATTATTTTATTTGTTTATATGTAACAATGTTTTTGTATTATTTTGAATATTTGACAGTTTCTCCTGAAGATAAATAATAATAATTAAGTGTTTTATTATTACTAAAAACAACCTTAAGCCGAAAAACCAATTTAAATCATATATCGCTGATAAGGCCAATATCAATTTTATAGGTGATATAATATTAAGGTACTTTATAACACAGCGAATGCTAAATGGTACAAATGTGTGTAAAATTATTTTGTTATGGTGCGAATAAATATTTAAGTCTGGTAGCGCTTGTTTACAAAAGCAACGAAATGTCAATAAAATTGTAATGTTCTACAAACTATAAATTAGACCTATGAACAATTAATTCTTATTATTTAACAAAATTAACATTAAAAAATGTGGCCCCTTCTTATGGCTCTTTTACGACGTAATGCAGTGTACCTTACTCTTCCTGTTGCTGGAGTTATTGGCTTTATAGGATACAATTTGGAAAGTTTAGTATCTGACAGATATACACCATATAGCAGTAAGAAATGAAGTAATCTATTTTTTCAAAAATTTACCTTTTCTACATTTCTTAATTGAAGAATCCATACAGGAGAACCGCGTCGAGCGCCTCACAAAAGATGAAAACTTGGAAAATGCGGTTCACGTTGAAAAACTACGGTTAAGGGAAAATGTTTTAGAACGAAATTTGCCACCTTCTTTACAAAAAGAGATTTAAAAACATGATATGTCCACTTATGACTATAAGCACCTATGGTGAAATAGATGTGAAGAGCAAACGGAACACAACGATATTTGATATCTTTTAAACTTTCGATTCTATTGAAAATTTAATCAATATGGTTTGCATAACTTTGAACAAATAAAGCTTGTGGCGCTTGGCCAAAAATTCTTCCATGTCATAAAAGGTTTTAAATAAATTATATCGGAAAGTCAATTTCTCAGGACGCATAAACCTCCAAAGATGTTTAAAATTACTCGAAACCGTAATTCACAGTAAAGTTTGTTAACAAACCTGTGAGACGAAATTACAAAAACTTTAACTATATGGAGCTAGTTTTAGGAAAAACAATGTTTATAGTTAAAATAAATCCGCTCTTAAAAACTTTTTACATAATCGAGCCATTAATAGACGAGTTTAACTTTTAAGGTATTTCAAACAACAAATGATATTTTGCAATGCTTAACTCTATTTTTAACGATAATAGAAACTTCAATTTACAATATTGGTGAAAATGGAGTAAATTAATAAAGCCATTTTAAGGATCTATGAACGGTTCTATGCCTCACGGTCCTGTTTTAGTATGCGTATAAGGGCTATATAATGAAATGTAAATGAATTGAATAGGAATCTTGAAAGGCCGTTAAATTCATTTAAATTTTATTTATTTATTGTAACGTTTGTAATAAAAAAGCCTTCATGGCCAATCAAATATTACATGTTATAACACCTATGTAATTTCAATAACAGCTTAGCTCACAGATTGACGTGAGTTAATAAAATAAAATACTAAAATTAATTATCAAACTATGTATGTATGTATATATGAATTCCTAGTATATCACCACTCAACTCGTAGAGTCACAAATTAAAGTTACATAGAGACAGCAATCATTAAGCGTTGTATTAAAATATTTGTTTAGGCCTTAGTTTATTTCACGTAATAAGGTCATGATACTCATTAGAATAAGAGAATCTGGTAAATATCTGTCCTATAGCATTTAAAATGTGCGTTTAAATGCAACAACTCTGATGGAACTTTGAACGAAGAGAAACTCTTTTCCTTTTCTAATTTAGTGCTTAATAAATTAGAAAAGAAAAACTATTTAAAAAGGTCAAAAAAACATTTATATAGAAACTCTTTTCTATGAAAAATCTTAAAAATAGGAAAATTGTACAGAACTTTCACCCATGTCTACTTTTTCATACCATTTTTTACAGATATAACTCTTTAAACAAACAAATTTGGTAATGAATCAGGGTTTGAAGTTCATTTTTCCAATTCGAATGGGCAAACACACCCCATAGTTATAGTATGGGTGAATTCCAAGTTATAGTATATGAATATAAAAACGTCAACTGTGAACAAATGGAAATATGGCAATATTCTGAAAACAATGCCGACTCAACACATGCTTCTATTTAAAACAGTCTTTATGCGAAGGAATGCTATCAGCCCCAGTGGCCTAATGGATAAGGCATCGGCCTCCTAAGCCGGGGATTGTGGGTTCGAGTCCCATCTGGGGTAAAGTCAATTCATTTTTGCATTTTTTTAATTCTTGAATTATCATTTAACGAGGGAATTATTATTTATTTAACTCAAGAATTATTGAATAAATAAATCTGGATTATTTCATCAAAACAAAAGATAAAATCGAATAAAAAGAAAAATATACATCCCTTGCGGGGATCGAACCCGCGACCTTTGGATTAGAAGTCCAACGCGCTATCCTCTGCGCCAAAGGGACCTACATCGAATAATTTACAAATAACATATATGACACTGTTGGATATTAACAGTGTACCACAGCAGTATCTTGACATAGTAGATTCCAAAGAATCGAAAACTTTCTTCTCGATTTTTCAAATGTCTATTCACAAGGTTTCACAATTAGAAAAACATTACGGAATTCGCGGTTTGTTATTGTTGACCTTTTTTATTATAATCTTTTAACTTTGGTAAATCTTTATAAATTTCAAACAGAACAATAGCGAAATTTACGGTTTTACGGACCTTTTACATCTTGTAGCTTTAGTAAATCTTGATAAATTTAAAACAGGACAACAACAAAATGAATACATTTTTAATTTTCTATGGTTGCACTATATGCAATACTAAAAACTGTAGTAGATGTTGTGAATGCATTCATTTACAAAAGTGAATCTCTCTCATATTTAGCGCCGTGTTGTTTTTTGCTCTTTCGAGATCTTTAGAACACAAAAGTAAACATTGCTCACAGTTAGAATATTTAAAAGGGTTTTAAGTTTAATATAAACCGTGAATAAAATAAAATGCATATAATTTTTTTAATTTAATATGTTTGCATTACTAACAACACCATAAACTGTAGTAGATGTTGTAAATGACGCACACAGCTGGAGAGTTTGGCGCTATATTGTTTCGAATTCTTCACTATAGAGAAGAATAGGTTGCTCACACTTAGATGTTTTAATTTGTAGTATATTTAAAAGGATGGGTTAACAAAATGAAAAATTTATTATTCGGAATCTTTTAAAATTTAATTAATTTACTTTATTCGTGCTTGATTCCTTTTATATTTAAAGGAATCAAGCACGAAAAAAGTAAATTAATTAGGTTGGGTTAACTTTAAGCTTTACTACACTTTGTATTTTTTATGGTTATAGTAAATAGAGCCTAAAGCAACTTATTATCAGCATCGCTGAATTTTATTCTTTATTAAATTTTTATAAATTAATTAGTAAACCTAATATTAATAACAAGGAGCACTGGCTGCATTGGCCATCTGATAGTGTGAACACTCCAATAAGAGATGATTGTTAGTAAGCGGAAAATTACATTTAGAACAAGATGAAGTTTATCCTTTGTTGAGTATGTGGCTGTGTGTTGCACATGTGTGTCCTAGTCGTAGGCGGGAAAACCCATGAATTTGGCGTCAAGTGACATTAGAATTTCTTTCCTTTGTTTGCTAAGAACTTACTCTTATAGTTGACTTTAACGTTCCTTATTTATTAACAGAGAAAATTTTTGTAGTTTTAAAATTTTCTGCAAATTTCTAAAATTTCAATTAAATATTTAATTTATTTCATGTTGTCTAAAGCATAAGAACATTTCGATATTTTATGCTTAGTTTTTTTATGTTGCAACAGAAGAAACTCAAATTCTTAATGTCAATGTAGTATTTCTTTTTCCACTACAAAATATTTCGATTTTTTGCTCAACACCATCATTTAATCTTTAATTTCATATAATGCCTTGAAGGTATTTCTGTTATAGCCTCGGTGGCGCAGTAGGCAGCGCGTAAGTCTCATAATCTTAAGGTCGTGAGTTCGATCCTCACCCGGGGCATTTATTTTTATTAAAAAAAAAAAATAAACTAATAAAATAATTTCGTGAACTTATCTTTTGTTGGCTTCTTTCAGAAATCGTTTAAAGTTTACTTATTTATTAATTTTTTTATTTGAAAAAGTAACAAACATCACATATTATTTGCCCATACGTTGTATAGACCATTCTTGTTGGCATAATGGGCAACGGTTATTTTGTTTTACCCAGAGTGACATGCAACAGTGATGAAAAGAGTGATTACATTCACCCCAAACTACCACGCAATCCTGACGTCCTAAAACATCACGTTTATTTTCCGCCTGACAGCGTAAACACGCATCTAAAATAAATAACAAAAAATCAAATATTAGAATTTACATATGAAAGAAATAAATTAAATGTTTTTACTTTTACGTATTACGAGTACGTATTACAAATTACAACAAATCTACAGCATAAAGTTTCAGTCTAGTTAGAGATATTTTTAGGCAAAACGAAATTTCTAACAAATATTTTTTATTTTGTTCTGTTTCTTGTGTTTGTGCCCGCACATCTCAATTAGATCGTATTTGACCCGATTTTTATTTTTATAATTGAAAACCGATGCTTGCAGATTGATACAGTTTAAAAGTTTATAATTTTAAAAATGAAAGGGTTTCGCTCACATTTTTACATGTATATCGAACCGTAACGGACATATACATGTAAATGACAACTTTTCACTTTGTATGGAAGGTACGACACCCACTTTTCCTAATACATCCAGCATTTCGCTAGACTATGCATATTAATAAAGAATTTTCTAGTAGAAAAATGCAGGGCTCAGCGTTTTATACACGATTATAATTTTTCACTTTGTTTGGGAGATACCACGCCCGTTATTCCAATCCAGGAGAGTTATTCGAACAAAATTTCAAGGTGCTAAATATTCCACTTAACAAATGTCACGAGGATACAAAACTACTTTACATGGGAAGTGCCACGCCCGCGTGAAATATCAACCGCATATCTGATAAGAGACTGCGAAAATCCCAGGGAGATCGGTCCACTGGTTTAGGCTTTCCGACAAACAATCACATTTTGTGCTTTTTTATATACAAAGATAGATGTGAGGGTGAACATACAATCAATGACATACATACATACATACATACATACATACATATGTATATTCGAACTTATGTTCACAATATAAACATGTACTTTGTATAAAAAAAGATGACTTTGAACTTCAATTAACAATTGCAAATTTTAAGAGATTCTATTCATATAAAAAACATCTCAAGTTTATAATAGAATGTACATGCATATGTATATAAATGTACACGTACACACAAACACAACTAAATACATACATGCAAGAATAGCTGTGAAAGAGTTTATTTATTTCTTGACTGATTTGATTTATTTAACGAATGACGCAAATTCTAAAAAAAACACACACACAGAGGCAGATACACATACATACATGAATCTAAATATTTGTTAGTAAGAATATTTACATATGCAACATATCACATGATGCTGCTGATGATGCATACTGTTTACATTTCTATTTATACATACATATGTACATAATGCATACATATGTACACGTTCATGCTTATGCACTAGAGTGATCCAGATTTACCATTGCTGCTCGCTATATTTGGCTTTAAGTTATTACTACACATTCACATAAGATGAGAATTGTTTTTATGCTGTTTTACACTCATTTTATCGATGCCATGTATGGCTTGGACGATTCCCTCTTCAGCTGCCTTAAAGTCGTCGATGTAGCGCAAATTTAACTTTCTAAAATTATAGGTCTCGATTAAAAGTCTATCCAGTCCAGGTAACACTACCGATTTCTTTTTCATATATCATAAAAGCAAATATGGTCCCCTCTAATATAAGAACATGCCCCTTAAATAAAATGTTGTAACAAGTTTTCATAACGTCAAAACAGAACACACCTCCCGATAGCAATACGGCACACAGTGGGGTGTTAAAAAATAATATTTAAAAAAATTTCACATACCTGTAAAGGTTTCATATAAATTGCTCCCGAATATAATGGCGCTCTAAAATACTGACAACGGCTTTGCCACACGGCCTTAGATTAATAAGTTTTAGCTAACTACTCTATTTTTTATTTATTTATTTTTTTTTTAATTTTCTAATATTATAAATGTAAAAATTTTCTTGTTTTTTCGGTTCAAAATGAGACGAAATTTGTATCTTTAACTTCAGAAACTTGTAAAAGTTGGTGTTGAATTTATATAGAAATTGATAGTTAAAAAAAAAACAAAACAAATTTAATTTTAATACAACATAAATATAATAAAAATGTATCGTGATATCAGCAATCGGTAGAAGGCGTTGTTTTCTTTGTATGGGAAATTAAAAAAATCATGGTTAAAAAATTCTTGTAGATTTTTTTTGATTTTTTAAATACCCCACTGTGCGCTAATAAAGGAAAACGTATGACAATTTACCCAATTTTTTTTTTTTTAATAAGAAACTAAATTGATTGAGCATATGAGTTTTTACTTATAAATACAATACATCTCATACATACGTACATACATATATACATACATACATATATACATAAATACATACATACATACATACATACATACATACATACATACATTTATACATATGTACATATAAACCTAAGTATTAAAAGAAAAAATTTGTTTTCGTAAATAATCAGTTATTTTAAATTGAGAATCAAAAATAAAAACGTGAGTCCTCACACGTATAAAAAGGCAAAAAGAGGAGGTAACTTAAAAATTGTATTTTTTATACTTTTCTTAGACTATTGGCAAAAACTGTTTGCGATTACTGTACAAAGCAAAAGCATTTCCTTCCAGCTTATTGATTTCAATTAAAATAAAATGTATTATTACCATTGTAAAATGTAATGTTCTAAAAAGTTACCATCATTTAAAAATCTATTCTAATATTTAAAAAAGATTATTTAATTACTCTTGATACAGATCACGTAAAAAAACGATATACTGTAAATTTACCACAAAAAGCTATGAAAGAAATTTTATTTGCTATTTAACAGTTACTCGAGACACTTATGGTGAAAGGCCAAGCAAGCAACATGCGGCAACAGTATTACCTATTTGAAAAAATTAGTTTTTTAATAAAAATACTCATACAAACTTTTTAACACGTTGAATTTAATTTAACTTGGCAATGCCTTCAAAAGCGGCCGAGCGGCAATGTTGAATTTAGTTCAATTTTTCGTTTTGCCGCTTTAATTTGTCAAATCATCCATAGTCTTCTTTTTGTTTTTCTTGTTTTCACTAAATCGTTGTTCATTTTATTTATTTTTTCTTTTAAAATTTTTAACAATTAAATTTATTTTTTTCTGCGTCAAAAAACTACAATTTTTTTATATATTTTATACAAGTTTCTTCTTTAAAAAGCCGCGTTCATTTGCCTATGTAAAATAAATTCAAGCGGCAAAAAGAACAGCTGAATGCCGCCCGCGTCCGCATGCCGCTTACATTGGCCTTTCACTATTAATATAATAAACGTTTTAAAAACTGAGATAAATTTTTTAATAATATTTTATCAGCATCTAGAGCAGCCGCGGTTTATTAAAAAATCTGCAAAAGTTTATCTTTAAAGTTGGGGGACGATGTTCTATTCACGAAAAGAAAAACAATTACTGAAGCAACAATAATCTAAGGGCAACATGTTATAATTGAATTATATAGTTGTAGTTAAATCATAATAATATTATTGTTAAATACAAACATAATTGTGGTTAAGACATAAATTTATTATTAAACTAACAGTGCCTACGACTTCTTCAGCGTGTCATATTTGATTTTCTTAAAATTTTAATTTGGAAAAATGTATTTTTAAATATTTATTGTAGAGTTCTGCCGACAGTGTTAAAAATTTTCCATCTACAAAAATAAAATGTTTAGTATCATTCTACCGGTAAAATTGCGTGCTTTCACATTTGTATTTCTATTTTCCCTAAAACTTATATATTTTTAAGCAAAAAAAAAGTATTCTATATTTGAACTAAGGTTCTAAGGGATCTCCTCACAGAATTTTATTAAAATCCATCCAGCAGTTTTAACGTGATGCGAACACAGACAGACAGACAGACAGACAAAAATTACAGTTTTGCTTTATGTATAGATAGATTTATTTATTATTATTTATATACTTGAACAGAACCTTGAACAGTATAGGCGTGAGGAGTCATTCCCATTCAAAGTAAGTACATATTTAAATTCAATATCTAAATCTGCACATTAAAATGTTTGACGTTATGTGTGTAATATTTTGACAAGATTTAAAACCTCGTAGTCACCGTAATATTTTTCATAATCTACTTGGGGCCATTTAACTTTAATTCGAATTACTTAAATATTGTTGAAAAGGCATCTTTCATTTTATTTTGTACTATTTTTTATTTAATATTAAACATAATTATTTATTTTGATATTTTTTTTAATATACGTTAAATAACTTTCATTATACTCAGTCAGTGACTCATTCTGATGGAGTTTAAACTTTAGTCAAATTTCATGCGAAACATTTCTCAGAAATTTAGCCAAAACTGCTTACAATTTAATTCCCAAAGAAATTACATTTTACAACAGTTAGTGCAGGTGGTAAAAAGCAGTAAACAATAATTCAAAGGTTTATTTAATCGATGTTTATTTAAAACAAAAACAGAAACAACAACAAGAAAATGCTACCTAAAGCAAAGTAATTTAAGAGTAACAACTATCTATCATCACAATAATAGAAATTAATTAAATCAAAATTATTTCGCTTATAGCAAAAAAAGAACTTAACACAAAAATTGTGGTAGAAACTGAAATTTATACAATAAAAATAAACAATAAACATTTTAACCCTTATCGGACGCGACTTTTCACACGTTTGATTCTCACCAGGTTGTAGTTATTTTTAACAAATATGAAAAAAAACAATAGTATGTTATTATACATTTATATTCATTTCTTTTCAGTTTTGTTACAAATTATTTATATTTTGTAAAACTACTACATGTCTGAGTTTCTGATAATTATTTATATACTTGTAAGGTATGGTATTTTTTGAAGCAATCTCCAACATGAACTTGAGTATTGTATAGGAACTATAACTCTTCTTTTCTTAGAAAATAACGAAGCGTTATTGCTAAACTCATCACTAGAGCTAAAATCACTTTCAGAAATTTCTTTGATATTTATAATATTTTCTTTATTCATTTTATGGGCAAAAAATAAATTCACACATTAAAAAAAAGAATTGAAAGTTTTTTGCACAAGTTAAATGATCTGCTGATAACGACAAACTGAAAAGATTCTTATGCTCAAACGGTAACGGTAAATACGTATTTTCAAATGGTAACGGTAAATTGAAGAAATGAATGCATTTTAAAAACAAATCTCATCAATAGACAGTATGTTTCGACATAGTTCGCCTTGTCACTTCACACGTGCCATACGACCGTTGCAGGAAAGTACTGTTGTCACGTCAGAGGTGACTTACGACCGATAAGGGTTAATAGAGAAACTTAGCAAAATAAACAAAAACGGTAGATTCAAATAAAAAAAGCTTTGTATTTTCAATTTGAGGATTGTCATTGGAGGTTTAGTTGAATAATTTTTTTCATACGACCGACAGTGCCTTTGCTCAAATCAATTTTATTATTATTCTTAATTTTTCATATTTAAATGCGTACTTAATCAATTTATGAGGACGGCAAACAAACTATTATTTTTTTCTTCTTTTTTTATTTAGCTAAAATCTTTTAAACACCTAAAAGGGGTTGTTGAACTTTGAACACAAATTGTAATAAAATTTGTTTTTTTTGCCAGTTTTCTAATAAACTTAAAGCAGAATATAACATAGAATGTTATTTATTAATCAAGCTTTTAAATAAAAATTTAAATAAAAAATGATCTTTAAATTAAAAAAAAAAGTGTTTTGGAAGATGTTCGAAAGTTTAAAAATACAAAAAATTATATTTGGTCTTCTATTTCCACGAATTGTAAATAATAAAATTAAGATACACAAGAACATACCACATGTTTTGAATCTTTGTATTTATGTGAATTTTTTTGTTCGACAATTGATTTTAATTGAAGCTCAATCAGTAATGAATTGAATGTTGCGTCATTGTTAGTTTATCACGCTTTTTTATCTTGCAAAAAATTATTTTTTTCAAACACGTTGTATGTTGTGCGTTTTACGAGTTTGCATTTTACAAGATGTTAGCAACTTACTTTATGTAACTAAAATAAATTAAAAGTTTATTGCAATTTACTTATTTTAAATATTTTTTTTTAAATAGGCTAAAAGGCGTTCGTGCTAACGCAGTAAAGAAATTAAAAAAATTTCCCATACCGGGAATCGAACCCGGGCCTTCTGGGTGAAAGCCAGATATCCTAGCCACTAGACCATATGGGATACCTGCTGATTTATCATTTTGCATATACAATAATAGATTTTTTTTTTACTAAATATGTAAATTTCACATGTGTGATGTGGCATTTTATAAATATTTTATTTACCAACGCCAAATTAATTCAATCAGGGAATTAATTTAATGGCAATACAATTCTAGAAAAATTAATTAACAAAAACAATCCATCACATGATTTTGAACTATGGAAAAAGCAAAACATTAACATTTATTGTATTGTGAGGGTTTATTTTTAGATAAAAACAAGTAACAGTGCTACATTTGGCTTTGCAAAATCTTATATACCCTTCACCATCTATGTAAATCTAGTTTATTTATTTATTCAATTTAAATGTACTATAAAAAGCCACTTTTGGCCAATTTTACATATATATATATATATATATATATATATATATATATTACAAAGTAGCTTGAATGAATATACGTGGTCTGAACTAAAAAAAAACCGTTATTTTCAAATTTCGAGAATGACGTATGATCGATTTTAGCATTTATTTCTGTTATGTTAGTACACATGTCTGCTATATAAAAGTTGACAAAATCAGCCATTTTGGATTGTCAGTTTGTTTTTGACAGATAAAAAGGTTAGTCGAGTTTTGGTGTGTTCTTCGATTTTTTACTATTCCAAAAAAATGGATCAAAGATGGGATGATTGGGCTTTGGTTTCAATGTCATAGCCATACACCCATGATTCGTCACCAGTTATGACCGTTTTAAAGAAATCTTGATCGTCGTTGACGATGTTCAACAGCTCCTGAGCGATGTCCTTGCGACGTTGTTTTTTCTTAAAATTCAGCAATTTTGGAACAATCTTCGCTGCCGCACTTTTCATGCCTATAATATCCATAAAAATTGCTTGGCATGAGCCGAACGATGTGCCAACATCATCAGCAACCTATTAGAGATAGTCATTCAAAGATTATCCAATATCATTTTTTCACTTCTTCAATGTTTTCATCGGCTGTTGACGTACTCGAGCGACCAGAACTAGCATCGTCATTGACATCTGCTCTGCCTTCCTTAAACCGGTTATACCACAACTGAACTTGTGTTCTGCTCACAGTAGACTCGTCAAACGCCACAGTCAACATTTCAAATGTCCTTGTAAATTTAATTTAATTTTTTATACAAAACTTAATACAGTTTCTTAGATGAATTATTTTCGAATAGTATAAAGTCGAAGAGCACACCAAAACTTGACTAACCTTTTTATCTGTCAAAAACAAACTGACAACCTAGAATGGCTGGTATCGCCAACATATATGTATAACAGACATGTGTTACATATAGTCACTTGATTAAAACTTTAAAGTTTTATAAAAATTAAAGTACAGAATCATCTCGCTAATTAGGATTTTAAAAATTCCAAATTGTTGTGTAAGTAGGAGGCAGATAATTAATTATTGGGCAAAAAATGTAATAATTTCTAAAACGAAAATTTATCAATTCTTTAGTTTGAAAGGAAGAATTACGATTATTTTACCAATATGCAAGTACTCTATCCCGCGTTAAAAAGTTTATTTTTTATTTTACATTTCTTCATCTTTTTATTTTACCTTCTTTCATTTTTTTTTTCTTTTCTTGTTTTGGGAAAACTAATTGTATGGGCAAATTTGAATAACTTGCAAGATTACAATTTGAGAATAAAAAGCACTTTTAAATAATTAGGAATGAAATAAAAAGGATGTCAAAAACTACTAAAGCTATCATTCTGAATTGAAGAAAACAAGAAATACAAAAAATTGAAGTACATAATAGCTTCATCTTAGCAGACAAAAAGCGGCCGTTGGTACCTTTGGGTACTGAACCAAAACAAGTGATCAGAAACAAATTAAGCAATTTGGACAAGATAAAAAGCTCAGTTTTATTTTTATGAATGTGAAATAAATTAAGTTAGTGGTAGATATTTTCTATCTATTAAATTCCCTAAGATACATCTATACATACATATATTTGTATAAAAATACACATGCTGTGTGTTTTGAATTTCATTCTTTTATACATATCAATCGAAAAACACCTGTTGGTTTCAACTTAAAATATACTATATTTTGTATCGTACATAAACAATATAAAAAATTATTTTAAAAAAATGTAAAAATTTTAAATAATGCAAACGGTAACACTGATGTACGTTTATGCAATCATTTACGTTTAACATTGATTTAAGAAGTACGTGACGTCATGCACGGGGGCCTGGTCTTTTTTAAAGTTTCTTGCTTTAGTAGAAAAAAATACTTGTATAAAACGAACAATGAAATCAAAAAGAGCAAAATAACGAAAAGAAAACCAGATACACACAACACAACTTTTGGACACTGAAAGAAATCTGCTGCATAAATATAATTAAATGGAGTTATGGCGTTTGAAAAATGCTACTTGCACATGTACATTCTAGTGAAAATAAACTGTGTTTGCCTGTTTATTGTACCAAGCCACAGTTTTTTTTTTTCGACCGAGCCAGGGGTGCCCCACACAATGTATATCTTAATAATCCTATGTACATATATTTAAAACTACAATAGCTAATAAAAATAAGTGATAAATATCTCTGACACTTCCTAAAATTTAACCAACACTGTCAAATAAACAACTAAATTTTAATAAATTGGAAAGTGCACTTAATTAATGTGAAATATAAAAATACCCAGCAGTGCAATTAAAATGCGTCTTCAATAAATTTCTGAGGTGGTTACAGTGAATTAAAAGCATTTAACGTGGATTTGTTAGTTACATTATCAACAAAATAAATAAAAAATAGAAGTCATCCATTGAACGAATGCTTGGTTGAGCAGTAAAATATTATCTCTGTTAAATAAAAAAAACATGTCATAAAAATTTTGTCAACAAACTGACATCGACTTTGCAATTGCATGAGCGTTTTTTTTTCATCAAATTCAATAATAATAAATTGTTTTAAAATTGTTTTCAATAAAAAGCTGCTTGTCAACTTAAAATTAATAACAAAATAATTGCGATTTAAAAGCCGTTTTAAAACAAAATTTGTATGAAAAGTTTTTAAATGTACGGCTTTTATGAATACGGCAGTTAAGTTTTAAGAAATTAAAAATTGCTAAATGACAAGTTCAGAATAAAAAAAAATTATTGACACAATATTTTTATGTAAAAAAAAGTTTATTTAAATACAAATAAATTCACATAGTGTAGACAAACAAAATTAATTGTTTCGATATATTTTTGGCAATGAGGAAAATTTAAGCCCAACAATCAACAATCAACAAAATATCACATATTCTAAAATTTCACAAAAAATATATTGCAAATTGAGGGATTAAAAAAATAAATATCCTTTTCTAATTTTTTAAGCACTAGGTCAGTTTATAAATAAATATATTTTTTGTTATTTTTTATTTATTTTTTATTTTTTCAATATTTCGCCACACCGTTGAGTGGCATCTTCAGGAAACAGGAAACAAAAAATATCAATAATTAGATTTTCTTTCAAAAACAAAATTTGAAAGAAAATCTAATTATTGATATTTTTTGTTTTGTATTGTTTGTGTTTGGCTGTGAAAATTGTTTTTTAAATTTATTTAGGAAATTCTGTAAGAAAAAAAATAATAAAAATGGATTTTGTGGCACTGTGGTTCGAAGATGAAGTAGGCTGTGAGCAAAATGAAAGGATACAGAGAAGATTGCTTAGAAGCAATTGTTGCCTCGAACGAAAGTGAGTCCGGTAATCCATTTACTTTAAGTGTATCAATTTAACCACTTACGCCTCTAAGGGAGACAGTGGATTATATCTTGATGGGCTACCGCCAATGTCGGTTTTATTTCGTCTAAGCTTCTGTTTGGTGTGTACTTTAATATCGGTCCAAACTTATTAAAGTTGAAGTCAAATACTTTTGAACCGGCTGTGCCAATTGGCTGTGCTTATTCATAAATTCTATCTTTATTTTAAATTGGTGTGGTTTAGTGGTCTTATTGCTTGCTTCCCTGAATTAACAAATGAATATATAATAAATAAATAAAAAATATTATCTTTTACTTACATGTTTGTACTTTGCGAATGCTACTTTGTTGTCGAATAAATTTTGCGAATTTGAGATTTGTTTTCGCAATTTAGAATACCGACTTGCCAATTTTTCGCATTTGATATGCGATTAAAAAAGAATTGTTCGAATATCGCAATACACAATAGCGATTGCTCGCATTTATGTATTTTCGAATCGCATTGACTTTCGCATCGCAATGCAGAATAGGCCCCCAGATCTTATTACTTACAAAAAGATTGTTATTATAGCGTCTCATTTTTACTGAGAATCAAAATCTTTCAACTAATATTTGTGATAAAAATGCTATTTTAAAATATACTTTACTTTAAGGTGTATACAATTAATATAATTACACTGTTCTGCACGAAAATCCTCCAAAATATGCTTTCTTACTGTTTTGAAATATGCTGAACACGAATTTGAAGTCAGATTCTGTCCATCACGCACAGTTTCTTGAGAAATTCTAGTTTTTTATCCAAATATGTGAGTTTTTTGTAAATTTGATGAATTTTTTTGGTGAAAATAATTCAAAAGCCCAATGATTTTGAGCGCAATAAAGTATATTTGAACAAAAAAAATATTTGATTGGAATATTACAAGCGGGTGAAGAAATATGGCTAAAAGTTTTTTTTTTCCTGTATGTATAATCTTACAATTTTTTTTAAATTTTTTTTTTATGGTGGTATCCTTTTCATTCAATTCCCTACCTGCCTAACTTTCACCCTCAATACCCCAACTCCCCCCTTCCACTTAGCCGCTCTCTTGTCACTATTTTCTTCTAGGATTTGATCAGTACTCTCGAGGCTTTCGCTCCAAGTTTCTCCTCTTTTCTCTCAAAATCAAAGGGTGATAGAATTTTTCTGAGTTCAGATTCGGACTCAGCACACCTGAAAACATGAGAAACAGGCAAAATTGTTCAAGGGAGGGGAGAAAAGTTTTTTTTGCAGAACAGTGTTATTAGTCAATGGTATTGATTTTGTTTTTTAACTAATTATCAATAAAACCTTTTCATTAACAAGCATTACCATTATTGAAATCAATGATAATGCTAAAAAAATCATTATCATTAAATGACAAATAATAATCGCCAACTAATTAGTCCATTAAATTATTTACTCCCATGTATGAGTATAATATTTTTAAATTAATTATTGGAACTAAACAAAATGGAAAAAAATCAAATGTAAATTTATTTTAATTCCGACACTGAGAAAAAAATTGTTAATTTTATGACAAAATCTATTATTGTTTGTGCTGATTATTTGCAGAATATTTGATTTTTAAATAACAAAAAAAAGCAACAACAAATGCAAACGAACTAAAAGCTTGTCATGCAACTTACAGTTTATACGTTTTGCCATATTTTATTATATATATATGAATGTATGAGTTTTTACATATAAACTCGTTTATGTTTGGTGCAGAATCAAACTGTGACGACGGATTGATTATATTGCTTTTACTTCTCCCCGAGTTTTAATTTTAATGTGTGTGTACTCGTTTACACATACATATGTATGTACATACATATAGAGAATATTGGAGGCTCGTCTCTTTGTGCATGTGTAATAATGACAGACCCCCGTATTTTAATGTATTGAACATGTTTATTGATAGTGTATGAATAAGATACTTGCATAAAATTAAAAAGAAAGACGACAGATATTTTTAAGGAAAAATTTGGCATCTACATCCAAGGAATTTAATTTTTTTGTTTTTGTTTATTTTGACAACAATTTATTGAACACACTCACACATCAATAAATAAGTCAGTCAATTAACACAAAACAAGAGTTAAACAAAAACAATTAAATGAGAGTGGCAGACAGACACATGGTGTTAAATAAATAAGAATATTCATTTTGTTTTATATTTTTAACGAACGAGCTAACAAGCGAAGTGTAACATCAATTGTTAAAATAACGTTAATCAACTTAATAATATTTAGCAGTTTCTTGTTACTGTCAACACATGAGTTGTGGAAAGGTTTTAAAATACACAGATGCACGTGTACACACACATACACACACATACTTATATATTGAAGTCCATCAGAAATGAGTACGGTTAACCATAAATAAATTTTGGTTAGACTGATGCAATATTTTTGTATAAATTTTACAATAAAAAATCAAACCGAACAAAATAATATTTTGCGCGTTTGAAATTATATACATACACACGTACACATGTATGTATTAAATATTTTCGTCGAACACGAAAATTGAGAGAACACTGTACTCCGCACGTACCGCTTCTTTCACGAACTTTTCGTACATTTATTTTAAGTTAATAACAAAAATAGACAAAAATAATAAGTTATCCTGAATTCCAACCCGATGTTTGTAACAGTCGATAGATATAAAGATGTTTGTATACACACACATTAAGATGCTGGTGGCTGTATGGTCACAAAATGACGCACGACTTTTATATACAAAATAAGTATGTTAATGCGAATATTGTTTTCATCATTTTTTAATAAATTACATGAATGAAAGAAGTTAAATAGGCCTTTAAAAGTGATTCAAACTTATAATTCAACAAGTAAGAGTGCTATGTTCGGCCGTTATGAGTCGCATATACCCTTCACCATAGTGATCCTAAATACTGCCTTACACTGTTACGCTTCACAATTAAATTTATTTTTCGCGCTCTGTCAGAAATGAACAAATACTGATACCAAATAATTAACACCTCTTTATTTGAAAGGATTGCTCGTTGTTGGAACTGTCTTTCATATGAATTACATATTCTTTCCCATACCAATAATGTCTTTTGCCTCAAAATAATAAAACAGCTGTAGGTTCATGGTAACTAGATGCATTGTTTTATTCTTGTTAATGATGACCGGCCATAAATATTTTTTTATCACACAAATACTGCTTCTTACTTTTTTAGGCTGGGAAGCTAATAAGTTAATAAGTTTATGATTTAAAATGATAAAAAAAGGAATATTATTGGTTACTTAAGCAATTTTTTATTGCTTTTATTTATATTACATTAAGCTTGGGATTATAATGCCTTGTAGTAGGTTTCCTGACTGACATGACCTTACTACAATATATAAATGATGCGTGTTTGACGTTTGTTTGCGCATCATTGAATTGAAGTGATATTAATACTAAAACGACGACGACGACGACGCCGACAACTAGAATAAGGGTGATCGATTTTTTTAATTGTTCTTTAAAATGGAATTTATTTTTTTATTGGTATTCTAATTTTTGGGAAAATTATTATTTTGGTAAATTTATGTGATATAGGATGTTTTACAACTATGTTTTACTATAGGTTTTCAATACAACAATGCAAAAAACAGTAACAATAAGAAAACCACAAAATGGAAAAATGTAAGGAAAATAAAGGTGCTCGCTTTTTTCATTATATCTCAAACACTTGTGGACGGACTAATGTTGCTTAATTTTACTGCTGCTATTTCCAATCTTTGCCTGAACGTTTTTGGGCATAAATTAACTGTAGCTCTTTTAATCTTGTATACATGTGATCCACAATATATGCACAACATGCGTTTGAAAATGAATATTGCAGAAATTACAAACGGTTTGATAAACTAATAATTACCCTTTCTACTTGTGGTGAAGGGTATAATAAAAAGAAAGTAAACTGTTTTATACTTGGAAGAGTGAATTTAAGCAGCCACAAGCATTCACAAGAATCTGGACATATACGTATATGAGCGTATGGATGAATATATGTATATATGTTACTCACATGTATGTGTACATAAATGTATCTATTTGTATTTTTGCCCTTGAGATAAAAAAAATATAAAATTTTTGAATTTATTAATGTGATATGTATCTGAATTCATGTGATATGTAGATACATTCGTGCAAACATGTTCTCCCAAAAAATCAAACAAATGTAATACAGTGAAACATTTCTATGCTGAACCGCGTAGTAACAACTTAATGAACCACAATTAGACAGGATGAAATGATAAAAATTTATTAAACTTTACCTAAATTAAATAAATAAACAAATAAATTTTAATGAGTATGAATGCATTCGTTTACTCAGTATCTGAAGCAACACAAAAAATTACTAAATATTTGCCTGCAAGATAACGTTCGAACTTCAAAAGGTAAACAAGTATCATGCGAAAAATATATATCTTGTTTTGCACAGATAACGAATAATAAAGCCTTCAGAATTTGTACTAACTTCATACCGTTTTATCGGATTAATTTATTTCAAATCCAGAGGACGTGATACAACAAACCTAAATCTTAGACTTAGCTTTCTCAACGACTGCAGAAGTAGAAAATGCAGTCAATACGTAATATATTAACAAAACAAAGTTTAGAGCTTAGATAAAAAAATTAAAAAATGGTTTAAGCAATAATATTCTCTTGTGCATGTGAATTCTAGCCGTGTTCCACTTTAATCTCATTCATTGTTTTTACGATATACTTTTTACTTTCATTCTCTCTCATTACTCTCTTGCTTGTAGTTTGTTTTTGGCATTCAAACAGGTCGATCAATTTACAGTAGTGGCAATTTTAGACTTAAAAACTCGCAAAATTTGAAGTGCAAATTTTTGAGAGTTAATGACCTAACTGTAAACAAAAAGACATAAACGTGCAAAAATCATATAGTTTTTGTTTTTTAATAAATACAAAATTCTAAGATTTCGTTAAGAAGAATTTCTAATTTTGTTTACTAATAACTAAAATTTAGTACAAGAATCCATTGACGTTTTGATACATTTCTAATCTGTTTAATGTTTTAGGAAAACGGTAAATGTTCTTGTAATATTTACCTTTTTAACCTGAACTTTACAACTATAATATAAGAATAAATCTATAAAAATAGAAGAAGAATATATCAATTTCTGTTCAATCTCTTGTTAAATCTTCAGTTTATAGTTAAGTTTTTATAATTGAGGTGCATCAATTTTTTGCGAAATTTTGATTAAAATTTTCTTAAATGTTTTTAAAAAAACGAACATCATTGATTTATGAAATTTCCACACATTTTAACTTCTTTACCCATAACATTTTAAAATGTTTATTTGTCATTTTTTGTTCAATTGTACACGAATATTGCAGAAACCAAAAATGAAAAGACATACAAATATGTATACAATCTTTCTATATGTGGTGAAAGGTATACACATAAGTCTTGTTTCATTAAAGCAGATCATCATAGATGATTTTTTGTTTAATTTGTTAAACTAAAAAAAATCGCCAAAGAAACAACACTGATATCTTAGAAAATTCTCTGGTGTGCTCGCTGGTTAACACGTACAATGACACATTTGTCAGAGTTGCCAGCTCCAATGAAAGCTATATTTTTTTAGCTTTTCAAATATAGTTTTTTATAGATTTGTTTTGTATTTGAAATCTTTAGCATTAAAAGTAAAATATTCTAAAATTTACAGTTAAAAGTGTTATTGCAAAAAATAATAAATATTTTTAGAATTTAATTTATTTTACTTAAAAATAGTATATAATCATTTTTCTTACTAAAATAATTGACTCAAAAGCTAGTTGTCCACAGTAAATTATTCTACTGAACTGTTTTATAGCCAAACCGGTTATAATCTCACAAAAAAGAGAGATAGAGAGAGATTGCAAAACGCACATTCGTCTGAAAACATTTCTGAATGTACAAGCGATAAACCATATTTTTCCTTAGACGGCGCATTTGGAACTATCTTATGGCATATTTGGATTTATACTTACGAAATATAATCTCGTTATTCTTTAACATTTAAGAGATAATTCACAAATATGTAGTTTGTACCGCCTTAATTATTTGTTAGGTATGCAAAGAATACGTCTAAGCAACAACCGAGCTCTTTACCGCTGTGTGCACACTTATCATTACTGCCTGGAAGGAATCCAGTACTATAAGAACATTTTTTAAAATTATTTTATTTCATCTATTTAAGTATCCTTAGGTCTCTTAGTAGTCGTTATTTAATTTTTATTGGTTTTTTATTAATTTATTGATTTTTTTTATTCAAAGTTCTAAAATTTAAAATTTTACCAAATTACTTCTGCATGTGCAAGTGGGCGCGAGCGCTAGATAAAAGAAGACTAATAGAAACAAGACGTACTATTACAATAACTGGTTGCGAATAATTAATGTTTGCTTTTAGAAAGTTTATATTATTATATATATACACTTTTTGTTAAAAACATTAAAGACTTTTTATTGTTTTGCAATTACTTTTTTATTTAATTTTTTTAAATCATTAGTCGGCAACCCTGAGGTGAGATGCGTTGATGGTATTTTTTCAAAAAACTAAAAAAAGGAAAAAAGAAGTGAGAGAATTTTTCAGTTTCAGACTACAAGCAAAAAATCGTTGAGCGTAGTAGAGCAATAAGAAAATGTTGCGGGGAGGACGGCGGCAACAACCAAAGGCTAACTATATAAACAACTGACATTAAGATCTCAGACTTTAGTACCATTGTGGATATAAAATCGATAAAATAAAGGTAAAGATCCACAAAATAAAAATAAGAAAATAACCTTTTAAATAAAAACTCAAAGTGATTGATGCAAATAATTTACTAAAGTGTTAACGATAAAATGAAATTCCAAAATGAAAAATTGTCGTCTTAAATTAAATTTATTTTGTAAAATATTTGAAATAAAAAAAAAATTATTATAACAAACACACCGGACAAGTCAGTCGGCAGACAAGTGCTCAAGTTAAACTCAGAATTAAGATACTTTTCTAATAACAAATTAAAATTACAAAAATAAATAAATTCTCAAATGTATAAAATTGTGTTTATTTAATTTAATGTCGACTTAAGGCATTTCTTAAAATTCTTGAAATTTCAAAAAGGCCTTACAAACAATTATTTGAATTAATTACCTGCACATAAAATTAGTGCAATATTTAAAAATTTAAAAAAATAAAGAAATTAATGTATATTTATTTTAACTCTTTACGTAATAAATGAATACAAAATAACAAACTAAAAAAAATTCGCATTAAAATTTTGCCAAGGGCGTAGTGTCACTCTTTAAAAAAATTATTTTCTAAGAAAAATAAAACAATTGGTTTAAAAGAAAATTATTTTAAATGACCGTTTTTGTTTTTCTCTTATTTCGTTTTTGTTTGTTCAATAGCCTGAAATACAAATGAAAAACTTAAACGTGATTCGAACGTAAATTACAGATCGTGAATTTTTTTTCATACAAATAGAAATGTGCTGTTTTAAAGAATATTTAAACAATTTTCATGTGAGTTTTCGTATATTTATAAACAGAGCCAATATACAGTATTCAAACAATATTTTTTAGACCAACTGTTCAAGAAAAAGAAAAAATGCAATCTAAAAAGTGAATGCAAAAGTTTAAGAAAATCATTACTCAGCTGCAATTTACAATAATTTAACGACGACAACATACTAAAATGCATTTCAATAATCATAAAACTTTAAAAGCTTTAAATAAGATTTTAGAATAAATAAATGTAAACAAATTAAATAACAAAAACAAAAAAAAAAAAAAATAGTAATAAAACGCACAGTTAGCAAACCATCTAAAATAGTGCAAATAGCATTTATTTATTTATTAAATAAAGTGAATAACATTTTGAAAGTAATCAAAATTTAAATCACACATACGTACATGCAACTTATATTTGCACGTACGTTAAGTCAAAAAAAAAAAAAAAAAAACAAAAAGATCGTTTTTAAATTTCCATAAGAATAATTCTCTAATAATGTTTTCCCTTTTTTCTCTTTTGCATAGACAACAAACGTTATTTATTTGAATGAAATTTAACTTTCCCATCAATTCAGTAGATGTGATTTGTGTTCAATAAATTTAAATTTTTAGGTTTTTAATATTAATTAACGACCAAGTGAAGAAGAAGCTGACATCAAACCGCATAAATTTAATCAGCAAATACAAGTGAAATCTAATCCTTTACCCAAAAATATGAGTGGAAGAGAAAACCGAGGTGTTGGTGGTGGGCATCATCAGCCCCTAAGCAACGCCATGGAAAAAATTAAGGACAGATTATCAAGGGTAGGTATTTTTTGGGTAAATTTATTTATTTATTTATTCTTTTTTAAAAATGGCATAATAATAATTCAACTTTCATCACTTTTTTCAATGAAAAATTAAATTGATTTTCATAACATAAAAATACTTAAATTAAAAATTATTTAAATGGATCAAATTTAATAGAAAATATATTTTAAACTGCTTTGCACGTAACAATAAGGGGAGGAATAAAATAAAATACAAAAAACCGGAAATAGAAAGAGGTCCTCTGAACTAAGCATTTGCATTAAGCAAATTGTTGCTCACAGTAAACGGGCTAGATTTTTAGTATTTTTTTATTTGAGGAACTCATTGCTTTAACACAGGTCGGTTATGGAAGGTATCAATCTTGACAGCCAACTCGTATGTAAAAACCTTTTTAAAATTCAAAGCCTCAGAAAAACATATTGTTGCAGTGTTTTGTAATATTATTTACTTCTAAAATAATGTGTCGTTTAAAAGCAAATGCCCATATTTATAAAAAATATTTACTTTAATTTGTTTTGTATAAACATTTTTATAAATTATAAATAATTTTTACTACTGTGGCTCATTTCTTATTTTTAATAAAACTAAGGTCATCTTTAGGAAGAAAACCTTTCGTTAATAGCATTAGATAAAAATAGCGATCAGAACACACAATAATGTCAACTGTGCCACCCTTAGAAACCACTATGTCCTAAATCTGGGTCAGTATATCCAGTTGATCAAATAAATAGGAGCCTTGATTCCATTCAATGTAATTATAACGTTACAGAAACAGAATGTTAAGCGGTACTAAAGGCAATCAGGGATATTGGCTTAATATTATAGAATAAATACATTTTTTAAGGTTTCCGAATTCAAGAGGTAATTAATCAAAGAAGAACTTAACGTATAAATAGAAATATTAAATTAATATATTTTTCGATAAAAAAAATATATATCTATATATATATATATATATATATATATATATATATATATACATGGGAGCAATTAATTATATGGACTAATTAATTGACGATTTCATTGGCATTGAATGATAAATAATGCAATTTATTTTTTTTTTAGCATTATCATTATTTTTGATAATGGTGGTAATGCTTTTTGATGAAAAGGATTCATTGATAATTAATTAATAACTTATAATTAAACAAATCATTGACTAATGATTTAATGGTTTAAAATCATTATCATTAATCAAGATATTTCTTGTCCTTGTACACTAAATATACATCTTAAAGCATGGTAGAGCAATATTTTAAAAAGGCATTTAGATCAGAAAAATGTGGTGAAATATTTATGTTTTAACTTTCTCAGGAAGAATGAGACACTATTGGAACCTAATTTTGTTTTCGTGTAAATTATAAAAACTGTTAGTTGTGTTTTAGGTGACTTAAGATCTCAGACATCTAGTTTTACACCTAGCTCATTTAAAAATGATAAATTTTTAAAATTGGAAATATGTTACAATTTTACCGAATATATTGACATGAAATTACTGATTTCAAAGTTATGACAATTTTTAAATTTCGTATGTATGGGAGGGGGCGTGTCGTTTGACTATTTTTTTAATTGGCAATATGTTAAAAACATCAAAATTTCAATCTTATAGGATTTATAATTTCTAATTTTCAAATACAGATTTATTTATTTTTTTTATGCATAGTTTTTTAAGTTTCTGCGATCAAAAAATTGTGTTTCATAGAAACAAATATTTTGGATTCAATTGTAATTAGTAATGAAACGATTTCATTGAAATTTCATTACCATTATTAAAAACAATTATAATTAAAATAAAATCATTAGCATTAAATGGTATTTAAATTTAATTTCATTGTCATTATTTCAAACAATGCTAATGAAATTTCAAAGGTAATGAAAAAATCCCAAGTATGATTATTATATTAAATTACATGTTCATATTTTATTTATAAAAGAAAAAATAGTTGTAAAAACAATAATATAAAAAACTAGCATGAAGATAATTAAAAAGAAAACTACAATAAGTTGTGAAAAAGTTAGTTAAAATTATCAACAACAGATTATAAAAATATGACAAAAGGTGTTGAATCAATGACAGCCCACAAGTTTCGAAGCCTACTGTAGACTTCACCCACAACAAAATTAATGTGATTAGACTAAAATAAACGAAAATTAAAGACAACACCAAGGTTTGATGCTAAATTTATAAATTAAACAAAATTAAAACTAACACTAAAAGGGTGCACCCATTAAAGACTTTACTTTTACATATATTGAAGACTAAATAATCCTTCGTGTGTAAATCCAACCCGCACCTGGCGGTTTAATTCATTTTACGCCACTGTTCAACGATCGTTAAATAGTTTAAGATTAATTGTAAGAGAACAGAAAATAACATTATTATATTTTTAATGTTTGCTAAAACAAACATAAAAATCGATTTTTAATCAGGCTTTAGCAACAGGTTGTGTTAAAAAAAATAATTTTGACTTGTACTTGAAAAAAAAAACCAAATTAAAAAAAATTTAATCTTTTTAGATTGCAAACAATATGTCGTCCATATTCGTTTTTTTAGTTATTATTAAAAACAAAAAAGCGTAATATTTAAGCTTATATTTAATTCACAAGGCTTTATTAGCTAGATTTTCCGCCATGATATTTTCTTTACCAAACTTTAATTAATAATAAAACTCACTCTTCAACACTGTGTTATTCCGGTGGGACTCGAACTACTCGATCGATGTCCGAATTAGTAAACATGCTCCTTGAACCCGTGACTGGCTGACAATACGATGTGTCTTCGACGAGACTCACTAAATAATGCGGTTTGGATCGGAACTGAATAATTTTTACTATGCAAGTGCCTTTACCACTCCATCTTACGGTATTATATACATGCTTTTCTCTCAATCCATCTACCGCGGCTAACACAAGATTCTAATCGAAACTCCGTGAGGTTTGACTTGCTGTTTCCATTTATTCGCCTTCTTACAGATCTACTCAACAACAATTATCTTTCTTTTTTATACGCGAGGATCTGTTCGAATATATTTAATAAAAACAGAGCCATCTCTATCAACGCAACCAAATTTTCTTTTTATTTTGTTCACAGACACACAATACATTTGTTAATGGTATACAAATAAGATGATCAGCACTGTTTGTTTTAGCCAAGACACAATCCAATATTTTTAACGGATACATTTGGCAATCCTTATCACTAAAAAATAATCATACATTTACATTTAAATGTTTCAAGTTCTTAAAGACAACTGGCAGCCTTTTGGACTAAGCGATCTACCGGTTTTTATTGAATCTTTTCTCTTGAAAGATAAAACCCCTTAGGAAAAAATTTATACGAAATATAAAGAATGACTGTAATTAAATATCTACAATTGATTAAATCATAGGATGTTCAATTGAGCTGCGTCGAAAATAATAAAGACAATGCTCAGGGTTCCCAAATATTATTCGAGTTGTATCCGCAACTAGATAAATTTTTATTTTAAAAAATTTACAAAAATAAAATCTCGTCATATTTATAGAGTTAAAAATTTAAAACACTTCCTAAGATGGAACAAAAGTTTAGCAACAATTTGTATTATTTTTAAAATGTGTACGAGTATTAATTCTCAACAAAGATTAAAGTATTTCATTTTATTTCTTATTTTAGTTTTCAATGAGTTCATTGCTGGAAAAAGGCAGTCATTTTTTGCATTAACAGAGAGACTTACCAGTCATCATATTTAGCAATGTTTTTTTGTAACACACTTGGTAACTTGTACGTAGTAAAAAAGTAAAATTTATTGAAAAATAGGAAAATTAAAATAGCCGAAAACGTAATCTTAAAAAAAAAAATCCCAAAAAACTTTTAAAAATCCCCAAAACATAAAATATATCCTTAAAGAATTTCACAATCCTCAAACTGAATTTTTTTTCGCCATTTTGAAAAAAAATCCTTAATTTGGGGATAAATCTCCTAATCTGACAACACTGAAAATGCTTACAAGTTGAGTTTAGAACTACTCCCGCATTTACCATTCCCTCTGGACTTATCACCAAAAGCTTTTTTGTTTTCCTTGTTACAATGCTACAGCACTATCTTAAGTACTAATGTCTAATGTCTTTTACAGATAAAAGGGTTAAAAGCGATTTAGTATACTTAACGAACTTTTAACACCTGGGAGATCTACTTTGACAAAAGAATTTTTGTACGAGCACGTCACAGAAGGCCGCGAAAAGGTTAAAGGAGTTTTGCCACAGTGATTTTAGTTCACAAAGGCATGGTTTCATCGTGAGTTCTAGCTAAAAGGTCTTTGTCAATAAGGAATACAATAATCAGCCAGCTCACGTCTTCTGCTAAAAAATTTATAAAAAATACATTTTGACACGGTTTACAAGAACTGAGCCATATCTCAACCCAACTTATATTTACAAGTGTTTCGAGTTTTGAATTAAATTATGTCTATCAAAATAAATGTTTTTCGAGACAAACTAACACCACATGTTTAAAGAGTAAAAACAAAATTTTGATAACAAAATAATAAAGATCATTATGATTAAATACTTATTCACTTTCTAAAATTATTTTGCCGCCAAATATTTTGCTATATAACTTATAATTTGTACACCAATAACAAAGGAAATTCCGAAAAAGGCAAGAAAGGTCATGCAAAATGATAATGAATTTCTTGAAGAGTAAAGAAAAAAAAAATAACATAAACAATACGAATTTTATTTAAGGGTTTTAAAAAAATTTGCTCAAATTATTACATTTTAAACTTTCTTTAAAATACTAGTATTCGACATAATTATTAACAGCACAAACGCTTAAGTGTGTTCTTTCTATATTTTCGTTTCACATTATTACAAATTCTTCCGTAATAAAATTTTTATTAAAAAAAATAAGTATAATGTATTTCTAGATGTGTCTTAAAAAATATACCGAGTGACGACAATTATAAAAAAAATATTATCATTGTTATTCAGTATTATTTAAATATGAAGATAATCAGGCAGGTCGCAGAACTTTCATAATTCCGATCGTAAATTGGTTCTTCAAAAAACCACTTTTAATTTTCTTTCAAATCTTGTTTTTGCCACAAAAAGTATAAAAAGGGTACAACTAAGTTTGTCATTCCGTTCGTAATTTCTACAATATCCATTTCCAACCCTTATGAATAGCGAAGTTGATTGAGCCATGTCCATCTGTCCATCCGTGTTAGTGCCAATTGATCATAGTGTCGAAAGAGGTACTATTGGAAGTCAGCTAGTTCGGTCCATGTCCATATTATTTGGAACAATGAAGTAATTCCAATCTAAAAAACAAATTTATGGGGCGAGGGGGAATTAAAAAATAAGAAAAAAAACATCAAGTGAAAAAATTGGGGCTCGCTCATATTTTCTGAGTTACGGGCCTCAATTAAATGCTTTTGATGAGATCTTTAAGAAATACTAAAAATTTTTAACCCATTAAGAGCCGATGTAATTTTTATGTAAAATTATATATATGCAGAACAAATATTTTTTATATATTTTTTTTTAAATCTCTGTCACCCCAATATATGCTTTTTTTATTGGAATTACTTCACTAAACTAGATTTACATAAAGGGTGGAGGGTATATAAGATTCGGCATAGCCGAATATAGCACTCTTGCTTGTTTAAATTACTTTTATTTTGTATTCTTATTTAGACTAGTCTCGGTTGTCTCCGGGTTGTGTGTGCACAATATTGCCTGCATAAACAATTAAAAGCGATCGGAATCTATAGAAGGTAAAACCAAATCAATCGGAAAGGTTAATAAGAAATAATAACGAGCGGAATGTGTGACATGCCTGAATATTTTTTTTTTATTTTTATTTTATTTTTTGTTTTACGACTTTTAAAAAGGTTCATATATTTAAATTTGATTACATTGGACAATATTTAAATGTAATACGTTTCTTTACTGCTACAATTCTCTTCAGCATTCTTCTCATTTACTTACTGTCTCTGCATATATTTCTATGTGAATACAAGATATACAGAATTGTTGATTAAAAAACAGACAAAAAAAGAATCATTGATCCAGAAACAATTTATACTTTGATTGATCCAGAAGATTTAAAACTTTAAAATCTCAGTACGACAATACCGTACTTGTTATCTTAACCGTTTGGGTATTACATTTAGTCATTTTTATTATTTATTAGCAGACGGTAAATAAACATAAATATACATATATACATATAGATATATATAGCGACCATTTGATTATTTGCTAGTTACATGTTTTAGCTGACGGTATATCCTTTACTTTAAATTAATGCGTGTTGTTACTTTAATTTTAATTCTTTGCTTTTTGTTATTAGAATCTATCACGTTATACTCTGTATGAAATTTTATTATGATTACTAAGTAAAAAATTGAGCTTGAGCTCAAACTTTCTTATTAAACTGATCGTATTCAGTATTTCACAATCCACAGTGGTTTAAAAACATTTTTTTTGTGACAAAATTCAGTACCTCGTTAACTACTAAAGATATCACATTTATCTTCTTACCTTTATTTTGTGCCAAACTGCAAAACACAAATAGCTAACAAAACGTATTCATACACATTTTTAATTTATACATGTAAAAAGTAATCATAAAGAGGAGAGGTTTAGGAAGCTCCTATAGCTTAAATATAAGCTATATATATATATATGTAAGTGGTATCATGACTTCTGGGTTAATATTTGCTTTGTCTCTGCGAAATTTCATAACGATAACTTCAGTGGTTCATGAGATACCGAATTTTGTTCATTGAAGGTCGATATTCTTTTCAAATTTGTATGTCCAACATCATAACTTCCAATAAAATATCTGATATAAAATAAGTTAAAAAAAAATAAGACTAACTTTGTTAAATACAGTTCTACTTGATTTTGAGGTACTGTGGTTCTGTCGGATGGTAAAAAAACCCTTTATAGCCAAGTAGAACTCTACACTTTAATATAAAATCATTCAAAATATCACTTAAAAATTATCAATTATCATTGATCAACTGTTTTTAAATACAGACTTATTAAATTAAATTTGATAACAGTTTTTTAACTCACGCTTCACGTAGAAATATTCTTAAACAAACTGTCTAGAAACGAAGATTATGTGTTAACGTCAATACAACAAATGATAATATAAATAAAAATAGTAAAATTAATTAGAATAAAAACATTTTGGAGATTTATTTTGTAGCAGCGCTTAATGGCTCGTTTGTATAGAGGCACCAGTCATAGGTGTGATCTATTCATTTTGAAAACAAAAGCAATCAAATAAGAGAAATGAGAAATTAAATTTACTGTTAAGCAAGTCTTGAAGAAGCGATTGTTCTGTTATCAGTTCATCACAATAATTCAATATTATAAAGTATCCGTAAGACTGGGAAATTAATTTATTAAGAGACAGATAGTTAAGCTTTAACATTCAATACGAATCCGCCAATAACGATTGGAACACAGAAAATAATAGTACTTTTTTTCTGCTGCTTTGCGTCAAATCTTATTACAGGAGGATCAACCATATCACAGGGTGGATTTGGATGAGACAACCACATTGTCGACCTCGAATACTGCTACCAGCTTAGACACTATATTACCGGAAGATCCTTTTTTATTACCTTCACAAAACAGACCAATACCGCCAACAGAAAAACCAACACAGAAACGTAAAAACCAGCAGCGCCTTTTTGAAACAGAAATACCGTTACAGTTTGGTCCCATCATTGATGCGAGCGATATTAATGAACCTCCATTGCTAGAGAGTGGAAAAGTAAAAAAAGCACAAGAACCTGCACCACTTCCATTACCGCCACCACCTGCATCACAGCATTCGCACAGGGATCATCATACACGCAGTATTGTTTCAATACCAAGCGAAGACCTACACCGCAGTAAACAGTCTCTCAAAGGCTCACGAGTATCTTTTGAGAAGCGACGAGGCAACGAGAGCAGTGATGAAGACAGTTTTGAAGAAAAGAGAACAGGTTTTCAACAACAAAAAGCTGTGAGCGTAGATCACAAGGGAATCCTTAAGGATCTAAAGACAATTTTGGCCCATGATAACCGACGTCAATTTCAAGCCAAAAAGCACGTATCACTCGATTTAAAAGGAACTCGCTATTTGCAAGATTTACTAAAAGATTCATCGTCCGAAGAAGAATTTCGTAAGAACCGTCGCGAATTTCAAGGTCGCAAACATCAAAGTTTAGACCCCCGAGTAAGTTTTAGATTGGAAAAAGTTCTACAGGGATCAAGTGAAGATAGTGACGAGGAGAACGACGATGTTGAACACAAACGTTTAATACATCGCCCCAAAGACATAACAAAGCCTGTCGTTATCGATTTAAAAGATTTGGAAAGTGAAAGCGACGACGATTACATTTCCTCAAGACAACACTTTCAGCAGCAGCGCTCCATCAGCAGTGATTCCAGAAAAAGGTTTGTAAAAACTAATAGTTTTTTTTTAACCTCAATTTTGTAATATTTAATTAATATTTAATTTTAGTATACGCTTTTTTGAAATGGATGAAATGGGCCGGAAAAAAGGTGATAATTTGCGAAGTGCTGTACCCTTTGTACGACAAATTACCGAAGATGGTAAACCGAAATTGGAAGTATATAGACCTACAACAAATCCTATTTACATATGGACTCAGGTGAGTTCGCAATGCTAATTATTAACATTAAATAATTATTTTAAAAATATAAAAATAAAAAAGGCTGCAGTTTACACAAACACCCACCCACTTTGAGACACTCACTTAATTGTATTGGATGTGTACAAACAATAAGTCCTCCAAAGTAATTCAATTAAAAATAGAATTCATAAACTATTTATATTTATAGTTTCTTTCATAAAATGTCATAAAATGCAATAAATAACATCGCAAGTGATGAATTATTTATTGTTGTTGTTGTTATTGAAATTCTCAGCTCAAAGGTTTAATAAAATACAAAAAATTATGTTACGACTCTGCCGTTTCCAAGAGAGCGTTTAGTGGCTACTTGAACTTTTAACTTGTATCATCATTATCACTTGACTGGCAGCAATTTCAAATTACAAATAAAACTAAAATCAGATGTCCTTTTTATTTTGCATTCTCATTTTTAAAGCATTAGAAGAAAAAAATGTCGTAATGTGAGAATAAAATTAATTTAAAACCAGGCAACAACAATAAACTTTGCTATAATATTAATTGCAGCAGCATCAATCACTGCAATTTCAATCGAACATTAAACAATAAAATCTTATCAATTATTTAAATGCCATATGAAGACAGCGTGATTTCAGATGAAAAACAAAGAAAACTTTTCAAATTACCATGATAATTAAGAATAACGATTAAAACTAGACTACAAAACAAAATATTGATTGTACTTGAGTTTTTGTGATTAAATTTTATTTTTATTTACATTTAAATAATAATCTTCGTCGTTACCCTCCTATTGATTGATTTGTACACGTAACTCAACCACTCGCCAGCAGTCGCCAGCACTCACAAGTAGGCATTTGTAAGTTTGGAAAATGTTCTCTCTGCCAGAGCTTAACTTAAGCGGTTCACCTTTAGTGCTTTGTTTCGTTGCTGAAACGAATTTGAGTTCATTTCAAATTTTATAACTCATCTGAAATCAGATTTGAATTTCAAAATATTGTTACATTCAAATTCCTGTCTTACTTTCGATCACACTTAATAGCAGCGGCTATTTAAATTGGCTACAGTTATCTGATACACATTGTTGTTGCCATTTTAATTGTGACAAAAAAGTGACAAATAGCGGATGATTTCATGAAAGACCTTTTTGCATTCATTTTTCTGTGAAAAACGTAAAACACAATAAAAAATTTTGCCAACATGAAAATCTTAATGAGAGCAGACACTCATGTGTCCTTTCATTTGCCCGATGATGTTCCAGCCGCCAAATGTACTTTTACACAGGTTGTACTTAGAATAACGTTAAATATTATTTTTATATTAAAACAAATAAAAGAAAAGTGGTTTGTTGCATCGATGATTATATATTTTATTTTCTTGTTTTTTTTTCAGGTTTTAGCAGCATTCAGCGTTTCGTTGGGTTCTTTGGTGGTGGGGTTTTCCTCAGCATACACATCGCCGGCATTAGTTTCAATGACAGATCGCAATATAACGTCTTTTGAAGTAACACCGCATGATGTAAGATCGTTATAAGACTTAATAAATTGGTCATGCCCTACAACTACAATGAATAAATGTTTCTTTTTTTATTTTGTAGGCTTCTTGGGTTGGTGGTCTAATGCCTTTAGCTGGTTTAGCTGGTGGAATGACTGGTGGCCCCTTAATTGAGTATCTTGGACGTAGAAATACGATTCTTGCTACAGCAATACCGTTTATAGTATCGTGGCTACTAATTGCTTGTGCAGTGAATGTTGGAATGGTTTTAGCTGGTCGTGCGTTGGCTGGCTTCTGTGTGGGCATTGCTTCATTATCATTGCCTGTTTATTTGGGTGAAACAATACAGCCGGAAGTTCGAGGAACTTTGGGTTTGCTGCCGACAGCCTTCGGCAACATTGGCATTTTAGTGTGTTTCGTGGCTGGCACTTACATGGATTGGTCTATGCTCGCGTTCTTAGGTGGTGCGTTACCAGTGCCATTTTTAATACTAATGTTTCTCATTCCGGAAACGCCACGCTGGTACGTATCACGAAATAGGGAAGAAAGAGCTCGCAAGGCGTTAGTTTGGTTACGAGGTAGAGAAGCTGACGTGGAGCCAGAACTCAAGGGATTGATGCGTTCTCAGGCTGACGCAGATCGTCAAGCAACAAAAAATCAACTAATGGAGCTATTTAAACGCAACAATCTGAAGCCTCTGTCAATATCTCTGGGTTTAATGTTCTTTCAACAATTTAGTGGCATAAACGCTGTAATTTTCTACACAGTACAAATATTTAAAGATGCCGGTTCAACAATAGATGGAAATATCTGCACCATTATTGTCGGTGTTGTCAACTTTATAGCGACATTTATTGCTACTGTTTTAATAGACCGCTTAGGTAGAAAGGTAATTTTATTTATTACGCTTAAGAAAAAAAAACCCTTTTAAAAACATAAAAATTTTATTTAAGATCCTTCTATACATCTCGGACACAGCCATGATTGTGACACTTTTTGTATTGGGTGGCTTTTTCTACTGCAAGTCGAGTGGCATAGATGTTTCAAATGTGGGATGGTTACCTCTAGCAAGTTTTGTAGTTTATATATTGGGATTTTCATTAGGTTTCGGCCCCATACCTTGGCTTATGATGGGTGAAATTTTGCCCGCCAAAATAAGAGGTTCAGCCGCCTCAGTTGCTACTGCATTTAATTGGTCATGCACCTTTATTGTTACGAAAACCTTCCAAGACATGATAGGTAACAACAAAGTAACAATTTTCCAACTTATTAATAATTTTTCCTTTTTATTTTATTTCAAAGAGTCTATTGGTGGCCATGGAGCTTTCTGGTTGTTCGGTGTCATATGCTTTATCGGCATGTTCTTTGTCATTCTATATGTACCTGAGACTCAGGGCAAATCCTTAGAAGATATTGAACGTAAAATGATGGGACGTGTCAGACGTATGTCATCGGTTGCTAATATCAAACCGTTATCATTTAATATGTAAAAAGCTAAAGAAATCTTGATATGTTTGTGTTTGTTTTTAAGCACTAACGAATACCCAAATAAATAATTAAATAAAAACCAAATATTATTGTAAGTAGTTAAGCGATTCTGTCAAAATGAGAAAATTATTTAAAAAGCTATAAATAATAATGGAATGTTATGTCTAATAATATAAAATGTTTACCTATAGAAAGCTGAGCTTTTCCTCATTTCAAATCAAAATAACTTTTCCTGGCCTGCTGCAACATTTGTTTGCTGTTTTTAAATTATTTTTTATTATAGTAATTAATCATTAACTAGTGCCGTAGTAAGTAAAATTTATATTTTATTGTTGTAGTCTTTAATGATTGATTTTATTGTTTAAACTTAATAAAGTTTTTAGTTTTATATTTAATAAATTTTCCAACTCTACTTTTTCTTTTATCGTTTATCCTGTTGTGAGTTTTCTATTCAAATAATGCAATTAAATTTCTTTTGCCGATGACGACATAAACTTATTTACAAAATGTAAATTTATCTTCTAAAAAGTAATTAAAAATTTATACCACAAAACAGGCTGAATAAGTACTTAAAACTGCTGTGTGATATTTTAATTGCGATTAAAAAACATTTTTACAAACAAGTTTTTGCACTAAATATTTTACATGATCTGGGGAACTCGAGATTTTTAACAACTTAAAATAATTGTTATATTAATTAAATATTGCTTCAGAAAAAAAAGAAAATTTATTGTTTTTATTAGAAAAGCCCTCGGCCAGTTAATTCTTAAAAATTTTAAAAGTGATGGAGTAGACATGAGCGCTGTGAAGGAGAATGTCTAAGAAAATCTTCAATTGCAATTTCAGTATGTGTTCGCAGATTAGAGGATTTACCCCCAAAAATCGGATTTTTGATTTTTTTTTTTTCTTTTTGAAAATGGGGATGAAAAATCTCTTTTGAGGTAATTTTCAACGTTTTGGGGATTTTGAATTTTTTATTTTCGGCTTTTTGCTTCATTTTCAATTTAATTTCTAAACATTTTTAGAAAGAGAAATTATTTAAAAATGTTTGCAGACGCTACCAGAATGAAATGCAGCATTTTCATCCTTCATCAACATTCTTCGAATCTATCTACCTTATGTTATGTACGTCGTAAGTATCATCTATTTAAGTCCCCGTTTAGACGAGCGAACATTTGACCCGGAAACATTTAGTTTGATAGCAAATTACGGGTGGGGAAGAGAGAATCGTTTTTGTGTTTGGTACTCGGCGATACGCTTTATAGACATTTTCTTTACATACATTTTAAAGCGAACAATAACAACACTAATGAAATGTTTCCGACAACATGTTCGCCTGTGTGAACGCGAATGAAAAAACAAAAGAGAATTCAAAATGTTTTTCTTCCAATTGTTCGTCTGTTAATTTGGTGAGACGAAGGCCACACACAACTTAAAGCATTTCTTTGTCGTTCTCTTTGTAACTCTTCTTGTACATTTGTTGTTGCTTTCGTACTAACCAAGGCATATTCATTTTTCTAGGTAGTAGCGGTAATACAACAAATACAACATTGACAAAAACAACATGCCTTTTTATTGTTGTTTTGTGGGTTGGAAACGTCAAAAACACAAAGAGAAATAAAAGATAATTGCTCTCAATATACATGCTTGCTTTGTCTTGCAAACGCTTGTTGTTAGTGTTTTTTTAAATTCGTAAACAAACAATGGAAAATACAAAAACTTTTGACATTTCCAACTACAAACCAGCTGGGCGGACGACACTACCTAGTAAAATAAATCTGCCTTGGTACTAACCTTCGGTATAGCCACGAAATGAAACTTTTTATTTTTAATTAAGACTGCATTCATACAAGCAAATTTTACTTTGACAAAGTTTTGTTAGTTTTCTTTTAAACTTCGTTTGGTGTTCAGACACAAAAAGTTTTCTTTTACAAATTTTTGTTTTCTTCTCTTTAATCGTTCCTTATTTTTAGACGTTTTGTATGTGGTGCTTATATGTATATGTAAAAATATATAAAACTGTGTATAAGCAACGAAAGAAAACCAAAGCAACTTTGCGAGTACATTAAAGTCTGTACTGCTCATCATGCTTTCTGCCTCTCTCTGACATAAAATCAAAACTTTGCAAAGTAAAATTTGCCTGTGTGAAAGGGGTATTAGTCATACTTGTTTGCTCACAACATTATAGACAATGTTCCAGTATCATGAAATGCAAATAAAATTTCAGTGATTACTTTAAATATTTTCAGTTATCAGTAAAAAAAAATTAATGGTAACGAAACTTAAATATCAGTATCGATTAAAATTTGTTTTTACTGCAATTTTACTTCTTTTTTTATTCGAAACAACCTCAATTAGGACCAAAATAATAAAATTTGAATTACGAGGAGGAATATTTAGAATGCGAACTTTTTGTTTTTGTTAAGTTGTTAAAAATATAAACAATTATGGCATATTCTTACAAATAAAATTATTACAAAACAATTAAAGGATACCAATATTAATGGTAGTGTATTGTATTGTATGAAGAGTTTTGCAGATAAAAACTTTTCATTTAGGGATGCGACTCAAAAAAATCTTGCATCCCTGATCTGAGGTTATGTTTACTTTTGGTATCTCTGAGCCTTTGGTGGAAAGTAAACTGCATCAATTTAATATGAGGTACTTTTCTTTAGGTACCATGCGTCGCAGATTATTTAGAGCTATAACTTGATACTGATGCAGTTGTGACCTATCACCCTAAACAGAACGTATCTCGTCAACCTTAAGCAGCTGTACGCTTTATAATAAACGTTTTTATCACTCAAGTTACAGCACCCCCAATTTTGCAAATTTTTCTCAATTTGTTTTTTCTTGGAACAGCCAGTAGACCGTAAAATAAATATAAAACACTTTACCTATTGAATTGAATGTGATTCTAATAATATTAGTTTTACACATTCATAATTAAACTAGAATATAAAACAAACGACTAAAATGTTGTTTTCGTGATGACTTTGACAATGAAAATAAAAAATTATTATCTCAAGAATTTTCTCTACTTGTTAAATATTAATATAAGAACATCATAAGAGATGAATATGAGCTGATAATTCAAACTAACAGCTGATTATTACTAGAAAGCTCTGGTTGCTTTCGGCAGTATTCTGGAAATTTGTTATACATATTTTAAATTTAAATAAAACTAAATAACTATGTGCGGAATTGACGGTTAATGTTAAATTTAAAATCCTTCTACATGTACAAAAAATGATTTTTGAAAAGCGAATAATAGAAAGGATTGCTTTTTGTAGCTAAAAAAAATTATAGCAAAAATTTTTAATTTCAATAATAGTGTATATGTTTTAGTTAAATTGAAAATGCATTAATTACTAAATTGAAATGATAAACATAACGAGCAGTGCAGGTTAAATGAGCCTGCAATAAAAAATTGTTGAGGTGTTAACAGTGAATAAAAAGTATTTAATGTGGATTTGCTAGTTACATTATCAACAAAGCAAATAAAGATATAGAAGTCACCTACTGAACGAATGTGTCGTTGGGCAGTAAAAAATAATCTTGTTTGATTAAAAAATATAATAAAAACGTTGTTACCAGCAACGTGTGCACAGTGGGACCGATCTTACTTCTTACTGTAGATTTTTTCAAAGCTTAGAAAAAGACCTACGCTTTGAGATAACACATCAACACAATAGAACAAACCGGATCACCTCGGAAGTTTTACCTTCCTTAACTGGAGAAAATAAACTCTAAACTTTGTGCCTGGAATAAAAATGTAAACCAATTTTTAGCAGTATAAAATAAGCCGAAAGTAGATGTAGCAGAAGCAATTTTTTCTCAATAATCATTTTTCGCATTCGCATTAAAGGAACCATTTTTTAATCGATTATTTAATCTGATTAATTTCAACCGAATTTCACTTAATAAAGATAAATTATTCGCACAAAATCTTAAAAGACTTATTTAAGAAAAAAAAAACATGTAAAAATGCTATATTCGGCTATACCGAATCTTATATACCCTCCACCATTTATGTAAATCTAGTTTAGTGGAGTAACTCCAATCATAAAAGCAAATATTGGGGTGACAGAGAATTAAAAAAAAAGTAAAAACAATATTTGGTAAAAATAACATCGGCTCTTACTGGGTTAATAATTTTTAAAAAATTGTGGTATTTCCAAAAAGATCTCTTTAAAAGCTTTAACATGATACTCATATTGATATTTTAGAAAATTTGAAAATTTCAGAGCCCCGTAACTCGGAAAATATGGACGAGCAATTTTTTCACTCGATGTTGTTTTTTTCTTAGTTCTTAAATTTCTTCGCCCCATATATTTATTCCTTTGATTGGAGTTACTTTATTGTTCCAAATAACATGAAGAAATAGAGGTAGGCGTCATGTTTTGGCTGCTGCCTCTAAGGACATGGACCGATCATACTGATTTCCAATAGCACCTTCTTTGACACTATATCTGATCGATTGACATATTTATTTATTTATTTTTTTTTTTTTGCCTCGGCAAACTCTACTTCAACACTAACATGGACGGACAGACTAACATCGCTTAATCGACTTCGCTATGCATAAGACGTCAGGATGTATACACTTTATAGGGTCGAAAATGGATATTGTAGAAATTATACACGGAATTACTTTTTGTGGTGAAGGGTATAATAAAATTTAAATTTAATTGTCTTCTTTGATTTTCGAGGTTTTCAAAAATATATAAATATACAGATATGTATCATACATGGAATTACTCCCATTAAGTGGACTAATTAATTTATTAGCATTTAATGATAAAATGCTAACGATTTTTTTTAGCTGCAACATTATTTTCACAAATGGTAATGCTTTTAAATAAAAAGCTTTCATTGAAAATTAATTAAAAAACAAAACCATTATTATTGGCTAATGATTGTTTCAAGGCATTACTATTAATAAACGTCAGTCCTTGTCTTTGTATACTAAATAAACAGCTTAAAGTTTGGTAGAGCATTATTTTAAAATAATATTTGTATCACAAAAAATTTGGTGAAATCTCAGGAAAATAAGACACTATAGAAACAAATTTTTTTTTTTTCGTAGAAGTAATAAGATCTGCTAGTTGATCTCAGACATCAAGTTTTACACCTATCTCACTTAAAATTTATTAAATATTATTATTTTTAAATGCAGATCCATCTACAATAGGGCAAAGATTTTTTTTTTAAGGATCTGTCTGCTGTCAGACATTTATTTAAAAATAACAATTGTTTTTCTGCAATTGTATTTCGTAATTAAACGGTTTCTTACCAATAGTAAAAACAAATATAATGTAAATAAAGCCATTATCATTAAATAGTAGTTAATATGTATACATTGTAGTATAATATGTATACCTAAACAAATTTGTTTTTATTTCATTTTTTATTTTTATTAAATTTTATTTTACTTTATGTTTTCTTGGTTAATCAAGAATGACAAATAATAAATAATTATAATAATTAAGGTCTGAATTCTGATTAGTTAGTTTTAATACATTCCCGCTATTAACTGCTAATTGTTGATTTTAATTATATGATTAATTTTACATGCAAATTATTCAACATAATCACATACATGCATTCACACATACGTATTCAAGATTGAGACTCTCATAAATGATTGTACATATTGCTTTTTATGATCGCTGGGTTATTAGTTTTTAATTAGAGACTTAAGATTTTCCGTACTGTATTTGTGAGAATGTTAGAGGGGCTCGTCGCTTTGTGCATATGTGTTAACGGCAGGCCTCCGTAGTTCATTGTATTTAATACGTTCATTTGCATTGTACGACTGTGTTTGTGCATAAAATTTAAAATTGCTTCTAAAGAAATGCGGAAAGATAAAGCTTTTATTTATTTTATTTATTTATTTTTTTATTTTTGTTTTTATTCATTTTATTTGTTTTGTTTTAACAATAATTTTTAAAACACACTTACAAGTGAATAGAAAAATTTCTGGTTAAGTAATTGCATTGAGAGAAATCTTTTTAAAAAGTAATTAAAATTGTTTTAAATTTATTTTGAAGAGTGAAAATTTTCAGATTTTTATAAAGTCAATAAAATATTTCTTTTCTCTTATATTCTCTATCTCAAACGGAGGGGTTCTTTTGGTCGTAAATACTAGCACGTCAATTATAATTTTATTAATTATTTCCCTGCCAGCATTTTGCAGAGCATTTTTAGATAGAAGTTACTTCTTCGTTACTTCTTTAGGCTAAAAACTCAACTTTATAAATACAAAATACACAATTGCTGTATTAAAATCTTTTTTTCGTCTTTACCAGAAATTGCCTGGACAACATGACCCGTTAAATTAATACAAAAATACTACAATGTGTTTCCAGTTCGACTTTTGTGACGGTGGGTTATGTTTACATATATTTAAATAAACATCCACTTTTAAATACACACTTACATAATTGTATTAGATGTGTACAACCAATAAAGTCCCTAAGCTAATTTAATTAAAAATAAACTCATAAACTTCTTTCATTCAAAATCATTAAATGAAATAAATAATAGCTCTGTTCAGTAGCTAAAAATTGTTACATACAATTTTTCATTAAAATTGAGAAAATTCTAATTAAAAATGAGAATTTCTGTTTTAAATTAAAAAATTATCATTTTAAATTTGGAAAATTCCAAATGAAATTGAGAAATTTTAATTTGAAATAGAGAAAATTTAATTATAAAACTAATATTTTTTATTTAATTAATATTAATTAACATAGGTATCAAGGAAATATAAATACAAAAAAGAAACTAAATACAAATTCATGTTTATTTATTGACCAACGGACATATCTTTCAAATCTAGAACAGATTGGTGAAATGCCGTTTTTTTTTTTTGATTACCTCTTCTAATGCTCTCCTACATTAGGGGGACTTACGTGTGGCACATTCATCTTTGTTTTCATCTTTCTCTTATTTTGCAGGGAACGTTGTCACATACCAATACCAGTTCTGACAATTTATTTCCTAACTCTTCTTACATATCAAAAAGACTTTTGGCCCATTTATTTGCGCCGTCAGCTCCAAACGAAGCCATTTAAATAATGTACCAATTGCACCAATGTATGTATGTTATAGTGCGTTTCCATTGACTTGAAATCAACTAGTTTTGAGATAAACACTTCGAAGTGTTTCCATTGAGCTGAAGTGTTTTGTAAATTCGAATTTGTGACGTAAAACTGACACTTTTTGCGTAAATGAAAAAAAATTTTAAGTAATTATCATTTTTTCGATAAAAACATCCAATATGAATAGATAGCAAGGAGTTAAACTTAAATATCCTAGACACATCACAGTGTTGCACAGGAAAAATTAGTTCGAAAAAATACATTTTCAGGAAATGTGTATGTAAAATCAAGGAGCAAAGCACTTGATTTGAGCAAATCTAAAAATATTTTATATTACTTTTCAGAAAATATTTCTGAATATTGTTTTAATATTCTCTAAAAATCATTTGGGACTTTCTCAATTTAAAATGAATAATTCGGATATTTATTTGAAACTTTTACTCTTTCACAGTTTTCTCAATTTTAAATTAAATTCTTTATTTCTTTCTAATTCCCTCAATTTTAAATATAAATTTTCTTAATTTCAATGAAGATGGTGTAGAACGTGTTGACATACTCAAAAAACTGGCAACAGGAGAGTAAAAATGCTTGTAAAAATGTTTAAGAGAAAAAAGTTGATGCAAGTTTACTTAATTAGTTTAATTAGTAAAATACTTGTTTTTAAACGTTTGGATATAAAGTAATTTGTTTAAAAAAAGCCTGAAGAAAGAAATTTTCGTAGCATTGAAGAAGATGCACTTGCGTTTGGCAATTAAAAGAAATAAAAAATACTATTGGTTTCTTTGCTATTTTTCTTTAATTTAACTTGGGTTGAACTTAAGCCAAACCCAATTTCAATTCAAAGTTCAACTCCAAATTTCATTAAAAAATTAAATAAATTTCATTTATCGAAATTTCGATGGATATCGAATGCCGTAATTTGCCCCAGGAAATTTGTCAACTACTTAATTGTCAATTTTCGAAAAATATTTTTCATTCGTTTCTAAACCGAAGGACCATATAGGACCCAGGTAAACCGGTTCTGATGCTGACGTCCTGTGCAACCGATCTATCTACTGATAGCGGATGCAGCGGTCTTAAACAAGCTGGAATACATTCTGCTAGTGTCGAATTTTCTCCGTGTTCTTTAAAAATTAACACCAATATGTATAATAAACAATTTGTCTTTCTTAAAACATAAAATATACGTGAACTTTAGCCGAATTAAAATTATATATTCGAATGGTTATGATAATAATAATAATAGTTCAACTAATAAATTCAAAATTAAAAGTACTAAAGTTTTACTTTTTAAATCTTGCGACATAGGTTGGACCTGACCACTAAATTTTTTTTAAGAAGTCCTGCCATAAGTTTGAGACGAAGTATATTTACAGATTTAAAGAAAGGTGCATTGAAAAGCAAGCGTCATGTTATAATAATCCAAAGTGTGTATGCTGTCTCCATGGAAAGGACATTAAACGTATGTAGATATATCAAAAATATCTGAAGCTTTAACACTTACCCATTACTTGTACACGGCATATAGCACAAATATCACATTCAACATCCCAGCTCCACATTGCTACCGCATTCCACTTTTTTAAAGTAAACATTTTTTCAGGTTTGGTACTATCGTTGTCATCGATTTGTTTATCCAAGGAGTTTTCGCTCTGGTCATCCATTGTTTAATAAAATAAGTAATATTATTTTCTTCACAAAAACAAAAAGAAAACAATAACAAGATGTTTATTCTTTGGAACAAAGTATATCTATATCAAGTATGTACATGCAAGTCTACAACAAATACAACTTTAAAACAACAACAAGCATTTTGTTTGTGTAAAAGTAACCCAATGTGTCAAAAAGCAGCTGACTACATCTCAGAGATGGGGAAGTGGGTATGATTGTAAATTTTTTGTAATAAAAAACAATCTTTTTCGTTTGAAACTGCTACAACTTTTTTTGATGTAAGGAATTTAACATTGAAATCTACTAGACTTGATTTTAAATCTCCTTCAAAATCTAATTCGTTTACACTGAATTTTTTTGACACTAGCAAGATTTCGTATTAACCAAAAGACCTATTGCTTGAAAATTACATAAAATATAATAAGGTAAATGGTCAAATAAAAACTATATTAAATGAAGAAAATTGTATATAAAAAATTTTATAAAAATATATTTATAATTTGATTTTATTTCGTATGGTAAATTTATGTAAAATCAAGTAATTTTGTTCGAAATCTCATTAGTACTAAATTTCGGTACAATGTAAATGCACTATTATATGCTTATCTTATTTGTTTTTTAAATAAAAAAAATATTTCATGAGAATATCATGAAATATTTATATTTATAGAAATAAAGCAGGAATAAAGTAAGTTATATTAAAAAAGATTCCGAATAATAAATTTTCATATTGACTTATTAATTTAATTTATGGTTGTTGGGGACCAATTTATACATATTTTTTTCGCTGTGGCTGGGGGCCAAAGTAAATAACAAATTAATTATTAAAATAAAATAATGTAATTTGCTTATGTAATATATGCAAATTTAAAATGTACTAAAATAGAAAAAGAATAAGTAATTGTATTTTAAATTTATTTAATATTCGTTTACCATTCCTGGAAAAAACATTAAAAAAAGGAAACGGAGAATAAAATACAAAAACATAAACAAAGGCTATCCAAAAATATAAACCAACTTTAGCATATATGAGCTTTGTTCCCGTACTCTACTTTGGGCGCCCGCGGGTTCCCAAATTAACCCAAAACCGTTCCCGTACACAAAGTTTGGGCAAGTGAGAGAGAATTTGAGAGCATAATATTCTTCTTCTTTCTGCCCAAAACAGCTCGCAGTTTTTCTTCGGGCTGATTTGGTAAAATTGTAAGTCAATCAGCTGTTGCATTACCATTTTTTACGCAATTATTAATGCCTGTAGAACAACATATTTCCAAATTTTCCATTTTTAAATATTTTTATAAGGTTTTTAATTTTAACTTTTTTGGCGCCTTTTTTATACATTTTTGAAAATTTCTTTCGGGTTAAAAATTTGGTTTTTAGTGTTTCCGTACTTTTAAACATTTTAGTCCCTAATTGAGAGTAATTTTTCATTACTCTCGTTTGCCCCAACTTTACCCAAAAAGTAAGAGAACACAGCTATGGTGATGAAAACCCAGAGCAAACAAATACCATCTGAGCTCTTACATGTATTTAATACAGATCAAGGCGAATCAATTACCAGATGGCAACTTCGTATATAAAAAAAGTACACAGATTTTTTATATATGGAGTTTGACAGTAGTGTTCACGGCGAAAATTAATGAATTCACCTACGCTGCCACCTGGTAATTGATTCGCCTTGATACAGATATACTTTGGTTTAGAAGAAACAGAGTTGTTATCAAAGTGCTTTAACTAGAGCACTGCCATCCACATATGGGCATTTCCATCGCTATATGGAAGTAACTAAAAAATAATGCAGACGTTTCTTTAGATGGTACTATATTTGAATAGAATCTAAGCACTTTCGATACATTGTGCACGAAAGTTTCGAACAAAATAAGGATATTTGGTACATGATGTAAAACGAATGTGATTTTGAGGTGCGACTAAAGATATGCGAAATTAGAGTCGTTTGATTTGTTTTTATATTCTTCAACTAAGCCAAATGTTTTTCTTTTACAACCCGTCATCTTAATTAAATAAAAAAATAATTTGACAGTACCATATACAAACAACATATGCACATTTTGCTTTTCAGAACTAATTATAGAAACGTCAAAGGCGCAAATAAAAAATATTATTAATCGATCTATGTATATCATGTTCTTTTCAGTTGCTGTAATGTACAATTTATATGTTAAATGTAAATTTAGACGATAGATTATCGAGTTAAACGGTCATTTTATTGCTTCTTAAATTGTGAAAGGCTATAAATGCTTCCACGTTTAATGTACAGGTATGTGATGGAATTTATAATTTGTTTTCATTTTTAAAACTAGTTTACATAGATTTAAAAATTTTTTTCATCCGTCTGTCTATAAGGGTCAACAGTTTGCCTATATACATTAGATTATATCAACTATTGTAAAACCCTTTAATTTATAATTTAAAATTTTTATACTTCTTATTATACCAAAGTAGTGGACATTCTCTCTAAAATTCAGGTGTTTGTATTTAACGGTTCAAAAAATATGGCCATATGGAACGAACTTCATTAATTTTGGGAACACCTTTTAGTTTCTAAATTTATATTATAAGCTGTTTAGCTGTCTGCTATAACGGTTCAAAGTTCGGCCATATACACCAAATTAGATCAACTATTGGGACACCCGTTTATTACAAAATCAATTTTTATACTTCTTGTTATAGCGGAGTTAGTAATACAGGTTCTTAGTAAATTTCAATCGTCTGTCTACAACTGTTAAAAAGTATGGCCATATATATCAAATTAAATGAACTATTGGCGCACCCTTTAATATTAAAACTTGTTACTATAACGGCCATAGCAATCGACATTTTGTGCAATTAGCAAGCTTTTGTCTATAACGGTTCAAAAAAAAAGTTTGCTGTTGCTTAAGCAATAAGTTGATGTCTGTTTCTTATTTTGCTGTTGCATTAAAAAAAATTTATTGGTGGAATAAAAACAACGTTTGTATTTGTATTGTATGTATTTATTGCAACACATACAATACAAACAATCACAATCGTAGTCAGCCCCAACTTCATAGTAAAGAGTTAAGGAAAAATAAAGAAAAACTGATTGCTGAAGCAACATTAAACGTTTTCAAATGAATTGCTTTGCTGCAGAAAGAAACACATAGTCAGCTAAAGCAAATGCGTTTTTTTTGCATTTGCTGCACATATTTCAACAGCAAGAGTTAAGCAACTATATATGCATTAAAAATAGTCAAACATTTTTAATCACTGATTTTAAATTACTTTAATCGTGCTTGATTACTTCAAATATAAATATTTCATGATATTATTCCGTATGTAATGCCCCAGTTTTGTATATTTGTGCATTTCCGATGCAAATTAGTAATTTATTTTCGAAGAGGCTTTTAGACGATATAGATAATGCTACAAAAATTAAGTACACCTATCTAAAGGATATGAGAAGGAAATAATAAAAATAATTTTCATTATTTGATGAAATTCAAAAAATACAATTTTTTATTATAAACTATTATGGAGGAATAATAATAAAACATATTTAGGAATATTATAATTAATTAATGCTTTAGTCCATAAAGAAATAAATATTAGGATTTGTTGTTATTATATTTAAAGCATTTTTCAGAGTTTCGTAACCAAATTCAATTCCTTACAAATCCCAACATTCTTTTGTGGTTTCTTTCTTTTCTTGGAATTATTATCAACAAAAAAAGAAAGATTGACAGTGCTACAAAATTAATTCATAAAATGGACAAACGAATTTTAAAATACAAAAAAATTATTAAATATTTGTTAACATTCTTATTAAAAATGTTTGTGTGTTGGTTGTACTATGTACTTTGTTTGCAAACAATATGTACATACTTTTTTTTTTAAACATAAGTTGATTGATGGAATTCACTATTACATATTTGTTTATAAAACAATAAAATTATAGAAAAAAAAAAATTAAAAAGTTTTAACAAAACAATAGACTATATTACAACTAAAAACATATGATATTTGGGTTAAAAATATATTTTGCAAGTTAATAACATATTAAATTACATATTTTCTTTTGCAGCAACATTAAGGCATGACATCAACAAGAATTCAATTATGGATGGATATAAATGTTTGGCTTATTAGTTAGACGCCGTTGTATTCACTGAAGCCGTTGTTGCGTTGTTAGTTTGATTTGAGGTATTATTTTGATCATTTAATGTTTGGGATTTCGACACGTTTTTATTGTTGTATGAACGTGAACGACGTTTTCCGCGTTGAGGTTTAGGAGATTTGGTTGTGGAATCAGGAACACTTGTTGAATTGCTGCCACCTTGCTTTTTGTCACCACCAGCGCCTTGTTCATTACCGATAGAACGAGCTGAAGTTCCATAGTTTCTACTGTTGCGTACTGAAAATATAAAAAGACATTTAAGCAGAAAACTATTTAAGTACGTTGTTTTCTCTTGAAGTTACAATTTTTAGGTAGTTCTTATTTAAGTAGGTCATTGCAAAAGGCGTTGCCCTTTACGCGCTAATTTAGCGATCTCAGTTTGAAAAGGTAAATTTTTTCATTAAAATCGATTATAAAATGTGAAAATAAATGGTAAATCCAAAAGTAGTATTGCCTACTAATTATACATATATGTATATGGCTGTTTAGAATCTACATGAAGAACTAATGTGTATTCGAAAATTCAAAACAGAAATTTTTCAAACTGCTTTTCAGTTCAGTTAGCGTTCAGTTTTACATAAATTTTTGTGGTAGATAATGAAGACTTGGAAGTAATTAGATAGATAGTACTTCTTGCTCAAAAAAAAAAAAAATATTTTTATTTCTTGAAATAATTCAAGAAAAAATAATAAAATTTACATTTGATCTTTTCTCAGCTCTTGAAATCATATGAGTAATTAATATTTTTAAAGTTTTAGTAGGTAACGATAGAACTTACTACGTCTGTTTCGGCGACGACTGTTGTTAGTCTTTACAACCGGCTTTATGGTCAATTTAGCTGGGTCAAAATAACTATCAAATAAATCCGCCAATTCGGTTTTTTCATCAGATTTTAAATCATCAATGCCTTGTAAAATTTCCAACAGACCATCACGTTTCTTTTCCAACCAAATAGTGTTAAGTGTCTGCAAATCATAGGTGTGTTCAGCTAAAATAATACGAAATTTTACAGCTCGCACACGATGATACAGAGTGGTCTTGAAGTAATTCAAGAATACCGGACGAAAAGAATTCTGACGTTCCAAATTCTCATTTTGAGTTTTTAACTCATTTAAATCGCACTCAATAGGTTGGGCGTATGGTTGCAATGCGTTGAACATCTTATCGAAAGCTTTTGCGGAATCTACTGACTCGTTTGTATTTTGGTTACTTAAATGGAAAGCAACTTCATAAGCAAGCTTAGCACGTACACTTGCATTCCCATCAAATAATTCGCGCTCGTTGTTAGTATTAGTTTTTTGCGATTTTTTCTTTTCTGGTGATTGCTGCTCTGTCGAAGAAAATGTTGTTTGTCCAACATCCGCCATCGTAGCGGAAGGTGTTACGATATTCTTATTTTGTTCAATTTTATTATTATTATTGTTGTTGTTGTTTTTTAAGTTGTCTTTCAAGTGCTTCGAAAGTTTTCGAAGTGTGAAGTGTTGCAATGCCCCGTCAGCATTAGATTTTGCCAAATTTAGACCATTGGCAAACGATACGACTGTTTTGAGAAACCTGTCCAGCAGGTTGTATTTTTTGAGAGATTCCAAGACCATGTATGGAATAAACTTGCGCTCTTCATGATAAACTAAAATAATACCTTGCGAGTTAGTATCTTTGGCCTTCAGAGCCTCTAACCAATCGAGAAAATCTTTGAGGGCAGCTATTTCTGATTTGGATTTTATTATCTAAAAAAAAAAAAACAGTAATTTGCTTAATTTTTAACTGTGTGTTAGAAATAAATGTATTTGTCAATACTTTATATGTTTGTGTCGATTTTAGCATGCGGTAAAAACCAATTGAGATCACTCGAACTTGATGTCGCTGGCGAGCAGCCGGATTTAAGTTCATATAAGGCATTATATATTGGCCAAAATGATCGTTAGGTGTAAAAGCAGCTAACTGAACAATCTGTAAAAATATACAAAAAATTAAAACTTACTTTTTATTAGGCATTCAATACATGTTATCCCAGAAGAATTTTAACAGATAATTAAATTAAATAGGAAGTGGTTCAATTTATACATTATAAAAATACAATTTGGTAATTTACAATAATGTCTGTAATGCGCAGAGCAAGCGGCTAGAAATTCAGTTTAGCTTATGTGCAAGATGTGAAGAAGTCACAATTTATGTAAAGCTTTAATTAGAATCCATGGAGCAAATTACGGTATTCGATATGGATCAAAATTTCAGTAGAATTAAAATGTAAATTTCGGTCGATATCGAATGCCATAATTTGCCACTCGAGTTTAGAATAACTGATTTATTTAAATCGTAATATTTTACGAACTTTCCTTTAAGACGCTTTGCTTACTTTAAATTGATTTTTATCAAGCAGACGTTCGAAAACAATTGAAAGTTTCAAAGTCTTTAAATAAAAATTTATTGATAACATTCTTCAAATGTTTTATTATTATTTTTATAACTATCTTTATCATTATAATAATAACAAATTTAATTAAGTTCGAGGTCCGTTTTTATTATTAAATAATTAAGTAGATAAACCAATGTTTCGATATTCTTTGAATAATTGATGATGCTAAGGGAAGTCGTGCAATATACATATACATATCGCTGGTCTCATGTAGAAAGGCCCTAACTCGCATAATTGTAATTTTACAGGAGAAGGTAAAAACATAACAGAAACTGTATTTATCACAATTTAATATTTGAAATGAAATTGTTTGTAATATCGTTATTTTTGATAGGCCGACTTCCTAAAAGCAAGTTGCAATGCATATTTACAATGCATACACTTCGTAAACGCATATCTAAACTTTTTGGCAACGTACAATGTTCCTATTCGTTTGGCAACTCACTTTAATGAGTATCAGAAGTCAAAATCACGCATCATTTTTGTTTTGTATGCAAACATTTTAAAAATATTATTTTTAAAATGAAATGTGAATAAAAAATGCCATCATCCATTAATTCAATGAATTCTTAAAAAAATATTTATTTTTGATCACTTGTTTCCGGGATTTTTATTGTCCTTAATAAAGTTGTCTCTTCTTTTTTTGCTTTTTAATAGGTTTCTATAGCAATATAGAATTTTTTGGAAGATTTGACCTGAGATAATTCCTAAGCACTTGCCAACAAAATGGATAAATAATTTTGTGTATCCTCTATTTTTCCAAAAAAAATTATTCAATTTTATACCATGTTTTTGCCATTTGCTTTACGTATGCGTTGCATAGCGACGTTCCTAAATGCCGATAAAATGCAAAAAATGTCTATGCAACGCAAGTTTGCATTTAAAATATGTTTTGCATTGCATACGCATTTTTTTAAATTATGCATTGCAACAGGCGTTTAGGAAGTCGACCATACTATTGTATTCAAATTTTGTGACGAGGGGTATTTGCATGAAATGTAATGGACTTACGAAAAAACTGAATTTCATAAAAAATCGAGTTAGGGCCTTTCTACATGAGACCAGCGATATGTATGTGCTGTAAAATAAATGTTTGATTTTAAGTATTTGCTTGAACGCAGTTGTCGTTTATATTGAGTTTTTCTTTATTGTTTTTATTGTTGCAAAATATTTTTAATTATTTTATGTTTATTTTAATATTTCTTGTTTAGTATGTCTTAGTTAAATAATAATATTATATAACCCTAAAGATGATATTCAAAGAATATCGAAATATTGGTTTATGTACTTAATTATTTAATAATTAAAACAGACCTCGAGCTTGATTAAATTTGTTATTATTATAATTAAAAGGTCGAATAAAATCGGAATTATATATTTTTATTATTATTTTATTATTAATTAATTCAATATATAATAATTTTTGCAATTCGTTTTTATAATTCGGTTACTAACCTCATCAATTAATCTACGGCCAGTGGTATCAATATCAATACCTACTAGGGTATATTTTCCCTTTGGAAGTGTTTTCATTACGTGTTCGTTGCAGTTTTTCGTTACGGTTCCATTGGTGGAAACTCCATTTTGTAGAACTGCGCTATTCATATCTGTTGTTGATGATGTAGACGATGTTGCTGATGAGACCATTTTATTTAAAACGAATGTTATTCCTCTATTAAAAACAATTTTTGTGCGAAACTAAAAAATATAAAGAACAAATATTTTTGACATTTTTAGTCGCTTCAGTAAAAAATTATAAAAAAAATAAATAAAAACATTTACGACAATAAAATCACACAGTATTCATTTTTTAAAGATAATCAAATCTTTTCTAAAACTTTGTTTGATTATGATTTATATTTGACTTATTTATGTTAAGTCTTTGGGTGGTCAAATTACTAAAAATGCTGAAATCATTAAATATGTCCTGCAACACAAACAAAAAAGTGCGAACAGAATTCTTTTGGGTTCCGCAGTTAATAAGATTTTTGTATTGAAACTGGAAACTAAGATTTTTTATGAAATAAATTGACAATTGCGTTCTTTTGGATTCCCCTAAAATTTAGTAAACTATTTTTCTTTTTCTTAATTTCAATGCAGCTCAATGCTAAACCTTAGAAGTTATATCCATTGTTATTCATTTTTTTTTTTGTCTCCTGTATAATCTGTTAAACCCAATATATGAAAATAAACAAAACAAAAGAAAATAAAAAAATCACGTTATTTGCTTATTTTATTTTCGAATAAATAAATATTGCGGAAAGCAAATCGTGTTTGAATTTTTTTGTTACAGAATTTTTCATTTTTGCTAACGATATGAAAGTGGCCGAAAGAAATTTAATTAAAAAATACGATGTGAACCGTATTAAAATTACAAATTTCTAACAGCTGAATTTACTGTCATTTGAAAAATAATCTCTTTAAATTCTTAGATCAATAGGAAATATGTAAATATCGTGTTTGATTCCTTAAAAAATATAAATATTTCATAATATTCTCATGAAATATTTATTATTTAAATCTAGAAATTGAAATGTATTACTGTGGGGAAAGCATATCCATAAGGAATCAAGCACGATTAAAGTAAATTAACATTAAAAAGGTTCCGAGTAATAAATATTTATATTGTTATAACATTTCCTTGATCCGAAAAAGCGATTTAATTTATAATATGAATTTGTGTCAAAATCGTACACTTTACAAAAGGTTGTGAAAATCTTATAAAATAAACTAAAATAAAAACGACTTACCTTTTTTAATTAAACGAATAACAAATCTTAATTATCTGTTTGGAATTTAAGTGAGAGATATTATATCTAAAAAATAAGTATAATTTTTCAAAAGCAAACAGAGATATTATTTTTCAAAATTTGACCAGCAAATTTTGTAACACTTGATTTAACAAAATACTTGATTAAAATGGAGCGCAAACTGCTACTTGTTTATATAAGTACAAGCAAAAGGTGGATAAGAAGTAAGAATAATAAACGGTAAAATTCCAATTTCAAATACATACGTCGACGTAATAAAATTTTTAAATACAAGTCTCTCTTGTAGCCACTATTTCTCTTATAAGATGTTACATTCGCTTTCATAAATATCTTTCAAAACAACAAACACATTTTTCCATTCTCTTTTTTTTTAACACACTTTTAATATAACTTTGTTTGAGTCCTGCATACAGGCTATTTTTTTTGCAGATTTTTAAATATTTTTTTCTACGAATTTTAAAGATTTTTTTCTTTCCAATTGAAAATCATATTTTACACAGACATAAAATATTTTATCAACCCAAAAACCCCTATGAACTGACGTGTAAGGCAATTTAGAAATATCCAAAGCCATCTACAATAAAAAATAAAAATACTACTGAAATTTAGACGCAAAAATACACAAGGTAGAATATATAGTAGAAGAAAATTTTAAATATATAATCCTGTTGAAAATCTCTAGCAATGTATTGAATGAGAAATTTACCTGTACGTTTTTATTGCATGATTGCATGATCGCATGACATAAGGTCTGGACTATTGTTAGATTTATTCACTACGAGTAACCTGTAGGATATAACTAAAAAGTCGAACATAGGAACGACAAATCAGAATATTTAAAAATAAATTTGCAATTACAACTTTCAAACAGAACTGTATTTAAATAAAAACGAAGGCTCTTTTGTTACAATAGTCAAAGTTAGGATCTTGAGAGGACAATAATCTTTTTTCGGCTTCACTTTAAACTAGACAATTAATTCAAGAGATTGATCTTCAACTCATTACTCTTCAACATTACTCTACAAAATCGTTACTAAAAATGTTTTTTAAACATTGAGTTTTTTCTTCATTTCTCTAACAATAGTTGAGGGTTTTTTCTTAAAAATAATTTAAAATGTATTATTTAAGTGTCCGCTTGGTATTTGATGTTAAAAACTGAGCGTTCACAATGGCTGTAAAGAAAATTTAACCATTCGGTTCACAAATTAAATAGACATGTTCAGTCATGTTCTAAAGCGCATTCAAGATTATGAAAAATAGAGCTTCTAAAAGCTCTTAAAGTTGACGAGAAAATAGTTAATCAATTTTGGAAAAATAACTTAGCAAATTGAGTTTATTCAAATATCACTTCACTACCTAGATTACAAGGGGTATTATTACTTTTTTAATACCCCCTTTGTCCCTTTTGCACCAAGCTCCTAATTTGTTATAACAATTCATGTTCGAAAATACCTAATTGCAAATAAAAGTAAAACTAAAAATACTTAAAAAACCTTTAATTTAAAAGGATTTTCATTTTAAAATTCTTCGATCTTTCTGCACCCTTTACCACAGTTGAAAGTTACGCCTAAGTTTGTCATTCCGTTTGTAATTTTTACAATATCCATTTCCGACATCAATAAAGTATATAAGTATATATTCTAAGTTGTTATGCATAGCGAAGTCGATTAAGCGATGTCCTTCTATCAGTTTATCCGTCCGTTTAGGCATAGCACTCTAGTTTAATTATTTTTAATTATTTAAGCTTGAGGTGAGTATAAGCTGTAGTAAAGCAAGCAAGGTAAACAAATTGGCATGGCTTTTTGTTTTTACACTTGCCCTGTGTATTTGTTTTATATGTTTTGTTATTTGTGTGTTTTTAAAATAACACATGTAACTACAATAATAAAATGTAAAATTAAAAACGAAATGCGGAAAATCTGGACTTGGTTTGCTACTCAGGACCCTATTACACGAGTTTGACGGCTTGTCATCAGGCCGTGCTCATATGCGAAGTTTGATCGTCTAATAGCTGCTTAAAGCTTTAAATTTACAATTCAGGTTAATTAAATTTAAAAAATTTTATTAACTAAAAACACTCCATTTATCGGTATATACAAGTCTGAGTCTTTTATAGAGTTAGCCAATATGGACGGGTCCAAGGAACATTAATTTTACAAGGTAGTAGCGACTCTACAACAAGTACAACTTTGGCAAAAACAACATGGCTTTTTATTGCTGTTTTGTGCGTTGAAAACGTCGAAAACAAAAAGAAAAATAAAAGATAATTGCTCTCAATACAAATGCATGCTTTGTTTTGCAAATGCTTGTTGTTAGTGTTTTTGAAATTCGTAAACAGAGTTAAATACAAACAACTTTTGCCACTTCCAACTACAAACCCGCTGGGCAGACGACACTACCTAGTAAAATAAATATACCTTGGACGGGACACATAGTCCCAGTTTACATTAGACAATTTTTGTCGCTGCAATTCTTAGTCCCCTTTTACACAGATCAAGTTTGACTCGTCAAGTCTTGAGCTTTTGTGAGAAAGAGGAGAAGAGAATAGAAAGAGGTACAAACCAGACCGTACTATCAAGTTTAAGAAAATTGTTGTTGTTGAAGTTGGCTGCAGAATAGAAGTTGCTGAAGTTGAAAGCAAACTTGATGAAAAAACTTGACGGCGTGTGTGAACACGAATGCAGGTTCAAAAGAAAATTAATTAAAAACTGATCAAGTAAACTTGATGTGTGTAAAAGAGGACTTAGTTTATGGGCGAGAAGAGAGAGAGGAATTAAAGGTGGTACACATATGCGTGTACTCTTGCAATTCGTTTCGTCTCCTCTTTCGTTTTCAAATATGAAGTTAGCACATGTATACATACGTGTGTCTTCTATAACAATTGCTGCAATAAAAATTGTACAATGTAGAAGCAAATGCGATTTTAAAGAAGAAACGAGAAAAATTGCAACGACAAAAACTGGCACTTATATATGGAGTTTGACAGTAGTGTTCACGGCGAAAATTAATGAATTCGCCTACGCTGCCGCCTGGTAATGGATTCGCATTGCCAACTCCAAAGAGCCATTACATCAAGGGCACTGTAGCTGACTTTTTTATTATTTTCTCTTTTGGAGAATCTCTGTATGTCATCAAGCGTTTACATTATGACTCTTTTGTAGCAAGTGAGAGAATTTTATGATGTTTTATCAGCCAAGTTTTCAAGTGTTGCCATAAACGTTTAGTTTATTAAATTATTAAATTTTCAACAATTTTTGAACAATATAGGAAAAAACAGCCATTTGGAAACACCGCTTAAGCATAGAACTGCAAAAAACGAAAGACAGAAACAGCAATGAGAGAGAAAACTAGTCATGAATATTCACTTCGTGCTACTTTTGCTACCCCGTAAGCCAAAAAACTTCTGCATCATGACTTTTGTAGCTGATACAATGCCCTTAATGTAAACTCCCTCAAAGTATATCGTTGACTACCATGGCGAAATAATACAAGGTGGTCGCGGTTGCGAATTCATTAATTTCAACGTGAACGATAAATGTCAGACTACATATGTATATTTGGTTTCGATTGAGAATTCATTAACTTTCACCGTAAACGCTAAACGTAAAACTCCAAATATCGAGACCACCTGTAACATTTCGCCATGTGATTTGCCTTGGCTGCCAGCAAAAAAAAACAAAATTTGCCAATGCTGCCTAAAGTTCTAAAGCTAAAATAATGCACCAATCTAGTTTAGCGAACAACGAAAGATTTATTTAGGGTTATAGAGAACTGTAAAATAAAAAAGGACAAAAATTGGTGGTCACCTATATTTTCCAAGTTACGGATTTCTGAATTTTATTATAGAAAACTGTAATTTTTATTTTACATTTTTAAGTTCTCTATCACTCTGCATTATTTTTTAACTGAAGTAGCTTCATTAAGCTTAATTTAAGCCGGCGACACTCAAGGCAGCAAACAAAAAGCCGGTTACGTGTCACTAAATATAAATGATTAATCCTAAAGTTATCCGGCTTTATTGGAAGACATACTCACCTCTTTCTATATTTTCTTCGAAAAACGTTTTACTTTAATCCAATATAAAACAGAAGATAAGAGTGCAAAAAGAGAACTTACAAAAAAATGTGATTTTATTTACGGCAACAAGTGTTCCTCCCACAGATATATGTAATCTATGGTTCCTCCCCTTATACAAATATGTTTGCTTTTGAGATTGATTTTGTTCTTTAATTTAACAATTTTAAGGGCTTTAAATGAAAGTTCTTTATTTTATTTAATTTAAAAAGATAAATCCAACTATTTAAAAAAAAAAGAAAACAAAAAACTTCTAGAATTACGCATGAGCATCGCACTCAACAAACTGATAACAACTGAAGATTATCAGAGATGCATTTTTCATTATTAAAAAGGGTTGGTACATGAAATCACATATTTTATAACACAAAACATTGAATACTTCAAATTCAATCCCTAATAATTTTTTTTACAATGAAGTAGTATTTATAATGAAATCATTTTCATAACTGGTTAATAAAAACTATATCGCAAAAAGTTCTATTAAGCGCACACAATTACGAAAAACGCAATTATATCATTGTTTTGATTTAAAAAAAAATTAAAAACAATGAAATTTTCTATGAATATAATAAATATAATTATTGTTAACATATACTAAAACTTTGTGATATGTTAAAAATATTAGTACATATGTACTTTATTTACGTGCGCCAAGATAGCGTCGAAGAAATAGCGTCGATTTTGGGAATTAAAAACCGGGAAAAAAAACCGGGAAGTAAAATTCCCCGGGATCGGGTATTTTGAATTAAAAAATAATATTTGAATAAATTTTGGCGTCTAGAAGAAGAAAAATTGATTTATATTGTAAAAAAATAAACAAAACATTTGTGTATTTAGAAAATAATTATAAAAAAGAGTTTTTAATGATTACAAAAACCGTTGCTGACTTTTCCCTTAGAAACTATAATACTGTCGCCAAAAATGGCTATACATTATTAAAATAGAGACATTAATGAACAAAAATTGCCAACCGTGCAACAATTCCGCCGAGCCGTTTTCGAGAAAAGTGGCTTCATCCTGAGTGGGCCAGAAAAGAGTTGCTACTGTTTTCCATGGAAACTATAACACCGTCGCCAAAAATGGCTATACATTATTAAAATAGAGACATTAATGAACAAAAATTGCCTACCGTGCAACAATTCCGCCGAGCCGTTTTCGAGAAAAATGGCTTCATCCTGAGTGGGCCAGAAAAGCGTTGCTACTGTTTTCCATGGAAACTATAACACTGTCGCCCATAATGGCTATACATTATTAAAATAGAGACATTAATGAACAAAAATTGCCAACCGTGTAACAATTCCGCCGAGCCGTTTTCGAGAAAAGTGGCTTCATCCTGAGTGGGCACAAAAAGCGTTGCTAATGTTTTCCATGGAAACTATAACACTGTCGCCAAAAAAGACTACACACTACTAAAATAGAGACATTAATGAACAAAAATTGCCAACCGTGCAACAATTCCGCCGAGCCGTTTTCGAGAAAAGTGCCTTCATCCTGAGTGGGCCAAAAAAAGCGTTGCTAATGTTTTCCATGGAAACTATAACACTGTCGCCAAAAATGGCTATACATTATTAAAATAGAGACACTAATGAACAAAAATTGCCAACCGTGCAACAATTCCGCCGAGCCGTTTTCGAGATAAATGGCTTTATCCTGAGTGGGCCAAAAAAAGCGTTGCTAATGTTTTCCATTGAAACTATAACACTGTCGCCAAAAAAGGCTACACACTACTAAAATAGAGACATTAATGAACAAAAATTGCCAACCGTGCAACAATTCCGCCGAGCCGTTTTCGAGAAAAGTGGCTTCATCCTGAGTGGGCCAGAAAAGCGTTGCTACTGTTTTCCATTGAAACTATAACACTGTCGCCAAAAAAGGCTACACACTACTAAAATAGAGACATTAATGAACAAAAATTGCCAACCGTGCAACAATTCCGCCGAGCCGTTTTCGAGAAAAATGGCTTCATCCTGAGTGGGCCAGAAAAGCGTTGCTACTGTTTACCATGGAAACTATAACACTGTCGCCCATAATGGCTATACATTATTAAAATAGAGACATTAATGAACAAAAATTGCTAACCGTGTAACAATTCCGCCGAGCCGTTTTCGAGAAAAGTGGCTTCATCCTGAGTGGGCACAAAAAGCGTTGCTAATGTTTTCCATGGAAACTATAACACTGTCGCCAAAAAAGGCTACACACTACTAAAATAGAGACATTAATGAACAAAAATTGCTAACCGTGTAACAATTCCGCCGAGCCGTTTTCGAGAAAAGTGGCTTCATCCTGAGTGGGCACAAAAAGCGTTGCTAATGTTTTCCATGGAAACTATAACACTGTCGCCAAAAAAGGCTACACACTACTAAAATAGAGACGTTAATGAACAAAAATTGCCAACCGTGCAACAATTCCGCCGAGCCGTTTTCGAGAAAAGTGCCTTCATCCTGAGTGGGCCAAAAAAAGCGTTGCTAATGTTTTCCATGGAAACTATAACACTGTCGCCAAAAAAGGCTACACACTACTAAAATAGAGACATTAATGAACAAAAATTGCCAACCGTGTAACAATTCCGCCGAGCCGTTTTCGAGAAAAGTGGCTTCATCCTGAGTGGGCACAAAAAGCGTTGCTAATGTTTTCCATGGAAACTATAACACTGTCGCCAAAAAAGGCTACACACTACTAAAATAGAGACATTAATGAACAAAAATTGCCAACCGTGCAACAATTCCGCCGAGCCGTTTTCGAGAAAAGTGGCTTCATCCTGAGTGGGCCAGAAAAGCGTTGCTACTGTTTTCCATTGAAACTATAACACTGTCGCCAAAAAAGGCTACACACTACTAAAATAGAGACGTTAATGAACAAAAATTGCCAACCGTGCAACAATTCCGCCGAGCCGTTTTCGAGAAAAGTGGCTTCATCCTGAGTGGGCACAAAAAGCGTTGCTAATGTTTTCCATGGAAACTATAACACTGTCGCCAAAAAAGGCTACACACTACTAAAATAGAGACAATAATGAACAAAAATTGCCAACCGTGTAACAATTCCGCCGAGCCGTTTTCGAGAAAAGTGGCTTCATCCTGAGTGGGCACAAAAAGCGTTGCTAATGTTTTCCATGGAAACTATAACACTGTCGCCAAAAAAGGCTACACACTACTAAAATAGAGACATTAATGAACAAAAATTGCCAACCGTGCAACAATTCCGCCGAGCCGTTTTCGAGAAAAGTGGCTTCATCCTGAGTGGGCCAGAAAAGCGTTGCTACTGTTTTCCATTGAAACTATAACACTGTCGCCAAAAAAGGCTACACACTACTAAAATAGAGACATTAATGAACAAAAATTGCTAACCGTGTAACAATTCCGCCGAGCCGTTTTCGAGAAAAGTGGCTTCATCCTGAGTGGGCACAAAAAGCGTTGCTAATGTTTTCCATGGAAACTATAACACTGTCGCCAAAAAAGGCTACACACTACTAAAATAGAGACGTTAATGAACAAAAATTGCCAACCGTGCAACAATTCCGCCGAGCCGTTTTCGAGAAAAGTGCCTTCATCCTGAGTGGGCCAAAAAAAGCGTTGCTAATGTTTTCCATGGAAACTATAACACTGTCGCCAAAAAAGGCTACACACTACTAAAATAGAGACATTAATGAACAAAAATTGCCAACCGTGTAACAATTCCGCCGAGCCGTTTTCGAGAAAAGTGGCTTCATCCTGAGTGGGCACAAAAAGCGTTGCTAATGTTTTCCATGGAAACTATAACACTGTCGCCAAAAAAGGCTACACACTACTAAAATAGAGACATTAATGAACAAAAATTGCCAACCGTGCAACAATTCCGCCGAGCCGTTTTCGAGAAAAGTGGCTTCATCCTGAGTGGGCACAAAAAGCGTTGCTAATGTTTTCCATGGAAACTATAACACTGTCGCCAAAAAAGGCTACACACTACTAAAATAGAGACATTAATGAACAAAAATTGCCAACCGTGCAACAATTCCGCCGAGCCGTTTTCGAGAAAAGTGGCTTCATCCTGAGTGGGCACAAAAAGCGTTGCTAATGTTTTCCATGGAAACTATAACACTGTCGCCAAAAAAGGCTACACACTACTAAAATAGAGACATTAATGAACAAAAATTGCCAACCGTGTAACAATTCCGCCGAGCCGTTTTCGAGAAAAGTGGTTTCATCCTGAGTGGGCCAAAAAAAGCGTTGCTAATGTTTTCCATGGAAACTATAACACTGTCGCCAAAAATGGCTATACATTATTAAAATAGAGACATTAATGAACAAAAATTGCCAACCGTGCAACAATTCCGCCGAGCCGTTTTCGAGAAAAGTGGATTCATCCTGAGTGGGCACAAAAAGCGTTGCTACTGTTTACCATGGAAACTATAACACTGTCGCCCATAATGTATAGCCATTTTTGGCGACAGTGTTATAGTTTCCATGGAAAACAGTAGCAACGCTTTTTGTGCCCACTCAGGATGAATCCACTTTTCTCGAAAACGGCTCGGCGGAATTGTTGCACGGTTGCCAATTTTTGTTCATTAATGTCTCTATTTTAATAATGTATAGCCATTTTTGGCGACAGTGTTATAGTTTCCATGGAAAACAGTAGCAACGCTTTTTCTGGCCCACTCAGGATGAAGCCATTTTTCTCGAAAACGGCTCGGCGGAATTGTTGCACGGTAGGCAATTTTTGTTCATTAATGTCTCTATTTTAATAATGTATAGCCATTTTTGGCGACAGTATTATAGTTTCTAAGGCAAAAGTCAGCAACGGTTTTTGTAATCATTAAAAACTCTTTTTTATAATTATTTTTTAAATACACAAATGTTTTGTTTATTTTTTTACAATATAAATCAATTTTTCTTCTTCTAGACGCCAAAATTTATTCAAATATTATTTTTTAATTCAAAATACCCGATCCCGGGGAATTTTACTTCCCGGTTTTTAATTCCCAAAATCGACGCTATTTCTTCGACGCTATCTTGGCGCACGTACTTTATTTATGTACCACATATAATCATATGTTGAAAAACATCTGATCATGGCGAAATCATGTACAAAGTGCGTCAAACTCTTTGTTTATAAATTTTTAAATATCTAGTAAAGGCACATAGCAAGGCGAATTAAATACAAGGTGATAGCGGTGGCGAATTCAATTCTTTTCCCATGTATTCTAACTGTCAAACTCCATATATAAAAAATGTATCTAACTGTTATACAGATTTTTTATATATGGAATTTGACAGTTAGAATACCAGGGAAAAGAATTGAATTCGCCACCGCTATCACCTTGTATTTAATTCGCCTTGGCACATAGCAAGGCACATTGAATATGCCTTGGCACATAGTACATGATTTCGCCTTTCATCTGCTCAATTAAAATCATCCTCGTATATCGGCGGCGGGTCAACTAAAAATAAAATCGGCGGCACCTTTGAATCGGGCCCGTTTCATGTGAATTTTATATAAATAAACAAATAAAGCTACTTTGCCAATAATCAAAATGTAATAATGCGTTTTAAGCTACAATTTAGGTTTCGAATTGTTAGAAAACACAAATGGAAAGTGGTATCGGCATTTTTTTTACTTTTAGCTATCAACTCTCTTAGCAGACAGGTAATCCTACAAGGACGAATGTTGACATGTATGTACATACATATGTAAATGTAGCATTTTCAGATATTTGTATTTACTCCAATCAGCAGTGACAGCTTTTGCGAACCAATTGATCTTGTGTACACCTGGGTAAATGGTTCCGATTCAGAGTTCATCTTCTCCATACAGAAATATAATAAAAACTATGAAATTTCGCGATTTGATGATAAAAATGAATTAAAATATTCTCTTCGCTCAGTGGAGAAATTTGCTCCGTGGATAAGACATATTTATATCGTTACAAATGGGCAAATACCCAAATGGCTGGACTTAACAAATGAACGTGTTACAATAGTCCCACATGAAGTTTTAACATCAAATTCACAGTGGCTACCAACATTTTCAAGTGCGGCTATAGAAACATTTATACATCGTATTCCTAATCTTTCAAAGAGATTTATGTACTTAAATGATGACATTTTTTTGGGTTCTCATTTATATCCTGAGGATTTATATACCGACTCTGAGGGTGTAAGAATTTATCAAGCATGGTTAGTTCCAGATTGTGTTGAAGATTGCCCATGGACTTATATAGGAGATGGAGTATGTGATAGTCATTGTAACATAGAAGCCTGTCAGTACGATGGTGGAGATTGCTCTGATGAACAAAACGATAGTAAAGAAAATGGTAATGGACATTTTCAAGACAATAGTGAAAACCGAAAATCTTCTTCATCAAATTCAGACATAAAAATATTTCCAAAAAAATACAACTTGCTCCACCCAAGATATGAAAACCAAAACATAAGCTTTAAGAAACATATACTACAGCACAAGAACATGACACTTGCCTTGAATTTAAAGGTTATTGTAGATAATTTTAACAAGAAACAGCAAGCTAAATTATATCCAAAAAAACAACACAAATCAATTGAACAAGAAAATATTATTGATGGAAAATCAGAAATGTCGCCAAGAGACCTTTACTCACAATCATTAATTCACACAAACATGATTTTAAACAGATTATACGGCTTTAAAGCTCGTAATGTTTTAAGTCATGTTGGCTTTCTTTTAGAAATTGACCTTATAGAAGATATGCTAAAAAAATTCAAAGAGGAAATAGCCACCACTGCCAAGAATCGATTTCGATCTCCGAATGATTTACAATACGCTTTTGTCTACTATTCGTTTGTTATGGAGGAGACAAGGAAAGCTACTGTTAAAGAGATATTTGATGAGTTTGATACAGATCATTCAATGACATGGTCTGATCGAGAAATTCGCACGTTGTTAGCTAAAATGTTTCAATTACCTTTGGATTGGTCTGCTGTTAAATTTTTTGAAGAGGTTATACAAAACTGTACCTCTAATTACAATCACGTAAACATTGACAAAATAACGTATACTACAGATATTTATGAACGTTACGCCGGCTCCAATTTAGTTTGTATTATTAAAAGTGCTTACTGAAATTGAAGACTATAACAAAATATTTTTCAGCCAATTGTTACACGTGATCTGGTCGAAAAATGTTCGCTTTTAGCTGAAGCCCTGGAAGATAATTTGTTACGAGTACCTATACCGGTCGGGTGACCCTTCCAGCTCTGCCGGCTTTTTCTCCAAGGGGGGTGTTCTCAACCCTAAGTTTGACCGAGGTTCGTTACACAATAAAAATCAACAAGTCACTACAAAAAAAAAAGCAACACTAACTCCAAATAATAACAAACATTGAAACACTCACGAATAGGGAGATGGCTGTTAATCTCCATTTGCCCATTCCCAACCATGTCTGCAAACTTTCCATCACAAAAGACACTCTTTACAGACCCCAAAACCCGTCCCTCAACACCTTGTCTGATGCAACAATCCCCAAAGAATCGATTTACTCAAAATTTCTCATTTTTCTCATACACTGACAAACTTTTTTTATTTATAACAATTCTTAACTCTAACATACATATTTATATAAACTTATATTTTTAACATTCTCACATTCACACACTTATTATCTAACAATTAAAAATTTTAACATCAAATAATTTCAAATTTTAACACACTTTCCTTCAAAAACAAAAAAAAACTCAAATTTTATTGCAAAAGAATGTTCTCTTAACTTTTTAAAATCTCACTCAATATACTTTCGATTATTTTTATTATTTTCTAGAGCTCAAACTATTTCTCTTTTTTTTTCTAGGATGATTTAAGGTTTTCCTACACGCCTAAAGGAGCTCCCTGAGGATGTTAAAAGGATCACTTTTCCTATTTTATTTAAGACACGCTTAGTTTGTGCCCTATACTCACAATTTTTTTAAATATCTTTTTTTTTATTTTTACTCTAACCACTTATTTGTTTTCCTGCACTTCTCTTTTTAGATTTCTCTTTCTTTTTGAAGGATTTTTGATGGACTTAAAATTAGACAGTCACAAAAACACACAATATTTTCCACACAACACAACACACGATCTCTTAATTCTAACTTATTTAATTTGGTATTATTTTTGTCTAAAAATTTAATTTTTTCCTTTTACACAATAAAAAAATTTTTTTTTTTTAAGCTGTTTTATGTTTTCTGGGGTTTTATTTCTATCACCTTTTTTTTTACTAATTAATAATGCGCCTCGCTTCTAAATTAATTTAACCAATTTTTCTGGATGTTTAAGCTGCGATCCAATTTATGAAAAATATAAAGAAACTTTTTGCCTACCTGGCTTCACCACATCTACTTAGCCACAAGGATTCACTCAGGTTGAAGAATTTTTTTGTTTTTGACCTTCCCCTTTTCTTGCCAGGCTTCCTTTCACAGGATCCACCAGATAGACACTTATATTTTTTATAGTTTTTTTTAGAATGTCCTTTGGAAAAAAAAATAAACTTATAACTTTTTTTTTTACTAATTGGCACTTTCCAGGACGTTAATAAGGATTTTTTTTCTGCTTCGCTATTTTAATTGACGACCGCTTTGTACAGTTTACAACCAGAATATTCTACAAAATTCTAAGTTTATGAGTATTTATACCCATTTGAAATTGCGGGATTTATTTACTTGCCTAACTTTTTAAAAGGATTCTCCCTCTCAATCCTTAACCCACAAAAAAAAGTACATAAGCTAAATCTCATTGCCAATCCTTTCTCACTTAAACGCACATAAGAACTTTTCCCTCCAAATCCTTAATCCAAAAAAAACAGGTACATAAAAACTCTCATTTCAAATTCTTTTCTCCTAATACAAAATAAATATATATAAAAAAAGTAGCCTTCATCACTTCTCCTTCAAACCATAATTTCATCTATTATCCTTTCCATATATATATATAACCGTTTCGCTTGATTCCTTATACAATACATTCGTATCATATTCCTTTAAAAACCAGGCTCCCAGCATTTTCAGCAATTGCAAATTTTCATTCATCATTTGAAAATTTAAATTTTTAAAACAAACCGCTAGTTTACACATTTTAATCTTACATTACTCGTATACCTCTGGCATTCTACGCAAAATTATTGCGTTGCCAATACCAAAAACAAGCTTACTATGAAACACCTCCTATACACACACATACCACTATTAACAAAATACTCATTGACAGATTAAAACAAATCAAAACAAAACACATGGTAAGTCATTTCTGCTTCATTTCATTTTTTTATTATTTCTTTTCAGGCAACAAAATATTGGACAACACCACGATCCTAGGACAAAACAACAATGGTATTTGTAAGTATCGTTCCATATACATTTGTCAAATTAATAACACTTTTATTTCATTTCAGGTCATCAACTAACAAACTAACCAAAAAAATACAAAAAAAACTCAAACTACTAACAAAACTAACAGATAAAGCCAAAAAAATTATAATTGACCGGGACACGAGCAGGAACTGGTCATTCCATCGCATGTCATCGGCTCCTCCCTAACATCTTTAAAACTGATACATATACTAAACATATAATAAAAGAAACCACGCATGGTTCACAATTAACTTCGGGACATTGGCCGGAGCTGAGGCCTCCATATTGTTAATGGCCACTCCCTACTAATTTTTCTTTTTGATAAGGGATTTAAGGAAATCGCATGTTTTCCCAGCCCGCAGTGAACATGCTTGGTCTTTCCACGCAAAATTTTTTTTCTTCTCTGACTTTGCGTCCACCGCAACAAAACTCCGTGGTCGCTGGCTTTAGTCAGAGAGAACGGTGTGCGGGGTTATGTTTTGAAACAAAACGTGGGGAACTCCCACACCCTGGGATCTCAGAAGCCGGGCATTTCTTCTCTCGACTGATTACTTAACATAAACTGTTTACTTTGCCATACTAATACCGATTCCTAAAATACCCCTGCATGTGAGTACGTACTCTATCTGATGCCTATACTAAAATATTTTTAGATGCAATTCGTCCTTCTCCATACATAGCAGGATTTGCAGATGTTTTTCTCTAAATATAAATAATAACACATGTAAATTTTGCTGTATATTAAAACTGGACTTAAACAAACATAAAATCGCAAACAATAATAAAGTTTCTAAACCTAATATTGCACTAAATATCACAGCTCCTACAAATTCTGCTATTGCACTGGAAAAGGAAAGTTTTATACTAAGTGAGCTACTTTTCTGTTACCTTCCGTAAATCTATTTTTATAAATTGGGACAGGAACACCATGAACACAGAGAACTTCGCCGACTGATACCATTTTCACATGAAAAGACATAGTGGCTTCCCATAATTGCCAAGAATCCTTTGCCTTTCGTGTAATTGGTCCCCGACCAATTGTAGCACTTACAGCGCAAACATTCGAATGCTTTATATATTAAAGCGAATTTGACAAATTACTTTCAATTTTCGATGATTAAACGACTTTGTTTTATTCGTGTTCATTAAAATAAAAAAAATACATTTATTTTTATAAAAAAACGTAATGTAATTAATTATTAGAAATTTGTTATTTTGTTGTTCATTTGTAATTTCAACATCATACATGAATTAATAAGAATTTCTCTTTTCAGGATCTTAAACTTAACCTGGAAACACCATTATCCCTTCTCTAAGGCATAAAGGACTCTCCATGCTGATGGTTCACATCTCAGAAAACTTTTTATATAAAAGTTTTTGAAAATTCTGTATCCCTCATATTGACTCGTACTACAAAATTCATACGGGAAGTAACATTGTGCTATGACATAACTGCGTTACTTTGTTCATCCATTCTTTTTCTTTAGGAAACTGAACACTTCACATATGTTAGATTTACAGACACAACAAAACTTATTACATATTGCACCGGAAACCTAATATTAGCTAAAAAAAATGGACTTCACAACTTAAACCAACCATATCACAGATTTTCCTATCCTAGTATTGCATCTAATTCCGAAAGGTAAGTTCTCTCTTTATCTTTTACATCATAAGTAACTTATCCTATCACAGTTCTCGCAAATTTTGTTAACGTTACCATAAAAAAAATATTCTTAACTCTATAAAAAAAATAACACAAATCGTTGCAATCTCCCATGTAAAATTAAATCCTAATGTCTTTAACATGGTACGCACCAAGTGATTTACCTTGTAAATTTTCCAATTCGTACATGTTATTGCCTATAGGTTTAACTACCCTACATTTTAAAAACTTTCTACAAAATTTCGAATTTATATTTTTGCTGAAATTGCTGAGTATTGTATTTCTCCTATAAACCTCTTGTCCTGGGACAAACCTTATATTTCTTGCGCCTCTATTATACCTTTCGGCACTTCGATTGTAAGCCTTTAGCATGTTTTCTTTAATTTTTTCCCTCATAATTTGCATCTTCTCGTTTCTGCCCAATTCCAATATCTCATGGTCCGTAAGAGACTGTAGTTTTCTACCCAACATGTAATCCGCACCACTAGTATACATGTGATAACCAAAAAGAGCAAAAAATGGGGAAACACCTGTAGCTGTATGGACTGAAGTTCTTAACGCGCATTCGATCTCTGATAAATACATATCCCAATCCCTGTGGTCTTTATCTAAAAAGGCTCGTATTGCTGATAACACAGATTGATTTACTCTTTCACTTGCATTGCTTTGCGGAGAGTATACAGCGGTTTTTACGTGTTTTATCTTGTAGATTTTTAATAAATTTTCGAAACTTTTCGCAATAAACTGGCTCCCGTTGTCACTGTGTATCACCTCTGGTACACCAAATTTGTGGAATATTTCGCGTACTAGAAAATCAGTAACGTTACTTGTTGTGGCCTCTTTCATCGCTTTTAAAAAGATAAATTTGGTGAAATGATCCACTACTACGAAAATGTAACAATTTCCCTTTTTGGACCTGGGATACTTTCCCATAAAATCTATGTAGAGTTTTTGAAATGGTCTCTCGGTTACTACTTGTTTTCCTATCTCAGGACGAAGATTTAAATTACAGGGTTTTGTTTCCTTACAAATCTGACAGGATGTTATAAAATTCTTGACTTGTGATATCATCTTAGGCCAATAGAAAAATCTCTTTAGCCTTTCTAGTGTCTTCGTAATGCCTCCGTGAGCTGTTTCTGGTGTTACATGGGCGTTTTCTATTAGGGCTTGAGTAATGGTGTCAGGAATCCAAAGTTTCCATTGACTTTCCTCCCCTAAAGGATCAAAACTAAATTTTTTATATATTAATCCATTTTCGACCTTTAAATCTGGCAACATTTCTGCATTATCCCTAATATGTGCAGCTAATTCCAGGTATTCCTTACTTTCAAATTCCGTTGTCTCAAAACCTAAAATGTCTGTAATATTTAATTCTTCTACGCATGGTATTCTAGACAACATATCTGCGACAATATTTTCAGAACCTTTTCTGTGTTGAACTTCAAAATCAAAAGCTTGCAATTGCAGCGACCATCTAGCTAATCTGCCTGTTAAATCTTTTAGTGACATGAGCCACTTAAGGCTAGCATGATCTGTTACAATTGTAAACGGCATCATTTCCACATATTGTCTAAACTTCTTCACAGCCATTACCGCAGCTAAGCACTCTTTTTCTGTCACTGTGTAATTGCGCTGACAAGAATTTAACTTTTGCGAATAGAATGCAATGGGATGTTCCTCATTATTTTCACTTATTTGGTACAAAACAGCTCCAATGCCATAATCACAAGCGTCGCATTGAATGTAGAATCTTTTTGCAAAATCTGCATGACGTAGTACAGGTGCTGATGTTAATGCCTTTTTCAAATTCTCAAATGCTCTAATCGCCTCAGGAGTCATTTCAAACTTTTTCGATTTCTTTAGCACATCTGTCAACGGAGCTGATATTACGGAAAAATTCTTTATAAATCGGCGATACCATCCGGCTGTGCCCAAAAAGCTTCTCACTTCTCTTACTGATTTTGGCACTGGTATCTCCCGTATCGCTTTAACCTTACTTGGGTCGGTTTTTAGCATTCCGCCACCAACTATGAATCCTAAATATCTTATACGTTGAAAACAAAACTGGGACTTACTAAGTCCTATTGTTAGATTCGCTTCTTTTAAACATTTCGCCACCTCTTCTAGCAAATACAAATGTTTGTCAAAATCATTGGATATGATAAGCAAATCATCTAAATATATAAAAACGTTGTCCTTGAGATGTGTTGGGATAACTTTATCCATTAAGCGGCAAAGACGTTGAGCCGCGTTGCAGAGGCCGAATGGCATTACTCGAAACTGATAAAGTGGTCTCCCTGCAACGGTGAAGGCGGTGTACGGCCTACTCTCAGGTTCCAGTCCGATCTGCCAAAATGCGTATTTGAGATCGACGCTGCTTATATAATATGTTTCATCAATTCTGCTTAATATGCCGTCTATGTTTTGCAATGGATACGCGTCCTTCACAGTTAACTTATTTAATTTCCTAGCATCTAAGCAGAATCGATTTTTCCCTGGTTTTCTAACAATAGTGGTCCTATTGCTCCACGGACTTTCACTAGGTTCGATAACATTAAGCTCTAACATTTTATCAATTTCCCTATACGTAATTTCCTGTACTGCCGGCGATATTGGGTAATATCTATCTTTAATTGGTTCTGCCCCCTCTATCAGCTTTATACAGTGTTTCTCTAAAGTAGTTTTACCTAATCCTTTTCTCTCAAAAGTATCAAATTTATCAATGACTTCTTCTAATTTTAGTTTTTGCTCTTTGTTCAACTCGTGAGGTTCCAATTTATGATCAGCTTTACTCTCATCTTCATCTAAAACTTTACTGATTTCTAATTCTTCTGCACATAATAAATCTGGAGCTAAGTTAAAAGTACGCCAAAAATCTATTCCTAAATATAAAGGTTGTTCCAAATCTGGACAAAGATATAAAAGAATATCGTTCTCTTGATCTTTGTACTTTATGGTTGCATTTACTTTACCTAATATTCTAATGTGTTGACCACTTGCAGTCTTCACACTGGTGAATATAGGTTTTATTTCTAAATCTAACTCCTCAACTATCTCTCTACTTTCTTTTCCTAAAATACTGACGGTTGCTCCACTATCTAACAACCCCGACATAATTTTGCCTTCTATATTAACTTCTATAAAAATCCTATTATCTTTGTTTTTATTATTTATTCTATTTACTGATTCTATGATTAAATTCTTGGCATCTCGTTTTTTCTTACAAAGTTCTCTAATTCTAATAATTCTTTTGGATAACGGTCGACTTGGATTTTGTGCATGAAATATTTGGGATCGCATCAAATTGTAATATTGCTTTCTTACATCTAGCGGCAGATAGTGTCTTATTTGTGGTACGTTGTTTTGTAAATATATATTTTCATTTTGTGAATCGGCTATTTCATTATTTTTGCTTATTTTTCCATGGCAGTGTTTCTTGATGGACGTAGGTCGCCACTCATTCCCACGTCCCTCCTTCGGTTTTCCCGTTGGCAATCCGGACATTTAGGGGCGATGACATTTGGTTTGCCACACCTATAGCAAAACAGACTTCTTTCTGATGCTTCACAGTCTCTAAATCCATGGCCTGGTAACTTGCAGTTCCAGCATATAAGTTGTTGAATATTTTTAACTGCAGCTACTTCTTCTGAATGGCCGTCGTTTTCTTCACTGCTATCGAAACATACTTCATTTACATTTCTTATTGGACGCTGTAATGGCATACTGCTGCGCCCATCTCTCTTGGGAAAGTTGCGTTCTGCCTCTATACATTCTGCTCGCAATTGCTCTACAGATGACACTGAGATTGGGTAAACAATTCTCGCCACGCTTTCTCTTATGTTTCGTTTGAATATCTTAATCATGTCTAACTCCGGTATAGGCTGCACAAGTCTTGATCGGAGTTTACACATTATGTGGAAATATGCATCGATTGACTCATGGGACTGTTGTTTTCTTTCAACTAAATCTCTCATTATTTCGAAATTAGAGATGTTAGTGCGGTATTGATTATATAGCTCGCATTTAAGCGTTGGCCAATTCATATGTCCATGAGTTCTTATGAGTAGCCAATACCAATCTTTGGCTGGACCTATGACCAGAAGATGAAAATCCCTTAAAATCTCGTCCCAGCTTATACTGTAGTGAACTTGAAGATGCTCTATTCTGAATACAAAATCTTCAATCGTCATGTGAGTATTATTTCCATCAAAAACAATCCCCCATTTATCTATGCGTATATTAATTTTTTCTATATTTCTATTTTCAGAAGCTGACTGACTGCTCGGAGTAAACCTATTCTCACTCAAAGAGTTAATGCTGCCTGTTGCCATTCCATTATTCGGTAAGTTATTTGTTATAGGTAAAACATTTATGTTATTATTAGTTTGTTGAGGACAATTCGGATTTATATTTTGATAATGGAGACGATTACTATCATTTCCGCTTAAAGCGTTGCGAAACATTTGACGAGAATCGACTGATTCGTGAGATCGAGAGCCTGCTCTTGATAGTTCTCCGACAACCTTAGTTAACTCTCCTATCGACTTCTTAATTTCGCTGACTTCGTCTTGTACCATTTTTTTAACCCTATCCTCTAATGCTCTTTGGACAACTAGCGTTTCATCCACAACCAAATCTCTAACTTCAGGATCTATTGAAATATTTTGCGAACTCATTGAGGGACCCTGGCTATTGTTCATTGCACTACCACTAGGAATATTTGATGAATTTGCTGGTTGCTGTGGCCTGGTATTAATTGTACCGGATAAATCCCTAAAGCTTCCACTATTATTAGCCATTTTCTGCCTATAATTATTGAATCTTCTTTGCTTTGGTTGAGTTTCTATAGTACTGTTTAAACTTGCTTGTTGTGTATTTCGTTTTCTATTTCTCGTTTGATATTTTATTTCCCTATTCATTACAAAAAGTACTTGGATGAATCTAGAACTCTTTCACTTTCAAGTAATAAAAAAATCGCACAGCACATAAATTGACACAATAAAAATTTAGGCAAATCAACAAATAAAAAAATAAAAAAATATATAAAAATGAAATAAAAAATATGTAAAAATGAAATAAAAAAATACATAAAAATAAATAACTAATTAAGTAAACAATCACTCACATCAAATAAAAATATAAAATAAGAATATAATAATATAATGATAAAGCAATAAATAACTAGCACAATGATATAATTTATAAAAAAAATTATGGAAAATGTAGTAAAATAATAGAATTAAATAGATTAATAAATAATGACGTATATAAAAAAATAATATTATATCAAATAAACTAGCGACACTAAATTAATATTTAAAAAAAAGGACAAATAATAATAATAAAATAAAGGTATAATTTAAATTAATTCTAACAATAACTAAATTATCCGAACCAGAAGAATTTAAATAGACTATATCAAAACTCTTATTAAAACTTCTTTAGGATTGTTGTCATCAGCGGCGGTATGACGGTTATTAGCTTTTTCTATCTTTTTCAGATCTATTCTGAGGTTTCAACAAATCAACTTTAAAACAAATGAGGTTCCTAAACGGTTCTGCTTGTGCTCTCACGTTATCCACAATAAAAGAACTTTAAGAGGCCAGCTAGTACAGTTTTGTCGGCACAACGGACCTCAAGAAGTACTCAAGAGCGGCTGACGACTTCCTGTACAACTGCTACACAAACATAACGTCAAACTGAATCTATCTTTATCTCTTCACAATCGAGATGAAAGTTACGCAACTAAAATGAAATTGAATCAATTTTATAGGACTTTAACTTTCATCTTCTGAATTTGTCGTATAATATTCACAATTGTCTCACACGAACTGAAAATGTTTGCACAGCGGACTTTTTGAGCTTTTTATCAAAAACGGATACAACTTATTTCCAGGCTTGTTAGATTTCTTATGAATATTAACGTTGGGCTATTATTTTAACTAATATTCTATTGCATCGTGCTTAGGTCTCTTACACTAATTTTCTCTCTGTTTTCTTCTTTTACCATTGGGCGCCATATTCTGTTACGAGTACCTATACCGGTCGGGTGACCCTTCCAGCTCTGCCGGCTTTTTCTCCAAGGGGGGTGTTCTCAACCCTAAGTTTGACCGAGGTTCGTTACACAATAAAAATCAACAAGTCACTACAAAAAAAAAAGCAACACTAACTCCAAATAATAACAAACATTGAAACACTCACGAATAGGGAGATGGCTGTTAATCTCCATTTGCCCATTCCCAACCATGTCTGCAAACTTTCCATCACAAAAGACACTCTTTACAGACCCCAAAACCCGTCCCTCAACACCTTGTCTGATGCAACAATCCCCAAAGAATCGATTTACTCAAAATTTCTCATTTTTCTCATACACTGACAAACTTTTTTTATTTATAACAATTCTTAACTCTAACATACATATTTATATAAACTTATATTTTTAACATTCTCACATTCACACACTTATTATCTAACAATTAAAAATTTTAACATCAAATAATTTCAAATTTTAACACACTTTCCTTCAAAAACAAAAAAAAACTCAAATTTTATTGCAAAAGAATGTTCTCTTAACTTTTTAAAATCTCACTCAATATACTTTCGATTATTTTTATTATTTTCTAGAGCTCAAACTATTTCTCTTTTTTTTTCTAGGATGATTTAAGGTTTTCCTACACGCCTAAAGGAGCTCCCTGAGGATGTTAAAAGGATCACTTTTCCTATTTTATTTAAGACACGCTTAGTTTGTGCCCTATACTCACAATTTTTTTAAATATCTTTTTTTTTATTTTTACTCTAACCACTTATTTGTTTTCCTGCACTTCTCTTTTTAGATTTCTCTTTCTTTTTGAAGGATTTTTGATGGACTTAAAATTAGACAGTCACAAAAACACACAATATTTTCCACACAACACAACACACGATCTCTTAATTCTAACTTATTTAATTTGGTATTATTTTTGTCTAAAAATTTAATTTTTTCCTTTTACACAATAAAAAAATTTTTTTTTTTTAAGCTGTTTTATGTTTTCTGGGGTTTTATTTCTATCACCTTTTTTTTTACTAATTAATAATGCGCCTCGCTTCTAAATTAATTTAACCAATTTTTCTGGATGTTTAAGCTGCGATCCAATTTATGAAAAATATAAAGAAACTTTTTGCCTACCTGGCTTCACCACATCTACTTAGCCACAAGGATTCACTCAGGTTGAAGAATTTTTTTGTTTTTGACCTTCCCCTTTTCTTGCCAGGCTTCCTTTCACAGGATCCACCAGATAGACACTTATATTTTTTATAGTTTTTTTTAGAATGTCCTTTGGAAAAAAAAATAAACTTATAACTTTTTTTTTTACTAATTGGCACTTTCCAGGACGTTAATAAGGATTTTTTTTCTGCTTCGCTATTTTAATTGACGACCGCTTTGTACAGTTTACAACCAGAATATTCTACAAAATTCTAAGTTTATGAGTATTTATACCCATTTGAAATTGCGGGATTTATTTACTTGCCTAACTTTTTAAAAGGATTCTCCCTCTCAATCCTTAACCCACAAAAAAAAGTACATAAGCTAAATCTCATTGCCAATCCTTTCTCACTTAAACGCACATAAGAACTTTTCCCTCCAAATCCTTAATCCAAAAAAAACAGGTACATAAAAACTCTCATTTCAAATTCTTTTCTCCTAATACAAAATAAATATATATAAAAAAAGTAGCCTTCATCACTTCTCCTTCAAACCATAATTTCATCTATTATCCTTTCCATATATATATATAACCGTTTCGCTTGATTCCTTATACAATACATTCGTATCATATTCCTTTAAAAACCAGGCTCCCAGCATTTTCAGCAATTGCAAATTTTCATTCATCATTTGAAAATTTAAATTTTTAAAACAAACCGCTAGTTTACACATTTTAATCTTACATTACTCGTATACCTCTGGCATTCTACGCAAAATTATTGCGTTGCCAATACCAAAAACAAGCTTACTATGAAACACCTCCTATACACACACATACCACTATTAACAAAATACTCATTGACAGATTAAAACAAATCAAAACAAAACACATGGTAAGTCATTTCTGCTTCATTTCATTTTTTTATTATTTCTTTTCAGGCAACAAAATATTGGACAACACCACGATCCTAGGACAAAACAACAATGGTATTTGTAAGTATCGTTCCATATACATTTGTCAAATTAATAACACTTTTATTTCATTTCAGGTCATCAACTAACAAACTAACCAAAAAAATACAAAAAAAACTCAAACTACTAACAAAACTAACAGATAAAGCCAAAAAAATTATAATTGACCGGGACACGAGCAGGAACTGGTCATTCCATCGCATGTCATCGGCTCCTCCCTAACATCTTTAAAACTGATACATATACTAAACATATAATAAAAGAAACCACGCATGGTTCACAATTAACTTCGGGACATTGGCCGGAGCTGAGGCCTCCATATTGTTAATGGCCACTCCCTACTAATTTTTCTTTTTGATAAGGGATTTAAGGAAATCGCATGTTTTCCCAGCCCGCAGTGAACATGCTTGGTCTTTCCACGCAAAATTTTTTTTCTTCTCTGACTTTGCGTCCACCGCAACAAATTTTGCGATTAGAAGGAAGTATAAATATCATATAAATCCTAGACACTGCATTCGTAATAACTTTATGATGCTGTCTTCTAATGTTACAGATGCCACTAATGCGTTAGACAAAATACGCAAAAACCCCAGGTATTACTTATTTTTTAATAACAAAATATTCAAATATAGAAATTCTGTAGTCGTGAAAAAATAAGAAGAATCAAAAAATGAAATATCAGTTGCAAATAGTTGTAAAAAAAGTGGCCAAAAAGGTCCATATGTATTTTAAAAACAAACGTTAGCCGAGCTTGATTCCCTTAAATAATTGATTTTTCTACCTTTTCGTCATATCTGAATTCCATACGAAATTTTCACTTTCGCATTTTGAAAGGCATAGTTATAGACTAAAGTCGACTCTTGCTAAAGTTATTCTAAGCCGAAAAGCTCTTATGTTTTTTGCTTTTATGGTAAAAAATAAAGTATACTTTAAGTTGAATCGACTTAACTGGATGTCAACTGTAATTTGATAAATGTAACCTTTTTTTATTTTGCTCGCTTTTGTAAAAAAATAATCAAACGAAATAAAAAATAATCAAGGAAAAATTATAAAAGGTTTATTCATGAATACATCTAGATATTACTTTGGTGGTAATTAATTACAGATTTGTTAACAGACTCTAAAGAAACAGAAAAGCCAACTGAAGTGCCGCTGAAAATGAATGCCTTCGTAAACGCATAGGCCTGCATTTGGATACGATGGAAAACAGTCAATGATAGGCAAAAAGAAAGTCATTTAAAGCAATACAAAAAAGTGGTCAAGTTGCAATTCTTGTTGCTATGATTGTTCACGAGTTAAAGGATTGCGAATTTTTAATCTACAGCAACTGCATTACGGAAATTAACTGCAGTGAAAGTTTTAGTAAAAAAAAATTGCTACAAATTCTGATAAAATTTTAAAATGTCCTCCGAAATATACAGTTTAAGATGTAAGTAAAATAAAATATACTTCTGCCGCTCTAATAAGACAAACTTTCTCAAGCTCGTTAATTCGACAAAAAAAGGTTTTGTTAAATTAGCCTTAGCTAGTTTTAAATTTACAGTCGACTTTAACGCCAAAAGTCTATTTTAAATTGTCTACGAATAAGTTAGAGTTGACTTTAAAGTAAAACCGGCTTTAGTTCCCTTAAAGTTTATTTTGTTTTTAACTATAAATATGGGCCATTGTTTTTGTAAAAAATAATTTTGTAGCAATAATGCTTTGAAAAATATAAAGTGAAAATTTCTTATGGAATTCAGAACGTGCTTGCTAATAAATTATAATTAATAATAATAAAATAATTATTTTTGTGATATTAATGCTATTTTTCTCGTTATTAAAATGCTATTTTGAAATTATTTGTCTATTTGTATTTTAGAAAGTTTAATTGCATCAATGATAACCTTGATCCAAAACTGGTAGAAGAAAACGAACTCATTCGTCACCTACTGGAAGATTTTTACATGTCCCTATTTCCACATCGTAGTCAGTTTGAACTATTGCCACATAATCGTAATCGTTTTGCAAATTGGAGCGATTACTTAAGGTGGCGAAGGCAACAAAGAGTCATTTTAATTATTATCTTTGGTTTAATTTTTTTAATTTTAATTTATTTCTTACGTCCACTCTGTATACATAAAGCCATGTTTGTAAGCAGAAATGTACAAAAACTTTAAGTTGACATTTTGGTTTTGTATTTAACAGTATCTGTATGTGCATATGTCCAAAAATTAATGAAAGACTGAAAACATAGTCCTTTTGTTTTAACCAGTTAAGATAATTCTGAACTAAAAAGATAAGACATAAAATTTTTTGTTAATTAATTTTTTGTGACCATTTTTGTTACTTGGATCTCCGAAGCACAAAAATATACTTATGCCTGTAAACGTTTTACGTGTTTATGAAATATGTTCTATTTACATTGTTTGCCTGTTATCTCAGAAAAGACAATTAATTTCAAATATTTAAAAAAATATGCTAGAGTTACATTTTTAGTTGTGTAAAAAATCTGTGCTTTACAGTTTTAAAATAAACCGACAGTTTAACAAAATGTAAGAAGTAAATGAGATTATAAAATCAGGTAAACAAAAAAATAAATACAGTTATTTAAGACGCTTTATTTTAATAAAATTATATTAAGCTCAGGATTATTAACGCTTTGTAATATGTTTCTTGGCATGTGTAGCTTTTTATTGAAATACTTATTGATAAATAAATAAAATCCATTCAACTAAAAAGCAAATATGTAGATATACGCAATGTTCGCTCGCCAAGCAACTCGTAGCGCCGCAAATACATAGGAATAACTTTTGTCTTTGAATGAAGTTAAAGTATGTTTCCCATTAATCATTTAACGAATTTATTGAGGTAAAAAATAAATATAGAAAAAGGATCTGTATTATATAATTTCTTTATTGCATATATAAGTACATGCATGCATATTTACGTAAGTGTACTGATTTTTCTTGCTTTATGTTCATATTGGAGAGGGTTTCTTATATTTGGACCATATTTTTTCAAAACAAATTTAATTTATATTGTAGTTTTTGTAAAGCAGTGTAATTTTTTCCTTCGATAAATCCGTAACATCATCATCGTCGCTAAAATCATCATTCGCACTTGTAGTTATTAGGACATGGTGAGATTCTTCATTTTGTCCAGAACCTATAACCAACAGAGCTTGCGTTTCTTTCTTGGCGTTGCTAAGAACAGATATAGATGGTATGGGTTGATCAATTAAGTGAGCATTTTGTTTCCGAAGTTTTCGTGTTTCCTCGAATTCTCTAGGATGTACTTTTTTGCGATGTGAATGCATATTAGCATTAGAATTAAATGTTTTTGGACAGTGTGGACACCTATATAACACCTCTCCGGTATGCGTTGTCATATGCTCCTTTAACGATATTGGCTTTTTAAATGTTTTTCGACAAACCCCACATTCGTATGAACGTTCTGTACCATGCACATAGCGCTTATGGCTTAACATAGCACTTCGGCTGGGTGACACCTTATGGCATATATCGCAAACGTGTGGTTGTTTAGATTCCATATGACGTTTCTTGTGTTTGTTTAAAGCGTATTTATCTTTATGCCACGAACCACACAAATCACACTGTACTTTAGGTATTGTTACACCTTGGTGTTCCATCTGATGCCGCTTAAACGCAGCCGGACCCCGGATGACTTTGGCACATATGTCACACATGGTACCATAGCTGCAATGCTGCTTATTGTGCTCATACAACTCTTCTAGAGAATTAAATCTTAAATTAGAAAAAGTGATAAAGAAACAATCGAAACATATGAAGACTAAATATTTGCAATACCTTCTGTTGCACGATTTACATGTAGTGGTTCGATCGCGGTGTGTAAACATTTTATGCTGTTCCAGGAGGTATTTTCTCACAAACTTTTTCGAACATTCAGAACATTCGAAAATTTTATCCTCGTCTTTTTGGTGTTTCACCAAAAAGTGGTTTCGCATTGATTGTCGATCTGCAAACGTACGATCACAATCTTCACACCTAAAACGTAAAAATAATTATCTGCGAGTTCATACCTACTGCGGCATAGTGTTATTACCTATAGCAGTCTGGATCTAAATGCTGTCGTATATGATCCAGTAGAAGTGCTCTTTTTAGAAACTTTTTGTTGCAACATTTCGCATATCCCTTTTTGATGCTATGCTTTTCACGCATATGAGCTCTTAGACCTGCAAAATTTTCTGACTCCGAATTACAAATCTCGCAGTGTAGCGTCATGTACCGGGCAATGTGATTGTCTATTTCTTTCATTTTTGCTTTATAGGCATCTTCTTCTTCTTCAGTCTTATTTTTATCTTTAGGTTGTCTTTTACAAAGTTTTGATTTGACAATTTCTCCTTTTTTTGGACGCCCTCGTCTTCTTTTTATATCTGTTGTTTTATTGAAAGAGTAATTTGATCCAACATTATTTAACTGTTCCTTGTTGGAATTTCTTGTAGACCTACGTTTTTCTGTAGTTAATGAAGCTGTACTCAACTGTTGAGTTTTTATCGGTTCTTTATTTTTGTTAGTTAATATATTATTCATGAAAGCCTCTCCATCAAATGTGTCATCGTTATCGCTATTGTGATTACGGCCTGCACTATTGAAATCTCTATCATCGTTGTAAGTGTTATTGGAACTGAAGCCATCATCAACTCTGTTTTGATAGTCGTTCTGGCTAAAATTATGCTGGGACAGAATATCTCGTGAATCTTCAGCACCTAACGCAATAGCTGCTGCTTTAGCTACGGTTTTACCAGGCTCGTCTAAAGTATCTTCGATTAACATGTTAAAAGGTACTTCACCAAGTTCATCAAATTCATCATCTGGTTCTCGTTTACTCGGCAATGAACTATAATTTATTAGATCTTGCACACTAATCGGAGACCGGCGTTTTGCCTTTGCACTTTCAGTTTTTACAATAAACCTTTCAGTCATATGTCGATGAACATTTTCCACCATATCGTAGAATTCATGAAAATCACACACCTTTACCCAGCACAATTTGCATATTGATGTTGAAATCGGATCATCCTTTCGAGGCTGAAGATATTTCAATTTTTAGGAAATCCTTCTTAAATAGTTTTGTACATACTGATAGTTCATTCATACAAACATCAGTATATACATACTTATTACCTTTTACTATAAATATGTATTTACCTCAAACCAAAAATGTTTTCCAATAACTGCGGCCACGTTAAGTTCTTGCCCATTTCTGTCAAATATATTAATTATATCTTCAATATCTTTTAAACACAATCGACAAATCATTTTTCCTTAAAAATCAACTTGGAATAATTAAATATAAAATAATTTAACGCGAATTACAATAACAAACTTAAATTGCAAGTTGCAATAATAACAATATAATAAAGCTTTTTAAGGGAGTCGTCAGACAGCGCAAATGTTTTACGCAGTGTTGTAAAGTAACAAAGTGAATGCTGTGCGTTTTGGACAAATTTTATTATGACAAATATCAATATTAATGCTCCAGACACTACTACTAATTAATTATATTTAAAGAGGCACGAAAAATGACTTTAGAACTCTTCAAATAAAAATTTGTTTTTAATGTTTAACAGGAATTAATTTTACTAAGTGCAGCTTTCTTTTGTTACGTGTATGCCAGCTGACAAAAGTATATTATTCGTTATTAGAAAAGCTCCTTTTTTAATATCGAAGAGAAATTTTAAAATAGAACTATAAGAGGTAAGAAAAAGTGCAATAATTATTAGTGTTTTTAACGTTTTCCATACACTTAAATGCATGGCGAAATCATGTACATGGTGGTGGCAGTGGCGAATTCATTCATTTTTGCCGTTGCTAGAAATGTCAAAACACATATATTAAATATCAGCCAAGGCGAATTAATACAGGTGACCGCACGGCTACAACAATCTAAGAACACAAAAAACAACAGGCAATTTGTTGCTACAAAATTATGTATGTTGTCAAAAAAATATTGTAAAAAAACAAACAAAATAAAAAAATATATTTGATGAAAAAAAGTGGTTGAAATTTTCAAAATAAAAAAATTATAAAAATTAAGTTACATAAAAATAAAAATACAGGAAAAGTGACCAAAATTCTCTTGTACCACTAGTTTGCCCAAATCACATGCACCGTTCCATTCTTGCACGTTGACCATTTGATGACTAATATAATCTTCTACAAAAAAACCAAGAAATTATAAATGTGTTAACAATAATTTCACTATCTTTTTACGCATATTTTGATTATACACATCAGGAACTGCAAATACGGTTCCTTGTTGTGGTAGTTTTCTCTAGGAATTTCAATTGTTTGTTTTCTATTAGCAATCAAAAAAAATTAAATTAAAAAAAATTTAACAAATTATTTATTTTTGAAAAATTTTTTTGACAACTGTAATGTATACAGCTGATGGGCTGTTTCGCCCGTGCGTTCACCTGTATTATTTCGCCATGATATCAGCGCAATATATTTTTGTATGAAATTTGAACTTTCGTGCGTATTCCAGCTACGAATATTTCTGAAAAAAATTGATTTAAAAACTCTGGGAAATATCAGGTGAGGGTTCCTACTGCGAGGCGAGAATAAAAAAGCATTGCAAATTGATGGGGGTTTCCCACTATTCACAATTTTATGAAAAGTAAGTAGACAACGAAATTGAATAAAACGTTCTAATGAACAACCTAGAAAGCTTTTAACAAATCCCGAAATATGGTCACTACGCCTTACTTTATAAACAAACCTAACAATAGAGTTAATTAAACGTTTAAGTCTTGCAATAAGAAATATATATAAAAGTTCAACTTGTTGCGACTCCTGGACGTATTCTTGACATAAATAATAAAAAAAAGTGACGATTATGTCCCATTGCAAGATAATTGTATTAGATGAAGCGTATAAACGGTTAACACTTGATTTTCAAGGCATGCTGGATTATAAATCTGCAACTGTTAAAAGTTTTATGGAAAAGCATATTTGCGAACCCTAGGAAATAAATTTAATATAAGAGATAACGCTGAAAGGGTTTACGCAATATTATGCAATTGTTCAAGAACGCCAAAAGACTGCTTAAAATCTCTTCAAATACACTGGTTTATCATATTATTTAATTCAAAGCAGCGCGCAGAACTTTTAGCAAACAAAATTACTAAGCTTGGCTATTGTTAATATATACGTACACTCAAAAATGGCTCAAGCGCAGAGAAATCGTGTATTTCATGGCTTCCGACAAGGATTGTATAGAAATCTTGTCCTGATTTGTTTACTCCAGGTAAAGATGTTCAAGCCGTTAATGTTGTCGTCAATTTCGACTTTCCAAGGATAGCTGATCTTACAATCAATGTAATAACACACGAGGATAGATTTAATTTACATCGAATTGAAAAAGAACTTGGAACTGAATTCAAACCTATACCGAAAGTATATATAAAGTATACCTAAAGTATATATACCTAAAGTAATTGATCCAGCTCTATAAGTGATTATTATTACAGAAATTCGGAAATTTAAATTTGTTAAGTATCGTTTTAATCAGAATAAAGATGTAAAAGTGCAACATGAGGTTAAAGGTAGTAAATAACATTAATTTGTAATTAAATTATAAAAAACTAGCGGACCCGGCAAACTTCGCCTCGCCCCAATTTTAAGCTTTCAGACAAACCTTAGAGTAATAATACAACACAATTATCAATTATTATCAAAAATTGTGATAAAAAAGAGGCCCGATAAATAAAATTTCATACAAAAAATCAATTTTCGATTTTTCCCATTTTTCGCATCATGTTTTACACCAAGAACTTTCTATTTTTTCATTTTGAAAGCCGTTGAGGATTTGTCAAATTTTCCGACTTTTCCGGTGGGATTTTCCAAAAAGTTTTTCCGTAAAGACCTTTCCCTCGAAAACACGAACAACTAACAAAAAATTTACAGAAATCGGCCCAGCCGTTCTCATTTTATGAATTACTATATAATTTTTAAACCATTTTTATATATATAGAAAAACAGTGCTTGCTCCCGACACTTTCATTTAATGATAGAGTTATATCTATGTAAAATAAACTTAACACTTACTGGGTGTTTACATTTTTGGCGAATTTTTCGGTGTGGGTCCTATAGGTCAAAAAGTGGGTCCTATACATAAATTTTATCATATACATATTTCATATAGTATAATAGTAGTTGCATTATGTTTTTCTTATATTAAAGGAATTTTTTAAAGAATTTTTATTTTTTTAATTTTTTATGTTATATTTATATTATTTAAAAATTCGCGCAGGTTTGTTGAAAAATTCCAAAAAGTTTGTTGAAGATCGAGAAAAGATGAAAATGAGGCAGTGCTGCCGTATAATTATACGAAAATTTGTACTAAATGTGTGTATTTAACTAGGCATCACTAAAATTTCAGTCTGCACGTCCAAAAATACTTAATTCTGGCTGCACAAGAGAGTATTTCTTCGTTGCCTCTCTCTGCCAACTAATGCTATAAACATAATCATGTCCACCGACCATCGACTACAAGATGTCAAAAATAGAATACATGCGTGCTTATGAGAATAAATATTTAGCAGCTACACGACTACCGACTACACGGCTACTTTTGTTGCCCGTAGCCAACTTAGGCTAATTTCTATTTTTCTTGGCTACAAAAAAACAGTGGTGCCAATACAATAAATGCATGAAATGGTGTTTTTAAAAACGCAATACATTAAATATCGCTATTAAAAACGCGAAAAACTTTTATAGTGGCACCATTGAAAAATAATAATCATCTGTTAAGTTGTTTACATTTTTCATCAGTTTATTACTTTATCTCGAAGGGGGAACATCTGCGCGCGAGCAGATTTTTTTAAAAAAAGTGAAGTTATAATTGAAGTCGCAACGCGCACAGTTTTTATTCAACAGGATTTTCCACTTCCTATACGAAGGTATAGGTTGATGTGCAGTTCCTGGAGAGACTAGTAATATCAAAATACTTGTGGGATACCCTGGCGCTGTAGTTATATACCCCTGCCATTATTAAATTAAGATTTAAAAAAAAAAATTTTTCATTTACTTTTTGTTTGTGAAATTTTCCATTTAGTTCTTTTTTCATAAATTTCTAATTTGTTTTACTTATATTTATTTTTTGGGTTTTTTATTGAAATTTATAAGTATATAATTTTTACTGTTTATATACATTTATTATATTGTTTAATGTAAATGTTTAGTTCAATTTACATGCAAATATGGACGTGGACACTTCATACACTAAAGTCTTTGTTTCCACTATTTTAGCAATAGTATTTATAAAGTTAATTAAATTTTCTTGAGACATTTAAAATTTTTTTACACAAATTCACTTAAAAAAATCAAGTTTGTTTTGTTTTGGTTAACTTAAATACATACATGTATGTCAAAACAGATGTTTTTTTTTTGTAGTTAGTGGTCGATGGTCGTTAAAAAAATTAAGTAGCCGGCAACTTGGCTATTTTTGTAGCCAGCTACTTTTGTAGTCGGTAGTCGATGGTCGGTAGTCTTTGATTGTGTTTATAGCATAATTGAAAAAAAAAAAGTTTGTTATCTTCACGGAGATAAATTTTCTAATTTTTCCGCCAGTTTGTTGTAAATTGTTTGAATAAAAATGTAAACAAAAAAATTTCAATTTACTCCATAAAAGAAACGAGACGGAACCATACAAAATAAAATTTTCCTGTCCTGTAAAAACGAAGGCGTTAACATAGTGATGCCAAATTCATTTTATATATTTATTTTTTTATTATCTATGTTCATAATAACGATTTTCATAACTGTTTGTTTTTTTGACATTTCCAATTTCCAAGAAATATTATTTTAAATTGAATCAATCGGTAATAACTAAAAATTTAAACTTTAAAAAAATAGGTATTAGTTTAGTTTTTTCTTTTACACAACGGGACCCTTAGGACCCAAGTGAGTCGGTCTCATTACGCCGACAACCTGTGCAACCTAGTTTTTTCCTTGTATGTTTAAGGAAAGAGAAGTTGTATAGTATTTTTTTTTTTTTTGGAAAAGACCATTTAATGGAAATAAAGGTCCTACTCAATGCACCAAATGTTCAAATACATATATTGTCACATGGATAAGAGCTGTAACCGAGTTGACGTATATGCGGCGTGTGCAGATAATCTCGATTTCGCTGTTTGCACATTAAACAAAAGCACTCAGGATGGGATCGTAGTTTATAATTGCCATAACTGCACTAAACTGAATCTGAGAAACGTTAACCATAGGGCGGATGATCCGAAGTGCGCTTGTCGCAAAGAGTTATTAGAAATACGCCAGCTTTTAGCAGCTAAAATTATAGTGTCTTATTTGAGACCAATACCAATTTTAATGTAGATGAATATCGAAAAAATATTCCCTATTTCAGCTTTCTCAAAAAAACTCTACTCTGAAGTTTCCATAAGCAAACCCTTCTGAAAACGGCGATGGTATTTCCAACGAAAGGCTACTGGAAATATTCTTTAATGCCGTTGTTAAGACAAGTTTAACGAAATAAGAGTCTTGGGTATGTTGCTCGACATATATGTAGATCAAGTGTTCAAGTTATGCTCTGGCATACTCAAGACATAAACGACAGATTCAGCAGTTTTATAGCTCGAACTAGTTTTCCACGACAAATATTAATATATTGATATTATTTTACGTAACGAAACTTTTTTAAACCGCATCATAAACTTCAACTTGAAGGCTACAAATTATACCGAGAAAATCAATTATCTCACGGAGGAGATGTACCTCTAACGATAAAAAGTAATATACAACATGAGTTACTACCAAGAATTAAAACACATAGCATAGAGAATGTCTCCACCAGTTATTTTTAGTTCTATGTATAACCCAGTTTACAATAAACTTTAGTTCTGACTTAAATTTACTAACCAATACCCTTAAATGACATATTGGTATCAAGTAAAGTGGAACTCTGAAGAACTTTATTATCCAAGTACATTTAACAGGTTTGACAACATTTGACACCGGGTTAACCTTCTACAGTAGATATTTTGCAACCCTTTACGACCTTAGAATCCCTTCCAATAGGCATTTTCAGTTAAAAACAATTTCTGTTCCTTTGGACAATCAAGTTTATTGGCCAGCCTTTAGAGATCGAAATTAGGCATCTCAAAATTGATAGAGTAGAAGATAAGCTTTACAACGTGGATATGGCATTAAACAGGTATTTAATTTGATGCCAGTTGGGCAAAAAAATTATTGTCAGAAAGAAAGTTAAAATACGTCTAAAATGTTAATACTGCAAAGAAAAAAATTCAGGGCCAATTTCAGAGATGTTTGTATCCAAACTACAGAACCCAATTAGTCAGTATACAGGCCTATCAATTTTTACCTAAGCAGGGATAGAAATGAATTCTGCAGCCTTATTCTGTAATTCTCGTAGCTATATCTAAATCTCGATCGCTAAAAACTAAATTTATTACGGCAAAAAGTGTTACAGAATATCATTTGTAGCTAAATTAATTTGTTTTTAGATTTTTAGCGATGGAGATTATGCTTTAGCGATTTACAGAATAAGGCTGCTGGTCAAGATTTTTTAAAAGTTGCCTTCGACTACTAAAAGGCAAGAATTTACTGTTTTCTGATTTGCATGTGAACGGTGACATTCTAAAAGCTGGTGTAGATAGATGAAGCTATATATTTGCTAATTCTTACACTATAACTATAATTAATTGATCAACAATAGTAATAATAAACATTTTAAACAACGGGATTTTTTATATATTTATATTAATTAATTTTTAAATTTTTAAAAATTCCTTTTTTCATGCTATTTTCTAGATTTATTATTTAAATCACCGTTATTGATTATTGAGGGTCAAAGCACGTCTCGATGGCCATTTCGTTATCGCTTACTTAACTCTTCAGGAAACTTCTGACAAATATTTTAAATAAACTAAAGATTTTTGTCCAAACAATAAAGCAAAGACAAAAATCAAAGTTTAAGCAAAAAACAACAATAACCAACAGTAATTCTATTTTTCTTTCTCTGCTGTATAAGGCAGAGAGTTTTTTTCTGCTCTTTTTTACAGTTGAAAGAGGATGAAAAATAAAATATCACAAAACACTACGATAATTTATTTAATGCACAGGCACTTGCAAATATTAAACATTTTAATAGTAATAATATATTATTAAATGATGCTATTGATGTAAGTCTTACGTATTTTCATTAAAAAATAATAAGGCCCCAGGCTTAGATGAAATCAATGCCATTTTTTGAAAAGCATGCCTGATTATTTTTCTGAAACGTAAAGTAAAATAATATTTGGATAAGTATTGGCTATTTCCCTAAAAGATTTAAAAAGGCAAAAGTCATCCTAAGCCTATTTAGTTAGTTTTTGATAAAAGCATTCAAAAAAGAATATAAAATTTTTCAACTTAAAACAACATGAATATTGACCAACAAATTTGGATTCCGTAAGGAACGCTCTTTCATTCATCAACAGAAGAGGGAAATTAAATTTATTAAAAAAAAATAACAGCCAACGCAAAAGTACCTGAGGTATCTTTCTTAATATTGAACTGGCGTTTGATTCTGTTTGGCACGACGGTTTATTGTTCAAACTTTATAGTTTTAATTTTCCTGCTTATTTACGAAAAATAGTAAAAGGCTTTTTAAATAATCAATCATTTGTCGTATACATCCATAAGAAATTTTTTAGTATAAGGGTGAACGGCGAACACCAGCAGGTCTACCACATGAGTCTGTTTTTTTGAAAAATGCAAATCGTGTAGTTTTGAAACTATCAGAACTTTACTAATCAATCACTTAAGATTCTTTTGGAAGGAAACAATCTATGTTGGTGATTGGTGAAACAAATTTCATTATAACTTTTAAGTTTGTATGATGTTTGAGTTTGTAATTATTGTAGTACGAGGACTGCTCTATATATTTCTGGCCTAATAGTGAAAATGCGAATATTTATAATCAAAAATGGTTTTATTGTTTTTTCAAAGTATTCTCCAGCATAATTTATACACTTTTGCATGCGCTCAAACCAGTTGTCGAAGCACTTTTTGCACTCCGATTGAGACACCTCTAAAACATGGTTTTAGAACACTTCAACAGCTTCTTCTGGCGACGAAAATCGTTGACCACGCATTTTTTTCTCGATGTGCGGAAACAAGAAGAAGTCATTAGGTGCCAGGTCAGGGCTGTACGGCGGATTACCCATTAATTCGACGTTTTGGCCGGTCAAAAACGCTCTGGTTTGAGCCGATGTGTGGGAGCTCGCATTGTCATGGTGAACAATGATTCGTCTACTCTCGTTGGTTTTTCGAATTTCTCCGATGACTTCAGGCAAACAAATTATAGTGTACCACTCAGAAGTGACCGTCCTACGTTGCTCAAGCGGAACAGTCGCCACATGACCAGTTTTGCCGAAGAAACAGGCGACCATTTGCTTCGAAGAGCTTCTTCCACGAACAACTTTCGTTGGATTTTGCTCGTTTTTGAAGACCCACACGGTCGATTGTTGTTTCGTTTCGGGCTCATACGCATAGATCCATGATTCCTTACCTTTGACGATCTTATAAACGTCTTTTGAAGCACCGCAATCGTATTTTTGCAACATTTCTTTGCACCAATCGACACGAGCCTTTTTTGAGCGACTTCCAAATTGTGCGGGATCCAACGAGAACAAACCTTTTTTACGGCCAGGTGTTCATGCAGTATCGAATGTATGCTGGTGGAAGAAATGTCCAAGGATGTCTCTATCTCTCGGTATGTCGCATGTTGATCTTGCATTATGAGTTCACGCACGGCATCAATGTTCTCTGGCACAACAGCCGTTTTTGGACGACCTTCACGGAATTGTCTTTGAGCGAGCTTCGGTCACGATTAAATTCATTATACCAATTTTTCACAGTGCTATAGGATGGTGCTTTATCGCCATACAAAGATTTAAGTTCATCAATGCACTCTTGTCGTGATAATCCACGTCGAAAGTTGTGAAAAATGATGGCACGAAAATGTTCACGAGTTCATTCCATTTTTTTCTATATTAATTTTTTCAAGTCACTGTAAACAACACATAGAATGGTCGTACGTCAAAACGTGTTGAGTACGATTACGCTTAAAAATGACAAACTTTCCAATGGAAATATCAGATTGCACTTGGCAGCACTCAGTGTTGCCAGGCCAGAAATATATATATAGCCGCCCTCGTATTTTAAGGTAAATTCTTATATATTTTAAACTGATATTTAAAAAAGACTTCTCCTCAATTTCATAAAAAGAAGTTGTACAGGATTTTTGGAGGGAATACTCTTAAGTCCTGAAGCCAAATTACGAAATTCGAAATCGTTTAAAGTTTCTCTTTAAATACGACAGCAATTCTGATAAATACTGAATGTCACAATCTGTCTAACGTTGGACGTGCGTGTAAAATATTGATAATGTTTTTACAAATTTTATTCGAAAATCATATTTACTAAGTTTTTCTTCTTATTATGATGCAAGTACGAACAAATTAGTTGATTTCATACAATTTAACATTTATTTAGTGTTTTCTTTTAATTATTTAAATAAATGAAATATAATACTTAGCGCTATAATGTCAACATTTATTTACAAATATACAAACATACATTTAAAAGTATGAACATGATCTCTCATTTATTTATTTTTTTTTTTAAGAATCAACACATTTGGCTTATTTCTTTATGGGAATGTAAGGTGTAAAAATATATATGTACAGTACATATTTACTATAAATATGTACATAAGTACCTAAGTATGGTTATGTGTTTGTATGTGTGTATGTATGTATGTACATATGCATGTATTCATGCTTTGACAGATCTCAAATGGATGGTAAATTCTTCTTCTCTTTTGCTCCTCCTCTTCCTCCTTTTTGTTTTAATACATAATTAATCCACATTTTCCTCAAGAGTGGATTGATTAAGCGTAGTTTCTCCTCTTGCTCGTCCAGCTCAACGTTGCGTGCGTAAAACGTATGAATTAGTTACGTTTTGGATGAAATTTCGCAATTATTTTTTAATGTTTGTTTTTTCGCCTGTGATCGCGTTCTGTGATAGTTTAAGTATCTTCGTTTAATGGTATTAGTTGTAGAATTTATTGATCTAATTTTTAGGTAAATAGTGATAGGTACCCATTAAAATTAGAATTATAGACCAGTTTTGTTTCTTATTTGTGATGGTGATGGGAGTGATGTTCCTCCTTATCAAATATTGGCACTTCAACATGATATTTTTCTGGAATTGGAATCTCTTTGTGCAAAGGAACTTTGACTTCTGAATAAACGGGATATGGTTTTTCAATTGGAACCTTAACTTCATAAGGAACTGGCTTTTCAACAGTGTAATGGAATTTCTTTTCGACTGTATATGGTTGAGGCACCGGCACTTTCACATGAACAGGATAAGGTTTTTCTACTTCGACTTTGTAAGGTTTGTCAACTGGAACTTTTACTTCATAAGGTACCTTCTTCTCAACGATAACTGGATAAGGTTTCTTTACTTCAACTGGATATGGTTTTGGTACTTCAACTGGATATGGTTTTTCCACTGGAACTTTTACTTCATAGGGTACCTTTTTGATGACTTCATAGGGCTTTGGTACGGGCACTTCAACCTTGACTTCATAAGGTACTTTCTTAATAACTTCGTAGGGTTGTGGAACTGGTACCTTAACTTCATAGGGAATTTTTTGAATGACTTCATAGGGTTGAGGAACATGTACTTTTACTTCATACGGCTTGTCAACGGGCACCTTAACTTCATAAGGTACTTTCTTTTCGACAATATAAGGTTTTGGTACATGAACGGGTACTTTAACGTACTCCTTAACATGTACAGGTATTTTCTTTTCTACAATATATGGTTCGGGTACATGCACCTTAACTTCATAAGGAATCTTTTTCTCGACTGTATACGGAATATGTTTAGTCACTGTGTATGGTACGGGTACTTTTTTCTCTATGGTAATGGTCTTTATATGTTCATGATGATGATGATGATGACTTTGGCCATAATCTCCTAAATGTAATCCACGTTTTTCGACAGTTTTACTTTTGTCTTCTGATGCAACGTCTTCGGCACAACTAACCATTGCCACGCACAAAGCGAGACAAGGAAAAACAAACTAATTATTAAAAGAAAAACAAAACACAAAATTTATTATACGTTAAAGCGTTCACTTTTACTTTTAATTATGCAAAGATTTATGTACTTTACCATGCGCATTGTTGAGCTGTTGGCTGGATAAACTTTAAGAGGAAAACTATTACACTATTTTAATGTGTCGCTTTAAACGAGATCTGAGTTGATACTAATTCATTGAAGCACAAGTCTTTGCCTTATATACCAGTTGTGTTTTGTACATTCACCAGAAACGTTTCAATTGTTATAATTTTTCTTTTTTTATTTCATTATTATTGTTTTTTTTTTTTTTTTTTTTTTTTTGGTTTTTACTACGCTCTGTTGTGTCTTCACTGTTAGTTGTTAGCCAGCCAAACCAGCCAGCCATTCATTTAACTAACAAACAACTAATGCAACAATGCATACACACATAGATTAATACATACATATACATACATACATAATCAACAAGTTAATGCAGTAAACAACTCAAACGGCAAAACCAAACCAAAGTTGGTATAAAATCAAAATCAAAATAAAATAAAAGTGTAGCAAGCATAACCATCATATTATTTAATTCATGCACATGGTATTTATGTACCCGTGTATGTATGTATGTATATATGTATATCTGTTTGTGTAATGGGAAGTTGCAAAGTTTACTTGCATTTGCAATACATTTTGCATTTTTTATTTTATTTGTTATTATTATAAAATTTATTCATGTGCAATTGTTTATATGTATAAAAACTTGTGTACAAATACATACTTATATATGTTTGTATGTGTATTTTTATTACATACCTGTTCATTAAGGTTTATCTATTATAAAATGTGCTTGTGCAATAATGAATAAAATATTAGGACAGGAAGAAAAAACACCTTGTTGAGTTTAGCAAATAACAATTAAGCAGCTACATACACATATACGTACAGACATATACACATATTTAGTTAAATTAGCATGCGGGTACTTATGTATGAATGTAAAAATGGTCATATTGTATGGATTAAAATAGGGCAACGTCCAGAAATAAAAAATGTTTTATTTGTATTTTTTGCAGAGTTCTGCAATAATTGTAATAGAGGTAAGTAAATACTCGAGCTGCAGTAATGCCGTGGCTTCGGAAGCACAAAACAAATCATGGCGTTAGCCAACACATTATACAACATCCATGTTCCATGTTTTTCTATATAAAAACACTTTCATGCCTTTAATTTGTCCTCCACATAAATAAAATTTTTTCATTTGTCAATGATATGTGCGCCGGTATAAAGAGGCTTTGGTTTTTTTATTTTTTTTTTATTTGCTGACAGTACTAACAGTTCGTGTTGCACATCTACTTGAATTCCTTACTTCATTTGTGAAAAACAAAAATCAGTAAAAACACAAAGACTAGATTTTGTATATCTATTACTTCGAAAATTATGTTTTTGAGGAATAATTAGGGATTAAGTATTAAAATATAAAACATCACATATCGCATGTTTAAAAATTTAATAAATTGTTGTTAATTTAGAGATTGATCTATAATTGCAAATTTCATAACGATTTTCAGAATTAAAAATATGGGTCACAAATGTTAATTTTCAACGATCAGCAAAAATTCCTTCTGATAGAGATCTATTGAAAATTTATAAAATTGGATAACTAATACCTCTGCACTTTTCTTATATGTATATATATATATATATATATATATATATATATATATATATAATAGTGTTGTAGTAAATAATCAATTCCCTCTTTTCCCGCTGGGTTCTCATTACCTCTCCCATTATCAAACATCGATATGCATTTATGTATGTTTTTACGTTTGCATATATGTATGCACGTATGTGTGTATAAGACTTAATATCTTTGTATCTTTAAAAATCGTTTGATTTAATTACAGACCTAATTCCTGCTTTAATATAATAGTTAATTTCGTATAGAGGTTTTAATAGTTTTAACAAATAAATACAAACATACATACATACATACATGGTTATTATAATTAGTTAAACATAAATTTTAAATTAAAGTTTTTCAAGGTAACTTTTTTTGAAATTTTAAAAAATTAGTACAAACGTTGTATGTAAAAAAATAAGAAACGTTTTTGTAATTTTTTTAAATCCATTATTGTTAAATAGTCAAGGTATTAATTTACAAAGATTTATTATCTACCATATTTTAAAAGAATAATATGGATTTAAATAGTGAATATTTTAAAACAAAATTTCAAAATAGATTTAAAACTTAAATCATTTTTTTAATAAATGTAGCAAAATATGTTTATTTTATTTTTCATAAAAAACTTTGTGCTATTTCTTAAATTATCCCGATGGCCATTTTGTTACCGCTTACTTAACTCTTCAGAAAACTTCTGACAAACATTTTAAATAAACTAAAGATTTTTGTCCAAACAATAAAGTAAAGACAAAAACCAAAGTTTAATCAATCATAACAATCATAAAAAATCAATTATACGTTATTAAAATTATGTATTAAAAGCAGATCAGGCTAAAAAAAATTGCGGCTCTTCTGAGATGACCTTGGCCCAGTAAGATAAAGAGATAATATGACACAGTATTTTTAAAAGATTTGTTCTTTTGCTTTAGTCATGATTGTTAAAGCACAAAAAAAGTCTTGAATCCGCTAAGATTCAACGACTGTGTTCGGTTCATTGATATGTAAATATGTATGTAAGTACATTTGTATATATGCATCTTTATTAAGTTGTATGTATGTATGTATGTGCGTACATATTTAGGTTACTCAACTAACAATCATTCATGTAAATGAATAATGTTATGTATGTGTGTATAAATGATATTTAGCAAAATAAAAAAGAAAAAAAAAAATACAATGAACTTTACTTACATTAATAATATGTTGATACTGGTTTGATTGGATCAGACTTCATTGTATGACGCAAGGTTATTGCTACATCATTAACCACTGGTGTATAAATTTAAGACAATTTACATTGGTGTCGATTGCAAGCAAAATAAACTGTCTCTTAAAATTGATGCATTATTATTAAGTTTTTCAAATGCATGTAGATCTACCTACAATAGGGTGAATGAAGGTTTTCTTTGTTTTATGCATAGTGCTTTTTGCAGGATAATTTCTTTTAAAGGATTTGCTTTGATAAATTTCTTTTTTATAAAAACAATTATTTTTTGCAATTGTAATTTATAATAAAACAGTTTCATTTAAAAATCACTACCATTAGTAAAAACAATTATAATTAAAATAATCACCCTTATCGCGAATTATTTTCCACGTGAAATTTTTTCACATTTCACTGAAAACATAAGTCCCCTTATCATGAATGTTTGCTTTTTGCGTGAAATGTGGAATTTTTTCACTGTTTTGTTCACTTTGATTTTGATAGTGGAATTCATATATAAGTGGGTATTTTTCATCTAATAAGAAGTTTTAGGTATGTAAAAAGTAATTTTAGGTAAATAAAATTTTAAAAGACGTTATTTTTAACATGATTTAAGGTAACAGGTCAATTGCCTCGATATATGCAATAGTATACATATAAGCTTTAAAAATCCGAACGGCGAATCTAAGGGTCAGTTCAAATTGTAAAGTGAAAAATGTTCGCTTAAATTTGCATTTTATACCCTGTAAACAACCTTATTTTTCATTTTTGCCAATGCAATGATAACAATATTCAAGTTGTGGGAAAAATTGTTCACGTGAAATTCTCTATAGCAATTTTCATTTCGGGTGGAATAAAAATTTCACGTGAACGAAAATTTCACATTTAATTCACGATAGGTTTGAATATAATTGGCATTAAATGCCGGTTAAATTTTTCATTGTCATTATTTCAAACAATGCCGATTCAATTATAATTATAATGAAAACATTCTAAGTTTGATGTATATGAATATAATTATGATTGTATTTAAATAAAAAAACAATAGTTATGGATTTTTATATTGAAACAGGTGTTGAGTAAATAAAATCTGTATTTCTCGTACTGTTAAAAATATTTTTCTGTTTACACACATACTAATTCAGTTTGTAGTAACGTTTACATTAAGAAATACTTTAAAATATTATTCTGGTACCAATACATTAAAAATGTTATCACTAAAAATGATTTTTTTTTATGAAAATTCGCTTTGCTTACAATTTTAAATTCTACGATCATATCTTAGTATATGTACAATAATTTCATGACTGTTTTTTTTTAAACTTTCTTAAGTTTAGAAATTGTATTTCTTTTCACAAAATATTCAGAAATGGCCATGTAGTCATAAATTATTTTTTCGCGATCATTAAGAATTCCACAGATAATTATTCGCAGAATAGGTTGCTTTGCTTTTGAAATTTTTTTTTGTTTCGTGTTGCCAGATCTTTTAACATATTGACTGTTAACTTAAGGGATTTTCCCTCTCAGTAAATTCTTATCGTCAAAAACTACAATAGCACTTGTCGAATTTGTAGAATTTGCAATCCTATTTCTAAATTAAACTTGGTTGTTGCTATCAAACTTTTCTATTTTATTGTACAGATATTTTTCCATACCAATAAATTAATATATACTTATAAAATTAATTACTGGTTGCATTGAACTTTATTCTTATTGCCTAGGCGGTATTAATCTAATGTGATAATTATGAGGCATGTCAAAATTCCGATCGGAATGGTTTTAATTCCGTACTAACAATTCCGATCGATTGTGTTTTACCTTCTTCAGATTCCGATCTAATTTGCTTATTAACAAATGCTTAAGCTCCCCCTTTTGCTTAGATGTTGCAATATTGAGCACACCTAAGTAAACAACAAAGCCAATCTAAATAAGGACACGTAATAAAAGTAAATTTAAAAAACCGCAATTAACAAAATTTCAATGAAACTAAATTCCACTTTGAAATTCAAAAGTGGTTTCATTCCGAAGAAATTTTGCGTTTTTCGTTTTCTAAAGAACCAATTTACGGAATCGAAACCACTTTCGATCGAAATTGAGTTCTATGACATGCCTGTATATTTTGGCCTTATAGGCTTTTTATTACAAATTGTTGAAAAAAATAAATAAAATAATTTGTGAAGAGTAAAATATCAATACTTAAAGAAATTTTGTGTTTTGGTCTTATGTAAATTCATTTTAAAATTAGTGTTGCGCCACTTAAAGAATTTGCAAATCATTACGTCATTAAAAAAATTACATACAAAATAACTAATTCATTAATTGATTGATTATCTTAGAGCCGAAATTTTTTATTTGAAAGCGTGATTAAAAGCAAAATGAAAAAAAAATAATTTATTTAATTCATTTAGAACTTTAGAAATAGTTTATCAATAAAGAAGAACGTCCTGTTTAGCATATAAACAAGACTTTCAAAGGTGACATTAAAAATTAATTAAAATAAATTAATTAAAGTGATCATCATCAATAAAAATATTCATTAAGAGAGTTTTATAAAATAAAGTTATATTATTATAGAAATTATTATACAAAAATTTGAATCTCTTCACTTTGAAAAGTTAAGAATATTAAAAAAATAAACATATATATAATATATATAAATACGTATGATATCTTTAACGGTCTTGATGTCATCGATTTACTCAGAAAAGGGCAAAATAAATTATAAGAGCCTTAAATATTTCTTAAATTCGAACAACTGGATTAAGAATGTGTGAGTAAATTTTGATTTTTAGTCCTGTAGAGAAATTTTGTTCAATTAAAGTAGTTTTAGAATCAGGCAGATAGTTGAATTGGGCATTTATACATATGTACATATATACAGTTTTGTACTTAATACCAAAATGAATTATCGTTTTCTTTATACAAGGAAAGTTTTTCTCATAAATAATTTTTATTAGACATGGATTCTCAGGTAGTGCCAAAAGATACTTGCATTTTGAAACCAACCTTACCCTAAGCATTTTAATATTTGTCTCATTTATCTGGTTATACGTTCGTTCCACTGTTTAATACAACTTACAACACATACAAATTAGGGCAGTATTCATTTAATGTAAAATAAATCTTAGACTTTGAATTTAGTATTTTAGAGAGAATAAAGTGGAAAAAATCCTAAATATTTTGAATTGCTTTCAAACAATAAAAAGTAAATATGAATTTTTTCTAGTGCTAAAAGTTCCTTTTGCTAAAGGTTGATACTAATAAACGCAAATTTATATGTATTTATTTTGAAGAAAAGAGTGAAATTGATCTAATCTTATACGAGTGTGTGTTGCATAATAATGTGGTTAAAATGTTGAAACATTGAATACTGATACTCGTAGTAAAGTATGAATTAAACCTGCACAAGTAGCAGATAAAAACGTATTAGTTTCGTTTCTTAGCCGAAAGAAACAACATACTTATACACATACATACATTCACACATTTACACAGATGCTCAAACGTGTTTTCAAGCAAGTTTTCACTAACAATATGGATACTGCGAACGTTGCAAATGTTTGCACAATATAACACTCCTCTGCCAAAGATGCGAACTCAAATCGTGTGTGACATGTTCCAAATTTACTGACTGAAATAACGTATGCTTTTTGCATTCTTGCAATCGGCGTGATTTAAAATATAATTATGGAATTGTGCTATTTTTGACTTGTTAGATTTTTACTTTGACAAAAATATTAAATTTAATGCAACGGAATTGTTATGAATTATATCATAGTGGAAAAGTTGTCTTAGTTAGAATAAGGTTCACTTACTGCTTAAAGCTTTAATTAATTATTCAAGTACAGCATTTACATTATGGTTTCAAAGAAAACCAAATTACTCGTGCATTTTCGTATTTAATGTAATAATGTCAATCGTAAGTATTAGAGAATTTTCCAACTCTTCCTAGAATAGCACTAAAAACGTACTGCTTGTGGCAATTTTTGACGACGTACCCCTGGCAGTATTCGGTTAACACACTTTAACGGTATCAAGTGTTAATTTCGTTTTTTTACTTTGACAACCGTTATGCAAGCAGAAAAAATTTACCTTTAATTCATCATTTGTAATTTAGTCGAACTGAGTCTTAAGACGAAGGTGCGTGCATACACGTGTTTAACACTTTCAAATTTTTCTAGCGTTGCGTGCATTTAAGCAGTTAATACACAGGTGTTTTATTTTTTATAACTGAACTAAACCGAATAGAAAATAAATCTCTCAAGAAAAAGATTAATTAGAGAAATATAAAAAAATAAGTTTATATAAAAGAAAATATGCAACTGCTTTCCTGAAAAGAGGTACGATACGCCTTGTGGCGTGAGCAGGCAGTATGAATCAGTAGTCCTCAAAAATGTATTTAAGGCCCCGTTAAAGCCATTCCTCATTTAATTAATTATATTTAAATTCGAAATGAGATGTAAGACAACTGTGTAGACTTTAAATATTCTGTATAAGATTACAAATAAAGAATTATACTTTATACCCATTATTTAAAAATGTGATTCTCGAAACTTTATTGATAAAATAAAACAATATACAAAAAAATGGAAAAATTTTAAAAACACCAATAATTTTAAATTCATTTCATACAAATAAATAAAGAACAAATTTTAACAAACAGAAAAATGTTGTCAGGTAAAACTTTGACTTCCTAAATCGAAAGGGCTAAAAAATAAGAATGTAATTTATTTACAAAAAAATTTATAAAGTTAAATTAATTATGAAATAAAATTTGTAATATTTTTATGTTGTGTTTTTATAATATTATTATTAGTTATAGTATTTTTTGTTGTAATGAAATAATCAGTGTTAGTGACTAAAGAAAGATTTTGTATGTAATTTATATACCCTTACAAAACTTATGACTACAAAAGTCAACTTAAATTAAATGTGAAGGATGTGTTTTGTTTTATGAAAATAATTAATTAATTGCCTATTTTTCTCTAAAAGTTCATTTATTTTTTGAATGTAAAAAAGGGTGATCAAATTTGTTTTGTTTTTGTTATTTACGGAACATGTTACCATTAACTTTAATTTTTTTTTTATAATTAATAACTCTTTTATCGTTTTTAATTAACATTTTAATTAATGATAAATTTAAAATAGTGCAATATATATTTAATTTTAGATTTAAGTTAATTTTGAATCACAATATGTAATGTAATTTTCTATTTACATGTAAACTACAAAAATGTTCGTGTCGTAAGTCTTTTGATTTGAGTTGGTAGAACATGAGGACAGTGTAAGTTCGTGTATCGTGATTAGAAGCTTATTTACTTACTATTTAGTTTTTTTTTGAAAGGAAAAAAGGTCCTAGGTAGGAAGAGTAATAAAAAGGGAAACAAGAACAACAAGTTCTGCAATTAAAAAATGTTTTTTGGCAAGTGTATTATTTATTTGCTCTCTTTATTTTATACGTGTAGTTGAGTGTTGAAAAAATCCCTGACGTTGCCCATAAGCTGGCTGGAACCAAAACTACTTCTTGCATACCAATATGGGGACCAAATAAAACACAGGATATTGGTATACATGCTATCGTGGCATACTATGGACCAGTGTTGTCAGTTACGGCGATCCTTTTTGGCAATGAAAATTTTACAAAGGCGATTTACTAGGCAATATATAAAATGACGATATTTTTGTCCTTTTTATAATTTTTTTAAGATAAGGAAATTCGAAAAGAATAACGCAGACTTAAAATGACTCCTATTTTAATTTGTGAATTAAATGTAAAATAAAAAAGACTTTAAAGAGAAAATGGTAGTGTGTTGAAAATAATATCATTTTTAATCCAATGAATATTGTAAAATTGCTAATCTGAAATTATGAAAGCAGATAGTTTTTATCAAAAATATTATGCATTTATAAAATTCGTTTTTTTATATTTATTACACTAACTTTGGGTTTCAATGTAACTGATTGAAGAAAGTTGTTTTTTTTAATTAAAAAAAGTTACCAAGAGAAATGCTTTCGGTTTCCAGAATATATAGTATCTGTTTTTCAAGTTTTTAAAAGATTTGGGAGCCCTTATGACGCGTTTGATGTTTATAAAACACATTGGGAACATCTTTGACTATGGATTGCCAAAAATCCTAAACCAGTGTAATAATTGTTTCAAATGAACTTTTTCTGTAATTAAGTCTTTTAAAACTAAATTAAGAAATAAAATAAAAGAAAGTAAATATCATAATTTCATTTTTAAAGAATATATGTTAAATCTATTTAATAAAAAAAAATGTACCATAGTAAGGATAAAAAAAAAAAAAAAAAAAATAAGTTTAAAATTTTTGAATCAATAACTTTATGTGCTCTTAAATTAATTTTATTTCTATTGTTAAACCTTATTAAAATATTTTATTTATTTTTTACATTTTGACCTCGAAGTTTAAGTTTTAATTTTAAAAATTACTTAAATCGAATACATTGGCCCTTTTATTTAAACAAGTTATTTACTTTTACATTTTTTATTTTATTTATGTTTTTAATGTTATATGATATAAAACCAAAGTTTTTAATAAGAAATTTTTTAAATTGTTATAAACAACACAATTTCTAAAAGTTACGAAAGAGAAGTAAATTACACGAACGTGTGCATTACAAAATAATATTATATAATAATATATTACTTTTGTCAAGATAATTACTTATGTCAAATAAAAAATGGCATAAATAAACAGCATAAATTTTGTGGTAAAGTTAATTCGCCTTTGTTGGTAATGTAGTCAGTTTATGAACTACCCTGTAGTCAGACATTTCAAATAGCAATTGTGCAACAGCAACTTTATATTAAAACTGTCAAGAGACCGCAAAAGTGTTTGGTCATTTTGCTTGAATCAATTTTCACATTTTGTAAGATATTTTGGAAATACTAAAATTATACGTTAAAAAATTTAAAAACATTTCTATAGAAATATAAATAATTCAGATGTTTCTTACACGTTCGGAATATGATCGCGGTGTTAATACTTTTTCACCGGAAGGGCGCCTTTTCCAAGTTGAATATGCCATAGAAGCTATTAAGTTGGGGTCTACAGCTATTGGCATTTGTACATCTGAAGGTATTAAATTTGCATTTTAACAAAATAAAAATAAATTTGAGTATTTTTAGGGGTTGTGCTGGCTGTTGAAAAGAGGATAACCTCACCTTTAATGGTGCCAAGTACTGTGGAAAAAATTGTTGAAGTGGACAGGCACATCGGTTGCGCCACCTCCGGCTTAATGGCAGACGCTCGAACACTAATAGAAAGAGCTAGAGTAGAGTGTCAAAACCATTGGTTCGTTTATAACGAGCGAATGTCAATTGAATCATGTGCTCAAGCTGTTTCAGCTTTGGCCATTCAGTTTGGTGACAGTGGAGATGGCGGCTCAGCTATGAGTCGTCCATTTGGCGTAGCCATACTCTTTGCAGGCATTGAGGACGGCAAACCTCAGCTTTGGCATATGGATCCTTCTGGAACATATATTCGTTATGGAGCAAAGGCAATTGGGTCGGGAAGTGAAGGAGCACAACAAAATTTACAAGACAACTACACTGCCGAAATGACTTTAAGTGACGCCATTAATTTATCCCTAAATACCCTTAAACAAGTAATGGAAGACAAACTTAATTCTACAAATGTTGAGGTGATGACAATGACTCCAGAAAAGCTATTCCGCATGTATACTAAGGAAGAGGTTGAGCAAATTATCACCAACCTGGCATAATTGATTCTGAGCTATAAGTATACTAATTGCTAATTGTTTGGTTCGCTATAGAAAAAGGGTCGTAAAAAATAAATTCAAATTTTAAAATGACCTGTTTATAATATTTTTCTTTCTTCTGTAAAACACTGAAAACGCAAGTCACATACTTTTCTACATTAAACTAACGATATATAATAAACTAAAATTTTAGAAATTTAAACATGTTTTCATTTAATATTCAAATCTTTTTTTCAAAGAACACAAGTGTTAGATACAGTGTTTAAAAAATTAGAATAAGTTTCATTTCATTTGGTTCTGCTTCTGAAAAAATAGTAGTTCAGTCAAAACAAAATCAAAAACAATTTATGAACAAATAAGCAGCACTTTCGGTTTGTATTTCTTTTGCTTTTGATATTTCGAAAATAGAAACAGTTGTAAACATGTAAACAAGCACATACACATAAAAAAAGATAAAAATGTTTCTTGTAAAATTAAAATAATTATATTCGGGCTGCGACTGCTGACAACTTGCAAAACCAAACCGCATTTAAAAGCATAATAAAAAATAATTTACATCGACTGCTTCTGCTTTAATTACAACTGCGTTTTTTTCGAAAGCATAAGCAGAGTTAATACTTTATTTTAAACAGTTAAAAACTTTGAAAAGTAAAAGAATTACGACTTTTTTTACTTCGACTTGAGTTATTTAAACACTGTTTAGATATTTAAAATGAAATGTTCTGTACAGCACTGTGCGTATTAATCAGAGTTTGAAAACAAAAAATTATGAAGTTCTTTTTTAAATGTTCTCCCAAAGTAATTGATAATGCAATTTCCATTCAGAGCCTTAAATCGTAATAAAACTATCTTAAGCCGTACAAACATTACTCGGGCTTAATGACGACAGTCCATCGGATAAATAAAAATTCGTTTAGGCTTACATAAGCTAATGTGTATGTAATAGTATATATTTATATATTTGTGTATGTATGTATGTACTATGTTTATTTACAGATAAATTATCAATTAAAAATCTTCGAAAATGTTAAAAACGTTTGACTTGCTTGGTCAGAAATTGAGCCAACAGGCAAAACATTTTTAATTAATATCGGATTCACTACTTTGTGACTTATTGTTACTGATGCTGTTGTTAGTGGTTGGGTTGTTATTGTTACTTCGTCTGAGTAAGAGACTAGCATTGGGATCGGTAAGCGAATATATATCTGGTTCAAAAACTGGCGGACATTCCATATTTGGATATTCGGTGGTAGTTGTTAATGAACTATTCGATGGAGATGTCACAGTGAAATCTATCACATTTGCATTTGAAGATTTTATTGGTGGCGGAGGAGCTGTTGTATCGGGAGCTGAAATTATTGCGTTATTTGATACAGACGAAGTAATTGAATGCTTTCGATAGTTTGCAGTTTGATTTGGAATAATAACTTGAGCAAAGATTTCTTGATCGTAATCACGTCCCATGCAAGTGCTATTTGTGGGCGTAGATGGTATCGACACGACTTGCTGTGTGTGTGCTTGATTCTGATGACCAAAAACAGTACGGTGAAACAAGGGAGAATTTGAATGTTTCTTTTCCTTTATATTTTCCTTCTTAATGTTAAAATTGTTTCCAGATGCCGTACTAGAAGAGAAGCTAAGCTTTGAGAAAATTGGCATGGGCGCCGAGTTCTTACGCTGAGCATCATATTTATCTGCTTTTTCTTTTAAATCATTGTTGTAGGTTTGACTTTTTTTAATGCCACTGCTGCCACTTCCCGTGATAGCAGTTTCAATAGCATTCTGATGATATGACTTTTTATTTAATGGCAAAGTCATTGTAATGCCAGCTGTATTGTTTGTTGAATGTTTTCCAAATTGAAATATTCTTTCGCTTGATGTTTTAAACGATTCCAACTTTCCTTTCTTTTTAAAGCTTCCTGGTCTTCTTTCTGAACCGTTTGAGGCATAATCAGCAGCTGAGCAACTACTGCTGGTTGAATGTTTTTTATTTTTACTTGAAGTTAATAGAAATGGGCGTGATTTCATAGCGGTAGCCCAATTGCTTCCATGAGTGCTGCTAGATGCTTCTAAATGTTCTGCATTATTTGTTGATTGGTTGGAAGATTGGCGAGATGTTGATAAACGACTTTTTGAATTTGATGAAGAAAAATTACTGCCACATCCACCTAAAGGTTCATCGCCGGATATAAGTTCATAACCGAAGTCCCTCAACTTAAGTCCTTCCTTAGTCCGGGTTAATTGAATGTCCTCATCATCGGGCTTAAAGCTTATTTCATAATCTGGTGGCTTAGGTAAACTACGACTTTGAGTCTTTGAAACCTTTAAATCACTCGTTGTGTTGGCTGTACGCTGATTAAGTTCTATTAATTGCTTTGTTTGCGTCGCATGTTTATAGGCCGCTTGACGCCTGTGTTCCTCTTTCTTTTCAACGCCTAATAATACGCGATTGTTGTACATTTCTTGAGCTTCCTCTTCCTGTTTTTGTAACATTAAATCTTTGAGGGTCACGAAGCCTTGAATGTTTGGAAGCGCTTCCCATGCGTTACTCGAATTTATTTTTGGTAAAGTGTAATCTAGTGTTCTAGAAGTTTGAAAATCGAATTCAACCAAATTTGGATTGGATGCGTGTATGTAATTGTAGGGAATTTTTTTTACACTTTTACTCGGACTGGCCAAATTTAATTGTTGTGCTGCCGTATTTTTATCTATTACCGGAGATTGAGGTATATGATCGAGAGTGGAAGTTGATGCCGATGAAGGCGGGGTAGAAACCCGTATTGGAATATCTGGTACAGGTGCTGGAGAAGATGGCGGTCCAAATCCTAATGTGGAAGAATCTGATGTACTAACAATTGAACTTCGGCTAGATGAGTGCATTAGCCGTCGATTATTTACTTGCATTAGTTGCGGGGAAGAAATAACAAATTCCGCTGGGGAAGCAGAATAGCTCGAGTGTTGAAAATATTGCTGGGGTTTAACGTCTTCAGTTGTTTTTTGTGCAGAATTGAATGGATGCAAAGATGTGTCATGATAGCCAGGTGTGTTGGCTCCGATTTGTATCCCAAAACTACCTCCGGGAACTTTACGGTAGGAGCGAAATTGATCTGTAGGCACCGGTATATCATTCGACTGCTTCTTATCGCTAGCATTAGAACTCTTAAAAGGCAAAGATCCCTTTGTAAGTTTTCGTAATGAGCCCAAATAACTCCTATCATTTTTGGTTGACGTAGGCGTCGCTGCCGCAGCTTTTGCAACATTTGAAAATTGCTGAGAGTCTCTTAACCCTTGAGGAGATGGAGTACAAAGGTTTTTTGCAACAACAGCTTCATTCTCTTCACCAGAGCTTTCATTTTCTGAAAATAGCTCCCTTGAACTGATTTCGTTTAATGAAGGTGATTTGCATGTTGCAGAGACACTTAGGCTGAGAGTGGATTGTCGAATAAATTCGACCCATTGATTAAGAGCATCCTGCGATTCTGTTGCAAAGTAAAATGTTTTTGCTGCATGATACACCTTGAAAGCATACGGCTTTGAATGAACTTCCTATTTGTCAAATAAAAAACATTTTTATAAAAACTAACTAAAAATGGCAATTGAAACACATTTACCTTTGCTAGACACACTGTGAAACCTGGTAGAAATATAACGCAGCTGGCTTTAGAAGCTTCTTTTGATCGAAACCCGTAAAGATTAGTATCGAGCATCACAAAATATAAACGCGCCCAAAACGTTACTCCACGTTTGTCCTTCGTACGGCGGTATAAAAAGCCTTGAATATCGCCAGTCCCCAGCATTTTTAAGTTAACATTTCTTCTTTTACTTATAAGACTATGTTTCTTTTTTAAAGTCAGTGATCTCGATTTCGTTGGTGTGTGTAGCTCGCCACTGACATCAGCTGTAGTCTCGATTGGAGTGGGAAAAGCCAAAGTGCTTGTACTGCAAGGAAGTGATTTTTCATCTGTTTCAATGTTCTTTGCTTGTGATGTTTGAACCGGCAAACTTATATTTGATACTTGTGCAGATTGGGCATTTGTATTTGAATTCGCTGCCGCTGTAATTGCTGCCAGTAGACCTGGAGGCTTCGGCGGCGGTACTGGTACTACATTTGAAGTTGTGTCCCCTGGCTTTTTTGGGCGAGGTGGTGGCACTGGCGGTGTTATCAACAGAAAATCTTTACGTGGTTCAATTGCAGGAGGTGTGTCCGATTCTTCACCAGAATTGTCGTATGCTGGAGTACTGTGACTTTTATCTAATTTGCCTCGTCTGACAACGATGGGCACATTTATTGTTTCGACTATTGAAATGTTGTTACAAGATGGCGCAATATGCTCGGTATTTTCTATAGTTTGCTCCTTCTTACAAGTTATATTTCGTAAAGCAGCAAGAGTATCTTCATCATCCTCTTCGTCAGCAAAAGGTATGGGCTCAAAAGTTTCCAGTATTGTGTTTTGAACGTTACAAGTAAACTTTTCATCAACAGGATAATCTTCCACTTTCATACTCGCATCAAATCGAACAACCTTGCAAACACCTGGCTTGGATGTAGCTTCCTGTTCCTCATTAGGTTGTTCTACTACTTGGCGCAACTTTATTGACTCACCAAATTGAGCAACTCCAGACTTTATTTCGCTGGAAAATTTTCCATTATTTCCACTGCCACTGCCTATACCAATACAAGTAGTGGGTCGTGGCGTGATTTCCAGGCCAAATCCAAAGGAGACAGACTTATCACGTAAACTGGGAGATGAGGGATCACCTCCTGCACCTGTCTTATGGTCATGCCAAAGAGGGACTCCCACAACACTTTTGTGTCCCAATAATTCGTCACCGCATATAGTGTTGCGTCTTTGAAGCATTGCCCTTGGTTTCGGATAATATAATCGACTTTCTTTTTCCACCACCTTTGTGTCGGTTGGCGTCAAAATATCACTGCATATGGAATCTGTGTCACCGTCATCTATCTTTGTATTGTCAGTGTTTAATAAAAGTGGAAGCTTAAATGAACTTTCTGGCACAGACAAGAATCCAGGTCTTGGGCTGGCTACATTTTCGCCCCAGCGAGAACCGACATTACGCTTTTTGCTTGGCAGACGATATGGTTGCATATAAATTTGGCCATAAATCTTTGTGTGTTTTGGACGTTTTTTTAAGGTCAACAAAACATCTGGTAGAGACTCTCTTAATTGTAAAAGAACAGTTTTGTATTGCCAGCCAACAATCGTTTGGTAATTAATTTGCACAATCTCATCTCCATCTTCAATTTTTCCGGAATTATGAGCTGGTGAGTTGTGTTTAATGTCCGTTACGCGATGAATGCCGTGATAGCTTGTTTCAATGTTGAACCCTAATTCAGATTCTCGTTTTTTAAGTGTAACTAAATTTAAGGAAGCGGGTTGCAATAACATTGGATCAGTTATATCTTGTATAATATAATTTGCTAAACGCTCTAGTGTCTCAGCAGTTGTGCGTATTTGCTCAACTGGATTTTCAACAAATCGTTCTCTTTGGGCTATGGTCGCCATTTCAAGTCCAAGCCTCAACATTTTACGACATATTTCGGTAAACTGGAACTGCCCCTGGAAAGGAGAACGATCTAACCAACAAATTAATGGCTTTATTTTAGAAATCGTTCTTGTAATGTCATTCAGTATCTGTGTTTCGATAATAGAGCAGCCGCTCTTCAGCTCAAGTAATCTGTGAAGACTGCGAGCGGCTGTCGCAACATGCAATGCCATGAATTGCAGATTCTCTTTATCTAAATTGTAGTGCTGTATGTAAAACAAGACATGTTAAAACGTTTTGATCACTATTCCGTGTACTTACAAAATTTCTTAGATTTTCAACAGCTTCCAGTACAATCTCCTGGTGGCCAATAGAGTTCATGCCCAACTGCTCTAATTCATATGGCCTTATATTAAGTAATTGATGTCCTCCAACTCCATTATTTATGAAAGAGTACACATAATTGTACATGGAATCGTCCAGACCTGAAAATATGTATATGAATTTTAAATTGTTCGATTTGGGTTTGGTCCGCTTAATAAAAGTATGATTCACAACTCCCTGTTAATTATGAGACAACAGACCTTTAATCCAATCAGTTACTTGGTCTGGTGACCATTCAGCTACATTAATATAAGCCATGATTTAAAATGTATCGTTGTGCCATCAGAAACTAACGAGCTTAAATAAAACTAAAAACTACAATTGCTTGCAAATTACAAATTTATTCTTTATCTTTTGCTGTCATTTTATTTTTCTTTTCGATTATATTTTTATATCAAATGTATTTTGATGAGTTCATGTAAATATAACAAACCCCAGCAATTAATAATTTCTCTTGGTTGTTTTCTCATGTGGTGAGTTTTTGCTTTACAACAAGGCATATTGAACAGGTGAATGCATTAGCTCATGCGGTCAACATATGTTTTCTGTTTTCCTTTGCAAGTTGTCAAAATTGTTGCTCATTTTCTTATTATATGTGTATATTATGTATTGTGTGTGCATGTGTATTGTATGTATGTGTTCAATTGCTTGCTTATTTTCACAAATTAATACACACATATTGCCAGACGTTTTTGACAGCTCAACAAAATTTTACAAAAACAAAATACACGCAAAAGCTAATGCAGTCACCTGTATCAATGTGCCTTGGCTTAACAATAACTAGAGCATCAGGGTTGGAAATAGGGGTTGAATAGGGAAATCAGTTTATTGTTTATTTATTTTTTTAATTTTTATTTATTTATTATTTGAAATTTGAATATTATAAATGAATTGAAATTATTTTGGCTTAAGTTCATTTTGTTTGTTTTTAATTTCTAAAAATCTTTTTAGAAATATTCATATCGCCATCACAAATATCGGCAATAGCCCGTAAAACACAAAATTTGTTCTTTAAATTGACACTTTGAATGCCTAAAAGGCAATTTGTAATTTGTAATTAATTTATTGAGCCTTTTTTTTTAATACCATAAAAGAACGAACAACAATTTAAAGAAAGAAAACTTAAGACTATAACGTATTATCTTAATAACAATAATTAAATACAGTACCATACTTAAACATAAAAAAGAAATAATTATTACATAGAATAAAGCTTTGAAAAAGAAAATATGCTCTTGCTCCCGAAGCTAACATAATATGAGAATAAATCTCTTAAATAAACTTATGACTAATACTAATACTAAAACTCAAACTTAAACAAAAAAATTAAACAACCAAACAAAAAGACATTAACCTCTGTGCGTGCCAGGCGTGCTTTTCAAGTAAAAAGAAGGACATAAGGAACTATTTAAATTAAAATTTGGAGGATCTTCATTAATAAAGCCTATAGGTGACAAATAGTTTATATTCGTCCAACTAAAATTTATTTGTTCATTAAAAACGTTCTTGACTGAGACATTATTATGAAGTGAAATTCTGGATACAAATCTTTTTAATAAGTCACAAACATACAAACCAATTGGAGTTATTTTGGACTGATTATAAATAAAGCGATTTGAATACCGTTTATTGTTTGATTCAAAATTTTTTCCAATGCAACACCTTATAATTTTCCTTTCAAATAACTCCATTTCTTTGATTATAACAGGTGAAATACTGAACCATAAAGGAAACCCGTAAAGAAAAACTGGTCTTAAACTTGTTTTATACAAAAGTAACTTCGTTCTACTAGGTAAAGATTTATTATAAATAATTCCTGAAAAAGAACCCATAATTTTGTGAGCTTTTTTTAACACAGTTCTTGCATGAAAATTAAACTTGAAAAGTTTGTTAAAATTAATTCCAAGATATTTAATACTATCCCTAAACGGAATCTCAATATTATCAAGAAAAAGTTTAAGAGTTTTACTTTCAGGAACGACAAAACTTCTGCATTTTCCAGAAGCGTTACGAATGCAAATTGCTTCACTTTTAGAGGCATTAATTTTGATTCCCCATTTGTCATAAAAACCTTTAACTACATTTAAATGATGAGAGACATGTCTTAAAGCAATGACAGGAGACTCATTATGTGCATACAGGAGGGAATCATCAGCATACAATAAACCACAAGAGTTTTCTACAATGTGCGGAAAATCATGCATAAATATATTATACAAATGGGGAGCTAGTATCGACCCTTGCGGAACACCACAGTTAACTTCACCTAAATTTGACAATTTGTCATTAAATTGAATACAAAACTTTCTTTCAGAGAAAAAACTATGAAAAAGTTTGATAAAAGATACATCAAACCCAATCTGAATCATCTTAAACAAAATACCACAATGAGATGCATGATCAAATGCTTTTTCAACATCTAATGATACAGCCACAGTACAACAACGCCTTCGTAAATTACATACTATATCATTATGAAATTTTAGCAACGCATCAACAGTTGAATGGTTACTCTTAAAACCAAACTGTAACTCTGGAATATAAGCTCTATTTAAGCCTAAATCCATTTTTTTACGAATCAACTTCTCGAAAAGTTTTCCTAAGTTTGAGAGTAAAGAAATAGGACGTAAATTATTTATATCATTATTATTCGGCTTTTTCTGAATTGGAATAATTTTTGAAATCTTCCACTGAGTTGGAAAATAAGAATTATTTAAACAGTTGTTAAAGATTATTGTCAAAAACTCAAACGCTTTAATAGGGAGTTTTTTAATAATAAAATTAGAAATGTTATCTAAACCAAAAGACTTCTTATTATTTATTTTATTTGTTATAACTACTAACTCATCTATCGAAACAAGATCTGAAAGGTTTCCCGAATTGCTGGCCGTCAAATTATCACTGAACAAATATTTGGAGCCTGTAGTACAAGCTAATGTATTATTAATAACATCAGTAAATTGTGAAGTATTTCTACTAGAAGATGGATTGTTAAAAATATCAGAAAAAAAATCTTTTAATTTATTAAGCCCTAAAGAAACATCTTCAATAATTTCACCATCAATAGAAAATTTCTTTTGTAGCCTATTATATTATAAATTTTTTTATGCGCTCTTGGACCTGGAATAATATCCTGAAGTTTCGCATTAAAGATTGCAGTTTGTTCAAGTTGCACTTGTTTTTTAATAATAACATTTAACAACTGAATCTGTTTAGATAATAATAAATAATCAGGATCATGATGATTAAGCGTTCTGTGAAAAATTCTTTTTAAATTTTTTTGCCAATTGTACTTTATTTTAAAAAATTTTTTCAAAGTTTCAGAAACTAAATATTTCCTATTCATCAAAAGGATTTTCTCTGAATGGCTATTTATCGCCACATTTACTAAAGAAGAAAACATACTAATGTGGTCATCAATTTCTGAATTTAAAAGATTTCTATTTGAAACTGGAAAATTATTCAAAAGACGTTGACTAACATCAAATTTAAAATTATTCCAATTTGTATTTTTAAAAGAAACAAAATTTTGTGGAGGCTTTAATATAATATCAAACCTCTGCAGTGCAATGTGAAGTTTAAGAGGAAAGTGATCAGAAAAAGAAGGCAAAGTAGAAATTTCAAAGTTAGGACTTGCCAAATTAATGCAATTAGGACTTATGAGAAAGTGATCGAGAAATGAAGAACCATTCGGATATGTTGGAGCAGAGTCAGTAATACGAACAAAGGACAATAGATTGTTTTCAAGAAAGTTAAAGAAAATATTTCCATTGGCATTACACATCGTATCACCCCAGTCGGTATGCTTAGAATTAAAATCGCCACCAATAAATGTTCCATCAACATTTTGAGAATAAAATGATAATCTTGACAATCCAATGTTTAAGTTGTGTGAGCTAAAATTACAAGGGATGTAAACAGAACCAAATAAGAATTTTTTTACTGAGCCATCAATTTTAATTTCAATTGAAGCAAGAATATGGGGGAATTCAATACCACTAGTATCAACTATAGAGTATTTATATGCTTTCCTTAAAACTATTGCCACTCCTTGTGAACTATTGTCTCTTAAAAAATTATAATCTTTATAAAATACCTTATGTCGTTGATTGAGATGTGTTTCCTGAATAAATGCAATATCAATCTTATGAGCAATTAAAGTGTTAAAAAGATCTATTCTTCTACTAACTGAAACAAGAGAGCCAACATTGAAAGAAAGCAAATTAAAGCCATTATGGGTCATAAGATTTTTCCAATTCATTAAGAAGACTACGACATTGCTCTCTGGCTTCTTCCTTTGAGATTTTTTTAAAGTCTTTAAGAAAATTTCTGATTTTATCCTCTAAAGACAATGTTTCAGGCGGACAAATTATTTTAGCTATTTTTAAGAATTCATCGATTATAGGAGATTTTAATTTTTCACGTTGTGTGACCATAATATTATCTTTCTTAAAAAGACTCGCAAATGATTTTCCTTCTTGAACAAGATTATTACTGTTTAAAACATTAAATACATTATCTGAAACACTCTGACGTCTTTCCCTGCCATTGCGTTTAATTTTTCTCTTCATCTCAATATATTTCAAATAAGCTGAGCATCCCTTATAATTAGATGGATGGCCACGCTGCTTGCAATTATTACAAAATGGTAAATTGCTTTCAGTAGAAACGAACTGACATTCCCCTGGTCCATGATTTTTGTCACATTTAATACATTTATATTGCCTGTTACAGTTATTAGACATGTGACCCCACTGTTGACATCGCCAACACTGAATTTCTCTTCTGTTTCGTTTAGGCGATTCCCATAAAATCTTTTGATTGAAAATATACTTAATATTTGTTAAATCTTCCAAACGTCTGTTCAATTTTAAAGTAACTAAAAATAAACCAGTATCTACTCCATTTTTCCTTGAGAATGGAGTGGAAAATTTCGAAATTGTTTCTACTGTATCAGGGGCAATTGAATCAAGTTCAGTTTTTAATGAATTTATATCAGTTCTATAATATAAGCCTCGAATTACTACACTTTTGCGTTTTTTCTCTATTGGAGTATATGAATATGAATCTATATTTTTATTTCTTAAAAGTTGCATCATTTCTTCATGTACCAACGCATCTTTTAAAAATAGCTTACTTTTAACTCTGCTTTTATTTATTATTTTATAAACTACATTCTTAGCATTTAACTGCTCTACTAGATTCTCTATATTTACATTAAATATAAATATAGGAGGGCAAAATGAAGAATCTTTTTTAGAACCTGACTTTTGAAAATCTTTAAATAAATTCCCTTGAGCCCCTATAGGCTTATTCTTTTCTTCCTCAATGTTTAATTCTCCTAAAATAGCAAATCTATTCTGAGACCTTGGCGCACTTTTATTTAAAGCATCTTTATCGCTTAGTTGTTTACTACTTAAATTAGATAAGTCTACCTTAGAACAATTTGACCTCCTTCGCTTTTTGATAGGAACCTTCTTAAAATTACTCTCGCCATCTTCAGAGATGGAATTAGCTGATGCTTCACAATCCATTTCAATACTCTTCTCCTTGCTTATAATTCCGGGATGTTGCTCTAACGAAAACATTTGATTTTCACTGCCATAACTAGGAATAAAATTTTTTTTCAATTCAGACGCAATTTGAACTGAATCACTAATCACACTTAATATACTTAACTTATTATTTTCCTGACGCTTCGAAACATGGGTGTTAGAAGTTCCTTTGCTAACAGGAGAGCTTTCAGCAGTTCCCACAATAATTTTATTTATTTCCAGGCGGCTAAGATCCTCTTGGGAAGATTTGCTTTTGATTAACACATTCTTTTGCACTATGTCTGGTGGTACTTTATCCTCCAAAGAGCTATAGGAACACATCCCTTTAAATTATTTTTCTTCCCTTTTCCTTCTGCACTTATATGTATGTATATAAATATATATAAATATGTATGTATATATAAAGAAATTCCTTTTTGAAAAATTAATTTTTTTTTTTATATTTTATTTTTTATTTTTTTTTATTTGAACGACGACAAAAAAAACGTTTGCTTTCTCCGAAATCGTAAATAGAATCCTGCCTAAAAGGCACTGAAAATTAGTTTATAATTAATTATAATGTTGAACCTTAAGTCAAATTTTGTTTTGTCAGTGATAGTGAAGCTAAAGAATTGTTTCCCTTTGGTACATTTTAAAAAATTTTTATTTATTTTCTAATTTTCAAAATGATAATTACAATAAAAAATTTTGGAATATGTTTGGATATTATTGTTTGAGTTAACTTTTTGTTTGTGCTATCTGTAGGGGAATGTGGAATGCGAACTTTATTATTACGCGAAGAGTTTAAAAAGGAAAATCTATAACTTTTTAACTAAAATTTTTTCGTAATGATAAACGTGATCTTCAAACAAATTGTAAACTCTAAATTATCATCATTTATCAGTATAGGTTAAAAAAAGCGAAGAAGTGAAGAATATACGCTCCTATTTAATCAAAAACTATGATCTTTCATTAAAACTATAGGCATATTCAAGGTCTTTTCAATATCTTTCATTCCTAATCTAGACCAAGGCATTTGGCAGCAGAATTTTTATTTATAAGACATTTTTTTAAAGATATTTGTTGCGTGCACGCAAATGTCAACTTCACTAGCAAAATGTTTTTTAAAGGTGCCAACTAACGACACTGGGTAACAACAGGACTGCCTAAAAATAGACTAAAAGCTAACAAGCTTTGTTTCTACCAATCGGTCAGTATCTCAAACTGGTCTACAAAACTAATGAAAAGTATACAATCGAGTGGTAAGTTCTCCATTATTATACCCTTCACCACAAAAAGTTTGTCAATCCGTGTGTAATTTCTACAATATCCATTTCCGACCCCATAAAGTATATATATTCTTCGAGGTAGCAGGCGAAAAACCACACCTTCCTATAATTTTTTCAAGTCACTTGGAACAAAAAAATAACTCCAATCAAAAAAATAGATATATGGGCGATAGAGAATTAAAAATTAAGAAAAAAGTGGAGCACGCCCATATTTTCCGAGTGAGAAAAATATAGAAAAAGTTAATTTTAAACCTAAAAAAATCCTCCACTTTAAAATTTAAATAGAAATCAAACAATTTTAATATATTTGAATATAATTTTTTTCAACAAAGTTTATTTAGTTTTAAATAATTCCTTTAAAATAAAAACAAAAACTCAGAAGCAACTCTATTTTGAATATAAAAAGAAAAAAAAAAAACAATGATCTTTAATTTCAAATTTGATAAAAATGTGTGGACTTACATTTAATTTGTTAAAACTAATTAAAAACTGGAGGGCAATTTAAATATTTGATTCAAAGATTGCTGATGAATTTAGACAAATTCTAGCAACATTTAAATTCCTTAAAAAATATTTTTCTTTTTTCAAATCAACCCGCCTGAATGTATGCTTCTTTATTAAATAAGAAATACGCTACAATTAATATTACGAGTTATAACTGGTTTTTGGTACAAAAATTCAATTGTTCAATGGCACCTTCACCTTCTGCTTCCGCTTCCGCTTCCACTTCCATTTCACGATCACCTTTCATCAAAGTAAAATAAGCAACTGAAAGTATTATTTTTATGATTAAGAAAATAACACTCAGTGTCTTAATGCTTTTAAGACATAAAATGGACCAATAATTATTTATTCTTTAAATTCTCAAAGAATGCAATATTGTTTTTAAGGACTCCCTGTCGTACCAAAACTGGACTTAGATTACCCGCTTCCATATGACTAGATGGATTATTCGTTGAAGATGCTGTTGGCATTGTCAAGTTTGAAGTTGTTGCAATTTCAATGCCAACAGAGGAAGAATCACTATAAGAAATTAACGAAAATAATTTAATTGAAAATTATTGATATTTTTATGTGATGTAAATAACATTTAGATTTACGTTTCTAATGATGATAAATCAGAAGTTATGGTTACATCATCTTCTGGTTTTAGTAGATCCAATGGCATGTATTGATCTGCAGATCTTTTAGGAGAAACTGGACGTTTTTTACCGCTTTGTGATAAGGTTTTTGTCTTTAATGATATTTTTGATTAATAAAAACAAAAGATTACAAATTGATCAACAATTACCTTTCGTAGCCAAAGTTTTTCAGATTGTTTAGTAGTTGATGTAAGTAAAAATGCTTTGGCTAACGCTTTGACCGAAGGTAGTGCTTTTACTACTTCTGCTTCAATAACTGGTTTCTCGATGGGACTAGATGAAGTTTCCTTAACAATTGATAATAAGAATAAGTTCTTGGTTTAATTTTTTATTTTTAAATTAAAAAATTAAAAAATTCTTACCGGTCCTTCCTCTTCCACTGCCAATATCTGATTTGGTTCTAACAATTTACGTTTTGGTTGTAAGAACTTAAATGCCACTGGTGTGGATCCACGTGTAGGCGTTATTGCATTTACATTATTTTCCGATCTGTCGATAACCAAACTACAGGGCCTTTCTTTCCCATCTAACTCATCGGCTGTTTCTGATCTCCTTTTAGACAATGATGTATCCGCTTTCATAACTGGGGTGGTGGTATCATGTTGTTTCTCAGGATCATAAAATTTAAGTGTATCGGAATCATCGCTAATTGAAGTGAGATTTATTTGCATCTCTTTTGACATTGTTGACATGGCCTCCATAGGAGATAAATTGATTTCTATCACATGAGCTGGTATGGCTTTATATAAATCACTTTTAGTTTCCCTCTCTACAGTTGATGGTGCTTTCATCGTGGACTATGTTTGGATATTTAAATTAAAATTAAATTTTTACAAAAATAAATAAATAAAATTAAATTTTTAGTGCAATGAATGCGACAGAATTTTGTAAAACTTTTGGTCTCTTCGCTCATATAAAAGCAAATGAGAATTTATTTTTTGTACGAATTATTTTTGTCTAGTGTGTTTAATTTGGCAAAGGTTGTAATTAAGTAATAGAAAAAAAAATATTATTATTTTATCGACAAAATTTTATAATAAGAAAATTTATTATTTCTTCTTTTTCTTCTAATCTTTTTTATATTAATTTACTTTAATTGTGCTTGATTCCTTCAAATATAAATATTTTATGATATTCTCATGACATATTTATTATTTTAAATTAAACTAAAAAATGAAATGTATTACTGCGGGGAAAGCATATCCATATGGCCATTTCGCTACTGCTCATATATAGCTCATCAGTGGATTCTACACAAATTTTGTAAGGAAAATCTCAGAGTCTTATACTTAAAGCGGAATTAATTAAATAAGAACTCCATTGAATCAATAAGGCAAAAAGCCATAAAAAACTCAAAAAATTTTAACACAATGACCCAGTAACCATTGAAATATTTATCTTCGAAGGAATAAAGCACAATTAAAGTAAATTGTTATAAAAAAGAGATGAGATGTTTTTCGACATCTTAAATCAAAAACAATAGACCAGACTTAAACTATTCGATTCTTTATATCATTTATTTCAATTCTCTGTTAAAGTTGCACCGTGCGTTTTCACGATGACATTTTTGATGCCTTCAGAATTTGTACAATTCGCTTTCAATTCGATATTCATTATTTTCATTAACAAAACGTATGCAACGAACCTACATAAAGCAAGTGTAAGAGAACAAACAGAATTCAGGCCATTTTGCCTCTTGCCTACAACAAATATTTTGTCGTGTAAATTGGGCTCTTTGTCTAATTTACAAGTGTCAAAACAGCTGCTTGATTTTTTTATATTACTTTGTTTTCGCTTGAATTTAATTGTGTGAAAAATATTTAAAAATATAAAATAAATACAAATGTAGAATGAAAGCATAAAAGAAAACTTAAAAAAGCCATGGAAGATGTCGGATGTCAGATTTGCTAAATAAAATCTAGTGGAAACAAATTTAATAATTTGGTTTTTCAAAATGGTTAAACAAAATTTTTAGAAATAATAAAATACGAGTTAAGTTTTGTTAAAGTTTGAGCACAGCTTTGCAATATTTTTGGTTAAGTGGTGTTAGTTAGGAATCAAAGGAATAAAATGGCGAAACAAATGCTGTTAGTAAAATTTTAATCTGTTTAGTTTTTAGCGTAAAAAATAATTAGAAGAACCAGACAAATACAAACGCTATTATAACGTATCAAACAGGTTATTGAGTTGTTTGATTTTCAAAATGTACTTACCATTGATTTTCTTTGTTTTTTTTTGCAAATTTTATTGACAATTTTTTTTTGTTAAAAAAACGTATTAATTTTACTAAAAACATTTGTTTCCTTTGGTTTATTTGATCAAAATCAAATTATTTATTTTTAATTAAAGCTCTTCGTATCAAATTATAATTTAACCAAATATAAGAAAAAATATATTATAATATTTAATTATAGTAATAACCAAAACTTAAGATATATTGTGTATTTAATATTTTAACAAAAAAGCAAAATAAAACAGAAACAAAAAAACATTTTAATTTAACAACTACAATCTTTTTCTAAATGAAGCAATAACGTGCAATCACAATATGTTTTTAATAAATATTTATAATAATTATTCGTTTTTGAGAAAATCTATTGACTTTAAGAAGTTGTTTGTTCGTATTGTAAAACTATTTTTATTTGTTAATTTTTATTATTTATTTTTTTGGAATTCTCTATGTTGAAAAGCATGATGGCACTAAATTTTTTACTTCGTTGGCATACGTTTTATTATTTATTGGATTGTTTTAATTGCACTCATTTTAAAGAAAACATGTGTATGTGTATGTGTGCGTGTGGTTGTGTGCATTTGACTAGTAAATAGTAAATATAAATATTTATAATATTATGTTATATGGAATTTGGAATACCGTAAAACAGGGCGATAAGAAACAGCTGGGTGGTGAATAGTGAAAAAACATGATATTCAAGAAACAGTGCAGCCAACCAAACAAATAAATTTTTACAATCTTATGAAAGGCTTAAAACGGTATGAATATTAATTATGAATACTCGCTCACACTGTTATACTGTTTTGCAGAAAAACACTCTTTTAAACAAAAGTATTACACGTATAAAGGGTTTACCGTACTTAATTAAAATCTGCTTTTAGCTGATTTCTAAGAAAGATTTTACACGACGGCATTTTGCATGAAAATAATTTTATGTTGTTCTTGTTTGGCGGCAAATAATAAAGAGAGAGAGAGAGAGTACTTTTTATCCGATTTGGATAAAGAAAACACCAGAAGATGCGTGATAAAATTACTTATGTAATTCGTAATATATTTATGAATGATGACAACAGTAATTTTAACCATTTCAATTAAAAAAAACAAATTTTTTTAATTTTGGATTACTTTTTTTCGCAGATGAAAATATGAGTTCGAATAGCTTGAAAAAAATTTCAAATTTCGTCTTCTTTTATTATCGAAAAAACTTTTTTTGATTTATGATAAATATGTATATTGATAAGACAGCTTTATTATTTGCCATGCCCCTTAATTGATTAGAAAAAACTGATAGAAAAAGCTTTATTCATCCTGAATTTTTTTTTGTAAGGATGGCAGTGTAACAAATTGTTTTGAACTAAAATAGCAAATTGTTTCAATTTTGCTTTAATTTGAAATCCAATTCGTTTGCTACCGAAAAAGCTTGGCTGCTATCTTGGTCATTTGGTTTTGGATTATGGGCATCATTGACAAAAGTTTCCTTTTCGAATAATGGATTTAGTACAAATTCTTTGGTTGTTGCTGATACAGCTCGAAAACTGTTGCGCTTTAAATCCTTATGCAGCAGTTGCTTTTCAAATTGTGTTAAAACATTTGGATTTATATGATTGTTTAGAGAGATATTGCTAGATCTATTGCTATCAAAACTGAATAAACTTAACGTACTATTTCCAAGAGTGCTACGTTTAGCAATAAGGGCTGAACTACTTTTCCACGAGCGCTGGGAACGCAAATCTATTTCATCTTCACCATCATCAGTGTCTTCTTTATTCAGATTATTAAAGTGATTGTAATAGGAGGTGGATGTTGAAGGTCTTTTTGGTAAAATGGCTGATGTTCTACAATGCTGGTGATAAGTGGGAGTTTGTTGTTGTTGTTGGTGTTGTTTTGGTGAAGGAGGTGGAAAATGAATGCTTTTGTTCAAATAATTAAGGGAACTGCTACGTCGCACAGGTGCTGACACAGTCCAATGATAATCGTTAGGTGAATGTTTTGGGTTGGCATAACGTGATATATTCTGATATGGATTATTTTTCATATTGTTATTGTTGTATTTGTTGTTTACCTCTCGAGTCTCCTTCGTGGCAGGTGGTGAGACATCTCTTGCTGGTGACGCTTGTTGTGATATTAAACTACTATTGATGTAATAATCTCGACTATACCTTAAAATAGAAAGAAAAGTTTAAAATGTTAAAACAGTTGAAGGAAATATGACATGAAATAAAAACATATAGACAGCAGGTAAAAATTCTTGTGATAGAAATTACATTTTCTACTTGGCAGAGCTGACAATGAATCATTCATTTTTGAATAAATTCGCGAATCATTCATGCACTGCATTAGAATAATTTTAATTAATTCTTTTCACACAAAAAATGAACTGAATGAAATTTAATGAATTTAAATGAGTTTGGTAAAAATTATTTGCAATTCGGTTCCAATTCAAATGAATTGATCATAAATTAATTCTTTGATCATTGAATATTTTCAGTTTGGTAGAAGAAATTTCAATTTTTCAGATCCTCTATATCTGCCATTGAATTTGATTGATTGCAACTCATTTTTTATTTCATTTATTTGAGTTGCAATTCATTGTTCAACTCATTCGAATGAATTTAAAATCGATTCATTTTAACAAATTGATTTGAATTGCAACTCATTCTACAAATTCATTTTAAATGGAAACGAAATGATAAAAATTTCATTCAATTTTTTTGTTCTGAAAAGAATTAAATCAAAATTTAGCTATGAATTGGTTGAATTGATAAATCTTTACGCATCGTCTATGCTTTAAATATATTCAACATGTGTTAACTTCAAGTTTAATGAATTTTTGCGAAAGATCATTTTGGGGAAAGATCATTTCGGCACTTTTTTTCAAATATTTTGTATAAAATATTGAATTATTCCTAATAAATAATGAACTCAGTTTTGTTAGATATTATTCTGTTACTCTGACAATCAATGTATTCGTATTAGTACCTCTTGTAATCATTTTCTAGCTGCTTGTTTTCATCTGCATACAGTTTTGGTTCATTTAATAAATCTAAAGGATTCAGATCTTTTGTTGGACTTATATTTGGTAAATCAATGAAACGTTCCTGGCTACCACTGATACGTCTTTTCAGCGCTTCGGGAGCGTATGGATTATTTGGCATTTCGACAGCATTATACCATTTTTTATACTCTCGCTCTGCTATGGAACCTGAAAAATAAAAATCGATACGATTTGTGTAAAAATTTTATTAAACAAGTTTTTTATTAAAAAAAACACTTTAAAACGACAAATGTACTTTTATTCCTTATTTTACATTTAGACAAGTACAGTGAACTCGCATTTTTCAAAATATATAAAAATATTTTATCATTTTCTAGCAAAAACTATTTAAGTGTCAAACGAATCCTTAGATACGATTGTATTAGAAATTAAAAACTTTATTCGAAATCATAAAAATATTAGCGTAAATTGATTTTTTTAATATTTCATCTCGCATGCGTACAGTTGTTCATTCACGTTCAAGTGAAATCCGAAAGCGGATGTGTGAACTTTTATGAGCCATAAAAATGCGTCAAACAGAAAACTAACGAAATATCATGCAAAATGGTTTTATTTTGCCAAAAATGGCAACATTGTTCTTTCTGGAAACACCAAAAGAGATGTATCGAAAATTCAGCGAATTTATTGTTTCTTTATTTAACTCTTCTAATAGAAAGCAGAAAAAAAGATAAGAAAGAGGATAAAAGTAATTCTTAAAGTTGTTTCTGAACTGATAAAAACAGGTTGCTTCTTTAACACTGTGGCAAGTTTGTTGTTTAAAAATGAACAAAATTAATAAATTCGCGTTTAAAAATTTTCTATTTGGCGTCGTAAAGCATCTTTGGGTTGTTAAACAACTCACACGCCCAATGCCATTATCTCTTTAGGACATTCAGGCTTGTTTTTGTTTTTTTTTGCCTTTAAACGTTTTGTGTGCCACTCTTGTAGTGATTAAAGGTTTGGCCGTTAATTCTTTTTGGTCGTTTTAGTGCGGTACCAAAGAACAAAGAAATATTACAGAAAGGTGGAGACCATTAAACTCTAGGAGTGTTTTGGAAGTCGGGCAGTCTTTTATGGAATAATCTGGAAATATAACCTCAAAACCGCTACACTGAATTTACAAATTTTAATTTTTCTGAATGATGGACATTTCGCAAGGTCACTGTATACATAAATACATATATAAATACACACATAAAAAATACATTAATTATTTGAGTGGTATACTTCAAATAACTTTTTCAAATTCGACAGCTAGCATAGTAAGCTTGAAAAATAAAATATGTATTACAAAATAAAATTAATAGAAAAAATTAATATAAAGTTTATACCATTGACGGAATCATGTACCAGGTAATGGCAGTGGCGAATTTATACATTTCCTGCAACTTCGCCACTGCCACCACCTGGTGAATGATTTCACCATGGTTTAAATACTGTAGTCATTTTTAAAAACAATAGTTAAGAAATACAAATTCGAAAAATTAAACACAAACACAAAGATTACACATTACACCACACCGAGTTTATGAAAATGGCCGAATGGTTTTGAAAATGAGTACCTGGTACAAAATGTCGGAATATGGCCACAACATCGTCATCATCATGTTCATCATCAACACCAACATCATTATGTTCATCATTATTGACAGCATAAACGTGATCGTCAACATCAACATTTACATAAACATCGTCACTATCCTTTTGATTTTTAAAGGATTTCACTTTATTTTGATCATTTTTCCTGAGTTCCCCACGAAACTGTCGAGTACGAGTTTGAGTATTTTTTGAGGGAAATTCTTTACTTTGAGCTGCGCTTATGATTAAATTGTTAGGATGCCTTTGGTTAGATGGATTTGTTCTTACGTAACCACTCATGTTAGTGACAGATTGTTTAGTAGCATTGTTAATTACGAGTATTGACTTAGAGCTAGTTTCTGTGGACATATTAGTATTAGATGTTAAAGCAGTGTTAGTAATAGATTTGTTTTTGTTGTTGTTGTTTTTAAAATTTAAAGCCAAAAAACCCTTTTGATCGTTGTCATTCTCAATGTATTCCTCAACAGTGCTATTTCCACTGTTATAACAAGGATTGGAATCATTACTTATTTGATCTGAGAAGAGAATAGTATTAATGAAATTATATGAAACCTTATTGAGGTTGTTTATTTGTAAAACAGAGGAGTCACTACAGTCATCGTAATCACTGGCATGATCACAAGAATGAATTAAACTTTCATAAGCTAATGGATTCTCAGTGATAAGTATCTCAGAATGGACCATGTCAGTTTCCTCCATTCTATCGTCAGCAGAATGGGTCAAGTCAAGAGTACTTAAAAATCTATGCATGAGTAGGGTTCGTCGTCTTCGGTTTTCAAGCGCAGTCAAAAGGTGTTTATCATTGATAAATTTTTGGCACAAGTCAGCCAAATTGTTTGAAGAATTTAGTTGCAAAGTAGAAGTCTGTGGCTTTGATAGTGGGCTTTCATCTTCAAAACTCGGTGTTGTGTCTACCACTCTACATTGACGTTGTAGTTTTTTTGAAAAATTAGGATTACCTGGCGGCGAGCTGATGGCGGATAGTAATGAATCTGTAGCTTCGTTTTCTTTGTCTTCTGTAGGATTCTCGTCGTTTTCAATTTTTAACACTGTCGTTTGTCTGGTTAATAAGGGGGTATCTTCTGATGAATCCTGATCCTTCAAAATATCTAAATTAGATTCAGTAGATGCTGAATTCAAATTAGTTTCAGTTTCCAATTGATCTGTAGGAAACGCTTGATTGTGCAAGATTTCAACCTCAAGTATTTCATCCCTGGATTTTTCTATTAAAAGTTGGTTGGATAACAAAGATTCCGTGGTCTCTGTTATTTCTATAATTTTGCTAAGATCTTTATCAGAACTAGATTTAGAAACATCTTCTATAAACGATTCCTCACAAGTTTTATTAATTACATTGTCGGATGAAATCGCTAATGTATCGTTGCCTTTTAAAACGTTTTCGGTCGGATCCTCAATAATGTTATCTTCAGTATTAAGATTAATTTGAAGCTCTGAGCTGAGCGATATTTTACTGACAACTTCTTGAGTACCGCTAATTTTTTTGCCGTTATCGGATAGTTCTAATTTTGAGTTTTCTTCGTTATTCTTAAAAACACATTTGTCATGCTTTATAAGCTCAGAATATTGTTGTTGTTGTTCGTGTAATGCTTGGACAATATCCTTTGAAGCCTCATCTGAAGGCTTTTCTTTCTCAGACATTGAAATATTGTCCAGATATACTCCACATGACTGTTGTTCCGACATATTTTCTGCAGGTTTGGAATGTATCACTAGTTCTGAATCACCTGACGAATTCTTATCGCTTGATGATAAATTTTCCTCTGAAATGGTTGCATTCTGTTCATTCAGGTTTATTATTGAATATTCATCTGATGTTTGTTTCTTAACTTGCAAAAGATCATCAGTTTTACGGATCGATAATTCTGCCATAGAATTTATTTTATATTGTTCAGGTTGTGTTCGGGAAGCTTGTTTTACAAAAACATTTTCATTATGCCGACTTGAATATTCATTTGGGGCAGAAGTTTCTTGTGTCTTTATTGAATTTTCGTTGGAAAACATTTCAATTATCATTTCGGAGGTCTGTTGATTAGAAATAATTTCATCGAGTACTTTCGATTGTTCTTCTATTACAGTCTCTTTAGTTCCAGCTTCAATATTTGTAAAATCTAAAATGTTTTGAACGCTTGGTTCAGTTGGCTGTTTGTTAAAAATTATTTGAATTTTGTCGGCTTGACTCTTGGAAGTTTGTTCTTCAGAAATAGTTTCGCCAACTTCACTTAAATTTTTTTCTTCAGTTTTAGATCGCTCACAACAATTATTGTCTGCAGCTGTTGAATCTTGGTTCAGGTCGTTTATTGTTTCAGAAGAATGTTGCTTTGAAATACGATATTCAAGTTCGATTTTGGATTGATCATAAGTATCTTTGTTCGTGACATCTGAGAGCTCGGTATTGGTGTCATCAATTTTTAATTCTTCATTAGAAGCACTGTTTGAAAAATCTGAGGTCTGGTTAGAGTTTAGTTCATGTTTTATTTCGGTTGATGTTTCATTGACCGGTTTTTCGTCAAGTTTGTGTGAATATTTATCCAAAGAGTTATTCTTAGTTTTGAACTGTTTGTTGGTTGTCTTGTCTGTCTGTTCATCATATAGAATTTCGATTTCATGGGTTTGTGTTTTAAAAGATTTTTCTAAAGAAGTGTCTGCAACTTCAACCAAAATTTTATTGCAAATTTTTTCTACTTGTTCGGACTGTACTATGGAAGACTGTTCCTGGAGAGTATTTTCGGTGATTACATTCAAATATTTTTCCTCTACTTCCATTTGTTTGTGTGTCGTTTCTAACCGATCTTCTTTTCCAATTATTTTAAGAGAACTTTTCAAATCATCATTTGAAGAATTCTCTATTGTGTCAGATTGTTCAGTTTTTACGGGATAAGATTCGCAAGGTTGTTCCCTGAAAATAGATTCAGTAGGCGTGCTTAAACTTTCCGTTAATGCTTTCCGTAAATTTTCGGGACCATCAGCCGAGGTAATCGTTAACTCTAATTGTTCATTTGAAACAGTTTCGTTTTGATCAATTTGCATTTCAGAAAGTTGTTCTTTTAAAATCGTTTCACTGTCCCCTATTGCAGGTTTGTCAAAAGTAGTATTGTTAAGAATAATTTGTTTGGTTTGTGTTTCGAACAGCTCTGCGTTAAAATTCATTTCGTCAAGTCTTCTCGAATGTTCGTTTAATGAATTCTGTTCAGTTTTAAATTCTTCATTATCTGGAATCTTCATAGAATCTGGAGTGTTGTGAATAATAACTTCTCCAGCTATTTGCTCATTTTGAATTTGTTCGTTTTGTGTTTCGAAAGCTGGTTCTGTTGAGATCATTTCATTTCTACCTAACAAATGTTTATCTAAAGTTTGCTCCTCATGTTTGGAATGCTCTTTATCCTCATTTAATATGTCTCCTTCACTTTTAGACGTTTCATTAATCGCAATGTTTTTGGATTCTGCAAATGAACAAATTTCAATTTGTTCGCCTTGTTTTTCAGAAGGTTGTTCTTTGGAAAATGGTTGACTGATTTCCGTTGAAAAATCTTTATTTTTGTGATATTGAGGAAAATTGTTGTAAGAAATAATTTCTTTAGCTTGTCCTTTGGAAATTGTTTCTTTGTCTGTTTTGATATCTACTTGACCTTCATTAAGTACGCGTACGCTAAAAGGCTCTTCTGTTTTAAGTGGTTCATTAGCCGCAATCTTTGAAGGTTGTGATATGTTTTGAACTATTGGTTCGGTGGTTTGTTCGCGCAGATCTAATGTTTCGCTTTCTTGTTCAGAAGTTTCATTCCTGGAAATCGTTTGACTGACTTCTGTCGAATGTTTTTCTAAGTCATCTTCTTTATTTTTAGATTGTTCAATAGCAGCATCATTATTAAAAACTAGCTCGGATGGTGGTTCGCAATTTATTTCACCAGGTATTCTCGAATGTTCAGATGAAATATCTTTTTCAGTTTCAATTAGTTCAGCCGCTTCAATAAGTTCAGTCGTATATTCTATAACCGCATTGTTCGTAAAATCTGATATGTTTTCAACAGTTGAATGGTCGTTTGTAACTTTTTCAATTTTTATTGTAAAAGATTCTTCTTCAGCAATTGTTTGATCCACTGTTGTAGAATGTTCAACTAAAATTACTTCACCATTCTTGGAAAGTTCATCTAATGAATACTCTTTGCGTTTAAGTTGTTCATCAGCTGAAATGCTCGTCGAGTCTGATATATTTTCAACAACAAGCAGGGTTACCTTTTTCTCTAAAGCTATTTCGATTTCTTTGTTGTCAGTTTTAGCTCTGGAATCATAATTTTCATGATCGTTAATAAAATCGTCTTTAGTTTGAGTTCTTATATGCTGTTCCTTGAAATTAATTTTATCGGGTCTTTCCGAACATTGTGTAGAATCAACATTAACTTCCGTTGATTGTTCACTTTGAGTTCTTTCAATTTTATCGTTTAGTATTTCAGAAATTTGTTCTTCGAAGGTTGTTATCCTGACTCCTTCGGAATGTTCATTTACAGTTTCATCTTTGTTCTCGGGCCTTTCGTAAGGAACAATTTCGTAAGGAACAATATTTTCTATTCTTGCAATGTTTATATAATCTGATGTATCGTGATAACTAAATTCAAGTGATTGTGCGCTTGGAACTATTTCAATTTGTTTGTTTTCTTTTTCACAAAGTTCTTCTTTGGAAATCTTTTCATCCGATACATTTTTATGTAAATGATCTACTGCATTTTCAAATTGTTTATTAGCGACAATTTTTTGGACAATCAGTTCGCTTTGTGTTGCAAAACATTCTTCGTTGGAAGTCGTTCCACTAGGTTCTTGTTCATTTAATTTATTTTCGTCTCCTTCAGGTTCCTTTTTATCCGCAATGATTGTAGAATCTGAAACATTATGATCAATAACGTCCGTTATTTGTTCGACAGAAGTCACGCTAATCGTTTTGCTTTGTGTTTCCGAAGTTTCTTCTTTGAGGGTTGATTGACTGATTTCCATCAAGCAATCATCCAAAGTGTCTTGTTCGATTTTAGGCTGAATTGATTGGGTTTGTGATAGATGTGGCTGTTTCTTAGATTTTTTTTCATCTAGTTCATAATCCGTAGTTGAAGTAGAATCTATTTGGTAGCTCAAAATTGAACCAGTTTGTTCGTTTTGCGTTTTAGAGGAATGTTCCTGTGAATTTATTTGACTGCCTTCTGTCGATTGTTTATCCAAATCATCAGCATCTTTATTACCAGAAAAATTTTCTTCAGTGTTTGTTTCAAAATAATGTTCGTTTGAACTTATTTTATCTGATTTCTCTGAACATTCATTATCTCTAATGTGCGTAGAATCAGTAACGTTATCAATAATAATTTCCGTTGATTGTTCATTTGCAGCTATTTCGGTTTTCTCGTGTTCTGCTTGAGAGGCTTGATTTGTTGTCTGACTGACTCCTATCGATTGTTCATCCGAAAGTACATCTTTGCTTTCGAGCTTTTCTGTAGCAGTATTGTTAGGAGCAATATGTGCAATATCTGTTTCGAACAAATGGTCTTTGGAACTTTCGCCATTTAGTACTTTAGATTGTTCGTTAGACACAATCTTTGTGGAATCTGATATGTTATCAGCAATTACTTTTAATTGTATGTTTGAAGATGTTTCAGATTGACCGTTTTCCAATGTGGAAATCGTCTGACTGACACTTAAAGAATCATAAGTTAAAAAATCTTCATTTTTAAATTGTTCAACAATTGTTTCGATTTGTGTTTCCACGGTTTCTTCTTTGGAAATTACTTCAAAAGTTCCTCTCGAACGTTCAGCTAATTTGTTCTCATTACTTTCAGGTTCCTCGTTATCCGCAATCGTCGTAGAATCCAAAATGTTGTGAACGATAACGTCCGGAGATTGTTTGTTTGGAACTAAGGCATATTGATCGTTCTGTGTTTCAGTGGATTTTTCTTCGAAGGTTATTTCATTAAGTTCTGTCGATTGTTTATCCGAAGCATTTTCTTGGCTTTTGGGTTGTTTGATAGCTGCACTTTTAGTAAGGGTTTCCAGGTTTTGTGTTGTAGGTGGCTGTTCCATTGAATTTACTTCACCTACTTCATTGTTCGTAGTTAAAGGAGAATCTGATATGTTATGAGTATGAACTTCAATTGTTTGGGTTTTCGAAACTAATTCAATTTGCTTGTTTTGTGTTTCAGAAGCTGGTTCCTGGTTAATATTCTGACAAACTTCTATAGATTGATTATCCAAATCATCCTTTTTATTTTTGATATGTTCAGTAACTTTTTCGATTTCTGTTTTGAATTGCTGTTCCTTCGAATTTATTTGCTCCGGTCCCTCCGAACATTCATTCTCCCTAATGTGCGTAGATTCAAGGATGTTATCAGAAAGAATTTCCGGATTTATTATAATGTTTTCGTGTTGTATTTCAGGAGCTATTTCTGTTGTCTGAGTGACTGCTAACGAATATTTATCCGAAGTTTCATATTTTTTTTTAATTGATTGTGCCCTTGGGACAATTTCAATTTGTTCGTTTTCTGTTTCACGAGGTTCTTCTTTGGAAATACTTTGACCCGATGAATCTTTGTCTGTAGAATCTACTTCACTCTCAACTTGCTCATTAATAGCAGTTGGTAGAGCAATTGGTTCTGTTGGTGTTTCGCAGGTCTCTTCATTAGAAATTATTTTAATTATTTCTTTATTGTTAGTTTCAGGATTTTCATTATCCACATTGATCGTGGAATATGAAATGTTATAAACATTAGGATCTGTTGATTCTTCGTTGAAATCTATATCGAATTGTTTGGTCTGTGTTACAGAGGATTTATCTTCGAAGTTTATTTGATTGACTTCTGTCAAATGATCTTCCGAAGCTTCTTCTTGACTTTTCGGCTGTTCGATAACATTGGAATTTTTTCTATCCAGTTCATTATCCGTGACAAAAATATCGTTTATTATAACTTCGATTAAATGATTGGTTGATGCTTTTTCTGTTTTGTTGTTTTCTATTTCAGAAGGTTGTCCTTTGGAAATATTTTTACTAACTCCTATTGGCTGTTCATCCTCCTTTTGATTTTCAGCGGCATCGTTGCTAGCAAGTTCTTTTGAACGTTTGTTATCCCAAATGTGCGTAAAATAATAATAATAATAAGTTTCCGTTGGATGCTCGTTCGTTTCTGTTACATTTTTTTCGTTGTCGGTTTCAGAAGTTTGTTCTGCTGTCTGACCGATTCTCCTCATAACAGCATTGTTTAGAACATTTTGTTCGGATTGTATTATGAAAGACTCTTCATTTACAGTATTTTTATCAGTTTTAAGTTCTGCGTTATCCGCAATGACTGTAGAATCTGGAGTGTTATGAACAATAACGTCCGTTGATTGTTCGATAAGAACTATGGAGAATTGTTGCGTCTGATCTTCGGAAAGTTCTACTTTGAAGCTTGTTTGATTGCGTTCTGTTAAATGTTCATCCAAAGCTTCTTCTCCGCTTTCGGTATCTCCTTTGGAAATTATTTCAAAAGTTCCACTCGAACGTTCAGTTAATTTGTTCTCATTATTTTCAGGTTCCTCGTTATCCGCAATGGTCGTAGAATCCAAAATGTTATGAACGATAACGTCCGGAGATTGTTCGTTTGGAACTAAGGCAAATTGATCGTTCTGTGTTTCAGTGGATTCTTCTTCGAAGGTCATTTGATTAAGTTCTGTCGATTGTTTATCCGAAGCATTTTCTTGGCTTTTGGGTTGTTTGATAACTGCACTTTTAGTAAGGGTTTTCAGGTTTTGTGTTGTAGGTGGCCGTTCCGTTGAATTTACTTCATCTAATTCATAGTTTGTAGTTAAAGGAGAATCTGATATGTTATGAGTATGAACTACAATTGTTTGGGTTTTCGAAACTAATTCAATTTGCTTGTTTTGTGTTTCAGAAGATGGTTCCTGGTTAATATTTTTACAAACTTCTATAGATTGATTATCCAAATCATCCTTTTTATTTTTGATATGTTCAGTAACTTTTTCGATTTCTGTTTTGAATTGCTGTTCCTTCAAATTTGTTTGCTCCGGTCCCTTCGAACATTCATTCTCCCTAATGTGCGTAGATTCAAGGATGTTATCAGAAATAATTTCCCGATTTATTATAATGTTTTCGTTTTGTATTTCAGGAGCTATTTCTGTTGTCTGACTGACTACTAACGAATATTTATCCGAAGTTTTATATTTATTTTCAATTGATTGTGCGCTTGGGACAATTTCAATTTGTTCGTTTTCTGTTTGACGAGGTTCTTCTTTGGAAATACTTTGACCCGATAAATCTTTGTCTATAGAATCTACTTCACTCTCAACCTGTTCGTTAATACCATTTAGTAGGGTTATTGGTTCGGTTGGTGTTTCGCAGGTCTCTTCATTAGAAATTATTTCAAGTATTTCTTTATTGTTAGTTTCAGGATTTTCATTATCCGCATTGATCGTGGAATATGAAATGTTATAAACATTAGGATCTGTTGATTCTTCGTTGAAAACTATATCGAATTGGTTGCTCTGTGTTACAGAGGATTTTTCTTTGAAGTTTGTTTGATTGACTTCTGCCGAATTATCCTCCGAAGCTTCTTCTTGACTTTTCGACTGTTCGATTACATTGGAATTTTTTCTATCCAGTTCATTATCCGTGGCAAAAATGTCGTTTATTATAACTTCGATTGAATGATTGGTTGATACTTTTTCTGTTTGGTTGTTTTCTATTTCAGAAGGTTGTCCTTTGGAAATATTTTTACTAACTCCTATTGGCTGTTCATCCTCCTTTTGATTTTTAGCAGCATCATTGCTAGCAAATTCTTTTGGTCGTTCATTATCCCCAATGTGCGTGAGATAATAATAATAAGTTTCCGTTGGATGCTCGTTCGTTTCTGTTACATTTTTTTCCATGTCGGTTTTAGAAGTTTGTTCTGCTGTCTGACCGATTCCCCTCATAACAGCATTGTTTAGACAATTTTGTTCGGATTGTGTTATGAAAGACTCTTCATTTAAAGTATTTTTATCAGTTTTAAGTTCGGTGTTATCAGGAATGACTGTAGATCCTGGAATGTTATGAACAATAACGTCCGTTGATTGTTCGATAGGAACTATGGAGAATTGTTCCGTCTGATCTTCGGAGAGTTCTATTTTGAAGCTTGTTTGATTGCGTTCTGTTAAATGTTCATCCAAAGCTTCTTCTTCGCTTTCGGTTTCTACTTTGGAAATAATTTCAAAAGTTCCACTCGAAGGTTCAGTTAATTTGTTCTCATTATTTTCAGGTTGCTCGTTATCCGCAACAGTCGTAGAATCCAAAATACTATGAATGATAACGTCCGGAGATTGTTTGTTTGGAACTAAGGCAAATTGATCGTTCTGTATTTCAGTGGATTTTTCTTCGAAGGTTATTTGATTAAGTTCTGTCGAATGTTCATCCGAAGCATTTTCTTGGCTTTTGGGTTGTTCGATAGCTGCACTTTTAGTAAGGGTTTCCAGGTTTTGTGTTTTAGGTGTCTGTTCCGTTGAATTTACTTCATTTACTTCATTGTTCGTAGTTAAAGGAGAATCTGATATGTTATGAGTATAAACTTCAATTGTTTGGGTTTTCGAAACTAATTCAATTTGTTTGTTTTGTGTTTCAAAAGCTGGTTCCTGGTTAATATTTTGACAAATTTCTATAGATTGATTATCCAAATCATCCTTTTTATTTTTGGGATGTTCAGTAACTTTTTCGGTTTCTGTTGGGAATTGCTGACCCTTCGAACTTATTTGCTCAGGTCCCTCCGAAAATTCATTTTCCCTAACGTGCGTAGGTTCAAGGATGTTATCAGAAAGAATTTCCGGATTTATTATAATGTTTTCGTTTCGCATTTCAGGAGCTTGTTCTGTTGTCTGACTGACTGCTAACGAATATTTATCCGAAGTTTCACATTTATTTTCAATTGATAGTGCGCTTGGGACAATTTCAATTTGTTCGTTTTCTGTTTCACGAGGTTCTTCTTTGGAAATACTTTGACCCGATGAATCTTTGTCTATAGGATCTACTTCACTCTCAACTTGATCATTAATAGCATTTGGGAGGGCAATTGGTTCGGTTGGTGTTTCGCAGTTCTCTTCATTAGAAATTATTTCAATTATTTCTTCATTTTTAATTTCAGGTTTTTCACTATCCGCATTTATCGTGGAATATGAAATATTATGAACATTAGGATCTGTTGAGTCTTCGTTGGGAATTATAGCCAATTGTTCGCTCTGCGTTAAAAAGGATTTTTCTTTGAAGTTTATTTGATTGACTTCTGTCAAATGTTCATCCGAAGCTTCTTCTTGACTTTTCGGCTGTTCGATAACAGCGTTGTTATTTAGAACTTGTAGGTTTTGCATTTTAAGCGGTTGTACATTGGAATTTTTTCCATCCAGTTCATTATCCGTGGGGAAAATTTCGTTTATTATAACTTCGATTGAATGATTGGTTGATGCTTTTTTTGTTTGGTTGTTTTCTATTTCAGAAGGTTGTCCTTTGGAAATATTTTTACTAACTCCTATTGGCTGTTCATCATCTTTTTGATTTTCAGCGGCATCGTTGCTAGCAAGTTCTTTTGACTGTTCATTATTCCCAATTTGCGTAAAATAATAATAATAATAAGTTTCCATTCGATGCTCGTTCGTTTCTGTTACATTTTTTTCGTTGTCGGTTTCAGAAGTTTGTTCTGCTGTCTGACCGATTCTCCTCATAATAGCATTGTTTAGAACATTTTGTTCGGATTGTGTTATGAAAGACTCTTCATTTACTGTATTTTTATCAGTTTTAAGTTCTGCGTTATCCGCAATGACTGAATCTGGAGTGTTATGAACAATAACGTCCGTTTCTTGTTCGATTAGAACTATGGGAATTTGTTCGGTCTGATCTTCGAAGATTTCTATTTTGAAGATTGTTTGATTGCGTTCTGTTAAATGTTCATCCGAAGATTCTCCTTCGCATCCGGCCTGTTCGATAGGAGCGTTATTAGTGAGAATTTGTTCATTTTGTATTGCAAGTAGATGTTCATTTAGTTTAGTATTTGTAGAATCTGATATATCATGGAAGATACTTTCAACTGAATTTTCGTTTGGAACTATTTCAGTTTGTTCGTTTTCTGTTTCGTAAGAGTTTTCTGCGCAAATTGTCTCAGTGGCACCTAATGAATCTATTTTTGGGACTTCTTCTTCATTTTGAAATTGTTTGGTACAAGCATTTTTAAGGACAGTTGGCTTGGTTTGTATTTCTAAATGTTCTTCTTTGGAAAACACTTCACAGAGTCCTGCCGAACGACCATTTAATTCATTCTCATCAGTTAAAAGTTTTTTATTGTCTGCAATAATTGTAGAATCTAAAATATTATGAACTACAATGTCCGTTGATTGTTCTCCAGGAGTAATTACAACTCGTTCGCTCTGTGTTTTACAAGTTTCATCCAAAGATTCATCTTCATTTTTACGCTGTTCAATAGAAGCATTGTTAATTATAATTTGTTGAATTTGTGAAGAAAGTAGCAGTTCCCTAGAACTGATTTCGTTGTTTGGAACAATTTCAGTTTGTTTATTTTTAGTTTCAGCAGCTTGTTCCTGGGAAATAGTCCGACTGTCATCTGTTAATTTTTTTTCTTTGCTATCAACACTTTCATCAAGTTCCTTCGAACATTCGTTATTCTTAATGTGGGTAGAGTCAGATATATCATGAACCATTATTTCAGTTGTTTGATTATTTAAAAGTATTTCAATTTCTTGATCATTATCAGAATTGTCAAGGACGATTGGCTCAGTAAGTGATTCGCAGGTTTGTTCTTTCGAAATTATTTCATCAGTTTTAAGTTCTGAAATATTCCACACATTGAGTCCTATCAGGTGTTTATTTAAAACACTCTCTTCCCTTTGGACTTGTTCATTATAATTATTATTTGCATTAATATCAGAACATGTTTCTTTGGAAACCTCTTCAGTCAGTGGTGTAGAATATTCATCCGAAGTATCCTCTTCAGCATTTGAATGTTCAATAGATGCTTTATTCGTGGATCCTAAATATTCACTTAAAAGTGTTTCAACTTGTTTGGTTAGTGTATCGAAAATTTCTTCTTCGGTCATCGTTTGACTGACCACTGTCAAATGTTCATCTGTGTGATGTTCTTCAATTTTAGATTGTTTATTATTAATTTGTTTAGTTGGTATTTCAGAAGTTTGTTCCTTCACATTTATTTCACTGAGTGTTTGCGTTTGTTCATGTAAAATCTCCTCCTCAGGTTGGAAATGTTTGATTTGTTCAGTTTGTGTTTCCCCTATTCCTCTCGAACCTTCATCTAACGTATTCTCTTCAGTTTGAAATATTTCATTCTCTGAAATGTTTAGACGTAAATATTTAGCAGAAATTTTTTCAATCTGTTCGTTATATATTTCAGATAGTTCTTGCTTGGAAACTATTTTGTCAGATTCTCTTGAATATTCACATAAAATATCTACTTTGTTTATGGCATTTTCAGTACTGTTCTCAATAAACTTTTCAAAAAGTTCGGTTTGTGTTTCATAAAAGTTTTCTTGGCAACTCATTTCAATTATTTCTTGAGGATATTCTCGATCTTTGGTTCGTTCATTATCAGTATTGTCTGAGGAGTCAATAGTTTGATTTATTTGGATTTGCTTGGTTTGCATTTCGGAGGATTGTTCTTTAAATATTGTTTCATTGAGCCCACTCATATGCTCAACGCAATCATTTTCAGAAGTCTTGGTGACTCCAGAAGATATGTTAGTTGTAGAGTTTAAATGTTTTTCGGAGAAATTTTCAATATCTTCTTTGTGTAATTCAGAAATTTGTTCTGTGGAAATAAATTCATCAACTTTAGTTTTATTGAAAGAAACTGAACTGTCAATGGAATCCATTTCAAATTGTGTTTTGTTAGGTTCTTTGTGAACTATTTTATCCATAAATCCTGGATATTCATTAAAAGATTCCTCTTCAGCTTTTAAATGATTATCACATGCGCTAGTTGTCGAGTGAATTGGTTGACAATGGCATTTTTCATTTAGATCCGTTTGCATTTTGAACTGTTGCTCTTCTGAATTCGTTACATTGAGCCATTTCATGTCTTTATCTAATGTATTCTCTTCAATTTCATTATCGGCAATTTGTTCAACTTGTTTGCTGGAAACTATTTCAGTCGTTTTGTTTGGTGTTTGATAGGACTCTTCTTTAGAAATTGCTTTGCCGGTGTCTTTCAAATGTATGTCTAAATTACACTTTTCAATATCTGCAGAGTGAGAGTTTTCATTGAAAACAACTTCGATTTGCTCAGTGTTTAGTTCAGATTCGGTTTCTGCCACTTTTATTTTATCGAGTTTCCCTGAGTGTTTATCCAGGTTATTTTCTTCATCTTTGGTTTCTTCATAAGCTGCATCTTTAGTAGAATTAGATTGTTTGATTTGTGTTTCAAAAGGTTGTTCCTGGGACATTATTTCATTGATCCTTCTTGTCTGTTCTTCTAGCGCAGTATCGTCAATTTTGGAATTCATATTATCGTCTTCTCTTATTGTCCATTCAAAAATGGATTGCAATTTCACACTACTTGATAGATCTTTTGAGTTTGCTTCACCTTTTTCTGACTGTAATTCTGTATTCTTCGGAATCTGGAATTTTTCTTTGGTTGGTGTTTCCAAAGAATGTTGATTGACATCGTCAGATATATTTTCCTTAGAAATGATTTCTTCTTGATTTTGTTCGCTGCTTTCTGCGGAGTCGAAAATACTATGAAAAAGTGTATCAGAATGTTGTTCACAATCCATTTTTATTGCACTCGCCCTACTTTCTTCTTTTTCTTCTTCTTCTTCTCTGTTTTTGTCAATAGCTGTATCGACTTCTTCTGAAGTAATTTCTTCTGCTTTTTTATCTTGAACTTTTTCATAATGCGCAGATAATTCTTGATTTCCTGTTATTATTTCAACGAATTCATCTGCTGGTAATTGCTGATGAAATTCGGATAATAAAGAATATATTTCAGATTCCGTTAGTTCTTGCAGCAAAGGTGATGGAGAATAGTTATCACTTTCTTCATGATTTATATCTATTTGGTCAGATGTAGAATTATTTGCAAAATTAACATTTTCTGTCTGATTTGCAACATCTGGAGATTCTTCTGGTATCACATCTAAATTATGTGGTATTAATTCAGAGGAATGGGCTTTTATTTCTTCTAAAGCTAATACCTTTAGTTCAGTAAAAGTGTTATAGTCCGAAGCAGTCATGGTTACTGGCTGATCAGCAGATGGAACTGCCAGCATGGGACCTAAGGCCATAGCTGCTAAAATCTCAACAACAGAAGGTGTACGTGTGGTAGATTCAATTATTTCTACAGCACTGAAACCAGTACACCCATCAGACTCAGAATTATCATCGCTGGCTAGAAAATATAAACGATACAAGTCGTACAAATTGTCATTCATTGCTTATTCCCATTTCTCATGCATAGATTTACTTGGGAAGAAATATTTTTAAATATTTTACTATTACAATGTGAAAGTTCTATGGATTTTGTTGCTAGCGTGTTCCTAAATGACCAAATGGGTAGCTAAAGGGTTATACTAAATTAGGGAAAATGTTTTTTTTTTTTTTTGAAAAATGAATTATTTTTAATCTAAAATATCACTTACCCTTCAACGAGGTGCTGTTTATATCTTCGGATTCAGTTGAACACAAGACCCTTTTAATATCTTTAGTTGGATGCTCAGCAGCACAATTTTGCTGATTTACATTGTTATTAATGGCTTCATTTTTGGTATCGGTTGTGATTATATGTTCATTACATACATCTATATAGAGGGGATCCTCAGCGTCGGGCAATGCACAATTTGAAATCATACTACTGCGTTCGATTAGTTCATCCAAAATCATTTTACTATTTTGACCGCCTATCAAATGCTTATTAATTAGACGATCGTTTACCGGTTCTAATTGTGAACGCAAACTATTTAACGAATCGTCAGAATCTGATCCCAGCTCAGATAAATCGCTAACTTCATCGGCCGTTTTGTCACCAATTTGGGCACGTACATCTTCTTTGGGGTCCGGAACTAACATACCAACACTGCTGGCAGTAACGGAACTACTTAACGTAGACTTTTTCTTTTTAAACAACCAGTTCTTCTCCCAAGTTCCATCTGCCACAGCACTAGAGGTCACCGATGTGTGATCTAAAAATATAAGTAATACAAGTGATATAATTAGTCACGTACTTGACAAAATACAAAAAAAAAAAATTAAAATAAAATAAAAATTATAGCGTAAATGCAGTCTAAAACAAATTATTTTACCATCATCTTCCGATTCAGCCATTGCACTTAGATCGGGAAGGGGAATCATGTGATTAGCCAAATAGTCACTTATAACCGAATCTCGATCAGAATTTCGTAGAAGATCAGAAGATTTTTCATCATTGTTCTGAAAGAAATAAACAGAGAAAGAGAGAGAGAGAAGAAGAATTTATTAAGAATTCGTAAACTCAGTTTGTCAATTAAACAAGCGCCTTACGTTCAGAATCTGTTCCTCTTCAGGGTAGCTGCAATCACTTCGAGGTTCAACAGAGCTTCCGGAGGACGTCGATAACTTTTCTATGTTAAAATTTTGATCAGAACTCGTATATTTCTTATTGTCATCTAGAACATCACAATCGCCGCTATCATTTCTATCTGGAACATTTCGATTTTTATTCAATTGCTTGTCAACAATCTAAAAGGAGAATATAAAGAAATCAAAGATAAAGAGACTCGTTAAAAACTTAAATGTGCACCACGTTTTGTACGGTTAACTTCATTTTCTCTTTTAATAACGAAAAACGTTACTCGATTATCTCTTTGAATGTTATTAGTTAAAATTACATTTTCATTCACTTCCATGATTTTGAAGTTGTCTGCTTGAAACGATTTCTCTTTACATCAATAAATATTAAATATTAATCCTCTTAAGATTGAAAAAAGGCTTTTCTTTTCAATTCGTACTGTATTTTATATAATTTATAGCTAAATTATTCAATATCTGAATTGTACTTCTTAACACTTTGCAAGCTGAAAATCAACTAAGAAATGCGTGCTTCGAAATTTAATTGCATTTTAGAAACGTACACTTGTCCGGAAGGAAGCACTTCAAGTGTCCAATGAATATATTAGTAAACATTGTTTTCTGTTTGAGTGATAACAAATTAAAGGAAAAAACCTATAAAATAAATACTGTAGGCGCCAAATATGCTTTTGTACATGAATGTAATTATTTATGTACATTTTACGTAAGTTTTTTTCATCTATGTTTTTTTGCTTTTCGTTTGCAAATACCACTACATTCTCAATGGTTCTAATTTTAACTCACGTGGAAAACTAAAAAAGAAACCTATAATTCAGCAATAAGAAAATCAACAAGTTGCCTTTTATGAGGTCACATTTAAAATGGTTCTAGGTGGAACGTGCGTACCGTCAATTATATTTTATTTTCAAACTTACCTCCTCGTTTGTTAGAAAAGTTAAAACTTCGAATTTTCGCCAAGTGAATTTCTAAAGGTGCCTTTAGACTTTAGTTATTTTTTACATATGACTTGTCTGATTTGCCATAACAAAATTCATATGTATGTGTCTTGTTTTGTTTATTGCAAAATTACATTTAGAGCGTGTTCTATTTTTATATGACAAAGCAGTTGACTTTCAGTGGTGCTATTTTTCTGTTTTTATTTATACCATTTTTAAATCTAGCAAAAAGTGAAAAAAGCATTAAAATCAATGAAAGCAGAATAGAGTTGACAACTTTATAAGCATTCACAGAACCAAAATGCTGTTTTACTTTCTTGACTATGTCAAACGTAATTTTTCTGCACGTTTCAACCCAAAATTTTGAGCCATGTGTAAAAATGACAACTTTGATATACATAAAGAATAAAATAAAGATTTTTAAACTGACAAGTCATATGTAAAACAAACATGTAGTCTAAAGGCACCTTTAGCAGGTCCAGTTGCAACCCTGTTAAAAATTACTGAAGGTGGCCTTAGGCAGCCAACTTAAATGTTTGCTGGTATATTTATACGACTTCACTTTTAGATAATTATAATGATGCAAACAAACATCCGACTTCTAATATTTTTAACCGACTTCAAAGAAAGAAGAAGAATATCAATTCGTCTGAATGTTGCAGAACTTAGTCATTTCTGAACCGATTTTGAAAATTTTCGGTAACATGATAGATTGTGCTTACAGATTGGTGCCGTTTAAAAAACAGTTCATAATCTTAAGAGTTAAAGGGTGTCCCTATACATTCTAGTATTATGAACTGTAAAGGGCACTTCTTTAAACTTTAAAACGACTGCGTACTATTGAGCCTCCAAATATAAAAAGTAATACAAAAACTAATCTAAAAATTAAATGGTGGGCATATCTTTTAAACCGTTATTGAAAAATGCTTGCAAATTGGACAGAATGGCGATTACTATGACTGTTATAGTAACAAGTATTAATATTTAAAATTATAAATTAAAGGGTGCCCCAATAGTTCAATTAATTTGAGGTATATGGCCATACTCTCCAACAGTTTTAGCCAGACGTTTAAAATTTACAACGAACAAGAATAAAATTTGGATTTGGAAATAAAAGGGTGTCTTAATAGTTGTTGTAATTTGATGTATGCGGCCAAACTTTTGACCCGTTATAGACAGACAGCTGAAATTTAAAAGCGACCTGTGTTACTATGTTCACAATAATAAAAAGCTTATAATTTGAATTTAAAAATAAAAGGGTGTTGCCAAAATTAATGTAATTTGACCTATATGGCCGTATCTTTTGAACCGTTATACACAAACACTTGAAAATTAGATAGAAAGTCCACTGCTTTGTTTTGTATAATAAGAAGAATAAATTAAATTAAATTAAATTATAAATTAAAGGGTTTTACAATAGTTGATGAAATCTAATGTATATAGCCAAACTGTTGAACCGGTTTAAACAGACGATTGAAATTTACAAAGGACCTGATTGCTAAGTCTACTACAACAGACAGTTTATAATTTGAATTTGATGTATATTGGCAAACTGTTGAACAAGTATGAAGTTTGGAGATGGAGTATAAGGTGTCCCAACATAATTTTATCTATGTGGCCATACCCTTGAACCGTTATAGACCGACAAATGAAATCTTTGTTAAAGTCGGTTTTTTGCAAGAATTATTTTATTTGAAAATTGCCGGCTTAAATGAAACCATAGTAGTTTGTATATTAAATCAACATTGACAGCTTTGATCGTTTAGAGAAATATATTACGAGATCTTTAGCAAGAGGGCGAGATACTATATTATGAATAGCTCTTTTCTAGAACTAATTCAAATTTATTTAAATTTTTGTCCGGTCAAAAAGAAACATGGCAAACAACAAATTTTGTTTTTTTTTTGCAGAGTTATTTCCTAAAGTGATTTGACGGAAACAGTTGTTTTTTACTCATTTTAATCAGAGAATCGCAATTTGTAAGAAGTTTTTTGTGTTCTGTTTCTTATTAACGGCAAATTTTTCGCTTTTCAGAAAAAAATTGAAAAAAGATTTTGTTCTTAAACAATGGGTTAAGTGTTTATTACCTTATTCAAGACGGCCGTCGCTAAAAGATCTTGATAGATTGTTGGTTCAAAATAATGTTCGGTACGATGTCTTTGGTTATAAGCGTTATTTTGTAATGATATTTTATCACTAGTCCTGCTGGTTCCTTCAAGAGCAATTTCTGATGTAGCGTGTCCATTTGTCAAAGGCGGTAAATTCACTGTTTCGGCTATAATTTTTTGAATCATCTGACGCAGTCGGGTTTCCGATATATCTGAGAAATCGTTGGTGTTTGATCTGACGGCCGTAGAACCTGAAGAAGTTCCATTGTGAATTTTTTCAATTTTTGAATCTCGTAGACCTAAAAGAAAAAAGATTTTTAACTTACATAAATAAAATATTTATTGTTTCAGATTTATGCAAGAACATGCTAAAAACAATTTTGAACTGTCATGTTATTTTATAACTAAAAGCATTTACATGCATACATATGTATAAACATATGTTTGTATATGTATGTGTGTAAGTATGTATGTAAATATTTATAAATCAGAATGCTTAACAATAACAAAACATATGTTTAGATGAATGATTTTTGAATTATTTACAAGTGTTTACAAGCTTGTGTGTGTGTGTGTGTAGGTGTGTGTGTGTCAATTTAATAGATACTTTACCTAAATTTGCTTTCAAAACATGCATTACAACTATTGCTAAGGTTGCTACAAATGCGAAAATGCCTGTCAAGAGTCCAAATAAAAAGCCCATTTTTGACTTTTAACATTTCACTTTAAATCATCGTTAAAGCGGGCGCTTGCGTTTTTAAGAAAACTAAAAGATTTGATTGTTTAAGAAAGACAAGCGCCTTGTAGAGTTTGTGATGGTGTTATTCCTTTTTCACTTTGTGTTTGATTGTTTTGCCTTTATGTGATCAGCTTTCTTCATTAGTTTTATATTTTTTTTTATTGACTAAATAATCAGCCCTGTCACAGAAATCCATTCCAATAAAACAAAAAAAAAAACATTTTTTTAATGTTTTCAGTTTTGTTATTTTCACATTAGTGAACTGAGAATTGGATTTCGCCACATTTATGTTAAGTCGCTATCAGAGAGATAGTATTTCGTCTGTTATTATAGCTTATATTGGTATGCTTTAAGTGAAACTTAATTAAAAAAAAACAAAAAGAAAAAAAGAAACAGGGAATGGTAAGGGCGAAATTAATATCATTACATTAATTTAATCCACGGGAATATTTAATTAAATTAATAAATTTTTAAAAAAATATTGTGCTATTTTTATTTAATTAAATTATAAAATCGTCTCGATTTCCATTTCGCTACCACTTACTAGGCTCTTCAAGAATCTGCTCAACTTCTCGGGATAAAAAAAGCGCGATATTTTTTTTAAACAAATAATTGATTTAAAATCATTGAAGTTAAAATGTGTGACAGGGCTGAATGTGTGTTATCTTTTATTTAATTATGACTTATTTTCGTTCTTTTGCATATGTAATATTGTGTGTATGAATGTACAAAATATTGATTGAAATTTTATTGTTCAAAATACTTTTGTTAACGTTTAAAAACTACGAAAAAACGACAGACTTGTTTTGTAAACATAATTATAATACGAGTAGGGCATAAAAGTTATTTGAAAAAGAAAAGTAAGTTGTTAATTTGGAAAATTTCTATTGGAAAACAAATAACTAAGGCATTTTAAAAACTTTTGAATATTTTAAAATCACGATAAATGGGCGCTTTTGAGTACCAGTAAAATTGCAGTAAAAATATATTTTTACTCATACTGCAATTTACTGAAATTTAAGTTGCATTACCAGTAAAAAAAAACTTTCTGTTTAGGAATAAAATAAGGTAATTTTCAGACACTTTTTTACCTGTTGTCAGCATGTGATATTAGATTTTTTTTATGACCTTAATAAATTTGTAAAATACATATGATTTTAAAACCGAAGTAATAAGTAAATTTGAAATTAAAATTGCATTGCATTCATATGTTTTTTACTGGTACTGTAAATAAAATTTCAGTAAAATTTATTGCATTTTTTCGGTAATCATTAAAAAATTACTGACGATGAAAATGAAATTGCAGTATAATTAAAACTTTTTTTGGTGACTGATATCTTGAATGCAGATAAAAAATAATGTTGCGCGCTCATGTAAGAAAGTTTCTCTGTTTTTTACAAAAAATATAGAATCTTCGTATATATTGTTGTATTTTTTAACTCCTTTATTAAAAGCTTTTAAGCGAGTGCCTGTATGAAGACACTATAAAATTGAATTGATTTTTTTAGTTTTATTAAATTTTCTTTTTTTTGACATGCTGCAGTTGTCTTTAACTTTTCGAATTTAAAAAAAAAATTTTTTCTCTAAAAACTAGTTCTTTACTTTTTCGTCACATTTAATATGTTTAGTTAAATCTTTTATAAAATTTTGTTTAATGAGCAAACCGACTTGAAAAAGCTTATTTTACATGCTTTTGAATTGTTTTTATTTCATTTTTATTAACTGCACATTTCATTTTTATTTTTAATAAAATTTTCATGTTTTTTACTTAAATTTGTTACACTTTTTATACAAAAATGTACTTTGTTTACAAAAAATATTCTATGTCTACGTCACACAAAAAAGATAACGCTTTACAACAAACTAGCGGACCTGCGCAATGCGCAATCTAGTTTTCTTGATTCATGTCACAAATTGAGATACAAATTTTGTTTGCTTATTTATTTATTTATTTATTTATTCATTTTTGTTGTATTGTAAAACTAACCGTTATATAAAAAAGAAGAAGATAAATACTTCAATGATTTGTACTCATAATATTAAATCGCTTTTTTAAATTTTAATCTTTCTTTTAAAAACAAAAGTGGGCAGGCATTCCACATAAAATTGAATACAATTCTTATTACATACAGGAGACTAAATTAAAGTTCTTACATTTTTTAATGAGAATAACCAACATGTGAACATGTTACACTATTGTATTGTAATAAAATAATAAAATAGTACAACAGATTCAACACTTGAATTTTGTTTTGATATAATATTTCCCAGTTAGCATTATTGATCATATTCGAGTCTTTTTTGACTCCTCGACACGATTAAAATAATCGATTATGCGCTCGTTTTAGAGTCGAAAATGATTGTTTTGTCGGTAGAAAATGGTACCCTAGCCGCGACTCTTCTGAACGAGTCCCTTATGACTCTCGTTTTCTACTCATTTCCGATACTATTTTCAATCGTACTTGTAATCAAATACGATACTTTTTCGAGTCAACTTTTAATCATATTACTAGCCGTATGCGAGTCTTTTTCGAACCATATTATACGAATATTTCTAATATATTTTCTCAAAATGAAAAATTGCAAACAACGGTTTGCTTATTTTTTATAACACGCCGTATTGGCGAGCCATTGATTTGTTCAAACATTAAACAATTTCATGTCCGCACATGAAAATGACTATTGTAGACCATCGTTGTTGATGTCATGTCGGCTTCAAACAGCGAGAAAACGAAGCAGTTTTCTCCACGCAGACAAACATGAACAAATGTTTGTAACCTATTCTGCTGACGTTTTGTTCATGTGCGAACAAATCAATTGCTCGTCAAGGCGTAGTGTTACATTCGTTAGCATGTAATTCCTAATTTTCTTAAAATTCAAATTTAAAAAAATGAATTTAAAAAAATTTGAAAAAATTTATTTTACATTTGTGTCTCTATTTTTTTACGAAGTGACATTATATGTATTTTTACGAAAATTAAAAAATAAAAATAAAATATGTATTTGAATCATTTTTTCATCGTTAGGCTGCATTAAATATGTCTCCAAAATAATTCTAAAAACAGTCGAATTTCAAGCATTTGCTTTTTGTAATTTTTGTTTTTTTAGAAAGTCGCTTTCTATGCGTTTGTCGGAGTTATATTCGAGTCTCTTTTTAAACGCATAACTGATGAATCAGTTTTAAGTCATCTTGGGTAGTCTTAAAAGACTCATTTTGGTGATTTTTGTAAAAACAATCTTCCAAATGCTAACTGGGTTGTAATTGTAATTATAATTATAAACATATTTTTTATTTACGATTAAAAACATGCAAAATGTTAATTTTTCTTTTTATGTTTGTTTTTAAACTTAAATAAACCGTTTAACACATTTGTTGTTAGAAAGTTGTTAGTTTTTCCTTTTTTAAATATGAAGTCAAACAGATAAATTGAATTGAATTGAACGTTTGCTTAATTGAATGACGATTGACTTGTTATCGAAATTCCACACAAAAAATATAATCTAATGAAGTCATTACAGTGTGCCACAAAAATAGTTACTCCTATAAATGGATTCTCGAAGTATACCAACTGCGTTATCACTATTAAATTTGTTTATGGAGGAAATGTGTTTTTAGTACAGCTGCCTAAAACCTTGAAACAAAAAGAATACAAGAAAAACTGTAAACATCGATAGATACAAAGGAAAATAATGTTAGCAAACATGATTTTCAACAAGAAACATTACTACACATTAGGGAACATTTAGTGGAAAATGCTGTGGCAACCTATAGAATGGAACAACTGCTTGTTAAATAAAAATTAATAAAAAATCCTGTTAAACTACTTTCGGCTGGCACTCCGAAATACAATAATATAAACTTTAAAAAATGTATACAAAGTTGCACACAAATTTGACTGATTCCCAATAACATTTTTTCGTACACACAGTATGGGAAGTCTGATATTTTATTCAAAAAACAAAGTTTTTAAAATCTTTATTTAAAACGATAACATTTTCTTTTAGATATTTTTTTTTCAATTGAAGGTTTATATTTCTAATGCAATTTAAAATTGTTAAAAGGACAGTTGTTGTTAAATGCCGCACAGTGTAATTGTGTACATAAAAGAGAATTTAGCATTTAAACCAATACCAATAAACCAATGTCAAATTTTCTGTACATTTAAAATTTAATTTGCGTCGCAATGCGATTTCGCGTTGCAGAATCCTTATGGTTAGTTAAAATCTTTTTTAAGTGTTTTCGTAGCATAAATTTTTATTTTGTTTCACTGTTTCGAGCTTAAAATCATACGTCTGATAAAGAAAAAACGAAATGTAATTTTGTTGTATACATTTATTTTTGGCCAATTGATTTTGTTACCTTTTTTTTAACATGAAAGGAATTAGGCCTTGCCATCTTTTAAATAACAATTAATACACCAAAGAAATATTATTTTATTAAAAACTTAAATAAAAGTTCGCAGTTATGACAAGAGAGAGAAAAGGATCTTATCATTGCTGGCAAGGTTGTGCTATCGCAAACCAAAATAAGAACAATAACAAAAACTATAAATGAAATTCATGTCAATGCAATAGCACCTATGGCTTGTTATCTTGAAAAGTAACAGCAATAATGGACAATGCACTGGTATTGCAGTTAAAGAATTTAAGCGAAAAATAATTCAATAACCACGTTAGTAATTAAAAAACGCGACAAGTTTGTTTAGCGGTCGAAAATCTGAATTTCTGATTAAAAAAGATCCAGCCGACTTTTATTTTAATGCTACCGGAGGAGGACTAGAAAATTTTAAAAGAAGAGTTAAATTCAAATAATTAAAGTTGTTGTGGAATCTGCAGGGCAGACTTTAACGGTCTTATGCAAAAAAAAGTTAACGCTGCTTTAAACTCATTGTTAAGCAAAATTCCTTAAAGTTTCATCCAAAAACGATTATTAGCTTAACAAACGTGTGGTAACTTCTACGTTAACTTTAAAATGTTTAAAGTAGGTAATCCCTTACTTTAAAGTGATGTTTTTGATATTTATATTTTGGTTACATATTGTGAAGAAAAATTTTGAGGAAATAAGTTTTTAATAAAACGAAAAAAAAATGTGTTGATTAAAAACAAAATTAAAAAAATGGACACTTTAAATTTAGTGAGCAGAATTAGTAAAAATAATTTTGATTTTATGGAAAAACTAGTTTTAATATTGTAATATTTTATTTAGAACGCATAATTCAAATATCGGGATATAATCGGCCATGTCTGCTACATCCATCTAAGCCTTTTTTTTGGAATGATTTGTATTAACTTCCGTGTTTTTTGTTCTCAATGATTTTTACCTTTTCTTTTAATAATTCCTTCAGCAACATGTAAATAAGATAAAAATGCATTTAAAATAAATTATAGTTTATAGAGAGAAAAAATATACTAAATTTGTCTTCCTCAACTGAATTTTCCGATCTTTTACTTTTGCACTCTTCTTTTTTATTCATAATATTTTATAAGTTTTAAAATTATCAAAAATTTCCTTAAAATCACTTAAATGAATAACAGAATATCACAAAAGTACTGAAAATCACATAAAAAATAACATAAATTAACAAAATCCTATAGTGATGTGCATATAATCAACAAAAGTAAACAAAGCTCGTAACAAAGCTCGTTATTCAAATAATTGGTATCAATCCTAACAAAAAAGTGTTGTGTTAAATGTTTTACATTATTGTTAATGCATTGAATTTTTGTTTTTCATGTATTAAAAACATTAATTTATTCCTTCATTAAAAAAAAGTTATTTTATTTTACAATAATATAAAATTTTTCAATAGATTTGACTACCCGAACGAATTAATATTCGTGTTTATGTATCATTAACTATAAAAAGTGAATGGTGTTGCCAGTATTAACGTTTAAAATGTATTGCAGCATACATTAGTTAAAGTAGTGTTTTAGGATACCATTTTTTACCATACGTTTGTTAGGCTTAGTGTGTCAGTTAACTAGTGTGAACTTTAAAGTTGACGTTAGTCTTTTTTTTTGCATAAGGCTGTAAGTCTTTAGGTAACTTTGAGATAAAGTTTAAGATACTATTGAGACCAAATTCTTCTGGAAACGAACGCCAGGAGGAACTTTTATATCGAAGGAAGAAAAATTACCACCTGGATCAAATATTTCGAAGGATAGAGTTGAAATTTATTGTATTATGGTACATAAGTTTGAAACCCTTAAGGGCTATGAAAACGGTTTACAAAGAAAATCTTTCGTAGTTTCTTCTTAACTCTTTGACGATTGGCTTACGGCATTTTGCCCAGCAGTTAAGAAATGTTTTAAAAATAATAATTTGTCCTATAAATCACTTCTCTTACTCGTAATTGATAATGCTTTAGTTCATGCCATCAATTTTAATAGCATAAATAATAACGCAATAATCGTGTTCATATCTTTAAATAACACGGATTTTTTCAACTTTTGGACGAGGACGTTATTGCCGTATTCAAGAAATTATATTTGCACGAAGTTTTGACAAACTCATTGAGGCAATTGACCAAAAATCAAATTAAAATGAGAAAAACAACATTGTCAGACAGTTTTGGAAGAAATATGATGGAAGCAAATTTTTTATTTCTGTTTATGTTGTGTGACATTTTAAACAAGGTGAAACAATTGCCAGGTGATAGCGATAGTGAATTTATTGATTTTCGCCGGTAACCCAATTGTCAAACACCATATATAAAAAATTTTTTATATATAGAGTTTGACATTTAGAGTTTACGGCGAAATTAATGAATTCGCTATCGAGGCCACCTGTATTATTTCGCCATGTACATATGTGTGTATTTACACATACATATTCTAAATTATCGATAAATAGTATATGAGAAATAAATAAACAAATTCGATTTACATCGCCATTTTTGGGAAGTAAATCGAGAGACTCCTGTAATTTGAAAAAGTTATGTTACCTCAAATGTGCCTGTTACCGTATTTTAACTTTGAAAAGTGCAAACACACGATGAATTTTTCAAATGAGATATTTATTACAATTAACGATTCATTTAATCTACAGTTTAGCTGTAGAAAAACAAGTTAGTTTGGTTAACTGTAATCTATTGATTGGATAGAAAATTAAAGTTTTGTATTTACTTTGAGCTCATAAATAATCATTTTGTTAGATCATTTATTAGAAAAAAAAAATTGCAAAGAATCATATTGATTATTCAACAAACCGTAGTATGAGTTAAAGCAATTAGTTGTTTTATTTAAACAAAATATACACTATTTGTTTTTTTTTAACAAGTTCATTACGATAATTGCAAATGAAAAGCTCTTTTATTAAGAAAAAGATTCCAGTTTGGAATTAAATTTACACAAGAAATATTACAGGAACAGAGTGATTAGCAACAGCAGTTTACATTTTTTATCGTTGGTCTAAATAATTTAAGACTTTCCAGAGGCATTTTACGGTTTTTAGGGCTCTGTACCCAAAGTGCAAAAACGAAACCCGATTGTTATCGCTTGTTGTTTGTCACTGCGTTCTCTGTTAGGAATTTAAATAACAAGATACTTCAAATTTTCTGAGAAGTTTTATTATTAGAGCCGCGACAGTACAAAATAGTAAGACAGAATTCAAGATAAAGGGGTGTTGCCATAAGTATGTGATTTTCTCATTTTTATATTGCCTCATGTCTTAAACTCGCGAGGGCAAAAATTTGAATTAAAGCTTTATATTTTACTCCAGAAATTAGCTCTACATAGTTTTTATAGTTTCTAATCTGCCCGAAAGATTTATCGTCAACTTGAATGTCCTGTTGTACAACCATGTACCGCGAGAAATGAAATAAACAGCTGCATTTTCTTCATGTCCCGCTTAAAGGACAAAACAAAAAAACTAACTAGACAGGTGCGTGCCCTCGTAACTCTTTTTAACTTTTTGTAAACTAAATATTATTTTTTATGCATATTATTATTGCAAGTTATTCTTTTAATATTATTTCTTTTGTGGCTTCTGGTTACTTTCCATGCATTTGCTTAAACATCAATCGCCGCGTCTAGTTTCTATAATTTTAATACTATTTTTAAAATTTGTTCTGTTTGTTCACACACTGCAAAAGCTTTGTTGCAAAAAAGACATAAACGAATCAACAAAACTGGAATACAGAGTTCAGAAAATTAAATTTTTTATGTTTTCACAAACACGCAATTGCTGCAATAAACAGCACAAATGGATTGTACGTACTCGTACAACAACAAAATGTTTGATACAGTCAATCATTTAATAAAATTTACGTCAAAATGACACACTAAAATTAAAGAATAGAACTGAAATATTATTTATTAAATTGAAATCTTGTTGAAAAAAGCGTCAAACCTGATAGAGGAAAAGAAAATCGAGAAAGAATTTCTCTTTTCTAGCTAAAAATTTTATTTTTTTAAAAAGATCTTTTGATTTTTTTTTTTTTTTTTGTGATTTGCTATTGTTAAGCAACAACACATCTTTTTAAATAAATTTTGATCTTTGAAAAGTTTTTAAAAATATCTGTGCAGATGTTAGCAAGTGCAAGACTGTGCTTTTTTTTAAATTAATTTATTTTATTGTAAACAAAATAAATTGTATTTTAATTAAACGGCAAACTTGTGTTTTACCTTAAAATATTTAATATTCAAAATATGGATTTTTTGTTAAAACACACAAACATACGATATGCATTCGAATGCAATAATATTACGGTCAAAAAGTCATTCAAATTTTTATTTCAACCTTTTAAATATAATTCTAATATATAAACATTTCTAAGTATGAATGTTTTCTAACGTTGTTTTGTTTTTGTTTTGGTGATTTTTATTTTTTTATTTTTTAAGATTAAATGCCATTAAAGTGACAGCGATAACAGCATAGAAGACCACACGATAATAAACGTAAACGTTGAATTTTTTTTTATTTTTTATTTCTATGATTTTTTTCTTTTTTTAACCCACAAAACTGTAAAAGTTAAAATTTATTTTTTTTTTCGTAATTATTGAAATAAAATTTCTCTTTCTTTTCATAATCATGGATTGTTTTCCACTTGTTTTTATTAAATATTTATACAAAAGTAAAAAACTGCTATTAAATTATATTGTTAAAAAAATATTTATTTTGTTATTTTCACGTTGGCGCGCGTTTAGCAACTGAACTTGTTGCTCATTTGGTATGATTTTTTTTTTTAGTTTTTTAAGTTGATACCGTCTCTGTGACCCTCCAGCCACCTCACGTACCATTTAGTGTGTTGTTTGGTTTGTGAGAGAGTATTTGTGTTAAAGTTTGAAAATGAAAATACCCTGCAGCTAAAATTGTAACTAGTTACGTTTTGAGACTGTTATAATACTAGTTAGACACAACTAGTATTATGACTGTAGCAAATGTGACAGATTTGTACTAGTTCAAAAGGACAAGAATAAGAAAAATGAAATATAGATTTCATTACATTATAGTATTGCATTCTTCATTTCACCATTTCATTCACTCTTTATGAGAATAAGAAAATGAGGTATAAAACGGCTTGTCCGATTACCAAAGAAACAACAACAAGTGAAGCAATAAACACTTATTGGTATTTACATCGCGATGCATTAGTTTCAGAGTTCACAAATTGTTTTTTATGCAAATTTTTAGATCGTTTTCAACTTAAAGTGTGAAACAAATGTAATTTTTTCCATTATGGTAATCTTTTTTTGAAATAAAAAAACTAATGTGGAAAGTTCGTTATCATAAATCACTCAGTGTTTGGTGTTTATTGCAAGAAGAAGTGTATTTTTTGAAAAATAAAATATTTTATTTTAAATTTTATAAATAATTAATTAAAAATAGTAAGAAATTATTTATTTATTTATTTTTCGAAAAACAATTTTAAAATTAAACGAAAAAATGAGTAAGCGCCACATGGCCAGATTAATAAAAAAACAACGTGATATCTATATCAAAAGACTGAGAAACAGTTCTATTGAAAATATAAAACAAATAGACAAAAGTGAGGAACATGTTTTTTTAACCTCCAGTTTATTAGAAGAGGAATGCGAAAGTGCAGACATAGGCCACAATGATCCGACAGAGTCATTTAATGAAAAATTAGCGCAATGGTACATACGAAATAAAATATCCAGGAATGCCTTTGAAGAACTTTTATCATTATTAAAGGAAAATGATTTTGATGTGCCAAAGAAAGCGGAAACATTACTACCCAAAATTATTGACAAACCAATAATTAAAAATGTGAAACCCGGCAAGTATTGTCATCTAGGAATAAGAAAACAGTTACAGAAAATGGGTAAAATTTTTTTAGGACTAGACAAAATTCTAATAGATCTTAACATTGATGGCTTGCCATTATTTAAAAGTTCTAGGGCTCAGCTTTGGCCAATCTTAATAAGAATCATCAACACTCAAAATGTGCACATTGTTCCAGTTGGAATATATATTGGCCTTAAAAAGCCAGATAGCATTACTAAATATTTAGAAGATTTTATTGAAGAAATGAAAGACATAAATAAAAATGGAATATTAGTTGCTCAACATAATTATAGTTTAGAAATACGGGCCGTTGTTTGTGATGCGCCAGCTAAAGCTTTTATCTGTGGTGTACCTAGCCATGCATCGCTCCATGGTTGTCCTAAATGTACTCAAGTCGGTAAAAAAATTGGAAATACGTTAACCTACTGTACTACAGCAGGAAAGTTGATAACCGATGAAGATTTTAAAAGTAGAAAATATTTAAAACATCATCTGGCTAATTTTCAAAATAATGAAACACCCTTAGAAACCATAGGTATTAAAATGATAAGCCAAGTATCAATTGACAGCATGCATTTGCTGCATTTAGGAGTCATGAGAAAGTTTATTTTAGGAGTATTGCAAGGCAAAATGTTGGTTAATGTAAGTAAAACAGCCAAGATTAGTATGTCGGAAAAGTTAGAGTCTTTGCGAACATCGATTCCAAAAGAATTTGTAAGAAAGGCAAGAAGTTTTGATGACATTGCTAACTGGAAGGCTACTGAGTTTCGCCAGTTTCTCCTTTATACAGGGATTTTTGTTTTCAAAGGCGAAATTCTTGAGGACACATACTACGTTTTTTTACTTTTACATTGCGCATGCAGATTATTATTGTGTCCTAAAAGCTATATCAATAATTTGAATGCGTCAAAACAATTGTTGGAACTGTTTGTGCACAACTTTCCATTAATTTTCGGAGATAATAGCGTATCCTACAACGTTCACAATTTATTGCATTTAACAGATAGCATTAAAGAAATAGGTATAATGTCTGGATCATCTGCATATGATTTCGAAAACTATTTGCAGACAATGAAAAAGTATGTCAAAAAACCAACAAAAATACTGCGTCAGATTTTCAAAAGAGTTCACTACGAAAGGCTTATTGTTGATACTCCAAATGAAGGTTTCAAAAACATCAAAAATAAAGGTTTATGTTATTATTTTAACAAATGTCTTTATACTTCAAAAAAACCGGATAATTATTGTTGCATCAAACCTTATATACCGATTGAAATTCAAAACTTTGTAGATGACGGTAAAGAAAAGTTTGTCTTTGGAAAAAGGTTAACAAATATAAATAGTTTTTTTAAGGAACCTATGGACTCCATGACAATTGGAATTTGCTCTGCTGATAATTTTTCCCTTAGTGATGTAGAAAAGTTCTCAATTTTGGAAATTGACTTTAAATTTATGTGTATTCCTAGTAATGATAAAGTTATCTTGGTACCAATTTTGCACAGTTGCCTTTAACCTTTCATATTAAATGTTATATATGTACATATTTATTTATTATTATAATTACGAGTACTTTTATAAATACCTAATTTATTATTTTTAAGATGAATTCAAAAATTAAAAGGATGCCTTTCTGTGAAAGCAATTTAAGTAAGTGTTGAAAATTATATCCTGTTGTATAAATACTTATGCATACATTTTTGTTATAGCCACAGAAAATATTTCGTGTGAAAACTGCAAACAACTTTCTAAAAAAATTGATACTTTACAAGGTAAATAGTGTTAAATAAAATATATGTACGTACATAAATATTTTATTTGGTAAATAAATGTTTTCTATATTCAAAAAATTCTAAATTCTATAGCGCATACGTGCACGGATAAACCTTGATCTGCTTGTTGTTAGTGGTTCCGTTTATTTTTTGGATAACTTTTACCTATTCTTTGTGGGTTTTTCCTTCACTATCATTAAAAAACAGTAATTGAATAACACATCTGCGCATCTCATTTTTCTATAGAATTTTAAGTCATTAGTTTTTATGCGAATAAAGTATTCTACGTACAAACGCTAAATGTAACCCTTTACATACAGCATTAACCATAAACACCCATGCGCACCAAATAAAAAATAAAAATAAAAAAATTTAACACACTTAAAACAGGTACCTAGAAAAGTTTTCCTTTTCTTCATAAGTGTTGAAAATATTTTCGCAATTTTATTATTGTATTTACAAAACATGTGAAAAATAACATTGTTTTTTTAATTCGTTATTAAAGAAAAATGTAATAATAGAATTTCGGTTTGAAAACATTTGTTTAACCAACTCTATATTATATGTACAAGAAATTTGGGAACTTGACAAACATTTTTTTACATTATGTATAATTTATATGTGCTTTTCCAGAGACGGTTAGTAATTTATCTAAAAGTATCCAGGAACAAAATGAGTCCATTATGTCTGCATTTGCCGAAATAAAGGTTGTCACAACAAAGCTGGTTAGGCAAGATGCATCAATCGCTGCCGCTACCAATTATTTTCCAGTGACTTCCGATCAAGTACTTGAAAATATAGAAAAGCAAATCAGCTGGGAAAATCGAGACTTATACGTAAGTATTGAACACAATTTCTCACTATTCTAAACATAACATACACAGCACTTTACTGTGAATAATTATATTTTACTTGTATTATTCATTTAAGGTTTCTATATTGAGCAAATTGTGGAGAAACTCTGTAGACAAAAACCTTGATGGCTCCCACGGAAAAAAACGATTGAAAGAATTCAAAAATTTCTACAAAGTATTGATTGGTAATAATTATTTTTTTAGCGTCAAATTATTATAGTTAACAATTTCTTTTTAATATTTTCCAGACTCCATCATAAGCTTACCAAGTCTGGGGCAAAAAGACCCAGAAATGGTACTACGGCATTCAATGCAGTTGTCCAAAAAGAAGCAATTTAGGCAGCAATCGGCCATCAAGAAAAAACCAGAGGAATTGGCAATGGAAGCTAGTTAGATTTTAATTTATATTAGAAAATTTAATACTTTTATATTTTATGAATTCCTTTTGTTAAGTTATACCATTTTAGAATAATTAAATTAAAGAAATAACTAAAAAAATTAAATTGGTTGACTGGGAAAATATTATTTATCTAGTGCAAAACTGGTATAGAATAGAGTGGTATGCAATCGGAATGTATGTAAGTAGTATAAAACTACTTTATAAAATACTAGTCTAAAACTATAGATAAAAAAGTTATAAACAAACTAGTTTACAATAACTGGTATTTCAACTAGTATACAACTGTATACAAATGAACTAGTTGGGCTCCTATGACATGCGAATGTTAAAATCGATAGTTCGATGTATGAAAAAAGGACAGATGTGCAACTAGTCAAAAGCTGAAAACAACTAGTTTATTTCTAACCACATACTAGTTACTTTGTCTGCAGGGTAATTATTAATACTTTTCACATTTATTTCTAATCAGTTATTAGACATTGGTATGCGAATACACAATTGTTTGTGTGTGTGTGAAGACTAAAGATGAGTCCATAAGAGTTTTCTGAATCACGATTACAAACGTTTGCGAACGAATGAATCGCAAAACTTTATTGAAGTTTAAGTATTTTTTTTTATTTTAATATTAAACGCTTATTCTTTTCTCAAAAATAAGCAATATAATTAATAAAGATAAAAATCGAAGTCTCGAAAATAAATATGTTGTTGAATTTTTTTTAAACACTTTTTATATTTAACATTTATTTTATTGACAATTGTTTCAAAAACAATGTTGCATTTTGAATTTTATTAAATTTTGATTAAATTTTGTTAAAACTTAATTTTTTATTAAAATTAATACACCCTCTCGTGCAGACGAAGCTGCCAAATAAAGTGGTATTATTGTCCAATTTGCGTAAAAAAATTGTTAGAAATCCTTAAAATATTTTTTTTGTTATCTCTTTAAGAAAGTTAAGACTATAATACGAAAAATACTTGTTTTTTAGCCGCAATATGGCGAATTATTGAAAATGCCCTTATGTAGAAACTCGAGGCTTATCTGTCACATCCTGGTTTTTATCAGGAATCAATCGTAAGAAATATTATATGTTTTTTAACTTATTTTTAAACACCTTTTCCTTTATAATTTTTATTTTGTTACATTAGGCGTAGTTACTTACTATGCTCCATGGCGAAATAATACAGGTGGTCTCGATAGCGAATTCATTACTTTCGATGTAAACGCTAAATATCAAACTCCATACAATAAACTGTTATACATATTTTTTATATATGGAGTTTACGGCGAAATTGATAAATTCTCCATCGCGGCCACCTTGTATTATTTCGCTCTAAGTAAAATATTTTTAATCTATTTTCTGTTATTGTACTTGAACGCTACAGTAAACACTCCCATAATAAGGAGAAAAATGTTACGGCTAATCGTCAACAAATGAAATTAGAAATTGTATAACAAATTTAGTAGCAAATGGATTAAATAAGAGGCTGCTGTAGTCGAGGTAATAAGCACTTTGACTATAAATCTAGTTGCCGTTGGATCAATCCTTGTGGCAGTCAAAAAATAAAAATATTTTTTTCTGTTTAATGGTATAAATACATAATTAGATTTAACATTAAAGCATGCAGCCTCCTTCGTCGGTACCTCTTCATAGCATATTCGCCGGCGAAGTGAAATAATTAATAAAAAAATGTTCAATTCAGATACGGAATAGAGATGTTCTAGGCGTGTTATTAATTTTTATGTCTGAAAAAATTCTACATGCAGATGAATCGACCTTTGACAGCTTGAAGGTTTGTAACACGTCGTTGTAAGAGTTTTGCAAGCATCCAACCTGTGCGTGAAAAAATGTTAAATAATTGTGTATTTATAATCTTTTTTTAATTTTAAATCAATTTAGAACTTCAGTGCTGACATTTTAACACGTTTGCCATGCACCAATGCCATGGATGTGTTCCCTTTTGAAACTCAAATAAAAAGTTCTGTCACATACAGGTATTTCACATGCGAAATATGCGTTGCCACGTAATCCATTCAATGTTATTTTCGGAAGCAATTAGTCTTGAATAAATTCCTTCATAGCGTTTTTATTTATTTTTTTAATTTCATAATTTAATATATTCTAAAGAATACTCCATAATTTCTAAGCAAGTTTTCAAAAAATATAATTTTATAGTTATAATTTTAATAAAAATTAAGTTAATTCTAAATACATACATAATTAATTTTGAATACAATTTCCTGAACCAAAGACAGTGTCTTATTAGGTGTTTTAACTTTTAATTCAATTTTGGTAATTCTTTTATGCCATTTTATCTGGCATCGACACGCCCATATCGTTAGCTAAAATGAAAAACCATGTAACTAACAAAATATTCAATTTTTTTTCTTGATTACAGGGAGATACATTTTCATTTAAAACACAAAGTTCGATAGAAAACCATTTTGGTATTTTTCGTTTGTTACATGGTTTTATATTTCAGCTGACCATATACTTTTGTCTATTAATAAAGAATAATAAATATGAAACATGTACATAGTATGTATATATTATTATGTTTAGTTTATAAGTACACGTTGAGTGAATTTTTTATCAATTTGAAATGATACGGCGGCAAATTGAATTTTGAGTCGAATTGGAGAATCTCAAAAAGAGAGTGTGCTCAAATCGCCTCTAGGAGTGGGAAGTACAAGGAGACCTTTTTAAGAATCTATGACATCATGATAAAAATAGAAGGCTCTACGATGAGCTGACAGAAATGTTAGGGGCAACATTTCCAACTTTGTCGATAGCCAGGTGGCGTTTCTGTCGCTCTTTTCTTTTCATTCCAGTAGGCTTTCTGACGTAGGCATAATAATGAACGAGTGCACGATAATGGAGTTTCAGTCGAAATTTCGCTGGCGATTATATGACTTATTCTTAAAAAGCCTAATAACAGGACGCCCAATTTGGACGTCTGATTAAGTCATAGCATTAAACTTGTAAACCGAAATTGGAAGAATATTTTGAATTCTGTCAGTGATTACGTGTGTTTGGACGCTTGAAAAGCATTCATGTCGACCCGGAGTTCTTTGTGATTATTTCATCTGTAAGCACAGGTAGAAGGTATAGTCATTCTTCCACCTGCCGAATTTTTTTTTTTATAAATTAATAAATTTCAAACTTTTTATTTATTTATTTATTTTTTTTTTGCTTATTTGTAACTTGTGGAAAACTTCATATCATTTCAAGTATTTTTTTTTTTAATATTTTGCAAATAAAAAAACGTAAATAGTTTAAGTTAAAATTTTTGCATGAAATTGTTTTAATATTTTATCTGTTAGCTTTTATGAATTTTCCAACTAACTTTTCTAATGATTTATTATTTTAATACTTACTGGCATTTTAAGAAGCTAATACTTGACACTATCCGATTTGTGGGAGCAGTTTAATCCATAAAAAAGCTTAATAACTTTAGAAAACTTAAGCAAGCAAAGTTTTAAGAGATTTAACAAATAGTGGTTCATTTAATCAAATTAATTTAATAATAATAATCAAATTGTGACTTTAGTTACGGACGAAACGTGCAGTTTTTTTAATAAAACAAAAAACTAAATATATTTTAAATTAAAAGAATTGTTAGCGACTCTAATAGGCAAAGCATTCATAAATTTCTTTATTAAAAAAATAAAACAACAAAAACTTACCGCCATCATTGCTTGTTAAAACATTTTCTAAATTGATTAAAATGTTACTCAATTTTGAGTGATACTTGTGAAACAAGTTTGTATCTAAATATGAACAAAGTACAAATTTTAGTTCAGGAATTTAAACTTTTTAAGTTTTACTCCCTGTTTTTTTTTAATTATTTATTTTTTATTTAAAATAAAAAAAACAGGGAGTTTTTTCTAACAAATTAGAAACGAATTGTTGGAAAAATTATGATATTAAAATGAATTATTCGGATAAGAACAAACAGAAAGTTAAAGTTTTTTAATCTACTTAATAAAAGTGAATAGCTTAAAGCACAAAAAATCTTTTAATTAATAATTTATGTAAATTGCACATGCTCTTTTGAAAGTTATATTAAATCATAAAGGTGATTTTCCAGAGCCACATTTATTTCAAACCTTTTGGCCTTTGAACGAATACGATTAATTTTATCCAATTTAAGAAATAACTAGTTAACATAAAACGTATTTGAAAAGATATCGAAACGTTATTTCCTGCTTACTACGTATCCAAAGTAATGCCTATAGATTCTTCGTTTGTAAAAAAAATTCAAGTGTGCGTAAGTACATCAGTGTTGCCAGGGAAAGACAGAAAAAATTTACGGTTTTTCTTCATAAAAGTTACATTTTTTCATTCAAAGTTACAATTTCAAATTTTCTTTACATAAATAGTATTTTATTATAATTTAAATAAAATGTAGTAAAAGTTCTATTCCATATTGGGGGGTAAACAAGGCAAAAAATTTATTTACTGAAAATAAAAAACAAAACTAAAATAAAAAATAGAAAAACGTATTTCAATGATTTCATGAGTGTTTAAGTGAGGACTGAATACGAATATTCCGTGATTAAAAAGCGCATGCTCTTACCATTCAATAAAATTAGTTAAAGTAGGATTTTTTTTTATAAATCTGTTTAAAGGCAAAGTTGAGACTTAATTAATGTTTTAAAATAAAATAATAAAATAAAATAAATAACAAAATATTTCTTATGTACCCCGACCAAAATTGAATTATCATAAAACTGTAGGATAATTAATTTTTGCTTTGTGATTATTGATGCTTTTGCTTAAACTTTGAATTATGTCTTTACTTTATTTTTTGAACAAAAATCTTAAGTTTATTTTAAATGTTTGTGGGAAATTTCCTGGGATAAATAAAAAAGAGCACGATATTTTTGAAAATTTAGTAATTCAAATCAATATTCCCATAATTCATTTAATTAAATTTGAGTCTTATTTGAAAGAAATTTCAACATAAGATTATTGACAATTTATACGTATTATAATTCGACACTTCTTTAAGTCAATTAAATTACAACTGCCTTTTAAATTGTCCCACGTTTGAACAGAGTAACTTAGTTTTCTGCACGAAATAAGTGCAGCTTATATTATTTCACATTTGGGAAAAATTGTTGACAGAAACATTTTGCTGTTTCTAAACATGAAGCAAGAAACATTTCCTGATTTCTCACTATTGAACAGAGTAAAACTTTAGCAACATTTTTTTTTATATCGAACTAATTTTTTTTTTGTGGGATTTATATAGCATTTGCAAGTTTGTAACCTTTTTTACTAAAATCGAATTAATATGGGAAGGGAAACAGCTATTAGGGAGGTTGTTACCTTAAATAATGAAAGAAGTACTTTTTCATCAATATTATTTTATTTTGTGTCTGTATCAAAAGATGTAAAACTTAGGCCAAATATAAAATATTTATACATATTACGCCTTTAAAAGTACAAAAAATGTAACCAAACGGCAACACTGGGTCGCATTATAAATTTGCTTATAATTGATTTTATTGTTTAGAAATAAACAACAATACTTACAGTTCTCACTTTTTGACAATTGATTTACTGCGATCGTATCCAAATTGCCGCCCAATAATTTAGCAACGATTTGCTCCACGTATTCTCTTATTTTGAACTTTTGTTCAGCTGTTATTGCAGAAGAATTGGCACCAACTTGACTGACACTTTCAAAATCTGTTTGAATGACAAAAGAAAAAAATTTTTAATAATAAGACCATTATTATTATTATTATTAATTAGCATTGAAGTTAATTGTAATTGTAAGTGATTGGTTTTTTAGGATTAATCAACGGACCTTAAAATTATAGAAATATTTTGAACTTGTGTCTTACCACAAAGCTGATTATATTGGCCCATATTTATAGTTATAGAATAAAGTCGACTCTTGCTAAAGTATACTCTAAAATAAAAAGTTGTTATTATCTTTTTTGCTTTCATAGTCATTTTTGTAATGATAATCGTGTTCCCTTAATTTAATTTAATATATATTCTCGTACTCGAAAATTAAATAAATGAATTTTAAAGAGCCTTGGAAACAGCGTTGTCATATCTTCGATATTTAAGTTTTTTTTATATGTATATTAAATCAAATTAAAAAAATAATAATTTGTCTTCAATGGGTCACTAATTTAAATTTGTTTGCCGGTGGGTGTTTTCATCTCTTGTATCAACATGTCAATTTCATTTGTTTGTGTTTTTCATGCAACAATAGGGGTATTCAGTGTGTATTTAGTGCCTTTAAAGTTGCAACAGCTTGCAATTCACTGGTTTTGTCGCCAATTGCGATACACTTTTCTTCTTATACTTTGAACAATTACTTGCGACTTGAGTAAGAAAGTTTCTTTTATTAATTATAAATATTTTCATAAATTGTTTTTTTGTAATTGTTATTTGTAAATTGTATTTTTTCTTCTAAACATTTATATACTTCTATACTATTTTATTATTTAAATTTGTTAAACCAAACAGAATCAAAAACACGCAATCTTAATTGTTTTTTACTACTTTGTAATAAAATAGGTTTTCGTTGCCGAAATTAAAAGATCTGTGATTTGATTTGTTTTTTCGGCTACACGTGTGCGTTGTCGGTAATATTTGCTGTAAATCAAAATGTTTTAATAATTTTACTTCTCGCCTTTAATTGTGACTGACAAAAACTTAGCTCAGTCCTGTGTGAATGCCAACATATCGATGCATTTAATAGAATTATCTTTATGCTTAACAGCTTTATTGAAGGTACAGCTGGATGCTTCTTCTAACCGCGAGCAAGACAAACAACACGATCTATTGTAAGAAACCATCATTGCACAGAACGTTGTCAATAAAAATATGTATATTATCATCAGATGCCCACATACATCTTTACGAAATTAAAAAGGAAACCGTGATTGACAAGTTTATTAACACATCTGCCGTAAGTGACATGCAAAGAACACCTACAAGTACTTAAAAGATTTTATGTCTCCAGGACACGAATCGATTCAGATTTAATATTTTAACTTAAAGTTTTTGAACTAAAAATTTTGATATTTGATATGTAAATATAAAGACAGTATCGCCCATAAATCCTTCTTTCTTAATAAATCTATAACGGGATAATTTCTGTACATGAAATATTTTTCAAAAATTTTGTTGTTGCTGTTGATAATAATCGATCACGCATCACGTAAAAACTACTAAATAGATTGAAAAAAATTTTGTGAGGAGGTCATTTCGTGACAAAATAGAGATACAATTGTAAAAGCATCCAATAATGGTACCAAAACAGTTGTAAGTACTTTTTATTTTTCAGGATGAAAAATTTTAACCTCTGTTTAGAGAACTCTAGAAAAAATAGTTAAATTTAAATTTTAAGAAAATAAGAAATGACACGCAGACTAAGTCGTGGGCACTGCTAATTAGAAATAAAAAAGTTAATAAAACTAAAGCCTGCCTAAAACTGTGTTATTTGCGTGTATTTCAGGTTAAATTTTATTAAGAAGAATGTGCAAAAATATTTATCTAAACTGATGCTAGTTTATGTTTTCACTTACGTGTTACACTGTCATTAAAATCACTAATTGGAATATAAATCTCACTTCTGGCTCTCGATGGACAGATTAATTTCTCTTGATTGAACGTTATCTGATCAGCCACCCACGATGACGTTTGAGCCAGAGATTCTTTGGATGTTTGGCACAGTTCACATTCCCATTCTGCAGTTTTTGGCAACCAGTTAGAACACTTAACATTTCGGCAAATGCATTTTTTACAAATGTAACATTTTACATATCTACACAGAGAAAAAAAAAACATAATTAAAATTCTTGAATATTTTACGGATTTTATCACTTACGTTTTTTCATCGCTTGGATCGATTTCTGCACAGCAGACATTACAAAAGAATTCATTTTCAGTAGATTGCTTTTGTTTGCTTTTGGTTATTTTGCTAAAAACATAAAAATAAAAATGCAAATGGATAAAAAAATTACGTTTGTAAAAGAACTTGTATGCGGATCCAAACAAAAGTTTTAAATAATGACTTGGATAAAAAAAAGTCCTAATGTATAAGTAAAAAATGTTTAAAAAAACCAAATACTTGACCGCGATTTGATCAGTTTTACCAGACGAAAATTCTTATAGAATGAAAAAGCTTAAAAACCGGTGATAAATAAATTTATTGCGATCTCAAAACGGAATTGATTTCCAAGTAATTGGCATATCAATATTTGCTCGTCAAAAATATTCATTCATTCATATTCATTTCAAAGTCACAAAGGTAAAACTGAGCTTCATTGCTGCATCTTTATCAGCCCTAAAAATTTTACTTTTAACTTTTTTTTTTATCGTTGCCGTTAACACTTTACTGCACAAAAGGGGCAAATAAAAACATTTCATTCCAAACTGAAAAACACAAATACTCGTAGTCAACAAAATGTGCTTGTACACATTTTTAGTTTTTACAAGGCGAATTTATAAGAGGTGGCAGCTCCGCTACAACAATATAACAATAAAAAGAAAAACAGGCACTTAAGTGTATGGGAAACTTCAAAACCAGAGTAAGCAAATGCGCAGCGAAGAGCAGCTCTTTTATGCTCTTTGGCTCTTTTGTTTCTTTTGTTCGTTTGGCTCTTTTGTTTGTTTTGTTTGCTCTGCGCAATAAAAGAGCAGCGCATTCAAAAGAGTAATGCGCATGGCTCTTTTACTGTGGAACAAAACATATTTTTTTTCAACGTCAAGATTATAATGTAAAAATCAATTAAATAAATAAATTATTTTATTTATGTGTTTGTGAAAGTGTTTGAGACAGTTTAGAAGAATTTTTATCATTTTTTAAATGTAGCTAATATTTAAATGAAGGTTGGAGGAACATATGTATATTTATTTTATTTATATTATTGTCTATTTATGTATGTATATGCGTATAGACATGTTTATACGCAAAAATAAATGTATGTATGTATGTATGTGTTATGTATTTTTGTGGTCAACAATTGTAGTTTGTTTTTGATTATTGGTAAATAGTGGAGTTCCTTGTAAATTCAAGCGAGGGTCATTTGAATGGCTCATTAATAAAATAAGTGATGTTATAAAAAGTAAGTAAGGATAAAGACTAATAATTTGCTAATTTTTAGCACTATTGCAATTATACCTAGATAATTTTTGATGTTTACTGGTATCCACTATTTACCAATAATCCAAAACAAACTGCAATGGTAGACTTAAATTTTAATTAAAAAAAGCAAAAATAATAACAATAAAAAATGTTATTATATTTGGTAACATGTACTATTTTGCCGTCCGTACACGCAATTATTTTAATTTTTCCATGTACTTTTTTTCCAACCACGTGGTTATTTTCATTTTTCAAACGAACCACTGTTACTATTAAAAGGAGTACGAGCAAAAGAGCTAATCTTTTGGCTCAATGCGCAGAGCAGTAATACATTTTATTTTTTAGTTTAGTTTAAAATAATAAATATTTCATGAGAATATCATGAAATATTAAAATTTATACAATTATAATTTAAAGAATATTAAAAAGAAAAAGAAACTTTTTTAATATATAATGATGCACTTTTGACAGCTGCTGTACACCTAACAAAGTTAAGCAAAAAATAATAAGCTGCCGCAAATTTTTACATACAAAATTAAAAAAAAAATTATGAGTAGGCGAGGTTAGGAAGCACCGATTGTTTAAATATATCTTGATATACATATAAGTGGTATGAGAGCAAAGATTGCATTTTCTAGATTAATAACATTATAATGATTATTTTCGCGTTCTACTTTTGAAATGGTATTTAACTAAATAAAATATATAAAACAGATTTGATTAAAATGGTGAAATAAAATTAAAAAATTTTTATTTTAATATATAAATTCCGGGAACGAGGAAAAAATGTTCCAAAATTTTGTTTTTTTTTCTACAAAAGAGGCTACCCTAACTTTATTATTTCTTATTGGAATATGTAGATTGAAAATTCGTTTACGATTTTTTAATCGGTGCTTTGCACTCCGAGGAATTCTACTGTAATTTTAAAATTATGTTTTAAAATTTGCTATTTTTAGATAGGGCTGGAGGAAGAACTGTTTTAATTTTTAACTTAATTTTTCTTTTATTTTTATTTGCTTTAGGTTGTCTTTAAAATTGTTAAAAATTTTTTCTAGCACCTTCTTGGAGAAAATCCTGAAAAAACGGTTTATATAATTTTCCCAATTCAAAGGCTTGTAACGAAAAATGCTATCAAAACTCTATACTTCTTTATTCTTTATTTTATTAAGAAAAAAAATTTTTTTTGTAACATTTCCAAAAAACCCCCCTTAACCATAGGTGGCCCACCGTTCGTAGCTCTATTCAGAAATAACACTGCTTTGCTTCTGTGAAATTTCATAATAATATCTTCAGTGGTTTCTGAGATACCTAATTTTGTCCAAAGTAAATGATTTTCAAACCACTGTGTGTTGGAACAGAAACTTGTTGCATAAAAAGGTTTAAAAAAAATGGAAAGAGAATTAAAATAACAATTACTTACCCTCCCTCCTAATTTCCAATTTCGAAAAGAACAAAAAAGCAACATTTACCTACGATTTTAGAAACAACACATGCGAAAAGAGTTGTTTGAATTTACTGAAGGCCAATCAAATGATTAAAAATCAGAAAAAATAAATTAAAATAGAAAAAAGTATACAAAATTTATGATGTCGTTAACCGGACAAAATTGGCAGGCAAAATTCACGTTTATTTTCGAACAAAAAAGAAAAGTATTGGAGTGTTAAACACAATTCAAAAAGTTAACGACAACAACACCACGACCACTTACTCCGCAGTAGAATAGAAGCATCATAATCTTAATTATTATTAAATTTAAATAATTGCTTTTGTTGTTTTATCGCATGTATGTTTGTTAAATAATTTTAATATTTTTTGTAAAGGCCAGCGCCTCCATTTTTCTTAAGTTTCCCATATTGTTGTTGTTCTTTGAAATTTTTTGTTATTTTTTTTTTTTTTTTGCTTTTTTGTATCGAAAACTCAAAAACAGAAAAAATCTAGACTACCAAAAAATCCTAATTTCAATTCCCGATTACAAAATTTTACATAAAATTTAAAATTTTTCCCAACAAATTTTAATTTAAAGAAAACACTGTAATTAGAAACCGAAAGTTCACAAAAAAGCTTTCGGTTATTCAATAGTTCATTGAAAATTAAAGTTTCGATAAAAAAAAATAAATTATAAAGAAAACATCTCTTTTTAAGCAACCAATTTTTTGTTTGTTTTGGCTGCAGAAAAGCGGATTTCATTTCTTTTGTAGGTGAATATTAACTAATATGTATATTTTTTTACGAAAACCTGAATTATTACTAAAAAAAATAAATGGCTATTGGTTGTCATTTGTTTGCCCTTATTTTATTACTTTACTATAAGTGCCCACGACTTTGAGTGCGTGTCATTTATAATTTTCTTAAAACTCAAATTAAGAAAAATGTATTTTTAAGCATTTATTGCAGGGTTCTGCAGACAGTGTAAAAAATTTTCAATTTTTCATAAAATGTGCTGTCAACCGTTTTTGTACCAATAAAATTAAGAGCTTTCATATTTGTATCCAATTTTCTCTATGAAATGCCTAATTTTTATGAAGAAAAAGTATTCTCTATTTGAACCAAGGTTTGAAGGGAGCTCCTCATAAAATTTTATTTAAATTCATCGAGCAGTTTTTACATAATGCAAACACAAAAAAAAATTTAAAAATATTTTTTGGACAGAAGTTACCCCGTTACTGTTTTATTATCTGTACATATAAATAATTGTAAAACCGAAGTTGTACTGCTATAAAATTGCAAAGCATGAGAACATAACGCAATGTGTAAAAACACTATGGTACACCAGGGTACATAAGATGCGGCTCGGCCGATTTTGCCTAAATCGTAAGCATTGAAGTAATAATTGTTTTTTGCAGAATACGTAAATTATAGAGTTGCCAGAACTTGCAATGTTTTTTATAACAACTAAGAAAGGAAATTGGACCGGTTTCAACTGTTTTCTTACCAGGTTTCTGATACTCTTTGAGATACAAACATATATTCATGTATGTGTGTGTGTGTGTGTATGCGTGTGTGCATATGCAGTAAGTGTGAAGAAACACATTGCATAAAGAAAAATCCAGCACTTATTCGGAACGTGTTTTTAATTTCCATTACGACATGCAATTGGAAAATGCGGAAGTTTTAAGAAAACCAGCCGCCGCTGGTAAAAATGAAAGTCTTTGTAGTTTTTTTTAGTTGTATTTATTATTTTTTTAGTTTTTTGTTTTATTTATTTATTTATTTTTTTTTGCTTTTAAATGCTTAAAATATCTTTTAATGTACGAATACACATTTTGTTCAATGAGCAAAAAAAAAAAAACAATATCACATTTTTTATTGGTTTAAATTTTTAGGTAGGCTTGACTTTAAGTCATTTGGCTTTTCAAGTTACAAATTTACAAAAGTATGCCAATAGCACAAATGTACTTCTTTTACAATAAACTTAATTTAATCATAATAATATTGATTGTTTTACAACTTAATATTTTAATATTTTTATATTTTACTTATACTAAATATCAGTCGAAAATTGTCTAGTATACGATTTAATTTGAAAGGGATTAATTGATTATAATATTCCTTAAACTCGATCTTATTTTAATTTGTTTAAAATGAAATTAGTTTTTTTGGAAGTAGTTGCTTTCTTTGCCCTTTTTCGTCTTAAATTGTTGCACACACTCTTCAAATAAAATGTAGTGTTCATATGATCATGTCTTAAAACAATACACTTTATGTTTTAATTTATACATTCTATTAGAAACAATTACATTTTAGTTTAGGCAACTCACAGTTTTTGGTACTTTTTTATGTTTGTGTCCAAAATTAGTTAACAAAACGAAATACATCCCTTGAAGATGACGGATAATTATTATTATTATTATTATTATTATTATTATACAAACTATCATCATTTTCATCACTATAACTGTTGTTGTTAAAGTTATATTGAGTTTGATGTTGTTGCATAATGTGTCGTTCTTCTTCCCGTTGCCTGTAACGATAACGCATTTGTTGCCTGGCCCAGTGATCGTAATTATTTGAAAGAACTTCATAGTAAATATCTTCTTCGTATTCACCCGAATCATCATAATCAGGATCATTATGATGGTGATGGGTAAATAAACCAGCTGATGTGGTTATTTTTAAAAAAATTACTTCTAAGACACAAACCATTAACAACAGGGCGAGTAAAGCCAAATGTGTATGACCCCAAAGTTCGAGTTTTTCCCAACCGACAATCTTCGATGCTTCCAGTATCATTTTATAAATATTTTGTATAAAAAAATCTTTTACATTTCTTTTTTTAATCCACCGTTTCTATTATTTTCAATTCAATATTTTTTTGTTGATTTGTTAATAAAATTGATGGTGCGACTTTCTCGAAAGACAGTTACTTTTGTATTGTTTAGTTGTAACACGGCGCGTTATTGTACAAGCTGTTGTTTGTCGGTTTCAGTTGGTGATTTGATTTTTAAGCCAACGTGAATGAATGTATGTACAGTAGTCCCTCGTTCTACGCGTCAACTCGAGTAATGCTTCAAATAAGTGTACAGTCCTGTTCAATAGATTAGACCCACAATATTTTTGTTTTTGGCAGGCTGTATAATTTTTAAGTGTTTTTCAGCGGATAAAATTTTACTACCAGTTTCGTAAGATTACAATCAGCAACAACAAAGAAGCAAAAAATAAAAGTAATTTTTCCGTTTATATGATAACAACCATCTTGCATTTTTTTAAATATTTGCAAGTAGTGGCATTTGATTAATAAATTAAGCTTTGAATTGAAGAATAATATTATATTCTTTGAAACATTGGTGAAAAGAGCCAAAATCTATATTACTGGCTCTAATTATATGAATAAAATTATTTTAATTATTTTTTTTTTATTTTTTCTAAAAAAAAAGCCCAAAGTGCTGGCCTCGAAAGCAGTAAAATTTTTTATGGTGATAAAAATTAACAACAACAAGTAACAGTTCTATATTCGGCTATACCGAATCTTATATAACCTTCACCATCTATATCAATCTAGTTTAGTGAAGTAACTCCAATCAAAAAAGTATATATTGCTGATATTTGATGAGAAAATTGAAAAAATAAAAAAAATTTGGTACTGCATATTTTATACATAAAAATGACATCGGCTCTTAATGGTTATAGCATTAAAAAAAAAAATAGTATTTCCTTAAAGACCTCTTCAAAAGCTTTAAAATAATACTCATATTGATATTTTAAAAATTTTCAAATTTCAGAGCCCTGCAACTCGGAAAATATGGGCGAGCGCCAATTTTTTCACTTGATATTGTTTTTCTTATTTTTTAACTCTCTATTGCCCCATATGTTTATTTTTTGATTGAAGCTACTTTATTCTTCCAAATGACATTAAAAAATTTGAGGTAGACGTGGTGTTTTGCCTGCTGCCTCGAAGGACATGGACCAATCATGCTGATTTCCAATAGCACCTCTTTCGACACTATATCTGATCGATTGACATATACATTTATTATCATTATTATTTTTTTAACACGGACGGACAGACGGACATCGCTAAATCGACTTCGCTATGCATAAGAAGTCAAAATATATATACTTTATGAGGTGGGAAATGGATATTGCAGAAATTACACACGGAATGACAAACTTATATATACCCTTTTTCCAAGTTTTCAAGGGTATAATCATGTGGAACTAATCAATTGAACAGAAGTGTAGAGATAAACCTTGCCATCTCATTTTTTCTAGGCAAGGTTTTCAAGAATTTTGAAGACTCTCTTACACTTTAAATATATAACCTGCCTTTAGCGCTTATTTAAAATGTAAATGTTTTTTGCTTTTTACTTTATTCATCAAATATTTTGTGACAAATTTTGTAATGTCGTTGCATTAGCATTTTTGATCATGAACTATTTGGGAAGCAAATAAACAGTATCAATAGTGCCGTTAACAGGGGGATGACTGTATCGCCGTAAATATCTTGTTTTCGAGTGCTAGTGATTCCCAATCTAGATATGGAAAAACCCAAATCTATGCTCCTACAAATTTAACTTGACTTCTTATATCGTCATCTTCAAAATGATTGGGAATCGCTTATTTTAAATTTATTTTTAAGTTTTGTTTTCCATTCTTTCACTTAACTTGTTTTCTATTTTTATTTATATTTGTTATTATAAAAACTATGTTTAATTACGTATATACGATACAAAAAGAACAACAAAAAGAAAATATTTATTTGTTTATTATTTTTTTAAATGAATTTGTATTTATTTTTTTTTTTCATATTAAACAAATCATAGCGCCAGATTAAAAAAACTACCAAATCATTTCTTTAGAAGAATTAAAAGTATTTGATGTATATATTTGTTCAAATAATGGGTTTGACAATGAATCAGCCTGTGTGAATATTTTTAAATTTATAACAACCAGATGTTTCTTAATCTTTCTTTCTTGAATATTAACTAAATATTTTAAATTGTCGTTTTTTAATTTTTATTTTTATATTATCATAGTTAATTAATCTTTTATAAATATTCAAAAATGGGTAATAAATTGTTTAAATTTGATTAGAAAAGAAAACTACGATGGGGATGCAAAATGCGAAACCCGGAAGTTAAATTTTTGCTAAATAAGAAATTTCAACTTTAAAATCGTTGAACTTAAGAAATCACAAAGATGTTTGATATTCGTTCCGTACGGTCATATTGCATGAAATCGTAGTCATAAACATGTGCCTGAAAATGTACACAAGCCCGTACAAATGATTCTTGCGTTATACAATCGTTCATAATGAAAAAGGGAAGTTTTTTAATGCATAGTCGGTGTCATGCTGTGGCTACTAAAAATTAAGTCGGACAAAGTTTACTTTTAAACACTTTCAAGTGCACTTTTGCTTTAAGTACATGAGCATATATCCATGTTTTGTCACCTATAGCTGCATTAAGGTCGTCTTTTTTATTATTTAAACATTTATTGCAACGATTAATGGCAACACATTCATGCAGTGCTGAATATACTTTTCCAACCTACGAGCATATGATAGTCATGCATTTCCAGTAAGAACGGAATCGGTTTTTACAATTACAATACACATTTGGTACTTCATTTCTCAATCAAAAAGATTGCTAAACATAACGTCAATAGACATGGAAAAAAAATCTCGCAAACAAATTTCGATCGATTACAATTTGACTGTGAAGAAGATTCATGCAAAATCCAAAAATTACCGAATATATTGGCGCTGGTTAAAAGCTTCTGGGTTAATGTTGTGTCGATTTTTTTATTTGTTTTAGGTATGGCATCATTTTAAAACAATTTTCTGCTGCCTAAAAGTAGGTTGCAGTATTTAAATTAATTTAAAACTAAATTGTATTTGATCAAATTAATTGTATGCTCGATTTGTTTTGCTCATCTTTTTATCGTTGTTCATCAATGTTTTAACTTCTTTAGGAATTTATTTTTAAAAAATTATTTTCGATGATTGATCAATAAAATTGTACTTTAAAATTGATTTTTAACGATGATATCTAAACGTGAAGTGATGATTTTCTTGTAAAGTTTCTTCTTCTTCGTTTTTAATCCCTGTTAGCAACAGTAACAGTTGCAACTTGTGGGATTTATATTTTTCTGTTTCTTTCACTGTGTTTTCTTCATTTACATGTTCAGCATTCATATATTAGTTTTATTATCGATTTTTTAAATACACAATCCTTTAAAAAATAAAATCTATGAAAACACAACTTATAAATTAATGCTTTACTGCAGTATTCATGAAATATTAAAATAGACTTGATATGTATTTTAGAACAAATTTGTTTGGGAATTTTAAAATTATTTTATTTTTTTTTTTGGATGTGGCAATTATACTTATACCTTTAAAATACATTTTTCATTTCATTTCAAATCATTTTTAAAAAATTATTAGTTTTTCTTGTGCTTTATTGGCCACATTTATTTTATAAAAACGGTATGAACAAATTTCCTTGCCAACACTTTTCGCTGTTGCAGTTAAATAATAATCACTCTTAATAACTTGTAGACATACCAGAGCTTTCGGGGAGTTGCAAAAAATTCAATTACCGTTATAGTCATTGCATTTTAATTTTTCGCCACCTGTAAAACTTTTTGTATTTACCCGTAATTTAGTTAAATGTCTTTTACGTTGTATTTAGTTTAAAATAATCATGTCAGTCGATTTTCTTCTTCCTCCCTTCTTTTGAGCACTTGAAACAAACAACTGACAAATAGTTTTTTAAGTCGATAGACTGTTGGCTTAATAAAATTTTTTAAATAATTTACTTGGCTCATTGGTAATTCTTGTTGCTATTTATGTTTTATAGTGGGCTTATTGTACGGAATTAAATGAGTTTCATTTTGTTTCAGTTCAATCGTGACAGACATTTATCATTTGACAGGAAATTACTAATTTGAAAAAGAGAGATTTACATTCTTGTTGTAAAAGTGATTGAGTTCTAATCAGAAATTTGGCAATTGTCCATAATATTTAAGGTGACAGGTAATTTTGGCAACAACGCCAAATTTTTTTACCGCCTTTTACATATTTGCGAGGGGCAGCAAATCCTAAGAAATAAACAATGTAAATAAAGTTTCAAAAGGCTTTAGGAAAATTTTTAGAAAAAAAAAATCGAAACTAACAACAACAACTAACAACTTTTACTATTTTTGAAAAAATAAAAGAAAAAATTTGAATGGATATCACGAATGAATTTGAAACAATGCTGCTAAAGCATTTTTGAATCCGAAAATTTTGTAAATAATTTTTAACGTGTTTTTGTTTTATCATTCGTCTAATCAATCAAGACCGAAATTGCAGAAACAAACTTTGAATGTGTAGACACGAATGCAATTTTATGAAAGAATTTAAAAAAAATTGCAGAACCAAAATTGAATCTCTGGATTGAGGACCAAGACTGCAACAGAAGACTGCTCTCTATGTCTGACGAAATATTACATTGTGGGGCTTAAAGAAATTATGAAGTAAAATGGAACAAATCAAAATAATGTGTTTTAATGATTGTGATAAAACTTATTAACTTCCATTCATTAACATGTGAGAATTTGTTGTCTAACGGTTAAAGGGGAAAACGTGAAACTTGATATAATGAATCAATCTATTTTATTATAATTTAACAAATTAATTTTTAGTTTGATTCGTCTTTTATGAAAGTAATTGCTACAAAAAAATAAGTTTCATAATTAAAACTGAATTTATTATTAGTAACACGTTCGCCAGGTCGACAAGTTTCGAGAATTATGAGGGAAGAATAGATTGATGCATGGACAAGAGACTGCCAACATTTTATTTTGCTTTCTCAGTTGTAACTGATTTTAAGTGATAATTTTAGAAAATTGCAGACTTAAACAAACTGTCATAAGTTTCCATTATTTAAGTTTGATGACTGTAATCAACAAAACATAAAAAATATGTAATTGTGGATTTTTCAAACAGTTTTTTTGCAAACATTTTCTAATCCATAAATATTTTATGACTTCATATGCAAGTTTGCCTTTTTCAACAATTTTAATAATTTCTTTTTTTAACTTTAAATTTCCGGTTGACGGACAATTAACACCTTTCAAAAACCAAATAACTTTATAATAAACAATGAACATGAACATTTTGTTATGACTGTGGTCATGATCAAGACAATATTATTTGAATATTAAACATAGAAAAAGCTTGCAATCTTGATAAAAAGTTGAATCGTTATTTTGTGAGTACAATGTCTTGTTAATCATTTTATACTTCTGCCCGCAATTTTCTTTCTCTTGAAAATAAATAGTTTTTAGTTTTTAATTAATACATGTGCATTGCTGCAACCTAAAGTTGCAATGTTTTTTAAATAAAATTTACATTGAGCAGCCGGAAGAAAGTAACTGTTTTACACCAACAAAAGACCACAATTTGTTTGATAATTAAAAATCGTTTTAAACATGAAACTGTCTCTACCGGCCTGTGCCTTTCTTTAGATAGAAATCAAATAAAACTTATGGTTACTTATTGTCGTTGTCTCTTTACCAGCACTTACAACCCCGTTTACACGTAGCAATTTTTATGCTTTCAAAACTCCATATAAAAAATTTAATTTCTTTTTATTGTTTATTTTTATTTGCAGTTTTAAAAACTGATGACATAAGAGCTGTTACGTGGTCAGGAGGGGTAAAATATACAAAAAGAACAAAAAAGGTTTCACGAGAAATGCCTGAGGTGTCGCCATTTTAATCAGTTGGAAATAAAATTGGCTGCAAAATAGAGACGGCCAAATAAAAAATAAACTTTAAGTTAAAGTAAAGTTGTAATTTTTTTATTTAAATTTAATCAATGATTACAGTTATTCTATACACAAACGATACGATAACACATACATATGGGCAATTCCATAAATATGTTTAAGGGCCATAATTACAACTTGCCGTTAGTTAAAAGCAGGATTTTTTACGGACCGATACATTGCTTTGTATTTTAAAACCTTCACTTATTTTTTTTATATTATTTATAATAAATATTATTATTATTTATAATAACAACAAAAAAAATAGAAGCTTAAATACTGCTAAGCTGTTTATCAGAGAATAAAGGTGCGGTCAGATTAGTCAAATATTTGACCAAAAAAGCGTAACCACTATTTATTTTAAATTCATTCAATGTTCATCCAATTTTTCCTGGCACGTATCTTTACAATTGACGTGTTATTATTAAAATAAATGTGAAATTATACCTTTTATATTCAGTCGCATCTTGTATTTAGGAAGGGCAAAAATTTGTTTCCATAATTTAGTGGTTACGTCTTTCTGCTCAAATATTTGACTTATCTGACCGTAACTTAAGTCGAGTTGTAAAAAAAAATATTTGGCATAGTACAAGAATATAAAAAAAAAACAAATAATGCCTCTCTGACTTCGCAGAATTTCGCATATCTACTAACTAAATATAACTGAGTAACTAACAAGTAAGAGTGCAATATTCGGCAATGCTAAATCTTATATACCCTTCAACATCTATGTAAATCTAGTTTAGAGAAGTAACCCCAATCAAAAAAATAATATTGAGGTGACAGAGAATTAAGAAATAAAAAAAATTGGTGCTTCATACTCGACGGTCAGACGGACATCGCTCAATTGGCTTCGCTATGCACAAGAACTCAGAATATATATACTTTATGGGGTCAGGAATGGATATTATAGAAATTACACACGGAATGACAAACTTAGATATACTCATTTTCCACTTTTTGTGGTATAAAAATAACTTCCGCTTTATGTCAAGTGCAATATACTCTTACCTTGCTCGTTATTTTGGACTATAATGTATCGAATGACTTTATTATATTATACACTAAAAGTGGAAAAAGGATATATAAGTTTGTCATTCCGTGTGTAATTTCTAGAATATCAATTTCCGACCACATTAAGCACTGATCAGCTAGAAAAAAATAAATATGTCGTTCGATCAGACAAGGTATCGGAAGAGATACTATTAGAAATCAGAACGATCGGTCCATGTCCTTTGAGGCAGCAGGCAAAAAACTACGCCTACCTCTAATTTTTTCATGTCATTTAGGATAATAAAGTAACTCCAATGAAAAAAAATATGTATATAAATGGGGCAATAGAGAATTAAAAAGTAAAAAAAGTGAAAACATTAGCGCTCGCCCATATTTTCCGAGTTACGGGGCTCCGATATTTCCAAATTTTTTTTTTTTAATATCAATATGGGTATCATTTAAAAGCTTTTGAAGAGATCTTTAAAAATACAAAATTAAACAAAAAAAAAATGGTTAACCTCCTAAGAGCCGATGACATTTTTATGTAAAATTATGTATATGCAGCATTTAATTTTTTTTCTTATTTTTTATTCTCTGCACCCTAATATTTGCTTATTTGATTGGAGTTACTTCACTTAACTACATTTACATAGAAGGGTATATAAGATTCGGCATAGGCGAATATAACTCTCTTAATTGTTTTTACTAAAATGAGCAAGAACCATTAACATTTTATTTAAATCTCCGGCTCAGGCCGCTCGCTCTAATTTATCAGAGCCTAAAACCCAACACAACACAAACACAAATTAATCAAAATGTTTGTGTATTAAGTATGTAACTTTGTACGTATATACGTGCGTAGACGTTCTAAAATTTATTAATGCATAAAGACGTACTATTTTTTGTAGTGGAATATACTATTGTCTGGAGTTCCGACCCGGTATTCATGGGAAAAACATTCTTTTCGTAAATAGATTTCAACAGCTGAGAAGGGTTACAGCTGCTATTAAATAGCAGTCCTTGCAAGCAAATAAAAGAAATGTGTACTTTCTGTAATTTTCTAATTATATATTAAAGTTTTATAATAGTGTGGCGAATTATTGAGGAAAAATAAAACACAATATTGTTTTGTAAAGAACATTTTCTCTAAGAATAGTTCACATATTTGTTCGGGATTTTTTTTAAATTATTGCCATATTATTAGCATCTTTTATTTTACCTTTGTTTATATAAAAACCTACACATAAACAAATAAATATTCCCATGTACGAGTATAATATTAACATTAACAAATTTGTTACATGGTTGCTCGTTATTTAACACTTATGTGTATCACATAATTAACAAATTACATAATTAATCATACAAATCTTTTAGCGTTAAGAAACTTAATTGAAAATAATATTGTAAATTAACTACTGAGTTGTGAACAAATCGATGTCAACACTAATTTTTTATCGAAGTATCGGTCAAAAGCAAAAGTTGTATTTAAAAAACACTGCTAGAGATCGGAGTATTAAAAGAAATCAATTTAGTTGAGAAATGAATATCAACTTTTATTTTGTAATAAATTTTCATTATAAAAATTGTAGAATTAAAAAAAATATATATTTTTATTTTTAGTTTCTTCTTGAGAGCAAAAACTATAAAACAATCAGCTGACAAATTAAATTACGAATGCGTAGTTTAGAATAGGAATTAAAAAATAAATTAAGTGATAAAAGTTGTAGTCTAAAAATGGTATAATATATTATTGCACATGGGTATGTAAATACATTTTAACATTTGTATGAAAACACTACCAAATATAGGTTTTTACTATCAAATTAACACTTTTTGTATTCAAATTAAATTTTTTTTCAAATCAAACTCAATTTTTTTTAAAGCAACTTCAATTTTATTCAGAATAAATTAAATTATTTTCAACACATATTCATTTTTTTTCATTTCAAATTAATTTTTTTTCTTTTAGAATTAAATATTATTTTTTCAATTCATTTTTTTCCATTACGAATTAATTTTTCCACGAATTCAATGCAGAAAGGGTTTTAAACTTGTTTTTTTCTTTTATTCGTGATTCCTTTTCTATTATTGAGTTATTTATAATACTGGAAAATATTTTCCAGTACAATAATAAAAAACAGTTTGTAACGGTAAACATTAAAGTGCTTGAATACTGAATCAATTAGTTGGTAGATAAAGTGAAATTAAAGTTCTTACAATTTTAAAGAAGTTCAAAATGTCATCTAGCGAAGAAAGTATTCACGCTGCTAGTTCTGGTATATCGAATGTACGAAATTATAATCGGCTTCAGTTTCTAACAGATAGTTCTTCCGAGGAAAATATATGTGAAATAACATCGGCTAATCGTCATCGCGGAAGACGTGGAAAATATAACCATATCAGCGTAGATAAAAAAAATATTTTAATTAAGTTTTATAACGAAGGAAAAACCATTGTTGAATCAGCCGAAATAGCTGGTATAAACAAAAATACAGCTACATCCATTATAAATCGCTACAAGAACGAAGGATGCGTTATCATGAAAAACCGTGGTGGAAGACGTCACTCCAAATTGACTCCCGAAATATTGGAAAATATTGAAGAGATTATAGAAAGAAATCCATGCATAACATTAAAAGGCATTCGCAGAAAGATTCTGGAAATTTATAATGTGGATTTAAGTACAACGAGCATACATACTGCATTAAAGTCTTTGCGAATTACCTTAAAAACTGCGACAATTATCATAGATCGTTTCAATTCCGATGCTACAATTCAACGACGTATACCGTATGCAATGAATTTTGCCCAAAACGCTCCAGAAATAAGAGAAAAAATAATATTCATTGGCGAATCCGGTTTCAATTACCACCTTCGGAGAAACAAGACTAGATCCAAAGTAAATACCGCAGCACATGTAGTTGTTCCTACCGTTAGAGGACGCAACGTTTCCCTTATTGCAGCTATGAACATACGTGGCATTTTACATAAAAAAGTAATTGCTAATTCCTCGGTTAATACCAACATTTTCACATCTTTCCTTGAAGAATTATTCGATATATTAGCTGAATTCAACATCACAGGTGGTTGGATGATCCTTGACAACGCAAAGATACACAAAACGCAAGTGGTGAAAGATAAAATTGCTGAGTCCGGTCACATTTTACTTTTTCTTCCTCCATACTCCCCTATGCTAAACCCAATTGAAAAAGTTTTCTCAAAAACTAAGCTCTGCGCTCGTAATATGCTAGCTGATCCAGAAAGTTATATGGACTTGGTCACCATAATTAACCGATCAGTAGAATCCGTAACACCTTCAGATTGCAATAATTATTATGTTGATATGACTTTGAATTTGTCATTAGCTGCAACTGGAGAACCGCTACATTGAAAATATTGTATTGCAAGTAATTGAAGCTTATTCTATACTTAATTTTGTATAAATAAAAATAATTTTTTAAGTATTTTGCGTTATTTAAAAACAATTAATTTGAAGTTAGAAAAATTAATGCAAAATGAAAAAAATTAATTTGAAATGAAAAATATTCAATACGATTTGTAAAAAGTTTAATTTGTGTTGAAAATAATTTAATTTGTTTTAAATAAAACTGAAATTACTTTGAAACAAATTGAGTTTGTTTTGAAAAAGATTGAATTTGAATCGAGAAATGGTTAATTTGAGAGTAAAAACCTATATATAAAATAAATTAATTCCAAAACAGCGTTGCCGCTTTGGTCCAATCGGACCAAACTTGGTAGTTTTTCGTTTTTAAAAAACAGTTTGGTAGTTTGGTTGGTTTGTTGCATTTTTTTAAATTTTTGGTAGTTTTTCCTCCTGTAGCAATTTTTTAGCAATAGTAAATTTTTTACCTTAAAAATTCAGAACATAAAATAAAAAATGTAACTTTGAATTAAATAAACAATAACTGTGAATAGTTTTACCACTGTTTTCAAAAACTGTTTTAGGTGTAATAAAAACATCTCTGCTTTTTTGCGTAAAGATGATTAAAGCTGTAGCCATCTCTGGTTTAAGAAACGCGAACAATATTATGAAATTGAAGTTAACAATATTTTTGATTAAAGGCTTATTTACAAGTGTTTGTATTAAAAAAATTAACATACAAAATGGAAAAGTAAGTAAACTTTTTTAATTGTATATATGTACCTATTAATTACATAAATATTTACTAATATTGCATGTAAAGAAACAGTAAAAAAAAAATTTAGAACCGAATGGTTGAGCGAATTTGATTGGCTCCAGGAAAGGGATGGGTGTTCATTCTGCATAGTATGCTCTAAAACTATTTTAAATCATAACATCCATCTTAAAAATCACCAAAAGATAAATTTCCACCTCAACAATTACGGAGAAAAACCAAGTGAGTATAACAGAGTTTATGTGCAAGAAACTCATTTTTAAATTTTTGGTGGTAGGCTGTGAACGATCATGTTCAGCGTTGTCAACTTTGAAATTTCAAAACGCACCAAAGTGGAGAAAAAAACGCACCATTTAAGAAAAAACGCACCAAGTTTTAGAATTTCTTTTTTATTTAAAATCTTTAATGATTTAGTTTTTTAAAAAAAGTGTAATTTTTTTGTATTAAAAATATAACAATAAAGCAGTCTTAAAGTTCAAGGTTTTTACAAACAAACAAAATTAAAAATAAAACTTAACAAAAATAAAAAATAAACAAATATGTTTGTGTTAACTTTTGAAATAAAAAACAGCGACCATTCATAAAAAAATTTTTCTGAATAATTACATACTTACATACAGTTTAATAAGTAAAATTGCCCTACAAAATTCATTTTATTCAAGGCTTATAAATGCAAAAAAAATTATGAATAATTAGAAATTACATCAACTAATAAGATACCCTTTAACTTCCAAATCCAATTTTTATACTTGTTGTTATAGCGGACTCAACAATTCAGGTTCGTTGTAAATTTCTGTCTACAACTGTTAAAAAGTATGGCCATATCCTTTAAATTAAGTGAACTATAGGCTCACCCTTTAGTTTATAATTTTTAGTATTAATACTTGTTACTGTATCGGCCATAGCAACCGACATTCTGTACAATTTACAAGCGTTTATCTATAACGGTTCAAAACATAAGCCCATATAAGTAAATTTACATCAATTATGGGGGCACCCTTTAATTTTTAGATATATTTTTTATAACTTTTTGTTATTGGGAGCCATAGTAATGCGCAGTCATTTTATATTTTATAGAATCGTCCTTTACAGTTCATAATACACGTAAAAAATATGTATGGGGACACCCTTTAATTTTTAAGATTATGAACTGTTTATTAAACGGGAACAATCTGTAAGCATAATCTATCATATTGCCAACAATTTTCAAGATCGGTTCAAAAATGACTGAGTTCTGCAGGCACAAACATAAAAAAGCAACATTCAGTCGAATTGTATAACCTCCTTTTTTTATGTCGGTTAACTGATCACCACAAAACTCTGCTTTTGCTAAGCTGTTTAACAGATACGACAGCAGCCTTTACTACAAAAACAATGACCATGAAAATCTAAAAGGGATAGTATATTCCATACAGTGAAATGTTTCTTTTTTAATACAACATAAATTAATTCAACAACAATACCGTTTCATTTGGTGCTTATGATTTGGTACGTCTTAAACGAAATGGTATTAAAACAAGTGTATTTTTTGTACTAAAATTTTTTTTGTGGTGCCACCACAGATTAAAAAAAGAACCAAAATTAAAAAAAAAAACGCACCACGCACCAACACGTGAAATTTTCGCACAAATAATTCGAAAAAGCACCCAAAATGGTGCGAAACGCGCCAAGTTGACAACGCTGGTCATGTTGTTTGCAATGGATAGTTTTAACATTTAAGGTTTTTCATGTTGCTTAAGAAATATTTAACATTTAAAATGATTTTAACCATTGTAATACGAAATATATTTCTAAACTTGATATTTTCACTGTAAAATATTGAGAAAGATTTATGAATCAGCGCATTTAAAATTTATATGAGACATAAAATTCTAACATTAGAAAAGTATTTTAAACTTTAAGTTAGATATCCCCAAAATTGTAAATTTACAAAATCCGAAGAATAATGGGGATTTGGCAACGGTGTTACTTTTTCATACACCCGAGGCTTCCTATTTAGTATAATGCCTACATTTTTAACATTAAATCCACTTTACTAATACTTAAGTAAAGTAAACTTTTAATTCAATCGGTCTACCCATTTAAAAACTACGGAATTATTAAATTTTTAGCAAATTCCCCACTGTGCAACGTATATTTTTGTCACGAAATTTTTTGTTTGTATTCAAGCAGGATTAACACTTTAAAAAACTTTTAACAAATTTACATTTTTCAAAGGTATCAAAATTTTAAAGCTTTCTTATCTGTTTTTTCTTTTTCTTTTTAATTTTGAAATGGCTTCTAATTTATTGAAAGACAGCGCTTACCTTAGAATATCATTAGTTGCTTTCGTGATTAGAAAAACGCCTCCAATAATGCCGAAAACAGCAGTTAGGCCTGCTATTAAATTATAACAGCGAATTGGTGACAACTCAACAAAATTCATATTTTTGTTGGAAAAATATTTGCAAAAAAATATTTTCTTTAGTCTAGACAAAATTTTTTATATTTTTATCAGTATTAGTTATTTATTTATATCTAGATTGATTGTATTATTATTATTATTATTGCTTTAATGTGTTTTTTCAAGGTTTGCTTAATATATTTGATTATTGGCAATTATTATTTTTTTTTTGTTTTTTTTTGTATACTGCACTTTAACAATGAAGAAATAAAAATTAAAAATCACGTGTTTTTCGAACCTGGTGTCACTTCTCTCATACTTTGCTGCTGTAAGTAACTTTTTAAGTATCGCAATATGATAATTTGTACATTAATCTTTTATTTAATATTTTTATCATAGCTGATGTACGTTTTATTTGAAAAAAAAAGATAAAGAAATATTTATTAAAATTTATTTTTTTATTCTACACGATTTATTTTATCGTTCGACCATGGCCAACAATTCGCAAAACCTTAAGTAACATTTTACGGTTGAATGAATAGTAAGCAAACAATATTTATTAAGCAATTACAATTAAAAAAATGACAAAAAAGTATTTTACTATTAAAATTTTGTTTCGCCCTGTGCTTTAGGTACCAAGATTATCTGTGCTGTTTTTAACACTTTTGAGCTTTTATTTTCAAATATTTAAGAAGTTGTTAGATTCTTGAATTTAGATCTAGATTTTAATTATTTCAATTAAAAAGACAAATTACAAATGTCAGGTGCATGAATAACGTAACATTTCATTAATTCTGAATTGATGAACAAACATGTTGTATCAAACATAAGTTCCATTAAAAACAAACAAATTAAACAATTTACACTTTTGAATTCTTCCATTAAATCCAAAACGAAAAAACGCAATTACTATTGAGCGGTGACAGACATGGGAAGTTGAAATTTGTAATTTTTTTGGCACAAAAATCATAATACTTTTTTCACTATCAAAAGTGAACAAAAAATGAAGAGAAATTTTTGATTGAAAAGTTGAGTTGAATGCTATGAAATTTTAAAACAATAAATTTACTTCGATACTCTGCCAGCTTGAAAAAGTGACTAAGAAAATGTATTCTTGTAAGAATATTGTAAATAATACTGAAATAAAGCTGAAACTAGCATTTAATATCTTTAGAAAATCGAGTTTTTAATAAGAAATTTCTACAGTTAAAGACACTAAATTAATTTTTGTTTTTTTAAACTTTGAGACTAATTTTTTCAAGGTACAACAGTACTACAATGGTACTGAATTATCCATCTCTGTTTGTCAGTACAAATTGCATTAGTTTGACTGTAGTATTTGCAAAAGAATATAAGCAAAAATATATATTAAACAATAATGTTTGTTATTTAGTTATAGTTAACAATTCATGTTTATTTCATGTTTATTTTCTATTTAAATAGAAATTCAGGTCAAGTTCACAACATAAAATTTAAAAGTTTGCATATTTTTCTCTTTTATCTAATTTGTATTAATTATTTTTATTTTTTTATTTTTATTATTTTGTATTTTTTTATTTAAAATGAAAACGATATTTTTCACTTGAATTATCTGTAAAACTGTATTTTTTTATTTAAAGTTTTTTAAACCGTTTCGCATCATGTGGCCGTTGTTATGAAATTTTTATAGTTTTTTTTTTCATTTTTTTATTAGACAAATAATTGAACGTAAATTTTGTTTTATTTGATTCGATTCTGATATTACCGCTTTATAAGTTCTACCCGTAATGTTACACCTTTGAATTGGAGCTTTTTTTTCAATAAAAATTTTTTCAGTTTTCTGATAAGCGTCCGTCATTCATCCATCAACTGATAAAATAAAAATAAGTAAATAAAATGAATAAATAAACAAAAATATGACTTAAAAACAGTTTATAAAATATTTTGTTTTTATCTGTTAAATTATTTGTATTTGTAATTAGCGAATGAGGGAATACCGACTTTAAAGAAATTCACATACAAGTGCGATTTTAAATAATTTTTGGTTATTGACAATTTATTTTTGAACTGAATAAAAAAGGTTTGTTATTTTTTCAAATTACATTTTTTAATATTTAAAAATTTTAATTTTATATTTATATTATTGATCTAAATAAATAAATATAGACACAAAAAATCTGTGCGTTGTGTTCTCGTTACAATTGCGGAACTGAGCATTTTGTTGTCTTCTCTTTATGTATTGTCCGATTTTTATCTGATTATTTTTCTTTTTTACAATACAACCCTTAAAAAACAAGCAAATAAAAGAGAATCAGTGCAAAAAGAAAAAAAAAAACACAGGTTGTAGTCAGGCTTTTTACAGACATACAGACAGACAGAATAACAAAAAGTTAAATATTGGACATTAATATGACAAAGACAGACAAGAAATAGAATGAACTAATGACAGCAACCAAAGTAACATGTTCACATAAAAAGCAGTATTGTTAACGTTTCCCCCTTCTCCTACCACCTTTTTTTAAATTCCAATTAGTTACCTTTAAGGTAAGCAAATCAGACATTGTTTTATAAAGGAAATGTTAAAATATTATAATAATTTCAAAAGCTGTCAAATATTTTCAACTATAAATGACTCAATTGGGAATTCTGTTTAATAAAGATATCAATTTGACAAAAAAGATTGTTCTTTAAAAGGCCTTTTAGAAAAGTGCTTTTTGAAGGAACCACATTAACCGTTAGCAAAAAATATCGCAACTCTGGAAAGGAAGGAAATTATTAAAATATTGTGGCTTTGCAAGTTTAATTTTCGGTATTTAAGTCGATTGAGGGGATCATCTATCAACTCTATAAAATATTCTCTTTTATCACTTTCTAAAACTCACACTTAATTTAATAATAAAATATTTAAAACGACAATTAATTTGTTATAAATTGAACAAAGAAGGCTTTTAATGAACATTTATCAAATGATAAATTTTTAAAGTTCTCGTATTAAAAACAACAAAATAATAAAAAACAAAAAAAAAATATCTATTTTTTTATTAAAATTTAAAACTTATGCCCAAAATTAAGGGGTTGTATTAATTTACAATAGCAATACAATTTTAAATGTACGTTTTACAAATATTTTATTCAATAATATTGCTATAATTCGATTAAAATTCATAATTATGTTGATTTCATGCAACCAAAGTTGATTTCATGTTAAATATAACAATAGTTTATTCCATTCTGTTTTGTTTTAAAACTTTGAAAATGTGTATTTTTATAGACTTGAGTTTTTTACAACTGTTTAAACAATAGAGTTTCGAAACTTATAACTTAATATTCAGACGAATTAAATGCAGTAAATTAAAGAAAAAATATATATTTATAAAAAATCATGTGACAGCCAACAAATGCCATTCATTGTCTTTTTCGTAGCAACAACTAATTAAATGGATTCTGCCATGAGTTGAGTTGAAAACAAAATTGTAAATATTTACAATGAGAACTTCATAATGCAATGAATAAAATAAACCAATTCTGTGAAATTTTCTCCAATATAAGATGAAACGAAAAAGTTATGCAGTTGTAATTTTTATTGCTGTTTTGTAATTAACGTTGGTAAAGTTGAGTTAAAACTGGCAGTTGCGAAAAATGAAAATGAAAACCAGTACGCTGCGCTTATATTTCAGTATAATTATATTTTAAAACTTATTTTATCGTTTGCAATTAATAAATTTAAAATTGATCTTCAAACAAATAAGACCAGTAAGAATTTTAATTATAATTTTAAATAACATTTAATATTTTTAGGAAAAAAGAGGTTTTTGGTAACAGCTATTGTTGTGGATTCGGCACTTTAACCCAAAAGTAAAACAATTGAGATTGCAGGGGATTATGTCGGCTTAATCTGCCCAAGAGAAAGCAAAGACACAGAAAAGGCCTCTAAAAGTATTCAGTTTCGATGGCAAAAATTGAAAAGTTCAGTTTCGAGTTGTTGCCTCATACACCTTTTGTTTTAGGTGTTAATAGAAAAAGGCCGCCGCACATAGAATCCGTCATACGTTATACTTTAACGCATTCAACTGAAAAGAAATTAACGAGTGATGAAGTTGGCATAATGAGTACTTTGTTGACGGATAAGAAAAGTCATTAAAACACAGCTAGAGCGAAAACAAAACAAGAAGAAGAAGCAAATAATAGCTCTCAAAGTATTAAAAGTACGCCAAAAGTTAAAAGTTCCCCAACTTTCGTACTTTACGTTCACAAAGAAAACATGTATTTTAACTTACATGTCAATTGAAAAAGGCAAAGTAGAACATATGACGGATTCTATGTGCCCCGGCCTTAAGATAATAAACATCGAAATCATGTTTCTTGCGGAGCCATTATTTGAGTTTTAATTTAATTTTTTATACTTTTTGTTTAGTGGGCACATACTCTGTGTTAATTTAAGGTAACTGCCCAGACCAAGGTAACCCGACAACAGGACAACAGGAGTTACGTATTGAGCCTTTAGATACGGAACCCTAAAAATATATATTCGTTGTCATTGTATTGATCGATTCAATTCCCCTACCTTTAATAAACATGTAGACAGAAAACTTGAAAGCTTTTAATGATTTTTAATTAATTATTAAAAAACAAAATTTTGTTTTCTTCATTTTATGCAAGAAATTCATGTAAAAAAGCATGAAAACTATTTAAAGAATTAATCCGTTTATTTATTAAATAAAATGTCGATATACTTATGTTTTACATTTGCAGCTCGAAGCTTAGCAGTTGAGTTGAAAACTTATTTGGAAACATTTAAAATTTTTAGTCTTAATCGTGCTTGATACCCTTAAAATAATTATCCTCTTGACCTTGTACTCTATTAATAGATTAAAATTCCTATTCAATCAATATTGTTTACGACCAAAGTTTCTTAATAAAGTCTATGTAAAATTTATTGACGAACTATAGGAGCAGTAGCGAGCGAATTTGCCGTATGAGAAGAATATCTTGTCGCCCTATCGATCACGTGTTACTGTTTATTTGTTTCTTACAAATAAGGAATCAAGCTCTATTTATACTAATAATGAAAACTACGAGAGGGATTATGAACGATAGTGGTCAGTCGGACGTTTACTTTTTTTGGTCATTTAAATAACTATGAAGAATAGTATTTTTGTGGTACATTGATTGAGTCCCGTATGACACTGAAATCTTTTACGCTAATGTTATTCTGCCAATTTTTTTTTAAAGGATATCAATATGAAACAGCATCTATAATAATGTAAGAAAACAAGCATTAAAGATTTAAAAATAAAAATTGAATTTTGTGGCCATACCGAAGGTTGGTACAAAGCAAAAACAAATGTGCAAGACGAGTTACAGAAGGAACAGTCAATAAATGCTTTGGGTTGTGTGTGTTGGCTTCGTCTAACCAAATTAATATTGATTGATTGTGCATACTCCTCGTATTCTTATTTACAATATTATTTAGATAAAAAGATGATGTTTACAATGCACACAACCTAAGGTAGATAGATGCAAAGAGTGCTGATGACGTACATATGTAGCGATCCAGAAAGTGTAGCATCATATTCTGCTGGTGTTTAATTTTACCTGATTTCTTTAGAAAACGACTGCATATGAATTTTTTCTTGTAATTTTTTTAGAAATTAAAATAAGCCAAAATAAATTTTAATTTATTTGTTACGGTTAATTATATTTACAAAGGTATAAGGAACAGATAACTCGCAAAGGTCCTTGCAAACTAGTAGCTGAGGAATTTGTTCAAATTTATCCAAGAATCAAAAATGTTTCATAGAATTTTTTCTCTTACTGATTAACATTCTAATGTAAAATATCAAAATATTTCTTTTGTTCATTTTTTTTTCATGTTCCAAATTATTTAATTATGTAACAATAGTACGTTTGTTTAAAGTAACAAATGAGACAAAACGAACGTGAAACTATTTCAAATTATTTATGTATATTTGTTGCCAAAACGTACACAAGTAGTTACAAGTGTATTTGGTTTTATTTTTATATTTTGTTTATGAGAGTATACAAACTTACCTTAATCGGTTTCTTATCATAGAAAAATATTCTTCATCACGTTCCAGCGCTAATAAAATACATTGACATTGTTGTATACGCTTGTGAAGTTGCATGTCGTTACCATTCCGCAGTACCCCAGCTATGCCGCTGTCAAAGCTGCAATTTAATAAATTTGGACTACCACTGCTACTTTTGCCGCTATCTGATGAACCCGATATAAACAGACATTTGGCAGCGTTTGATTTTAATGATTCAGACGGAGATTTAGCTTTTTGTGGAATATTTGCTAGTGGAGATTGAATATCTTTCAAACAAATACTTTCATCCAAAATTGCTAGAGGAATATCAGCTAAGGACATCGCTTTTTTGTTTCAAAATCTTTTATAACTAATGACTGAGATTTTGTTGTTTTTTCTTATCTTGTTTAATTTTTAGATTATAAATTCCACTTATAATTTGTTGTTGTGCACTTAATTTAATTTTGTGCAAATTGTTATTATAATTTTAATAATTTTGCTTGTTTGTTTTCCTTCATTCTTTCATTTTATCAAAATTTCTTGTTTGTTTTTTTTTTTGGTTTTTTCTTTTTGAGATTTATTTTTAGTCCGCGCTATCGCTTTTTTCATGAAGCTTCACAATGAAACTGAAAATATAAAAAACAAATTTATTGAATATAAACAAAAATTATATTTAATTATATGAATAAAACGCTCTTTTAAGATATTTAATTAAAAATTTTTTATTTCTCTCCAAAGGATTGACTGTTATTATTTATTAACATTTTTTTATTATCTTTTTTATTAGATGTTAAAAATTTTGTTGTTATTTAATTCGCTGGATAATAATTTTTTTTAATTCAAAAAAATTAAAAAAAAACAAAGATGTATTTCAATAATTAATTCTAAATATTGACAATTTTTGTGAAAGATTTTTTCACCAGTAGCTCGTTTCGCTAACTTAAGTGAGAAAATTCTCACATGAAAATGTTGTACTCGTCATGTTGTTTTACACTAGATAAGCTAGAGTTAATAATGTTTTTTATAATATAAAATAATGAAAAACGTACATAAATCACAGTGGAAAATTGCTTAATTAAAAAGCTATGAATTTCTATTTTTTTTAGGACCAGCACTCAGGGGATGACCCCTACTTATGAAATGCATTGTGCCAGAACTAGGAAATTAGGTTGTGGGAAGGGGGATAGAGGGAGTAGTGCTTGTGGACATTTGATTTTAATCTTTGCACATTGAAAGTGGCAAGAAAGACCTCTGCGGGAAGTTTATTCCACATACGAACTGTTCGGCTAAAAAACGAATTCTCTCTGTAATGCGTAGCGCGATTCACTGGCCAATCGACCACAAAGGAATGAGCTCTTGATGCAGAACGCTTTGCGCGTACGAAATTACGGTTTTCAGGAACAAGTTCCCTGATTTCATAAGAGCACATTTCCTTGTAGTAACGATAAAACAGTGAAACACACCGCACATTGCGTCGATGCTCCAGTGAATCAAAAGTGCTGGATATCCTACTGTCATCGATGAGCTACTTCGCTCTCTCCTGCACGCGGTCGAGTAACTCCAAAATAGACTATGAAGCACGGGCCCATACATGAGAGTTGTATTCCATTTTTGGTCTGATAAAGGTGACGTAGATGGTAAGAAGATCAGATGAAGTGAAGTATTTCTTAAACCGTTCATAAAACCTAAGCAATTGAATGCTTCTTTTGCGATCATCTTCTCGATGTTCATGCCAAGAACATCGAGAGCTTCTGATTCGTTAATATATATATCACCCATAATTGCAGATGAGGTAGCATATTCAGCCGTACGCCTATGCGAAAGCACACGGCACTGGGTTTAATGAGCGTTAAATTACACCCTATTCGCAAAGCCCCATTTGGAGATTACCAAAAGGTCGCGATTAATGGTATCGTCCATGTGCTTTCGCATAGCCCCAATTTCCCGAAGGCTTGGTCTATTGCGAAAAGAAAATGAATGGCATATGCTACTGTCATCTGCGAAAGAATATATAGGGTTGGAAGTCTGACGTAGAAGGTTATTGATAAAAATAAGAAATAGGGTAGGGGAAAGAACGGAACCGTGCGGTTTCCCACAAATTTACCTTGAACTCATTTGATGAGATCTCGAGTGCACCATGCTTCTCTAACAGTTTGTAAACAAACGTTAGCTTAAACGCCTGTACACAGTGGGGATTTACGAAAATAAATGGCTGATTTTTCTTATACTTGGAATATCTTTAGTGAAGGAGTCAGGCTATACAAGCCATGCCTCCCTCACTGGTCTTGTGAGAGAATAATGTTAAATTAGAATTAAAAAAAACTTTTGAGGCTTGTAGTTAGAAATATTACCTTCCTAAATGTTGTCCAATTTTTTGGTAATACAAACCGCCTTAAGTTTTGCTAGAAAATAAGAAAAATTAATGTCTGTGCATTTGTTACATTCTATCTTCTCTCACAGGTTGACTTTTTTTTTAATTTTTTGTTCATTACTTTTTATTTAACATTGTAAAGAATTATTAAAAATAATATAATAAATTGTTTCAATGCTGATTTAAAATTAACGTAATTAATTAATTTTTTAATCGATTTTTTATTATTGATTTCGAAAACAATAAAAAAATTCAAGATGCTGAAGCAAAAAATTGCATGAAAATGGCCGAACATTTGATCTGGAGAGGTTATTTATAATTATACATATATGTATGTATATAAATAATTTAATTTTAAAGTTAATTGCTTGTTATTATGAAGAAAAACAAATAAGAGTCCTATATATAGCCGAATCTTATATACCCTTCATATATACACATATGTAAATCTAGTTTAGTGAAGTAACTCCAATAAATAATAAATTTATAATTTTATATAAAAATGCCTTCGGCCCTTAATGGGTTAAGCATTTAAAAAAATAATTTCTTAAAGGTCTCTTCAAAAGCTTTGAATTGATACCCATATTGATATTAAAAAAAAATGAAATTTTCAGAGGAGCGTAACTCGAAAATATGGGCGAGCGCCAATTTTTTCGCTGATGGCTTTTTCTTATTTTTTAATTCTCTATCGCCCCATTATTCGTAATTATTTTTTTTTTTTTGTAACATTGTTTATTTTGTTTTTGAATATTTTACCCGTTAAAGAAGAAATTTCAGTCAATTACTCCGCGTACTTTAAAAGTCAACGAAGGTACAAACGCGAATGAGTGTCTGATCCACTGTCTACTAAAATGTTGTTTAGTTTGATTTGAGAATGTATTTGTTAGTTGGTTGGTTGGTTGGTTGGTTGTTTGGGTTGTGTTTTAATTTAAGCTTTGTTTGCTCTGTTAGGTTTTTGAGATGACAGAGTTTTTACTTTTGTCATCATCATTACAAGAGAAAAGAGTAACGTAAACAAAATTTTTTGACTGGAGTTACTTCGTTGCTTCAAATGATATGAATAAATTGAAGGTAGGCGTGGGGTTTTGCCCGCTGCCTCGAAGGCTATGGACCGATCAATAGCACCTCTTTCGGCACTTTGTCTAATCGTTTGGCGTAATTATTTTTTTCTACCTTTTGTAGTGACTTGGCAAACTTGATTTCAACACTTACAGGGACGTACAGACGGATATCGCTCAATCGACTTTGCTATGCATAAGAACTCAGAATATATATACTTTATACGGTCATAGATGGATTTTGCAGTAATTACAAACGGAATGACAAACATAGTTACACCTTTTTTTGACTTTTGGTGGTGAAGGGTATACAAATTATTTTATTTTTTTATTTGGCTAATGGCTGGATTTATGGCTGTTAGTTGGTCAAAAACAAACTTCAATAAAAATAGGTCACATTTTATTTTAATCCAAAATGCAGAAAGCTGTCACAACAGAAACAAAAAACAACTGCAGTAGCAGTCAGTCAATTCATTTCAAAACTAAAGACGACATATCGCACGCTCCACTGACCCAGTAGGAAATTTTTATTACAACAGTTTTTTTTTACTCACTTAGAATACTTACATACATACCTATGTTTTTTGTATAGAAAACGATGTTAACTAATTGTTTATTTAATACAACTACATACAAACATGTAAAAAAGTTTCTTATAGAGTTTCTCACGATTTACATAAATTTAGAAAATGCAAAACGCATAAATGCTCATTCGTTTATAACCAAGCAACTACTTGTATCGTTTACTATTTATAGTGATACAGAAAGCATACATAATGATTTTGATGTGTACCCTATAACACGATTGAGATTTTTTTGACTGCAAACATTATACTCAGACATGCAACTTGATTGAGGCAATTACATCTTTAATTGATTTATCTATATTTTGTTGACACATCGAACCTTAGCTGCAAGATGTTCATGGAGCACGCAGTTATATACTCCTCAGTGATAAGCGAATATTAAAAACGAAGAGTTTATCTTCTAACCAATGAAATATTGTAATGGCTTACAAATACCGAGATCAAAATATAACTACAGAAAGGAATGTACCAATGAGAAAAAATAAAAACTTGGTTTGTTGATTTTTGTTTATGTTTTAACAATTTTGTATTGGCTTTAGAAACAATTCTCATATTGTTTATAAAATTTCCGTTCTTGGCTTTAAAAAAAACTGGATAATTAAATAATATTAATTATTATAATAATATGTTTAGTCTACCAATGATAAAAGATGTGACAGGCTGCTAAGTAGTAAATATATGTACATATCGCTGGTCTCATGTAGAAAGACCCTTACCAAATTGAGTTTTTTCGTGATTCCAATACAATTTGCACACATACACCTCGTCACAAAATTTTAATTCAATAGTTAAAAAAAAAAAACAGTTTTTACCTTCTCCTATAAAGTTACAAATATACGATTTTGCAGAGGCAAACTTGATTTCACAAAAAAAAAAAAAAAATTAGAATGTCAATCGATCAGATATAGTGTTGAATGAGGTACTATTGGAAATCAGCATAATCGGTCGAGGCAGCAGGCAAAACACCACGCCTACCTCTAATTTTTTCATGTCATGTAGAACAATAAAGTAAACCCAATTAATAAAATAGATTATGGGGCGATAAGGAATTATAAGAAAAAAAAATCAAGTGAACAAAGAGGCGCTCACCAATATTTTCCAAGTTACGCGGCTTTGAAAGTTTAAAATTTTTTTAAATATCAATATGGGTATCATTTAAAAGCTTTTAAAGAGATCTTTAAGGAAATACTAAAATTAAAAAAAACGCACACTTTTTCTTAAATTTATTTAGTTTTTTTTTACAGCACTTCTTTTTAAGCTCTTTAGCTTTTAGCCGTATTTTAGTGAGACCTACTTATATATTTTTAGCTGAACATGAGTTTATTTTTTAGTTTTTAATCAATAGAGAATGTTTTGCAGACCGTAAAATGATTTCGAAATTTAATTTAATTGAAGTAATCATAGATTAATATAATATTATTCCTGTTGCTTATGACAGGTCATTAGAAAACCTTTACTCTCAAAATAACTTAAAAATATCTTATGTTTTATTAAAAAAAAAGCTTTCCTTAAATTCATTTGTAAGCGCTAAGTAATTGTGTAAGTTTTCGCAGAATCCATTGCAAGAGCTGAATAATAAATTGTCTGAACGAAATAATTTTTTCAAGATTTGGTAGACAAATTCCTAAAGTTCCGCAAAGCATTTGAGGAGTATTCTACATCATTACTTGCTGTGCTTTCAAAAGATATTTTGAGAGATTTTGATAAATAAGCGTGTGTCTCTTAATAAAAGGCAACACAAAAAAACCTTTAAAATCTCTATTAATCTTTAGTATTTATTTTATTAACCCATTAACAGCCGATGGCATTTTTATGTAAAATAATATACATGCAGTTACAATTTTTTTTTAATTCTCTGTCACCCCAATATTTGCTTTTTTGATTGGAGTTACTTCACTAAACTAGATTTACATAAATGTTGAAGGGTAAATAAGATTATGTAGCACTCTTTCTTGTTTAAATTAAATATAAAGGTAAAAAACAATAATTTTTACAGTATATGAATTTATACATATATATTTTTTTTAAATAAAATAATATTTGGGTTTCACCATTTAAGCCGACGACACACACACGCACACACCAGTTGTACAACTTAGGACAAAATTAAAATTTTAAAGTTTTCTAACATACTTTGCGACAGTGTATGTGGTAGGGGATTTTTAGAACAACTTGGCCGTCTTCTCATAAAGTATTTACCTACTTGTTTTGTATTTTATGTTAACAACAACAAACAGTGAATCAAACTGTTTTCAACACAAATAAAAACGTAACTAAATGTTGTTTTCTTTAATATTTATTTTTTTGTTTGTAATTTCCGCTTCAATGAGTTTGTTGTTGGTTTTTTTTATAAAAAACATACTTTTTCGTTATTTCGACTCGTTTTGTCCTCTTGCTCCCGTTTGTTTTAAGGTTTTTGCGTATTTTTTTGAGCTCTTTTTATTTATTTTTATTTTCTGTTCGCATAGTCCCACATTATTTATTTTATTTACTATTACTGTTTTATTTAATCTTGTTATTTAATTGTTGTTATTTAAGAAATAAAAAAATTGTTTTTCTAACATTGTTTATTTTGTTTTTGAATTTTTTACCCGTTAAAGAAGAAATTTCAGTCAATTACTCCGCGTACTTTAAAAGTCAACGAAGGTACAAACGCGAATGAGTGTCTGATCCACTGTCTACTAAAATGTTGTTTAGTTTGACTTGAGAATGTATTTGTTAGTTGGTTGGTTGGTTGGTTGGTTGGGTTGTGTTTTAATTTAAGCTTTGTTTGCTCTGTTAGGTTTTTGAGATGACAGAGTTTTTACTTTTGTCATCATCATTACAAGAGAAAAGAGTAACGTAAACAAAATTGGGTATGTTGTTGCCAGACTTGACAATTTATGGCTGTTTTAATGATTTTTAGGGCCAGTAATGAAGTGGTTTTGCAACTAATTCAAACATACATATATACAAACATACGTGAATACATAGATATGTATGCATTTATATTGTGTAAAAGACACTTATTTTATTGCGCTTAAATGAAGTCGAAAATCTTTAGAGCTAATAAAATTTGGTAATAACCTTTAAATGATTTTCACAGACGTTATTCAGAATAATAGTATTAATTTAAGAAGGATTCCAACACAGGAAAAAATAAGTATATTCTAAAGCAAAGACGGAATATCAATCGTGCGAATGCAGTAACAAGTTTTGAAAAATTTCGTAGAACAAATCAATATGGCAAATTTGCAAAATTATTTCGTGCAGTTTTGACTTGGTGAAGCGTATATAGAGAACTATTTATTTTATTTATAGAGTTGAATAAATATGGGTTTAATATTTTTTAAGAATATGGTCACCAATACCTGGTCTTTAAGAGTCGAGAAGCAATACGTTGCAACTAATTGAAATTTCCGTTAACACTTTTAGCCGCTGTAGAAGTTTAATGTCAGAAAAAATATTGAAATAAAAGGAGACAAACAAAAACAGTTATTTTAAAAGAGTATGTCACTAAAACAATCTTAAATAATTTATCCTAAATAATTTTAAATTTAATAATTTGAATTGAAATTTAAATTCAAATGCAAATATTTATTTTATATATAATTTTTTTTTACATTTATTAAACCTTTAATGAAAATTAATTGATCAATTGATCCAATCATCATTTTTAGTGCTCGAATAAATACTTTTACAAAACGATTTATTAAAATTTTTAAGAAATACTGTGAGCGTCAAAATAAAGTGTACACAAACATTTTCTTTAAATTAGTTTATATTTCAGTCTTTAAAAATACTATTTTATTTAACATTGTAGGTTTTTTTAATTGTTATTCAGTTCTCTACTTAAACTTAGAAAAACAACAACAAAAATTTACAACAACAAAAGTTATTAAACAAAAACATAATCTATGCCATATTTTACGCGTCAAAATAAAGTGTACACATATAATTCATTATAAAAATTAGTATGATTTAGTATTTGGTTGGTTTTCCTTTAGCTTTAATAACGGCACTTAGTCTTCGGGGCATCGATTCAACTAGTTTTTTGGTTATGTCAGATGAAATTTTCTGCCACTCCTCCATTATAAGGGATTTAAGCGTATCCTTATTAGTAATTGTCCTCTTTTGTATTTGCCGGTCAAGATGCTCCCACAAAATCTCAATCGGGTTATGGTCCGGTGATTGGGGGGATGATCTAATGTTTTAGGAGTATGATAAAGCAGCCATCCGTTTACTATCTTCGCCGTATGTTCGGGATCATTGTCTTGTTGAAAGATCCAAGGTCCCTTTAAGTCCATTTTCTCCACACTACATGGCAAATTGTTTTCCAAAATGTTTAAGTAGTCCGTTTTATTCATGGTATCTTTAATAAAAGCCAAACTTTTCACTCCACTTTCCGCAATGCAACCCCACACCATCACCGAACCTCCTCCATGCTTAACCGTAGATATTAGATTTTGTGCAGCATACTGTGTATTTTTTGTACGCCATACTTTTAAAGGTTTTTTCTGGCCAAATATATCAAATTTACTCTCATCGCTAAAAAAAAAGTTATTCCAGAAAGAACCATCTTTAGTTTCGTACTTTTTTGCATACTCAATACGTTTTTTCTGATCTACTAACGATATAAGTGGCTTTTTTTGTGGCAACCGACCATGTAGACCATTTGCGTGTAGAGTTCTTCGTACTGTGTTGGCGTTTACGTTGGTATTTTTTGTTGCTGAAACTTCCTCCGATATTTTAACAGCACTTTTAAATGGATCCTTCTTCACATCACGCAAAATAGACCTTATTTCAGACTCACTTAAAGCTCTTGGTCGGCCTGCACCTGGACGATTTTCTACTTTGCCGAATTTTTCTTGCCTATAAACTATTTTGTTTGCTGTATTATGGCTTCTATTTATAATAGACCCGATTTCACGAAAAGTTTTACCGTCTTTTCGAAGTTTTATCACAAGTTCCCTAACATCTGTGGATGTTTGTCTACCCATTTTTAATAAAATAACAAATTTCTTTCTGCGAAGAAGTTATAGTCCGAAAATTGCGTCTGTCTACTATAAAACAGTAATAGTGATGTAAAAGAATGCAAGAAAGTAAATAAACAACAAAACATAACGGTATTTTATGCGGTTCTACTTCGCTAAAATGCTACAAAATAAGATTTACACTTTATTTTGACGCGTAAAATATGGAATAGATTTTGGTTTTGTTTTATAACTTTTGTTGTTGTAAATTTTTTTATTGCCTTTTTTAAGTTTAAGTAGAGAACTGAATAACAATTAAAAAAACATAAAATGTTAAATAAAATAGTATTTTTAAAGACTGAAATATAAACTAATTTAAAGAAAATGTTTGTGTACACTTTATTTTGACGCTCACAGTATATCTACAAAAAAATTCCAAAGCATTTCAATATAAAATATCCTATTTTCACAAGCAGAAGAAAAATTTGTATCCGTTATTTCGATAATACAACGGCATATGCAACTTGATTTAATTTTAATTCTCAAAAGTCGTTAAGATGAAAAACACTACAATTTATTTTGTAGTGAGGTGAACTTGGGTGGTTTTTTGCTCATGATCATGCATGCTCACGAACTAACTCTAACGCTCTCGAACTGAGCTTTTACAATAACGCAGGTTTAAGTATGACAAACTTTATATTAGTTTTTTCAATTTAAGTAAATTTTTTGTTTACAGAAAAGAAAAGAAAATCGCCTATCACTGATGTGCAACAAGAGCTGAATCGTAAAAAGTAAGCAGAAGAAAATACGTATGTAATTATTTCAAAATCTAAGAATTTGTTTTTGTAATCGCGGAGCTTACTTTTAATTACGCTCACGCATACACTTACAAATAAATTTAAATTTTTTTTGTCGAGCTTTAAGATTTCTTAAATATTGTATTTTCAGAACTTTGAGGTTCCTTAAAGTCCTCAAATAATCTAAATGAATATTATTTTTTTCCTAATTATAATTATATGTTTTTCTATTTACAGATGAAACCGTCCTGCTGTAAAGAAAATGTAGATCTGTTTATTAAAAAAAAATATAGTTCATATTTATAATTCATGTTAACCAAAACGAAGAACTTGTTTATAATGTGACATGTTAAATTAGAAGTGAAATTTATTTCAACTGTCCTAAATTTGAAAAAAAAATTATAAATCATTAAATAAAAGTTTTAGTAAAAAAAAACAACATAAACTTTTATCATCCACATTTGATTTTCAAATAAATGTTTATGAAACTTGAACTTGTTTAAAAAGATTTATTTAAAACTTGTTTCGGTTTAAGTCAAACAAAAAACATTATTACATTAAAACTGTTTTATTGTAATAACTACATTCAGAACTTACTTATTATGTATGCATGTACGTATTAAGTCATTAAAAGCAGAAGAGATTAATCGCATCTCATAGCAAAAGAAAAAAAAACAAAACTTCTTAAGACAGAGACAAATTACGAAAATTTATGTGCTACAAATATAAAACAAACAATAAATTACTAAATTTTACACATGGACTTGCATTGGTAGTCCTTTTACAAAGTACTGAATAAAGGACGAAAATGTTTACAAAATTATCTATATTAAGTAAATAATTTTATTTTGTTAGTTTTTTATATAATACATATGTAAATATCGTAGTATGTACATATAAAAAAAATTTTTTTAACAGATTTCGTTAAAAACAAATAAACAAAATTATAACTTTTTGTGTATGTGTTGGTGAGTATATAGTATTAATTTGGTGTGTCCTCTTTATGTTTTTTGTTTAACTGCCGATAGACACAAGATTCCTCACTGCAGTATTTTATTTGTTAAAAAAATATTTAAATTAAAATATAACTAACGGTACTTTTTAAACAATGTTGCCATACAGTAAGAAACAAAAAGAAAGCCGTATCATATAAGAATTTTCAGGGCTGGAAACTTTTGTGTATTAAGTGTTTTTCCTGGACTGAATTTGATAATAATATGGCAAAGAATTCTGCGTTATCATCTACATTGAAAGACTTATGACTATAATTGAAAGTTCATTCTGTTTAGTAATTTGAAATTGCAAAATCTAATTGCTAACAGCTTTTCTGAATATATGTATAGCAGTTTTAAAATTTTTAAACAATTTTATTACGCATGTGTTCTTATATAGAGTATGTTTTCACTGCAAAACTCTATATTAGAAGAAATTACCTTCTGTTTTAAGTAATGAAGCCTCGTCCAGATATCCGTTTAGGAAATTTCGATTAGGTCAAAGTTTCTCATTAGCTTTGCTGTTTATTAACCATATTTCAACGTACTCAGAAATACCTTTCTCTTGACAAATTTCTGGTTGCGCAGTACAACCGTTTCAAGACTTAAGCTTTTGATACAAGATTGACTAGTGGAATTTTATGTACAATATCGCAAGAGTCCACAGCTGATTAAGTTATTGCTGGGTCGTGCTTTAATAGTTTAACTTCCAGAGCTGTCAACCGTTAGCATTTGACAATATTTTAAAAGCTAAGACCAATACTAAACAACTTTAATTAATTAATTAAGAAGTCATAAATTTTACCATTGAAATGATACTAATACAACCATTTTTTACAAATACGCAAAAATTGTATACTTATTTGAATGTGTATATGTGCGATAAATTAAGTTATCAAATTAAATTTACTGTGAGGTTAATGACAGTAAAACAAAAATAAACTTTTCAGGGGATTTTCTCTGTTTTGATTATTATATTAAATGCTGTTTATTTGTTTCTCAAAACCAACCAAACCCATTAACAGAAATATCACAAAAGTCAATTTAAATTAGTTACATTATATTTACCGAAAATACAAATTAAATCGTCATAAAATAAAACGGCTATTTAATGCTTTCTGTCCTAATTTTAATTACTAAACGCTATGTTTGTATTTATGTATGTATTTGTTAATAAAAATACACTTATATACTTATTTTAAACGATTAAATGCAAAAAAAATGCATGATACTAATATAAAATTTACGCTTAAATAAAACAATAAATGAATGTTCATTCCTTTGAAGATCAAAACGAGTTTTGCCACCATTTTTGTGTTTGTCATTTAACTGCAATAAACAAAGAAGTTGTAATTAATTATTTATCGATGCAGTATTCCAGGAGATGTGTATACACGAGAAATTTAAAAACTTGATTTTTCGTTTAAAATAATGGTAAATAGGTAAAGGATAAACACAGTTACACATCCCCTGGAACACTGCTTCGACAAGTAATCAATTACAACTTCTTTGTTTGTTGCTGTGAAATTTAGAAAAAAAAAATATAACAAAAACCGACAACTCCTAAAAAAGCTTCATTTAACCTACAATACTTCATTTTAAAAAGAAAGGTGCGCTTAAACAATCGTAATCTCACCAAAATGTCAAAAAGTCTGACACCTGAAGTCTTTAACAAAACATTGACAGTCGTCGTATTTATGAATGACATATAAAACAAATTTTTAATAGAGTTTGACATGAAGAGTGTATATGTAAGTATATAGACAAAATTCAGCTATTAAACTGAAATTATCTCATAAGTAAACTTCTATAAAAAATCTATTTGCTTTGAATTCGAAATGTAAACGACAAAGATTTTGTGTTTGTAACTTCAAAAATCTTGTTGAGTTTTTTATTATTGAAAATGCACTATTGGTAAAAATTCCAAAGCTTTTAGGCAATAAACAATCACTATTTTTAGGAGACAAATAGAAAGCAGATTACATTAAGTAAAAAAATGGTGGCATGTCATAACGTCCCAGGACATAATGTCCGTAAATGTAGAGTAATAACTTTCATAGATGGAAAATCCTTGCGTTAGACCGATGGCCGGCTAAGCAAACAATTTTTAATAAGCGAAGGCGGTGTTGGTGTTGTCCATGGACATTGTGTCGCTTTTAAAAACGTCCTTGGACATTATGAATTGCCACAAATAAATATTAGAAAATTTAATTTTCAAAAAATTTTTATTCTAAATTTTGAGTTTATAGTTGTTTTCAATTTTTATTTTAATCTTGACAGCATTTTGCATAATTTCCAGATGGTTTCTAATAGTCCTTTTAGTTAGAGTTAAGTTTTTTCGTTTGTTTTGACAAAAATTCTTTACTAGGAAATGATGATTTGATGATTAACTATTATGTATATTATATATATGTATGTAAATAAATAAATAAAATACCTTAATCCCAACATAAAATTTTTATTATAATATGTTATGCGAAATTAAAAAACTATCAATTACCAACATTAATTTCCAAAGCTATGTTTAAATAAAAATTATTGTAGTTGTAATAATAAGCTTAAATAAATGTAGGATTTTGTTTTAAAATTTGCGATTTTTATTCATTTGAAAATTGTAGTAACTTTTAAGTTAATTAAATACTTGGGGCCAATACTACAACTTGTCATTAGTAACAGATAGGATTTTATGGATAATGGATAAAAAATAATAGGTAGAGGTTTCTTAATGCAAAGCAATTTATATATTAATTATATTAATGGCCCTTAATGCTAAATAAAAATTAAAAATGTTTTACCTAATCCAATTATCAATTTCTATATTTATTTACAAAAACGTCGAAGTGGTTACATTGTTTACAATACTAACTGTCGCTTCATATAATAACAGAATATGAATCGTTGCATGCTTTTAGGATTAAAAAAAAAATTGTATTTTCATTGTTGTGATTCTTAACGAAGTTTACAAGGCCATTAGAAAACAAAACAAAAATAAAAATTGCGAGACTGTATAATTTCAAAATTATATTGTTACTGTCTTTTGTACTTTCTTAAATTAACAAATATTTTCGTGCAATAAATATTCTTATCGAAGCAACTGATTATAAAAAAATAATAAAATAGCAATTTATATAATATTTTTTCTTTCACTGATACTTTTGACAATATACCCAGCAAAAAATTTTAGAGAAGTTAATTGAGTGTGGAATTAAGCATTTTTGACGAAAGTACTTCCGAGCTAGATTACCAACCTAATGGTTTTAAGAAGGCATAAGACTTTTATAATCAATTCCTGAGAATCGATTACATTGATTAGTGCTGGAAATTATGACGATCATTAATACATATTTTAGAGTATTCTCTTTTAACTTAAAGAACTAATTCAATTACTACTTCCTTTTTGCGAACTAATGAAATGTGTTTTGTAAGCGAGTAACAAAAAATGGAAATCACAAAAGTAAGTCATTATATGGCAAGTATTTTTTAAGGTAATGTCTAATTTTTTGCTGGGTAAGACTGATTATAGTCATTTGTTTGTACTTGCGCAGTTTTGAGAGCGTTATTCTGAAAAACAACTTTTTGCTCCTATGATCCAGTATTACCCTTTCTATAGTTTTATTAATTAACAAAACAACCCATATTTTACTAAACATATTCCAACTTAACAGCTGTTGGTGTTGCATCTTAAAAACACATTTAACTTACGTTTATTTTTTATCATGCATTTGTTTAATATTGTCTTGAGGTGGCAACTTTGGTGAACATCCCTCAAGGTATTAATAAAAACAAACTGAACAGATTTAAGGATAATGACAGACAGAAAGGGAATATATCTTTTTTTTTTGCAATATTTACATTATTTTCTTCTTTACTTCTTAAACAAAAACATGTGTTTTTGCATATTTTTAAATTATTAAGACGAATTTTAAATATTAGAGCAAAACTAAAGATGGCGCCAAAAATGCTACATAATACAAATCATATACATACACGTACACATTCATACTTATTTATTTTTATTTAAAAGGATAAAATAGTTGTTGCAGTCTTTGCAAAAGCTCAGTTGTTGTCGAAACGTTTCACTGAGCACAACTCAAATTACCCGCGAATAAAAAATTTAATAAAGAATCTTCAGATATAAGAAAATAGTCAAGACTTTAAAACAATTTAAGCGCTTGTGAAATTGATTGTGCGTTTATTTAATTCATAAGTTTTTATTTCATGACATTACGATAGAAATAATTTAATGTGATGCGATTTAAATTCACCTTAAGTGTAGCAATTATTCAATTTAATTTGATTTACAAGCTTTTTATTTAATAAAAGCGATTCAAACTAAACCCCGATTTATTTCAATGCAAATAACCCGATTCAACAGAAATCACATGTGTGTATCATCATAATCATAATGTTATAAACACTCACTAGTACTTAGTCAGTCAGTCAATGAGCCTTAAATTATGCTTATCCATTAAGTCACAATACAATACACACACAAACGCACACACACTTACATACATTCACACGTAAACGTATGCCTATAGGCACTTATGTAGACAAACGTTTTGTGTGATTAAACTGATTAAAACACAGGCACCGAATGGACAGACAAACAGGAAGCTGTTGAACAGACAAACAGTCAGACAGACATGACGTAATTAGGCTTTTTTTCCAATTAGACTTGTTTGTAATTTGTTAAAATTGTAAATTGTGAAAAATGTGTAGAGTGTCCACGTACGTCTGCGGATGCGAGGAAATTTTTTTTATGTAATTTTTAGTCACAAGAATCTCTTAAGTTTAAAATACTTACGTGAAGCAATCATAGGTTTGAATGCTGATGATTTTATTGCTGCTACTGCGGTTTGCTATTTTTAAACTGAGCTGAGGTGCGAATGTTAATTCAAACAGCTGTTCAGTGTAGTATTTTGCAAGCAACCAACAGTAGCAGTTCAAAAGCTAACAGAACAAAAAACCAAGTAAAAGGATCAAAACACTAAAAAAACAAAACAAAAGTACCTCTTAAACACTTAAATCAATAAATGTGAATTGCGTAATAATAAAAAAAAATCTATAAACTGATTTACTCGTCATCTGCAACTTGCACGTGTTATTTTCTTGTGATAAACACCCACACACACTGTTGTATTACGATATATATAAACTTATTCATTACTTTTATTTAAAGTTCAAAGGCATAAGTTCAAATAAATGCGAAATTTTTAATTTTTTGTTTATAAGAAATTTTATATAAAAAAAACACACACACGAAGAAATTTAAAATTGTCGTACTCTAACTGTTTAAACAGCTGGTAAGTTCGGATAAATGTACAAGTAAAAAAAGAATAAAATGTATTTAAAGTAAGACTTATGCATCATTGACGTAGTTGGGCAATAAGTCATCACTTATTAACAGCTGCGGCAAGTTTAAAAATATAATAATAATTACGTAAATTAACTGTATCCTGAAAGCCTTTTAAAACATTTTATAAATATTTCAAAAAATAAAATAAAAGTTTTTACTATTTAGAGCATAATTAATAAAAACAGACATTAATGCAACAGATAATTTTTATTTTATTTAATAAATTTTAAACAGATTTTCTGAACAACTAAATTTACACGCTCGGGAGGGTTTTAATCAAAACAAAAGGAAAATTTGTCTGATAATTTAAAAACCTTAAATAAAGTATTTTAAATATAATTAAAAACAAAAGTGAAAAATGTATGAGTACATAATATGTAATATTCATCTGTTGTTGATGCATCAAGTCTAGATGCCGATGGGATGAAAACGTTTGATATTTTAATATCAAAGCTATGAAACAAAGCATGGAACACTGCATTTTATTTTAGCTGTATTTAACATTTGAATATTTCAACTGATACTGCATTTTAATTTTCATTACCAATAAATTTTTACTGATTACTGGAAAAAATCTTTACTTAGAAATTTTTACTCAAATGTCATTTATAACACACAATAATATTACTTTTGCAGTAGTCAGTAAGATTTTACTGGTAATGCAATTTCAGTAATAGATTACTGAATTTTTTAAAATACATATGTACTTTAGCAAATTACTTTGACATGTAAACCGCATTCAGGTAAAAAAGTTCCTTACAGTGGGCTTATTTATTTAACTTGAATTATTTATGTTGAATTGTAGGGGTATAAAAAAATTAATAATTACTTCGAAAATTCTCAGTAATTGGTAAAAATTTATTTGTAATTAAAATTCAATTGCAGTTTCAGAAAAATTTACTTTTACTGAAAAGTGTCCATCTATGATAAAAACAACAAGTAAAAGTTCTATATTCGGCTTTGCTAAATCTTATATAACCTTCACCATCTATGTAAATCTAGTTTACTGAAGTAACTCTAACCAAAAAAGCAAATATAGAAGTGACAAAGAATTAAAAAATAAAAAAATTTTGGTACTGCAAATATAGTTTTACATAAAAATGACATCGGCTCTTAATGGGTTAAGCATTTTTAAAAAATTTTAATACTTTCTTAAAGATCTCTTCAAAAGCTTTAAAATGATACCTATATTGCTATTTTAAAAAATTTGAAAATTTCAGAGCCCCGTAACTCGGAAAATATGGGCGAGATCCAATTTTTTCATTTCTATTTTTTTAACTCTCTATCGCCCGATATATTTATTTTTTTTTATTGGAGTTACTTTATTGTTCCAAATGACAAAAAAAAAATTAGAGGTAGGCGTGGTTTTTTGCCTTCTGCCTCGAAGAACATGGACCGATCATGCTAATTTTTAATAGCACCTCTTTCGACACTATATCTGATCGATTGACATATTTATTTTTTTTCAACATTAACTCGGACAGACAGACGGACATCGCTGAATCGAATTCGCTATGCTTAAGAAGTCAGAATATATATACTTTATGGGGTCGGAAAGGGATATTGTAAAAACTATACACGGAATGTTAAAGTAAGAAATACCCTTTTTTCATTTTTTGTAGTGAAGGGTATAAAAAGTATTTATATAACTTGTATTGTACTAAATAATATTCTTGATTGATTTATTAATATATCGAACTTTTAAACTGCGTAATTGAATTAATTGTTAATTTCCTTTAAAAAACTAAAGAATCGAACAATAAATTTCCATTAATTTAAATGAAACGAATTGATTATAAAATCATAAAATGTCTCTCGCTCCTCCATTGGTTGCAATTCTGCACTTTAAAACATTTTTGCATACAATTTTTAAACACTATTTAAATAACTGCCAAGTTGCTGCATCCTTTACAAACTGAAAAAATTTTATAAAATAAGAGAAGGTTGTTTTATTAGAAGTGAATAGAAGTTTTTTAAATCACTAGTGGTGCCAGATTGTGGTGCCAATTTATCGGCTTTTTAACGATTTTTTAAATTTCATTTTTTATGTTTTGTTTTCTTTTTAAAAATTCCAAAAATATTTTGCAAATTCTACTTTAGCAAATTTGTACTAAAGTTACCTGGCAACAGTGTTGTCGCCCTAAATACTATTTGAATTCTTTTGATAGATTTTTTCGGGGCAACTTATTTTCTTAATATTTTTATTGATTAGGCGAAACATCGTAATCTTATCTTTTTAGATATAAAAAGAAAAAATTTGTTTTCAATAATAATTATTAACAATTATGTACTCTGTGTTTTAACCGACAGGTAATAATAAAAAATTAAATAGGTTATTTACATTATAATATCAATGTCAATAAATTAGAAAGAAAAAACTATATAACAAACTCTAAATAGCGAAAAAATAATGACTTCCTTGTGATCTTCTAAAATTATAATATGCAGACTGTCGAAAACATATTTCAAAATCTAATTATTTTTTTATAAAAGTCGGCGAAGAGCAGTTAGACTTCAGAGCATTTTGTGGACATATTGGGTAATGGTATGTTAAATATAAAATTAATTTATTCACAATAAAATACAAGAAGCTAAACCACAATTAAAATGAAGGTCAATATTACTTTTTAGTTTTCGGCATTTGCCTAATGAAACAAGAGTTTAATCCGACAAGTACGATAATTGAACGTTTTTTTTATTTCCCTATAACTGAAAGAACAATTAGAAATGATTCAATTGTTCTGTAATTCAATAAATACTCGTAATTCATTCATACGCTTCACCACAAAAAGTGGAAAAAGGGTATAACTAAGTTTGTCATTCCGTGTGTAATTTCTACAATATCTATTTTAGACCCCATAAAGTATATATATTCTGTCGATTGAGCGATGTCAGTCTGTCCTTTCGTGTTAGTGTTAAAATGATTTCACAAAAAATAAACAAATATGTCATTCGATCATATATAGTGTCAAAGGAGGTGCTAGTGGAAATCAGCATGATCGATTCATGTCCTTCGAGGCAGCAGGCTAAACACCATGCCTACCTCTAATTTTTTCATGTCATTTGAAACAATAAAGCAACTCCAAAAAAAATAAATATATAGAGCGATAGAGAATTGAAAAATAAGAAAAAAAAAACGGAAAATATGGCGCTCGCCCATATTTTCCGAGTTACGGGGCTCTGAAATTTTTATAATATCAATATGGTTTTAAATTTAAAGCTTTTGAAGAGATCTTTAAGGAAATATTAAAATTTTTTAAAAATTCTTAACCCATTAACATCCGATGTCATTTTCATGTAAAATTTTATATATTCAGTACCAAAATTATTTTTAATTCTCTGTCACCCCAATTTTTTCATTTTTGATTGGAGTTACTTCACTAATGTGCTGTTTCTGTATTACAGGCGATCAACTCGTCTGAAAAATTTATATGAAAAGCACTCAGTTTTTTGAGTTATTTCCATACAAATTTTTCAGACGAGTTGATCGCCTGTAATACAGAAACAGCACATAAACTAGATTTACATACATGGTGAAGGGTATATAAGATTCGGCATAGCCTAATATAGCACGTTTAGTTGTTTTTCTCTCTTATTCTGTCACCATATGCTCAAAGAACACAAAAAAAAAATTAATTTCTAGTGTATTAATTTTTTTCTGTTTTGTTTAATTATATTATAAACAAAAACAAAATTAAATGATTTTATTATTTAAAAATAAAAAAATAACAAACTAAACTCTGTTGCCAGGCTTGGGAATTTCTTAATACATAAAATCCATAATTTTCATCATTAGATGACTTATATACATCTACATGCATTTTTATTCTGTATTTTCAAGTCTATTAAAAAATAATAATACTATTCAAACAATTCTTAGATTGCTAGAAGAAAACCGGGAGTTTTAAAAATATTTTTTGCTTTTAACATTTTAATAGGGACTTTCATTACAAGTCCGAATCAATATTGAAAGAATTTGAATAAAAATTAAATTATTTTGGGTTCGAGTTGTTTATATAAAGTTTTGAATTATTTTTAAAAAATTCGTTATACGATTATATTTTATTGATCTTTTAATTAATTCTATCCAATTAGAGCATTAATTTGTTTTTTCAATTACTCAGCTTTTTGTTACACACTAATTTAAGAGACTAATTAAAGAGACTTTTAGCCATTTCCTTGCTTTTAAAAAATTGTGATTACAAGGTTTTGAAAGCAGTCTAGAAATATGTATAATTCTCAAAACAATCTCAAACATTTTTTTTTTTTAAGCACTTACACTTGTGATTTTTTAGCAAGTCTTAATATAAAAGCGGTAAGCGGCCTTAAGTGTGTTTATTCAGAGGCAGTTTCAATCACTTTTTGAGAGGTGCTTAAGGTGTTAATTATGAGTGCATGTTTATTATGGATGCACCACTTTGTTCGCTTACTTCTAATTACACTGCTGCACAGGTTTGTAAAAACAAATATAATTTTATTTGTGCGAAAAATTATTATTAACATGTCATTATACTAAATGATAATATCAACAAATAATGTTATTTGTTACCTTTACACTGTTTCACAGAAATGCTTTCTTTTACTTCCTTATTGTCAACAACGTAAAAGCAATAAAAATGAGCAATATAAAAGGTCAATAAACCAAGGCCAAGAAAACTTCTTAATTATAAATATCAATCTTAACAAATGCACTTCTTGTAGACAATTTGTTCTTGGCTCTAAAAAAAACTGTTACCTTATATAAATAAGTCTTGTATTAACTAAAAAATTGTGGATGACAGTGTTAGAATTATTATGAATTCCAGAAAGGCGCTATGTTTTTTATTGAGCCAAAATTCTACCATTAATACTTGGCAACTATGGCGCTGATACCAAGCAAATTCAATCCGTTTTACCAAATTACATAAATTTTTTGTTTTTGGTTTTACTCTCTTCATTATTTCTCTCTCTCTCTCTCTATTTTCCAATTTTATTGTAAACCAGTGGTCGGCGAAAAAATAAGTAATTTACTAAAGCATATCCAGCCCTAACCGCAAAACTATTTCAGATGCTTTATTGAATCAATAATAGTTACAGAAATTTCAATTCTGACTTAAACAGCATCCACCAGTTTTTTGTGATCACAAAAATAAGCGAAATAAAAAAACTAATAATCAATACTTTTATATCTGTACTGACTGTAGTCTGTCAGTTATTTTGACCTAGAGATGGAACAGTGATTAACTTTTCTCTCACGAACGAAATCATTTCTATATATTTACTGAAGAAATGAGAGGAACAAAAAAAAACTCATGTAATTTTCGTTTTCTGTGAATTATCTTATTTTCACTGTCAGATTTTAGTACAACTTGTTTCAAACATATACGACCAATTTTTTGTACTGACAAAAATATTGTCCATATTTTGCATTAAATCATTAGTAGGCTGCGTTCAAATTTCCAGAAAAGACTTATTAGTAAATTGGAAAACAAAAAGTTAAAAGAAAGTCTTCTTTGGTAAACTTTGCGTTTAGGGTTTCATATATGTTAATAACTCAGTAAAGTAGCAAAGAAAAAGATGGAGTATACCAGAGAACATATTTATTGAAGTTGTTATGGGAGGAAGTAGCTAAATTTTCCTGGCGTGACATTGAAACGATTTTAACAAACAACACGTATTAAAATTCATACATACATATATGAATGAACGTGAAAAACTATTTTTTTTTAATTATTCTTAAATTATCTTCGTCTATATCATTCAGTCTGTTTCGAAAATTTACAAATCCTACTAAAACAACTGAAAAAAAAATTCTGCTCCGGAATCTGAGTCTGTAATTTAAAATTATGAACAAATAAAACATATTTTAAACATTCTTGTATTTAATTTTCGACTAATCCTCTGCTGATATTTACATAAGCATTTAATAAAAGCCAAAAAAAAAATACCGTTTTTCTTATTTTTCGATACTTTTCGGTTAAAGCGATAAAATCCGTCACGCTGTTTGCTGCGATGCTCACAACCTGACTGACTTCGTAATACCTGCAATATGAATGACGACCATCGTTTTAAAATAATATTGAAAGTTTCGCCAGAAGGTTTTTGTTGTTTTTTTTTTTTTTTGCCTCTTGTTTGTTAAACGATTAAATATTTATTATTGGTTATTATTGTTTTTATTTTTTGTTTTTTTTTTTTTTTTGCTTTTAGAATGATTTACGTTATTATAATTGTAACTGGATGTGTTATGAATAAAGTCATATGTTTTAAAATTGTATTTGTTACAAGCTTGGCCCTCTGTCCCAAACAGTATTGTTTATGGTTTGATTCTTAATCTGTTTTAGTAACTCTTCCGATTCAATGGAAAACGTAAGCTTTTAAAACTGAAGATATTTTATACACCCGATATTATGTGAAATTAACAGATTTTTTTAATTTTTAATTGAGTGAAAAAGTTTGAAATAAAAAAATCATTGTAATTGGTGTTGTGTTGCGTTTATGCATTTATAATGAGAAAACAAAACAAACATACATATAAACTCACGTATGTAGTACATACTATGTACAATATGATCAATGGGTATCAATGAATACTTTTTACAATTTTTGTTTGTTATTTACTGTGCTTTGATTTGTTGAAAATTATGTTTTTTTTTAATTCATTATGGAGACATTTAGTTAATATGTGAAAATAACTTTATTTTAATTCAAGAACTTTTAAATGCCTTTTCGTAACTTATTACGAATAACTAAAATGTTTAAACCGCTTTAAACTAGAGTTGATCTATTTAATTCAAAGAAGCCACTCAGTGAAAATTGAGTCATTGTTATATTAAAACCTAAATATCAGGGTGATATTCTTCTTATAACATGCTTTGAAATATCTCAGTTAAAATAACTTTGCTGCCATAAATCTGAGGCCGTACCAAAAATTAATAAAAAAAAAAATTGAGCACCTGAGGCCTTTTCAACCAATCTTTGATGATTCAATATAATTTCAAGTTCATTAAATGATAATATTTATAAAATAACAACAATAAAACTTAAACTAAAATAAAAAAAATAAGTAAGAGTGTTATATTCGGCTATGCCTAATCTTATATACCCCTCATAATCTATATAAATCTAGTTTAGTGAAGTAACACCAATCAAAAAACCAATATTAGGGTGACAGAGAAATAAATAATAAATATATAATTTTATTTAAAAATGCCATCAGCCCTTAATGGGTTAAGCATGTAAAGAAAGTACTTTCTTAAAGATCTCTTCAAAAGCTTTTAAATGATACCCATATTGATATTAAAAAAACATTGAAACTTTCGGAGCCCCGTACCTCGAAAACTATGAGCGAGCGCCAATTTTTTCACTTAGAATTGTTTTCTTATTTTTTAATTCTCTTTCGCCCCATGTATTTATTTTTTTGATTGGATTGTTCCAAATGACATGAAAAAATTAGAGCTAGGCGTGGTCATAATATAACACCTCTTTCGACACTATATCTGATCGATTGAGAAATTTGTTTATTTTTTTTTTATCAATCGGACGACAGTTGAATAGACATACAGACAGACGGACATCGCTCAATCGACTTCGCTATGCATAAAAAGACAGATTATATATATTTTATGTCATCGGAAATGGATATTTTAGAAATTACACTCGGAATGATAAACTTTTTCCTTTTTCCACTGTTTTGTGGTAAAGGGTTTAATAATTAAAGAGTGCAACCCTTTTACGACAAAATGTTTCATAAATGAAATTAAATTTATCAGTCGAATCATTTTGTAAAAAAACTCTGTGTTTAAATAAATTTAAAATTAATTGTTATAACAAATCAGCGTTTTGTTAATTAAAATATGCAAATTATTTTAATTATGGGACTTGACTGTTTCGCGCTGTATTTTCTCGATGTGTGTTTTTCCGTAATTAAATTCAGTCAGAACTGCTTCCAAGTAAATATTAAAAAGAAAAGATTCCCACATTAAAAATTCCCACTGCGTTAATTATACAAAAAGCATTTCATTTAACTGTTTTATTTATTTTTTTTTTTCACAGTTAACATACGAGTATGATACAAATATTAAAATGCTATTAAATTAATGAGATGCAAACTTTTATTTGTTATTTACATTTTACTTTAGAATGTTCCAATGACTTAAGGACAGTGTGCAAGTCTATCAGCGAAGGGGTTGAGGGTTTGATTACGGTTAAAGATTCTGCTGCGATTTTTTACTATTTAACAATAAATGCTCTGTAAATTTGAAATAAAATTTTATTTTTACCTAAATTAAAAAATTAAATAAAAATCTAACCAAATGAAAACTAAAAAATAAAGTATTAATACAAAAAATTGTAACTTTAAAAATTCAAATACATGAACTTAAGCACGATTTAAATAATAATAAAATAGTTATAATAGTAAAATAGTTGGACCCTTAATTACTATTATTATTAAATATTTAAAACTACAAAGAGAAATAATACTAAATTTTATTTTGAATTCTCAAGATAAAAAAAATCAGTTAAAATATAAATTATTTTAATTGCATGTTGACTTAATTGCATTTAATGCAAACATATCGAAAGAAATAATTAATAATAATTGATTTGGGAAAGGAAACAAGGAAAACTAATTTAAGATAAACAATACAATTTGATTTTTTTAGTTTGTGTCATGCAAATCTCAATTCAATTCAATTATAAATTTATAAAATTTTAAATCTGTAGTTGCATATTTTTGCGACAGCTTTTATCTCTGACACAGCCATAAACATTTGCAAAAAAGTTAGAAAACATTTGTTATTTTGTACCCCCTTTTCACTTGACGACATTCATTATAAACATACAGAAAACACACAAACTAACCAACCACTCACCTTCAACTTACAGCTCAACCTAGACATTCATCAGTTTAAGTAAAATTGTGGTTAATTCTTAACTTAAATGCGCTTAATATGAGATTGAAAAAAATCTTTAAAAAAAATCATTATCATCAGTCAAACTGAAGCGGCATTTTAGAACAGACTTGTAGAAAAGTCTTGTACTTGCTGCTGCTGCTGTTACAACACAAACAAAAAACAACAAAAACCAAAACAAAATGGATTTAAAAACAACGAGTGTAAGTGAAACATCGGATTTTTATTTAGCTCCAAGCAAATCTACAGATTTAATAAAAGCTAAAGATGGTTTGGAAAAGGATGCATCATCATCGATTGCAAACAACAATGAAGGTAATAAATAAAATTATAAAAAAAATTATTCAAAAAGCAAAAATAAAACATTTGCATAATTTTAATAACCCGTTCTAATGTTTAGACACAATTAAGCAAGCAAGCAAGCAAGTGTTGTTCTTTAGCAGAACTTGACCTGAAATGAGAGCAAAAGAAAAGCCAGCAAAAATAAAATTAAGAAGACAAAATGGATTCGTGGTGGGGTGATGTTTTTATTTTCTAAGCACTCAGCATTCATCTTTCTTTCTAGGAAACCAAAAAGCTCTTGACCTTACATCTATTTATTTTATAAATAACCAACACATGTATGTACATACATACATACATATTAACACAAACACAAAAAAAACAGTCTTGGATTCGCGGGTGGGCGTAAAGAGAAACATTTCTCTCTCCTTAAAATACTTAAAATATCAAGCAAATCGTACCATTTTAAAACATTTGATTCTAAAGACAAAACAGTGTCTCTATATTCCTTCAATGTTTCAATGTGTGTGTGTGTGTGTGTATGTATGCATGCGCATACTAGGATGAACTTTAAATAGTGTTTGCACATTCATGTATATCGTTTAGACGTAGGCATTGTCTATTAAAAAAAAAGAAAAAACTAAAGCATACTTTTAGGACCTTTAAAATAACATTTGTTTCTTATTCATTTTGTAGGAGAGCAGGGCAAAAATTATTTTATTGTTCTTTAATACAAATAAAGTCAAAGGAAAAAGCTCTCACTTACTTAAAGTTCAAACCAGAGAAAACAGCTGATCATTAAAAGTTAAAGAATTAAAGTGAATGTAGGAAATGAATATTAATTTTACTTTTATTACACTTTTAGAATAAAATCTGATTAAAATCCTTTAGGAAATATATAATTGCTTTTGTAGAGGTGTTCGATAGTGCTTGAAACAAACTCATATAGTAAAAAGATGGAGGCTTTTAACTAGTTAAATCTGAAATGTGAATATGAATTATTTTGAAACAAATTTACGTTTACAGAATACAAGGTTTACAAACGAAGATGGGCCATTTTGATATTGTTTGCCTTCTTCTCAGCCTCGAATTCAATGCAATGGATTCAGTATACAATAATCAATAACATTGTTAGCAGGTTGGTAAAATTCTCGATTGGTTCAATCATTAATACTAACGCGGAAAGGGATATCAAAATTAAAAATATTTTATTTTTAGATATTATGGTGTGAGTGAAACGTGGATTAACTGGACTTCAATGGTATATATGATATTGTATATACCTTTGATATTTCCTGGCAGCTGGTTCTTAGATAAAATGGTGAGTGATTTGCAAAATTAGATTGATACGAGTGATTACAAGTTAATTTTATTAATTACTATGTAGAAAAAAGATTAAAATTATTTCTCGATTTTGGTATTGAAATCCATTAGAATTTTCATTTTGATTTTAAAAGAACTTCCAGATGCATTGGAGGTTATTTATTTCATTCTTAGTTATTGATAAAGATTTTTGTAATTGGATTTTCTTTTTTTAATTTGTCACTTATTTCATTTTATACGGAGAGACATTTTTTGTATCACCAGCTTTTCACTTTCCACTAAAAATAACTGAGTGAAATAAAAAAATTAAGCGACAACAAAAAGCACTTTATTTTATATTATTAATAAAAAATATTTTCATTTTAAAAGGGTCTTCGTATTACAACATTGGTCGGAGTGTTTGGTACCTGCATCGGATCATGGCTCAAGGTTTTCTCTGTGGGTCCAGATTTATTTTTCGTTGGCTTTGCTGGACAAAGTATAGTTGCTCTTTCACAGGTAAGAATTTTTTGTTTGTTTTTTTTATCTTAAAAAAAAACGTAAAATAAATCGCATTCAAAATATAATCGCCCATAAATTAGTTTATGCAAAAGAAAACAAAAAACTAAAGCAGAAGTCAAAATTAAATTAAATGAGTGGCAAGAAGTTGTTGAATAATCGCTTTTGATTTAAGCTAATGATGGATTTTAATATAATTAACAAATGCACCACTTTTTTACGAATATTAAATATCGAGCCTTTGCTTTCAGAGATTTCTGTTTCAAACAAAATTTAATCTGAGTAAAATGCATTTACGCTTTTGAGTATTGTTTGAAATCTTTGGAGGCCATATATATATATATATATATATATATATATATATATATATATTTATATTTAAAAATTTGAGCTATGGCTCTCATGCAGCAAACTATCGACATGTCTGAAAACGCACAATCTTTCTCGAAAAAAGCTGAGTGATTTTTTGAGATTTCTATGTTCGAAATCACTCAAAAACTTTGAAATGATCTTGGCTTCAATTTTTTTTTTTTTCAAAATATTCAGAATTAATTGCCAATTAAAAAAGTCTTGGTACACACAACACCAGCGTATTCTCAAGCACTTTTGCTGCATGCAGTTGAGTTTTTAATAATTCCTTAAAGCCTCCCTTAAACTCTTTTCAATTCTCGAATTTAAGACTCATTTTAAAAGAATGAGCTTTTATAAAAAAACAAAATTTTGGTGTGATAAAAGAATTTGCGCATACATTTTTAAAACTTTTCGTAGTTTTTTATTTTTTAATAGTATTTACATTTATCTATTTGGTCAAAATTTTACATAATTATGATTTATGTTATATTAATTAAAAATGATATTTACTATTCCAACTAAATCTGATTTTTTTTAGAATTTTAAACTATTATTTTAATATTTAAAATAAAGTTACTGAAGAATTTTAAACTAATAAATATTTATGCCTTAATGTAGATCTTTTATTTTAATTTTTTTCAAGGTTTGTATTTTATCATTGCCGGCTCGTTTAGCAGCAGTTTGGTTTGGCCCCGATCAAGTGTCTTCGGCATGCAGCGTTGGTGTTTTTGGGAACCAGGTGAGTGGAAAAATGTTTTCCCATGTTTGTCAAATGATTGAATACCAGTTAAAAAATAGTATATGTGGATGTATGTTTCACAAAAAGAAACTGGTTTAAAAATGATAATTTTTAAAAATTTAAAGAAACCTGGCTGTAGGTTTTCATGAATATCAGTATCAGATTAATGTTACCATAAGCCCACTTAAACTATTTCTGCCATTTTATAAACCCTTCTGCTTCGCGTAAAGGATCCTTTCATAATATTTCTACCAATATTTCCATGCTTTATCTACTGTTCTATTCTATACTAATTCCTCACTGTTAAGTCAATTTAATGAGTGTGTAAATAACATTAATGTAAACGCGGCAAAAGTCGCATACTTAAACCTAAAAAAATGTTCTCGCATTAAAACAATTATGCTTTCACACAAACACACAACATTTGCCTGCCCGTCTTCTCACATTTGCTTTCATGACAACTTTTAGTAAACACTTCATATGTATTTTTATTTTTATTATTTATTTAATCATTCATCCAAATATGCACTCGGCACTCTTTGCTCATGTACATGTGCATTTTAATGTATGCATTGAAATTATATATACACGTGTATACACATACACACATACATATGCATCATATTAAGTCTTTGTACATCTTCTGTTCTGTTGGCAAATAAAATTTGAATTAATATTTTCCACAAGCAATTTTTCGAATCTGCTTAAATTCTTAGAGACAAAAAAACAACAACAATATTCTAGTGTTAATGCATATTTTTCTCTTTTTATTGGTATTTAAGTAATTGACCTTTGACAGTTGTCAACAGTTGTTGCCTTCATAGAGTGCAGAGCAAATATTTTTAGCTGGTTTGTTTTGACCTTACATTCGAGTCGAATTTATCGATAGAGAATGAAAAATCTTTTACGACATCTATAAACGTAATCTTCCTTATTTGTAGTCTTCTTATTTTTAAAAAATAATAAAAACACACTCTATAAGACATTAAATATTTTCATACATACGAATGTATATTTTGTATTAAAAATATAAATGCATCAATGAATAAACTCAAAGTTTACAGTCAATTTTAGGATATAAAAATCTTCTGTTTTACTTTTAATCGCTTTTATTTAAATGCAAATACAAGCCAATCTTAAAATACAAAAATAAATAATTAAAAAATGTCACTTTCGAAAAACAAACAATATCTTTTGAACACGGCTGACTTGTAAGAAAAGAATGCAAAAGATTCGCTTTAACTACCTTTTACAGCCTTCCATCCAAATCCTATTTTGAACCAAAGCTCTTTTTCAATAATGTCTAAAAATCATAACAATTTCAATACACAGAGAAAAGGATACATTTTTAGAATAGCATGGCTGTAGGATAAGAGTACTTTAGTTTCAATTGTTAGGACGATGACTACTAAGAATATTATTGGTTTAGTGACCTGGGTTCATATCCCAGCCGCTCAACAATTTCAATATTTCTGACATGTATTAGAGTTACTCTATGGCATTCTATTGTCAGCGAAGTTGCCTGAGTGTTACTTCTCTTTTAAAAAATAACAGAAAAAACGGAGACTAATTTTGAAAAGATATTAAAAATTATTAAGTGTACTAAATTTGGGGTCCTTTCTCTTACCCTCTCATTTATATTTTCTATTAAAAAAAAATCAAATTTAAAAAGATAATTCAATTAAAAAAATGATTGAAAAGTACGAACCTCCAGCCCAAAAATAATTATTATTAAAAAATAAAATAAATAGTTCGGGGAAAAATGTTGAAAATTTAAATGTTACTTCTAAAACTGTTATAATTTTTATTTACCGTTATATTCTTATAATTTTATTTTATCTGCTCGTATTGTTTCAGCTGGGCATTGCGATTGGCTTTGTTTTACCGCCGATGTTAGTGACCAATGCGGATGAATTAGAACTTGTGGGAAATGATCTTCAATGGATGTTTAATTATGTTGCGGGTTTTACAACAGTTTTAGTTATTTTAATGGTATTATGTAAGTACATGGAATAAAATTTAATAAATAATGCGAGAGAAACCCTATAAATCTTGTAAAAGGCATGAAAAGAAATTTACACAAAATAAAAATTAAGTAAATATTTTTCTAAAAAATATCAGTTTAAAGCAGATGACTGGAAAATTTTTAGTTTTTACAATCGCTTGACTTTGAGAGTTATTACTTTTTATGAAAAATAATTTTGTTCCTTGCGATAAAAATAGAAAATTAAATTATGGTGAGTTAGACAAAGTCTATGCCACCAGCATTTAAGACTATGTGCGATTAAGTAAAATCCTCGAATAATTTACTTCATTTTAAATCAATCTTCGACAAAGACCTGTGTGCGACAACTATTGCAGCTCAGGAGCGTCTTACAATGTCTAGTTTGCTCTATAGTAGTTCAGAGCTTTCCATCATGTTCCTGATAATTTTTTTTTTTTTTTTGGGATAAACGACCGTAAACAAAAGGTCGATTCAATATTTAACACCAGCATTGAAACAGTAAGAAAAATCAGATAAACTTAGCTCAAAGATTTAGAAGTCCTTGGAATTGTCTTGGAAAAGCTGTAAATCGATGATTTTATTTCTAGAGAAAAATTAAGAAAAGAAACCAAAGAAATGAAACTACTTTTAAAAATAAAAAATAAGTAGTTTTTTGGTTCGAATTGATGCCACACTTTACATATTGATTTATCTTTTAATACCACTGTTTTGCAGCAAAGACCTTTCAAAAATTAAAAAGAATACGAACGGTTTCTTTCAGTTTTTTTCTACCACATACAAATTTTTTTTTGAGGCCAATGCAAATAATCTAGCAGTCATATGAAATTATTTCACTACAACACCAGAAGGTGCAGGATACAATTGCTTCAATATAATATTCTTTATTTTAAAACATTTAGAATGGCAAAAATGATTTGCTTATTTTACTTTTATTATTTTATCTACTTTATTTTATCTATTTATCCACATTGAAAAAAATTACAGTTACGAAAGGCGTTTCTACGAAAAGCTTTTCTATAAACTTTTTGATTTACACTCACGTTCCTTACATTTTTATAACAGCATTAAACAAAATGATAAAAAAAAAATTAAAAAACTGTATATTTACCATACATGGGAGTAATTAATTAGATAGACTAAATGGATAAATAATGCTTATGAATTTTTTTAGCATTATCATTATTTTTACTAATAGTAATGCTGTTTAATAAAAAGGTTTCATTAACAATTAGCTAAAAAAAAAACAAAATCATTACAATTGACTAATGAGATGCTATGGGAACCAATTTTTGTTTTCCTGTTTGTTATAAGATCTGACATCAAGTTTTACACCTATCTCCCTTAAAAATTATTTTTAATTAAAATTTTCAAATATAGATCTATCATTATTATTTATTTTATGCATAGTTTCTGCGATCAAAACGATATTCGGTATCTCATGAACCACTGAATATATCTAAGTTTTTAACAGAGGCAAATCAGAGGTTTTTCTAAGCAGAGCTGGGTAGGCCTCCAAAGCTGGTTAACTCAGGCATATAACTCCTTTTATATGTCAGAGAAAGTATATTTTTAACTCAAGTGCTACTAAGTTTTTTTTTTTTAATTTAATTATCTCTTTTAGTTTGACCTTAAGGTTTTTTTTTTGTTTTTTTTTTTTTTTTTTTTTTTTTTAAGGAGAAATAGTTATTTTTTTGACCGTGAGGTAATACCGACGAAGCTGTAGTGTAAATACTGAATATATTTTTATACCATTAAGCAGAAAAAAATCATTTTTATTTTTTATTGCAGCAGAGGTTTAAACCCTCTAAATTGTACTAGCAAATTTTTTTAAACTATTTTAAGCACAACCTATAGCAAATGCAAATAAAAGAAAAAGTAGGTCAAAAATTATAACGGGTCTCCCTCCAACACACAAATTTTTTAAACAATTATTTTTTATTCAATTGTAATTAGTAATGAAACAATTTCATTCGAATTTAATTGTTATTATTTAAAACAATTACAATTTAAATAAAATCATTGACATTAAATGGTAGTTAAATTTTTTCATTCTCATTATTTCAAACAATGTCAATGAAATTTGAATGCTAATAGAAAAAAAACTTAAAGTATGATATTTACCAGAATCTAACTAATGTTGGATATTTTTCGAAATAAAACTTTATGAGGTTTTTTTATTTTGAATTCAAATTTATATTTGCAGTCTTCGAAGACAAACCTCCAACACCGCCATCAGCAGCTCAAAAGGTGGTATTACCCGGCTCAATAGAAGCGCAAAATCAAGTTTCATTTACTCAGTCACTAAAGAACTTAATGTGGAATCGAAACTATATTTTGCTTTTAATTTCGTACGGAATGAATGTTGGGGTCTTTTATGCGATATCGACGTTACTGAATCCGGTTTGTAAAAAATCATTTTTTTTAATTAAATATTTAAGAAATAATTAATTCTTTTTATTAAAGGTGGTACTTAAATATTATCCTGGCCATGAAGTTGACACCGGTCGCATTGGCTTAGCGATAGTTATATCTGGTATGCTGGGATCCGTTGTATGCGGTATCGTTTTGGATAAATCTCACAAGTTCAAGTATGTTGATTATTGAAAGATCGAACTGATCAACTTTATGGCAAAAAAAAAAAAAACTATATAGAATGAATTCGCGAACCATAAACATTCGTACATACTTTAAAAATTTATGATTCCTAAGCAACTTTTTCTGCTGATAATCGTTAAAATCACCAGACATACATGTGTACAAAGTTTGGGATATAGAGCAACATTGTCCATTCACATATTTTATTTCATATTTTGAGATTTTTGCATAATTTTTTTCGGAACTTGACTTATAAATTGCAAAGATAAGTCATTGTACTTTCAGGGACGATAAAGAAACGATGTATGTATGTTTGCAAAATACATTTCAAAGAACGCGAATGTTGACATTTTTATATTGAAACCAAACTAGTCAATTCATAACCTATTGTACGAGTGCTATGTCATCGGATTCTACAACACTTTTACAAATGTTGTTGGTAATTTCTGTATAAACATTTCCCTTAATACTTTGTATATGTTTATTATCATAGAAGGGATATAAAGTTATAACAAAACTTTTTATTTGAATTTTAAATTCTGTTATATCTTAGTATGACATACAAATCATTTTACAACAAGTTGTAAACTGAGTAAATTTATTAGAATTTGTTATATTTTAATTACATTTAATCAAGGCCCGGTCAAAATGAAAAAAAACTGAAACAAAATGCATACAGAATACATAAATTTAATCCACAGATTACGCTTTGGGTGGCCTCTTGGATTTGTTTTTAATCTTAAATTAAAAAAAATTCATTTTGATGGAAATTAATAAAATTTTGTGTTAAAAATAAATAATATCAAATAAGAGTTTTTTATGTTCTTATGCAGAGAAACAACTTTGGCAGTGTACGCTTTTTCCATGGTGGGCATGTGGGTGTTTGCCTTTACTTTAGACACTGGAAGTATTGCTGTTGTCTATGTTACAGCATCCTTGCTGGGGTAATTTGTTATAAAGTCATTTAAAATAAATTTGCAAATTTATTTAAATTTCTTCCAAAAATAAAATTTTTGCAGCTTTTTTATGACTGGATACTTGCCGGTTGGTTTTGAATTTGGAGCTGAACTGACTTATCCAGAACCGGAAGGTACTTCGTCCGGTCTTTTAAATGCCTCATCGCAAGCCTTTGGCATTATTTTTACATCAATATATTCATGGCTGTTTACGGACTATGATGATGTAACAGCAAATATTGCGATGGCTGTAATGCTGATTGTGGGCACAATTATCACTGCATTAATAACTTCAGATTTGAGGCGACAAAATGCTCAGATATCAAATAAAACAAACAACCCTTGAGGTCGTATAGATTTTGTTTAAACAACACAAAATTTGTCTTATTGTTGAACTGTAAGTTGTGATCAGCCACTTTAAAGGTGGAATGTTGTTATTAAAATTGGCCAAATGGATTTAAGTATTGTGTTATTTAAACAAAATCGTAAACAAACAAAAAACACCAATAACAAAAACAAAACAATTGTTTTAATATTAAACGCAAACATTTACACCGTTTATACATTTACACTGTTTATAAGTGAAATTTTTCGCAAGCGAAAAATTTTTTAACAAAAAAATGTTAATTAGTTTTAAATATGTTTTATTTAATTAAGTGGTTTACACATACATACGTACATGCATACAAACATGTAGAAAATGTCTAACACATATTTAAAAATGCACAAAGTAATCATGTCTTCGAAATTTGAATTTTAACTTCCACAAAATTTAAGAAGAACAAAAAATTCCTACAAAATATTTATGTTTAATAAATTTATTTTAATTAAAAAAAGTAAGGGCTTCACATTTTTTAAATGTTTCAATTTTACCCAAAAAAAAAAAAAAACAAAGCAGTAAATTTCGAATTTCTTCCTTAATATTCCAAAAATTAAATTAAAGTTTATAAAAAAAGAATATATAAAAATTTAAATAAATTTAAAATTACGAATCTACATATATTTACAAATAAAACAAAAAATAATTGTTCAAAGAGTACCCCTAAATATAATGAATTTTTTATAGAAAGCCTTTTTATTTGAAGTAATTAAAAATGTATTTGCTTACTTATGTCCCCGACTTCGCCTGCGTGGTGGTTTATAGCGTATAAAGTACAAAAATGTACCGCAAATATTTTTAAATTCTTAAACGTTGAATTATTGCATCGTCCGATGTTGACTCCCACATATGAAATATTTTTTGACGCCTGAAAGTATGCGTTAATTTCGTGTTACCTACTTTAATCCCCTTCCATTTCAGAATGCTGAAATTAATGTATCCGTTCTATTAATCCGCATTAAAATCTATGTGAAAGCTAAATTTCATCAGAATGGGTTTGGAAGTCAGGCGTGATTGAGCAACAAACATACAAACGTTCACATTTATAAAACTTGAGGTATATATTTTTTTTAAGTGTCCATGCTTTTTTATTTTTGTTTCTTTCAACTTGCGATACAATTTCTAGTTTTAATTTATAAAGGATGTTTTAGTATCTTAAATTTTAGTGTTTAAATGAGATCATTTGACCATAAAATCCAAAATTATATACAAACGAGTACAAATGTCTCTTTCACTTATTATATCGTAGTGGTGTGTAGCTGTTCTAAGTCTATCATTTTTCACGACCATTAAAATATTAACGGTCTTGATCTTTAATCTCATTATATTATTTTATTTACTTACGTTCTTTTAAGCTATTGCTATATTTTTTTAGGCTCTCAAACGATTTTGGTTTTTAATTCCTCAGCTGCAATTTAATAATTTTACTTCTTGAGCAGTTTTTCTAAAAATGCTTTAAGCTCCACGTAAGGAGCATCATAAGATATAAAAGTAACAGACTACCAACAGATAGAGTTTATAATTGCTCATTAGCATGTAGTTAGATAAACAATTAAGTTGTGTTTTGATTAAAAGTGCTACAAATTGCTGCATAGTCTCATTACACTATATCTAACCTACGAAAAATTCATATTAAATTAACAGTTTTATTTATATTATTTTTTGCACTGCGTTTGACCATTTGATTTTTAATTATGAAAAGCATATTTTCGATAGACTTATCAATTTTCTTTAATGAAAAATTACATTTTATCATTTAAAACTTGCAGAAACCCTAAATTTACTTAATTGAAATATTAATCTAAAAAAAATTTTTAGTTCTGAAAAGTAAAATTAATTTATTGTTGCTAGTGTTCCAAAAATAAATAAATGGTGGCTGTAGTCGGTTTTAATAATTGTACTTTCTTTGGAATATACTAACCAAGCTGTCATTACATCGAAACTTTATGTGATGTTACTATAGGAGAGGCCTCTTGGATTTTTTTTACGTCAGAAGTGAATCTAAAATTCTGCCAAATGTTTTTTACAATTTTCCAAAATTTGTAAAAATTTTGTAGGACAATATATTCAGTAAATATTACATATGAACAAATTAATATGTGTGCGTGTGTAGTTGCACCTCAAATATAAAAGATATTTCCAGTATTACACATTTGGGGTTTTCGCCTATTTGCAATTGTTGTTTATTTTAAATAACATTTACTATCAATAAGTATTATTATTTAAACACTCGTCTTTCTATTGAAAAAGAAAATATTTGTTTATTAAATGTTTAGGGAGTTTTTAAAAATGTTACATAATGAAAAACGAAACCATATCAATAAGAATACTTATGACATATTTATATTATATATTTAAATGTAAAATATTTATTAAACAATCCTTATATATATTAATATATTAGCAAATTAAGTTATATAAAAAAATATTTGATGTAAAATACAAAAAAATAAAAATTAATGAATATCTTACGATATTAAACATTTTTGTCTATCTGCAATTTTAAAAACTTGGGAAAATAATTAATACTTTGTTCTTAAACAAATTTAAAGTCAAATTTACTTTTTAACTTTCAGTTCTTTTAATCTTATAAGCTTTTTAAAATATTTTTAGAATTCACAGGAAGTCAGTTTGTGCGAGTGGTAATGAAATAGAAAAAAATATATATTTAAGGCTGATCGCGTCTAGTGGCGGCCTTTTTAATCGATTCTTCTATTTTAATCCTCAATATTGTTTAAAACAAACAATTTAGAAAGATTTTTGGTGGCTTCAAACTGCTCTGCTTATGAATAAGAAATGTTCAGACTAAAAAAATGTTTTCACACTTACAAAAGTTTAAAATACGCATGATGGCATTAAACATTGTAAAAATGTTTGTTCCATCCAGTTTATTTTCGAGCAATAAGTTAAAATGATTTTTAAATTTATCAAAATAAATTAAACAGATTTGCAACAACACTATTAACAAGCCACGTACGTAAACATTTAGATTCAAAAAATTTCAAACGAACGCTAAATTAAAATATCTTATGCACAAGGAGAATGTATAAATTTTATATATATTTTCTTTTCAATAAAGCAGAGATTAAAAATTAATACTTGTGAAATAAACATAATGCGAATAAAAAATACAGATATTGTTAAGTTAATTATGATATTTAAAATATCATTGAATAAAATTATCATACGTACGAACGAGTACAATACAAACAATACAATACAATACAAAGTAAACAAACGAAAAGTATAAAAAATACTTAAATATTAAACGACACCGCAAACATATAAAAATCTATTAAATATCAGTAATCGGGTTGAAAGTTTTTTTTCATTATTGCGGAGGACCCCAGGCGCGTAGCAATGTTAGGGTTTTATTGAAATATGCACACCATTCTTCGCGTTCTTCTTTTGTATCAGCTGAGAGGAGGTATCGTACAGTTGTCGTACGACCGTTGGGTATAATTATTAGGGATTCTTTATCGGTGTCCTTAGCTGGTCTTTGACATTCGAGTAACATTGTATTGAGTCTTGCACAGATGTCTCTAGGAGCGATATTAACTTTCTGTGAGGTACACGTGTACAAGTCAATTGTGCCCATAGGAGTCTTTTTCTTTTCATCGTCCGGGTATTTCCAATAGTTGAGAACAGTTCCATTTAAATGACACCAACGTCTATGCCAAGCACCGAAACCGGAGATATCTTCAAACATAGTTAGAAATCCCTTGTGTTCCACTGACACGGAAAGTTCACAATTCACTTTCATATGAACGACCCCTTCAAGAGGGCTAACTCCTAAAACTTGTGTCAAGGTCCAAGAAGTTCGCTGAATTTCCCGAAGAGAAAATATAGCAAAACCATATTGCACCAACGCTGGTGTACGTACAGCATGAGGACCGGCAGGACTTTGTACAGGAGGCATAACTAGACGGTTTTCAGACGCTTTCTTTTTCGGTGTTTTTATACCAGATTTTTTGTTAAAATTAATATGATATTTTACTTCATGCGGCAGCACTTCCCTTTGGGCAGTCATTCCGTAAATTTCCAAGGTCACTTTAAAATCAGCGTACACATTATTTAATTGTAAAATATCAGGAAACTTAACAGAAAGTAGACCAGGCAAAGTTGGAACTGTTTTTGTTGCCAGAACATGCTCATTGTACTTGATGAGACAAACCAAATGATGGCCGGAAATAGTGTCCAATGATAACTTACGTATATAGTCCTGGCGCAAAGGTATAGTAATTTCCTTAATGGTAAGACGTCCCCTTTCTCGAGGCGCTCCCACTGGACGCAGAGTCTTTTCGACACGCAAGCGCTGAACTTCATCAAGGCAAGCTTGCCTACGATGTGCTAAAAGAAATGAAATTAGAATCAGTTTTTTTTTCTCTCTCCCTCTCCCTCTCTCTGTCCATGTTTGTAACATACTTGCAACTAAGAGATGGCGCTCTGCTTCTACAGACTCTGTAGATCCTGAAAATTCAATAGTTGCTGCACACAAGTTCAAGGCTTGACTGGCCTGAGCAATGACCTGTTGTTGTTTGCAAACTTCATCTAAAAGTTTTTTAATTTTATCTTGTACCAAATTAGCATCGTCTACTTCAGAATCAGATTGTGTATCGTCATCTGTCTCCCTAGTTTCTGGTTCAAAATGCAAGGAAGCTCCAGTTGCTGCATCCAATTTTTCAATTGCTGAACGCAAAACTTGTTGTTCGCGACACACCTTTCGTATCGGTGTGGAACTTGCACTCTATGAAATAAAACACAATAACAAAAACAAAAAAATATCAAAAGTTTGAGATTTACTATTAAAGTGAAAGTTGAATCTTACATTTGCACTTTGTTGTCTGCGATAAAAACTTACGGTATGAACCAGGGTAATTAAATTGTCATTTTCTTTATTCACACTTAATTCTGATGTGACTGGTTCCATGTAATTTTGTTTATTCGGCGAATTGGCATTTGATGCGCATTGTCTTTTGTTACTTTCAAATGTTTCAGCATTTGCCTTACGAAAACTGAAACTATTAGATGTTGTAGTTCCTTTGCTCTAAAAGTAAATATTTTTAATTACAAAAGATACAAAAAACATGTTGGTGTTTGCAGAATAAATATAAATTACATCTCTAGATAATTGGCTGCTATCTTCTTCGTTATCGTCCAAAGCCTCATCCAAATAGTCATCTACGCCCATAGAAGCATCTGACGAATTATTAGTTGTATCAAAATTATGTTTATTCTCCACAAAAACGCGATCTTTGTCCGCATAATGAACTCCCTATAATAAGAGATTGTAGTCGAAAGCACAACTGAGTTTAATAAAATATAAAATACCTTCGTTTTGTTGGCCTCTTGTTTGTCATTCTTTTCAACAACTTGCATTACTTCACGTCCCAAACTATTACTGCGTATACCAACACTGCTGTCTTCGCATTCCGATTCCATGTAACTGCCACAAAGAGTTGTTAGAAATTAATGCAAAGAAATTGAAGTGTATAACAAAGAAACACACAAGTTTATTTGAAAATTAAACAATAACTAACGAGATAATAAACTTATATTCTAAATGATCTTCTTTGGTTTTGATATGTATTTGATGATATTATGACATTCTATTCTAATCTATGCATAATAAGAAAAGTAGACAAGAGTATATACTATCTTCACACCTGTCTTCAGTGTCATCGTCTATCCTTTGATTATAATTATTTTGATGATCGCTGTTGTCACGTAATGGTTGAGCTGCTGCTTTCATTTCATCTGCCGTACTTAAGGCTGATGCAGATGCTGTGGTGCACCAATTATTTTCATTTTCTGACTCGCTGCACTCAGTCGATTCTAAGTTTGTCAAAACTGGATATAAACTCTGTTGAGTTCCTTGATTAGAAGTTCTAGGACGTTTATTGTCGTCTTCGACAACAACTCCAGCTAGAAAAGTGAAAACCCATCATACAAAGTTATACTTTTTTAACTTGAAAAACTTACGAGATCTTCTTTTTGCAGTTATATTTGTTGAGTTTATTGGTACCGGCATTGGCGGCGGAGGTGGTGGAGATTTCGGTTTTCTTTTATTTTCAGAATATTCATCAGTATTTGTAGTCGTAGGCAACTGCTGCTGTTGGCTAAGGAAGTTTTTTTGTTTTTTAAATCGATTAGCCACCAGTTGAAGATCTTCTTCGCGTTGTTTTTTTATATCTTCTTTGATTGAACTTCCAGCGGTAGCATTGACAAGGGCATTCACTTTTTCGCGTACTTTACTAACAGCACACGATTTAACAACGGGAACTGATAGCGAAGAATGATTGGGTTTAACATTTAAGTCTAAACTCGTATTTTGATAGCAAAAATAATAAAAATTTCAAAACAAAAAAAATATAATTTTTCGTAATTACGAGAATTTACAATTTTGTTACCTTTCGCATGATCATCCTTTTTGTTATTTGTATCTTGGATAATCTTGCTTATCGGAGGAGCCATACCAAAAGCTGCTTTTGGCACCAGGGCTTGTCCTTTGTTCTTCTCAAATAATTTCATACGTTCTTTTAACGACAACTCAGTTGGATCTTTTTGGGGCTTTTGTTGTTGTTGGAGCTGAGAGCTTTGAACCTGAGATTCAAAAATAGCTGCACGTCCCGACACTAAACCAGGCTTGACAGTCGGAATTTTTTTCTGTATTTTCTTTTCTGCAGCAGAATTTGTTGCAATCGATTCAAATTTGTTCGCGTTTAATTTCCCAACATGGCTCTTTTCCTCACTAGCGCAAGCATCTTCTTGAATATTATCTTTCGTATCATCGAATTCATATGACATTTTAACAGTAGAAGATTCTCTTCTTTGAAAGCCTTGAGCTTCTAAAGAATTCATGACTTTAGGATCCCATTTTAATTGTTTTATTTTATCTTTTTCGCTGGATATTTGCTTTTCATCTTTGCATTGAACTGGACCTACAGTGCAAACTTTTTCGTCATGCTTAAGTTTATCTCTACTTGGTAGCTCTGGTTTTGGGGGAGGTTGTAATACTGTCGTATTACTTGATATATTATGATGAGAAGTGTCATTTTCCCATTGATTAATTGTATTAGCTAAAGCGGCTAATTTACCCAAACGTTGGTTTGGTTTACGAATGTGTGAATCTATTTTGTCTTCGTTGCCTTCGGCGTGGAATTTCCCCTCAGTTCGATGAATGGGAGAGGATAAGTCATCAGCGTTTGAGTAAAGAGCTCCTAAGCGCTGCAAATGATTCCGTGATGTATCTCTTATTTTAGCGGTTTGTGATCCATATATTTTTTCCGATTCTAAATTCTTTTCCTTGCATTCCTCATCAGTAAAGTCTTGTTCTTCAACCTGAACCTGTACCTTTGAACATAAAAAAGAAATGATACGTTAAATGAGGTATGCCAATTTATACCCATTCATTAAAACAATCATTGACTCTCACCTCGACGTTTTTATCAGTAACTATATTAATTTCAATGCCCAAATCCATATTTTCTTTGTCTACAGCAGAAAATTGTCTCAAAACTCTTTGAGGTGAAACCACATCTAATTCCTGGTTATTCTTTTCTATTACATGAAATTTGTTTTTGTTTACACTACCACCATCAGCCGATGCAGTTGCCTGCATAGGCTTTTGTTGTTGCTGTGACGCCATCGCTGTTGTTGTTGCGCAAACGCCACTTGAAGTATTTAAATTTGTTGAACTTTTTTCACACACTGGAAACTTACTTGCAGATGCGTTACTAATACCCAAAGCCCGACTTCGCTGTTCAGCTTTTTCAAGCATACGCTGAATCGAGATAAAATCCCAAAATCAATTTTATACTCTTTTAAAATACAAATTGAATTTACCTGCGTAAATGGATCCATTGTAATAAGAATTATTATACCGGTATGTTAATTATTAAGTCAATTGTTCTTGTTTGAAGCCGCCTAAAACTTGTTTATTTTCACTAGAAAACTGAAAATAATTTAACTTATCAAACCACAAGTTACGCCGCGATTTCGTTGTTCTGAAGAAATTTTAAAAATAATCCGAAAACAACACTAGATGTCGTTTTGCAAGAGAGTCGCATTTAAACAGAGTTGCACCTTAAATGTAATGCAGAGACGCTCGCTGATTAAATGTCCAACTTTTTAAACAAATTGGCTACACTGATGTAATGAAAATCTACGCTTATCACAAATATGTTTTGACATTTGCATACTTTATAAAAATCTATAATAGCATTATATTCTCTTACTGATATTGACGGATATAAACGAATCATGGAAAGAATATTATCTCGACAAGCACACATGTAGACTTCGTTTATCCAAAGTAATGTTGATTTATTATGAAAATCGCTTTATTCTTATTTTAAAAAAAATAGCTTCTTTAATAAGTGATGTACACAATCTAATGTAATTGTTGACGAATTCGGCGAACTTTTTTCCTTAAGGTACCTATACACTTGCAATATACATAATTGTGCAATATTTGATATCGTACAATAAAACTGCCATGTGTATATTATATTAATACTTCGCACAATATATTGAACAAAATCAAAAGATTTTTGATTTAAATTGCGCAAAAAAAAAAATATTTTTTTATGTGTCGACAAAATTGTACAATTACCTATTTTTAAGTGTTGCTAAAGTTATCGCTAGACAAATCTCTATTCAATGTCACTAAAAATTATTTAATTCCAAATTCGTTAATATTTTTAATTAAAAATAATTTTTCAATTTGAAAAAGTATATCTCGGTGTGAATGGTTTTGTTTACTTTTCATACCCGCATATTGATACACATATTAAATAGTGTGGATCAAAACGACAACAATTAAAGCAATAGGGTACTCATTGTGTAGTGTATGGGAAATGTTAACAAACTAAAATAAACTAAAGCTAAAATTATGTAAATTTATTTCGATTTTGTTATTAACATCAATGATAGTTCATAAAAATAAAGATGTGAAATATTAATCAATATATCCCGATTTTACCAAATAATAAGATAAGACATAAATTCAATATTTGCGTTATTGTACCTGATTTTTTTTATTTATTTAACTTTTTCCTACTTTATAAAATAGATCCTTAAATATTGTTCCATTCCGCCATCAAATATTCTATGTATGCTATATTATACATATTAACTTTGGAGGTCCGTAACTCCGAAACTAGGTGTTGCCACCAAATTTATCACTTTACATATTTTGCTTGATATTGCATTTTACACCCTGAAAGTAACTTATTTGGAACCGGTGCCCGAAAACTAGAATTAACCATATAACTTAATAAGAAAATCTAATATTTCACTAAAAGCTTTATACAAAACAATCGAGATGTCAATGTAAATTTAACAATTTTGTAATCGATTTTTTTCAGTAAAAAATAATCCTTAAAAAATAACTTCTCCCCTAAAATATCAGACTGGCAGAAAAATTTGATAATTTTGAACATCTGAAGAATTTATCCTACCACTGTAAATATTTTGATGAGCCGCCGCCATATAGAGTTCTACGCCGACTCTTTCCACTCTAATAAACGTGCCGTGGTACTAAACCATAAATAAATATTTACTAGTTGCCTGTTAGCAAAGTAACTTATAACAAAATAAATGGATGTTAAATGAAGCTAGCGGCAATGTCGGTTGAAAAAAAAATTGAATTACTATGGGAAGGTGCAAAAACCTTACAAAAAAATCTACACATTCATAAATTACTTAAATCGTATTACATGTAAGTTTCTAATTTATTTTCTTAAATGTATTTATAATAAATTTTTATTTCAGAAATATATGTAAAAAACTAGCAAAAATTAATTTGCAAGTTCCGAAGGAAAAGTTTGCCATATCGCAGATGTGCCCACATTGCAGCATTTTCTGGAATGACAGTGATTACGGGCTTAAGTTGATACCTAAACAAATAAAAAATAGATCAAAGTCGAAAAGATTGATAGAAAAATTGGAGCAAGAAAATGGTACAAAAGGAAAAGTTTTAAATAAAAGCCAGAGAAAACGTGCAAAATGGTTAAAGAAAAAAGCTTCAAATCACCTGGCAATTAATTGTCGCCAATGTAATCACCGTTCTTTATTAAATATAGAAACCCCGAAATGCAAACTAAGGAAGCAGATAACAAATTTAAAAAGCAAACCTGTTCCAGAAACTTTGACTATTGGTTCAGGAAACATGACAAAGTATCAAAAACACTTGGAAAATGGTTTCAATTCTATGACAAGTCAAGAAAGCAAAATCCAAACTTCTGCTGCAAAATCAAAAAAGTTAAAACAGAAGGAAAAAGTAAAATTAACCAAATCGATTGATAAAGAAAAACATGATAAAAAAGCAGTTCAAAAATTTATTTCAAAAACTCAAAATAAAAATTCTCTTCTGCAACTAGCTGCTTTACTTCAAAAACAATCAAAAGTTGATTGCGACAGCACCAAAAAAAGGCTTCAATCTTTTTTGAAGTAAATAACTTTAACTATATTGTAAATATTAAAGCTTTTTGCATTTAAATAAATAAAAATAAGTAAATAAATACATTTGGGATAATTGACAGAATAGTTGAACTAAGTCCTGATTAAAATGTTGTATATTAATTAGTTCCAGTAAAATGTTAAAATAAAATAGTTAATATATGTAGAACAAAATCGCTTAATTACCGATAAGCAACAGCAAGTTACTACAACGAACGCACTTATTTATTAAAATTTATAGATATATAGTTTTGTACTAGTTAAATCGGTTGACAAGATTAGTGTACAAATGAACAAAAATTTGAACTTTGATGTTAGACAATTTGGTAAAAAAAAAAAAGAAAAAACGATTTCGTTATTCTAATTCGAGTCTCTTATGGATTATAATGACGTGAAATAAAAGAGCGATGATAAATATATTATTGCCAAAAGAAAAATTGTGGTTCTTAATAAATTTTTCAGTTTTCTAGAACAATAATTTGTATTATTTATTAATTTGTATGAGAATGGAATTCTCATGATTTTACAGATTAAGAAAATTATTCTTCGAATTCAAGTCTTACTGAATTCCTCACATCAATATTTTCCATTTCAGAAATTTTTATTTATTTTATCAGTTATCTCAGCCGATAGCCGCTTACTTTACTAGTAATCGTTGTTGTTGTTTGTCGATAATATCCCTTTTGCCATTTTAAATAAAACTCTTCTGAATTTAAATTAATGTTTGTGCTTTTGCTTATACTTTATTTGGATATTGGCCATATGAATTTATAACAATAGGGATTCATATGGCAAATAGCATTAAGCCATATATAAACAACGCCATCTAAATGGTGCTGATGTAACAATGCAAACGTACTACTTACTTAAAGTCTAATTAATTTAAATTTGTTCTTTGTTAAATATACTTCGCCTTAAAACTGTAAGTCACCTGTTAACATTTAAATAAAATGTTATAGTGAAAACTCTTTTTTTTGTTTTATTTATTTATTTATTTACATAATATTTTACAAAATAAATTCATAAAATATTGGAAAAAAGTCGCCTATGACAAGACCATATGCGCTCGTATTACAAAAGATATCCCGAAAAAAAAAAATTATGCATAGATATTTACATTTTGATAAAGTTAAAAAACGAAACTATTAAAAGTAATGAATGAAATTTAAATACAATTACAAAAAACAGAAAAGAAAAAATTAATGAAATTTTGACCTAGACATCCTGAATGTTGTGTTGTTGCAGACTTCTTTTTATCTTCATGATGTTTTTTGTAGTCGCACAATCGATATCTCTTCCAGCGATTGTCCTATCCCCGATACTGGACACGTTGTAAGCAAATGAGGAACATCAAGTAAAACATTACAATTAAAGCATCTTGGGGGATCAGTTTTTTCATAGTAGTGTTTCGAGTTAAACATACATTTACCCACCCTTAGACGGGCTAACATAACACATTCTGATCTTGTTAAATTGCTGCTGTACCTAAGTCTGGTTAAAGATATGTCCTGTAGACCTAGGGTAGCCCTTAATGGATTTGCTATGGCTTTTGAGAAACAAGGGGTTTCTGTAATATGGGGTAAACTCAGAGCCCTTTTAGCACAAACATCAGCTATTTCATTGCCTTGAATACCAATGTTCGATGGAATCCATAGTATCAAAATTTGACAAGTACTATTCTCCAACTGCAATATATCGTCATATATACCATTGCGATTTTTAATTATAGCCCGGGTAGCACTTAAACTGTCGGTACAAAGTAAAGTTATTATTATTAATATTTTTTTTTTTTTTGTTAACTTCAAGTAACTGTGAGGTTAAGAAAGTTAAGATATGAAACTATTGTACTACAAGGAAAAATAAAGGACTCAGAATGAAAAATAGAATAATAAAAATATTTGATATAACGAAAAACCAAAAAAGTAAAAGCTGATACGATTGAAAATTTAATTTAATACCCCCTCTCAATCGGTGAGCCCGAATTGACTTCGCAGCTTAATAAAACGATTTGAATCTCTGTTATCTTCATTTTAATTAATTTAATTTTAATTGTATAATTTTCATCTATTCCTTTGAGATCTTGCATTATTCTCCTTAATGAAATAGCTTCAGTGGTTGCTAAACTAAGGGCTACGTATTAGGGATGAGCGATCCCGTGATTTTAGAGGAACATCGTTACCAGTGAACGTGATTTTCAAATCACCGTACTAAAATATCGCTCTACTGCGTATTCAGCTTCAGACGACGAAGTAGCAAAAGTTTGTTGATTCTTGCTGCATCAAGAAATCATGTGGCTGTTTTAAATACATAACAACTCACAGATTTTTGATCTGATAAATCTTATGCCCAATCAGCGTCAGCATATCTAATTACCGGTTCGTTATTGTTATTTAAAAACTTTAATTTCATAGAAGAGGTTCCTTAAATATATTTTAGAACTTTTTTTCAGATGTTGCCAATGTATATCAGTTGAATTTTGTTGAAGTTTACCAAGTTATCAAGCTCCCCAAAAAATGATGATAGGGTTGATTTGTAATTGAGGTTTTATTTTATTCCCTCTTCCATCGGAGCCTCAACTGAATTTCAATCGAGCATTTTAAATTTAGTTAAAATCTTGATAATGTTTGACTCTTATGATATACTTAAAGTTCCATCTTCAAATTGTATCTTCATCCCTAAAAAATATTTTAAAGGACCACATTCTGACATTTTAAATTTTTGTTCCAAATTATCTATTAACTTCTTTATGCTATCAATTTTATTTCCAACAATAAGCAAATCATCCACATACAAAATTAGATATAAGACATCATTTTCTTTTTTATTCATTTTGATGTAAAGACAGAAGGAAGACCTTGTTGAATTTGTCATTCCAACATTTTGGAGCTTGCTTTAGACCATAAAGTGATTTCACACATTTCAGAATTTTTTTTCATACCTTCCGGTAGATCCAAGTAAATAGTTGATGAAATTTATAACCATGTGGAGACCCACAGCAAGCACTATTCTAGTTGTACTTAATTTAGCAACAGGAGAATACTAATCGAAGTAGTCTTTGCCATAGTCTTGAAGAAAACCTTTGAAAACCAATCTTTTTGCTCGGTAATTGATTTATTCTTCTATTTCTACGTATTTCGTTTTCCGGAAATGAATCTTCTTGCACACATTCTATATCCTAAGCATCAGGAACAAGCGAAGGATTATTGTTCTCATAAAAAGTTTATTATCGTCTGTTAAGTTAAATACTGGAACAGAAACATCATTATCTTGAGCAGGAACAACTTTATTATTTTCGCTATGATCTAACACAGCAATAAATTCATTTTCCTTTTTAGAAAAAAAAACGTTAAACAACGTTGAAATAATGTTATTGTTAAGTCTGGCAACAGCTTCAGAAATCAAGATCCGCACTATTTTACAATGCATGGGGCAAGAATGCTTACACACAGTCGTACATACATACATACGCCATAGTTTTTATGTGGATGGATGGATACGTTTGTATACACTTAATTTCTGTTGTAGCTTATTTCTGTTTTCATTTATCAGTCTCTTCGCAATCGTCGTTACAAGTAATTGGTTGAAAAATAAAAATTAGAGAAATAAGACGAAAAATAAGTATAAAAAGATTTTTGTGTACCAAAAATACACAAGGAAATTAAATGTGATTCATAACGCTTGCGCGAATGTGCTACAAAAAGATAAAAATATTCTTTATAAAAAAGTTTTTAATTTGATATAAATAAAAGTGATTGTTAAAGCTATTTAAAATAAAAATTTTGTGTTGAAAACTAAGATTCTTAAAAAACAAGATCTTACGGATGTATGTATGTATGTATGTATACACATATTTATGTACATGCACTAAAATTTATGGACATATTTTATTAGTTAGCAATTAACATAGAAATTGCAACTTGATTCTTTTGTTTTTTTTTTTGGAGTAGTTTGAAGTCATTCATTCTGGCTTTAAAATATTATTTATACACATGTATGTATGGATGTGTGTATGTAGGTATGCATATACTAATGAATGTATTACTCTGACTCTTACTATTTTTTGTCATATTTATTATAAATGTTTGTATGTGTAATGTACGTATTTAATTTAATTCTTTTTATAATTTCTTTTAAAGAAGTCATATGTTTTTTTTTTTTTACAGAGTAGAAAGTCGTCGGTTAAGTCGAAACTTAAAACGCACATAAATAAATAAATATATGTATATACGTACCTATGTGTTTATAAACAGGAAATGCAATTATTGCTGTGTTGCTACTTCTCAAATATTCTATAATAAAAACACAAAGACGGTCTTGCAACGCACAAAAATGATATGCTAAATATTTGTATACCCTTCAACACAAAAAATGAAAAAAGGGTATATATAAGTTTTTCATTACGTTTGTAATTTCTACAATATTCATTTCCAACCCCTCTGAACTTTTCAAATTTTTAAAAATATCATTATGAGCATCATTTAAACCGAGTTTAATCATTTGACTAAGGAGATTTTTATCATTTAACGTCAAACATTATACTCAAACCACTTTCAAAAATTTGCATTTCTATATTTAATATCAAACGTTATTCTGAAATCATTTTTAAACAAAAAAGTTGCAGCTTTTGAATATGCAAAACATTTTTATATATAATTTATTTCTGCATATTTTTTTCAAAAGTCAAAAAATAAAGTAATTATATAGAAAGAAATTAGCATTAACTTAATGAATATTTTATAAATAATTTAATGAATATTTTAAAAATTTCGTTGAGGATGTATTAATTTTTTAATTTTCTTGTTAATTTTTGCATATTGATATAAAAATATTTTTTGTATAAATAAAGTCCTTATTAATACAAATAGACTTGAGTGACATTCTTTATCAGCTTCGTTTACAACATACGAAATACTAAATTTGGATAGATGACACTAAGAATGCTTATAAAGTACGTAGCGATAAAAGAAATACAATAAAGAATACTTTTAGAATCTATTTGTTTATTTTTTAGTTTAATTTTAAGTTTTTTTTTCTATAATTTTCCCAGAATTATTCACATTTACTGACTTTTTAGTAAATAGATTTAAATAAGAACACATCGAAAAAAATTTAATTATGGACGAAAGTTTTCACCACTATTTCTCTATTCAAACAATATTTTTTCTTCTTTATTTATTTTACCTAAAGAAGTCTTTTTATTTTTCAAAGAGTTTAATGGAGGAAGTTTTTTATTAGTATTGTAATCAAGTGAATAATCTTAATCCGGCTTAAATTTAATTTCTTTATTAATCAAGAAAGAAAAGTTATTAACAAATTTTAGTGTCAATCTTTAAAGAAAACAGAAAAACAATTACAAACTAGCAGAATTCAATTCACTAATTTCTGGATCGCTACATCCGTCACAAACATTATATGTGTACCTTAGGCTGTGTATGTTGTAAACATCAACTATTTAACCAACTAATTTAAGATTTTATTATACGAGGAATAACTTATAATCAATCACTTTAAGTTAGTCAGTCCAAGTCCACACACAACCCATAACTTTATGCAGACTTCTTGTAGCTGATGTACACGCGCATGTAGGGTATATATTTATGTATGTGATTTTTCGCAAAATAAAAAATTTAGTTCTTCTGGTACATACATATGTACATATCTTTCCTCTTTAAAAATTGTAATTGACTTTTGACTTAATATTAATTGAAAATAATTGTGTTGTACTCTACATAAGCAAAATAAATGAAAAAATATATATGTATGTACATAAATAAATAAGTAACATGTTCCCTTATATGCCACACATAAATCCACATGTGCACATGTATATAATTTAATAAGATTTTTAAAAGATTCAAATTTTTTAGAGGGAGCCTAAAAATTAATAATTTTTACAGAGTAACTAGAATTTTTTTAATATGAATATTCAATTTTTAGTTTTTTAATTACAAAATGATAGTATTCATAAGTGTATATTTGTATGTTTTTTTTTTTTTTTGAGTTATGGCTGTGTTGGTGAAAAATATTAAGTAAAACTTTTATTTCACAAATAACGACACATTTTAGTTAACGATACAGTATCGGATATATTTTTACAGTCATAATTCAAGCATCCCCCATAGTTTGTCCAAGACCTCCCTCCCTTTTAATATATAATTGATGAAAGTTTTCTTAAATGTTTTTTTTTTTTAATGAATCATTTTAATAATCGTAGTGGGAACTGAAACAGTCTGATATTTTTCTCGATGGCGAGAACGAGTTAAAAGCTTAAGCTGCGATTAGCTCGAAATGATTTTTTTTTTATTTATGACGTTCTAGAAGTAAATGAGCGATATGTATATCGTACAGGAAATTTTGATTTTATTTCTTTTAGTTTTAGTTAGCAAAATTAAGATAATCCTTTTTTCCACACAACATTTCGATGTTAAATTTATGTGGTTTTTCGTATTGTATTTAATAAGTTGAAATAAAAAAGTTAAATTAACATCTAACAAGTCCTTAATAGTCGGTAGATATTGAACAAGGATTTGAATATTTCACATAAAATATAAAAAGAAAAATCTTTATTCTCCATATCTCCTTTTGCGCTCGAATTGTAATAGAAGAGCAAATATATCTATAGCAAATATATGTATATATGTACATACAGCAAAGGTATCTACAGTTTTATTTACAAAAATCAAAGTAAAAGTGAATCTTTTTTTTTTGTCATACAAATTATTAGCAACACAGTTCGGATATGAAATAATTATTTCCAATCAAATTCCTTTAAGTGTGACAAATGCAGGAATTGTGTGTTGAATTATTAGTTCCGTTTTTTTCAGAATAAATTGAATGATTTAACAATAACAAATATTTTTTTCTCCATCTTCTATTTTAATACGATTATAAGTTATTCAACAAAAATGTGCAGACTAAAAAAATCGCACTGTAAATTTGTTCTTTCCTTTGCTGGATTTTGTATAAACGAATATATCTACTAAGGTTCAGTAATTAAACACATACGTCAATGTACCGACAAAGCCATATCGCGATTGCTAGAAATCTGGCCGCATAAAACCTCGAGAATATACCAAAGAGAACTAATGTATTTTGCTCAAAGTAAATTTAAGGACAAAAATCTTCAGAACACGTGATGACATATTAAATTCCAAACCGTTCATAAGATGTCAAATATTGACGGATTTTGCCAACATAATTTTGTACTTCATATTAAAAAAAAAAAATTGTTAAAAGAAGGAACGAATTAATAAATACTGCGTGTTTAAATTTATTTAAAGTGATAAAGACAAATTTATTTATTAAATTTTATAATCAGCGATGAGTATGTAAAAGAATTCAAAAATTTATCGAATCAAATTATTAATATTATAAGTAGGTATATAAATGTGTGTGTGTGTGTTATATTCAGTTCAATACCCAGTAAAAAATATATGGATTAATCCATAATCGAGCAATAAAGGAGTAATGACTTGTTCATCCGTTTGGAGTAATAAGCGAGCTATCGAAACTATTTTTTGTTTTTTTTTTTTTCTTTATGCCTCGCTTATTACTCCAAATGGATTAATGGGGGATATATCAGTTCGTTTTTGTTTGTGACATAACTTTTAATTGTTGATGTTTTCGTTTTGTTTTTATATTTAGTCAGTTTAGTTTTAAAAAGTGAAAGACGTGTTTTAATAAAAGCGAAAGGGTACGGGTATAGTAACAAATTTGTTAAAAATGTGTGAAAATTTAGTTTCTAATCGTCATTTAAGACGACTAGTTAAAATAGAAATTGAAAAATTCTCAAATTGTAATCGGGAGACTTAAAGTGAACAAGAGGCATCAGTACCTCACAAAATCAATGAATTAACAAATGAAGATAGCCAAACGGAAAACTTTGTTGCTCATTATGATATCAGTGAAAATTTTAAAAGAAGCTTGCTTTTTGGGTAATTGAAAGTCGTGTTTCGAACGAATACTGTAATTCACTACTCTACATTTTAAAAAGTGAAGGTATGGACGTTCTACTATGTAGAGAAACATTGTTAAAAGCAGTGCATGCAGAAAACCCACGCTGCTTCACAGGGAGCCCAGAAATAATAGATATGGCACCAGGTGAATACTTTCATTGTGGTTTAGAAAAAGCACTGATGATGCACGGCCAATACATATCACCAAATGCAAATGCCGAACTATTGATCGATATAATTGTGGAAGGAATGCCGCTTTATAAAAGCTCAGCAAAGTCATTACGGTTTGTGGAAGAAAACATCAAATTAAAGAATAAAAATTTTCCCAATTGATTCTTTGAAGGAATTAAATTAGGCAGAACAGCTTATTAAAACAGAGCCTGATTCAGAAATGGTAAGACTGAGTTTGTTTTTAATGCAATCAATTAAACAAGTATTCAAAATTCTTTGTTTTTTTATTTTAATTTATTTCAGATTTCGTACATTAAACTGAGGTTTGACAAAATCAAAATTGAAAAAGCAATACGCAAAATGATCGGCGAAATATGCTGGTCAAATTAAATTGGGATGGATCAAGACAAACAAATACAAATTGTTTAACTTTTTTTATTTCGGTAATACTCGCGCTGAATTTTTGATATCATGTCTTAAATAATATATTACGTGTTATTTTTTCTTTCAAGGTGGCATTTCTTAAATGTAAAGCAACTGTTTACCAACAGACCTACTTGACAAAAACTACGACCTCGTCGAATGCAAAAAAAATAGCAACATTAAAAAATTTTTTAAATAAATGAATATTTTCTTGTTTTTGTAAAAATAAAAAATTTGTATTTTATATGGATGTTTACTCCCTTTATGCTCTTTTAGGAGACAAAAACGTCATTTTCAAGATCAAAGAGAGTACTCCATAAGGAGCTTAAAAGGAGTACTCGTGTCTGCGGACATGCTATGTTAAAAATCCAATGTGTTTCGGAGTTTTATGGAGTAATCCATTACTCGCAAAGGAGCGCTCCAAGATTACTCTTTGTATGATCCTATTTTTTACTGGGTATTGAATTTTAATTTTTTTTGTATTCTTAATTAACAAGGTTCCCACATTTCTTTCGAGTCGTATCCCCAATTATATAAATTTTATCCCCACAATTCTCCAAAAAACAATTTCAACAATCCCCAAAAATCCCTACTACAAATAATACTATTTATTTTTAAAGTCAATTTAACGTTTTTTTTAATATTGTATTTGTAAGAGTTAATAAACAAAATCAAAAAGTTCTAAATCAAAATGATTCATCTCGTTGTCTAAAGCAATTTTTTTGGTACAAATTTTGAAGTTAAACATCATTTAAAGCATTTCTGAAGATAGAACAAAAGTCTCACAAGTTGTATTATTTTTAAAAGTGTTTCAATTCTAAAAAAAAATCGTATTGCATTTTATTTCTAATATGGCTTTTTATTGAATTCCTTGCTAAAAAAAAGACGAATTATTTTTTTTTTTTTTTATTTAAGAACGTTTTTGTTTTCATACTAGGAGACTTGTACGTAGCAAAAAGTAAAATTTATATAATAAAAGTAAAATTGCAACAACTAAAAACAGTGTTTTCAAAATATTCCCAAAAAAGCTACTTTAGGTCCCCAAACTGAAATTTTCATCACCATTATAAAAATAAAATACCCGATTTGGGGATAAATCCGCTAATATGTCAACACTGAATCAACAGGACAGAGTGAAAAATAGGGAGAGAGTGTGATTATAATTAAGGAATGTAGAGGAACTCTCTGTTTAAAGTTTATTCTTGTATTAATATGGTTTAGAGCTTTGAAGACTTCTTCTTCTTCTTGGTAATTTCAACGATTTTTTCTATTCCATAATTTTCTTTTGTTATAAATATGTTTAATACAAAATATTTAGCCAAAGCCACTTTCATTTTTAAATTTAAGACATTTTGTTTGTCACAGCTTCCTTAAAAGTAGGTATTTGCATTTTCAAAGTTACACATACATACATACATATATACATCTCACGCGTCTGCATTTAATAAGAAGCGAAAAAAAATAAATTTTTAACATGTTTTTTGTTTCAGATCCTACAACAAGTGGCGCTGCAGGAGACCAACAATACACAGACATTAATTACGTATAAATTTTTCTAAATATTTTCTGTTGGCCTGTTAGTTAGTGTTCACCTCTCATTCGAAAAATAAATCCCAAAGATTGGCATTCAATTTTAAGTGTTAGATGGAAAATTTGTTTTAAAAATATACATGTATATGACCGTGTCTAATGGTCCAATTCATATTTTCTAGTTAAAAATCTTTTAGATAAATAAAAAATATTTGCATTCAATTTAAATAAAAGTGTGAAAAAGAATTAAAACTTAAACTATTCAACACATACATTTTTTTGTTTGTCTGTTTAATTTAACTAAATGTTTTTCATTTAACAAATTATTGTTAATTTAAGGTGATATACATACATACATACTATAAATGAAGTAGAAATACTTAAAAATATTAAACAAAATTAATAACAACAATAAAATTTAAATTAACCACAATGGATTTGGATATAATACAATCGACCAAAGAAGGTGAAATCACGCAATTTCTGTGCGGTAAGTCATTCTATAGTCTTGATTGAAATATGTATACTAAAATACAGAAACGCATACATACATAGATATCTACGTATAGCTGTTAGTACCTAACCAATACTTAAAGGTCGATTTCAAATCTGTCGTTTTATTTTTTTTTTTCAAAAAAACTTGTATTCTATTAATTATTGTTGTTAATGTTTTAAAATTCCGTTACAATTCGAACAAATTCGCAACTAGTTGGAAACTTGGAACTATTAATAAAAAAAAAAATTAATTAATTAAGCCGAAGCGTCGATTACGATGTATTTTATTTATTCTTTGAAAATTGTAAACGAAAATTTATAAAAAGAAATTTTCATTGAGCTCTATTTCTAGTGTTTTTAGCAATTAAAACAAAGATTTCACTCACTTGAGCGTGCATTGACGTTATAAAAAAAATCAAGATATGCGGGGTTGGTTCGTCATTATTATAAGTTTGTAATTCCGTGTGTAATTTCTACAATATACATTTCGGACTCCATAAAGTATGAAAATTCTGACTTATGCATAGCGAAGTCGGTTGAGCGATGTCCGTCCGTGTTAGTGTTGAAATCAAGTTTGCCAAGGCAAGCTTTATTTCACAAAGATAAATATGTCAATCGATCAGATATAGTGTCGAAAGTCATCAAGATCGGTCCATGTCCTTCGAGGCAGCAGGCAAAACACCACGCCTACCTCTAATTTTTTCATGTCATTTGGAACAATAAAGCAATTCCAATAAAAAAAATAAATATATCGGGCGATAGAGAATTAAAAAGTAAAAAAAACATCAAGTGAAAAAATTGGCGCCCGACCATATTTTCCGAGTTACGGGGCTCTGAAACTTTTAATTTTTTTTAATATTAATATGGATATCATTTTATACGTTTTGAGGAGATCTTTAAAGAAATACAAAATGTTTTTAAAAATGCTTAACCCATTAAGAGCTGATGTCATTTTTATATTAATCGGAATGAAAAATAGCACGATATTTTGAAAAAACTAATTAATTTAATTTTCTCGTGGTTTAATTTAATTTAAAATATTTTTATTTTAATTCAGAAAACTATTTAGTTCATTACAATATTAAAAAATATTTACATACATACATAATACATATGCATAATACATATATATAATTAAAAATGTTTTCTTCGCCCAATAGTAACATCCTTAAATGATTAATTCTCTGGTATTTTTTCCAGATGTTCGCGATTACTTTAAAGCTTCATTAGCAACATCAGAATACGAAAATACCTCTAATATGTTTTATTTGACAGCTGCAGATACAACGGAACAACTTTTAAATCGTTGTGAATGTCTACTGAATCTATTTAAAAGCAAAAATCAAAATATACCACTGAAAACTCATAAAAGCCAAAGTAATACTTTTTCGCCATTACAACAGTCAGTGCAAACGAAAAATCATCAATGGCATCGCATTGGTGACAAGAGCAACAGCAGTGATGAAAAGAATCCAGGCTCAGTTGATGAGCAACGGATAAAAAGCGAAATTGATAATGAAGATGTTTCGTATCTTGATATGTCCGCTCCCCATTATAACAATGACACAAAGGGTAAGCATTTGTTATAATAATTTGAATTTTACCTTTGATTATTACAATATTTTGCTTTATTACTTGCAGAATCATCTGCTGGAAATATCGTAAAATTAAGCAGTTCAGAAAATAACGATAAAACTTTTCGTTGTTCTACACTTGTCGTAACACAGAATAAAAGTTTTTTACATCGTTTACACGATACTTTGACCACAACTGTTGAAGATGAATCTGGTGCTGAAAAGAAAAACGAAAATGCTGAGGAAAAGAAAGAAAATTATGAAGACGATGCGCAAATCTACGATATCTGTCAGGTAACAACCCAGGGATCGGATGGCGAAGAGGATGAACTCGTGTTGGAAGAGACACAAAAAGTTATAACGCAAAATTCCCATTTTTCCCTACCAAATATCGATTGCCCTTATTTGGATTTGCCAGCAGGCCATTTGTCAATTAAAAAATCCATCAAATACGGCCAATTGATGAAAATTGAAAAAAGACTGTTTTTTGATCAAAGCAAAAAATGCTACTGTGGAATTTTGGACGATTGGCTGCTTTGTTATGCAGACGGCCCAACATCGAATAGACCGACAATAAGTTTGTATTTAAAAATTCCCGGTATTGAAATTGAACATTTTGGTGAAGGAAAACGTCGCGACGTTTGCTTTCAAATTACAACTTGTGATCCCAACAAACGATTTGTGTTTCAGGCTATAAATGAAATAGATGCCAAAGAATGGATTCATGCAATAGAAGCAGCTATTAGAAGTGACACAACTGGCACAGAAATAAAAAATTCTCCATCTCGTAAACTGCCCACTCCGCCGCCAATGAAAAAAGTTACATTTTTAAACTCCTTTAAAGGTGCTACTGAAGTCTTGACGAACACAGCATCATCAAATGATTGCATTTATGAGGAACCATCGCCTATCCACAATGTTAAAATAAAATTTAGTCCAGAAAAACGACCAGAACTGCCTCACAAACAAAACAATCCTTTTTCATTGGCTCGTAAATTCGAATATGATGTCCCTAAGTGTCCGCCCCAGCCATTGCAAGATGATTCGGGAAATGGTGAACTCTTAATAAATCCCTATGAAAGTAATGAAACTAATTCGCCTGTTAAAACTCACACGATAACATTGTCTGACTCACTTTATCTGGATGCGTCTCCAGCTTCCGCACAGAAGATAAATCTTAAAATGGAGGAAAATCTAGATTTTCAAGCCAAAGTTAAGGACGTTCACAGCAAACTAAGTAGTCAATTATCGAATGGTCCAAATATTAAAAAAACACTTAAGAAATCACTTTCGTCAGCCCCAAATGATACAGAATCTCAATCACTTCCATCGCCCACATCATCATTAACAGAATCTTTAGAATTAAAAAAGCAGAAGAAAACATCAAATCCTTCAAATAGCCCACAAAAAACTCCTAATGAAAAATCTTCTTTTGCCAAAAATTGGTTTCTTAATAGGCTTAACAAAAATACTTCCTCAACGAGAAGTAACTCCTCAACAACTTCAATTTCTCCATCTAAATGTAAACAGAGCGAAAAGGAAAATCTTCTAAACTCCTCATCAGATGTTTGTGATGGCTACGAAGTGCATCTTTCCAGCTTGGGCAGTAATACAGTTTTCCCCATATCGCTAAAGTCTTCTTCACCAAATCGTGGTACAAGTAAAGTTAACATGATCATCAATCAGTTGGAGGCTAGTGGCCATTTCACTGCTTCAATGTTTAACACAGATGCAGTTGCCTCATTCAGTTCGTTTTGTGACAATGACTGCAATAACTATGAACCGATTATGACTGTTTCAACGCCGTCCGCTAATCTCATGAAAAATGTTTAGTTTCCACATTCATTACGAACCAGTTGCATTATGTGTTGTATGTGTGTTATGACTGTCTAATTCTAAAATAGTTGTTGTTGGTTTTTTTTTATGTAAATGTTAGCTTTAAAAATAATCAACATTGTTTTTTCATAGCGAGTCTTTGCTGCAATACGAAAATAACTCAAACTTTTAAATTTTCGAGTTGAGCATGAAGAAGTGTTCTTCAGTCATGACTTTATTTTCACGCGTAAGAATTCTACAGATAGAAATGTCTTAATGATGTTCAAAATGTAAAACTTTAAACGCTTTTAACTTTTTTTAGATAAATATCTTTTGCAGCAAGGGCTCGATATGTTTATTGAATGTTGTAGGAGGCAGAGAAAGAAACTAAGGTAAAATAGTTTTTTCATTTTTCTATACGTATTTTCCCAAAATTTATTTGAATTATATTTGAAAATAGAAGTTAAACCATAAAAAATAAAAACATTAATTTCACAACTACCCTGATTGTATTTTATACAACCTAGAATTTACAATAGGTTGTGAGTTGAGTAAATGTTTAAATTAAAAAATTGTTATTTTAAATTTTTCAATTAATAAAATACGATTTGTAGGACTCAATTCAAATATTTTGAATTATTTCTATTATAAGATAAACTAAAATCTACATACACTCATACAGAAGTCGAACTGGAAAAACATTATTATTTTTGTATATCTGTGACATTATATAATTCACTTCACGGTAAAAATGAAGTTGTGAACTAGAAAATGTCAATATTCGATACTAATGGAATTTGGTTTTGTAAACTTTCGAACTGTACGCTAATTAACCTCTGGTAGTTAAGAAAAGGTTAGAAAAAGTATTTAATCTAAAACTGCTCTGAAAAATGCTGGCAAGGATCAAGGGAATGTGTATATTCGTGTATGTGCGCTTATGAGAACAATGGTCCTTATTGTGTTTGACGTAGGCGTATTTCGACTACGACAATTTTGTAATAGATTAATGACAATTGTTGCGAGCTATCTTTAATCTATTACAAAACTTTAAAAAACGCTGAGTTTTTTCTACGAAAACTCCAAACACAATAAGGGTGAATAATTAGTAATTGGGCTTGTTCGGAAATGCATCACTGCACTTATTAAAAAGCAAATTAAATACAATGTCTAAGATGAAAGAGAAAAAATCAAATCATCAAGTTTTGCTTGAAAATAGTTGCAAAAGTTTGCTCTTGGAAGTATGCAATCGTTTTTAGCGTTGAAAGCAAATTTTAGTTCTTTATATTTTGCTGTGCGTGCTGTGGTGTTTCAAAACACAGCATATATGTATGCTACGTTTGTAAGACCTGCAAGGTTTGCAATAAAAGTTTGCTATGAAGCGTGAGTTCCGCTAATGTTTTCTATCAATTTTTCTATGAATTTTTTTAATTAAAAACAAAAACGAGAGGAGAGATCCACTATAGTTGTTATCTGACGAAGCTTTACCAAAATGCACCATTTTTTTTTAACAGAAAAGCTGGAATATTATCAAATTTTACTTAAAGTAATAGATCTTTCTCAATAAGATCGTTTAGCAATTTATTGTAGTTATTATTTAGGTTACAAGAAATTTTTCATCCTTCAGCATGTGTCAGTGGTGAATTCGGAGAATTTTAGCAAAAAAAAAAAGGAGTTTTAGCAGAAAAACATTCAGTTCAACGAATCTAAAATAAATGGGGCCAATTTCGAATAATTAATGTGATAAACTAAAATTTCGAACATGGTTATAATGATTATAGCTATACGTACACATTCGAGGTGGATTCCAAAACTCTGCTTAAATGTACACACTCTGTACATTTTAGGCGTTTGCCTATTACGGTTTAAAAGTAAAACCCATATTCACACCCTTAAAATTAAAAAAAAAAAAATAAACAATAAATAAGTAAAAATACGTTTTGGTAACGTTTTATGGTCACACCCTCTGATTTTTAAGTTTTTTGTTAATACTTGTTGTCGCAGCAGATCTAACAAAACACAATCTGTGTAAATTGAAATTACTGTAGAAAAGATAAAGCCATACACATCAAAACCATGGGTGTGTCCAAAGAACACCCTTTTAAAGTTTATTTTCTTGCCTTGTCAATAACTATCGAGTGTTTTTTAAACCCAATAGAACTTTAAATTGTAAAAAATAAAACAAAAAATCAAATTGTAATGGAATTTTTTTTTATACGAAAGATCAGAACATGGCATTTATAGCCCCCGCGGCTGCTTATGACGAAAAGCATTCTGGACGGATTTGGATCACTTTCTCAAGTATTGCTGACCGTATGTCACGAATAACACTAACAAGGTTGGCCTCCAAAGCGTCAGTTGTTGCTGGTTTATCAAATTTTGATTTCAATAACTCGATGGTTGCGATCGCACGTAGCGCTATTTTGTTGAAACCATATTTCGTCCAGATCCATGTCATCCATATTTTCAAACAAAAAATCATTAATTATGATGGAGTTACGATCTCCATTAACCGTAACATTAAATCTGGAATGATTTTTAAGGAAATAAGGTCCGATGATGCCATCAGCGTGTAAACCACACCAAACGGTGCATTTTTCTGGATGCAATGGAGTCTGTAGGGTATTTTGTGGATTGGTCTTACTCCATATGCGGCAATTTTGCTTATTAACAAACCTGTTAAGCCAAAAATGAGCCTCATCGCTGAACACAATTTGTCGATAAAACAACGGGTCAGTTACTAACCGCTCTAGAGCCCAATCGGCGAAATAACGACGAATATAATGGTCTCGTGGCTTTAATTTCTGCACTAGTTGGATCTTTAACGGCTGTAGGCCAAGATCTTTGCGCAAAGTTTTCCACGTAGTTGACGGACAGAGCACCAATTCTTGCGACCGACGACGAATCGATAAATTTTCATCTTCCACACTTTCGTTTACAACAGCGATATTCTCTTCAGTAGACACATTCCTTTGACGTGTTGGTGTTGTTGCATCCTGTAGAGAGTACGAAATCTATCCACAGTTCAACATATGGCTTGCTCAGACCGCCGTTTATGTGCACTAAAAAGTCACGAAGTGGTCTATAAGTTACTCGAATTGATGACTGATTTTCAAAGTAAACTTGGATGATTTGAAAGCGTTGTTCAAGCGTCAGTCTATTCATAATGATTTGCCAGAGTTTACTGAAAATAATAAGAATAAATTTTTCATAAAAATTAAATTTTTAGTGTTATTTTTAATAATTTCAAGTTATATCATGCTTAAAAAAACACCCTTTATAACCGTTGTAATAGTTCAATACTTCATTTAATTTAATGTAATGCATAGCTATTGCTTTTGAACACTTGTAGACAGGCGGTTGAAATTTTCAAAGAACCTGTATTGCTAAGTCCGCTATAACAGCAAACATAAAGATTTGGAAATACTTATATGGGTGCCCTTATAGTTAATGTCATTAAAGTATGTTTCTCTTTTTTGAAGTCGCTTTTTTCTGTAAGATTCACGTTGGACTAATGGTACACAAGAGTTTTGAAATGATACAGTTACAGTGGTCTAAAGAATTAAATATAAAAGAATTACATTCAAAGTAAAAAAAAAAAATAAATTGCTAACGAAATTGTGCCAACAACAGGGTAACATTTTGCATGTGTTTCCAAGAAGGTAAATTAATACTTTTGTAATGTAAATTACAAAACAGTTCTATTTGTAAATAAAGCCGCTGAAAAGTAAAGGAGATTAAGATTATAAAAAAACAAGGCATTACATATTACTAACGTTATTTAAACCATATCTATATGTGTATGTATATAATTTCGTTGTATGTGCGGATGTATGCATATCCAGTTCTCTCGTAGAAACCTGAAATTTGGCATAGTAAAAGTGCAGTTCGGGCCAAATTTTTAATTTCTGTTTGTGTGCGATGGGCGTGGCTTTAAATCCTCTTAATTTGTTCTGTTATTTTTTAAGGAAACCTTTATATCATCCATATGAAATGTGACACATTTAAAAGCACTCTGTGTGAAGAAGTTCAAAATATTTTTATACATATTTTTTTGTCTGGCAGGGATAGGCTTTGTGACTAGCATCCAATATTTTCAAATTATTAAAAAGGCAAATCAATTACTTACAACATGGATTTATTATGAGATTACAATAACAATATATAGCATTTATGTTGCATTTCTTTTGTTAACATCATGTGTTATACATAAGAATTTTATGTTTCTTTTGTTTTTAAGTTGAAAATAAAAAATACGTATTATATGCATAAATAAACATTCAACATTCGACATCAATAAAAAAAGTTTCATTTAATAGGTTTTAAAAAAATGTTATTATTTCTCATAAGCTGTTATTATTTTTAAGCTTGATTCTGGATATATTATCACAAAGATATTAGTTAAATGATTGATATTCGTATTTAAGGAAATAATTTAAATAAAAAATAAAAAAGATTAATACAAATGAATCTGATTTTCTTATAAAATTTCAGAAGCAGAACTGGGTAATTGTATGATTGTAAGGAATATGAATAAAAGTAAAAAAAAAACAAGGTACTCGTTTAAGATTATGTTTAATACAAATCTTTGTGCGAATTAAGTTTTTTTTTTATTTTACGATACTGATGCGATGTGATTCGATGGCTTCAAGCAACATCTCACGGCGCTTTCTCAATGGCACCATTATTTCTTTATGCTGTAATTCAGAAGAACTAAACAGACCTAATACTCGTTTTCCTTCTTTTTTCAATAGAATTTCGATGGCGTGATCTGTGCTGTTCACGTGTTCAATCTCAGACCACATATAGGTCCATTGTACCTAGAATTACACCATAAATATGATTTCAGATCTATTTTGAGGGAATTATTAATAATTTGTTTCTGCTTACATTCCATGAACCAAACATATCATTATGGGTTACATAAATAATGCGATGATTCGAAACAACGACAAACTCATGTTTTGGTACAATCTCTTCATAATGGATAAAGTTGTCAGTACTTGCATATTTGCCTTTGTCAATTTCTCTAAATAAAACAAAAAAACAAAAAAGGTAGAAAAACAAAAAAAAATTGTTAAATTAAAAATTCATTTTAATTTTGTTTATTTAATATACTTAAGAAGTTGATTGCCTTTAGCTTCGTCTAAGCAGTAGGCTCTTAGTATTTTGTCTTCATGTATAAAGCGTGCAGGTCTCAGGCGTCTAGTTTCGCTTTGCAACTCAGTGGCTCTTTTGACGGAATCAAAGGTTCCATGGGCAAAGTCAACAATGCCAGCAGTTGGTCTTGTTACCAAGCCTATAGTTCCTTTTCCGAGGCCCTTAAAGAAGCCTTCAACACCTTCTTCTTTGGCTCCAGAAATAGGCTTTGTTACGCAGCCAGTCACACCGTCAACAAAGCCCTATAAAGATATTTTCAATTTTATTTTTTTTTTTTGTTTTTAGATATTTGATAAAATGGATTCTATTTTTTACCATTACTAGGCCTTTGCCACTTCGAGCCATGCCTTCCTGGAAAGTTTTCGGTTTAACATTCATATTCTGTCGACGTTTTCTTTGGTAATCTTCATCAAGTGTAAGAGCGGCCAAACCTTTTCCCATTGCGCCCGTAATTCTTAAAGAAAATGAAATGAAAATGAAATTAACAAAAACTAACAACTGTTTATTTGAAAAACGGCACAAGTATTTTCTCTTAACCCTTTCTATAATAACGGGACACATGTGCCCCTCTGGATGTTACCAATTAACTAAAACTCAATTATTACTATATGAGTAAAAAGATTGTTGTTGTTGTTGTAGGATTAAGTTTTCTAAATTACACCATTAGAATTAATTTATTTTATATTTTCCTTATTGTTACTATTGGGACACCTAGGTGTCCCATAGTAATTTACTGATGGGACAACCCTGTTCTAGGACATTTTTCTTATTCTGGTCGTACTTTACGTAAACGCACCCTAAGAAACATTTTTTGAACCAATATCAACATAAGCAAAAAAGTTTGTATCCTTTGAAAAAAATTCGTATTGAAAGGGTTAAACGAAATATTTTGGGGTTGTGATTTATCATTGAAAACTGTTTTCCCAACGCTCCTAGTTTCGGGTAGATAAAATAAATAAAAACTTTTTTATTACTTTTTTTTTGTAGTTTTCAATTAATCTTAAAACTATAATTACAATGAGCACAAGCTACATATAGGCTACCGGCTTTAGGTACATATTATACAAAGGTTTAATCACAATTTTATAAATGTACTAGCAGTGCCAAGGGCTTCGCCAACGTGTCTTTTTTTTATTTGCTTAAAATTCAAATTTAGAAAAATGTGTTTTTGAATGTTCATTAAGAGTTCTGCAAATGTTCTGAAAATGTTCCATCTACAAAAATAAAAAGTGCTGACAACTGTAGAACCATTATACCAATAAAATTAGATGCTTTCACATTTGTATCTGTATTTTCTCTACTAAATGAAAAACAAGTAAGAGTACCATATTCGGATATGCCGAATATTATATACTCTTTATCTTCTATGTAATCTAGTTTAGTGAAATAACTCTAATCAAAAAAGCAAATATTGGGTTGACAGAGAATTAAAAAATAAAAAAAATGTACTGCATTTATATAATTAAAAAAAAAATACATAGGCTTTTAATGGGTTAAGCATTTTTAAAAAAATTTAGTATTGCCTTAAAGATCTATTCAAAAGCTTTGAAATGATACCTATATTGATATTTAACAAAATTTAAAAATTTCAGAGCCCCGTAACTCGGAAAATATGGGCGAGCAATAATTTTTTTTCTTATTTTTTAATTCTCTATCGCCCCATATATTTATTTTTTATTGGAGTTACTTAATTGTTCCAAACGATATGAAATAATTAGAAATAGGCGTGGTGTGTTGCGTGCTGCCTCAAAGGACATGGACCGATCTTGCTGATTTCAATAGCACCTCTTTTGACACTATATCTGATCGATTGACATACTTATTTTTTTTTTTTTTGCCGAGGAAAACTTGATTTCAACACTAACACGAGCGGACAGACGGACATCGCTCAATCGACTTCGCCATGCATAAGAAGTCAGAATATAAACTTAGATATACCCTTTTTCCACTTTTTGGGGTGAAGGGTATAATGAAGGGACAAACAGTAAGACAGACAAAATACCCAAAAATGGGTTTTTCTTTATTCTATATCGATTACTATCTACACCAACAACAAAATTGGTACTATAGTTTTTTTTTTTTAATAACAAATTATATTAAGTCATAAATAGTTAATTTAAATAACGATTTCATTTCGAAGTATAAACTTATATATTTTAAGTACTCGTATATTCTCATAAGTGGGATCTTTTTGCAGACTTAGTGTATCAACCGTTCCCAAAATAGCAAGTCTCGAATTCTGATATTGAGAGCATTCACATTCGGTACTGATAAGATGACTGTGTATTAAAAAAATTTATGACTCAAGCGTAAAAGGGAAAATTTGGAATTTGTCGCCTATTAGCATTAGTTGTGTATTCCATACAATCTTTTCTATCTTATTATACTTTTGTAATGAGGATGGTAATCATTTTTTGATGGATTCATCTATGAGGAAAAAACTCCAACCATTGCTCAGCCAATCCTGTTCCTTATTAATGTATAATTGTTTAGAGATTTCGCTTGATTTGCTTTGCTTAATAAAATTTCGAAGATAACCAAGAAATTCTCTTAGCAGTTCACTGTTTTCGTACACCTTCAGAGATTATCGAGTTGTTGGGATAAATAATTGTGGGTATCAATTTTGATTTTGCTTCATGTATCCGTTCTTCAAGTGAAGGTAAGCCTGAGTCTGACTGAAAGTATATGTTTTACTCGATAAGACCTGAATGCGTAAATGCTTGATCTTATGATAGATTTGTGATTTAGAAGTGTTGAAAAAGTTGTATCGTTGATTTATTTATCTTGCTAGTAAAAAAAAGGAAGCCAAAAACCGATTTTACTTAAAACCAATGTTCTAGTGGGGTAAATTGAGATGTGAATACGGATAAAACTTTTCTTGTTATTAAGATCACATTTATATCTCTTCTACCTAAACAGCTTACTTTTCGACCATTTACGACGGAATTAAAAAAATAAAAAGTTCAAGTCTATAGTTCATAAAAAAGTGAATTAAAAATTTTTAAATTATGTGCCGATTTGCCTGCTGTAAAAGTAGACTAATGCGCTGTTATGGCATTACAAGCGTTAGTAAAATCTTTATAGAAATAACTCAAAAAACTGAGTGCTTTTCACAAAAAGTTTTCAGACGAATTGATCGTTTGTATTACAGAAACCGCACATTAGTCCACTTTTACAGCAGTCAAATCGGCACACAGCAAAACAAGCAACTAAAAATGTCTGTACTAAAAAATTGAAAAAGATCTATATTTAAATAATACTTACTTTGAAACAGCACCGGCTGCTCCGCCAACTGTATGTCCAACCAATGATTTGACTCCTAAAACTAAACCTTCTGCAAACTCTCCAGGTCCCTGTATAGCTCCCTATTGAGTAAAGATAAGTATTTCATTTTTTTATAATTTGTGAATACTTAAACATTTTTTATTTTCAAACCATACATGGGAGTAATTAATTGACGATTTCATTAACATTGAATAATAAATAATGCTAATTATTTTTTTAGCATTATCATTATTTTTGCAAATGGTAATGCTTTTTAATGAAATGATTTCATTGGTAATTAGTTAAAATATAAAATCTTAATGATTAAGTGGTTTAAAATCATTATCATTAATGAAGATGTTCCTTGTCTTTGTACACTAAATATACATCTTAAAGTATAGTACAGCAATATTTTAAAATGGCATTTAGATCAGAAAATTTTGGTGAAATATTTATGTTTTAACTTTCTCAGGAAAAATGAGACACTATTGGAACCTATTTTTGTTTTAGTGTAAATTCTATAAGCTGCTACTTGTGGTTTTAGGTGACTTTAGATCTCAGACATCAAATTTTACACGTAGCTTATTTAAAACTAATAAATTTTAAAAATTCTCAAATACAGATCTATGTACAAGAGTGTAAAGATTTATTTATTTTATCATAGTTTTTTTAAGTTTCTGCGGTTTGGTCCGGACAAAATTTTTTTACATTTTTTGCTTAAAATTAAATTCTACATCCCAAGGACAACTTTTTTTCACCTTTGAGCTGTGTCCGTAAACTAGATTTAAGCCTTCAATTTAGCTTTTTTTTAAAAAAGTTTTAGTAGCCGGACAAAAATTAAAGTTAAACCAAATCAAGCTGAGTTGTCTGAAAAATCACTTCTCTCACTCTCTGAGAGAAATGTCAAACTATTTATATATTAAAAAATTACCAACAAACAAACCACGTTTTTATTTTTGCTTACATTCCCTTCTCTCTCTTGAGAAATAAAAAAAAAACTGTGTTGTTTTTATTTTTAATACGCCTTACGTCTGGACTAAGTGTTGGCATATAACCAACCTAACGCAGAAGGGAATGTAAGCAAAAATAAAAACGTGGTTTGTTTGTTGGTAATTTTTGTTAAAGCCTTAACATTTCTGTATTGACTTCTTAAATAACTCTCATGTTGTTTTTGAAGTTTTTATACTTAAAGGAAATGTTTTTGGTTTTTCTAAAAATGTGGATAAAGGTTTCCTGATGAGCTGGCTTAAGCAACCGGCGAAATACGTATAGATACCTGCTTTTCCAACCAACAAATAAATTGCATTTTCATTTAAAAATGTTATGGGATATTAGCATAATATAATAAATAATATTATAAAAATTCCCAAAATAATTTTTAAAATAAAATTAAAAAATGTTGTTCAAACAAAAAATTTGTCTGGACAAAATGGGTGAATCCACCTTTAAAGCACTTTTGATTTGTAAAAACTAAACTCTAGTTTCATTATAATTTAAGTCATGTTGTTTGTATTATGTTTTATCTTAATTGTCTAGCTAACTCGCCTTTGCAGTATACTTTGTAAACTTATTTTATAGTATAAATCATACTTGGGATTTTTTCATTGCCATTGAAATTTCATTAGCATTGTTTGAAATAATGACAATGAAAAAAAAATTAACTACCATTTAACGCTAATGAATTTGTTTTAATTATAATTGTTTTTAATAATGGTAATGAAATTTCAATGAAATCGTTTCATTACTAATTACAATTAATTAAAAAATAGTTGTTTATTTGAAACACATATTTTTGATGGCAGAAACTTAAACAAAATTATGCATAAAATATATAAATCTTAACACTCTTGTAGATAGATCTATATTTAAAATTTTTAATAATTTATCATTTTTAATTTAGTTAGGTAAAAAACGTGATGTCTGAGATCTAAAGTCAGCTTAAACCAAAACTAGCAGCTCTAGTAATTTACACGAAAACAAAAATAAGCTCAAATTGTATCTCATTTGTCCTGAGAAAGTTAAAACATAAATATTTAACCAATTTTTTTTTATCTAAATGCCATTTAAAAATATTACTATAATTTAAGATGTGGATTTAGTATCATTAGTCAATCAATGGTAATGATTTTGTTTTTTAACTAATTATCAATGAAACCTTTCCATTAAAAAGCATTACCATTTGCAAAAGTAATGATAATGCAAAAAAATAATTAGCATTATTTATCATTCAATGCTAATTAAATCGTCAATTAATTAGTCCAATCAATTACTCCCATGTATGGTATAAATAATAATAATAAAAATATTAAAAAAAAATAATAAAAAAATTTTACAAAAGACTTTAAGCTTAAAAATTAATTAATGAAAATTATGAAAAAAGTTTAGAAATCTATACCAATATTTATAAAATGTTTTTCTTTTAAGAATAAGAGAAACCAAATTTATTTAAAAATCCTACTATTCGTGTTGTAATATGGTTTCATTACAACTTCTGACACAGAAAATTTATTAAAGGAAATTTTACTAGAAATCAAAATACGTGCGTACGTATGTGAATTGTCATCTGTTAATTACCCGCTAAGGTATCGGTAAAATAAACCATATTTCAATTGAACAAGATTCAATTCACAACAACGGTAAATCAAATATAGCTAATTCTTATAAAAATTATACCATTATTTGTTTACTGTTTCATTTGAAACTTTAAAGTCTTTAAAAAAAATGATTCCATATTTTAATACAGTTTTTATTTGACCTTTTTAATAATTAATATATTTATTTAATTTTTAAGCACTAGGTCTTTTTTATTTGTATATATTTTAAATAAATTAAATTAATATATTTATTTAATTTTTAAGCACTAGGTCTTTTTTATTTGTATATATTTTCTCAATATTTCGCTACACAACGGAGTAGCGAAATATTGAGAAAATATATAAAAATAAAAAAGACCTAGTGCTTAAAAATTAAATAAATATATTAAAAAATGATTCCGCTACTTACTTGAAATGGTTCATAGAATAGATCGCCAACACCTTTTTTAATTCCAATAACCAAACCATAGGGGTTGCCCAAGACGTCTAAGCCCAATACTAAGACATAAATCTGCTTTAATGCCTGGCCGGTGTAATGAGAGACAATTTCTGATATCAACTGTGATTGGGTAAAGAAACGATACTCTCTTTCAAAGAAAGCCAAACGAATAACGACATCATTAACATCGGTTAGTGTAACTCCAATGCCCTGTACTATATTTGAAAGGATACCAGGTAAAACTGAAGTATCGACACCCGCCATTGAGAAACTGACATGAACTTTCATTGGACCCAGATGCAAATTATCATAGAAATTCTTCTGTTGCTGTTGAGATTGTATCAGCACTAAATCGGATAAAGGCTGCTCAATACTACTAACATCTTCTTTGAAGAGCTTTGCCTCACGTTCATCATCTGCCGTAGTGGTAAAAAGCTCGGCTAGAGCCATTAGAAAAACAAGATCCACTTTAAAATGGAATTCTTGCATTAACATTTTGGCATATTTGTATTGTTTTACATTCGAATGTGGAACTACCCTTTCAACAACACTCAGCTCAATAAAAGGCTTAAAATGAATAGATTTGGCGAGCGTTTTCGGTGGTGGTATCGGTGCTAATACGACAGGAAATATGCAATCTGTAAGTTGATTATCCAGCTGTATGTGATTAATTTTGGCATGCACTTGCGATTGAAAAGGTGATGAGTTTAGATTAATCCAGACACCAGGTTGAAAATAACGTTGAATATCTCGAGAATCATTATCCTTGACCATTTTTAAATTTTCAAAATCAACCTGATATTTTCCATCCAACAAATAAGTTTTATCGCTAACATCATTAACTCCTTTTTCTATTAAATATTTCTGGTACAGACCTTCCAACAATGCCGTGTCATGTAGACTGAATTGTTTAAAACGTTTTTTTGTCTCCTTTTTATATTTCCAAATGACACCTAAAATAAGGCATTCGAATTATTTGTTGAAGTTAGACAAATAAAAATAAACGATTAAGCAAACACACACACACCTGAGCTTGTTATACCCAAATATAAAATATCAACACCGGTTTCATTATTTATTAACGATAAGCCAATACCATGAATTTTTATTTCAATCGACTGAGTTATACTTTGTAGTGCTGATGAGGATTCGGATCTGGCAACTACCTCACTACATCCCGTAAACAACAAAACTCTTTGGAGTCCATTCAAAAATGACACCCAATACACTGTTGTATCATCTTTAAGGCTGTCAATTTAGAATTTAATTATAAACTGTTTATTGCGAGAGTATTACAAATATAAATTAATACAACTTACTTTATTTGACCAACACCATCACGTCTCAAGTCGTTTTCGAGAGCGTTTTCTTCAAACACTAAAACTCTTTCACCGTCAGGTTTTCTCCAGGTGTATAAAACTTGTTGGCGGTGTTGCAAAACCATTTCGTTGTTAAGGCCTTTCTCATGATAATGAATAGGCTTTTTGGTGTGATTAATAAGAAGACCAGGCGCATCGCCAGGATTATATTCCGTAAATGTTATATAGATGCCGCCCTCCGTAGCTTGCACATCTACATTTATGCCTCCATGCTAAAAAACAATAAAAGAAACATATTTTCTCAATCTCGAATTTAAAATATTTAAAGATTTGTTACCTTATTGTCAGTTATTTGCAATAAAACACATATGGGCTCAGAGTAATTAAACGGCACTGTCCGTTGACCATCAACTTTTGCAACCATCGTGTGATCAGAACCATTCTTCGGCCACAGTGGGAAACAACCATTAGGCAATAACTAAATGAGAAAAAATTATTTACATTGTTGTTTGTTTATCTTTCTAAAAATAGCGTAAGAATAAATTACCTTATTCCAAGGATCGCCAGGCCGGGAATTCTCTTGAACCTCAATAACATAACTGCATTTATTGGTTATTGTGTAATAAGGAATAAATGTTATTTGTTTCGTTAACGAATTATACGTTAAATGATTGTGGACCCCAATCTTTATACAGAGAGACAGACAGAGCGAGAGAGAGAGACAGAAACAAAAAAATACATCAAGCAACTTACAAAAAGAAAAAAATATTAGATCGCACCTGATATATTTGATTATTAGCCTTGCAGCTAACGGAACCTGTTGAACCAGCAACATCCAGAGGTATTTGATTACTCCACTCTCCGTTCTCAACTCTTATTGAACAGCTCTTCTTGGCAAATAAATACTTGTCACGCAATGAAAGTAATATTGGACCATTATATTCTGGCGGATGGTATAAAACTTCTACCGTCTCACTATCTGTTTTATAGCTCAACATTTCTCCGGTTTTATTTATTAGCCAAAATGGAGAATAAAGAGTTATAAGCAAACTGCCATTTCGGTCTTCAAACCTACAAATGGATACTGGTTAATTATTTAAGAGAAGCAAAACAAAAACAACAAACAGCAAGCGAATTTCTTTTTAAATTTTTAAACCCACTTTACACATAAATCCATGCTTATTTTATTATCAGAATCATAGGAATTAAATTTCCAATTGGTAACGTCAGGATAATTTTCCGATATTTCTGTACTACATGACCAATCCCTTTCCAAGTATTGAATCATCTGAAATTATAGGATCATCACATGTTTTTATTTAGTTTTTAGGATTTTCACTAAAAATATTTTGAAAATCAACAACAACAAAATTACTCATATTTACAAAAATTTGTTGAGGAAATTTAACTGTAAAGAAGATATTTTTTGGTTTCAAGAATTTAATATCATTTTTATAACTCTCAACAAATCTTTTCAACAGCCATGACAGTAAGTAGAGAGTGAGAGAAAGAGAGGAAATGTTTGTTAATTGAATTTGTTGCATATAAGTTTTTTTGTTTGTTTTTTTTTTTTTTTGTTTCTTAATTTCACAATTATTTATTCTGAATCTAATCTTTAGTTGTTCGACCTCTTGTTCAGTATTAAACTTACCCTTACGACCAAATAGCTCTTAGTGTCTTTTCCACGTCCAGCTATTTTAACTGTGGGCAGATGTAAAACACTGCCGGCTTCAATATCCTTTTCCCCATAGTCCAATAAGTCTTCTTTAACGAACGAATGATCACTTCGATGTAAAATATTTTTAGAATCTGTTTCAGTTTCTGTAGACGATGTAACTGATTCTTCGGTCTGCACTGCAACATCTGCCACTGTTTCACGTACTGAGCACCCAGCCACGGATACAGTTATATTTATAGGGAGAGCATTGCGCAGATACACTGGTGGTCTTAAATGTAAAGTATAGTAGGCACTCAATAATTTAAATTTGTTTGAGTGTTCGTGATAAATTTCTGTCTTTTCACGACTGACATTTATAAAGAAGGGTTCAAAAGTTTCAGTGGGATCGCATTGGATCTGTCGCCTGTAGTTCATATCAGTAGGAAAATCATCCCATTTTATGCCCTGAACTGATGTATTATAGTCCTGTTGGAGGTGAATGTTAATCTCATGTTGTGTATAATTTAACAAGATTTATTTAACTTTACCTCAATTGCGAAATGCAAATATTTTCCCTCAGAGTAAATGGCGTGCAACGGAACATGGTAAACTGCTCCAGGTTTAACAATACCGACAAGTATCATTTCTCTGGTTTTATCCTTCATACGCATAACTTTAATGGGAGTGGTAAAATGGTTTTGTATCTAAAATATAAAAGCAATAAAAAATATACAAGGATACGAGGGGTGGTCAATTAGTCGTTGCGAAAACATACATATTTATTTTAAATTATTTTTAATACGTCCAAAATTAGGTCAAAATACTTCTCCAAACTAATCGTAAAACTTTCGTAAGACTTCGGAAATCACATTTAAGAAATTGTATTACAATGAAAACAGCCTTTTATGGCATTATGTCCTTTTAGTTCGACTTGAAACTATTTTCATCGGATCATTTCTCCAAATTTGGAATAAAAGAATTCGAAATTAAGCAATTGTTATTATCTAAATGGCAGCAAAGAGCTCTTCAAATGTTTTTGAATCAATAACATAATTGTGTTACTTTTTAACTGCGACACTCACCTTCCAAAAGCCTTTTTAAACAAAATTTTTTTCAAAACTATATTTAACCCTTAACGAACGAATGCCGCCATACTCGCGACATTGTGAATATTCTTAAAAAAATCGAATGCCTTCATACACGCGGCATGACGTGATATTTTAGGAAACTGTAGGTTTGGCTTTAATTATACATGCAACAATGAAAGGCAATCGGCAATTGTTTTTTGTCACACTCTGGTGCGCATTCCTCTCATTCCTCTCCGAGCACCGAGCGAAAATACATCATTTTATTTACGATTAATAAAGTTGGTTATCGTCATTTTCGAAGCACTATCAGTTAGAAGAGAAACGAAGTCGTGCGTACATGCGCGCTATTTGTAGTTTTAAAACAATGCACTCGTTCATTAAGGGTTAAGTTGAACTAATGTATATGCTCGTGGCTTCAACTTCTTCCCGCACTTTTTTCTTATCGGTCACTCAAAACTACATAGTTGTTACTGTAACAGCTCAGCTGCTATTGCAAAAGTTATTTCTTAGGAAAAGAAAAACTTGCGATTGATACAGTTCTTTTTGTATTGACAAACGTTAGTCGAATGTGACTCGAATTGTTGTGGAACGAATATTTTACTGCGGGTTTCATTGGTGATTTCTAAAGTAACTGTCACAACTGGAAGATCTGAACCAAGACAATCATGGTCAAGTCAATGTAAAGTCAAGTCCTCATTCAAGTTTGTTTTTTGTTTTTCCGATATGATTTGTATTTCGAAAGACACATTAGTAAATTTTCAAAATTAAACTTACGTTGACGACGCTGTGTATGTTGACAGTAGTAGTTCCATATTCAGAGTTAACTTCTGAGACAATGCCCCAAGGATCTTGATTAGTATCACGGAATAAAGAAAAATATCGCTTATCTGATTTTGAAACAGGCAGAGCTAGAATTTTCTTAACGTTTCCTACCTAGAATTTCAATTCACAGTTAGAGCACACAAAAGAAAACATTACGAATAAAAATCATTTTCTAACCGAAATGTAAACAATATATTCCTCTTCATCTGGATTCTGAATGGTAGCCAAGTTTTTAGTTTGCAAATACGCCTTGCAGCCGGGAGATAAAGTACAGGATTTAATCGATGCGGGATTGACGTTGCTAGTTTTATCGTGTTGAAAAACTATAGAGCCGTTTAAGGAATTTGTTTTGTTTGCGTTTGGTACATGACAATCATGTAAAGTAAATATTCCAGATTTAAAATACAAAATAATATCGAAGCCTGTGTCATTTTCAACGGCATATGGAGCAATAACGTCGGGTTTTATCAAACCATTGGGGTCCATGGCTTGCCCAAATGCCTCACCAAGAGTACCGATTAAATCTAAAAATGTTTTGCTGGCAGTTATTTCCAAGCTTTCATTAGAATGTATTTTGATCGTAGTAGTTTGATCGATTTTGTTCTCTTCATACTCGGAAGGAGTCTTTTCAATTCCAAGATTGAAATTTAACTCCCAAGGAGAATATATACGTTCGCCATCTTTAGATGGGTGCTCGTTTTGTTCAATGACGGGCTCCCAAACGGCCAATGATTGATTATAATAGTTCATGGAAAGAGTTAATGAACCATTTACGCACAAGTTGCTGCTCCAATTGTTGGCAACAGCATTTAGGCAGGTATCCATAGAGATTAATGGTGTTGTATAGAATCCAATACCCGCTTCTAAAACCAGCATTATGCTTGGAATTTCAATAACGCAACGTTCTGACTTACTATTATTGCCATGATAAATAATCGACTCTTCTGATTCTAGTGCTATTAATGCGTCTTCAGCTGGCTCTTAATAAAAAAAGAAAAAAAAAACCCCAATGAAAGTAGTTAATGTCATTAATTTGTCGAAATTATTTAGACATAAATAAGTTTGTTTTCGAAAATATGTTACTTACCTGCTTTAAGAAACCAGTATTCGTTTTCTTTGAATTTATGTGGTTCCCAAATTTGATTGTACTGTTTGGCTTCCAACATTTTAGTTTCGTCAGCATCAGAGATTTTTATTGTTTGCAAAGCTTTATTGAATAATTCGAGAGTGGCCGGAGAAATATTTATTATAATTTCACTTGTCTTTAAGCTTATGTGCATTCCTTCTTCCTCAGGCGTGGTACCGTGCAGATATACAACGCATGGATGCAAAATGTAATGTCTGGTTTCTTCTCGTCTCTCTGGCATGAAGGAGCACATGTACATTTTCAAACTGTTGATGCTGCCATTAATAAGTTGTTTTTCACCTACCGATCGATACACAAGTTTTGTTTGCATCTGCATAAAGGAAATGAATGAAATAAACAGGTTCACTAAAACAAATTTGTATAATTTTGAAAATGAATGAATGCTCACATTGAAGATTATGGAACTGGTATTTATATCTTTTAATGTTTCTACTAGAATGATATCGGGCTCGTCGATAACTAATGTTAAACTCATTTTATTAACAATCATTTTTTCGGCTTTCGTTTCACGATGTACGATCGCTAGGAAAAATAATTCGTTCATTTGAACTGAAATTTTTCATAAATTTACAATGAAACCTACCTGGTACGCTCGATATGTTTTGAATAAATTGAGACTGTTGTGAAGAAAATTGCCCTGAATATTGTATACTTTCAAGTGGTTTCTTTTTTTCGACTTCTATCGGCTCCAATGTGTCGGGTGCTTTAAAGAATTCGGCTAATTTAAGCAAAAAATCAACACAAAGTATCAGATCAAAGCTAGAAATTCGAACATTGACTACAGTATCATTTTTTTTAAGTACTGCCGTTACATCCAACATATACTGGGACTGTTTGACACATTTCTCAATATTACTTTCCAATTGTTGATCACACTTTTCTTCATTGGATACTTGCCAATCTTTGCGATAAAGATATTTAGTTATTTCACTTGTATTGCACGGTCGTGTATCATCCAACTGCATATTGCAGAGGACAATGTTTGTTGTCAATGTTTCATCCACAAGTTTTGTACCCTTCAATGATATTATATATAAGCCGAATCGGGCAATACCTTCATTCACATCCGCCATTAAATTAAGCTTGATGCCATCCAATTGAATATTGAACTTAAACTGTTCACTTATCTGCTCCTGTTGCAATATTAATTTACGTAGATTTTCCTCCGAAGATTTGTCGCCAGCTGTTTTTGCTAGACTGCCTATAGTTTTCCGTATGGGAATGTGAGACTTTGGTGGTGGAACTGCTACTAAAGTGGGAAATTCATTTAATCCTTCAATCATATTGCGATTCAAAATCGACATTATTAGAGCATAGTCATCCTTAAACAGATTTAGATCTATACACTTTAATCTGCCGGATATGTCTATTTCGGGTTGATTTTTATACCAAGAAAATGATAAGTTACGTTTGACTACAAGTGTAAAACTGGTTGGATCTAAAATGTTCAGTTTTGATTTGAATCCTAATTTTGCGTCCGGAATATCTAACGAAATTGATTCGATTAACTTGCTGCTTTCGTTTTGTGATGTTTCCTTTAATATGTAAACCCTTTCCAGTCTCATATCTTTTAGTATCAACTTAATTTCATCCATAAGAGCCGCACCTCTCTCACTGTCTGCCAACGATAAATTCGTTATAACGTTACTGATTGTAAGTTGACCCAAATCGAAAGCTACTGCCTCAAGACTTTTGGAATCGATTGGAACTACGATAACAGGAGCTTTTACCTAAAATATAGAGCAAAAACATTTACACATATAATTTTTGAGACAACATATTCAAATATAATAAAGAATGACAGGATGTCTATCAATCTAACCTTAATGTTTAATTTTAAGCGTGTAGCATTTTCGTATGCGGCAACTGCATTCTGCTTAGCAGCATCTGCAGCCATGGCTCCTGCATTGGCTATAGCTTCTTGGGCAGCTTGAAAGTTATTCATAAAACTCATGACTGAATTGACAAACCAATTCACAAAGACAATCTTCATACAGCCAACGTCGACATTGATGTTCATATCGTCAGAATTGTAATTGCGCGTCTCATCCAGATTGTACAGGACAACGTTGCACTTGAGAGCATTCTTGCCGACAATCGATAAGATGTTTGAGTGAATATTGTGAGGATTCATATCATTTACTAAAATCTTTTTCAGTCCCATTTGCACTTCGGTATATGAAGTTTTTAAAATCACGCCAGCATACAGGTGGTTAATTTTGAGTGAAGCTATAGAACGTTTTTTGCATGTCAATTCTAAGCCAACTTCGTCCAAATCAGCTTCAATTTTTAATTTAATGCTCTCAACAACCTTTCGCCTCTTGTTATCACTTTTGCGTGCAGTTTTTGTATTATTTAGGGAAGGAACAGTTGTCTTTTTCTCAAAAGTCAATTCCACGTCTTCTGCAATTTTTGAGAGATGGCTTATAAATCCCTCTGGCCCAGCTGAGGCTATACGATCTTTATTCTGAACAACTTCTACTGCTTTTGAAGACGCGCTTATCTTTTCTACTTTACGTTGCAGCTGGTTAGCCATTCCCATTATGTGCAAGAGATTCTCTTGATGCAGAATAATATTCAAGGTGGCAAAGTTGATCTGCAACAATTGTTCTACGGACTTGTATTTAGTTATAAAATCTGGTGTTAATTTGTCTACTGCTGTAAAGGTAACGTTAAATAGTGATTTTCCTGCCTGGGTGAATCCAGGAGTTTCGATGACAACATACTCTTCTTCCACTTTTGATTGGGAATTGTAGGTTTTGAGGCTGATAGCGCCAAGTCTAAAAGAAGAAATTATATACATAAATTGAAGAGAGAATATTAAAATTTGTGTATACTTTGCTTGTGCCACCATTTCAAAAGTTCTCTGAGCCATGAACACTTCTAATTGCAGTATCTGGAATGTTAACAATTTTTGGGTCTCCGGAGCTATAAGGGTTACAGAGCTACGTGTTTCCAAAAATTCTGACTCCTCCGAGAGCGGCGACGGTGTTTGAAATTCTTCGGAAAAATTACTAACCGGAGAGTCAGCATCGGAGGAAGTTTTTACTAAGACAATACTGAATTTTTTTAAAGCAAAATTGACTTCAAGGCTAGTGTATTGCGCAACATCGGAGGTTAGTGAAGTAGCTGCTTTAGCAGAGAGGGTCTTGCGATGTTCATCTTGATTTAGAAACTGTGGCATCGATCGCACAATTGATAAGCGACTAGAACTCTTCGATAAGTTCGTCTTTTGTGGCTGTGTTGACTCTTTCTTTTCAGGCAATGGAATACTCATTGCTACGTTGAGGGCTTCAAAGACCCTGTCCTCTGTCAAATTTAAATTAATTGAGGGCAAAAGTATATTTAGTTTTGACTTTGGTAAACGGGGATCGTCGTCAACAACACACAATTCAGCATTAATTAAGAAGGATGTTGGCCGTAACAAATGAACGTCTGTTACAATTGATTTTTTCATACATAATTCCCAGTCATCCTCTGGCTTGGCGACCATAATCTGTTCAAATGAAATAAAAAGTTTTCTAATTTGTTAAATACGTATTTGTTTTTGCGAAGGTTTAATATAAATTAACCTGAATATTTTCTATGGAGACATTATATCGGTCATATGCCCTCTCCATTATTATCTGCTCTATTTGACCCTGTTCAATGCCGGCTTGATACATGTTCACTATTTCATTCGACTTGTATCGATGTGTTTCGGATGATATTTTTAATTCGCCCAAACTTAATATGACTAGTGATTGTTGACCTGGTTTGTACTTGCCTCCCTGAGGTAATATCAATACGTTTGGCATAAATGTAACGTTGAGATCAATAATAGAACGACTATCTATTATATATTGCATTCCAGTGGCCGAACGTTCTTTGAAATCAGATATTTTTAAGGTAGCAGCTCCTTCTAACTCGGAGAGATTAACTTCTTGACGAGGCGCAAAAGCTTCCGCTAAAGAAAGAACAGTTTCCGCATCGTAAACGACCTCTAAAGGACGGGTTGTGACTTCAATGCGCTGATCACATTTCTTATCGAGTGGGTTCGTTTCGAAGAATATATCTAACAGATTATGTTCATCAGTTATTTTCGATTTTATAATTGTTGGTGCAATGCCATCGTGATCTAATCCAGTAAGAGTCAGCTCCTTCATACCCAAGCAAACACTATTAAAATAAAAGAAGTATGAGTGTTATATTCGGCTATGCCGAGTCTTATATACCCTTCACCATTTACGTAAATCTTGTTTAGTGAAGTTACTTCGACAGAGAATTAAAAAATAAAAAAACAAAAAATTGGTACTGCATACGAGTATATATAATTTTATATAAAAATGACATCAGCTCTTAATGAGTTGAAAATTTTTAAAAAAATTTTAGTATTTTCTTAAAGATCTCTTCAAAAGCTTTAAAATGATACCCATATTAATATTTGAAAAAAATTAAAAATTTCAGAGCCCCGTAACTCAGGTAATATGGGCACGCGTCAATTTTTTCACTTGATTTTTATTTCTTATTTTTTAATTCTCTATATCGTCCCATATATTTTATTGGAGTTACTTCATTGTTCCAAATAATATGGAAAAATTAGAGGTAGGCGTGGTGTTTTGCCCTCTGCGTCTAAGGGCACGGACCGATCTAGCTGAATTCAAATAGCACCTCTTTTGACACTAGATCTGAACGACTGGCGTATTTACAATGGACGGACACTTCGGACATCGCTATGCATAAGAATATAGAATATATATACTTTATGGGCTCGGAAATGGACATTGTAGAAGTTACACACGGAATGACAAAAAAAAGGCAAAAAAGAATTAATTACTTCATAGCACTTGCAGCTGGACGCTGTTTAAAAGAACATGTTGCCATATTTAGTTTGAGTAACATTAAGGTTTGTAAAGAACGCCAATCGAACGATTTTCGACCAAATGTTTGGCAGAATTTTGAATCATCATAGAGTCCAATTTCTAGAGCTTCCAAGCTGAATTTCATATGAATAGCTTCATAATTTTCGGGTAATTCTAATGGCACTATATTGTCCTCATAGCCAATGGCTTTATAAAGTTTATGTTTCTCTTCCGAGGTCATAGCTTTTTGTAGGCTAAAATCTGATTCCGAATCTGGATCGTCGTTGGCTTTTTGCTGACCGAACCAGCCACTAAACCAAGATGACTTTGCTTTCGCATCCCTTTTTAATTCTTCTCCTTGTCGCTGGCGATCAATTTCTAGTTGGACTTGCTTGCGTATAAGAACTAAATTGAAAAGATCCAATTTTTGCTCTGCTATTGTGCAGGTAGCTTGAAGGGTGACTGTAGGTTTCTTAGTGGAGCAACGTTCCTTGTGAGCTGCGGCATATGTTCTGCACAATTCTCTATGGTTTTTTATGTAATCCCAAGTCCACTCTCGATTCCTTTTACGAACTTGCCCTTCTAAGACAGAATTTATAGCAAACTGCCACCATATTTTGGCGTTGCCTTTGTAGGCTAAAGGGAAATAAAAGCATTATTAATGGATTTATTTGCATGTATGTATGTGTGTGTGTGTAATGGGTAATATAAACACAAATATCTTTTTAAATTATATATTATTTTGACTCTGTTATATTAATTTCTGTGCGAAATATTGACTATCAGTCAGTATCATACCTCCGCGAATCAAGTTGAGTTGCTTTTCGCTCATTTGAATAGTGAGTGCTGTGTTGCTTAAACTGAAAATTTGTTAAGAAAATTTTTGGACCGTAATGAAGCATCCGCTGTGAATGCTGTGCGCAAGTTTGGCAAAAGGTTCATTAGACTTTCTTGATAACAACTATGAGAAAGTGGCTGCTGTGGCCAAAAGATTAAAACTCAATCACAGAACGGCAACTGGAGATTGGTTACACTTCGTTACTACTTCTTTGAAGCTGATAAGGCGCATTATTATCTCGGCAGCTATCTTAACAAAAGAAGTTGCCACATCGGGAGATTGTACTGACTTTTTGACCCGTTTGATGTAGATTTTGGTGTGGTGGTATCATCAACCGCTTTTTTTTCGAAAATACTACTAGAAAAAGAGCGATAAAGAGTGATGAATGGAAGATATGAACGTGAATAATCTTTGGCTTCAGTAAAATTAAGCTTCATGTCACACAGCTCATTAAACAATCGATTTTTGACGCACCGAGTTTGACAAACGTGGTATCAGCCATATTGGCAATGTAAATTGGCTGCCTCGGAGCTGCAATTTGAAATCTTTAGACTTTTCCTTGCAGAATACTGTTAAAGACCGAATTGGGGGTCATTCGTAAAATACAATCAGGAGCAATACAAAGCCATAATAAACCAAAAGAAATTAAGTTTTCCTTATTTTAATTTTTCAAAAGATACTCGTGTTTGGGTCACCCGGTGTATGTTTTATTTATTTACTGAAATACTCACTCATGTTGTACGGTCTGTATATACGATATGGTACCGCCAGTTTGTACTGGTTCATATCATCCAATAATCGAACAATAAACTGAAACTGTTGGCTGGTTACGGCAATATTGAGCTTTTCCATTTCCAGTGTTAGATCTGTCTTTGGTATTGTGAAGGGGGGACTATCCCCACTGGGATCAGAATTTAATAAGAGTTTTGCAACCGAAGATATCGGTCCCAGTACTAAAAATGTTTGATACATTTTAAATTGTTCTTTTCTTGATTAAATTAAAAGTCATGAGTTTCCTTTTAATACTTACAATAGGAAGAAAGTGTAGAGGTTTTAGTTTTGCTCGCTATATTGTTGCGAAATAATTCTTTTATGTCACCATCTAACATGTTTTCATACGTGTCCGCATTACAGTTCATATAAACTGACAAACAGTCCAGAGATGCCAATTTAAAAACGTGACGTATAACACCGTCAACGAAACTTTTTTCCCAATTTTCGTCAGTTGTAAAGATTTCGAAATCGTTAAGTGTTATTCCGCAAGAATATGGAAGTTTTGTTCTCGTATCATCCTCGTATCTTATGTGAACGTTGGCTATTTTCACTTGGATATTGTTAATAACAAGTGCAACTAATTTTTCAACATAAGTTGGATCGGCCTTATTTTCATCTTTATTTTGTAAATTAAAACAAATTAAATTAAACAATAAAAATGAGTGGCAAAGTGTTATAAACGAAAAAGAATAAAGTGAAGAAATAAATATAAAATTTACCTTTTTCCAACTCTTTCTGAAATGCTTCATCTATGGCTTTCAGAATGGCTTGCTTTTTTTCCAGTTCCAATTTTTCCTCTTTCTCGGCGTTATATGGAACACTCTGTTTTGGCTTTACCAACAAAAACAAATCTTCTATTTGTGCCACAACTGGTTGACTGTAAATACGTTTCCATGGCATTTGCAATACAAATGATCCTAAATGACCGTAAACCAGTTGAACGGGTAAATTGAAGTCATCTAACGCATTGTGTCGTATTTTTAAGTCTTTCAAGACAATGTTACCTAAATAAAGGTGAAAAAATTTTATATGCATTATTGTACATATATTTCCTTTCAAGTCAATATGTTAAAAAATTTTAACGTAAAACTAGAGTCCAACTTTGGTTAAATTTCTCGAAATATTTACTGTAAATGATTAAAATTATTTGAATTTTTAAATCTTTTTAAATTGGGAATTTTAAAGTTGCACTGCTTTCCTACAAATGAAAGTAAAAGCAAAACGGCGACTCATTCAATAGCAGGATTGTGACATAAAGCCTGTTCGTATCACGATCCTGATTTAATTATTTGTCAATAACTGGTGATAAGGCAAGCATTTCCTAATTGATCCCTATCTTGAATAACATTTCCTTTCATGTTTTTTTTTTACTTTTTTGATAATTTAATCTCAAATAAAAAATTCTCTGGAAAACTTTTACTTTCAAAGAAATACCTCTTACTTTTAAAAACTGTTTTCACAAAAAACAAGTGAAGTGAACAAACTATTATGAAAAAGGATGTTCTCCTCAATAGGACACAAAATAACATTCCAATTGGCTGCGGTTTTGTAAAGATTTCAAAAAATGGCCGAGATTTGGAACTCCCTTACAGTAGAGCTGAATAGTGGTAATGCCCAATAAAAAGCGTCATTTGGTGAAAAAAGGAAATCTTGTATTTTAAATATTGAACAACTTTTCAAACGGGGAAAAACAATTAGTGGAGAATTTCGTTAACTCTTTGTTAACACAAATAATTCTTACAAAAAAAACCGACTGCAAAACAGATAAACTAAAAAGCATGTTTCTTAAGGGCAAATTACATCAAATATGGGAACACCCTTTAATATCCAAATTCAAATCGTATACTTGTTGCTATAATGGACAGGTTCTCTGTAAGTTTTAACCGTCTTTCCATAACTGTTCAAAAGTATGGCCACATATATCAAATTAAATGAGCTATTGGGAACCCCTTTAATTTTAAAATGTGTATTTATTTTTTCTATTGATAAACAGTTTTATTAAGTTTAAAGTGGTGCCCTTTAAATAATACACGTAAAAAATATGTATGTTGTATAGGAGCACCCTTTAATTTTTGAAATTATAAACTATATAAATTTACTTTAAACGTGCTTGATTCCTTCAAAAATATAAATATTTCATGATATTCTCATAAAATATTTATTATTTAAAACTACAAAATGAAATGTATTATTGCAGGGAAAGCATATCCATATGGCCATTTCGCTACTGCTCATATAGCTCTTCAATGCATTCTACCCAAATTTTTTATAGAAAACTAAAAAGTCTTATATCAAAAGCAAAATTGATTAAATGAGAACTCCATTGAATCAATAAAGCAAAAAGACAATAAAAACTCCAAAAATTTTTATACAAAAACACAATAAATATTGAGTAACTATTTTTATTTTTTTCTTTCCTTTGTCTTAAAAAAGTATATTGCACTGCCAGAAATATCGAGTCGAAGAAGGAGATCATCTGTTTTAAGACCTGCTCAAATATTGCTTTGGGCTTAAAGGGATAGAAAAAGGGTTCATGATATGTTGTAGCGCACTATCAGGAGACTGTGTTGATGAACAAAAAAGACTCTATACAAGAATTTTTCGTTTTTATATTTTCAATGACTTCCCTTTCTAATGATAATAATAGAAATGACAAAATCTTCCGCAAAAACCCCATTTTGTTTATTATTAGTTAACACAGTTTTGGTAAGTGCTGCTCCAGAGAGAGAGTGAGAGAGAGAGAGAGCGAGAGCTTCCAGAAGTATAATCTTAGAAGCTGGTTAATCAAATAGAAATATTAGCGGCAGTTGATTTTTTGGCAAATTAAGAAAACAAATATAATACAAAATAATGTTGATGGTTTGTGTTTGTGTTTGTGTCTGAGGTCTACAAAACATCATGAAGCCACTAACTTAACTGCAGTATTTTACTTGTTTTCAGTTACGTCGATAACGGTTTGGGTCTAGACGTTTTTGTTTTTGAGAAAATGTTTTAATTATTAAACGGGCAAAAAAAAAAACGATGCCTTTTAAATTAAAGTATTTACCAGGCGACAGCGATGGGAAAGCCGAACCAAACATAAGCACGTGCAAGTAAATTTTCGAAAATCTTTTAAAACTTTTCCCAACTCTTACTTTAGGTTGGAAATAATTTTTAAAAGAAAATCATTTTAAAATTTATGAGAAAACTAACTACTGGTAACTTAGAATAGAACAGTTTTTCCTCCATTTTGTTCTGCAACAAACTTCCCTGCAGGACGTTGGAATATTGAATACTTGAAAATACTGTATTGTAATAAGCAAAAATATGTAAAACATGAATTATTACCTGAATTAATTTATAATTTTTCCCGTTTTCCATAAAATAATAATTTGAATTCTCTCACACCTACTGAAAACAGTGTTACCGAGATAGATAGATAGATAGATGCAAAGAATACTAATGATGGATCCAAAAATTCTGCATTACATTCTGCTGGTGCCTAATTTTTCCTGTTTTCTTTGAAAAACATCCGCATACATTTCTAAATAATTTTCTCTTCATTCATTTGTTATAAATAAATGCCCTCAAAAACATTTCAACATTACGGGTTGTTATCGGTACAACTGCTTTCAGTGAAGTACTTAAATATAAATATGCCCTCGAATGTTTACAACAAACTGTCCGTCGTTTCAGTTATTTAATAATCTTTAATTGTATTCCATGATTTCTAGAGCAAAAGTCATGTAGGCCATTGTGAAGGAGAATTTCTTAATACAAATAACAATAAACTGTTTACATAAAGGGCATTTGATTTGAAAATAAGTGCGATATCGAAAAAAATGCATTTTTAGACTTAAAGACACAGCGAATGTTTCACCAACAAAATAATTGAACAAGTGTTTACCAACTTTCTGTGTTTGAACTCCAAGAAATCCGTTGGTATTGACAAAATTAGCATCAAGATGCTACAGGAGCTACCCAGTGGTGATACCCAAGCCGGGAAAGATCCACACAAGGGTGAAATCGCAACGGCCTATAAGACTCTTACCAAATTTGTTCAAATTGTTCAAAAAACATTTGGTAATCAAATTAAGCCAAATTGAAAGTGATAAGAGATGTATTTCGGACCATTAATTTGAATTCGGATTCAGAAATAAGCACGGCACCATTGAGCTAACGCGCAGACTTATGAATGTTATTAAACGGACATTCAAAGAAAAAAGGTATTGCTCAGGACATTTTATTGACGTTTCCCAAGCTTTTTAAAAAGCATGACACACAGGCTTGATAGACAAAATGTGGCCAAATATTCTTCTGAATATTGGCAAGCGTCTACAATCAAACGTATTTGAATGATCGGAAGTACATCTTAAAATAAAGAGACTGGTTGTTGTCAACTCAGACTTGAAGCCGGCGTTCCCCAAGGAAGTATATTAGGTCCACAAATTTATCTAATATACACGTCTGACTTGGCAACTAAGTTCACACATCACACACACACTTGCATAGAAGCTCAGCGTTATTTACAGCAGTAAATTTTACACAGTTGGACAAATGGCTAAAAAAGTGGAAAATAAATATCAATGAGCAAATATGTATCCATATTACATAATGGGATCATACCTCAGCAGTCAGTGGTCAAATAGTTTGGAGAGCATCTTGACAGGCGCCAAACTGGAAAACAGCACATAGACGCAAAAATAACTGAAATGAAGCTAAAAGACGAAATTAAGTCCTAGAATTAGATTGTAAGCTATACAAATAAGCTACAAAAATAAAACCAATATGGTGTTACGGAATCCAGTTATGGGGCCCTGACTCAACCTCGAATGTCGAGATTAGACTTTGAAAGTGATAACAGCTTGATACATAAAAATTCCAATTTTCACAACGACTTAAAAGTGCTGCTGGTGAAGAAAGAGATAATACGGCATGCATCAAATTACTAAACCAAGCTCGAAAGGCATTCAAGGATTCTGGTCCGTAACACTTTACACGAAAGCGGTTACACTCGGCTGAAAAGATGGGATATTGTTTCCCTTGCCCGCACACAAGAGAGATAAAAAACACCAATCTTTGCAAAATACACAATTCTGACTTATTTTAATTAAAATTTTTAGTCCTTAAGATTTGAATATTTATTGTGAGTTCAATATTCTATAAAATTAATATTAAATTAATACATACGTATCTATTATCTATTGTAAATAAATTATAATTAATACAGTATGTACTTCCTAATTAAACTTCTTTCATTTGCACACACTTATAAATTGTTTAGATTGTTTAGTTCGAATACTTGAAGTGTTAAAAGGAAAACAATGATAGAAAAAGTTAAAATTCTTTTCACGTCAATACGGAACAAAAAATTGTTTGTATAAACGTAAGATAACAAATTATTAAATTAGAATTTTCCTTTATTTTAACAATTAATGCTTTTTAAATAATAAAAAGATTTTCTTTTAAAGCAGCACCAAATTTTTCTTCAAAACTTTGAATTCGCCAAGTATGAGTTTCATAACTTTGTACCTGCCTTTAATTTTATTTTTTAAACTTGTTTAAGCGGACATAGTATAAAACATACTTTTAGTAAATTTAAAATAAAGTCCTGTGAAAATCACATAAATATTGGAACACCTTTTAATTTGTTCTACATACTTGTTTTTATATCGACTTAACAATGCATCCCCTGCGAAAATTATTAGTCTCTCTGAAAATCACATTACTATCGGGATAACCTTTATTTAATTTTTTGCACTTATTCTTGTACCAGACATATCAGTACATCCTTAGTACAAATTTCAAGCGTCTGCCTATAACGTTTTAAAATATAATACCATATTCACGGACTTTTGAGAAATTCCTTTAATTTCTAAATTGATTGTTTACAATTTGTCCCCTTTCACACAAATCAAGTTTGACTCGTCAGACTTGAGTTTTTGGGAGAAAGAGGAGAAGAGAATAGAAAGAGGTACAAACCTGACCGTACCATCAAGAAAATTTTATACTTGAAGTTGGCTGCAGAATAGAAGTTGAAAGCAACGAAAAAGAAACTTGATGAAACAAACTTGACGGTGTGTGTGAACACAAATGCAGGTTAAAAAGAAAATTAATCAAAAACTGATCAAGTAAACCTGACAAGTGTGAAAGAGGACTTTATCTCTGGCAACTCTGGTTGAAACACAAAAGCCATACAAGTGAAAATGACGTTAATATTGGGAGACTCTCACCCCTATCGTAATAAAAAGTGAAATTTTTGCTCACGTAAAATTTTTATTCCAACCGAACTTAAAATTGCTATTCGGAATTTCACGCGAACAATTTTTTCCACAACTTGAATATTGCATTTTTAAAAATGGAAAAAAGTTGTTTACAGGGTATAAAATGCCAATTTAAGCTAAAAATGTTAAGTGAAAAATTTTGAACTGACCCTTAGATTCGGCGTTAGGGACCTCCAAAGCTTGTATTTATAATATGATATATATATCGGGACAATTAATGTAATACGTTGCATCTTGATAGGAAGAATGTCACTTTGAAATATATTTACCGATTGTACCCTAAAATTACTTTTTGTCTTATTAAATGAAAAATACTCACTTCTGTATGAATTCCACTATAAAAATCAAAGTGAACAAAACAATGAAATGACACATTTCACGCAAAAAGGAAACATTCATGATAAGGTGAATTTGGTTTTCAGTGAAATAATTACACGTGGAAAATAATTCGCGATAGGGGTGTCCTTAATTTTAAGTTTTATTTTTTCTACTTTTTGCTGTAGCGCACATAACTTTAACAACAAAGTGCAAATTTGACGTGTCTTTCACAGTTCAAAAAATAACAATAGTTTTATTGAATATCAAGTCACTTTGAAAACACCCTTTAATTTTTAGTATTTGTTGTTATAGCGTTTATAGTAATACATTTTTTATGAAAATTTTAGGAGTCTACCTATTACTGTTCCAGAGATAGATGGCTGTGACAGACGGACAGACCGACATTGTAACGAAAACAATAGGGTTACTTTATACACTTTGCTAGCGTTTCCGAATTAAAGCCTGAATGCATAGGACGGGAAATAGAGACGCTACTTATTAAAAACTTATTAAATACACTTACATTTAATTTGGATAAAGTTATTTTCTAATAAACATTGATTAATCACAAAGATTACAATATTCACTGTTTCATTGAATGAACATTATTAACGTTTGATTGAACAAATAAATAAAAAAATTAATAAATAAATAAATAAATTCAAATAAACACTTCATTAAAAGCTGAAACATGATGCACTTCCTTAATATCAAAACAACTTAAGACGAAACAAGAGGCGAATGTGATAAGAATGTCGTACATTGTATTTTATAAACACATGATGAAACTTAAAATCCCAAAATTGTATAAATAAATAAATAACAAATTTGTCTTACTTATGCATTTCTGATACAGTAAAAAAGGCCTCAATTTTAAAATCATGAAAACACAATTCAAGTTTACTTTTCTTTTTTACTTAAACAAATTTAACAGAACTTACAAAAAATATTTTGGCTAAATAGACAAAAATTAACAAATATTTTTAATATTCTTAAGGAGAGCAAGATTTTGGGGCAAGTGAGCAATAAAATAAACGTTAACTATGGTATACGTCAAAATTGTGTATTATCGCCACTGCTTTTCAATTGTGTGCTGACGTGGTAATGAAAGAAGCAACAATTTATAGAAGGGGAAACACATGAGGTCTCCAAGGAAGATTTTTTTTTTTTTTTTATAAAAGAGAAGTAGCACTTCAGGCATTAATACCTACTTAGTTTTTTTGTAACCGTGCTACATTCTTTAGGAAAGGGATAGATGAGTGAGAAGACAGGTGGTGAAAAGAGATAGATATAGCCATTTTATTAATTATTTTACTTCGCCGGCGAAAATGCTATGAAGAAGTACCGACGAAGGAGGCTGCATGTTTTTATGTTAATTCTGATTATGTATTTATACCATTAAACAGAAAAAAACATTTTTTTATTTCTTGACTGCCGCAAGGGTTGAACCCAGGGCAGCCAGATTTGTAGTCAACGTGCTTACCACCTAGACTACAGCAGCCTACGCTGATGACATCTGTCTACTTTCCCACACCTTCTCGGATATGCAACCAGAGATGCTACTGGTCCAGGAATCCGCACCACATGACGGCTTAAAAATAAATATAGACAAATCAAATACAATGCGAATAAATGTGAACGATGAGCAAAGAATCACCTTTCAGAATTAACCGCTTGATGAAGCAGACTCATTCTGTTACTGGACAAACGGTGCGGATGCAATTCAGATATATTTAGCAGTTTAAACCAAGCCCGGCAAGCCTTCGGCCAACTTAACCCAGTGTGGAAGTCTTCGTACGAAGCTAATGTTGTTCAACTCAAACGTAAAATCTACACTACTGTATGGATGCGAGACATGAAATGCATCAGCACGAGGCATACAGTCCGTACAAGTTTTTGTAAATAAATGCTTAAAAAATTTTATGTATTTTTTTTGACGTAGAACAATATCAAATTGCCAGCTTTGGTCCGAAACTGTACATTATCCAATCTAAACTGAAATCCGCAAGCGTAAATGGAATTGGATTGGACATAAAAAACGCAAACCACCTAACGATATTGCTAAGCAAGCTATAGACTGGAATCCGCAAGGCAGTCGATGTCAGATTGAAAATAATGGAAAAACCTTGTGGCGGCTCCATGCACCTTGCAGGAATTAAAGGATCAAATATATATAAGATATTGGTTAGGTTCAGGGTATTTCTCATTAAAAAGAGTCACCTTTATTCGGAGTTGCAAAGGGTCCATTGTTATTTCCTGCAGAGTTCCAAGCCTCCTTTCTTAGCCTCCTTATTACACTGAGCGATGTCGCCTAGCCCATGGTAAAATCTATATCCTAGCCATCTAAGCCTGGGACACTGCAATACCTACAGAAATGCAACGTATTGTTCACCCATCTACTGCTTCTTGTTCTATTAGTGCAGTGCCCAAACCCAGAAGCAGCTTGGTTTTTGCTATATCAAGGCTTTGCCAGATGGCCCGTGATGTGAAACCTTGCAATTCTTCCTAGCCTCCCAGGACTGATTAGTTCTTCTTACTAATCCAAGCAGTCAGAAGCATACCATAGTGATTAATTGAGCCTTCACCGTATCAGCTCATTCCTAATTGACGCATTCCGAACAGAGGTGCCAGATGATTTTAATAAGAAATCGCCATATTTGCAAAATTTTTTTATCGGCATTTTAATTTAAAAAAATCAACAAATTAAAAATACCAATCTTATATACAATTAAAAATAATTTTGTTAACAACAAAAAAAAAACTAAACAATTTAGTATTCATAATGTTTATAACATATAAAATAACACAAAATAAATAAAAATAAAGCTTTGCAAGTAAATTGCTTCCGTTATTGACCCATTGGTCGTATATAGTCGATATAATCCAATATTTGCATTTAAAGCAGTTTCATAAAACATCTCATAAGGTTTATCGTACTGAAATCTCTTCCACTGAATTAAGAGGTAAATTCACCAGCGGTATTTTATTTTGAATCTTTTGTTTTAATAAAATTCTGCTGTTACAATCGTTGTACAAAAAAATACTTCTTTCGCTGCACTGGTCAATCAATTAATAATAATGATCAGGATCACATAAGTAATTATACTTTTTTCATTTTTATAAATATAAAATCAAGGTCATTACGTAGAAAGGTAAAACTAGATACAAAAATTTTGTGATCCATCAATTCAAACTCAAAATTTAAATTATCTTAGCTTAAAGCATCTTCATAAGTCATGCATTTAGTTTAAAGCATTCTCATTTTTTTTATTTTGACTAACATCACTTTCATAATTAAGGGCATATTTTTCCAGGAAACAACGAACTTAGTAACGAATTTTTTTCTAGTGGCGCCCAAAAGTAATATTTTATACTAAAACAAACAAAGTCACCTTGTTGCAAGAATTTATCGAAAAAAATCGCCATTTTTAAAGCAAAAATCGGCATGTCGGTACTTTGATAACTTTAAGGTAAAAAACCGGCAAAATGCCGATAAATTAGCGTATATGGCAGTCCTGATTCCGAGCCCAAACTTGAAAGTTGGTCAACAATTTAGTTACCCTTAAGTTTGCAATGACCCAAAACCCAACATAATTTAACTCTATACTTGTCCATCAGCACCCGGTAGCCTCTTTCTACACTCTTGCAATTCTTGATTTAATATTGTGCTATTTTAAAGCTTTAAGCGTCGTCTGACTATCACCATACAGAGTGACCTCCTACCCTTTTAGTACGTATCCAGACACCGATTTGGTGGATTTTATTGAACTCAAAAAGCCATCATTAACGCAGCTATTGTATTAGTAATTAACCGGGTTAGATGGTCACTCTTTATAAGTTTCAATAGACTACATAATCTCTACACACACGCATTGGAAAATAGGAGTATAAAATCGAACTTGAAAGTATAAATTAAAATTTTTAAACAAAGTTTGGTCTGCAGCATTATTTAGACATTTAAAATTAGTTAAGAAAAAAAGTCATTTTGATAGTGTGTATTGAAAGTGTATGTGTGTGACAGACTTCTTGATAGATCTGTACGATTTTACGATTGATAATAAATCCTGGCGTTAAGTGCGGCTTATATTATTAATCAGTTGGAAACAATTGTTGCCAGAAACATTTTGCTGTTAGTCCTCATTCTGACAATTTTTGCTTCTACAATTTTCTTAAATTCATTTTTAAAATTGCATTCGTGTCCACACATTTAAATTTTGTTTCGGTCTTGATTGCATAGATTTTGTTTTTGCTTAAATTACGAATGACAAAACAAAAGAGAATTGCAAGTACATGAAACTTTCCTCTCTCACCAACAAACTCAAGAGTTGCGCAACAAAAGTTGCAAAGTGTGTAATGGGACTTATCAAACAGACTTTTCACTAATTGAACAGAGTACAACTTCAGAACGTTACTTTAATGTTTATATCGAACTTAATTTAAATGGAATTTCGACATCACTTGCAACCTTTGTTAGTAAAACCGAATTCAAAGAATTAGAATTAATCCTACACTACGCATAATATTTTGTTGGCGATAAGAGATAGAGAGAAGAATTAAAAAGGATACACATATCAATGTTGTTGGTTACATTTTTTTAATTTTTTTTAACCTTTAATGGCTCCACGTAACATGTATAATTTTTTATATTAGCTCAAATTAAATTAATGAAATTTTCGGCTTTTGGTTCTTTTTAATTAATTTTCTAAACATTTTTAGAAAGAAAAATTATTTACAAATGTATGCGGACGTTTTCCAAAGAAAACAAAAAAAAAGCAACAACAAATGTACAAGACGAGTTACAAAGAGAATGACAAAGAAAAAGCTTTAAGTTGTGTGTGAACTTCGTCTCACCAAATTAACATTAAGATTAGTTGGTTAAATAGATGATGTTTACGATGTACATAACATAAGGTAGATAGATGCAAAGAATGCTGATGAAGGATGTGGCGGTCCAGAAAATGCTGCATTTCATTCTGCTAGCGTCTAATTTTTCTTGTTTTCTTTGGAAAACGTCCGCATACATTTGTAAATAATTTTTCTTTCTAAAAATGTTTAGAAAATTAATTAAAAAGAACCAAAAGCCGAAAATTTCATTAATTTGTAAAATCGATGGTTCGAATCCTGGTCAGGGTGAAAATTAAAAATTATTAGCTCAAATTTTAATAACTTTTGGTACAGAAACGAAATAAAGTAATATCACTGAAAGAGTACTTGTTTCACCATTTAAGATAAGAATCTTTCTTAACATATCAACCTTCCTTAACATATCAGTCAGTGTTGTCAGATTAAGCTGTGTTTAGACGGCGTGTACAAGTCATATGGAATGTCAAAATTGCTATCCATATGTAATTTGTTGTGTATGTCAAAATCTGTGTTTAACATACGGCTTATAATTATCATGTTCAAACTTGCATATGTTACGTACATACGACATAACTTCCAATTGTTGAAGAGAAAACTAAAATGCTTAAAGCAGTGATGTCAACTATTCATTTTTTAGCAGTAACTATTAAAAAAAAACAACGACAAGCACAACACTGCATTTCCTTATTATTATTTATATCAAAATTGCTATATATTAAATTTGCCATAATATAAAGTTGCACTTAGGCACTTAGGTTAGTTGCCCTAATAAAACAATTAACATACAAGTCTTACTTATTGTACACGCAAGTGTTATTTATAAGTTGTAAAACAGACAAACATTTTTAAAATGTACATTGAATAAAAAATTGATGTAAGCAAATTCGTATTTGCGGTATTTTTCAACTTTTTGCTACCTGTAAGGGGCACACACGCCTTTATCTTAAAAAAAGCTTAGCACGCTGAAAAGATTTAAACTCATATTTGTTACAAAATTATAAAAACTAATTATTTCTACAAAAAATCTTCTTTCTGCTATTTGTTAGGAATTTCTACATTGGAAGTATCACCATTCTTATTTTCTCTTTTACGTATGTACATATATATTTACATAAGAAAACTTAAAATAATCTTCAAATACTCGTCGTACAAAAAAAGTGGACTTGATTTTTGGAGTACATTTCCACTAAGTAAAAAATATGAATTATTAGATGGTGATAAGGGAAATAAGTCAAATTTCTATTTATTTTTTACCATAAAATAATGGGTGCTGAATTTAATTTTCAAAATACAATAAGCGGTAATAATCTCCAAATATTAAATTTTAATATTTCTTTTGTATCATTATCTTTTCTAATATTTCAAGCACTTGGTCAGTTTTTGAAATAATAATAATTATCTTTTACTTTTTCAATATTTCACCACACGTTGGGTGGCATCTTCAGGAAACAGGAAACAAAAATATTAAGAATTAGATTTTACAAACATATTAAAAAAAGGTTCAAGGCTTTCTGTTTTTCACTGTCGTGGTTAATAAGTTTATGGAAATGCCCTACGAAAGTTAAAAAATATTTTATTTTATTTTCAGAAATCTAACTTTTATCGTAAAAATATTTTGACCGGAAATTTTAAAAGTGGAAGTCAGCATCACTGAAAACATCTGTTGTCATATAGTTTTACATATCAAAATAGAGCGTGCTCTAAATTAAAAACTAACACATGTTATACAACATAGGAAAATAGCATATGTTATATTTCATGAGGTTTACACGGAGTGTATTGATTTACATATGGAAAATCTGACATTCCATATGACTTGTACATGCCGTCTAAACACAGCATTAGGGAATTTTTCCCCAAATAGAGGATTTTATTTTGAAAATGGGGATGAAAATCTCAATTTGGGTATTTAAGAATTCTTTGAGGATATATTTTACGTTTTGGGAATTTAAAGAGATGCAAGCTTCCTTGTATGGTAACAAAAACGTTGTTAAAATTTTGACAGATAAGACTCATCTTTCGCCTTTTTTTCAGAGATGAACTTAATGAAAATCAGAATAAGAAATAAAATGCACTACGAGCTGCTCGAATCTTTATTGAGAATTAATATACATTTTAAAAGTAATGCACTTTGTTGCGACACTTTTGTTCCATCTTCAGGAATGCTTCAAATGTTTAACTCAAAAAAATGTTCCAAAAAAGAGATGGAACAACATTTTGATTCAGTACTTTTCGATTTTGTTAACATAAGTATTATTATTAACAGAGGAGAAAAAGAACCCTAATTTATTTATTTTATTTATTTATTAAAGTAGTATTAAAAATACTTTATAATTACAATAATATAGTTACATATATGTATAGTTACATATATACAAATATATACAAATACAATATGTACAAACAAATACAATATTGAAAAACGTATTTTAATACTTAAATTGATTTCAAAAAATAGTTTTATTTATAATTGGCATTTTTGGGGATAGCTGAAATTAATTTTTCAGAAATTGTGGGGATAAAATTTATCTAATTGGGGATAGGATTCGAAAGAAATCTGGGAACCCTGATATCAATTTGATTTTAATAACAAAGGTTACCTGCAAATGCAATCAAAGTCCCATGTAAAAAAAAGTTTGAAATAAACAAAATTAACATGCTGAAGTTTTACTCTGTTCAATGCATGAGAAATCACGAGATGTTTCTTGCTTCATGTTTAGAAACATCAAAATGTTTCTGCAAACAATTTTTTCCAACTATGAAATAATATGAGCTGCATTTCGTGGGGAAAACTAAGCAGTCAGTTTAAACTTGCGAAAATTGTTAAAATAAGTCAAAGTTCGATAATCAAAGTTAAGGCCCTATTCAGCGACAAGGAAAAAAATGAATATAACAAGTACATACACATATATACTCGTATAGAATGTAAATATGAATTACTATGCCATATCAGAAAATATGTAAAAGTTTTAAATGGAACACATTATTTGAATGTGAAAAAAGACTCAATGAAATATGCAGAATATTCCACCAACGGGCTATTCTAATGACATATCTCTTAAAAAAAGGCAAATAAACTCTTGGTATAATTATTTGAGGGTTCCTAGCGCATCGCGAATGGTGGTGGTAGGTTTCTTTTGATAACATTATAAAAAAGTTTGATGTTTCGAAGATTAATAAAATTGCCAAATTACAACCCAGAGAACAGCGCACATAAATACATAGTAGGTAATATGTTCTCTACGTTTAATATTGTACACGAAACGAACTCAAATAATCAAACGTCTCACATTATTCAGATACATACACTTATGCTCATATAATTAAGTTACTCACGTAGTGATACTAAAGATTGCTTTAAAAGAAAATTTTATTAACTTAAACTAAAAAATTTATAACAAAATGAAAGAAATATTAATTCATTATAAAACTGCAAAATTATTTTTCATTTAGATTTAACTATATACAAAATATTGTGGTTTTTTCTTTTTTACTGGTATATTTTGTGCTCATATAATTAAGTCATCTGAAAAAAAATTGTTAACACTTGAATATGAATTCTGTACTTAATTTTACCTTAATTAAGGCTAATATTTAGTTGGAAAACCTCTATTTCGTAGCACTTCAGCACATCGTTTTGGCATAGTTTCGACTAATGCAGCACATTGGATAGGACTTATTTTTCTCCATTCCTCCTCTATTACTTGCCATAAAATAGCCTTTTTTTTTTGGTTTTCGCTTAGCAACTGCCCTTTTTATGATCCCTCATAGATTTTCTATTGGATTTAAATCCGGACTTTATGCTGGCCAACGTAAGGTTTTAATTTTATTATCTGCAATCCAGTTCTTTACGATACGTGAACAGTGTTTGGGTTCATTATCCTGCTGAAATGTCCAAGCTAAGGGTAAAGAATCTGCATAATCACCTTCCAAATGCTTCTCTAATATACCCTTGTACATTTCACCTGTCATTTTCCCTTCAATTTTAACTATTGGACCAACTTCAGATGACGTAAAGCAACCCCACACCATCACTGACGAGCCACCATGCTTTACGGTTTTCTTGGTGTATTTAGGATTGTTTTCTTGAAGAAGTGGCCGTCTGACATATGGTTTGCCATCATTGCCGAACACATTAAATTTAGACTCGTCGCTCCAAACCACCAATTTCCAAAATTTTGAGTCCTTAAAAAATGTTCTTTGGCAAATTCTTTTCTTTGCTTAATATTTTTTTTTTGACACGTTAGGTTTTTTCGAGCTATTCGTCCATTCAGAGAATTCTCTTGCAAACGACGTCGGACGGTTTGCGCAGATATTTTAACATTATGATGTTCCTCTAATTGCGCCCTAATTTCACTGGAGGTCATGAATGAATTCGATTTGCTTAATCTTACCAGGAGCCTGTCGTCTGAAGGACTGGTTTTTCGCGGCTTTTTTCGTGGCAAATTTTCAAAAGTTTTGTTTTTTTTTATAATACGCAATTGCATTATTGATTCTTCCACGAGAATAACCCAATATTTTTGAAATTTGCGAAATATTTTCATATTTTTTGAAAGTTTCCCAAATGAGTTTTCTTTCCAGTGAACTTGATGTTTTGTTCTTGCCCATTGCGTCAAAGTCTACTAACTATGATGAATTTAATTTAAATTTATTAAAAAAGCTTAAGTTGACGACCGTTACAGCAATTAAATATAAATTTACCTTTACAAAAGAGAATGACTTAATTATGTGAGCACACTTATAAAGACGCCAACCGATTAATACTTTAATATTCCCTGAAAAATACAACTTTTGAACGCATACACAATAACGTTAACTGCTAAAGTAATGGTACCTTGCGATCATAAAATATCAGGGATGTAAAAAAAAGTAAGTACTTGTTTCTTATGGAATTAAAGAAAAACTTTGTTGATGACTTAATTATATGAGCACAAGTGTACATGCTCCAGGTGCCACAGAAAACTTCTAGTCCATATAAAATCTGCGACATTAAAAGAGATGAAGCTATTTTACTTCGAATATGGAAAGGCAAATATAAATTAACAGAGTAAATTATAGGTACGCAAAATGCCTAAAACCTTAAAATGCAAAATATCAATGTGTGAGCAAAAGGAAAGCCTGGTATCCAAAATAATACCCGAGCACTTTAGGTGATCAAGAAAACATATAGGAATATTTTCAAAACTAATGTTTAAATAGGGGAAAAAACGTTTTTAAAATAAAGTTAGCACATGCTTACATCTACAAAAATCGCTACAATAAAAATTGACGGCGCGCCGCCGCCAACTACTATTCCAACACTGTCGCCACCGCCGTTTAGGATCAGAAACAGCAGCCGTTTTAATCGGCTCGTTTCGTCTCAAAAATCGCCGTTTTTAAAGACTTGTGTAAATCTAACCTCCAAAAAGTTTATAGTTTATCAGCGATGAAAATTTTAGTTTTAATTCAGAAATTAAAGTAAAAAGACTTTTTTGTAAAGGTATATTAGGGTAAAAGCATTCATACAAACTCCGCTCAAATAAACGAAATGTTAAGAAACCTGTACAAATAAAAAGTTTTAAAACATCTTTTAATTTTAACATTATATTCTTAAATTTTTTGTTAATTATTCGATTTTAGACGAAGTTTTAGTTAAAATATATCTGGGTATATTTGAGTACATTTTTTACTTTTTTATATTTTTATTTAAGCAGAAACAAACAAAATTAAAGGGCCAATTGAGCCGCCGCATGTGAAAAGATTACCCAGCCACCGCCGCCGAAAATTTTGGAGCGGCTTGCTCACTCATCTTCATAAGCTTTTAACTGATACCAATAAAAACCAGACACGTTCAGAAATTACATACATAATGGCACTTTTATATGCAAATCTCAAACGTCCATAACTAGGAAAATTATGTTGAGCGTTCTTTTTTGATACTTAACACTTTTTAATTATTTTAAAATTTATTATCACCTAAATACTTTTTTAAAGTCAATAATAACATTGATCAGAAGCACTGTCAATACGTTTAATTCACTTATGCTTGCTGGGTATAATGTTGTTATAATAATTTGATATCAGATGTTAGCATATGTTGAGAACATCAAATTTATACTTGCTGGGTGAAAACATCACTAATTACGCATGCACATATGTCAGTATGAGTTCATGCATAAGTATATACCAGCGTTGCCACACAAGAAATTGACTTCCTACCAATAATTTCCAAAAATCCTACCAAAATCGTTCACAGCCTACCAAAAATTTAAAAATGCGTTTCTTGCACATAAACTCTTTTATACTCACTTGGTTTTTTTCCGTAATTGTTGAGGTGGAAATTTGTCTTTTGGTGATTTTTAAGATGGATATTATGATTTAAAATAGTTTTAGAGCATATTATGCAGAATGAACACCCATCCCTTTCCTGGAGCCAATCAAATTCACTTAACCATTCGGTTCTAAATCTTTTTTGACTGTTTCTTTACGTGCAATATTAGTAAATATTTATGTAATTAATAGGTACATATATACAATTAAAAAAGTTTACTTACTTTTCCATTTTGTCTGTTAATTTTTTTAATACAAACACTTGTAAATAAGACTTCACTCAAAAATATTGTTAATTTCAATTTCATAATATTGTTCGCGTTTCTTAAACCAGAGATGGTTATAGCTTTAATCATCTTTATGCAAAAAAGCAGACATGTTTTTTATTACACCTAAAACAGTTTTTGAAAACAGTGGTAAAACTATTCACGGTTATTGTTTATTTAATTCAAAGTTACATTTTTTTATTTTATGTTCTGAATTTTAAAGGTAAAAAATTTACTATTGCTAAAAATTTGCTACAGGAGGAAAACCTACCAAAAATTTAAAAAAATGCAACAAACCAACCAAACTACCAAACTGTTTTTTAAAAACGAAAAACTACCAAGTTTGGTCCGATTGGACCAAAGCGGCAACACTGGTATATACACACATTGCGTTTGTAAAAATATTTATTTACTTACCTCCCCAAACACTTATTTTAAGTTGATTACTATCCAGATTTTCCACATAATTGAAGAGGTATTTGTTGAGGTAATAGGCGACGACTGATTCAAAAACCATCTTGACTTTTTAACTGGGAATTTAAGGAATTCAAATAAATTTAATTTTTTTAAAGTTTTTTTGAAGGCCAGAAGGCCACACCATAAATAACCTTTTTAGTTGATTTCACTTTATGGTTTTATTAATAATATTTAAGCTAAAGTTAGTTAAATTATTCGTTGTAAACGCAATGTTTGCTGTTCTTCCACTATTTGAATTGCTTTATTTATATTTACATGTTTTTCCCATGCTGGCGATAGAAAAATTAAAACTGAAAACAAATTGAATGCATGAATAATTATTAAGAGAGTAAACCAATAGAATTCAATAAAATTATATTTTGTTTTTCACTGATGACATCATCGTAGTAAATATATATTTTTTTTTCTTTAATTAATTTTCGACAACGCTTATTATAAATTTATTCAACAATAAGATTTTTTAATTGAAATTGTTGAAAAATTTATTCTATTTATTTTTTAAGTTTTTACATTTTTTAATATACGCAATAAAATGTAAACAATAGTTATCACGTCCAGCGAGGAAAAAAATTTAAAAAAGACTGACTGAGAATGACTTTAGAAATGTCATAAAAGCAACATCAAGAAAATCAGCTGCTCAAATTTACAGGAATGGGAGCATGGCAAAATAAAACTAGGTGGTCGCAATGGTGAATTTATTAATTTTCGCCGCAAACGTTAAATGTCAAACACCATATAAATAAAATTATACAAGGCGAATTAACAACAGGGCCTTAACAGACTGGGTGACTATAGTGATTTTTCCTTCTTCGAGTGTTAAAAGTTATAGCCTCCTTTGCTTTTGACAGCCGAAAACTACTTGTGAAAACAAAATGTATATGTTTCTATCGCAGTGATGATTGTGCACTACATTTTTTAATTAATTTTTAAGTCAATATGGATATCATTTAAAAGCTGTTGAAGGTAGATTTCAGTAGATGTTAAATATTTCTAAAATTTTAATTAACTTTAATCGTGCTTGATTCCTTCAAATATAAATATTTCATGGTATTCCCATGAAATATTTCCCATTCAAAACTGCAAATTAAAATGTATTGCTGCGGAGAAAGCATATCCATATGGCCATTTCTTTACTGTTCATATAGCTCATTAGTGGATTTTACCCAAATTTTGCATAAAATTTGTTACAGGACGAATTGTCAAACAACTATTGCAGCTGGACTTTGAAAGTTAAAAGTTCATATTTTTATGTACTTTATGTAAAAAGTGCTGTCGAACTTAGGATGGGTTATTGCGTTATGAGCCCCAAAAATAAAAACAAAATCCGAAGTCAAAGTAGTTAAATGCTGTAGGGGAAAAATTTAAAAAGTTGTAAGTTAATAAGAAAATTTATTATATGGAATCTGTTTTATGCTAATCTCCATATGGCCATTTTCTACAGCTCATATAGCCCAATTAGCTTGAGATATAACACTTTTAAATTTTCTATATAAAACATGGTTAGAATACACTGATGAGCTATATAAGCAGTAGCGAAGAGGCCATAAGGATATGCTTTCGCCGCAGTAATATATTTTATCTTGTAGTTTTAAATAATAAATATTCCATGACAATTAAGCAGAATTCTGACAAAATTTCGTTTCGTTTAATATATGTCTTGAAATATACAATCAGTTGTCGAATTGCACTCACCTTATAAATAATTGTGCTACATGTTAAAAAGTTCTTAAAGTGGTTGTTCAAAGCGAATTAAATACTAGGTGGCCGCACGGCTACAAAAACAAAACCCTAATGTCATTTTGTCGTTGCAGAGCACCACGTTGATGTCAAAAATAGCTGGTGCTTGAAATGAAGTTGTAACAGTTGGTTTCTTTCACCTACATATGCAGCAATACATCATATTTAATTTTTCGGTTTTGAAATTTTTTTTCTTCTAAAATTATTTTAAAATTTTGACAACAACGTTGAACATAAACAAAAATCAGATGGGTTATTAAGACCACCTGTAAATTAATGCGTCTTGGTGGTTGTTATGAAGTTTGACAGATATAAAGCACCCAGATGTTAAATATGCGTATCTTGTTAGATATTCTTTGGATTTTTCGTGACGTGTAAAGCATTTGTTTACAGCTGCCTGTAAGCACAAAGTTTACCTGTAACATTAAAATATAGGCAGAGAGTATTTATAGCTGTAAATAATTTAGAAGTAGTCTTTTAAAGTGCTGTAAAAGAAGAATGAATACTGCTTTCGTTTTTTTCATAATGCTGTTCTCATTATCAACAGCAAAAAAGCATAAGGAGGATTCCAAGCCGGATTGGGCAAAAAAAGATATTAGAGACTTCAACGACGCTGATATGGAAAGATTGTTGGATCAATGGGAGGTAAATGCAAATAAAGAATAATGTGCATATTTATATTTACATATGAAATTAACACATTCAAAAATTTGTTTTTAATAGGAAGACGAAGAACCATTAGAACCTGATGAGTTACCTGAACATTTGCGCCCTTCGCCTCAAATAGATCTTTCCAAATTAAATACTGCTAATCCAGAAGAGCTGCTTAAAGCCTCAAAAAAGGGACGGACTCTAATGACATTCGTATCGGTTGATGGAAATCCCACCCGAGACGAAGCTGAAACTATTACCAAACTGTGGCAAACTAGTTTGTGGAATAATCACATACAAGCTGAACGTTATATGGTTGATGACAACCGCGCGATTTTTATGTTCAAAGATGGTTCTCAAGCTTGGGATGCTAAAGATTTTTTAATACAACAAGAACGTTGTCAGGGTGTGACTATAGAAAACAAAGAATATCCCGGAACTTTTAACAAACGCAAGCAAAAGGAGGACTTATAAAATAAATGAACATACAGGTACTAGACTTGAATTACATCTTCGCTTATCAATTAACGTAATTGGCATTCCACAAGTATTATGCTCCAGCATGTGTGTCATGTCTGCCAGAATATACATACTCAACTTTTATTTTGTCAGTTGTAGTAGTTTACATATTAGTAAATAATTATTTCATCATACGAATAAAGTAAATAAAGTAAGTTTGTAAATACTTAATATTTTGTATTATATGCCTTTTTTAATTTAATATAATCAATATTTATTCCAAGTTATTTTATTTTAGTAGTGGATTCACTTTGACATTGATAATATAAATAAAAATTTTTTATTATTTATAAACTGACCTAGTGCTTAAAAAATTAGAAAACAAAAATTAAAAACGATGAAATTCTTGAGCGATCTTTTAACAGTGAAGTAGACTGATTAAAATATTTTTAAAGTTTGATAACTAAATACCCGTTTCATTAAGATAATATTTATTATGTTAATTAAATGCGTTTTAGTTGTTCCGGTGATAAAAATTTTCGATTACACATAAAAGTTTAAATTATTTTTTTAAAGTATTCTAAATACAAGCCTTAAGACAACTTGAATTCTTTTGGAGACGTTAAGTATGTGATAGTGAATCCGAAGTGTTAGTAGCTTTAAACAGAGTTAAGTCTACCTCTGTTGGCGTAGATAATAATCCTATTAAGTTTATAAAAATTACATTTCCCCACGTTTCGTGTTTTTTATTACACCTTTTTAATAATATTCTAATGCAATTCAAATTTACGTCTCGTGTTGTCCCAATCCCCAGGAAGAAAGTAGTGAAGAGCCTAGAATATTTAACTTCTATTTATATTCTTCCTACACATCTTCTTAGGGATCAAGTCTTGGAAATGACTACTGCAAGGATTCACGACTCTCAATATGCTTTTCGTAACCGCCACAACAAAAACTTTTTACTCTAGAATCTCACTGAATACATTAGGATAAGTTAAGTTCTAAGATTTTTAATTATTTCAGGCATGTCACAGAACTCAATTCCGCAAATGGGTTCCACGAAAAACGAGCGATTTTTTCAGAACGAAACCACTTTTGAATTTCAAAGTGAAATCGATCGAAATTGTTAATACGGAATTCAAACCATTTCGGTCGGAATTTGTGACATGCCTGTTTGAATAATAATGATTTTTAGTATCACAGATCGTTTCTTTGTAGATTTAAATATTTTTCTTGATTATGTATAAATAGAATTTGTCAATCAGATGAGATGCTTGGGTACTATTTTAGATAGTAAACTCAGCATCAATTTTTATATTGATTTAATTTCTAACCGAGTCTATTTTTCGTAAGATTGTTTTCAACTAACATTAACTTATATTAATAGTTCATTAAGTTAATGAAAGAATTTGCTACTGGTAGCACCTAGTACATGTTTTTGCGTTGCTTTAAATAATTTTAGAACAAAGCTTTACAAGCAATTCCCGTTTGCTAAACTCGACTCAGTTGTCAAACACTTAAAATATAAAAAGAAACAATTTTGACATTTGCAATAATGTCTAGTTATTCCTTTTGTTTAAAAAAAAATATGATACACTCAGGCAAGAACATTTTACTATGTTGTACTGAAATTCATCTTGTCTAATGTACTTCTATATAAAATAAACTTCAGCGATAACGCAAAAAACGTTAATTCATAATAATCTGGCAACTTCGTTTTGGATGACCTTGAAATTCTTTGCCCACAAAAATCGCTCGTGTTTCTTGGGAATCGCTAATTAGCTTCACTGTTACTACACGTGTGTAAACATGTTGTTTTTATTTATTCATAAGTCATTGTTCAGGGGCAAGCTATTGCTGCTGCAGATAATAAAGAAAAACAGTGTTTTTATTAAGAGTAGAATGCCTCTGAAAGCTAAAATTGGACCATCAATTCTGAATGCTGATCTTGCTAATTTAGCGGAGGAGTCTCAAAAGTTGCTGGATAATGGAGCGGACTACTTACATTTGGACGTTATGGATGGACATTTTGTGCCAAATCTTACTTTCGGACACCCTGTAGTAAAATGCCTGCGCAATAAAATTAAGGACGCCTTTTTTGAGACACACATGATGGTATCGAAACCTCAGCAATGGATCGAACCAATGGCCAATGCTGGTGTTAATTTGTATACATTTCATGTTGAGCCGGTTCTGGACAATGTTACAGAGATTTGCCGAAAAATTAAAGAGTCAGGCATGAAAGTTGGCTTAGCAATTAAACCTGGTACTGAAGTGAAAGTACTACAAAATTATCTTGACTTAGCTGACGTCGCTCTAGTTATGACCGTAGAGCCAGGATTTGGCGGTCAATCATTTATGGCCGATATGATGCCTAAAGTCGAATGGTTACGTCAAAATTACACTAACTTAGATATTGAAGTAGATGGAGGTGTTGGCCCAAAAACAATCGATTGCTGCGCTAAGGTAAAGTGTTTTAATGCTAATATATATTCATAATTCTTTGTTAACGAGTTCTTTAAAGGCTGGTGCTAATATGATCGTTTCCGGCACAGCAGTAATCCAAGCTCCTGATCAGAAAGCTGTAATTGGCCTTTTAAAATCAACTGTTGAAAAATATAATAAGTCTTAAATAGCATGTAAACACTAACAGCCGTATGCATAACAAAAACTTCGAATGAATTTGGCATGAGTGAAGCTCCTTATAAGGCACTTTAAATCATTGTAGATTGTTGCTATGCTTCATAACTATATTTTGTGACTATTTTTAGTGTCAAATTGTGTAGAGAACCTTGCAGAGACGCTGCTTAGTTTTGTCACTTATGCTAAGCTCATGCTACGGTTTTGTTATGCATACGGCCGTAAAAATTTCCAGTTATAATAATAGATCGTAAGGACAAGTACAACTTTTATACTTAAAATCCAAAATTGTTGTTTTTAAATCCAAGTTACAATTTAAATTTCTAAATCAATTACTTTTATTATAAAAATTTACAAGTTGTTTTTGTTAACTCTTTTTAATTCTTCGTATTCGGGCTGCCATGTATTAGAATTTTAAATAGTGAAATGTGTACAAACGAAAATTATTATATGGCATTTTCTGCTAATAAATTTTTTTGTTAAATGTTTTGTAGATATTTTCTTCTGTGAAGTGAAATGTGTAGATACGATATGTTGATACAAAAATTATCATGTAGCATTTTTCACTAATAAAGTTTTTTTGTTTAATATTCTGTATATATGTACATAAATATGTATTTTCTTCTGTGTTTTTCAAAGAATTGATAACGCTTCCTGAGAATAGTATAAAATTAATTTAACCAAAAAAAAAAAAAAACATTTTGATTAACAAGTTTTTCATTTGCTATTTTTAATTTTTAATAAGGTTATGGATTATGGGAAATTATTATACATTCCAAGCAGCTGTAACATTGAACATTTGATCGGCGTATGTAAACTAACTTTAAAATTTGCAAGCACGCCTTCCGAAGCCCAAGAAATCAATGCTTCGATCTTGAATGCTTGTGTTTAATGTGCACACAGAGAAATCGTGATTACTTGCACGCGGCGAGCATACGTCGACTTGGTTACAGTTCTTAGTAATGTAATTATACACTGAATATTTCTTACATTGGGTAGGGCCTTTTCTTAAAAATATCTTATTTTCACAATTTTACGTTTTACAACACCTTGTATATTAAACTCAAGTACAACGCATCATCAACATTAGGTGATTTATAATTTAAATCGGAATAATATAACACAAATAAGAGTGCTATATTCGGAATCTTATATGACCTTCACCATCTATGTAAATCTAGTTTAGTGAAATAACTCTAATCAAAAAAGCAAATATTGGGTGACAGAGAATTAAAAAGGAAAAACATTTGGTACTGCATTCATTTAATTTTACATAAAAATGACATCGGTTCTTAATGGGTTAAGCATTTTTTAAAAATTTTAGTATTTCCTTAAAGATCTCTTTAAAAGCTTAAAAATGATACCCACATTGATATTAAAAAAAAAAATTGAAATTTCAGAGCCCCGTGACTCGGGAATTACGGTCGAGCGTCAATATTTTCACTTGATGTTTTATTTCTTTTTTTTTTTTTTTTTTTTTTTTTATTTATTTATTTAATCAATTATTCGAGCCCTTAAGGGCCATATATGAATAATGTAGCTCAGAAAATGAAAAGAATAAAATTAGATATGTACATTAGTATTCAATTAACATTTGAGATAACATTTTATATATAATTAAAAAATATATAATTAAAAAGTAATGTATATGTGTGTAACAATTTTGGAAATACATAAAGTAATTGTATGTATGTAAATATATACATGCATATAAGATAACATTTTAGTTGATTATTTATCTATTTAATTTCCGTTCTTTTCCACTTTAATAATTTTCAAATAGATCAATTAATTTTGTGTTAAAAGTTGCCTTTGATAAATGAAATCTTTTTAAATTTAATGGCAAAGCATTCCATAGTCTACAAGCCCTCACCCAAAAGGACCTCTCCATCGTTGAGTTGCTTATTCTAGGAAAAATTAGGTTCGGATTCCTAGTTGATCTGGAGAAGTGAAACAAATTTGATAAGTTTATAGGATATTGTGTTGAAATGACCTGTTGCAAAGTAAGCAGGACCTCTAGATTTAAAAAATGGAGGAATGAGCAATTTAAGAACATTTTAACGTGACGAGATACGTGCATATTTATGTTAAGATTGAAAATGAATCTGACAATACGGTTAACAACTAGATTCACCCGCTTGAGATTCTTTGCTGTAGTACCACTGTAAACAACCATACAGTAGCGAATATGAGGCATGAGGAGGGCATGTGCAAGCAAATGTTTGATATTTCTTGGTAAATAACAGCTGGAACTATATAGGGTTTTTAGAAGGAAATTTATTGTAGAGGTAATTTTTATAATGTGTTTCTCAAAAAGCAGGTTTTTGTCAACTATAACACCAAGGCAGTTAAGCGAGTCAACAAACGGTATGTGTACGCCTCCTAGTGTAATAGTGAAACCTCCATCCAAATAATTCCCTGGCTTAAATATAATCGCCTTAGATTTACTAGGATTAAAAAGCAGTTTATTCTGTGTAGCCCACTCACAAGCTAATTGTAACGTATGATTAATAGTTGCTACATGAGCATCCAGAAATTGGTATTCACTAGAAAACAATAAATTTGTGTCATCTGCGAATTGAAAACATTTACAGAAAGGTGAGCCAACCATTTTCTCGAAATCATTGACATATATTAAAAATAGTAATGGACCCAAAATCGTTCCCTGTGGTACCCCGCTAACACAGTTTAAGGTTGTTGAACTAACTATATTATTTCCAACAAATTGTTTCCGTCCACTTATGTATGAATACAATAACTTACACGCAAAGTAAGAGAAGTTAAATTCATTCGCTAGCTTATCAATTAAAATGCAATAGTTCACCGTGTCGAAAGCTTTACTTAGGTCTAATGATACCATGGTGGAGATTTTACCAATATTTATGTTCTGTCGAATCTCTTCAGTTAGACTCAGTAGTAGAGAAGACGTACCTCTACCATTTCTAAATCCGAAATGAGAATTACTCAACAGATTTTTCGAGTTAATGTATTCTAACATTTGATTTTTCATTATAAGTTCCAGGGTCTTAGATAAACTACATTGTATGCTTATAGGTCGATAATTGTGTATATCAAAGTTTTTATCTTTCTTTGGTATAGGTATAACTCTAGAAGTCTTCCATTGTAACGGATAGTGCGACGTTAAAATGATAGTGTTAAAAATGTGGAGAAGATAGTTTTCAATATGAGGAAAAATCAATTTTATAAATTTATGGGGCAATTGATCGGAACCTAAAGCGTTGGATTTAATAGAGTAAATAGCACAACATAGCTCATCCTTCTCAATTTTCCTAAAACCAAACCCTGATTTCGAAATTCTGTTAAAGTTTTTATAAGAATTATCGGATTTATTTTGAGATGTTACAAAGAAATTGTTAAACGCATCCGGATCATGATGATCAAATTGAGCGGAACTAGTAACCTGCTTATTGCTGATAGTTTTCCATATATCTTTGTAAAGGCAGTTTTGAAACCTTTTTTCCCAATATTGGACCTTTAGTTTTCTCAATAAGTTTTTAACTTTATTTCTATATTTACAATAGGTCACCCAATTTAATTGACAGTTATTCTCTTTGTATGCTTTAAATGCAAGGTCTCTCAAGTTCATAGCATCTCTGACATTTGGATTTTTGCAGAAGTTTACATGGTTTTTATGTGTAATTATGCGTTTAACGGGCACTTCATCGTGAATAGAGTATAGTAATTGATATAGCAATTTCAACTGTTCGTCAACTACATTCGTATTAAAAACTTCAAGCCAGTAAGTGGAAGAAAAAGTTTCATTTGCCCTATGCCAGTTAATGTTGCTGTAGTCCTTATATTCTGTTATAACTTCAGAATTTTCAGGTGGAATATCGAAGCAAATAAATATGCACGAATGACGTGATAAAGATGGAATCAAGAATTGACCCGAACATTTAACCAAATTATTATCGCTAACTAAAGAGAAGTCAATTAAAGAAGTGCAGTTGTGTTGTATGTCATAGTGCGTGGGCATGCAATTATGTACATAAAAAAGATTGTTCATATTACATAAGTCTCTAATAAGTTCAGCTTTAGACTCGTTATAAAGATTGTTGTTGAAATCACCTAAAATGACTATATTTTCATAACGACAACAAAAATCACCCAAGATTTGTTCTAAAACTTGTACGTTTCCATGTGGTGCATACACTACCCCAACTAGCGTTACAGAATTACGACATTTTACCTCAATAAATAGGCATTCTACACTGGATGGGTCAGAGTTTTTCAATATAACCTTAAATAATACACCATCGTGAACGAAGAGTGCAACGCCGCCGCCCCTCATACCATTACGATCATTCCTTATAATATTATAATTCTGCATTCTCAATGAATTGTCAGAAATGTATGGTTTTAGCCAAGTCTCTGAAACAGCAAAAATGTCAGTTAAAGAATCTTCAACAATCAATTTAAACTCATCAAATTTGGAGCTATTCAATTTAATACTCTATCGCCCCATGTATTTTTTTTTTTTTTGTTATTGGAGTTACTTACAAATGACATGAACAAATTAGAGGTAGTGGTGTTTTGCCTGCTGCCTCGAAGGACATGGACCGATCATGCTGATTTCCAATAGCACCTCTTTCGACTCTATATCTGATCGATTGACATCTTTATTTTTTTGTCTAGGCAAACTTGATTTCAACACTTACATCGCTTAATCGACTTCGCTATTCATAAGAAGTCAGAATATATTTACCATATGGGGTCGGAAATGGATATTGTAAGAATTACATACGGAATGTCAAGCATAGATATACTCTTTTTTAAATTTTTATGGTGAAGGGTATTAAAATAGCAAAAAAATTTTTTGGAAAATTAATTAATTTAATAGATGTTTTCCGTGTTTTTAATTCAAAGATTTTTGTATAAACAACAAAGTACTTAAACTTTGATTTTTGTCTTTACTTTATTGTTTAACAAAAATCTTTAGTTTATTTAAAATATTTGTGAAAAGTTTCCTGACGAGCTAAGTGAGCGGTAGCGAAATGGCCATCGAGATGTGCTTTCACCTTTAATAATCAATACCGGGAAAGTAGCACGATATATTTATAGTTTAATTTAATTGATTTGATATTCCCGTCTTTTTAATTTAAATAAAAATCATTTCAATTAAATACCAAAAACAGTACAACGGCAACGCCGTTTTAGTATAAAGTTTTGCTCACTCTTTTCTTGCTGGGAAGTTTTTCAGTTTTATTGCCCTCTTCCGTCTACCAAAATCTTTTTTTAAACAAAAATACCCGAATTACTTAAGAGATAAGTAATTTTTTAGCATCTAAATTTAAACATTACGATGTGTGAATGGATAACACACATAAGGATCATCTCCTTTCAAATATCCTCCTTATTAAAAATAGAAAACAAGACTAGGAAACTTTTTTGTATAAATCAGATGAAGTGAATTTTTACCGTCGTGTAGCTCATTATAAAAATAAACAAGAATTTAGTTTTTCTTACATAATACATATTTATTAACATTTAATTTCTATTGTTTTTTTGACATTGTTCTATTTTTCCCATCATATTGTTGTATGAATGCATTTGTAAGCGTGTTTTAATTATGTATGTATGTGTAAATTATAAATTATTAAATATGTGTATAAGAATAATAATTTCTTTTAGTTTAATTAATACTATTGTCATTATTATAAGCATTATTTAATATATTCATAATAAAATTTTGTTTTCACCAATAACTAAGATTTTTGGTAGAAATTTATAATTATTGTCATTTTTAGATTTATTTTCTTTTTTTACAAAACGCATATGAAAAAATAAAATGTTTGTGCTATTTTTTAACAAGTGCTTTTCATAGTTAAAAATTATTCAGCTTTACTTCATTTAGAATTTATATCGTTTTTTATGTTTTCTTAGTAGTCTGGTATTTAATATTTAATAAATTAGTTTTTACTTAGTAAACAATTTATTTCCATTTGTATAAATATTTAGTAACATTTACTACTTACTGTTCAACAGATATTTATTTTTTTTTTCATCATTTATATTTTTGGTGATGCAGTATGAAAAAATAACGTAATTGTTTATATTTAATTTTGTTGTTTTAATACCGCTGGCATAATACCCGACAAATCTCTAAAATGAATGCAGTAACAAAAGTTGAAAAAACTAATTTCCATAAAGTAGTATCAACAAATGGAATGCTTTAGTCATAAATATAAAAAAGTAGACGGTAATTTCTTGGAAAAATTTATAAGAGGAGTTTTCGAATAAGAACAATTCTTCTTTATGTAAAGCTTTTCTTATCATTAAAAAACAATAAATATTTAAAGAAAATTTGCAAATAAAATAAAATGCTTTTGAACGAGATGCCGAAAGTTATTTTAAAAATGACTTGTATTTTTTAAATTAGCAACAACAACAACAAAAAATAATTGTGTAAAAGTGATGATATTCTTAACTGAAAGCAAAAAACTTAATTAAAATTAAGTCAATAATAAAAATAAATCATAGACATCAGTGCGAATCCAAGTTGTATACTTAGGCGCCAAAATACAAAGTACAAATAATGTTTGTAATTACAATTTAAGGATTTTTTACTACATGTACATTTAAATTAAAGGTGGATCTTCATTAAAATACATCCCAACATTTAATATATTTGTCAGGATGTATGAAAAATAAAGATATTTAGGTTAAAAACATTTTAAAAATTATTTTTATTTAATCTTCAATATTCCTTCTTAAAATTTAAATCTTAAAAAAATATTTAGCAACAGAAACGTAATGCTTGTGGTTCAAATAATTTGAAACGGGTTTTATGAAATTGAGTAATTATTTTATTTATTATTATAAATAAATAAAATAAATAACATTTTATTTTAAAATTTTTGAAAATTCGCCGCAGTGTGTTTCAGAATCTTATAAAAAGTATTTTTGGAATAAAAAAAATTATGTTTTTTCTGGCCAACTATTCGACTGCGTTTTGTAACAGTATTTTAAAGTTGCTTTCAATTTGCTCGCTTTTATTAAAAGCCTTTTATTCGTTCGTTCTCAAACAGAATTTCTTTAAATACGGAAAACAAATAATTTTTACATAAAATCAAAAATTATGTTTTGCAAAAAAACAAAATTTTCTATAAATTTTAAATTTATTCATTTGAAAAACTTGTTTTACAGAACAGAGGGCAAATTACGATTATCGATATCGATAGCCATTTTGAATGAATGCCGTAATCTGTCCCAAGGACTGATTTTTTGTTATTTAATTTGCAATTTTTCCAACACAAAAATTAAAAAAACTCAGTATTTTAAAATAGCACAGTAATTTTTGGAAAATTAGTATTTTTTTGTTTGCTTCACGAAGGCATGAGAACTTGTGAGCGTGTGATTTTATAAATCTTACCAGGCACGCAATTTTATTATTACATCTCGTTCACTAGCTCATTTTGTGGTTCAAGAGAAAAATTAAATTCAGTAAAAATATATTTTAATAATATGATTGATTCTCAAAACATTATTTTTTAATAAAAAAAAAACTTAGCACTTTGTTATATAAGTGAATGAATTTTGAATGTGTGTATGTTTTTAAAAAATATTTATTTTAATATATATTGTATATATATATTTTTATATTTTTTTTAATTGTCCTAATTTTTTAATATTTATTCTCACATATAAAACAGCTTCTATTCTATATAAATAGTTATATATGTATGTGTGTGTATATATAAGTATAAATATGTTTGTTTTGTCTTCTTTTAATTAATTATTTTTTTTTTTTAATTAATTTATTAATTTTATTGTTTTTTTTTAGGATAGCATTACTATGTGCGTTTTATTTTTATTTTTATTTTTTACCTTTTTCTTATTTTGTTAAATATTTGTTGTAATTATTTGTTTTTACTTTTGAGCATCTTAGAACTTTATTTTATTATTTATTTAGTTTCAATGAACTCCTAAAAAATGAATGCATTCGTATTCAATTCAAATGAAATTTTCAAATAATCATTTTTAGTTAAAAACGGAATGCATTCAATAGAATTTGCATCCAAAACTTAGATTTTTTTCTTTTTTTATTTAATAAGAATTGTGTCTTAATTTATTATTCTTAAGTAAAAAGAGCAAAGTATAAAAAAATTAAAGCAGATTTGTTGTATTCTTATTGTCATTTTTCATTTAATCACAATTAATTTTATATCAAACAATGTATATGAATTTCATAACAGCATAAACGACCCCATAGTGCGTTTTATTATATATTTTATGTTCAATTTTTCAATAGAATAAAAAAAATAATAAAGTGAATAAATTTTATAAGGTTGAATGTAACACTGCAAACTCTCAGTTACAGACAAATACACACACACATCTAATACTATAAAATTTTAAATAAATAAAGTTTTTAAATAATTAACAGTGCACTAAAATCTGTAGAAAATTTTTCATTTTAAAATTTAAGTCAGATGAATTCAAATAAAAATAAATAAATATTTTGAATCCAGATGGATTAGAGAACTTTTCTATTTATTTTGCGAGTAGTGTAAATGTGGGGACACTGACTCAAGATGGACATTTTTCTTCACAAGTCCACATTTATGCTTTTATTAAGTTCAATAAAAAAATTTTTTCACTTTTTATTAGATTTTCTCGTTCTTAATAAATCATTATTCTTTATCTGCGTTGTTTTCTGAAGTCCATTTTTAAAAATTTCTAGATTTTGAGAAATATCTCTAACTTTAGCTCGTTGACCATCTTTTAAGGTTGGCATCATCTCTTTCTATCGGTTTACAACTGCACTTGAAATCCAAATAAACTATATCCAAAATCTCCGAATTTATTTTCTGAAAACACGCCATTGGTCAATAGAATAACTAATGCAAAAACATTTATTGACTGCTGGAAAGCAATTTTATAAACTCTGCCTGCACATACATATGCATATTTGCAATATTGAAAGCTTTCACTACTCAACGACTTAATATGTTAGAGATAATTTTAAATCCTACAATATACCGTTACCAGTGTGGCCAGCTATGAGCCATAATTTTATATAACTTGGTATCCACTAGTAGTTACTCCCCGACATTTCAAAGCAGAGATTATTGCTTCATAAAATCAATGGAATGAGGGGTTATTAATAGTATTTGTGCTATGTTGGCTTAAGAACAGCTCTAGGGCAGCATAACACCATACGAATTACGAAATTGTTAAAAAAGATTATTATTTAGTTTCATTTGTAACAACCAAGTGTTGCCATTGCAACAATTTTATAACAATTTTTACATGCGTAAAATTAAAATTGAAGAAAAAAAGTTAAAGAACATTTAGTAGGTTTAACAAGAAGCTTTCGGGCGTTGGAGGATCTCCGAGTGCAGAATATGATCCAAGAGTTACGGTCAAAGCCATAAAGCATCGAGTTTTAAACATAATGCTGTGAAGATGCTTTTCATATTGCGCAATAGAACCAGTTCAATTTACGTTTTCATAAAGGAAGAAACAATTTTTGATTTAACCCTTTGACACGGGAGTTAATTTCGGCCGTTGAAAAATGCTTTAAATGGTTTTTTAGTTAAAAAAAGGCTTCGAAGAACATGTGTAAATTATAGTGACAAATTTTTATTCTAAAGGGAGTTTTGAAGATGTACATTTTAATGTAAAATCTGCTTTAATCTTAAAACTTTTTCACTTGATTTTATTTTTTATTGGTTTCAAATTTAAAATTTCATCAAAAAAAATAAGGGAGAAAATGCATTTTTTTTTTTTTTTAATTTGAAAATAAACTTTCACATATAAGGGGCTGCGTCGATGATGACTAGACAAAATATATAAAACTGATCTCAAGTTGTCTTGAAATTTTTCAGCCTCTTTAGAATTTAAAAAACAACATCACAACGAACCTGTAACTGCAAATAATTGCATGTATGCTAAAATTTCAACAAGTGACAAGTTGATAAAATCGATGTACATTATAATGTACACCACGCATCAAAGGGTTAAGTCTTTCAACAAGACAACAACCAAAACGATGCGAAAAGAAAAAAATGCTTGTCAGTGGTTTTTAGACTACAATATTAACATTGTCGCCAGATCGATCCTACTAACATCAAGACACTTTGGGCTGTAGTTAAGGAGTCGTGAAAAAGAATTTCCTGGTTGGCTCTAGGCCAGCGTTATTGCTAGCAAAAGAAAAACGAAAAAATATTAATTTATTGACATCACTTACTTTAGTGCGTATTTTAAATGTTGTTACTTTTTTTGCAGTTTGATCTGAATAGAGATCTTTCTGATGTGGCATTAATGCTTCTCTTTTTTCAATTATGTATTTCTGAAATAATAAAGATTATCGTTGCTTTTGGTGCTATTTGTTTTACCGCAGTTGTACATAAAAATGTTTCGATATTAAGTTAATTTATTGGGTTTGTTCCGCCACCGAAAGTTATAACAACAAAAAATTTTTTTTTATTTATTTTCTTAATAGTATTCTTTTTCATCCAAAATGGAAAAAACAACTAAGGAAAAGTTCAGAAAAAGAAAAATTAAAAGTAAAAAAGCTTGGAGAGGGAAGATTTCTTCCTTCACGTCGGAGTTCCTTTTTAACTTAAATACAAAACTAAACAATGATAGCTCTAGACTAAACAACAGAATTAAAAGAAGACTCAATTAAGGCCAACTTTTCTATCTAAAGTTTTAAGTTTTCGGCAACGGTTGCTTTGTTGTACCAATTCACCGATGATGATGATTCATCTTATTAAATTCGCTTTAAGTTAATGAAGGGAAATACATGTTTAAACCGATATTTCAAAATTAAATAGAAATATTATTGTAAGTTAAATTATTATTTCTTTTTATTTTATTAAAAAATTGTACAAAATTCTTTAGGTACTTTAGTTGTGGGGGACTTTTGTACGTTTATATACATTAATTTAAATATTGTACGTACAATATATTTTACACACGCACATATGTATGTATGTATATTGTAATCTTAGTATTTATAATTGTAATTTTTATTATTATTATTATTATTTATATATTTTATAAACATTGATTTTTAACACTTTGGTTCAAGGCGATTCAATTAACAGGTGATCGCGATGGCGAATTTATTAATTTTCGCCAAAACTCTAAATGTCAAACACTATTTAAAAAAAAATTATAGAAGGCGAATCAACTACCAGGTGGCAGCGTAGGCGAATTCGTTATTTTTTGTTGGTAAAAATTACTGTCACACTTCATATATAAAAAATATACACAGATTTTTTATATATGGAGTTTGACAGTAGTGTTTACAGCGAAAATTAATGAATTCGCCTACTCTGCCACCTGGTAATCAAGGCGAATCAAATATAAGGTGGTACCGATGGCGAATTTATTGATTTTCGCCGGCAGTCTAACTGTCAAACTCCATATTTAAAAAATTCAAGGCAATTTTTTTTATATGTAGTTTGACATTCAGGCGTACGGCGAAAACTAACGAATTCGCCATCGCTACCACCTTATAATTTATTCGCCTTTCTGGTAATTGTATCGCATTGTACATATCATGGCGAAATAATACAAGGTGGTCGCAATGGCGAATTCGTTAATTTCGCCGTAAACGCTGAATGTCAAACTCCATATATAAAAAATGTGTATAATTTTTTTATATGGTGTTTGACATTTAGCGTTTACGGCGAAAATTAGTGAATTCGCCATCGAGACCACCTGTATTATTTCGCCATTGTACATATTTTATAGGGTTTCGGCGAAAATTAAGAAATTCGCCATAGCGATCACCTAGTAAGAGATTCGCCTTGCTTTGGTTTTTAAGTTTTTATTTGACATTTAATATTATTAGCAATTTTTTTTAAATGTCTGTTCCATTCAGCTATGAATTATTAAACAATAAAAAAATAAATAATCATTTTAATAATACACAGCAATTTTAACTTATAAATAATTCATCATCATAGAATTGAATTAAAAAGTGTTTTAACATTCGTGTGAAGACTCGTATGATTGATTGTACATAACACATTTAGTTTATTTTAGATTTTCATTTCATCTCATTTAATTTGCTAAACTTAATTAATTATTATTATTATATTATTTTTTAATTCATATAGATTTATATAGTTTTTTGATTTTAATTTAGATTGGATGTGTAAAGCGAACACCTACAACACAATTTCGTGCAGTTTTAAATTTAAATATTTTTATTTGATTTTGTTTTGTTCTTAACAATTACATTCCTTCTAAATTGATATTGTTTACCGTTAGATAACTTCATTTTAGTTTTTGCATTTTTATTTATTTCCTTTTTTTTTGTTTTTGCCTATAAATATAAATGTATATTATATACGTGTATATATGTATATAGATATGAGTTATGTGTATATAGTTTTATTTTTATATATATATATATATACTATAATATATATTGTATGTAAATATAAATTCATGTATACAACACTTCATTTTCGAAATTATAAAGCTAAAATAGTTTTGAGTTGCATATATATTTATGTGTGTGTGTGTTTATGTGTATGTTAATATGTATGTGTATATTAACATGCATTCATCTTATTTATCGTAATGTTGGAAGATTGACTCTTTTGCGTTTAGGCTATAAAAAATAAAAAGTTTAAGACGATGTGTATTTATCATACTATTCCTGAAGGAAAACAGCAACTGATTATGTCATATTTAAGTGACAAACTGTCTACAACTGACATCCTTTTGTAAAACACTAGTGTTAATAATAAATTTTTATCGTGAACTTTGACATATGTCTAGAAATAAAAAAAAACAATTTTAACATACACATGACATTACGTAGGAATTTCAAAAGTCTTATTTCATGTGGCCAATTAAACAGATGTCATTTTATTCTTGACAAAAGGAAAAAAAAACGATTATTTTACAATTAATTTGTTTTGAAAATAAATTTGGTTTTTATGAATTTTTTATTAATATTTTGTATGTATGAATGTGTTGTTTTGAATGCATGATCTTGTTGTTGAATAAAAGTTTGTGTGAGCATTTGTGTTAGTGTTATTTTTTTTAAAGCTGAAACCCACGCATATACTTATGGATATATGTAATTGTGTTAGTATTGTTATGCTACATAAACACGTAAACAAACGTAACTTTACTATTTATTAATTAATTAAATTTATTGACTACATGATTCTTTTCAGACTCAATTCGGAATTAAAAACAAAAAGAACAAACAAAAAAATGAAGACTTATTCATTTGAAAATCAACTAGATTTTTATTGGACATGATTAAATATGCTAATTTTTCATAAACGTTTAGTAAAGCGATCTATATTATACGTGTGTGCGTAAGTATGTATGCATGCATGCATGTGTTAATCAATATATATTTATGTTTTTTTTTTGCAGTGGCGACAACTTAAATAGCATTCCGGCATGCAAATAACACACTCAGCTTAAATGAAATAATTTTAGTTCCTGACTTAACATTTCTCATTTTTTAAAATAAAAATTAAAACTTTTGCTGACAACAAAATAAATAACACACATTTGTGTTTTATATTAAAATACTCGATATACATAGGCTGACTTCTAAAATGTATTAATACAATGTTTGTATACAGTTTTGCTGCGGTATTTAGATCTTGTACATATACAAAGTTGCGAAACAAAGCATCAATTTAGAAACTGATGCGCTAGTTGCTCGGTTGCAACGTTTTAAATACTTGTCTGCGACATTTTGAAATGGTATGCATTGTAAACATTTAGTACTACAGCACTATGAAACACAATACATTGTTTGAATACAAAGCAACTGACATTTTGGAAGTCAACCATACATATGTATTCCAAAACATAATTTGGCTCAAGTGTCCTCCTCATTAGTGTTACTGTCCAACTAAAGGCGAAATGCATTCTCAGATTAAGTCGTTAGATCTGTCAAAGAATGCGCTTTGAGAATTTTAAAAATATCTTTAAAAGATTACATTTTCTCTGGAATCAGTGTTGAATTCACACTTGTATCTTTTTGTGTGACAGTGACAGTGACAGGCAGGCACATAAACACACATTGCTTAGCGATCATTCAAGGACACTTCTATCAACATGTATGTATGTTTATATGTATAGCAGTTAAGTATTTGTACTAAACCAATAGTTAATAAAGAAATAAATAACTATTAACTCTTATTGTTTAACGAACTAAATATGTATGGACTCGTAAAGACAATAGTTTATATGAAAAAAATAATTACAACCAAATAACGGTTAAAATAATATTTTTAGATTTGTATTTTGCATAAAAGGACGGGTCAAATGGGGTAGGACAGGAACGGTGAACGGTGGCTGTCGCCACTGTTTATAATGATTTTGTTGCAGTTTATTTTGCCACCTATAAATATTTTTATTTAATTATTTATTTTTTCTCTCTAATTAATTGATTTGGTTTATTAAAGCAACATTGAAGTACATTCTAAATATTATTCTGTTTTTTATCTTTAAAGTTTCACTTGTATATTTTGTGCACATTAATTTTAGTAATTTTATATTTTTTAATATTTGAGTTTGTTAGCAATGTATGCATGTGTGTGCACGTATATATGTATGCATGTATGTGTCTATTTAGACATATTTTTAAGTATTTTTATAAGCCTAATTTAGTTAAATTTATTGTCGCAAGTTAATATACTTTCAATTATATTGATATATTTTTTTACAATTTTATATTATTGTCCTATTTTGCAACTTAATTTAATAGTTATTGTCGTCATAGTTATGTATCAGCAAAACAGAAATATTTGTATCTATTTTATTCTTAATTATATATGTGTGCTTGTGTATATAATATGTTTTTAACTTATTTATTAAATTTCTTTATTGTCTTCTGTTCTTCTGTTCTTTTATTTTAATTTTCTGCATTTTTAATTTTGTCTTAATATTAAATTGTCACCATACGTGTTATCTACATGAGTGTCAATGAATATGGCCATTTTAATAAATTTATGTAAATGCGTGTGTAGTGTTTTTTCTCTTTCGATTTTTATAAACAAAAAAACTAATGAATTGACACTTTTAATGCACTGCCAAAATCTATTTAATTATTAATATTTAGAATATTTCATGGTTTGGTAACTTAAAAAATAGTAATTGAAGGATGTATTGTATATATTTATGTATATGTGTATGTATGTATGTAGATACACGTATGATTGTTTTAACTTATGTTTTATGCAATATACACTTATTTATGCATATGGCGGATATGGTTTTTTTCATTAATTATAACTAAGTTTTGTTAATATTTTGTTTACAATTAAATTGACCCAAAAAGTTCTTGTAATAAAAAATTGACAATTTTTGATATATATTTATATTTTTTCAGTGTAAGTAGAACTTAATTTTCCAGTAGCAAAAATATTTGTGTTTTTTGTTTTGGTTTCTTTTTGTGAAATATAATTTTAAGTAATTTTGTCCATAAAAATAAAAAATTTTCTTCTCGTATCCCACAAAAAAAATAGACGTTTTCTCACTCACAATATTTAACTTGAGTATTCATTGTTAGTTTTTTTCTCTTCACCCTCGTAATAATCGATGTCCATTGGACTTCGATTGTTTGATTTGTAGGATTGTTTGCTGCTCTTGAGAGGAACGGTTGCCAGATTGGATAAAATATCTGGCCCCCCAGGATGTGCATCGTATTTAGAATAACTTTCTTCTCGAGAATATTTTTGTATTTGTTCATTGATCCATGGTAAATATTTGATGACATTAGCATAAACACCAGGCAACTTTGGATGGGCGCACATGATGCCCCAAGATACGATACCACCAACAAACCATTTATCTTTTTCGCCTGGATAGGGACAGAGAAGTGGACCACCAGAGTCGCCCTAAAGAGACAAAATAACAACATAGTGAGTGTTAAAAAAAATCCCATGAGTAAAGATATTATATACCTGACATGCGTCTTTGCCACCCTCCTCATATCCGGCACAAATCATTCCATCTGAAACCGTCAAGTTGTCTAGCCACTCATCGCACTGTTGGCGTCGTATAATGGGAACTTGAACCTCGTTCACTATGGGCTCATATGTCGCTGTAGCTTTTCAAATTTAAAGTACACACACACACATGTAAATTTAACTTATTTAATCCGATAATTTTTTCTAACTTACGATCTTTGTCTCGTCTCTTGCCCCAACCAATTACGGTACACATAGCATCGGCCTTTAATTGTTTCATATTGGGCGGAGGTAAACAAACTGGCAGTAAATGCTCATGGAATGCTACACGCTTAGCAAGCTTGTAAATGGAAAATATTAAAAATTAAAAACAAAAATAAAAATAAAAAAGATTTATTTCCAAAGTACAAAAAAAAAAGATAAATATTTTCGATTTTCTTAACTTCGAATACAATTTCAAACAATACGTTTTAGCGACTATTTATTCCTAACTTCATGATGGAAATTTATTTCAATCTGCTATTATTTAAAAGGGCCCGAGCGTTCTGTTGCAGTTTTTTTTACTTATAATGTATGTATTTTTTAATAAATTAAAAATCGAATATTCGATTTGAATTTGAGAAAAGTTTCTTTATTAACAGATTGAGAAAAAATGTACTGAGCAAAACAGCGAAATAGATTTATGATTTTACGGAAAACATTATTATGCTAATCAAACACAAGTAAGAGTGTTAAAACGGTTTTCCTATTTATATGTATTGGGACTTAGAATATAGCTTATGATGTTAGAAATAAATATCGTAAAAAATGAATAGTAGAAAAAATAAAATATTTGCATTAAACGAGCGCCAAGCAAACAATTTATTAGAATCTGTAATTTTAACCGCCTTTTTTCCTTATTTGGAACAAAAACTTTAGTAACGATTTTTCATAAGTTGCACTTTGTTTGAATAATCTTACTTGAAACAGAGCAATATCGTTGTCATGTGTTATCGCAGTATTATATAGCGGATGGGGTATAACAGTTTTGACTTTTACTTCCTGACTTGAATACGTGTAGGAATTGCGGCGTGTAACGCCTAATTGTATAGTCCAATCCTCCAGATCAATTATAGTGTGGCTAAGAGTAAAACAAAAAAAAAAAACAAAAAAAAATCGAAAGCGCATTAGTGAATGAATTAGCATGAAGAAGTCCCAAAGAATTGTGTGTACTACTCGTAGTAGGAGGCGGGTTTTTACTTACTTGCCAATGCAGTGAGATGCAGTCAACACCCATTGGTCAGAGATTAATACGCCGGCACAGTAAAATATCTTTTCAGGGCCACCTAAAATAGCTGCTAGGAAAGGCCATGAACCAGGATGAGCTTTCGAACCTCCAATTATACGTTGTGATAGTTTGCGTCTTGTCTTTTTAACTTTACCACATTCTAAACGAGAGTAAAATTTAGTATAAACCATTTGAGAATTTCTTAAGAATGCAACATGTACCAAAGTTAGAGCAAGTCAGTTCAGCTATTGGATAATCCTCATCGAGTGTACAATTAGAAAACTCCTGCATCAGATTGAATTTCTTTTTGGAGTACATCTTCCAAATATCCGTAGAAACATTGACCGAAGTAAGCAAAGGTCTGTGAGTCTTTTGTGTGATAACACTAGTGGCATTCACCGCACTGTAACCTAACATAGAGCAAACGGCAGATGGTGATACTGCTCGATCCCAATTCTTAACACATGCCGGTGTCCACGTTGTAGTGTTCATGCGAAAAACTTCAAGGACGCCTTTACCCAAATCACCATTACGTTCGCTGAGGCGAACTAAAAAAACCAAAGCAACGTAAAAATAATTTATTATAATTCTCATCAAGTCTAAAGTCCAAATATACTCACTGCAATTCTTTTCATCTTGTCCAAATGGACAATCGAGTACACCATTACATATATGATCCGTAGTTATACATTTGCCATTGCCACAAAATAGTTGATCCTTAGGGCACATCTCACATGTTTTTTCATCAGCATGATCCATGCAATCCAAGTTTCCATCACAGACATACTCTTTGGGTATGCAACGATTGCTATCGCACAAGAAACCATCACATTTAGGATTTGCTGAGGCAATCATAACATTTTGGACCTGTTCTAAGCCAACGCAATCGTCTGGACTCTCGAAATCCTTAAAAAGTTTACAGTTAAGATACTCTGGCAAACTCAATCCAAAAACATCAAAGAAAAATCCACATCGTCTCATCGTTTCAGTACACAGAGATTTGCAAGGGGGTACAGTAGCTCCAGTATTTCCACACTTTGGAACAAATAGTGTGCACAGAAATAAGGAAACCAATTCATAGCATCGTACATCTACTAATGCCTCGTAGGCATCCATATCCTAAAGAAAAGTCGAAATTAATTAAAATTAAAAACACTGAGCGAAATTGATTATTATTACCACTTGTGTTTCAATCTGACCAAAGTGTCCAATATAGTTGGGAAACACTGTAAAATTGTAGGGGATTTGAGGTCCCTGGCAAAATTTCACTATGATAGGAAGACATGTACCGGGTGCTGGATTCTTGCCATAACTCATAGGATCCTCGACATGAACTGTATTAATTATCGTTTTATTTACAAATTTTATTGTCGGGTAGGCATTGAAGTAGGCAGCCAAACCTCCTGCAATCGCTAGCAGCGCCAACGCATTTATTAGTATTTGAAACAAACGAAATTTTAATCGTCCATTCGTTATATAAGGATTCGAACTTTTTCGACGGCTTATGATCTAATTAAAAAACATTGTGAGAAAAATAATAACAACAAGTTTAAAAGAAAAATAAAATACCTGATGTGACAAGGACATGGTATTGGGAGCACCATTCTGAAATCTTACTATAGTTTGTAGACTGGCTGGTGTTGAAACGCATTTTGGTATTGGCGGCATTGAAACATTATTTTCCAATTCATCGATTGTTTCATTTTGGAATTTTTGTTTTACTTTAATCGGTGTAGAAACTGTAAGAAGTGTGAGGTTGTCAATCATAAACATTTTTTGTTTGTTGTATAATTGTATAACGGTACTTACCATTGCACAACCTTTTAACAGAGAGTGAAGGTAATAAAGGTACCTCCATAATTTTGGTATTATAACCTGGACTGGAAGTTTGACTAAAACTATCACTCGATATAGTGGAATCTTGTCGAAAACTAAACTTATTGCGCGGAGGCAATACCGGTCCAGTGCCACTAAATTTAGTTGAGGACAAAGCAAAGCTTTCGTTGGAATCCTGATGACGTAAAGCTGCTTTGTGTCCCTTGTTTTTATTAATATGCGAAGCATTTTGTAATAGAGGGACATCTATTAGATTTTTGGGACTCGAAGTAGTAGAAAAACTATCACTGGACAAATTGGAGTCCTGCCTTTGCTGCTGTTTAGGGTATTGTATTGGAGGTGGGCGCTTGTTTTGGTTTAACTGATTCCGAATTGTTAGTGGGGGCTGTGGCGAGCAGTTTTTTCTGTTGACAGAATCTTGAAGTTCAAGGTTTTGAAATCTTGCTGGTGGTACAGGTGGACGTTTCTGATGTGTCGTATTTGGTTGTTGAATAGGAGGAGCTAGAGGAGAATTTCCCGAACCTGAAGCTGAAATTGACATCGAAGAACCAGTAGAGATACTTGACCCCGCCGAAGCAGTTGATGAGGTCGATGTGGAATTTGGAACAGTTGAACAAGCTTTATTGCTCGAACCGATGCTGTTATTTAGCGACTGCTGAGACCGACTTTGTGAATTGTACTGTAATGGCTCTTGATTATTTAGTTGAGCAGTTTTGCGCTGTCCATGTCGCGACGGCACACTTGGCGCAAAGTTTGCTTTGTTTTTCACTTGTGTGTGAAAGGATGTTCCATTGTTGTTGTTGTTTCCCATCACATTACATGTCTGTGATACATAGTCCAAATTCATTTCGTTATTATTTAATGTGTGAAGAACGTCGTTCGTTAAATTCTTAGGACGATCACCTTTAGATGAAACGTCCTTAGCTAATGGTGAATCCGCCGATGTTCTTTCCGTGATGCCACTATCCACTGACGATTGGGTGTCTACGCTAGAAAAACGACTTCGAAAATCAGCGGTGGTAGAGGTGGATGCAAAACGCTCACTATGCGAAGATGAATCATATCCAGAAGACGTGATACTTAAGTCCACGGTACTGCTAGATGAACGATTTGATCTCTTAACAGCATTACTAATATCTCCAGGTGAAGCATCCAGTGTATTGGCGGCAAAGGTTGCATTCAGTTTTTTAGCTTGAGCGTAAGCCGACAATTTAACTGGAGTAGAATTTATCGATTCTTCAAAAACTGAATTTTCCAAGCTCATGTGGTCGTCGTCTGAAGCACCACCTGTATCGTAACCACTTCCACTGTTATTTGACACAGCCTCAGAGTAATTAGAACGTGATTTTAAGTTCACACGAAGTGATGAAGTCGTACCCATATTTTCTATTCGTCCGATATCTCTGTTTGTGCACATATTTGTAAAATCACAGCCCACTGTAGACAGTTGTGGTAGGACCTGGGGGTATATGAAATTAGTTTCTCCAGTTGTTTGGTAAAAACCTTTAGATGGTGTTTGAACTGCCGATGCCGCCGATGATGGTGGTGTTGGCGAATCTCTTAAATCACTTGTATTTGTAGTGGTCATCGAATTCCATGTAATTTTGTTGCGAAATGTTCTCTTTGGTATTGGTGGGGGTATATTTAAAGCCGTTAAATACTGCTGCTGTTGTTGTTGTTTTTGTTCTTGGTGTTCCTTTTGATCCAGATTTAAAGATTTCTCAGTTGAACGCTTCGTAGACGTAGAAGTCAGGTTTAAATTATTTACCTCAAAATTAAGTAAAATTATTAACATTTTTTTTTTTATTGTAACAAAATTTACTCGATAATAAAATATGGAATAAATAAGTGCGATTACAAATATAACTACAAAACAACATAAAAATATGATTCAATAAACCCGACAATGTTTAATTCTCCTGGACAATTTAAAAATGTTGTCCTTTTAAAAAAAAAGATTTTCGATTTTATTACTTATTTATTCTTCTGTTGCACTTCACTAAATTTTTATTCCCTGACTCGGAGTCTCCATGCTACATCCCTATATTATACCTGCGAGGTTCGAAGTACTCAAAAAAAGTGGATTTCTAACTCCAGAAAAATCCAGACCACACTTCGCTGTGGTTCCAGTACAGACTTGAGCTCAAAATCTCCTGTTTGCAAATTAGACTATTCTAATCAACTTAGCCACGACTAACACACTTTGTTGTTATGTTGTTACTTTTTGTGGCTGGACAACAATTGTTTTCCTGATCTTCCTGGTGCAGGTGCCTTTTACTGTCTCAGCTTCCGTTCTCTAATAACTTGCCCCTGAAACATATCATCATAATGAACTATTTTAGACTCTGATTATACATAAATAGAAATCTGGGAGACTTGTTTAGAGGTTTTCCATTTATTTGCATTTTTAAATAATTCATCCAACCATAAATATTTTTTTATATATTTATGCCATCGATGGGAGTTGAACTTATGTTATTTTGTTTTACAACAAGTAGACTTTTTAATCTATTCAAGCACAACACACTTTGGAAAAATTTATTTGCACTATGAACCACAGACATGCATACACATATACGGATAGACGACAACAATATTGTCTTTTGTAGTTACAAATATATGAAGGGCTACCAAATCTAAATTTTCGAAGCAAATTTTTAATCTGAATTGATTGAATTGTTTATTTAATCAAAAATTGAAAATTCATACAAATTCGTAAACGCCAAAAAATTTAAATATTGTTACGAATAATGAAATCTGGCAACCCCTGTTGTTGTTTCCGTGTAGCGTGGTGAATAAGTTAATTCAACTAACGGTATGTGTATAGAATAATACAACAAATAGCCAACAAAAGCTGAGCAACCTCGATGGTTGCGTTGGTAGAAGTGCGTGCTGTAAAACAGAAGATTGTGGGTTCGATACCGCCTTCGGACATGCGTACAACGGAAAATAAAAATTGTTATAATGCAATTTAAATTAATAAACAGCAGTACAAACCTCCCGAGAGGCAAAAGACAATTATTGTGTGAAGCCATGGCAGATAATTTAGTGGAGATGTCCAATTTAATATAAGAGCTACAGATAATTGTCAAGAAGCCCTTTATAATAAAAAGTAAGAACGGTAGCTGTTGCGCAGGGAAGAGTAGCAGTATCACAACAAAGTGTATGGCAGACGTGTGTTGTGGCTATTGGATTAAAGGGGATGACTGGCTTGGATAAAAGGAGTAGTGGAGATGTCTGTGGATGGTTAAGGTTACTTAACAAGGCATCGAGTAGTTATGTCTCACCGGAGTAACACAGTAGTGTAGGGTAGATGGCTGCTTTTGTAGTAATAACGCATGTTTAGTAAATACGAGACCAAGGGTTCACAAGACCGGTAGGATCAAGAAGTATAGCCAGAGAAAGCCATAAAGTGAGAATACGGAATTTATAATAAGCCACAGTGGTATTTGCAACCAAAAGAATCCGTACGTTTATTCAAAAAGAGAAAAACGTAACAATATTTATTCCTTGATCATTAAACACCAAACATTTGCATATTTCATGAAAAAAAAAATAAAAGTGAAGTTCTCGTTAATGATTTATAATGAAGATTAATAAGTTTTTGATAATTATTTTCTCAAAGATATCGTCTTTGACGACCTGGTATAACATTATTCGATAAAAGTGCTATTAATCTTCCTTTTATTTTTATTAAGCGTTAAGATCAATCACTTAAATTACATGATAACAAAGTCCCTGAAATAAATTCCATTGTAGCAAAAAATCTATTTTAATTTAATTAATTTCGTGTTTAAGGCGTTGAACATTACACTAACAGAACTTTGTTGCTGTAGAATGTAATTAAAAGTTAACTTATGAATGTACAGTTATAATACAACACTACTAACCTGCTGTTGGATTCGGCGATGCTGCTGTTGTTGGTGATGTTGCGACGCAAATGATGCTGATGTTTGTGGTGATGATGGCGGAAGTAACGGCTGAGAGGTTTGCATTTTATCTTCTATTAATGTTCCATTCAAGTCTTTTAACGAAGGCATTAAGCACTTTTTATTTTCAATATCAGTCGAAGTACTGCTAGGATCTGTTCTCGCAACATTATTTGTTGCAACCAAAGGTTGCTGATAAATTGATGACTTTGGTTGAGAGACGTGTTGCTGTTGTGTTTGTTCATTATAATGATGTTGCTGCTGTTGTTGATTCTCATTCCCTGTCAACATTGGGTAGCAATGAGATGAGTGTCGTCTAACAACCATTACATCACTAACTGGTAGTAAGGCAACGGAATTGCACTGTTCTTGTTGTTTATCGTAGAAGTCTAGTAGAGAATTATGGGGCAAAGCTAAACTTGAAGCCCGCTCTGAGCTGTAAGATGATAAATTCAACACAAGACTTAAGTAATTTACTTTTTTCTTAAAAAAAAAATAATAATTAATTTACTAAATTATGAAAAAAAAAATTATGTTATGCAATAATTTCTATAAGCGTCAGTACTAAAGCATTATATAATTATGATCGCATAAATATAATGTGATTTTTATAATTTACTAGATATACTGGGTGCCCTTTGCTGCATCAAAACGGCCAGTTTTTTATTTGATTATACACGCTACGAAATTTTTAAACTCTTCCCCTCACAGTTCTCTAGGTAAACGAGAAAAACTTTTAACTTTTTATAGGAGGTACCACGCCTGCTCTTCCAATCGATATAGTATTTTTTTTTACCAATGCATAGTAATAAGGAAGTTTCTAGTACAAAAATTCAGGGCTTGTTGTTTTTATGGGGACAAAACTTTAGATAAACTATCTACACAACCATGCAAACAAACCCTAAAAGTTTAATCGAATTCGGTTTGACCGTTCTGGAATTATAAAGTCCCAATACACTTGCAACAAAATGATTAATAATTATCATAATTATGCATTATTATCACGTCAGCCGGGCATCCTTCCATGTTTAAAAATCTTATTTAGAAACAATATAGAAGAATATCAACACCAAAAATAAACAAAAAATACAATAAATTTTATTAAGTTTGTCATCTTTTCCATAAAATTAAGGCCCTGATAAAATGTAAGTATTCAAAATATTTTTCCCTGTTTAAATCATTCTACTAACTGTTTGACAACTGTAAAAACACAACTTCTAAAAAATGTAAAACCCGCTGCTTATGAATTTAATTTATTTTAATTCACATAAATAGAAAAATGTAAAAAAATGCCCCTGTTCTGTATTTAAATCGAAGTTAAGACGTTCGAAAATAAATGTCTACAGCAAGAGAACACTGACTATCCTTATAATTTATATGGAGCAAAACTATAATGCTATAATATAAAACTAGAATCAGAGAATTGGTGAGATTATTAGAAAATAATAACATCCTTTGAAAGGGTAAAGCAGTTTTAAAGAAAAACATCGATTAATATAAAGTTAAATACAAAAAATTGCGGTAAAAAAAAACTGGTCAATAAATCTTTATTTCAATTAATTTTTGCAGTACGTGCGATAAGTGATCAACTGCGTGGAAACAAAGTAAGAAGCGAATATTCGCTACAAACGAGTGGCATGTAGTGGCTTCTAACAAAGCTCTGCTTGCAAAGCGCACATTAGCCTTATTAAAAATTTTAAAAATTCAATAAAGTCAAATATTTAAAATCTAAGAGAACATTTTGAACTGGAAATAAAAAAGGAAGAAACAGAAAAAATTGCTCCAATTTTTTTCACTTGATGTTTTTTTCTTGTTTTTTTTTATTTCTCTATTGTTCTTTATTGTTTCAAATGATATGAAAGAATTAAAGGTAGGCGTGGTGTTTTGCCTGCTGCCCCAAAGGACATGGATCGATTATGCTGGTTTCCAATAGCACCTCTTTCGACACTATATCTGACCTATTGACATATTCATTTTTTTCTCTTAAATCAAGTTTGCCACGGAAAGACAGACGGACATCGCTCAATCGACTTCGCTATGCATAAGAACTCAGAATATATACACTTTATTTGATCGGAAATAGATATTGTAGAAATTACACACGGAATGACAAACTTACGTTATACCCTTTTTTTATTTTTTGTGGTGAAGGGCACAAAAATTTTTATTTACTTATTTCAAAAATGCCAAAAGTTTTTTCTAAATTAGAGTTTACCATAAAATATTAAACTTACCGTTGTTTCTGTTTATCCCCAAAATAGTTATTGTCATTGACCTTGAAATACTGCTTGTTGTCCATTGTTACAAACGCCATATTTGTGAGAATCGTCATTTACAAAATTCTTTAATCACCTAAAATAAAAAATAAATAAATAAATTATTTTAAAATCTCTATTTATTTATTTTATTTATTCAAGTTAATTAAAATCCAAAACAATTTAATTAAAATAGTATAAATCTGTCTCTATTTACATTCATCGCTCAAAAATGTGTCTGTTGGTTACAGGCCTCTATTTCTTATACCGTAATTGAAAATAATATGGCCTCTACAGCAGCAAAAAAAAAAGAAATGAAATTCAAAAATGTGCCCGAAAAGATATAATTATTATCGTACGTATGGCCTTACTTTTCAAACAGATATGGAGTATGTAGAACATTTGTATGTAATTAAATTTAGAAATTCTTTCGGAAGTGTGGTTGGTTGATTGGTAGTAATTAGAAATGTGCGTCTTTCTTAAGAAAGTCGTTAACAGCAAACGTGTTTTAAATAGTGACTGTGATCACCGTATTTTATATGAAGAAAAATCAAGCTACGAAAAAATTAATTGAAAAAGTTAACTGAAAAACACAAAATATGGAAATGTGATTTCAATTACAAAAACTACATACGAGTATTTGTTTTATTTACCTGTAAAATTTCTTAAAACGTTTAGCATTATTTTATGTTCTCAAACGTAACTATTTAATTGGAAATTATTTGAAACCAACTTTAAATTTTGATAAAATTCTTCTTCTTCTTCTGAAAATTGTAGTTATTACAATATATTATAAAATTTGAATTTCATACTTCCAAATGTAATAAAGCAAAACATATATGTAATTGTTTTTTTTTTAATATGAATGTGCATGTATGGAGTTCGCAAATGATAATTGATTTTTAGATAGAAGTCACTTCTTTGTTAAAAACACAATTTTACAAAATACATTATTGTCGAATAACACTTTTTCATATCCAACAGGAGTTAGTTAGTTGGTTAAATGCGTGTAATATATAAAAAAAATTTAAACACGCAGAAAAAACATGTTTGTGATATGGTCACAATAACCATATTATGCTCTTTGTAACAATCTATAGTTGCGGACAACCAATTATAGTTTTTTTTACCAAAACTTTAGTCACGATAAACATTTTTTGTTAACTTTTACCGATTATATAGTTACTGTGCACAAAAAATGCAACATTGTTGGATTTAACTTAAACAAATTTCAACCACAACCAAAGTTTTATAACTTATTAAAAATAATAAAAAAATATTTAACCATAATATATTATTAATAATCAAAGAATGGCTATAATCAACAGAATAATGTTTGCGCTAAAAAATATTTTGTTCCAGTTATTGACAGTTTAGTAATTTTACTGGTACCTAAAATTTTAATATGTTTTTTATTGTTAGAGAAAGTGAAAAAAATTAAGGTACAAAATAAATAATTAAAAATAATATGCAAAATATGAAAACAAATAGAAAGGAAACCAAAACAAAATGAGAATTTATTATTCGGAATCTTTTAAAATTTAATTAATATATACTCGTATGTATGTATTGTAAGCATATAAATCTTTATTTTTGTGTTTGAAGTACAATTGTGAAATCATTTATTTGGGCTTATAAACTATATTTGTATATAACTGGGTCTTGTGCCTATGATCCTATGATCTAAGCGTTACTATAAACAAATAATTGATTTTTGTGAATTTATTTTTTTAAATAATTTTTATGGCAAATCGTTAATGAATAAAACAATAATAACTACGTGTAAGATATTTTAATTTAACCATTTAATGTTTATATTTGAACATAATTATGTTTATACTTCAGAATGTTATTGTTTTGCTAGACAACAATATGTTTGCAAATGTAACAATACTATGTTTTGTTAGCAACCATATAATGCAACCATATTATGTTGCTCTTAGATTATAGTTACCTCAGCCATGTTTTTTCTTTGCATGAATAATTACAAACCAACAAATTATTGAAAATAATATGTTAACTGTCAGCATGCTTATGTTAACTCAAACAAATACCTGCAAAAGTTTCATTTTCATATTGTAAAAATTCATCACCTTCAAAGGTTATCTATTCGATACTCGTACTTAAAGAAGAGACTCGTTTTACAGTTCACACACACACACACATATTCAACACTACAACAATACTCAATTTGAATACTTTTTAGAGACGCTAAACAGGTCCCCTATTAGTAGAATCACTCTGGTTGCACGTTTCTTCCCGACTGGGAAGGATGCGATGTAACCATTCATGCCATAAAGTAACACTCTAGTGACTTTTTCGATAGAAAATGCTTGCAGGAGAGCAAGCAATAAAATATTTTGGACGTATGAAAGAATAAAAGAGCTAAATGTTAAGACTCGAAATACATTGATACGCCTTTTGACCGATACGATAGCGATACAGATAACGAAGAAAAAATATTGGCGATAGCGATACCGATACGAATTGTAAATTTAAATAAAAGATTTTTTAAATTTAAACTAAAAAATTCATAAAAACATTAATAGAAATATAACGTAACTTAAAAATACACTGAAAAAATCCTTTTACCATGATTCCAAAAGTTATTTAATATTTATTTTTTATTTTTGTTATAAAAGTTAGCTCTAAATTAATGTTCATAAATTTATTGAATTAAGAGGTTAACTTGTTTAAACAAATTAAAAACAATTTATAATAAATTATACTAATAGCACTATAAAATCGATAATTAGTAAAAACAAATTCTATTATTTATTAATTATTAAAAGCTTGTTGGGCCTGAAACTTAAATTGGACAAAATTAACAAAACAATCAAAAATTAAATTATTAATAAATAAGTTTTTTAACTACATTGTGTTTTTTTGTTTTTTTTTTAATTAATGTGATATAAATAATATCAGCCAGAAAACAGCGAGAATTGGTAACGTTTATTTATAGAAAAAAGCTTACAATATTTGTATTATTACTTGAAATTTGTAAAGTATCACCAAGTATCGCCGATATATCGGTATCGGTATTGTTATCGGATACATTGCTGGTACAGATGTCTGCTTAAAGTAAAACTAGATTTCATTATTTTTGTGCAAAAATATAAAAGAATTTCAATTGATATTAAATATCGGTTACTTAATAATCTCAGTCACTGCAGCGATCAGTGATTTTGTAAATAAAGCGAAATAATCAGAGGTACGGAAACATCGCTTGTCTCTAGTGGCAATTCTACCAACAACAAAAACTACATACTGTTACGTATAATAAATATAAATACGAACTGAAAATAAAATTACTCATACTCTGTCACTTCTTAATTTTTTTTTGGGCAATAACTAGAACTAAATTAAATTAGGAAACAATTTCAAAATTAAATAAAAATTTTTTTAATTTCAATACATTTACTATAAACATTTTTTTAAGTATTTCGAGAAAGTATGATTAGTCGTTAAAAAAGATAATTGCGTTAAATAAGCAATAAGTAATAACAGTGTTTCCTTCTCTAGTTTAATCGTGTATTAGATTTATTAAAAAAATTATAAAATAATACGAGGGCTGCTATATATATTTCTGGCCAATAAGACGTTTATAAGATCGTCACAGGTGACGAATCATGCATCTATGCGTATGAGCCCGAAACGAAACAGCGCATGCATCATGCTGGAGAATACTTTGAAAAACAATAAAACCATTTTTGATTATAAATATTCGCATTTTCACTATTAGGCCAGAAAAATATAGAGCAGCCCTCGTATATACATATATTTTTTTTTTTTAAAGGTAAAAAATTAACAAATTTAATATGAAGAAGAAGAGTATAAATAGCAGTTTATTCGCTATAACACCTCGATACGTTGTGGCAACACTGAAATTCTCAAATTAATACTGTCGATCCAAAAAAGGATGCAAATAAAAAATAACTGATTGACTTTTACAGCTTTTTTAAACGACGCTCATTACTTTCGAATATTTTACTTTCATACAACATTTTTTCAATATTATTTAAATTTACTGCCGTTAATAAAAAATAAAATATTTACCACAAAACAATAAAAGCTCAACAGCATATTTTATTGAAATATTGACCAAAAACTCTAGATTTAAAGTTGGCCAATTTATTTTATTAATATTTAAAAGCCTTATTTTTGAATTCAAGAAGAACAATTTATAAAAAAAAAATCGTAATTTTACGAAACAAGATTTATAATTGTTGTTTTGTCGCACATTAAATTATTATTCTATTAGTATTCAATTAAATTACTATTACAAAAGTAAGTATTTATATAAAACAACAAAATTATAAAAAAAAAACATTTATGCATTCATACATACATACATACATACCAAAATGCTTGTGCCACATAAACCGTGGCGGTTGCCAGTTGCTTAAAAAATGTCCTCCCTCTTCTTATGCTCTTTCACGTTGTATATTCCTTGATTCCTGTGTTTTACTTTTTTGTTTTTAATTTATTATTTGTTTTTAATAGTTGTTGTAGTTGTAGTTGCTGTTGTTTTTGTGGAATTTGGAAAAATTTCTTTTACATGATTTAAGACTAAATAATCTGCTCACTGAAAACACAGTTGTTGAGACGTTGCAAAATACAAATAGTAATTGTTTGTATATGAAGAAGGAGAAGAAGAAGAAGGCAAAAAAAAAATCATACGGCCAGGGCACCAAACTTTAATCATTTGTGTTTTCTTTGTTTGTTTGTTTGTTTTTGTTGTGTATGCGTGCTTGTTTGCTTGTATGGACAGGTTTCATGTATATGTTGGTATGAGTTTGTTTTTCAATCTTTATTTTTTTTTTCTATCGCATAAAAGTTCCTTAATTTCTTAAAGGATATTCAGTGAGAATAAAATACCTGGATGGTAAGTGTAAAAACGAAAGCATAACAGAACCGAATAGATATTTTCCTTAAAATTTTCTTTTCTTTTATAAGTCTTTATACACGTATGTATGTTTGTTTGTATATATCTATGTATGTATGTGTGTTTGTTGGAGTATTGATTATAAACATTAGTTTTTCTTTTTATTTAAATTTGTGTAGATTTAAAATAAATTTTAGTTTATTTGCATTTTTATTTTTATTTTGTAATACGAAATAAATAAGAAATTATTGTTAATATTTTTATTTTTATTTTTACAGACTTTGCATATATTTAATTACTGTGTACATAAGTATGTATGTTTGTGTGTATCTTTATGCAGTCAGATACATACATTTACTTGTGGTTACTGAATTGTACTGGATTTTTATTTTAAAATTTTATCAAAATCTTATAATTTTATTTCAGAAAAAAAATGTACCTGTTTTTAGTTTTATTATTTAAGTTTGCTTGTTTTTAAATTATTGTCACTAAACTACTTTAAAAAGAACGTGTGCAAATAACAAAGTGCAATCAATAAGTAAAAAATCCCAAAACGAAAGTCAGTCACATTTCTTTTATAATTTTCTCTATATCGATTTTATTTTGCGCTGTTTGAGAAAAGAAAAAATTCGTTTTGTATTTTGAAATAAATTTTATTATTATTGCAGTATAATTTTTATACTGTTTGTTATAACTGATATAAAACAAAATAGATATTATTATATACTAGATATGTTGAAAAATATATGCAGTATATTTAATATTTTTTTTCCACCGACGCGCCCCTGACATTGTTCGGGTACAAAATATTTACAATTATAAGCACGTGTTGCTCATCGATAAAAAGAGCTACGACATCCACGACAACCGCCTACGCACTGCAACTGATTTTACGTTGTCGTTGGTTTTTACTACAATTATTATAGTACGAGTATTATTCAACGGTCCTCATTTGTCAAGATGTTTGAATACGAATATCTATTTATGTACGAGTATGTATGTATTTTTGTTAAATGTATAAATACATGTGCGTGTGAAGAAATTACCATGTTAGTTCAGAGTGAAAATGTTAAGTTATTCTCTTCTCCAAAGATTATAAAATTTCATTGTTGCCAGAAAGCTAAAATTTAAATAATTTACAACTCTTACTTCTTATCGAACTATAAAATAAAAATACAAATATATTCGTTTGTCGCAGCATCACTTGAAAATGGCTTGATTAATTTAGCATATATTTATGTCTTTATTAAATGATATTCGTTGGTTTTAGCAGCATGGACTAATTTGGTTGAAATCCAGATTAAGATTTTAAGAAATTAAATATAAATATTTATTTATTCATAGCGCCTCATTTAAAGTAATTAAATGTTGAAAAAGCTTAGTGGAATTGGGCCAGGGCATGAACGTACGCGTGGTGCCTTCTAAAAATTATTACTTGTTTTAATTTAAATTAAATTAATTTTTAATTAAATTTTATGTTTGTTTTATTATCAATCACAATATGCGGACAAAAAACGGGAAAGAAAAAGGAAGCGAGTGAGAGAGAGAGAGAGAGAGAGAATGAAGCTTCTCACATAAAAAGAAAGCAATTTTTATTGCTAATTTAGCAAACCCTTACTACAAAGTCAATTAAATCTTTTATCATTAATCTCCCAAACTACAGAGTTACGGACCTCAAACGTTGTTTTAACTACTTTGTTATAAATATTCATAACCAGGTTTAGATATAACACACCTGTATTGTAAAAATATCACAAACGGTTTGTTCTGGGAATGCTTGAGTTCTTCCCAGAGGGGCTAATTCGCTTATAATTACTGAAAGTATTCAAACTGCAAATTTAAAACAAATTTTCCACAAAATAAAGTTTTCACATTAGAGATCTCATAATTGGCAACAATGAAAATATAGATATTTTTTTAATTTACCAGGCAAACAAAAGATGGTGGGAATAAAAATAATTTTTCCAAAGAGAACTTTAATGTAAAATCTCTTTCGATTGCACCAAATCAGGACATGAAGTGACATGTACTCTCATAGTAACAACCACAAAAGAGTACTTTTTCATTTGTAATTTTTTTGTGCAAAAAGACGTTAACAAATGCTGAACGTGATAAGAAATTAAAAATTAGTAAAAACGCTACAGTTGAAAACGATTAAGATGAGTTTATCCTTGCAATTGTGACACATCAATGAAAACTTTTAAATAAATTTTTGTTTGATGAAATGTGTTAGTTTGAAAAAATTTTTATTACATTTGGTTGTTGTTTTTTGTTGATTAAATAAATATTTGTTTTCCTGATGATGCTACACAACGGAGTAGCGAAATATCGAGAATATATATAAAAATAAAAAATTAAATAAATATATTTATTTTATATTTTATTGAAATAAAATAAAAATAAAATGCAGTAGTTTTTTATATTTTTTCCCAAATTTATCTAGTATTATTCTAATTTATTTTTAACAGCAAAATTTTATTTTCGTAACAATAAAGTTTATTTCCGTAACAGTTTTCACATCTATTTTTTTGGTTTACTATAATTTTCCACAAAACGTTTAATTTAATTTTTATTTTGTCTGTTAAAGTTCGTAATTACACTAAATATCACGTTAACATTTTCTTTACGTTCAAGGTAACGGCACAAAATTAATAAGCAAAATATAATTTTAAAAGAATCGTCCTATTTTAGTATTAAAAATTATATATTTATTGTTAAATGCGGGAAATATTATAATTTAATAATTATAATAATTTTTTAATATTAGCAGTGAACTAACCGATCCTGTTATTAGAATGAGAATGAAAGAAAGTGTTCGTAGAAGACCTGGGGCTGAAAAATATGTAACATACATTTTTTCAAATAATTTCAACTATTCCCATCTAATACATTTGATTACAAATAAATCTTTACGCTTATAAGTAAAAAAACAGTTAATTCCAAAATTCGATAATCAACTGTAAATGGTTGTGGCAAAAAAAAAAACAAAATAAATTTTTTTTAAGAGAAGTAGCACTTCAGTCATTAATACCCTACTTATTTCGTAACCGTGCTACGTTCTTTAGAAAATGGATAGATGAGAAAGTAGAAAGGTGATGAAAGGAGATAGATATAGCCATTTTTTTAAATTATTTTACTTCGCCGGCGAATATGCTATGGACAAGTACCGACGAAGGAGGCTGCATGTTTTAATGTTGTTCTGAATATGTATTTATAACATTAAACAGAAAAATATATTTTTAGTTTTTGCTTACCGCTTAGACTACAACAGCCTGGTTACGGTTATGGCTAAGGCACGTCTAACTAAACCTTTAACTGTTAGTGAATTTTAATTTATTTTTTTGTTGCGCAATACACAAATAAGAGTTACTTATGGCTATGGCAACACTATTCGCTGGCATAAAATATGATTGCGGTTTTAGTTATGGTTACCGCTATGTCGTTATGGTATAGCATGTCTAATTGAACTTTTCGTTTTTTATACCCTTCACCACAAAAATGGGAAAAAATGGTATAACTAAGTTTATCATTCCGTTTGTAATTTCTACAATAGCCATTATCGACCCCATAAAGTCTATATATTCTGAGTTCTTATGTATAGCGAAGACGATTTAGCGGTGTCCGAAGTCTGCGTCTATTTTAAATATGCAAATCGTTCAGACCTAGTGCCAAAAGAGGTGCTATCTGAAATCAGCGAGATCGGTCCATGCCCTTCGAGGCAGCAGGCAAAACACCTCGCCTACCTCTAATTTTTTCACGTCATTAAAACAATAAACTCCAAATAACTCCAAACAAAAAATAAATATATGGGGCGATAGAAAATTAAAAAACAAGAAAAAAACATCAAGTGAAAAAAAATTGAAGCTCACCCATATTTTTCGAGTTACGGGCCTCTGAAATTGTAATTTTTTTTTTTAATTACAACAGGGTATCATTTTAAAGCTTTTAATGAGATCTTTAAGAAACTACCAAAAATTTTAAAAATGATTAACCCATTAAGAGCCCATGACATTTTTATGTAAAATTTTATGTACATATGTAGTGCTTAATTTTTTTCTTATTTTTTAATTTTCTATCACCCCAATTTATTTTTTTGATTAAACTAAACAAAATTTACATAGATGGTGAAGGGTATATAAGATTCGGCATAGCCGAATATAGCACTCTTACTTGTTTTTTTTTTCTTTTTAATTAATTTATTTTTTTTTACAAAATAAATTTATAAAATATAGGAAAAAGGGCGCCGGTAAAAAGACCTTATGCGCTCATATTACAAAAGATATAGCGAAAAAATTATACATAGTTATTTACATTTCAATAAGATTCAAAAATGATTCTATTAAATGTAATGAGTAAAATTTAAATACAATTACGAAGAATAATTTTACTGAATATTTTTAATACATTTTAAAATTTTTCTTTCTTTCAGGTCTATAAATATTCTATTTTTTAACACAAAAAATCCCTAACCTGAAGGAGCTCCCTAAGGCTAGCATATACACTTCCGGCACACAATCAATTGCACTTCTTGATAAAGTTTTTTCAGTTCGTAATATTTACGATAATTAAATAATGTTTACGATAAATAAATAACATGAAAACTAGTTTGGGTATAAATAAATAACAAGTGTACAAAAATTGTTTTCAGTTTCTGCTGCGCACAGAAGGTAATTCAGATTGCTTTCTTGTCAAAAAGTATCTTCAACTTTCAAAAACTATTTTTATACCCTTCACCACAGATGAAAAAGGGTATATGCAAGTTTGTCATTTTGTTTGTAATTTGTACAGTATACATTTTCGACCCCATATTCTGAGTTCTTATTTACAGCACAGTCGATGAGCGATGTCCGTCTCTTCGTTCCTATTCGTTTCATCAACAAATTCTAAAAAAATGCCAGAAATCTCATTAAGAAATTGTTAAATTCCAAAAACAAAATGCACTTTAGCTGATTTTTGATTTCGTTGTCGTTTCGAAAACGTTTTTTTTTTTCTTTCGAAAATGCATTAGATAAAATCATGGATAGATTAAAAATGGATTATCAAAGGAGATGGAGAATTAGAGATCGCGGTATTTTAAATTCATGTTTTTTTTATTTTAGTTAACAATATTGATCTCCAAAATCAAAATCTTTAAAACATTCACATGTGAGAGTGCGTGAGCTTTTATGACAAATTTCTTTTGTTTGTGAAAACGTAGGAGAATGCGTGGCCAAAAGAAATTTTACAGCACTAAAAACTGTATGGACATTAACCGAATCGGTATAGACGATCGGCTCTAATTAATTTTTGCCAAGAAAATGGTCTGAAATACAAAATAAGAAAATTACACAAAAATAAAATTACTATTTCCATTTGGGTGCAGTATTTTATATCATAAAATTTGTTACAAAACAAAAACAAATAAAAAAAGTCATTTTTCACAAAGTTTATTGCACACAATGCCATATAGAGAAACTTAGTAATAAATTAAAAATATATTTATTTTTAAATATAAAATGTAAATACATAAATCCCAGTTTTAGAGAACAAAACGAAATTATTTTTTGTTTTCATATTTTTGTAATTTATCGAAATCAATTAAATTTATTTTGGCACTTTGAAAATTAATAACACGTTATTTAGAATATTTCTACAACTAGTTCTACCTATAATCAAGATTTTTTAAATTGTTTCTTAGAAACCAATTCCTTAAAAGTAACAATAATCCAATCTGTAAGTTTGTTTGTGCGTCAATATCGGCAAAAGGCTGAAGAAATTTTAATGAACAATTCAAAATTCGTCTAGATTTTAATTAAATTTGAAACATATGTAGATCCTATCTAGAAAATGCAATAAGTTTTTTTGCAATACTCGAAATCAGAAGGTGGCATGGGGCTTATGCCCGATTCAAAAAAAAAAATGGTACCTTGTTATTACAAACAGAAGATTATGAAGTCAATTCCCATTTATGCTAAAAATTTTGAAAAAATTAATTGTTATTAAAAAACATCAGAACAAACCTTTCGGAGTCTACATTAGAAAAGGAAGGAAGACAATTTTGTGTAGCTGCTGCATATTAATAGGAAAAGAATAAAAATCACGCGTTAATGTGTTAGTACGAGTACATGTTTACCTCTTACTTCATGAGATTGTGTCATGAAATTGATATATCAGACCCGATAGGTAACGATGTTTCTAAAATTTTTTATGTTTTTGGAGTGGAGTTATTCACTTTACCATTGTCTAAAAGGCCCTGAGCAATGCCAGGTAAAATATTTTATATTTTGACGACTTCACAGCTCTAATCGCAATTTTAATTTTTTATATATTTAATGTTATTAATTGTAAACACTAAGTTTGGTTATAATTCTTAATAAATTGTTAAATAAGTTACACATTAATGTTGAAGTTTTATTTATTTTAAAATATCATAAAATCTTTAACAATCGGAGACGATTCTTTTTTGATTGATTATTATTATTTGCTGGTAATATTGTTTGATTGCTTATTTATTTAAAAAAAATCTGTTCAGATTTTTTAATAAATTTATTCAAAGTTCAAAATAATAATTTAAAATTAAATATTTGTTAAGAATAAAATTTGAGAAACGATAAACGTTACAACATCTAGTCCGAAATTTTGTATTACCGTTATAATCACTTGAATAGTTAAATGAAAACTATTCTGAATGTGTTCTTATGCTTTCGAAAAAAATAAATATGAAAATGTGAAATATCCACTTTTTTATCGTTTTGCCTGAAAACCCCAACCAATAGGAAACCCTTCAACATTTAAAACAAAAAAATAATAATAAGGGAAAATCCAAAAAGTCATAGAATTCCTACATGCAAAAATGTTTTCTTTTTTAACTTATAAAAGGTGTTTTCGCAGGGTGAGTTTAAAAGCTTTAAACGGAAATACCGAAAAAACAGTTTTGTCTTGAGTTGCAGGTATCATAAAACTGCTCGAAACTGTTCGCAAACTTAAACACTTTGGTTTTTATATGCTTTTTATTTCCTAACAAACTGGAGTTTTTGAAAAGCTTGGGAAGTATTTGTAAACAGTTGCAAAAACAGCCACAAAGCTTTACTATACAATGGCAACAAGAAACAATCAATGCCCATCGCACACACTGTAAAGATAAAAGAATTAGGCATTTGTAGCGATGGCCTATTTTATTTTATTTATTAGTATTAATATTATTTTTTCTTAAAAATAACATGTAATAGTTGTGCCGAATATTTTTGTTGTTGTTGCCTTACGCTGATATTCTTTCCAATCTAACTTTATTTGTAAAATTTTATTCTAAAAAAATGCACAATAAAAATAAACTTTAATACCACATCACCACTTTTAAGTTAGCTTTGGATTAAAATAAATATAAATAAATAAAAAAGTTATCATCTGAAATAAAAAATAAAATAAGTAAAAATAAATTTTCTATAAAACTTGGGCTTTTATGGCTTTCAGCTTCGCTTTATGAAGGGTAGAAAAAACTAAAAATTAAATAAAAAATTTAATTACGTAAAAAATTAAATCTGCTTTGACTCAGCCAGATGTCAAATCATTGCCAAAAAGTCCTTGTTTTAAAAGGGATGTCTTGTTTTTAATAAATGATTTCACACTCCATTACTCATTTACTTTTTACAAGGAATTATTTAATGAATAAAGTGTTTCCGAATAAAGGGCGAACTCCCCTAAATTATTATTTTCATTTGATACTTTTTGAGTGAACCAGTGTTATTTTGGATTTTTTTAAACGAATTTTTGAAGTTTCAGATAGTTCTTTTTTTAATGGAATTTTCGGGTTTTAATAAAATCCTGTTTTTTCTCGCAATTCTGAGTTTTTTGTAAAATTTATTTCTGCTATTTTTTTCTTATAAACAAAATTTCCGTGTGGGTTTTTTTACTTTTCCCTTTTCTCCCATTATAAATTTATTGTCTTTTAATTTGACAGCGGAAAGTGAAAAGAATTCGAAAGAATTATAAAGGAAACAATATGTAAATAAACAAAAAACAGCTCCTTTCAAATAATGATGATGACTTTTTTTTTATTATTTTGTACCCACGGAATTTATAATTCGAGGAATCTTTTGTTTGAGAAAAAGTTTTTCCGTGAGAATATTCATGAAATTACAAATGAATTAAAAGACTTGCATATACTCGAGTTTGCTTAACACGTGCACAGTAACGTAATACAAAGTTTCAGTCGACAGGGACCAAGAATGTTAAATAATTAAATATAGGAATACCTTCGATATAATTTAATGTTTTGTAGCTTTTTGACAATTTGAGTATGTACGTATTCTACCTTCCTGTAGTGAAAGTTATAAATAACAAAACTGATGATTATTTGGTAAGTAAGGTATATATATTTTATTGCTCTAAAATTATAAGTTTCGTTATAAAAATAAAATTGTATCGCAGAGACCACTTATAAACTTAAAATTATTATTCACATTTAATAAATTGGAAAGTCAAAATCAATTTTATAATGCCATGAATAAAGTCCACCTTTTATATCAAATATTTTTCGACTCGGGCACGATCGCATTAAATGTTGAACAGCGATTTGAGAATCATTTCCACGCCTACACAGAAAAACAATTGGTGTTTCTAAGTTTGCCAGCGTCTCTTCATTAGTCTTCAAATATGAATCATCCAATATAGATTTTAGAGGAATATTTTTCGAAGTTGGTAAATGGCAAATTTCAAACTCTGACGGTTGTCTGACGTCAATTAAAAGATGTTCGATATTTTTAAATTTATCTCGATATTCTTCGACAGTCAAGCGATGTTCGAGGTGTAATAAATTTAAAGCAATATTTTTATCTGATGCACGCATACCGCAAAATTGTTCATAGTCCACAAGCTGATTAATTAGTGGCTTAGAAGAACAAACATCGCAATTCTCCCGCTTGGCGCGAAGTCGTATATTGCGAAATAAGGAACGCGCTCCCTCAAATACAAGCAAACGACCGGATAAAGTTTCGTTGTTAGAAACTCCTAAAGCAATCTTTATAGCTTCTAGCGCTTGCAGAGAACCAATAATCCCAGTTACTGCACCTAAAACTCCCCCATCGCCACAATTTGTAACAGTTTCAGGAGGCGGTGGTACAGGAAAAAGACATCTGTAGCATGGGCCATTTTCACCATAATTATACACAGTCAATTGACCTTCCCACTGTAGTGCACTCCCAGACACTAATGGGCGATTTAGCATTACACAAGCATCGTTTAGTAAGTACCTTGTTGCCACATTGTCAGTACAATCCAATACAACGTCGTACTGCCTCAAGATTTCCAAAGCATTTTCGCTATTTAGCAACAAACGATGACAATCTACTTGACAATAGGGATTTATTTCCAACAAAGCTGCCTTAGCGGAATCCACTTTCGACATGCCAACAGTTTTTTCAGTGTGTAAGGTTTGCCTGTGGAAGTTACTACGTTCCACTTCATCGTAGTCAACTAAACCTAAACGTCCACAACCAGCAGCTAAAAGGTATTGAGAAGATGGACATCCTAAACCTCCTAACCCAACAATAAGAAATGAAGACCGCCTTAACTTTAACTGGCCTTTAACACCAACATTTGGTAAAATAAGTTGGCGACTATAACGTTCAATATCTTCATTACTTAATTGGCTCCCGTATTGAGATGCTATTACATTTGGCCGTTTCTTGTTTTGCAATTCCAACAACCTTTTCATCTTTGCATTTCGCTCTTCATCAAGAGATTGTATTTCCTTGCGAAGGTTAAATATTTCATCATCAATTGCTTTATTATCAATCGACATTATTTACCAAGATGATAACTACATTTAACAAATATAAATATTAGTGCTATAAAACCACAGACTAACTTGTTGAATAGCCTGTTTTCGAATAATTGACCTTTCAGTTGCATTTTTTAACTTTCTTTACATTTTATTAAAATATAAAAAATTTAGTTGGAATAAATAAAAACTTTTGGAACTGGTAAGCAATGTAAAGTGTATATTTTGCTCAATGATTAATATCCGAAATTATTATTTAAATAATTTTTAGCGATTAGCCATCCATCCCATGCATAATTGGTCGGGTACTCGATACCAAAGAACTTAATTACATTATCATAGTTGTATTTTTTGTACTGCTCTGCTCTTGGCGAATAGTATTATTATTATTATTAATTTCGCCGTAAACGCTAAATGTCAAACTTCATATATAGAAATATGTATAGTTTTGATTATATTGTAATACTTAATTATTTGGCCTATTGGCTTAAAATTTATTGGAAAAAAATAAATAATTAGGTTAAGTTGCTCTTTAAATAGTATTTTTTTGATACGAACAAGCAAATTGAAACTATTAACAGGGAATTTAAAAATTATCAAATGCACACTTCATAATCCAAAGTGTATGCACTAGACTTATATATATATATATTTGAAGTTATGTCAAATTTAATTTTTGTCTTTGTTTAATATATTATTTAATAAAGAATTTGACAAATGTCAACACATATTTATATCAAGTGCAGAATATATGTAACAACTGCGGTCTTAAGCTTATAGTATATTTTCATCAACTTTAAGAAAAATACTCCTCGACTCAAAGTGTTTCCACAGACTAAAACTTATTTGTAAATTCAAACTTGTCATGTAACATTGACATTTGCCAAACAAACATTTGTAAAATAAATTCTTTACTTTATATTTTTGCTTTTACACAGTTTGACATGTTTTTAAGGAAATCAAGTGACTTAAGTGGTTTTGGAAGCGTATAAAATGTATGGGAAATCAAGTATTAAAACACTTGATTAATGGAAACGCACTATTAGATTTACAAATGAATAGAGATTGGTCCAAGGCGAATCAATTACCAGGTGGCAGAATTACAAAATTTAATAGTTTTTGCTGGTAGAAACGAATGTCAAACTTCATATATAAAAAAATAGAATTCACCTGCGCTGCCACCTGATAATAGATTCGCCTTGGATTGATTTATTTGTTTAGCAGCCACTACTGTACCGGTAGAAATACAACTGTGCGCTGCATCTATTTACTTGGATACCTTTTTTATTTTGCGACAAACAAATTTGCATGTGCTGTTTGTTTTGTAGCGCGTTGAAAGTATTTTTTATTAAAGATTATAAAATAAAACATAATGGAAGATATAAAAACAAGTTTGGACAAAATTTTGGCTAAATTTAATGATAGCGTAACACATTCTGCCCCCAAGAAGTTGAGTTTTGAATACTTAAGTGACTCCTTTAATGACTCTGGTACAAGTAGGTACACTTATAATCTTCAGTGAATGTATTCTAGATCCAAATTAAACTATAATTATTTATTCATAAACTGAAATTTAAATAAAAATTACTTTGTTTAAATACTAGTACCGAAGAAAAGACGTTACTCTCAAAGCTTCGAAGATAATGCGTCCAATGTAAGCCATAATCCATGCAACCAATCAGCAAACTCAAGTATTACGGTTCCCCCTAGCCCTTGGGAGAGTAGACGTATGAAGGCTGATTTAATAGAAGCAAAAACCAGGGTTTGTATTCTCATATACTTGTTTATGTATTTTTTTATACATAGTTAAATTATTACATTTTTTAATTTAATAGATTACAAAATTTAAACAAGAAATAGAACGCTTGCATAAATTATGGCAGGAATCTGAAATTCTATACGAAAATCGAGTAGCGGAATTAAAAAAGCAATGTGATTTCTCTGCTGGCAAAATACAAGATTTGGAGAAGCATATGCAAGTGTTAAGAAAACGTGAGTACGCAGCAAAGCAAGAAATGTTAAAGGCCCAAAATGAAGTCCAGCAACAGAAGCATGGATACGAAGAAATGATTTTAAAACTTCAGAAATCCAAGCAAGATGTAGAAGAGAACGCACGTCTACTACAAAATAGCATGGCAAATGAACTAAGCGAATATAGGAGGCATGCAGAAAAAATTGAATTGGTAAGTGCTTTTACGTCAATTCAATACTAGCTTTAAGTAATATTTATTGCAGGAGCTGGAGTTAAACTCTGAAGAGTTAGATTCTGTTAAAAATCAGTTAGATAACTTTAAAGCAAAAGTTTCATCCTATGACGAATTAAAGTTGCAACATGAGAAGGTCAATCAAGATTTAGTCTATGCTAATCAACGTATTAAAGAATTGGAATTCGAAATAGCTTCGTACAATGACTGGAAGGAGATCACAAAGGTATTACTATATATTTTTGTAAAATATATAAAAAATGGGTCAAAGATAAGTTATCATAATTTCAGAACTCTCAAAATCGATTACTTAGCATTCCGGACATGGACAAAGAAATAGAACGATTACGTTCAAACAATAAGCATCTGCAGGAGCTTTTAGGCAATAAGTTGTTGTTAGAAGAGCAAGTATACGATTTGCGTTCTCGATTAGAAAAAGAGGAAGGAGCACGTTCAGAGGCCGTGACATTACAAGTGCAATTAAAGCATGCTCAGGAAGAACTTAACGATTGGATTAAAGTTGGAAAAGATCATTGCCCTCAGAATACTTTTGTTAGTCCAATGGCAATGAGAGCACGCATTGAGGAACTCTTAAAACATGATGTTCTTATGGTGTCTGAAAAAAACTCAAAAGTTTCGGAATCGAAAACTCTCGAGGGCGAGTTTTTAGATCTTAAGCAGAAATGTGAAATGTACGTTAAAAATATTGAAGAATTGAATGCAGAACTCAAACGGTACAAGGCGTTTAAGGGACGAGTTCAAAAGAAACTATTGTTGGTTTCCAAAGAACGCGATTGCTACAAGCAGTTGTTGGAAAATTTTGAAAAGGATCTAACTATTTCAAATCCAACCGGTGGCACAGACCTTTCGTCAATTGAAAATCAGCTTAAAATGAGAGTTGAAATGCTAGAAAAAACCTTAACGGGCTATAAAGATATGTGTTCTAGCTTAGAAAAAGAATTAACAATTGCTAAAGCATTGTCTACCACTGAACAAAATGTGGAAGAAAGTTCTAACATCGCCGTTGATTCGACAGTTGGTTACGAACATTTTAAAAAAGAACTTGACTTGTTACGAGTCGAAAATGAACGCTTACGAAGACGCAAAGAAGAATTAGAATTGGAATTGGAACATCGATGCTTAAAGGGCGATTTCAATATGGACAAATATAAAGTCGTACACTTGAAACTAAATCCAGCTTCTGAAGCTTACGAAAATGCTGATAATATAATTGAAAAATTACAAGCAGAGGTAAGAAAAAATTTACATTGAAGTCACTCAATTTATGAAAAAAATCTTAAAATGCAATACTCAGTTTATTTTGTTGATATACGTTGCTACTTTTCATTTTATTAGATTGAACGCTTAAAAAGAAAGAATAAAAAACTTGAAGAGGACAATGAAGTCACACAGCAGGCTCGTTTTAATGAGTCCACAAGTATGACTATAAATATAAAAGAGATTAATCAACTGCGTTCTGAATTGGAGTCAATGAATTCTAAAATGAAAAAAATTAAAGAATGCTATAAGTCTGCTAGCCTCGAGTTTCGTGAAGTGGTCTACATGCTGTTTGGTTATCGTATAGATCGTGTAGGAGCGAACACAAATTACAAGTAAGTTGCTGTAACAATGTGCATACATAATTTATTAATTACTAACTAAAACAATATTTTCTAGAATATCAAGTATGTATGCGGAAAGCCCGGATGATTATTTAAATTTTCGTTTGAATGAGTCTAATGTATTGGATATGCTAGAGACACCATATTCAGCCACATTAAAGCCACTAATAGAAACTCAGTTGGTGGGTAATAAATCATTGCCGGCATTTTTGAGTACCCTTACATTAGAACTTTTTCAAAAAACGACAATAACAATTACATAAAACATAATTTAAATCATTTTGTACAAGTCAACACAAAAGTAACAACATAAACTAAAATAAAATAAATAGAAATTAAAACATTTATTTTACCAACTAGAGTTTTTGTGAAGTTTAATGATTTATCTGGGGTTAAAAACTGTATATTAAATGGAAATTTAGTGCACCACAATGATGCAGATTTCCTGATAGGAGGCCTTTCTTCATACTAACATACTATTGAAAATTAAAAATTTTTAACGGAAAGCAAAGTTTTTTACTATAATAAAAAAAATTCTAAATTTAATAAAACCACTTTTCTTATTATGCGAAAAAATGAGGAGTTATATACGCTTAGAAGCTTTTGTTTGAATATCAATTTAGAAGACAGAATTTTAATTTTTATTTAAAATAGAAATTTAATTATTAATTTTACGCCACAATTTCAAAAGTTGTTGTCATACATATTTCTCGCATTAAGAGCAAATTCTCACAATTCTGAAAAATAATAATACCGCTTCATAAAAAAAGGAAACATTCATTGAGAAAAAATTTCACTTAAAATAATTATAAAATATTTCTATTAATTAGACAAATTGAACACTACTTTGCAATGCAGATTATTTTCAAAACAAAATTGATCGATGGTTTTCTAAATTACATAAGTTTACTTGATGTATTAAACGCGTAAACACGAAGATGTTTTTTGTTATATGAGCATTTTTAAACAAAGATTATTTTACTTTTAAAAAAGTTTACATTAGTTTCTTTTTAAGGTTTATTTTAAGCACTCACTTCCTTTAGAATTTTGAAGTTCAAATACTTGAGTTTAATTTCCAAACTACTTGTGTGTTTACTCTCTTTTAAATCTTTTTTGTTATCAGCTGTTGTATGTCTTGAGCAACTTAAAACAAATTGCTTCAATGTTTCTTTGCGTTCTTTTCGTTTGGCACTTTTTTATTTAGTTTATATCTTTTCACTTGATTCTTTTGTTTTTTCTTGAGATCACGTTATGTTGTACATTTCCTACAATGTCTTTACAATACATGCAACGCTAGAGAAACTTAACTGTCTTCTGTCTTGTACAAGATGTTTTTCTTTTTATTTTAGGTCTTTGCTGTAGTGACTCAACTCATTCTAGCAAAGAATAAATAATGAATAATATCAAATGCTGCTGTATAACTTAAAATTGAACAATAACGACTGCCTGATCGCAGACAACTTATTGTTTTTAGGTCATGTTAAAGGGTTCAAGACAGTTGTCAACAATTTTGAAAATATGTATTTGATGCATTTATTTTCCTTAAAGAAACTATAACGAACGAAGCACAACGAAATACACTTTCTTATTTTAAATATCACACGTAAACCCACTCCGCTACAACTTAGCCTTGGTTCTAAAGTCATTTAAGACTTACTACAACTCTTTTGAAGCCATGTGATATGTGCGCGGTTTAAGTCAGCTTTTTTTTATAAGTGTATGAATATTGTCTTAAGAAATGTTGTAATATTTTATTATCATAAGAGTGCAATACAAAAATTATATGTTTGAAATTTAAATTATACCGCTAATATCTTGGCCACTTGTTCTGGAGTTTTCGAAAATATTGACTCTGAATCCTCGAAACCGTTTTTATGATCCTGGACTCTTTCATAAATTTGTTTATAAATTGCTACAATAACATTAAAAGCCCTCCTTTGCACAGCCATACGATGAGAACTTGACATGATTAACTGTATTTGTGGAAGCAGCAAGACTTCAGGCATTTGTAAAAATGCATCCATTTTATTCATGAAAATCTTCAACAAATTTGATTCGATTTTTGATTGATTTGTTTGCAAAATTGTATAAATAGGACCCAACTGTAAATTAGAAACTAACGTGGAGGCCTGTTCAGATGTTAGTGTATCTATTTGAGCCTCAGATTGTGCCTGTAAACGTTCAACGCGTTCATCCATGTACTCATATAACGCTAAGGTACTTTGCATTTGATATAAACAATTGAGTAGATATACAGCCATATCTACTGTTGGCAAATGGGAGGCAGACTCCTGCACTGATTGAAGAAGCGGGTCAATTAAACACGATATTATTTTCGTTATATCTGATTGACGACCATCAACCATTGTGGCGACGGAAAGTATCTCTTTTAATAAATTTAACAAACGGCCGAGGCTTGTAGGAGGCACAAGACTCCTTTGGGGAGGCTCAGAACCAGTTCCCGAAATAGAATTTTTTTGTAAAATTTGACGAACCTGGTTTGATAAAGAGTTCAGATAAATATCTTCGCTAGACTTTTGCAAATCTGTAACACATTGCTCTAGACAACCACCCTGAACAACTTGTTTAAGAATTTGCTGATAAAATCGTAAAAGATTTGATATAGTGAACAGAACAATTGTGTCCTTCTCGGAGTTAAGAATTGTTTCCACCCGAACTTTTAAAGGATGGCACACACCGTCAACTATATAAGCTAAAGCTTTCTGCATTTGCTCTGAAAAGTCTACAAAAAGAAAATAATATAATCATTTTTAATATTTTAAGAGATTAACAAATGAATTAATTTCGGCTTAAGTTCTTTTTTATTTCAATTGGTATCATTTAAAAAAAAAAAATTAAAAAATGTTTGCGGACGTTTTCCAAGGAAAACAGGAAAACTTTTGGGCTGTGTGGAATTCATCTAAAGAAATTAAAATTGATTTATTATCCTCGTATTCTTTGTTACAAAATTATTTGATTTAAAAGAGATGATGTTTACAATGTACACAAGCAAAAGTAAATAAATGCAAAGAATGCTGATGACGGAGTTAGCGATCTAAAAAATGATACATTACATACTACTGGTGTCTAGATTTTTCTTTTTTCTTATGAAAATTTCCGCAAACATTTGTAAATAATTTTTCTTTCTAAAAAATTTTAAAAATAAAAATAAACTTAAGCCGAAATTAATTAATTCATTTGTTATCAAATAGCCCAACAAATAATTTTATAAAAATTATTTTTAAGGATATTAAAATTAAACACACCATTTTTAAGACACATTTTAAAGAGCAGGGCAAAATTCTCCTTTTCTGGAGGTATCGCCTGATGAAGCCAAGCAAACATATCTCCGATGTATCGCTTAGGATCATGAGCGTGCATTTCGATTGGCTTAGGATTACCTCCAGGTCCGCCTTCTGTTAAAGCGTCAATAAAAAGACGAACTAAGACAGCTCTGCGAGCAATGGCGTATTCATCGATAACATATCTGGAAGTAAAAAATTATATATAATGAAAGTTTTTTTTTCTTCTCAGGTGTATTGCAGTATAATTACTTAAAAAGCACAGGACGATCTTGCAATCTTCCCATTGCTTTAATAATCAAAGGACCAATTTCGTTGTTGTCCAAATTTCTACAATGATTTTGAGTCCATCTGTAAAGTCTTTCTAAAGCACCTTCCTGATGTAAAGTCATTTCCTCCATAATATCTTCAGCAGCTGTTTGATACCCGCATTGCATCAAAACACGACAATCTGAATGTATACTTTGTACCCGATCCAATACGTCGAAAAACTTTGGAGTTATCGGCGAATCTTTTGACGTTCCATATAATATCTGATGTTCCGGTACACTCAATTGAAATCGCATTAAAAATGCTTCGGCGACTTGTTTGTGAACTAGTAAACGATCTTTTTGTTCTTGCAGATCATTTGTTTGTCGTATTAGGTTGTGAGTTAAGGCTTTGGATGATTCCAAATCATTCTTCATTGTTTGCACTGAAGTACTTAGTGTATCCAGGTCATGGCAAACAGCATCAAGACTTAGTTTAACTTCACGAAATGATTTTAAAAAGTTCTCGTTTATACTGACGGACCGTTTCTCTATTTGACTTCGTAAATTACGTCTATTTTGCAAACTATTATCTACAAAAAATTTGGACGTATGGTTCAAAGCATCAAGAGTTTCCTGCATTTACAAAAAGCAATCATATTACGCGGAACAACAGTATTATTTTTTATTTTACCTTTTCTGTGTCCAAACGGGTCTCCAATATCTTATCTATGCGTTTTTGTAGACGTCCACCTTCATATTCGTCCATACTCCAAATATAAGATCACTTTATTGATTGTCAATAGAAAAAGAAAATATGTATGTCCAACCAAGAACCTAGCAGAAAACCAAAACAAATTTATATTACAGCGTATCCACACACCACATACGGTATGGTGGTGGTAGCATATAATCAAGGCAAATTCAATTCAATAAAAATAAATAATAGGAAAATTATGACAGTCACATAATTTTCAACTAAAAACAAAACACTTGTAGTTTTATAATTCACTACAAAATACTTGCTATGTTCTTGTCAAAGCATATCAATTGTAAAGCTAGCTACAGACAACGCAACGTGTTTCTGAAATCTGTTGCATTTCATTACAGATTGCGTCGTCTGAATTCGTGTTTCAGGTTTCACTTTAGGTTGCAATCCAGGTTTCATTAACATCAAAATGTTTTGATATTTTCTGGTTGCATTGAAACAGATAGATTAGTACATTGACAACAAGCAAGCTGTAAACAGCTAAGTAATTAAGAAAGAACAAAATGGGATGTGAAAAGGAATAAATATAAAAATAAAATTATAAAAGCAGCAGTATTTGAAAAACTAGTAATTGAATATAAAAATATTGATATAAACGCAAGCATTGAAAAAGTTAAAAACAGAATTCATTTTTTCATCCTCTTTTCCGCTCGATGTTAACGTTATGATATATAATAATAGAACTGAGATTGCGTTTATGTTTCACTGTTGGTTTCAGTATTTGTGTCAAAACATGAAACCTGAATGTGAAACGTGTTGCAGAAACAAATTGCGTTGTCTGTACTCAGCATAAGGTAGCAGCGCAAGGCGAATCAATTACCAGGTGGCAGCATAGGCGAATTTATTAATTTTCGCCGTGAACACTACTGTCAAACTCCATACATAAAAAATCTGTGTACTATTTTTTATATATTCACATTCGCTTCTACCAGCAAAAAATAATAAATTCCTTAACGCTGCCGCCTGGTAATTGATTAGCCTTGGTGGCAGCGCGACGACAACAAATACAACAACAAATCAAGTACATGTACAAGGCGAGTCAATTACCAGGTGGCAACATTAGAGAATTTATTATTTTTTGCTGGTAGAAACGAATGTCAAACTTCATATATAAGAAAAAATACACAGATTTTTTATATATGCAGTCTGACAGTAGAGTTCACGGCGAAAGTGAATGAATTCGCCTACGCTGCCACCTGGTAATTGATTCGCCTTGTACATGTAACAACAGAAAGAAAATTTAAAGAGATAACGATGGCGCAAGCCATCAACATTTTGTTGTGTACATTTTATTTGTAGTTTTCAACGCAAATAACTTTTTCTTATTCGTAAAAAACAAACTATTTTGATATCAATAAAGTATAAACAAAGGAAAACTAATTTAAGCAAAAAATTATTATCTGCCCTAGCTCCGCCACCTGGTTAAATATGCCTTGCCTTGGTTCTTGTTGTAGTGATGTTATATAAAACATGTAACAGAAATGGTAACCGGGTTATTAAATTAAACAATTTCTTACTCTTTTTACTTAAAACATTTTTTTAAACTATAAAATGTTTGTTAATTCAAAACTCAGTCTCAAATGGAATTAATTTTTTTATTTATTAAAGTGGTTAGCAGACTAACAGAAGTCAAAAAAGAAAAGAATCATTTTAACTTTCAATTTATTAAATTGAAGTAATTTTTAATTTTTTTAATCTTGTTAGAGTATCGTCTTTTTTACCTAGTTTAAAAAAGCGTTAAATTTCTGTTTACTGCTTTTTAAATTTTTATTTACATATTCCTTTCTGGAAAATTATGATTGGGGGACCAATAAAAAAAAAAACTAAAATCTATCTATATAAAAAGTATTATAAAATTTATTAGTTTAATAGTTTTTAAAATTACATTTAGATTTGAATGCTTAGATTCTTTTTATAACTGAGTAATATATAAGTTTGCCTAAAGGCTTTATATACGTTAATGAATAAATAAATAAAAATATGTAAACAAAATAAAGGTCTATTGAAAAATAATAATAACTTGAAAATATAGAAAGTACACTTTTAAACTATAACAAATGAATTAAATTATTTTCGGCTTAAGTTCATGTTTTATTTTAATTGCTAAAAATTTTAAAAAGAAAAATTATTACACTTTTAAATGTTACGTGCTTAGAAATATCAGATACTATTGGAAAGTTTAACAAACATACTTTCCAGCCACGAACTTTACACAAATTCATTTCACATTCAAGGTATTTCAGCAAGTTGGTTTTCACAAAAAAAAAAAACTTTCCACAATTCGAATTTTGCTTTAAGTTATAAGTAGACTAAGGATACGGTCAGATTAGTAAAATGTATGACCAAAAAGACGTAACCACTTCAGGATTTGAAGCGTGGATATTATAAATGAATTAAATTTAAAATTTTCTGAATAAGCTAGTATGACCTGTATTACGAAATGTAAATAAAACCAATTAATTTGACGTTTAGTCAATTATCTGTTTACTTTAAAATTATTTTTGTTCGGCTTAGGTTTATTTTAATTTCCAAAAATCTTTGGAAAAAAAAAATAATTTACAAATGTATGCGAACGTTTTTAAAAGAAAACAAGAACAAATAGACACTAGGAGAATGTTATTCCGCATTTCCTGGGTCGCTACATCCTTCATCAGCATTCTTCGCATCTATCTACCTTAGGTTGTTTAACTTGTAAACATCATGTATTTAACCAACTAATCTTAATTTGATAAGACGAAGTCCAGACACAACCTCAATAATTTCTTTGTCATTCTCTCTGTAACTCGTATTGTTCCTTTTTTGCTTCGTACCAACCTTCGGTATGGCCGAAATTAAAAAATGAACCTAAGCCGAAAAAAAGTTTTGTCGGTCTCAAATACTAAAAAAGAAACAAAGGATCCTTTATTACATTTATTATATTATAAATCGTAATACGTATCAAAAAAGATTGAATAAGCACTTGTAACAATAGTGATTATGCTCTTTTGGTCAAATATTTGAATAATCTGATCGCACCCTAACGCAATAAAAGTTTATTTGGACCCTGTGTGGATTGTTATTTAAAATAAAATGTTTATATTGTAACAACACCCAAAAGAAAAATCCGAATATTTTTATAATCTAAATTCGAATATATTTTTGAGAAGACAAATTATGCAGTTGGTTTCTTAGGCAATGATCCGAAGGCTGAAATAACAGTTCCCTTAGTTCCTGTAACAGTAGTTGTAAGGGTAGGTGGCACCACAGGCTTGACTAATGTTGCAGGTTGATCCCACTTCGATTTTCTTAAAAATAATAATAATAATACAAACAAATTGTGTAATGCTTATTCATCTTATTGTACCTCTTTTTTGCTTCCTCTTCGACTTTGCGGGCCAAGGCTGAAACTTGTTCGATCTTATCATTATCTTTCTTTTCCTTTTGCCTTTTAAGCATTTCAATTTTTTGCACTCGGGCTAATTCTTCGTAAAAACTTTCTGGACCCCATTGAAGTGGATCATAAATTTCAGGAGGATAGTTTGTCCCAAACTCGTTAATGTCACAGAACTGTATAAGTTTTTCATAAATACTGGGATTGCGAAATTCTTTACGTTGTTGAATAATACGGTTCATATCCATATTGTTTGTTTCCATTTTTTCGTAGAGCTGTTGGATTTTATCTGACAACTCTGGTAATGGCTTGTTTTTCGGTTCCGCTGGTAGGTTAAAATTATAATGAGCGTATTTCGCATATTTCTCACTTTTATTATGAGCACTAACTTTTTGTGCAGGATCAAAAGAATCGTCATCCACTACAATAGGAGATTCATTGCGCTTTTGCGGCGTTTTCTTGACTTCTGAACCATTTCTTTGTCCATATACCTCATCTAACTCTGAAGCTAACCGTTCATTATCTTCTTCGTCGTCATCACTTTCTTCTTCCTCTTCACCGTCTGCTTCATCAGAAATTATAGTGTCGTCTTGATAACTTACCAAACGTTTAACTGCTTTTTTCTTTTTCTTAGCGTACCTTAATGACTTAACATCTACTTCATCTTTTTGACGTTTTTCAGGTGTTTGTTGTGGAGTATGCCTTGGAGGAGGTATTATTACCTGTAAACAACAATTGTCAAGTATTTGTTATGATTCTTTTTGTTAAGCAATATGTACCTGTGATGCTTGAGAATTTTGTGAATCTGGGGATTCTTGTTGACCATCTTCATTCTCGGAATCGGTGTACTGAGCGGTCAAGCTGGCTAAAGCAGAATTACTCATTTTTATTCAATGAAAATCTGTATTATATCGAAACTACCAAATTTTTTGTTTTCAACTTTACTATTTATATACAATGTTCACACTTCAGAATATTAAAATCTTTTGTATACCCAGGGTTGACAAATCTTTTATTATAAAACAAAATTACATAGAAAAGGTACTATTTGTTATGAAGTATTCACTTTTGGACATAATCAACTGCTATATGTTATACTCGATATCAAAACACAAAAATTAATTGGCAAAAGACATAGAAATTAATTAAATGAATAGTATCATTGCAGAAAAGATGTATTACAAAAATATATTTAATATATGAATGGCATATTAAAAAGTATACATGACATGACAGCATGGTGTTATAACAAATACATTTTACATCAACCGTGAACAATTTTTGTTTTCTATATCTGGCAGGCTCTTTTAATTTCTCAGTTTTCTTCATTCTTAATTTTTTGCTGATGTGTTTCTGTTTAGTTTTATTTTCTCATTTTTTGATCTTTAATTACTGCGAAATTAAATTGGTTAAAATATTTGATTGCAGCAGCCGACAGTAAAAAAAGTTCTAAACATTTATTTTTAAAGTAAAAGTGTTACGTGAAACTAAAAAAACTTGTGTATTTGTTATTTGAATTATGAAAGTTGAAAATAAAATATACAAAGTAAAGGGCGACTATAAACGATATTAAGTCGCTTCTAAAATAATTTAAAAAATTTATTTGTGCAGTTGATTAATTGTGTGCGCATTATATAAAATTGTAAGCATGTTGTATATTAACTTTTTTTGGAAGCCATGATTCTTTCAAAGATGATGGTATACATCTAATTATGAAAAAATGGATGATTGTTTTGTAACATAAATGTGTGTGAGTTTGTTAAAACGTATGTGTGTTTTTCGTAAATGGAATATGCAAAAAGCAACAATTAATGGATGGAGAAAATGAAAATATGAAATTAAAAAAACGTTTAAAAATGTGAAATAAAAGTCAAGTAATATAATTCACAACAGTAACTGAAATTAAAATACTTAGAAATTTAATACAAACTATTATTAGAATAAACTGTATACTAAATAGCTAATGCTAAATATGTAGATATTTCCAATCTGATATATTAACTGCAATAGTATAAATAAATGCCTATTGTCTAGAACACATAAAATTTAATTTAATTTTTAAAATTAATTTTGCTTTAATAAAGTTTGTCCCATCAAATACTGTTCTTTTTTAATTTACATTCTTTAAATTTGCTGTTCTTAAGTTTTCCAAAATTTTATGTCGTTTTCTTTGTCGCCCCACCACATTAAAAGAGTTGATTTCTGTTGCTATTAGTTTGTCACATTAGGTCATTTTTTACCTTAACATTTAAAATAAAAATAATCAATAGATAAATAATAAATAAATAAATATATTGTAATAAGCATAAAATAAATCATTTAATATTTTAGAAGTTAAAAGATTTTCGGCGGTAAAGCAAATTAGTTTTAATTAGTTTGATCTTGAATAAAGGTGAATAAAGCAAATCGTGAAAAAGTGTCATTTAAAAAAAATAAATATACGTATAAATAAATAAACAAATAAATAATCAAAGAACTTTTTTATAAAAAATTTGTACACCAAATTCTCATTATGGCTGATTCATACTACCAGGTAAGTTTCCTTTGCTTAGAATCATTTACCTATTTTTTCCTTTGTCAATAAAATAATGTTACATATATTTTAATTGGGTTTCAATTTTTAGTACATCTAAAACAAGATTTAACTATTTCTTAAAATTGGTGTAAAAGCTTTGAAATTTCTTACTGACTATCAGAATAAAATGAATTTTAACAATCGATATATTCCTCAAAACTCTGATCATTTATTTATTTTACATTTTATTTATTTTTTATCCTCATTGTACAAAAACCTAGCGTTAAGGGTAATGCATAAGTAACGGCAACACTAAGCCTTAAATAAAAATCCATCATCATACATACAATCTTGCTACAGACCCACTGTATAGTTGATTATTCTTTGCAATACATCTGGAAAGACCAAACTACCTTTAAATAATAATTGTACATCATCAGCAAAAGCAAATGGCTACCAGTTATTGTAACAAAAAGATCATTAACAAACAAAATAGAAAGTAAAGGCCCAAGCACAATAAATAAATGATAAACGATAACTTTTAATCTCTTATAAATAAATTTTGATAGGTTTATCCCAAATATAATATTGTATTAAACTTGTAAGCGACGTTCCCGATTTAAAGATTCTGATGATCATTTAATGAATATAAAGTTAAAAAAGCGTATAATTATTATGACAGCAAAAACAAAATGAATTCTTTGGACTTTACATTTATTCCACATTATGTAACTGCACAAAGGGTGTTTGAGGATTCAAAATTTCTCACAATAAGTAAATTTATGAATTTGCTTAGGTGAAATACAAAACTAATCTGTAAAGAATAACTAATAATTGGACAGCTGAATTCAAAGTCATCCGACCACAGCCACACCATATTTCCAAAGCACATTTCGATAGATTTTTTGATCGTAAATTTACTTAACGAAACCCGTAAACTTAGCAGAAGGAAAAGGTATATTACATAATATATGATGATGATAGAGTCCAGCAATAGATTGTCTATGTTTAGGTTGGTTTTACATATCTCGTTATTTATATTTTAGCAAAAAGTAAATAATTCATTGGCACAGTGGAAGAATCCTATAACTCGTTGTTTCCAGAAATTTTAAATCTTATCTAACACTCAGTCCTGTAACAGTAATATATATTTTTGATTTAAAAAAGAAAACATTTAAAAACTGAGTTTTCAAGATTTTTAAATGCACATTTAAAGAAAGCATGAATAAGTAGGGTGAGATTGTTGTAGGACTAAAAGAATACAGCAATTTACGGATATTTATTTATGTACAATTGTCCTTAAACGACTTGATCGTGGAGATGATACTGCTCTGGATTTTTCATCCCCTTAATTTATGTTGAAAAAGAAGGAACATGCATCATCTAGAGCAAAAATTATTTTCCATATTTTTGTCTCTGCTTTGTCGCTTCACTAACATAAATTATATTTTTTGCAACAAAAGAGACACGGAGTCAATTTAAATGTTTTCGGTATAAGAACTGCTTAATTAGGTTTGTTCCCATTTATTTTTTGTAAGTAATCAGCTTAACCATTCTACTATTAACCAATAAACTAACAAAATAAAAGAATTAAAACAAATGTAAAACATAGAAAAAACCTTCAAGTACACATTTATTTACGTACTGACGCCAGCACTTAAACGAAGCCGTACATTTTTCATTAAAATGTATTTAAAATAGTTACTGTAAAAAAAACTCAAAATTTAGAAAATAATTGAGCTTGGGGACGAAGAAATTTTAAAGAAAATAACTAAAATAATTGACTACAATTTACATTTACATCTAAATTTTGTAAGTTATCATAACCGTACTGAAAGCAAATGGAATGTGTATTTTTATTTTGTTATTTTTATATAGAAATAAATTTTGTGGAATTATATAATCGTATCCAATTTCTAGTGAATGAAATATTTTTGATTTTACGTTTCTTCTGAAATTTTCGATACTTTGTTTTTGGGAAGAACAAAAAAAAAAAAAAATTATGTGTGTAAAGTTACATTCTGTTATGATAACAGATCTATGTTAAGCTTTTAACAAATCAATGTTAACACAAATGTATCCAATTTCTAGTGAATGCAATATTTTCGATTTTTCGCCACTCTCTTTCATTTTTGAGAAAAACACCAGTCTTTTTTTAAATTTTAAGTATTTTTGTTTTTAGAAAAGTTTCTATAATTGCTTAAAAAACATAATCTAATATTGTTTAATAAAGATAATAATAGTGCTTAACATAACTCTGTTATCGTTACAATGTTATAAATTTTAATGTTTAGCTTCAAACACATGCAAAATTTAAGTGTTTCTTTAGTAGAAAAATAAAACAAATGAAATAGAATTATAACAAAAGTTATGACAACAACAAAAACAGAAAGGTACGTGCTTGTAAGCTAAACTCAAAATTTATATAAGAAAAAAAATCGTTAGTTCTGTTGAAAACTTATAAGATTTGTACGTTTTATGTTACAAAAATAAGTAAATTATTTGTAAAATAAGTCGATTTACAAACGCTTTCAAAGAACTATAACATGCGATACAAAAATTTTATCTTAAAGTTACTTCTATTCATTTTTATTTATTGACGAAACATGTAAAAGAGATATTTCAATAAATAGGACTTTGAACTTTTCATAGATTGATGGATTGGTAAACAGAAATTACTATTCTTGAATTTTAGAATAATTATTTAGCAATTGTAGATATTGTCGTCAATATTCGTGCAAATTTCCAGGATCTATTCTAAAGATTTTAATGCCATCGCCAAATTAACTATTTATTTAATTATATAAAAATAACAAATTTGTCCCAACTAACAGATTTGAAAAAGTATTTAGAAATTTTTATGGAGAATCAGAGGTAATCGTTTGTTGTTTTTTTTAATTCTTAGTTCTCATTTTTATTCATTCTTTGAAGATTTAATTAATGACTTTTTCCTAAAGACAAATGTGCTTGGCTCGAAGATGTTGTTTTATTCATTTATTGGATACGGAAAATTTTACGTACAAAAAAAGAAAAAACATCAGTAGTCCCATCGCTGGTTGCAGCAACATATTCAAAATCAGCTGTTTATATTTATCTCAGTACATACTTTATATTTATATATGAGAAAGATATGTAGTTATACATGTACGTAAATGCATACATACATACATACCTTCGTTTGTTGGGTTGCAAATGTGAGATACATTACTAACCTGTGTTTAACTCTGCATTTTTCTGTTTTTAAGGCTTTCGTTCTTCAATAGTCTGTCTAATTTATGCCTGGTTTAAACAAAAGACGAAATGAGAAAATAAACGTCCGCTTTTTCCCTAAGTCTTATTATTTTAATGCATTTTCTTTTAGTTGTTCTTTGTTTGCTTTACATTATTGCTTTGTGCTCGTAAACAGGGTTGTCGGGTTTTATTTTTTCGAGTTCAGTTTCAAACTTCACCAAAACCGCAAAAATATTTGTTTAACACATTAATAGAATAGAGTGATCTTTTATAACATGTTTTCCCTTACAAATTATAAAGTATATTCATAAATGTGGTGCTACTTTATATAGAACAAGATATGTTTTTGCTTAGAGCCTTTCAACGACTAATAATATACGAGCAGAAAAAATCCTCGTCATTGGTTTATAGACTTCTCTATTAACATAGTGGAATTTTCTGCACAGTCGCCTGACCTAAGCCCGTTCGGGAATCTTTGGACTGACGTCAAAAAGACTTCTATTATGAAACAAAAAAAAAAAAAATATGTGAAGACTTGGTTAGCTGCATATCAAAAGTTAATAAATGTAATACAGGGGGCAAATTATGACATCGATATCGATCTAAATTTACTTTTAAATTCTATTGAAATTTCGATCGATATCGAGTGCCGTAATTTGCTCCCAGAACTATCTTGTGTGGCCTTTATGTTTCTCTTATTCTAATAATGTTTTTCTGATATAATAAACGAGTTAAAAAAAATTTTTGTCGAGTTCTGATTTTTACCAAGTTTTAAAATTATTTTAGATATCCCACTATTCTGGATCAAAAAATTAGTCCTTGGACCACTAGTATTCTCAAACTCAGAATTTGTTTTTATTTAAGAATTGTTTTGCACACTTAACTTTTATAATTGCACTAGTACATTCTGGCGCAGTTTTCACATATCGCACAAAAAATCTGAATTCCGTGGTTATGCATATTAATTAATAAAGGTAAAAATTCTAAAAACAATTAAGTAACTAACAGTGCTCTGTAAACAGCAAAATCAGTTATGTTAAAAAATTTGTTGTCTTTACTAGTTAAATTCGAACTTATCATCAAACACCTCAAATATATTGCCACCTTATATATAGTATGTGCACTATAGTTATCTACTATGTACTTTAAGTTCAGCAATTTGTTTTATAAATAGAAACGATTTTTATTAAAAAAAAAATTAAAAATCGCCACGTTTGAGGCATAAAGTTCGTATCTGACAACTCTGCTCTTACACCCAATCGAAATGGGTTTTGTTTTTTTTTTTTTTTTTTTTTTGTTGTTTAGTATTTTGTCTGTTGAGTTAAGTTTAGTTGTGTATAAACTTTGCATGAAGCCGGTCGTATTGTTGTTAAAGAGCTTTAACTGGACGCGAGTATGTATGTTACGTATGGTAAGTGTATAAAAAAGCTTAAAATGTATGTGAAAATGTTTTGATAAAATATACCTACAAGCTAACATTTACACATACCTACGTAAACATACTTACTTACAAGCTAAGAGTTCGTGAAGTGTTTCTTGACTGTCGTGAAAGTTGTCGCATTGAACGTATTGAACTCAACGTTTTCTTGTTTCAATTTCTCTTTTTTGTTCATCGGCAATGACGATTATTTGATAGAGGTTGTGATGCACATCCATATGTACATGTGTACTTGAATGCATATTTATGTACATGCGCATATGAATATGCATTTGTAAACATATTAATATGTAACGTGTGTTTGTAAGAATGAATTTCTGATCGATCAAGTGCTTTTTTTCTTTTTGCAAACCGATTTAACGTTCTATTTTGTGCAAATAACTGATATTTTTAAATTAATCAAATCTTTCGCCATACACATCCATACATATGTACAACATACATGTACATTAAATGCGCCTAAATAAATATGTAAACGAAGTGTTTGTTGCAAGAGTATTTCCAGTGCGAAATATATACGTGCGACTATGATCTTTTGAACAATCCAATCAAGCTTTAAAATAATTAATTTTTAAATCGCGGTTTAATATGATTCTGTAGATTTTAAATGTGAGTTTATTCTGTTATCAGAAAAGTATTTTCAATCTTTTCTTTTTTGTAATTGTGTTAAAATAAAACCGTTAAAACATATTTGTGCGAAAAGAAAAAATAATTAAACAAGAATAACAAAAATTTAATACATGTAAATTAAAATGTTGTGTGCGCATGTATGTGTGTTTGAATTAGTAAATATTTATAGTTTTTTTCTTTTTGAGAACATTTGAACATAAACCAGTGCAATTTTAATTTTAGAATTTACTGGTCATGAAGAAAGCGTGTAGGAAGTAAATTTACATGCTGCCTTTATTGCATTACTTTTATTTCTCAATTATGCTATTAATGCTTTATCAGTAAATCTTCTTTCGTTGTTTAGTTTGTTACAAAATACATAAAAATATGAAATATATAACATAACTCCTAATAATTTTTTTCGCAATAATTTGAAATCAAAACTTGAAAACATTTGTTGAGGAAGAATGAAATAAAAAAAATATATATCTGTTTTATGTTACTTATGGTAATTGCTCTAAATAAATAAAAATCCGCCAAGTGATAGTTAGACTTACGTGCCGAAAAGGGTGGGCGCAAGTTTTCTGGAGAGGTTCATGTTTGTATTTTGCTAAACGGAGATAATGTCACTGACTAATATTTATCAATTAAAAAATTGTCAGAGAAAACGTCTGAAGCATCAATGCATTTTTCCGGATTAACCTATTAACTGCTGTATATTCTGATCAAGGCTTCTCATATGTAGACTTACATTAGGCCATGTTTAAATTTACTTACGCAATTGATCACAGTCGTACACGCTAATAACAAATTTGCCTTGAATTTGTCCAAATTATCTCTGGTCTCTTCAAGTGCCTTTTCTCACAAGACGAGAAGTGTTAGACGATACACAATATTTATTTTCCTTATTTTCATAGGCAGCAAAATTTGACTCGTCTGTATAAAAACAAGCAAGAGTGCTATATTCGGCTACGCTGAATCTTATGTACCCTTCACCATCTATCTAAATCTAGTTTAGTGAAGTAACTCCAAGCAAAATAGCAAATATTGGGGTGACAAAGAATTAAAAAGTTAGGAAAAAAATTAAGTACTACATATACATAATTTTACATAAAAATGACATCGGCTCTCGTGGGTTGAAACTTGATTTCACAAAAAAAATTTGTCGATCTATCTGATCGATTGACATATTCATGATCGGTTCATGTCCTTCAAAGCGGCAATCAGAACACCTCGCCTACCTCTAATTTTTTGTCATTTGGAAAAATAAAGTAACTTCAATCAAAAAAATAAATATATATGGCGATAGATAATTAAAAAATATGAAAAACACATCAGCTGAATAAATTATCGCTCGCCCATATTTTCTGAGTTACGGGGCTTTACAATTTTCAAATTTTTTTAAATATCAATATGGGTTTCATTTAAAAGCTGTTGACGAGATCTTTAAGGAAATGCTAAATTTAAAAAAAATGCTTAACCCATTAAGGGCCGATGGCATTTTTGTGTAAAATTATATATATATATATATATATATATATGTGCAGTTCTTAATTCTTTTATTATATTTTAATTCTCTGTCACCCTAATATTTGCTTTTTTGATTGGAGTTACTTCACTAAACTAGATTTGCAAAGATGGCAAAGGGTATATAAGTTTAAAAACGATTTATTTTCAGAAATTCAGAAAATCTCTTCAAATCGGATTGATTGGTCAAGTTTATTTATTCGAATATTTGTTTAAAGTTTTTATTATTTAGTTTTCAATTATTTAAAAAGTAAAAATGGTCATAAACTGTTTTACGTTTTTTTTTTACATTCTTTAAAGACTTTGATTTAGTAAATTAATATTCTAAAAGCTAACACCAGCTAAATAATTGAAATAAAAAAACCTTAAGTTAAGAATAAAAATACCTTGAAACTTTCTTTTTTTAATTTCATAGTTTTTTTGTTTAAAAATTGTCTACTGTTTCGGAATATTAATCAAATAAGGGAAAACAGTTAGCTGCGGGACATCAAGTATAATTCTTAAACTTTTAATCGTTGCGAAAGCGAAATAAATTTGATGCAGTATTGAAACAGTGATTCTGTGTTATGAATGAATTCATCGTAAATTTATTAACAAAAAGTATAATTTAAAAACTAAACCTAAAAGTATGCGTCATTACATTTCAAACAAAGTTATTCTACAGACAGTCTTGCTGAATGACTGCCATTTGAGTTATAATGCACATTCGCACTTTTTTTAACATTTGGAATTGTAGCTTGTGAAACATGTGGCTCCATTTGAGAAGATGTAATAACTCTCCTTTTTTCATTTTATGTGGGTTCTATGTTCCTTAGAAATGTAAATATTGTTTGTAAAGAACTGTTGATATTTTCTTTATTACAAATATCGTCCTTTTTTAATGTGCCCTACGAAAATTGAATTTAGAAATTGCTTCTAGTGAACAATTAAAAGGACCATTAAAAGGACCGCCTTCTAGGCAAGGCTCCTGGGATCAAAATTCATCATTAAATATGTATTATATACCGATGTTTTTACAAAAAACATGACTTCATTGCATATTTTTAGGATGTACTAAATGTAAAAACAAATTCGACATGTCTAACAGTACTTTAAAATTCAGGTTTTGTTTTTTTTTTTGTTTATTTTGAAATAAGATACAAGTCTATTTAGCAAACGATCAAGGCGAATTCATATTAATTCGTCTGTCAAGGCGATGTTTTAATTAAATTTATCATCTTGATTAGAATCTGCTTTCGAATGTTAAAATATTTCTCATCATTCATATAGTGAAATGAATCGAAGAAGTTATCTGTTTTCCAAATCTCATATGAGTTACTTAAGTTTGTTTTAACAGTCAAAAGATTTTTTTCAGTAATATTTTGCCTTTGATTGCAAACTGATAGTGGGCGCGTTTTTAGTTATTAAAATGTTGGTACATAATATGTTTTTCAATTTTAGCATATCAGTAAATGATCTCTATTAATCTTTGCTTTTGAATTTATCGTTTAAATATTGTAATTTTTACTGTAATGAATAAAGAAGACAGTGCAACACTAAAATCTTGAACCAGTTGAGACTCCTAAAATCTGAAAGCTTATGTTGGTAGAAAGGCAAAATTAGGAGGTGAAAATTTGCTGAAGAGTGAAAAGCAATATTTCGAATAGTTCGCGAGATATCGACTTACACACATGATCCTTGAAAAATGTACAAAACATCATATATGAATTAAAAAAATCTTAGCTAATAATTCAAAACCCAGCCAGGGTTTTTATTGTACCATCAAAAGCTCAATTTTGTTCAAGATTAAGAAGTTGAAAAATGTGCTACTGTGTAATTTATCAAAATACGAGGGCTGCTATATATATTTCTGGCCTGGCAACACTTGAGTGCTGCCAAGTGCAATCTGACATTTCCATTGGAAAGTTTGTCATTTTTAAGCATAATCTTACTCAAAATGTTTTTACGTACAACCATTATTTGTGTTGTTTACAGTGACTTGAAAAAATTAATACAAAAAAAAATAAAATTAACTCGTGAACATTTTCGTGCCATCATTTTTCACAACTTTCGACGTGGATTATCACGACAAGAGTGCATTGATGAAGTTAAATCTTTGAATGGCGATGAAGCACCATCCTATAGCACTGTGAAAAATTGGTATAATGAATTTAATCGTGGCCGAAGCTCGCTCAAAGACGAATTCCGTGGAGGTCGTCCAAAAACGGCTGTTGTGCCAGAGAACATTGATGCCGTGCGTGAACTCATAATGCAAGATCGACATGCGACATACCGAGAGATAAAGACATCCTTGGACATTTCTTCCACCAGCATACATTCGATACTGCATGAACACCTGGCCGTAAAAAAAGTTTGTTCTCGTTGGATCCCGCACAATTTGAAGTCGCTCAAAAAAGGCTCGTGTCGATTGGTGTAAAGAAATGTTGCATAAATACGATTGCGGTGCTTCAAAAGACGTTTATAAGATCGTCACAGGTAACGAATCATGGAAAACGAAACAACAATCGACCGTGTGGGTCTTCAAAGACGAGCAAAATCCAACGAAAGTTGTTCGTGGAAGAAGCACTTCGAAGCAAATGGTCGCCTGTTTCTTCAGCAAAACTGGTCATGTGGTGACTGTTCCGCTTGAGCAACGTAGGACGGTCACTTCTGAGTGGTACACTACAATTTGTTTGCTGAAGTCATCGAAGAAATTCGAAAAACCAACAAGAGAAGACGAATCATTGTTCACCATGACAATGCGAGCTCTCACACATCGACTCAAACCAGAGCGTTTTTGACCGGCCAAAACGTCGAATTAATGGGTAATCCGCCGTACAGCCCTGACTTGGCACCTAATGACTTCTTGTTTCCGCACATCAAGAAAAAAATGCGTGGTCAACGATTTTCGTCGCTAGAAGAAGCTGTTGAAGTGTTCAAAAACCATGTTTAAGAGGTGTCTCAATCGGAGTGGAAAAAGTGCTTCGACAACGGTTTTGAGCGCATGCAAAAGTGTATAAATCATGCTGGAGAATACTTTGAAAAACAATAAAACCATTTTTGATTATAAATATTCACATTTTCACTATTAGGCCAGAAATATATAGAGCAGCCCTCGTATACCTCGTCCTAGCTGCACTAAGTTTTGTTCAGTGTATGTAGTATTTATATTTATGATGATTTTTAAAATTTTAAATCCACTATATTTTAGCTGTAAACTAAGTTTTACAAAAAAATATTGTGTCTTTGCGAGTAAGTGTTCCCACAATTGAGCTGTTGTGCAATTATCTTTTGTCTTACTGTATCAACAGCAGCAACAACAAAGTAATTTGTAAGTTGCGGATTTCTTTATTGCTGATTGCCCAAATCCAATTGTAATTATAATAATGTAATAACGAGATTACGTACCATGTTTTTTTAAAAATGAATCTTTTAATTATGAGATTTAAATTGTCTCTTTTAACAAAATGTAGGTTGTATTAAATAAAATCAAATAAAATTTGTATGTAACATTTAAGCCCTTTTTTATTTTGTGCAAAACTTATATAAATAAAATATACATTTACGTAGGACGGTTTTCGCGCATCCATGAGTGTATGCGCGGATTGTATAAACAAAGAAAGTAATTACGTTAACAACACTGACGCTCTGAGTCGAAATTTTTTATTAATTTTTTTATTGTAAAATTCTAAAATGCTACAGAAAAATTATTCAAAGGATTTATTGCTTCTAATAATTTCTTAATTTTTAGAAAAAAAATAAATAAATAAAACATATCCGCCGATAAACAATTAAATTTAATAAAAATATATTACAATTAGGGATCGTATTTATGTGCTGCGTAAACAAATTACTTCATAATCCCTAAGTATTTGTAACTGCGCACACTCACAGCTCGATAACTCTCTCAAAACGTTATTTGTTCTCTAGTGTTGCCAGAAAGTTATTAAAATTAAAAACTAACATCTCCACAACTTTTTAATAATTTTGTATGCCATGTTTATGCGCTGTAGCAAAGCTTCTAAATTCCAAACTACTTCCACATGCCATTAAGATAGTCGTATCCTTAAACACCAACCGACATAATTATACTCAAGTAATAGATTTTGTGGTCCACAAAAATAAAATTTTTAAAAAAGTATAATTTAAAGATTCAAATATAAAAATATTTAAATCAAGCGAAAACATTAATAAACGTGATTTTTATCTAAAAACAAATATAAATATAAATATTGTAAAATCTTTCCTTTGTTAAATTTATTTTACTTGCAGATTTGTAAGATGTAGTTTGCTCTGCATCTATAACTTAACCAATTTTTTAGTCCTCAAAATATTATTTTTAAAAATACTCATTTAAAGTGCACTGTTTAGTTTTATAAAAAAAAAGGGAACAATGAACCATCGCAACTTCTATAATGTATTTTTTCTATAAAAATTTAGTGTAAACTGTAGCTTTATGTTAATAAGTGATTACTTTTTTTTTAATAAGCCGTCCTCAACCCTTGACTGCAACCTTATCAACATTTTTACTTTAATGTGCCGATCAACTCGCCTGAAAAATTTGTATGGAAATAAATAAATAAAAAAAAAAAAAAACGGTGATTTTTATATCAATTTTTTTTAACAAGTTGATCGCTTTGATAACACAAGTTTAAATCCAAAATTAATAATATTTTTTATAATTGAATTCTTGATAAAGTTATAACGTTTTCATTCTCTTTATTTTGTTGCAGGTTTGTTTTAATGTCTTTAAGAAAATGACGGGTGTTCTTAAAGATATAAATGTGCGGATGCAACAGTGTTGACGTTAATCATAATGACATCTTTGACAATGAATATGGTATTTTTGAAGGACCTTAAAACACGCATTAGTGGGTATATAAATGTATGTCAATGTTTAATAAATATAAATAACAAAATTGATTTTTACAATAGTAATTTCCAATAAAAAGAAAAAAAGGGTTTTTTTTATATGTAAAAGAAAGATTGTGCAGAATACAGTATTGTTGATCAGCCAAGAGACAGAAACAGAAATTGATTTTTCTCTTAACCGCCAGCCAAATGAGAGTTTATAAAGACACAAAATAAAAAGATATAAAATAAATAATTCAATTTACTTTAATTGTGCTTGATTCCTTCAAATATAAATATTTCATTATATTATCATGATATATTTATGATTTAAAATTAGAAAATGAAATGTATTACTGCGGGAAAAGCATATCCATATGGCCATTTCGTTACTGCTCATATAGCTCATCAGTGGATTTTACCAAAATTTTTTATAGAAAACCTAAGAGTCTTATATCAAAAGCCAAACTGATAAAATGAAATCTTCATGGACCCTGGAGTTAATGTCGACGTCGTTGACGGCGTTTCAACGCCGAAAAAGTTGAAACAGATTGAACTTTTACGGCGTTGCAACGCGTTGAGATTAACTGCTCTCATACAATTTCATACAATTCAACTATTTTTTGACATTTGACGCCGTCAACGACGTCGACATTAACTCCAGGGTGAATCAGTAAAGCAAAAAGACAATAAAAACTCAAAAATGTTTTAGATAAAAACACAGGAAACATTCAGTAACAATTTTAATTTTTTCTTCAACTTTTCTTCATAAGGGTTCCCTTTGAAAACCATTCATATGTGTTTAAAAGATTTAATGAAAAAATAAAAACTGTAAACAATTTTTACAAATAAGCAACGTGCACATGCAAATACATCAATATGAAAATTAATATAAGAGAGATTCCAAAATATTTTTCATATTTTCAAGTTAATTTTTTTTTATTATATAAACCTTTCAAAAACTGCATATTTTTCTACTCCAGCAGGAAAAATTTTTGTTTTGTTTTACTTCTAAACGACAACCATAGAGATATCAGTTGATATTTTTACTCGATACCATTTCGATATAGATATCGTAAGAGCAGCAGCAATAAATATTAAAATAATTAAAGAAAAGCAAAACAAAACAAAACAAAAAAATACTAATATTATCAGGTGTGTGAGTAAAATAAATATATTTGAAAACTATTGATATTGATTTTTATTTTTCGTTTTCTTAAGCTAAATTTCGTACTTTTTTATTTTTTATTTGTGTTTTGAAAAATCAATAGAAATTTTTCATGCCTTTTTCATCATATAACTGTATATTCGTTGATATAAAAAAACATTGGAATTAGAATTAGCTTCTTCCAAAAAAATTAATTTTGTAAGGAGTTTGTTTGACAATTGTTAAATGCAAAATATTATAAATAAATGTAAAAATATTGCCGCCTGTTGTTTATATAACAATGAAACACGATATGAAAGTATCGGGTACTGTATTCGAAAAAAAAATCAATTTGCTCTTCTTAGTGCGCCAGATACAAGACTTATTGCGTTTTTATACCCATCACTACAAAAAGTGGAAAAAGGGTGTAACTAAGTATGTCATTCCGCTTGTAATTTCTAAATATCCATTTCCATATATGTACGAGTATATTCTTATTCTTTTTTTTCTAATTTTTAATTTAATCTCAGCCCAATATTTGCTTTTTTGACTGGAGTTACTTCAAGATCGGTCTTGAACTAGATTTACATTAAAGGTGAAGGGTATATAAGATCCGGCATAGTCGAATATAGCACTCTTACTTGTTTTTAATAAATATTAATTGCTGAATTTGAAAACCATGAGTTGTAGAATTTTTACTACAATAATTAGGAATCACAAGCGACTCAGACATATCGTAAACGTTTTATATATAACGACATTCAGAGTAACAGGGTTGAAATAAAAATTTAGGAATTTACGGATTTTAAATTTTTTTTGAAAAAACAAAGCAAAAAGACCTACATTTTAATATGCAATTGTTTTAATTTTTTTTTTATTTTATTTATTATAGAAATTTTTAATTTTTTTATTTATTATTTTTCTTTTACAAACAAAATACCATTTTGTAAATTTTCAAAAATAGCAATTAATTGATCATAAATATTTAAATAAAGGAGATATTTTACTAAAATTTGAGTCGTCGTTAAACTTGCAATATTTTTAGAAACCTATTTATTTTTAATTATTCGTTTCTAACGAATTTATACAGACATATTGATTTGGCCTTGTATAATAATGACAGCAATAAATAACACACACAATGTCATCACATAAAAAAGTCACTAAATTAAATACAATTATAAGATTTCGGTGGCAAAGTTATCATGTAAATAACAAAAAATTTAAATTTGATTTCTTTATAGCAGATTTTATTTATTTATTTTTTTTTTGTGTTAGTTATATGATTTATAATTTTAGTAAACAAGTATTTTTTAATTCTTTCTTAAATGTAGTACTTTCTCCCGTACGTCAAACTATAACATTATTTGAATATCTGGTAACGCTATTGTTTACGTTTTGATGCTTAATGTTCGTAATTTATTGTTACAAGTTGAAAAAGAATGGGGCAGACGTGTAAAGCTTATAGTATTAAAAATTTCATTATTTATTTATGTATTTTTTTTATTTTTATTTTCTTTTTGTTCTTTTTCTTTTTTATACGTTCGTTTTGTAAGCTTTTTTATTTTAATTATTCTGAGTGTCCATAACGTATTTATTTCTCTTTAACTACCTATGACTCAGTCAGTGATAACTGAAAATTTGTAGCGTTCAAGTCATGAGGTGCTGTTTCTAAACCCGTACATTCCGTTATTTTCATCTTCTCTGTTAACGCGGTTATAGTGGTAAAAAGAAATAAAATAAAATAAAAAATAATCTAATTAAAAACTTTCGTGAATGCATTTCAAACAACAAATTCAATACCTGTGTTTTTACATTTTTACCATTTGTTCTTCATTTTTCTAAACCAATTATAACAAAAAGATATAAGAAACAAAAGTGCGCTTATTTCAATAAAAGATTCATTTTTAAATATCAGTGATCAGTGAAGTGATTAAAAATTCTTCTAAATTAAGGCAATTGTTAACGAATTTAATCGAACTTGAAAACTAATAGTGAATTTAATTACTCATAGATAAATTCAATGGAAATGTTTTGCTACCGCAAATAAATTTTGATAAACAAATATACCACAAATATTGTTATTTAACATTTAATACATACATTGGGTTCATTTGTGAGCTAGAAGTATGTGCGTGCGTGTGTTCGTTTGTTTTATTTACATTGTGATAACTAACATTCAACTTTAAGTTGAACAAGTTCTTTTATTTGAATTGAAGAATAATAAATGAATGAGTGAATGCTTCAAGATACAGTGGTGCGAAATAAAAAAAGAAATATGTATTTAACTGCTTAATTGCTAAGCAAGCAAATAAGGAGTTTTAATTGCTATATTTGGAACTGGTAGATTCTACAGAGTGTCAGACTTGACAACGTTCCTAATACAGTTTTGGCTTTTACAAATGCAGACTGATTTCATTTTAATTTGTTTACTTTTTGTTTAATTAAGGAATTGCTCCTAATAAACTACAGAGCATAAACATAACTTTAGTGTTTTAATTTTTTTAGAATGTGTAAAAGTATATTCGAATTTAACCCTTTGATGCGTGGCGTACATTATAATGTACGTCGATTTTATCAACCCGTAACTGGTTGAAATTTTAGCATACATGCAATTAATTTGCAGTTACGGGTTCGTTGTGATGTTATTTTTTTTAATTTTTAAAGAGGCTGTAAGATTTCAATACAACTTTAGATCACTTTTATATATTTTGTCTAGTCATCATCGACACAGCCCCCCCGTATATGTAAAAGATTATTTTCAAATAAAAAAACAAAAAGTTGAATTTTCTCGCGTATTTTTTGATGAATTTTTAAATGTTTCTTTTATTTATGTACATATGTGTATTCAGATATTTAAAACCAATAAAAAATAAAATAAAGTGAAATAGTTTTTAGATTGAAGCAGATTTTACAATAAATTGTACATCTTCAAAACCCATTTTAGAATAAAAATTTGTCCCCATTTTTTACACATGTTCTTTGAAGCCTATTTAAGCTATAAAAACAATACATAGAATTTTTCAACGGCCGAAATTAACTCCCGTGTCAAAGGGTTAATTAGCAGAGACTTAAAAGAAATATTTTAACATAGCGTATTTTGTAGTTAACAGAGCACCGTTAATCACTTTACAGTCATTGGCATTTTTTTAAATTCATTAATTAAAGGTTTTAACTAAGAAATTTTGAGACCCAGTGCATATTAAATGCTATGTTTGAAACCTCTACTATCGTGTACGGTTTGGATTTTGTATCTTATGTTGATTGCCAATAATGCTAATCTATGAGATAATAAAGAAGTTGCTCTCATTCAGAAACATAAAAAATTACATTTGAAATAAAAACTTTAAAAATTAAAATTTTGTTACTGAAATATCTGGGTACCTTTAAAAGATTTCTAAAAATTTTAAATATTACAATTAACAAATTGTAAACTGAGATATTTGAAGCCTGTTTTAGTGAAAAAGTTGTTATTGACAAACTTGAAATTTTTGAATTAATCTCCTCCCCGAAGCACATTTAAATTTAAACTCTACAGAGAGCATCTATTAGGCTTTTTAAACATTTAATAAGTTTTTAATAAAAATAAAAACAATAAATTTTTAAAAAATATTGTGCTATTTTTTATTCCAATTAAATGATTAAATCACCGATAGTTGATTATTGAGTGTGAAAGCGTATATCGATGGCCATTTTGCTACCGCTTACTTAGCTCTCTAGAAAACTACTCATAAGTATTTTAAACAAACTAAAGATTTTTGTCCAAAAAATAAAGTAAAGACAAAATCAAAGTTTAAGCAAAAAACAACAACAATAAACAATAATTTTATTTTTCTTTATCCACTGTATACAGCTAACTTTTTTCGGCTCTTTTATACAGTAAAACGATGATGAAAAATATAATATCACAAAACACTACGACAATTTATATTTGTACAGGCACTCTGCAAATTATTAAATTGAACAATGGAAATTAAATTAAATTTATTCAATTAAAAGAAGTCTTATTTTTTGTTACCGATTAAATTATTAAATCACTGATATGATTATTGGCTATTTCAAACAAATATTAACCTTTAATGTTCTTCGCAAAATTGAGAGATATTGAAAACAGAATAATGTAAATGTTAGCAGAAGGATGCAAATTAAGACAAACAGTCATATAATTTCACTTATAATAATTCTTAAAGCCTTTTTTCAAAAACATTGTAAACTATAAAAACCAGTTTTTAACAACAATGTTTTGGAAAAACCACCATAAAAATAAATGAATTTTAATAAAATAACTGCACTTTTTTGAAATTTCAATATTTCAGGCCACTGTGCAACTTGTGTTTGTCAAGTCTTTATTAAAATCTTTTTTAGTATTAACTCGCGTGGATACACTAACAATGTATTGTTAATTTTTATTAAATGTTTTGCTTTTTTCACAATATCAATTTTATTAATTAAACTTTATCCTTTATTTTATAAATTTCTATGTTTTCAGAAGAAATAAATGGGCTTTTGTTTTTTTGTAAAGTTTATGCTGTTCTCTTAATAATGTTGGATTTTTTTTTTAAATAAATAAATTAAAATATTTGAACAAATATCGTAACTTTTAGTTTCTCGGAGTGTTTGTTTAATTTGATTCAATTCTTAGACTGCAGCCAAGTTATGCCAAGTTATTTTTTCATTTAAATTTTAAAATTAACATAACTGGCTTAACTTTCGACAAATTAAATTTAGTTTATTTTATTAACTTGTAATTTATGTATTTTGCAAGAAATATTTTTTGTGCCTTAATTTTAAATATCACGTGAATTCAAAACAGGTGCCGTTTTAAAACTCTCTTGCTGCACATTTCCTGAAGGTATTTAACTAATAGTATTGCAAGTTTTATTGCAGTCGGGTCTTATCTAGGTATTGTTTATAACTACGGGGTATTCTATATATTGCAAAATCGATAGCATGTTATGAGCTCACTAGGGAAGTCCATGCTTGTATCTAACTTGGGACTCCAGATAGTTTGATGTGTATTTTTAAAATAACTTTATAAAACAAAACTACAAAAGCACTTGATGATTTTATTATTTAATTAAGATTAAAATATAAAAAATAAACGAGCTATTTAATACCGACAAACAATTGATCGTTTTTAAATGAAACGAAGTTATTTGGATGCAGTCGGAATGCGCTGTAAAAGATAAAAGATAAAAAATCAACAAATTTTATTTTCAAATGTAAGCAGTATGTTATAAGTGGTTTTTTCTTTTCTTAAAAAATTGCACTTAAATGGCAAAGACGATTAATTGGCAATTGTAAGTTGCCCTGAAAATAATCTTATTTGCGAATAGCTTTTGGTCACGTTGACTGATTCAATAAGGCGTACTTGCCGTTAGAAAAGCCTTTTTTTTGTTTTCTTTTTTAAGTCTTAAGCTGGCTACAGACAATGCAATGTGTTTCTGAAATCTGTTTCATTTCATTACAGATTGCGTCGTCTGAATTCGTGTTTCATTTTTCACTTCAAAATGTTTTGATATTTTTTGGTTGCATTGAAACAGATTGCATTGTTTGTATCACTGTATCACTGTTTCATTATTTTATGTGTTTAGTACATTGACAACAAGCAAGCTGTAAACATCTTATTAATTAAGAAAGAACAAAATGGGATGTGAATAAAAATAAAATTATAAAAGCAGCAGCATTTGAAAAATTAGTAATTGAATATAAAAATATTGATATAAACGCAAGCATTGAAAAGTTAAAAACAGGATTCATTTTGCATCCTCTTTTCCGCCCGATGTTAATGTTATAATATAAAATAACAGAACTCAAATTGCGTTTATGTTTCCACTGTTGGTTTCAGTATTTGTGTCAAAACATGAAACCTGAATGTGAAACGTCTTGCAGAAACATATTGCGTTGTCTGTAGCCAGCATTAGCAAATGGTAAACACAGTGTTGGAAATCGAAATTATTTTTAAAACTTATGCACAAATAAGTCTTAAATAACTTAAAATATTAGATGCAAGACATACTTTTCTTCAATAACAATTCTGATATTTACCCCTGTGGAGAAGTAAATTTTAGATAGCAAATAAAAATGAAATGGGATGCCTGCCTGGATGCATTTAATATAAAATTGTTGTAATAAGTAGTAAATATGCATATCTAAAACTGTTCAAGTTTTTTAATGTGAGTGAAGATAAGTATGAGTCGAGTTAAATATAAAAGACGTAAAACGTTGCTTGCTTCGTATTTACAAAAGCAAATATACATATGTAAATATTTGAGATATATATATTTAATTTTTGTGACAATTTTTGTTTGTCTTTTTTTACCCTTCACCAGAAAAAGTGGAAAAAGGTTATAACGTAAGCTTGTCATTCCGTTTGTAATTTCTACAATATCCATTTCCGACTCCATAAAGTGTATATATTCTGAGTTCTTATGCATAGCGAAGTCGATTGAGCGATGTCCGTCTGTTCGTCCGTGTTAAAAAATTAAATACGACAATGGATCAGACATAGAGTCGAAAGAGGTGCTATTGGAAACCAGTAAGATCGGTCCATGTCCTTAGACCCACCGGGTAACTCCAATAAAAAAGAGAGAATTAAAAAACAAGAAAAAAAAAATCAGGTAAAAAAATGTTCGCTCGCCCATATTTTCCGATTTACGGAGCTCTGAAATATTTTAATTTTTTTTAAATACACAATGGGTATCATTTAAAAGCTTTTGATAAGATCTTTAAGGAAATACTAAAAATTAAAAAAAAAATGCTTAACCCATTAAGAGCCGATGACATTTTTATGTAAAATTTTTATTTTTTAATTCTCTGTAAATTATTATTAAACTAGAAGGGTATATAAGATTCGGCATAGCCGAATATAGCAATCTTAATTGTTTTAATTTTAGTACTTGTTTTTCTGATAAATATAATTTTTATGAAGTTTAAAATAAAAAACAAACTTTTTGTAAATCAAAATTTTTTAAGGCGGATTCACCCAAAATTTTCGAACAAAAATATTGTGTGGACAATTATTTATATTTGTGTGCAATCATCAATCAATTAAGCGCATTTCTGAAACCAATTTGTAATTGTTATCCGTTTTTTAAAAGCCGCTTTAAAATATTTTTTTAATTACTATATTTTCTTTAGGGGCTGTTAACAATATCAGTTGTTTTTTATAGTGCGATTTGTGCTACAGAAAATTCTTAATGAAAGAAAAATATTCAAAACAAAAATTTTAAATTCGCTTTAAGAAAGCACATTTTTATATGCATTTATTATTTATTTAAGGAGTATTTTTTTAATAAAAATCTTTAGAGAGAACATTGCCAGTCGGTATGAACTTCGTACAATGTTTGGCTGTAAACAAATTTAAAAAATTTTGTGAAATCATCTTAACAAAAATCATACAATTTGTTGCAAGTGTTGTGTATTTTAGATATCTAAACAAACAGTCGCAATTCCAATGCATAATTTATTTTTACGTATAAAAAACCATCTAAGTGTCTTAACAACGCATAACTCCTCCCCAAACAATTCCCCAGACCACAGCAAATATCACCAAACCCACTCAGATGTGTCCGCTTTACAAACATCGCGTTCCAGACACAATTCAGCGCCAAATATGGAATTACAACGATCAAGATCTGTAAAGTCAATAAGAGTACGCAAAGTTTCCAAAGGATCACTCAAGTCCTTGAGAAGGGGAACAGTATGTGTCACAGTAAGCACACATGCATCATCTGTATTTTATGACACTGATACGGAGGTAAACAGATTTCATTCCAATTTAGTTTTGTGTTTTTGTAAAAAAAAAAATAATTATAAAATTGTATAGTTTGTGTGTAGATCGATCATATCGTCGTAGAAGATCATCCCTTTGTCTAAGTGTTCGCATCAGCTTTATTTGTATGTGTGTATGTGTGTTTAGGTCCACTCTTTCTTTTCATTAAATTATAAAAATTGCACTTAAGACGACGTTCATTTAGTCTTAACAAAAAAAGGGTTTTTCGATTCTTTATTTTGTTTTACTTGGTCTGCTTTTAGCAGATCCCTCAACACTTACTGCAAACGCGGATTTCAAAACTTGCTCAAAATGGACTATTTCTAATTTAAATCAGTTATCTAGAAAAAAAATTTGCAAGTTATCTAGTGATAACTTTTAAAACAATTTCATCCGAACTCGTTACAAAAAGTAAAAATTATGATAATATCACCAATCAAGAAATAAATTATGATACAGCGATAAAAATTCCCCGAGCCAAATGTATAGAAATATGGGTGAGGCACTCTTTTTGCAGAATGCGAAGAAGATTTTTCTTGATCATGAAGTTGCCAATTTCATGCAGATTCGAATTTCTTCAGATCAGATACTTTATGTTAAATTCATATTATAACGGTTGTATACTTTTGGGTGAAACGTCAAATAATACTTATTGGAAAAAACTTTTATTGAGGCAAATGGCAAACCGAGCATGCTGGGAATAGTTATTCGGCACCAGCTTATTTGTGAAAAAAATTAAAGTACTGAACCATGCGATATGTTTATGATCTCGTTGCCTTAATAAGTCAGTCTTTAACTCAAAGGGCATTCAAAACTTTCTCATGAGCATAACTGCCTCAACTGTATATATTAAAGGTTAAGTGTAGATGGTCTTAGTCGCTGGTGGCAAACGTTCCTTGATCTTTGATTAGTACATCTTGTAAAATCATTTTGCCGTTTAAATAAAAAACCCACATCTCTGTGCTACCACTTATTTAATTACAAAAAGACATATTGATTGATATTTTAATCAAAAGTAATCTTCTATTTATGCTTGATAATTGTTATCAATTTTATAAAAAAAAAAAAAGTTTGAAGCGTCTGAAAAAAGAGAAATAAAAAATCTAAGGTTGCCAGATTTTAATTAAATAAAAGTGGTACAAAATGAATTGAGCTGGAAACAAATCAAGACAGCAAGAAAAATTTACCCAAAAGTGGCACGTAAAGCTAGAAAACCTTACCATGACATCATTAACAGTTTTATTGCTTATTTGTTAAAATAACATGTTCTAATCTAATTTCACTTCATATAACAAATACGAATAAATATTAAATATTAATAAGATCGGTCCATGTCCTTAAAGGCAGCGGGTAAAACACCACGCTTACGTCCAATTTTTCAATGAAGTAACTCCAATAAAAAAAAAAACAAATATATGGAGCGATAGAAAATTAAATAAATAATAAAATAAAAATAAGAAAAAAAATAAAAAAAATTTTTTCATATAAAAAAGTATAATCTTATTTTTGATGTTTCAGCAAAGCTCGATCAAAAGAAAAAAAATAATAATAATAATATTAATAAGTATTAAAAAGACACTGGTAACACAAAAGTGTGCTTTTGTTAGCATTTCTGTTCGTAAACGAATATTTTCGCCCAAATACTCCTTCTTACAACATTTTTTTTTTTTTTTTTTTTTTTTTTGTCACATAATGAGGTTTTATTTTGGATAACATTTTATTGCGTTTTTTTTTTCTTATAAAGTGGTTATAAAAAATAGGTTTCCAATGGCGACGCTTATATGTTAAACTTGAATAAAATAGATGCATTTGCAATTTTTGTCTTAACTGATTCATCCGAGATCTCATGTGGAGAATATGATCTCTTTCAATTAAAGCAACGCCGTCGTTGCGCTTAAAGACACACGTTCGAAAGGTCATCGGTTGTGTCGTATGAAATTAAAGACAAGTATTTGAGCAATGACAAGAGAAGTATTGTATTTGAGAGAACCAGTCGTTGTGGCTTATCGGCCTCTGATCAATTAAACACCACATAAATTTGTACATGATAAGTTTTAAGAAGAAGTTTTAAGCTTTGGCTGTAGGGAACGATCCTGTTCGCACCACCAATTTTCACATCTAAGAGGGGAACGAAAATTTCATAAGAACACAAATTTCATTTTTTTTTATTCACGATAAGGGGTAATCATGTTTGTTCACATGAAAGCATTATATATATTTCGGCTTGTTAAGTAGTATAAAGATAAACGTTAGATCCAATAACCAACTTTAAAATAGATTGATTCTAATTTTTATAGTCTGCCACACAGCTTAGGAAAGAATGTGAAAAAATCCCTATTAAAATAAGATTTAATAATCACCCCTATCGCGAATTATTTTTCACGTGAAATTTTTTCACATTTCACTGAAAACCAAATTCACCTTATCATGAATGTTTTCTTTTTGCGTGAAATGTGGAATTTTTTCATTGTTTTGTTCACTTTGATTTTTGTAGTGGAATTCATACAGAAGTGAGTATTTTTCATTTAATAAGAAGTTTTAGGTCGATAAAAAGTAATTTTAGGGTACAATCGGTAAATGAATTTCAAAGTGACATTCTTCTTAACAAGATGCAAGGTAACAGGTCAATTGTCTCGATATATATCATAGTATACATACAAGCTTTGAAAGTCCCTAACGCCGAATCTAAGGGTCAGCCCAAAATTTTCACTTAACATTTTTAGCTTAAATTTGCATTTTATACCCCGTAAACAACTTCTTTTTCATTTTTGCAAATGTAATATTCAAGTTGTGGAAAAAATTGTTCACATGAAATTCCCGATACCAATTTTCATTTCGGGTGGAATAAAATTTTCACGTGAACAAAAATTTCACTTTTTATTCACGATAGGGTTGAATAATAATACGTTTTTTTTCCAGCTGATTTAAACTGTACACGGATCTTTACTGTCATTCCATCCTAAAGCAAAATATTTTTTCTTAACGAACTGCTTACATTTGTTTGAATTCATAAATTCTCATTACTGTTGCATTCATTTTAATGTGTTATTTTTTTTTTTAACTAAAAAAGAAAGTCATTTAAGCATTTAAAACCTTTTGTAATTTCATTCAAGCAAAATTCAATATTAAAATTATATGAACGACACTCGTACATTTATATCTAAAGAAAAAACCGCATTAATTTGTAAACGATCCAGAAATCATTGATTAATTATTTCTTTTGTTTTTGTATTTTATTTTAGGGAGAATATATAAAACACCCTGTACTATATGAACTTAGCTATAAATATGGTTTCACAGATAATTTGCCAGAAAGCGCCTTACCAAGTCGCCTTGAAGAAATCAAAGAAGCAATACGACGAGAAATTCGAAAAGAGTTAAAAATCAAAGAAGGAGCAGAAAAATTGAGAGAAGTTGCTAAAGATCGTCGTTCGTTGAATGATGTTGCCGCTATCGTTAAAAAGAGTAACAGTAAAATCGCAGAGCTAAAATCTGAGTTGCAGGAATTAGAATCGCAAATATTACTAACACAAGGTAATACCATGACGTTTAATGATCGAGGTAAGTGGAAAGAAATATTTGTTAAAAAAATCAATTAAAAATAAAACGAATTTAGAATAAATATTCTAGAAATATTTAGCAAACAAAAAATAGTTACAAGCCGGCCCACTTAGCTTCGATTGTTGAAAAGGGAGAGTAGAATATACAGGTGTGAAAGAGAGTAAAAAATAAGGGAGTAAGAGAGGAATACAATTAAAATGGTGATGAGGGTACCAAGATGCAATCCTGAACTGTAGGGACGAGACATGGGAATTAATTCGATCGACATGAGCTTTTCTCAGAAATATCATAATATAAAGGATTTTATTTTAAATTTTTTAATCGTCCTATTTTCTTTGACATTTCTTAATTATTATTATATCCTTCACTACAAAAAATGCAAAAAGGATATAACTAAGTTTGTCATTCAGTTTGTAATTTCTACAATATCCATTTCCGACCCCATAAATTATATAAGTATTCTGAGTTCTTATGCATAGCGAAGTCGATTGAGCGATATCCGTCTGTCCGTGTTAGTGTTGAAATCAAGTTTACCTTTGCAAAAATTATGATTTATTATTTAAGGACGCCAATCGATCAGTCATAGTATCCAAAAAAAAAAAAAAAACAAATGTATGGAGCCCTGGAGAACTAAAAAATAAGAAAAAAGAGATCAAGTGATAAAATTGGCGCCCACCCATATTTTCCGAGTTATGGGCCTCTGAAATTTAAAATTTTTTTTAAATATCAATATGGGTATCATTTAAAAGCTTTTGATAAGATCTTTACGGAAATATTAAAAATTAAAAAAAAATCCTTGACGCATTAAGAGCCGATGACATTTTTATGTAAAATTTTATATGCGCAGTAGTTAATTTTTTTCTGTTTTTTATTTGAGTTACTTCACTAAACTAGATTTACATAGATGGTGAAGGGTATATAAGATTCGGCATAGCCGAATATAGCATTCTCTCGTGTTGTTTTTATTATTTTCTTGTGCAGACATATTTACTTAACCTCAAAAACGGACACTTGAAGCTGATATTTTTTTGAAACAGAGATCTGAGTTTTTACAATTTATTCTTTAGACTTCAATATCAGTTTTGGGAGAAAAAGTATTTTTATATTATTAACTGTTATTATTTAGAACTTTGATTCCTTTTTAACATTTTAGACATTCTCTCGCCAAGCGGAAATAATATCAAATCAATTGGTGGTTCCCAGTTCACAAACGATGCAAACGCTGGCGGACTTATATCCAGCGGTCACGAACAACTCAGTGCCAATGACAAGCTTCTCATTTCATTGGAAAAGCAGCTCAACATTGAAATGAAAGTCAAAAATGGAGCTGAAAATATGATACAATCACTTCAGAGCGGTCATTACGGCAGAGATAAAAAATTATTAGCAGAAGCTCAGCAAATGTTAACCGATTCAAAAGCGAAAATTGAATTTTTACGATTGCGCATACTAAAGGTAAAACAGAACAAAGAACATGCCCAGAAATTCTCCCAGCAAATTTCGATGGCAAACGCAAATGAAAATGGTTCAGTTGCCGGTTGTGTGTCACCGCAGCGTTTAGAAATATCTCTCGAAGAACGCATAGAAGAACTGAGACATCGCCTACGCATCGAGGCAGCAGTTGTTGATGGAGCTAAAAATGTCATACGTATTTTACAAAACAGAAAAGTACCAGACAAGAAGGCTCTACACGAGGTAAGTGGAAATGTTTCAGAATCTTTACAAAATCACTCTTGGTTTCTTTTTGTTCTGTCTGACAATATTTTGGAAAAATAAATAAATAAAAAAATATAAACAACAATAGTTTATTGTGTTATTCATTATATTTTTTTTTTTGTTTCAACTGTTATTTGTATTCGAATGCAGAGTAAATTCTTGCTTCTTTATATTTTATCAATTAATTAATTTTATTTTTTTTCCTAAAATGAAAATAGGAAAAAACAAGAACAAATATAAAAAGTATATTTTAAACCAAATACAATTTTTAAACGGAAAAACTATAACTCTTGAGTTATGGCTATTTGAAGATTTTGACACTATTCATAAATAATTAATAGACTCTCATACTGTAGTCTTCAATTACATAATATTTCATAACGTTGCAAAGCGACATTTTTTTCAGAAGAAAAGTCTCACAAGCGTCTTCTTTTTTTTCAAAAAAAAATTGGACAGACAATTTTTTTTTAGCCTGTGACAGACAATTTTTATTAAAGCCCTTGTGACAAACCTTTGATCTTTGACACATTTTGTTTCGAAAAAAGTGGCCTGTGACACAATTTTTTTTTTTTTTAGAAAATGGGACCTGTAAATGTGGCCTTGTCACAGACCAATCGTGTGGCCTGTGAAAGAAAAATTTTGTTTTTAAATAAAGTTGTCTGTTTTTATGGAGCCAATGACATACTTTTTTAAAGAAAAACTGGGTTGTGACAGTATTTTGTTTTAGAAATAAAACTGGGGGGTTATGACAGACATTTTGTTAGGAAAAAAGTGGCCTGTGTCAGACCAACTTTCGTAGGAAGAAATAAATGACTTGTAACAGAACACTTTTTTTGAAAGAAATCTACGTGTAACCGGCTACTTTTTTTAGGGGAAAAAACGGGCCTGCCACACAAAAATAATTAGAAAAAATTCCTTTTTTGTAACCGACATGTTTTAGACACATTTTTTAAGTGGCCTACTACAGACAACTTCTGTAGAAAAAATGTCCAAGGAAAGAATCAAAATGAATTTCCTGTCGGTTTTTCCGGCATTTATGCACTGGTTTCGAAATATCAAAGCCAAAAATATATACAATCTCTTATGTATGTTTTACATATTAATGAATGTATTTATGTTTATATATTCATTAATGTCTGTACACTTGATTATCGGAGCAAAAAAGAAAAAAAAAAAAAAAGAAAATAAGTTCAACACTTGTTTCCACAAAAAACTTTCTAGCCAAATTCAATTCAGTTGTACGAGAGACGTGGTGTTGTTCGAAACGTTTAAAAAAAATCAAACTCTTCTTTTTTGTGATTTCTTGTTTCTAATGATCTTTTCAAATCATCAGATGTTACCGTAAAAAACATGTGTATCACAAATAATGAAATAAATTTTTTAATGTGCAGATATATTTAACTAATAAAAAGATAACTTGAAAATATGTGCAAATTATTTTTAAATAATAATTAAAAATATTGCATAATACTACACAATAATCAAGAAAATAAATTACATTCCAAATTAAAATTTTCTAAATTAAATACATAAAACAAAAATAAAAATAAAATGTGCGTACTCTGTTCTAAAAAAAGATCTGAATATTATTTTTAAAAATGTAGGTACGCAAATGTTTGCATATAAACGGTTGTGTATGTTTAAATCTCTATTATACAGTGAGCGACATGCGAACACACTCGAGTCAAGGAAAACCTTTAGAAAATTAACAAATTTGCTGCAAGTCCTAAGTTTCCTTTGTATTAAAATAAATGTTATTAATGAATTAAAATGGGCTTCTTTTGGCTTAGGTTTAATTTAATTTCTAAATATTTTTAGAAAGAAAAATTATTTACAATTGCATGTGGAAAAAATTAATTTTAATTCATTTATAATATCCTCGGTTCAAATTAATTTTTTTTTTATTTTTGAGAATTATTTTGAGGAATATGTATCCGTAAATTAGTAATTATTACCGTTTAAGGTACACTCGCATTTATAGTTCAATTGATTTATACAAATAAACGTATACAAAAACAACAATAATCTTCTGTGAACTTCGCTGCGTTTATAATGACAAAAATAATTGATTTTTAAGCTGATGTTAAGGCAAAACTAAATATAAATAAATCTTAAATATGAGGAAACTGTACTGCTGCCTGCCCTTAAAAATAGCCTTGGGTAAGAAATTGCAAGGATATTAATGCACAGATGAAGCAGAACTTGATTCTTATCGCGAAGAGACTTCAAATCTGTGACAATTGCAAAAGCAAGATCTTGTTTTCATCAAAACGAAAAAGTAATTTTTATTTAAATGTCAAAAGGGATAAATTCTTGGCGTTTTGCAATATAATAGTGTGGGGCTCAGGGAATAATTAATGATCGAGGATATTCCAACCAGATTTGGGTAAAAAGGAAGTGTTAAAATTCTGATAAAATCCACTGATGATCCCCGTCCACAAAGCAAAGGTTTAGCAAAATTTCCAAATGAACAAATTGTTTTATCCCTTCCACAGAAACACGATGTTATAGATGTTCTTTATATCTCTGTCTTCAAAAATTTGATTCTCAAATAAAAAAAAAAACAAAACAAAAGTAACTGTCTAAACTACAAAAGGCAACAATACAAGAACAAAATTAGAATTTAATTACAGAATCATAACAAACATTTCAAATAACAAAATGGAAACTGCAATACATACGGGTATGAATGTGTGTGAAATAAGCCTTTTTATGTTTTCGAGCACATAAAAAAATGCAATAGTTCCATTGATATGTCGCCCACTGTATAAGAAAATAATTGGGTTTGCATGTGTGTATAGTAGGTCATGTGAAAATATTAAATTTTATTAGCTGCGACACATGTACATACAAACACACACATTTTTTTTTTTTGCTCTCATATCTACAGTGGCAACAACTTTACTAGTCGATACCAAATGCAACTCTAAAAAAAATTTATGATTCATGTAGTGTTCATTTTATAAAGTTAATTTAATAATTAGCAGGTGAAAAAATAACTTTAATTTAATTCCGGTTAATTTACAAAGCGAAAATAAATTAAAGATTAATTTTTAATTCGACGTAACTTTGTTTTTTTCTTCTGTCATTCCTTTTTAAAAAAAGGTGTTATTAACTTATGGGTCAACTTTTAAAGAAAATGAAAATTAATTTTCCGTTTAACTTTTAAAAATGAAAAATATGGACGTAAAATTGTGCCTTTTCAGAAGCTTTCCAGTAGAAATTTTTAATTTATTTTAGAGCCTAAAAGCTTTCTATCAATTCTAGTCCTCTTCCCGTTCAAAATGCTAAAAAACGTATTGAAAAGAAATACCCAAGTGTGAACCAAAGCTTATTTTGTGCGTTATTGACCAACAAACATGCAAACTTTTACATTTATAATATCAGTAGGATGTAGCAGTCAACAACAGTTTTGGTACTTTTTTGAAAAATTCTGAGCATACAAGAGGTAGACTGTCATACTTTTTCCAACAGTTTTAATTGTTAATTTAGTTTCTTGTTTTAAAAGAATCTAGTTATCAAAATAAATATTTCACAAGAATATAATAAAACAATGAACCAACAATATACTTTATTTTCAAATTACAATTCCTAAAATATAAAAGAAAAAAAATTATTGAATTGAAATTTATTATGCAAAAAGTGCTATTTGTGTTGCCACCACTATAATTAAATACACATGCATTTATTGTGTGTATACATAATTTATATAAAAAGAAGTTCTATAAACTTTCAAATGATCAAATCTAATACAATTCTATTACATATCAACATAATTCATAATTCCTGTGAGGCAAAAATACAACTTTGCTGTGCAAAGGAAGAATATTTTTAAAATAAAGCGAAGATTGATTCGCTCTTTTAAATGATGCTGTTAATAATTAAGCTAATAAAAAATATCCTAAAAATAAACGTATGTATGTATGTCTGTGTATGTACCGGTGTAGACAAACATGCGAGAACATATGTACCTGATAAAAACGCAATTAATTGAAAAACCTGCCGGCGATGGCCGTTACTGCTTCCTAAAATATATTTTATTTGTTTGAAATCTGCCCTACTTTTTTCTTTTTTGTTAAAATTTCTTTAACGAAAGACATAATGAAACAATTTAAATCTCAAGTGTTTGCTCAAGATAAAATAAAAAATAAAAAAAAACAAGAAAAAGATAAAACAAAGAGTGTTGCTTGTGTGGGATGAAATGATTTCAAATTAACAAAAACATAAACAGATCTAAAGCAAAAAAAAAAATAATAAAATAATAGAACATACAACAAACCTAGGTATTGAAGTAAAAGTAAATAAAATACTGACGATGCCTTAAATTAATTAACAACAACAACACCAACAATTAATTAGTATTTAAAACATTTCAAAATTTAAAATGAGTAATCGTGATCAGCGGCCGCCACTTGCTGATGAAAAAGGACTTGAAGTGGGGGCATCTGCACAAGAATATCAACGAAATAATTCAATACCAAGCGCACCTTTGCCCCATGAATTAACAGCAGAATGGACAGTTAATGCTCAGTTGAAATTCGCCAGAGCTGGAGAGACCGTCAAAAAGAAATTTAGTACAAATGACGCAGTTCAGCCTGTACGTGTTCTATACAAATGGAGTACTGCCGATGATAATGCATCATCAAGCTGTCCACAATTCGAAGATGACGCACGTTCACAAAATCCTATAAAGGTGAGAAAAATGCAAATTTTCTCAAAATTTCTCAAATTTTTTATTTTCTCGTGTTTTATTTTCTTTGTGTTTATTTGTTTGTTTGTTTGTTTGCATTTATTAAGAGCACAACAAATTCTGAAATTCAAAAAGAAGGTAGTTTTCGTTCAACAGCATCGTCTATAACATGTGGTGAAATTGGTAGAGCCGACTCTGCCTTCAGCAGTTCAAATAATTCAAACAAACATCAAAACGATACTTTGACTCCTGAAATAAAAAACTTTTATGGTACCAGATGTCAAAGTACTTGTAATATAATTGTAACTGCTGTAGCCGATTTTTTATCACCAACCGACATTATCCAGCAACCAACTGATGAAAGTCAACAAAATGAATCGAAACCATTTGTATTCAACACCACAGCCAGTTACACTGTACAACCCGAAAAGGTATTTTTATTTATTTTTGTTTTTAAATAAGATTAATTCGAACATCTTTATATTTGAATAAGCGATCTTTGATTGGATATGCAACTGCTAATTTTAACATCAGACTCAGAAAAAATATCACAAAAAGTTCAAGGAGTCTTTGCAAAATCAATACATTTCTTAATTTGATTCTTTCATTATAAAGTGATTCTTCCACTCTCTCAACTCTTTACAAAGTCAGCTTTATTTTGGAATAGGCTTTTGTTGTCAAATATAGCAACGACTCAAAGCTTAAATGGGGTGTCACTATAATTTTTCTGGACTTCTTTTTTCAAGAACCCGAATTTTAATAATTCTTTGGACCTCCCAACAAAAATTATGTGCCCTCTTTTGCTTTCTTCGGAGAGGATTAACTGAATTGATAAAATTCAATGCATTGACTAAATTCTTTAATTATGAAATAATTGTGTTTTTAAAAAGACACGAAATAGTTGAGTCTTATTTTAAAGCTTGGCTTTCTTATTGTTTCTTCGGATTCTTCTTCCCACTCGCAGCGTTACTGAATTATTTTTAAATGGTTAATAGCCATTATTATCCTTTTGAGCAAATCTATTGCTGTTAAAAATTCTCTTCGTTAGGTTTGCAGTCCAATTAAAACGAAACGCATGCAAATTCTCGCTTTGCATAAATTCAATAATTTAACGTCTGTTTAACAGTTGGCAGCCAAGTTAATTTAATTTCAATTAATTTTAAGCAGTCTTCTTGTTCAAAAGAAAGAAAACAAGCAAATTTTCGAGATGCTGTTTGCCAGACAAGTGATATTGAGACGAAGCAATTTGGACAATATGGACGCAAACGAAATGCCTTGGAGAGACGAGATTCCCGAAAATCGTATGACTATAAAAGAACTACAGTGGATGATGTGGTACAGAAGCCAGGTTATACAAAGCACGCTAATGAGGATAACTCTTTTTTGGTAAAACTCAAAAACAAATGAACAAATTTAAGAAATAATTTAAATGTTGTTTTTTTTTGTTGTTACGTGCTGACTTAGCCTTCTCAAATACCTTCAACTGTTCAAACGTCAAAATCGTCTTCGACTCCTGGTGTTGCTTCATTGATTGGAGAAAGTGCTGGAGCTTGTGCGGCGGAAAAACCTGCACATTCCGATTTACAAAAAAAACCTCGCACTGTTCATATTGATGTTTATTGCACTGGCTCCGAAGACGATGAGCAAGCGGATGCAGAGTTTAGTTCGGATTCCAACGATGATGATAAGAAAAATGATCAAGAATCAAATTCAACATTTCAAACTGTTTTGGAAAACGAGCAAATGCGCTTAAGACATCAGCGCATAACAGGAAGTTCTTTGCCACGACGATTAGCAGATAATAGCGCAGCTTTGTTATCTAATAAAGTTTCTGATAATTCTAATATGAGTGTAGGTGGTCACGCCTTAACAAAATCTAGCACTGCTGAAGAGATTCAAGAGTCAAAACAACTTCTGTTTCGTAAGCATGTGGGCGACCAAAGGGCGGTTAAACTTCAAAACCTCCGACAAAAATATTTACGCCAATCATCAGATGATACTTTAAGTTTTGGATATCCAAATTCCTCAAGGTCAACCGTTCGAGATAATACTTGCAGCAGTGTATCTAGTTTATTAGCTGGACAAGACATTGCTGAAACATCATTTAAAGAAACTGGTGAGCCGGACGATCCTGCATATTCTCTAACTAAATCCGATAGTTTTGAATATGAAAACGCTTTAGATCGATTAAGAATAAGACAAATGGAGCGCTTGTGGTCCCGCAGCCATTCAAACGAGGGCGAAACAAAACTGCTAGGCTCCGATATAATTCAACATGAAAGTAGTAATTTGCGAAGTGTTTCAGGGGCAACAACATCTCCAAGAAAGTCTCCAAATCCCTTAGTAGTTCTTCAAGAAGAAACTTTCAGTTCTGATCAAGATGTTTTTTCCGAATTAGACCACAACCCAGACACAGCTTCCGCAATACATGATGCAACAGATTATAAATTCCAACAAACTTCTCATTTTTCTCGCAACAAACCTGGATTCTTACATTTTTTTGGGCCACACTTGGAGCATTCTCAACCCACAGATGAACCGCAATCTGTACCCGTAATGCAAAATGATTCAATAATACCGTTTTCAAATTATGATTCCGGTCTACAACGGTGGAAAAGTGAAACTCGTGAAAACTTGTCGGCATCTGCTACACCACTGCTTACACCCACAGACTTAAGTAGACAAGCTTCGCCCCAACCTCACCTACCGCATCAATCTTCTCCTTACAATAAAAATTTTCAACGCAGTGGCAGTGAAACGCCTATGAGCACTATAAGTGCTAAAACCTTTAGCGTGGTGACACCAACACCAGCTAGACGTTTCGATATGCACAGTCGTCCTAGCCCTGCTATCAGCGAGTCATCCACACAACCACCACCTTTTGGTTACTCCTTGGAATATCTTGATAAAGCGAAAATGTTTGGAAAAGTAGTAGCTGCACGTAAGCCTGGTCATCATATTGGTCCAACTAAAAATCCTAATTGTTCGTGCGATAGCTGTCGAAGATGGTTTGCAGAACGTTTCCAAACGCGTGGACGCGTTTTCTCATTAGGTGAAATGCCTGCCTTAAAACGACCTTCATAAGACCCACCTACTCGTGTTTCAGCGCAACTGCCATTCAAAATTAAATTAAAATATTTGTTTCCTGCATTTTTTGTATCTTTGTCCTAACAATTGCTTTAGATTAAGATTAAAACACTTTTTTTTAGTGAAATTGTTGTTGTACTAACAAAAATAAATATTTAAAAAATCTCATTTTTACTGTTTCAGCGTTGTCATTATTAAAATGTCAGTCAAATGTGTAAGTAAATCTAGCTTTCGATTGATTTTTACCCATAAAAGAAACCAAGAGGTGATAAACATTTTTTTTATAAAGAACAAATATAATTTTAATTACTTTATTAAAAAAAAACTTTTAAAGGCCCATGTCCGTTTATCGGAATCATCTCGAAAGTTGGATTTATTGCGTCATTCGTTGGATTTGAGACGTCTTGAACTACCGGCTGATTCCTCAGCAGCTCAACAGCTTAAATGTGAATTGCAGTCGGTTCAACAAGCTTCCTCCCCCGTACCATTCAATTACACATCCCTGCAACCGTTCCACGGTGGTTTATTGGGTGGTAAACCATATCAGCAGGTATCCACTTTAGGTCGGTGTGCCAGTGTTACTGGAAAACTTGAAGTGCGTTTAATGGGTTGCCAAGGACTTTTGGAGGATGTTCCCGGAAGATCGCGGCGTGATAAAGACAACAATTCTAGTCCAGGTGATTTGCGAAGTTTTGTAAAGGGTGTTACATCACGTAGCAGTTCCAAAAGTTATTCGGTCAAAGATGAAACTTCGTCAGAAATTATGGCTGTTATAAAATTGGACAACATGACTGTTGCTCAGACATCTTGGAAGCCCTGTTCGCAACAAGCTTGGGATCAACGATTCTCCATAGATCTAGATCGCTCTCGCGAACTCGAAATTGGAGTCTACTGGCGTGACTGGCGTTCCTTATGTGCTGTAAAGTTTTTGCGGTTAGAAGAGTTTATCGACGATGTTCGGCATGGCATGGCACTGCAATTAGAACCACAAGGTCTTCTATTTGCCGAGATAAAATTCTTAAATCCAATGATTTCACAAAAGCCGAAACTACAACGTCAACGAATGATATTTAACAAGCAACAAGTTAAAAATATTCCACGTGCCAAGCAGATGAATATAAATGTTGCGACTTGGGGTCGTTTGCTCAAACGAAATGCTCCGTCTAATTCAAATCTGTCTGGAGGTAAGATGTCAACTTCTGCCAGAGATAGTGAATCGCCCATATCCCGCACACCTTCTTCAGGGACATTAAACCAAGAACCAGAACCTTATTCTCCTGGAGTTTTAGCTCAAAATATGCAATGCGATCCTGAAGTGCCAATTATTGAGCATGTTGAGACACCAGGAGAATGTCCAGATCCGGCTGTTTCTGGCCTAAGCGGCAAACGTCCCCTGTCTATGCAAGGTATTGCTGCTTTGCCTCCAGAAAATGTATCGCCACAACAGGTCCAAAAACAACAGAATAACATTGCTGTTGCAAACAATAATCTTCATTTAAATGTAACAGCCAAACATTCACAACCAAATCCAATACCAAAACCTCCAACAAGTGGCTCCAAACCGAATACACCAACTGATGTTTTAACACCACAAATGCCGGCATCACTGCCTCCTAAAATAGACCAAGAGGTAAGTTTTCTTTTTTTCTTATTTAATGCTTTTAAACAAAAAAAACTTCGCATGTCTATTAACATTCCTCCTTAAATTTTCTCTCTATCTCTCTCTCTATCTGGCTCTCTATCTGTCTCTCTGTCGCTCTCTTTCAACTGGCCTTTATCATTAAAAAATACATATAGTACTGTACTCTCATATGCATATCGATGAACCTTGTTTAAGCAAAAGTAACTCAATAAGAAAAAGACCCTTTTTTTCAGAGTGATTTATGTTTTGACGTTCATACATGATACGTTTTTTTGTGTTTTAATTTTGAAGCATTCGTTTTTTTTTACCTTTATGGTTTGTTTAAAATGTGTAAAAAGAATCGCGTATAATTTCCAAACTAAATAGTATATTTTATTTCAAAATGAAATAACTTTAAACTTTATTTTGACTTTTATGGTGAAAACGTCCGTGGAAATATCGCTACAATGTCCTTCTTTAGTCTGTCACGGGCCCAATACAAATCGATTTTGCCGTATATCGTCTTATCTTTGGAAACAAAATAGACAGACACTCTAAATTTTAAATAACAAATGAAACGGAATCGTTCATGTTTAAGTCCAAATCTTACTTGGTTGGTTTGTTTCTTTCCAAAATTATTTAACTTAATAATTAAAGGTCCTATTGGTCTATAAAACTCTTTTTAATTGTAAAATTCAAGATTCCTTTAAGAAATGTGTCACCTTGGCCCTTTAGGCAAATGCTTAATAACTCGACTCATTGTTATATTTTTTTATTATTATTAAATAAATATGAAAAAACAACGACTTTTTATTGTATTTTTGTTTATTATTAGAAGAAATGCAATTTCCAAAATGTATGCAGAAAAGTTTGTGAGCTGTTTTTCTTTAATAACTGGCTTTAGTTAAATTTTATGGTTTCAGTCGCGCCTCGATTATCCGTGATCCGAATAACCGGTAACCCCGTTGCACCGTGATGGCCAAAGATCAATCTATTGTTTTTTGCTTGCAATGAATTCAAATTATTTGCTTCGATTAACTGTTTATTAACTTCAAATTCATACATACATTCATACATACAATATACGTAATAAACATGAAAACGGAGAATTCCTTTGTTTGCAGACAATGAGTCAAAAGCATTAATTTTTCAAATGTAAATATTTTTGTATGAACACCAATCAATGTTTCCTTGTTAAATAATAAAAATATAAAACAAATGTATACACAAAATTGTTTTTCAAATAATCCTGAAAATCGATTATCCGTTATGCCTCTAGTCCCGACCATCACAGATAATCAAGACCCGACTGTGTTTAATTTGAATCGGCAGTATGTTAATAGCCGTCATGTACTCCAGGGTTTCTAGGCTTCTTTCATCAAGATCATCAAGAGAATTAGGAAAAATCGTTACATTTTAAAATGTTAAAAATTTAAATTGCATGATCAGCCTTACAGCTTTGGTTGGCTGCTTATGTAATTAAGCATTAAATATATTACTTTTCAAATAGTCCTTGGCAAAAAAAAAACTAAAGTCTCTAAGAAGTTTCCAGTTTTTTTCTTATTTAAATATATAAATCTTGTGTGAAAAATTAATTAATAAATTAATGCCAATCACCAAAAATCCTTAAAAACTGGCTTCTGTTATGTCGACACAACAACAACTATGTATTAATTTATTTCCATGGTTTAAAATTGCTATTCTATTATTTTTTCTTTACATTCTAAGCGATTTATAAGCTTTTTGTATGTATGTAGGAGTGTGAGTAGATGTACTATATGCTCGTGTGTATGATTTGAAAATAAATAAAAATGCTTTCCTTTCCATTTCTATTTACATTTGTATCTGCTTAATAAATATTTAGCGATTGTTTTTATTCGTGCTGTTTTACTTTAGACAAATTTGTACTTTGTTTTGCTTGTTTTATTATTGTATTTTCTTTTTTCTTGCTCCGCTAAACATTTAATACCTGCATAAACTTTATTTGAAATTTTTTTGTCCGTCTACAATTATCGACACAACAACAACAACAGTTACAAAGTGTCTTGAGTGAGTTTGACTTTTTAAATCAATTGGATTCGCAACCTAATACTTTACAGCGTCCCCAAGAACGCCAACAGGTTCTACAAAAACAGCAACCGCCTCAAGCAACTCTGTTGCACACAACACAAAAATTTCCCCAACAGATTTTTCAACAAGGTTGTGTTGCGTCAACTAAACATCATCAAATTGTTCAATATCAAAATGCCCTATCTAATCAGCCTCAGTTACCCCTGTTTGTATACCATCAGTCATCGCCATCCGCTGCAGCATCAGAGTCATGTACTATCCAAGCAGCTTCGGATAGTCCTTCAATGCCATCATCATCATCATCACTATCGTCATCGTCATTATTAACATCAACAGCAAATCAAATAAAAAATATATCTAACAATAATAATTACAACAACAATAATAATAATAATAAAAGCAATAATAGTAACAACAGCGAACATATTAACGAAAAAAGTTGCCGTTTTATAATGAACACTGAATCTCAAAACAATCCTAATTTAAATATTCAACAGCCCAAAATCCAAACGCAACTACAGCAGCACCACCAGCAACAGCAACAGCAGCAGCAGCAGCAACAACAGCAATCGCCATCCATAACCAGTCCTTTAATTATGAACGATTATTATCATCGACCAGTACTAGCAATGCCGCCCGTTGTCTTAATGGGTGGTGACCGAGTTCATGACACAAATAGCCCCATTATTGAAATGCCCCCTTCCCCAGCTCCCATTGTTGAATATCCAGAGGATGATGATAACAGCATTCTTCATCAATATAGCATAGGGATCGGCGACGGTTTCCAAGTAGAGGTTCGAAGATATTATTATTTTGTTTTTGTTTTTGTTATTTTTTATTAACCCCAAAACTAAGCAAAATGTTATGCAAACACAAAATTTGCTAATTAAATGAATATTTTCATTTTGAATTCAGTCGATCGGTCTTTACAATAATCGTTGCAAGGCTGGACATGATGAAAGCAATTTCATGTTTTATTTAAAAAGCGACCAGCTTTGCAACGGATACGTGAAGTATAAAATCACGACGCAAAAAGAAAATGTTTCTGCATTCAATGTTTTTAAAATTATTATTTAATTTTAATTGTTAAAATTATAATTGGCATTCGTTTTGCATAATGTTTGTGTTCTTTGTTCAATTTTGTGATTCTATTTTTTTAGTTATTGTTATTACTAATTTATCTAATTTGCAATGTTGCTACAAAAATTACTGCAGTCAAACACTTACCCTACCTACCAGTTGTCGCTTTTTCTATTCATATTTTTGGCTTCTCTTGTAAAATACTTCTCCACGAAATAAAACTTAAGGCAGAGATTCACTATCAAACACAATCGTAGGATTTAATCACACACAAATATGACAGAATTCTGTCCTTATTAAAAAAAATCGTTTCAAAATGGCGTCGCAGGTGCTACACTGTTGTAAAAAAAATTGAAAAAAAAAACACATGCTGTTAATATTTTTTTGCTTTTTTTTTGTTCTCATCTTAAGAAAATCAACTCTGATCGCATAGAGAATTATTTCAAAAGATTTTAAAATCACACAGCTATGTCAAAAAAGTCTGTTACACATATACACTTTTCATCTACACTTTTGGCAGATCATATGATTGAGTATGATAGTGAGTACACGAAAATATAAACAAATTTCTCAAAAAATTGTTTTTATCTTTGTTCTTCATAAAAATTTAAAGTTTTTAAATTTGCTCTTTCCTTTAGAGTTGTGTAGTTGGTAAACGACCAAGTTCAATTTAACTACTCACTCTATTGAACTATACGGAGCGCTCTTTTTACTAAGCTCTTTTGGCTTAGTTAGTGAGCATCTTTTCTAGTTCATCATTATTTACTAGGGTGTCAGACGATCAAGTTTTCATTCAATTTTTAAAATTTCTCTCATTTTTTTACCAATACACTCTCACTTTAAAAACTTGCTGAGAATTTGCTTTCAAATTTTCGTTCAATTGAGTCTTTCAAATTTTCATTCAAGAGAACAGCTGATTGAAGTTTTTTCCTTCAAATTAATTTTTTCTGTTTTCTTTACGGCATCTTGCTTAAAAACTTGCTTTGAAATTGCGTGCAGCCTACGTCACAGCTTTCAATTTTTGTGAATTTTGACAAGCAGTATGTGTAAATTTCTTGAAAGAGAATTGAACAAAAACTTGGCCGTGTGACTGCACTGTTATATTAAAACAAATATAAAATTAAAACTTGAGTGAGACCATTAATCTTATTTTGGTCCAAATTAAGCAGAAACATACTTTAGTGATCAGAATATATATGATTATGACCCAATATATTTTAAATTTTAACGGTTAACAAAAATAAAATCATATAAATGTGAATAATTACATATAAATAATCTCTTAATCGATTTTCAATTGTACAATTTTTCATTAGTATGGGTAAAAGTGTATTTAATGTCTGATAAATTTATCACAGAACACTAACAGTTGTTTTAGCTCACTAAGTGAGCTTTGAACTAAATGAACGAACTATTTCGTTCTAATGAGCTGAGCTGAAAAGAGGGCTCACTTTAAAGAGCTGATGAACCGAACTCTACTTTCCTTTTAAATTGTACATTTTAATGAAAATCAAACACAAATCTTTGAAATTTTGTTTTTGTTTGCATTATAAAGATTCACTTCATAAAAGGGTATTCTAGAACAGACTCCATTTAATTGAATTATTTCAAATATGAGGGGTAAAAACGCAACCCTATTGTTTTCTCTACAATTTCTGTCCGTCTGTCAAAGGCCTCTCTCCATCTCCGAAAACGTAAAACTAGACACTTGACATTTTTAGAGAAGTTGTATTTTTTATTATTATAGCTGCTCTGATAAAAAATACTAAAATCATAATACAAATTAAGAGGCGTCCCCAAAGAGAGATATATCTTTTAATGGCTTTCAAATCACAGAGTATGAAGTACTACTCGCATCTAAGTTTGGTCTAACGACAAGTATAACAATTAAAAATTAGAAGGTGTCCCTATAACAAAAAGATTTTCATGTATATAATCTCATCCCAAACTGTTATACTGTTGACTGTTGACATTTAAAACTTACAAGTTGTGCCTTCTATAAAAATAATTATATAAAAGTATAAATATAAAAGGTTACTTCAATAAAGGCATACAGACAGACGGTCTATAGTTTTAGCAACCACAAATAAAGACATAAAATTAAAAATTAAAAAATGTCTCAGACATATTACGAAACCTTTGAGTGTGCGTTTATCCCGCGCTTTGCTGATTGGAATGTCCTTCTTATGCGAATCCAGTTCGACAATTAAACGAAAATTGTTTAAAATTCTTTATAAACTTTTTTCTTGTGATTATTCCTGAAACATTGACATCTATTCCCATCCTAACAGTGCAGTCACAAGGTCAAGTTTTTGTTCAATGCTCTTTCAAGAAATTTACACATACTGCATGTCTAAATTCAAAAAAATTGAAAGCTGTGACGTAGGCTGCACGCAATTTCAAAGCAAGACTTTAAGCAAGATGTCGTCAAGAAAACAAATAACATTTATTTGGAGGAAAAAACTTCAATCAGCTGTTTTCTTGAATGTAATTTGAAAGACTCAATTGAACGAAAATTCGTTCGGATTTACACACGTCAACTTTCCTTGAAGCAAGTCTGCTCTTCGTGGAAGAGAAAAGAGTTTAGAATCGTTTTATTTCTCTTTTTTCCACATACAAAAATCAAAATTGCTGCAAGAAAAATTGACGTGTGAAATCGGTGTTTGAAAGCAAGTTTTTAAAGTGAGAGTGTATTGGTAAAAAAATGAGAGAAATTTTAAAAATTAAATGAAAACAATTAATTTTCTCTGTTGCTTTCAACGAAATTTACTTTGAAAGTTTTTATTTTCTTTTTTTGTTTTGTTTTGTGTTTATTAAACATGTTTTTGCCTTTTTACTAAAACTAAATAATAAATTGAAATTAAAGCCAAAATTATCAAAATAAACCTGTTGAAATTTTTGGCCTTTCTTCGATTTAAAAGCTTATTTTGTGTTAATATGCGTGTGTACGTGTGTACTGTAATGCTAAATGTATAAATGTATGTTGTAATGCCAGTTGTTGTTGTTGTTAAACTTAACCTCTATTTTATTTTTAATTATCCATAAAAATTTATAAATTGTTCTTACATTTAAGATCAATAGTTAATAATATTAAGTTACAAGCGGAAAGACAAAAAGTTTATAAACTTCATAAAAATTTAATTGAATTAATAATATTTGTGTTACAATGTAAAAGGGCCTTGAAATAAATTTAGGTCATCTTTGTTGTGAGAGTTGATAGTCTTACGATTAAATTGTAATTCTTACTTTGCAATTTGTGATGCACTTGTCGAGTTGGATATAAAGTTTAAGTACGAATCTTTTAACTTTCTAAGAAATGCGCCATGGGTTAGACTTACAGATTGGTCCGGTTTTAAAAACAGTTTAGTTAATTTTAAAAATTTTAGGGGTTTTCCCAAACAACATACATTTGTTATGAACTGTAAAGGGCACCACGTTAAAATTAAAAAAAAAAAAAAAAAAACTGAGTATCACTATAGAATGATCAATAGTCCGCTATAAAAACAAGTATAAAGTTAAAACTTTGAAATCAAAGGGCGTCCCAATAGTTGATGTAATTTGATGTATTTGGCCAATCTTTTGGACCGATATAGACAGACAATACAGGAACCTGTATTGCTATGTCCGCTAAAGCAACAAGTGTACAATTTGAATTTAGAAATTAAAGGGTATTCCCATAATATATATTATTTGAGCTATAAGATCCTATCTTTTAAACCGTTATATACTAACATTTCAAAATTAGACAGAATGACCAATACTTTTTCTGGTAAAAAAAGAAGTATAAATATTAAAAATTATAAAGCAAAGGGTGTTACAACAGTTGATATAATTTGATGTATATGACCAAACTATTGAACCGTTACAGGCAGAAAGTATAAAATTTTAGTGGACTCCCGATATTTCGTAATAGCAAGGGTCCTGCCATTTCTTACGAATTGATGGCGTTTTTCAATTTATTTACTAAAACGATAAAAAAATATAAAAACTGGATATTCATGTAGTTTTTCGAGCTTTAGCTTATCGCCTGATAGAGTTTTATGTGTGCGCTTTGACATTTTTCTTTGTTATTCATGTAACAAACTGATCTTAAGAAAATAAACACAAGCAAAAGCAGAAACTCACGCAAAAAAGCGGTAAATAAAAGAACATCTTTCCATGTTTCTGTTGTTTTTATTACGAATTATAAGTGGTAGTTAGCAAACAATTACGATTTATAAGAGGAAAAGAAGGTTTTATTTGCAGGGGACTAAAATGTATGGAATTATCGGGAATTACGATTTACCGGGGTACTAAATATCGGGTATTTGGACATGAAAGGATGACTCTATAGTTGATGTAATTTTATGTATATGGCCAAACTATTGTTAACACAGCATTGAAATTTACTATATGTATTGCTAAGTCCGGTTTTACAACGAGTATAAAATTCGTTATACAAAAAAAAAAAACTTTTCTTACTTCAGTACTTTTTAAGTGTCATTTTTTGTAAGGTTGGCAATACCATTAAACTGAAGTTTTTAATACGATTTGCGAAATTTTATAGATAGTTCGAAATGCTAAAGTTAGTGTGGTTGTTGTTCAACAAAAATTAAAATACGCTAATCGATCATACCTAGTGTCGAAAGAGGTGCTATTAGAAATCAGCAAGATCGGTCCATGTCTTTAGACGCAGCGGGCAAAACACCACCCCCACCTCTAATTTTTTCATATTATTTGCAAGAATGAAGTAACTCCAATCTAAAAAACAAATATATGGAATTAATTAATTAGAATTAATAAATAAGAAACAGCATCACGTGATAAAATTGGCGCTCGCCCATATTTTCCGAGTTACGGGCCTCTGAAATTTTTTACAATATCAATATGGGTATCATTTAAAAGCTTTGAAAATACTAAAAATTTCTAAGAGCCGATGACATTTTTATGCAAAATTATGTATATGTAGTGCTTAATTTTTTTTCTTATTTTTTAATTCTTTGTTACCCCATTATTGGTTTTTTTGTTTGGAGTTACTTCACTAAACTAGATTTACATAGATGGTGAAGGGTATATAAGATTCGGCATAGCCGAATATAGCACTCTTATTTCATTTATACTGAAAATGTGTATGTGTATGAATGTGAATATGCCTTCATAAGGTCATCTAAAATGTAAAATTGATTTTATTACTTTTATTTCTATCGCATAATCTCTTTTAAATTGTCTACTTAATATTTATCTATTTGTTTGTCCGTCATTTACATCATCATCATCTATGTTAAATCAATGCTTAAAAAATACATATACACACATATGTATGTTTGCATCTGTATGCATAATTTAAAACGGTGGGTCATACTTGAAAAAGGAAATTTATTTTAAACTGAAAAGAGAAAAATTTTCAGGCTCATATTAATATTGTTCACATGAGAATTGAACCCATTATGCCACAACAGTTGAGAACGTCAAAGCAAGATGATACCACATTAACAGTATCACAATCAACATTACGAACGCCTCCGGCGGAGCCAAGTTTGTTTAATAATACGTCAGAATATGTTATTGGAAGCGTTGAGGCTGAATCAAATATTTTGGAAAATGCTGAGGTAAAAAAGCTACAACTTTATTAAGTCCTCGTCCAAGGAAGAAAAGTTTTATTTTTCATCATTTTCATTTCACTATTTGATTGAAAGTTTTTAAATAAATTTAAAAATGTTATTTACATAAATGATTGCATTCGAGCTTTTTAGGATTCAAAATTTTAACACCTCTCTTGTTCTTCTTTTTACTTCTATTTCTGTATTTCTTTGTCAAAACAAGGGCTTTTTTACTTTGAATATTTCAGAGACAAAAGGATGCCCTTAAATCATGAAATGCATTTCATTCTCCTACATACATTCATATGCATATTATATTTGTAAAAACATGAAAGATGTTATTGATTTGCGTTTTTTTTTTTAAGTTTTCCAATAAATTTCACAAATTTTCCATAATAAAAATTATTTAAAAAAAATAAATAAAATGAGAAGGTCTTTCTATAAAAGATCCAATTTTTATGCAGTGGAGTACACGCATATCTTGTTGTATGTTTTGATTCGTATTAAACAGATACTCCAAATTTTGAAAAATAATAATGGAAACATGAAATATAATATTTAAAGGGTGACCCTTCCAACTCGCATTTGCCAAATTTACTAAAATCAGCTATCTCTCCAAGTCTTCAATACATTTGAGTTTGGGCAACTGTACAGGCCAGAGTTGCTTTGTAGCCAAGTCCTTTAAACTTAAAAAAGGGATTTTTATTATATTATTAATGCTGTAAGAACTTCACTAAAATGACGTCTAAGGATGCATGAAACGTTCTTGGTTTCAGTTGTTTCGCTTTGGCCACAAAAATGATCAAATTTCTTATAGTCAATCCCTTAAATTATGCCTTCTGATATAATACCGTTAAAAAGAAAAATTACTAATACAACAGACAATGTTCATTAGTATTCAGAATTTTTCAAATAACAGATCTTCCGTTTGCAACAATTCTGCCACTTCTATTTTTTGTCTGTTTCAGTGTTGCCGTTTGATTACATTTTTTGCAACTTTTGAAGGCTCAACGTGCGCGACATGTATAATTTTGCTATATTTGACAAAATTGTCGTAACTTTTAATAAAGACACGAAAAAAGTAATATCACTTAAAAGGTTCTTGTTTCATTATTTGAGATAAAAATCTCTTTTAACATATCAACTTTTCTTAACAGATCAATTTAATTTTAATAACAAAGGTTACCTGCGAATTTGATCAAAATACCACATAAAAAATTAGTTTAAAATAAACGAAAAATAACTTTGCTGAAGTTTTACTTTGTTTAATTCGTGAGAATTACGAAATGTTTCTTGCTTCATGTTTAGAAACAGCGAAATGTTCCTGGCAACAATTGTTTCTAACTGTGAAATAATATGAGCTGCATTTCATATGGAAAACTAAGTATTCTATTCAAAGTTGCAAACATAATTAGCAACTTTAGTTATTCCTCATGAAGAATTTGACAACTTGCTAGTGGTACCATACCAATACCTCGATTTAGAAGAAAGTTTTCTTTTATTTTTCTGTAGGAAGTGACGGATTATATTACGGAAAAATTGCCAGTAATTTAATATTGAAGTTTTAAGCAAATAAGGCTGAAATTTTTCTTTAATAACGGTATTTTTTAAATAATTAAAGTAGTAAATTCTATCGAAGCTCAATGTTTTAAAGAGAAAGATCAAACTGATTTATTTAAAAAAATTCTTCTTTGACGAATTTTATCGAAAGCATGCATTTTTCCGTACCGAAATATTAGTATTTAGTCCTAATTTTAATTCTTATGAGTATCATCGTGGTGAAATTTTTTTCATACGTTTTTCTAATTTTTTTTTTATTTTCGGTTTGTTTTTGTGCAGAAATGAATTTGTTGTCTTGTTATTTTCCCTGAAATATGGAATAAAACTTTTCGCTATATTTTATATCAATTGCATTAAATTACTATTTATTTAATGAAAATTTTATAATTTAAGTTTTAATAAAAAAATGTAACTTTTTTGACGGAAAAGCGTAACTTTTTTCTTGTATTTCCCTGGCCAGTGTTGGTCTGTTTTCTAAAATCCTGGTTGTTTTTAATGTCACAATACTTAGACACCTTAAATGTTCCAAAATAATTATTTGAAAAAAATTACTGCTATAACAGGGAGAATTCACTTACAGGTGATATTAATGCCCAGCTGTTTTATTATCTTTATGTTCAACGTTGCGTTGTCAACATTTCAAGATAATTTTAAAAAGAAAAAAATTTTTAAATAATTTGAATTTTGACAAGCAAAAAATAAAATATGAGGTATTTACTGCCTTTTTACGAGAGAGGAACCAACTTGTACAACTTTATTTAAAGTACTAAATAATGAATTAGGCTTGCTTTTGTTTAGTCACCTGTTTTGTTTTTGTAACGGTGCTGCCACCTATTACTTATTCGCCTTATACTATAACCTCAAAAAAAAAAAAATAACAGATAGAATCTGTGTAAGAGCTTACAGAATATTTTTAAAAATCACGCGTCCTTTCCAATTACTTTGCACGAAATCATTTGTTCTCAAAACACGTCGTAGGGATAATGTTAAAATAAAAAAGTGACATTTCAGCCGTTTAAAAACAGAATTCACAAACATTTCATCCACTCTAATTGGCTAAACTTGCAACAAGAAAAGTATTTGTTTATTAATCCACCAAAACAAATTAACTAATTTATGATCCTTTCTCGTCAAGCCAAAATATTAAAAAACACCTTTTTGTTAAACTTTCTGTTGGCAAAAATAATTAGTGTTGGAACACAACACGCGACGGTAACGATATTTTCATACAAATTTGACATAAATTATCGTTCAACGACAATACCGCTGAGATTAAATTTATTTTATTTTCTTGTCGGTTTTCTTTATTCTCTCACTCTCCTAATAATATTGTCACATATTTCCAGAAATATTTGTATTTTGAAAAAAAAAAATAAAAAAAGATAAAATAAATATGAAAATAAATTAGATTGAAAAATAACTGAAAAGGTGAAAAACGTGATCCCATGTTCATCTTAAATCAGTCATAATTTATGCTTCGTCCCTCTCTTCAATCTGTATGAAAGTTTTGATTTAACAGTCCAATAGACTCTAATGTTATGACATGTTAAATGTACTTAATATGATTCATTAAAATGTAATAAACTGTTAAAAATAAAATATTTTTGAAAATAAACACAAAACTGAAATGGGGTAAAGTTCAGTGCTGCCACAACCAAAAATTTTTACAACCAAAATTTGCTTTAAAAGTTACTAAATGAGAAAAAAATAACCAATTTTCAATATGTAGTATTTTTATTAAATAACATTTAAAATGGATACATATTTATAATGTAACTTATATGATTTAAATTCAGTTAATAATAATAACAAAAATAAAATTCTTTTACCTACATATGTATGTATACGATTGCACACGTATGTTTAAAAAAATAAAATTTTGTTTAAAACAAAGTAAACAAAACTTGCAGTTCACAGTATAATAGTTTGAGACCACAGATTTACTTCTTAAAAGTTCATTGCATTTTGAAGTGAAATTTCACATTTAGCAAAATTAAAAGCTGTTGACAGTGTTGTAAAAGAAAAGTATTATAAGCAAATGAGTAGCAATAAAGGCGAATTCATAACAGATGGCTGCACCAGCGATTTTAGTCACAGCTGTTTTATTTTCAGTTGTCTTGGTAGCAATTCGAAAATTGAAGAATATAAAAGCTTAAAAAGTATAACATAAAAAATATGTACATGTGTATTATTATTTTGGAGAAAAAATAACCAAAATGAGAAAAATATTCACATCTCCACATCAAAGAAAAAATTAACCATAAAAGTACGGGAACACAAAATCTAAATTTTAAAAACAAAATAAACATTCAAAGTATTTTGACTGTTTTAATAAGAAGAATTAATTTCAGTAAATCCCACGGGATCCCAAAGTAGAGTAAAGAAACAGACCTATTAAATATTATTTATGCCGTCAGAGAATCGTCGTTGTTTTGTTTAATAACTCTCAGTAACGATAAATCGTTCCGTTGCCGTCGTCTGTTGTGTTGTTACACTTAATTGTATTTTTATTAATAATTATTACTTTAACGGTTTTGTTAACAAGAAAAAAAAACATTTGTAATTATTAGCACTCGTTCATACTCACAATAAATAATATAATTAATATTTTATTTTAGTTTTTCTTATTTTGTTTTAAAAACTAATGTTGTATTATAATTTTATTACAAATTAGATTATACCACAATTTAGCAGCGTTTCTTTAAGCAACAATAATTTGCAACAGCAAAACTATTCAAAACAATCGGAGTCATCTCCAATAATACAAGAACCTCCAACACCTATTATTTTCGGAGGTCATGTATCAGCAAGTGAGGCCGGTGCCCCACAATTTCCACAACCTACTCAGAGACAAAATTATCAGCCACACCCACCTCAGGCAGCATCGTCGGTAGCATCTATTCAACAACAACAACACCAACAACTGCAACAACAGCAACCCATTTATCAAAATCAATTTGAATTGCAAAATTGTACAGTGGGCCAACAAAATGTACGTCGCAATGTCGCCAGAGGTTTACAATATCGCGACTCGGCCTATGAATCCAGACGTCATTCACAAAGCCTTATCGCTTCGCCAGGTGTTCTTTCCATGGACAATTTTCGTATGTTGAGCGTTTTGGGACGAGGCCATTTCGGCAAAGTGATATTGTGTCAACTTCGCACGAACAACCAATATTTTGCAATTAAAGCCTTAAAAAAAGGTGACATCATAGCTAGAGACGAAGTTGAATCGTTATTAAGCGAAAAGCGTATATTCGAGGTGGCAAATGCCATGCGTCATCCATTTTTAGTTAATCTTTTTGCCTGTTTTCAAACTGAGGTAAGATGCTCCTTGCTGTTGCTAACAAGAGACAACAACATATTGATTGATTGATTGATTTACTTATACAATGAATCGTTTTTTTTTTTTTTTGCTTTTTTGTTTGTAGCAACATGTGTGTTTTGTAATGGAATATGCTGCCGGTGGCGATTTAATGATGCACATTCACACGGATGTGTTTACAGAGCCACGTGCTGTTTTCTATGCAGCCTGCGTTGTTCTCGGTTTACAGTATTTGCATGAAAATAAAATAATTTATCGCGACTTAAAGTTGGATAATTTATTGTTGGACACAGAGGGTAATTGACACTTAATAAAAAATAAAAACTAAAAAATAATATTGATAACATTTTGGATTAAAATACGATTTTTAAGAATTAAAGCAGATTGGCAACACCTGTCCATTTTCATTAAAAAAAAATGCAAACAAATAAATTGATATTTTTTTTTATTTTATGCAATATTTGTGAAAATACAAAAACACTAAAACAAACCAAACATATTTCTAGGTTATGTAAAAATTGCTGATTTTGGTTTGTGTAAGGAAGGAATGGGATTTGGTGATCGTACTGGTACATTCTGTGGAACGCCGGAATTTTTAGCACCTGAAGTGTTAACAGAAACATCGTATACTAGAGCGGTGGATTGGTGGGGCTTGGGTGTATTAATTTTTGAAATGCTGGTTGGCGAGGTAACATTAAGATATTTATCAATAAATGGGAAAATAAATCTATTTTAAAATATCATTTTCAGTCTCCTTTTCCTGGTGATGATGAAGAAGAAGTTTTCGATTCGATTGTCAACGACGAAGTTCGTTATCCAAGATTCTTGTCCCTAGAAGCAATAGCAATTATGCGTCGGGTAAGCGTTATTTAACTGCTCTAAAGATCCATAAAAATGAAAAAAAAAATGTTGCTAAGACTAAAAAATTAAAGCAAAATAAAATGAACGCCATTATTATTATTATTATTATTTTTTTATTTTAATGATTTGAAACTTTTTATATATCTGCAGCCTTATTCTGTAATAAATTACGGCAAATATTTTTGCTGTATCTCCAAAATTGTATTCTGTATATACAATCGCTTTTATTATTATATTTATTTTATTTTATATTTTCGCCGTAGCTTATATGCTCTTAAAATAAACAATGAAATATAAATTTTTAAAAGTTATTTTGAAATGCATACTAATATTTTCTCTTTTTAACCGACTTCAAACAAAGGAGCAGTTTATCAATTCCGACTGAATGTCGTTTTTTTATGTTTGTGCTTGCATAAATCAGTCACTTTTGAACCGATTTTGAAAAAAAAATTTTTATTAGAAAGGTTATGCTTAGAGACTAATCCCTTTTTGAAAACAATTCATAATTTCAAAAATTTAAAGGTACCCCCGTACAACATATATATTTTTTAAGTTGATTATGAACCGTAAAGGGCACCTCTTAAATTAAAAAAAAAAACTGAGTATTACTATGACTCCCAATAGCACAAAATTAATAGAAAAATAAATCTTGAAATTATAGGGTGTCCCCATAGCAAATTAAACTATATATGCCATTCTTTAAACAAACGCTTGAAAATTGGACAAGATTCCGATTACTATGGCCGTCTTGAAAACAAGTATAAAGGGTACCCCAAAAGTTAATATAATTTGAAGTATATGGCCCTACTTTTGAACAATTATAGACAGTTGAAATTTCCAAAAAAAAAACTGTATTGCTTTGTACGCTATTATAACAAGTATGAAAGCTGGAATCATAGGCATGTAATGCCAGCACATATTTTTAATTAATAATGTAAAAAATATATACGATTTACCATATATATATAAGCGTTAAGGTGTCCCATTTCTTAACAAGATTTTTTAGTCTGGTGGAATAAACAAATCTGAAAATGAACTCTTTTTTTCTATTTGACTTCAGTGAAATATGATTTCATACCCGTCATTGGCAAATTCTATTAAATTAATGAGCACAAATATATTTCCGGTCCTTTGTAACCCGTTTGGTTCTTAATTCATTTTTTTTTTTTAATAAATAAAATTTACACAATTAACACCAAATAAAGGATCATATTTGTTTTACTTACACTTCAGCACTACAAAATATTCGTTGCTAAAAATTATTTTCTGGAACATAAACCGTTTAACTGAAGTAGAGAATACAAAAGTAGAACAAACGCGACATTTGCGGCGAATTTTTTTTAAAACCATGTCAAATGTAGAGAAAAAGTGTTACAGAATTGCATTTCTTACAAAAATCGCTAAATAGATTTTTTTAGATTTTTAGCGAAGGAGATTTAGCTTTAGCGATTTACAGAATAAGGCTGCTGGGCTCCCACAAATCTTTCCTAAATAAAAAATTACAATTGCAAAATAATTAAGAAATTTATTCTTGATCTCATTTTTGCAAAGCTTCTACGAAAGAATCCAGAAAGACGTTTAGGTTCATCAGAACGAGATGCCGAGGATGTGAAAAAACAAGCATTTTTCCGTACAATTGTGTGGGACGATTTATTACTACGAAAAGTAAAACCTCCTTTTGTACCAACTATAGTGAGTTAAATCAATTCATTTAAATATATAGAAAAAAATTGCAAAAATTCTTTTTTTTTCTCTCTTTTATATATTTTATTTATAATTTCAGAATCACTTGGAGGATGTGTCAAATTTTGATGAAGAATTTACATCTGAGAAGCCGCAATTAACACCACCAAAAGAACCACGAGTCTTGACTGATGAGGAACAACTATTCTTCCAGGATTTCACATACACTGCGGACTGGTCTTAATGCCAACACCCATTTATTTATTTATTTTATATATACACATACGTACATACTCGTACATACAAATATACATACACACATACATACATATACATATATATTTAAAAATCGAAAAGTAATAAACTTTATTAATTAAGTGCCTCATTTGTTACTGGCAATTTTTAACTGCTGCAAAAAAGAAGAAAAAAGTTTCTTCTAAAAGTTTTACTGGTTGTTAACCTTCAACAATTTTGCTTAAAGAAGTAAAACTTGATATTTTTGAAGAAAAAATATCAAATCTTTCTCACTCACTTTATAAATAGCATTAGTTTTTATTAAGATAGATTTCGTCTCCTTTCGCAAAGATAAAGTGTGAGTTATTTTCATTTCTATTAATTTATGTCCAAAACGACAGACAATTTTTAATTTATAAACTTTGAATTATTTTTCTGCAATGTTACTCAGTATGTAATTTTTTAATTATTGCCAAAACTATATTTCGTATTTTCTTTTAAAGAAATTCGTTTACTGTATCTTTTGTAATAAGCATTTAAAATATACATATAAATAGATATTTTAATTTTACTACAAAAACTTTTAATGACTTCCGAAATACGAAAATCATTATTGTTTTTTTTTTTTTTTTGCTTTTATTCTTTTATTTTTCAAAATAACAATTAAGGTAGCGTATTCTAACAAAGCAACTTCTCCAAATATTAGTCACTTTAATTAAGTAAACATGTTTTCTTTTTCCTCTGTCCTTCTTCCATTTTTCCTAAAATAAACAACACTATCATGTGAGTTCAAGCTCTAAAATAAGATTTTTTTTAATTTGTTCATAAAATTTTTAGCAAGCCTCTTAAGCCATTTCTAATACTAAATTATTTCTTCTATATCAGCATTAATCTACTAATGTGTATTATTTATTAAGAAATTTATTTAAACATTTATATAAAAATTTTAATAATGTTGACATTATAATAAATAAATAATTATTATTTATTTTTAACACTATTTATAGTTAATTTTGTTTTAATTAAAATATAATATAAAAATTAACAAATGTTTTAATTTCTTTAGGGGATTTATGAATTAAAGTAACTTTAGTTCAATATAAAAATGCAGCCTTGTTTCACCAATCTTCGTTTGTATGAAAGAATCATCGTGGTTCTTCTTTTTCTGTTCATTTTCGGTTATTGCTATTTGCTGAATGGCTTTATTGCTGCAAGAACTTGAGTCATATTGTTTTACTAATTGAAATGTTTTCAATCTTTACGCTATTCTTCGTATTGTCGATAGTATAATATATTTGAAGATGTGTCACACAATGCCAAAAGAAAGCTGTTAAAGATGTAATAGAAATAAAAAATTGTAACTAAATATTTTTATCCAAATTACCTGCTTTCACTTTCTACTTTTCGTAATTTATGAATTATATTTAAGTCCAATTCCTTAGTAACCAAAGACGGCAGTATTAGAAACTTCTTTTTGTCCACAGTTTCTGCTTTTAGATAGAAAACTTCCAGCGAAGTGTCGTAGCATTTATTTATGCAACAGTATTTTTTATCTAATTAAAAATTAAATGGTTTTTATGAAATGTAATACTTGTGTATTTTCAAATAGGTTCGAGTTAAAAACGAAAGTGAACACTGCCTCGTAAACTGTATTACATTGTACAGCTGTAAAACTAAAGATTTTGATAATGCGTTTTATTCCCTTGAATGAATTCTCGTTTAGTTTAAGAAACTTTTAAATACAAGTCTATAAGAACAAGCTAAATTCAACAACAATCATTGTTAGTAAATGTTTCAGTCTACATAAATGTGCATTTGCACATAAGACAAGACCATCGTCGTTTTGAATTTTTTGAACCGACTTACTGACGACTGGGAATTTCAAAGACCAGTTTATTATTTTTTACAAAATGGGAAAGACGTACGTTAAGTATATACATATATTTGACTGATGGAATCGGACCGGGCCAATAGATGTCAGTACAGCAACAATAATTAAGGATTAATGAATTATTTCAAACTAAAAACGTCAAAAAACAAAGAGAAATAAGAGAGATTTGCTTGAAAACCATTGCCAACTTGAAAGCAATGATAAAAAGGCATGTTGTTTTTGTAATAAAAAGAGAAATCAGTTGGGCGGATGGCACTACCTAGTAAAATAAATATGCCTTGAGTTGATGTTTCACAAGTCCGAAGGAAATAATACCTTGTGACAGCCACCTGTAAAATATTGACAACTGATAACATGTAAATATGTATCTAGGTATGTTTTAATAAAACTGAAATCATGTGTCCATGTACTAAACGAATCTGGACGTCTTAATTCATTAAGAATTCGTTTTTAAATTTAACCCACATCACACACGAAAAATGCAATAACAACAAATCATATTATTTATTTACCTAATATTAGGTCCATATAAACACGACTTGCAACAGCGCATTCAGTTTGTTGAGTACAACACAATTGCTTAAACTCGTTGAACTACAAATTAATTAAAGTTATAAATAATATTAAAATATTTTTACTTCGCTATTTATCTTAATACCAAATATACTTACAACATTTAAAAACTGCATTTTTCTCAGTGTTGTCAAAACTTTGAATCAAGCACAAGTTTATGATTGAGCACGTTATTAATATTTGCCACATTCAGCAGATTTTCCAATCAGTGTACTTTTATTATGTCAGTTTTATGGCCTAAGCATGCACATTTAATATTTAGAATATCTATATAGATGTAGGTTTAAGAAACAGCAAATAGTAAAAGAAAATATTCTTACGCTATTTGGACCACAACCAAAACTTTCTTTCCTGAAAAAAATGGAATGCATTAAGTTGGCGTCATTTCACCCATCAGGTTACCAGCTGATGTCAATGACGGCAGATGGCCGTCGAAGCACAGCCGCCGTTAACAATTAATGCCCCATGGACTTCTAAAACTTAAATTCAAAGTACGGCGAATTCATAAAAGATAGGAATGTAATCACAGCTGATCTCATTTTTCTCAATTTGTTTTTAAAAGCAAAATTATAATTAGTTAATGCATGGCAGTTGACATTTGAATATTTTTTATTCATGTATCGACTCGTATGAACAGACTTCTACTCAGTAAATACTTTTTATATAATTTTTTATAAAAGCGATTTATACTCGCCTAGTATCTGATACTTCCTGTTCTCTTTTCAATAAATCACACGTACGTTAAACTTATTTGATCATGTTGTTATAATTTAATTAATTTATTTGATCATGTTTTCAAAGCTTTTTGCTTTTTAATGCAATTGATAAAAGTTGTATCAAGTTGTCTCAGCATGTACTTGCGGTTTGAAGTAGCCAGATTAACACAGATTCCAATTTACAGGCACATATATGTGTATACGTATATTTAACAAATCATAAACGCTAGTTTTAAAGTTTGTCAGAAAAATGGGCGGTTAAAATGCCTTGAAGCCTCAATAAAAACTTTTAATTCAACTGTATCACTTAGAAAAGTTTACTACCGTGTAATGTTTTAACCATAACACAATAATTTATTTACAGGCGAGTGCTGTTTGACAGTTGATTATATTTTGTATATAAACTTTTTTGATTTTAAGTGTCAAGCTGTAAGCCTAATCTAGTTTCATGATAAGTTTGTTATACCTATAAAGATTTGAACTGAACCGATTTTAATAAAATATAGATTATGCACATTTTCAAAAATATATATATCTTTCAAATGGCAAACTTTTTATCGAAATCCATTATGCACAGTGCAAGGTGGAATGAAATAAAAAATATAAAAAAAAATACTTTTATTATACATTTTAGAATGACCTTAAAACTAATATTTAAACTAATGTCTATTGCTCGCTATTTACAAGTTCAAACCACTGGCGCATGGCTTCACTTAAAACTGTGGGCAATTGATTCAAGTCTCTGACAATGACATAATAAGGAAAGGGGAAATCTTCTAAATATGATTTTATATTAAGAGAATTATTTGGCAGCATTTCCAACGTTTGTATATCGAGAATTGAGTCCTTGTTCTCTGGATTATCGATAATAATGTAAACTATAAATATTCTTTGAAGTCTGGCTAATTTTACAGCATTTTTGACCTGAAAAAAAAACAATATTAGATTTTAGAAAAAGAAATAAATGAAACAAAAAAAAAGAGTTTTGTGCATACCTTTGATTTTCCTTCGCAAAAGATGTTACGACCATCACTTAAAATTAGCAAGAGATTTTCGAAAATTCCATTGTCGGTTCCTAATAAACCATCTTCTGTATTTGCGGTCCGTATAAAATCAAGCAGTTGGGCAATTTTTGTTTTATCTTGTGAAAACTGTAATGACTTGACCAGTTTAGGTCCATCAAACTGTTCGCTATGATTAAGCAATATTTGAGGCTGTTCTCCAAAAGATATGATGCTTAAAGAGCCACTTTCGAGCAGAGTTAGTGATTGCGATACCAATGAAATGGCTTCTAAAGTTAAAACCTTGGAATTATTGTGATGCATTGATTTGGAATCATCAATAGCTATTGTTATTTTATAATCACGTTGAGCAGGCTTTGTTCTTCGCAGCCAGATCTTGTCTTTGCGAAATTGGGACGCAATATAGGGTATAATTTTTTTCATGTTTATGCGTCTACCAGTTCGGTAGTCGCCCTTTAGGCGCGTACATTTTGTAGGTTCCAAAATAAGACGCAATTGTTCGCAAAGGTCGCGGGCATTTTGAGACATACGAGTCGATATAGCCTGCCATGTATCGTGATCTTCATTTTGGGCAAAGATCTAAGCGGTGATAACATGTAAAAATATGTTTTGTACAAAAAAAATGTTCTATGTTGTAATAACTTACTTGTTGTTGTTGAGTTGTTTGATCCTGGTACATTCTACGTAATTCCAGCGTCTGTGCAGCACTTAATTCCTCAACATTACCTCTCTTGTCAGACAGTAACTCTGTACTACAAAGATTGATTAGAAAATGAATTTTTTTTGATATTCGATATTGATTTAGGTAAAACTTACTTGCAGTGCGCAGTGGTATCGTCATTTCGTGAAGCTGTAACAGTTTGAATAATTTCACCTTCAACTTCATATTGTTCTTGTGTCGTGGCATTCTGTTCACATTTCTGTTCGGATTTGGAAGGTTTTTCTGATTTTTTATCTACTTTTTCGGCTGGAATTTGTTGGAGATCATTATTGCTATTTTCTTCTTCTTTTTCTTCATTTAATTGAAATTGATTATCGTCGACAAGTTCATCTTCATTCGTATTAATTTTTTCTTCTTCATTTTGCGGTTGTATTTTCTTCGACTGTTCTTCAGTTGCATTATCTAACGTAAGAATATCGCTTGTCTTTGGTTCTCTAACATGTTGATATTCATCTAATTCCATTTCATTATTTTCGGAATCCTTATCATCATTTTGCCCGGTATTTTCTTCTGTAAGTTTATCAATGGTTTTCAGCCGTTTTATTTTATTTTGATCCGCTTTTCCTAAAATAGTTGAGACTTTTGGATTAAAGTGAATCTACATGAAAGTTGAGAATTTTACCTATTGATCTATCTTCATCGGTACGTCCTTGTTTTCTCTTTTCATTGTCGTGTGATTCGCTTTTATTGCTTTCAGAGGCTACGGGCTCGTTTGCTTCAGCTATGCCTTGATGACCTCCATCGTGTTTCTGTAAAGCGTTTAAGTAACAGAATATTGAAAAAAAAAAAGATGAAAGAAAAAAATAATACCTCGTTTTCGGCTTGGCCTATTCCTTCTCTCTCTTCACCTGTATCCTGTTCGTCCATATTTTGATCCTGCTGCACATCGTTGTCAGTTTTGACCTGATCTTTTGAACCTTTTGATTCAATTTCGGGACACGATTGCATGTTGTCCTCCTTCATGGGCTGATCTTTGGATTGTTCATATTCTTCGCAGGTCTCATTCAAATTTTCATTTTCTTTTTCGTTTTCTTTCTCTTCAGATTTTCCACCTTCGTTAGGACCCCTCTTTTGTTCATCAGCACCATTTGAATTTTCTTGACATTCTTCTTCAATATTTTTCTCTAGATCGGTAGTATCTTTTTCGTTGTCGTTTTGATCCTCAGGCACGTCCTCGTCTTTGTCGTTAAAATCATTGTCATCACTTATATCGTCGCTATCGTCGACATTGTCACTTTGATCCGCTTCATCATTCTCGGCGTTTTGGTTTTCGAGTGTTTCTTCGAAATTTTGCATATTTTCTTTCATTGTGTCGATATCGAAGGGATTGTCATCGTTTTGTTGCAACTCCTCATTTTCATTATCTTCATTTACGTTAAGATCTTCTAAATTAAAATCTTCAGGCTCCTGTGGTTCCTCCAGTTCATTGTGATAAGGATTAATCTGATCCTGTTCGCCTTCGTTATTCAAAACGTCGTCTATATCCTTTTCTTTTTGTTTTCTCTTATCTTCATCATTTGGTTTATTTGCAGCATCCAAACCAGAGTTTTCAGTGTTATCACCACCGTCGTTGTCTTTTGAAAGATCATTTTTAGAATTTAGGTCATTGTGAGCTTCTTGTTCCTCACTATTTCCCTTTCCGTTTTCTTCTTCTTTCAGTTCTTTTTCCTCTTCCAAGTCATCGGGAGTTTCGTCGTCGCCCCATATTTGATCGTCTAGCTTGTCAGCGCCCTCTTCGGTTTCTCCCATTTCTTTATTCATGTCTTCCTCGTTTTCAGATTCTTCACTGTCATCTTCCCCATCGTTTTGTTTTTCTTTGTCCTGCATTTCCGCATCGAAATTTTCGCTCATTTCGATTCCTTTTTCTTCTTGACAATCACTTGAATCGTTCTTATCGTTGTCTTCCTTGCGATCTTCAGGACGTTTTGCGTCATCCAACTGGTCTTCTGATTCAATTTTATCAGAAGCATCCTTTTCTCCTGTTCCGTCTTCTAAACCAAAACCTTCACCTTCCTTTTGATCTTTTCTAGTTTCACCTTCTTCGTCTTGCAAAAGGTCTTGAGGCACGCAAAAGCCTTTCGTTCCAATTTCTACAAATACAGTCAAGATGGTTGATAACATTTTCACTGATACCTTATGAGTGCCCAACTGTTGATACAAGAAGTAGTCTGCCACCAAATTAAATTGTTCCAGAAGGGGTTGTATGCTCAACAATTTCTGAATGTGAGTGATTTTTTCAACGGACGGCTCAGACAGCTTGAGTGTTAGCAGAATATTCGTGAATTGCTTATTGATTTTTTCCATATCCAACAGATCCCAGTCGTCTTTCAGAGCTCCATAAAGTTTCTTTTTTAAATGATGTTCCTCTAGTTCTTCCTGGTCATCCTTGCTCGTATTGTGCTCATTTTCGATACCCGGTTGGCTTTCGATTGTTGGATATTTTTTGTAAAGTTTTTGTAGAGCCAGAAGCATAGAATGCATAAGAGCTTCTAATTCCAAGTCGATATTTTTGAAACTGTAATCTAAATCTAAACTACTTGAATTTTTAAATTCCTTTGATATTGTTTCGCTGCAATATGTTGAAAGGTCAACAAGAGGTTTAGCTATCGGCAAATAATCGTTGTTGTCAGTTTTCAAGTTTTCCAAAATGCTTTGAAGTGAGCCATGAAGCTGGTTGTAAGAATTCCTATAGTGATTTAGACGATCCTTAAACACAAACTCACTGCTGTCGCTATTCAAACTATTGAGAGTTGATTTCGATAAGGATAACACTTTTTCGCAATCTGACAGCAGGGCACATATGTCCGTTGAATTTTTATTATTATATTCACCATTAGCATCGAACGTTTGTTTATCCGATGGAACGTGCAATAAATATAATTTAAATTGTTCGAAAACGTATTGTATGCGTGTTATGACTGTTTTCAAAACATCATATTGATCGCGAAACTTGCTAAAATTCATATGACTTTCATTGAGCTGAGTTTTAGAATTCATGTCTTCCAAGTTTCTTAATTGTTGTAGCATAATGCCAAAATCATATATTGTGTTAGTGGCAGAGGCTAAGAGTCTGCGTTGGTTTTGGACCAACAAGAATAAGTCAACAGCAAAACCTTTTATACGCTCAATATTAGGTGGACCCAGTTCAGACAGAGGCGTAAGCATTATATTGCGTAACAGTTTCAATTTGAAAACACACTTATTAAAGTATACATCCAAATTTTCATTCAGCTGCAGTAAGATGGATTGCAGCCGCTTTTCTTTAAGATTCGAAAGCATAGTCTTAATGCAGAATGGAGGCAAAAATATATCTTGCAGCTCTTCACCCATTGATAATTCCATAAGACCAGTTTTGTAATTAACACCCAGTGTCGATAGAGTTTTGAACAGATCGGTTAAGGCTTTACGTTTTTGTTGTAGTATTTGTTTTGCTTCCAGCTTTTGTTTCTTGCGTTCTTTTGTTCTATCAACCGTTAAGCTTCTTAAGTGGTTACATCTCTCTAACTGCTGAGTTAGCAAATTGTCTAGAGCAATTATAAGTTTCGGATATTGAGCATTTGTTAGTGTTTCTTTAACCACATTACGAGAGGTATTAAATAAACGATGTGCTTTCGATAGCAAGGTATTTGAGTCAGCCAATTCAGGTATATTACTTTTGCACTGTGTCACTAGAAGAAAATATTTAGCGTTCACCATATTATGTTTCATTTTTGATTCGTATCGTAAGTCTTTTCCTTTATCGTTAGCAAAATAGTAATCTTTGGCTGTAGAATCTTTTGGTTGGAAAATTGTTGTAATCTTCTCTTCAAGTCCCTTTTCGTACTCCTTAAGAAATTTGTTAAGATTTCGATGGACACGAGCAACATTATTGCGCATACTTATGTACGATAAATCTTTGTTGTAACTTTCAATTTTAACCAACTCTTTAAGTTTCTTTTCGATGGGCGCTTTTATAGACTTTTTGTACTCCTCAATTTCCCCGGCAAATTGCTCAAAATACAAACGCAAGTTTCGGAAACCCGATATTAATTCTTTAATATCACAATAAGTGGTGTCACTGCGCTCTGTCGTTGAGTAATTGATCAAATTGTGTAAGTAAAGTTCGAAAGCCAAAAGGAGTTGGATTCTTATGCGAAAATCGCCGTAACTTGATGATTCTATAAACTGTCTTAAAATATTAATGACATCTTTAGCTTCTACTTTGAATTTCCTAACATTGGGATCAGCAGTTTCGACAACTTGCTGTCCCTCAAATCTCGTCGTGGTGTCAACTTCTCGTTCGGCTATGAATTCTTGGATGAGGTTATAAATAAAAAACCAGTATTTATAAGCAGTGGACTCCACCTTTTCACAAACTAGAATTAAACTATTTCGCCAAAATTGAAGTTCCAGACGAGTCCATTTTTGAACAAACTGTGCAATCTCTTGCTCCTCGCTTTTAAGGTTATTGTTTTTATGAGCAACTTCATTCCAAAGAGCAACATTCTGCCGTAATATTTGAAAGCCAGTATTGAAACGTACAACAGGCGCTGTGGAAGGCAGAGATCTAATTCTCTGTATGATTTTGTTTATATCAATTAAGGTTGCATGCTCGGGATATAATTCAAGTTGTTCGTTGACCCTTTTCTCAATGCTGTTAAGAACATCTGTGCATGAGAGAATCTCTTTGATGTTGGAATCTTTATAGAAATTATACATTTTCTTCGCTTTAGAACCAGATGTATTTTTTTCTAAGACAATATCCTTCTGAATGGCCAGGCCAAAGTATAAACTATTAAAGCATTCTTCGTCCAACCAATCATTTATGGAAGATTTGTATTTGTTAAAAATTTTCATAAACACTTGAAAACGTTGTATATAATTGTCCAAAAACTGTAATCGATCAGCATTATCAGGACATTTGGCCGCTTTAGAGTAATAATTTGTTTGAGAGTTATTCACCAATATATTGATGAAATGAGTGGCTATAAAAGAATAATCATTCTCCTGCACAATACAAACAGAATCTTTTGTTGTATTTTGTTGCTTCTTGGCATCCAACTTGATCACTTTGTCCAGTGTATCTTCTTCTAAAAAGTCGCCGAAATCTTCTTGAAGGGTTGTGGGAAACATTTCATTGATTTCCTTTTGTTCTTGAATTTCGTCAGTCTCTTCTTCACATTTTGTTTTTGTGAGATAAAGGGATTCGTCTTCTTTTTGCTTTTGTTGCCTTAATTCTTCTTCTCTTTGCCAAACCTGATTGATTATGTCGAAAGTAAAGATAAATTCATCAAATAACTCCTGATTTATAAATTGACAAATGCCAACACGATTTCTTAGTTCGAAAACTTTCGCTTTCAACAAATGGAAATAATCCGATTCACCGCCAGGCATTTTGCTTAGAATGCTAAAGACTGGACAACGATTTTTTAGAATATCCTTAGACGAAGTGATATTAAATACATTCAACATTTTGTTACTTGGAAATTCTGCAATATTTTTCAAAACCAAGTGCAACTTATTGTTGGCATTTATGTTAGTAAACGAACCGTCAGCCTTAGCAATCATACTGTTTCTAATCTGCTCCATTACAAGTTTTAGACCTTCGAAGCCAAAACGCAATTGTTGCAGAGAACATTGAAGAGGTTGCAAAAAGTCCTGATAATAAAGTGAATACGGTTTTAATGTATGATGAAGAAAACGTTGAGAGTTCGCCATCCATAAGTTGAGTTTGTTTATTATTTCTGGGTAACTTTCAAAAACATTTGCATCGAAAGATTTACTGAAGGAATTGCTCCATGCCGATTCGATAATAATTATTAGTTTGAATAGGACTTGCGGATTGCAATTTGCGGTGAGGAAATGGTTTATATCTTTCACCAAACTACTGTATAAGCATCGCTTTGGTCTCACTGCCACCTTTTCCTTTAGCTTGTTTTGTTTTATTGTCAATAAGGCGAGATTTCCGTTCATCGCTTCATATATTTCTTCGCCTAAATTTTTATATTTCATTGAAATTCGGAGGAAATCGTAAGCGGTTTTAAAATTTTTTAAACAGTGAATATCATCTGCCATATATTTATTCTTCAAGCGATTCTTTTCAACAGGATCTATTAAGGGTGTGAAGGGGATGAGACATAATTCAATGCAGCCAATTAAAGTATTGATCATAGATGACTTAAACAGGATTATTTGATTTGACGACGCATCAACTTTTTCTGAAACATTTTTATTAGATTCTTCAATTGAATCTTTTAGCTTTGACACCAGATTATTGAAACATTCCGTATATTTGATTGAACATTCATTGGTTTCATTAGGACAGAACAACTCTATATATTTCACTTCCATTAATAGTCGCTTTGCATTACGCAACGATTGTGAATAATTGTTCAATTGAATGCTACAGGTTGGTGTAACAAGCATGGAATTGTTCCAGACCATCTGACATAAGTGATTAACAGAATTTCTCCACATTTCAAAATCGCGCAATGGTATTGTCTTAAAAGCACCACTATGGCCAACGCACAATAAACTGGAGAGTATATTTGTAAGTGCCGGTCCTTCATACGTTGAAATACTTTGAATATTTTCCTTGTCATCTTCAGTCCGTAAACATTCGAGATGAGAGCTTAGACTTTCAAGTTGTAACTTTTGAATCGTAGCTGAAATGAGTCTGCTGTATGCTGAAAAGTGTTTATAACCGCCATTTAAATAGAGAAGAAGTTTTCGAAATTCTTCAGAAGAGTCCATCCGATTTATATAATCACAGAGATGATGCCAAAAATCACGATATTTCTGGTATAACGGTGATTCGCATGTATTAAGCAAAGAAATCGTAGCGCTATTTAAAAATGATATTCCATTTTGATATTCACAATGAACTGGAACATTTTCTACAGCTGAGGTTTCCAGATTTGCCACAAGATATTTATGCCAAAAATATTCCTTTACTGTCATCATACTTAATTCGATTTCATGCGGCATATTTGTTATTAAGTTTTCTTCGAGGGTGTTAAGTGAAGATGAGCTAGAAAGCATTTGTTCTATTCTATTTAACTCAAATTCCATAACATCCAGGTCTTCATTAGAAAGTTGCATATCGTGAATTGTATTTTCCGCTAAACTTTTTAAAAATTGTTTCAAATTGTCCCTTAACTCTTCAGGTATCATTTTTTCATAGTCATGATTCAAATTAATTTCTTTGATCTTTTTAAAGTCACTCACTGTATTGTTTTTATTAAATAATACTGAGTAAACACGTCGTGTGTTATCACTTTTCCTAACCATCAACTTGTTAACAACATCTTCAGGAGTAAATTGACCGTAAAAGGGAATCACACAAAGCAATTGATCTAGCTGTTGTATTTTGCTGAAGGTATTTACCTAAAGTGAAATAAAATTCGTAAAGTCTAGAGATTTTAATAGGACCGCTAAAGCTGGAGATGTAAGTTTAAGTGTTTTAAAAGTCAAACTATGCATCCCAGAGCTTAAATAAAGAAAATCTGAGATCACTGATAAAATTTCGAAAAATTCGATTCGGCCCAAAAAAACATGAATTTTTATATCATCAACTTGAATGTGCAAATGCAGCGTAAGGAAAACGGATCAGCTGATACGTAACGTTTGTTACAAGTTCTGTTTCGTTTCATTCTATTTTTTACGACTGATTAAAAAACTGAATTCAACATTTAAAGGCATAAAGTTGTTCGATTTATTTATTTTTTTTTTCAATGAAAGCCAATCATTTGAATGAAGGAAACGAAAAGCGTCTTTAAAGTAAATTAAATAACGGCAGCAAAATGCAGATTTATAAAACCTTGCAAACAAACGTTACAACCAAAACAATTACTTAATTTACAAAATCTTGTATGGTGTATTTTGTATTGAATACACGCAGTGTATAATTGTATCAATTTATTTTGTATATTAAGCGTCAAAAAGCAAATAAGAAGAAGAAAATAAGTATTCAGAAGGAGGTTTTCAGGAAGTAAAATGGAGAATAGGACTGAAAAAAGCGATTAGTTTCCGTTTTTCATTTTTTTTTTTTTTTTTTTTGTAAACAAATTTTTAACATCAACAATACAAATGTCTTTTGTTTATTTTCTTCTTCTCAATGTGATATGGAATTCACATGTAGCTGATAACACGATTACCAATACAACTTTTCAAAAACATGCAAAATAAAAGTGTTTATATGAAAACTTCCAACAACAAGCATACACTATTGTATTTTAATTGAACAATACACAGTTTACACGGATACAAGGGGTTTTGTGAATTAATCAAATAATTACAAATAAAAAAAAAAAAAAATGGCAGAAAAAGTATCGTTACTAAACCGAACTTACCTGTTGATCTTGAGAGAAGGGCTGATATTCGAGCAAATGCTTTCCATACACTTCACGGCGTATATTTAATGGATGCTTGATCTTCGTTGCATAATCCAAAAGTTGTTGATGGCAAATGTGCAGCTCGGGTGAAATTGTTTCAACTTTTGGCAGTAGTTTTCGTATGAATCTCATTAGGTTCTTGTCCAGCCATTTATAATGTAATACAAGTTTATCAATTAAATCTGTATTAATTTCCTTGTTCAAATACAGATTCAGTTTCGAAACATCCAGTAAACGATTGAACCATTGAACTGCAGTGATTAAATAAATAAACGATTCCAAGTTTAATTTAACTAAATTCATGCTATTCATCAGAGTTTCTCTTAGATGGTATAAGAACTCGGAGAATTTTTGTAAAAATGGATTGTTTAGTTTATCAACAAATGTCTGTTTTGACACAGCTTGCGAATACGCCAATACACTTAGGTTGCTAATTTTCTCGATTGGCTTTTGTGGTATTTCTGCTAGAAACATGTTAATAATCAGAGAACAACTTAAACCGAAACAATGTTCTTTGTAATTGGCAATTTTATAGTCACGTATTCGAGGATACATTTTAGTATTCCAAGGCAATGATGGCTCAACATCTTTATTATCAAAATTAATTATACAATTGTAGAACGTTTTAGAAAGTTCTGATAACATTTCATCAGACTTAAGACATTTTTCTAACAGCAGATAACGAAACCGCACATCATTCAGCGAACTGTTTTCATACACTAAATGAATTAAATATTTCGTAAGTTCACTAAAGTTAAGGTTCTCCATATTTATATTTTTAAAATTCGAAAATATGTTCGATAATGATTTTTGTATTACACTCGGTTCTGAAATATTATCCAGAACTATTTTTAACGGCAGAATTTGCAAATTCACCAAGGAAATTTCAGTTAGGGAACTGCATTTCAATATCGTATCTTTCAAATAGTCTTGTCGTCGTGAAATATCTGTTAAACTGGAAAACCTTTCTAATTCCATAACAATAATTTCTTTCAATTTATTTTGGTAAAAGTCCAGCCCAAATCCCATCAAATCGCTGGAAGCCGAATATACATATACTTCCATGGCGCTGACTTCAATAGCTCTTTTCATTTGATAGCCAATTCGTTTATACGATGCGCATAAAAAGGCGGTGTGTATAAGATGTGAGATGGTCATGTTATTTATTTCCGTAAGTCGCGAAATGGTGTCATGTATTCGAATTAAGCAGTTAATGGCGTTAATGTTACGTATTCCTCGGTTATAAACTAATATTCTTTTATCATCCAAGTTAGGCGTTCGGCTGTTCATGAATATTTCAACACAGCGGTTGCGCATGGCTCTAGACAGTTCTCCATTTTTAGGATCAAGCGTTAGAAAAGCTCTGAAATTTTTCGTTTTCTTAACTATTTCCGCTTTTTCATTGGCTGTTATGCCTTTTTCAGACAACATCAATGAGCCATTGGGCTCAAAGACTGGATTTAAGCGGTCCAATACAGCTGAGGAACAAAGGTTTACATGTTCGAGCAAAATGTATTGGCCATCTTTCAAAGATTTTACAATCTTTGAATTAACCCATTCGAAGCAACCGCCGGTGTTTAAAGAGTTCGTATTTTTCACATAGGATTTTAATTGATTAAGCTTTTTGCGAATGTCTTGTAACTCTTCAATATGACTTTCATTACCAGTTAACGCCTGGTGGTGTTGTTGAAGCACTTCAATGACATTATCCAGTTTGTCGATCCGTCGTCGATAATTTACAAGTTCTTCGGAAGCAAAAGATTTGCTCCTTAATTCTGAAAAATAAAAATAAAACAAGAGTAATGTTTAATTTTTAGGGAAACCCTATTAACATTGGCTTCAATGTCTGTCTGTCACAGACCGCTATCTTTAAAACCGTAATTGCTAGACACTTGATATTTTTACAGAAGGTATATTTTTATGCTCGTTACAACAACAACTATTAAAATGAAGTAAGAAGTTGCAGGTTGTATGACATTGTTATTCATTTATAACTACAAGGTGGCGCAAAAATAACCTTCCGATGCTTTTTGGCTGTAATTAAAAAAAAAAAATGAAAAACTTTGATTCTTTTTGTGGATTATTTTTATTTTTATTAGTTGATTGTCATTTGAGCCCTTTTTATGGAATTTTCCATCACTTTGGCCAAAGCTTCCCTCGATAGGTCCTCACATTCTTGACGGATATTTTCTTTAAGAGCTGAAAGAGTCTGAGTCTTGTTAACATAAACCCGCGACTTCAAAAAGCCCCACAAAAAGAAGTCTGCGGCGGTCAAATCAGGCGATCTTGCTGGCCAGTGCAAATTGCCAAAACGGGAGATTAGGCGCCCGGGAAATGCATCTGTAGCGCTCACCATTCACAGTAACCGTTTGGTCCGCGACGTCTTCGAAGAAAAAAGGTCTGATGACTCCTCCAGCGAAAACAGCACACCATACAGTGACTTTGAGCGGGTGTAATGGCTCTTCGTGGGTTACAAGCGGATTTTCAGTGCCCCAGAAGCGTAAATTTTGTTTATTTGCGTACCCGCTAACATGGAAATGGGCCTCATCACTCATAATTATTATACTCCTATTGGTGGTGATTAAATAGTTCCGCGTTCTGGAGCAGTGTAGCGTAACATTGTTTATTAACGTGTATTTCGCATGTGTTTACTACACAAATGTCAAAACAGAACTGACATTAAGGGCCAATCCCAAAATTTATAGCATTTTCAGACACTTGAGATTTTTACAGAGTATGAGCCCGTTACTATAACAAGTACGAATGAATAAATTAAATATTAAAGGGTGACACTTGAGAAGATGTGTTTTTAACGAGTGTATCACTTTATATTACATAAATTCTTTTTTTAATATTCTTTGAAATAAATTGTAACAAGAGTTTTGAATAAATTAAAAAAACAAAGCTTATTGAAAACGTTATTAAAAAAGGTGAGAAAAAAATTAAATAATTAATTTTGTTTTGCAGTTTGCCATAAGCTCAAGTGCGTTTTTTCTTTTTATTGTTGTATTGTTGTAGCGGCGCTGCCACCTGTTACATATTCACCTTTGGCCTAGTCTTTTTACAACAAAAATAAAAAGTTCGTATGTGAGTCCAACTCACATTTGCCCGTTTTATTTTGTTAACACTTACCACATTTGTAGCTTCTTAAAAGTCCATAAGTATTCCAGGAGTCTAGTAATTCGGCAATCATTTGAATTGTGCTTGAATGGTCTAGGATAACATTCTGAATAAACTTAAGATATATACACTCGACTTTAAACGAAATGTCTTCGAGGTGACGATTAAGATCGATCTTATTTAAGAAAAAGTAAAAATTAAAATTGTTTAAAGAAAATTTATGAAAATGGTCGGTTGCAACCGATGATAAGAGTAAGAGAAATATGACACACATTCCGTTGGACTAAAAAGGATTTGTTTAAAACTCATTTTTGGTATTGTACATGGTATTAACCTTTTTAACTGTTGCTTTATTGGTCCGATGGAATGTGTCTTAAGTGTAGATACGTAAAAGAATAATATTTACCTGCTGAAAACTGCCGGTAACAGAGTCATCGATGTTGTCCAAATTACACAGTTGACTAGAAATATAACACAATGAATCCACGACTTTTGTTTTGCCTGTATCAGTGGAACCACACAGAAGAACAGGTTTTTCTATTTGGACACATTCGATTAGATTTTTGAGGGTTTCACGCTGAGCTTCTAGCAATAAGGAAGAACATTCCAAAGGTTTTTGAAAGTGCAAGGGTTGAGAATTTCGATCGAGAACGATATCATTCAAATAGATTTTTTCATTTGTCCAATATAGAGCCACGTCTTCCGAAATCGAATTTAGATAATCTGCATCACATTGAAAAACTGACTGGAAAGCATTTCGTATAAATTGTTTGTCTTGATCACTACGCATACGTTGATAATACACCAGCTTCATACGTTCGTAAAGTGTCAGTAGAAAATTATTAAAATTTCTTACAAATCCCACCGGTCTGAAAACGAATCTAGTTGTGGGTTCTATTAGCAAATCACACCACAACAATATGTCTCTCAAATTGATTTCAAATGGTCCTCCCTTGTAACCCAATTCCATTGTTGACATGCCATTTTCTAATATTTCCGAAAAACGAACTAATCTTAAGGATAAATCAAACTGGGGTATCGAAGATTTGCTTAGACCATTATGGAGTTCTTTGTTTGAAATCGATACCTCTTTCTGCTTTAGTGATTTATATATATCGAAGAGATTATACGATGTTCTCTCTTGAGGTAACAATTCAACAAAATTATCTCTCAGTTCATCGAAATAGGTCTGATATTTGCCTTCTACAACAAATAATAAATCTTCAGTTGTGAGCTTCTTTACATAAACCTTTGTAAAACGATTGAGGAATGACTGGGGCAAACCTTTGCGACCACCTCCTTGCCTTAACGGATTCTGACTGGCAAACACACGTGCTTGTTTATTTAGGGCAAAAGTTTTATTCAGTTCGGGTATGTAAACTTCTCCACGATGATCAAGGATCGCATTAAGGCCTTCCAAAACTGATTGCGGAGCCAAATTCAATTCGTCTAATAAAATCCAAGTGTTGTTCTCTTTTAGGGCTGCCAATAGCGGGCCATCTCGCCATTGAAAGGAACCAATGTGTAAGTTAACATTTTCCTTATCTTTTTCAAATGTTAATGTTGATATTGTATCCTCTACGGGTAAATCTGTTCCAAAAAGATCCGCCAGATCGGTGTGTTCGCAAAGATTAATGCGCACAACGTTGTACCCAATGGCTTGAGCTAAACTCTCGACAATTGATGTCTTTCCAACTCCTGGCGGACCCTCTAGTAAAATGGCTTTGTTTAAAGATAACGACGACAAGAGGCGAAAAAGATTTTGTTTCGTGGTTGGGGCTTCGAAGAGAAAGTATTTGCTCGTGTCTAACATTCTAGCATTCGTTTTAACATTTGTGCCGATATAAAAAGGCTTGATGCCGAAAGTATTTTCTGTAGTGAACTCTACTCTAGTGCCCTTTTCCTTTTTAACATCATCTAAAGTGAACTTCTCTCCCAATATTTTATCAGCTTGATGAATAGCGTATTCGATTATTTGAGTTTTAAGTTTCACTAGTTTTTCGGGCGATTCATGCAATGACATTTCAAAGGCGTCCAAAAATGTTGTTTCCAAGCCATAAATGGCTTTTTCCGGAAAACTTAGAAAAGTGTTTGTAACAATATAATTTGCCATTGCTAAGATATCTCTAACAGAAAATTTAAAATTATTTATTGCGTTCTTCATGTACAAAACAACGTCGACAATGAATGTTGCTATTTTTATTATGTCCATTTTAGCAATTGTTAAATTCATGAGCTGGTTGGTGATACAATTATTGGCAATTGCAATAAGATCTTCTCTAGAGTTGGAAGGTTGGCACCAAATCTCTGTAAAGCGATTTCTTAACGCTGGCGAAAGTTCTTTTTTGCCAAAATCTCCGCCAGGATTCATAGTGGCTAAAAATTGGAAACCTGATTTTGCCTGCAACACAAATTCGTTTGATATTCCGTCTGCAAGTTGGGTTTCGGAAATGATGCCACATTTTTCTGCTAATAAAATTGTACGTTCTGGTTCCAAGATACAATTTAATCGTTCGAGAACTGAATCTTCAGCTAAAGATATTTCATCGGCCATAAAATAAGAACCTTCTTGCATGGCTTGAATTAGTGGCCCATCTGTCCATTCAAAAATCTTTTTAGTCTGCTTCTGGTTTTCACTGTTTCGACAAGGCCTTAGGCCGCCTAAAAAGTCTCCTCCCTCTGTGTGCATATGGCAATTTAAAATTCGCAGTTGCACCTTTCGAATTGAGGCCAGTAATTGGCATACTGTTGTTTTGCCACATCCAGTTGGTCCAACTAATAAAACAGGTTCATCAAACTGCAAAGCTTTTGCTGTTAATACCGCCATACGTGTCATGTTACGAGTCCAAACGATATCGGTACGAGATTTAAAGTTTATAATTTCATCAAGTATGTATTTGGTAACGGGGGACTTTCCTTCAGCTCCACTTGTGTCAAATAGTCTGCTTAAGTTAACCTGTTTCCTAAAGTTCTTGTACAACGTTTCGTGAATAACTTCCAACTCAATTTCTGTACGAACTCTTGCTGAAAGTACTAAATAGCCTTCTTCCACTAAATGCTGATTCCAATCGTATTTTTGATCTTCTAAAAGCTTTTTGTCCGCCAATGTATAGCGAATTCCCCATCTAAAGAGATCTCTTAATGTAAAAGTGTTTTTTGAAGTCGACTTTCTATTCTTTTGCAAGTCAACCATGCAAGCAACCATTTTGCGGGCATACGATGCTGGAATAAGGCACTTCTTTTCCAATATAATTTCCAATTCGCTGCGAGGAATTTCGGAAAAATGCAGTTCGATGAAGCGATTTTTAAAAGCTCTGGACAGTGTTTTTCTGCCTCCATATAACCCTGGAGGATTTTGTGTAGCAAACAGCATAAAATTTTCGTGAGCTTTTATAACAGTTTGGGTTTCTGGTATAAAAATTTCGCGATTATCATCTAAAACTCGATTAAGAGCCTCTAAAATTTCCGTTGAAGCCAAATTTAATTCATCCAAAATGATCCAATAACCATAGCGCATTGCCTGAATCAATATACCCTCCTTAAAGACCAACTTGCCACTAACGTCGTTTGTATAGGAGCCAATATATTCCTGAAGATCAGTATGTTCATGGTTATTTATACGTAGGCAATGATTACCGCTTCGCTTTGCAACATAATCAATCAGACTTGTTTTGCCGGCCGATGTTGGACCTTGTAAAAGTATTGGAAATTTTCCTATTGAAATAATGCGCGCCAGGTCTTTTAAATTTTCCTTAACACTTTCTGTTAAAATATAGCTGCTACAATCTTGTATTTCTTTTGGTCCCCTTTCAATCCAGTAACCTTGCAAGTTTATATAATTTTCTCCTGGCTTTGGTATTGTCTGTTGTAGAACGGCTTTAGCATTGCTGAGCAATGCTTCCTTTATCAAGTACAGCACAACATTATGTGATTGTGAATCAAGTTGTGTTAGAAAACTTAAACAGAAGGATTCGTAAAGATTTCTTTCGATTGATCCGCACAGATTTTTAGCACAAACTGTTAAAGATCTACAAAGTGTACGAAGAGAATAAACAGGTCTATTTCCAAGGCCATCGTTCAATTCCAGCTTCGCTAGTGATTTGAGACGCTTATAAAGTTTAACGATGTTTAACACACTTTTCCTTTGCATGCCTGTTGTACTTAAATAATCGGATACAAGCAAACTTAAATCCGAATCTGTTTCGGCTTCATCAACAAAAAACTCTGTAAATCTATTGCGAATACCAACTGGTAAATCTTTTTTTCCAATGTCCGTATTTGGATTCATACAAGCAAATATTCGAAAATCAGGATGTCTTTTGACGGGTGTAAAATCACCTCTTTCTAGCAATACAACAGAACCGTCTGGCTCCAAAATAGTAGACAAACATTCCAACGTATCGGCTGAAGCTAAATTTATTTCATCTAGTAAAATCCAATCACCGTTTTTAATACAATTTACCAATGAACCCGGTATGAACGCAAAGCATACGTTTATCGATTTGTTTAGCTGAGTATTGAGTTTTTGTAATTTTATTTTTAAAGCCATCCAACGAGGCAAGAGTAGCAAATCTTTTTCTCTCAGTTCATTGCGTTCGGACTTTTCGAAAATATTACAAACAATTTTTATCATTAGTTTCACAACCACTGAGAAGTTGCCCTGATTATAACAAATACTGAATTGTGATAGAAATGATTCATTTTTTATTTGATTAAATGTGTTTCTAAATAACGATTCAAACTCGGTTCGTATTGGAGCTAAAACATATGAAAGATCTACGGGCTTAAAACCACCAACCAAATCAGAAACATCCGATTGATTGTTCATATTGACAACGACTAATTTGTGTTTTGTTTTTGCAGCCAAAAACTGGACAGACGATGTTTTTCCTACACCAGTTTCTCCAACTAACAAAACTGGTTCTGCATTTGCTACACAAACTGCAATGCGTTCTAATAAACTAGAAGCCAAACGTGTAAATGAAAATGTTGCTGTTGATGTACAGCGTTTCGACGAAAGATTGTGAATTATTTTATTTTCACCATTCGACAACTTAAGTCTCTTTGATGACTGATTTTCTGTAGAAATATCTATAACTGGCATTTTACCATTTTCATCGAACGATGATACTGAACGAATATAAAGTACAGCTCGGCCAACTTTTATTCTTTCACTATCAACAATAATTTCAGGCTTAAACTCATTTGCCAAGTATTCGCAACGTGACTGTATTATTCCCAATTTGGCTCCAATACCTGTTATTAATTTTGTTTTTTCCTTGCTATTAGGTAAATAGGAACAAAATACGTCGACGGCATTTTGAAATACAAAATACGCACATTCTGTGCTGGTAACAGAAAATGTAGGACTCGATCTTTGACACAGTTTTATCAGGTCACGCGTTGAAACTAAACGCCCCGAACTCAAGATTGATTTTAAATTAACTTCTTCGTATGGTAATTGTAAAGTGTTCTCCGCATCGTTGGTCTCTTCCTGGCGAAGAATCCCAGCTACATTGTGAGCTCCACTGGAAAATGTAAGAAAAACGTCTACCATCCGACTGGCTACCGTTGCTAATTTTGGATATTTCTGCTTTATGACTTCAGACAATTCATTTCGTGATAATGGCAATATATTAATCGGGTACAGATGTTTCTCAAGTAAAGAAAATAAGGTTTTCTGCGACCATTTGGAGGATGAAGATTTGTGTGTTCTAAAAAAATTAAAAAAGAAAAATACAAAATTGGCGTAAAAATATTAAGTTTACATGAATGATTAGACATATTAAGAGCAAAGATATCATTTCGAACAAAAAGTAAATGTACTTTCAATATCGCTTCAAGGTTTTTATTAATTGTAAATTTTACCTCTTAAGCTACTACTTATTTATTCAGTATATATTTTATATATAAAAAAAAATAATAAACGCAGAGTAACAAGATCATATTGCGAGTTATTATTATTAACACAAATTTACTATTTATAATAAAATTTAGATTAAGATTTACAATTCAATAAAAAATTACTTAAATTAAAATATTTAATATACTTTATTCGTGCTTGTTTCCTTGATATATAAATATTTCATGATATTCTCATGAAATATTTATTAATTTAAACTAAACTAAAAATGAAATGTATTACTGCGGGGAAAGCATATCAATATGGCCATTTCACTACTGCTCAAATAGCTCATCAGTGGATTTTACCCAAATTTTGTATAGAAAACTAGAAAGTCTTATATCAAAAGCCAAATTGATTAAATGAGAACTCCATTGAACCAATAAGATAAAAGACAATAAAACTCAAAAATGTTTTATACAAAAAACACAGCAAAAATTCAGTAACTATTTTTATTTTTTCTTTCATTTTTCTACATAAGGGATCCCATTGGGAACCATTCATATGTATTTGAAAGATTCAATGAAAAAATAAAAATTGAAAACAATTTTTATTAACCCTTTGCACTCGAGGGCTCCGGAGCGGAGCCATTTAAAATTTATCTTCAAACTCGAGGGCTCCGCTACGGAGACAATGCAAATAATTTTCAGTTCATAACATAAGGACAAAAACAAATCGTAATAACTTCATTTATTCTGTTAACAAATTACAAATGAAATCTGTTCAGGAAAGTTTTGCTTATGTAACGGTAAAAAAACTGTTACTTTTCGCTTAACATAGGAAAACTGAAGCAAATCATTTACGCATATCATTTACTTATATGTGAATATGGTTTTTCTATTGAAATTGATTCGAGTTGCTGGTATTATGAGTGAAAAAAAGCTTCGAGTGCAAAGGGTTAATAAGCAACGTGCACATGCAAATATATCAATATGAAAATTTATTATTCGGAATCTTTTAAAATTTAATTTAGTTTAGTTTAAATTAATAAATATTTCATGAGAATATCATGAAATATTTATATATCAAGGAATCAAGCACGAATATAGTAAATTAAATTTTAAAAGATTCCGAATAATAAATTTTCAAATTAATAATTAAAAAGAAAAAGGTCGAAAACATCATACATATATGTTAAAATAAATTTTCATATTGTTAAATTAAAATAACGCAAAATTTAAAAAGAGTATTTAACAAAAAATACATTTATATTTTAATTTATTTTTTTAAGCACAAGGTCTTTTTAATTTTATTTTTTATTTTTTCAATATTTTTCATCATCAGGAAAAACAAATATTTATTTGAACCTAAAATAAAACAACAACAAAAAAGTAATAAAAAATTTTTTCAAACTAACATAAAACAAAAAATTATTTAGTCATATAAAAAAATATAAAGTACAATATTATTTCTTATTTACCAAGTGTCTATAAATCTGAGCTACATTATCGGTGTCTGCCTTAAAATTAATTCTGTGTGCTATTGGTGTAATAATTATATGTAACATTTCTAACATATAATTGTTTTCTGTGTTTATAACTGAAACGTTTTTTTAAAATTAGGATAGTGATTTAATTTAGCACAATGAGATGATAATGCAGTTTTTTCTGAATTAATATTTCTATACCTTTGATCCGATTTATGACCAGCAATTCTAGTTTTTAGTTTATTTTTTGTTGTTCCGCAATAAGGAATTTTATCTTTAGTTTTACTAAATAGCCTTTTTAATGTATAGTGTGTTTTATATGCCATTCTATATTTATTACAGTAAAAAATTTTCGATTTCTCTAAGCGTTCTGATATTTCAGGTACATAAATCAAAGACTTGTTATAAGTTTTTGGTTCAATCATATTTTCTGTATTTAAATTATTCTTATTTATATATTGCCTAATTAATCTATTTGTAAGTTGAATTGGAAAATTATTATTATTCAATATATTTCTAATATTTTGCTTATTCTTTTTATGAAACTCAATATCACTTATCATAAGTATCCTTTCTATCAAATTTTTAGCTGCATTTATTATAATTCGTTTACTGTGTTTGGTAGACAAAGCTTCGTTTAACATAAAAATTTTTCGAATAATTTAGAAAATCTTGATGCGTTATAATCCACAAGATATAGAAAAAGCAATTACATAGTATTGGACCTAGCAAACCTTTTATTTGTCTATAATGTCGTTTGTTAGTATTCTTGCTATAATTGCTAACACTTTGCGTATGCGTTATCTAGTATTATAGTAAAACAGTAACACAAAAATTCAATATACAAATAAATACATACACAAATTGTAGAAAATTTAATTGTTTCAATTTACCTGACAGTCGCAAATAATTGAAATCCAGGAGTTATTTTGACACAATCACGAAATCCTGGTACACTGAGGTAATTATTTTCAAGTAGGCCGCTCAAAACTGTAAACGTATCGGCAGTAGCGCAGTCTAAATCCTCTAAGAGCAACCAATAACCATTCATGACTGCCTGTAGAAGAATTATTTTAAAGTAACTGCTTATTAAGAAGAAATTAATTGAATTAATAGAATCTCCTAACCTGCGTAAGAACACCTGGCATCCACAAAAATTCTCCAGGCACATCAGTGCAGTGATATTGACCGAGTAACATTTTACTGTCTGTTTGATCACCCAATTGTATTCGCAAAAATCCATTAGTCGGCGTAACTATTTTATCGTCGCTCACAAACATTTTTCGCTTATTAACGACTCCCTTTGTCTTAATATATTCTTGGTCAAGTGTAGAATCAAACTCATCTTTGGCATCTTTATTTTGCAACTTAATTCTGCCGGTCATATGAGCCAAATATTCAACGAGTGTAGTTTTACCGCAGCCGACTGGTCCAGATAGGCATATTGCTTTTCCCGACGTGATACCAAGTGCAATGCTACGCAAATTTCTTCTTGTTGATTCAACGCGAATAATACTTTTTTGCACATTCTCATCCTTGCGGAAGAATTCGTAATTTTCTCTGTTAAAAATGGGTAAAAATACTCCTTCAATATTTGTAACAAAATCAGCAAAATTTCCGCTTATTGTAATATTTTCGTTTGATGATACTGCCAAGTCACTTTTGTCGTGAGGCGGTAAATTTAAAAGTTGCAGAGATTGTTGCTCTTCGTAAAATTCAATTAATAATTCCTCAGGTATATTTTCATTCATTTTATGTACTGCTGAAGCATTCATATTTGTTAACATGGCAATGATATGGTTGTTATACACTTTTTTTATAGAACTTTCGTTGTTCGAACGATCAACGTAATGAAGCAAAAATTCTGACCAATTCCAAAGTTCCTTAAAAAAACTTGTGTCCGATTTTAACAGATAAAAGCAACATTTTACAATGGCCCAATTGTCTGGATTTTCATTTGTAATAACTTTCGATTTTTTCGAAAATATTTCATGATCTGATGTGGAAAATGGAGGTGGCTTGTTCGAAAAGTAGGACAATGCATAACTAAAAATAAAAAACAATTTATTGAAACGTTCAAACTAAATAAAAAATAACTAAAGAAACCATCAATATTCACCGTTTGACGCATAATGACAAATGCATAAGTTTGGCTAATGCAACACATTTGCATTGATAACTGATGTCATTCTGAAAGTCGTTAGATTCTAGCGCATTTACAATAAGCACCAATAAGCAATCTTCAAATGCCGTAGCAATTGGTATTGTGAACTCCTCATCAAGTAAAGATCTGCTTAAACCTCGGAGCAAGAGTTCGATGTCAAAGCTCTTAATATTCTTAAAGATATTTAATTCCAAAACATTGTAAGTAAAAAGAAATTGAAAAAATAAAATAAAAATAAAGAAATATATTTATTTAATAATAAATTATAGCAATATAAAAACCTGCAAATTAATTATATTATACAGTAGAATTAAATGTAATCTCATCGGTTCCTAACCAAAAAAGAATTTATGAAAAGATAAAAAGATATATATTAATTGGGTAAAGCATAGTTGTTCCATTATATTCCAAGGGGTGTAAAATAATAATAACTCAATCAAATTTAAAAAAAGTAGTGTACGAATTCTTCCTTTAAGAACCCTATAGAAAAGCAGCAAATATTCTAAAAAATAAAATTTATCAAATTGCAAAATATTTACATTTTTATAAATATACATGAGGAGCAACAATTTAGTTCTAAAATTTACAGCACTTTTATTTATTGAACACAAAACATTCTATTGGCGGTAAAACTTTTACACTTGTAATAAAATTCAACTGTATTACAAATCAATTAGTGTACTGCTGGTTTTTTTTTTCCTTAAACATTATCTAGGTATCCAAATCTTGGAAGCACTTTCTGAGGCAATGTTGAGCCAGCGTTAACTGTTTTCCTAGCAAAATATTTACTTATTTAATAATTTCAATGTTCAAAAGCCTTTACGCCGGCCATTCAAAAATGCATATAAAACGAAAAATTTATTATTCGGAATCTTTTAAAATTTAATAAATTTACTTTATTCGTGCTTGATTCCTTCAAATATAAATATTCCATGATATTCTCATGAAATATTTATTATTATAAACTAAACTACAAAATAAAATGTATTACTGCGGGGAAAGCATATCCATATGGCCATTTCACTACTGCTCAAAAATAGCTCATCAGTGGATTTTACCCAAATTTTGTATAGAAAAACAGAGTCTTATATCAAAACCCAAATTGATTCATTGAATCTTTCAAATACCTATGAATGGTTCCCAATGGGATCCCTTATGTAGAAAAATGAAAGAAAAAATAAAAATAGTTACTAAATGTTTGCTGTGTTTTTTGTGTAGAACATTTTTGAGTTGTTATTGTCTTCTGTCTTATTGATTCAATGGAGTTCTCATTTAATCAATTTGGGTTTTGATATAAGACTTTGTTTTTCTATACAAAATTTGGGTAAAATCCACTGATGAACTATTTGAGCAGTAGTGAAATGGCCATATGGATATGCTTTCCCCGCAGTAATACATTTCATTTTGTAGTTTAGTTTATAATAATAAATATTTCATGAGAATATCGTGGAATATTTATATTTGAAGGAATCAATCACGAATAAAGTAAATTAATTAAATGCATATAAAACTTGCACCTATCTATGTATGTTTTAAACTAAAAACGGAATACAGATATGTATGCATCTTCAAAAGCTTTGATATTATACCAATGTTGCCCTGAGGTCTCCAAAAATATAGTGCGCAATCATGCAACATTCAGCCGAATTGTATAACCTCCTTCTTTGTTTTGAAGGCCATTAAAAAGTTGAGAAGCCATAACTCGGAAAGTATGGAGGAGCGCCAAATTTTTCGGCTAAAATCTAGTTTACAAACGCAGCTCAATGAATGAATGAAAAAAAGTTGTCTACGGAGTGTAAAATGCAATTTTAGCAAACAATTTTAAATTAAAAATTTGGGGCTGGCTTTTCGTCCTGGAGCTATGGACCTTCAAAGTTGTTATGTATCATTGGAAAGGTAATTTCAATATATATCTAATTTAAAAATGAAGTAAAAATAAAAAATTATTTTGACAAAATCTTCATTACCTCTTTCCTTAAAAAATCGGTTAAGAACGTGATTTTTACGTTTGACCCCTTAATCAACGATAGCAATTGCTGAACATTTTTTTGTATTTTATCAACACTAAATTCCATGTTTTATATTAGAAAACTAAAATCGGTTTAAAATTTATTTTTTTACTGATAAAACATTTACTTTTACTAAAAGGTAAATAGAAAAAAGCAAAACAAAATATGTAAAACACGTGTAACCTATGTGAAGAAAACAACCTCTAAAACAGTTTGAAGAGTAGACAGCTGATTCCAGCTACATGTGGTTAGTTTAAAACAAAATAAAAAAAAACATTCAGATGTTTAAAAAGTAAACAGCAACAAATATAAGAAATTCTATGTTTAATTTATGCAAATTTCTACCAAAAAAAATAATAAAAAAAAAACTTAAAGGTACCCATACATTAGCAATATAATTGTGCAATAATTGGTATTGTACAATAATATTGCCAATGTGTATATTATATTTGTACTTTGCAACAATATATTGAACAAAATCAAACCTCTTTTGATATAAATTGCAAAAAAAAAAAACAATATTTTGTAATGTGTTGACAATATTGTACAACTTTTTTTATTGTCGTTGCTAGATAAACTTCTTTTTCATAACTAATGTCACTGAACATTATTTAAGTTATTTAATGTCGAATTGTATTAAAGAGCAGAAAAAAGCCTGTTGGTTATTGTTGTTGCTTAAACTTTCTTTTTCTTTTTTTTTATAATAAAGGTGGTCTCGATGGCGAATTTATTACTTTCGCTGTAAACGCTAAATGTCAAACTTCATACATAAAAAATATGTATAATTTTTTTATATGGGGTTTGACATTTAACGTTTGCGACGAAAAATTAATAAATTCGCCTTTGCGACTATCTAGTAGTATTTCGCCACACATTCTGCCTTCTAGCAATGTTTCATGTAAATAAAATGAATGTAAAAGTTAGAAAAAATTTCAAAAATAGTAGCAAGTTATAAGCTAAATTAAGCACATTTGGGCTTGTTTTGAAATAGAAAACTATATACCATGACACAATAAATTATCAGGTAAGTGCAGTTCGAAAGCTAATTATTTTTGCAGCAATACCTCATATTTCATTTTTTGGTTTTAAAATTTTATTTTATAAAATTTAAAATTTTTTTACTTTTTCAAATTATTTGAAAATTTTTTAAGTTGAAAATTGTTTTAGAATTATGACAACAACGTCAAACGTAAACAAAAATCAGCTGGTTCATTAAGACCACCTGTAAATTAATTCGCCTTTGTTTTTACCATGCGCCGGTGTGCTTTTAACGCCGCCGCTAACTGCAGTTTTATAATAAATTAAGTATCTCCCAGCAAACATTTAGTATCTCCCGGCAAACATTTAGTATTGACCTTAAATTAAATTTACAATAAATTTAATGATAAATTTCCGATTCAAATTTATCCTAAAATAAATTTCAAATCTAATTTTATATTTAATGAATACGGCAGTTATTATTTATTTATAATAATATAAAATTCTCTAAGGCCAATCAACCTACCCTATAAAGTCATATTCATGAGGTTTGTGTTTAAAAATGAACCAAATCCAAGTTTAGAGTACATAACTATATATCATAAGAAAATTAAAGTTTAATAAAATAACTAAAGTCAGAGAAATTCCAATAAGTAAGTTAAATAATGTAACCGAAAAGATTGATCTTGTTGTTCATTAAGACATCCACAGATCAATATAAAATATCTTGTCGTGTTTTTGAAAAATCTATTAATCAATTGAGATTTTCCTATATTGTAGAGCATATGTGTATTTGAACATTTCGTTTAATACCAACCTTTACCCAACTACCTCAAGGTTTTCTCTTTTTCTTTGCCTAAATCCAAACACCTTTTTCGCGAATTCTTAGCTTCCCAATAGAATAATGTTCCTTTATATACAATGCTTTTTTATGATTTAATGTTTTACTTTTTTATCTTTTTTTACATCATTGTACATATTTAAATTTTTATTGTAATTTAAGCTTAATTTGTGTATATTGCGCATTTTTTTCTTTTTTTTTAAATACTTTTAACCATATATGGCCCTATGAAGGGCTCGGTTAAATAAATAAAAATAATATAGGAAAAAGCCAATCTAGTTCTATCTTTTGCATTTTTGTTAACTGGGTAGCACACAGATTCATTATTCATGAAAATAAAAATCACAGATAACTAACTATACTATAATCTGTGATAAAAATTGTGATAGTAATTATGGTTATTTAAATGAGTGAAGAGTTTTTGGTTTTACTTCAGTTGGTGAGAGTTCGTATAGAAGAATACATCAGCACCACAAGAATAGGCAATTCAGTCGAAAATTATTACTAGATAAAATGTTAAACACCTTTAAAAATGGACCTGTAGGAAGTAGGTCCATTAAATTACTTCGATTAGGCATAATCAAGCGCTTCATATTAACTACTCAAAATGTGCATAGATCAGCAAATGGCTCTCAAAAGGAAGACCGTAATGGATTGTTGTCTTCGGCCTTAATAAACGAACAGAAGTTAAAATACACAAGGTGAAGAAATTTAAATTATTTAAACTTTAAACTATACATACTATGTCTGTGAATTTGCAAGTATTTTTTAACACGTATGTAAATATTTGCTAGCTCCGTTTTATCAAACAAAAAATTATTTTTAATTTTCAAGAACACTGTCAACACTTCAAAATCACTCTGTACCAATAGCATCAAGATTGACATATTCTAAGGACGAATGTCGCAATTTCATGGCAGTATTTCCTGGTAAGTAGAGCACAGTCCCAGAAGAGTATGTATATGTTCTACCTGTACATACATAAGTTAGTCTATATACAGATAAAGTGAGCCAAAACAATTTTATTTGAAACATGAAACTCTGTTATAATAACTTTTTTATTTTTATAACTAGCAGTGCCCACGACTTCGTCAGCCTGTTATTTTTAAATTTCTTAAAATTCAAATTTACAAAAATTTGATTTTTAAATATTTATTGTAGAGTTCTGTAAACAGTGTTAAAAATTTTCCGTCTACTAAAGTAAAATATGCTGATAACTGTTTTAATACCATTATACCGGTAAAATTGGTTGCTTTCACATTTGTATCTCTATTTTCTGTACGACATGACTTATTTTTACGAAAAATTAGTATCCTGTATTTGAACCAAGGTTCTGAGGAACCTCACAAAATTTTTGTCAAATACATCCAAAAGTTTTTACGTGATGCGAACACAGACAAAAAAAATAGGTGTTCTTTCTGTATTTCATATCGACAAAACAAAAACGTTCAAGAAATAATTATTGTACAAAAATAATCCTGTTACAGTTTTATCATATATCGTTTTCGTTTCGTTTTATAAAGATTTTGACTTATTACCGAAGTATATTCGAATAGGAAAAACAATTTTGTATAATGATTTGGTCAGTTAGTTATAGGTATTTTTTTTTAATTGTTAGGTTTAAGGTAATCAGCTTAGATTTTAATCGTAATAAAAACTGCTTTGAATTAGTTTTGAATTAGTTTCGTTGAAATATGCTATTATTTATGAAACAAGCAGAAGATAGATTTAACACATTCTTAAATTAAATGTCAAAGTAGTTTTATTAATTAATATTAAATATTAATTTAATATTAAAAAGCAATCCTTTTTTGCTTACGCCGTGTGTTTGACTGAATCTCCGTCTGTCTTATATTGCTAACATAAAAGAAGAATAATATTTTTTTCTATAACCTGCACTATTCTGGTTCACTCACATTTCTGGTTCTGGGTATATCTAAGTTTGTCAGTTTGTAATTTTAGCAATATCGATTTCCGGCTCCAAAAAGTAAATATATTCAGAGTTCTCATGCATAGAAAAGTCGATTGAACAATGTCCGTCTGTTTGTCCGTATTTGTGTTGAAATCAACTTTGCAAATGCACTAGATGAGCTAAAAAAATTTAAATACGCCAATCGATCAAGCATGATTTCGAAAATTTTACTATTGAAAATCAGCAAGATCGGTCCGGTCGATTTTTCCATATCTTTTACAACTTTCGTTTGTATTTCTGCAGGTATTTATTTTTTATTATAAAAGTTATGAAAACTTGGCAGCACTTACTAAGCTGGTTTTAACTTTCATTTGTATTTCTGCAGGTGGTTCTTGTTTACGTTAAAAAAAAAATAATAATAAATTTTCGGAACAGAAAGGCTTTTTTGAACAGAAAAACTGTTCTTTCTTATGCCGATTTTTATTTAAACTATTCAATGGGAAATCTGCAGTATGGTACATGTGGTTATACATACATATATATAAAATTTTCTCTAACTTTTTAATATCAGTGCGAGTCCGTCCTTGCTAAACTACTGAAAATTTATGATCACCGTTTTCTTTTTTGAAAGAGGTGCTACTAAAATTTTGCTAATTCGGTCTATAAATAGTGAAGATATGTTCAAAGGAGCGAACGCCTTACGTTTCTCAGATTTAATTGTGCTTGGTCATTGTTGATTTTGAAAACCGAAATAATAATAAATCTTTAAGAAAATGTGAATAATTAACGAGATATAAGATGGCAAACAAAATATTTAAAAAACATCATAAATACAATAGACAAATAAACAGACATTGGATGAATATGATGACAAAGGAAAAATTTAATTTTTAGAAATTTTTTGTTTAGCAAAAACAAAAAAAAAACATCATGCTTCATGCCTGTTAGCAAGTTTAAAAATATTTATATTGAGCCTTTATATTGACCTTTTTTTGTTTGCATGAATAGGGCCGCAATAAATTTACATAACAAATAAAAAAATGCATAAAAACAAAGTGTTAAAAGTCGAAAACAAATATAAAAATTCTTTTTTAATCAGTATGATATTTAATGTAGATTTTAGATACGAACCGATAAGAAATGAAAGAAAGGTGATGTCATATACGTACATTTTAAAAAGCTGCATTAAATTACGTACGACAGCATCTCACTGTAGAGCTTGTTCTTTAATAAATAATCGTTTTTTTTTTTTTTCTTTTTTATTTTAATCCAGAAAGCATTTAAAGCCAAAAGCGTATTATAAGAACACTGTACTTAAGAGCTCAAATACAATTAATATACATATGTGTTAAAAAAATGATTTCGCAGTAGCTACAGTTGTAGTAAAGCCCTCTCTTACGGTTATGAAAACATTATTTAATTTTTAGCGAATTGTCAAAATATCTTTACAGATTAAAAGGTTAAAAATTATGATCATATTAATCTGTTGATATAAAATGCTTTTATTAAAATTTAAGATTATTGTCTTTATTCAGAGAAATAAGTCTGTAATTTAGTCACGTATTTCAGTAGAAACAAAGATTTTAAGTTGTTTTGTTAGTTACACGATTTTTCATTTTAGCTAACGATGTATTCCAAATATTTCGACTTAAGTCTTATTTAAATTAAATTGACTAAAAATTTGTTCAGCATTAGCTAAAAAGACTTTAGTAAAACCATTATAAAATCACATAATTTTCTTAAAACATTAACTAATGAATATTAAAAAAAACTCATCAAAACTTAGATATTGTGCGCGATCTAACAGAAGTGGCCAAAAACTATAATTCAAGTTACGCAACAGATTGGTTTGCTCGAGTAAGAATAAAATACAAAAATTATATTTGAATATCTTTGTTTGAAGTGAGTTTACTTTTAGGCTTTGGAATACAATGTACCAAAAGGTAAGAAAAATCGAGGTCTTCTCACCGTCTTAACATACAAAAACCTAGTCAACTCCAAAGACATAACAGAGGAAAGTTTGAAACTGGCACACATCTTGGGTTGGTGTGTCGAAATGGTATTTTGGTTAATTAAAGAACATATTTTATCTACTCACTAATCTTCCATATTTGTTTTTTATTAAGCTACAATGTTTCTTTATCATTATCGACGATGTTATGGACAGTAGCACAACTAGGCGCGGACAACCATGCTGGCATAAGTTGGATGATGTTGGCCTGATAGCTATTAATGATGCTTTAATGATACAAAGTGCAATTTATATTTTATTGAAAAAGTATTTTAGTAACAAGAGTTGTTATGTTGACCTTTTGCAACTATTTCATGAAATTACGTTCATATCTACCTGCGGCCAAAATTTAGATGTACTTAATGCTACAAAAAGTGTAACAACTTTTGATATGGATAAATATAACGCAATTGTAACTAACAAAACATCATATTGTTCATACTATTTGCCGTTTGCTTTAGGCATGCACTTAGCAGGGTATGTGGAAAACGTTTTTTTTTTTGTCTTTTCAAATCTACTTACTTTTTCCATTTTTCTATAGTATAAAGGACCAGGAAGCGCTTCGACAATCAAAAACTATTCTCTTAGAAATGGGTGATTTTTTCCAGGTCCAAGATGATTTCTTAGATTGTTTTGGCGACCCTAATACAACAGGAAAAATTGGCACTGACATACAGGATAATAAATGCTCATGGCTGGCAGTTGTTTGTATGCAAAAAGCGAATGAAAAACAAAAGCAAATAATGTTAGATTGCTATGGAAAAAAAGGTATTTTATAATTTGATACTAAACATCATACATTAGAAAAAAATATGTTCTTCTATTTAGATCCAGAAAAGGTTGTACGAGTCATAGAATTATATAAAGAATTGGATTTACCCAATACGTATGCAAATTATGAACGAGAATCTTATAATATGATCAAAAGTCATATTGAACAAGTATCACGTGGGGTTCCCCATCAAATTTTCCTACAATTTTTAAACAAAATTTACCAACGTGATTCCTAATTTGCTTATAAATTAGATATTATAAAATATATATATATATATATATATATATATATATATATACATAGATATATATACATATATATATATATATATATATATATATATATATATATATGTATGTATATATAAACGGGACCAATCTGTAAGCATAAGCGCTCCAAGGTCATAGAAGAAAAATAAAAAAAATTAAATTTATTTCGATTTATGATTTCAAACCAAAAATAGCTGAGAATATGCATTTCATTTTATGTGATGGGTAAAGCAAGTTGAATAAGAAAAAAAAATAAAAAAATTTAACCTACATTATGGAATAACTCCTAAAACATATTCTTATTTTTACTATTTTAATCGTTTACAGCCGTAACTAAAAAATAAAATTGAGTTGTTGAAGTCATTTGATTTTCGCCAAAAAGAGATGAGAAATTAAGTAAGCATTACTGTTTCCTTAAAGAAGGAGGTTATACAATTCGGCTGAATGTTGCTTTTTTTTAATATTTGTGCCTCCAGAACTCAGTCATTTCTGATCCGATTTTGAAAATTTTTGGTAATATGATAGCTTATGCTTACAGATTGGTCCCGTTTTAAAAACAGTTCATAATCTTGAAAATTAAAGGGTGTCCCCATACAACATACATATTTTTTACGTGTATTATAAACTTTAAAGGGCGATTCTGTAAAATTTAAAATGACTGCGTTTTACTATAGGACCCAATAACAAAAAGTTATACAAAAATAAATCTAAAAATTAAGGGGTGCCCCCATAATTGATGTAAATTTACTTATATGGGTCTATTTTTTGAACCGTTATAGACAAACGCTTGCAAATTGGACAGAATGTCAAATGCTATGGGCGTAATTGTAACAAGTATTAATATTACAAATTATAAATTAAAGGGTGTGCCAATAGTTCATGAAATTTGATGTATGTGGCCATACTTTTGAACAGTTGTAGACAGACGCTTGAAATTTTTAACGAACCTGTATTGCTAAGTCCGCTATAACAAAAAGTATAAAATATGGATTTGGAAGTTAAAGGGTGTTCCAATAGTTAATGTAATTTTGAGTATGTGACAAAACTTTGGAACCGTTATAGACAGAACGCTGAAACTTAAAAGGGACCTGTGTTGCTTAATCCGCTATATCAACGAGTTTATAATATGAATTTAGAAATTAAAGGGTGTCCCATAATTAATGAAGATTTACTTATATGAGCCTATCTTTTAAACTGTTATAGACAAACTCTTGCAAATTGGACAGAATGTCGATTGCTATAGGCGTTATAGTAACAAGCATTAATATTACAAATTTTAAATTAAAGGGTGCGGCAATAGTTCATTAAATTTGATGTATATGGCCATACTTTTGAACAGTTGTAGACAGACGCTTGAAATTTACAACGAACCTGTATTGCTAAGTTCGCTATATCAACGAGTTTATAATTTGTGTCCCAATAGTTGATATAATATGGTGTATGTGGCCGGACTTTTGAACCGTTGTACACAGACAGCTGAAATTTACAAGGGACATGTTTTGCTAAGTCCGCTATAACGCGAATTAAGTAACTAAAGGGTGTTCCCAAAATTTATGTAATTTGTTCTATATGGCCGTATTTTCTGAACCGTTATCACAAACACCTTAATTTTTTTGGTATAATAAGAATTATAAAAATGTTATATTATAAATTAAATAGTTGATACAATCTGATGTATATTGGCAAACTGTTGAACCATTACAGACATACGGTTGAAATTTACACAGAAACTGATTGCTAAATCTAATATAATTTAAATTTGGAAATTGAAGAGTGACCCTATAGGTGCTGCAATTTGATGTACATATATTGCCAAACCATTGAACAGTTGAAAAAGTATAAAGTTTGGAGATATAAGTGTGTCCCAATAGTTAATGTAACCTAATTTATGTGGCCACACACTTCAGCTGTTAAAGGCAGACAAATGAAATCTGTTTTGAAGTCGGTTTTTTTTTCGCAAGAATTATATTTTTTTTTTTGCTGACAATTGACTTTAAAATATTATTATTTGGACTATTTGTGTATTATTTAGGTGAATGTAATGTAGGAAAAAAAACAAATAAAAAAATAACGTTAATAAAGGAATTTGTACTTCTATTTAATTTATTCAATACAATTGTTTAATTGTGAATTATATTGCGTACTTGATTTATTTGCCAATTAGGTTTACAAATTAAAAACGACATATAATTTTGGGACTTACGACTAAATAACTTGAAAGAAAATATTTATGTCGTAAAATCATACTTTGAAAATTTTTCTTTGAAATTGTCAACCAGCTCAATTTCTTTATCTTTATCCAATTTACAATATTTCCAATCAACTTTTTCATCACAGTTTAAAAGGTTTTCGGAGCAGAAGACATCTCTGTAAAAAAAAAAATTTTTTTGAAGTCGTGCAAGTTTGATTCCAAATTTTGTGAGAGAGTAAAAGCAACAAATAATTACAGCTTTACTGACGTATTCAAAAAAATAATATTGATTTCAAATTTACTTTAAAAAGAATTTTGTATTAAAGTTTTGTTTTAAAATACATATCAAATTCAAATTATTTTTTAAGAATACTGTTATTAATTAGCAATAATTATAAATTGTTATGGTTATTGATCAAACTTGTGAAATAAAAACAAGAACATCAAGTTTCTTTGTAAGAAGAAAGCAGAAAATGTAAATAAAAACTCTTCATAAAACATTTCAAAAACTTGTTTGAATTCGAAAGTGGTAGGTTAAGCCAATTGTAGTTACCTTGCAAAATGTATTGGAAAATGGTTCATTTGCCTCGTTATCAATGTGGTACCATTTGACAGTTCAGCCACAAAATACGTTCTATGATTTGGTAATATTTTCCTTAAACTCAAATCTGATATCGTTTCAAATTGCAAATTAAATTCTTCCGCCTTACCTTCAAAGGCATGTGGAACTTTCTAACCGTATCCTTCATCAACACTGAAAACATTGATTTGCAAATGAGATGATTTATAGTTTCTCTCCGTAAAACAAACGATTTGATTTTGATCTATAAAAAATTCCCTTAAAGCTCCTTTAAATTTATCAAGCTCCTTCCAATCCTCATCTGTTAGTTGAGCGGCACATGGTATATGCGTTATTGATAATATTAAAATATGATAATCATTTATAGGTCCTTTAGCTAGAGCTAAATAAAAATTTTCCCCTATAGAAATTATCAAATGTTTTTCAACATTTGGGCATGAAAGACAAAACCAGCAGATATCTAAAAAAAACAAACAATTAATTGGTTATCTTTAACACAACATATATATCCATTTCGAAAAATGCCTACCTTGATCCCAGTAAGCTATTTTGGACCTCCTACTTCGTGAACTATCGCCACCACTGGATCGTGTACGATTTTCTACTGCATTCTTACTAAAGACGTGCACTAGTCTATCCAACAGTATGGCAAAAACAGATATATCATATACATAACAGAGAACTTCACTTGTTGATTAAAAAACCTTTCAACAATAACAAAGGCACAAAAAGCTTGTCTTTTATTTGCAAACGATCAAACCTGTCCACACACTCTCTTTTGTTGTTCATTTTAAAGCAACCGAACAAATGCCTGTCTGTTTGTTCAGATGGTTTGCACATCCGCTGACTCATAATAATAATCTTCTTAAAACTGGGAATGAATTAATTAATCAAACTTGTTCAAAGTTTTATATACGTTGTTCATTTTAAGGCAATCGAACCACTTGCAGGTTGAACACTGCCTTATTTTTATCATAGGTCGAATCAAACTTGCCAAACCGTGTTCTTGCCTTTTCCGCTCAACATTCAACATTGAAGTACGAAAAGCAAGAAATCCTTGTGTATGAATTCGTTCATTCCTGTCAACAAAGGCAAGCTTTTTTATTTTTTTTTTTTTTATAATTTATTATAAATAAATTATACTTGGGCTTTCAAGGCCATTTATTTCCTTTCTTTTAAGTAAATAAAAGATTATTTATTTCATATTAATCCGACGTTTCGTTGGTATTTTCCAACTTCCTCAGGGATAATTTATTAAAAATATATAATCTTTTTTGTTATTTTAAATTAATTTGGTGTATAGTGGACAAGAAACAAAACACAAACTTAATAAATTGAATAATATAAACTATAAAATATCACAGGCAATTTTTTAATTTACAGTTGTTTTTGGTGTACATACATCATGATACAAAAACAGTAAGAAATCCTTGTGTATGAATTCGTTCATTCCTGTCAACAAAGGCAAGCTTTTTTATTTTTTTTTTTTTATAATTTATTATAAATAAATTATACTTGGGCTTTCAAGGCCATTTATTTCCTTTCTTTTAAGTAAATAAAAGATTATTTATTTCATATTAATCCGACGTTTCGTTGGTATTTTCCAACTTCCTCAGGGATAATTTATTAAAAATATATAATCTTTTTTGTTATTTTAAATTAATTTGGTGTATAGTGGACAAGAAACAAAACACAAACTTAATAAATTGAATAATATAAACTATAAAATATCACAGGCAATTTTTTAATTTACAGTTGTTTTTGGTGTACATACATCATGATACAAAAACAGTACAATAAATAAAAAACGGAACATTTAATTTAAGTAAAAACTCAACAATATATCAAATTCATATTTTTTAACTAATTATTCATATAAGCAAGGTACCAACTTAAAAATGTTATTCTTTTAATTTTAAATAAAATAAAGCAAGTTTTTATTTACTAAGCTTCAAAATTTTTAAAATGTGAATGAAGGAATAGTAAGCTAATAAAAAGCAAATATTTATCAATGTTGAATTGGTTATGTTGTTTGCATTGTTGGTATATCATATTGCTCAAGCCACACAGACGGTCGGTTCAAACATGTTGCATGAATTAATAAGAATAAGAACGTTTGAACACAATAAATTGACTGCAAGTTTTTCTCTTGCCTGTGCGAACTTATTCATAAAATGCTTTTGTTATTTCTACTCATAATCAGAATTTGATGTGTACAGCAGAATGAATATGATTTTTAATGATCATTGAATTTTTCTTTATTCTTTAAAATGAACAAAAATTTTTGTGCTGAATAAAATCAAGAAAAATCATGATTTTGAAGTTCTCTGATACATAACAAGTAAAACAGATACAAAAGAACGAATGAGTGTAGTTGATATTGTATGCTTTCGCTTGTGCGTACTCACACTATGGATATAAACACATACAGTTGTTTATGGTTTTGCATAGAGTAAGAAAATTATCAGTTTTTTACTCTCAAATATCTGTTGTACCATGAGTGTTTGGATATATCCGTTAATGAAACAGATATTTTTGATACTTGTGTGCTGCTTATGATAGACTGAATTTACATATGCAAAGTTTACTTTGACAAAGTCTTGTTAATTTTCTTTTAAACTTTGTTTGGTGTTCAGACACAGAAAGTTTTCTTTTACAAATTTTTGTTTTCTTCTCTTTGATCGTTCCTTATTTTTGGATGTTTTGTATGTGGTGCTTATATGCATATGTAAATATATACAACTGTGTATAAGCAACGAAAGAAAGCCAAAGCAACTTTGCTAGTACTTCAAAGTCTGTACTGCTCATCATGATTTCTCCCTCTCTCTCACATAAAATCAAAACTTTGCAAAGTAAAATTTCCCTGTGTAAATTAGTTATAGAGGCTTGAACTAGTAAGCAGTATTTTAACTTCGTAGTAATAACCCGAATTGTAATTATTAATGTTTAGCTTTAGTAATTAGTTTATATGATTTTAAATGTAGAATTAGCAATATTTATAATATTAATGATAATTTTATTTTATAAAAACAAATGGAAAATTAATAAATTGTTGTCTAGTTGCGGGTTAAGTTATAAGGATAGATGTAATTCAATTAAGAAATTTTATTGTATGTTTATTTAAAAATATTAATTCCTCTTTGATAAAAACTAGAAAATAGTTAATTAAGGTTTATTACATACATCTGTACAAACATGTACATAAAAATAGAAGTTCCGAAAATTTCAATAAAAAAAAATTAGGGAAAACATTTACACTTCTAGAATACACCCAGTAATAATATTGTCCCTTTTATATATGTACGTATTAAATAACGCAATTTTTTGTTTTCTATGCACTTAGAAGGATATTATAGTTATGTTATTTGTGCATTAAAAATTTCTAACATTTACTAAAAAAAACCTCTTTTCTGCATTAAAGAAAAGTCCTACAGCTTAAATAAATAGAGAGTAAAATTTATTCGAAATTAAAAAATTATTGAAAAGTTTTAAAGGAAAAAATAAAAGAGTAAAATGGACAAGCTCGTTGTAACTGCTTACCAAGGGATAGTCAGCTTAACAACGGTAAATATAAAATATAACAGTATAGTATATCTCTTACTAGTGTGCGTAAATAAGTGGCTGTCAACCACTAATTAGAATATATAATGAATTGATTGGAATATAAATTGTTAAAAAATGCAAGTTTCTTACTATAAATGGGAGCAATTAATTAGATGGACTAACTCGTTGACAATTTCATAAATGCTTATGATGTTGTTAATTTTTTCACTATTTTCACTAGCGGTAATTTTATGAAAAAGTTTGATCGATAATTAGTTAAATGGCTTTAAAACATACGTTTTCTTTCTTTGTACACTAAGTAAACGCCATAAAGCATATTAAAACAATATTTTAAAGTGGCATTTTTATCTGGTGAAATATGTACGTTTTAACATTAGGCACTATAAGAATATATTTAGTTTTCGAGTAAGTAATAAGATTTGCTAGCTGGGGTTTGAGTTAAATTTAGATATCAGACATCAAGTTTTATTCCTATCTCGTATAAATTTTATAAGTTATTAAAACTTTCGAATGCATATCCATCAACGAAAGGGTTAAGGTTTATTTTTTATGCATTGATCTTTTTAAGGTTTTGCTATTATAATTTTATTTTTCATAAAAACAATTATTTTTTTCCAGTTGTAATTCCATTTCATTACCATTATTAAAACAATAATAATTAAAATAAAATTATTAGCATGATATCGTAGTTATTTTTTTCCTATTTCATTATTTCAACTAATGCCAATGCAATTTTAATGGTAATAAAAATTTATTTTTATTTTTGCTAAAAATGTTTAAATATTCATACTTTATTTTAAAATTTTAAAAATAATTTGGATTCAAAAGGTATTTTAAAGCAAACTTAACATAAAAATATTTTTTAATTGATTTTAAATTATCAGGCTTTTCGTCTCTCTAAATATAGCAACATAGTAATTTAAATACAATTATACGCATTAGATTCATAAATTTTTGTTAAAGAATTCAGTTTTGTATATTCAACTTCAATAAAACACAGTAAAACAATTAAAAATATTGATCATGTTTAGAAACAATGGCCCATATTCACAGTTAAAATAAAGTATACTTTAAGGGAACTAAAGTCGGTTTTAATTTAGAGTCGACTCTAATTCATTCATAGAGAATTTAAAATATACTTTTGGCGAGAAAGTCAACTCTAAATTTAAAACTACCTAAAGCTGTTTTTAACTCATTTTTCCAAAATTATTTTATTTGGTTGAAGAACACAATACTCCGTATCTGATTTTTTTTACCAAAGTGAACAAAATAAAAACAAGGTTACTTTTTTTCAATGTAATGAAAACATTTATCAAATTACAGTCGACACCCAGTGGAAGGTGGCTAAACTTAAACTATACTTTATAGTGCGTTTCCATTGACGTGATTTCGTCTAAAACACTTGATTTGCTCAAATCAAGTGTTTTGCTACTTGATTTTCCATACATTTTTCATGCTACCAAAACCATTTAAATCACTTGATTTATTAAAAATCATGTCGAAAATGTATTTTTTCGAACTAAATTTGCCTTTGCAACACTGTGTTGTGTCTAGGATATTCAAGTTCAACTCCGTTCTATCAATTCATATTGGATGTTTTTATCGAAAAAGTGACAATTACTTTTAAATTTTTCAAAACAATAATCTTTTTTGTTACAAAAAAAGTGTTAAAAAAATACAAAAAGAAAAATGTGTAAAACAAAAAATAAATTAAAAATAAAAACGATTTTTTACCAAAAATAAAATAGTCTTTTTTTCTTTTACGGTGAAAATGTCAGTGTAACGTCACAAATTCGAATTTAAAAAACGCTTCAGCTCAATGGAAACGCTTCGAAGTGTTTTTCTCAAAACTAGTTGATTTCAAATCAATGGAAACGCAGTATTATTCTTGACTATGAAAGCAAAAAAAATAAAAAGAGCATTTTATTTTAGAGTACACTTTAACAAGAGTCGACTTTATACTGCGTTTCCACTGCCTTGAAATCAACTAGGTTTGAGAAAAACACTTCGAAGTGTTTCCATTGAGCTGAAGTGTTTTGTAAATTCGAATTTATGACGTTACACTGACATATTTTTGCGTAAAAGAAAAAAAAAACATGTTATTTTTTGTAAAAAATCGTTTTTATTGTTAAATTAATTTTTGTTTTTATATATTTTTCTTCTTATATTTTTTAAACACTTTTTTTTTAACAAAAAAACATTATTGCTTTCAAACATTTAAAAGTATTTGTCACTTTTTCGATAAAAACATCCAATATGAATAGATAACTCGGAGTTGAACTTGAATATCCTAGACACATCACAGTGTTGCAAAGGCAAAATTAGTTCGAAAAAATAAATTTTCGACATGATTTCAAACAAATCAAGTAATTTAATTGGTTTTTCTAGCATGTAAAATGTATGGAAAATCAAGTAACAAAACACTTGATTTGAGCAAATCAACAGCGTTATGTATAACCAAAAGTTAGCGACTGTTTATAAACTGTAGTCAAATAGCTGCCAACTAGCAAATCGATTTGCCTTAGCAGCTTCTTGGCACAATGTTTATTCTTAAACGATTTTTAACTGACTGCTAACTTTAAGAAAATCAACTCTGAAAATGGATTGTGTCCCTACTAAATTACTTTTTTTTCCTTATATCACCCCTGATTTTGTCGTTTGAACATACATTTATTTTCCCTCCATATTTTTTATTCACCATATTCTTTATTCACAAATTGACACTAAACAGCTGTTGCACAGAAGATGGCAAGTGTTTGACAACTCACTAACAAGTGTTTAGCAGTAAGTTGTTCGCAGATTGTTTGCTAGTTATAGTTAAACTCTATGCTAACTTCATGCTAATTTTTAGTTATACATAACGCTGCAAGTGTTTTAGACAAAATCACGTCAATGGAAACGCACTATTAGTCTATAACTATGAATATGGGCCAATGATTTTATTTCTTAATTTTAATAAACCAATGAAAATTGTGTCATGGATCTCAACGAATGAATCCCTTGCCTTGAAGCTTATTTCAGAAATGAAAAAGCCGGGTAGAGAATGCTTGTATGACTTTTTACCTCAATTTTTTTACCTCATTTTTTGATTTAATTATGAAAGTTTTTTTAATTTAGAATTTATTTATAACAAAACGGCATTCAGTGATTTTAATTTTCTGTCTGCTTGTAAAGTAACACATCTCGCTTACACATATGTTTCATATGGTAGCTTTGTTTTTCCAGAAAAATTGTTCGAAGTGGGTGAATCGTTTCAGAACAAACTCTCACAAAACTAAAATTCTCTCACAACAAAAATTTTGTTCCGAAACAATGGGTGAACCCGCCTTTAATTAGCGCGTAAGACGCAAAGCAATGTAATTCATAGCTTTTGCGCTAGAATGTCATCCCTAAATAACAGCGTCAACTTTGTGTCTTTAACAGTAATGTTAACTAATTTTATTTTATAAAACCCGCTGTATAAAAATAAAAACAGCGATAAAACCGCTAGATTGCCTTAAAAATAACTAAATTGTCACTACTTTTCAGCCATAACAAAACAAAACAAAGCAACGAGCAGCCAACTTCACTTCCTAACGCACTGTCAAAATTGGATTTTCCAATTGCTAAGCGTTGACGCCGTGCTATTTAGGGATGCTTCATACATTTTGTATGAACATAAGAAATTTTGACAGTTATCTTGCGCTTTACGCGCTAATTTAGGGATGGCAGTTATCTATACGCACTCATAAGAGTAGACACACAAAATCTGATTTAAACAGATATATCTGTTTACGTCTTGAATACCTATTGCAAACTTATGTTTTCATTTAATCAACCAAAAAATGTATAACAAAATTGGGGTCAAAATTTAGTTTCTTAATAAAATTTTAAAAAAGTATAAATTTCAGTAAAAGAAATTAATAAAAGAATTATAAAATGTTTTTATAATATTACCGTGTTAAGAACAACTAAAAAAATATTGTTTTCCCTTATAATTTCAGATTGTACTACAATTCCATTGGAGGTTCCACAAACAAAATTCAAAACAGCTTGCGTGGTTTTATTGGTGAGTAAAAAAATTGGCCATTAAACGTGTTTATGCTAAATTTATTCTATTTTATGACCCGGTCAATATAATGATAATACCTTCATACAACTGGACTAGACGTGGCCAGCCGTTACAACGTACACAATAAATTATAATCGCCCCTTAATCATACAAAATGCCATTACAGCCGGCAGGGATGCGATTATATGTGCATAGAACTAACGTTCCGAATCAAATAAAAATATACAGCAGTTCAGATGAGACTATAAAATATTAATATACAAAAGTAGACAGAAAAAATGGTAAAAGAGAAGAAAAAATTTAGTATTGGCGATTTGGTTTTTACCAAAGTAAAATGCTATCCAGCATGGCAAGCTAAAATTACAAAGTACAACAACAAAAAATATAATGTATATTTCTATGAAACCGCTGAGACTGCCAATATGAAGGTGGAAGACCTCTTTCCTTATGTTGAAAACAAAGAAAAATTCGCCACAGACAAAAATATGAAACGGAATAATTTTCGAGAGGCCATTGATCAAATAGAGGCTGCACGATTGTGTCGATAGCATACGCTGATCACGACGATATATTGGCAATTTAAAACAATGGAAACTTTCGGAAGAAGAGGAAACCGCTTTTAAAGCTAAAGCAGAAATCATACGTTATGAAGGTATTCTAATATACAACAATTTCAAGAAAATCTTTGTCCCCAACTCGTCTACACACTTTTGGAAAGAATTCTGCAACCAAGTTCAAGCCTATAAGTAGAATACTAAGCATGTGTGTGAAAATGGTTATGAAGTTTATATTTGTTTTCTTAAGATCATTGTGAATGTCTGCAATATTTTAATTTCTTTCACGCAACCTTCATCCTAAAACAGCGAGGGCGAGAAACAGGCTCTTAATTTAGAGGTATTTGCGTGTTTATAAAAGTCTATCTGAGTTATGCTCTTATTATTTTTCCATTGCCTTGCACAGTGGGGTATCGAAATAACTCTGTAAACAGACAACTTCTTATTTTTTTTTTGTCCTACCTTAGTCTAACGTAGCCAAATTTTTTATTTTTGAACGACAATTTTCTAATATTAGACCTAAATAACCGGTTTGAATGAGAGAGGGTATAAAACATATACATATGCTTTAGCGAGTAAATTAACAGATTCCAAATATGTGAATAAAAGTGAAAGTTTTAATCAATAATAATAACACTTACTTTAATATTTCAAAAATCTTATATAAAGAAAAAAACATACAATTTTTGTTATAATATGTTTTAACTTTAATGATTACTTTTACGGTTTTTATTTAAGTTTATAATAAAAAAAGAAACATTTTATAATAAGCAAAATTTTATGTTTTATTTCACCAGTTTTAAAATAATTCCAGCAATTACTGATTTCCATCTCAGGGCAATTAGCAATGCATCGCTACAATCTGTGTTAAAATATATAAAGGAAGATTTTAATATACCTTTATTTTAATTAACATAATTTCATCGATCTACTTCCAGTTTTCAGTAATTAAAAACAAAAAATAATAATATTTGAAAACTGGAAGAGTTCGTTCTAATTTCATTTTTAACCACTGAATTTCAGTAGTTGATTTTTTTTTCGACCTTATCTGGTCTAGATCCGTCATGTTTTGTTAAAAACAGCATCACCTCGTGAAGGGTGTGGCTCTTCACCACGCATGACGGTCTTGAGTAAGGTGAAGCTCTAAATGTTCGCTACACTTACTCCTGGATTTTTGTTTGAATTTTTCAAACTATCCTAGATGCCACTATCACTATTTTAATACAAAGTTTTTAGAAATTTTTCACTTGCTTCTTGTAATATCTATTTTGAACACTTGATTAACACACACACACTTTCTGAAAAATTGAAATTTTATATGTTTGCTGAAACAAAATCCAATTGACTAAATTAAATAAGATTTTGTACATTGAAAAAGAACATACCTAGTAGACATCTGCAATAAATGTCTTGAATGGCATACCAAGACATTCACTTTAATAGTGAATGCGTAAAATATTACATTCACTACCAATAAAACAAACTAGTACTTCTACGATCATTCATTTCCAAACAAAACATCAAGACATCAAAACATTTTATAAGCAAAACAAAAGTAATACCTTTCAGAGTATGCTGAAATGAGTACTCATTGCTGTTTCAAATGAAAAAAACTCTTTGGTTATGTTTGTGTGTGAATAGGCTAGTTGCGTACATACAATAGGGCGCCTCACAGAAATTGAAAGTACTTAGGTCTACATGGATCTGTAGCACAAATTTTAGAAAACCTTTCAATTTTTTTTGATATGAAATATATTAACTGGCCAGAAGCAAAAGAAATTAATTAAACTTTTTGCAACAAAAAAATATTTATTTTTCAATAAATCATATATAAAAACGTAAAATATATCCATGAAGAAAAACAGAATTAAATACGATCTATATAAATTAACTCCTAATTAGTTTTCAATTTTCCCAAAAATGTTCCACACATTGCTCCTCCCTCTTTTGTTATTAAATTTACTCTCCTTAGTCAAAAGCCTAGATTTAATAGTGGAATTACTAAACAAGCATACATTTGATTCATCCGTGTCAGTAGAACCGTTTATTGATACCTGTTCAAATAAATACATATTATACATGTGCAAGGTAATGCAATTTTTGTTCACTGCCCTAATAAAAGTTTTTTTTATCTCAAAAGAAAAAAAGTTACGATGTATTATGGTTGCCGTTTGAACAATGACTATGCAGTGACGACGCAATGAAATAAAAAAATATATAAATTTTTGTTGTGAGAGAATTTTAGTTTTTTGAGGGTTTGTTCTGAAACGATTCACCCACTTCGAACAATTTTTCTGGAAAAACAAAGCTACCATATGAAACATATGTGTAAGCGAGATGTGTTACTTTACAAGCAGGCAGCACTGTGACAAAAAATTAAAATCACTGAATGCCGTTTTGTTATAAATAAATTCTAAATTAAAAAAAACTTTCATAATTAAATCAAAAATGAGGTAAAAAAATTGAGGTAAAAAGTCATACAAGCATTCTCTACCCGGCTTTTTCATTTCTGAAATAAGCTTCAAGGCAAGGGATTCATTCGTTGAGATCCATGACACAATTTTTTAAACTTATTTTCTTTTATTTTGTGTTTTATTATAAATATAACAGGAAAATTAAGGCAGGTAATCTTAAGAACAAAACAAATTTTAAAAATAATTATTGAATATCAATGCAAACAAAGAACGAAAAAGTATGTAAAATATATTTTTTTGCGTGAAAGATTTTTATCACATTAATTAATGAAGTGGCAGCTCAGTTAAATTTTCATTGAAAAAAAAGTAGTTGGCAGCACAGTTTCATTGTTTCGGAACAAAAATTAAAATTAAACCAATTCAAGCTGAAATTGTTCCAAAGTGAGTTTACTCTCTTTCTCTCTCTCTCAAAAAATAAAACGTCAAACTACATATAAAAAAAAAATGTTTCGGAACAAAATTTTGGCCGGTGAAGGCTGGTTCACCCACAAAAATTTTGTTCCGAAACATTTTTTTTATATGTAGTTTCTCTCTCTCTCAAAAAATAAAATGTCAAACTACATATAAAAAAAAAATGTTTCGGAACAAAATTTTTGTGGGTGAACCAGCCTTGAACCAGCCTTAATTCATTGCGAAATAGCAGGTAGAGTATTGTGTTGGTTTGCTACATATCAAGTGGAGTATTGTGCTTGGTTTTCTTGTTAGAATACTCAATCTCTTAAGGCGGGTTCACCGGCCAAAAATTTTGTTCCGAAACATTTTTTTTTATATGTAGTTTCTCTCTCAAAAAATAAAATGTCAAACTACATATAAAAAAAAAATGTTTCGGAACAAAATTTTTGCCGGTGAACCAGCCTTTATTAGTCATTGCAAAAAGTACTACGTAATAGAGTGCAATGAAATAAAACAAATGCGGAGATGCATAAATGAATGTCTTGATGCAGCCCTTTGATACATAGTTCCCCTATGTACAAAACGTGCCGGCACACATTTAGCTGCTTAATGAAATTACTTAAAAATATAAACTTACTTGGCCGGGTTTTTCTGGAACTGGTGCAGTTTCTCCCCTTGGGAACAACCCATTATACAGCGCTGACTCCTAAAAACGAAATAATTTCATTAAAAACTATTTTGAATTACAAAAATAACTTTGGTGAACTTGCATCTTTTCTCTTATATTTCTTTTGTTGTGGTTGTTGATTTTCAATCCTTATATTTTATCACACACAAATGCACACCACCGAGTTGATACACACACTCGATTTTCTATTTAATAAATTATATTAAATAAATTGGCGAAAAAACAATTTTTATTTTATAGGTGCCTGCACCCAATTTTCTATGCAAATTTTTGTAAATAAATAAAATGCCAAACTCCAGCTATAATCAGAAAGAGGTAGTAATATGAAAAACGTAAGAACTGTTACTATCCCTCTCTAACGAAAACTGGAACTGGCCACACTGAATTTTTCGCTATCGAGACCACCTGTATTATTTCGCCATGGTTACAACCTTATAATAAATTCGCCTTGCATCATTCTGCAATAAAAAGCCAAACACGGCCAAAGCAAGATAACATATTATTATTTACTTGTAATATAGAAAAAGTTATGAAAAAACGAAGAGCAGTATCAAAAACCATTATATCTTGCTGATAAAACACATATTCTACCATGGCAAAATAATACAAGTGGTCTCGATGGCGAATTTATTACTTTCGCTGTAAACGCTAAATGTCAAAAATATGTATAATTTTTTATATGGTTTTTGACATTTAACGTTTGCGACAAAAATTAATAAATTCGCCATTGCGACTGCCTAGTAGGATTTCGCCAAGCATTCTACCTTCTAGCAATGTTTCATATAAATGAAATGAATGTAAAAGTTAGAAAAAAATTTCAAAAAATTTCCAAGTTATAAGCTAAATTAAGCACATTTGGGCTTGTTTTAAAATATCAAACTAGATACCATGACACAATAATTTATCAGGTAAGTGCAGTTCGAAAGCTAATTATTTTTGCAGCAATGCCTCATATATTATTTTTTGGTTTTGAAATTTTATTTTAAAAAATTTTAAATTTTTTACTTTTTCAAATTATTTGAAAATTTTTTAATTTTAAAATTATTTTAGAATTATGACAACAACGTTGAACGTAAATAAAAATCAGCTGGTCCATTAAGACCACCTGTAAGTTGATTCGCCTTGGTTTTTACCATGCGCCGGTATGCTTTTAACGCCGCCGCTAACTGCAATTTTATAAGAAATTAAGTATCTCCCAAGGCGAATCAATTACCAGGTGGCAGCGTTAGAGAATTTATTATTTTTTGCTGGTAGAAACGAATGTCAAACTTCATATATAAAAAATAGTACACAGATTTTTTATATATGGAGTTTGACAGTAGTGTTCACAGCGAAAATTAATGAATTCGCCTACGCTGCCACCTGATAATTGATTCGCCTTGGTATCTCCCTGCAAACATTTACAGCCATACCTAAAGAAGGGCGGAAAGCGTTTTTTTGCTGTCAAAAGTTCTCATGCTAGTACATTTTGTATGGAGCATACAGAAATAACGCGGCGGCAACGCTTTGCAATTGGAAAATCCGATTTTGACAAGGCGTTTAATAATAAAAAAATAAAAATAAACAAAAACAAATTTGGTTTTTTTTTATAAAATTTTCAATTCACACAACATAAACAGCAGAATTGTTATTCTTTTTAAAATATTTAGGGAATTTATATATAATTTTGGAAAAATCTACTGCAGAAATGAAAAAATTGTGTCCGGGGTGTAAAATTTTAAGTGAAAATTTTGGAGTCGACCTTTAGCTTCGGAGTTACGGACCTCCAACGTTTCTATGTAGTACATATCGAGTATTTAATGGGGGAATGGGACAATATGGGATTCATAGGAAAGGTAATTTTTTGCTTAGATTTTCATTTACACCCCGTAGACAGCTTTATATTATTTTTGAGGTGCGTCCGCTAACTAGACTTAAGCCTTAATGTTTTTAATAACCGTGTTTTTTTTACATTTTGACAAACCGTTGCCGCTTTTGTTTAGGTATGGCATTTCAGCGTCAAAGCAATGCGTAAGAAAACGTTCCGCTTTCCGTTTTTATTTAGGTATGGCTGTTAGTGTTGACCTTTAATTAAATAATGTTGTATGATAAATTTCCCATTCAAATTTAACCTAAAATAAATTTCAAATCTAATTTTATATTTAATGAATACGGCAGTTGTTATTTAATCATAGTAATATAAAATTCTTCTAAGGCCAATCAACCTACCTTATAAAGTCATATTTGTGTTAAAAAATGAACCAAATCCAAGTTTACAGTACATAAACATAGAAAATGAAAGTTTAATAAAATAAGTAACGTCAGAGAGATTCCAGTAAGTAAGTTAAATAATGTAACCGAAAAGATCGATCTTCTTGTTTTTAAATAAGTAAGTCATTAAGACATCCACAGATCAATATAAAAAGGCCAAGAGGCTAGGTTATTAAAAAACAAATATATAAATAAATAAATAAATAAATAAAATATCTTGCCATGTTTTTGAAAAATCTGTTAATCAATTGAGATTTTCGTATATCGTAGAGCATATGTGTATTTGAACATTACGTTTAATATAGGAAAAAGCCAATCTAGTTCTATCGTCTGAATTTTTGTTAACTGGGTAGCAAATAGATTCATGAAATGTCCAAAAATAAAAATTGGGTGATAGTAACAAGGCGCATCTATAACCCTCTGTTTACATTAGACAATGCTGTCATGGCAATGCATGCACAGTTTTTCACTAATACATATACACATTTCAATTGTCTGAATTACTGTCTTGAATATTTTGAAGACAGTAAACAAGACAGTGATTTGACGTATGCCGACAATTTTTTTTTATAATTGCTTTAACTAAATGAAATTTTAATTAAATTATTATTTTAATTACTAAAATTTTCTTTGCATATAACAATAGAATTGGAAAAATAGCAGGAAGAAACTCTAAAGCTATTTAAAATTTTTGAGAACGTGCTCATAATGAATTGTCATTATTATTGTCTGGACGCCTATACTACAGAAGCAATTGTCAGCATTTTTGACAACTAATGTGTATTATTTTATTATCATGACAGCATTGTCTAATGTAAACGTAGAGCAAGGCGAATTAATACAGGTGACCGCACGGCTACAACAATCCAACAACACAAAAAACAACAGGCAATTTGTTGCTACAAAATTATGTATGTTGTCAAAAAATATTGTAAGAAAATAAACAAAATAAAAAAATATATTTGATGAAAAAAGTGGTTGTAATTATCAGAATAAAAAAATTATAAAAATTAAGTTACATAAAAATAAAAATACAGGAAAAGTGACCAAAATTCTATTGTACCACTAGTTTGCGAAATCACATGCATCGTTCCAATCTTGCACGTTCACCATTTGAAGACTAACGTAATCTTCCACAAGAAAAAAAGCAACAATTTTGACAACTCGAAAAAGAAAACAGAAAACATATGTTGACCGTATGGCCCAAGGCGAATTGAACAGGTGACTGCATCAGGCCATACGGTCAACATATGTTTTCTTTTTCGAGTTGTCAAAATTGTTGCTTTTTTTCTTATTGTATGTGGTTGCGCCAAAAAAAAAAAAAAACGGTCAAAAAAATTTGTAGAACTGATTTGTGCTTAACAAAATTAAATTGTGGAAAGGAAAGTATTAATAATGTCCACTTTTATAACTTTTTGCTTGTTTAAAATTCTAATTTTCAAATATTTTCATCTTTTTTAGCAAACTTGTTTCCCTAGTGCCGATCGATGTTGGACAACACACTATATATGGAACACGAAAAAAGGAAAGTATTAATAATGCCCACTTTTTAAACTTTTTGCTTGTTTAAAATTCTAATTTTCAAAAATTTTCTTTTTTTTAGCAAACTTGTTTCCCTAGTGCCGTTTGATGTTGGATAACACACTCATTTGAATAGATTCTTCAAATTTCGATTTAGAAGATGGCATGAACGAATCATCCTCGGTGGATGAATGGGATGAATTTATGAAGTGACGATGATGATAAATTTATGGAAATGTAATAAAAAGCATAATTATTTACTTTTTTTGTTTGTTTCTAAATAATATTTATAATACGAAAATTCACTTCCATTTTGTCTTTCAAAGCGTGCGGTTGTGTTTTTTCTTTTCGTGTGCGTGGATTGTGTTTCAATTTTGCTTTGCGGACATTTTGTAATCGCAGTAGCCTTGCTTTTTTGTGAAAAAAAAAATTTGTTTTCCTTAGCTCTTTTTCTCGAAATCTCTGTTTTACATAGAGGGAAAACAGAAATTTTTGTTTTAAAAGAAAGAAAAGAAAAAGAAAGTTGTTTTACACTATAAGCGTTCTTTTCTTTTATTCAATTTTGTGTGTTTTTGCAAATTTAAACTGTAACATTGGGTGAAGCGCCGGCCAAAAAAATTTTTGCAATGGGGGACGCTAACCCGTCCCCTAGCTCTTTTAGTGCTAGTGAGAGTGAATTTGAGGAGTTTTTCTCTGGAAAGACTGCCTCCAGTTCCGCTCGTGGCAAAAGAAATGTGACAGGTGACGTGGTGAATTCTGGTAAGTCTGTTAATAGTGAAGATAATCATCGTATTAGTGCACAACATGTTAAATCAAATGTTGTAAATTCCAATAATCAGTGTAATGTCAGCAATGCCTCTGAGAATGACCAGCGTAGGAATATTTTATATCCTTCTGATCATCCTGGTGATTATTTAGTATTGGTGGATTCATCAGGAGCTGACTCTGAAAATCTTAAAATTAGAAATGCGATTTTTTTATATAGTAAAATTAGACACCTTAATATTAGTGGTATACTACTTATCAAAGAAATAGGTAAAACCTTATTTCGCATCAAATTTGACTCAGCATCTAATGCTAACCTTTTCGTTTCTATGGAACTTAGCAATATTGGTCTTAGACCATTTATACCAGAGTCCTTTGTGTATTCTTATGGTGTTTTACGGGGAGTCCCTTTGGAGCTTGACGACAGGTTCATTCAAGAAAACATAAAATCAGACATTCCTGTAGTTTCTGCCAAACGATTTGTCAGAAAAGATGTAAGCACTGGTAGGGAAAATCCAACCTTCTCGGTCAAGATCGGCTTTTTTTCTACTGATATTCCGGAGTTCGTTATTTTGGAATATTGTCAGGTTAAGGTACATTTATATTATCCTCCTGTTAGGCAATGCTCAAACTGTGGACGTCTTGGACACACAAGAAAAGGCTGCAGATCTAAAAAGAGATGCCTTAACTGTGCTATGGCTGACTGCTCTGGGGCCTGTGCTCCCAAATGAATTCTATGTGGCGACACCAACCATAATAGCTCAAATAAAATTGTATGTCCGAAGTGGAAGCAAGAGGATGATTTGCGCAAAATCATGACTCTTAAGAAACTCTCTAGAAGGGAAGTTTTAAATTCTTATGCTACAAACAGGTATGACATTTTTAATGATTATGAAGGTAATTTTCCAGATCTCAATCAAAATCGTCCAGCACCTATTAAGAATAGAGATGCTGAAGTTAATAAAATTCTCACAGCTCGTAAATTCAGCAAGGTTGTCTTACGTAGGCCTCCACCCCAGAAACCTAAACCAAATTTCTTTACATCTCAGCCGATAAATACGGACCCAATAACCCCTGTTATTTACAGAGGAAATGAAAAAGTACCTGAGTTTCAAAAAATTTTGACTCAATTTACATCCTTCATTCGTAACTATTTCGCCAAGGATGGCAACCCTTCGGCCATTCGTGTCCTTGAGGGCTTCAGTGCACAACTTCTTGATTCATTTACCAATATAAACACTAAAGAGGCAGCTTCCTTGGACACCTCCTAAATCATATATTTCTACCATGAAAATTATACAGTACAATATTCAAAGTTTTGTTTCCAATAAATCTAATCTAGAATTCTATCTTAATCATTATAATATTGACATTTGTCTCTTATCTGAAATTTTTAATATTGATGATACAAATACCAACTATGGTCTTTTTAACTATAAGATTTATCATAAATTACGGGATGGGCGGCACGGTGGTGTTGCTATATGCATAAAAAATAATATTCGGGCTAAAAGAATCTCCTATACAACTTGTGAGGAAATTATTATTGTAAGGACCTTAAATCTGAATCCCAACTTTACATTTGTCTCCATATATTTTAGACAGGATGTTTCTATCATTACCTTCCGTAATGAAATGACTCGTCTTCTGGCCTTTCTTGAGAATATGGACAATGTTATTCTTGCTGGTGATTTTAATGCCCGTCACACTGTTTGGGGCGATCGTGTCGATCTTCCCAGGGGTAATGCGGTCTTGAATATCATAAACAGCTCTAACTTTCTATGTCTAAATGATGGATCCCCTACATTTTTTCCTAATCTTAGAGTGGACAATGGAATTGTTCTTGATTTAAGCTTTACAAACTCTATGCTGAATATTTCTTGGGAAACTTTACCTGTTTTTATTGGAGGTTCACATCACCTCCCTGTGCTCATCGAAACTAGCACTGTCATCACAAAACCTATTAATTTCATTTCAGAGAAAGTCCTCAACCGGAACATTGAAAAATTAAGTTTGCCCAGTGATCCAAAAGCAATATCTGACCTTTTTAATATGGAAATCTCTAGGGCCTAATATCTTATAGTTACGACCAAACGTACACCTAAAGTCTGGTGGAATGAGCAACTTACGGTGTTATTTCGTAAATATGTAGCTGCTCGTAAAAGGGCAAGGCAATACCCTTCTTCCGACAACTTAGAAAGTGCCATTATTGCTTATGACGACTGGAAGAACTCTGTACGAAGAGCGAAAAGTCAGAATTACAAAGCTAGAATTAATGAACTAAATCGGTGTTCCAACACTAAAGAAGCTTGGCGTTTTGTAAAAAATGTAAGAGGTCGTAATCCTCCCTCTACATGGAATGATGACAATAATCTCCTTTTTCTGCAATATTTAAGCGATCAGGTACCAAATAATGTCCCTATTGACTTTGTCAGGCTCTCTACTATTCCACCCAAGGTCTTTTCTTTTACTCAGTTCATGAGTATTCTAAATGCCAAACGTGCTCCGTCTGCTGGTGGGAGTGATCGTGTCACATATCGCATGATTCAGTCTCTGTCCACAGAATCAAAGCAGTCTCTTTTAGCTGTTTTAAATCATCATTATGTCTCCTGCAGCATACACCCCTTATGGAGGAAAATTAAAATAGTTCCTAGCCTCTTGAAGACTTTAGGAATTTTAGACCAATTGCACTCATTTCAGTTTTTGTTAAATTAATTAATCTCATTGTCAAAGAGCGTATTATAGAACATGCTGAGAATTTCAAGCTTTTACCTTCCCGCTCCTATGCGTATAAAAAAAGAATGTCGTCCTCCACATGTCTTAATGAATTTATTTTTAGAGTTTCCTCACTAAAATCAAGTGGTTTCAATATAGTAATAGCTTCAGTTGACATTAGTAGTGCATATGACTGTGTCAATGTTGCTATTCTGAGGGACATTTTAAGAAACATGTGTTTCTCTAATGAAATTATTGACTGGGTAATATGTTTTTTATCTGATCGTGAACTCTGTCTTGGAAAAAGTTCTGTTCGTGTGTTTAATGGCATTCCTCAGGGTAGTTGTCTAAGTCCAATTCTTTTTAATTTGTACACTGCTTCTTTACATGAAATAGAGGATTCGTATACTTACCTTTTTCAATATGCAGATGATTTTATCTTGATGTCTTACCACACCCTTTTTGACTCTGCTGTTGATAACTTAAGGTCTAAGCTTAACTGTTTTAAATCTCTTTGCAATGGACTTAATTTGTCAATTAATGTCACTAAATCTAAAACCATGTTCTTTGGTACAGCTCCCTCTAAAAAGATTTCCATTGCTGTAGACAGAAATCCCATTGAAATGACTAGATCTGTCAAATTTCTGGGAATGACCATTAAAAACACACTCTCTATTGGTGATCACTATCAACGAATTATTAAAGAAGCAACCCCTGCTGTAAATCTTCTGAAAAGACTGACAACAATTAGAGCTGGACTTATACCGAATGTTGCTCTGAAATTTTATAGAAGTTTTATCAGGAGTAAATTAGAATATGCGAGAGCTGTTACGGCACATGCCCCTAACTACGTTAATCAAAAAATCAGAACTTTTCAAAATGCTAGCATCCGGCGATGCCTTGGACTTAATCCTTCCACACCTGTACATACCATATATGTATTGGCAAATGAACATCCTCCTGACTTGAGAGCAATTTTTTTAGCAGCTAAGGAAATTCTCAAAATTGCCCTTTTTCACATAAATCTACTACAGGAAATTAAGCTTTCTTCCCCATCTCTAGTAAACAGTTACACATTTGTATATCATAAATTTAAGTCTATTTTTGATAAGGTTGCTCCTATTATTCCCCATAAACTGTCCAGTAAAATCAAATTCAAGAGAAATTTATACTTGGGAAGAAAGATGGTACCCCTCTTGAGTACATCAGGGCTCATTACTACTCAGAAGTTGATGAATATATTGCAAATGGTTATATACCTCTTGCCACTGACGCTTCCATATCAGGCTCCACTACTGGTTGTGCCGTTTTTCATATTATAAGGGATCGCTTCTACCTTTTTAAATTTCCGCACAATTTTGCTTCACTTACTGGTGAACTTCTTGCTATTAAAAAAGCGATAAATATTGCCATTGATAGCAATATAGATCGTTTGGTCATCTATACGGACAGTTATAATTCATGTCTTGTTCTTCATCAGCCGAATTCGCTCAATTATTTAGTTCATGAAATTCACTCTTTAGTTGATTCGTCATCTATCCTGGACGTTCATATTGTCTGGGTACCTGCGCATATAGGAGTTACTTTCAATGAGAAAGTTGATCAGATGGCCAAACGGGCCATTGATATAGGCATTTTTGAAGAGGCATTGTTGACACATACTGAGGCGGTAAAGGAATTTAAAAATAAACTGAAAAATCAATGGAATGAGCAGTTTGCTGATCAGTCACGCACAAAAGGTGCTTTCTTTTTTTCACTATTCCCAGACATACCTACAAAACCATGGTTTTTGCATACAAATTTAGATGTGGTCAATATTAAGATAATCAATCGTCTTCTCACAGGTCACACTTATGACCATGTTTATTTGCATATGATTGGCAGGAAGGATTCCAATCTATGTCCTTCTTGTAATACGGTCGCTAATTCTGAACATGTTATCTTTCAATGCCAGGAATACACTTCTGTTCGACAGAACCATCCTGTTATTGGTGAATTTACAGACTTATTTTCCTTGCTTAACACACACAACATTGATATCTTTGCTAAACTCGCGAATTTTATTCATGAAGCCAAATTGGCTGATTTGCTATAATAACATTTACCCACGTTTTAATTTTAAAGACTGTATTGGAAGTAGGCATTTTTCAATGCCCAACGTTTAGACAAATTTTGGATTAGAACAATTGTCTATACTTCGACAACGCATTACTATACCACCTTCAGGATTTCTCACTTCTTATATAAAGATATAGGTCGATGATTTTTTCCTGGAGAATTTTTACGGATATTTGAAAACTTGTGGGATACCCTGGCGCTGTGGTTTTGTACCCCTGCCATTTACAAATTGAGATTTCAAAAAAAAAAAAAATAATACGAAAATAATAAAGTAAAAATACAACAATAAAAAATTAACAATGACATATTTTTTTACGGAAATACTTATATTTTAATTTGTTTGTTTTTTGCAAATGTTGAAAAAGGATATAAAACCAGTAGTTTTCCATTAGACCAACAGAAATGCACCAGACCATTCAAGTGAGAAGGTTTTTGTAGTTTCTTAGTTCCAGCATGACTTGTTGAAACTGATGAGACCATCATCATAACTTTTTATTTTATTTTTGTTGGCCAACTCTGGTTCAATAGCTTTGACTGATATCTCAAATTATACCCTGAGTAAAGATTTTATGTTCGTACATGGCTGTAAACGATAAACACAATTTAAAAATGTACCTATATACACTCGAAATAAAAAGAAAAACTCACCAATTAAAGCACCCAGACTTAAAGGTGTAATTATTTTACGACAATCGAATTAGTAGGACGATTACCAGTTAATACCTCGTGCAAAATCTGTTCCAATTTTTCACCTGATAAGCCAGACTTGACTAACTCAGCTCTTGCCTCTTCAGCAGTTTTTCCAGCCATTTAAGCTTCAGTTTGAGCCAACAAATTGGCCAACAGAATCGTATGGTGTGTACCACATGCAATGGGATTGTGTGTTTCAGCTGGGGAAATAAAATCGCATGGAATCAATCGTGTGCCCTGGTGTATCAATTGATAAAATGCATGTTGGCCATTGGTGCCAGGTTCACCCCATACAATTGGTTCAGTATGTAATTAACAACTTTGGCCCCAGGTTTAGTAAAAAATTTACGATATCTCTCCATATCACACTGCTGAAAATAGACTGGGAAACGATGCAAATATTGGTCCAAAAAGTGCTAAAATAAGGGGAGCCTAGAGAAAATTGAAAAAAAATATATATTTTAAACATTTGCAAACTTAAATTAATTTTTCCTTGCTTACTTATCTGCTGTGGACATTATTAATACCTTCCTTTCCACACTTTAATTTTGTTAAGCACAAATCAGTTCTACAAATTTTTTTGACCGTTTTTTTTTTTGGCGCAACCACACACAATAAGAAAAAAAGCAACAATTTTGACAACTCGAAAAAGAAAACATATGTTGACCGTATGGCCTGATCATGGCTAAAATAATACAGGTGAACGCTCGGGCGAAAAAGTTCATCAGCTGTATACATTGCAGTTGTCCAAAAAATATGTCAAAAATAAATAATTTGTAAAATTTTTTTTAATTTAATTTTTTTTGATTGCTAATAGAAAACAAACTATTGAAATTCCTAGAGAAAACTACCACAACATGAAACCTTATTTGCAGTTCCTGATGTGTATAATCAAAATATGCGTAAAAAGAAAGTGAAATTACTGTTAACACATTTATAATTTCTTGGTTTTTTTTTTTTTTGTGGAAGATTATGTTAGTCTTTACATGGTCAACGTGCAAGAATGAAACGATGCATGTGATTTGGGCAAACTAGTGGTACAATAGAATTTTGGTCACACTTTTCCTGGATTTTCATTTTTATGTAACTTAATTTTTATAATATTTTTATTCTGAAAATTACAACCACTTTTTTTCATCAAATTTATTTTTTTATTTTGTTTGTTTTTTTACAATATTTTTTTGACAACATACATAATTTTGTAGCAACAAATTGCCTGTTGTTTTTTGTGTTGTTGGATTGTTGTAGCCGTGCGGTCACCTGTATTAATTCGCCTTGGGCCTGATGCAGTCACCTGTTCAATTCGCCTTGATACTAGGTGGCAGCGTAGGCGAATTCATTAATTTTCGCCGAGTACACTACTGTCAAACTCCATATATAAAAAATCTGTTACGTGCGAGAAAATAACAAATTTTTTCACGTGCGAGAAAATAACAAACTTTTTCCAACAAACTTTTTTTAGCTGAGAGCAAGAGAGAGAAAAAATCTCAATTGTGCAGAAAAATTTGTGTTTCTCATCTGCTTTGCAGAATATGCTACCAGACCAGATAAATATTTTAGTACAGGTGCTACCAAAGCTTAATATACATTAATTTTATCTTTTCATGACAAAATTAAAATTTTACTTGTTTTATTAGGTTTTATGAAGAAGTTTAATTGTACACCCACTTTTGTTAAGAAAATTAAGATTATCATACCGTACGAATCATTATTGTGGTTAAGTTTTTGTTAAAAAATATTTATATTCCTGGAAGCTACTTTTTTGGCTTATATTGGAAAATAAAATAAATGTTTACATCTCATTGCTTTAACTTTATTAAATAGATATTTAAAAAATTTAATTAACTTCCTTAAGAAGTTTTAACTTTGAAATTTGTCGAAATCATTTCTAAAAATTTTTAAGTGAATTTAAATGATAGTTTTTTAATTTTGTGTCCAAATCTCTGGGACTGTAAATTTTTGTTAACTAAAAATATTTAAGTTCTTGGTTTATTATGTATTTTAATGTTTTATTTTTACAAACATTTAAGGGACCGTAAATAATAATAAGATTCTAAAACTAAGATTGGGAAACAGATTTATTTAAATGCTTACTAATTGTAGCATACTATATGTGACTCACATACGTAATATGGTTTTGGAGTAAAAATTATTTATATGCTTTGTTATATACATATATTTATAAAAACATAGTGAAGTTATAAAATGTAAGTCCAAAAAAATTAATTTGATAAGTTCAATCAATGGCGTAAAAAATGTTAGTCTGGCCTACTTTTTACTTTCTTGCAAGTGAGTCCAAATTTCGTTTTGTACTAAAAACATAAAATATCTGCATAACAGAGGAAAAAAACGAGAAAGAATGTGGTAAATTATTAAAGGTATGATACAATTGAAGGATCGCCGCGAATAACGTTGCAAATGACAAAATAATAATTTTTCAGGAGAGCAAAAAAACGTATTTAAATGGTATGATTATCTCCACTGACAGACTCATTGTAATTGCGTTTTGACGGTGATAAAATGCATAATTTAAATGTTTTGTTGTTGAAACAAATGTAAGAGAGTAAAATTAACGGTAATCTGCAAAAAAACAGGTTTTGCAAAATTTGTCTTTTACAACGTTATTCGCGGCTTTGCTTCAATTTCATATATTAGTGCTCAAATAATCACCCAACACTTGGACGAAGACTTAAAACTTTTAATATTGGCACTTTAGAGGAATATGACCAGTCTTAGTTTTCTTGTATATCTCTAAATTTTTGTGTTCTGTACTTAAAATTTAATTCTGTTTAACTTAAACAAGAAACGCTAAACAAGTAATACTTAATTTAAAATTAAATTCAATAAAATAACATTTCGCAAATTATTTCTTTATTGCCTTTTGTTTTAGTTGATGCTTAAAGAAAATTTTTAAATTATTTTATTTATTACTTATTTATTCTTGCCTACAGATTGGTCATATTTAGAAAATATTTTACAAATTTAAAAAATAATTTATTTAGTGTATTTTGACACGAGTGTTTCTAATTTTCCAAATATATGCTACTTAATAATTTTTCAGAAAGTTTTTAAGAAGATAACTGGTAGCACGTTAGATTAATATCTTTTTTTCCTTTCTATCGCTTACAAGCATTGCGAAATATATTCTCAGAAATTAGTGATAAACTAATTAAATACCTTTTGGCGTTTTTTTTTAATTTGCTAATTACTTTTTTTTTCAGAGATTGTTTTAGAAAGTAACTAATAATACTTTAAATTCGTTTTTCATCCTCTGTGCGAAATATTTTGTAAGAAGTTAAATACAAACTTATTTAATGCATTTTGACGATTTTTTAATCCTGCAAAGTTAACTTCTTAACTGTTTTCAAAAAGTGTTTCATAAAATAACTTTTAATATTTTTGATTCGTTTTTCGTCCTCTGTATATGTGTGCGAAAGATTTTTTGAGAAATTAATAACAAATTTATTTAATACATTTTGACGATTTTTTCTAAAATATGGTTTTTGTTAATGGTGCATCTACACTACACTGAAATCTAATTCTTATGAGATTTCGAGCATTATCTAGGTGATTTTTAGTATATTTCCGACTATTTTTCTGTTTGTTGTGCATGTGAAATCTTGCTACTGTCAAAAAAATGAAGTTTAAATGAACTAGATTTAGGGAAAGATTTCAAACCAAATCTAGTACATTTCGTTCTAATGTAAATGCACTATTATACTCGCATTTAATATTTTTTTAATACTTAATCAATAATTCAATAAAATCTGAAAATCGTAGATTAAACTAATTTTTAATAAAATTGTAATTAGTTATATAATAATTATTATTTTTTCCAGTTTAAAATCTTACCTAATTGCATTCAGTGTTACTATTATCCAACTTTTCTGTCAAAAAGATAAATAAAAAAACCATAAAAACTTATTGAATTTATTTAGTTTTAATACCTTGAAGTAAAAAGTTTTTATAAACCTGTCTTTACGTATGCCCCATCAACTAGAGTACTATTTCCTAAAAGTGGCGTTTACAATAAAATGTGAAACAAATATAGTAAAAATATTGACATCTTTTCCATAAAAATTTTTCTATAAAAAATGCTTACACTTCATATTCTATGTACCAAAATTAAATTTGTTGGCGATACTTGAAAATAACTTTGGCATATGCACATAATTTAGTTTAAATAATTATTTATGATTTTTAACATTAATAGTATCATACAATGTGAATTTATGAAAAACGTACAGTCTGGCCTACCTTTTTTTGTACTAAAAACAAAAACAATATCTGGCATCTCTATGGTTTACTTTTGTTTAGAATTTTTTAAAGGATGACGAAACATCTTTATATTACTACTGATGGTATATATTAAAAAGTTCAACTTATTGCGAATCCTGGGCGTATTCTTGACTTAAATAATAAAAAGAAAGTTGCGAATATGTCCCATTGCAAGATAGTTGTATTAGATGAAGGGTATAACTTGATTTTCAAGGCATGCTGGATTAAAAAATTGCCTAAGGTTCCTTGGATTCTTTTTTTTTGATGGAAAAGCTTATGTGAACCCTAGGAAATAAATTTAATGGAAGAGATAACGCTGAAAGGGGTTACGCATTATTATATAATTGTTCAAGAACGCCAAAAGGTACATTGCTTAAACACTATTTTTCTAAACTTTTAATCAATCTATCATCTTTTTTTAATTCAAAGTAGTGCGCAGAACTTTTAGCAGACAAAATTATTGAGCTTGGCTACTGTTAATATATTTACTCAAAAATGGCTCAGCGCATAGAAATCGAGTATTTCATGACTTCCAGCAAGGATTGTATAGAAATCTTATCCTGATGTCAAGCCGTTAATGTTGTCATCAAATTCGACTTTCCAAGGATAGTCGAAACCTATTTGCATCGTATTGATATTTAGATATTACAATCAATTTAAGGAACAAATCTAGTTTACGGGGCCGCTCTAAAATAAAAAAAAAGTTGCTTACGGGGTGCAAAATGCAATTTTAAGCAAAAAATAAAAATAAACAGTTAAAATGAAAAATTTATTATTCGGAATCTTTTAAAATTTAATTACTTTACTTTATTCGTGCTTGATTCCTTCAAATATAAATATTTCATGATATTCTCATGAAATATTTATTATTTTAAACTAAACTACAAAATGAAATGTATTACTGCGGGGAAAGCATATCCATATGGCCATTTCACTACTGCTCAAATAGCTCATCAGTGGATTTTACCCAAATTTTGTATAGAAAACTTAAGGTCTTATATCAAAAGCCAAATTGATTAAATGAGAATTCCATTGAATCAATAAGACAGAAGACAATAACAACTCAAAAATGTTCTACACAAAAACACAGCAAACATTTAGTAACTATTTTTCTTTTTTCTTTCATTTTTCTACATAAGGGATCCCATTGGGAACCATTCATATGTATTTGAAAGATTCAATGAAAAAATAAAAATTGAAAAACAATTTTTATTAATAAGCAAGGTGCACATGCAAATATATCAAAATGAAAAATTTATTATTCGGAATCTTTTAAAATTTAATTACTTTACTTTATTCGTGCTTGATTCCTTCAAATATAAATATTTCATGATATTCTCATGAAATATTTATTATTTTAAACTAAACTACAAAATGAAATGTATTACTGCGGGGAAAGCATATCCATATGGCCATTTCACTACTGCTCAAATAGCTCATCAGTGGATTTTACCCAAATTTTGTATAGAAAACTTAAGGTCTTATATCAAAAGCCAAATTGATTAAATGAGAATTCCATTGAATCAATAAGACAGAAGACAATAACAACTCAAAAATGTTCTACACAAAAACACAGCAAACATTTAGTAACTATTTTTATTTTTTCTTTCATTTTTCTACATAAGGGATCCCATTGGGAACCATTCATATGTATTTGAAAGATTCAATGAAAAAATAAAAATTGAAAAACAATTTTTATTAATAAGCAAGGTGCACATGCAAATATATCAAAATGAAAAATTTATTATTCGGAATCTTTTAAAATTTAATTACTTTACTTTATTCGTGCTTGATTCCTTCAAATATAAATATTTCATGATATTCTCATGAAATATTTATTATTTTAAACTAAACTACAAAATGAAATGTATTACTGCGGGGAAAGCATATCCATATGGCCATTTCACTACTGCTCAAATAGCTCATCAGTGGATTTTACCCAAATTTTGTATAGAAAACTTAAGGTCTTATATCAAAAGCCAAATTGATTAAATGAGAATTCCATTGAATCAATAAGACAGAAGACAATAACAACTCAAAAATGTTCTACACAAAAACACAGCAAACATTTAGTAACTATTTTTATTTTTTCTTTCATTTTTCTACATAAGGGATCCCATTGGGAACCATTCATATGTATTTGAAAGATTCAATGAAAAAATAAAAATTGAAAAACAATTTTTATTAATAAGCAAGGTGCACATGCAAATATATCAAAATAAAAAATTTATTATTCGGAATCTTTTAAAATTTAATTACTTTACTTTATTCGTGCTTGATTCCTTCAAATATAAATATTTCATGATATTCTCATGAAATATTTATTATTTTAAACTAAACTACAAAATGAAATGTATTACTGCGGGGAAAGCATATCCATATGGCCATTTCACTACTGCTCAAATAGCTCATCAGTGGATTTTACCCAAATTTTGTATAGAAAACTTAAGGTCTTATATCAAAAGCCAAATTGATTAAATGAGAATTCCATTGAATCAATAAGAGCAGTAGTGAAATGGCCATATGGATATGCTTTCCCCGCAGTAATACATTTCATTTTGTAGTTTAGTTTAAAATAATAAATATTTCATGAGAATATCATGAAATATTTATATTTGAAGGAATCAAGCACGAATAAAGTAAAGTAATTAAACAGTTAAAGGTAGTAAATATCATAATTTGTAAATAAATTATAAAAAATAAAACAAATGTTTCTAAATCAAATGAATTGCAATTCGTTTCAAATTAAATTGAATTGATTATGTATTAGTTCAAATAAATTGTAAAAAATAACAGAAGATTTATTAATATCCAACACAGTTGAATTGGTTGAAATTTGTATTGATTTTGTACGTAAATATGCAGTTAGCATCTCCATGTCTCTTTATTAAATTAAAGGGTGCGCTAATAGTTCATTCAATTAAATGTATATGGCCATACTTTTGAACAGTTGTAGACAGACGCTTGAAATTTACAACGAACCTGTATTGCTAAGTCAGCTATAACAAGTATAAAATTTGGATTTGGTGTCCCAATAGTTGATATAATATGGTGTATGTGGTCGGACTTTGAAAAATTATAGACAGACAGCTGAAATTTGCAAGGGACATGTTTTGCTAAGTCCGCTTTAACAAGAAGCTTATAATTTGAATTTAGAAAGTAAAGGGTGTTCTCAAAATTATTGTAATTTGTTCTATATGGCCGTATTTTTTGAACCGTGGCATACAAATACCTTAATTTTAAAAGGAATATCCACTACTTTATTTGGTATAATAAGAAGTATAAAAATGTTATATTATAAATTAAATAGTTGATATAATCTTATGTTGAACCGTTACAGACAGACGGTTGAAATTTACATAGAACCTGATTGCTAAATCTACTAAAACAGCAATTATATAATTTGAATTTGGAAATTAAAGAGTGACCCTAGAGTTGCTGCAATTTTATGTATATTTCAAAACTATTGAAGAGTTGAAAAAGTATAAGGTTTAGAGATATAAGTGTGTCCCAATAGTTAATGTAACCTAATTTATGTGGCCATACACTTAACTGTTATAGGCAGACAGATGAAATCTGTTTTGAAGTCGGTTTTTTCGCAAGAATTATTTAAATTAAAATTAACTGCTATTTTTGAATTCTCAAAATTTTTTCTTATATTTTGTTTTTTTTTATATTTTATGTTGGTATGGGTCCTATAGGTCAAAAAGTGGGTTGAGTGACTCACGTGAAAACAGTATTTTGCATGGGTCGTATGGGACAAAAACTGGTCTGAAGAAAAGTAATGATGGCAAAATGTAGCCAAGACTATGGGCTATCAAAGTGCGTTTTTAGATTTTTGGCGAATTTTTCGGTATGGGTCCTATAGGTCAAAAAGTGGGTTGAGTGACTCACGTGAAAACAGTATTTTGCATGGGTCGTATGGGACAAAAACTGGTCTGGAAAAAAGTAATGATGGCAAAATGTAGCCAAGACTATGGGCTATTAAACTGCATTTTTAGATTTTTGGCGAATTTTACGGTATGGGTCTTATAGGTCAAAAAGTGGGTCCTATACATCAAATTTATCGTATACATATTTCACATAGTAGTTAAAAAAATTTTTTTTTTAATATTTTGTATTATTTGTATTTTTATTTTAAAAGAAGTTTTTTAAGAATTTTTATTTTTTTTAATATTTTATGTTATTTTAATATTATTTAAAAATTCGCGCAGGTTTGCTGAAAAAATCCAAAAAGTTTGTTGAAGATCGAAAAAAGATAAAAATGAGGCAGTGTTGCCGTATAATTGTACGTAAATTTGTACTAAAAGTGTGTATTCAACTAGGCATCACTAAAATTTCAGTCTGCACGTCCGAAAATACTCAATTCTGGCTGCACAAGAGAGTATTTCTTCGTCGCCTCTCTCTGCAAACTGACTGCAAAAAAAAGTTTGTTGAAAAAGTTTGTTATCTTCACGGAGATAAATCTGTTCACCATTTTTTTATATGAAGTTTGACATTCGTTTCTACCAGCAAAAAATAATAAATTCTCTAACGCTGCAACCTGATAATTGATTCGCCTTCCAACTACACATAGTGCAGTTGGTTAGATTTCGCCACTTCAGCCACTACTCGGTGACTTCAGCAAAGCCTCTTTTGTAGAAGAATACAACAGCACCACAAGAATAGGGAATTCAGTCGGAAATTATTACTAGATAAAATGCTAAACACCTTTAAAAATGGACTTGTAGGAAGTAGGTCCATTAAATTACTTCGATTAGGCATAATCAAGCGCTTCATATTAACTACTCAAAATGTGCATAGATCAGCAAATGGCTGTCAAAAGGAAGACCGTAATGGATTGTTGTCTTCGGCCTTAATAAACGAACAGAAGTTAAAATACACAAGGTGAAGAAATTTAAATTATTTAAACTTTAAACTATCATACTATGTCTGTATGTGAATTTGCAAGTATTTTTTTAACACGTATGCAAATATTTGCTAGCTCTGTTTTATCAAACAAAAAATTATTTTTAATTTTCAAGAACACTGTCAACACTTCAAAATCACTCTGTACCAATAGCATCAAGATTGACATATTCTAAGGACGAATGTCGCAATTTCATGGCAGTATTTCCTGGTAAGTAGAGCACAGTCCCAGAAGAGTATGTATATGTTCTACCTGTACATACATAAGTTAGTATATATACAGATAAAGTGAGCCAAAACAATTTTATTTGAAACATTAAACTCTTTTATAATAACTTTTTTATTTTTATAACTAGCAGTGCCCACGACTTCGTCAGCCTGTTATTTTTAAATTTCTTAAAATTCAAATTTACAAAAATTTGATTTTTAAATATTTATTGTAGAGTTCTGTAAACAGTGTTAAAAATTTTCCGTCTACTAAAGTAAAATATGCTGATAACTGTTTTAATACCATTATACCGGTAAAATTGGTTGCTTTCACATTTGTATCTCTATTTTCTGTACGACATGACTTATTTTTACGAAAAATTAGTATCCTGTATTTGAACCAAGGTTCTGAGGAACCTCACAAAATTTTTGTCAAATTCATCCAAAAGTTTTTACGTGATGTGAACACAGACAAAAAAATATCGACAAAACAAAAACTTTCAAGAAATAATTATTGTACAAAAATAATCCTGTTACAGTTTTATCATATAATCATATATCGTTTAAGTTTCGTTTTATAAAGATTTTGACTTATTACCGAAGTATATTCGAATAGGAAAAACAATTTTGTATAATCATTTGGTCAGTTAGTTATAGGTATTTTTTTTTAATTGTTAGGTTTAAGGTAATCAGCTTAGATTTTAATCGTAATAAAAACTGCTTTGAATTAGTTTCGTTGAAATATGTTATTATTTATGAAACAAGCAGAAGATAGATTTAACACATTCTTAAATTAAATGTCAAAGTAGTTTTATTAATTAATATTAAATATTAATTTAATATTAAAAAACAATCCTTTTTTGCTTACGCCGTGTGTTTGACTGAATCTCCGTTTGTCTTATATTGCTAACATAAAAGAAGAATAATATTTTTTTCTATAACCTGCACTATTCTGGTTCACTCACATTTCTGGTTCTATTTTCTTATACCATTCACCACCGCTGGAAAAGGGTATATCTAAGTTTGTCAGTTTGTAATTTTAGCAATATCGATTTCCGGCTCCAAAAAGTAAATATATTCAGAGTTCTCATGCATAGAAAAGTCGATTGAACAATGTCCGTCTGTTTGTCCGTATTTGTGTTGAAATCAACTTTGCAAATGCACTAGATGAGCTAAAAAAATTTAAATACGCCAATCGATCAAGCATGATTTCGAAAATTTTACTATTGAAAATCAGCAAGATCGGTCCGGTCGATTTTTCCATATCTTTTACAACTTTCGTTTGTATTTCTGCAGGTATTTATTTTTTATTATAAAAGTTATGAAAACTTGGCAGCACTTACTAAGCTGGTTTTAACTTTCATTTGTATTTCTGCAGGTGGTTCTTGTTTACGTTAAAAAAATTAATAATAAATTTTCGGAACAGAAAGGCTTTTTTGAACAGAAAAACTGTTCTTTCTTATGCCGATTTTTATTTAAACTATTCAATGGGAAATCTGCAGTATGGTACATGTGGTTATACATACATATATATAAAATTTTCTCTAACTTTTTAATATCAGTGCGAGTCCGTCCTTGCTAAACTACTGAAAATTTATGATCACCGTTTTCTTTTTTGAAAGAGGTGCTACTAAAATTTTGCTACTTCGGTCTATAAATAGTGAAGATATGTTCAAAGGAGCGAACGCCTTACGTTTCTCAGATTTAATTGTGCTTGGTCATTGTTGATTTTGAAAACCGAAATAATAATAAATCTTTAAGAAAATGTGAATAATTAACGAGATATAAGATGGCAAACAGAATATTTAAAAAACATCATAAATACAATAGACAAATAAACAGACATTGGATGAATATGATGACAAAGGAAAAATTTAATTTTTAGAAATTTTTTGTTTAGCAAAAACAAAAAAAAACATCATGCTTCATGCCTGTTAGCAAATTTAAAAATTTTATATTGAGCCTTTATATTGACCTTTTTTTGTTTGCATGAATAGGGCCGCAATAAATTTACATAACAAATAAAAAAATGCATAAAAACAAAGTGTTAAAAGTCGAAAACAAATATAAAAATTCTTTTTTAATCAGTATGATATTTAATGTAGATTTTAGATACGAACCGATAAGAAATGAAAGAAAGGTGATGTCATATACGTACATTTTAAAAAGCTGCATTAAATTCCGTACGACAGCATCTCACTGTAGAGCTTGTTCTTTAATAAATTATCGTTTTTTTTTTTTCTTTTTTATTTTAATCCAGAAAGCATTTAAAGCCAAAAGCGTATTATAAGAACACTGTACTTAAGAGCTCAAATACAATTAATATACATATGTGTTAAAAAAATGATTTCGCAGTAGCTACAGTTGTAGTAAAGCCCTCTCTTACGGTTATGAAAACATTATTTAATTTTTAGCGAATTGTCAAAATATCTTTACAGATTAAAAGGTTAAAAATTATGATCATATTAATCTGTTGATATAAAATGCTTTTATTAAAATTTAAGATTATTGTCTTTATTCAGAGAAATAAGTCTGTAATTTAGTCACGTATTTCAGTAGAAACAAAGATTTTAAGTTGTTTTGTTAGTTACACGATTTTTCATTTTAGCTAACGATGTATTCCAAATATTTCGACTTAAGTCTTATTTAAATTAAATTGACTAAAAATTTGTTCAGCATTAGCTAAAAAGACTTTAGTAAAACCATTATAAAATCACATAATTTTCTTAAAACATTAACTAATGAATATTAAAAAAAACTCATCAAAACTTAGATATTGTGCGCGATCTAACAGAAGTGGCCAAAAACTATAATTCAAGTTACGCAACAGATTGGTTTGCTCGAGTAAGAATAAAATACAAAAATTATATTTGAATATCTTTGTTTGAAGTGAGTTTACTTTTAGGCTTTGGAATACAATGTACCAAAAGGTAAGAAAAATCGAGGTCTTCTCACCGTCTTAACATACAAAACCCTAGTCAACTCCAAAGACATAACAGAGGAAAGTTTGAAACTGGCACACATCTTGGGTTGGTGTGTCGAAATGGTATTTTGGTTAATTAAAGAACATATTTTATTACAAATTACTACTCACTAATCTTCCATATTTGTTTTTTATTAAGCTGCAATGTTTCTTTCTCATTAACGACGATGTTATGGACAGTAGCACAACTAGGCGCGGACAACCATGCTGGCATAAGTTGGATGATGTTGGCCTGATAGCTGTTAATGATGCTTTAATGATAGAAAATGCAATTTATATTTTATTGAAAAAGTATTTTAGTAACAAGAGTTGTTATGTTGACCTTTTGCAACTATTTCATGAAATTACGTTCATAACTACCTGCGGCCAAACTTTAGATGTACTTACTGCCACAAAAAGTGTAACAACTTTTGATATGGATAAATATAACGCAGTTGTAACTAACAAAGCATCATATTATTCATTCTATTTGCCGTTTGCTTTGGCCATGCACTTAGCAGGGTATGTGAAAAAGGTTTTTTTTTTTCAAATCTACTTACTTTTTCCATTTTTCTATAGTATAAAGGACCAGTTAGCGTTTCGACAGTCAAAAACTATTCTCTTAGAAATGGGTCATTTTTTCCAGGTCCAAGATGATTTCTTAGATTGTTTTGGCGACCCTAATACAACAGGAAAAATTGGCACTGACATACAGGATAATAAATGCTCATGGCTGGCAGTTGTTTGTATGCAAAAAGCGAATGAAAAACAAAAGCAAATAATGTTAGATTGCTATGGAAAAAAAGGTATTTTATAATTTGATACAAAACATCATACATTAAATATGTTCTTCTATTTAGATCCAGAAAAGGTTTTACGAGTCATAGAATTATATAAAGAATTGGATTTACCCAATACGTATGCAAATTATGAACGAGAATCTTATAATATGATCAAAAGTCATATTGAACAAGTATCACGTGGGGTTCCCCATCAAATTTTCCTACAGATTTTAAACAAAATTTACCAACGTGATTCCTAATTTGCTTATAAATTAGATATTATAATATATATATATATATATATATATATATATATATATATATATATGGCATTTTTTGCGCTATAAGGTCATAGAAGAAAAATAGAAAAAATTAAATTTATTTCGATTTATGATTTCAAACCAAAAATAGCTGAATATGAATTTCATTTTATGTGATGGGTAAAGCAAGTTGAATAAGAAAAAATAAAAAAAATGTTATCTACATTATAAAATAACTCCTAAAACACATTCTTATTTTTACTATTTTAATCGTTTACAGCCGTAATAAAAAAATAAAATTGAGTCATTTGATTTTCGCCAAAAAGAGATGAGAAATTTAGTAAGCATTAGTGTTTGCTTAGCACTCTAAAAGTTTTTTTTTTGCTGACAATTGACTTGAAAATATTATTATTTGGACTATTTGTGTATTATTTAGGTGAATGTAATGTAGGAAAAAAACAAAAAAAAAAAAAAAATACGTTTATTAAAGAATTTGTACTTCTATTTAATTTATTCAATACATTTGTATAATTTTGAGTTATATTGCGTACTTGATTTATTTGCCAATTAGGTTTACAAATTAAAAAAGACATATAATTTTGGGACTTACGACTAAATAACTTGAAAGAAAATATTTATGTAGTAAAATCATACTTTGAAAATTTTTCTCTGAAATTTTCAACCAGCTCAATTTCTTTATCTTTATCCAATTTACACGATTTCCAATCAACTTTTTCATCACAGTTTAAAAGGTTTTCGGAGCAGAAGACATCTCTGTAAAAAAAAAATTAATGTTGAAGTCGTTTAAGGTTCAATTCGAAATTTTGTGAGAGATAAAAGCAACAAATAATTACAGCTTTACTGACGTATTCAAAAAAATAATATTGATTTCAAATTTACTTTAAAAAGAATTTTGTATTAAAGTTTTGTTTTAAAATACATATAAAATTCAAATTATTTTTTTAAGAATACTGTTATTAATTAGCAATAATTATAAATTGTTATGGTTATTAATCAAACTTGTGATATAAAAACAAGAACATCAAATTGCTTTGTAAGAAGAAAGCAAAAAATGTAAATAAAACTCTTCATAAAACATTTCAAAAACTTGTTTGAATTCGAAAGTGGTAGGTTAAGCCGATTGTAGTTACCTTGCAAAATGTATTGGAAAATGGTTCATTTGCCTCGTTATCAATGTGGTACCATTTGACAGTTCAGCGACAAAATACGGTCCATGATTTGGTAATATTTTTCTTAAACTCAAATCTGATATCGTTTCAAATTGCAAATTAAATTCTTCCGCCTTATCTTCAAAGGCATGTGGAACTTTCCAACCATATCCTTCATCAACACTGAAAACATTGATTTGCAAATGAGATGATTTATAGTTTCTCTCCGTAAAACAAACGATTTGATTTTGATCTTTAAAAAATTCCCTTAAAGCTCCTTTAAATTTATCAAGCTCCTTCCAATCCTCATCTGTTAGTTGAGCGGCACATGGTATATGCGTTATTGATAATATTAAAATATGATAATTATTTATAGGTCCTTTAGCTAGAGCTAAATAAAAATGTTCCCCTATAGAAATTATCAAATGTTTTTCAACATTTGGGCATGAAAGACAAAACCAGCAGATATCTAAAAAAAAAAAACAAACAAATAATTGGTTATCTTTAACACAACATTTATATCCGTTTCGAAAAATGCCTACCTTGATCCCAGTGAGCTATTTTTGACCTCCTACTTCGTGAATTATCGCCACCACTGGATCGTTTACGATTTTCTACTGCATTCTTAGCACTCATATCGAAAAAATATTGCGGAATTTCAGTCTAAAAGATACAATCATAAAAAAATATATACGATCATATGTACATGTGCATATCTATTATCTATTTTTATTTTGGGTTAAAGGCAGAACTAATATTTACTTTCCGTTTCGTGATGAATCAGCTGATCGGTTTCGCTGCTGTTATATTTTAAAATGTTTTACAAATTTTTATTATCTATTGCTTTTTATTTCGTTTTAATTAAAATCATATTATATATTTTCATTATTTAGTAATTATTATTATTATAAGTTTTGAGTAGAATACGGAATCAATTTGGCCTTAGAGGCTTGGTTCTAAATTCATAATAAATAAAAACTCACAATACATTGCAAAAATAGAATAAAACTGAATGTTTTGTAAAATTTCTTTCGTGAAATGAAAAAAAGTGTAAAAGTTTTTGTGAAATAAAACAAATGAAATTCTGATCAAGTTATTCCTTTTAATAATATTATTCTTACCGTAGATCCTTTTATTTTCAAATCTGAAAAGTTTATCGTTGCAAAAGGGCACGTTACTTCATTCGTTGTCTTTTGTATTAAATCCACAACGCGCATCTTTTCGACAGGAGTCAAGCTTAAAGCGTAAATATATTTTTCTTTTTTAGCATTTCCCACCTCTGCCAATGATATAAAACGCGTACTTAGCTCTAATTGTGTTGTTTGATCTGAAGAAAACCTTAAAGAATCAATAATCAATGATTGTCGTATAAATATTTAATTTTATTATTTTAACAATTTTAAATATTACCTATATGGTGGAGGTTCAAAATTGGTATTATTGAGACCACAAAAGTGATATCGAGGCTTTATATCTCGACATAACAAAGATATAAGTTTTGATGCGTTTGTCTATATTAACAAAAATATTATTAAAGTTAAAATACTAATCTGTGGTAATAAATAATAATAATAATACATGTAATACTTGTCGCCAAGACGTAATTGTAATTTGTACATAAAAAATATGGCGCATTTTTTTTCTCGTTGTTTACTTTGTCTAGTATTTTTATATTGTTAAAATCAGGCTTATGTTTTGTTTGTGTTATATGCTGAGACAATGCTGTGTTTTCTCTGTTTTTGTTGACATCAGGGGGCTAATTCTGGGACTCGTGATCGAAATAAATTCGTATCGAATTTAATTTCGATCGTGCGAGTTTTTCTGATGATGGCACTCGTTACCTTGCGAATCGATTTTTTAATAAAGTGTTGTAAAAGAAAACCTTAAAAAAACCTTAACCAACACTACAAATATGTAAACAAAAAACATATACTTACCAAGAAAATTAAATAATTTATCAAAAGAATTGGGAATTTGTTTTATAATTTTGAAAGTTTTTCCTTTTTTAATCGCGGTCATGGACGAAAATTACAAAAGGCTGTATCTGCAGCATCTTAATGTGGAAAACAATTAATAATTTACCTTGTGCCAAGTTTTTACATCTTTTAGCGGTGGACCGGAGGCATTTTCCTTGGCATGTATTTGGTAAAACGTCTTTGGCTAAATTGCTGTACTCAGACATAAACTCAGCAAGAATTTGTTTTTTGTCTGAAATTTATTTTTGTTATATTCGACCTAATAATTAATATTAATTACTTTGCATTAAACGTATTTAAGATTTAACTAACATTTTCTTGTTGTTTGCGTAAATAAATAAAATGTGGTTAATTTTTAAAAACTGTTGTGGCACTTGTAAAGCGTTCAAACAAGAATAATTATTTTTTACTTTTTAACAAAAGCAATAAACCGTTAAGTTACTCGTTAGAAGTTGTGTAAAAACTCTTTAAAAAGGTGCAAAAAAGGGTAAAATACAAAAAAGTACGAAAATCTATACGAATAATTAATTAATATAACAATTAAAATCTTAAATAAACACTTGTTATCCAACGAACGATTAAAAAATTAAATTTCGACACCAAATTTGGTATCGAAAAAAACTCGCACGGTTACATTCGATCGTACAGTCGCTATCGAGTGCCATCATAAGAAATTTCGACACAACTTACTCGATAGCGAGTGCGAGAATCCCAAAATTAAAAAAAAATCCAACTTCGAGTAAATTTCGCAAGGTATCGACTGCGAGAATTAGCCCCCAGCTTTTTGCTCATTTACTCTTGTCTCTAAACTTCTCTTTGTAATTAAGATTGGATTTCGTAAACTGCATTGTTTTGCTGTAATTTTGTTATTGGTGTTTTTGTTTTTGTAAAAATTGCATTTAATGTTTTGTTTGGCTTGTATGCAAGAAAACAAAACATTAAATGCAATGTAAACAAAAACAGAGAAAACACAGCATTGTCTCAGCATATAACACAAACAAAACATAAGCCTGATTTTGACAATACGAAAATACTAGACAAAGTAAACAACCATAGAAAGCTTAAAAATACAACAAAAAATAAACAAAACAATGAACATTAAAGAGGACACAGACAATTTAAGCGCCAGTTATAAACTTGCATAAATTTAAACAGTAGTTTAAATAAAATTTTTGTGTTTGTTAATTCATGTTTAATATTGTTTTTTATTGTTATTTTTATAAAAAATCTTTTCTTTATTAATGTAAAATGTACTGTACTGTCATACTGTAAGTTAACATATTTTTGTACATTTTCGCGGTAATTGTTTTTAATTATAACTGTGTTAAATTTTCTTCTGTTTAATTAAATAGACGACCCCTTAAGAAAGTGAACAAAAAATTCACGAAACGTTGGGGAAGATGTAATAAAAAATTATTTTTTATTTATATGGATCAATTTAGGCCTTATTAGCTTAAAATGTAAGATTATACATATAGAATTACTTACGTTTTCGTCGGTAACACCAAATGGCCATTGGGACGTCAGAAGAATATCAACACCACGATAATCGCTAGATAAAGATTTATTTACTAAACAAGAATTGCGTACACTTTCGACATCATCCATTTGAAAATAATATTCTTCATATGGGGCATTCAATGGTTTCTCTTTGCCACTTAAATATGCTATTTTAGTACCATTTGTTAATGTGTAAAGACCTCGTTTCCCCAGATAAGTTAAATTTGCACAAATTTCACTATCTTTTATATGCTCATAGTACTCAACTAGGGTTGACTGATTAGGTCCTAATATGTATGTAGGAACACAAACTGTGAAGAAAATAAACGTTATAAACAGTTACATATATATATTATAACTACATATTGGGAATAATAAATGTTTTGTGTTTTTTTTTTTTTTTTGTTCATTTTTAATAACCTAACTAACCTCTTGGCCATAATCGGTTATAACATTCTTAACAATTACTAAAATTTATGATTAAGAAAAATTAATAAAAACGAGAAGTATTTAAATTAATAACAGTAGAAACAATTACATATAAAAAAATAATTTTGCACAAATTTAAAAAAAAAATATCAAAAGTCTGTCACAAAAAATTACGAAACATTTATTCCGCTACTGGAAACAAAAACTAGATAGGCCACAGAAATAATAGAAGTAACAGCAACGGTTTCAGTAGGTATCAACGTAATCAATTAATTATTCAACACGTGAAATGAATATATTATTTATTCATGTATTTATGACAGATAATATGAATTCATGCCTATGCAAACAAACCATTTCTTGAAAGCTCATAAAATATTTATACATTTTTTACCAAATATTTATTTATGTTGTCGTTATGCAAATATAGTCATTTTAGGTGATTTCAACAACAATCTTTATAACGAATCTAAAGCTGAACTTATTAGAGACTTATGCAATATGAACAACCATTTTTATGTACATAATTGCATGCCCACGCACTATGACATAAAACACAACTGCACTTCCTTAATTGATTTCTCTTTAGTTAGCGATAATAATTTGGTTAAATGTTCGGGTCAATTCTTGATTCCATCTTTATCACGTCATTCGTGCATATTTATTTGCTTCGATATTCCACCTGAAAATTCTGAAGTTATAACAGAATAGAGGGACACAGCAACATTAACTGGCATAGAGCAAATGAAACTTTTTCTTCCATTTACTGGCTTAAAGTTTTTAATACGAATGTAGTTGAAGAACAATTGGAATTGCTATATCAATGTCCAAATGTCAGAGATGCTATGAACTTGAGAGACCTTGCATTTAAAGCATACAAAGAGAATAATTGTCAATTAAATTGGGTGACCTATTGTAAATATAGAAATAAAGTTAAACGCTTATTGAGAAAACTGAAGGTCCAATATTGGAAAAAAAGGTTTCAAAACTGCCCTTACAAGGATATATGGAAAACTATCAGCAATAAGCAGGATACTAGTTCCGCTCAATTTGATCATCATGATCCGGATGCGTTTAACAATTTCTTTGTAACATCTCAAAATGAATCCGATAATTCTTATCTTTAACAATATTTCACAATCCGGGTTTGGTTTTAGGAAAATTGAGAAGGATGAGCTATGTTGTGCTATTTACTCTATTAAATCCAACGCTTTAGGTTCCGATCAATTGCCCCATAAATTTATAAAATTGATTTTTCCTCATATTGAAAACTACCTTCTCCACATTTTTAACACTATCATTTTAACGTCACACTATCCGTTATAATGGAAGACTTCTAGAGTTATACCTATACCAAAAAAAGATAAAAACTTTTATATACACAATTATCGGCCTATAAGCATACAATGTAGTTTATCTAAGACCCTAAAACTTATAATAAAAAATCAAATGTTAGAATACATTAACTCGAAAAATCTGTTGAGTAATTCTCATTTCGGATTTAGAAATGGTAGAGGTACGTCTTCTCTACTACTGAGTCTAACTGATGAGATACGCCAGAACATAAATATTGGTAAAATCTCCACCATGGTATCATTAGACCTAAGTAAAGCTTTCGACACGGTTAACTATTGCATTTTAATTGATAAGCTAGCGAATGAATTTAACTTCTCTTACTTTGCATGTAAGTTATTGTATTCATACATAAGTGGACGGAAACAATTTGTTGGGAATAATATAGTTAGTTCAACAACCTTAAACTGTGTCAGCGGGGTACCACAGGGAACGATTTTGGGTCCATTACTATTTTTAATATACGTCAATGATTTCGAGACAATGGTTGGTTGGTATTCTAGTGAATACCAATTTCTGGATGCTCATGTAGCAATTATTAATCATACGTTACAATTAGCTTGTGATTGGGCTACACAGAATAAACTGCTTTTTAATCCCAGTAAATCTAAGGCGATTATATTTAAGCCAGGGAATTATTTGGATGGAGGTTTCACTATTACACTAGGAGGCGTACACATACCGTTTGTTGACTCGCTTAACTGCCTTGGTGTTATATTAGACAAAAACCTGCTTTTTGAGAATTACATTACAAAAATTAGCTCTAGAATAAATTTCCTTCTAAACACTCTATATAGTTCCAACTGTTATTTACCAAGAAATATCAAATATTTGCTTGCACATGCCCTCCTCATGCCTCATATTCGCTACTGTATGGTTGTTTACAGTGGTACTACAGCAAGGAACCTCAAGCGGGTGAATCTAGTTGTTAACCGTATTGTCAGATTTTCAATCTTAACATAAATATGCACGTATCTCGTCACGTTAAAATGTTCTTAAATTGCTAATTCCTCGATTTTTTGAATCTAGAGGTCCTGCTTACTTTACAACAGGTCATTTCAACACAATCTCCTATAAACTTATCAAATTTGTTTCACTTCTCCAGATCAACTAGGAATCCGAACCTAATTTTTCCTAGAATAGGCAACTTAACGATGGAGAGGTCCTTTTGGGTGGGGGCTTGTAGACTATGGAATGCTTTGCCATTAAATTCAAAAAGATTTCATTTATCAAAGGCAACTTTTAAAATAAAATTAATTGATCTATTTGAAAATTATTAAAGTGGAAAAGAACGAAAATTAAATAGATAAACAATCAACTAAAATGTTATCCTTTATGTGTATATTTACATACATACAATTAATTTATTTAATTCCAAAATTGTTACACACATATACATTACTTTTTAAATACATATAAAATGTTATCTCAAATGTTAAACTTACTGAACAGTATTATATTGTATTACTTTCATACATTAATATGTTAATTGAATACTAATGTACATATCTAATTTTATTCTTTTCATTTTTTTGAGCTACATTATTCATATATGGCCCTTAAGGGCTCGAATAATTGGTTAAATACAAAAAAAAAAAAAAAAAATATCAGTTAACCACTTAGGTCAATATTTTACCTAGAGAACTTTAGTGAAAAGGGTCTTAAAATTTCGTACAAGTAACTTCTTTATTCTTTAGTTCATTTATTTCGAATAGAATAGAGATTTTACAACTGCATTAAATAAAAATGTATGGATATAAATAAAAATTGTTTACTTGTGTAGACTTACTGTGTTTGTGTCCATTCTTATAGGCGATGAGTTCTTCGTTTTGCTTACTTTCTTCGGAAAAAAAGTCTCCAACACACAATAAAATTTCAAAAGGACCAGATTTTTTGTTGATACTTTCAACACGTTGAAACAATTGTTTAAAACGACCACGGACATCGCCAACCACTAATCTGAATAGAAAAAAATTATTTGCATACATTCATATTCAGTGTTTATATTGTAGTTCAGTGGCAGCCATTTACAAAATTGAAAAAAAGTCTTTTATAAAAAAAGTCGGGCTTAAAGCTGAAGCTTAAAATCCAATCAAAAGAGAAGTACCCAGGGTGATAGAAAATTGAAGCATAAGAAAAAGTATCAAGGGAGAAAAGCGATTTTGTCCATATTTTCCGACTTATGGGCCCCCTGGAGTTTTTATATTAAAGAACTTAATTTTGTTGTTGCCTCTGCACAATGTTTATGCCAAAAATAGCTGACTTAACAAAAGGAAGCAGAATTCAATTTATCATTCTATATTCTTTTGGTACTTTAAATGAAGTTTTACCAGTGGATTTCTTTTTCATACCTCATACTTGATATTTTGATTTTTAAAGTTAATTATATAAAATTTTAAATTTTATACTTTTTCAAATAATTTGAAATTTTTTGTATTAATTTTGATTGATTCCTAAAGTAAATTAATCAGGTATATGATGAATTTCGATCGACTTCAAAAGTAAATCGAGTATCCAAATCGATAAGAGTGTGAAGAATTTCGATCGATTTCATTTTCCATTTTTGCTTTAAATCCATGTTGTTTTAACAAAAATTGCAACCATCCCTTTAAACGCAACTTTGACTTAAATGACATACTACGAAGTAAACAGGTGAACACATTGTGCAGCAAAAAAAAAATTGAAAAAAAAGCCTATGGAATGGGTTTTATTGGATTTGCCGGAAAGCATCTGAGATAATTTTTATCATAAGATGACATTTTTATTTAATTTATTTTTAGATTTATACAATGTTTTCGACTCAATAAAGAAGGATTTATGATTGTCCTTAAAAAGATCGAAAATTTCTGGGAAGATATGTACGTCGATTCCAATTGTATTGTAATTGGCAGCTTCACTACGATTTTTAGCTGAAGGAAGTTTTAAACGATTTGTTGGAAACGATATAAATTTAACAATACATCGTACATCAGTATCAAAATAATTGAAAAAAATGTAAAACTGCCTGGAAAGAAACATTTGCCCAGTATTTATTAAATCCAGCAAAGAAAATTTAAGAAAATCTAAACAATTTCTTTTTGAAAAATATGGTTTACTTGGCGTTATAGGAGTTAGTGTACCGTCTATACATCCAGTCAGCCAGAAATATTGTAGAGAGGACAATTGGGGTTTTGAAAAGTCGGTTTGGGTGTTTGTTTAGAATCTTGTGGTATTTACCGTGGAAAGCAGTTCAAGTTATAAATATTTGTTGAGCTTTGCATAATCTATGTAACTCACACACCTGAAATTGTTATTGAAGGCGTCAGCAATAGATGACGAAGAAGTCCCCATCGGATCTGCCCTTTAAAATTATGCTGTAGCTATAATAAATGACATAGCTGGAAATTTAAATTCGATTTAATAAATATATCATTTCGAAATGAATGCAAAAACTTATATAATTTAAAATGTTTTATTAAAATTTTAAATTAAAAAATTCAATTCACATTTGTTTTGATAAAAAAAAATTAAAAACTACCTTATGAAGGCATCCTCTTGCCATAAATTCTTATTTTTATGATTACAAAAATTTAACTTACATTTTTCTTTACGTTTTTAATATGAAAAACAAAATTCACAATGCAATGCTAATGTGAATTAAAAACGAGTTCAAAGTTATAATAACGATTTTCATCACATGGCAAAACGATTACTTTTTTCATAGAACGAAATGGAATTTGAAATCGAGAACACAAAAGCGAAAAAATAACCACATCACACCTCTTACATTATTCTACTCGATTTTATATCGAAATCGACTTTCATCACATACCCGAATATAAAAAAGATTCCAAGTAATAAATTTTCTTGAAATTTTTTATTTTTAAAATTTTAACAACTGGAATATCTATTTTATTCAAAATAAAAAAAACTCTATTCAACCAGAAGGGAATTTATGATGACATAATTAACCTTCCCGTATTCGGTAGTCAAATTTTGTTATTGTGGATCCCTGCGCACATTGGGATTGTTGGCAATGAGGTCGCGGTTAGGGCGGCTAAGAATATTCTCAATTTAACTGCAATAATTTTCATACCTTGCTTTCCCAAAGCTATTTTGAGTCCATTTAGGCATTAAGAAAACAACAACCTGGAAACAAGAAGACCTAAGTATAGCAAAAATCCCAAACGTTTGCAGTGTGTTATGTTATGCTGTTTAAGGGTTTGGGAAAACACTCTTTACTACGAAGCATTACTACGATAGGTCAAATCAGGGTGTATGCAGTTTTTGTAAAGATATTCTAACTGTTCCGCACATCCTTACAGAATGCCCAGTTTCTAAAATTGGTTTACCATTAAGTGATATACTGGACTGCACTCCAGAATGCTGCTCCATTCAAGAATGCTGTTTTAACATCAAAATGATACAAATGTTATATAGGAAATCCTTGACAGCGAAAATGGTGCTAGTCATACCATACAGGAGAAAAACCTTCCGGCTATGCAAGTTATTTTGAGAGCACTTTAATAGTGTCCTGGTATAAAAATCGGTTTACAAAATTGAACCACCTCCTCAATAAAATAATAATATTGACCTGATTCGTTTAGAAATATAATACACAATGGCACTTGATAAAAAAAAACTTCAGAAGCCCATAACTCAAAATACATATTTACTTATATGGGCGAGCGCGCTTTTTTGTACTTAAAATTTTTCCTTTTTTTCACACTGGGTAGTTTTTTGATTGGAGAAACTTCACTAAATTTAATTTGCTTGTCATGGTCAAAGTTTATTTAGTTTAAGATCATAGAACGGAGTATAATTTTTTCGGAAAAATGCTTTTATTTTATCGGTTATCTGATCTCTTCTTAGCATAAATGACTGCTACTTAAATGCATTACGCTCAAAAGTATTGCTTTAACTAGTTTTTGGAATTATTTAGTCCAAATATATAAACTTGTACAAGTATTTTAAACTTAGTTTCCTTATTTACATTTTAAATTTAGAATCCATTATAATTATTAAATTCGTTCGACTAAAAGAATATTACTTGTAAATTGTAAAAGGTGCTCTTTATGCTTAAAAAATAATAACAAAATGCAAGACGACAAAGGCGAATTCGGCAAATTCACTTTAAGCACAAACATGGCCTTGAGCACAAATAAACAATTTACAAGGTTGCCAACTTCAGTTTTTCAGCTATTTTAATAGGCGAAATTGTAACAGGTGTAATTACTACCCTAGCGGTTGATTTTTTGTTTTTTCTGAAAAAGAAAATATATGTTTTGTAAAAATTTTTAATTAAAAAAAAATAACTGGTAAAAAAGTTTAAATTAATTTAAAAAACATTTCACACGATCTTATCACCGACACTTTTTTATATATTTAAATAAATCTGTATAAATAAATAAATATGTCTTGACATCAAGCTTACACAACAACAAAAACAATAAAATATATAAATTGTTCAATTGTGAAGAGTTGTGTATATAAGCTGAGTTTTCCAGTTTTAAGAACTGCATAAACCAGACCTAAATCTGTTATAAAATTTAAATTTCCATCTCAGCACTTCCAGTTACATTAGAAGTGGGGCAACTGTTAACAGGTACTGCTTTAATTTTCTTAAGGTATTTTCTATCGTATGCGTGACCAGCCATGAGTTTATTAATATTCTTAAGGCCCAGCTATTATGTGAAAGCCTGTCAAATGCTTAGCTACTATATCACAAAAATTTAGGTGACTACAATGTACTTCATAAATTTAGTAACTTATTGCCACAGTTATGTTTAATTCGTACTTTTACCAAAAATAATTTTTATATAAAAAAAAACAAAATTTTAAAACGAAAAGGCTTAAAAGGTATTTTATATATTTAATAACATTCACATACACACTTACATTTTTTGGTTCATGTTCTAAGATAAATTTTTATACAATATATTACAAGTTATTTTCTAAGCTTGTTTACGAATAGCAAAAAAACACTAACAACAAGCATTTGCGAAACAAAGCAGGAATTTGTATTGAGAGGAATTATCTTTTAAATCTGCTTTTGACATTTTGTTTTTGCTGCAGAGTAAAATAAATGTGCCTGGGAAAGAGCTTAGCTGTTGTTTTACTATTTCTTTCTTTGGTTGCGAACAATATGGAGTTAAATGTTAAAATATTTATACATATGGTTATTATAGAATTATTCAATTTTATTTGTTAATCAGGCTTGATTACTTTTGTAATATATTTTGATTGGCCTAAGGATGCTAGGCTGATTTTTCATTAAGGGCAGTTTACAGTGGGATCTTCTAAACAAAATCGTAATGAATCTGCACAAATTGAGAGCAAATACGGATAAAAATTTGACAGTAGTATGGCTCTCTTTGTTTTTTCAAAAGACAATTACGAATCATTAGATCAGGGATGCATTTTTCCACAAACCGCTATTTTAGTTTTGGTGTGTTTTACCCATACCAATTGTGTAAACGCAAAAATCATCTGTCGTGAGATTTCTACTCTCAGTTTTAAAATACGGATGGAATTTTATATTATTTTCTCATAGATTTTACGTGCGTAAAGTCGTGCCGTCTAAGCCCCCCTTTACTGTTGATAGTTTATATATTAACTATAAGCTTATACATTTGATTAATACTTTTGCAGTTTCGAAATAATGGCGTACCAATTCTCTAATTCGTTTGGTCTAAGATCATTCAAGCGTTCTTTCGTATTTCTTCCTACGTCTTCAATATTGCTTTGATCAAATAAATTATTATTTTAATTTTTTAACTTTGAGAATGTTTACCCACCAGTTTTGCCTAATTTTAAATTGGCTATTCTAATTTTCTAAGGCAAATTAAAAAATTATCAATTTGCCTTGACTTTAACATGAAACATCTTCAAATATAAGCACTTGGCCGCACTTATAAATACAATATCAACCTCAGCAGATACACTTTTATTCTTAAATATTTAAAAAAAAGATCTTTTATTTTGGAACCCTAAGATATCATTTAAAATGTATATCTTAAAAATCAATGGCCATATTTGAAAGTTGGTTCGATTCCCAATTGACAAAAGTTGATGACACTCATGAAATTAAGTGTATAATTGAAACATCACAAGAAGTAAATGGACATACGGTAATCCAAACAAAAATTGCAAAAAGTGTTGGGTGCATTTATAAAAAATATATATGTATATATAAGGGACATATGTATATCCACTAAGTCATAACTAAAAGATTCATTAACATACATTCATACTATTTATGCGAAAGAAGGAACATAAAAATATGATTTTCAAAACATAGTATATATGTGCATGGTGCGCGTTTGAAGTAAACATTTTTCCATTTCAAATACGACAATACTAATTAGTTTTTAGAAGTTATAAACATTGAATCTTTTTAAAGTTTTTTGTATATGTAGCTATTTTGAAATTCTAAAAAAGACAAAAAAATCGATATTTAAGAGTGTCAATAGATACTTTCATCCATTCATATGTACATATAAAGATAGGTACCTACAATATGCATACATATGTATATAAATACTTTGTATACACACGTTTTTTGATATCAATTTATTATTATCTTTATATTAAAATTAAGGAATACGTGTTGTGCTTACAACGTGGAATAACAAAAAAGAATACTTGGAGAATATTGAGACGTTACAATGATTTTGCAGAGTTGCACAAATATCTTTCTATTTCTGGTCTCGATCTACCGATGCCCGGCAAACGATTCTTTGGTAATATGCGACCGGACTTTATAGCTGAACGTAGACAGGCATTGCAAGTGTACATCAACACAGTACTAATGAATCCTATATTAGCTTCTTCGCTGCCGGCCAAACGTTTTGTGGATCCGGACAGTTATTCGCAATCATTTCATGGTAGTTTTTTTTTAATTGATTATGTTATATGTATGTATACACATAATTATTTATTTTGCGTACTCAGATCAAGCAGTTCAAAACGCTTTATTATGTTTGCGTAATGAAAGTTCCTGGACGTTAGGACCAACAATGGGATCTATTGGTTGGCGATTACGGAAACATTATTTCAAGGCAATACCAAAACCACCGGATAGTAAATCTAGCAACAAATTGTTAGTCAAAAGTAGTTCACAAACCCATAATCAATCTAAGCAACATTTAAATACAAGTTGTGCATCTGGCTCGAGTAATGAACACAATCCAGTCACGTTTTTCGGACAACATCATGAAGCTGATGAGTTGGTAATGGAATGGTTAGAGTTTGGCCCAGATAAATATATCGAAGATAAAGAATTAACCGGAATTTTGAAGAGTTTAATGAATTTGCAGCATCTATATATTGAACCAGTTGTCTATGCAGCGCATAATGAAAATGGTTGTCTGATAATAAGAAAGTACTGAAACGATAATTTTATTATGATAACCTTAATTAAAACTTCAAGACTTTTTATCTTTTTATTAGATTTCACAAACGTGGTACTCTTAAGGACATCCTATGCATGTCTTCACCCAAAAATCCATTCCTTAGTAAATATTGCAATCCAAAGGGGCGAACTGCTTTGTCACTGAAACAAGTAGCCATATATGGCAAACAAATATTGGAAGCACTTATTTTTTTACATTCAAAGGGATATCCTTATGGTAATATTTATGCCCGCATATTATTCTACATGATATAAAGCTTATTGTCATATTATTTTAAAGGCCATTTGCACTCGGGTAATATTGTTATAATAGACGACTGTGTGAGATTACTGGATATAGAAAATTTTATTCTTGGAGTGCCATCTTTTTATCGTCCATTTTTTGTACAACATAGTAAAATACATAAAACGGAATCAATTGACGTTTATTGCTTTGGCCATGTTCTTTTCGAAATGGCAATGGGTTATCCTTTACAAGAATCTGTTGCCAGACAAATAACTGATTGTCCTCATCATTTAAGTAAGTATTAACCACTTACATTTGAATTAGATAAAGCTTAATATATTTGTTTTGTAGAAATTCTTCTAGAGAGTATTTTAACCAAAGAAGCTTGCAAGGCTGGTCTCCCAACTCTTGAGCAACTATTAAAACATGAATTTTTTAAGGAACATGCAATAACTTCTAAAAGTCATGATCTTATGTCTTACTTTAAAATATCCTCCAACGCAAAGGAAATTATTAAACATGCCATACTTAAAGCTGAAAATCGTTTGCGTGAGGAGCAAAAATCTGTCAAAAATCAAAAGCGCATTGTACGAGTGCAAGAACTTATGAGTTCAGAAGAAGAAAAGCGAAAAACAAAACTAAAGGCGGTAAAAAAAATTGCTAAAATTTTTGTGTCTGATAATTTATATGAATATTATTTTTAGAGACATGATTACAAACAATCAAAGCTGAAGCAACAAAGTTCGTTACAAAATAATAATAATGGAAAGTTTTCACTAACCACATCACTTGGTGGAAATTCTACAGCAGAATTATCTGAAGGTACATCTAACCATTTAAGCCGAGGTAATAGCGTGCATATCAGTAATTTTTCGCATGAAGCTAGCCATTCCTTAAAATGTAAGTTAATAATAAAAGATTTGAAACAGCAGCATTCTAGCAAGCAGCATAATTTTTTATCGTTTACACAACATTTAAAATCAGTTCATAGATATGTGCTTACGCTCCAATGCCCATCTTTTTTTTTTTTTTTAATTTCAATCCACAATTGAAGGCAGCTTTTGTGAAATACCTGTACGTACGTGCGCTTTATTAATTCGTTAAAAGTTGCGCAATTATTGAAACCATTTTTGACAATATGTATCTTAGTTTATATCTTTTGCGACGGATTAAGTGAAATTAAGTACATTTGTTGAAAAATGGTTTTCTGACTTCAATTAAATGTTTTTTATATACTTTTTCGTAATTGAGTGTTATTTAAAAGTATTTTATATTATATTTATTTAGCCACAGCAAATGCATATCTAAAGCCAGATAAATACCAGAGTGATCAAACTTCAGAACAGCCGCTACAAACTTCCTCTTTGGTCAGTATTGAACGACAATCATCATCACCGAATATTTCGTCCAGCACACAGTGTGAAAATGAAGTTGAGAGATCTGCTCTATTGGAATCTATTTGCAAATTTAATAGAGGCTCCTTACGAAAAGTTCGTTCGAATGATTAAAATTTTAACTAACTTAAAAAAGTTTCTTATAACGCTACAAAGAGTTGGACCAAAAAAATGCTATCTAATAGCACAATCTGCTATTTTTTTATATATATATATAAATACATAATTTAAATTAATAACTTCTATTAAGCACAAATTTATCACTACATTTATGTTTATCACTTACACACACACACAAGATATAGTAAATTATATGTGTAACTTGATGTTTCTAGATGTTTACATACACATTAAATTATAAAGTCCAAAATATTTATGTACTCACATACGCATATGTTCTACTCTTTTAAACATTACTGTATGGTAGCAATTACAATATGTTGTCTATTAATGTATTTGTATGTATATAACATATCTTTAAATTATAAAATTTAATAAAAAGTACCAAAAATATACAGATGCAGATGTAAAATTAATCAATTCAATTCTTTTAAAGCGCAACTGAACAATAAGTATCAACTGACTCGGCAATAATTAATATTGTCAGGGGTCTAATCACCGCGTTCGATATCGAGTCAAATCTCTCGTAATTTTTTATTTTGTTTATTTTGATATAGATTAAAAAATATCGTAATTTGGGATGATAACATTCGACATCGAGGTATCAAGTTTTTAATCAATTATTCTTAAATACATTTTTTTTGGCACTAATTACCATTTTTTCTGCCTTTACTATTATTATAATTTGTTGACAGTAAACATATGTTATAAACCTATTATAATTTTTTTTTTTAAATTACCGATTCGATACATATCGTATGTAATGAAACAAAGTCTAAACCGTGTAGGGTTATCGGCTATAGTTGAAATCTCTGAGATATTGAAACCTTTATCCAGCTGTTTTAAAATAATACTAAATAAAAATTTTTTTAGTGTTTTGCTAGGTTATAAAAAAGATGTCTCTTCGCATTTTGTTTGTGCTCCTCAGATTTTAATAAATAGAATTCATAAGTCTATTTATGAGCGATCGTTTGTTGTAAGAATCGCACGTTTTTTTCAGATACTTACATTGGTTTTATTCCAGTAAAAGACAATTCTGAAATTTCAGAAACTATTAACACTCTTAATGTACGCTTAAGTGATGTGATGTGAATTTTACGTTGCGAATATTCATCGAAAAAAATAAAATACATTTGTGTATATGAAAATACGCACAACTAATGCGTCGATGGAATTCGTCGTGCGCAACGTACTCTGCGATAGGTTTGTTTCTATTTTATATGTCGACGGGCGACGAATATTTTAGTGTGGAGGGACCGTTTTTCTCTTCATTTTTTAAAATATTTTATATCTTTTTAATAAAAAATTTATTTACTTTGTATTTATAGCCCATATTTAAAAATATACTATTTTTAGTAGTATGTTAAATTTTTAATTCTTTTTTATTTTTATTATATTTAATTATTTGTTTTAAAATGAATTACTCTTCAAGATAATAAAAATTAAAAGTAAACTTAGGTATATAGCTAATTGAGAAAAAAAAAACAGAAACCAGTTGTAACAAGGAACACCAAATTACTGAGATGCAAAAAACTCGCGGAATATAAATTTCGCTTTGGGTATAGAAAAAGAAAAAACCTTCAGATTGCTTGGGAGGATATTCCAGATTCGTGCAATTCTCACAACAATCAAATGCTCTTAAATAGACTTATGAATCCTATTTATTAAAATCTTAGGTGCTCGAACTGAATGCAAAGACAGAGCTGTTGTACAAATAACTGGGTTCCATTAAAGAAATAAACTTATAAAATACTAAAATTAGCCTCAACTTGACATACATACGGTTGACATAAGACGAAACGTGATCTCTTATCCTCAATCTATAGATATACCTTACAATCCTGTTGACTACTTTTAGAGTTGTGAGACTAGTTGACGAATAAGTTTCATTACCGTAATTAACAGTTGAAAGACGTAATGATTTAGCAACCGTGAGTCTAATAGCAGTAGGAAGATTGAGTCGTTAACTATACAATCTCTTTAAAAAAAATGGCATACCTTAGATTTTAAAAGGTTAATGTGTTTATCAAAGGAAAATTTCTCGTCCAGAATAATACCCAAGCAATACATATGATCCACCAATTCAACATCTATGTCATGCATTTTTAATTTAAGCTGGGACTTATTTTGTAAACCAAAACTCGTAGCTTTTGTTTTATCAATATTCACATGTAAAAAATTATTTCTCATACACATATCAGTTCTGTTCAAAGAACACGTTCAGTTAATGACAGATTGAAAAGAATATACATATATATGTTTGTCATATATATATTCTGAATTCTATATTGTAAATTCGCGAAGGCACTAGAGGAGCTAGAAAAGTTTTAAATACGTCAATCGATCAGACATAGTTTAAAAAATTTTGCTAAATTTTAATTTAACTTAATTCAGAATACTTGGATTTGATTTTTAGAAATGTTAAAAAAAACATCCATCGAAATGTTTGTTGGGAAATGCTATCTATCACTGTGACAGCAAATATTACAATATTTTTTATCGTTACGTATACAACAACTTTATTTTGAAAAAAAAGTTTACATTTGTATCATGGCGGAAGTACCAAATGCTGAACTCCAAGCTGTGGCTCCTGCAAGTGATGTATGTATATAAATTGTTACCAATTACATTTTTATTTAATAAAATTACGAATTTTTATTTAAATAAAGATGTTATTACACAAACGTTGTATGTATATCTACTATTTATATGTATGTGTGCGCGCATTTATAAAGTTTAATTAAATCTATAAAATATTGATTAAATAAAACGATGTCAGCGAATTTGTCCCAAACATTTCATGTACGCTCACCTACATACATATGTACATGCATACATATGTAAATATCTAAGATGTTTATTATATTAATAAAAGGATAATTAGTTATTTTTGTCTTGCCAACTTAACTAACTACTAATGTCCTCTTACTGGAATACTTGAAGGTTTAATATTAATTTAATAATTAAAAAATATGTGGTAAATAAAACATTAAACATTTTATATTTCGTTAATTTCATTTAGAAAAAACGAGCCTCTCAACACCAAAAATTCGTTGTGAACGCAACTTCCAAGGTACTTTTCAGTCATGAAAATTCTTATAAACATGACATTCCTTAAAATGTTTTTTTTTTTTTTCATTACTACAGCCAGTTCTGCGCTATATGCCCACTTACCGATTGGCACCAATGAGACCATTAAACAAGGAAGTATGTGAGAAAATTATTAAAAATGTTATGGACCATACATTTGAAGAGTTTACTTATGTTCCAAAATCGTCATTGCAACTTTGTGCTGAAGTAAGCGAAGAAATTAAAAATCGCATTAAAATCAAAAACTATGACCGGTAAGAAAATAAGATTTTTAATCATTTCATTTCTTTTCTTGCCCGCCTATTTAGTAAAAAATAATGAAACTGATTTTAAATAACTTCTGTTGCAAGAAAAGTGGTTGCCCTAGGAGTGCACGCAACATTTAACGACTTTTCTTTTGTACTAATTGCACATGGTGGATCTATGGTGGATTACATCTCTTCTACTCCCGCTCTGGACCATGGATTTCAGACCCATATTCCGAGTAGGGAGATATGGGTCCGTAACGAAGTGGTTGTGAGTGGTACTGTTGACATCTACACCGATGGCTCGAAACTTGACGACAGAGTCGGTTGCGGAATCTTCTCCAATAGCCTTGGACTAAGACTCTCCCTCAGACTTCCTGCCTACTGCAGCGTCTTTCAAGCCGAGGTAATGGCCATTCTGAAAACATCCGAAATAGCGCTTAGGGACGATACTTTTGGCTTTGCTATTCGGATATTTTCGGACAGTCAGGCGGCAATCAGGGCGCTTGCTGGTGCATACAGTACATCTAAGCTAGTCCTGCGTTGTCGCTCATTACATAACACTCTATCGGAGCGATCACAGATTGACCTGATTTGGGTCCCTGGTCACAGGGATATCCAGGGTAACTGTGAGGCCAATGATCTTGCTAAACAAGGCACATTGCTTCCTAACGTCTCCTCGCTACCAGATGTTGGAGTTCCTCTGGCAACGGTAAAAATGGCCATAAAGAACCACTACCTCAATTTGGCTCGCAAATTATGGGTAGAGGAAAGTTTCTGTTATGTCTCTAGACAACTGTGGACTACACTGAACCTCAAGCGGACCAGGCAGCTGCTCAGACTGGACAGAAAATCCTTAAGCATCACGGTCTCGGTACTTACTGGACACTGTCTAATCGGCAGGCATGCTGAAAGACTCGGTCTACCCTTTAATGATTTCTGTCGCAGCTGTGGCTCGGAGGAAGAGGAAGAGACCGTACTGCACCTCCTGTGCCACTGCCCATCCCTGGCTCGAAGAAGGCTAAGAATTCTGGGCTCTCCTTTCTTTGGAACTCTTACGGAGCTATCATCTCACTCTATAGGGGACATAGCGAAGTTCATCCGTGAATCCTCATGGTTCTCGGCTGGGTAAGGGGAGTCGCGCCGCTTTCCTTGTGGTATCACAACGGGCCATTCGATTGTGCTCAAGTGAGCTTCGTCGCGAGAGGCTGCCACTCCTAACTAACTAACTAATTGCACATTAGAACGACAGATAAGACCTGTTAACATCACCTGCTCATTTTTATATCAAGATTATAAAAAAAAAAAAAATAACAACTGAAATAATTTATTCAGGCATGTTCTGCATACAAAACTTTTAAAATTTTTGTGATTTTAAACCAGTCAGCTAAATGCCTGCCGATTTAGTATCACTTGGTTATTTTTTCAACGACTTTATTTTGAACTTCGCAGTAAATTAATAATATGAATACCTTAAAATATTTTTTATTGATTTTTATAGCAAAATTAGCAATTGGCACCAAAGAATTTATAAAATTATGAAAAAATTAAAGACACTTTCTATTGCAAGAAATATTGTTATTTGCTTTGTGATTTTGCATTTACTTTTTTGTTATCAGTTTTTTTTTTAGTTTTTTATAAAAACAATACTTTTAATTTATTTTCACTTTATATTTTAAGAAAAACACTAATAATTTTCAATACATAAAAAATTTCGTTAAACTAAAACAAAATACCAGCTGTTTTCTTGTGTTTTCGAAGAGGTGAAATCACAACGAAAAGTTAAAACTTTTGTGGTTTTGAGAACACAAGTGATTTGAAATCTTGTGATTTTCAGAACATGCCTGATTAAGAGTGTTTTAAATATCGCTCGAATTTATTTCTCGAAAAATAACTTTTCTGAGTAAAAATATAAAATAATTTTTATTTTTTAATTATCATTAGAGTTGAAAATTTTGTAGGGATCGTAAAGGTTACTTTTCAAGTTTAATTTTAATAACAGTTGTTTTTCGAGTTTTAGTTTTCGCTTAATAGCCCTTTTTATACTTCCTCACGTCTTTCATCAATTTGCCCAGATGTAACATCCATCTTCCCCCCATAAGAAATACAAGGGGCAAAAAATAAACATCTTTACAAGATGTTCCTATCTCACTCATTTTATTCCACTCATCTTTCGATTATTTAGAGTTAGAAAATGGACATTATTAAAATATAAAAACTTCTCCAAAAAATACAATTAGTATTTTGGAAGAGGCACAAGGTTATTAATTATAAATTGCCATATTCATAAATAATAAAATAACTTTGTAATGTGTTTTATGACAAATTCTCAATACAAATTTGTCCTTAAATACATTCTAAACCTATTTTAATACTTAACGAAAACGGCAGAATTTATTTTAAAAATTTTTAAATAGTTTTTCTTTCTAATATATTTAGAAATTTAATTATATGTGAAGTTAAGCAGAATTCAATTTTTTCATTTCGTTATAATGCTAAAATAGTTTACCTAACAATTGCAAAAACTGAAAAAAAAGAATAAAATTTTTTACAGATGGTTTTGTATAAAAGCCGCTTTGAAAAAAACACAAAAAATTCCGGACTGCTCTTTGGAATATCTTATTTCAAAAAACTTCAATTTTTCGTTTTTCAGCATGACTTCTTCTAATTCTTCAACAGCAATAATTAAACTAATTATTGTAGACTTTTTTAGGTCCATCTTATTAAAAAGCTTAATATTTCGGTACACACATAACGAAGTGTTTGTGGCAAAGATGAAATTTAAACGATTTTTTTTTATTTTCAACATCTTCCACGCATTCGTCATAGATATATGCAAGTGTAAAAACCCTGTAAAAAATATGTTATTTTTCAAGTTTTATTTTTTACTTGGAAATTGAATATATAGTATATATATATTTAGTTTAATTAAACAAATAAGAGTTTATGTACGGACTCTAGAAATAATTTTAACCGTAAATCAGTCAATATTAGTTTTAAGATGGAAAAAAGTAAAAAATAATTATTACGTTTCAAGTGAAGAATGGAACTCGGAAATATAACTATTATTTTTTAAGCAAAAAATAAAACTTGAAAAAATTTTAAATTTATTTTTTTTAATAAAACTGTAATAAACAAAAATCAACGCAGACAAAGGTAGTCCGGGTAACAACGATAACGTTAAATGGTACAACTAAGTTTGTCATTCCGTGTGTAATTTTTACAATATCAATTTCCTACCCCATGAAGTATATATATTCTGACTTCTTACGCATAGCGAGGCAGCAGACAAAACACCACGCCTACCTTTAATTTTTTCATGTCATTTGGAACAATAAAGTAACTCCAATCAAAAATATATATGTATGGGGCAATAGAGAATTAAAAACATATAAGAAAAAAACATCAAGTGAAAAAATATTTTCAGAGTTACGGCCTCTGAAATTTTCGAATTTTTAAATTTTTTAAAACATCAATATGGGTATGATTTAAGAGCTTTTGAAAAGATCTTTAAGAAAATACAAATTTTTTAATGCTTAACCCATTAAGAGCCCATGACATTTAGTACTTTTTTTTTGTGTTTTTTTTAATACTCTGTCACCCCAATATTTGCTTTTTTGATTGGAGTAACTTCGCTAAACTAGATTTAAATAGATGGTGAAGGGTATTTAAGATTTGGCATAGACGAATAAGGCACTCTTACTTTTCTCCCGTAGAGTTTCAACAAGATATGCTTAATGCTTGTATAAAATAAATTTATACAATCCAATATAATTTATATACCCAATATAAATTTACACAATCCTTATACAATCATAAAACTATGTTGTTCCAAGTCTAACTATTTTAATATATCGAACTTGATCAACTTGATCCGTTTTTTTTTTTTTTTTTAATTGCCATTATTGCAGACAAATTGTCCAAATAGTTATCGAAATGCTTCGAAATTTTTACAGATTTCTTGAAAAAAGTGAAAGCTCTAAAATTTTTTCATCTTGTTGATTAGGTTTGATATGTGTAATCAAATAAACAAGTTCATCTTTATTTTTATTTTCTTGAATCAGTTAAAAATAGTTTCATTTTGGAACAATAATCATGAAAAATTATAAGACCGACCAACTGAGTGCGTCATAGAGGCCACACAGATTATTTCTTATTGAATATATAAAATAAATTTTAATTAAAAAAATAAATATTCCAAACCAACAAATAAATTGCATTTTTATTTGAAAATAATGTGGGATATTAGCATAATATAATAATCACCCCTATCATGAATATTTTTTCCCTTTTCCCGCAATTGCAATCGTGAATAATTCACGTGAACAATTTTTCACTTAAACAAAAATTCCCCTTATCGGGATTGATTTTTTCCCTCGAAATTTTTTCCCTTTTCCCTTAGATTTGTTCACTTAAATTTTGCTGGGGAACTGAATACATTATGCCAGTTTTTATATGTTTTAATTAGAATATTTACATCAATAACACATTTTTTTAAATCAACATCAGTTAGTGCAGTGCAGACAGACATTATGCTCGTTAAGATGCAAAACAAAGAGATTTATCTATGGGTTTTAATTTATGAAGAGTTTGTTAGGCAGGCAGCGTGTTGCTACAGCCCACTTGGGTCCATTGATTGGACCTTTTGTGTCTATGGTAACTTTAAGGGCTTTTAAGTGTCTTGCACGTCACGTTCTTGAAATGAAATTGTTCTCTGTTGTAGTATCTCCTACTCATGCAACAACACAATAGCACCAATCATTAACATTTCTAAATTTTTCATAACTTTAAAAAAAATTTGAATATTTTATTCCCTATTAATATTTTCTTCTTTCTAATTTGTATTCAGTACGAATTGATAGCGGGAACAAACGTTCCCATGAAACTCACGATAGCAATTTTCATGGGAAATGAAAATTTCATGGGAACAAAAATTTCACATTTTGTTCACGATAGGGGTGATTATTATAAAAATTCCCAAAATAATTTTACAAATAAAAGTTATATGCAATTGCTTGTGCAAACTCTTGGCATCACTGTTGTTTTTTTTTTTCTTTCTTTCTCTTGAGAAATTTAAAAAATAACGGTGTTGTTTTTATTTTTACGTCTGCATTAAGAGTAGAAATGTAACTAACCTAACGCAGAAGGGAAAGTAAATAAATAAAAACGTGGTTTGTTGGTAATTTTTGTTAAAGCCTTAACATTTCTGTATTAGCTTCAAAAATAACTCTCATGATGTTTCAGAAGTTTTTATACTTAAAGAAAATGTTTCTGGCTTTTCTAAAAATTTTGATAAAGGTTTCCTGACGAGCTGGCTTTAGCAACCAGCGCGAAATAAGTATAGATACTTGCTATTTCAAACTAACAAATAAATTGCATTTTTATTTGAAAACAATATGGGATATTAGAATAATATAATAAATAACATTCAAGGTTGGTATTATTATTAAATTAAAATCAAGTTTACGAACAAATATTCCTTGACAGAATGTTGGATTGCCTAACAGTGTTTAGCTTGGATTGCACGTGATTTAATTCTTCTTATATAAATTATTTTTTAGGTATCAAAACATATAGGTAAATCGAAAAAAATAATTCTATTCTAATTCTATTCATCACATATCTAATAAAAGCGAATTAGCTCTCAAAATGAAGTCTTAAAGAAAAAAATGTCAATTATTCAAAGAAAATACTCAATAAAATACATACAGGCAGGCCTGTTCTGAAATCCACACGAAATTTTCACTTCAAATTTTTCAAAGCATTGTTTTTGTAAAAAATAATTTTATAGCAACAATGCTTTGAAAAATTTGAAGTGAAAATTTCGTGTGGAATTCAGAACATGCCTGATAGTCACAAAAATGATTTTTTAATTACCTGCTTTTGCTACGAAAACTTCAAATACAAACATATTTACACAAAGTAAATGTGATACACTACATCTAAATCACACATTTTACCGTTGCAAAAATTAATATGTACTTTTTGTTGTAGGTACTTTTTATTGTATTATTTCGATGTGCATATTTCTATGTATATGCGTAACTCACAGAAGTTTGAACGGTTCTTTTTCAGATACTTTTAAATTATTTATTTAAATTATTTTGTGTCCGAAAAAAGCGTTATTTTATGCAATTTAATTGATTTTTTTTTTTTTTTTATTGAAGAAACAAAATTTTTTTTATTACAACACTTAATCAATTTATGAAGAGAACATTGCAAATTTAAGTATGAATAAATTGAATTTGTATTTTTTTTTTTAATTTTATTTTTCAGATATCGTTACATTGTTGTTGTCAGCATTGGAGAAAAACTAATGCAAGGCTTAGTTTCTATTGTAAATTTTTTGTGGGATGCGCAGAACGATGGTTACTTATCTTATGTTGTCGACACGCCGAAATTTTTCGCAATTGCGACACTTTATTACATCTACTATGATTAATTCTTAAAAAATTTGAATATGAATGTTTAGCTTTTGACAAATTTAATAAATATCAATTTACAAAAAAAAACAACACATTTTGCAAAATACACATCTTTTTTTTTTTTTTTTTGTAAATTGTGTAATTTTGGTTTTTTTCAATGAATATATATTATTCTTTTTTGGTTTCGTTGAAAAATAAACAAACAAAACAAAATGTTTTGAAACTTGATGAAAGGGGTGGTTTCATTCATAATAATTAAAGCTTGATTCATGTCAAGTGTTACTTGTATAATTAATTACACTGATCTTAGTTAAGACTGATTATTTTTAGTTTTTTCTATGTGGTCACTTGGGTAATTTTTCACCTAAATGATTTTAATTTATTGGTGGTGGGCATACCTTGTAGAAAACTATGTAACATTTGTAAAACCCTTTTTAATTTTTTATAATTTTCGAACAAATGCTACAACCAGTTTTCTTAGGATGTGCAAACGGAAATTAGGATTGAAATGAATAAGAAATTGCAGCAAAACCACTACTGATAACTTAATCTGATCACAGATAATTGTCACTGCCACAAACTCACTTAGAAAAACATTAGATATAGAATAATTTCCAATTATCTTGCACAACTGTGAAGTAGACTTTTTTTGAATGGAAATAAATCACTTGTCAAAAAAATGAGAAAACATTTTTTATCAGTTTTGTCCTTCACTTCACTTTGGAATCGATTTGTTATTGAAATAAACAAAAGATGGATTTGTATTGTAATTGAATTAATTAATTAATGTAGGGTGGTATTGATCATTTAATAGCTTTTTTTAATCAATTTCAGACTTCACAGGAACTATTTGAGTGCTTTTTAAATTGAAATGAGCAAGAAATTGCAGCAAAACCACAACTGATAACTTAATCTGATCACAGATAATTGTCACTGCCACAAAATCACTTAGAAAGACATTAGATATAAAATAATTTCTAATTATCTTGCACAATTGTGAAGTAGACTTTTTTGAATGGAAATAAATCACTTGTCAAAAAAATGAAAAAACATTTTTTATCAGTTTTGTCCTTCACTTCACTTTGGAATCGATTTGTTATTGAAGTAAACAAAAATATGGATTTGTATTGTAATTGAATTTAATAATGTAGGGTGGTATTGATCATTTGATAACTTTTTTTTTTAATTTTTTAATAAATTTCAGACTTCACAGGGAATATTTGAGTACATTTTATATTTCCGAGTACTATTTAAATTTTAAACTATTTAATTTTAAAACAACCACTATACACTCAATTCATTCTCTGATCACTTTGAAAAATATATGTTTTTGCAAGAGCAGCTTATTTTTCGTTTTATAGTTTTGAATCTGAAAATTTCGGAAGTTAATTAAGCACAAAAATACATATCGAGGTTTAAGTATACGAAAGGCTTGCATTTTTAAATGTATTTAATTCTGCAGACCACAACACATTCATGAAGCCAACGGTATTTAATAAAAAAAAAAAATAAAATTAATCACTTTGAACATTAATATCGAAAAAAGCTCTTGTTTGAAGAAACATTAAATTTTTCTCACAAAAATATGTAAATAATTGAAAATACACCACCTTTTTCTAATTTGTCTTTTGTTTTCTTGATTAAACCACTTTTTGCCACTTTATTGTTGAAAACAATTTAAAAAACTGTAAAAGAACAAATTTTTTTTAGCGCTCATTTAAAGTGAGGTCGTTACAACACAACTAACTTGGAAACAATAATTAAATCTTTCTTTCTTGGCACAAAATGAAAACGAAGGAAATAACGAAATATTTTTTTTTTTAAATTAATTTGAGGATTTCTACTAAAAGCACAAAATATTTTCATTTCATATTTATACACTTTATAGTTTTCGGTATGCACTAACAAACAAACAAACAAACCAACAAACATACAATCAGTGAACGGTTATCTATATATTTTTGTATATGAATATAATACCAAGTAAACATACAGATATACAACTGATACATACTGTGTACATATCTACATATCTTTGTTTTCAAGTTCCTCTCTAGTTTACAATTGGCACAAAATATTAATCAAATGTTTTATTAACGATGTTCCCGTACACAGATCGTTTAAATTTACAAATTGCTAAACTTATTTTAAGACGCGAAATATTTCTGATCGTGTCCATTTTAACATGACACGAAAACACTACTATAAAAGCGTTGTTCACATTGATTGTGGCTTAAATGTTTCCTTTTGGTAAATTATACTCTACTAATAAGTGATAATAATTATATGTATTAATGTATGATGTATGAATGTCATAAAATGTTTAATATGTGTTTTATGATTTCGCCCTTATGCTGGAGAGGCTATTTGATATTTTGTTATAATTGATGAAATGCAATTTTTAATTTGTAGAGATAAAAGAAAGTTTGTTATGGATTGCTTTAAGCTGTACCACCTCTGACCACAACCACTACTAAATGATCCTCTTTGAATGCCTCTTCAGTTACAGTTACACATGTCCGCTTTAATAAATCGGCTGAAAATTCGCAAGGAGGGAACGCATACAAAACACCCGTAGCTTCTGTTTCCTTGTTTAACAAAGAAATAACACCAGCAGCTTCCTTTTGTTTAAGATAAGAAACCAAGTTGCGAAGAGGTCTTGTTTGGACTGAAGTGTCCTCGGAAGTGTTGGCAGCAGATGTTGAACCAGCTAAGCCAAGAAAAATGGCATGCGAAGAAGACGAACTTATACGTTTCTGGACATCTTCTAATTTTGGAGGATCCAAGCGCAGACGTTGTGTAATACGCAAATTATGTTTGCCGTCCTCATCACGCATAAGGGATTCGACAATGTCTGTGTCACCGTCAGTAAGATGAAATTTGGCTGGAAATAAAGAGCTTTTTAATATAAGGGCTCCTTGCCACAAGACTGTACATTTGCGGGCGACTTCTGCCAACGTGCGTGCAGAGTCTAATGAACCGCCATTACGACGCTGCGATGTATCAGAATCTGAACCAGGAGAATGGGTTCTTTTATGAGGTGAACGTGATCGAGAACGATCCAGTCTTAGTTCTCTTGAACCAGAACGTCCTCTTTCGAAACCAGGCTCGCCTGGAGGACGACGCCATTCTTCTTCAACTCCGGCAGGTGGAGGAACGGGAACACTTGAGGATAAAAAAGCACCCGGATGTGCAGGTCTATGGACATCGTTATGATAATGATATGCGCCACGACCACGTCCTCGGTAACCTCCACGACCGCGATATGCACCACGAGGTGGATATGGCGAGTAACCTCCGCGCGGTGCATAATGATGATGAGGAGGATGATGATGGTGGTGAGCTTCCTCGTAATGATAGTCGTATTCGGGACGTCTGTATTCAGAAGATGGAATCGAAGAACTGGCTACTTCATCATATGGTGTTTTCGGTTTAAAAGGTGTTGCTGTTGGTGTCACACCTGGCAACTCAGAAAAGTCGGTACGCAACCGCCTTTCCGGGCCACCTAGGGGGAAGCCTCGCATTTCCTTAACAGCTGCTGTTGCTGCCTCAATTGTTTCATATTGAATGTATGCACAAGTATCTCCCTTCTGATATTCAATTTTCTTTATAGCTCCAAATCGATCAAACTCTCTTTCCAATTGCGTGACCGATGTCCATGCGCCCAAACCTCCTATCCAGATTCGGGTTGCTGGTGTCACCTTTCCATAACCAATTTTACATTGAAACTTACCAATGTACTGCCCAGAAAGTTCACACTTAGCTCGGTGAGCCATGTCTAAGTTTTGATATCTTACAAAAGCAAATGCATTTCCTGTACCAGGTGGAGGTCTTTTAATATCAATGTCATCCACGATGCCATATTTACCGAAAATACGTCGAAGTTCATCGTCTGAAATTGTCACCTCCAAATTGCCAGCGAATAAAGTGCGTGTTGAAAGAGGATCATCTTCGGGCTGCACATGATGTAAATAATTTGGAAACTTATCTTTCTTATTTTCTGGTTTTTCATACGGAACATGTGGCCTGGGACCCATATGACGTGGTGGTCCACCATAGTGTGGTGGCGGTGGTCCATGCAGATGTGGAGGACCACGATGCATTGCGGGACCCCTTGGCGGCATTGGGTATTCATGATGAATAGGACGATATTCGCGAGCGTGAGGATGTGGTGGAATATGGGGAGGTCCATATCGATCGTATGCATCCAAAGGAGGCCGGCGATGTTCTGGAGGTCCCGGAGCTGCGACCGGTACCCTTGTGTAATGATAGCGATCATACTCTGGCGGGCTCATCGAACGACCACGTGGCCTACACAGAAAAAAAAATTTATAATTATTTAAGTGTGTTCGTCATTAATGATATTTTTCACAAATATATAAGTATGTAAAATTAATTATAGTAAAGCTGCTATTAAATGCATTTTGTTCAGAGTTGTAAACGAATCATTTATTTTTTAATTAATTCGCGAATCATTCATGCAATGAATTGCTAAAATTTTTAATTAATTCTTTTCTCCAAAAAACGAATTGAACTAAATTTTAATCAATTCATTTGAATTGAAAATGAATTGCAATTCATGAATTGGTAAAATGAATTACAATTCATTTTGACATCATTTAAATTGTATTGATTTTGAATTATTTATTTATTTATTTATTTTATTTCACAATAATATACAAAGCCCTTAAGGGCCAATCAATATATATTACAGAGGAATTGACCGAGTAAATTATAAAATAAAAACTATATAAACTAAAGCCATAATATAAATGAGTTAAAAAATGAATTGCAATTCATTCCCAATTCATTTGAATTAACTCGAAAAATGAATTTGTTATACATTTCCAATTTATTTGAATTGATTCTGAAAAAAAGACTGTAATGCAAAAGCATCACCCTTTTTCCAAGTTCTTCTATTCGGTACTTTATAATGAATATATATCCACTATTAATAATGAATCACCCATTGTCTATTACTTTTAATCCAAGCATTTATTACTTATTTATAATACAGTCAAACTTCCCTATAGTGGATCCCCACGGGGACAGATAATTATTTCACATATATTTTTATAATTATAATTAGGTATTTTTGTTTTAACTACTTATTTCCATTTTTCTTTATCAATAAAAGCTTCAATTACATTAAGATATTTAAATACATTTGTCGGGACGTTGCTCTTCATTTCCAAAAAGTTCGTAGTACATCAAGTGAATAGGAAACGCGTTTTAATGTAGGTGACGTTTTATCAATACTTGCCTTTACTTCACCGCAAAGTTACTCTTCATCGTCATCTGATATACTTTGCTGTAATCCACGACAGTTTGCAATTGTCTCTGATTTATTTATTTATTTATTCAAAAGTTTTTAAGCCCTTGGGGCCAATAAACTAGTACAATTCGTATGGCATAAATTTCAAAACTTATTGCTAATTTTAATTAATTTATTTTATAATAAAATATATATGTGTGAAGTACAAAAAAAAACTAATTGCTAAATGTAAGAACTATTATTTTTTTATTATAATTCAAAATAAACCCCCCCAATTGCACAAATATTGAGAGCAAATTTATGTTCACAATAACAAACAACTAAAGGTATACTGAATGACAACAACAATAATCATAGCAAACGTTTATTTTGACTATTTTACACATGTTGCATAATTATTTTTTTGAACTTATTCAAGGAGTATGAAAATCTTCGTTCCGTATATGGTATTAAAGAGTTCCAAAGCCAAATGGATTTTACAAAAAATGATCTTTTCATTGCTAATGTTGCATACCGTGGAGGAAGCAAAGCATAAGTTCTAGAAGAGTTACCGAATTCAAATCTTTTTCTTAAATATGATGGACAATCAGTTTTAATTATTTTATATAGTAAGAGAAGAATTCTAACATTCACAAAATTTTTAAAGTCACATCCCAAAACTGATATTATATAAGATGTCATGCGAGTTCTATAATTAAGTCCATAAATATATCTCACCATTCTCTTAAAACAATGCTCCAATCTATCCATGTTTTGCTGTGACGTACCGCTATTTATTTCCATACCGTAGAGAAAAACAGGCATACATAACGAGAGAACTAATTTCTTTTTCACACCAACAGGTAAATAACAACCAAGATTGTATAACCGTCTTAGTATAAAAGATAAGTGTGCTATAACGTGATTAATATGTACTTTAAAATCTAAATTTCTATCTAAGAATATACCAAGGGATTTAAAATAACATACTAACTCTACAGAAGTATTGTTTAAGCAAAGGTTAATGTCATAGCTACCACGGCTTGCAAAACACATCGCACGGGTTTTATTAGGTTTAAGATTTAAAAAATTCTTATCAGACCATTCCAAGATGCACTGTAAGTCTCTATTTGTATTTATCGTCAAATAATCTACACCATTTCCATTATAACTAGCAACCAACTGTATGTCATCAGCAAAGGCAAAACATGTACAAAAATCTATTTGTGAGAAAATGTCATTTATATACATCATAAAAAGTAGTGGGCCAAGAGCAGATCCTTGTGGTACGCCTCTATGGAGTCTCAATGTCGACGAAATCATACAGTTTGACTCTGTAAACTGTCTACGACCAGTAAGAAAAGAATTTATAAGTTCACAAGCCGTATATCCAAAGTTAAACAACAAATATATTTTGTTTATTAACACGTTGTGACTAATAGAGTCAAAGGCCTTAGAATAATCCAAGAAAACTGCTACTGACTCAAATTTTTTATCAATGTTATTTCTTAAGTACTCCACCACCTCTAAGGTTAACCCTGTTGAATTATAATTTTTCCTGTAGCCAGACTGAAAACCATTTAACAATTTATTTAATACCAAGTGCTCTTGAATTTGATTTTTTATTAATATTTCTAAAATCTTGGAACAACATGACACTATACTTATTGGACGAAAGTCAGTTAATAGTTGAGGAGATTTAATTTTTGGAATAGGAACTACCCTCGCTACTTTCCAAATTTCAGGATATTTAGATGAAGTTATAACATTATTTATAATAAAAATCAAGGGTTGTATAATAGCAGGAAAAACTAATTTTAGAAATTTTAGTGGAATCCCATCATGTCCAACAGCATTAGAAGAAATGTTTATCATTGCATTGTATATCTCTAGTTCATTTACAGATCTAAATGAAAAACCTGTATCAGTAGTGTCAATGTTGCATTCTGGCTCATTAACAATAGGAGGCATTATGGATATTCTGTTAAATTCCTCTACATTTAAGGAAATCATTTCTGTTCTGCTCTGTAAAGCGCCTTCGGACTTCAATTTTCTCCAAAATTGTTTTTGAGTGCAAGTTGAAAAAAAATTTACACTGGCTTTCCTCCTATGTTTCCTAATTATGTTTTTTAATTTATTCCTATTAATACGATACAACCGACGATTATAGTCACAATTATTTTCTTTTAATGCCCGAAAAGCAAAATTACGTTGAACTCTTGCTGTATTTATTTCTGGATGATCTATCCAATTGTTATATGTAAATGTTTTTGCTTTTTTTAATGGAACATTTTGGTTGAAGATATCAGTCACAGTCTCATTAAAAAATTCCACCTGATCATCCACTGAATTACTGTTATATATATATAAGAAAAATCTATTGTTTGAAACTGTTGCAAACATTGTTCTAAGTTTAAAGATCTGTAATCCCGATAAAAGAAATCTAACGAAACTGATTCAGGTTTTATACCGTACGTCATAGAAATGATAGAATGTCCTGAATTTAAAACTGGCATTTGATACTGACTCGTATTTTTTACCAAGTCAGGTTCTGAAACCAGAAAATAATCAATCAAAGAAGCACTAGAACAGTTTTCAGTGAAGTGAGTAGGTAAACAATTGTGTATGACAGTCAAATTTGATCTCATACAAAAATCCCTTACTAATTGCGACTTTTCAACTTCAAACAAATTTGCATTGAAATCCCCCATCAAAATTAGGTTCGGAAAACGAGAAGCTATGTCACACAGAAAATCTTCAGAATATTTAAAGTTTCCATGAGGTAAATAAACAACTCCAACTACGATTTTGTTTGAACCTTCTAAATTTATCTCAACAAATAAACTTTCAATAATAGTCTCCTCAATAAAACGATACACAAATTTTGCTCTGAAATTATTTGAAACATAAAGGCATACACCACCAGCTCTAGACCAAAGTCTGTCATTTCTGAAAATTTGGTAACCTTCAAACGAAACAGCATTATCAGTTATGTAGTCTTTGTACCATGTTTCAATTATTCCAATAACATCATATGAACTTTTCTCTAACATGTGCTTAACTTCATCGAATTTAATAGTATTAGCTCTGGGGGCTAGGCTCTGGGCATTAAGATGACAAACATTAAAATAATTTTGATTTAAGTTATTCTTTATAAGAGTGCTGTCAAACAGTGGACATAAGTTGTCAAACATAGATAAATCTCAATACCCTCAAGATTTGTGCAATAATCTTTTTAAATTCCCCAAAATTATACTTAATTAAATTCATCAATTAACAAAAACAACATAATACTGTGCAAATTTTAAGTGATGTTTAGTAGTTGTATAATCTAAATGTATAAGAAAACAATATTCATAAAATTCTTCCATTTTTGGCATATAAAAGATAATAAACATGTTATTTATTAATCTAAGGTAATATGGCAGATTGAAAGGAATTACAAAGCAAAAAGAAAATTAAAAACTAAAAAGGGTATAAAAGCAAAGAAATAATGCATGTGAATTTAGGGTTTATAAAAAAAAAGCATAGTAAATAAAATAATGTTATAAAAAACAGAGTCAATAAAATAATATAATGTTGATAACATTATATCTATACAATTTAAAGAGAGCATCAATTAAAAATAACATGTATTTATTTGTATATATCGCTACTTCAATACAACAGTGCAAAGACAACATAACCTACTGTCATCCCTTTTCAGTTTGAAGTGTCAATTAAGAGAATCTATTGAAAAGAGATAATTGCTTGTAGATCATAAAAAAACGAAATAGTTTTTTACAGCTTTTAAAATTTTTACTACTACACGTATTAAAAGTACATTTGTCATAGTTCTCTGTTAACATCAATCATATCGAAGGCATCTGATTGAGGTACTCAATGTATGTTATGTTTTTTCTTATATATATATATATACATTATTTACCTCTGTTTAGTACACATTTACCTAATAATTAGATTTGCTTTGGTATTTTACAAAGCGAATTCACAACAGGTATACTCACAGGGAAAATAAATACAATACTGCAATAGAAACATGTAAACTTTGTCTTTGTACAAATAGTTTTCGGCTGTCCAAAGCAAAGGAGATTATAGCTTTTGACACTCAAAAAGAAAAAATCAAAATATTCACATGGCCTGTTAAGGCTACCCGTTGCTAATTCGCCTTGGTATTTACAAAAACAGTTTAAAATCATGAAGAAGAATAAAAAGGGAAAAAAAATGTAAAGCCACATAATTAAGAATTGAAAGTAATCATAATAAAAAAACAAAATATGTATAAAAAACTTATTTAAAATATGAAAAAGCCAATAATGGTTTCAAAATACCTAACAATATCAGGATACCTGGATACATATTATTATTCTACTTGCGTGCCATCATCTATAGTAGTGGCCGTCTTCACCCCTCCCTTAAAAGCACCAGAATAAAATTGGATAACAAACTCGAAATCACCTTCTTCTGTTTTGCCATCATGGAAATAAAATTTCGCTTTTGGTGAGTCCCAACTAATCATTTGGAAGCGTTGGATCTTTTTGTCTCTAATTAATTTGCGGCAATAAAATTTAAATTTAGAAACTAGTGGCGTGTGATGGTCATTCATGTAGACTCTTGATTGTACTTTTTCAGTTGATATGATCTGATTTAATTTTAAGTCATACTTTTTTCGATAAGCTCTCATAACCAAATTTCTGTTGAGCACACTGTTAAACTTTACCAGAACAGAAGATTTTTTTCCAATCCATGAACAAAAGTTCAAATCACTTAATGTTATCTGTACTCCAACGGCTTTAGCTAAGTCCACAATTGTTGTGTACAATATTTCATTAGACATCGTTTGTGGCAAACCTGTAACAATTATGTCAGCACGATTTATCTGCCTCCTTAAACCATTGTTTTCTGCCTTAAGTATTTTTATTTCGGATTGAACATTTCTTTCAAAACTGTCAGTTTTTTTAATACTTTGCAAAAGATCTCTCTTGATTTCAACCAGCTGTTCAGTAATGTTACGCATACATTTTTCCAAGTTATCCAGTTTGTTGTTAACAGCATCAGACTTTAAACCTGTGGCTATAAGACATGTGTTACATTTGTATGTGAGGTTACCTCCAATTTTTTTAACTACATCAAGAGTACTCTTGGTAAGAGTTGGAGTAAGTTGAATAGCACATTCATAATGGAAATGTAAATCACAAAAATCACATTTCACACGATTTTCATTTTTATTAATATTTTTACTGCAATGATCGCACTTTTGTGTCATCTTTAAAAAAAAAAACACGAGCAAAAAAGTTTTTAAGTTAGGTTTTTGATCAATTAATGTTTTTTTCTTTGAATATGACAAAAAAGGCCTAATTGTATTTTTAATCACAAAAGATAGTTTTTTTTTTTTTAATGCCAAACTTTGTAATTATTCATTACTACAAGGCAATTTAGATTAAAAATTTAATTTAAGATTACAAAAATCTGCACAGTCAACAAAATTTTATACTGCTGCCATGGAGATGCCAGATTTAACATAGATATTGCATACTGTGCTTAAATTTCGAATAGCTTGAAGCAAATCTATGGGTATTACAGGTTTGTTTTCCTCCATTTGTGACAATATGTTCATCAAAATTCATCAAAATTTCTGTAAAGTTGTTTTATATTGTAGATTAAGCCTTGGTCCATCGGTTAAAGAAGAGAAGTCATATTGGGAAGAAAGTAGACAAGTTCAATGTTTTGTCGTTTATCTTTTACGTCCTTTGGATGCGCAGTACATTTTTCTTCGGCTTTTTCCTTTGCGAAGCAAATTATTGGTCCAGCCCCAAGATCCATATTTTGGGAAATATTACTCGTTTTGCTTATAAATAGTGTTGCTAACAAGTGTAAAACAAAGCTGTTAAAAATAGTTCACTATATGGAGACAAAAAAAAAAAACACGTGTAATGTATGGAAATTCATTATACGGAGACCAAAATACATTGAAAATGGAACAAAAAAGCTGTGTTCTTGACTTTAGTTCATAACAAGGTGAACTTCATTGTATAGAAGTTCACTATAAGGAAGTTTGACTGTAATTCTCTTTGTTACATTTATTTCAATTTATCTTAAGAACCGTTAGGCTTTAAGTATAAAAAGTCCTTTAATGTTCGTGGGTCACAAAATTTCATAAATTATTAATAGGTTTTAAATACTGAATGTCTTGTTATTCAGCGTATATCAAAAGCGAAATAAGTAGTACTTGAGGAACCAAACACCAAGTTTACTTCAATTGAATGCAATTCATTTTTGATTTAATAAATTTGAATTACAAGTTTCTTTTGTAATTCATTTGAATTAATTCCAAATCATTTCAATTCAAATGAATTAGAAATGAATTGCGATTCATTTTACAAATTCTTTTGAATTAAAAAATGAATTGCAACTCATTTTGCCCAATTCATTTGAATTGCAACTCATTTTGCCCAATTCATTTGAATTAGAAATGAATTGCACTTCATGTTCGCTAAATTCAAATGAATTGATTCAAATTTAATTCAATTCTTTTTATGTTGAAAAGAATTAATTCAAAATTTAGCTAATTCGTAATGAATTGGAATCAAAAAAGAATGATTCATTTACAACTCTAATTTTGTTTTTCCCACATAAAATTATACTTTTTGTCTTAAGAATTAAAGAACATATTGCTACGAAATTATGATTTGATAATTTTTTTTTTATTTAATTGCAATACTTAGAAAGTCTCCAAAGTCAATAATACATGTTGTAACAATCCGTCATTATTAAAACACGTCCTCCATTTAGCTTATTATTTAATATAAAACCTTAATAATTATCTTCGTTGCTTTAATAGGTTTATAATGTGTAATCCATATCAACTTACAAGATAAAATATTAAATAGTACGAGTAGAGTACCTTATAAAGCGATAATAAACTATTAAAAAGGCACCGCATCAAAACAAATATTACAGTATGAAATACTAAGAAAATCACGAAAATCCTTAGATGCCAGAGACATTATACAGCACGGGAAAACCAATTTAATAGCATATAATACGAAAATATCCTACAGGCAGAAAGAGGACAGGTTATTCCAAATACGGATTCTCAAATTTTAAATGAACGTTTAAACAAGAAAATTTATTATTTTGACCCTTTTTTTTTATTAATTTACTTTAATTGTGCTTGATTACTTTAAATATTAATATTTCATGATATTCTCATGAAATATTAATTTTCTAAACTAAACTGTGGGGAAAGCATATCCATATGGCCATTTCGCTACTGCTCATATATAGCTCATCAGGGAATTTTACCCAAATTTTGTAAGGAAAATTTCAGAGTCTCATACCTAAAGTCAAATTGATTAAATTAGAACTCCATTGAATCAATAAGGCAAAAAGAATATCATGAAATATTTTCATTTGAAGGAATCGAGCAGAATTAAAGTAAATTAATATAAAAAAAGATTCCAAATAATAAATTTTCTTGTTAAAGTATTTGTGTGTGCACGTTGCTTATACGCACTTGATCAACAATAGGATATTAACTCAAAATTTTTGAAATATTACTTTTTTTAAAAAATCAGCTAACAACATCAATATTAGACTTGAGTAGTTTATAAACGAACTAGTTCAATTGAACTATTCCATTGCTTGAGCTATTGAACTAGTTCAAATTTGTACGTCTACCTAGTTCAATTTTGAACTATGCTTTGTGTTTGAACTACTACATGACGGATTAAATTTAACGTATGTATATTTCGTTGTTCATTGTGTCTGACACTATTAATGAAAAAATTAAAACAATAGTTACTTTTTGCCTTTATTCCTAATATAAAGAAGAGATAATATTAGAAATTAAATATATTTAAATTTTGTTATGCTACAACTTAATAAATGTGTTGCTTGTAAAATAAATAGAATAGATTTCGCTGGCAGCAGTTGTAAGTCAATTAGAGTGTTACCAGAACAGGAGCTACAATAGTAATTAATTTTTGTTTAGATTTGAACAAAACTGCGAAAGAACATTTCAAAGGATCATTTAAACTAAGCGAGCCTTGAACTAAAAAGACATTTTGAACTAAGCGAGTTTGAACTAATAAGACATATTGAACTAACAATTGAACTAGTTCATTTTTAAACTTTGAACTAAAATGAGCGGTCGTTAAAATGAACTAGATGGCACAAGTCTAATCAATATCTATCTACTGTAAAAATTTCAACGAATTCCGTTTACTCTTTCATCTCGAAAACCACTTTTGAGACCATATTCATGATAATGTAGTGATTACCTTTATTTCAGCAAAAAGGTATTATTTCGAGTTAATACAAAAGTTAATATGGAAATGATTCGTAAATTTTCATGAAAAGTGTATTATTTTGAGTTGAGTCTCTTTTCAATTTGGTTTTATTTAGAGTTGATACTGTCTTGTTGATAAAATTTGTTTCATTTATGATCGAAAAATTTCAGAAAAATGGTATTAATTCAAAAAATTGATTTTGTTTTTTTTGCAATACTTGCACAGATTTCTAGGAAAAATGATGTATATATATTTTCAAATGGAATTTGCTTCCTATGTTATATTTGAATTTTTAAATTCTGTTAAAATGTGGTCACAAACAGTTTTTTGACTCTACTGAAAATTTTACAATTTTGAGTTAATACCCTCTTGTTGATCAAGTGCGATATGTAAAAATGGTTAAACATTTTTATTTTTTTATTAAATCTTTCAAATGGTTTTAGATGGCAACCCTTATGTAGAAAAATGAAAGAAAAAGTAAAAATATTTACTCATTGGTTACGGTGTTTTTGTATTAAATTTTTTGAGTTTTTTTTATGGCTTGGATGGACAAACGGACATCGCTCCATCGACTTCCCTATGCTTAAGAAGTCAGAATACATATATATCTTATGGAGTCGGAAATGTATATTTTATGTGTATTGTTTTTGCAGTCGTACAAACTATTACAATTAAACATCATTCAGGAATTTTAACAGCTCGTATTTCCAAGTAGAAAAAGGATATGCAAAGAGCACAAGTGATTTAGGTAGGCGATTCCACACTCTTTATACCCTTACTAAAAAGAATGAGCAATAAATTATCTATTATTCATCAAAACAAGTAAATGTGGACAGAAATAAATGCAATCTACTAAAGACCTGGGTTCATTTAGTAAATAGTCTGAGATAATTAAGTGCGAATAAGATTCATTCATTGATAACTCTTGTTTTACTTCAATTATTTAATTTTACTTAGAGGTCTTGCAGTTCTTTTTTTAGTTCTTCGCGTAGTGACATCTCATTATTGTCACCCGAGAAGTGAAGTCGTATACGCATTTAACATTTTTATAATAGGTTCTAGTAATTCAGTTTAAAGGCCGACGTAGCTTGCATGAAACTATTGTTTTCCTTCATTACACATCTTGGGTTGGGTACCAAGGGGGTTAGCTTAAAATAAAAAAAATGAAGGAGCTTAAAGTTGTACTAAAGGTTAATTGACCTTAGGAGGTTTTTATATTAATTACAATAGATTAATATAACTATGAACTTATACCTTTATCAAGTTAAGCAAAAAGTACAGTTTTTATAAATTTTGTTTATTCTTTTTGACAACATTTGTCATTGTGTGTGTTTGTTTTATACGGTCAAGAAATTACAAAATGTAGTTGCTTACCTGTGTTCACTACGTCCTGAAGATTCATAAACAGGCTCGACTAGAGCTACTTTATCATATAGTACAATGCGTGGTTTGTGATGTTTCGCTTCTCGAGCATCTTCCGCAGTTCGAAAACATACATAAGCTACCCTCTCATCTAAATCATGGGAAATTCGAATGCTAAAATCCCCAAACTTCTTGTATTCACGGTATAGCGTCTCCTTAATAAACTCATCTGAAGCCTTTGGATGCAAGGCGCTCACACATAAAACTTTATATGAAGGTCTTTCAGCTGACGCCGGTACACCACGAATGTAGTCCTCACGGTGCGTAGGAGATGCTCCTCCGTAACGTCCTCGTGGACTGGGAGAACGCCCAACCCTTCTTCTCAATCGTTCCGGTGATATGCGTTCCGGAGAATCCCCCGGCACTCCTCCCCCATTATCGTATGTACCACGGCCCATAGCTAATGAACGCGAACGTGAAGAATGACTAGTTCTATTCGGAGAATCACGAGATGCACTGCGTTTCATATTATGTATTTTAACTGTAATACGATCTAGTTCAGCTGCTTCACGATTAATGCTCATGAGCAGCTTACTGTTACTTTATTTGAATCCTTATGTGCAATAAAGTGCAGCCCAATGTCTAAACTGAAAAAAACAAGTGATAATTAAACATTTTGTATGTATACCGCATGTTACATTAAAGACAAAAACAGTACTTTTTACCAATTCATGCTTTTTATTAGATAATGTATAAATAAAATAATTTAAAATTTAGTTACAAAATGCAATAATTTTAACTAAAAAGGGGAAAGCGTAATAATATCTTAGTCTTTCAACACAGACTTTTAGATAGTATAAATAAAATATTTGCAGACAATACTCATAAAAATTTTATTTTTTCTTTTCACTTAAAAATATAAAACTTTTCTCGAACTTAAATCACAAGAAATCTTTTTATTTGAAAATATAATATTACATACTATACTCACTTTTTAGTAAAAAAATTATTTTTTCTCAGATTTACCTTCTTTTTATACGTATCCAAAAAAAGATGTATCCATACGAAGCGAAGCCGAAAATATAGATTACCAAATCATTGAGTTACTAATCAGTTACTTGTACAATAGGTATTCTAGTAACCATCGATTAGTGTTGTAGCAACAAGTCTGAGGTGATGGTATAAACATAAGCTCTTATATATATTACTGGAGTTATATGTATCCCAAGGCACATTAATCGAGGAGGCAGATTAATATACTAGGTAATGGCAGTAGATCAGTTGACTTTGTTGTTTATGTTTTCAGATGTCAAATTTTGTTTACACTTATTATTTTTTTCCTATTAATTTTTTTTTCATACAGTGGTGTTGTGGATATACATATATTTAAAGTTTTCATTAAACAAATAAGTTTCACACACTTTTTGAAACTGGATTTTATTTAAAAATTGTAGGCCTCGCCTCCTCAGAATTTTGTTTGCTCATTTTTTACGTTAAAACCAAGAAGTTTGGTACAAAATGTGTTTATACACATTTTTAGTTTTTACATATAAAAATAATAAGCTTACATAATCACGAGGATGCGAGGTTTAGGAAGCTCCTCTAGCTTATATATATATGCATGTAAGTAGCATCAAAGGAAAGCGTATGACATGTAGATTGTAATTATTATTTTTTTTTTTTTTTTGCACTACATTTTCAAAAACTGAAAAATTACTGTTAAAGCGGTTTTTGAGAAATTAAATATCATAACGCATCGGGCTATTCCTACAAAATTTTTAAGTAATATAGCTAAAAGAGTTTTTAATCAAATGGCGAAAAAAATAAAATTTATTTGTTTTAACATATACAGCACAATTATAAACAAAAATTCCGTGCCAGTTTTTTACTTTTCCTTTTCTCCCATTATTAATTTTTCTCCATTTGGTTGACTGCGGAAAGTGAAAAAATTTCGGTAAAAAAGTAGGTATTATGGATTATATAATTAAAACTTATATGTAAATAAACAAAAAAACTCCCTTAAAATTATGATGATGCCACTTTTTTATTATTTTACTTCCATGGAACTCATAATTGGAAAAGAATATTCAGATTTGGGCTAATAAATTCCCGGAAAGGGGAAAAATGTCATAAATTTTTTTTTTACAAAAGAGGCCTTAATTATAATAAATCACAGGGCTGTCAAATCCCTTTTGGAGTATGTAGCCATAATTTGGAGACTTACCGTTACCCTTTTTTTAATCGGTGCTTTGCACTCCGAGAAATTTTACAATAATTTTAAAATTTTGTTCCAAAATTGGCAATGTTGGAAAGGTATGGAGGGGAACCGTCATAATTGTTGATCTAATTTTGCTTTTATTCGCATTTGCTATAGTTTGTCTTTAAATTTATTTAAACAATTGCTAGTACTGAAGTAAATTTTTGCGGAAAATCCTTAAAAAAGGATATTTTTTACATTTTCTCAATTCAGAGGCTTGTAGCTTTTTAACGAAAAGCGCTATCAGAACAAAGCTTTAAACTGTTTTTTTTTTTTTTTAATTTTATTAAGAATGTAGCAAATGTCTTAAAGTAATAATCCGATAATAAATAAGCGTACTATGAGTACACCAAAATTAACAAAACAAAAAAATTGTTAGCCAATTTTCACCCTGTTCATTTAAACATATTTTTGTAAATATTTTCAAGATCTGATTAAATTTAAAAAATCTTAACATTTGAGTTCAAAATAAACTTTTTATGACATTTTCAAAAAATTATATGTCCGTAGATTACTGGTAAACACCTCTGCCCTGCCTCTGTAAAATTTCGTTGAGATATAGCGTTGAGTGGTTCATAATATACCTAAATTTGTAAAAAAAAAAAATCGTTTTCAAACCACTGTGCGGCAGTTGATTTGAAAATATATTTTACAAAAACAAAATACATGTTAACTTATTGTTGTAGTTGTTTTAGAACTGCTATAACCTGTAAAATTAATGTGTCTTGTAAAACCACATTTTTTATTTGAGAAACATAAATTTAAATTCACCATTGTTCTTTTAAATACTCGTTGAGCTCGTTGTCAAGCTGTAAAGTCTGCCTTTAGGAGGACTTGGTCATCAATCAACCACACAATCAACCACAGAAACAAATATCAAATTAAAAGCGATATATACAAATTCAGATGCCATGAAAATATTGTAGTATAGGGACCAAGGCAGATTTATTTTACTAGGTAGTGTCGTCCGCCCAGCTGGTTTGTAGTTGGAAACGTCAAAAGTTGTTTGTATTTTCCTTTGTTTGTTTTACTAATTAAAAAAAAAAAACACTAACAACAAGCGTTTGAGAAACAGAGAAAGCATTAGTATTGAGAACAATTATCTTTTATTTCTCTTTGTGTTTTTGAAGTTTTCAACGCACCAAACTACAATGAAAAGGCATGTTGTTTTTGTCAATGTTGTATTTGTTATAGAGCCGCTACTACCTAGTAAAATAAATCTGCCTTGATAGGGACTCAATGAAACTCTCCGAAACTTTAAACGACAATTTAAAAAATGGCATGTACGTAAGCATGGACCAACTTACACCAAATTTTGAAATTTTCTTGTGTTACTACAATCTTATAATCGAAAATATATTCTGGTACATATGTACTTGCATAAAACTGTATTTACTTCCAAATTGATTTTAAAATAATCTTTTAAAGAATTTATTTTATTTTTTGAAAGGAAATCAGCCGTACACTTTAGCGGCGGCTTTCTGCATTTAATTACAGTCGGCGGCGGCTGTTAGCCGACTATTAGCCAATCGGCCTAGCCCTTTGCAAGCGACTTTCCACCACATTTTTTTAAGATCGTCTGTTATAAAAATGGTTAACATGGAAGAAAATAATATAGATGACATAGAGGACTTAGTATCATCAGAAGATATTAAGCCTACAGAGCGGTATCAATCTAGGAAAGATGTTACGTTAAGAGTAAAAAAACGGTTTAACGGCAAGGAACATAATGGAACAATCGAAAAGGTTGTTTATGAAAGTGTCATACCTGGCACTCAGAAGGTATATGTAAAAACATGGGGCTGTGCCCACAACAATTCAGACAGTGAATACATGGCCGGACAGTTGGCTGCGTATGGTTATCAACTGACAAAAACTAAAGAAAATGCAGACTTATGGTTGTTAAACAGTTGTACGGTTAAAAATCCGTCTGAAGATACGTTTCGAAACGAAATTGAACATGGAATGAACAGTGGCAAACACGTAGTAGTGGCTGGATGTGTACCGCAGGGTGCTCCGAAAGCAGAATATTTAAGAGGTTTGTCAATTATTGGAGTTCAACAAATTGACCGCGTTGTTGAGGTGGTGGAAGAAACTTTAAAGGGGCACAGCGTACGTTTGCTTCAAAATAAAAAAGAGCATGGCCGTAGGGTAGCTGGAGCTAAATTGGCCTTACCGAAAATAAGAAAAAATCCACTAATTGAAATAATACCTATTAATTCTGGATGTCTAAATCAGTGCACCTATTGTAAAACAAAGCATGCTAGAGGGGATCTGGCAAGTTACAGGCCTGCAGAGATAGTTGAAAGAGCGAAGCAGGCGTTCGAGGAAGGTTGTTGTGAAATCTGGCTTACTTCTGAGGATACAGGTGCTTACGGAAGAGATATTGGATCGTCATTGCCCGAATTACTTTGGCAACTCGTTGATGTAATACCGAAAAGCTGTATGCTTCGTGTCGGCATGACAAATCCCCCTTATATCTTAGAACACTTAGAAGAAATAGCTAAAATACTTCAGCATCCAAGGGTATACTCCTTTCTGCATGTTCCTGTTCAAAGCGGTAGTGATTCCGTGTTAGGGGATATGAAGCGAGAATATTGTCGTAAAGACTTTGAACATGTGATAAATTTTTTGCGTGAAAAAGTACCAGGATTAACAATAGCAACAGATATTATTTGTGGTTTTCCCACTGAAACTGAAGACGATTTTGAGGAAACGATTACTCTCTGTGAAAAGTATAAATTTCCTAGTTTATTTATTAATCAATTCTTCCCACGTCCAGGTACACCTGCCGCCAAAATGACAAGAATTCCTTCCCATTTGGTAAAGCAGCGTACAAAACGTTTAACTAATCTCTTTAACAGCTACCATCCCTATGCTGGCCGAGAAGGCCAAATTTATAATGTTCTAGTGACAGAAATATCACACGACAAACTTCATTATGTAGGACATAATAAGAGCTATGAACAAATTTTATTACCAATGCACCAGAATCTTTTGGGTACTTCAGTTAGGGTGCGTATAACCTCTACTACAAAATTCAGTATGAATGCCGAAGTTCTCGATGCTGAAGATGACTGGACTATATGTTCACAACCTACAAAAACTGTATCCAAAAAAAACACAGATTTGCTTTATAAAATGAATTCTAAAACTTCAGATACTATAATTCAAAAATACTTTGGATTGTCCCTAGTTTTAATGCTTGTTACCTTCATTTTTCAATGGATATGGAGACATTTGTAGTTTAATAATAAACCCAACTTAAAAAAAAATGTGAGGTTTTGGTTTTTTCTTCGTTTTGTAGGTGGGAGCTTGTTGGTTTTCTACCAACAACTCCTTTTATTAATTAGAACTAAATTTAAAACAACAGTTTTAGATATTAAAGAAGGAAACATTGTTATATATGCTAAAATTTTTTGTATTTTGAATTAGGCGGAACGCGTTTTATTAGTTATTAAAATAAACAGATAAACTAATAAAATTCCTCCGAGGGCTCGGTTCCAAAGTAACGATCACCAAAATTTCCAATGCCTGGTATAACGTAAAATTTATCATTAATTTCAGGGTCAAGAGCTGATGTTACTATTTTTACCTTCAAAAAGAAAAATTTCAAGTTCAAGAATAATTCAAGAAAAAATTATTTAAAATTTTGCATATAAATGAATGTATTAATTAACCTTAGGAAATGCGTATGCTATGCTGTGAACCCCGATTTCAGCCATTAACAGGGAAGCCAATATAATATTTTCCTCCTTAACATCATGGTCAAGTAATACACGTATAGCCATCATAGCGGCTGCACCTGTAGCAACAGTTGCGTCCATTAATATAACTTTGTACTCTCGAATATCCTTTGGCAGGCGTAAGTAATACAATTCAGGTTCTTCGGTTTCCTTGTTAGTTTGTATGAGAATTTTTCCAATACGAATGTCCTTGCAAACATCGCATATGGCCTGTTCCATTGTCTCTCCAGCTCTCAATATCGACACGCCACAAATTTTGTGCGTTGCCATTCGTTTCCCAGTATATAATACTCCTTGGGGCGTTTCCACTGTGGTCTGCTTAAATGGAAATAAACTAAGGGCATATTCAATAACTAACCGAATAAGCCTTTTTGAGTAAAATATAAATTCATCTCTTGAAGTATTTTTACAGCGTATAAAAGTATGCAATCCCTTGATTTGTGGTGTTGCTGGTAATAGGTGCAGGGAATCGGGCATTGGTTGGTCATTGTATGAGTTTGCTAGAGCTTCACGTAATTTAAAGCCACGCTAGAAGCGATAAAATTGTTTTAAATAAAGTGGTTATTTTTTATGGGTGTAGGCTTACAAGTAGAAGCTGTGTATGAACATGTTGAACAATTAGATGAATAGCAACTTTATTTTCACCGCCACGAGGGACGATTATATCTGCATGAGCCATTGTCGGTGCGATGTAATTTGAATAGGATGGTTTCACCATATTCAAATACTGCTTCAATACTCCATTTAGATCACGGCCTCGTTGAGAAATATCTCTATAAAATGGTATAAAATAAAAAATTGGGAAAACCAAAATAATATGAAATGAATTTTGTTTAAAATTTTCAGTTCATAATCTTTGTTTTAATACACTTTTTATCTACCGACGTAAATTCTGAATTACCTTTTTAGACGCCTTGCAAGACGTATATCAGGATCCGTATCAACAAAAATTTTCATGTCTAACAGTTTTAGGATTTCTGGGCTATGAAACACTAATATACCCTCAAATATTATTACATTAGCTCCGTACATTGTTTTCTACATAAAAAAATATTGTTTCGAACAGTAAGTTTAAAAACGTTAGCAAAAATAATTACTGTGTTTGCTTCGCGTGAATGTGTTACGAAATTATAAACTGGAACTTCCACTTTTCGGCCTTCTTTAAGCTTCTTTAAAACTTCTAACAATAAATCCATATCGAAGGCATCAGGGTGGTCAAAATTATACTCATTAAGGAGAGCTTGTTCATGCTGCTTCTCATTGAGCACCTATAGATCGAACTAAATAATGAAAATGACTTATTAAAGTGCACATAAAGAACGCACTCTGTAAAAGCAATCCATTGAAAGCAATGTTACCCAGGGTACGTCTAAAGATTCAATTATTTTTTGTGCTACCGTTGTTTTTCCAGAAGCACTTCCACCGCAAATACCTAAACAGTAAAAGAAAAAAAAAATATTTTCTTTTTTTATAAAAATAAAGACGTTAAACTTACCAATAACAAATGGTTCAACCTGTTGTCCGGCGCAATTATACCAAGGTGGCCGACCTGCAGTATAAATAGTTCTATTATTAGAACGTATAACGCATTCTGATGGATTTGCTGTTGTGGTTTGATTATTCATAGAAGTAGTACGTTGACGTCTTCGTGGGACACCTGCACGAGCTGGTGACTCTAAACATTGTAGAGTCCTTGCCGGAACAGTTGTTGGCGAAGCTGGACAACCAAAATATTCTCCATTTGCTATGTTAGGATCCACATAAAGTTGCTCTATCAATTCGCAGCGGTCGTCGCTAAAACAACAATGTTACTTCAAAAAATTAATTTAACAAAGTATATTGTAAAAAGGTGCCGGGTAGCAGGACCATGTGTGCGCATTTAAGAAGTAAACAAAGTGGATTAACATTAACAAGAGATTTGAAAAATATCTAACGTTTTAAGAAAATAACAAATAAATGTTGCAATAGAAATTTGACCAGAATATGCATATACTGTGTTAATTTACTAATCCATGCCATGTTAAAATTTAATACGAATGCAATATATGCATCCTACATATGTTTTTTACATGTATGAACAAAACTCAAAAAAAAGGTATATAAGAGAATTTTTAATGAGACATCAATTTTATTTATTAAATAGACTTTACCTATCGGAACTGGCAGAGCTTGAAGGATTATAGAATTTGATTTGTTTGCTTTGCGAATTTGAAGCCGCCACAGACATAACTAATATACAAAAAATAAACTATTCCAGATTACGCTACAAAATAAAATTGTTTGTAATTTCTACAATTGTCGTGTAAATTTAAACTCTCTAACTTGAGTGAAAAAGATTAATGCAACTAATAACTTGTTTCAGTGCTGCCACGTTTTGAAAATGTAAGGCTAATCAAAGTAGAACCAAGGCAAATTGAATACTAGTTAAAACCAAGGCGAATTGAATACTAGGTAATCGCATGAGTACAAAAACAAAAAAACGCATATATTTTGTTAGTGTAAATTTACGTGTACATGTTTCTTAACAAAGAGGAAAAATATAAAAAAAACAGAAGAAAAAGAAATTTCATAAAAAATGAATTTACAAATAATAATTTGCACACCATAGACTCCAATAAGTGAAAAAATGTTAGGTAGTTGTTTATTGTCGCAAGCCGCACAATAACAAATTTTTCAAATATTTTATTTATAAACTTTAAAAATGTTTCTCGAAGAAACGTTTTCTTTTTTAAAAAAAGTTTTGTTTAGTTTATTTTATATTATATTTTTCTGCACTTCTTGGACACACACACACACTTTTCACATAACGTTTAATTCGCGAATTCTGTACTATCAACAAATTAATTATTTAATAATATTTTCTTGATTATGAAATTGAAAACTTTTTCGTTTTTTAAATGGCGCGTCAACAAAATGTAAACAAATTTTGACGCTGTTTCGTAAAAATGTGTAAAGCGAATTCGATCACCTGCCCTATTAGTTTTACCTAGTATTCAATTTGCCTTGATATATAGCGTTTTGTGTAGGGAAACAATTTTGCTTGACTAATAGCAAGGCGAATCAATTATCAGGTGGCAGCGTTAGAGAATTTATTATTTTTTGCTGGTAGAAACGAATGTCAAACTTCATATAAAAAAAATTGTAAACAGATTTTTTATATATGGAGTTTGACAGTAGTGTACACGGCGAAAATTAATGAATTCGCCTACGCTGCCACCTGGTAATTGATTCGCCTTGACTAATAGCGTAGGCGAACGAATTCGCTTTACACATTTTTTCAAACAAACGTCTAAGTTTATTTACATTTTTTTGACGCGCCATTTTAAAAAATTTTCAATATTAAAATTGAAAATATATTTTTAAATAATTAATTTGTTTAGAAAATAGTGAAAGTGCGAAAAAGCCGTTGTGTGAAAAGTAAAAACAATGTGTGTTCCCGAGTAGTGCAGTTCAAATATAAAGTAAAACAAAAGAAAAACACGTTTAAAGAAGAAAAAGAGTCTGGGAAACATTTTTCAAAATTTTTTATTTTTTCAACAAAATACACATTTCATAAAATACATTTGAATACATATGAAGAAATATTAATCCGGTTCACAAAAAAAGACGATATGCTAAAAGACTAAAGGAAAAATTAAATGAAGTAGCATTTGTTTATAAATTTCTTTTTCTTCTTAGTTTTAAAATTTACACTAACACAAGGCGAATTAATTATAAGGTGATAGCGGTGGCGAATTCATTTATTTTCGCCTATATTCTAACTGTCAAACTGCATATATAAAAAAATCTATATAACAGTTAGATAAATTTTTTATATATGGAATTTGACAGTTAGAATACAGGCGAAGATAAATGAACTCGCCACCGCTATCACCTTATAATTAATTAGCCTTGCACTAACAAAATACACGCAGTTTTTGTTTTGTGCTCATGCGAGTATTCAATTGCCTTGAGTAGAACAATGCGAATCAGTTATTAGGTGGCAGTATAGGCCAAGGCGAATTAATAATATATTATGAATTCAACTTGTGAAATTTTTATATTAAAAAAATCAGTTAATGCTAATGAATTCACCTATTGTCGATTAGCTTTGAGTGAATGAATTTTCACAAGGCGAATTAAAATTATTATAAAATTGTATCATATATTAAAGTAACGAAGGAAATTTGTTACAAATAATAAACAATTTTAAGATCCTGCTATTTATAGCGAATTGTTTTTACACGAAATAATGAATATGTCCAAGGTATAATTAATTGATATACCTAGCACAATCCTTTGTTACTAATGCACAACTCTATATAGTAATATTGATATTCAAACAAAAATTTGTCATTTGCTAAGCGAAACCGATGTAAAATCTTTTGGTTAAAACAGATAACATATATACCTCGTATTAACTTTCACAAACTCATTCCTAGTAAGAGGGGCTAAATCTTGGAATGGATTACCTTCAGAACTTGAACTTTTCTCAAACTTAGTGGTCACTTACAAAAAAAAAAAAAAAGCTTGTAGCTGTTTAAGTAGGAAATCTAAAAATAAAAAAAATTTTGTAGCATAAAATTAATTGAATATTTATGTATATATGAATTATTTGGATTGTAATAAAAATACATATAAAAATAAAAACAAAAAATAATTGCAGCAGTTTTTAACATTTTAAATATTTTATTTATGTATTTACCTATGTATAGAGCAAAATTGTTTTAATATATTACTTAAACATTATTAATTTCATAATTCTAATGCTATTTTACTGTTTAACGGTGAATTAATTTAATGTTTCAAGTAAAAATACTTGGGGTTTTTCGATTCGAAAGCAATAGAAATTTAACGATTTTTCTTTCGAATCAAAATAAGGAGTAACCCCCCTGATATGCAACATGTACACTGCAAGTTCTATACTATTAAGGATCCAAAATATGCATACTTTAGGTACATATGATAAATATTATTTAAAATTGGTCTTGAAACAACGAAGTAAAGTTTTCGGCTTAGAAAACGTTTGTTATTAATTATAGATATTTGCTTTTTTAATCTGTAAGATAATCATTTTTGTTGCCTACACTGAATTCTGACACAGCGAATAATCTAATAAAACAAATGTCAGAATAGCTTGGTTTTTTTAGCCAGCCAAAAATCTTATAGATATTTGTTTATTGCCAGTGGTATATAGTTTTTATCTGTAGAAAAAAAATTATAAAAAGCAAATAAAATGATTCTTTGTGGAAATGTATTTATAGATGAATTAAAAAACACATTCTTTTTATGTTGTGTTCTGTGTAAAAAGAAATCTCGGCGGTATACGGATTTTACAAGTCACATAAAGGCGAAACATAAAGAATTAAACAAAAAGGAAGCCACACCACCAAAGCATATAGAAAAAAAGAAAATTAAGCATGAAGACGACAGTGATGATGATTGCGATGACGGCCACGAAGAAAATGATGAGGCAAAGCCAGAAATTGAAATTAAAGATGAAATGGACGTTGACTCATTGGAGCAATTTACGGATGATATAAAATATGACTTTCACGAAAGCGAAGTAAACGACCAAAAAAATGTACCTTAAATCCAATTTAGCGAAGCTACTCCAATCACAAAATACTCATGATAATACAGAATTAAAAAATAAGAAAAAAGCAAACGTACAAAAACTGGCGGTCTCCGAGTTATGGACCTCTGATCTTTTTATAGGAAACTATTGCTTTTAAGGATATCTTTCAGGAAGAGAAAGGATATAAAAATTTTTAGAACGCGATCCAGGTTTTAAGTATATTAAAGAAAGAAAAATCCTGGATATAGAAGAATTTTAAATGATACCAATGATACTTTATGTATGATAAATGTAGTGTGCATTCTATTGAAAGTTAAGAGGCCTATAATTGGATAAATATCGGCGACCGCTAATTTTTATATCTTACTTTTTTTATTTTTCAATTCTGGATACTTTCCTGAATGTTTTTTCTATCATTAGAATAGCTTCGCTAAATTAGATTTGTTCGAAAAATGTTCCCAAGAAAACGCTAATCATTTGCTTTTGTTGTAGCCTTTTATTGACCCAATACTGGCTTTAGAGGAAAAAGATAGTGCTGAAGCACCAGATTTATTCGAAGTTGAAGACTCAAATATAAAAGATGAAGACTATATTGCCGATGAACCAGATAATGATGATTCCGAAGATGAAGATTATCGAGACGATGACGAGGAAAACGCGACAGATTCAGATTTTGATGCTAACGATCTTCCTATTTCTACAGATAAAGTATGTTTTTATATATTAAAAAAATTTTCCGTAGTAATTTAATTCGTCAATTATTATCAGTTTACTCCGACTTTCTATCGAAAAAAGAGATTTGTCAATGAATTTATAGAGCTGTACAAAAGTCAGCCAGTTTTGTGGAATATAAATGATCCTTTATTTGAAAATCCGAAGGCACAAAAAGAGGCTCATCAGGCCATTATAAATGGGATGCAAAAGTTTAATATTTTCTTGAAACCAACATCATTAAAATCTGCAATAAATCGGATACACAAATATTGCGCCATCATTAAATCAGATTTAGATAACGGCGATAGTAAGAAGATTACATCAATCGCAAAAGGTTATTATGAGAAATGTGATTTCCTTAAAGATTTGCTAGATAGGAAAGAAACGCCAGAAGAAGATAAACAGAATGTAAGTAAAATATTTGAAGTATTACAATGCACAGTGACTGAAATTCAATTGAGTAACTTAATTTTAAATAACCCCTTGCGTTATTTTAACGATCTTAAGAAGGTCTTTATTGACTGTAAAAATTACATGCCTATCAACTGAATAGAAGGACAATCACATTAAATTGTCAATGATGCTAAAATTTGAACTATTTGTCAATGTAAAAAAGAGCCAACTCCTTTATTTTTGTCGCGATGTCATAAAGAATGTCCTATCTTTTGTTTTTCATCTTTTTCGGTGTTATAAATTTTTTTATTCTTTTTTATTATCATTTTTCTTTTAACTTATAATTTAAAATCTTTAATAACAAAAAAATTTATCTCTTAATATCACTTTTTATCATGAAATGGCTGACTCATATTAAATGGTTCTTGATTTATATTTATTTTCTTTAAAACGCAGCACAAGGGGTTAAAATATTAATATTTTGCCAAAGTTTAACAAAATATTAATATTATGTATATTTGTACATATTTATGTATTATGATATATATGAGTTTGTACGAGAGGCAATATTATCATATCTGTAAGTTAAATTATTAAATAAGTGAGATTAATCTGGTCCAGTAATCATCTATTAAATTTAAACTAAAATTAAATTACGTTAGGCGAACAAAAAAAAAAAAATATATAAATAAAAAAAAAAAAAAATAAAATAATAAAATAACAATTGCCAAATAAATATCGAAAAGGACATAAAAACTAATTTTTTTTTGTTTGATATTAAGATCTAATATTGTCCTCGTTGTCGGACATCCTTTATAAATATATCACATGTTTACGAAAATAATAGAAAAAAAATACCAAATAGCAGAGATAAAAGAAGCTTTAAAACAAATTAAATTAAATATCGAAAAAAAACTTATCAGTTTGATCGGAATTTTTATTTTATCCATGAATCACAACGGATATATACTTAACACTTTCTTTATTTTAAGCTATGAAGAGGGCGGTATTAACTTCGAATAAAACAAAAATTTCGGTCTGATAACTTGATACATTTTGTTAAAGTTTGGCAAAATACCATTTACATTTTTCCAATGTATCTTAATTTAATTTCACACATTTAACATTAAAACGTTTAATTAAAAAAAAAAATAAATAAATAATAATGCAGCACCACGCACTATTACGTTTTTTTCAATGATTTTAGTGAATATGATTCGTTTGAGAAAACCGTGAATATGCCTTGGAATAATGAAATTTATCAAGACAATTTAAAATAATTCTGAATTGAAATTTCATTTGACCGCTCCATTATGTTAATAGTTGTTTGCGGAAAAAAGCAATTTCGATAGAGAAAAATAATTGTTTATTTTTTGTTTTCTTTATTTTCTTAAAACGAAAAGTGTCCATTAACATTCAAGCAATGGGATGATAATACTACTAAGTTCATCGATACATATGCAAGATTTTCAATCCTCTATGATACCAAACATCCGGCATTTAATAGTATTGAAGAAAGAAACAAAGCTTTAAACGAATTAAGTCACACTTTGTTCAGTCAACACAATATAGATTTTAGCAAAGAGGACCTTTCTAATGCTATTGAACAATTGCAATCTTGGTATTACAATACAAAGCGCCGTAAAGGACATCGATATAAATTAACAAAGAGTTGCGAAGATAAATATTTAAAAATGTGCAAATTCTTACCACCAAAGCAGTTGAAACTTAGGCAAAGAATGGTGTGTGATTTGTGTAACAATCTTTTTTATACGGAACATAATTTAAAACTTCATCTTTATAAAGCACATCAAATAGGAGAGCTTCCATTTGAGTGTGAACAATGTGGCAAAAAATTTGACTCAAAATTATATTTAAGGGTGCACATACAACGCGTACATGTTGGCAAACAATTCCCTTGTGAATATTGTGGCAGGAAGTTTGCGATAATGCCAGAATTGAAGACCCACATTAAGATTCATACAGCTGAAAAGCCTCACGTATGTGAGCAATGTGGAAAATCATTTCGTCTGAAAACACAATTGGGCTATCATGTGACAGCAATTCACACTAAGATTCGTGCTTTCAAATGTACCATGTGTCCCAAGGACTTTCTTAAAAAACGTGACCTCACCGATCATATCAAATCACATTTAAATATACGTGACAAAATCTGCGAAACATGTGGAAAAGGTTTTTCCAACTGTCATTCATTGATACGACATCGTCAAATACATTCGGAGGTAAAGAAATACGAATGCAAATTGTGCGATGCAAAATTTCATCAGTTTGTTGGTCTCAATGGTCACATGAAACGGACTCACAATATTGTGAAAAAAGATCCATAGTTTTTAGTTGTAATTCAACTGTTATGAATATTTTTAATTAAATGAAAATAAAAACAAAATAGTTCATCTTAAAACTTAAAACTATTTAATTCAAAATAAACTACTCGTACACAAGCCTTGTATTATGTCTTAAAATTATTGTTTTATTTGTTCCAATTGATATAATCTAGAGAGCGGATAATTCATTCATTCATTCTATTCAACATCGATTTTTTTTCTTTATACTCAAGCAGCCTCTGTTGAATTTTACACTTATAATATTCTGTTAAACAAACAAGTTCAAAAATAGTTTCAAAACATTAAAAAAATTATATTAAAAAAAAAACTCGATTTTTTATTGTTTTTATTGTTGTTTTTAATGCCTTGGAATCGATTTTTTTTTACAAAATTACGGTATAGGTCTACTCTTAAAATATGTTAGTTATTTTTAAAGTGGATTTAATAAGTTCTAAGTTAAAGAAAAAAATTAAAATTTTTCCTTTTTTTATTTCGTTGCAATAAAACAGAAACCACTTACTCTAGATCAATGGGACAGACCTACGTGCAAGTTTATTGAAATATTTGAAAAATTTCCTTTACTATATGATAAGAAGCATGCGTCATATGGTAAATTAGAAGATAAACGTACTGCCATATCCGACATTCGGAGCACCTTAAAAAGCCAACAAAATATTGATTTTAACGAAGAAATGATATGCAATGCTGTAGATCAATTAAAGTCTTGGTTTTATCAAACCAAACGTCTAAAAAGTAAACTCACAAAGAGTCAGGATAAATATTTAAAAATGTGCAAGTTTATTCCGGAAAAGCAAATAAAAAAGAAAATTTTGTGTAGCATTTGCAATAAGGTCTTTTATACGGAACACAATTTAAAATATCACTTATCAAAAGATCACAATGTCGGAGATTTTTCGTATGAATGTGAGCAATGTGGAAAGAAACTCGTTTCGAAAACTGTTTTACAATATCACAAGCTAAGAGTTCACGCTGAAAAGAAATATCCCTGTGAATTTTGTGGAAAATTATTTGCTATACCGGCAGAACTGAAGGTACACATACGTGTTCATACCGCAGAAAAGCCTCATGTGTGCGAGTTATGCGGCAAATGCTTTAGACTACGAAATCTTTTGGGTCTTCACGTCACTCGTATGCACACGAAGATACGTGCTTTTAAATGCACAATGTGCCCTAAAGATTTTATCAAAAACACTGATCTAAGGAATCATATGAAATCACATTTAAATATACGTGACAAAATATGCAAAACTTGTGGTAAAGGTTTCACAAATTGCCATTCCTTGATACGTCATCGTCAGATACATTCGGAAGTGAAAAAATTCGCCTGTAAACTTTGCGATGCCAAATTTCATCAATCTGTAGGAATGAATAGTCATATGAAACGTACTCATAATATAGTGAAAAAAGATCTATAGTTTTAAGTTGTAACTCAACTGTTATAAATGTTTTTTAATTAAATGAAAAAAAAAACGAAATAGTTCATCTTAAAACTTGTATTATGTCTTAAAATTATTGTTTTATTTGTTCCAATTAATATAATCTAGAGAGCGGATAATTCATTCATCCCATTGTTTCGTCGTTTTTGATTACAATTTTTTCAATAAATGGATTTTAATTCTTTTTTTCAATAATTTTAAATTGTCATAAATAATAAATAATTAATTTAACGCGGTTAGCAATTCCTTTAAGTTAATAGTAATTTATATATTAAATAAAATATTAAAAATAATTGTTTTATTTTTGTTGTCTTTATTTTTCGTTTAAACCAAATAGAAACCATTAACGCTCAAACAATGGGATGACAATACTTCGAAATTCATCGATGTTTATGCTAAATTCCCCCTGTTATACAACGGGGAGCATCCTTTGTATGGAAATTTTGAGGAAATGCAAAAAGCTCATCAAGACTTTACAAATGCCCTGTTAAATGATCATAATATAGATATTAAAGAAAGCTTGTCGATAGCAATAGATCAATTGCATTGTTGGTACTATAATGCCAAACAGCGTAAAGGAAAACAGTTGAATAAACTGAGCAAGGACGAAGAGGAATATTTTAAGAAATGTTACTTTTTGCCAGAAAAACGTTTAAAAACGAAATTTTATTGTCATGTATGTAAGAAAAATTTCAATATGGAACACAATTTAAAGGGTCACCTATTTAGATTCCATCACATAGGTGAATTGCCATTTCAATGTGACCAATGTGGAAAAAAATTCGAAATTAAATCTACACTTCAAACGCACATTCAGAGAATGCATGTCAGTAGGAAATTCCCTTGCGGCTTTTGCGGAAAACTTTTTGCGATCAAATCTGAACTCAAAGTTCACAACATGGTACATACAGCCGAAAAGCCGCATGTCTGTGAGCTATGCGGCAAAGCATTTAGAATAAAGACTCAATTGCGCTATCATGTTACGGCAATACACACAAAAATTCGAGCCTACAAATGCACCATGTGCCCCAAAGATTTTCTTAAAAAGCGTGACTTGACAGATCACATTAAAACGCACTTAAACATACGCGATAAAATATGTGAAACTTGTGGAAAGGGATTCTCAAACAGTCATTCCCTAATACGACATCGGCAAATACATTCCGAAATAAAGCGATATGCCTGTAAATTATGCGATGCGAAATTTCATCAATTTGTTGGTCTAAACGGTCACATGAAACGCACTCACAATATTGTAAAAAAGGATTCATAATTTTATAATATTTTGTTGTTAATTATAATTATTAAGCGAAAAACTATTAGCGCATAAATAATTTAAATAAAATTAAATATTTAACATGAAAACTATTGCGTTTTTGGACAGCAAATGATTAAATGAGAACACACAGAGCTCGTTTCGAAAATATTTAAAATTATGTGAACAATTCATCTGAAAAAAATGTATGAAAAGTACTTAGTTTTTTAAATTATCTCTATACAAAATTTTACGGACGAGTTGATCGCTTGGAATAAAGAAACAGCACATAAATGTTTAATAGTAACTCCAAGCAAGTGGATGACGACTAAAAAAACGAAAAATCGTGTCTCTAGATTTGTTAGCGTTTTAAATTTATTTAGCGATGCAGACTCAGAGAATATTATTATAAAAAAAATTTCTAAAAAAATAAACAATTCATATGCAATTCAAATCCTCAGTGCATAACGAAATCATAAAATGATAAAAAAGATTTGACCATGGTTTAGTGCTTGAAAATTTAGAAAGAGTTTTCTTTCTCCTGTAAAATACTGAAAATGTTAGTTACGCCTTTTCTATATTAAGCTAACGATATATATGTTGTTTTTGTTGTAGTATCGTAATTAAGTAACAACACCATTTTAGGTCTGTTTAATAATTTTCCTTGTAGGAACTAGAACCGAGAGAGAATAAAGCAGAAATTTGCAAAATTACTTTCTGCTAGCAAAGCGTGCGTTAATGCAGATAAATTGCCGTGGCGTCAAAATAGAAAGATTTGGTATAAAAATGGTGCTGATTTAAACTTTAAAAAGTAGTTTACAAAATTTATAGAAATTTTACAATTTATTGTTATAGCCAGCCAGCACTGTCACTCACTTCTAAAGACATTCGAACTGATGATAATTACAAGGTAAATGTAACAATCGTAGGAAGGCAATAAAATATATGTCATACAATAAAAATATATAATCAGGTATGTGATGAATATCGAGCGGTTTAAAAAGTAAATCGCTTTTTTAAATTGTCAAGTATGTAACCAAACTCGATCTATTTCAAATTCCGTTTTTTGTTTCATTCCTACATGTACCTTTTTTTGAACGCAACTATAAACTATGTAAACAAACAATTGAAAATCAGCAATCTCTTAAATACAAATTTAATTTTCATAAAAATAATCTTACTTTCAAAATGCCTTTTGTTTCTGATGTTTTATTGATTCTTCCTAATGAGAATAATGGAACCAATGAAGAAAATATTCGTCGAAGATGTTTAAGAGAAAAATCGGATCTCTTAAATTTGCCGGAGGAGATTTTAAAATTTAACTTCCGTATAATTGTACTTGTTTAGATTTATTGAATACTTTCGCTTAAATAAAGAGGGATTTGTAATTATTTTAAATAAAATTGGAATCTACTTAAGCCGTACATCTATTTCCTGCAACAATTCAGTTAGCAGCTGTACCAAGATTTTTTGCCGAAGGCAGTTTCCAAAGGTCAGTTGAAAGTGATGTAATTATAGCCGTGCATCGAACAACTGTTTCTAAGTGCTTATCATATTTATTGCCCCTCTTGGAAAGAAAACTTTGTCCAGGACTTATTAAGCTTTGCGCCTACGATGCAGATTAGTAGCTATTTTTTTCTAAACGCAAATTTTCCAGTCACGCCATTCATAAAATTTATAACTTATCAGCATTTGTATTTGTATGTTCTTATTTATATGAAAACTTACTTTATTCCACCCATTAATGTCACGAATTGGGGGTTCTAAACTATTTAAATCCTCTGGGTGGTCTTTCATGAATTGAATCAAGGCATCTTCTTGTTGAATATTCTTATGCTTTCCCCTACATACGTAAAATATTAAAATATAATTTTTGAAATTTTTTAAAAAATTTACTTACATTTCCTAAATATTTCGTCAAAGTTTAAAGCAACGATTTGAAAAGTAATTTAAAATGCCTTTATCGAAATGCATCACATGTCAAAATCGGTTTTTTTTTGTGAAACAAAATGGAATATGAAATCGTTACAGTAAATCGACAGGTTGTCACACATCTGCTTAGAACACAATTGGGACGAACGACAAATTTTTGGTCGCGAATATTCGTCGTCAAAAATAAAACACATTTGTGTATATGAAAATGCACACAATCATCACGTAAGACGAAATTCGTCATACACGGCGAACTATGCAATAGAATTATTTATATTTCTTACGCCGACGAACGACGAACAAATCAGTGCAAGGTGACCATATTTGACTTTAGATTCAAAGTATTTTAATAAATAAAGTTATTTTACTTAAAAAATTTATGTATTTTTACTTTGCAGCATTTAAAATAAGCGTACAGATTATAAGTTAAATATAAAAATAGTTTTTAGTTGTGTTTTTTCTAATGTTTAAGTTTTTAAATATTATTCTTTTTTGATGGTCACCTTAGCAGCTTACAAAAAGTAAACAACTTCAAAAATTATAAGCTGTGTTTTTGGTCGTAATTGGTCGAATTTTTGACGACGTATTCGTTGTGTTGGACGGAATTCGTCGTTCGTCCCAGTTGTGTTCCTAGCAATCACCCCTTTTATCGATTTTAACACATTTTAACGCCGAAAACGATTTTCGTCACATACCTGAATATTATAAAAATATTGGTTCAAATCACAACTCCGTATATTTTTATGTCTTTTGTTTGTATTGTGAACACAGCGTAACTTATCAAATTCACAACTCCTAATTGAATTCATTATTCTTTTTGGCAGCATCTTACACTTGTATACAAATAATGAAAATATACATATGTTCGAAATATTCGGTCACAATTAAAAATAAAATCTTTCTTTTCTGCATACATGCCTTTACAAATGAGAGGACAAAACAAATATCAAGAGGCAAACTAAAGTTAGAGTTAGCAACAGTTTAAGGAGAGACTATTTTAAACTGATTGTGTGTTGTGTCTTATTAATTGATTAGCTGGTAAGAAGTTCAGCTGCTAAATTTTGCATTCATGGCTGCAAAATAAAGCAGTTTTTTTGAACTACCTGCGCCTTTAGCCCGTGCAGCCTTGTAGATCACAATTTCCTGCGGCTCCAGCGGGATTCGAACTCATGATCATTTTATTCATTTACTATTTAACCAACTGAGTAACTTTCTTTTTAACCATTTTGTCTGCAGTTCTCGTATGCAGGGACTTTGAACAACTTCTCTATCTCGGATACGTTGCAATTTCTTTCTGTAAATTTCTTCGAATTTAAACATTAGCAGCTCGTTGACAGGGGTCTATTCAACATCGATTTTTTCCGTATACTCTAGCCTCTATTGAAATTTACACTTATAATGTTCTGTTTAACAAACAAATTCAAAACTAGTTTCAAAACATTAAAAATTTATATTAAAAAAATATAACTCGATATTTTTTATTGTTGCTTTTAATGCCTCTAATGTTTCAAGCGTTTGGAATCGATTTTTTTTTCGAAAAAATTACGGTATAGGTTTATTCAAATTAATCTCATAAAATATGTTAGTTAGTTTTAAAGTGGATTTAATAAGTTCTAAGTTAAAGAAAAAAATTAAAATTAAACAAAAAAAAAAACTCGATTAAATAATTCCTTTTTTTATTTCGTTGCAATAAAACAGAAACCACTCACTCTAGATCAATGGGACAGTACTACGTGCAAGTTTATTGAAATATTTGAAAAATTTCCTTTACTATATGATAAGAAGCATGCGTCATATGGTAAATTAGAGGATAAACGTACTGCCATATCCGACATTCGGAGCACCTTAAAAAGCCAACAAAATATTGATTTTAACGAAGAAATGATATGCAATGCTGTAGATCAATTAAAGTCTTGGTTTTATCAAACCAAACGTCGAAAAAGTAAACTCACAAAGAGTCAGGATAAATATTTAAAAATGTGCAAGTTTATTCCGGAAAAGCGAATAAAAGAGAAAATTCTGTGTAGCATTTGCGATAAGGTCTTCTATACGGAACACAATTTAAAATATCACTTATCAAAAGATCACAAAGTCGGAGATTTTTCGTTTGAATGTGAGCAATGTGGAAAGAAACTCGTTTCAAAAACAGCTTTACAATATCACAATCTAAGAGTTCACGCTGAAAAGAAATATCCCTGTGAATTTTGTGGAAAATTATTTGCTATACCGGCAGAACTGAAGGTACACATACGTGTTCATACCGCAGAAAAGCCTCATGTGTGCGAGTTATGCGGCAAATGCTTTAGACTACGAAATCTTTTGGGTCTTCACGTCACTCGTATGCACACGAAGATACGTGCTTTTAAATGCACAATGTGCCCTAAAGATTTTCTCAAAAACACTGATCTAAGGGATCATATGAAATCACATTTAAATATACGTGACAAAATATGCGAAACTTGTGGTAAAGGTTTCACAAATTGCCATTCCTTGATACGTCATCGCCAGATACATTCGGAAGTAAAAAAATTCGCCTGTAAACTTTGCGATGCCAAATTTCATCAATTTGTAGGACTGAATGGTCATATGAAACGTACTCACAATATAGTAAAAAAAGATGCTCACAACTAGACTAACGTGCTTAAATTGCATACATATACAAATACATCATTTGTATGCACGTATATATATATCGTAGGTCTCATGTAGAAAGGCCCTAACTTGAATTTTTACGAAATTGAAATTTTTCGTGATTCTAATAAATTTCACACAGATACACCTTGTAACAAAATTTGAATGCAACAGTATCAAAAATAACGGTTTTTAAGCATTTGCATTTTTAATATTACATTGTGATAAATACAATTTCTATTATGTTTTTACCTTCTCCTGTAAAGTTACATATTTACGAGTTAGTTAGGGCCTTTCTACATGAGACCAGCGATATATACATATATATGTGTGTGTGAGCATGTGTATGTATGTAAGTGCAATATAGAATTTATATTCCAATTTTATTAATTAGTTATATTAAAGATAATACTAATAAAATGAGTGACTATAACAAATACAATTCTATTTATTATTAATGTTGTCAGGCCATCTTTAAGAAGCTTTATGCTAATTTCAAAGAGCGTAAAATAAAAAGCTGGAAATTGGTTATATTAAAAAAATAATTATATTTTACACAACGAAATGTTTTATAATTTCCCATACCTTTTATATGTCAAATATTTTACATCTTCAGATACATTTAGACATATAGAGGTCAAAATTCACACTCCTATAATTTGTGTGGCACAAAGTTTTCTGGATTAAATGACTAAGTTTAACGTACAAAAAACATTACCCTCACAATAAAAATCGTAAAATTGTATATAAAATAAAATTTGGCAACCCTTTATATATATATATCTGCAATAGCAACAGCTAATGTTATTTTTGTCAGAGTGTGTGTGCGGTGGTTAAATAAGTAAGTGGAAAATACAAACATTTTTTATCGAAAAAAAAACACTAGATTAGTTTTGTTCAGTAACTTTACTAGCAAAAACTAGTACCGAGAGAGTAAAACAGAATTTTTAAAAATTGTTCTCCAACATGTAGAATAGTAAATGAACGCTTTACTAGCAAAAATTGGCCAAGGAAATGTGGCAGTAATTATGGGACACCCTTTAATTTCTAAATTCAAATTATAAACTCGTTGGTATAGCTAACTTAGAAATACAGGTCCCTTTTAAGTTTCAGCGTTCTGTCTATAACGGTTTAAAAGTACGGCCACACTCTTGAAATTACATCAACTACTGGAACACCTTTTAACTTCCAAATCCATTTTTTATACTTGTTGTTATAGCGGACTTACCAATACAGGTTCTTTGTAAGCTCCAAGCCTCCGTCTATAACTGTTAGAAAGTATGGCAATATACATCAAATTAAATGAACTATTGGCGCACCCTTTGATTTATAATTCATAACATTAATACTTGTTACTATAACGGCCATAGCAATCGACATTCTGTCCAGTTTGCAAGCGTTTGTCTACAACGGTTCAAAAGATGGGCTCATATAAGTAAATCTTCATCAATTATGGGACGCCCTTTAATTTCTAAATTCAAATTATAAACTGGTTGATATAGCGGATTTAGTAATACAGGTCCCTTTTAAGTTTCAGCGTTCTGTCTATAACGGTTCAAAAGTTTGGTCACATGCACAAAATTACATTAACTATTGGAACACCCTTTAACTTCCAAATCAAAATTTTATACTTGTTGTTATAGCATACTTAGCAATGCAGGTTCGTTGTAAATTTCTAGCGTCTGTGTACAACTGTTCAAAAGTATGGCCATATACATCAAATATAAATTTAAAATTTTTTGGGAGCTATATTAATACGCAGTTATTTTAACTTTACAGAAGTGCCCTTTACAATTCATAATACACGCAAAAAATATGTATGTTGTATGGGGACACTCTTTAATTTTTAAGATTATAAACTGTTTTTAAAATGGGACCAATCTGTAAGCATAATCTATCGTATTACCAAAAATTTTCAAAATCGGATCAGAAATGACTGAGTTTTGGAGGCACAAATATAAAAAAGCAACATTCAGCCAAATTGTATAACCTGCTTCTTTTTTTAAAGTCGGTTAAAAAGCACGTATTTTAATACGTCTTGGCACTAAAAATTGTAAATATAAAACAAAGTTGGACGAAGTTGGAAATGAAACCAATTTTGTTTAAATGTACTTACTTGTAGAAGTATTATATTAAAATATGGAAAAAGTATTTTTTTTTTAATTGTCCACTTAAGTTGTAATATTCACAATAATTGATCTGTTTCTTTTTGTTTGCTTTCTTTGTAACGGTAAATTGCATATGAGTTACAAGTTGTAAAAAAAAGTACTGTTTTAATAACATACCTGTGTTACAATTATATTTTGGACTAAATTTTACTAATATATCAAAAACCTTTTTTAAAACAAAATCTTTGAAGTTTGTATACTTTTCTTTATTTTTTTCAAATAATGGCATAGTTAAGTACAACCTTCAACTTTTAAAGTTATTTTTATTTAAAAATTATTTTTGATTTAATCAATTAAGAATGCTACTAATAACATCAGATAGTGCTTTTCTTTTTATTCAGTATTTTGTTTTTTTCCGTGTTGGTCTTCAAATCGAGTTTGCAGAGGCAAACATGATTTCACAAAAAAAAAAATAAATATGTCAATCGGTTAGATACAGTGTTGAAAGAGGTGCTATTGGAAATCAGCATGATCGGTCCATGTCCTTCGAGTCATCAGGCAAAACACCACGCCTACCTCTAATTTTTTCATATCGTTTGGAACAATAAAGTAACTCAAATCAAAAAAAAAAAAAAAAATATATATATATCAAGTGAAAAAATTGGCGCTTGCCCATACTTTCTGAAATATTAAATTTTTTTAAAATATCGATATGAAGTTACTTCACTAAACTAGATTAGCATAGATGGTGAAGGGTATATAAAATTCGGCATTGCCGAATATAGCACTCTTTTATTTATGGAATTTTTTCTCGCCGCCATGCTACTATTTAGTACTCGATTCGCCGTGTTACATGTGTACTTATTGCGTTTTTTATCAACAAAAATCCCAGTATTTTTCTTTTACAGTTTATTGCTTTTTATTGATAGTCAACTATACTCGCTAAATCAGCTGTTTACCCTCTGATTTTACTAAAACAAAAAGAGGAATTAACTTGGTTTATATTTATTTATTAAAAAAGTATAAAACTTCTGTAATTTTTAAGAGGTTACAATTACGCCGGAACATGCGAACTTTTGTTTTTATGTTTGGGACATTATCGAGATGCTCTAAACAACTCTACCGGCGTAGTTTCAGGAATATAGTCTGCTGTTCTAATAATTTAAACGTTAGCGATAAACTTTTACAAAACGTATCATTGAATTCTATCGGACTTAAAAGATCATATTGTTCTCAAATAGCTCCAAGGTTGGGCGTTGAGAAACCACATTGCAACATAGGAACCATTGGACATGTCGACCATGGAAAGACAACTTTAACAGCTGCCATAACCAGAGTTCTATCTAAAAATGGTTTAGCAGATTTCGTTTCTTATGAACAGATTGATAAGGCACCCGAAGAAAAAGCGAGAGGAATTACAATAAATGCTTCTCACATAGGCTATGCCACAGAAAACAGAACTTATGCTCACACTGACTGTCCCGGACATGCTGACTATATAAAGGTAATAAAGTTCCCTTATATGATGTTTAACTCCAGCATTATATAAATGTGTTTTTTTAAGAACATGATTTCTGGGGCATCGCAAATGGATGGGGCAATTCTAGTTGTTGCAGCAACGGATGGACAAATGCCTCAAACGAGAGAACACCTTTTGTTAGCCAAACAAGTAGGTATAGACAAAATCATAGTCTTCATTAATAAAGCCGAATTAGTGGATCAAGAAGTTTTGGAATTAGTAGAAATCGAAATGAGAGAAATGCTTACAGATTTTGGGTTTGATGGAATAAATAGTCCCGTTATATGCGGATCTGCTTTGTTAGCTTTACGCGATGACAAATCACCATTTGGGGTCCCATCGATTGAGAAACTTATTGATAGCATTGACTCATATGTACCAACACCAAAACGTGATTTTGATTCGCCTTTTATACTGCCTATAGACAACGCTTTTACACTACCTGGACGGGGTACTGTAGTAGTTGGGACTGTAAAACAAGGAACAATTACTAAAAATACTGAATGCGATCTATTGGGATTCAATCAGAATATAAAAACTTCCCTATCTGACATACAAATATTTCGAAAGAGTGTACCAAAGGTAAGTGATTCAAAAATTTTATATAAACAGAGTTTTATTACGAAAACTTTTTTTATATTAAGTGTTTATAAATACCAATTTTTTTATTATTTGTTATTATTTAATTATTTATTAAATTTCATCTGTGCTGAATCTTAACATAAGTTTAACATTATTATGTAAACACAGACAAATTGTTGCATATTAAAACATGAGTTTTTTTCGCCAGCTTAGAAAATATGTTTTTTTTTTTTTGGAAAAAATTTTCAGATAAATCATAATTTAACATTTGTGGGATTTTATAAATTTAGACAATTTCATACTCGTTAAGATATAACTTCTATTTAATATGCAAAAAGATTTTTGGGAAAGTTCTGATATGACGGTCACAAAATTTCTAACATTACCGATTAAAAGAAAAACTTAAATACTCAATGCCATACTCAGGTCAGTGCCATGACCTCCAAGTACGGTATTCTTAAATTTATTTTAATTTTAAAAATTACATTTCAAGAATTTTTTAACTAAAATTCTTCATGTGCTATTTACTTCATTTTTGATTTTCTAACTTTTAATCTCCTTTCAATTTTAAATTGAAAATCTCAATTTTTTTATTTTGTAAAAAATAAAATCAAACTGATAAAATTTTTTGGTTTTTTGCCTTTTTTAAATAAAAATTTATTTACATTTATTTAAAAAACTTACAAACCCCTTAAAGGCAGTTGCTGGTGATAACATTGGGGCACTATTACGTAGTGTTAAAATATCTAGTGTAGAACGCGGCATGCTGTTGTGTGCACAAGGAACAGAAGATATATCGAATCAATTTATTGGTCGTATGTATTTACTTTCAAGGGCTGAGGGTGGACGCTCCAAACCAATGCTATCAAAATATATACAACAGTTATTTAGTGTCACATGGAATGTTCCAGCACGCATAGACATGAGTGAGTATGAATTGTAACGAAATTTCGAAAATTACATTGTACCTATTATAGTTCCATCAAATAGTATGTTAATGCCTGGTGAACACGCCAATGTTATCATAACTCTGTTGCGCAAAATGGTCATGACTACTGGACAAGCGTTTACAATACGAGAAAATGGTGCAACCGTTGCTACTGGCATGATTCTTGAACGCAGACCTTCTATTGATTTGCCCAAAAATAAGCTATCCAAAGCAATTATTAATTGTGTTTAATTATATTTTTATCTACCTATTTATTATTATTTTTTTTTTATTGAATGTGAAATAAATTTCAATTTTGTTTCGATGCCATTAATTTGCGTTCTTTTATTAAAAAAAAAAAAAATACAGAGTACTGCACAATTTGATGAAGCAAAATATCATTTATTTCGTAGTTAAATTGCTTTAGTTGTTTCCTGTATCTGTCAATTTAAGCGGAGCTAATGTCCACATCTTTTTTAAATTTTTATGAAATAAGAAAAATATGTTTTCTTTCCTTCATTCATATACATATGTGCTCCCAATAAAACATAATCCTAACTACTATTATAAAAATTATATAAATTAAAAAAAAATTATATAAATTATAAAAATATATGAATGATTTTTAAATAATAATAATTATTTAAAACCTAAAGCCGGTGGCCTAATTTATTTATAAATCTAATAAAGCATAATAATGGCAATAATAATAAATTAAAAAAGCGAAAACAAATTACAAAGCAATCGCTTTTTAATCAACAAAATCAATTTTTAATGATGTTTAAGTTTGTTTCTCCTGCTTTTTATAAAAGTATTTTTTTGTTGCTTCAGTTAAAAGAACATTTTTCTTTAGATGACCGATTTAATTATCTTCATTAAGATAGAAGTGTGACTTTTTTAGGTAAAATATTTTTGCAGCCGTATATGAGTACAGAATGGAACACCAAATATAGCCGCAGAACATTTCAGGCCACAACACATTCTACAATAATTCTTTTTTTTTTTATTGTCAAACTGTATGGAAAAGGAGCCGAGACCCTACTCAACCCCGTCGCCCATGCCATTAATTTAAAATTTTCTTCTTATTTTTAGCCCAACTCTAAAACATATTTATGTTGGTATTAATTAAATTTTTCAATATTGAGAACAAATATAATTCGAACTTAAAAACGAAATTTAATTTTTTCGTCAAAATATAAGTCGGACTGTACTTGTATCGATCCAATATTTTTATGGGATAATTGATTCATTTTCCTTTGACATAATTATTTGAGAACTCAAGGCAATACTACTATTAAATTGTCACCATTATTTCTATTAAATTAAATATATTTAATTTTATTTGCATTAAAAAAGTTTTCAAAAACAATTACAAAATGAGAACGTATCAAATGAAAGAATAATAATTTAATTTATCATCTGTATTGATTGGATATTATGCTTGAGCATATGAAAATGTACATCAAATATTAATTAGCTTAATGGTTTGCAAAATAAGTTACTATTATTATTATTATATTTATTATTAACAAATAACAATTTTATAAAAATAAAATTTTAAACGTGCTTACTTTTTTTATTACAATATACATACATACATGCAAACAGAAGCAACATAAGATGTTTCAATGTTTGCCTAAATTATCAACAAAATAAATTCTAAACAAATACGAATTGACGAAGAATAAATTAGTAGAAAAAATATTAAATAAATGAGCACGTTAAAAATTTAATTTTAAAACATTTTTATTTTATTCATAATCAATCAAATGCTCGTAAAACTAAAATTGATAATTTCTTTTAAAAATGGCAAACACGAAGTAAATTTTAGATAGTTGGAAACTATACAATAAAAGGGCGAGTCTAGGCTAGAAAGTTGATTTTGTTCTTCGTTTGTTTATAAATGCTTTAGGATAGTTTCAACATTATTTTAAATAAATTTATATTAACAAAGCATTTCACAATTGTTTCTATTTTTTTTTTTCGATTTATAATATAACGAAACTAATTTCAGTATTTTTTGTTTCACATATTCACATTTAAAACAGGTATACATGATTATTTTTTTTAAGGCAACAAGATTCTCTACATACATCTATTTTTTGAATTGGTTAATTAGTTTTTAATTTGAGTTTAACTCAAATATTTAACAAAATATAAGTACATTTTTAAATGATTTAATGATAAATTGAAATCAAAATACTTTTGGAAGCTCTTTTGTAAATATTCAGTGCTTATTAAACTAAATAAAAATAAAAAATACTATTAAACGCCATAAAGGGAAATGACTTATAGGTGGTGTCTTCAGGAATGTTTACGTTTTGCTGTTAGTTTTTGCTATTTTTTTTTGTTTTGTTATTTTTTTAGATTTTTTGCAACAAATCATCGAGACCCAAATGTTTAGGAATTTCAATATCCTCCAGCTTTATATCGCTGTATTTAAAAACTACTTTAAATGGATAAATAAACTTTTGATCCATGGTAAATTCCTCATTTGAAACCTAAAAAAAACAGTTTAAGTAATAATTTATATGACTGTATACATATGTGTGTGTAATTATGAATAGAATAGAATACCATTGATCGAGCATTTAATTTCTCTGTCAGTTTTGTAAGGAATGTATTGGTGATCTCTCCCTCATAATCGTCCAGTTTATATGACTTCATAATCTGAAAAAAAGACAAAAATAGTCAACTTTTGGTTAGCGGCCATGTTGTTGTTGAGCTTTATGAAAATTTACCTTTAGCACTTGAGCTGTGTTTAGGTTTGGACACAAGTCACAAATACTCTGAACATCTTTTTCACTTTTGCGTGATTGCAATAATTGAGAAACTTGATTAAGAGGTGCTAAAGGTGCTAAAACATCATTTGACTAAAAAAATAAAAAGAAACAAAATGCGAAATTAAAAAAAAAAAAAAAATTAAATTAATAAATAAATGATATTCTTGCCATTTTCTTATCTTTGACCCATTCCTCAATATGACCCAAATTGTAGCGTATTATCATTCCAGTTTCCCACATGCATTTATCACCTCTCAGCATTAAACAATTCATTGCTACAGCACATATAAAGTACATCAGCTGAGTGAAAATTTGCTCAGAATAGCAGCGATCCAGGCCGAAATGAAGAAACTGCTTAAAAAAGTGTTCCAGCTGACTTATCAACTGCTTCCATGCAGCAACTTTTCCATGTTCTGGTGATGAAGTATTGTCAAATGATGAAGCACGATTCGTGCGACCTCCATAGGTGTTCTTTTGATGTCCCCTTTGAATTTCATCGTTATCTAAAATCGCCTCTACAATGTGACCTTCCAGAAGACCTTCAATTTGTTTCACCAAAGCTTCGTATAGTTTGACTATAATTTCCAAAATGACACGCCGGTACTCGTACAAGTTGAAATTCTTCAGCTGTTGCTGATATTGTTTTTCTGTATTAAATTTAACATATTCCTCAACATCGCCGTATTGCTTCAACAAATTTAGAAGTCTTCAATACCAACAACAAAAAATAAAACCCAATTAACAGGTGGTAAAAAACAACCAAAATAATGAAAAACTTACGTAATTGAATTAACCAGCCATAGAATACGATATTCAGTCACACTCGGGTTACGATGTATCTTTTTGATTTGTTTCACGTATTTACTTAATAATTCCCGGACATCTTCGTCTGCATTTATGAGATCAGTGTAACTGTTTGGGGAAAGGTTTATTGTTATTTGTTTTTTTTTTTTTTTTATTTAAAAATTTTCTTCTTTTTTTTCCTACCGTATACACATAAAAAGAACATACGCTGGAAACCCAGGAAGAAGGCCAATTGCTACACGCGTATTCATATCGATAACTAAACGATGGAAAATTTTATCCAAGTCTTCACTGCGAAATTTCATTAAACCTGTTTTTTTTTTAATTGAAAAGAAAGCACAAAATGTACAAGATTTAAAAAAAAAAATAATTAAAATAAAATTTGAAAATGGAAATGATTGAAATTATTACCTTGATAAGTTTTTGCTTTTTGTTTTCCAACTGCAACTTTTGAATCTTGATTTAGAGTTGAGCTTGCGTCAACTTTATTGGGACTAAGATGACCGTCGTCAATGTTTGCCTCTTGCAATTTTAATGTCAATTTTTCACTGCGACGTTTTAGGGAGTCATATTTTTTAAGGGCTGTATTCAATTCTTCCTGAACCTGTGAGTATTGTAACAAAGTCTTTTTGAGTTCGTATTTCAAATAGCGATTACTCTGTTGCAAAGCATCAGGATCTTTTGTATCAATATTGAGCCCGTCAAGGCCATCTGTTAAAACTTCCTGTAGCTGAGTGTTTTCTTTTCGCAACTCCTCCAATTGTCGACTGAGTTCAGCAAAGTGAGCATTGTTTTCCTCTGTAAGTGCTTTCAGTTCATTTTCTAATTGCTTATTAAACAATTTCTGGGCTTGATAGGCTTCGCTCAGTTCATTATCTTGCATATTGTTTGGATCAGAGCTGCGCGTCATACTGTCGTTGCCTAATAATTTAAGCGATTGTGTTTGCTGCTGCAAAACAGATTTCAATTGGATACATTCATCTCTACGCCTCTTGAGTTCTTCTTGTAGGGCATTGTGTTGAGCCTCCAACTCTTGCATTTCAGCTCCATTGCGTATACTTTGCCGCAGTAAGTTATAATCATGACGAAGTTTATCATTCTCTACTTCTAGTTCAGAAACTCTAAGGGAATCTTCTGTTGGTCGATGCTGACTGATAACCTTATCTAATCTCGATCTCAGCGTTTTGTTGTGTTTCGTTGCTTCCTCCAATAAATTTCTCAGCTTAATTACGATCACGGTGTTATCATTACGTGGAGTTGAAGTTACCTCTAGACTGCGGAACGATTCTGGAGAAATGCGACTATTGTCGATGATGTTCAGTGAATTATTAGTCTTGTGTTCCAACGTATTTTTAGCAGAGCTATAGCCAACGTCATCTTCGCAATGACTCGAAGTATTGCTCACAGAACGGTGATGTGAAGGTGGTGCAAATTCACCACCGCCTATCAGTCGTGTCATACGTTTGATATCTTCTTTGAGATGATAGTTTTCATTCTCGACGATTTCCTTATCTTTAAGGGCTTTTTGGTATGCATCGTGAATTTCATTCGTTTCAGCCTCAGAAATTAAACGATCCCTTTGCGCGATGGCACTTGTCTCCTCAATTATAGATTGTTTAGCATTTTTCTTCATTTCGTCGATTTGTTTGCGCAATTCAATGTTTTCGAGCATAAGTTCTTCTTTTTCTTTGTTCCATTTATCTAGATCTACCAATAGCTGCATTTTCTCATCTCTCTCCACTTCCAGCTGTTTCATAATCGCTAAAAGTTTCTCATCTTTTTCGCTCAATACAATTTTCATATTTTTCACTTCATTTTCAAGTGACTTTTTCATTTCAAGTTTCATCTTGAGAACCGATATTTCGCTGGTTTTATGCTTAAGGTTTCCGTTTTCTTTATTCAATTCGTCAATACGCTGTTGCATGGAAATTATTTTATTCTCCAGACCCTTGTACATATTTTTTATGTGTGAAATAGTCTTAGCCTCTGCCTTAAGACGTTTAAAGTGGCGTCTTGCTAAAAATCGTCGTACTGCTGATTGGCATACTATGATCTGACGAAGGCGCTTGTGATATTCTCGCCTTGCCAAATAACCACGCACAAAACGTTGAATTTGTATTGCACGATAATGATCTACTGCTTCTTGGAATCGTTTACGTGCCAACATACCTCGGGCGTATTGTTGTATTCCGCAAACAGATCGTCTCAGGCGAATATAGCGCCTTCTGCACAACCAACCACGAGCATATTTTGATATAATAATTGCGGCACGCTGTTCTCTTATTGCCTGTGCCCTTTGGCGTGCCAAGTAACCCCTAGCATAACGCTGTATACCCAAGGCCGTGTACTGCAAACGGAGAAATCTTTTCCGGCAAATAAATCTACGCACAACACTCTGTATTATAGTTATGTATTTCTTTCTCAAGTTAGCACGAATTTGCTCCAAATATGCGACCTGGCCTGCACGAAAGAATATCTGTGTATTACCGAAACGGTATTTGTCCTCATCCGTAATCCATTTCGTAACAATATTACGGCACGATTGCTTAAAGTCATTCTTATTAACAAGAGATCGATGGCACAATAATTGGTAACGCATATAGAATTCAGGATACACCCAACGAGACGGAAAGCCAGCCGCAGAAATTCGCACGGTTTCCAAAACTCCACAAGCTCGCAATTGCTGGACAATTTTTGGCGCATCCCACTTAAAAGGTGTTTTGTCTTCATTCGGCTAAAAGTTTTAAAAATATTACAAATTTCTTTTCTTTCAAATGGAGTATCAATCATTCCATACCTTTATACAACGAACATAATGGGGTGTAGTTGAATGTAGTGTGTTTATTAAAGACGTTAAACTGTCGCGGAACTGTGATCCAACAGATCGATGATGTTGTTTTGAAGGTGCAACCTTTTAAATATTTAAAATATTAACATAATTTTAAACGTTGCGAGCTTAAAAAAATAACGGTCATTGTCGTAAATACTTTGTGTACTGAGCCACAAGCAGTCCGTTACTTTATAAACACACCTGGTATAATGCAAAAATTAAAAGAAGAAATAATAATACATGCAAATGTTAATCTAGTTACTTTCTACTCGTCTCTTTGAATTTGTAAATAAGAGCCACTGAAAAAATTTTAGCAAATCGAAAATAATTATTTCATTTAATAATTTTCTTTCATTGCCATCACAATAAAAGCATCCATGTGCCAGAATCACTTAAAATGTTTTTAAGAAAATTAAATGGAAAACCCTTTTTCACTTGACATTCTTTTTATTTGTTCATTTGTCTACGGCTTCACTAATCGATTACATTAAATATGGTTATGGCAATTGTGAAATGGGTTTGAATTTTTTTTAAGAAAAAAAGGTATAGTTTTTTTCCGAAAAAATTTGTTTTATTAAAAATTCAAAGTTATCTTCTAAATTATATTATTGGTGGAAATGTGATATTTTGTTGAAAATTTAATTGTTTATTCAAATTCCGATTATCTGAATTTTTAGTTTCACTACAACGCTGAAAAACATGGAAAAGCGCCAAAAAATAATAAAAATACATCGCCTTTTTTCCTATATCTTCACTATTTATGTTCGATATAGACCTGTCTGACAGATTTCGTTGGATCAGTTGCAACTTTTATAATATTTATATTTGCTTCCAAAAAAAGAAACGCTAAGGTTAATATGTTAAAAAACACCGTATTACAACTTCACATACATATTTTTACATAAATATGATTGATTAAAAGTGCATAATTAGTCATTTCACAATAAAACGGTAACAAAAATTTAATAGAATTTAATTTTGCCCAACAAATTTGCGCTGAATTTGCAATTAAGCAAGTGTAAGAATGTTAACATTTTTTAATTAATGTTTGTTGTTAGTCAGCATATACATACATACATATTTACAAATTACAACATGCATTAATAACGAATTATTAAGGAAAAAAAAAAATATGTTAGAAATGTAATTAGTATGAACGTATAACGTATAATAAAGAAAAAAAATATAAAAATAAATCAACTAACTCTTCGAATTGTCTCTTTTGCCACTGTGGTACCCTATTTATAAGTAAAAAAACAAAAACATACACACGTTATTAATTAGAAATCCAAAAACTGCAACTTAATTTTAAATATTCACTTTCTAATCGAAATATACATTTTTTTTAATATGCTCTTCTGTTCGGCAAAGCAATATTTTTTTTAACGAAATCATATTTGTTTTTTTTTTTTTATTCCTTAAACATTCAAGGCCTGATTGTATAAAACACAACGCAATACCACAATTTGTAATTATAAAATTCATTTTTGTTTTAACACCCAAAGCTACACAGAAAATTTGTGTGCTTTCCATAATTTGCTGTTGCTGCGTTTTTGTTTTACATATAAATTTTGGTATTGCGTTTACTTAATATAGGACTTTATTAATTTTGCTTAATTTTATTCTCTAGTAATGGCAGCTGTTTGTTTTAGCATTTTTAAATATTTTCTTTAAAATTCAAATTTCTTATAACTCACTCAATTTTATAAACTTCTCGATTTAACGAACAAATACCTGTTTATAATATATAAAGGTGAAAAAAATTGGATTTTTATTATAAACAAACCTGTTTCTTAGCAGCGCTAATAACAACACGTCCACCCAGTGTATGTGTTTTAGCGGCATCGGCACTAAGAGTATCGATCTCTTCCATTTCCATTAATTGTTTACATAGCGACATTTTCGATTGACGCAAAACATTGACCAATTCTTTAGAGACAGTGTCACGGTTTTTCTCTAAAAATCCATTAACATCATACTCCACAGTATCGGAGAAATGTTTGATAAAAAAACCTTAAAAATATAAACCTTCTATGAAACAATATTAAAACAGAAAATAAAAACTTTATTGATCACTTACTTGTATTTCCAAATCGAGGTTTTTCAAAATGATCAAATTTTTGGCATTTTTCAATAAGTTTTTGAGCCCAACTCTCATCTGATCCTCTAGGCATCTATGTAATAGGATGAATATGAATGCTAAATAATATAACTTATTAAATTTTATATAACAACATTAAACTTACTCTGCATTCTTCATCTAGCAAGTCTAAAACACCCAATTTGGTTTCGATTAAATCTATGCAAGGTTGGTTATCATAAAAGTCTATCATTGTCCAGGCTATACCCTCTTTAAGATACTCCTCCTGCTCAAGCTTAAAAACATGTTGATTGAATTGCTGTTGTAGCTTTTCGTTGGCGTAGTTGATGCAAAACTGTTCAAATGAATTCACTTCAAACGTTTCGAAGCCATAAATATCGAGAACTCCAATAAAAGAACTATGTTTGCGATCATTGTTGAGACCCTTGTTTAAAACACTGACAATATATTGAAAGAGTTTAGCATAAATATGTTTGGCTAAGGCGTCTCTGGCTGCAATTGCAGTTTCTAAATTGTTTGGTATCAAAACCAATTCATTTACAGATTTTATTTGTCGTGTTCTAATCCATTTCCGCAATTCATCTGAATTTACTTTTAACAATTCTCCCATAACTCGTAAATGTAAATCGTCTTGCTAATAATTTTATTATTAAAAAAAATAAAAAAATTATCCACACTCAAATCATATAATAAATATGAAATTAAGATATTTGTAATATTTCGAAATTTAGGAATATTATTAATTATTTTCTAAATTTTCATTATTTTTATTTCAAACATTTGAAATAACTATTTTAGGTATAGAACTTTATGCAGTAGTATATAAAAGCAAAAGTTGTAACGAATTTTCCGGTATTATAATGATTATTAGATTTTTGGAGCCTTATTTTAATAAAATAATAATAATTATTATACAGGCTGTGTAATTTAGTACTCACGTCGATTTGGCAGCTATCAGGATCAATTTCTTCAGAATTCTTTTTGTATTGTTGGGAGAATCTTATATTGCCCAAATGAAGAATACCAGCTAGAATATTTAGAACATCTGAAACCTAAGAAAAAAAGAAAAAAGAGTCAACCAAAATTGCAAATAGTTTTTTTTTTGGAGATTGCAAGACATACTTGTCTTGAATCGAAACCCAGAATTTGCATCGCTTGAATGGTTTCCTTAAATTGTTCCTTGTCAGAGACTTTATCGATGTCAGGTGATTTGCCCATATTTAAATAAACGAACTTGTCTTGGTGGTCTATTCAAATATAATTTATAAATATTATATAAGAAGTTTTTGAAATTCATAGATATACCTAAAACCAATTGAGGGTGTTCCTTTCTAGCAGAACAAAGTTGATAAAATATATGATAGTTCCGTTCGCCTGCAGCCTGGAATACAACTCGAGATTTTTCTAAAAGATATGTATGCATAGTGGCGCCAGTTAAATTCATAACGCTCATATTGTTTTTAAATAATAATTTTGTGAATTTTCCAAAACGGGAACTATTGTCATTTCTTGTAGTTTTTGCGTTTCCAAAAGCTTCCATAATTGGTGACGATGCTAACACTTTGCGTTCCACCTGTGTTTCCGATTCTGAGCCGCCTACTGCGGCAAAAAACCGCATTGCATATTTGGCAGACACTGTTTTTCCAGCGCCTGACTCACCGCTAACAATTATACTTAAATTACATTTTTCTCTTTCTAGCTTCGTGTAAGCATCTTCTGACAATGCAAATATGTGCGGTTCTAATTCTCCGATGGATCTTCCACGATACGCTCTAATAATACTGGGACCATACAGTGGCAAGTCAGCGTATGGATTTATGGCTACCAATACAATGCCACAATATGTGTAAATGGTTTGACGCTCACAAAAACGTACTCTTAAATTGTGTAATACTCCGGGCTCATGCAAATATGATAATGAGGTTAAATCGTTTTGACCGATTAAAATAGATGGATTACGAAGCGGTGGCAAATTGCTTCCATCTGCCTTGACGTTAATCTCAACTTCGCGACCACTGTCTAGCTGAACTTTTAAAGTAGTATCGCCTTTTCTATAGTTCTCATTTAGGGTAGCACTTTCCCATACTGTATTAATATTTGGCAGCCATACTTTTGATCCCTACGAAATGAAAAAAAAATATTATCCTATTTTGCACTTTAGACGTGTTTTAAATTAACAGACATTTTTTATTTATTTATTAAATTCAAGTATAACAAAGGCAGAGTCCAGAATAGCACGCGTAATGCTTATAAAAATATGAGCATTTAGATAAAAAAAATTAGAGTAATAAAAAAATCTTAATTGGGTTCTTCAGTTTTTAGATAACGGGATTTAGGCTGACCATTAAGTAGAAATTGTAATAAAAAAGTCTGGGTTCAGTTACAATGCGAAATATAAAAGCTTAAAAATGACTCAGTTTTTTTAATTATTTTTTTACAAACTTTTTAGAGCAGTTGATCACTTTTATGATAGAAACAGCGCATCAGACTTTACTCAGCCTGTTTGGTATTGAACTAATCATCTTTTCGGTTTTCTCTGTTGTTATTTTGGCTCACTGCATGTGCACAATACTTCGCAAAGCCTATTTGCTTGTACAACGTGCTAACGAATTTTTGCACTGCCAATTATTATAAGATCAAAGAAAGTGAACACGAAACCTTTTGTTTGAAGTTGTTAATCATTGGTGAACTTAAATCTCATTATCCAAAAACTAAAGAGATAAAGATGGACTTTCTATTTTGGCTATTAATTCTATGAAAGGAATATTTACTTATTTATTTCATCCTTCTGCAATACAAAGTCAAACATGGCCAAAATAATCTAATAATATACGAAAAAAATGAATTTTAATTAGATAGTTCCATTGTGTTTTTGTAGCGCAAAAATTTTGTTAGGGTAATCGCGGTTTTAATGGGTTATGTTTACTTATAACTCAATTTTATAAAAAATATTTATGAGGTGACCTTCCCTTCAATATTTTTATGAATCCATATAAATACCTTTACATAAAGTAACTCTTCACTAGACATTATTTCAGCAAAGTAATCCAAGTTGGGAAAGGCAGGTAGCCCAATATATGAAGTAAAATTTCAAATACTCCTTAATACTTATATGATTTTTCATTAATATACAAATATATATAATTTTTTAATTCGACACTTTTACCGCACAACTTAAAAAAATTGCAAATCAATGCAACACCGTTACTTTTAACAAATTTATATGCAAGATTTATTTAAAAATTTTGGGTTAACAAAAACAACATTTATTAATTATTTTTAAATACAAAATTTATATAAACATAGATATTGTTTTTTCTTCAGAAAAACTAGACAAGAATTAATTTACTACTGACGTTGACAAAAGGAATCTTATTGACAATCTTATGCAAGGCGAATCAATTAATTCGGCTGGGAAAAAACGCGGCGAATGTGTATAAAATTAAAGTTGCCAGATATTATTGGTACCAAATCGTCAATACGAACTTTTCAACATTTTCAATGTATTAAACACAGATTACTAGTAATCTATTGTATTATATAGTATGCCATCTGTCTGGTTATATCCAAGGCGCATTAATTTACAGGTGGTCTTAATAGCCCAACTGATTTTTGTTTATGTTCGACGTTGTTTTCAAAATTCTAAAATAATTTTAAAAATAAAAAATGGTCAAATAATTTGAAAAATTTTTAAATTTTACTTTTATGAGATTAAATTTAAACATTTAGGCGAAAGAGCCCAACTGTTACAACTTCAGCTATTTTTGACATCGACGTGGTGCTCTGCAACAACAAAATGAGATTAGGTTTTTGTTTTTTTAGCCGTGCGGCCACCTAGTATTTAATGCGCTTTTGTTATTTCTGAGATTTTTGCATTTGAGATTTGTACGCTGAAATTTTTATTAATTAGTTTTTATTAAAAAAATTCGTAGCTAATACAAGTTTTATTCTTTATTCACATGCAAGTATGAAAGTCAGTAAGACTTACTTTAACTTCACTTACATATGATCCCTATTGCACTTTTAAATTTGTGAAATACAATTGAATAGACAAGGTTGATAGTATAAAAATAAACAAGGCTAAGATGAATGCATTGGCGGCCCTCAGATGACTGCGTTTTTCTATTTTGTATATACAAAATTGCTTGTTTCTTTATTTTGACAACTTATCCGAATTTCGGAAAGACGAATTTGCCTTGGCTAATATAGTCACTTAATATGAATTCGTGTTCTACAAAAGGAAGCAGTTTTAAGACTTCCAAATTAAAGCATGGTAATATATTTAAAATAAATAAATATATCTATATATAAAAATGGTGTCAAAATGTGTAGTAATTCATAAAATGAGAACGGCGGCCGATTTCTGTAAACATTTTTGTCAGTTATTCGTATTTTCGAGGAGAAGGTCTTAAAAGAAGAAAATTTTGGAAAAACCCTCCGGAAAAGTCGGAAAATTGGAAAAATCTAAAATAGAGTTTTTGTATAAAATTTTGCGTGAAATTATTCCTTAATGGCTTTCCAAATCAGAAAATAAAAAGTTCTTAGTGTAAATAATGGAAAAAAGCGGAAAGTTGGAAAAATCGAAAATTTATTTTTTGTATAAAATTTTGTGTGCAGTTATATTGAAAATTTAAATATTTGTGTTGTATTATTATACTAAAGTTTGTCTGAAGGCTTAAAATTGGGGCGAGGAGAAGTTCGCCGCTAGTTTAAAATAAAAATTGAGTTTGACAGTAACACTACGTCTTCACTAGTCATCAAGTTCGTATGAATCTCTGGATATTCATGTTTCGATTATGTGCAACCATCGTCGGCCGAACATTTGTCTGAGCGATGATATTCACCATCATATATTACTTTTGTACATATTTTACACGACGGCATTTTGCATGAAACTTGTTTCATGAAATTTTCTTTGTAGGCAAGAGGTGTAAAACGCAAGCGGAGTACAAAAAATGGCATGGCTTAAATATTTTTTTTTATTTATTTATCTTTATTTAATACACAGGAAGCCTCTGAGGACAATAGGCCCAATTAGGGGATATTTGTTTACGCTTGCTTGGTGTACGTTCGCGGTATGTTTTGTTGTTTGTTTATTATCTAAAATAACACAAGCAAGTACATTAACAAATATCAAAATAAAAGCGAAATGTACAAATTCCGATTCCTTGAAAAAATGTTGTATGAAAATTCTTTAAAAAAATATTTATTTCAGTTGTTTCTAAATTAGTATTTGCAATGCTAAATAACTAAAAAAATAACTGTTTTTAAAATTGAATTGATTAAACTTTCTTTTTCCGCATATGTTGTATTCTTTGTTCCGCATCAATCTTTTAAACAACATTTTGTTCTCTTTTTTATCACATTTAATATGATGAGCCTGTTTAGTTAAATCTTTTACAAAGTTTCGTTTAATGAGAAGAAAAAGCGTATTCATTTATTTTCGCCTTGGCCTTGATCTTGTGTTTTTGTTTTTTATCAAGGCGAATTAATTCGCGTTGGTTTTCTTGTGGAAGATTATGTTAGTCTTCAAATGGTCAACGTGCAAGAATGGAACGATGCATGTGATATGGGCAAACTAGTGGTACAAAAGAATTTTGGTCACTTTTCCTGTATTTTTATTTTTATGTAACTTAATTTTTATAATTTTCTTTTTCTGATAATTACAACCACTTTTTTTCATCAAATATATTTTTTTATTTTGTTTGTTTTTTACCAAGGCGAATTAAATACAAGGTGATAGCGGTGGCGAATTCAATTCTTTTACCATGTATTCTTACTGTCAAACTCCATATATAAAAAATTTATCTAACTGTTATACAGATTTTTTATATATGGAGTTTGACAGTTAGAATACCAGGTAAATGAATTGAATTCGCCACCGCTATCACCTTGTATTTAATTCGCCTTGGTTTTTTACAATATTTTTGTGACAACATACATAATTTTGTAGCAACAAATTGCCTGTTGTTTTTTGTGTTGTTGGATTGTTGTAGCCGTGCGGTCACCTGTATTAATTCGCCTTGATCTGTATTATTTTGCCATGAATTCGCCTGTGCTGCAACTTGTTAATTAATTCGCCTTGATTGTAATTCTGCCTCAGACCACAACTCTGCATTATTTCGGCGCGCAAATTGTTGTTAGATAACATAATTAAAAGACGCTGGCTTGTGTTGTTTTCCTTGACTTGATTAAAATTAAGTTGATAACGATTTTAGTTGACACATATAGAAATAAATATGTCAAGTCCTGCAAGAACTCCTAATAGCGGTGTAGTCCCGAGAGGCCAAAAAACTCCCACCCGTTGTAAGTTATTTAAAATGTTTTTATTTTTTGAACTAGCTTGATTGCATTTATTTAATTAGCTATAAATGTCGAAGAAGCCGACACGCCTATGCGTATGGGACCTAACCAACATGTTCAGCAGTCGGATAATATAAGTTTGCCTCCTACATCGCCGGGTAATATCAGCATACCAGCTACTAGTCCAGCTAGAGGATTGGGTGCTAATATGAGTGAAATAGATTTGAGTTCTCCGTTAAACTATGGCACACCAAGTTCATTGGGATCTATAAGAACACCACGTTCAGGCATCCGTGGCACTCCGTTGCGAGCAAGACCTGATATACGTACAGATAAGAGAATTCGACAGGTAGCAATTAGTGGTACCGGGGTAAGATATTTCTATAGTAATAAGTTTAAGGAAAACTTGTAACGTACATTATTTTCATTTAGCTGGAACCCATTATTGAACGTGTTTCAGAAACAACCGATCCAGTGTCGGAAGCTTCATCAGCTCCACAAATGGTAGTTTGGGGTACAAATGTTGTTGTTAGTCATTGTAAAGCTAAATTCAAACAATTTTTACTTCGATATATTGATCCTTTGGCGGAGCAAGATGAGATTTCGGAAAATATAGATGTAAATCAACCTTTGTACTTGCAAAAACTGGAAGAAATTCATACCCTTGAAGAGCCATATTTGAATTTGAATTGTTCCCATTTAAAGACATTCGATGAGGCTTTGTATCGTCAATTAATTTGCTACCCTCAAGAAGTTATACCAAGTTTTGATATGGCTGTAAATGAAATGTTCTTCGAATATTACCCTGCTGCAGTATTGGAACATCAAATTCAAGTTCGACCTTTTAATGCGGATAAGACTCGCAACATGCGTTCGCTTAATCCAGAGGATATGGACCAGTTAATCAGTATAAGCGGAATGGTAATTCGAACATCAAATGTAATTCCTGAAATGAGAGAAGCTTTCTTTAAATGTATTATATGTGATTTTGTTACAACTGTCGAGGTTGATCGCGGACGCATTGCACAGCCAACTCTGTGTACAAATTGTAATACAAATCATTGCTTCCGCTTGGTTCACAATCGATCGGAATTTACAGATAAACAGTTGATAAAATTACAAGAATCGCCAGATGATATGGCAGCAGGCCAGACGCCCCATAATGTGTTATTATATGCCCACAATGATTTAGTTGACAAAGTGCAACCCGGTGACCGTGTCACTGTAACTGGAATTTACCGTGCCACCCCTATGAAGAATAGTAATAATTCATCCAGCGTAAAGAGTGTTTATAAAACTCATATCGATGTTGTTCACTTTCGCAAAGTAGATAACAAACGCCTGTATGAAGAAGAAGAGGGGTATGTAGTTGATACATTATACAACTTCGTTGTTATTTATTTATTATTCATAACAGTATTATAAAACGCTTCTGAGGCCAATTAACCTACATACATATAATAAAAATAAATTAATTACTAAATATTACACAATTAAAAAATAATTCATGTTAAAGGCAAAATTAATAATATTATTTTTAAGCTACATATATGCATTAAGAGTATTTCACTAATAATTATTTTCTTTTTTTTTAGCAAGGATCATATATTTCCTCCGGAAAGGGTTGAATTGTTGCACGCTTTGTCGCAAAAACCTGATATATACGATAGATTGGCCCGTGCTATTGCACCGTCTATATATGAAAATGATGACATTAAAAAGGGAATTTTACTGCAGTTGTTTGGTGGCACGAAAAAGAAACATTCCACATTGGGAAGACAAAACTTTCGATCTGAAATTCATCTCTTATTATGTGGGGATCCCGGTACTTCAAAGTCACAAATGCTGCAATATGTCTTTAATTTGGTACCTCGATCTCAGTACACCTCGGGGCGAGGATCCTCGGCAGTTGGCTTAACCGCATACGTAACAAAGGATCCTGAAACAAGGCAGTTGGTATTGCAAACGTAAGTGAAGTATTTTATTATTTAACCTTTTAGCTTTACGATTTTGCTTTATAGTGGTGCGCTAGTTCTAGCTGACAATGGTGTATGCTGTATCGATGAATTCGACAAAATGAATGATTCTACTCGTAGTGTTTTGCATGAAGTTATGGAACAACAGACATTAAGTATCGCAAAAGCTGGCATAATTTGTCAGCTTAATGCTCGCACTTCAATATTAGCAGCAGCCAATCCTGCTGAAAGTCAATGGAATAAAAAGAAGAATATAATAGATAACGTGCACTTACCTCACACTTTGTTGTCTCGCTTTGATTTGATTTTTTTAGTTCTTGATCCTCAGGATGAAATATTTGACCGTCGGCTAGCGGGACATTTAGTATCATTATACTATGTAACTCGTCATGAAGAAGAGGATACAATGTTTGTAAGTTTTGATTATTTCTATGTAGTTTTTGTTTTATTGATTTCTTCTTTATAATTTTGTAAAGGACATGAGTGTTTTACGTGATTATTTGGCTTATGCCCGTGAACACATTGCCCCAACTTTATCGGAAGAAGCACAGCAACGTTTAATACAAGCTTACGTGGACATGCGTAAAGTTGGTGCAGGCCGCGGCCAAATTTCAGCTTATCCTCGGCAACTTGAAAGTTTAATTCGCCTCTCTGAAGCTCATGCTAAAGTTCGTTTAAGCCAACAAGTAACGGTGCAAGATGTAGAAGAAGCTTGGCGTTTGCATCGCGAAGCTCTAAAGCAGTCGGCGACAGATCCTTTGTCAGGAAAAATAGATGTTGGCATTTTAACAACTGGCCTTTCAACAGCAGCTCGTAAGAAACGAGCCGACTTAGTAGCGGCAATAAAGGAAAATCTTCAAAAGAAAGGCAAAATACCAACTGTTCCATATCAAAAACTATTCAAAGAAATTAAGGAGGCTTCTCAAATTGTAATTTATTGTAGTCTACGGTCATTTATGGACATTTATGTTAATTTTTTATAATTTTTGCAGCTAATTACACGTGAACAATTTGAAGATGCCCTTAAAGAAATCCAAGATGAAGGCACTATTGTTGTTATGGGTAAAAATACCATTCGTATCTGTTAAATGAACTTTTTCTTTTTAATATATTTACTATACTAAAACTCTTTGGTGGTTTATTTCAACAACTGATTGGGGAAAAAACGTGTGTCTTTAAATTGGATGCACCAAAATTACTTTGGGATGAATTCATAAAAAAATCCTGTGATTTATGTGGGACATTGCGCTATCACTTATGTTAATATCACTGAAATGTCTTAGTGTCATTGTTGATTCAGATTTTTCTGGATCACAAACTGTTAACATTGATTACCTTAAAGGAATCGTTAGGAGAATTGTGCGTTATACATTCAACATCCGTGCATTTGAACATAATCGTGTTAATGAGCTTGTTTCACAATTTTTATGTTGTAAATTTCATTATTATGTTGCTTTGCGATTATTACTCTACTTTTATAAAGTAATTATATTAAGGCAATCCATTTCTCTTCTAAATTTATTTCATTTTTTAAATTCAACTCGTTATATACAAATTCATATACCTCGAATATTTCTCTCTATTTTTGAACGTTCATTTATAATTCGATTAAGCCGCATTTGGAATACTCTGCTCTCACGTTATTTTCGTATTCTATTCCAGTATATAAAAGAATGCTTTTAAATTGGTTTTCTGCGCACGTCTAAGTTCTCTGGCATCTAAGGATATTCTCGATTTCCTTACTGTAATATTTGTTTAGCTTTAGCCTTTTCAATAGTTTTATTATTTTATAATAATGATGATTAATATTAGGTAATAATAACAATAATTAATATTTTATCTTGTAAGTTGATAAATTACACTATAAACAAATGTATTATTGGCCTTGGGGGCTTTCTATGTATTGGAAATGAATCTGGTTAAATGATACAAGTTTCACAGAAAAACGACAAATAACGGATAATTTCAGTTTTGACGACGAAAAACTTATACATCGAAATTAAATAAAAAATGGATTTAAAAAGTCAACAACGATATAAGTCTAATAATTAAACTGCTTATCAGCAAAATATCACGACTTTTAAAACAATTCATTAGCGAACGTCGGATACATCAGTGAAATATATATCAGTGACTTAATTTGGATGATATTTAATAAGAGTTGAAAACAAAGTTTTCATTGCGTTTAAACGAGAAATGAAAACTAATTATGTTGCTGCTTAGTTATTTTCTTAACATGTTTGTTCGTTTACGTGTTTGTTTTTCGTAAACCAGTTAGTTGAGTTGTGGTTGTCCTATTTAAATAAAAAACGGCATTAAAAAAAAATTAAAATAATTTATAGTTAAAAAATAATGGGTACTTCACTTATTTTTCACAGCAATAAATGTCAAATGCAGACTGGGTGTTAACATTATTTCTTAACAGCAGTTGGTTGCAAGTCTGTAAATGTTGTGTAAGAAATATAGCGTAGTTTCGCAGCAACACTGCGCTAACAGCGGCGTTAAATGGCCGCTGCTCTTGATAATAAACTTTCGTGAGCGATAAACTCAGTAATTTGTGTGTAAATTTTGGAATGTTTTTAAAAAGCAAATATTGACGATTCACCAATTTCTCAAAATCCAAATGCATTAAACATGTCTACTTGTGCGACAAATGAAATGGCGGCTAGTGAAGTTGAAAGAGATATACCTCAAACTGTGGAGATAAACAACAAATCTACAATCTCTGCTGATGATAAGGTATGCGATGATGCATTGATTAAAGTGCCAGCATTATTGACTGGCCGGGAAAGAAGAAATGTTTCCCCAACATCGTGTGTGCTGCATGAATCTTTTGTTGATCCACAGTCACCATCTTCATCCTCTTCCACTTCCCAGGCCACTAGTGCCAATGATGTTACATTTGAACCGACGATTGAAATGATGGTAAATGATTTTGATGATGAGCAAACTTTAAATGAGGAGGAGGCTTTAGCTTCTCTTGAATCACAGGACCCAGAAGAGGAAATCAATACACTTAAAAAAGAAAGTGAAATGCCTTTGGAAGAACTATTATCTAAATACAGAACTTTGCAACCCCTTCCTCGAACTCTTTTTTCAGAACCAATACGGAAAAAAAGTAAGAAAACATCGCACAAGGAGAAACATAAGCTAAAAAATAAACAAAATATTCATTCGATACAAACCTTGAATAAAAATGTTGAAGAAAGCTTGAGTTCTGATAAAGTTTTAGCAGACTGTTCGAAATATGCCAAAGCAAATTTAGAATTTCCTGACACAAAAAGTATTCACGAAGCCAATATCCCAGAAAATCAAAATCTTGATATATGCGAAAAAGGTGCTAACATTTCATTGTCACCACGAAATCACTTCGTACCATTGGAAAATGAAGACCGAAATGAAGCAGACAGTAATTCAATTTCACACAGCGAAACTCCTAAAGTTCGTCGATCTCACTTGCTCGATCTTTACCCAGAAGGAATGTTCGATAATGTAGTCGTCCTTAATGAGTCTATAACAAGCAATAGTAAAGGTATGTATTTTATATGGAAAAAATCAGTAATTGGTTTGCCTTTTTTTTCATAATTACAAAGTACATAAGAAACTTACCATGCTACTCCTTTGGGCGGACTGGTTTATTCTACATTTTTATTAACTGTTTTAATTAGCTGGGAAACCCTTTGGCATTTCTTAGTATTAAATATTTCTCTAATATGACATACATACATATATTAAATAGATTACGGCAGAAAGTAGCAATATGGGTCTCGTAGAAATGGTTATTAAAAGATCTACTAAAATAAACAAGTTACCTAACAAATCCAAGAAGCGCCAAAAAGGGCATAATCGGTCATATATTTCTACAATCTCTATTTCAATTGTTTTCTTACAAGTATAAAAAAAAAATTAAATAAAGAATAACTAAAAAGACAAAACATTTATAATAATATAATAAAGCTTAAAAAGGCAATATAAAAATAAGTTGTCCTATGTTTGTGATTTTATAACTCGAGAACCACACAACCGATTTTCAAACGAGCACATAATTTGGAGAGGTCTACTTTCCCTGATTGTTTATAAAAAAAAACAGAGAAAAATTTCTACGAATATGCGTTATACGCGCACTCTTATGATGGTGTATTTTTCCTATATAAAATATATTTTTTTCTTATGAGAATTACATTTTGTTGGTATAAGGCTTTGCTTGCTCGCGAAATTTTACTTATTTAACTTCTGTGTGTTAATTGATTGTTATTTAAGTTTACAGTGCGAGCAATGACATTTTTAAATTATTGATTTATAATCTTTATGTTAAAATTAAAATCTTTTGCATAAAAAAAATAAAAAAAAAAATAATAAAAAAATTAAAAAAATTATTCAACAGTTCAATTCAACAATTTGGAAGAAAATTCTTATGGGGGTAGCGAAGCGCCCCGGAAACAATTAGTATTGATGTATGTTTACAACAATTGTATTTACTTTTACATTATTAATAAATAAACTTATAAAAACAAACCGCACAAGATATGGTAATAACAAGTATGGCTGCCTATATTCGGCTATGCCGAATCTTATATAACATTCACCATATACATACATATGTTAGTCAAGTTAAGTGAAGTAACTCCAATAAAAAAAAAAAAAACAAATATTGGGGTAACAGAGAATTAAAACACAAGAAAACAATTAAGTGCTATAAGTATATAATTTTAGTTAAAAATGTCATCAGCTCTTAATGGGTTAAGCATTTTTAAAAAAATTTAGTATTTCCTTAAAGAAATCTTTAAAAGCTTTAAAATGATACCCATATTGATATTTGAAAAAATATGGTGCACAATCATAATATTCTGTGAAAAGTTCAGAGGCCCATAACTCGGAAAATATGGGCGATTTTTTCACTTGATTGTGCTGTAGGTAGGTGTAGTGCATATCTAACATACAAAGAATACACAATAATGGAGATTTAGGCCAAATCAAATGACAAAATTTTATTAATTTTGATGGTTTTTCTATTAGTGATAAAATATTATTTAATGTTTACTATTTTCGAGAGCATATGGTCTGGTTACCCGGCGTCTTCCTGAATATATTTATAAATTTATTTTGTAAAGTAAAAATTATTAAAAAAAAAAAACTATCTATTTGTAATAGCGTTGTTCACCTAATTGTTTGAGCAAAGGATTTTTTTTTTTAGTTTTTTTTTAATCAATAAATATGTTCATTTGTATAAAGAAATTAAAATGTAAAAAAAAAATATAGATATTTCCTTAGAAACATTATATGGCGCTGAACAATATGAAGAAGATGAAGAAATTGAGGAAGAGGAGGATGAGGACTATAAAAAGAAAGTTATGATAGGAACATCATATCAGGCCAATATACCGATTGGCCTATCACAGTATGGCGATATATTACCATATGAAAATGAAGACAAACTCATTTGGGAGCCCTGTCAAGTGAGCGAACGTGAAGTAGAAGAATATTTAATTAAAATACGGGATATAAAATCGAATCAACAAGGCGAAGAAGATGAACATTCTATTAGTGAGTTAAGCTCCGAAAAACAAGTTAAGGAAAATGGTAGATCTGATAACAAAATAGACAATCTGGAAAATAATTCCTTGTTGGCGAATGGTGAAACATTTCACATTGAACCTTCAGCGACTACGGAAGTTGACAGTCAGACGACAGTAGTTAAAGATAACGAACAGGTAAATTTATATATTTTGATAAAAGTTCCATCGAAGATTTAGGCACCGATGTTAAAGTTCTAATAGCAAACAAAGAGTTTAAATATTTATTTATTTTTAACTTAAAGGCTCTTCATTTGCTGGTACAATGCGGTTACGATTTTAAAGAAGCTTTACGACGCAAACGCTTAAATGCGCTCCCGCTTAATGATTGCATGAGTTTGTGGTCAGAAGAAGAATGTCAAAAGTTTGAGGAAGGCATACAAAAGTATGGAAAAGATTTTCTTAAAATAAGACAACACCAAGTTAGTTTTATTTAGAATAACATAAACTAAAAGAAATATCACATGTGTTGTATTCTTACATTTTTACTTTCAGGTGCGAACACGTACAATGCGTGAATTAGTACAATTTTATTACTTATGGAAGAAGAGTGAAAGAAGAGATCACAATTTCGCCAATGCTGATACTGTCGATCATATGGACATTTATTTAAATGAAGATAATGAATACGGTTCCAATAATGCTTTGGTTTTAACACCATTAGGCTCGCCACCTGGTAATACTTCGAATTGTGCTGGAAGAAACAGTAATTCTTCTCAGAAAAACATTTCAATAATGACAACAACTTCAACTGCACCAGCGCCTACAAGTTTAACATCAGAAAAGATTAGTTCTAACCCAAGTTTGCAGCAACAACATCATAAAAGGCGCACACATAGCGGTAATCATTCAAGTCTCAATGTTACGACGACAAGTGATAACGGTAGCGACAACCTGTCAAACGCGGTAACATTTTCTAATAAATGATAACATAAAAAAAAATACCTTTTCACATTCAACATGAATAAATAACAAAAGAAGTCATTTTCAGTATTGTTTAAATTTACTGAGAATATTCCATTGCAATTACACATCAACAATACAAGAACAATACATTTTTGTTAATGTAAAAATATATAAATAAGTGAATTATTTTGTTTTAAATGAACTTTAAAAGCAAAATAGTACTGATGACCTTTACTAACTGGCCCTGTGTGGAGTAAAAGAATAGTTTAGCATATCCGCACAGGCTCACCAAAACATAATGGTTATCAGAAGTATTTGTTAACCCTTATATGTTTGTATGTACGTACGTTTATATTTATTTCATTAATAACCTGAACTAAACGTTGTCTTGAAATATAAAACAAAACAAAACAAAACAAAATGCTTTTATTTTATTCGTAGCTTGATGAATGAAGTTCCAAGTTATCCAAATTTCGTTTTATAATTTAATATTGATACAAAAAAAGATCCTGAATACTGCAATAATGAATTAATTAATGAATAGTTTATACAATTATATTGGAATTTTGTAATAAAAGTGCAATTTATTTGTAGGTTGGAAAAGCTCGCCAGATCAAAAATGTCAAAGCTTTAACAAAAAAAATTTTTTATTTAATCTGAATTTAATAATGGCATGGGGTACATAACCACAGCGCCAGGGTATCCCACAAATTTTCAGATGTAAACAGTGTCTCCAGGAACTGCACATCGACCTATACCTTCGTATAGGAAGTGGTAAATCCTAAACAGGATATTGAAGTATTAATGATTATATATATTTATATTTTTCATTTATGTTAAAACGATGGCATTTTTATAAAGGCCAGTTGAGGAAAACGTGCGCGTTGCGTATTTAATTATAACCTCACTTTTTTGAAAATCGAAAATCTGTTCGCACACAGATGTTCCCCCTTTGAGATAAAGTAATAAACTGCTTTAACAAAAATTAAAAAAAAAACATACTTTTTTTCTGAAAATTTTAGTTTAAGTCATATTTTTATTATAAAGTAGCAGTGCCCACAACTTCGTCTACGTTTCATTTCTAATTTTCTTAAAATTCAAATCTACAAAAATTTGTTTTTAAAAAATTACTTCAGAGTTCCATTTACAAAAATATAATGTGCAGACAACTGTTTTCGTACTATTAAACCAGTAAAATTTGTTGTTTTCACACTTGTATCTCTTTTTTGTTCTCTACAAAATGACTTATTATTATTTACAAAAAAAGTATGCTATATTGAAATCGAGTTTCTAAGGGATCTTCTCACAAAATTTTATTCAAATCTATCCAGTAGCTTTTACGTGATGCGAACACAGACAGACGGGCAGATGGAAAAAAATTCCAGAAATAGGTGTTTTATATTCCATATCGATTACTTTCTACACCAACATCAACATTTTCAAAAAATATTTCATGTACAGAAATGGCCCGTTACAGTTTTATTATATGTACAGATTTACAATTATTTTACCTTAAATCAGTACGGGGAAGGGTATATAAGATTAATCACGGCACTCGCACTCGTTTGTTAAAACTGTAAAGTTATAAAATAAAATGTAAAAACCAACAGTTTACAGACAAATAAATAACAATTTTAGATAAGCTCGAGGTGCGTTCTTTTTATTAAATAATTAACTGAGTAAAGAAGATTTCGATATTCTTACACATATCGCACTTGATCAACAAGAGGGTACTAACTCAAAATTTTAAAATTTTCAGTAGAGTCAAAAAACTGTTTGTGACCACATTTTAACAGAATTTAAAAATTCAAATATACCATAGGAAGCAAATTTCATTTAAAAATATATTTACATCGTTTTTCCAAGAAATCTGTGCAAGTATTGCAAAAAAAATTAATTTTTTGAGTTAATACCATTTTTCTGAAATTTTTCGATCATAAATGAAACAAATTTTATCAATAAGACAGTATCAACTCAAAATAAAACCAAATTGAAAAGAGACTCAACTCAAAATAATACCTTTTTTATGAAAATTTACGAATCAGTTCCATGTTAACTTTTGTATTAACTCAAAATAATACCTTTTTGTTGAAATAAAGTTAATCACTACATTATCATGAATATGGTCTCAAAAGTGGTTTTCGAGATGAAAGAGTAAACGGAAATCGTTAAAATTTTGACAGTAGATAGATATTGATGTTGTTAGCTGATTTCTTGAAAAAAAGTGATATTTCAAAAATTTTGAATTAATACCCTATTGTTGATCAAGTGCGATATATTCTATATTATTACTATTTAAATTTAAACGTACTAAAAAATAAAACAAAAATAAAAAATTTTCAAACCGTGCTGATCAAGGCGAATCAATTACCAGGTGGCAGCGTAGGCGAATACATTAATTTTTGCCGTGAACACTACTGTCAAACTCCATATGTGTTTAAAATAAGTGTGCGGAATTGACAAAAAAAACTTTATGTAAGTCAGATTAGTAAAAATAAGTCATCATGTTGTTGTTTTTTCTTTTTTTAAAAGTACTTATTGTGTTTATGTTTATGTTTATATATATCGTTGCCAGATCTAATAAAACTTATCCCTGAGGAAGCTGGAAAATACCAGCGAAACGTTGGATAAAAAAATGGAATTATAGTTTTGATTTACATTTATAATAAGCAAAGACCTTAAAAGCCCAATATAGGTAAAACTATATAACCCAAAATAAAGTAAACCAAAAAAGGTCAATTTAAAACAATTAATCCATATGTGTATATTTTTTATATATGAAGATTCACAGTAATTTTTACCAGCAAAAAATAATGAATTCGCTTACGCTGCCCCCTGGTAGTTGATTCGCCTTGGTTCTAATTGAAGGAGTACTATGCGAGCATGGAGAAATAATGCAAGGTGGTCGCGATGACTAATTCATTAATTCTCCATCGCGACCACCTGTATTAATTCGTCATGTATGCGAGTTAAACCAGTAGCTATAATTAAATATTTATTTTACAGCACATACATACATACATACATGTGTATATAATGCACCTCTTTCTTGTCATCGTCAATTATTGCACTGTATATTTTTACGTTACTAATTTTTCCCATCGGTTCGCTATCTAAGCAATACAGGCAGGCGTAAACTCTTATTTTGGGGTTTCGATTCGAAAAGAATTTGGATTCGTTACTTACAACTACAAAACACGAATATATTGACCTATTCGCGATTGTCGAAAAGCATTTCAAAATTTTATTGTATTAATGCTGAATTCAAGCTTTAAAGAAATATTAAATCCGGATCTGAAACTTACTAAAAAAATGTTTTTAAAGTTTTATCTTTCAGTTAATAGATTTGTTAATGTGTTCTCTTAATTTAAACAATTTTTAAAACAGATTCTCACTACAACAAATACATCCTTTTATAAGCTTTTTCAATTAATTGTTTATTTTTTTTTCGGATAATTTATTTGAGTAATCGATATCACCCGTGTTGGCAAAAATGTTTACTGGGTGAACATACATGTGTATCTTTTTTTATAAGTGGAAGTAAGTATGCACTAGTAAGGAGTTTAGATGTAAACCAGGGATGGCACTTTTTTTACAATCACACATTTTTACTGGGTGCACACATATGTGTAATTTCTTTATATGTACCCCTAACGTGAATAAGATGTGAAATTTTTGTTTACGTAAAATTATTCCACCCGAACGGAAAATTTGTATTGGAAATTTCACGTGAACAATTTTTCAACAACTTGAATAGTGTTTCATTGTATTTACAAAAATGAAAAAAAGTTGATCAATGGGTATAAAATGCACTTTCAAATTAAATTTCAAAATTATTTACCGTTTTTACCCTGAAATCTAAATCTAATTGAACAAAAAAAAAAAAAATCCACATTTCACGCAAAAAGAAACCTTCATGAATTTGGTTTTCAGTGAAATATGAAAAAGTTTCATGTGGAAAATAATTTGCGATAGGGGTGTTGAGGACGTAAGTATGTAAGGAGTTTAGATGTAAACCAGAGATGGAAAAGTTTTTACAATTGCACATTTTTGGTATGGGTAATAATAATAGTAATAATTTTGTAACAAAAACTCCATTTGACATTAATCAACTATTTAATACGAATTTAAAAGCTATCGTTTCTGATTTACTTTCGTTAAATTTTTTTTATTACTTCAATGAAAACAAAAATGTATATGGTTAGTTTTTGAAATCACTCGAAATTTATGACACCCTTAGAAACGGTTGTTTTCAAAGCGATTGATTTCTATTATATACCTGACTAATTTTTAGTAATATTAAGTTTCTTTAATTTAATAATCTGCAACAGTGCAGTCTCATTATTAAATGTATTATAAGGAAAAAAAAAATAATATTTATTTAATATTTTAATTACATGTCGTTAAAAGCAAAAATTGTAAACAAAATAAAAACTATTATTTATATGAAAATTTTATTTGTTAATGCCATCAATAAATGATGCTATATTCAGAAAGAAATTAAGACAAGTTATTAAAAAGTTTCTGCTGTGTAGCTTAGATAGTTAATTTATGAGGAATTTTTCTGCAAAAATTTTGTAAAATATTACACATTGATTGATTGATTAAGCATGCCATCTCTGATGTGAACAAATATCTCAACTTTTCTCTTTAATGTTCTCTTATACATTTCATGTATAAAATATGGTGGCCCAAAACTATTTTATCTTTTAATGGGGAGTAAGTTTCTTTTAGTTATAGTCAATCCATTGCTGAGTTGTGGAGCAAAGCTTGTGCACTTAACAAACGAAGCACGCATATAGTTTTTCGACTATGCAAAATCATCAGCAGTGCCAGAAAGTAAAACATCAAACAGAGAGAGTTTCGTTGCAAACAACATCAATTGCTAATGCAGTAGCAATAAATTTTACAAACACTGCCAAATTGCCAATAGAAACAGTTAAATTATTAATTGCGTCTGTATCACTTAGACCCAGCCTATGGAATCGCAATCACAATGGACAAAAACGATCTGACATAAATGCATTGTGGCAACAAGTTAGTGAAGAGGTTAATCTACCAGGTAAATAAACTGTAAACTGTTTATGAAAAGATATCTTTTGTTAATGTACATACATACATTCATACCATGTAAGTATGAATGAAAGTATGTTTGCATGTATCCATATATAATAAAAAAATTATGTTTAACAGTGAGAAAATATAACAAAATAACAAAAAACTTAAAAAAACAATCTTTCTAAGAAAAGTTTACACTTTGCGCCAGAAAAACAGTTGAAGCACTTACGAATACAGCAAAAAAAGTTTCATTTTAATAGAAGTGCCTTGGAAGTTTAATTAAAAAAAACTGTCGATCGATTCTACATTTAAACTGACAAAGGAGAGTAAACAATTTGTACTTACCAGCATTGTGGATTATTTTTTCTAAAAGTGAACTTTGACAAATAAAATACAAGTGTGCGATTACTTTGTGAAAACGACTTGTGTTAAGATTTATTGCAAATGTCAAATGTGTTAGGCCGGGCCAGTCAATAAAGTAATTCAATTTTATAAAAAAAAACCTTAATTCTTCCAGAGCTTATATTTTTTAAATATTTCAGTCTAATTTGGATTAATACTTTAAAAGTAAAATTGAAAGAGACGTTGTAGGTTTTTAAAATATAATATCCGCTACAGCATTATTATCAAATTCACGATTTTCCGTTTCAAGTTATTTTTTTTTTTACAAAATCAACAAATTAAATTTCATTTGAAACAAATTTATTTTTTTCGACAAAAATTAAACTTTTCGTAAATACCATTCATATTATTTCATTTCAAGTGCAATTTTTTATGTTATTTTTTTAACTAAAGATTAAATTCTTATTAATTTAACATAAAATATTTAAAATTAGGTGAATTTTTCTTTTTGTGTACGTATACCTATAAATTTAGACAGTGTATACGCTTGATATATAAAACATTTATTGCAACGGCTCTCCAGAAGCAGCAGTTTTTGAGAAAACTTTCATTTTAAAGTTATCAGAAAAATTATTTTGGACAAATAGATTTAACAGTTCGAAAAGTGTTTTTTTTATAACCTACAAAAGCCAAGCTTGCTTTAAAATTGATTTGCAAATTGTTAAGAGTAATTTGTTTCGAATAAGTAGATTTTAGAGCTCAATAGCTCTACTTACAAACATTTATTTTTCAAGCAATTACAATTTATATAAAAATTAATAATTTGTCTATAGTCGAATTTATCGAACTCTTCTCTTTTTTATTAATATGAGAGTTTGTGTGTTTGTCGCTTAAACGCGCCTAAACGACTAAACCGCTTCTGAAGCTGGAGTGAATAAAAACTAATCCAGGCATACTTTTAGGCGTAAAAAAATAGATTCCTACATCAGACGGCGATGTATGTAATTAATGTTTTGTAACTTTTTGAGAATTTAAACATACAAGAGGAGGACAGAACAAAAAATGCAACGTCAAAATCAATCGGTATATTTCCCCACAATTATATTATTTAATTAAACAAACTGTTGACTGTTTTTGTTTGTCTTAATGTAAAAATTTTTTAAAAATTCACAGCGTTTTTTTCTAATCACATTTTTTTATTTTCTTAGAAAATATTTGTCGAGCAAAATGGGGTCATTTGCGTGATAATTTTCGAAAAGTATTTATACGAAATACTTTATCAGCTGAACTACCTACAAGATGGCGCTTCTACAACGATATGCGTTTTATGGAAACTGCTGTTGCCAAAAATGTAATGAGACACAATAAGCTAAGAGCGCGATTTTTACATTGGCAACAGTTTCATAATGACGAGCAGCAGCAATGCTCATCAACATCAGCAACAGCAGCCCTAAATCAATACTGTGATCCATTTATTTCAAATCATATTAATTTCTCTGAACTATCGGCCTACTTCCAGAGCCAACAAGGTCCCAACGTAAGCAAATTTATAAAATTAGAAAAACCTGAATCCGAACCATCACTACAGGATTCAAATGATGTTCTACCACTGCCAGAATCTTTTCTCCACAATGGTAATGGCTACGAAAAATCAGAAAATATTGTCAACAATAATGGTATTTTTGTCGGTAATGGAGAAACTCAAAATGTCTATAATGGTCAATTTGATGAGGATGCCACTTCAGCAGAGGAGAGTTATCAAATTTCTATTGAAAATGAAAAATATTTATTTGAAAATAACACTAAAATCAATGTACAAAATTGCAACCTCTTTAAGCAGGATTTTAAAGACAATAATGCTTGTGAGAATTTTGATGATAACGACTCAGATCGCATGTTCCTTCTAAGTCTGTTACCATATTTACGAAAAGTAAAAGAACAAAGAAAACTGAATGTTCGACAAAAGTTGCAAGATGTTTTAATACAAGAATTTTCTTAAGAGAAAAATTCAAACTTTCTACAACTAGAGCTCACTTAGAGTGTATGAAGTTATGGAATGATTATTAATAATTGCATCACTTAAGATTAGCCGTGCAGGCCTGGAAGTAGTGTAATTTTAGAAACGATTTGACCATAAAATCTATTTAAAATTATTGATTAACTTGTCTTGTTAAGATCACCTAAGCACTGTTTAGATTTGTAAATAAGTAATAAAATTTGGATACATACATACATGAACATAGGTTGTAATACATACGTACATACATACATACACAATTACACATAATTCTGTTGGACGAAATTTATCCAGTTGGATTTAACAAGTTGTCACCAGGGGTGTTAGATGTGACGATTTTAAGTCATTTTTAAGGATTTTTTCTATAACAGTTTGACGATTTTTATAGTAAAATAGCTTAATGTTGACGATTTTCTGGCATCACTCATATGTTTCATTTTTTGCATTGGCAATGAATATGAAAATTAAAACAATTAAAAATTGTTGTATTATTACAATACAGAAAGAGCTAGATAAGAATAAAATTAGAGATAAATATAATTGTTTTTTTTTTTGGAGAAAAAAATTTATTTCAACTTAATTTTGTGTTTGAAAAAATTAATTATTGATATTTTTATTTCCTGTTTCCTGATGATGCCACCTAACGGTGTGGCGAAATATTGAGAAAAAATAAATAAAAAATACTAAATAATATTTTTATTTAAAAACTGAAAAGAATATATAATGTTAGTGTTTTAATCTGATTTAAATAAATACGTGAAATATATATTCTGAAAATCAGTTAATTTATTAAAAATAAATCATAAATTTTTATTAAAACTGAACGAACTTTATGGTAATTTAATGAAACGAATGAATATTTTCATTTAACGATAAGTTTAAATTAAAACCATCAGATGATGTAATCATAATTTTTAGACATTTTGACGATTTTTGTTGTTGAAATTTTGACGATTTTCGTAATTGAAATTTTGACGTTTTTTGTTGTTGAAATTTTGACGAGTTTTCTAGAAAGTTACCTCAAAAAATCCTTGGTTGTCACGTCAACTGTTATCTCTCCAAACAACGGATTTTTCTTAGTACGACAAATTTCGTCCCCAAAAAAGCATGAACATAATGGATTTATTTGAAATTCAGTAAACGACCTTATTGCGAAAAGCCGAAATTGATTTACCACCGAGAAACAAAAATTATAGCGAAAGTTCCGAAATCGTATCATGTTGAAAAAAATATTGAATAAAAAGATGTAACCTGTGTCTCGTTTCTTTAATTATCGCTTAAACACGTTTAATGATATAAAATAAGAAATGTAGTTTAAGAAACACATACAAACCAATTATGAATATTCTCACAGAAAAAATTTTTCTCGAGAACAGATTCCATCAATTATGAATTCCGTACGAACAAAATTTAAAAAAAGTGGCATCATCGTAAATTGAAGGGAATTTTTTGTTTGTTTTCATATAATTTTTATTTTATTATTTATCAGGCATGTTCTGAATTCCACACGAAATTTTCACTTCAAATTTTTCAAGGCATTGTTTTTGTAAAAAATAATTTTACAGCAACAATGCTTTGAAAAATTTGAAGTGAAAATTTCGTGTGGAATTCAGAACATGCCTGTATAATACCTACTTTTTTCCCCCGAATTTTTTTTCACTTTCCGCAGTCAATAAAAAAAAATTGTAGAAAATGGAAAAGTGAAAGAACTTGCAGGGAATTTTTGTTAATAATTGGGCTGATAAAATAAATTTTTTGAAATAAATATAATTCAAAATTTATGCTAAACCCTTGCTAGCCCTGTGTAAAACAGGATTTGCATGCTCTTTTCATGTTTTTCGCTTTAGTTTTTTATAACTATAACGAGGCACAGTCGAGAAAATTGCCAAGTAATTTTATCAAACTTAATTGTACAGCCACTTTCAACGTACATAAGTATGTGTTTATATAAAAATATATTAATGCTCAATTAATCCTAGAAATAGTTAGTTGGATTGTTCAACTGCCCTAACTGTGAAAGTCCTTTAAAAGCTCCTTGAACCTCTTGAAACGCACATGTGGTTGCCACCTAGTTAAACAAAACGGCAAAATCAACCACTATTTAAGATAAACAGGCGGGCAACCACACAACACTTATAACCAACACAAATGCACAAATCATCCCCTTGGATTTTTTTTTAACTTTTTATCGTCCATTAGAGTGTGTGTTGGTGTGTGTTAGTTGTATAATCAAAAACTTACTCACCTTAATGTTAAGGGTTTCTTACACATTTTATGAATTCAGTTATCAACTATAATCCAACAAAAAAGGTGGCCAATAGATTAGAGAAAAAAACACAAAAATTATAATAATTAATTTGTGGAATAATTCGAATGCAATAAATGTATTAACAATATAAAAATAAGAATAGAGAAGAACAACACAGAGATAAATAAAATTAAGACAAAGTAACAAATAAAAAATAATATAAAGTGAAGGGACCGTATAAGAAGAACAAGAAAAAACGTTGATAGTTGTATGCTTAAGAGATTTGTGACATTTAAAAGAGAAGTGTTAGAGCTCTGTCTAAATGATGTTGGTTTAAAAATTAAAAAAACTCGACAGACAACATTGAGCATTTTTAGAGTCTTCATTACTCAACTGCACTCAAAAACAGTCCAATTCTGTTACTAATACTAAAGACATAGTAGTCAGCTCGCTGTTGTACATAAACATACAATTTGTGAGACTCTTCGTAATCAGTCTGGAATCTTAAGTGACAGAAACATAAACTAAAGAAATACTAACCGAAAAATACATAACAAACACAACAAACATACTAAAAAGAAAAATTAAAAAAAAAAAAAACAGAAAAACAGAAAAATGTGTTATAATGTAGAGAAAAAGAAGAAGCAAATTTAAAAGATTCAAACCTTAAAATATGTACATATATATAAAATAAAAAAAAATCTAACAAATTAAAAATATATATATTTATATATATATTTATAAGATACAAAATCTTATAGACACATGCATACATTCATTCATACCCAACTATTTGATGCGTATAAGAACATACAACTAAACAAATAAAGTAATAAGTGCTTAAACGGTGTTGAGATACAAACATATACATACATACATACAAACATACATACATACTTACATACGTGTGTTTGTATGTAGGTACCAACTATATTTAAAAAATAAAATCTTTAAAGACCTAAAATCTACCATAAAACAAACAACAAGTTTTAAGTTATTAACAATTTTATAAATAAAATAATTTGGATCAAGGCCATACGTACCCCTATAAATCACTTTATTAAACTTCGTATGCCTGGGCCACAAATTGTAAGTAAAAATGGTTTACAATCATTATCTAAAATTTTCTCCCATTAAAATAAAAACACACATAAATACATACATACATACATACATACATACATACATATGTAGGTATAAATTGATAAATATGTATATTAATGGATGTAACATAAAAGAAAACTACAAGTTACATACTTATAAATACGCACATATGTATATATGAATGTAATATATGTTAGTCTATATTTTAGTTGCTCTTCTCGTAGTACAAATAGTTGCAGGTTTTTTTTTTTTGTTTGTTGTGAAAAATTTGCTGGAATATTTTTACTCCATCAAAATAAAAAATAAATAAATTTTTACTTTTTGTTGAATTTATTATTAATTTTCAATTCTGGCTGAAAGAAACTCAACAAAAATACATTAAAAATATTGATTTTATTTTATTTCTTCCAAAATACGAAAAACAAACAGAAAAGCCATCTTAAAAATAACACACATTTATACAAACATATTTACGAGTTTTGAGCATAACGTATTCATTTATAAAACATCCCCTAACACAACAACAACAAATATACAAATGTCCTTTTTATTCATTTTTGTTAATCAAAACAAGTTTAACAATCAGAACCTTGAAGGAATTAAAACGCAATTTTGTATTATGAAAGCTAAGAAATATACTTCAACTCACTTTCTTCTAGTAGTTCCTGTATCTTCGTTGAAACATTGGAACAAGTTTTACAAAATAATTTAATATAGGAAAAAATAATAATAAAAATAGATTTTTTAACCCAAATATTACAAAATTGTTTGGCATCAGTAATTTTTTTTTTTAGTTGTTTGAATTAAGCATAAAAATTAAAGTGAAGAGCAACAGCAGATTTATAAAAACACAATTTAGTAGTGAATATATTGATAAGGAGTTATCGCTTTAGTTTGAAATTGTCGATTTCAACGAAACTTGCAACTGCAGTTAAACATCGAGCATTGCTGACAGAAGAACTTTTATTGTAAGCTGATACATTTTTTTATTATTATTTTTTTTCATTTTTATCTTTTCGGTATGGATTTTTCACCTAATAGTCCAAAGTTTTTGTTTTTAACCATTTTTATTCAGGTGAAAAAAAATTTTTTTCGATTTCGGAAAAGTTAAAATTTTGAGTTGAGTCACTTTTAAACCAGGTGTGCGAAATGTATTTAAAAAGATGTATTCTATAAATAAAAGTATTATCCACTTTAATTGAAAATTGTAAATGTTGTTCAATTTAAGGATTGCTTTTAACGAAACTGGTCTGTTATTTAAATCAGAAGGAAACTTTATTTTTTATTATGTAAATGTTAGAATATTCTCAAGGAGCTTACAGCTGTTGAAAGAAACCATTGTTCTGTTATTCTGTTATTTGACTGCGCAAGATAATAAACCGCAAATACGAAACAAATGTACTGCGAATTACATGTAAATAAATACAATACACTTTATTTCTATTCATTCATCTACTTTATTTTAATTGCTTGTGTGTTTGCAACAAACATAATTGTAACACTATCATTCATTCAAACCGTTAATTATTATTATAATAGAGTTTTAGCAAACTAAATAAACATATTAAATGATGTAAAGTTCCCGGAAGCTCTTTTCTCTTATGAAGTTAATATTTGCAACAGTGTTACCAAAACAGACATTCAAATATTATACCCAATGTTGTTATGTTAACATTATTAAGAAAGGAATTTAGGCTAAAGTCGGATCAGGTCAAAGATAAGTTATTGATATTATTGTATTCCTCCTAGTGAACTCGAAATTTAATTATTGTGGTGCAAAATGTGAGTATTAGATTTATCTAAACAGCTAAAGTCGACATGACTTAATTCTTTGCGAGCACAGATTTTATTTTCGAATAGCCTGTTGTAAATATTCAAATAAGGAAATTCAATGATTGTAGTTATATATTTTTTCAGAAATAAACAATAGATAATCAAAAGGTTTGGGGGTTTTTTCTTTTTGTTTACATAGTCCACATTTACACTATCCCCTCTAAACTGAAGCCATGCTATATTGCTTATTTCATACTAGTTTCATGAAAAATTTCATAGTATAAATGCCGTAATACATACATACATACATTATAAGTATTGTATTTTGAAATTGTTTAAGGGTTCAATTAGATGTGCCATAACAATAGTCATATAAAAAAGCTGATCCAACCAACCTTATGAAAAACACTGGGAAACATTATTTGCGACATGCTAGAACGCCATAGCCGTAACCGTAAGCAAAAATATTGATTAAATTTTAACCATAAACATATACAGTTTCGCGCTGCTTTCTTAACAAGAGGCAAAACAAATAAGAGATACTTATGGATATGGTACCACTATTCGCTGGCAGTAAATATGATTAACCATAATGGCTACGGCTATGATAATGTGGTATGGTACGTCTAATTTAACCTTAAGTCATAAGATTTCTGGATTAGTGTGGCCTACTGGCTTGTAATCTGTTTAATTAAATAAATAAATAAAACAATAAATATATACACGCATAAATAAAAAGCTATTGTTGCCAAAAAATCTTACACTGTTTTGTAAATAAAATTGCAGCAACGGAATCAGACAATAATTTATTCCTCAGATAAGGACACTAAATATACTCTCTCAATGATTTCTTCTCAAATAAATTAAGTTCTGTAAATTAGTACGCCGCTTAATTTTAGAGAAATCTAACAACCAGTGTAGGCGCCACTTAATTACTGTCCATAATCATATATGTGGATTCTATTACTGAAATCAAATTAATGTTCACAATCATATATGTAGATTGTATCACTAAAATCAAATTTTATTTTTTAGTTTGAACAGTATGGATTTTTCTGTTAAATATAGTTTATTAAATCACGTTAAAATTAAAGGATATCAAATCTGATAAAAACTTCGCACGTTTTCCACACGGATGTAATAGTTATACTCGATATGGCAGCACTGATTAACAGGCTCATAAAATAAGACGTTGCATTTTCTTCTCTCACTCTCACTCTGTTAACACAACACAAACATCAATGTAAAAAGCAATAACTAGAAAAACCATACGCACACTGGCTACAATAATTACATTTCAATAATAGAGCAATGCCAAAACTACGGCAAAGAAACAAACACACAAAAATGCACTTAAATAAACACACTTAATGTGTAAAACCATTTAAAGCATTGAGAGAAGTTTTCATTTCAAAACTTCCGACTGATGTTATAAATACAGGAAACATGTATTGATAAGCATTTGTGGAGATCAATTAATATTTTTAATATTAAATTTAATTTATTTAAAAAATTTTCAATTTGTAAATAAGAGTTTTTCAATACAAATATATAAAACACAACCGAAGATTGTTATATAGAAATTAAATATTTATAGAACATCCAAACATTAAAACATTAAAATTAAAATTCTGAAAAATATTATAAATTGCAACAAATATGAAATATTAAATTTTACTAGAGAATATAAATGCGACTTTTTAGCTGTGAGTTGTAGCATCAACAGGTATTTAAAACACACGTCTGTAGTTCTTTAAATTATAAAAAATAATGAAAAGTAATTAAATATTTAAAGAGTTTCATTGCATGTTTCTGTTAGGAATTTTACCACCAAAAACGTGAATTTAATATCCCAACTTTAAAAAAATAAAAACAAAAATCATCCATTCCATTCTAATGCACACACACTCATGCATATGTATGCGTATTAATTTCGAAAAAAGAAAACACTAGTCATGGCTCTGATAAATAGTCCTAAGAACAAAAGTAAATAAATAAAAGTATGTACATTCACATGTATAAAAAAATAATACCAAAAGGTAAAGAAGGCAAAAGAAATACCATAAACAAAAGAAAAGTAAAGAAAGGACATAATTTTGTATTCCTTCATTATTCTGTTGTTCGTATGTCTAAAGTTTTTTTTTTGGCTGTTATCTCCAGTTATAACGTGTACTTATGCATGCATGCATGTATGTGTGTATATATATTTATGTATGTATGTGTTAGTTTGTAAATATATATGCCCAGAAAGTATTTACTAACATATAAATGTATTTACTATGCAGCAGATTCTTCTTAAACATGCTCCTTTTGTTTATATATGTATGTATATGTATGCACTAACTATTGTGTTTACAAATACATATGTACATATGTATGCGTAAATTTTTACAATAAAACGGTGTAATGCCTAAATTATTACAAAAGATGTTAAATGGGAATAAACGTAAAATACAGACAAGTTTATATGTCCATATGTATGTATGTATGTATGTATGTATGTATGTATGTATGCATGTATGTATGTATGTATGTATGCATGTATGTATGTATGCCGTGCTCAGGTAATTCGAGCGCAATTGCTTATTGGTTTTGATCTTAAAACTGCAATTTTATTTTATAATTAAAAGCGATGGCTCTGTTGTCATCTAATACTTTTAATTTAGTATATTTAATTTAATTATAACTGTCATAGCTTCCTGTTCAGCCACACATACATATGCGTTCCTATTCTTATATTATATTAAAAAATATATGAATCTCTACCATCATAAAAAATTCGGGACGTGCCTTACTTTAACACAACATTAAAGAAATTTAGGGTTTTCATCCATTTCTTATTTTTGATCAAATGAAATTGTTTGCTTCTTATATTTTACGTATTTATTATTTATAATTTAAATTTTTCATAAGAGCACGTATGGCTGGCTACAGGCGCCTTTTTGTATATATTTTGATAATTGATTTGTTAAATACAAATAAATATTTTTGTAAAGACTTGTCGACTCGCCTTCCTAAAAAATACTTACTGCGATAGTCATAAATAATAGATTTGAAATGTGTTTTGTGACAAATTTCAAATCTATTTTAATATTTAACGACAATAACATGTTCCCTTGAGAAAACTCGCTTACAAATATAATTGAAATTTTAGCTTCATACAAGTTCTGTAACCGATAGAAAAAAAAAACGAATCTTAAATATTTTAAAGAAAAAAAAAAAATTAAACAAAAAGCAAACAAAATTGTTTACTGGGTAAGACACAACGTAAAACAGAAGGGTGAGTTTAAATTGCAAAATAAAAAAAATTAAACAAGTTTGGGGATGATATACTTTTTACATTTACTCCCCAATAGAACTACTTTTCTTAAAGGAAACAAAAACAACAACAACAATATAAAAACAAAAACAAACAAGAAGCAATCATGAAACATAATCCGTATTCCTTGTTATTTATTTTTTACATTGTGCGTACGTACGTATGTACATGCATATATATGGCTGAATAAATGTGTCTATTAACTTAAGCATCCACAAACATGCATACATACATACATACATACATATTTATTTTTCATATTAAAATGCAACACTAATTTTACTTTTTCTGCCGTGTATGTGCGTGCGTGCGTGTTATTTTCCTTCTGAATATTTTCAGTATACAGAAAATGTCTTTTTGTTGTTATTTAAAATGGAGTAACGGAAGAAATATGTAGGTTTGTGAAGGATAATTTTTAGGCTTTTTTTTCATATTATTACTGTACATGTGTACATATGTTTGTATGTGTATGTGTATGCATAAATGCATATTGTTTGATAATAATAATAAATACTTTGCTTTTGCTTTAAATAATTAGAAAATTAGAGAGTTTTATTCTAACAAATTTGAGCCAAATTGTGTTTTAAAATTTCGTGTTAATTTTCTCTGACCTGCTTTTATATTTTAGAAAAATTATTATTTTTTTGCTATGTATCTTGCTTTAAAGGATTATAAAACTTCAAATATTTTGACTGAAGTCAATACTGTGTAGCTTTTCAGATGTACTGAGATACCTTACAACTCACTTCACCTAAAGTTTGAAAAATGTAGCAGAATCAGTGAGAATATCGAAACCTCACCATAATCAAATTTAAAATTTTGTTTTAAAATATTTCTAGCATGATAAAGTTCTTTTTCGAATCTCAAAACTATTCTTTGATATGCATTACAATTTTCACTTTAGTACTTTTACACCCGTATTAGGTATTATTTCTCCTAATAAAAAGTACCATTTTGAAAATACAATTTCTATGCCTGATGTATAAAAAAAAGATATTTTACCTTTTTACCTGCTAAATGGCGTTTTTGTATTTTTGTTGCGCTTTTGAAAAGTTTGTGATTGAAAAAATACAAATACAGAAAATATGTTTTTTTTTTTTTCAAAAGGTGTTAAAATACTGAAAGAAAAAACAAAACAAAGAATATCAGTTTCGTCGTAGGGATTCTTTAGAATCATGTCTTTTGCTGCGTTCAGTTTAAATTTTTATTTAACTATAACGTACACTGAGCAAAGATCCAAGAGGACGCACACATATCACCACAATACCACCGCCACTAAAACAATTGATCTGCATAGTTCCATTTTCGTTAACAACTCGAAGGGGTCTTGGGCGATGTAACTGTAACCTTTTATTATTAATTAATTTTTAATCAAACAGTGAATTGCAATAGACTAATTATTTTTTACAATTTTTAATGAAGTCAATCTAACGAATCTCTACCCTGAATAATAAATATAAAAAAAAAAAATTTCCAATATTTTTATTTCGAATTCTGGATTTTAAGTGTGACTGCGAATGGGGTGTGTTTGAGGTGGTTGCTTGAATGCAGATCATTGTATGTAGTTTAGTTCTTTTTCTCGCTTTCTTCTCCCCTCTTTCAGTATGTGATTATAAATCTGACTTTCATATGAACGAGTACATGTTTTTAAATATAAAAAGAACAGTTGGAATTATTTAAGGTAAATGACTTTTAACACTTAATTTAATTTTCTTTAATAAATAATTCTTTCTTACTTCGAAAAATAATTTATTTAAAGCAGATGTTCATGATTTGATAAACCGATGACAACTGGTTTTAAAGAGAAAAAAAAATATTTTAATATTGAGTTTAAAGCACGAATACTTTAAATAAAAATATGAAAGTATTCCTTAAATACAACAATATGTTGTCTTTTACAAACTGCTTGTTTCTGTAAACAAAAATTGTTACCCAGGACATTTATGTACAAGAGCATTAAAAAAAAACTATTAATAACTGAAACAACGTAGATTTCTAAAATTGACATTAATTTGCTTTTGTCAGCAGTAAATAGTTTAAGATATTTTTTGGTTTTCTTCTTAAAAGATGGAAAAAAACGTTGTCATGCCATTTAAAAATCACAAATAGATGATGAATCTCGTCCAAGACGACCAATTGAAGTACGCAAAAAATAGAGATAAAATATTTAAACTCAGAGATTTTAGATTTGATTAAAATCCTGTGCATGATAAAAAAAAACACACACAGTCGAGAAAAGACGAAATTGTGCGACACAGTAGTTTACGATCCTAAGCGAAATTTTTTCAAATACGAAATAGAAAAGAAACAACATAAAATATAATCTTATGAACCGGGTAAACAAAACTCGAAGCAGTAAAAAGCTAAAATTTTTTCACTCTGAATGCTTGTAAAAATTAAATGGCGAGAGATCACTATCCGCGTTTCAAGATATTTCTGAACACATCTTAAGGCCAGGGTTCACTATCATACTCAGCCGTACAATTTGTCAAAAATTGTATGTGTGGATAAAAAGAGCATGTGTGTGACAGACTTTTTGACAGATCTGTACAATTTTATAATCTTTTGAAGTAATTCATAAAATATTTTTCTTTGTGCGATCAGAGTTGATTTTTCAAGATGTGGAAAAAAAACAACAAAATATTTAAATCAAATGTTTTTTGCATTTTTTTATATGATAGTGTGGCACCGACGACGTCATTTTAAAACGACTTTTAAAGTAGGACAGAATTCTATCCGATTTTTGTGTGAGGAAATCGTACGATTATGTATGACAGTAAATCCAGGCCTTGAACGAAATGCCTAAATCAGCACATTAAGCGAAACGCTATCTAGCGCTTAAATTTTAAGCTGAAATGTCATATCTAAATAAGAGCGTCAAATATTTGTCTTGCACAGCACTGTTAACTTAAATTATTTTATAAAACGTAAGACAGTACTAAATTGTTTATACTACTCAACAATAAAAAAAATAATAAAACAACGCAAACAAGCAGCTAACTTTACTTTCTAACGCACTGTCAAAATCGAATTTTCAAATTGCTAAGCGCTGATGTCGCACTTATTAATTTTGCTTTATACATTTTCTATATACAAGAGACTTTTCGACAGGTAGATCGTACTTGGCGCGCTAATTTAGATTTTGTCATTGTTATACAAATATTGCACCCAGAGAAATGGATTGACAAAAGAATTTTCCAGTTGAATAAATAATAAATTCTTGTTTCGCTCAAAAATTAAACATGTTTCTTTTTTTGTAAAAGAAAAAAAAAAATGAACAACTGACATTTTTCTGGTTTATGTATCACGCTGTGTACCATTAGGGCGAATAAGTAGGATCGCTACTTTTATGATGAAATGGAAACAAAAAACAGTTGTCGTATTGGCAATATTATGATTTTGCATAACTTTGGCGTATACGCGAAACGAAAAACCGAAACGCTATCCGCTATTTCGTATTATTTTTTACTGTTCTGTAAAACTTATTGACTTTCCCTCGTACAAGATATAATATTGACTAATTTCAAGACAAGATTTTAGCATGTCAAACTACATATGAATTATTATTTAAGTTAATCGAAAAGAGCAACTGCAACTGCAACTACCTGATGTATTATTGTACCAAGGCGAATAAATTATCAGGTGGCAGCATAGGCGAATTCATTATTTTTTGCTAGTAACCCATAGTGAAATAATACAGGTGGTCTCGATGGCGAATTCATGGATTTCGCCGTAAACTCTAAATGTTTTTGACATTTAGCGTTAATGAAATCGCCATCGAGACCACCTGTATTATTTCGCCATGCTAGTAACCAAGGCGAATTAAATACAAGGTGATAGCGGTGGCGAATTCAATTCTTTTACCATGTATTCTAACTGTCAAACACCATATATAAAAAATTTATCTAACTGTTATACAAATTTTTTATATATGGAGTTTGACAGTTAGAATACCAGGGAAAAGAATTGAATTCGCCACCGCTATCACCTTGTATTTAATTCGCCTTGCTAGTAACCATTACTGTCAAACTCCATTTATAAAAAATCTGTATACATTAATTATATATGGAGTTTAACAGTAATGATTTCAGTGAAAATTAATGAATTCGCCTACGCTAACATCTGGTAATTTATTCGCCTTGTATTATACCATTGGTTTTAGTCTCCAGTAACCAAAATGTACCAAAATATTTAAGAGTAAAATATTTTACAGAGAAAAATAAAAAATGCGCATAATTGCCAAAAACAAGAAATTCATGAAGAGTAAGACAACACGAACTATTTTAATATATGTATGTAGATAATTATAACTTATACAAACAAGTATTCCTTATTTAAAGGCATTTGTATGCACAAATATAATTTACAGATTTAGATTTTCTTTGAAATGTTGCAATTAGTAACGGATAGAAGAAAATGGTATTTGAGTTGTAAATCTTTTTCAAAATAAAAATTTTGGATTTAATTTTAAGCAGGAAGAAGCAAGTAAATATGTGTGTATGTATGCATGTGTTTATTGTATTAACCTACTGATCGATCGGTCTATCTCTTTATCCTGCAAAAATTTATAGGAAAAATGCATTATGGCAAACATCTGTCGGGCTAAGAAGGACAACCAATAAATTATAGAATTGTAGTCATAAAAACTTTATTTATTTTGTCCTGGAGGTTGATGGGTTTTTTTTAAACTCAAACAAAAGGATTTCTTTCTTTTACCTACAAACGTACAAGAAAATTGCATACACGTACACATTCCAAACACAATAGGCACGGCACACATTAACAATATCAAAAACTAGGATGTACACACACACACACACACACACACACACACGGATAAGTGTTTGATCATTATTCTCAGTATTGTGTACCTACTAAGATTGAAGCAAGAATTAGGGTGTGCGTGCATCTTCGTCTTAAATTAATGTTGCAACAGTACTTAAGCATCTATACGTTGCGCGTTATATTTAGTTGCTCTTGCTAACATCTGGTGTCATCATCACCATTCTCCTGTCATATCCTCGTTCGTTTAACGTGTGCGTTCTAAACGCTTTAGAAAAATAAAATTACAATCTGAAAAATTAATAAATCCTTAATTAAACACAATTAAATTGACAAGTTTGCTCTCGTAAAAACTGAAGATTTTTTTTTTAAAGTTCGACTTTATCGCTACGAAGTTTTTGAAAAATTTTACAACCTAAAAAAAAATTGCTTGTCTTCACTTTTAAGGCCTTGTAGAGATAGGAGGAAAATTTAGAAGACACGAATAATAAAATACAAATTGTTCGAAATTTGTTTGTAAATTTTATAAATATTTTTTTTTGAATTTTGTTGATTCCTTTTTGGTCGTACTTCACCACCAAGTGTTACGTTTATTATTGCGGCCTAATTTTGTCCGACAATAGTGCCGTAGTTTTATTTAAACGGTTATCGATAATTTTATGATGGAACTGTTGTCCAACAACTCATTATCAGCACAAATGGCATCGGCAACTGGTAAAAATGGAGCAACGAACAGCAATCCTAATAACGGCACAAACACCGCCGAAAGACTGTTAGCAGGTATTTTGGATTCATTTCCTGCTTGGGACATTGGCAGCGGCATGATAAACAACGATGTTCAAAACGAGTAAGTCAACAAGCAGAAAACGATTAAAAATTCTTGAATAAACAATCATTTAAATGATTTTTTTTTCTTTCTTTCTTTTGTTTTAGTTCGCCACCACGTAGTGACTTCTTTTTCAATAACTTTCTTTCATCATTAGATGCACCAAATGAATTTAATATTGGTGTTGCACCTGTAGGCAGTGGCATGAGAGGCCCTAAAATTTCGCCGGAATCGGCAAATAACTCAAGCATTAGTTGCAGTTGGTGTGAAGTCAATGCTTCGATACGTTGCTTGGAATGCAATGAATTCATGTGCAATGATTGTTTGAGAGAACATCGTAAGTCTCCATTATCTTCAAATCACTCTATAATCTCGTTGCCAACACCAATTGGCACTTCACCCACCGGAGGCGTATCAACTAGTGTACCCAGCATACCTTGTCCAAATTATCTTTGCGATCAGCACAACGAATTGTTGCGATATGTGTGCGAATACTGTAAAAAGCTGGTATGTCAATGCTGCACCCTACACGAGCACAAGGAGCATTGCTACGCCTCAATACAAAACTTTGTCGAGGAGTCTAGAGAGAAGATTGAAACAGCATTGGAAAGCAGTCGTATGGGTACCAAATGCATTAAGAGTAGCATAGATAAAGCTTTGGCATTCATACGTCACATTGAGAGAAATTGTGCTGAACTAAGTGATAATATTCGCAAAGGCTTTCGCCAGTTTCTGATCGCAATTGAAGATCGCGAACGCTTCCTTTTGGATTTTGTAGAGAAGTTAAGACAGAGGCGTTTGGCTATGCTGCACGATCAAATGGCGGGATTGAAATCTGCACTGGCAGGTCTGGCTGAGACTTCTGACATGTTACATAAAGTGGCAGAAAACGGTGGTCGTATGGATCATGTCGATATTGCTATGAAAGTTACAAACGGTCAGCGCCAGCTAGAACAGTTTGCCGCTATTTACAAAGACTTACAACCCAAACAAGAAGTGTTTGCTTTTGCGCCTCCTGACTACACTTTACTGCAAGAAATACGCAATCAAGGCGGCATAGTTTTGGTGGATGAGAAAAATATGCCTCTTGTTAATATTAGTGGGGGCACTATTGTGGGTGGAACTGGAGCAGTGGAGTCGGTTGGAACAGTACTTTCAGCAGCCGGAAACGGGCTGACAAATGGTGTTGTGCCCACCAACTTGAGACGTCCACTACTCAGAGACAATTCATTCCGCAACCCCTCGCCTGTAATGCAAGTAAGAGGGGGTAGTGCTTGCAGTATGCCCAATCCGAGCTTAGATTGGGAACTAAGTGTAATGCGTAGTTCGCCTGGTCTACACTTTGGAGCACCCCGTTCCACGCCCGCTATTCCAGGAACTTCTGAAGCTGTCAAAGCCCGAAATTCCAATGCTCTTTCGCTCTCTTTTGCCACCGAAGGTCATGAAGATGGCCAAGTTAGCCGCCCTTGGGGCTTGTGCGTTGATAAACTGGGTCACATTTTGGTGTCTGATAGACGCAACAATCGGGTGCAAGTTTTTAATCCAGATGGATCCCTTAAATTCAAGTTCGGTCGTAAAGGTGTCGGCAATGGTGAATTTGATCTTCCTGCTGGTATTTGTGTGGATATCGATAATCGCATTATCGTTGTCGACAAGGATAATCATCGCGTTCAAATTTTTACATCTTCCGGTGTATTTCTACTGAAATTTGGAAGTTACGGCAAAGAATATGGTCAGTTCCAATACCCCTGGGACGTAGCTGTAAATTCAAGGCGTCAAATCGTCGTAACTGATTCGCGAAATCATCGCATACAACAATTTGACTCAGAGGGCAGATTTATACGTCAAATTGTATTTGATAATCATGGTTCCAATAAGGGCATAGCCTCTCCGCGTGGTGTGTGTTACACACCCACCGGTAATATTATAGTTTCCGATTTCGACAATCATTGTTTGTACCTGATAGATCCTGATATAAATGAGGTACATTTCACAAAGAAAATAATTTCTTTATTCGCATCTAAAAATGTTCATTTGTTTTGCAGATTTTATCAGCCAAAGGTCACGAAGGTTCTGGTTTCCAGGAATTCAATCGTCCTTCAGGTATATGTTGCGATGATGACGGTCGCATAATTGTTGCAGATTCCAAGAATCAACGCATTGTGGTATACAGTCCTACTTTGGATTATTTATGGGATGTAAGTACTCTATAAAAGTTAAAAAGTCTTCCAAATATTTTTCAGTTTTTTATCAAATATATCACTACTTCATTTGATAGCATTATCTGGTACAAATAAATATTTTGTTAGAGTGCAGTCACACGATCAAGTTTTTATTCAATTCTCTTTCAAGAAATTTACACATACTGCTTGTCAAAATTCACAAAAGTTGAAAGTTTTGACGTTTTCTGCACGCAATTTCAAAGCAAGTTTTAATCAAGATGTCGTAAAGAAAACAAAAAAAATTATTTTAAGAAAAAACTTTAATCAGCTGTTCTCTTGAATGTAATTTGAAAGACTCAATTGAACGAAAATTTGAAAGCAAATTCTCAGCAAGTTTTTAAAGTGAGAGTGGAAAAATGAGAGAAATTTAAAAAATTGAATAAAAACTCGATCGTCTGACACTGTAATTAACAAATAATTTAAAATTAGGAATCTATAAATCATTTTAATAAGTGATTATCTTTATTTATTGGTTGCCCACAACTCTAACCTAAACTCTCCATGGCTGCCAAAATGAATTTATTTTTCAAGGTGGAAGCGATGGCGAATTCTTTAATTTTCGCCAAAACCCTCAATGTCAAACCCCATATAAAAAATGTATATATTTTTAATACATAAAGTTGGACTGTAAAGATAGCTCCAAAAATAAATGAATTCGCCATCGCTACCACCTGTTAATTGATTCGCCTTGGTAAATATTAGCACTACAGCAACAAATTTAACATCACATTGTTTATTACACTCTGATTGTGTAAACAAAACACATGCACAAATAAAAGACATAAAAAATTAATCACCTGTGAAACCAATTTCAGTTGGCATCCAATTTGTTTTTCTGAAATACTATTAGATTTTTTCTTAAAAATTCCTTTTCAGTCTTCGTTCTTAATAAATTTTATTTCCGATTAATCAATCCAATAGCATAGTTTAATCGAGGCGAATTGAATACTAGGAAGTCGCATGGTGGCAACAATAGAATTTTACAGGCATTTTGTTTGTAAAAAATAACTCCCTGTTGTCAAAAATTTTTTAAGAAAAAAAAAAAAAATGCAAAAAATAAAACAAGCCAATATTTACTCTACTTATTGCCCTAAAATTTGTTTACATTTTGTTGACGCGCCTTTTTATTAAAGTAAATTGAAGGGTAATATTATGATTATTTTCTTTAGTTTTTACAAAACTTTTTTTTTTTTTGATAACTGAGCGACTTTACAATATTCCATTACCTATTATCCATTTGCCTTGACCCAGGCTATTAATTTTTCTAGCCTTAGGCATTATATACTTAAGTGTCAAGTTAAATTTTGACATTAAAATAAATTATATACTTCCTGTAAAAAATGTTTAAATTGCTCGACATTTCTCTTCCTGTTCTATTCATCAAAATACAGATTGAAATAAGGCCATCATTAAATCCATTGATGCCTTCAACTCTGGATGAAAAAGACCGAACGTGTGATGTGGCCTTGATGCCAGATGGTCGTATTGTATTTCTTATTGAATTATCACCCGACTCTAAAGAGGGATCCAATCCCTATAAACGCTTTGTTCATGTCTTCTAACGTTCAACATATCCGTCGCTGGGATGGATAAATAACAATTTAATTAACACTACTGTATCGGAAACAACATCAATCTCAGGAGCTCCTACAGCAACACCATCAGCAGCATATTTTATTGGTAACAGTATTAGCAATATAAATACAAAAGCATTAGAAAGTTCAACGATCTTCACAAAGAAATGATGGTTATAAAATTAAAACAAAATAATGTTCATTAGTATTTAAGTTACAACGATTACCTCGTTCATATTATTTAGGGATCAGTTAGTATGAATTATTCATTCAGATTTAAGAAAAACTACTCCATTAAAAACTACTTTAATTCAAAATCACATCATTAACAAATCTCAAAAAAAAAAAAAAAACTCTTACTCATCGTCAAATTATTGCTTGCGTTCGGTCAAAATTACAAAATGACAGTTAAGTGAACCTGCTCAATTCTGTCTTTTCCTACGACGCACTGACTGACTGGCATAGTAATCATCATTATATCTACTAATTCATTAATTCATAACTTCTTTCATTTTGTTTAACTTTTTCATATTCATAATACATTATTTTTCCTTTTTTTTAAATTTTACATTTTTTGTTCATTAATCCAAGATTAATTTTATTTTTAAATAGACTGATAATGATAAAAAACTCAGTTTCCAACAGACTTTTAAATTCTTAAAGAGTAAAACTAATACAAATACACCATTATTAAGCAACTTACTAAAATACAATAGCTTTAAAGCTAAGAAAAAAAATTATAAAAATATATGAAACAGTAAAAACTTTTTATTTCTTTATATAAAGAGACAAAGGGAATTAAAGTTGCTGTGAAAGTTTAACTATTAAATGAAACTGTTTATCCTGATTTAACTGTTTAACATTAATTTTATTTGTTTGTTTTCATTTTGGAAAAGTTGAGAGACTGAACTCAAGAAAATTATTTTCCTTTAGTTTAACTTTTATTTACAAAACTTTTTATATTATTTTTTTTAAGTAAGACTGACTACCAAAGTGACTACAAAACACCGAGTAATAACAAAATGAAACACAAAAATAACAAATATTTTTTAAGAAACAAAGTAAACAGAAAAATCTTAAGATTAAGAAGCATCAGCTAGAAAACTAAATGACAGATAAGATAATATTAAAACTTACTATTAGATAATTGAAAACTTAATTTTCACACAAGAAAAAAAATCATTTAAATGTGTTCATTAGTATTATATATAAAATATATATAAAAAAATAAAAATTAGATAATTAAAAAAAAATAGATTATAAAAATTAAGAGCAATATTTCAAAATGTAAAGCATTTTAAAAGTTAAACCAGGCAAAAAAAGAATTTATTTTAAAACCTCAAACAAAATATTGCAAAATTTCAGTAAATAAATTAAAAAAAAATGTGTACTTAACTTGAACACAAAATTGATGTAAGCTTTAAAAGCTTTACGATCTAAATAACAAACAAAGAGAAAAACATTTATATTTTACAAAACACGAAAGAAAAGCCATTTTGTTGCGCCACTTGATTAAAGCAGTTGTTTACGAAGTCATTTTTAACCAATCAGATATTAAGAACTTCACCTTTTTATTATAAATATTTAATATAGAGGCTGTAGGCAACAAATCAACTTCATTTTTATATACTTTATAAACAAAATTTATTGTAGCTTTTTTCTTTTAATTTTACATTTAACATCATTACTTACAAATTTTTAAAAAGCAATGAAATAAATAAAATTTAAAAGATTTTCCTTTATAACATTGCTAAAAGTTTTGTTCTGCATTCAATAATATTATTTCGTAAAACGTACATTTTTATTCAGGCATTGGTTCGTTCTAAGTAAACATATCCTATAGAACAGAGAAAAGTGTCAATAGTAAAATTTTTTTAAAAATTATTCAATCATAATATTTTCCTACATTTTTAGTTCAAAAATACTAAACTAAAGGAATTTACGAATGAATAAAAATAATTTACAGTTATGCCCCCATTTTGTAAAAATTTTGATCTAAACGCTTTAATGTTTTTTTGAAACGTTTAAAATTATTTTTTACAAAATGAAAATATTAAAATTTCTATTACGTTTGTGCAGACAATTTTCGTCTTGTTTGTTAATCAAAAATTATTAAATTTGACGTTGCAATATTTTTGTTTGGGGATTGATGCCTGGTGTTGCATTTTAAAAATTAAAATAAAAATAAGAGAATTATTAAATTGTCAGACATGAAAAATATTAGTAAAATAAGAAATATAGCTAAATATGAGTTCTTAACTCATTTAAATTAATTTTAATATAAAATAATATAAAATATTATGAAGTAGTTAATAAAAAATCCTATGAACTCAAGCTTGAGTTTATTATTAGAATAAAATTTAAATACTTAATGAAAAACAAAAAACAACACACACACACATCTAATGGGAAATAATTTTTCAAATAATACAATTAAATTTAGATTTATTATTATATGTAGTATATCTACGTAGATAAAACATACACACATATTATACATATTAATTAACAAACAAAAATGTATCTTATACTAGTATTTTGAGAGAGGAATAAAATATTTGTAATAAAAGTCCTTCCACAAATCGAAGCAAATTGCATTTAATGCGCCAACCAAGCATTCAAATAAATAAAAAAAAAAATGTACTCTACGAGAGAGAATGTTGGTGTTGGTTGATTTTATAAAAGAAAAACCACAAATATATAATCTAAGAAGCCTTAACATTTTATATATCAATTGAAAAATATTTTTACATAAAGACATTTTATATTACATTTTTATTTTTATATAAATTTTTTAATTTTATTTAAATTTTTCTTTTTTTTTTTTTTGTGAATCAATATGCATGCTCAGGTATTTACACATTCATATAAATATATATTTTTTGATTTTTTTTCTTTTCTTTGAATTTAGTTTGTATGTAAGTTAAAAGTGTTGCCAATAGTTTGTAATTAATAATTTCAAAGTTATTTCCACTTACTGACATGTTTTATTTCATTAACGCTAAAACATTAAATTTTCAGTCATCTCTCTTCAGTTTAAGGAAAAGTTTTGTTATTCTGTGTTAGTAATGATTCCAAATCACCCAAAAGTTAATGTTTAAAGCATAACCGCTGTAATTGGAAAGAAATTGTAATTATTTTGAATATGTTTTAATATGAACAAATTATGTTAATTGTATTTTTTTAACTTTAAATATCATTATTTTTTTTTGTCATTTATTTACATTTGCCATACTTGTTCCAATTTGAATTTATGTTTTATTCCAAGGCGTATCAATACCATGTAGTCGCGATGGCGAATTCATTAATTTTCGCCGTAAACACTCAATGTTAAACACTATAAAAAAATTATACATAATTTTATGTATGTAGTTTGCCATTTAGGATTCGGCGAAAATAATGAATTCGCCATCGCGACCACTTGGTACTGATAAGCCTTGTTTAATTACTTTTCCATACAAAACATATTTATTATTTTTAATTGCCAAAGGCTATAAATCAAAAACAAATTTAAAAAATGTTTTCTTCTTTTTTGCTATTAAATTTATATTTTTACAAAATACTTTTATTTTAATTGTTTATGTTTATTTAATTGATCTTAAAAGCCATAATGCTCATTTGAAAGACCTCTTACAAAATGCATATAAAAAACTTTCTCTACTACATATACATTCATATATTTTTTAGAGTTAAGTTACAAATAAAACAAATACATTTATAGTATTTTCAATGAAAAAAAATTTAAGGTAAAATTATACTTTGAAACTTTAAATCAATGGTGACGTTGGTAAAAAAAAAATAAAAAAAATTCAATCAACTTTGAAATTAAGTAAAACAACATATATTTTCTATGTATATCGGAATACAATTTTGGAAAAAAATTTCCAATACTTTAAATTAAAAAATATTATGGTTAATAAAAAGAAAAAACTTTTATATTTTTTACAAAGAAGTAACTACTATTGATGCAATGAGAAATTGTTTTAAACTTTTTCCATTTATATTAAATATAATAAAACACTTAACAAAACATTCTTCACAAACAAACAAACTTACAATATAGTTAAATTTTTCGTTTTTTTTTTGTAAAAATTGCAAATTAAAAAAAAAAAAATCATATACATTTTTGAGTACAAAACATAAAAGTACAAATTAACAATTTAAGTTTGAAAAACAAATTAGCAGAAAAAGGTAAAAACTAATTAAAAACTGCATACAAAACAACAACAGTTCTATAGTAAAAAAATCATGAGATTTTAACTTGAGAAATTAAAGCAGTTTAACTTCCTGATACAAATAATTAATTTCTTAAATCAAATACATTCTTAGAAAAATTCTAAAACTATTTAAAGACTACTAAAAATATTAAAGTAAACAATTAATTAAATAAATTTTTAAAATAAAAATAACAACAACAACAAAGAAAGTTGAAACCTTTCATCAGGTGTTGAAAAATTCTTATTCGAGGTTCTTATTAAATAAACAAACTCAAAAAACTTAAGCTTAATACTTAAATATACATACATATATACATACTATATTAATTAATATAATATTAGTTAAAACTTAAATAAAAACAAAACATTAAAACCATGTTCTTCACGCATACATACATACATATATACAAACATAAATTAATTAACTATTATATTTACGTAACTAACTAAAAAATATAAAAATAGTTCATTATTATATAAGAATTATTTTCGTTACATTCATTGGTTTTTTTGAATCACTAAAAAAAATAAATAACTAAATTAATTAATTATTAAAATAATTTAATGAGCAGCAATTTACGTTTGTAAGTAAATTGACAATGAATCACAAACATTCACTGACAATTCATTCGATGAAGCATCCAACATTTACAACAAAAAGGTAAAAATAATAATAACATTAAATGAAAACTAAAAAACGAAAAACAAAAATAAAATAATTAATTTTAGAAATAGTTATAGCATTAACTTTAAGAACAATTGAAAAAAAATATTTTCTATTGGACGAGTGATGTCTAATTTCATCCAAACTATAAACTAGTACTACTACATATACATACATACATACTTACATATACAATTGTATATTTTATAACACAAGTAATAAAATTAACATAATTCATAACATTAACAATAAAAATAATTATAATTTATCTAAAAACAAATTATAATTTTTTGAATGTTTAATAAATAAATTATATGAAAACGGACGCAAATATAAAATTTTTTTATTTTGTTTCTACAAATGGAAATTTAAGGCAAATAACTGTTTGTAATGCGTTTAAAAGGTAACAACAAAAAAACTCTTTCTACCCTGCAAGGCGAATTGATAACCAGGTGGTGGATCATCAGCATGAAGTACTGTTCGAAATAACGTCAAAGTTTGTTTCGTTTTTTCCAATTCGGTTTGTTTTTCGTTTCTTGTATTTTCTTTATTTGTTTTGTATACATATGTACATACACTCTCGATCAAATGATTAGAACCACTTAAGTTTTCATTTTTAGTACGCCATTTCTTTCTGTACAGAGCTCAATTTTACTACCATCGGAAACAGAATTTTTTTAAGATTCCAAAAATAACAACAACAAGATCAGAGTTAAGGAAGAGTTTGTCCACAAAAAAATAAAATATAAAATTTTGTTCCCTTTATATGACCCACTTTGAACCCAATTTTCGTTTTTCAAATTATTTCCAATTATGTAGTCGCATTTAATTTAAACATTAAACTACTAGACAAAAAATACTTTCTACTAAGATTAGTGGAAAATGGGCAAGAACAGTATTCAATAGTTAATGACCTATTAGGACATTGCGTATGAAATTGGGCAATGTATCAAAACTGTGCTCGGAAACTTAAAGAAAAAATTTAAAACTATGGAAAGAAATACAAAGTGTTGCTATGTAAAAATAAATTTATATGAATTTTTAAGTGGTTCTAATCAACTGATCCAGAGTGTATTTAAGTACGTATATATAAACCATGGCGAAATAATACAGGTGAACGCATGGGCGAAAAAGCCCATTACAGTTGTCAAAAAAATTTGTCAAAAATAAATAATTAGTTAAATTTTTGTTTAATTAAATTTTTTTTATTGCTAATAGAAAACAAACAATTGAAATTCCTAGAGAAAACTACCACAACATGGAACCGTATTTGCAGTTCCTGATGTGTATAATCAAAATATGCGTAAAAAGATAGTGAAATAATTGTTAACACATTTATATTTTCTTGTTTTTTTTTTTGTGGAAGATTATGTTAGTCTTCAAATGGTCAACGTACAAGAATGGAACGGTGCATGTGATTTCGGCAAACTAGTGGTACAAAAGAATTTTCGTCACTTTTCCTGTTTTTTTATTTTTATGTAACTTAATTTTTATAATTTTCTTATTCTGATAATTACAACCACTTTTTTTTATCAAATATGTATCTATGTATATTTTTTATTTTGTTTGTTTTTTTACAATATTTTTTTGACAACATACATAATTTTGTAGCAACAAATTGCCTGTTGTTTTTTGTGTTGTTGGATTGTTGTAGCCGTGCGGTCACCTGTATTAATTCGCCTTGATATAAACACAATAAATAAAAAAAGAAAAATTTTGAAATTATTCCAACAAAAATGTGTTTTTGTTGTAATTTTGTTGTTAATTTTTGTGTTTATTTTTTAAATATTGTTATTCTTGTTTTAAATTTTTTGACTGTTTGCTTTATATTTTTCAAAGCAAATTAAAATTTTATTCGCCTCAGCCACTGATTTTTGACACGGACTCGTACCAAAAAGTTGCTTTGTTGTAACAATTCGCCGATGACTACATCTTATAGATGCGCCTTGCTACCCTGGGAGTGTCAAAAATTATGTCAAAATAGCTTAGTGAAGTAAATCCAACAAAAAAAAGCAAATATTGAAAGAACTAAGAAAATATATGTATATACTTTATGGGGTCGGAAATTAGTTAGTTAGTTAGTTAGGAGTGGCAGCCTTTCGCGACGAAGCTCACTTGAGCACAATCGAATGGCCTGTTGTGATACCACAAGGAAGGCGGCGCGACTCCCCTTACCTAGCCGAGAACCATGAGGATTCCCGGATGAACTTCGCTATGTCCCCTATAGAGTAAGATGACAGCTCCATAAGAGTTCCAAAGAAAGGAGAGCCCAGAATTCTTAGCCTTCTTCGAGCCAGAGATGGGCAGTGGCACAGGAGGTGCAGTACGGTCTCTTCCTTATCCTCCGAGCCACAGCTGCGAAAGAAATTATTAAAGGGCAGACCGAGTCTTTCAGCATGCCTTCCGATTAGACAGTGTCCAGTAAGTACCGAGACCGTGATACTTATGGATTTTCTGTCCAGTCTGAGCAGCTGCCTGGTCCGCTTGAGGTCCAGTGTCGTCCACAGTTCTTGCCTTGTTTAGCAAGATCATCGGCCTCACAGTTACCCTGGATATCCCTGTGACCAGGGACCCAAAACAGGTCAATCTGTGATCGCTCCGATAGAGTGTTCAGTAATGAGCGACAACGCAGGACTAGCTTAAATGTACTGTATGCACCGGCAAGCGCCCTGATTGCCGCCTGACTGTCCGAAAATATCCGAACAGCAAGGCCAGAAAGATTGTCCCTAAGCGCTATTTCGGATGTTTTCAGAATGGCCATTACCTCGACTTAAAAGACACTGCAGTATTCAGGAAGTCTAAGGGAGAGTCTTAGTCCAAGGCTATTGGAGAAGATTCCGCAACCGACTCTGTCGTCCAGTTTCGAGCCATGGGTGTAGATGTCAACAGTACCACCTACAACCACCTCGTTACGGACCCATATCTCCCTACTCGGAATATGGGTCTGAAACCCGTGGTCCAGAGCTGGAGTAAAAGAGGTGTAGTCCACCATTGATGGCATTGGTACATCCCAATCGATAATCTTAGAGTGCCCTATATCTAGCCTGAGCCAGCGTGAGAGGGCATTAAGTCTGGCTGCACAGCATTTAGCCTGTTGCAATACCAGAATTTTGGTGGGTAACCAGTGGAGAAGAGCATACAGAGCCTTTGTCGAAGTAGTTCGGAGAGCCCCAGTAATCAAAATGGCGGCTGTTCTCCTGACTTTATCAAGAGGCTTTTGGTTGAACGTTTTCTCGAGAGCAGGCCACCAAAAAACATCACCATAGAGAATATTTGGCTCTATAACTGTCCCATCTTGGTCCTAGAGCTCTCTGGCAGAGATAGAGCGCACAGGTTGCCTTCCGAGCACTTTCGGCAATGTTTGCCTTCCATTGAAGTTTGGGTTTAAGTATAACCCTTAGGGTAGGTTACAATTGCAGGGATGCCAACTTTTCAAATGCAAAACGTGTCGACTTAGAGATCAAAAAGAGCTAATTTGCAAAAAATAACGATTTTATTTATTAATGTGTCCATTTTATTATTATTTTTATACTTTGTATAGATAATTTTTACATTTACAAGGAAAGTTTTAATTAATACAAATATTTGCATACATACATACATACATACATACTTATACATATGTACTAAAAGGAGTCAAATTCTTATTTTCTTTTTCTCAATCAAAAATTTATTAGTTCTTTCTAAATTTGTATTACCATCTTTAACTTTTGATCAATACATACATCTTTTATATGAAAATACTTAATTTGTTTCGCGAACCTCAAAATTAGTAGGAAGATGTATTAACTGACGATATAGAATTATGTTTTATGTCGCAGATTTAACTGTTAAAATGTTTAACTTTAGGTGTTGGTGTATGCATAGAAGTCGAAACGTTAATCGGTCACTTAAATGTTTTTATTACAGCCTTAAAGTATGCTACGCACAAGAGATTATTTTATGTAAACATCATATAGGAACTTGTTAATATTAAAGCTTTTTCCAACGAAATTATTTTGTCAGATTTAAAAACAAGACTTGATTTTAGAAAAACAAACTGATTATTTTTTCATAGACATTTAAAGGTTTGTTAATCATAAGAGTCTCTTTTAGGAATCCACAGGATGATAATTCAAAGGGTTGGTAACTAATAAAATACAATAAATTATTATCAATTTTTTTTTTATTTTTTTTTTATTTAAATAAAAGGTCGAATAAAATATACAAATATAAAAATAAATTATTATCTTTTGTCTGAAAATGTAAAATATAAAGAACGTTCCTATATCAACATTGCATTATAACCTTCTAGGCATAGATCAGAGAACAATAAAACACGGATTCGCACAAAGAACATACAAAAGTATATTTTTATTGAAATGTATAAATTGGTAAAGATGTGCCAAGCATTTTCGCTGCAGTAAGAAACAATTTCAATATAACTTATTCATCAAACCATATATTTCTATATATTTTTATTATTTTTCATCTCAAAAAAAAAAAGCCTTTACTTGATGATAGTGTGAAATTTTTGAACTTAAAGTAAAACTTATAAAAAAAACTTGGATAGTTATAATACAACAACAAGCCATAGAAGAATTTTATATGTGTGAAATGAGCACTCTTTATGGCATTTGTCTTTGGTTTTACATACTGAATGGCTTCTGCATAATGTTATCCATTTAGCCATTTTCCGGCAAGATCTAGCGATTTTTTTTCATCTAGCTATAAATAAATTGACAAATGCTAGTTAGCCAGAAGATTTAGCAATTATTGATACAAAAAAATCTTTATATATTTTTCTTAATCTTTTTATTTTCTATTTTTTACCATTATAATAATATAAAATTAATAAAGAAGATTTATATTAAAGAAACTGTAAAATTTTTTAAGAGAAGCTTTTGAACATGTATAGGAACGCAACAGGCAATAATCCTTCCATCAAATATAGAGTTTTTAATTGAACTTTTATCTTTATCTTTGTCATACGAAAGACCTTTCAGACAATTTAACGTAATCAGTATAAAAATATTAATATTATAAAGAAATATACTTTTAGTAATGAGCTCAAAAAGCAACGCAAGTTTTATCAGAATTTTAAATCATATATAGAGCCGAATTATGATTATTCTCACGGAATTTCTTTCCCACGGAAAAAATTTTTCTCGAGAAAAGATTCCTCCAGTTATGAATTCCGTGGGAATAAAATTATAAAAAAGTGCCATCATCACAATTTGAAGGGAGTTTTTTTTTGCTTATTTTCATATAATTTTTATTTTATAATTTAGAATACCTACTTTTTTCCCCGAATTTTTTTCACTTTCCGCAGTCAATCAAAAGGGGAAAAATTTATTATTGGAGAAAAGGGAAAAGTGAAAAAACTCGCACGGAATTTTTGTTTATAATTGGGCTGGTAAATTGTAAATAGGATGTGGCTAAGGTTTAAATTTTTAATTCAGGTCTATGTGAAAAAAGCTTAGTTAAAATGATGAAGCACTCAACAATTAAAAGGTTTAGCGATTTAGTCATATTTAGCCAGTTTTGAACCCTAATCATTTTGCCATCTAAAAAGTTGGCACCCTTGCTTCTGACATGTAGACAAAAATGTTCTCTGGGTTTGTTTGTTTGTTTGTGAGTACGTTCGCGTATAAAGTATTCATACTCTTGATGAGACACAATACTGAAGTGAAACGATGATGTTGTTAGTGTATGTTTTATTTTTATATTAAAAACAAACAAAATCTATAATATTTAGTAACGACATTAGTTTAAATTGTGATATCGTAAAGAAAACATTTAAAGTCGTTCTTAAAATTAAAAGTCTAGCTTTTTATTAAAACTTACTCATAACAATATTTTAGAATTTTTCTAGTTTATTTTTTAATTATTAATCAAGCAAAATATAGAGAATTCAAGTTCAGGTTCAAAGCAACAGGTTTGTTTATTGCGGTTACAAATACAAACTTTTAGAATATTAATTGTGTAAATCCTTGTAAATTAAGAAATTACGGTTTGGAATGAAGATGCTTTTTTTACAAAACATCTATTTGAATAAATTAAATTGTGACAACTATTTTTACGCATTTGTTTATTAACTAGTGTTATTAAAGCGCAATTATAAATTTATTTTATTGTTTAATGTTCAAACACAATGACAATGTATGGCTTGAATTATATTTGTTAAAAAATTAAAATAAAAGCCCATATAAATGTACCGCTTTATAACGGTGCATAAATCAAGTCATTTACTAACTTATGATGTCGTTTTTTTAATATGTAACTTGTTATCATATTTCAAAATGTTTGTCAGACAGAAACAAATTTGCACATAATTTTTAGGATCCAATTTCATATTTTTTTGTTATTACAAAAAATCAATTGTTTTATACACAGTATGAATTGATGTTTTTACTATTTCATTCTAAAAATCATACATATGTATGTATGTATGTATGTATGTATGTATACATATAAAAAATATTATTGTTTAATTTTGAAGGTACGTACATTAATCCAAATACTTAGGAGTTGTATTTATTCGTGAGTGTTTTTTCTTTTATTATTTAACTAGCAGTGCCCACAACTTCGTCTGGGTGCCATTTTAAATTTTCTTAAAATTAAAATTTAGAAATGGGTTTTCAACCATTTTTGCAAGAGTTCTGTAGACGGCGTTACAATTTTTCCATTAAAAGTAAAAATAAAATGTGCCGACAACTGCTTAAGTTGCATTATACCGGTAAAATTGGATGCTTTCACATTCTTTATTTGAACCAAGGTTCTAAGGGTTCTTCTCACAAAATTTTATTCAAATCCAATCAGCAGTTTTTACGTGATGCGAACACAGACAGAGGGACTAAAATTCCAAAAATATGTGTTTTGTATTCCATATCGATTATTATCGAAACCAACATCTAAATTGTCAAAAAAAAATATATATTTCATGTAAAGAAATGACACGGTTACAGTTTTATTTTATTTATAGAAAAGGATAATTCTTTAATTTTGAAATTCTCACTAAAAAAAAAAAAAATAACACAAGAAGGTATAAATGCATTATTTTGTTTTCATCTTAAACCAAGTGTATAATCTGTAAATTAAAAAAATAGTATTTGTTATTGTATTATTCACAGTCAAGTAAATAATTAAATATAATATCGATTAAGAGAAAAACTAATTGGTTTAATTGCTGCTACAACATTCCATTCTCCTGATGTTGTGAATTTAAACAGATAATTTATTTTAGACTGAAACAATGTGTTAACAAAATTAAATATGTATGTATATTCTACATTTGCATATGTACATAAATACATACATAAATAGATCCCGCTAATTTTGAGTTTCAGAGCTGTAACATTCGCTATATTAAAAAAAATATATAAATAATTTTACAAACATTAATACAAATTTGTTTCAGCAATTTTAAATAAAAGTATACAAATTTTCATTTTTATGAAATTATTAGTTCAACTTTCCTGAAATAAATTTTTTATTTTAAAAATGTTTAGAAAGTAAAAAGCCCAAATTAATTTAATTCATTTGTTATTATACCGAATTGATATTTAATCCTTAAAAATTTAACTAATTTAATATATTGGAGCGTAAATATGTAGCATGAACTTTGAAATAAAATCTCTAATATATTCGAAATAAAAATTTTATATTTATTTACTTAAACATAATGAATTTGTATAAAATAACAGTTAAGTTAAAAATTCATGTTATACATCTCTGACCAGCATACAAAAATGTTTTTTAATGTAAATGTCAATATAGAAAATGAAAAATTACCGTTATTTTTTAATACATTTTTGGAATTTCTTAATAACTAATGGGTAGTAGATAATTGAAATCAGAGTCTTTCGATTAACTGCAATGTAAAAAGAGTCAAAGAATTCTATTAATCGTTATTTATCAATTATGACCGATTATTTTTATTTCAGTACATGATTTTGCTTTATTACCTGTAGTAAAAAAGTAGCAAACAATATCTCCATTGAGATTAAAATAAAAAATATGAACCAGAAGATAAAATGCACAATTTTACCCTTTAATGTCTCTAGTAAATCTCATTAAATGAAGCCTCCCTCCTCTTGTGAACGATCGCCTCTAGTGAATGCGAATATATCAAATCAAAATACATTTCTGCATCATTTTATTTTATATTTTTTATAACAAAAGGCAAATAAAGCCTTGGAAAGTAATTAAAACAAGTTTTTTATTTCCTATTAGCTGTTATAATAATAGAACAACATACCATTTTGATTTAAAGTTTGCATAAATAGTAATTGTATACTTTAACATCAGGTTTAGAATTTAATATCGCATTGAATTAAAAAAAGAAAAATTAAAATATAAACATTAAAATGCAAGAAATATTAATTAGTTCTATACATTGAACTTAGAAGAACTGTTGTAAATAAGTTTCCAATTAAATGGTGTTGCAAAATTCTAGAGATGTGTGGTTCGTGAACGAACTACTCTCTTAATTGAACTATATAGAGCGCTTTTTTTACTGAGCTATTTTGCTCAGTTACTGAGCGTCTTTTCAAGTTCATTATTATTTATATTAAAAAAAAAAATATATAAAATTAAAACTTGAGCGAAATCTTAAAAATTATTTTGGTTGTTTTTAGCTTACTATGTGAGCTTTGAACTAAATAAGCAAACTGGGTCGCTCTAATGAGCTTAGCTGAAAAGAGCACTTACTTTAAAAAGCCGATAAACGCAACTCTACAATATTCATGTTTGGCCGCCATTAATGCGGTAAAAGTTTGTTTCTTTTTGACTTCTGAAATTTATCCCCCATCACCAACATTTATCCAGATAGACTTTGTGATGGAAAAAGGAAGATGGAAATTATTAGTCTATGACGATATTTCATATAAAATTCAAGAGCGTATCGAACAAAAGTATCGTTCAAATAGATGTTTAACTTTTCTTTAAGAGTTTTTATAAAAATTCATGTGAACTTATACGTTGCTTTTTTGCTTGATTTAGTTTTTACAGGTAATCCGTAATTTCTCTTTAGTTGTTCTTTTGTTACATTAAAACTACAAAATATTTCTATTTTTTAATCCATATGTGGGTTTTTTAGTTTTATTTTATCTTTTTATTTTTATAAAATTGTGCAAGTTCAGCTTAAGTTGCTTTAATAAATAAATTAACTGTTAACTTTTTTTAAATTAATTTTTTTTATCCGATATTTCAGGCTAGTTCTTTAGTCGTCTTCATGAATTATTGTTTTCAAATTTTTGTGGTGTTGCCACTTAACTTTGTCACTTACATTTTATATTTTTCGTATTGGTAAAAAACTGTCCAGCTTCATTTACATTTACCAAGAGGACTTTACAACAATACAAAAAAAAAAAAAAAAAAATGAAATGAGAAAAAATCATGCAAAACACAAAATATTGTCACTTTTTACCCACCCTTGTTTCTTTTTCCCGCCATCAAGAACACAAAAGTCATATTTTTAAGTCTGAAAAAAATCACAGTGTAAATGTGTTCTCAGTCTTTACCAACTTGAAAGGATTTTAGTTTTAGATTGAAAATGTTATGCGCACACATGTTAATTTATATAAATGTATGTATGTATGTGCAGTTACAAATGCTCATTATAAAACGATTCAGAAGACCTTAAAAATATGTGTCATGACTAACAATGCTGACTGCCACTATTTTTTTTTTTAGTCTGTTGTGTTATTAACATGTCTTTACCTACATTTGTATGGATGAATGTATGCATGTTCGTATTTACGTATTAATGCACTTAGTTAAAAGCTATTATATATATTTTTTTGTGATTTAGTTGAAAATTGTTGGGTTTACACTTTTTAATAAATTTGCTTTTTATTTTTTTTATTTTTTATTTGAATTATTTTTTATGAAATTTTATTACAAAATTAAAACAAAACTGTAAAACATAAATTTTACAACTGTTAACTTCCAAAATAATGAAAGGTTGTGCGTTGTGTGTTTGTATAGAACCATATAAGGATCAACGCGAACTTAAGCAAAAAAGTCAACTTTCAGAAGAAAATTTACAAATTGTCAGAAAATCTCTCGCAAAGCTTATTTACATTAAAAATATTTTTAATTAAAAAATAGATTTTATACAAAAAATTTTAATAAAATAAAATAAAGAAGAAAATAATGGAGTAGTAAAATAAAAAAGCAACAATATGAAAAAATAAACAATAATATAATCAATCCTATTTAGAGAAAGAGATTTTAAATCAGTTCGATGACAAAAATATATGAAACAAAGTTAAATTTGTTGTAACATCCTTCTCATGATCGATTTACGAGGGCTGCTCTATATATTTCTGGCCTAATAGTGAAAATGCGAATATCTATAATCAAAAATGGTTTTATTGTTTTTCAAAGTATTCTCCAGCATGATTTATACACTTTTGCATGCGCTCAAACCAGTTGTCGAAGCACTTTTTCCACTCTGATTGAGACACCTCTAAAACATGGTTTTTGAACACTTCAACAGCTTCTTCTGGCGACGAAAATCGTTGACCACGCATTTTTTTCTTGATGTGCGCAAATAAGAAGTCATTAGGTGCCAAGTCAGGGCTGTACGGCGGATGACCCATTAATTCGACGTTTTGGCCGGTCAAAAACGCTCTGGTTTGAGCTGATGTGTGAGAGCTCGCATTGTCATGGTGAACAATGATTCGTCTTCTCTTGTTCAAACGGAACAGTCGCCACATGACCAGTTTTGCCAAAGAAACAGGCGACCATTTGCTTCGAGGTGCTTCTTCCACGAACAACTTTCGTTGGACTTTGCTCGTCTTTGAAGACCCACACGATTGTTGTTTCGCTTCGGGCTCATACGCATAGATCCATGATTCGTCACCTGTGACGATCTTATAAACGTCTTTTGAAGCACCGCAATCGTATTTTTGCAACATTTCTTTGCACCAATCGACACGAGCCTTTTTTTGAGCGACTTTCAAATTGTGCGGGATCCAACGAGAACAAACCTTTTTTACGGCCAGGTGTTCATGCAGTATCGAATGGATGCTGGTGGAAGATATGTCCAAGGATGTCTCTATCTCTCGGTATGTCGCATGTCGATCTTGCATTATGAGTTCATGCACGGCATCAATGTTCTCTGGCACAACAGCCGTTTTTGGACGACCTTCACGGAATTCGTCTTTGAACGAGCTTCGGCCACGATTAAATCCATTATAATAATTTTTCACAGTGCTATAGGATGGTGCTTCATCGCCATACAAAAATTTAAGTTCATCAATGCACTCTTTTTACTTTTGAAATCTTTCTGTTCCGAGAGCTTACAAATGTTGTAGACAGGGGTTTTATACTTTTTTCTAGAAAAATTGTCAAAAATTCGAAATAAAATCGTCAAAAGAATTAGAAGCCATCGTCAAAAAATCGTTACACATTAAAATTTTTAAATGTTTGATTTGTTTCGTTAGTTGAAATAAAATAATGGTCTATTTTATTATCAAATGTGTGTATTTAAGTATTTTGAATTGTTTTTAAATTGAATTTTTGCTAACGGTTGGATTAAAACATTCTCAAGAAATACTTATGGAAAAATTAAATCTCATATACAGATTTGTTCAGTTTTAAATGAACAATTTGATTGAATTATTATATCATTTATAAAGTTAAAGAATACATTGAAATCGAAACATATTCCTCAAAACTAAAATATATCAGTTCTCTGACTGAATTTTCAATTAGCTGCCTCAGTCAGTATGGAAGCTCCTCTGTTAAAAATATATGAAATTTTTGGACTTTAATTGTTTATAACAGAGTTTTTAAAATCTCATTTTCTGTACTTGTAAACACAATTTTTATTAAAATCGTTTTGAAGTTCAGTTTTGAATTTACATTGAAAATAAAATGAGAGTAAAACTCTTCCTCTGTTAAAAATTTATTTCGATATTTTTTTTTTAATTTTTTTTAATTGTTAGTTGAACTGTTTTTGTTTTTATAACAAAAAAAATATTTTCAACCTAATTTTGTTTTTGAAAGAAAATCTAATTATTGATATTTTTTTATTTCCTGTTTCCTAAAGATGCCACCCAACGATGTGGCGAAATATTGAAAAAATAAATAAAAAATAAAAAAATAACAAACAATATTTTTATTTATAAACTGACCTAGTGCTTAAAAAATAAGAAAATAAAATTAATAATAATAACAATTAGTTTCGCTTTAGTTCCTGTTTCTAGCATATAAAGTTCTAGTATCTATTAAGAAAGAAAAAGTACATATGCGGTTGTCATCAGCATTCTTCGCATCTATCTGCTACCTTAGATTGTGTATATTGTAAACATCATCTTTTTAACCAACCAATTTTGTTAATAAAAATATAAGGAATATTTACAAATTAAAATAGAAACCGGAACTAAAGCCAAACTAATTAATTTCTTGTTATTAAAAATTAATTTCATACATTGGGTTATTTTCTATAGATTTATTTTTAATAAATTCGCTAAGAAATTTTTTTTAAAGAAGTGCCACCCAAAATCTTCGCTTTGTTAATAACTTTTATTTTGTTTTTTTTTTATTTTTTTATTTAAAACCTTTAAATAAAGTCCATTTATATTTTTTAATTTTCTTTTGCCGCCTCCATGTTATTTTATACTGACAACAAAAGTACTGTTATATGCTTTTGTACAGTAAAATTATCATTAATTACCATTTTACTAATATTAATAGGTATAAAATAATATAAATTAATAATACCAAATAATCGTCAAGATGTGAGAAGTTTTAAAATACAAATCATCAAACGTCAAAATGTGATATTTATGAAAAAAAAAAATCGTCAAAATGACGTAAAATCGTCGGAGGATAAAGTGTATGCATTCTACAAAATTTTTGCCAAGTCTTACTGACTGACTTCTAATTGTTTTAACATAATAACACAGAAGAATAGTGACTGTTAAAAGTGAATATTAAATGAAGTGACACGAAATAGGAAAATTTGTACTCTAAAAGGTGTGTTTTGTTATTCTCTTTAATTTTTAACGAAATTTTGTATAAATAAACCTTTACGTACATAAATTATGAACGAGTACATATGTACGTATGTCCGTGTATTTATGTAAGTGTGGAAAAGTGTATGTAAATTGCAAGTGTCCGTTCTAGTGTAATTATATTTTGTAATTAACACTTCTTGGTGTTCCTTCTTCTTCAATTGTAAAAGTATTGGATTTGATTTATTATTAACTTATAAAATATTTAATATTCAATTTAAAATGCAACAATTGACATTTACACCGTCTTATAATTTTTTTTTTACGTTGAAAGTTTCTATCAGTACTTTTATTTCTGATTTTTAAGTCAGTTTTATTAAATCACCAAATATTCTAAGTTGTGCAAATATTAATAAAACAATTAATTTTAAATAAAAACAAAACAAATAAAAAAGCTAAATTTTATTTATTTTCAGCAAAATAAATCTAAACAAAAATGGCGGAGACGAATGGTCAGATACCCAGTAGTTCAGGTGATACAATATTAAATATACCAACCAAAAATAATGCAGGTATGCATATTGATCTGTGTGTATTATTTTTTACAAACGATATACAATAAATTACATAATATATTTACAGGAATCACATCAAACATTTACCAGAGTAAAAATGGTCGGGTTGAAAAGATTGAAGTTATAGATATTGGTAAGTAAAGACAGCGACTACAGATAGCGAGAGATTGCTGCAAAACAAAAACCTCAAAAAAAAATCCGTTTTAAATTTCACATATGGTTTGAACACTTTAAAGGCCATAGAGATTTTCTATATGTATAATTTAAAAAGTTGAGTTGATAAGTCCATAGTTTCATTAGATTAGAATTAGAAATACATACGCGTAATTTAGTAATTCGGATCAAAACAAAAACGTTTTAGATGATTAAGCTTTTTATAGAAATTTTTTATTGCCAATCTCTAACACTAGGTGTGTTCATTTACTAAAAATTTGTACAAATTTGTTATAATTGTTACTAGAAAGCGTTCTTAACCCAAAAAATTTGCAACAGAAGCAAAATAAGATGTCTAATGAAATTGAATTGATATTTTTTCTTTAATTTTCACAGACCGGCTGTTAATTTTAGTGTTGTAAATATTATGAGTAGGTAGCTACTCGGTAATTTACACTAAGCAGGCAAATAATTCAATTAGTTCAAATAAATATATTTTCAAAGAAATTTAAATTAACACATAATTTATTAAATTACTTTTCTACTGCTTCTCATATTTTGTTTTGGATAAAGCTTTTTATTACAATGAAAATGAAAATTGTTTAAATTTGTTTTCTTTAAAAAATATATTTAACCCATTTTTCGCCGGCTGTTTATTGTTATTATTATATTTTGGAAACTATTGCAAAAGCGGAGCATTAACGTTAGACAATAACGAACAAAAATTCTCTTTTTCAACTCACATTTGTTTGCGTCTTAATGTAGTTTCTTATTAGTGTTTATTTACATAAATAGTTCTTCATAAAATCACATTACAAAATACTTAATAATATATAATTATAATAATAATGATAATAACACAAAAGGTGTCAAAATAATAAAACACCATTTTATGAAAATCGCTTGGAAAATAAATCACAAAGTTGGAAATAAACATTTCTGTGACCTTATTCTGTCGTTATTTCCGATATTTGAAATAAAAATTCTATGTGTAGGCAGGCTGTTATAACGTATAAACCAATTAAAAATAGATATTTTATTCAAAAGTAGTTAAACACCTTTATCGTATATAGCGTATTTCGACTATATCAGATACTAGATTAAATAAAATTGCAAAACTTTTCATTATTCTATAACAAGCCGTACTCGAAAAACGCCAGTCACGACAATGCTGAATATAAATGATCATAATCACATAATTTTGATAATATATATATATATATATATATATATATATGTTAGAGCAAAAACAAATAAACACTTGCTTAATTCATATCGAAGTACTTTTCAATTAATGTCATAAAGAATATGACGTCAGATCTGTACACTTGGAAGGTATAAAAGGCAAAAGTAAAACTGAAAAGTTTGTCATTTTTTTAATGAAAATATTGGTAGTGTACAGAATTGAAAAATAATAGAAATAAAAAGTTTCTATCAGAATTAAAAAATAATAGAAATAAAAAAGTTTCTATCATCAGAAGTGGGATACATTTAGTCTACACCGCACTCTATTGGGAAAATGGCTGAAGATGACCTCAATCTGAGAGGTCAGATTTCGGAAAATTTGAACCTGCAGGAGGAAAGTCCAGAGTCTAGACCTAACAATTTTGTAATTACGATGGAGGCAATTAATAAAATTTTGGAATCCACACAAAGGTCACAATCAACCGACGCATTGGTGGGTTTTCCGAGTTTTGATCCGGATCACTCCCGCGTTGATATTCAGAAGTGGTGCGCGGATATTGATACAAGGGTACAACGAGACGGTTTGCAGAATTTTGACATTTTGCCTAGAATACAAGTTTCTCTGCTTGGGAGAGCAAAATTATGGTTCAATAAGTACGGATATCAACTTTATAGCTGGCCGGACTTACGTGCTTCTTTGATACACGCTTTTTCTAATGGTGCAGACATTATTACACAACTCAGGAAGGTTGCTAACTCAGAAAGCAAGGAATATGCTTCCTATACGGAGTTCGTAATGGAAAAGGTTTGTCAAATTAATCAATTAGCTTTTGAAATTCCAGAAGATAAAATGGTCAAAATTGTCATCGGATGCATAAGTGAGGTTAGTTTAAGAAATTCTCTTACATTTGTTATGCCATCAACTGTGCAAAGTTTGATCAATCATTTGTCCTCGATACGTGAAAAACCTTTGAGAGAAGTAGAAAATATAACACGCCGTTTGCAAGAGTATAGACCAGTATCTAATATTGAGAAAAACGACAAGTTACCTAATCCATTGAAACGTAGGCGTGTAGGGGATGAGAAACGTTGCTATGGATGTGGCGAAAAGGGTCATATTAGAGCTCATTGCACGGAAAATCAAAAGACAAACGAATTGGTTGTACAGAAAATACCAAGCAAACCCATGGAAACCAAATTTAAGTGTTCTTTTTGCGGAAAATCTGGACATGAAGAACAAACCTGCTGGGCTAAACAACGAGCTGACCGAAAACAAATAAATCTTTGCAAGATTTCGTTGGTATCAGACGATTACACTCCAGTGGTTATTAAGGGAAAATTATATCGTTGTCTTCTTGACACTGGATCTGATTGTTCGTTGATAAGATCTGACATTGCTGAAAAGATATCTGCGAAAAGAACTACAAATTTACTGTCTGTGCAAGGTATTGGGAGAGAACCTATTTTGTTATATGAGAGGCTTGAAACATTTGTAGAATTTGAAGACCTCACTGTTGAGGTTAGCCTTTATTTGATTGATAAAAAACATTTACAAAATGAAATTATTATTGGTAAGGACATTTTGAAAGATCCTACCCTTACAATTACGGTTACTGCCAATGGATCGTACTTACATCGCAGTAAGTCAGTTTTTTGTCTCAAAACCAAAAATATTGTTACCACAACTAGTAGTATGTCAAAGCCTCGTACAAAGGAGTTGGGTGTTATTTTAGATAAGTACTCCAAACACTTTATAGCGGGTTTTCCTACGGCAAGGGTAACTACAGGATCCCTTAGTATACGTTTAATAAAAGATGCCAATATTTTCTTTAGACCATATAGGATGGCACACAGTGAGCGGCATATAACAAAAGAAATTGTTGCAGATTTGATAAATAATGGTATAATAAGAGAGAGCCACTCACCGTTTGCGAGCCCAATGATTCTTGTCAAAAAGAAAAATGGACAGAATCGCCTTTGTGTAGATTTTAGAGCACTTAACAAAATAACTGTAAAGGACCGCTATCCTTTGCCGAGGATAGAAGATCAACTGGATGAATTGTCTGGAAATAAATATTTTACATCATTGGACATGGCATCTGGTTTTCACCAAATTCCAATTGCTGAGGATTCTATAGAAAAAACTGCTTTTGTCACACCCGATGGACATTACGAATATTTGTGTATGCCATTTGGTCTCGCTAATGCACCTGCTGTTTTCCAGAGGGCCATAAACGTGGCTTTGGGTGAGTTACGCGGCAAATTGGCTTTGGTATACATGGATGATGTGCTAATAGCATCCAAAACCATTGATGAAGGTCTTGAAAAGCTTGATATTGTACTCAAGGCTTTAGTTGGAAGTGGGTTTTCTTTAAACTTGGATAAATGTAAATTTCTTCAAACTACTATTGAATACTTAGGACGAGAAGTGTCTGCAGATGGTATACGACCAAGCAAAACCAAAATTGATGCGTTAGTGAGTTCTCCGACACCAAGTAATGTTAAGCAAGTACGTCAATTTATGGGGCTAGCGAATTATTTTCGGAAATTCGTACCAGAATTTGCTGCTAAAACTGCTTGTATCACGGCATTGACTAAAATTAATACGGAATTTGTATGGAGTAATGAATGTCAAGCAGCAAAAGATTACATAGTAGAACAACTCACAACTCGACCATTATTAGTATTGTTTAATCCTGATCTTCCAACAGAGTTGCATACGGATGCAAGTGCAAGTGGATATGGAGCTATCTTATTTCAGCGAGTAAATGGAAGATTGCATGTAGTTGCTTATTATAGTCAGGCAACTAAGTCGTATGAAGCAAAATATCATAGTTATGAGTTGGAGACACTTGCGGTGGTAAATGCGATGAAACATTTTAGGCATTACCTAATCGGTGTTAAGTTCTTGTTAGTTACTGATTGTAACGCTTTAAAGGCAACCAAAGAAAAAAAGAATTTACTTCCTCGCGTTGCTCGTTGGTGGATTTTTCTTCAAGATTTTGAGTTTGAGATTGTATATCGAAAAGGGAAGACTTTATCACATGCAGATTACTTTAGCCGAAATGTGCCAATAAAATCTTGTTATCAAATTGAGAGTTTGTCCGAAACATGGTTACATATTGAGCAGCAAAATGATCCAGGCACCTTAGAAATCATAGAGAAAATTAAAAGTGGCGATATCAACACATCAACACAGTTCAAACTCAAAAACGGATTGTTATACAAGAAACTGGAAAATACTTACAAACTTTATGTACCCCAACAATGTCGATTGTCATTAATGAGACGTTTCCATGAAGAAAACTGTCATGTCGGATGGGAAAAGACTCTTATGAAGATACGAGAGCATTTTTGGATGCCGCATATGACTAAAAATGTCAGGAAGTTCGTGAATTCTTGTTTAATTTGCCTGGTGGCTAAAAGGCCGTCTGGAAAGAAACAGTGTGAACTTCACCCAATAGAAAAGAAGCCAATTCCATTTGATGTGGTTCATGCTGATTTTATGGGACCATTTGACGGAAAAGACCATCGTTATATTTTCATTTTAATTGATGCTTTTACAAAATTTGCAGTTTTATTCCCTTGTAAAACCCTTACAGCTGCGGAAACTGTTCACATGTTTGATAACTATGTAATGTTATTTGGAGCTCCAGTCAAACTTGTAAGTGACAGAGGTACTAATTTTACTAGTGCTGAGTTTAAAAACTTCTGCATGTCTATGGGGATAACACATCATTTAATTGCTCCTGGTGCTAGTAGAGCTAATGGACAAGTGGAACGTTATGTAGACACGGTTGCTAACTTATTAAGAACCAATTTAGATAAATGTGGTGAATGGACTGGTTATATCAGTCGTGTACAACTAGCTCTTAATACAACAGTTAATAAAACAACTGGATTTTCTCCGTTAAAGGTTTTAACAGGTATATCGGGACGGACTCCAGATATTAGTGCATTATTAGCAGAGTTCGAAATTGAGCCACAATTTGAGGACGTAGAAGAGATACGAAAGCTTGCCAGTGAACGAGCAGAGTTAAATGCAACTAGAATGAAAATCCGATTTGATCAAAATAAATGCAAACCAACTCAATTAAAAATTGGACAAAAGGTTGTCTATTGTAGTAACCAGAGGCGTAAATCGAAGTTACAGCCGTATTATCGTGGTCCTTATGAAATAGTTGGTGTCCTTCCCAATGATCGATACAAGTTGAAGAAAGAAAACTGCAAAACTTTTATTGTTGCAGCAAGGGAGGTCATTCGTCCTTTAAATGGCAGTGAAGACGAGAAGGATATTAGTAACTAATATAAGGTAAAATTTTCTAAAAAAAAAAAATTCTTCATCCAATAAGAATCGAATTCATGAACAAGCTTAAGATTGCCTCTGAGTCATAACTTTCAGTTTAGGTGTTGAAGTTTTGAACAAGCTTAAGATTGCCTCTGAGTCATAACTTTCAAGTGATAAAGTGTTGATTTGCAAACAAGCTTAAGATTGCCTCTGAGTTGCGATTCAAAAAGTAACATCTGAAATAATGATTCTGTTTACAGCTCTGCATATCTGGTGGTTAGTTATACAAGGGGACAGATAAGTGATGTGGAATTAGAAATAATAATAATAATTCGTAGTTTCTGTAAACTGTTTGTTTTTTTTTGTGATTTTATATTGATCTTTCTGTAATAAACAAATGATTGTTTTGAAAACAAGAAGTTCAAATTCATCGAGAACGATGATTTTACAGGATGGCCGTGTTAGAGCAAAAACAAATAAACACTTGCTTAATTCATATCGAAGTACTTTTCAATTAATGTCATAAAGAATATGACGTCAGATCTGTACACTTGGAAGGTATAAAAGGCAAAAGTAAAACTGAAAAGTTTGTCATTTTTTTAATGAAAATATTGGTAGTGTACAGAATTGAAAAATAATAGAAATAAAAAGTTTCTATCAGAATTAAAAAATAATAGAAATAAAAAGTTTCTATCATCAGAAGTGGGATACATTTAGTCTACACCGCACTCTATTGGGAAAATGGCTGAAGATGACCTCAATCTGAGAGGTCAGATTTCGGAAAATTTGAACCTGCAGGAGGAAAGTCCAGAGTCTAGACCTAACAATTTTGTAATTACGATGGAGGCAATTAATAAAATTTTGGAATCCACACAAAGGTCACAATCAACCGACGCATTGGTGGGTTTTCCGAGTTTTGATCCGGATCACTCCCGCGTTGATATTCAGAAGTGGTGCGCGGATATTGATACAAGGGTACAACGAGACGGTTTGCAGAATTTTGACATTTTGCCTAGAATACAAGTTTCTCTGCTTGGGAGAGCAAAATTATGGTTCAATAAGTACGGATATCAACTTTATAGCTGGCCGGACTTACGTGCTTCTTTGATACACGCTTTTTCTAATGGTGCAGACATTATTACACAACTCAGGAAGGTTGCTAACTCAGAAAGCAAGGAATATGCTTCCTATACGGAGTTCGTAATGGAAAAGGTTTGTCAAATTAATCAATTAGCTTTTGAAATTCCAGAAGATAAAATGGTCAAAATTGTCATCGGATGCATAAGTGAGGTTAGTTTAAGAAATTCTCTTACATTTGTTATGCCATCAACTGTGCAAAGTTTGATCAATCATTTGTCCTCGATACGTGAAAAACCTTTGAGAGAAGTAGAAAATATAACACGCCGTTTGCAAGAGTATAGACCAGTATCTAATATTGAGAAAAACGACAAGTTACCTAATCCATTGAAACGTAGGCGTGTAGGGGATGAGAAACGTTGCTATGGATGTGGCGAAAAGGGTCATATTAGAGCTCATTGCACGGAAAATCAAAAGACAAACGAATTGGTTGTACAGAAAATACCAAGCAAACCCATGGAAACCAAATTTAAGTGTTCTTTTTGCGGAAAATCTGGACATGAAGAACAAACCTGCTGGGCTAAACAACGAGCTGACCGAAAACAAATAAATCTTTGCAAGATTTCGTTGGTATCAGACGATTACACTCCAGTGGTTATTAAGGGAAAATTATATCGTTGTCTTCTTGACACTGGATCTGATTGTTCGTTGATAAGATCTGACATTGCTGAAAAGATATCTGCGAAAAGAACTACAAATTTACTGTCTGTGCAAGGTATTGGGAGAGAACCTATTTTGTTATATGAGAGGCTTGAAACATTTGTAGAATTTGAAGACCTCACTGTTGAGGTTAGCCTTTATTTGATTGATAAAAAACATTTACAAAATGAAATTATTATTGATAAGGACATTTTGAAAGATCCTACCCTTACAATTACGGTTACTGCCAATGGATCGTACTTACATCGCAGTAAGTCAGTTTTTTGTCTCAAAACCAAAAATATTGTTACCACAACTAGTAGTATGTCAAAGCCTCGTACAAAGGAGTTGGGTGTTATTTTAGATAAGTACTCCAAACACTTTATAGCGGGTTTTCCTACGGCAAGGGTAACTACAGGATCCCTTAGTATACGTTTAATAAAAGATGCCAATATTTTCTTTAGACCATATAGGATGGCACACAGTGAGCGGCATATAACAAAAGAAATTGTTGCAGATTTGATAAATAATGGTATAATAAGAGAGAGCCACTCACCGTTTGCGAGCCCAATGATTCTTGTCAAAAAGAAAAATGGACAGAATCGCCTTTGTGTAGATTTTAGAGCACTTAACAAAATAACTGTAAAGGACCGCTATCCTTTGCCGAGGATAGAAGATCAACTGGATGAATTGTCTGGAAATAAATATTTTACATCATTGGACATGGCATCTGGTTTTCACCAAATTCCAATTGCTGAGGATTCTATAGAAAAAACTGCTTTTGTCACACCCGATGGACATTACGAATATTTGTGTATGCCATTTGGTCTCGCTAATGCACCTGCTGTTTTCCAGAGGGCCATAAACGTGGCTTTGGGTGAGTTACGCGGCAAATTGGCTTTGGTATACATGGATGATGTGCTAATAGCATCCAAAACCATTGATGAAGGTCTTGAAAAGCTTGATATTGTACTCAAGGCTTTAGTTGGAAGTGGGTTTTCTTTAAACTTGGATAAATGTAAATTTCTTCAAACTACTATTGAATACTTAGGACGAGAAGTGTCTGCAGATGGTATACGACCAAGCAAAACCAAAATTGATGCGTTAGTGAGTTCTCCGACACCAAGTAATGTTAAGCAAGTACGTCAATTTATGGGGCTAGCGAATTATTTTCGGAAATTCGTACCAGAATTTGCTGCTAAAACTGCTTGTATCACGGCATTGACTAAAATTAATACGGAATTTGTATGGAGTAATGAATGTCAAGCAGCAAAAGATTACATAGTAGAACAACTCACAACTCGACCATTATTAGTATTGTTTAATCCTGATCTTCCAACAGAGTTGCATACGGATGCAAGTGCAAGTGGATATGGAGCTATCTTATTTCAGCGAGTAAATGGAAGATTGCATGTAGTTGCTTATTATAGTCAGGCAACTAAGTCGTATGAAGCAAAATATCATAGTTATGAGTTGGAGACACTTGCGGTGGTAAATGCGATGAAACATTTTAGGCATTACCTAATCGGTGTTAAGTTCTTGTTAGTTACTGATTGTAACGCTTTAAAGGCAACCAAAGAAAAAAAGAATTTACTTCCTCGCGTTGCTCGTTGGTGGATTTTTCTTCAAGATTTTGAGTTTGAGATTGTATATCGAAAAGGGAAGACTTTATCACATGCAGATTACTTTAGCCGAAATGTGCCAATAAAATCTTGTTATCAAATTGAGAGTTTGTCCGAAACATGGTTACATATTGAGCAGCAAAATGATCCAGGCACCTTAGAAATCATAGAGAAAATTAAAAGTGGCGATATCAACACATCAACACAGTTCAAACTCAAAAACGGATTGTTATACAAGAAACTGGAAAATACTTACAAACTTTATGTACCCCAACAATGTCGATTGTCATTAATGAGACGTTTCCATGAAGAAAACTGTCATGTCGGATGGGAAAAGACTCTTATGAAGATACGAGAGCATTTTTGGATGCCGCATATGACTAAAAATGTCAGGAAGTTCGTGAATTCTTGTTTAATTTGCCTGGTGGCTAAAAGGCCGTCTGGAAAGAAACAGTGTGAACTTCACCCAATAGAAAAGAAGCCAATTCCATTTGATGTGGTTCATGCTGATTTTATGGGACCATTTGACGGAAAAGACCATCGTTATATTTTCATTTTAATTGATGCTTTTACAAAATTTGCAGTTTTATTCCCTTGTAAAACCCTTACAGCTGCGGAAACTGTTCACATGTTTGATAACTATGTAATGTTATTTGGAGCTCCAGTCAAACTTGTAAGTGACAGAGGTACTAATTTTACTAGTGCTGAGTTTAAAAACTTCTGCATGTCTATGGGGATAACACATCATTTAATTGCTCCTGGTGCTAGTAGAGCTAATGGACAAGTGGAACGTTATGTAGACACGGTTGCTAACTTATTAAGAACCAATTTAGATAAATGTGGTGAATGGACTGGTTATATCAGTCGTGTACAACTAGCTCTTAATACAACAGTTAATAAAACAACTGGATTTTCTCCGTTAAAGGTTTTAACAGGTATATCGGGACGGACTCCAGATATTAGTGCATTATTAGCAGAGTTCGAAATTGAGCCACAATTTGAGGACGTAGAAGAGATACGAAAGCTTGCCAGTGAACGAGCAGAGTTAAATGCAACTAGAATGAAAATCCGATTTGATCAAAATAAATGCAAACCAACTCAATTAAAAATTGGACAAAAGGTTGTCTATTGTAGTAACCAGAGGCGTAAATCGAAGTTACAGCCGTATTATCGTGGTCCTTATGAAATAGTTGGTGTCCTTCCCAATGATCGATACAAGTTGAAGAAAGAAAACTGCAAAACTTTTATTGTTGCAGCAAGGGAGGTCATTCGTCCTTTAAATGGCAGTGAAGACGAGAAGGATATTAGTAACTAATATAAGGTAAAATTTTCTAAAAAAAAAAAATTCTTCATCCAATAAGAATCGAATTCATGAACAAGCTTAAGATTGCCTCTGAGTCATAACTTTCAGTTTAGGTGTTGAAGTTTTGAACAAGCTTAAGATTGCCTCTGAGTCATAACTTTCAAGTGATAAAGTGTTGATTTGCAAACAAGCTTAAGATTGCCTCTGAGTTGCGATTCAAAAAGTAACATCTGAAATAATGATTCTGTTTACAGCTCTGCATATCTGGTGGTTAGTTATACAAGGGGACAGATAAGTGATGTGGAATTAGAAATAATAATAATAATTCGTAGTTTCTGTAAACTGTTTGTTTTTTTTTGTGATTTTATATTGATCTTTCTGTAATAAACAAATGATTGTTTTGAAAACAAGAAGTTCAAATTCATCGAGAACGATGATTTTACAGGATGGCCGTGTTAGAGCAAAAACAAATAAACACTTGCTTAATTCATATCGAAGTACTTTTCAATTAATGTCATAAAGAATATGACGTCAGATCTGTACACTTGGAAGGTATAAAAGGCAAAAGTAAAACTGAAAAGTTTGTCATTTTTTTAATGAAAATATTGGTAGTGTACAGAATTGAAAAATAATAGAAATAAAAAGTTTCTATCAGAATTAAAAAATAATAGAAATAAAAAGTTTCTATCATATATATATATATATATTTAAAATTTTTCCAAAAAATATAGGGGTAGTTATTGAATACTCATATGTACCTATACATTACAACACTATTTTAACTTGCAAATTTTAAAGTGTTCATTTACTTTTTCACATTTTTGAGAGTATTTTTGGAAAATTTCTTGATACTCTTTCGTTGCAAATTTTTACTAGTAAAGTAAATGAACACACCTACTATGATCTACCGTTTATTTGGCTGCGTTTACATTGTTGCAAAAAATTATTTTTTTTAGCCGCCATTTAAAAAAAAGAAGGAAATTATCAAGTCGTCTGAATGTTGCTTTTTTATACCCTTACCCACAAAAGTAAAAGGGTATAACTATTATTTATTTCTTTTTATTTATTAATAGAAAATAAATTTACATATTAATATTCATACATTATGGCACTGGCTGCAGCACTCGGGAGGGTTTAACTAAGTTTGTCATTCCGTTTGTAAGTTCTACAATATCCATTTCCGACCCCATAAAGTTGCAAAGGCAAAGTTGATTTCAACAAGAATTTAAAAACGCCAATCGATCATACATAGCGTCGAAAGAGGTGCTATTGGAAATCAGCAAGATCGATCCATGTCCTTTGAGGCAGCTCCACCTTGGGTGGGTTTACCCATCCTCCAACATTTTTTCTTCGCATAGCATTTTTAATGCTATAGTTATGATTAAGCTTGCTTTGGTGTCTAATTAATTAATAATGTTCGTCCGTAGAACTATCGAATAAGTGTTTGTAAGAGATTTGTTCTTTTGTTAAACCCATATTTTGATCTTTGACTTTTATGTACGATGTCACTATCTAAAATTTTAACTTTTTTAATCTCATATAAATATGTTCATATTTAAAGAAATTTGTAATAAGATCAGGCCGATCATGAAATAAAATAAAACAGGTTAGGTATGCGTATGTTCAACGTACTGTTTAGAATAGGACATTTTTTAGTTGTACACCACTATATTGTACGAAGGCGCAGATCCGTAACTCTGTCGCATCAGTCTAGCATTTGAGTCATAGCTTGCGATATGTTTAGATAAATGGTATCAGCTGTTTCTAGTTTATTTAAATAGACCTGTGAATTGCAAACGAAAAAGAAAACAAGAAAAAGTCTAACAAGGTCATATCGCATTATCTTTGATAACATCTGCTGGCCCAAAATCCACATCAACTGGATGTCTTGTCATGTGGTGAAGCTGTACGGGTTACCTTCTTTGGAAAGGTGTAGAGGAGATAGTCAATGGGGAAGAATAAAAGAAAAAATATATTAAAGCTGGTACAGCAAATAAAGAGCTATTTACTTCGGTACGATTTAATGCTGTGAAGTAATACCGGTCAAGGAAGCCGTTGTGATATATTCACGAGTACGCAAACAGCGGCTGGGATATGAACCCAGGTCATCAAACCAATTGCATGCTAAGATTGTTGATAACGTTTTATCTTTTGGACATTCTAATAAATTTTGTTACTTGTTGCCTTGATTTGATAGACGACCTGCGGTTATTGAAAGCCTACTCTAATTACGTCGACATATGTAAATGTAAATCTCTGTTGTAGTTTTTTTCTTTTTTTTTTGTAAAAGATAGTTTTTTTTAAATTTTGCTCGAAGCAAATGTTGTTGTATATAACCTCAGGTCCAATACCCAATGTTAGGAGATAAAGACAATTTTATTTTATGCATCGAATATCTATTTTATATGTTATAAATAAATTTACTTCAAAAACTTCATAACTCAAAAAAATTTATTTCGACAAAATCGTTCTCACCATCGATAAAAATATCAGACTGCTTAAGTTCCCACAACAATTAGTAAAATGTAATAATTAAAAAAAAAACCATATAAGAAAACTTGCATGAATAATATTTTAAAGGGGAAGTCTTGGACAAACAATGTGGGATGTTTGAATTATGACATTATTGCTGTAAAAATATATTCATCCGATACTGTGTCGTAAACTAAAATATGTCGTTATTTGTGAAAAGAAAAACGGAGTTTCACTTACTATTTTTCATTAACACAGCCATAATTGAAAATAATAAAAATATCTTTTTTTCATATATACAGTCACAAAACGAAATGTGACATGTGACAATGTTTTAGAAAGCGATATGATCTGTACGTTATGAAGTTTACTTCACAGCTCAAAATGTGTCGTTCTTATTGACAAACAAAAATTTCAAACGTAAAATGAAATAACGACTTATTCGCTTAAAAAGTGTAAAGTACAAAAGACATAAAGATGAAACTTATACACAATATAAAGCAAAAAATGGCGAACGAGTCTGTATGATTAAATCCAAAATTTAAAATTTTGAGTTATGACGTTCTTGAAGTAAATGAGCGATATGTATATACATTATCTAAAGTATACATGTGCCTATAAATACTACATAATATTTGCTTTTTATAATAATACATTACCCATTTATTTATTTGTTTGTTTATCTTTTGAAGTGATTAAAAAACTTAATCTTTTATAACCGATCGTAAACCATTTAGTTTAACTTTTTACTTCAACGTTAATTTTATTACTTTAATTGTGTTTAATAAAATATTAATAAATATATATTTTTTTAAATTCGTTTAAAAAAAGTAATAAGAAATTTTTAAGTAAGTGTAATCCATTACTAACTTGAGTACCTCTAGCGTATCACATCTGTTTAAAATTTTTACTTGGTAGCCTGATGCTCTATGACAAGAACCTTAAGGTTTTGAAGAACACGTTACTTTTATTGCTTTTTGTAACGTTTACTTTGAAATTTTCTGTAGGCTCCTTTTTTTGAATTTCTTTCTTTCTTAATAACTAGATTTAAATTTATATGGATAAACAAGAGCTAAGTTTTAAAAATTTTAAAAACATTGATAATCTCGAAGTTGAATTTGAAATGTATAATAATAGCATGTCCTTAGAAATGTTAGAGTTCCTTTAAAAGAATGCCAAAGGTATTTTCGCATGTAACTAAATGATAACGTTTAACAGACGCCTTCAACATCAATCCACACATTCAAAATTTATTGCATATAAATATATTTATATGTACATATGTATATAAACTAATTATTTAATTTCGTGAGGTACATATAAAGAAATTCACACTTTACTAAAATTCTATTAATATAAAATACTTAACAAGGGGATAATGCAAAAATATTTGAAACACTACTAAAGTTAAACTAAAAGCATGTTTCGGTACGTATTGCTTGCCATACGTCTCCACGAGCCATCAACTTGGTATGAACATCTTGTCGCACATGAATTCGGCTAATAAAGACATCCAATGTTCATGTGCAACCATCGTTGAACGCGAAGTAGATCTATATTAAGTACATGCAAGAGCTCAGGTGATATTTTTTTTGCTTTGTGTTTTCATCACCATTTATGTCAAAGTTTGTTTATATTTTTATTTTTTATTCTCCGTTTAGTTCTCTTAATTTTCTTTTCCAGGGATGGTAAAGAAAATTTTCTAGTTACAATTTTGAACCACAAATTGAATTAAACATTCTTTTTGAAAATTCTTTTTTAACTAATAACCTGTTCAGACATGTTTTCTTAAGTTAATTTATTTTTAATTGCGCAATTTAATTTGGTGTTCACACATGCTCAATTAAGCTTATTCAATTAGCACAAGGCATATTTATTTTACAAGGTAGTGTCGTCCGCCCAGCTAATTTCTCTTTTTATAAGAAAAACAACATGGCTTTTTGTTGTTGCTTTGAAGTTGGACGTGTCAAAAGCCTTTTTCGTATGACCCGCCAATTTCTTTTTATTTGTTTGCTTATATTTTTACTTGCGGCTTGTCAATTTTATGATTTTTTTCTTCTCACTGAACATAGTTCCCATAGTAAACATACTTGTTGGCAAGGGTTGTACTTCGCATCTTATTCAGTTAGTGATGCAATTAAGTACTATCTACCCAATTTATTAATTGACTTCTTATATGGTAAATTGAGCTCAATTAAGGCCTTAATTGCGTAAATTCCTTAATTGTGCAATTAAAGCGTATGTCTGAACAGGGTATAATAGCCTGTTCAGGCTGCCACGAAATTAAGTCATATTGTGATTTCGGACGAAATCAACTTGAAAACACGTTATTTCGCATACGTTTTTTCATTGCCAATTCGCCTTGAGCTATCTGTTTTGGGTATTAAAGTTAATTTTGAGGATTGTGGTATACGCAGTGTTACCATTTTAACGCATTTTTAGCTAAATATGGCACTTTGTTTATTGTTTTGGAACTTAGAATTTTTAGAAATTTTCTAAGCACTTTTTTAAATGTATTTAGAATTCAACTTAATTAATATTTTAATGTAAATAAGTATTTATTTAATACAAAAAGTAAGGTGTACTTGATTCGTACAAAGTATATAGCTTTAAAAAGTAATAATCTAGTAAATGTAAATTAAATATGTATGTTACTCTGCTCAAAAACAAATGTGTTTTTAACACACTAAAATTATTTTAACATTAGAAATAGAAAGGTTGGTAAATAATCTTTGCAATAGATTAACGTTTTCTATAATATGTTAAAGATACATTATTTGAGCCAGTTGAAAAAGCATGTAACAGTTGTAATGCTAAATAAGATTTCTTGTCTGGTACAAGCAGGAGATATAATTACATGAATAGTTACATTACTTATAGCAATCTGAAAAATAAACTTTGCGCTTATACATCACAGTTGTAAAATTATGCTATAATTAGTAATAATTTATCTATTTCACTCTTGTTTTTATACCCTTCACCACAAAAAGTGGAAAAGGGTATATATAAGTTTGTCATTCCGTTTGTAATGTCTACAAAATCCATTTTCGACCGCATAAAGAATATATATTCAGAGTTCTTATGCATAGCGAAGTCGATTGAGCGACATCCGTCTGTCCCTCCGTGTTAGTGTTCAAATCAAGTTTGCCAAGCCTAGAGAAAATTTATATATGCTAATCAATCAAACATAGTGTCGAAAGAGATTCTGTTGGAAATCAGCAAGACCGGTCCATGCCCTTTGAGGCTGCGGGTAAAATACCACGCCTACCTCTAATTTTTTCATATTATTTGTAACAATAAAGTAACTCTAATAAAAAAAACTAATATATGGGGCGATAGAGAGTTAAAAATAAGACAAAAATATCAAGCGAAAAAATCTGCGCTCGTAAATATTTTCCGGGTTACGGGCCTCTGATCTTTTCAAATTTTTTCAACACCATTTCAAAGCTTTTAAAGAGATCTTTAATACTAAAATTTTTTAAAAATGCTTAACCCAATAAGAGCCGATGACATTTTTTTGTAAAATTCAATATGCAGTACTTAATTTTTTGTTTTCTTATTTTTAAATTCTACTTCACTCCAATATTTTCTTTTTTGATTGGAGTTACTTCACTTAACTAGATTTACACATATGGTGAAGGTTATCTAAGATTCGGCATAGCCGAATATAGCACTTTGTTTAGAAATATTTCATTTCTGAATTTTTCTGAATTGAGATTAGATGTCAAAATCAGCTACTGCGCTCACTTGATGAATTATTGCGTCATGTAAAGCTTAAAACTAGGGCTCCCAGATTCTTTTCTAATCTAACAGTCGCCATCAAAGCCCGTGTCAGATAAAACTTTATCGCTTTGCGTGACGTTTCAAACTTTGAAAAAAAGCGTATAACGCAAGAGGTATGTCACAATAAAAACTTTAACAGCGCCTAATTATTGTTTGTTTTTATAAGTTTTTCTTACATAATTTTCTAAAAAAAATAATAAAGGAAGAATATATAATAAAAAATAATATTTTAAAATTCTTAACTCTTTTACGTTCGATTTTGCCAAAAATAATATACAAATGTATAGCAGCTAATTGTCAAAGCGCGCAAAAAGATGAGTGTTGCCTTAAAGGCAAGTGTGATTAAATATTTAAAATACAAAGGAACAAAATAAAATACAAATTTTCCATTAAGAAAAACTCTAAATATGATTTTTGTCCCCATTATAAAACGAAAATTCCCTTTTTGGTAATAAGTTCCCTTATCTGTCGGCACTACTTGGTACAAATGCAACAAAACTATATAAAGCTGATTTGTGCGAAAACTTTTATTTCAACAGCAAAGCTCATTGTTTATTATCTGACTGCTACCAGTGCTGCCAGTCCTTCTTAGAGCTTTCTTGCTTGTCGGATATCGCCAATATAGAAATGTTTGCAATATTACTTAAAAAACAAGCATTTAAAAAAAAGAAAACAACTTTTTCCTTGTAAAATTAAGGTATCAGTTACATTTAAAATAGCTTTATTTAATTCATTCAATTTATGCCGAAATCAGTGTTATCCACATTAAAAACCTAATTTCGAAAATCCATTTTCTCTTTAAAATTGTTTTATTAATTAATTCATTTAATATTAGGCCTAAAACTTTTTTCTGGCAAATGCCTTTATCACTTGAAATTTTATTCAAACAGTAGTATTTATGTATTTATTTACAAGACAGATTAAAATTATAGAAGTCAAAGCGAACTTGGTCGATTCGCCATTATACCTATATTTTAAGTCGACCTTAAACATATAAAATAAAGCTGCAATGTTATATATTGTTTTTTTTTTTTATTGTAATGTTATCGTAAAGCGATCATAAAAAATAGCCAAAAAGAACGCCAAGTATTTCAAATACCGCCAGGAATCTCGCCTCTGGCCCTTCTAATATTTTTATCACCACGTTTGGCGAGAAATCGTCATAACTGACAACACTGGCTACCACTTTGTTAAGTTTCTCTCAGTTGTTTTATTAATAGTAATTATGCTTAGTGAATTTACTATGCGGCGTTGGGTTAAGATGAATTTTAGTTGGTTTTTATCGCTAGTATAAATATAACGTGTTTGAGATTGAAACGGTTGGGCTATATTTAATAATAAAAGTTTCATGTTTTTTATTGTTTAAGTTCGCTTTGTTAACTTTCTGTTATCTCGCATTTCATTTTGCTTGTGGTCTTCCTAGTATAAAAAAAGATAGTTCCGTGTCGTATCAATTGAAGAAAGACTTTAAGTTATGTAGTTGTGTTTAATACAAACAAGTTAATAAAATTCTTGTCAACAAATTCAGATGTTAATTGTTTATAAATTTAAAATTTTGCTTATACATATAAAAAACAACTTGAAAATCATACTTTGAATGTGTGTGAACGCCATTAGAAAAAATCTATCAAAACAGAAATTTAACAAGAATAAATAATAAAGTTAAAACATAAACTTTGTTTTTTAAAACTTGCAGAAACCCATCAAACAGAAAATATGCAAAGCTACGACGATGTAAGTTGAGTAATTTTTATTTCATACATAATATTTACGTTCATTCATACTTCTTAAAATTTTTTTATGGCTTTATACTGTTTCGTAATATGAAAAACAACTTACTAAAACTACTTCTTGCATGTTACAACCGCTTACAATTCAACTTTAATTACAAACAACCAGATATTGCAAAGATGTCGTACAGCTTTCGCTAATGGAAAGACAAGAGATGTCAGCTTTAGGTGAGTAAACAAGAAAACAAAAAATAATTAATTGGAAAATAATTTTAAAAAGGAAGCAAACTATGACTATGTTTATAAACTTTTGATAAACATAAGTATTTACATACATATATATGTACATGCACGTATGTGAAGAATATTTTTAACCAGAGGCTCCCAAACTTTTTACTTTTGTATCATCATAAAATTTATTTTCATTTTTACAGATACATTTACATTTATTAGGTGTATGCAAGGCCGCTTCTTGATGGCCTAATTGTATCAAAAAACAATGACTCAAATTTAAAGAAAATGAAGCAAAATATTAACAATCAAATTTTTGAAACAATAAATAATTTAATAAATTTAAAAATCTTTTTTACACATACATATCTGAATTTGTAAAGTTAGGAGTGCAAAAAATATTTTGGTGATATTTTTAACTTTACCTAGTAAATATAATTCGCTTTGAATGGGTCTTTAAAGGAGCTACACAGTGCAGAAATAATCTTCATAGATTTTATCAATTGATACCTATGACAAAAGCTCAAAAACTTCCTAATAAAAAATAGAATAAAAAAAATACCATAGCAATAGTGACACCCTAAAGATGATAACTTTTAAAACATAAATTAAATTAAAAACATGTTAACTTTTTTACTTTTATAGTACCAAGTAAAGCATGTTTGCTCAAATACATGAGTGGCTTATCCATCTCTAATCAGCTGATGAATTTTTTTTTGTAGAAAATAAAGAAACTAAATCATGGCGAAAATATACTAGGTGGTCGCAATGGCGAATTCATAATTTTCGCCGAAAGCGTGAAATGTCAAACACCATATAAATATATATATATATATATATATACAATTTTTTATGTATGGAGTTTGACATTTAGCGTTTACGGCAAAAGTGATATTTCGCCATGAACTAAATGTTAAAAATCACTTTTGTTTATTTTCTTAATTAAAGCGAAAAAAAAGCTGAAGCTTATTATGCAATTTCTTTAAAGAGAATGAAAGAATTAATTTGAATAAACTCGAGATGCCAGTGCATTGTCAGTTAAAAAAAATTCAGCTGGTTCAGCTTATTGGCATCTTTTATATCAAAATGTAGCCAAAAGCAATTTATGAACATACATATGTACATACATATCGCACTTGATCAACAAGAGGGTATCAACTCTAACTTTTAAAATTTTCAGTAGAGGTGAAAAACTGTTTGTGGTTACATTTTAAGAGATTTTGAAAATTCTGTGCAAGTATTGCAAAAAACAAATATTTTTAAAGTTAATACCATTTTTCTGAAATTTATCAATCATAAATGAAACACATTTTATCAACAAAACAATATCAACTCAAAATAAAACCAAATTTAAGTAAAACAATTCGATTATTGAAGAGGGCTCAACGCAAAATAATACCTTTTTTATGAAAATTTACGAAGCATGGCGAAATAATACAAGTGGTCTCGATGGCGAATTTATCACTTTTGCCGTAAACGCTAAATGTAAAACTCCATATATAAAAAATTTGTATATATTTAACTTTTTTATTAACTCAAAATAATACATTTTTGTTGATATGAAGCAAGGCGAATCAATTACCAGGTGACAGCGTTAGAGAATTTATTATTTTCATTATTAATTATTTTAAATTGACCTTTTTGGTTTACTTTATTTTGGGTTATATAGTTTTACCTATATTGGGCTTTTAAAGTCTTTGCTTATTATAAATGTAAATCAAAACTATAATTCCATTTTTTTATCCAACGTTTCGCTGGTATTTTCCAGCTTCCTCAGGGATAAGTTTTATTAGATCTGGCAACGATATATATAAACATAAACATAAACACAATAAGTACTTTAAAAAAAATTATCATTATTATTTATTTATAAAAAGTAGTACACAGATTTTTTATATATGGAGTTTGACAGTAGTGTTCACGGCTAAAATTAATGAATTCGCCTACGCTGCCACCTGGTATTTGATTAGCATTGATATGAAGGCAGTCAATGAAATATTAGGGAGAAATGGAAAAATTAATTTTAAAGGGGTTTAAAGAATTTTCATATAAGAAATTGAATTTTTGGGCAAAAAAATTAAAATTTTTTTAATTTTTTAATTGATCACATTTTAAAGCCCTTTTCCTCCTGGTTACCGAGATAAATGAGTTTTAAGTTTTCCATATAAAAAAATTTAATTTTTGGGGAATGGGAAAAAAACATTGTTTGTGTGTTGCGTCCGTTGCAGCAGGTACAGAAGCCCTCGACTTTTTCTTCTTTTTCCTTCTCCAGGAGTACAGGATCCTGCTTGCTCTTCTTAAACAATATAAATTTATTTAATTTATATAAGTACGGTAAAAAGTCAAAAGTTGCTCAACTTTAGTACTTTACGTTAACGGAGACGTACGTAATGGAATAGAACTCATAAGAAAACCGGTATTTCAACTTAGCTGTCAGTTTAAAAAGACGACGTATAACGTATGACAGATTCTATATGCCCTGACGTGAAGAGTATTAAAAAAAGCAATTGTTTAATGCACATTCGAGGCAACAGCTTTATTAATTAAGTCAATAATGAATATAATAATATCAAGAGCAGTGACTTCTTATTTTTCAAATAGTCTGTCTTCTTTAGACGTATTAAAAATATTATTTGAATACTTTTTGCTTGTTCAGCTTTAAAAATTAAAAAAAAGTAAAAAGTATTTTTATTAAAAAAACAGATTATTATTTCAAGACTTATTTGGTTTTAGTTTAAGCAAGAAGAAAACAAACACAAAGCCGTTTTCGACAACAATAAATAAGTAAATTAATATGGTTATAGCAATTCAGAAGCATTGGAGAAATATTACAGCCAACGTTCCCTTGTAAGATCCCTAAAAATAATGCATATTTTTTCCTTGCACCAGTTTTTTAAGATTGCTTGTGATACAGAAATGTCGCATAAACATTAGCCTCTTCTCTTTATGACATAGAGAACGAAATAAAAGAACAGGGTTTGCCTTGAAGGTTAAATTAATCATAAAGTAACAGTTGTTTTTATTTTGTAATAGTTTCTTACTGTTAAACACCTTCCCAGTGACACAGCTTAAGCAAAATAAAATTGCAATAGATGTTGCTGCTACAATAATATTTTTTTTGGGAAATTAAATACCACATTTAAATAAAGATAATTAAAAACCATATTTAAATATCAATTTAAATTTTATAGCACTGTACTTGACCAAAATTTTTAACAGCTGTACTCAATTGCAAACTTTTTTAATTCTAAACGTAAAATAATCGACTTTGGATTTTGTTATAAAAAGTAAAATAATTGTGGTAACTTTAACTAGTTTTTAATAATAAAATGCTTAACGTTACAAACGAATATTTACGTGATATTACAACTATATTGGATAAATTAAGAAAACATGGCAATTATCTCTTCCTACAAATAGTTAGTTAAAAACTTATAACGAACTTAAATACAACACCATTTTGTATTTGTTATTGTATTGTGTTGTATGTGCAATTAATCGTAGCTTGTTACATACATACGTTTAATATACACACATACATTTTAAATTTATAATTAATATTTAATTGTATAACGGAGCAATTTAATTGTTAATTGCCTGACGAACAAACAGAAAAACAATTTAACAATAAAAAAGGTTATGAGACCATGTCTATAAATTTATATTTTGCTATTAGCAACTAAAATCAAGATAAGGAAACTGCTGGTTGCATAATTTATTTTGCTATCGCTACAAATTAACGCTCGTATTCCCTTATCAAACATTTACAATGTCATTTTTAGGGTTCCGTAACAGTTTTAATATTACTAAAATATCACTACGTTTGTTGCAGGCTACAGGCCACTCGCCTGTAGAACTGTGATACGTAGACACTTATGGCCGCTTCAACAAAAAATTATAAAATAAAGTTAAGAATTAAAGAGTGTCCCAAAAGTGATTAATCCCAAATCCCTGGATGAAATTAAGTAAATCCCGCTTTTCACGGGATTTAAAATTTATACGCTAATTAAAAGTTTTCAATATTTTGTATTTACACTTAAATATGATAAATACTTAATTGAGCGGCTACTTAAAATGTGGCCCTAACTTTTCTGTTGGGGATAATAAAACAAAAATTTTGGGCAAATTATCCAGTTCAATTTAGATGATTTTTCGTATTAAAAATATTCCCGATTTTTTGAGTGTTTTAAGTCTTTTTTTCCTTTTTTATTTGAAGCCATTTTGCAAATTTAAAAGAGACTCAAAACAAAATTTGAATTATTTTTGAAACATGACATGAGCAATTTTGTAAAAATTACAGATAACATCCTTCACTTTTCTTCTTCTTTTCTTTAATAAAATGACAGCAACAAAATTTAACGTAATTGTACACAAGTAGCCAGTGTCAAAAATTACAAAAAAAAAAAAAAAAAAAAAAAACCAAAAAAGTCAGTATGAATTATAATAAAAAATCTGTGTTCAGTTTCTATTTTATATGTAAGTGAAAAACATAAATCTAGATGAGCATAATATTTATATTCTTACTTAAGTTACAGAAATAATATAATGGTAAAAGTTACTTTAAGAGAACGGGTTTCACTTGGTGTCCCTAATTCCAATGTGCAGTTTCTGTCTTATCAGCAATCAACTCGACTATAAATTTTGCTTTAAAAGCACTCAATTTTTTGAGTTATTTCTATACAAGTTTTTTAGACGAGTTGATAGGTTGTACTACGAAAATAGCACAAAAATAAATAAAGAAATACTCAGGCGATAAAATACAACACTGCAATTAAGATTCTTTGTTTACGGTCTTAAAAATCTTTCGTAGTTAATGTGCGATTTAATTATAATTAAAACAACATTTTTAAATAAATTGCTTAAAAACTTTCAAAACTTTAAATGCCAGAAGGTTAAATTGTTTTAAGCAAAAATATTTCAATAGAACTCATACTTTCCAAAGTCATCTGTTTAGTGTCTGTTTATATTAAAATACAAAAAGCAAACTTTTATATTTTGTTTTGTTTATCAAATAAAAGGAAACCTAACTAGCAGGCGATATATTTGTATATGCAATGACTACTTAAGCAGTTGTAATTCGAAATAATTAAAACTATGTTCAAATTGAAGTTTCCACAAAGCCAGTAGGTGGAAAACCTTGCAAGAATAATAAATAACTTCATAATTCAAAGAAAAAGAAAACAATATTATAACAGATATGGGTTCTGTTAGATGACACAAGTTCAAAAATAATTCGTATGAAAATGAAGTCCATTTACTCCTTTTATAAGCAGCCTTAATAAAGTAAACTTCATTAACATGCTAAAAGAAGAAATGACCTAATTATCAATATAATGCATTTTCTTTCTCATTCAGCTAAATGAAAAGAAATACTGGTTCACTACTAATTACTAAATCAATTAATGTAGCGGCAGTCGTACCAACTTTAAATCGTCAATAAGTTATTCACCCCTATCGCGAATTATTTTCCACATGAAATTTTTTCACATTTCACTGAAAACCAAATTCCCCTTATCATGAATGTTTTTTTTTTTTTTTTTGGGTAAAATGTGGAATTTTTTCAATGTTTTGTTCACTTTGATTTTGATAGTGAAATTCATATATAAGTAATTATTTTTCATCTAATAAGAAGTTTTAGGTTGATAAAAAGTAATTTTAGGGTAAAGTCGGTAAATAAATTATAAAGTGGCATTCTTCTTAACAAGATATAAGGTAACAGGTCAATTGCCTCGATATACGCCATATTATTTATACAATCTTTAGAGGTCCGTAACGCCGAATCTAACGGTCAGTTCAAAATTTTTCACTTACATTTTTTGCTTAAATTTGCATTCTATAGCCCGTTAAAAAAATGTTTTCATTTTTGCAAATGCAATATTCAAGTTATGGACAAAACTGTTCACGTGAAATTCCCGATACCATTTTTCAGTTCGGGTGGAATAAAAATTTCACGTGAACAAAAATTTCACTTTTTATTCATGATAGTGGTGATTATTTTTTTAATGCTGAGTTTTATTTGTTTTTCTTATGAATAAAATCTAGAGAAAAACGTAAAAAATTATATTCAACTCTCAGATAAAAAAACATTTTTATTGTTATTAAAGATTTTGCAGGAAATAAAAATCAGCTACAGAATACTTGAATAAAGAATAAAGGAAAAGTTCAAACTTACAAGACATTTGACAAGATTTTCAATTAACTATTGTAACCTTTGTATAGTGAAATAAAAAGAAAAAATATCGATGTATACATATGTATTCAAATGAAATGATTTTAACGATACAATGAAAACAAAACATCGAAAATTAGACGAATTTATATTCATTGGAATACAAAAAGTACAGTCTAATACAAAGCAAGCTTTTTTTCATATTCATGAATTTTGTATTTAAATAAATATAATTGCTTTTTGTTTTCATGTGAAAAGTACCAACAAAATTTTTATTTAATAATAGAAAATAATAATGTGAAATACGATAAACGCGATTCGCATGCAACTCGTTTCATTTGTCTGTATGTATGCATGTATAAATAAATAAAAAATATTTCAAAATGTATAACATTTTTTTGCTCGAATTATCGAAAGATGTGATAACAAGACTGATAAGAAATAGTATTAAATTTAAATCTTCGCACACACAATTTATTTAATTATCCAAAAACAGACAATGTTATTGTTTTCCGTTTTTCGCTGTTGTCATTAGTTCTCACTGAATATCGAGTTTCATCCAATAAAAGACTTCATAAAGATTATTAGAAAAACAGCATTATTTTTTTAAACGCAGCTTTTATTGGCTCAAAAACAATTGTACGTAAAATCACTCACATTGAGTCATACGAGTAGAGCCATAGTGGTAGAAAATGTTGTTGTAATTTCTTTCTTTTTCACAAAATAAAATGTTTTCTAGTCACAAGTATTTTTCATTTACAGATTTGTAAACGTCCGGATTATTTATACATAAATATACAAAAAATAAAGGTCTTTAAAGTCGAGAGGTGATACATTTTATAAGAATCCTGCCAGACAGAATATGTCGAAAATGCACGCACGGAAAAGATTATGAAATAAAAAAGCGTAACTACATGCTACTAATGTCATCAAAAACTTCATTGTGTAATTTGGCTCTTATCGAAACCCCAAATTAAAAGTTGTTATTCTCAAAAATCTCTTATCAATTAATTAAACACATTTAAGCATTAAACTGAAAATACTTTACTTGTTTTAAAAATATGTCAATTCTGGAGGTGCATCATTTCTAGTGTTTGATAACAAATAACATTATACGAACTGTGTTATAGATTCTTGTGTTGTTTTTTATTTTCGTCCTGAGTTCATTGCCGAAAAAAACTACATATTTCTATACAATCACTGTTTAGTAGAACTGACACCAAATCCATCATAACTTTAAATAGTCTTAATTCTGTGGCATTTTGATGTGTAAAAACATTTGTCAAAAAATGTTCTCAAATTATTTCTTTTTTTTTTTTGGATTGAATTTCATTTCAATTTCTTCCTCATTTCATTTATATTTTTTTTATCTTAAGAAATGGTTTTGATACAATACTGAAAGACTTGTAGATAATAGAACTAAATATTTGAAATGAAAATCAGATTGTAATAACTTAAAAAAAAATGTGTAAAATACAGATCTCCGAAAAATGGCCAAAACATTTGAAAATTTCCCCAAAAGTTCTTAAACAAAATCCGCATTTTCAAATAAAAACAAACAATTTGTTTCATCTTTTGATAATTTGCGACTTTTTATCGATTTACCGAAGCAGACAAGAGGTAAAGAATTAAAAAAAACTTTAGAAATTGTGATAAGAAGAATCTGCCGCTGACACGACGATATTAAAAAAATGAGGATCTTAAGCACAACAGTTTGTAGACAACTTCCATCAGTCCACATTTGATCCAGAATGTGTGTGAAGATAAATACGTATTTAAATAGTGGAGACAAAAACCATTTTTTTAACATTGCCGCTTTTACAGTTAACAGTGTTCTGTTAGCCACCTAATTTTTTCAAATCACAAAATTATTAGTGTCTTATTATGGACCCTTCAGAGCACCATGTGCATAGGGTGTAGTATATGTGCTATTCCATATTTGTCCAAAATGGTTATTCCTTCTTCTCAAGAAATTAGTGTTTAATTATAACCCATTTTAATGCTTTTCTGAACATTTTTCTAATACCAAACTATTATGGTTTCGTAATATATCCCTTGAAGCAATATTTCCGTAAATTATATATATTAGAACTTGTGTTTTTTCCTTTAATTATCCTTTAAAGTAAAGGAACCCAAAAACACAACGACTGTGCACTGTTAACTGCAAAAACGACAATGTTAAAAAAATGGTTTTTGTCTCCACTATTTTAATACGTATCTATCTTCACACACACTGATCTAGATTTAGTCATTTATATTGGGTGAACAACGTAAGAGGAGCCTAAAGGCCCAACTATAATGTGCATAAGCTAGCTTTAGCTTATGTCAAAAATTCAACGAAAAGCCTGTCAAATGCTTAGGTAACTTATCAAAGAAATTTATGTGGCTACAATGTACATATATAAATTTAGTAACTTATTTGCCACAGTTGCACATTTATGTTTATTTCGTACTTTTGCCAAAAATAATTCCTATATAAATCAACAAAATTTTAAAACTAAAAGGCTTTAAAGAAAATATTTTATATATTTAATAACATTCACAAACACATTTACATATTTTGGTTTATTTTCTAAGAAAATGTAAAAAAAATATTACAAATTATTTTCTATTTTGTGTTTGTGGCCAACCGTAGTAAAAAATGCAACGATGTTCATCGTTTATATGGTATACATATGTGTGTATAAATACAAATTTAATTTAAATATATTATAATTGTAAAAAATTGGCCATAAAGAAAATGTTGTTTTTTCTACATTTTATATTGAAGTAAAAACTAAAAAATTTAACAATTTAGGTCTTAATTAGAAAATTTCTTTATTAATGTATAAATCAAAACACAATCAGCTGTTTCCGTACGGAAAGTGCGATCAGTTTCGTACCTTGCATAAAGAAATGAAATTTAACGAAACTTGACGAAAAGTTATCTTATTCACATTATAGTTTACCACATATAATTTAATGTATTTGCACAAGCGTATAAGTTGGCATAAGCTAGTATATGTACATTATAGTTGGGCCTTAAGGCACATTGATACAGGTTAGCTTTTGCGTGTATTTTGTTTTTGTAAAATTTTGTTCAGCTGTCAAAAAATTCTAGCAATATGTGTGTATGTATTTGTGAAAAATAAGCAAGCATTTGAACACATACATATAATACACATGCACACACAATGCATAATGTACACATACAATAAGAAACAAAGCATCAATTTTGACAACTCACAAATGAAAACAGCAAACGTATGTTGACCGCATGATCTAATGCATTCACCTGCCGATAGCCTTTCAGATTTACTAAATACGGCAACACAACGTCAAATAACGACATCATACAATAACAAGTCTTTATGTGTTTTCAACAACAGAGTTCTATCATCATTGGAGTTTAACTGCCATCCCTAAATTAGCGCGTAAAGCGCAAGATAACTGTAAAAATTTCTCATGTACATGCAAAATGTATGAAGCATCCCTAAATAGCTTGGCGTCAACGCTTAACAATTGGAAAATCCAATTTTGACAGTGCGTTAGGAAGTGAAGTTGGCTGTTTGTTGGTTTGTTCTGTTTTGTTATGGTTGAAAAGTAGTGACAATTTAGTAATTTTCAAGGCAATCTAGCGGGTTTATCTCTTCTTTATTCTTATACAGCGGGTTTTATGAAATAAAATGAGTTAACATTACTTTTAACGACACGAAGTTAACCCTAGAGTTAATGTCGACGTCGTTGACGGCGTCAAATGTCAAAAAAAAAGTTGAATCGTATGAAATTGTATGAGAGAAGTTAATCTCAACGCGTTGCAACGCCGTAAAAGTTCAATCTATTTCAACTTTTTCGGCGTTGAAACGCCGTCAACGACGTCGACATTAACTCCAGGGTAACGCTGTTATTTAGGGATAACATTTCAGCGCAAAAGCTATGAATTACATTGCTTTGCGTCTTACGCGCTAATTTAGGGATGGCAGTAAGAAGCTTCGCTGCCATTAAAAAAGTATTTGAATTTGTACGATAGGATTGTAAAACTCCTGAGGGCAGAGAAACAGACAAACATACATACAGACAAAATAAAAATATTTTAAATGGAGAATAAAATCAAGTAATAAACAATTTTAGAAAATCATTTTTTATTTTTAATATGTACATAATTGCTGTTTAACGAGAGTTTTTCAATAAATTTTGTATGAATTTAGGAAAATTACAATTTTGCAATAATTTCCGTTTCAATTATTTATCATTCATTTATCTTTAAATAACATTTGATTACGAATTAATTTTCATATGAACATCAATCTTGAGTTGAAATTTTAAACTTGAATTAGCGCTTAGCTTTAAACAAGGTTTGAGAACCGCTCTTAATATCAGCTGAAAAAGCAGAAATATCTTTGACTTTTTGTTAGTCGCGTGGAAGTGTTTTTTTATTTTTAAAAGAAATTATATTCTTTTTTTTTGCGAATTGTCGTCATTTAGACAATGCAAACAACTACTTGTTCTGTTTTATTTTGTGATATTATTTGTCCTAAAGCCAATCTTGAAATTTTCCGCTTTTATTTTTTTTTTTTATTTAAATGTCATATACATTAAACCACTTCGTGCGTTTGCCGAAGTTCTTTTTATTATTAAGAATTTACAAACGAACACAAATCGTTCTAAAACGGAAGTATTCTTATCAAGGCTGACAATTAAATTTTAAAAATAAGAAAAAAAAACAAAAAGAGAAATAGTGAATCAATTTAATATGGTGGAAATATAATTCAGAAATTTAATTAAATATAAAGTATGATTGTATGTATGTCTGTCTATCTGCCTGTCTAACAAAAAATAACGATAAAATATTATCGATATTGGTCTTTGAAAAAGAAATTTTTTTACAGTTTTGAAATAAATTCTTTTTTATAAATATTACTGTGTGTATGTATAATTTGTTTTAAGAACGATCAATTAGCTTCTTTTCTAAAAAAAATTCTAAAAGGAGAAATTAAAGTCAGTAATAAAATTTTTTTATTGAGTGAATTCCATTTCATCTGGTTTAATTAATCATTATCGATGTCTGAAAATAAATACGACAGCTTAAACTGGCAGCAGTATGTTAATTGAATGAATTTATAAAAAAAAAAAACGAAAAAAAATTATAAAAGTATGTAAATATAAATTCACAAGATTTAAATTATATTTGCGTTTAAGTTTGCTTTTGTATACATTTTGTTTTGGCATTGACCTTGCTCGCCCATATGGCCGGCAAGTTAGTTAACTGTTGGGTTGAATTTGTTCGCTGGCTGTCTGACTGACGAACTGGCTGGTAATGTTTGCTATTGTTTATTTTGCTACTCAATCAAATAACTGTTTGATAGTTTGGTTTTAGATTTTTTTTCTTTAATCTGCTATTAATGTTTTATTTGTCAATTTATTGTTTTAACGTCAATTTTACTTTCATCATTTGCATAAAAAATCTAATAATTAGTAGTGAATACACAAAAAATAATTTTGCATTCATATCCATCCTCCCAGACTTCTTTCGTTAACTATCGTTTATAAAGATCGGAAGTAATAAACGTTTTTAACAAAAAGTATTTTGTTTGTTTATTTATGACCAATTACCTTTGTTATAGTGAATTCTATTTTTACGGGCTATTTTTGGTCAGATTTGCTTTAAATGCGAATAAAAAACTTATTCCATTTTTTTCCCAACGTTTCGTCGGTTTTTTTCCGACTTCTTCAGGGGAGTATTTTTATTATTTATTATTAAATTGTTTTAGTTTGCATAATAATAATAAATTATGGACAGCATTAATTAGTCAACAAAAATTATAATGGTATCCCAGAAAAAAAAATTTTTTTAGTCAAACAAATATCACAGAACTTTACTTTTAAATTATTGCTAGGGAAAAAGTATTTTTACGTTTTCATTGGAGCGTTTTTTTTTTCTTTTATTGTTTATTACCACAGTTTTATATGCTTATGATTAAGAAAGGAACTTATATTTTTAGCACATGCGTGAATTTATTGGATTTTTTGACATAAAGTAGTAGATTAACTCTGTTTTATTATTATTTTTTTGAAATATGAATGTTGAAGATCTAATTTTATTGTAAGATTTTATTTGTTCAAATTAATTTTTTTAGAGAGCTAACAAACTCCCTGTTACATTTTGACTTCTTTTATTAATATTCGATTTTATTTATTTATTTTTTATTTATTTATTAATGTGCTGTTTCTGTATTACAGGCGTTCAACTCGTCTGGAAAATTTGTATGGAAATAACTCAAAAAAGTAAATGCTTTTCATACAAATTTTTCAAACGAGTTGATCGGCTGTAATAGGGAAACAGCACATAAGTTTTGATTTGTTAATTAATAACGATTTTTTATAAATTTCTAGATTTTTTGGTATCTTGAACTTTCAAAAAAAAGAAAAAAAAAATATTGTTTAATATTTAAGTTTTTTGTGGATTTTTTTTTATTTTAACCGTCGACAGTTTGAAATATCCAATCAAATGTGGTAAAGATATCTTGGAGAATTATTATGCACTAAAGAAAAACAATTCTTTTAGAAAAACAAGTCTGATAAAAAAAAATACAATTAATTATTTAAAAAATGGCTACAGTAACTTTAAAAAAATGCTTAGAATCGTTTTATTCATTTACATAATTATTGTTTGTAAATTTCATTGTAGGAAAAAACAATTGGAAAATTTGCTGCGAATGTACGAGGAGCATGAAAATGACATGATTAACGCACTTGACGCTGATTTACGTCGGCCGAAGCAGGAAAGTTTAGTCGTTGAAACGGAATTTATGAAAAATGATGTCAAACACATTTTGTTTAATATAGAGTCGTGGGTGAAGCCGGAATACCCCGATAAGCCATTGGTTAATTTAATGGACGATGTGCAGGTTTATAATGACCCATATGGAGTTGTGCTTGTGATTGGGGCATGGAATTATCCACTGCAATTGTTATTGGTTCCAGTAGCATCTGCCATCGCAGCTGGTAACTGCGTTGTGATCAAACCCAGCGAAATTGCGGCAAATTGTGCTAAATTCATACAAGAAACTTTGCCAAAATATTTGGATAATGTAAGTTGAAGTGATCAACTTATTATGATTAATTGAGCATTTGATTTTTACAGGAATGTTATCCTATTGTTTGTGGTGGACCAGAAGAAACAACAGAACTTCTTAAGCAGCGCTTTGATTACATTTTCTACACTGGCTCCACACGTGTTGGCCAGATTATACATGCGGCTGCAAATAAACATTTGACACCCTGTACATTAGAGTTGGGTGGCAAAAGTCCTTGTTACATTGATAAATCCGTAGAAGTAAAAACAGCAGTTAAACGTATTTTATGGGGCAAATTAATTAATTGTGGCCAAACCTGTATCGCCCCTGATTACGTTTTATGTTCCAAAGAAATTCAAGAGCAGTTTGTTAAAGAAGCAAAAACTATTCTTAAGGAATGGTATGGTGATAATATACAAGACAGTCCTGATCTCAGTCGTATTATAAATAAAAATAATTTTGAGTAAGTGAAAAAATATCTGTATATTTATGTTAGTGTGTGTGTTTTTGTTTCATTTGATCTCTTTTCGAAATTTAGTCGTTTGATTGCCTTAATGAAGCATGGAAAAATTGCAATTGGTGGCAAACACAATGCAGATGAACTCTTCATTGAACCAACAATAATCGTAGATGTTAAGCCGGATGATCCTGTGATGCAGTCGGAAATTTTTGGACCCATCTTGCCAATTATTAATGTGGAGAGTGCATATGATGCAATTAAATTCATAAACTCGAGGTATGTCGAATGTTGTCGAATCAATTCATCTAGTTTTTTGTTTTACATTTAAACGAACATAGGAATTACAAAGCATAAGAATACGATCATTTATTCAAATAAAAAATTGGTGTGTTTGCGTATCATACGACACGTTCGTTTCAAATACATTAATTAAATAAATAATTTATTTATTTACATATTTCGTTATCCAAATAAATAAATTTTTTAAGATGTAAATTAATATTGAAAATTTGTAAAATTATTTGTTCAATTTTCACAAAACAAAAAATTTTGCAATGAAATTTATATCCATTATTTATTGTAAATGTATTTTGTTAATACATTGATTATACTTCTTCTGAAGTTTTTAAATTATATTATATATTTTTTCCAGAAAGTACATGATATAAAGAATGATTTGTTAAAACAAATCTGGAACTAAAATGGTACAATTAGTCTTAATCTTCGACTGTGGTTTTGTTTAATTAAAAGTTAAGCTTTAACGCCAATATGAATCAATGTTATATTAATTAAATGAGAATAATAACTTCAAGAATATTAGCTTCAAAAAAGCCGACAAATTATTCTCGGGACTATTTTTTATTACTTCTGTTTATTGTCTCTTTAGTGCAAGTAAATTTTATTCAGTCTGACTTTGCAAAACTTTGCCCAAAAAGTACAGATGCAGAAGGGGTCTTAGGTATTATTTTTTTCCCAAAAAATTTCAAAATTAAAAAAAAAAAAAACGTACAAATTTTCTTTTTCTCCAAAAAAAAAAAAACAAACAAGAATCTTCACATCGCTGGTCTCATGTAGAAAGAACCTAAATCGAATTTTTACGAAATAAAAATTTTTCGTGATTCCAATACATTTCACACAGATACACCTTGTCACAAAATTTGAATGCAATAATATCAAAAATAACGGTTTTCTAAGCATTTGCATTTCTAATATTACATGTGATAAATACAGTTTCTATTACGTTTTAACCTTCCAGCGACATATTTAAACGTTATTAGCCTTTTGATTTAAAATAATAATTAAAGATTCAAATATTCTGAAAAAGTATTTTCTTTAATAATATTTAGGATAATAATAATTAGGTACGTGATGTAAAGTGATAAATTTTAACTTTTTTGAAAATTTTTGAAAAAAAAAAAATTTATTTTCATCACGTACCTGAATAAGTTTTTTATTTTTCATTCATTAGAATGAAATTAAGAAAAACCAATGTCGTTATTAAAATTATATAAGTTTTTAGTGAAAGCTCTGTTACTATATAAATTCACTGATTCTCTAAAATTAAATATATGAAATTTATAGCAAAAATCATCAAATTGATATAAATTGTCTAAGAAGCAAAAAAAAAAATACTTAAACAATATTACACCACAATCATTGTTTAAAGTCTAATAATTTTAAAAAAGAACTAAACTGATCGTCTTCTTATGCTTGTTTCGCTATCTAAAGTACGTATTTGTTGTATTTGTGTTTTATTTAAACATTTCATTTGAATATTTTATTCATTTAATTTATTTATTTCATTCAAATGATCGGACTCATTAAACTACTCACAATTTAATTTTGTTTCATTAACATGTTAATTTGTTTTGTATTGTTTTCCATTATTATTTATTTTTATTAGAACATAAATTAAAAAAAAAAAACAAAAAGCTAAATTAATTTTGAACTTTATTTCATTTAATTTGGATAAAAAAAATTGCACTCATTTGAGTTTTTTCTTTTCATTTTCAAACATTTGTCTCGTCCCTCGCTTTACATGACAAACTCATACATTAAAAAAAAAAAAAAAAAATACCTTCAAAAATTATTAGAGAAATTCCTCTAGCGATGTACATTTTCACAATGGAACCAGAAGTACAAAATTTATTTATTCACGGTACACAATCAGGAGGCATTTTATTGAATGACACAATCATGCATTACGCTGGTAAGAAAAGAAGTCCATATTAAAAAACGAAAACTTCTGGGGACGGTGGAAATTCTTAAATAATCTTCATAGATTTATGTTAAAGTGATAATATTTTGAGGTGTTGGTCATTTTATATTTAAATGTTTAGATTTATTTATGTAAATATTATTTAACGTAGAACTATTTGTTGTTTTTAAACTGTATAAATTTTTAAATCAATAGGGAAAAACCTTTAGTGGTTTATGTTTTCTCCAAATCCCAGAAAATCGTACAGCAGTTTATAGAAAATACCTCAAGTGGTGGAATTTGCAGTAATGAAACTATAACGCATTGCGGAGGTATTGGTGTTTTTTTTAACATTCTATTCTTTAACATTCCCTTTATTTAACTTTCACCATTGTGATTTTTCTAAATTACTAAATTTTTTTAACCGTTACTTTTATTATTTACCTGTTACCTTTCTTGCATGTTCTATTTATGTTTTGTTTTCTTGTTATTATTTTCTTTGTTGTTTTATTAATATTATTTGTAAATTTTATTTAAAAAAAAAAAAAAAAACTTTAATTTAATTTTCAAAACAATGCTTCTTATCTAAATTAAAAATACAGAGCAAAACCTTTGGCGTTATATGTTTTGAGTAATTCGCAAAAAACTATTGAATTGTTCAAAACTGAAACATCCTCAGGTGGTTTTTGCAGTAACGATCTTTTAAGTCACTTTACAGGTACAAAAACTATTTATTTTTATTATTTTGAAAAACTTGCAATTCAAAAACCATATTTTACGTAATATAAAATACATATATTTTTTACGTTCGTTTCCCGAATTTATATGGCGTGAGTAAATTTGAGTCAAAACACAATTAAAAACATCTTTACTTTGGTCAAGTTCGAAACCGCTGGTAAAAAATGCCATCAAAAAAGACTTTTGGATGAATAAATATATTTTTGTTCATTTTCATTCATTTTCATTTTGTATGTAAATTTCTGAAAATTTTTTAAAAGAAAAATTATTTACAAAGAAAACAAGAAAAATTAGACACCTATGAATCGCGATTTTAGATATATCGGTATTGGAATGTACAAAAAAAACTGTTATTCGACACCGGAATAAAACGAAAAAAAAAACAAATAGTAAACAAGCGAAAAATATAAATACAGTAAAACCTCGATTAACCGGGCCTCTATTAATCGGTTACATTCTATTAACCGGCATGTGGTTCCTTTTATTTTTTTCCTGTATTATCCGTGCTTTAGATTTAAACATCAATTATCTAAATGTAAGTTCATGTGCCCACACATAAGAACATATTTGGGCTTTTATTCATTTAATAAGTGAAACTTGACCTGCTAACACCTGTTGTGGAATGGTGGCTCCTTTAAATAGTAAATTACCAAAGAGAGCAAAAAAATTCTTTCAATTAAAGACAAAATTACTTTGATTCATGACTACGAAAAAAAATATATCTGTTAAGATGCTGTTTAATATAACCTCTATTAACCGTGCATTTCGATTATCCGTGCTGGTACTGGTCCCCCAAGAAATCCGAGTAATCGACGTTTAACTGTACTATTTTCAAGTTCATATGTAAGTCCGCATGTGTAAAATGGAATAATTTTGTCTATAACTGTTTTAAGAGAAAAAAGATTTAAATAAAGTTTTTTATCGATGGCGGTATTCCGTATGAAAGAGTGTTGCCAAACGGATATCACATATCTTTCATTTTCTATTTACGCATTTTAACTAAACATAGGTATTGCTCTTTTTCTAAAATATTTTTATTTTTATTTTTTCGTGAAACAACTGCCTTAAATTGGCTTTCAATATTCCACTGATCGAAAAAATCAAGTCATTAAGTCTTTACAAAATCTCGGTGTACTCAACTTGCTTAATTAATTCTTTTACAAAGCAAAAGGTCGGAAAGGGTTCCATTGCTTTGATTTCGCTTCGGTCTCTCAAAACTGTTGAGAATTTAATATTTATTAAATTAGGATTTGAACTGTGGATATTATAAATAAATCGAAATTTATTTTTGGCTTAAATTCGTTAATTTTAATTTCTAAAAACATCTTTTTTGAAAGAAAAGTAATTTTACAAATGTATGCGTACGTTTTCCAAAGAAAACAAGAAAAACTAGACACCAGCAAAATGTAATGCTAACCCAGGCAGAAAAAAAAACAATCGACACGACGCTGTTCCATCATTGATGACAGTTCTTCAACATCAGCATAACATACTGTTAACAAATTTACGGTAAAGTCACAATGTTAAAACGATAACATCAAATGACTCTTATTTTAATGTTGGAACAATACTGTAAATCTAAATTTACAGCGTTGTGTTTACAATTAAACAATGTTTCTGAAATGTTAAAATAAAAACCTCGAATTACCGTTTTCAATGTTATCACAAAACCGTTAGTACAAATTTATTAAGTTGATATAACAAGAGAAATGTTAAATAATAAACTTGATCTAATGATCACAAATAAAAAATACTGAATATACACGATATTGTTTAAAGCTGTATTTTTATATTTGCAATATTAGAGCAGTACATGATTTCTATTAAAATGACATTTAAAATGTTAGGTTGTATTTTTGTACTTTATAGTGTTGTTGCGGTATGTGATTTTCGTAATCACAGTATTGCGAATCTAATATAGAAATTTAGTTTTTACAGTGTTGTAATTTTGGATTCACAGTGTTGTGATGGTATATTATTATTAGGAAGAGTCGTAACTTCTGTCTGGGTAGTTGTGTAGTTATAAAATTCTTTCTAAAAAAAAGCTTTTTAGATATTAAAATAAATGAACTTAGGCCAAAATCAATTTCGATTCATTTACTGTTGGGAACTTTCATCGTCCTGGACTTCCATTGAAAGGTTACTTATAAATCAAGTGTTCCATTTACAGATAATCTTTAATGCTTGTGAAGGTGTGCCATGATTTTTTTTTTAAATCACATTTGATTTTCTAGATATTTTGCTTTCAAAATGACAGCTCCTAAGTAATCATTTACCGCAAAGTTTGTTTCAACCCAGTGGTTGTTAAAAGAAACAAAATAGTGAATTTTCATAACAATTGCCAGTTATTTTATGCAACTTGACATTTCGTTGTAAATGTTATTGGTTCTCTGATGATTTTGTAAGGACTTATTGACTTCCTTTTGTATAAAAATGAACAACGTTTGTTTTTTTTAGCAATTTGTGAAGTAAATGTATGATTTAACTTTAATTTATATAATTAATGAATAATAACATCGCCTTTTAGCATGAATGCAAAACTTTGCATTTCTTGAAGCATGATTTATTGATTAACTACAGATATTCACATTATGGAAATGCGAAATAGCAAAACTTTGAATATGCATCACAAACACGAATTTTAAAAAGGATTAACTTCTTTAAAAAAATAATAATAATATTATTATACAAAGTATACAAAGCAGAATTCTTATATTTTAATTTTCACACTCTTTAGTTTAAGTTACTGAAAAACTGATTAATTTTTTATTGCTTTTTAACGAATTTTATTACAGTTATTGCTTTTAGTTGATAGCAAAACTTTAATTTACTATCGTCATGGTATCGATAAGCTAATGTCTGCTTGATAGTAAGTCAGTCTGTTGAATGGTACGTGGATAATTGATGATTCCTAAACATTTTTAAACTTACGTCAAACTACTTCCACTACTGCTATTGTCCGTATGAAAGTGATGTAGCTTGGATAGTTAACACGTTGTTGTGTTCATATCCCAGCTGCTGCCTCCTATTCAATAACATATGTAAAGCTCTTTAATAATTATTAAGGTTTTACATACTGAGATATACCACAGTGGTCTTCTTCGTCGGTACTGCTTTACGGCATTAAGTCGTCGGCGCGGTACTTTAATGTGCCTACTTAATAACAAAGACGCTGCAGCAACGTGTAATTGCAGGATTCGAAAAATAAGACATTATATTTATTATCTATCACCTTTACACTCTCCCTTTCCAAAAACGGTTATTGCTTTTAATTACTGCAGCATAAAATGTTTGAAAAATGCGACTGCTTTTAGATTTTGCATTTTCTGACGTGAATATCTTGAATGACAGTATAAAAAAAATATTTAAAAGCACAACAGGCGATTATTAAATATAATTTTTATTTTAAACAAAAATAAAAAATTGCGAAATTCTTAAATGTTTTTCTTTTAAATTGTATGCGTTTAGTTGATGTGCTGCCATTCGGAGGTGTTGGCGCTAGTGGTATGGGAAATTATCATGGCAAATATGGATTCGATACATTTACCCATAAAAAAGCATGCCTTGGTAAAGATCTGAAACCTCTTGGTGAAAAGCTAGCCTCGTAAGTATTTAACTGATATTTGGTATCTTACTATAATACAATCTGGTGTATGACACCTTTTTCTTTTTCAGTGGTCGCTATCCGCCATATTCGGAACGTAAGGCGAATATTTTGAATTTTTTATTACGCAAACGTCGTCCACTGCCTAAAATGTATTTGTCACACATACTGGCCTTTGGCTTAGGCATTGGATTGACATTCCTTGCTAATCATTATATGCAGGTAAAAATAATCTCTGTTTTACGGATTTTATATCTCATATTATAACAATTATTGCAATATGCTTATTAAAGGGTAAACTATTTTCGCGCTAAACTATAATCTACACTATAACTCTACACACAATACAATTCCTCACTAGTATAGGGGAAGTGCTTTTCGTGGTTGCAGATTTTCATTTGTAATGTCAAAATATACAGCATCACACCATAAAAGATTAAAAACTTTATTATATTTTATACGAATTAAAAAATTATATATTAAAGCTTGTTCATACAATTCATAGTGGCATTTTTTATTTAGTGTTGATAAGATTTACACATACATACATTTCTATTTTAGGAATTAAGTATTTTGCTAATAAATTATTTATTAATCATTTTCTCTGTAATATGCTATGTAAAGGGTTTTTCAATAGGTAAGGGTAGATGTTTTAAATTTACTTTAAAACGATAGCTGTGTGGCATGTAGAACCATTCTATGGAAAACACATGATGTTCCTTAGAATAGTGTGAGCGGCCAACAAATGTCTTGGACGACTATCCTGCACATTATCACAGTAAAAAGTTTGACTTATCTAATGGCGGATGTTGGTAACATTTGTAGTAAAGCCGACTTAAACTTGAAATTCTAAATCAAAGAAAAATAATAAAAGATAGAACAACTTAACTTTTGTCAGCTGTAAAAAAATCCCTGATCCTATTGAATAACCCTTACTGTATACTGTATAGGTACATTTAAATTAAAATACCCAGGTTCATATACGTCAAGTTTTCTTGCAGCAACTCATATGTTTATGGGAAAGAAGAGCAAATTTACTTTATTTCTTTTTTCTCCCACAAAAATCAGGCTTGCTGGAATAAAACATAACGTGTGTTAACGGGATATTGGTTAAAAATCTTTCACACAGCCACACATACATGTGTACGTAAGTACTTAATGAACATTTTGTGCCGAATTCGTGCAGGCAATTTATTTTTGAACATTGTCTGACAAAACAAAAAAAAAATGTACAGACAATCACAAAATCCCAGCAACTTATCAAATTATCTCAGATACTTTACATTCGGCAAAAAAAAATGTTCACTGGGTACAAAAAGTGTTATCGCTGTTTTACAATTTCTAACATGTACAAATTCACACATACAAACATCAAGTACTTCTCATACGAAAACGCATAATTTTGCATTTCTTAAAAAAATGTTTTTTTTAATAAAACTTAAAATTGTTTCTTTGTTTTTTATTTTTTGTTTCGATTTCTTACAGCCTGATAACAACTAAAACTTAATTTACATGTTATTTAATTTTTTAAACAAAGCAGTTAGTGGAACTGGCATTTTAATCCCAAATTGTTGTAACTTTTTTTTATTATTTTGTTACATTGTAAACAAGTTATTTTTGTATGTATTATAAATAAAATGTTCAATCTTATAAATTTAAAAATTTTGTTTCTCTCTTGCTATGAACTGACGGACATAAAGAGAGTTCATTATATCGGTTGGTAGCACAGCTTTGTGTATTAAAAATATCTTTTTATTTATTTTTTAGAACATCACAGGTAATTATTTTAATATAAATTTGTAGTGGCAATAATGATACACACTTTGTGTAAATTACAAAAAAATCTTTGGTGAAAAGATAAGCCCATAATCGTCAAAATCACATCTTGTTGGGGCCCCATTTTTATTTAATTTTTAAGTATTTTATGTAAGCAGACAGACTGTGTAGTATTGTGACCGATACAACAACAGGTATATAAAATTTGAGGATGTTCCCATAGAAGACGTATATCTTCAAAATCGATCCAGAAATAGCAGAGTTCGATAATGACGAATATTAAAGAAATAACAAGAATTTCTTATTTTCTTGCTTTTGAAGTCGATTAGAAAAATAATATCAGGAAATGAAGTCTGGTCGAACGTACAACAAGAAAGTAGTGGTCTGTAAATAAAATTTCTAAAATGTCAACTGTTCCAGAGATAGAGGCCTATGACGGACGAAAAAACATTGCAGTCAGAACAAGGATCGATTTTCCATGCATTGAACGTCGGTGGCATGGATATTTCATAAAAATGTGGGAGCTTTTTGACAAATATTATTGAAATTATACATATTATAATAAAAGAAAAAATAAAGCATTCGAAATGATTGTAAAAATGTCACAAAAAGATGTTTGACAGAATATAATTTTTTATTTTAATAGTGTAATCTATTTGCTATTTTAATTATATCGGTATTGGGATATACAAAAACTGGTATTCGATACCGGTATAAAAGTATTTATTTATTATTTTTTTATGTTAAAAAATTTATTATTTATAGTGTGGCGAAAAAATCTAAGACACTAATTATTTTCGTTAAATATGCTTTAATCATTTATTTAATCAATTCAATTTTATACCTAAGTACCTGCAGTTTTGGATCACAATTTTTAGCTACTCAGTGACGCTATTTAAGAATAATGAGAATTTTTTAGGAGGAATCAAGAAACAACTACATTTCATACAAGCATGCCACACATTCTGATCGGAATGGTTTTAATTCTGTATTAAACAATCTGCTCGGATTTGTTTTACCTTCTTCAGATTCTGATCGATTTTGTTGATAAAAATGCTGAATCTCCACTTTTTAATTTGGCAACATTGGGCACACCAAAGTAACAAACAGGGTACAAAATTAAAATAAACTTAAAACCCGCAAAAACTAAAATTTAAAAGAAAAACAATTCCTTTTTGTTTCGTTCCGAAAAAAAATTTTTTCTTAAGAACCAATTTGCGGAATTAAAACCACTTTCGATCAGAATTGAGTTTTGTGACATAATAAACAAATAGAAAACTCCCAAAGTAAAGCAAAGATTTTTTAGGTCTGGCACTACTAAACAAAATTTACACTTTAAAATGCATTCCTGTTGACACATTATTTTTATATTGGTTACTGACTACTTAAGGTGTTGATAGCGGAGAGGTTGATTATTTGTTTTTTGTAAAATCATTGTGCAAAAAATTAAGAAAAATATCGTTTTGTGAAATTCAGGATAGAAAAATTGGCTTTAAAATAATTGTCTTAACAAATTACATAATTATTAAATAGAAGAATGGCAGACCATGACGAATTAATCGCACAATTTATTGAAATCAGTGGTGGTGAAGAAAATGTTGCTAGATTTTATTTGTCCAGTAGCAATTGGTTATTAGAGGTATATAAATTTTACGTCTGTAATTAACATTGAATTCTAATGAAATATCGTTAAAGGATGCTTTGTCAAATTTCTTGGGTAATCAAGGAGATGAAGGAATGTCAGAAGCCGCAGGCGGCTTATCAGAGGAGTTACAGACTGCAGAATTGGCCGACACTAAACAATCTTTATCATCAGAGGAAAATAGTTTTGGCAAGGGCACTTCCACCACCAAACCCAGGTACACATAGAAAACTTAAAAATATATTAAAATTATTAACTAAATTTTGTTGCTTAGATTTGCAACACTGGGAGACATGTCAAAACGTGAAAGCAATAATGATGATGAAGAAGGACAAGCATTTTATGCTGGCGGCTCAGACCGTTCCGGTCAACAAGTTTTAGGCCCTCCTAAACGCAAAAACTTTCGCGAGCAATTAACTGATATGTTTCGTATGGCTCAGGAAAATAGTGGTAATTCTGACAGTGTACCCGCACCAAGCACTTCCTCAGGAGCAAGTTGGGGTCAGGGAATACGTCTTGGAATGACAGATTCCGACCATTCAGTAGTTGCCCCATTGAAAAAAGACGGTGAAGGTAAAACCAAGCCAGTAGTTGTATTAAAATTATGGAGTCAGGGTTTCTCTATTGATGATGGAGAATTGCGATTATACGATGATCCTCAAAACAAGGAATTTTTAGAAACTGTCATGAGAGGGTATGTGAAAACTATATATGTATATTTTTTATACCTTAGACTTAAAATAGTGAATGTTGTTTTTAGCCTCAAAGTCTACTTATTGATCTTTGATTGATGAAATTGCTTACAAAGTAAAATTTTTTGTGTATTTTATTTTGCGTAGCGAGATACCCAATGAGCTCTTGGAAATGGGATGGTTGGTCAATGTAGATGTGGAAGACCATCGACATGAAGATTATAAAAAGAAATCATCAGTCGTGAAGACATTCAAAGGTTCCGGACATGCGCTAGGAAGGTATATATTAATACAAAATTAAAGTGTCAAGTTGTCCGAATTTTCACCGTTTTGAATAATGTTTTAATGATCCTTAGTCCCACCCCCAATATTAGCGAAAATAACATTGAGTCAACAACAACTGCAGTCACACCCACTGATATTAAATCAAATGAAAATAAAGCTAAGGAGAAGCTAAAAGTTAATTGCTCTGCTCCAACTACCACAATACAAATACGCTTGGCAGATGGTACTCGTTTAGCCACACAATTTAATTTGTCTCATACAATAGGCGATATACATGAATATATAGAAAAGTAAATTTAAGGTGTAATTTGAATAGAAGCTTTTTTTACATTTTTGTTTTTTTAGCGCACGTCCCCAGTATGCAAATCGTAATTTTATACTGGTTTCATCTTTTCCTACTCGAGAACTTACAGATGTTGGTGCCACCATAGAATCAGCCGGATTAAAAAATGCAGCTTTAATGCAAAAACTAAAATAAAAATGCATTGGAAGAATGGTGAATTCATTAGTCAGTAATAACATACAATAAGGATGCAGAATATGTATTAAAATTTTTTGAGTAAACATCAAAACGAATTCCATGTTAATCATCTTTTTTTACTTTGTTTTAATACTAGTTTTATCTTTCTTAAAATTGCTGTTATTAGATAACTATGAATTAAAATAGTTTTGCAGTGCTTTAGCAAATAAGGCTTTTATTAAAGTACCAATATTGAAATTAATTTAAATCTAAATAGTAAAATAAGTTAAGAAATTATTAAAATAGGAAGTGCTTTACAATAATATTTATATAAAAGCTTTAATCTCTTCATTGAGTGTTGCTATGTGCTGCATAAAATCTTCTCTCAAAGAATTACGCCAATCATGAAGTCCGTCTTTACCCACAGGTATACAGTTAATATAACGATGGGCGAATACTTTGGACAATGGCAATGAAATTCGACTGGGAGTATTCGATAAACCTTCAGAATTTAAGGACACTTCTGCTTCTTGTGGTCTATATACCGATATTCGATGAGAATATTTTAGCTCTGGATCATATAAAATGTTTTCAAATAAATATTTATATTTTTCATTTTTGCACACAGAAAACACTGGCAAATCAAAACGGTATACTTCCTTTGAATAGTGCCTAAGATCACGTAAGATAGATTTTTTATTGTTTAATTTTGAGTTTGGATAAAAGAATTCGTTCGGCGCCAAAAGTAAGGAATACTGGGCTCTGTTAGTGGATCTGAGCAAGCAATCTTTTTCTATTAAACCTCGAATTCTGTCAGTAGCATTCTGCATTGAGTAAGGAAAATTAAAAGGCATTAAGTGGACACGAATATTGTAACGACTTAATATTGGAAGCAGATTTTGGGGCAAATTATCACCGTTGTAAATTATGAAGTCTTCTATATCCAAAGCGAAATGGTGTATAAAAAACTCCAATAACTCTGGTCCTTGTTTTTCTACTGCAGTCATATTTTGAAATTCTCTGCTTACCAAATCTACACATAACGTTAATTGCTGTACGGCTAACTTCTTTGACATATCGTCTACAACTTTTATATATCGTAATTTCATTGAATGTCCCTCTTTGCTGCCGCTACTCAAATCGTAAAACGTTACCAGTTCTGGATAACCAAAGTCGCGAGTGACTCGGCAATTGAAATAATATCGGGTGAATTCAGAGTTGTCATCATCCCCTTCTTTGTCGATCCTCTGAAAGCGAAATTTTCCCTGTATGTAATTAGAGCTACCCTTAAAGTAAAGGGAACATTTGAAATTTAAAATTGCTCGTTTCAGTCCAACCACTAATACAATCGCTTCTCCACCCGCCACCAATTCATTTCGTTTCCAATGCGCCGAATAGCCATGGAAATGATCACCGATTGATTGCCATACTGCTAGAGGATGTAGATAATCGACCAAATAGTTTGTAGTAAAATTACTATCAATTCTCTTCAAAATGGCAGCATCGTTGCGTCCGAAGAAATTAATCACATGAAGGATATCTTTTAATTTATTATTCTCAGTTTTATACATTAATAATACTCCTACACTAATGCAAGATATTATTAATAGAAAAAGTTGCTGATATTTGCGCATGGTTCTGCTACATTAATTGTTATTTTAAATTTTTTTAAATTCTAAATTATTTTTTATTTTGACGTGATCAGCTGTATTTTTTCTTTTCTATATGACAGACTTGCGTTACCAATTTTAACATAACTGCAAGAGATGCCATACCGTTAAAGAGTATTTTGGCGACCAAAACACTAAGATTTGCCTCTTTATTCCAAGCAGTGCTATCAGAGCATATTTAACCAGGTGGAATCGGTAGGGCAGATGATAATTTTTTGCTTATCCTTTAAAAGTTATTTGAATTGTATATTCAAGTGCTGTGCGAAGTGTGTTTTAATTGTTTGAAAATTGAATAAGTGATATAAAACAAACATAAATAAAATATTGCGTTGAAATCTACAAATAAAATGTATACAATAAATTACTGATGGCTTACATCAACGTTTTCTCTTTTAATTTTCTTTCTGTTGTTACCTATTTTTGACATTAATCACTGATTTGTTGTTGTATTCTTTTATTTGTTGTCGTCGCGCTGCCACCTTATATTTGATATGCCTTGAGTGCAATTACATAAAAATAAAACGGTAAATAAATTAACAAACCTGCTTACATGGATATTTCCATTATTCGGCGACGAAATTATTTTTACTAGTTTAATTTATAAATTTAATTGCAAAAATAATTTTCCCTTAAAGTACTGTCCTTGCCGTAATTAAACAATTGTACACCGATTTAATGCAAAATATTGTTGTACATTTATGCATTAAATTGCATCGCAACCGATTAATGAATTTTATATGTATTGTTAGTATTATTATTATTTTTTTTCAAACCAACTACAATAGTATATACATACATATGCATCTTAATACCAAATTCGAAATAATTTTAAGTCTGAATATCGACTGTTCGCCAACCTATTTATATTAGAGTGATTTTTTGCTGTATTATTTAGCTCTCATGTTTCGAGTTAAGGAACTACCCACCGCTTGAAAAAAAAATTATTCTTAAAAATTATTCTCAATTGCATTTTTTCAAACGTAAAGTTTGTCTATATTATCAAATATTATTTAATTTTTTATTCGCAAAGGCTAGGTTTTGTTTTTTAATTTTATTCTTATAATTTTTAAAAACGTAGTTTTATTTAAAAAATTGGCTACTCTATTTATCTAGTGGCTACAGACTAGCCTATGAAATATTTAATTTAAATTCATAATTAAAAATCAAAACTTTAATTGTTTGTGCTTGATTTTCTAAGAATATCCATATGGCCATTTTTCTACTTCGTTATTGAAAATATTACATTATTTTAAATAAACATAAATATTTAATTTAAAATTAAAAATGTAATATAATTCTAACATCTACATTTTTTATGTATTACGTTTAAAATAATGAATTAAATTTTATATGCATACATACTTAAGTACATCTTAGATACATCTTTTTAATTCTTATATTCTTTAAGTTATGTACATATATACTTTTTATACTTTCATACATACATACATGGGTATGTAATCGTACATACATTCATCTAGTATAATAATTGTGGAAATGGTGTTTAGATGAAATGTTTCCCAGTGTGTTATGTTACGGAGACCTTCAGAGCCCAGTGGTAGGCAATTAATTAAACACTTGCTGCCCCATAATATAATTATGTTCAATTGAAATTTTCGTACACAATCACAGTTACACGCAAATCAAAAACGCAAATATATTCCACAAAATAATTCAAACTTAGACAAATTTCCTTTGTTTTCAATTAATAAATAAGATTTTAGAATTTGCATACACTCTTCAAATGAACATATGAAATTAAATTCAGTTGGCCTGTTGGTGTACAAAAAAACGCACGCGGTACTCAAATCTAAAATAGCAATTTTTTTTAAAATAGTGCAATTCAAAAAAAAAAAACTAAAACTAAAAGTAAATGGATTTCGATGAAGTACTTAACGAAGTGGGATCCTTTGGATTATATCAAAAAATTATAATATGTGCCGTTTTATTACCAGCAGCAATTCCATGTGCCTTTCATGCCTACAGGTGGGTGTATTAAGCGCAAAATCCAGTACTAATTTTTTTTTTTAATTTCTAAAACAAAAAGTGCAAAGGAAAATAAAATTGTTTAGTCAATTATTTATTGCAGCCACACCCAAGCATTGGTGTCGCATACCCGAACTGGAACCCTGGGTACGAGATTACACCGAATTAGTTATGAATTTAAGTATACCACTTGAAAACAGTGGTCACTCTCAATGCGATATGTATGTTCGAAATTATACAGATATTGTACGTTATATGGAATATCGCACACCTGTCGATTTACAACGTGACAAGGTGTGGCATATAGGCAGTCCTTCCGATTCAAAATTAATCCAGTGTCAACACGGTTGGCATTACGATCGTTCACATTATCCGGCAACTGTTGTCACAGAGGTGTGTATATATTTCTTCCAAACAAATTCGTTTTATTTATTCAAGACATGTAAATAAACATACATTTTCCAAAAAAAAAAACTCTTTGCAGTGGAACTTGGTGTGCGATCAGAGCTATTTAGTAACACTCGCTTTAGTTGTATTTGGCATAGGTGGCCTTGTAGGAAACTACATTTTTGGATATCTACAGGATATGTGGGGAAGAAGACCTAGTTTTTACGCCTATCTTATATTAGAAATAGCCGCATGTACAGCTAGTGCACTAGCGTGGAGTTTTCATTCTTGGCTGGGCTTAAGATTCGTTGTTGGTTTAACTGTACCCGCTATATTAGCCAGTCCGTATGTTTTAGGTGAGTAACAAATTTTAACAAATTTTCCAATCTCCTCCAAGTTAAAATTAGAGTGCATTTGTTACATACAAATGTACATGTCGCTCATTTATTAATACAACGTCATAAATCAAAATCTGAAATTTTAGAGTTACTCATACAGAATTGTTCGCCATTTCATGCTTTTTATTGTGTATACGTTTCATATTTATTTTTTTGTATTTGTGTACTTTGCACATTTTAAGAGAATAAGCCGTTATTTCATTTTAGTTTTAAAAACTTTGTTTATCAATAAGAACGACACATTTTGAAATGTGGAGTAAACTTCATAACGTAAAAATCATATCGCTTTCTAAAACATCGTCACATTTCGTTTTGTGACTGTATGAAAAAAAGATATTTTTAAAATGTATCGACTTTTTGCATAGAATTAATTTTTTTTTTTTTTTTTTTTTTTGAGTTATGGCTGTGTTGATGAAAAATATTATTAAGTAAAACCCCGTTTTTCTTTTCACGAATAACGACACATTTTAGTTTACGACACAGTATCTCACATCCCAAATAGGTTGTCCAAGACCTCCCTTTCAATATATAATTGATGAAAATTTTCTTAAATTGATTTTTATTTATCAATCATTTTACTAATTGTAGGGGAAACTTAAGCAGTCCGATATTTTTTTCGATAGTCAGAACGAGTCAAAAACTTAAACTGCAGTTATCTCGAAATGAATTTTTTTGAGTTATGACGTTCTAGAAGTAAATGAGCGATTTTTTTAAATACTTATCATTTCAACTTCTGGAAATACTGTAAAGTTTTCTTTTTCCATAATAACAAGAAGTTCTTTCGTTTTTTGCTTTCTCGCTAAGCATGTTAAATCAATATTTAAAATATCATTAAAAAAAGCTTTTAGTTTTTTGCTGATGCTTTTAGTTCTATTTGGAAACAATTCTAAAGAGAACAAGATTGATGTGAGCCGGACCTTATCCTTAATAAACTGATTTATTTTATTTATAATGTGGGGTGTTATTTTTTATTTTTAAAAATAAGTAAAATTAATTCATTCATAAAGAGACAAAATTATATAAAAGTACGGGAACACAAAATCTAAATTTTAAACACGAAATAAAAACTCAAAGTATTTTGACTGTTTTAATAAGAAATTTCATTATATCAGCAAAAAGAAATAATAATTTATTTTGTATTTTGCTTGTGCTTTAAGGCTGTTGCTAAGTTTAAATAACTTGCACGAAGAAAAAGTTTGGGCACTTTCGTGCAAGAAGAAGAACACTATTCTTTCAAAACCGCTCTCATTTACCCATTCTTGAAGAAAGAAAACAATTTTCGTGCAAATTGGAATCCCACGGGATCCCAAAGTAGAGTAAAGAAACAGACCTAGTATCAATGGAAAAATTTTTATAGTTAGAATAGAATTGTGGACTTGTGTGTTTGTTAACTCACGAGATCACGAACATTATTTAAACAGTGTCTAAGTTAAATCAGAACACCAAAATTAAAACCAGCTTCAACACTAAAAAAAAAAGATTTCAATCATGCAAGTTTACGCACAGCAAAAAAGTAAAAATTAAAAAAAAAAAAAAACTAGAATTGTAGATTAACTCTTGTAATATACACTGTGCCGTAATCTGTATGCTAGAAATTATTATTTTTTATTATTTCTTTGATTTGTAAATTGATAAATCCATACAAACCTTTCAAAATTTGTAAATAAAAATGTCCTTCATCTTTTTAGCACGTCTTGTAATTTTGAATTTTCAAAATATATAAAATTAATTTCTCAGCATAATTAAACACACACACACACACACATACACACAAAATTAAATAAACAATAGCAGAGTAGTTAGAAGAACGTTATTGTTACAAATCGCTAATTTTCTAGTCTTGAATAAAATTGTTGACCTCCACTTAAAAAAGCTGTTATAATTATAATTTAAATGAATTAACAAAGAGGAAAACCCCAATTATTTTGCCGGAATAGGTTTTTTAACTGCAACAAATTTAATTTTTAAAGCATATTTACATATGGTCAGCTTAAATGAAAAACTATGCAATTAGCAAAAAAAATTCCAATCAATTTTTCCTGTTGAATTCCGTATTTTTAATGAAAATGTATCTCATTTTAATTTTATTGAAATGCTTTTGTGGAATTACTGTTGGTTATTGTTGTTGTTGCTTTGACCCTCAATAATCAATATCGGTGATTTAAATAATTAATCGGGAAAATAGCACGAAAAAAAGATTTTTTTTTTTTTGAAAATTAATTAATATAATAAAAAAATTCCCGTTGTTTAATATAATTTTTTTTTTGTTAGTTTTACGGTTTTTCATTTTAGCTGACGATTTTTATAAAAAAATTTAAATGCGAATTCGTGAAATATTTTTTTTTATTCTTGGTTTAAGAAAACCAAAATTTTTTCATTATGGTTGTCAAGCACAAAACCAGCCTTGAAAAATAATGATTTTTATTTTCAGCCAATTTAATTCAATAGAAATTCTTAAATAATTCCTTAAAAAAAAAAAAAAATTAAAAATATTATTTCATTTGCAGCCATTGAAATGGTGGGACCCGATAAACGTGTTTTTTGCACAATAGTATCAAACATTGCTTATTCGTGCGGACTGGTGATGTTGGCTGGCATTGTGTACATTGTACGCGATTGGAGATATTTAACATTGGCAGTATCGTTGCCATTATTGTTACTATTTTCTTGTTTCTTTGTTTTGCCTGAATCTCCTAGGTGGCTGATGGCTGTTGGGCAACCGCGTAAAGCAGCAAAAATCTTAAAAACAATAGCCCGAGTAAATGGTTTAATTGTGGTTCCGGATTTTGTAAATAAAATTGAGCAGAAATATCTTTCAACACAGCAATCGAATAATAACTCAAAAGCACCCGGTATTTTGGATTTATTTAGGACTAAGAATATGTGTCGCAAAACATTGATAATAACATTGATATGGTTCGCCAATACCAGCGTGTATGTGGGTCTAAGTTACTATGCTCCTGCTTTGGGTGGCGATGAAATATGGAATTTTTTCTTGGCCGGTGTTGTCGAGTTGCCAACATACATTTTGCTATGGCCAGGTTTAAGTTATTTCGGACGACGTTTTATATTGTGCATCTCAATGTTAACTGGTGGGGTAGCATGCATTTCCACTTTTCTTTATACTCAAAGTACTGATATCATGTTAATATTGTACTGCATTGGTAAAATGGGCATTTCATCTGCGTTTGTTGTGCTGCCGTTATTGGCCTCGGAAATCTATCCGACCGTTGTAAGGGGCTTAGGCATGAGCTTTAGTTCAGTCATAGCCATGATTGGTCCAATTGTCATTCCCATTGTAAATCACATGGGACAAGAAATGATTGTATTACCTTTAATCGTCATGGGTTCCCTGTTAATAGTCGGTGGAATCGCTAGTTTATTTTTGCCTGAAACTAAAGGCAAAAGCTTGCCTCAGACTATTGCCGATGGCGAAGCAGTATCTTTGAGCTTTCTTTCTAATTGTTGTGACAACAAACCTAAAAGCAATGTTCGTAAATCACAAAGTTTAACATCAGATATAAGTAAACGACATTATATAGTTTGCAGTATTTGTAAAAGTGAAATAAAGAATCGAGCCACTTAATAAATATTTTCATATTGTTTTCATTTACTTTAACATCAAATGCTTATAAGTATAAGCGTAAGCAATACATTTCTCGTTAAGATTTATTAAATTAATCGAAATAGAATTCTTTAAATGACACACGGTTTAAATTGAAATTTGAAACTTGTTAAATTTTATTACACTTTTTTATATTCCAAATATAAGTTTCACAAAATAATATTATTTTTTATGAATGAATATTTCTAGATGCTACTTGTTTTTAAGGTGTTTTAATATTATACATATACATACAAATATAATTAAATTGAAGCAACAATATAGTTTTATTAAAATATATCTACGTACAAATAGTATTAGAGTTTTCAATAATAACAAAATATAAAAATGTAAGTCTATTTGGATTATTTTTCTTTTTTTGGTATGAAATAAAATATATTTTATGTGTATAAAAAAAAAAACAAACAAAAATATTCAATAAATAATGTTTTGAAACTTTGAATATTTATTCTAAATATAGGGATAAATTCTTATTCCAAAATATAGGAAAATACAGTTGCAATAGTTTTATTTTAAACAAAATGTTATAGAATCTCTAAAAAAAAGCAATAAACAATTGTATAGAATGAAATAAATTGTTCATTAGATTATTTTCTTAGAATCCATATATTAATATGATTTAAGTTTAAACTTAGTTATTTAATTAGTAGTTATTGAATTTTATGAATAACAATTATTGTTTTACGTTGAAAGAGATTGTACTGCCTTTCATTTTTTTTTTTTTTGCAATTTTCATTAAATCTGCCCCGTGATAATTAATTTAGTCTCTCGAAGCCCCTATAATAGCCAAAATGTACATGAATATATTTATAATATCCAGGTATAGATTTAAAGCAGCAAAAATATATTCCTCGGGGCTAATGGAGTACTTGTGGTCACCTCCCATCATTAATTGAGTATCGTATACCAAATAAATGGAGAACAACAAGGCTCCAATCGATGAATAAACTAACGTCATAATCCTTCCGGGTAAAAATATGGCCACTATACCAAATATTAAAAACACGACCATACAAACTAGGAGGACTCCGCCGCACATAGTGAAATCATATTTTGTTTGCAGAGCAAAAAGTGTTAATGCCAAACAAACGGCAGCGGTAATTCCCACCGCCATTAAAACCTTTTATTCAATAAAAAAGAAAATTGTTTAAAATTTGTCTACTGAACTAAGATTATATTACAGCTCTTACTTCATTAGATGCATAACGACTGGATGATACGCCCAATAAAAACGATTCTGCCAAAGTAAACAGGCCAAGGAATATAAAGTTCATTGGTGTCTTACGGCGAACTCCCTCACAACATGCCATTGCAATCATAGTCACCAAAAGTACAGCCAAAGCAACCCAAAATAGAGCTGGGTTACGCTGTGCAAAAATCTTTGTTCCTTTGTGGAATGTAAACAAGGCCACAAAACCAAAAGTTATTATTAATTGGCCCTAAAATATGAGTAGTTGTTTTCAAAATCACACAATTAACAATTCAATAGATGTATATATTTACCATTAAAATCAAATAAACTTTACGTATAAATCCTCTGCGAACACTCTTATCATCGAAGGAGAAATTTTTTGGTGCTTCTGGATCCTGATATCCTCCATATGAATCATTCATTGGAGGTGGCTGTATAAAGCCAGGTTGCGGCACAAAACCACCAGGTGGATAACCACCCGGAGCGCCATATCCACCAGGTGGAGGTGGGTAACCGCCTGGTGGTGGATAGCCTCCCGGTGGTGGATAAGCTCCAGGTGGTGGATAGCCACCCTGTGGTGGTGGATAACCGCTGCCATAATATTGCTGATTAGGATCTAAATTAAAAAATAATAAATTGTAATTTAATAAAAACTAATGAAATTATTATTTCTTTATTAGAAATGAACTTTGTGTTTAATCTCCATATGTATGTCGAACTTTGAATAAATATTAACGTGTTTGCCTAATGCCTGATTGCATAACAGTTAAAGTGATAAAATATAAGTTACAAACAAGGTGGCTTAAATGATAGCTAAAAATTAAAAAAAAAAAAAATATAATTAAAATATTAATATTGAACGCGCGTGAAATACACGATGTTTTTTTTTAAACGATATTTTACAGTCCTCCCTAGTTTTTTAGTTGCAAGAGTAGGTTAGGTTAGGTTAGGTTGCACAGGCCGTCGGCGTAAAAGACCGACCGACCCACTTGGGTCCCAAAGGTCCCGTTGTTTTACAAATTTTATTTAAAAATTATCTGAAATTCACATATTTTTCCAAAAAAAATTTGTTTTTTTAACAACAAAAAAAATACTGGTTGATTTTAAGTGGAAAATTTAGTTAAAAAACTCAAAAACTAAATTTGGATTATATGTATGTATTTAGTATTTATAAAGCTTTAAGTAATATTTTTCTTATGCAGTATTTTATAAGTTTTATCTATTTGCAAATCTGCCTTAAATATTTAACAAAACATTACTTATAGTTTTAAGTTTTATCAATTTTAAGATAACATTCTTTGAGTCCGATTTTTTCGCTACAAACTCTGAATAAAAATTGAAACTGAATCGAATTTAAGAACTTTTAAAAATAATTTAATAAAATTTTCTTTTTTACTTTCCTTCGTTAGTATTTGCCGATTGGTACATTTTTTCTAGAATACTGTTTTAATTGTCTTAATTATTACTGTTATGACTAAATACTAATATAATTCAAAAAAACAGAGAGTAACTTTCAGTAGTAAAAAAATAAATTTCATTGTTATCAATCAGATAACACCGTATCGCATATATACACACAAACACACATAAACACAACCAACAACACACGATTAATATCTGGTAATGTTAAATCATTTAACATCAAATGTTAACAAATGAAAGTGATGCCATACAAACGTTTGCTTTTTAGATTATTAAAATTTTACGAGCGCTGTATACGCATGAATGCGGCTTTTAAGGATTTATAAACTTTGCCTTTGCTGAGATGATATGTAAATGTATTTATATTAAACAAATAAGAGTTATATATTTGTTTATGCCAAAATTTCGTACATTCTTTCTCGTAGTGATTTTCTAAGATGCCAATATTGCTATACTAAACTTATTTCTTTAAGGGAATAAATTACTTCATTTCTCAGTTGTAATAAGAAACAAATTGATTAAAAACATTAAAATATAACATTTGACAAAAAAAATTATTTATTTACTATTATAGTTAAATATAGATTTTCTATTCAGATTGCTGTTAAGCATAACTGCAAATTAAGAATATATTTATGCATCGATAAAAAAAACTCGAATAAAAATATTTTAAAATATTAAACAAAATCCTCATATTTTGCTTTCATAACGAAAAAAATTAAAATATTTAAGCTTAACTTAATAGTTAACATAAATAAAAATTTAGACAAGCAATTAATTTATTGTGTGGGTCTGATATTCTGAATCAGTTTATAACACCTTTGGAGAGAAACAAATGCTTTATAGGTATCTATGTAAATTTAATGATAGGCATACGAAAATTTATCGTATTTTCTTTATCCAAAATATTTATTTTAAAAGGAAAAGTTTACAATTGGTTGTTAAGAATTACGGAGAGTTTTGTTCATTTGTAACAATGGTTTGTTTCAGTAGTTCGCTTCTGCTTAAATTCTAAGGAGAAGTTTAGTTTTCATTTAAACTTTGCATCAAAAAACGAATGTTTGCACTTTTTTTTTTAATAATTTTTGCGTGTTAATAGCAAATGGAAAATAACAAATGATGATTTACACATTTTTAATTTTTAAAAATTCAAAAAGAAATGTGTTAATGTGAGACCATGCACATAAAACCCTGAGTGAGATTTATAAATGTATATAAAAACACAACAGTATGACAATGTCGTTACTCTAGTCATGGATTAATCTTTTGTCGTTATCTCAAAATCGAAAGAGTTTATGAATGCCTGTGTTTGTAAACTGTAAGTAATGTGTATGATTCAAAATATACTTTCAAATTTAAAAAAGTATGTGCTATACAAAGTTCTAATAAAACTCTAGCATGCAAATTAGTTGAATACAGTAGTAGGCTTTTAAGAAAATTAGATTAAAGTCTGAAATGAAATTTCAAATAAACCTTGATAATAAGGTCCGCTTTGCCAAGACATTTTTTTAAGGGTTTTCTTCAAATTCTCTAGGGACTTAAAACTGACAAAACTTCTTTATATCTGAGTAAAACTTTGAATTTGAGCTGCAAATTAAAAAAAAATAATAATTAATAAGATATTTTTAATATCACTTACCGGCCATATTAATTTATTTGTTTAGTTCCAGTAATAATAAGTGATAAGTGGTGTACCTGCAAAAATTGAAAATCTTTAATATTAATAAATAATAATAAAATAAAGACTTCTAAATTAATTAGTTTGAACTTAAACATACTCTCAGCGAACTGATGTTTTTTTCACTAACTATTTGTAAACATTAAATAAAAGATTTATAATTGTTTGCATTAGTATGTCGCCTACTGTATTTATTTATGTATATTCAGAATACATAAACATGTAAATTTTTACAAATTCATTACTATAAAACAACCTTAACAATTTGCTGGCATAAGAAAAATATAAAAAAAATTGTGTACTTTTGACAAGATGATCGAAAAATAATGGGATCTGAAACAGTGGCTTGAATTAGAAAAACAAATCTAGTTAACCCTGTTAGCAACTTTTTTGTTTTTTAAGCGGTACCCTTAAACTAGATTTAAGCCACACTAAATAACTAAGAAAAAAGCTGATGTAAAAGATCCTAACTTGTAATATTTTTAAGTTACAAGTGGTCAACTCGACTCAAAAATTTTTATAGGAAAAACTAAAAAAATTTGGTTTTTATACGATTTTCTTAGATATTTGTTTAGTTCTAGTTTAATAAAATGCATAATAGGTAATTTAATAGAATATAATAAAATAAGTTCGAAATAAAAAAAAAAATGAGTTGCTGACGTTGTACTATGTTCAATTAGTGATAAATCCCAAAATGTTTCTTGCTTTATGTTTAGAAACAGCAAAATATTTCTGACCACAATTTTTTCCAACTGTAATATGAGCTGCACTTATTTCGTGCCTAAAACTAAGTACTCAGTTAGTTATTACTATCTAGTGATACCGTACTAATACCTACGAAGTAACTGCTGAATCTCTTACATTGTTTTGACTATGCACTTAGTTAATTACTAAATATTTAGTTCTTGTGTAGATTTTTTTAGAATCTTGCAAACATTAACCAAAATATGAATATCATATAAAAGTTTACAAAAATTATTCATAGCTATTGTTATAACAAATGTATGTATACACATATGTATATTCATAACTTTGAAAATATTTAGGTACCATATCAAGAGATTAATGCATCTTTTTATACGCTTGATGTTCTGGAACCAAATTTTTTAATATATTCTTATTAGCTTGTAGGGTCGTTTGATTTTTTTTTATAGAAATAACATCCATACAAATAATACAATTTTTTTTAACGAGTTGATATATTTCATCACAAATCTGCAGAAAATACATATTCCAGAATAAGTGAAAGTAAACAGAGTTAATATTTGGTCACTAAAGAGTTAAGTTTTATTAAGAATTTAAACAAACATTTTAATACACCTTCGCTGCAGTTTTTACTAGAGTATTTTATTTGGGACAAAATGAATAAACATTGAAAAAACTACAAGGATGAGTCACACATGGGAGCCATTAGCTAACTACACAAAAAAGAAAACTTTAGCATCACAAATTTTTATTTTCACCATTTAAACATGATTTATATTTCTTTAGCGTTTAATGATTGATAGGTATTTACCTTTTTTTTATTAAATTATAGTACCTATTAAAAGTTTATTATTTTTAATAAATTGAAATTTGTTTTCTAAACCACTGTTTCTTTTTCTTGGAAGATGATTCTCGACTAAATAATAGTATAAACACACAATATTACTTTAAAATTAGTAATGCCATTAAACTAAAGTGAACGTACTTAAGCAGTGCTGCCAGAATCAAGAAAATCCGAGTAATTAGCTGAAAGCATAGCATAATATTCATCAGTGCAGTTTGACTACTGCCTATTTTTAATATACGACCTATTTTATATGTTATACATCAAGTTTTAGCTAAAAAATAACATATAAAGTATATCTTTCATGTTGATACCATTTTGCTATATCTTATAGTAAGATCAAATCAGCGACTTTTCACTAATCTAAAGAACAACCCCGAATTGTTAAACTATATAGTTAAGCAGTTAGAAAAGCTTTAAAAAATAAATATATTAAGTACATGACGCTCTTGCTCAACAAAAGAGTATTAATTCAAAATTTTTAGTGGAGTTGAAAAACGTTATGTGCTTTCATTTTTACAGAAAATGAAAATCCGGATACATTTAGTAAATAAATTCCATTATAAAATATATTTACATTTTTATTTTTATTAATTTCGTGCAAATATTTCAAGTCATACCATATTTCTGAAATTTTCCAATGTTTACTTTTTTGGTGTTATTTAGAGTTGTGAGACTTCGGTTGAAATTAAAAAAAATTCCAAATTCTTTTTTTTTAACAAAAGGTTATTAATTCGAAATAAAACCAAATTTAAATAAAACAATTGCATAAAGGCTCAAATCACAATAATACCTTTTTATGAAAATATACAATGAATTTTTATTTCTTATGGGTAGATTACATTGACGACTTCTTAATAATCTACTAAGTATAATTTATAGGGCAACTAGTTAAATTAGGCAAATACCGTTGCTTTAAATTTTCAACTCCAAATATGAAGTTATATTTTATATTAAAATTTTAAAAATAAAACCATGGTAGAATTATAGAATTATTAAATCGATCAAAATAACGCTAAAATAAATAATGTAAACTAAAAAAACTATGTTTTAAATATGATTTAACATTTATTAAGTACTCACAGGCTTTAAAAAAAATGTTTGCACAAAAATCAACAATGTTACTTTTGAAAATTTTTTTCTACTTCTTCTAACAAGAATCCTTCACAAAGTGATTTGTAAGACTAGATGCCCTCGTAGCATTTCCTTATTTCGATTCGCGTTGATTATTGCATTCTAGAGAGGCTAATTAAGTCTACTAGGCTAAAGTATATACATATGTAGCTAAAGCTACCTATACACGACATGTTTTTTTCATATGCCTCTTTAACTGTATGAGTCATATGACTTTTAATATTTGGTCGCAAACGTACATGTACAAGTATGACTGACATAATTATTATTTGTTTACAATAGCTGATCAAATTCGCTTTTTTTTACTGTACAGATATCTAAGCCGTCCGGTTTCAAAATAGCTTGTAGTCGTCTTAAAATATTTTCACGTGGGTTACGAATTACTGAAGACTTGACAATTTTAATTATTTTCTTTTTACTCTAAATTTGAATAAGATCAGTTTGTATTGAATAATGATACAGAATTTATATAATTGTTATCAAATAGTTAAAGGCAATTTAAGATTTTGGTCACATAAAATATTACTATCAGCTGACTAATGCTACCGTCAAACCCCGTTGATTATTTTAGAATTATAAAAACAGCTGATGTAAGATGGTTTGTGAGATTAAAGTAGAATACGTCCTAAACGAAACTTTGTCAGATTACTTTTCACATGTATTTTACAGAAGCAATTTTTCAACAGCCCTACACGACATGTGTGTGTTTGGCAGTGGGAAATTTGACATGTCAGATGTAAAAAACGTGTCGTGTATGGGCAGCTTAAGGATTCAACTTTAATGTTTTGCTAATACATTCAATGTAAAGTACTTCTGGCAATATTATCAAGTAATTAAAAAAAAAACAAAAATTTAACTTCGCCTGTTAATTCGCCTTTCATTGTAAATTCCATCACTGTCACACGATTTTGTCCTAATAAATAAAATAACTTTGTTCTATACAAAAAGTCTGGTAGCTTTGCTGACACGTAATATTTTAGTCTCTTCTTATCTCTTCAGAGGTAAGAGCTAATGTCAATTTTTATCTGTTTATGTGTAATGTTTTAAAGATTTTTAATAAAGTTTTTTTTATTACGAAATACATGAAATAAAAAAAGGTTAAGGTAAAAACTAAACTCTAACAAGAAGTCTAAAAATAAAACAACTTTCTAATATGAAATACATTGTTTTAATTATGAAACATGTGGTCTAGTGTATTTGTCGAGAGTGTGATGGGAATAATTTATACATATGTACATACATACATACATATGTTAAAAGAGTTTTGCTTTTAAAAACGTTTCCGTGAATTTTTGTTTTATTTCAAAAAAGATGCAATATGTTTTTTTACATGCTAGTTCTACAAAATAGTGTTTAGATGTTATCCCCTCATTGTATTTTATTGAATGTTTTGTTCTCTTTTAATTTGTGGTTTGTAGATCTATCTGTTCAGTATGGTGACTGAAAACGAGACGGCTACGAAAACCCCAGCAGCGAGTGAAACAGAAACAACTTCTAAAAAGGCTGCAAAAAAACAGGCCAAGGAAGCTTTAAAGGCAGCCAAAGTAAGTGTTACTAATAGCTTTATTATTTATATTAGTTATCGAAATTATAACTAGAAAGCTGAATATAAAGCCGCGTCTGGAAAAGATAATGTTGCTGAAGCTGGCGATTCAACCGAGGACTGTTCAGCTGGATGTTATGGAATGACTGGTATTATTAATTCGAAGGAAAAACATGAAGACAGAAAATTCGTACTGATACATGAATTACATCAGCATTTTAATAAAAACCCAATATGGATTCGGGGTCGTGTTCATAATACCAGAGCCAAAGGCAAACAATGTTTCTTGATTTTGCGCCAACAAAGCAGTACAGTTCAATGTATACTTGCCGTGGGTGAAAAGGTCTCAAAACAATTTGTTAAATTTGCTGGAAAGTAAGTATTTGAATTGAATAAAAAGAAATATTTATAAATGAATTGCTACTTTAAGTTAGGCTTAAGGTCGTTTTATAATGTGTAATCAATTGCAAAGAGAAGTTGCTAGCGTAATGTAATGCATTTGCTCAATCATTAGCATTCCATTCTGCTACCAACGTAAGACAAACTTTAAATATTCAGTGAAAATTAAAGTTTCGTAATTCTAAAAACAAAATCTATTTCAGTTTAAACAAGGAGAGCATTGTTGATATTGAAGCGACTGCTGTTTCCGTAGCAACAAAAATAGAATCGTGTACTGAACAAAATCTGGAATTATCTATAAAACAAATTTTTGTCGTGTCGCAAGCCAAAGCCCAGCTGCCTCTACAAATTGAAGATGCATCAAGGCCTGAAAGTAGTGATGATGCCGATAGCCTTAACATTCGCGTAAACCAAGATACGCGCTTAGATAATCGTGTTTTGGACTTAAGAACTCCAGCTAACCAAGCAATATTTCGCTTAGAAGCAGGTGTGTGTCGTCTGTTCCGCGACATTTTGACAGAAAAGGGTTTTACTGAAATCCACACTCCTAAAATTATTTCTGCTGCCAGTGAGGGTGGTGCTAATGTATTTACAGTTAGCTATTTCAAAGGTAATTGTATTTAAACTACGCCTACCTATTGTCTTTTAAAATATTCTTCTTTTAAGATTCGGCTTATTTGGCACAATCTCCACAATTGTACAAGCAAATGGCTATTGCTGCTGATTTTGATAAGGTGTTTACGGTGGGAGCTGTTTTTCGAGCCGAAGATTCCAATACTCACAGACATTTAACTGAATTTGTTGGACTCGATTTGGAAATGGCCTTTAAGTATCATTATCATGAAGTACTACACACAATTGGCAACACCTTTACCGAAATTTTTAAGGGCTTACGTGATCGTTACAGTCGTGAGATTGAAGCCGTTGGCCAACAGTATAAAGTAGAAGCGTTCAAGTTCTTGGAACCACCACTTATTTTACAATTTTCGGAAGGTGTAGCAATGTTACGGGAAGCTGGAGTAGAAACTGGTGATGAAGAAGATCTATCAACACCTAATGAGAAATTATTAGGTCGTTTAGTAAAAGCAAAGTACGATACTGATTTTTATATTTTGGATAAATTTCCATTGGCTATTCGGCCGTTCTATACTATGCCTGATCCCAACGATCCTACATATTCTAACTCGTACGACATGTTCATGAGAGGCGAAGAAATCTTATCTGGTGCCCAACGTATCCACGATCCAGAATTTTTAACTGAAAGGGCAAAGCATCATGGCATTGGTAACAGAATTCAAAAATGCTAAAAATTTGCTAAATGTTAACAAAAATATTTTTTTTTTAGATATCGGTAAAATTGCTGCCTACATCGAATCGTTCCGTTTTGGTTGTCCTCCTCATGCTGGTGGTGGAATTGGAATGGAACGCGTTGTCATGTTATATTTGGGTCTTGACAACATTCGCAAGACCTCGATGTTCCCACGCGATCCTAAAAGATTAACTCCTTAAATGTAATTTTTTAATGATCGTACATTTTTTTTAAGACTACTCTCCCATTTTGACACTTGTATCTTTTATTTTTTGTTAGAAATTATTTCGAAAAATTAATTACTTTTCTTAAACTTATCTTTTTTTAAATTCATATTCCTTTTCACAAATATACGATTTTATAAATGTTATTTTTTGCTTAATTTATTGAAACGATTTACTTAAAAATATGTGGGAAAACAGAGTTCTTAAACTCTCTAATAAAAATTAAAAATACATGTGTCCGTAATTTTTATCTTTAGAAATAAAAAATAAAATTTTGTAATAAAATTTAATTACAACAAATAGAGTGGATATTAATTGCAAAATAAAGACGACTTATGTTTCCTTCTTACACACTGATTTGTTTTTTGTTAGCACATTTTTATTCTGCAAAACCGACACGAAAATCCAAAGAAAAATGTATTGTTCTTATTAATGTGAGTAAATAGTTTGTTTGGAGCAACGGATAAAGAATAACAATATATATATATATATATATATATATATATATATATATATATATATATATATATATATATATATATATATATATATATATATATATATATATATAAATTGATAAGTTTTAAAGAACGATAAAGAATAACAATATATATATATATATATATATATATATATATATATATATATATATATATATATATATATATATATATATAAATTGATAAGTTTTAAAGAACGATAAAGAATAACAATATATATATATATATATATATATATATATATACATATATATATATATATATATATATATATATATATATATATATATAAATTGATAAGTTTTAAAGAACGATTAAGCGATCCATAGTGCTACCAATCATCTGCTTTTTCCTATACTTTTAACACCTATTTTTTTGATAATAACATTTTATAAGAATATCGGAATCAATCAAAATTTGTTATTAAATAAATATAGTTGAGAAATGTTCCGTTTGCGTTTGGCCCATGCCCTAAGTATTTCACTTTCGTTTGCAGCAAGAAACATGTCTTCATATTAAAATTAATGACTTCCTCAAGGAAGTTGTTGTAAATATAAGAAGCAATATGTGTTGTAAATATTTGGCAACATTTCATGATTTCGAGTAACGTGAAGATTTTGCTTGACTTTAGATGCTCGTTGGTGTCGAATGCTAGTAAAACTTGTGAGAACTCTTATTAGGATTAAATAGTGGACATCTAAAGTAACGTTTCCAAAAGGAGAATATTTAAAATTAGGGCTTGTTCGATAATGCATCATTGCTCTGCATCTGATGCTCAGTACGTTCAAAAATGGATCAGTTGGCATCACTACAAATATCATGTGTTCTAAAATCAATGAAATATATGATGCGCGAACAAACGTCAACAATGGCTGATGCATCTGACGTTTATTAATTTTATTTTGTTAAATTGCGTTTGTTTATATACTTTTAGAAACGAATTTGATAGTTCTTTACTATATGTATTAACAAAATCCAGAATTTTTGGGATTCGTCTGTTGTTGGCACATATATCTTTTAGCACTGCACTCATTTTTAAAATTTTTAATTTTCTTTTGTCAATTGCACATCTTCATTTAATTTTTGCTTTTATCTAAACCAATGAATAAAATTATTATTATCTTCTCCATTAATAATGTTTAAGCCTTTGAAATTTTAACACAAATGATAGTTATTTTTGTTTGCGCATCAAGTAAGTATCAGCATCAGCTGTTTTGCATCGACATCGCAAACTAATCACATGCGCATCAGATGCACTGCCGTGATGCATTTCCGAACAAGCCCTTATTTGGATGTGTGCGAATGTGTGATCAGGCGCTTCTTCGAAATTTAGACAGTTAGTAATAATGGCCACAAATTAATGTAGAAGAGAGAAATTTTGTTAGAGAAAATTCTCCCGCAATGCAAACAGAGAGCCTTTGAAGGACGCCTTAATATTTATTTATTTTTTTTTTTTTTGCTTACATTTAATCGTCTTTATCACAGAGCAATATAATATATGTATTGTTAAATATAGACAGAAATTTAGTTAAATTTTCAGCAATAATGGTGCAAACCTTCGAATATCTGTGAGTATCTTTCCTGCATATTCTCTTAACCCTTTGAAAAGCGGAAAGGTAAAACTTAAAAAACAAAATTGTGTGATCAGTTAAAAATTACATAAAAATGGGTTTGGGCAAAAAAAAAAAAAAATCAATATTTTCAGTGAAAAACCTTAAAAACTTCGAAAATTTATTTAAAAAAATTTTAAGCCCAATAAATCAATTTTTCATATTCGTAAGCTATACTGGGTAGATCTAAGATTGCTAAATTCTGAGGTCAATTCATTCGATTAGTATTGTTATTGTTCACTTTTTAAATGTATGCAAGGAAGGACGAGGAGTGTCGCTGAGTACCGAAAACAAAAACGATGCTCTCTTACCCACCCGTAATTTCTCATAATAATCTCAATAATTTAATGAAAAATCTGTATACATTTTTTATATGTATATTGCTTTTGCCACTGTTCTTTCATTTTGGATTTTCACGCTGCTCTAGTCCGCATTCCCAACATATGCATTTTAACCGTTTACTTTATCTCCTAACTGTATTATATACGTTTAAAAGACTGATAAAAAAACTCATATCTACAATTTCGTTCCGAAAGTGTTAAAATGTAACTCTATTGTTTTCAATACAATGTCTGCTCGTCTGTTCCACCCCTCTCTCTATCTATGGACACTTGAAATTTTCACAGAAGCTGTATTTGTATGGCTGTTGAAACAGCATCTAATAAAATGAAGTTTAATATAAAAGGGTGTCCCCATTAGGCTGTTTCAAGGAGACGAAATTTTTACTTATATTTTTATTCTCACCTTTTAAACTGTAACATACATATTTGAAATACGCATAAAGTATGTGTCCCTCCACAATTAAAGTTCAAAGTAGAAAAAGTTAAAAATTCTCACACTGAAAACAGTGTAGCAAATTTAAGGGCATAATCCTGTAAAATTCAACGCAAAATGTTCAAAATGTTTTAAAAATTTGTTACTGTTTTTCATGCAAAAGTTCAAAATGAAGGCAAATGCCAAATACATATTTTTAGGTGTTGATTTTCTTCTGAAATTTGTAAAAAACAAAAAAAAAAATCCTTTAAAAATTTGAATTTTGTTATTGATTCCAAGGGTAATTCTAACATTGTTTTGCGTTTTATGAAATAATTTTCTACGTTTTTTTTCCTATTAAATAAACACCCTTTAAATACCAAAACAAGTAAGAGTGGTATATTCGGCTATGCCGAATTTTATATACCCTTCACCATTTATGTGAATCTAAAAACAAGTATTTTGGCGACAGAGAATTAAAAAATGAGAAAAAATGTTAAATACTACATATACATAGATACATAAATACATACATACATACATATCTACATAGTTATATATAATTTTACAGAAAAATGTGGGTTCAGCATTTTAAAAAAATTTTTTATATCCTTAAAAATCTCTTCAAAAGCTTTTATGCGGTACCCTTATTGATATTTTAATAAATTTTAACATTTCAGAGACCCGTAACTAGAAAAACATAAGCGAGCGCCAATATTTTCATTCGCCTCATATATATATTTGTTTTTTTTTTTGATTTACGTTAATTCATTGAATAATATGAATAATATGGAAAAAATTAGAGGCAGGCATGCTGTTGTGCCCGCTGCTTTAAAGGACATAGACCTACATATCTTGCTAATTTTCAATAGTACCTGTTTCGACACTATGTCTGATCGATTGGCGTATTTAAATTTTCTCCAGCCGATCTAGTGCCTTGGCAAACTTGATTTCAACACTAACACGGAAGGGCAGACGCATAGACGGCCAGACCCCATAAAGTATATGTATTTTGACTTCTTATGCATAGCGAAGTCGATTGAGCAATGTCCGTCTGCCGAGGCACTAAATTTCACTAAAAATATGTCAATCGATCAGATATAGTGTCGAAAGAAGTACTATTGGAAATCAGCATGATCGGCCCATGTTCTTCGAGGCAGCAGGCAAAACACCACGCCTACCTCCAATTTTTTCATCTCATCTGGAACAATAAAGTAACTCCAATCAAAAAATAAATAAATTGAGCGCTAGAGAATTAAAAAATAAGAAAAAACATCAAGTGAAAAAATTGGCGCTCACCCATATTTTCCGAGTTACGGGGCTCTGAAACTTTCAAATTTTTATAAACATCAATATCGGTATCAATTAAAAGATTTTGAGGAGATCTTTAAGGAAAAACTAAAAGTTTCTAAAAATACTTAACCCATTAAGACCCGATGTCATTTTTATGTTAAATTATATACTTATATGCAGTACCAACTTTTTTTATTTTTTAATTCTCTGTCATCCCAATATTTGCTTTTTTGATTGGAGGTACTTTACTAAACTACATAAGATTTGATATAGCCGAATGTAGTACTTGTTTTTTTTTTATAAAACGATACACACACATACAAATCTTTAGTTTATCGTAATGTAGGTATTTTTTAAAAGGGTCAATTTTTAAAAGGAACCTTTTTACAGTGCAGACTGTTAATGGTAGATACAATTTTACAAAAAAGTTGCTGAAAGTTTTTATATAATATTTTTATCATATATAATTAATTTAATTGACTTAAGGTATCGAATAATCTATATTTTTTACAAGTTGAATGATTAAAAATGTAATCCATTAGTTAATGAGCAGCCAGCCTACAGACACTTCAAATACCATTCGACCACAAAAAGTCCATACAAACATCTAGAACAAATTATTTCTCAAGCTTATTTGCATGAATACAATAGAAAATAAATAAATAAAGGAAAAAAATATTCTTTACCTATGAAATAATTAAAACAAAAAAATAGATGCATGTACTTACATTTGAAGGAACAGAAATATATAAATGTGTATGTAATATTTATGGATGTACTTATGTGTATGAAAGTGTAGCAAAAACTTTACAAAAAATGTAAAAATAAAAGAGAACATGTTCTTGCTATTCCACAGCAACAACAACCACAGTTACAACAAGAACAACATCATACAACGGAAATAAAAGTCACACCATTTTAAAAGTTATGCTGAAAAAGGAAGGAAGTTCTTAAGAACATTGAAAAGAGAGACAAACGAATCTTCATGAAATTAAGCAAAAAAAAAAATCAAACAAAAAAGAAAAGGGGAAGGGACCAAAGATATATGCACACACTCATACACAACAGTGAACAATTTGAACATATAAATTTCCATTTCAAGATATCAACCAATTATATTGCAAAATATATATTTATCTCTTTCTAATGCATGTAAATTAAACGGAGTTTATAATTCCTTTACACTAAGTCTACTTATTCTGTTTTAAATTTATAAATGGTGTGGCATGCAAGTGGTGTGTAAATATTTTTTTTTTATCAATTAAGAGGTAGTTTGTTGTTTAAATACAGTGAATGCGCACGTTGCTTAAATGGACGGATTGCTGCAGTCGGTTTGTTTTAATTATTTAAATGTAAAAAATTAATTACTTCAAGTTTGTACGGAAAACATACTTAGAATTATATATACGTTTTTTTTTTTAAACTAATAGCAAATTAAAAAATTAATGTGGTGTGTAATCAAAGATATTAGTTTTACTAAATTATCATTAATTCAATTAAGGTAGATAATTATGTATATTCGTTATAATATGAAGTATTAATTGAATCAATTTACCGACGTCAAACATATTAAACAAATACTGAATTAAATTAATGACGAATTTATAAGTGTTTTTCATCAGTTTTGAATAAAATCCAAAGACAACAAATTTATATAAATGTGCTAAAAATAAAAAAGTTTAAAAATATTCAAATCCATCGAGGTGCATATGTATGTGTTACCAAAATTTAGAATTTTAATTAACTGCAAGCAAACACACGCACACATACACACATACACGAATATATTAACTTGCTCACATTTTGCGCATTTTACAATTTCCGCGATATTTGTGAAATAAAATTTACAAAAAAATTTTAAAAATTCACGTGAGAATTTATTTTGATGTTTATCTTCCTTCATCTTTTTAAAATATTTTAAAATAAATTTCTTAAGTGTTTTAAAGTGATTCATTATCTGTTTGAAAGTATAGAAAAAAATGTAAAATAAAAATACCTAATAAAATAATAATAAACAAATTGTTGTACAGTTTTAGTGTTGTTTTCCATAACTTATTTAACAATAAAACACAAAAATTTATGGATTAACCACAAACCCATTGCAATTTGGATTAGCTGTTTTATTAAGCGGTAAGTGTTATAAAAAATTTAATTAATTTTTGTTTTTTCAAATACCAAGGTATTCAATTCAAACAAGCGTAGCTAACTTACAAATTTTGTTAGTTCATTTAATTAATTTTTAACAATTTTTGAAACATTTTTAGATCAATGAAATGATTCAGTCGAACACTAATTCCGATTTCTCTTGTGTACCGAAAATATTAGAGCTGATCACTACTATTTAGGGTGTTTTTGCACCCTCTCTCTAAAAAAATTAAATCAAGAAGTTTAAACACTTTTTCAGTACTCTGCAATCTTTTTTACGCTGCAGCAATAAAATCTACCTAAAATCATCGAAACGATTGGCAATTAATTAAACAACTTTACCGATCCGACGTCTCTAAAGGTCTCCTCAAAAACAAAAAACTAAAATTATTTCGCCATTTTTATTCTATGAAATAAATTCTATGAGTATGTGCTAATTTAAATATAAAAAAATTACAGGCATTTGTAAAAAATAAAAACATAAAACAAAAATACACACACACACCCACACAGGTTGATTCAAATATGTGACTGTGTGTTATCCGCTTTACAGTTATCTTTTCGATCTAATTTAATTATAAGTTTTCATACCTTTAGGATTATCAAAATAAAATAATTTTTAATTCATTAAAGGTTTATTAAACAAAAATATTTTTTCAATATTGCTATTCTCAATTCCATTATTGTTTAAAACTTTTTTAACCTTCTTTTGGCAGCAATGAAAAAATTGTATGCAAGCCGCACGTTTTTAAATGATTTACGATTTTCATGATTTAAATAGTTTTTAATCGCGCACTAAATTTTTTTTTACATTTACTTCTATTGAAATAAAACTTCTTTTGCAGAAAAATATTTTTATAAAACAAACTCAAATGTGTCTCTTGAATTGTAAACTGTAACACATGTAGCGTTATTTTTTTTTTTTTTGTTGTTTCTCTTTAAGTGTAAAAAATTTGCCCCAGTTTCGAAAGCTGTTCTGCAAATCGACCCGATCTAAAAATCGAATGATTTCCAAAAAAAAAAAAAAAAAATTACAAATTTGTGTTCTGTAAATCGTTTTAATTAATGCATAAGAAATTCAGTTCGGATAAAAGGTATTTTAATTTAAAAAATTTCAAAATAAATTCGTGTATAAAAGCAGAGAAAAAACTTAAAATAACGTACAATACGTATACGTATAAACCAACTTGGGAACTTTCTTTATACTCTTCTTTATTAAAAATATTATAATTTATAAAGGGAAGACTTGAAAATTTATTTACGAAGTGTTTTTATTCGATAAAAAATGAGTTAAATGACATGATACCAATTTACAAAACACCAAAAATTTTTAATTCGTTTTGAAATCGAAAATTGTTTTAAACTTGAATCGAAATTTCCGAATTAAGCAAACATTTTTTTTTAATTTGTTCGCCAATGTTGTCAATTAAAATTTAACTAGAAGCACTGAAAAGCTGGTAAAATGATCGTGGGTTATTGTGTTCTCATTTAAACTAAGTTTTATGCATTTGAAAAAAGATAAACCTTTGAACCTGCATTGCTTCATTATGACTTTTTTAAACTGTCACTTGCGGAAAGCTGTTAGGTATAATATCTTACGCACGACTGCAATGCAGGCAGAGAAATCAATTGAATAAAATGAAATGAATAAAATAAAATAAAGCAAATTAAAATCAAATCAAAAAGACTTCAAATAATAAATTTTCATATTGATATATTTGCATGTGCACATTGCTTATTAATAAAAATTGTTTTCAATTTTCATTTTTTCATTGAATCTTTCAAATACATATGAATGGTTACCGATGTAGAAAAATGAAAGAAAAAATAAAAATAGTTACTGAATTATTGCTGTGTTTTGTGTGAAACATTTTTGAGTTGTTATTGTCTTATTGATTCAATGGAGTTCTCATTTAATCAATTTGGCTTTTGATATAAGACTTTCTAATTTTCTATACAAAATTTGGGTAAAATCCAATGAAGAGCTATATGAGCAGTAGTGAAATGGCCATATGGATATGCTTTTCCCGCAGTAATACATTTCAGTTTGTAGTTTTTAATTAAAAAAATATTTCATGAGAATATCATGAAATATTTATATTTGAAGGAATCAAGCACATTTAAAGTGAATTAAAATAAAATAAATTAAAATATTTACAACTGTTGGCTTCCCAGAAAGAAATTAATGACCAAAACTAAATATAACAAACAATTTTGCATTTATTCATTTCAAACAATTTTATATTAAACAGTGTTGCCATTTTAGAGATATTGGTACGTAATTGGAAGGATTGTTTTTTGTAGACCAAATCAAATTTTCGAAATGCGGCTTCTAAAACGTTGTTTTTATACATCTCTTCCAAAGTTCAGGCTAAATTTGTATTAATTTTTTTCTAAAAATTGAATGCGTTTCATGAACTTTTTAAAGTTTTTTAGTAAAAAAAAAATCAGTGGCAACGCTGTTTACTACAAACATCACATGAATACAAAAGCTTTTGTAATTTTCTTCATTTTGCCTTTATAGATGTAATAGAAATATTCTTCTACGCAATGACCGACACTCTTCTGGTAGGAATTTCATGCCTGTGATGCCTAAACGACGTGTTTATTCGATAAAAAAAAAAATAGAGAATTTTAGCTATTTTTTATTTTCTTTACTTATTTTATGGTAGAAAAAAAAAACACACAAACCTCGCTTTCTTTTGGCATATTATGGCATGTGACTGCCGCGGCCTGTCTCGCTGTAGCTTTTCCAGTCAGTCAAACAGAATAAATCTAAGAGGATCAAATTGCATCTTTGAGAATGCCAAATTTGCATACAGGACTCACAGTGGATGCTTTATTTTGGCTAAAACTTCTTTTTAATAAACGTATGCAATATTATTCCAAAGTTGTTCAAGCCTAAAGAGACTGATGGCTAGAAAATATATATCTGTGTCAAAATTGAATTACAAACATATGCGTGCAGTTGTTTTTATAATTTAATAAATTATTTTTTTGTTTTTTTTTGGAGCTTATAAATTTTTATTTTTGGATGTACCCACTTCAGTATTTAAATGTCCACATCTATTTGTAAAATGTTATTTATAATTAATTAATTTGAGTAAACGGCCAAAATTGATTATCAATCAAACCCATTATTAAATTGAGCTTAAAATCCTAATTTTGTTTCTTGAGAGCTTCAAACTACAGAGTCCATTTTTGTGCGGGCGCGTACGGTGGCCAAACGTTTAAACAAGTCTGCAGTTTCCTAACACGTCTATAGTAGAGGCGTAGTAGAACTTTAGTTTTGAATTTAAGCCTTCTACTACATAGGGGACGCCACATTACTGCTTAGATGGATAACTTGGGTTATATAAAAAAACAATTAGTTGATGGCGACTCTACTAGTGGGGACTTATTATGCATTTGCAAAAAATATACCAAAATAATAAACATTTTTCATACGCTTGGAATATTAACTTAAAATATTGCACATGTAACGCTTCTTATACGCCAAGTTTTTGATTGATCAGCGCCAACGTAAATATTTTTATCAAATAAAAATAAATTTTGCGAAATTGGAAAGTGCAAAAGAATTATTTAATGAATTAATGGGTTTCATTGAGTTTATGCCCATAATATTTTACGCAGGGACTTTTCAAAAGGTACAAATCGTGACCATGAGCAATTTTGTATGGCAACGGTAATGTCGCCAGACGTTTTTGACTGCTAATTCACTATTCTAAAGGATATCCTTGAAAAGAACTCAGAGAGAGCTACTTCAGTAAATTGCTGGCTTTTTATACTTCAAAAACGAAATAAAAATATTTATAGACACACATAAAAGTTTCCAGAAAATCTGTAGCAGAAAAAACATTACACATAAGACTATCTAAAATTCAAACAAACATTTATTAAAATACAAATTATTCATACATTTTTTCCTTGCAAAACAAACACAAACTTACGCGAAAAATCCAAAACTTGCGAAAAAAAATAAAAAAAAATAATAATTTCAAACGTCATAGATAAATCATCTTCCGCATTAGCGTGCTCAAGGGCTTCTCTTTGGTATGGCAGCATTTTTGATGGGAGCCAAATTAATAATAATAATAATTAAAACATTAAAAATATGTTTAAAAATAATTAATATTATACAACAACAAAAATACAATATTTTTAAATATTCAGGCATGTCACAGAACCTAATTCCAATCGAAAGTGATTTCAAATCCGCAAATTGGTTCTTCAGAAAACAAATTTCAAAGTGGAATTTAGTTTCGTTGAAATTTTGTTATTTGCGGTTTTCAAATTTACTTTTATTATGTTCCGTTATTTAGATTAGCCTTATTATTTACTTTGGTGTGCGAAATATTGCCACATTGAAATAAAAAGGTGAAGATTTAGCTTTTTGTAGAAATAAGCAAAACCAATCGGAATCTGAAGAAAGTAAAACAAAATCGATCGGAATTTTTAATACGGAATTAAAACCATTCCGATCGGAATTTGTGACATGCCTGATTATATGTATCTACATATTTTTAAATATAATAAAATTGATTTAAATAATATAACACTATAGTATAAGGTTAAAGATTCATAATTTAAGTTGTAATTTTCTATTCGGACCCATTTCTGCAAATCTGTCTATAACATCTCCCGTATCAAGTGAAACCAAAAACTCTTGCTCGCCGAAACCCTTAAGAAGGGGCCCTCAGCGTTTTAGCGTCATTGTAGATCTTAGCATATTTTTGATGATCGTTAATTTTAAAAAGCCTCTCTTACATGTTAGTTGCACATGACCGATATGGAGAATAAATCGGAAACTACTTTATTAAAGTTGGGATACGTAGTTTTTCTGTCTAAATTTTTAAACCATATCAGCCATTTGTGAGATTAGCCATTTACGGAGATTAATCTTCGCCTTTAGTTCTGCAAAATCGACTCTGAATTGCTTTGAAACAATTCTATAGCCATCATCACTAGCTTTGTATTGGATTAGTTTTCCTACTCCATAAATAACATCGGTCGAATATTTTTTTGAGGGAGCTAAGGGGGGCGCCGATTACTTGTTTTGTGTGGCAGCTGCCACACCGTGTGCACGCCAGTGATCTTCCGACGAAAACTAAAAAGAGAACTGCAATTAAAATTAAAAATTAATTATTTATTATTATTTCGAAAATGTACAGAAAACAGTTACAATTTCCATTAGTTGTTTTGTTGGAGATGTTGCACACACAAACATAAATAAAACTCAAATGTCATTTTTTTTTGTTATAGAAATAGGACCGAAACATTGTGAAATTATTAAAAAACAATACTTTCCCACTGGAAACACAAATAAAACATTTCATTAAAATAAATTAACACACATTTAGAAAATCAACAAATGTTTGTAAAAAAAATTATTTACAATTCGGCTATGCCGAATCTTATATACCCTTCACCATCTATGTAAATCTACTTTAGTGAAGTAACTCCAATCAAGAAAGCAAATATTTTGGGGTAACAGAGAATTAAAAAATAAAAATTAAAAAATTTGTTACTGAATTTATATGATTTTACATAATGACATCGAGTCTTAATGGGTTAGTTATTTTTAAAAAATTTTAGTATTTTCTTAAAGATCTCTTCAAAAGCTTTAAAATAATACCCATATTGATATTTAAAATAATTTTAAATTCTCTATCGCCCCATATATTTATTTATTTTTTTTTTTGGTAGGAGTTACTTTATTGTTCCAAATGACATGAAAAAATTAGAGGTAGGCGTGGTATTTTGCCTGCTGCCTCGAAGGACATGGACCGATCATGTTGATTTTTAATAGCAGCTCTTTCAACACTGCATCTGATCGATTGACATATTTATTTTTTCTGTGAAATAAAGTTTGCCTAACACGGACGTACAGACGGAACGACAAGGAAGGGTATAATAACGAGCTTTCATTTCATACACTTTCGTAATTAGTAAAGTTTAGAGCAGTTAGAGATTTATTTATTTTATATACTTTTCAATATAAACATTTTTATAATTCAGTAATAAAAAACGTTTTTTTTATATTTTTTTTTCCAGGTTGACTACAAAATAAATATCGTTTTAAAAATCTTATGAAAGAGGTGATAATGAATCAGCTAATGAATGTCTAAAATATAAATTACGAGGGCAACAGTATGTCCAAATCTTATTCTGTTCCTCAAAATATGACAACAACAGCAACACAACTATACTTTCGGGCTACAGAACTGCTGAACGGGAATAAAAAAGTTGAAGCAATCAAACGCCGTCTGTCATCAGCATTGAATTTTAACAATGTTGGCAGAGTAGAAGGATGCATAATCTTAAGTTTGTTTTAAACAATTATTTCAACAAATTACATACACATAATTACAACAACAATTGATTGCAATTGTTCACATTGAACACACAAATAAATTAAAAACGGTTGCATTGCGATATTTAAAAAATACTTGTAAAATTAGAAAATATTTCTTCATGTAACCATTCACTAGTATTTTGCTGATAATTTTCTAGTTATTGTTAATTTGCTGATAGTGTTAGTGATAAAAATGATAATTACCACTACATTAACAGTAAATAATTAAAAAAAAATGTTGATGTCAAAAAAAACTCAGCCAGACTTTTACGTACCCATCGTATGTAAATAAATGTAATGGACGGAACGATGGATTTCTTTCCTAGAATTTAATATGTGCGATTACAACTACAAGAAAAATTATCCGATTTCCACAAATAAAAACAAGAAAATTAAAGCAACTAAAACAAAACATAAAATTATTGCCATAATTGTATGAGAGTTAAGTGAAAATTGAAAGAAAATACTGGTAAATAAAAAAAAAAAAAAAAACACCACAAGAAAGAAATTGAAGAAGATTCCAAAACTTCAACAATCAAAGCAAAATAACAAAGAAACAAAAGAAACAAAAAACAAGTGATTTCAGAATTACAACAATCAACATTGTAAAATAGAAAAGTTTTGTTGTTGCACTTGGTAGTAACGTTTTAGTTTTTGTTGCATTTTAAATTAATTGTTAAAATGATGAACAAGTTTTTTTTTTTATTTCTTTCTTAACAACTGTTCAAAAGGCAAATAAATAAAAAAAAAAAAATAAACGCGATCAACATTCATTTCATAGACTTAATTATAGCGCATCTTAATAACGCAACAAAGTCTCCTTCTTGCTAATTCAAGACAGTGTGGATATTGTAGACATCGTGTTTTCCGGTATTGAAAAGCATCAAATTTTTGAGCCTCTTTTAGAGAGCCTACAATGGCAGTATCCTGCCCTGAAGTTATGTACGGTGCTTATTATCCATATTTATATGGCCGTGCTGGACCCAGTCGTTCATTTTATCAATATGAAAGAGTGAGTATGATTTTATATCTTATATCTTATATTTTATAAATTATAATTTTTTTACAAGTACAAAAAAAAAAAAAAAAAAAGAAGAAGGAAAAGAAAAAGCTAATGGTAAATTTGATTACCTTTTTTTTGTATTATGTATTTCAGCTCGAGCGTCTTAAATACACAAAAGAAACTTATACAGTGCTATTGTCGAAATCAGGACAAATTATATTTATTTGTTGTTATTATAATATTTTGAACTAAAACAAAAAAAGATTTTTTTAAACCCGGAATAGAAAAAATTGTTGTGTTTGCCATAAATTTTTACCTGTTACTAAAATATGATTGTCACTCAGTCGAGAATTGCACTGTTAAACTCAATATAAGAAAAAGTTATTAAAGTGCGCTCACCTTCCTATTGTTCGAAAAAATAATAAATAATTAGGCAGTTAGTGCCAGCTAGACCTCACATGAAGGCTTTCGTACCACGTATACTCGTATGGGTCCCTCTTTCAATTTAAAATTTTTTCTTTTTATTTTTTGTTGTTGAAAACTTTAAGTATCTGCCTATAACGGTTAGAAATATATAACTTTATTCGTACGTATTGTATTAAACAGGTCTTCTAAGAGAACACTCTTTCATTTTTAATTTTATTATATTTGGTTTTATGTGGCCTCTATTATAGTTTAGGAGATTTACGTCACTAAATTTATCCTTATAGCGGACATAGTGCTGCATATTCTGAAGAAAAGACAGCCAGACGGATGGATATTTGGACAGACATTTAAGCGTTTCAAAAAATAGCTACTTAAAGGTTCAATTAGACGTGCCATAACCATAACCATATAAAACAGCTGTTTACACCAACCTTATGGAAAATACTGTATTTGATTATTGGTGACATACCATAATGCCATAGTCACAGATATTAATTAAATTTTGATTTTCATCATAACCATATTTAACTGACTATTGAATTTAGGTATTAACTGTTTGTTTTTAATTTTATTCTTGGTTTTCACTTTCTCTACATTGTATTGGCGAGTTTTAATTTACATTTTTCATTACGCTGCTTTCTTAACAAACGTCAAAACAAATAAGAGTTGCTTATGGCAATGGCACCACTATTCGCTGGCAGTAAATATAATTATGGTTATGGCCATGGTTACGGCTATGGCGTTATGGTATGGCACGTCCAATTTAAGCTTAAAACTAAAACTTAAATTTAAAAAGGGTGTTCCATACAAATCTTGACTTTAAGGTTTATCGGCAGATATTTTAGTAGACAGACACTTGACACTAATCAAGCGTAAGAAAAAATATAAGCAAAATAATGTCGCTATTTATTGTTGGTATTTATTTAAGCATGGGAGCTTTTATTTATTGATTTCAAGAAGAACATTTGGTTAATTATTATTAGCACGCTTAAAAATGGAGTAACAGAATAAATCTCTTTTGTCGTAAAATAAAGTCAGTAGATTGCTCTTGAAAAATAAGCCAATATTAAATAATAAATTTTTTAAATTTTACCATTTGACGCTAGGGTTGCCAGATGGCCCAGATTTTCCAGTTCTGTTTCGAGTTGCCAGTTACCAGTTTTTGTTAAATATAATTTTAAATTAATTAAATTAATATTTTCTACAGAAAAAAATATTCTTAATAAAAAGAAAATAAAATATTTTTTATTATACATCACTGACAATTTATAACAAAAAAAAATATTCCTTTTAAACTTGAAACAATCACTTTTATAACGGCATAATTTATCAGACCGTCTGTTGCCGACGAAAAGCCTTTGATAATTTTCCTTTGATATTTTTTTTAATTACGCTAAAAATAAAGTAGAAAATCTATATAAATCTATCTCATTTGTGCTATAAATTAGCAATGCTTTTTGTAAAAGGACTGTTAGTATTTTAAATAATCTACGCTCACAAGAAAGGAGTAGAATGTCCTTTGACGTAATCACTAATTTAACAGTGCATTAAATTAAACGTACGCACAGGGTGTTAGACTTTTTTCAAGAAAAATCGTCAGAAATTCCAAAATAAATTGTCAAAATCTTCATAAAAATTAGAAATTATCGTCACAGATTAATAAAATAATTAATTAATGGCCCATTTAATTTAATATGTGTGTGCATTAAGTATTCGAATAAAATAAGATGCTTGTTATACCCGTAAAATATGGTTATTTTCGTGTTTTTAAATTAAACTTTTAGTAACGTTTATACGAAAACATTTTTGGCAAATAATATTCCATTTTTTTTACTAAAAAGACTTAACGATAATTTTGTTCAGCTTTAAATGAAGAATATGGTTTAAAATAACAGATGAAATTATTAGACTTAAATTATTTTTAGCGGTGTTTTTGTAATCTAATATTTTTTATTTGAAAGTATAATTCAATATAACATAAAATGCAATTTTTATTAAAATTATTTTAAACTTAAGGATTAATTTTATATTCAGATTCTTTTCTATTTATAGAACCAAAGTTAAAATTATTCCTTTGAAAATTTTTTTTTTTCATTTTTTAAAATTATTATTTTGATTGAATTAATTTTTTTAATTCTACATTAAGAAAGAAAAATTACAAATATATGCTATTGATTTCTACGTAAACAGGAAATATTAGACATTAGTAGAATATTATGCAGCATTTTTGGATCACTACACCCGTCGTCAACATTCTTTGCATCTATATACTTTAGTTTATGAACATTGTAAACATAATCTATGTATTTAATTAACCAAACAATTTAATAAATAAGAATATGAGGAATGTTTAAAAATTAAAATAGATATCTGGACTAAAGATGTGATCAAGATTAACGTCAGCACCTGGCCGGGGGCCCTAACCTGACGGTGATCTTACCACTGAGTGAGTACAAAGCGTCGACTAAATGGAGGCTGCTGTAGTCAAGGTGGTAAACACGTTGAATACAAACCGGCTGCCCTGGGTTCAACCCTTGTGGCAGTTAGAAAATAAAAAATGTTTTTTCTGTTTAATGGTATATATCAGCGGTGGACTTTTCATCAAACAATTGTTTATGAGCAACGCCCCTCTTTTTCTTATGCTCTTTAGTTTAATCGCTCAACAGACTTTGGCGAGTGCACATGTTAGCTTGATGCTTATACATTTTTTTCAGTTACAGTGTGTAATATAAATGGTAATGCATGTAAAAGATTTTTTATTATAAACAATGCTTTTGGAAATGTACAATGCCTTTTATGTCACCAAATATTTAAAAGGTATATAGAAAATATTCGGATATAAAATTAAATAAAATTCGGATCTAAAATTAAAACATGCAGCCTCCTTCGTCGGTACATCTTCATAGCATATTTGCCGGCGAAGTAAAATAATTATAAATTGGCTATATCTATCTCCTTTCACCACCTGTCTTCTCTCTCATCAATCCCTTTTCTAAAGAATGTAACACGGTTACAAACTACGTAGGTATTAATGCCAGAAGTGCTACTTCTCTTAAAAAAAAAAAAAAAAAAAAAAAAAAAAAAAAAAACTTGTTGACTACCCCTTGATTGAGGGTTGGAGACTATCCAACCCCGACCACATCTACACACAAAGAAAAAATATGGTTGAGGTAACCATAATCTAAGAGCAACATAACATGGTTGCATTATATGGTTGCTAACAAAGCATAGTATTGTTACATTTGCAACCATATTGTTGTCCAAAGTATAAACATAATTATGTTCAAATATAAACATTAAATGGTTAAATTAAAATATAATACTATGGCTGAAAATGTCATGTTATATAATTGAATTATAATATAGTCTCGCAAGTGCAAAATTTTCCTGATATAAAAAACTAAATATTTTATTTATTTATTAACGATTTGTCATAAAAATTATTTAAAAACATAAATTCATAAAAAAAATCAATTATTTGCTTAAAATAACAAATAAATGATTTCACAATTATGCTTCAAACACAAAAATAGAGATTTATATGCTTACAATACATACATATTTACTTCAACTTTTTTTAAATGTTTTGGTTCCCTTTTTATTTGTTTTCATATTTTGCATTTTGTTTTTAATTATTTATTTTGTACATAAATTTTTTTTTTCAATTTCTTTAAAAATCAAAAAAAAGTTCAAATTTTAGCCACCAGAAAAATTACTTAACTGTCAAGTACTAGAACAAAATATTTTTAAGCGTAAACATTATTCCGGTTCCCGTGGTGCCAGTTTATTGAAGGACACTGGTGAATCCTTTGGTGCCGTCACATAGGGGATTTGTTCCCCCTATAGCCCGAGAACACTTCGTCTGTGCCTAGTTTAGATCAGACAGACTCCTAGGACTCTTAGGGGGATATCTATACTAAAGTCAAACTAGCTAATTTTTTTGTTATTTAAAATTAATATCATATATTGGATTATTTTAAAAAGTATTGCAATATTTGCTACACAAATTATCTACTTAAACGAAAATCTTCGCATTGATAAATTTTATATTACAATTTTATACTTTTAACCCGAAACTAACGTCCAATTATTATTTATATTTTCTAATTTCCTTTTGCCGAATCGATGCTATTGATACTAGAAGGAAAAGAAAATTTTTTGAAGCGTTGGAATATCTCCGTTTCTTCTGAAGAAAATTTTGGAAAATTGATGAATACCTTGACTCTTTCTGTAGGGTAACAATATCACCATTTTCGACTTGAATGAGCGATACCGGATAATTGTCAAGATATAAGAAGTTTTAAAACGAAAATCGTCAAACGTCAATGTGTGATATTTATAGAACAAAATCATCAAAATGATATAGAATCGTAACATCTTACACCCCTGTGTACGCAGAAAATAAAAAAAGAATAAAATTTAAATGTTTAGTATTTGTTTTGGTATGATCAAAACCAAATAGTTTTATAATAAAACGATTGAAAAATATTAAAAAGTTTATGCCTTTGTTTTCATACACTGCTTAGAAGTATAGAATTTAAAAACTTAGCTCAGCGTAAACAGCTTTAGCTGCAGCTGAAAAAATAGCAATAGCAAACTACAAAAGTTTAATTAATAATTATTAAACTTTTTGTGTTGGAAAAAAATTAAATCGTTTCCACACATTTGTTTTATAAATAAACTGCTGCTACATTGTTTCAAATGACAAATAGAACAAATACGATTTAAATAAAAGCAGCAATAAATGTTCAATAACTTCTGGCTGTTTCAGTCAAATGACTGACTCATGCAACATGATTTGCTTCAGTTGTTGGTTTCGTTGGCTAACTGGCAGAGTTGAAGGCTCGTTGGCATTCTGTTGGTGGCTAAGTTCTCAAAAGCAAAAATAAAAAAACAATCTAATGGCGGCAAATGCTATAAATTACCAAAACATGATACATACATACACAAACGAGAATGTTTTGTTGTTTCAATGCTGTTTTGTCGTTGTTCTTTGCAGAGCGATTACTTCTCCCTTCTTTGATTTTCAAAAGCAAAAAAAAAAACTTTGCTTAAATCGAAAACAAGCAATAGCAATTTGAAATGTTTGTATTGACGACGAACGACGGACGACTCTTGGTAATATTTTTTAGTGTTGCTGCTTTTGCAAGAGCTGTTTGCTGGCTGTTATCACATGATGATGATGACAAGGATGCTGATGCTTTCAATGAACATGCGTATGTTTGTTATGCAAAGGTGCTCGCTTGACAGATTTGGTTTCGATTTTAAAAAAGTCCAATTTTTGTTTTAAGCCGCGGCCTTGTGTAATTGGGGCCTATGGACACAAGAATTTCTTTGTGATTTTGCGACAATTTTTAGAAGGAACAAAATCGCAACAACAATAACAAGAAAAACAACTAGTAAATGGTTAATAAAGCAACAAAGAAAGAAAAAAGAGCAAAAGGAATATTATCGATCTGAACAAAACAAACACTTACTTTGCACAAACATTTACGGTGACCGTGAGAACTTTTATAAGAAAATTAGAGCAAAGAGTAGCAACAACATGCCATCATTGACAGGACTTGCACCTACTAACGCAGCAATTCATTTGTTCGTGTATAATTTAAATTTATATAACTTTTTCTTTTCTTTCTTTTTCAATATTTTTAAAATTAATTATTATTGGAACTATTCCAGTTTATAACCAAACGAATATGATTTTTAGTCTGCTTTTACACCATTTTACTTTTTATTTCCAATTCTTTTGAGGAGAAAAATTATTTTCAAATGATGTGCATGATCTGGAAACTTAGAAAAACTAAGAACTAAAAGTTTGCTGATAGTGGATGTAGCGATCCAACAAGAGCTGGTAGCTAATTTTTTATGGTTTCTTTAAAAATTTTACACAAAATTTGCAAATGTTTTTTCCTTCTTGCTGAAATTAGAAATAATAAATGAATGAACTAAAGCCTGACTTAAAATTGTACATTTTTTATTTAAAATTTTCACCATAAAATTTATTATTATTATTTTTATTATATTAAAATTAATTCAAATATTATTAATCAAAATGAAGTTCTACCTGAACAAATTGAGATTTTTTCTGCCTAAATTTAATCAGTCATTCTCAAAATACCAGGAGAACGAAACGAGTCATTTGTTGGCTAAAGAAATTATTCATGTTGCAAAATACGATAGACATGTTCAAGTTTAATAAGCCATTGAGGTTTTCATTTCAAAAGTTAATAAGAAAATTAAACTGAATAAAAAAAAAAACTGTGTTAAAAATTATATACAATTGGCATTAGCGTATATAAGCATGTTTAGGAAGGGCTTAGCCAACCTCTGAAGAAATTTTGGGGGCCCGGCAGAATTTTTCATTAAAATTTGTTTATGTGTGGTGAAATATCAATAAACTCTTTTATAAATGGACTGTAACCCCACCCAGAAAAGTCCTTTAGTTAAGCTAATGGAAATTGGATAAATGAATTTAAATGTGTTCGTAGATTCACATTAAAGCACCGATAAAATCTTTGTTTTAGTTAAAAAAGAATAAGAATAAAAAGTTCAAGAATTATTTGAGATTACGAGTGATATACAAAATTAAAATTAAAAAAAAACTCGTTTGTAAGACAGATCCAGTGGCATTTTAAAAACAGATTGAACTTTACCATCGACTGGTACCATCGTTTAGTACTTATCTGGGCGGAAAAATGTGCTGCAAATATATAGTGGTCGGCATATTTATTTTGACACCTGAGAAATCTTACCATTTTGAATTTTTTTCAGATTTCAAAAAAAATTAAAAATTCCAATTTTTTTTAATGAAAGTAGCATTTAATTAATAACTAAAAAACATAAAATCATAACTTCTTAAATTAAATTTGCATTCTATGCAACTAATTTAAAAATTTTGGGAGTGGCATAATTATTTTGACACATACTATTTTAACTCTTTAAACGAAAATATGTTATTCCAACTTTTGTGACACTTTTAGATATTTTTAATATTAATCAAACGTGCATCCTGCTTGGGCGGCAATGACTTTCCGGAGTATTTTAGGAACTGAATCGATCGAGTTTTGAATGTATTTTGTTGGTATGTCCTCCCACAAATTTTAACCTTTGAAATTGTTCCTTCCCTGGTTCTTGTAAGATCTGCGGTCCTTTCGCGTTTTATATATGACCAAACATTCTCAATCACGTTCGAATACGGACTTTGGGTGGCCAATCCAAAGTTTCAATGCAATTTTCTATCAAAAATATCTTAATCATTTTACTCTTGTGGCAGGGCGCATTGTCCTGTTGAAAAATAAATGACGGTCCAATCAACCTATCGCCAGAAGGAAATGCGTGTTCATTTAAAATTTTCAAATATTGCTTTTGGTTCATCGAACCGTCGATGGGAACCAAGTCTCCCAAGCCTTTGTATGCTATAGAGCCCCAGAACATGACTGTGCCACCTCCATGATTAACTTTTTCGACAACAGGTGCGTTTTTTTTTTTTGGACTTTTTGGTTTAGTCTAACAAAAACTTTTTTCTTTGACGAGTGATACTCGAAAGTACCTTCGTCGGTCCATAAGACGCTTGTCCACGTATCAGTTTGCGAATTCTAACCTTTTAATTTGGTTCCTTGGGGCTATACATGGAATTATCTTGCTACATATGTATAATGTTGGCTTCTTTTCGGTTCTTCGGCTTATATGACTATCAGAGTGCGAATTCCATTCCAACGTAGCGGCTTTGGCTGTCAAACCTGGATTAAATTTAAATTTTTTGCTAATTTGTCGATCTTTCACTGCTGTTGTTTTACGTTCTCTTCCTGATCGACGTAAATTAATGACAAAGTCTGTTTCTTTATATTTTTTTATTTGATATTAAAAGGTTTGTCTAGATATATTGTACTCCTTGGCAATATTTGTTACAGATATTCCAAGATTATACTTGGTTATAATTTCACTCCTGACGGTAATTCCGATATTTTTCCCATATTTACACAATAGTAATAGAAATTTTTTATTTATCTTTCATCGAATGTTTATACTTAATACTCGACAACGACCCCATTGTATTAATGCTTAATGCAAAAAACAAAATGAGATTAATTTTTAAAATGTCAAAATAATTATGCCGTTACAAATTCCTGTACGAGTACCAAATTGCGTTTCTCTCTTAAGAATGAGAATGGGTAAAGATTTAAACAAAATATTTTGCATACGTATACTTATGAAATAGTGTAAAGAAAATATCATGATAACTGTACTGTTATAGGAATTTAATATTAAAAAATAATAAAACAATTATTCACTATATTTGTCAAAATAAATATGCCGACCACTTTAATAGAAAAAATTATACTCATAAAAATGTATTTTTTTTTAAGATTATGACTTCCCTATAAGTTTATAAAATATTTTGACAAACGATAACCGCGGTAACGTCTCATCATGAAATAAAAGTATTTTAATTTCATAAGAACTTACAGAAAGTTATGCTTAAAAAAATTTTCTAAGCTTTTTCTCCGATTTAAAACTACTTTTCCATCTATGCTTGCTCTTGATGTGTGAAGTTATTTAATTTAATTGATTAAAAATTAATTTAAAAATATATAATACATAAATTAATAAATAATAAGAAAAAGAAATATGAATGTGAATAGTGATAATATTTTATTTAAATGCATTTTGATCTGTTTTGGTGTATAAAAATGTGATTGTGTTCGTGTGACATATATAACTTGTAAGTAGGAAACTTTGTTTCTGTGTTCTGTCTTCTTAAATTTTTTTTGTAATCTTCTCTGATCTGTCAGTTGTTTTAAGCACATAATCAATGTTGTTTCTTATCAAAAACACGATCGGTACGAAACTTAAAGTCAAATTGTTTTGTTGAGCAAATGACAACTTAAACTGAAACTATGCAACGCCAAAAAGAAAATAAATACAAAAGTGCAGTAGCCCAGATGCTGACAACCACTGGTCAAAAGCAAAAAAATTTGCAGTCGGACAAACAAAAAAAAAAAAAAAAAAAAATTAAAATATTTTTTTCTACTTAAACAAAGTTTGTATTGGTTGCCGGTATAAATTTATTTTAAGCGTTAAGTTTTCTAAATAAAATTCAACTGGTGCTCACCATTTTCGTTTTATCTCTTCACCAGCTCGTTTGTACCAATCTCATCTTCTGTTTTTTTTTTTTTGGTTCGTTTTTAGTTTAGCATTGTGAGATCTTGGATAATGTTTTGCTTTTGATTCTGGACCGGTCGAAAGCATCAGCACAAAATCTTCATGCTCAGACGAATTATAAAAAACAAAACAACAAAAGGAATTTTGTGCCTTTTTGCTTTTTAGCCAAACGATCCGATTGTTTAATTTTTGTTTTTTTTTTGGTTTTCAATTTTATTTTGTGCGTTTCTGTTTAAGTATTTAAGCATTATTTGTATTCGATTTTGAGCAAGAAAAATAAAAAAGAAATAAAATTAAATTTAAAGTTGAAGTTGAAGAGAAAAAATTTTTTCACTAAAAGTGTTTGCCAAGTTATTAGGTGAATTGATATTTCGATAATGTTTGAACAGTCACAAACAAAATCACACGGCATAAATCACACATCTTTGCTTCTCTTGTTTTTTTTATTTATTTATTATTGTTGTTGTATTACTCTTTTCTTTTAACAGAGCTCATACATACATGAATAAAAAAGGGACTGTTACTTATAGACGGACTAACTAGATGACAATCTCTAGCTGTTTGAAAACGTAAAAAAAACTTGGATTCACACATCTTTTTTATTCGAAAGACAAAGGGTTAGAAAGAAAACAAAATTTATTTGTATTTATGAAACTATCAGTAGCGTATTAGTTAGGGCCAGCCGTTTAGTCAGCCGAAGGTAAAATGAATCAATAATTATGTAAACGGAAAACTGATATTGTTAATCTTAAAAAAAAAAAAAACAATAAAAGAAAGAAAAGTTAACCTCACCATTTTTATTTAATTTTGCAAAATTTGCTTAAAAGAAAAATTATAACACATTGAACCAAAAATTAGTTTAAATGATAAACACAATAAAATGGCAAATTTTACAAATTTATTACATCAACACACACACGTAAATAAAATAAAACTTAATGTTAACAATGTAAAAATTTATTATTATGACATATTTTTTTTCGTAAAAAACATTTTTGAGATGTTATTGTCTTTTTGTCTTATTGATTTAATGGAGTTCTCACTTAATCAATTTGCCTTTTGATAAAAGACTTTCAAGTTTTCTATACAATATTTGGGTAAAATGCACTGATGAGCTATATGAGCAGTAGTGAAATGGCCATATGGATAGCTTTCCGAACAGTAATAGATTTCAATTTGTACTTTTAAATAAAAAAATATTTCTTAAGAATATTATGAAATATTTATATTTGAAGGAATCAAGCACGATTAAAGTAAATTAAAACTTGATGTTAACTTTAAACAAATTTTTGTTAAAATAATACTAAAATAGTTCGACTAATAATTTAACTAAAAAACAAATAAAATTACAGAATTTTGTTTGGCGTAATATAAAAGCATGAGATTGGTGAGACAATATAAGGAATTTTTCATGCAAATATTTCACATACTCCGATGGTCTATATTAGAAACAGAATCGTCAGCCTGTATTAGAATAAGACAGGTTAGATTACACAATAAATAGAACAAATAATGAAAAGTCAGTTTAACAAATAATTCATTATTTTATAATAATTCCTTTAAATTTCTTTAATTTTCACTTTTTCCATTGCCATTTTATAAAATAAATAAAATAAAAAAAAAAAAATAAAAAATAAATAAAATAAAAAAAAACCGCTCGACTGCTTTCAACCAATTATCATAAAAAACTATAAATATCGATATAGACAAGACAAAATTCAACAACAAACGTTGCTACTCACGAGGGAACAAAAATGGAATATGCATGATATTATGTATGCATATATGTATATGTAAATTGATTTATATTTTCCTTATTCTGTAATAGGCTGAGCTTCTTATGCGAATCCAACTCAAACTTAGCCGACTGATTATATAAATCATTAAATACTAGAAGATTTTTATTTTATTTATTAGAATTATATAATAATAGAATAAACGATATCAAAGAAAGAAAGAACGTCTTCGACTCTGCTACAAACTATTGAAAAGTTCTAAAAGAAATAATAAGTTTTCACTTGCAATTACACACGACCAATAGCAAAAATTAACTCATAGAGCGAACAATGATAAATATTATTCTGAATTTATGGGTGTTTATTTTTTAAAGTAATCACTCGCCATTCGAAGCAGATCTGTTGCAATGAGCTCTTTTCTACTTGTGGTGAACAGTTGAGTTCCTGTTTATCAAAAGTTATTTAGCAACAAAGATATTCATGAAGATCGCTACACTATTGCACATTTTCTCAGTTGTTTACTAACGTAGTCGCAACAGTCAATAGCTTTTTTAGATTTAGTTTTTGACGTAAAGAACTCAACTAGTGGACGCCACACTGGTGGCTGACTCAAAACTAAATAATAAAGTTTATGTCAACTTTTTTGAAAGTCACCGCCTAAATTGAAAATTTTACACATCAACTGTATTTTTGATAGTCTTAAGCGTTAGTGCAGATAAACCGTGCATGACCTCCTTTCGATTCCTTAGCTGTTTTGGTTTTTAAGTGGAAGTTTTTCAAGACAGCATGAATTCATTTTCTTAAAAATCAAAAATATTCCAACGAATTAGGGTTTTTTTGTAAAGAACTTAATTAATTTCAAAATATTTCAATGATGTATATTGCAAAAAAAAAAATCAAAAAAAAATTTAGAATTTTTTTTTGCATTTTAAAATTTTCATCATTTTAAAATGAGAATTTTTGAAAAGAAAAAGATATCATAGGTAATTTAAAAAATTATTCTTTCATATTTTTTCCTTTAAATCCAAATTTATGCCTTTTGATAGTTGTATGCATTAGAATATTTAAAGAGTGAGCGTACCCCAACAGATTACTTAGGATTTTAATTCTTAAAACTGCCAGAAAATAAAAGTTTTAAACACAGAATAAAAAGGTTTTGAATAAAAATTTTGTTGCTGTAATCAAATGGACAGTTCAAAACTTGTAAGAAAAAATATTTCCAAGCGATTTCAAGGGGCTCATTTATACCGCTTGTAAGCTCTCATTTGCCAAAGTTGACAGCACTGTCACATAAAGAGAACTTAATTTTTTGGTAATTTTATTTAGAAAACTTTGTTTTTAAATCTTAAAGATATTAAGACGTGCGTACATATTTGTTGAAAAAACTTAAGTCACTTCTTACATTCATTCTTAAACAACTTAATACTTTTGGATGATTTTACAAAATTTAAGTTGCTGCTGGCGATGAATACGTAATTAAGAGTGGCGTTAAGCACGTGATAAAAGAATTTTAAAATGTGCTTAAATAACATTTTTTTTTAAGTTGGTAAAGTAAACAAATTACAAAATCATAGAAGACAACAATCAAAATCATTTAAAATTATAAGAATTCCCAGAAGCAAACATTAGGCTTCTGCCGACCAATTTGCTCTTAGAAATGTCAAAAATAATGGAAACTCTTGCCCATAAATCAATATTTTCGTGTCACCAAAAGCAATAATTATGTGTCCATTAAAATAAAATACGAGAATAAGAAATCGATTACGGATGGCTCTTTTCGTTTTAAGGGTGACAACACTTTAGGTTAACCCCATTATTAGTGATAATGCTTTTCTTATTTTTGAAAAAACAAAGCCGTTCAAAGAGAAGGTGTTAAATTTAGTAACAAAATTAAAATTAAATGGTGCTTTCTATGTTATGCCCGAATTAGTACAAGATATTCTTTCCCTTTTCTTATTCGAAAATGTGTAACAAAAATTCCAAACAGGAAATAAATACAAACTTAATAGTTTGATGACGGCATATGTCAAGACAAAATTCAACCATAAACTGCTCATAAATTTTAGAATATTTAACGGTAGCGGTAGCAATCGACATGCATGAGTTATAAAATTCATAATATATAAATAATACTGAATGCATCATAATATAAAATAGAATTAAATAAAATAAAATGTTATTAGAGGTTTAATCTATTGCACACAAACGCTCTGAGAGTCATTTAACATTGAAAAGCATGAAATGTAAACATGACCTCAACCCCTACAACCAGGCCTCGATTTCGACCCATTACTTTTGTTTTCATTAAATATCTACACGCATGCATGCATGTAAATGTGTGAGTGAATATGTGTTCTAAAATACCAGTGATGCCGTTTTGTTAAAATTTGAGTTTCTTTTGAACTTTTATAATAATTTGTATAATTTTCAGAAAATTAAACATGGAAATTTTAAGATTACTTTCAATAGACAAAAGTTTTAGTTTTTAGCAGCAATAATAAAAAGCCATAACAATAGATCCGTATATAGCTATGCTTCAAAACTATTTAAAGTTCTATTGTTGATGAGGAGATTCACCTAAAATAAATATTTAAAACAATTCGTCTGAATATTGCACTTTTTATCTTTGTCCCGTAGAAATCAGTCATTTTTAAACTGAGTTTTAATTTTTTTTTTAATATGAAAGGTTTTGCTTACAGATTAGTCCCGTTTTAAGAACAGTCCATAATTTTTAAAATAATGGGTGTCCCCATACAGCATACATGACACTCACGTGTATTGTAAAGCGTAAAAGGCACCACTTACGGCGTAATACCATAGCTCCCAATAGCAAAAAGTTGTACAAAATAAATCTAAAAATTAAAGGATTTCCCATTAAATGATGTAATTTGACCTATATGGCCTTATCCTTGAAACCGTTATAGACAAACACTTGAAAATTAAACAGAATATTGTTACGAAAATAAGATCTGGCAACCCCTGTTGTTGTTGTCCGTGTGAGCGTGCTGAATAAGTTACTTCCACTACTGGTATATGTATAGAATAATACCATAATTAGCTAACAAAAATTGAGCAACCTCGATGGTTGCGTTAGTAGAGGAGCTTCCTGTAGAATAGAATATCGTGACTTCGAGCCCACTTTTGGACGTGCGTACAACAAAAAAAATATTTGTTATAATGCAAATCAAACCTCCCGAGAAGCAAAAGACAATTATTGTGTGAAGTCATGGCAGATAATTTAGTGGAAACGTCTAATTTAATATAAGAGTAACAGATATATAAAAAAAGTAAGAACGGTAGCGGTTAGCGCAAGGCTTGGATAAAAAGCGCAGTTAGAGTTGAGTTGGCATCGAGTTGTTCATGTCTCGCTGGAATAACACAGTATTATATGGATTATAATGCATGTTTAGTAAATACGAGACCATAGGATTCATAAGACGGTAGGATCAAGAAGTGTAGCTAGATAAAGCCACAAAGTAAAAATACAGAAATTATAATGAGCCACAGTGGTATTTCCAATCAAAAGAATCCGAACGTTTGTTTAAAAAAGGGATATGAAGATGGTAGTATACTTACACCATTTTCAAAGTAATTTTTTTTGTATCTTCATTAAATACGTAATTTATATTGGCAAAGTGATGAACATTCTGACGGGGTTTTTTTTTTTTTGCTGGAAAAAGACTTAAACCACTTAACACTTGACACTTGCAACGCCTTTTATCATAAGTGGTTCATTACCGAGCGTAAAAATAAATTGTAACTTTTATTTCTTAAACCGTATTTTTATGTAGACAGTGTTTTTAAATTTAAAGATTTATGTTGTATTTGAAATTAATTAAACAGATTTTATTCTAAACAACATGAATTGTATTTAATATAGATAATTTTATATTATAATTACCAACAAATTTATTTAGAAAAATTTCAAATTACAGATTAAAAAAAAAAAACAAAAAATGCAATTTTGTTAAAAGAAACGCGTCACATTTTTAAATCTTTCACTGGCAACACTGTTGTATACTCATGCATATTTGTGTGTAAATAAAAGCAAAACAAAAAAATGTATTGAAAAAAGCGCGGGTGCAGTTTTTGTTGTTGCTTTTGCAGTTGACTTTTAACAGCCCTATAAATTAAAAATGTGACATTATTTCTTTTCTTTAAATATTTTTCCATTTTCATAAATAAGATTTTATGTCACATGCAATTAACTCGAAAAGGCAGTTTACTTTTAAACACACGAAAATTGCTAATGAAGCATTTAAATAAATAATTAATTTTTTTTTTGTAACATTAACATAAAAAAAGTCTTTGTAAAATAATTTAAAACTAAAAGTAAACAAAGTATTATTTAATTGTTATTGTTGTTTCTTTTCGTCGGCAGTTTAATCAGGATTTATATTCATCATCTGGTGTGCAATTGGCATCTTCAAGTGCATCGGGCAGCTCACATTCACCCTGCAGTCCAATATTACCGCCATCGGTGAGTGCAAATGCAGCGGCTGCTGCAGTAGCAGCAGCACACAATACTGCAGCGGCTGTTGTAGCAGCTGCAGCCCAAACAGCCAACCAGGCCTCATCTTCCTCTAGTTTAAGTGCAAATCTACCTTTGAGCGCGGGCAGTAGCGTCAGTAGTGGATGTGGTGGTGTTGGTGGCGGCGGCGGAGTAGTTGTCGGCACAAATGTTACGGGAGCCATACATGGCAGTGCGGGTGCAAGTCTGATGGGCAGTAGTATTGGCAATACTCTACACAGTAGAACACATACCAAAGAAGAGGATCTGGGTGCATTGCAACGTAATGAAGCTGAAGGTAGGAAAAACATGGACTCACTTTTTCTTATTTCTTTATTTTTTAACAATTTTGAATTATTTTATATATCAAACATTAAGAAAATGTAACAAAACAAGTTTAAAAAAAATAGACATCGTACATAATGAGAAGAAAAATTTTTATTTAACTATAAAAAACACAGATATAAAGAAAAAATATTTATCAGTTTTTTGACTTATGTGTCTACTTATGACATTTATTGAAGTATAAAACAAAATTAAAATTGATTAAAAATTTTAATCAAATCAACATTTTCTTTTGTTAAAATTTGTTTACTTTATTATGTAATATGTTGAGTAGTAAAAATTTTAATTAATTAACAACAAACTCGTAATACGCTAGTTTCAATTAAAATTTACATTTATTTAACAAAACAATCAATCAATAAATCAATTTGTTGATTACTTTTTTCCTAAAAGAAAGCGTTTAACTAACTTTGTAATCAATTCAACGATATTTTTAATCGAAATGTTTTTTATGTGTGATAAAAGAAAAAAATGTGCGCAATTGTGGTCTTATATTTGTTTCTGTTTCTCATGCTTAATCATCCGGGATCTTCTTCGCAATATATTGTAAATAAGGTCGATAAAAACCTTTTAATTTTTCTAGTAATCTTAGGCTTCATTAATGGATAGAGTAAATTTATGACATGTGTTAAAAACTCCATAAGAAGTACGATATTATTGCAAGGGATAAATTGATTTAGGCGTGGCTTGGCCCTCTTCAGACAGGTTTAAACCTTCTGCTGGATCCAGGGATTTGAATCGAAAATGGTGCCATTCGGACCAACCACTTTAGGGATGCGGTTTTTTCAGGGCATAATAAAAAGTAAAATGTCGTTGGTGTTTCATATGTGTATTACATATTCGGGTCACGAAATTGTTTATTTTTTCACCTCAATTCTATACCGACTTAAATAGGTTTTCATACAGATTGCCATCTATTAGTAGCGAAGTAAGAGTTCTCTATTGTTTATCATAAGTTTAAATTTCTGTTGTTTACTTTGTTAATTGATGTATTGATTGAAGTACATGCGTATATTGATAAGAAAGTTCAGAGCTGTTTTTTCTCAAATTGTAAATACTGGTTATATTCATTCTGAAATAAATACTTTCTTGTTTTTTAAGATGGCCCAGTGTTAATTTCTGTAAATTTCAATGTTTTAAGATTTTTCGCTCACACAGTTTTACTTAATTTTGTCAAATATTGATCAAATATTTTAAATTCAGAGAAAAGTAGGAAAATTATAGTTAAACTGCTTAAGATTTAAGTCTAGCAGGAATGTTATGTTAAGTTGAAATTTTTTTTTAACAAGTTAATTAAGAAGTATATATATGAAGAACATTACATATGCGTTTTAAGAAATATTACTTTGGGCTAAGTCACAGTCACAAAAGTTTAGAGACAGCCCCCCTCCCCTCTACAATATTATCCTTCTTTTAGAATTTTTAACACATAATATAATTTTCCTCTTCGTTAAAGATCTATGACTTGCTCCATAAAAACTATTTGGTTACGATTTTGGACAAAGATTAATTGACATCAGATGACACTTACAAAAGTTACAATTTGGAAATTTTCCTCACAGATGACTTTATCAACTTTAAAAAAAATCATGAACTGAAACCAAATAATAATTTAAGCTTTAAAACGTTTCTACAATATTTTTAAAATTTTAATTAAACAAAAAACTCAAACTCTATGCTGTTTTACTTTTAAATATTTCTACAAAAACAAAAGAAACAAGTGCAGAATAATTAAAGCAAGCCAATTGTTCAATCCTAAAAAATAGAAATTAAAACCAAAATTTGTTGTTGTTTATTTTCTATGCAAGCACCACTAAAAGAAATTAAATTAATTAACATTTTCGTTTTGTTTTTGCCATTAAAGTAAAGAGTCCATTTTTGCAAATCACTGTTCCACTCAATCTCCTCGTCACACAAATCAACAAACTCTTGCAAAACCATTGAAACATGTGTTGCCTAATAATGATGTTGTTGATGGTGTTGATGGGCTTAGACACACTTACTTTCAATGTGCAGAACTTTGGAACTGACTATGCGTGCTACGCTTGTACCAGTAGCAGTAGAAGTTAAATATCAGTACTTGCTTGAAATGCATGGAATGTCATTTTGGTAAATATGGTGTCGAAGTCCATCGAAACGTTTAGCATTCCTGACAACAACCATCTATAAATGAATATTTAGCATTTTCTGGTTTTTCTCTTTAACAATTTTACCGCAAAAGATTGACGCAAATATACAAATTGTTTTACTTATAAAAATATATTAAGAAGCATTTAATATTTATAAATACGAGAGTGTGTTTCTGTGTTTCAAACTTATTATCGTATCATTGTATTTTCACTTAAACAAAAAATATGATCTGAATTTGAGATAAATTAAGTGATCATATCAATTTGTCTTTCCTTCGTTTACTTTTTCAAAAAATAGTCTTGAAAATGCGGAGAAATCAAAATGAAAATTAAAATGGCGTAAAATGTGAAAAAAGAATAAGCCATCTAGAAGAAAAATTCAAATATATTTTTAAACACTTTAATTAAATAAATATTTACAATAAAATCATGAAAACGGAAAAACTTTACTTAAAAAAGATTTATTTTTTTGTTGAAGTCAATAAGATTTTTTTTTAATATATACATACATACATACATTCATACATACAAACGTACTTAAATGCTACTATTACGACGACGACAGCAACAAAATGTACGGCTACTTATTTAACTCCTTCGCACGAACGCCCGCGTCACTAATTAATTTGCAAATTTTTAAGATAGTTCGACAACAAATGAACGACATTTACTGCTACAAATAAACAAACAACATATGTTTGTATATATGTTGTATTGTATATTGTATATTTAGTTGGCTTTTGCAGTATGTAGCAGCGGCATGCCTGAACAAATTCCAAACAAATTCTTTCATGATACAATCAACAGTCAACATTCAGCAGCAGCAATGTATTAAAATACATTTGTACATCAATACAACAACAGAAGCATACATATTTTTTTATTTATTAAATTGTTAGTTCATTAAAATCCCTTTCATAAATATGAAATTAAAATCGTAGATTAAATATTTCAAATGATTTCACTGGTCAGCAAAAAATATATATTTTTTGTACGAAAAATGATTGCTTTTGTCTAATTACATGTTTAGAAGGGAAATAAGGACAATAATAGAAATAACATTAGAACGTTTTAAGTAAAAATAGATTTCGTTTTTTTTGTTGTAATTTTATTTTAATATACTTAAGAAAATCCCAGTTTTTAGCCACAAAATCAAATCAAGTAAACTCGGTACACGGAATAAAATTTGAAAAATTTTTATTTAAACAAACATTTGTTTGTAGTTCACTTTAAGCTTTATTACCGTTTTAATTGTTCTTATTAATTTTGTTGTTAGGTTTTTTATTTCAGGTTACGAATTTACGTATTTAATTGTATTAATTGTGTGATTAGTTCTACGAGTACATACGTAACGTAAAAATGTTTTTGAATTCAGTAATTTCTTAAAATATTTCAGCTTTCATTTTCAAAATTGTTTTGGGAATTTTTATAATATTATTTATTATATTATGCTAATATCCCATAACATTTTTAAATAAAAATTCAATTTATTTGTTGGTTGGAAAAGCAGGTATCTATACTTAATTCGCCGGTTGCTTAAGCCAGCTCATCAGGAAACCTTTATCCAAATTATTAGAAAAAACCAAAAACATTTCCTTTAAGTATAAAAACTTCAAAAACAACATGAGAGTTATTTAAGAAGCCAATACAGAGAAGTGTTAGGGCTTTAACAAAAATTACCAAAAAACAAAGCACGTTTTTATTTTTGCTTACATTCCCTTCTGCGTTTGGTTGGTTATCAGCGTTGTCAACTTTGAAATTTCAAAACGCACCAAAGTGGAGAAAAAAACGCACCATTTAAGAGAAAACGCACCAAGTTTTAGAATTTCTTTTTTTTTCAATCTTTAATGATTTAGTTTTTCAAAAAAAAGTGTATTTTTTGTATTAAAAATATAACAATAAAGCAGTCTTAAAGTTCAAGGTTTTTACAAACAAACAAAATTAAAAAATAAAACTTAACAAAAATAAAAAAATAAACAAATATGTTTGTGTTAATTTGTACTAGATAATAAATTTTTTTTATATATTGCATACACAACTTTTGAAATAAAAAACAGGGATCGTTGTAAATTTTAAGCGTCTGTCTACAACTGTTAAAAAGTATGGCGCACCCTTTAGTTTATAATTTTTAGTATTAATACTTGTTACTATATCGGCCATAGCAACCGGCATTCTGTCCAATTTACAAGCGTTTGTCTATAACGGTTCAAAACATAGGCCCATATAAGTAAATTTACGTCAATTATGGGGGCACCCTTTAATTTTTAGATTTATTTTCGTATAAATATTTGTTATTGGGAGCTATAGTAATACGCTGTCATTTAAAATTTTACAGAAATGTCCTTTACAGTTCATAATAGACGTAAAGAATATGTATGTTGTATGGGTACACCCTTTAATTTTTAAGATTATGAACTGTTCTTAAAACGGGACCAATCTGTAAGCATACTCTATCATATAACCAACAATTTTCAAAATCGGTTCAGAAATGACTGAGTTCTACAGGAACAAACATAAAAAAGCAACACTCAGTCGAATTGTATAACCTCCTTATTTTTTTGAAGTCGGTTAACTGATCACGACAAAACTCTGCTTTTGCTAAGCTGTTTAACAGATACGACAGCAGCCTTTACTACAAAAACAATGACCATGAAAATCTAAAAGGGATAGTATATTCCATACAGTGAATTGTTTCTTTTTTAACATAACATAAAATAATACAACAACCATAACATTTCATTTTGTGCTTATGATTTGGTACGTCTTAAACGAAATGGTATTAAAACAGTTGTATTTTTTGTACAAAAATTTTTTTCTCACACTAAAAAAAGTGATGTTAAATTTGCTTTGGTGCCACCACAAATTAAAAAAAGCGCCAAGATTAAAAAAAAGAAACGCACCACGCACCAACACGTGAAATTTTCGCACAAAAAATTTGAAAAAGCACCCAAAATGGTGCGAAACGCACCAAGTTAACAACGCTGTTGGTTATATGCCAACTCTTAATGCAGACGTAAGGCGTATTAAAAATAAAAACAACACAGTTATTTTTTAATTTCTCAAGAGAAAGAGTTGGCATATAACCAACCTAACGCTTCTTAAATAACTCTCATGTTGTTTTTGAAGTTTTTATACTTAAAGGAAATGTTTTTGGTTTTTCTAAAAATTTGGATAAAGGTTTCCTGATGACCTGGCTTAAGTAACCGGCGAATTACGTATAGATACCTGCTTTTCCAACCAACAAATAAATTGAATTTTTATTTAAAAATGTTATGGGATATTAGCATAATATAATAAATAATATTTCAGCTTTCAGCAAATTTATATTTCTAATACAAAAAGTTCTTAAAAATAAATTATCACGATTTTAATTCTCCATCGGCTTTTTTGTTGTCCAAATTTGTCAAAACAAAACCGTGATAATAATTAAAAATAATGTTTATTTGACGAGAAAGGAATAGATGTATATTTAATAAAAGATTTTCCTGATGATGTTAGAAAAAACAAATTGTCTTCTTATTATACCCTTCACCACAAAAAGTGGAAAAAGGGTGTATATAAGTTTGTCATTCCGTTTGTAATTTCTACAGTATCCATTGCCGAAACCATAAAGTATATTTATTCTGACTTCTTATTCATAGCGAAGTCCGTCGTCTGTCCGTGTTAGTGTTGATTTCACACAAAAATAAATATGTCAATCGATAAGATATAGTGTCGAAGGAGGTGCTACTAGAAATCAGCATGATCGGTCCATGTCCTTCGAAGCAGCAGGCAAAACACCACGCCTACCTCCAATTTTTTCATGTCTTTTAAAATAATAAAGTAGCTCGAATAAAAAAAATAAATGAATGGAGTGATAGAGAATTAAAAAATAAGAAAAACCAATCAAGTGAAAAAATTGGCGCAAAAAGTTCTTAGACTCTGCTGTCACACTCACAATTATTACAACAGTATTTTGTAATGCACAGTTGCAATCCTAAAATTCCAAAAACTCACACTCATAATCCTGTTTTTGTTTAAAGAATGATTTCTCTGCTGAGCAGTGATATTTATGTTTAATCGTTTTTAAGTAAAAATAACTAAAATTTTTGTATGGACTAAGAATTCATATTTCATATTTCATTTTGATTGCAGCGGTTTTTTATTGACACTAAAAAAATATTTAATGAAAATATTTCTTATTTATTTATTGTTTGCAGCCCGTTTAGTTGGTGCTCATCATCATAATGAATCGTCGTGTTCCTCGGGTCCAGATTCCCCACGCCATCATTCAATGCATCCAGGCAGTGGTGCACAAGCAAAGGATTTGCCCTTGGATACCACCAGTATAATTGCTGGCCAAGGAAGAGCCCAATATTTATCAGCCACCTGCGTCGTTTTTACAAATTATTCCGGTGATACAGCCAGTGTTGTGGATGAACACTTTTCACGGGCTCTCAACTTCAACAACAAAGAAAATAAAGGTAAGAAATCATTTAAAAATACAAGAAAAAACATGTTTTTTTTTCAATTAACAGATGCTGCCTCTTGTTGCACAGTTGTCTACAAGCGCACATCTTAATTATGCCACTTTGACTACAAAAATTAATGTATCATTTTCAAAAAGATCAAACAGTTTTTTTTGTTTTTTTAACTGTCATGTAAATGTCACACATCTCTTTTTATATTTATTTGTTGCTGTACAAATCCTTTTGCAAAGAATAAATACTAAATTACACATATCATTTGCTCTTTAACAATCTGGATTTTCTTCCTCCCCGATTAAGTGAAGAGTTTTTGCTTTTTTGTTGTTGTTCGTTCTGTATTTTGTCTAAAATTGTTTTTAATTCGTTTGTGTATTTTTGTAATTCTAAGAAAAGTGTCAACATGACGTTTAACATGAGCACCTAATGTTGCGGTTGTCATTCTTAAAGACATCTTAATAAAGAGAGTGTTTAAACGAATAAAATAATTAATGAATCTTCTTATGATTTACATTTTTTATACAATTTTTTTTTTTTTGTTCAAATAATATAAATTACAATTTGGACAAAGAATTCGACTTTTTTAAATTAAGTTTAAAACAATGGAAGTTTGCTCTGGTTTATCAATTTGCCCTCATTTAATATTCGCCAAAAGTTTTCCATTTTCACTTTATCTACATATGTATGTTTGCATGTATGTGTGTGTGTATATGTGTGTATCAAAACATTTATTATTTACGCACATTACAATAAATGTGTATTATTTTTATTTCAAGAGACGCCAAAGAATTTTTATTAAATACAAAAAATAAATAAACCGAAGTACATGTGTGTGTGTGAATGTCACGTACCTATTGTTCATATCAATAACAAACAATATTTTGTATTCATTACTCTCTTAGAATCCCTCGCATAACCTCCTCCTTAAATAGAAGTAGTTAACGATTCCTTTGACAAACATTTATGTTTGGGCAGCTGCTAACGCTTGACTGAATTCCAAACTTTTTTAATACGATTAATTTGTCTGTAAAAGAATATAAACTATCAATTTTATACAAATTTTTTTTTTTATTGTGGATTGATTTGTTCTTGTTCTATATATTTCAACGGCTGATCTGAGCAAAAAACTGGATTTAATAACTAACGCAATTGCCAACTGAGTCGGCTACAGAACAACAAATTTTAGTAAATAGCAAAAGTTTTTATCGCCAAGTCGTTTGGTTGTAAAATGTCTTGCAACCTCCCCGAAGTAGTTTTGGGTGCACAGCAGAAGTACTGGCGCTTTAACCAATTTTTTAAAGTTCTTTGAAAGTGAAGATGTGAAGATGTTAAGTTTGCATATTATAATGATATATAATTTATATAACTGTTATCAAATAGTAAAAGCTTGTTAAAACCATATTCATAAAATCTTCTATTAATTTAACAACTTCAGCAGGCTAATTCTGTTGCCAACCGCAGGAGTTTTTACCAAAAACAGCTGATGTCAGAATCATTTATATTTTATAGACGAACATTTTACGAGATTTTATTATTTAAATGAATTATTTTTGTAAAAGATTGCACTAAATTGCTTAAGAAATAGATTTTACAAAATTTCTATGCTCAAAATAAAAAACGATACGAGGATTTTTATTTTTTAAAAATCAAAAAAGACTGCTCAGCTTCTACATAATAAATGAAAAATATTTAAAAAATAGCTCCGTATATTTTTTTTTTATCAAAAATACTGCATCTTTTGTTCATTTGAAGGACATCTGTTGCAGACAGTACACAAAGTAATGTCACTTTTAAAGGGTGCAGGTGTAAAACAACGGCAAGAAATGACAAGAAAAATTATAAGAAAATCCTTAAAGGCATTACAGAGAGACCACCATGGTTAGAATATGTATTAGAAATATTTAGTATTAAATTCATTTTAACAATGTCCTTTTTACACAAAAATAAACGAACATTTTATGTCGATATTTCGCTTACAAATTCTTTAAATCATTTGGCCCAATAATCAGTGTTAAAAAAACACACACATTCGAACACTGACGCAACTGCAATTTATATATTATTTTTTTTATTGTTGTTGTAATTATTTTAGTTTTCATTTTAAAATTTTCGAAAACTGGATAAAAATAGAAAGGTATGAATGTTTCAATGCAGCAGAACTCAAGGAATTTGATTGTATCTTTAAAGCGGCATCTAATTAAATTGTTTTTATTTAATCCTAAAGACCAAAGAAAAAAAAATAAAACAAACGATACTCCCCGTTCAGTTCATACGAGTAGAACGCAAAGAATCCCATCCATAATGGCCCAGAGTACGAAATTAAATTGAAACTAAAAACGTCAAATAATAACAACGTGTATGTATGTACTAATGCAAACCATGTATTGTAAAATCTTACAGTGATGGACAAAATTGTTTCCAAAAAATGTTAAAATATAATAAACCTTTAAAGTTTAAAGTTTAAACACTGAATTCGATGAAAATGATTTAAAACAAATCGATTTCAATGCAAACTTGCCGATTAAACTGTTATATTCTGTTTTTTTTACCCTTCACCATAAAAAGTGGAAAATAACCATTTCCGACCCCATAAAGTATATATATTGTGACTTCTTATGCATAGCAAAGTCGATTGAGCGATGTCCGTCTGTCCGACCGTGTTGGTGTGAAAATCAAGTTGGCATGGGCACTAGATCAGCTAGAGACAATTAAAATACGCCAGTTGATCAGACATAATGTAGAAAGAGGTGCTATTGGAAATCAGCAAGATCGGACCATGCCCTTTGATGCAGCGGGCAAAACACCGCAACTACCTCTAATTTTTTCGTATCATTTGAAACAATAAAGTAACTCCAATCAAAAAAATAAATATATAGGGCGGTAGCGAATTAAAAAAAAAAACGTGACGGGAAAAAATTGGCGCTCGCGCATATTTTCCGAGTTACGGGCCTCTGAAATTTTCAAATTTTTTAAAATATCAATATGGGTATCCTTTAAATGCTTTTGAAGAGATCTTTAAGGAAATACTAAAATTTAAAAAAAAAAAATGCTTAACCCATCAAGAGCCGATGTAATTTTTATATAAAATTATATGTATGCAGTACCAATTTTTTTTATTTTTTAATTCTCTGCCACCCCAATAGTTGGTTTTTTGATTGAAGTTACTTCACTAAACTAGCGAAGAAACTAGCGAGAAAACTTAGAGAATTCAAAAATTATTCAAATAAATTTAAACTTAATCGTCTGAAAACAATGTGCTTCGCTCTCATGATTTTATGTGGCAAAGCACGTTGCTTACGGTATCGGTCATATATGAATTTCAGGCTCCATAAAAACATGGCATAAAATTCATGACCATGGCATAAATATTTATCTCTATTAATAGCGCTAAAATATCTGTCTGCTCGTCTGTCACAGTCCTCTATCTCTTAAATTTAATTTTTATTAAATATTAAATGTTTTTTCTTAAAGAACCAGATGAAAGTTTTGTCGTTCAGTGTTAACACAATTGCATCTCTACATTTTACATACTTTGTGATATTTTAAGACAAAAAAAGAAAGAAAAAAAAGTCAAATTGTGATGGCTTTTAAATCTTTTATTTTATTTTATTTTTTATTCGTCTCGATTTGAACTGCAAGTACTTTCGATTTGTGTTCGAATCTTTGAAAATATTTGCTAAATAGTACACAAATATTTTCAATAAAAATACATAAATAAATGAATAAATCTGTAGCTGGTCGCAAATGTAGCAAATGTAGCTGGTCGTTTGAGTGTCTGTCTGGTGGTTGGGTTGAGACTATTTCTTTTGCTAATTGAATAATGAATGCATTTAAAAACCGCGATGAATCCAAGTGGCATGTGATGGTATTCGCCATTGGCATATGAACGGAGCAACTGGCAAGTGTTTAGCATTCCGTCGACATTCTATTACAAAATGCCAATGAAACAAAAACAAACAAAAAAATATAAAAAAAAATAATAAAAAAACAATAACAAGAGATGTTTAACAACAAGAAAAATGTTTTTATTTTATTTTTATTTATATTTAAATTTGTCATTTCTTATTACCGCCACTTCTAACAGTAGGAAAACTACCACCTTCAAAACCACAAAGTATTCTTTAACGAATGAATTTCAATGTTCTGTTCAATTAAACTTAAGAAGCTGAAATCAAAGTAAAAGTAACAAAATTTTACACAAATGGCAATAAAATGCAAATAAAGTGAAATTATTTCGTGTAAATGTTTAGACATCACCAGCTTCACAGGCATCATTACCAACACCACCACCTCCACCATAATCATAAAAATCATTTCTTAGTTTTGTTTTAATTTCCAATAAGTTTAATTTGTTATTTGTTTCCATTTTCTATTGTTTTCTATTTTTCTTTTCACGCCTTGAATTGAAAAACGAAAAGTTCGTAAGAAAAAATCACTAAATACGATTTTAAATTAAATGTCAACAAACACGGATTCTTCTTAACGCTAACCTTTATTAAAAGACAGAGCTACAAAATTATTTGCAACTAGAGATGGAATCGTGAGTAACTGTCACTCATTTTACAGCTGATCTTTTTCGAGCTATAAGTTCCATAGCAATGGATAGTTGGGTGGTTCATTAAGGAACTTGTTCAATTATACGATTCCATTACTTGAACTAAATAAACTAGTTCAAGTTTTTATCTCTACGTAGTTCAGTTTTTTAAGGTGCTTTATGGTTGAACTGTTAAACAACTGAAAAAATTAAAACACAATTTAGTAACAATTTGCCTTGATTCTTGAAATAAACAAAAGAATGCGTCAGAAGATAAATGAACTTAAATTAAATTTTTAAATGCATGATAGATGATGACGTAATTACCCCTCGTGCTGCTTGATAGAAGATTTCACTAACAGCTGTTGTTAGTCAAGTAGAATGTTGCCACACCTAAAACATAACTACGAAAAAAGGAACTGTGAACTAAAAGCAGCTTTCTAACTAAATTTTAAAATAATTATTTTTTTAACTTTCAATTCAAATTTGCAGTCACTAAAATTAACTTTGTGACGTAACGTTTTCTTGTTACTTATGACGTTGTAAAAAGGGAACGGTCAGCAGAATCCTTTTTGAGACATAGATCATTCAAATCTCAAAAGGTATCCGACTAATATATTTTCGATAATTTGTGACAATCATGCGCTGACAATCATGCACGTTCTCACACGATGCTTTTTTTTTTTTTTGCTCACGTTCATGTTCGCTCAAGCAAGTGAAATACGAAATTATCCACACGCGATATCCATATCTATTAGCAGCTCAGACAAACATTTTCTTCAAATAATTAGACAAAATCATACTGAAAAATATTTGATTTCGTGGAATCATTTTTTTTAATTTATTAAAAAAAAACTTCACCTTTAACTCCAATATAGTTAAACTTTACTTGAATTCAATATTTAAAAACTTAACCAATTTGACATTATTATTTTCAAGCCATTATCAGATTTATTACTTTTTAGATCTATTTAGCTCAGAGGGCTACTGTCAGAGACGATATCGGAAGCTTTCCGATTTTTTGTATATTATTTTTTTAGCATTTTAATATAAAAGGACGATAATGTTAAATCCTTTTTTAATCAAAAAACTTGATTTAAAAAAAAAGAAAGCTGTTGTTTTGTTGGCTTTTCGATTTATTTTGCTATTTATATAATTCTTCTATGCAAAATATTTGATTATCAAAAACCCCATTTTCTTGCAAAAAAAAAAAAAAAACAAAAAACATCTGGCATTCTTGTTGTTACTCAGTTTCATATAAGATTTTATCTCCTCCAAATCGAAATTCAATTAATATACGAAGGCAAGTCAATACCTATTTTAAAAAGCAATTAACGAAATGGCAGACTTGCAACTATGCAGGAGATGCGAACATTTTTTCTAAATAACTACAAGTTCACGTCACAGGCTTCAAGTATTACAGTTGTATAAATAAATTTTGAAGTGTCGCTTATCACAAATGATGAATCCATGTCGCAAAAGTCCATTTGAGAGAACTAATTCGAAAATCATAATCGATTTCGTCGGACCCTGCTGCCTACTTAGCCAAATCTAAAGGGCAATTTTGTTAAAAAAAAAAGAATAATCTCAAAAAAATGTTTGTTTTAAACTTTTGTAAAAACATGAAGTGATAGAACAGAGGCGACAGATCCTCTCGTTACAAATTCAAATGTGAGAATGTCATACAACTTATTGCGACTCGTCTGTTTGTGTGAACTTCAAGTTCAATGTTGCAAGTTGTTCTCCACTCTTTCAAGCTTTTTTAATTTAAAATATTTAAAAAACAAAAATAATGACTAAAGTACCGCAAGCCTTAAGGACTCTTTAATAATTATTTAAATGATTTTGTTTTTAACAAAAATCGTTTTTAATCGAAAGCGGTTTATTTTTGACTTGAAAGTAACGCATCAGTATTTCAAAGGGAAACAAACCAAACCACAATATTAAAAAAAATGTTTATATATCTTTCAGAAACGTACACACACACACGCGCTCACCCAAAAAAAATTCTTTTATTTGATTCAAGGCAAAAATGACAAAAACTATAAATGTTTGTCTGTATGATGAAAAGGATAAAATGATGATGATGATGATGGCACCCCTTCCATCACTTGCAAAGTTTCTGAATGCATCTAATGGTTGGTTTCTTATTCAATGCAGCAGCGTTAAAAGCAGTGACACACATGCATTGAAATCATCATGAAAATTGTATGAAAACAAGTTAAGGAATGTTGTCATCGATGTTGGATGTTGTTGTTCCATGGTACTACAGAACGAACAATGTACACGTCCACGTACACGTTCGTTGTTGGCATTTAAATATTTTAAATATCAAACGATGTCTGCAACTACATTTATTTTGAGTATGTGTCGGCAGGAGATGCAAAAAGGGCGGGAGCGGCTACAAATATTGTTTGTCCCTAAACGCATTCCTTTAATACACCACTCTTTACTTATCGTGTTCTTTTTTGTTGTTTTTTTTTGCTATAGGCAACAGCTAAAACTCAACAATAAAAATTTACACTTACGAAATAAACAGTATTTGGAGTAAATTTGTGTTCCCTTAATATTTTTATATTTCTGGAGTATTTTATTTTGGATGCTGTTTGAATTTTACTAAATAAACGTGAAATTCTTAAGTACTCGTTAGTGAAGGCACACTTTTCATATGTTTGCAAGTTTTCATTATAATTTGTGATTTTGTGGCTGTGAAATGTTTGGTTCCTTTTTTTCTTTTTTGTTGATTCTCGTTGCTGGTAAAAGTTAAAATGAAAACTTGCTGGCAGATTGTGGTCTCCAACAAGCCATGACGTAACGGTACAACTGTTACAAGGCATTAATTCTTAATCAGGCGTTTTTATACGTCTTCTTCGTTTTTCATTTCATTAAGTTTCTTTCTTAAACACTCATTTGATGACTAATCATTAAAAGTTATTCATTTACATCTTAATAACGCAATTAATAAATCTTTAAAATACAAGAAGTTTAAAGTTTGTTTCCAATTTTTTTTAAATGTTTTTTTTTTTAAGATTCATCTACGCCAATGTCTACACGTAATTTCCCACCTTCATTTTGGAACAGCAACTATGTGCATCCTGTAACGGCAACAACACATCCGCAGGTAAATTATGCAATTTTACTCAGAAACATTCACACTCACAATCACATGGAACTTTATTTCCACTTGAAATGAAATTTATGAAACTTTATTTCAATGGAAGTGTAAAGAGCCATTGATTGTTTTTAATTAATAATCGTTAAGTTTATTTATTTATTTATTTTTTTCTTCTTTAATTTCATTGATCAAGATGAGTGATCTATATTCGTCTGATGGTGGTTATGCAACAGATCCTTGGGTACCCCATGCAGCGGCACACTATGGCACTTATGCACATGCTGCCCATGCCCACGCTGCCCATGCTCATGCTTATCATCATAATATGGCGCAATATGGAAGTCTCTTGCGTCTACCGCAACAGTATGGCCACAGTTCAAGGTAAATTAATTTCAATATTTTGCCGATACCGTTAAAGCATGTGTTCGTCCGACAAGAACGTAATTTTTAAAACATTTTTTTTCTTTTTAAATTTCTTTGCAGACTGCATCATGACCAACAGACCGCCCATGCGCTAGAAAGTGCTGCTGCGTACTCCAGTTACCCCACAATGGCTGGTGAGTTTCTACTTGCATTTTTTAAACACTCAAAGTTTTCAGTTTTAATTTATTACATTAAAAATTTTATTACATCGTACGTGTGCCTGTGTTGCCATTGTTACATACACATACTATATAGAGACGAATGTCGTGGCAACATTTTGACCCTTGTGTGTTTAATACAACAAAACTTTGTTGTCATACATTCTTTTATTTATTTATTTTCTCTATTATGAATACAGACTCACTTTAATATTGAAATTTAGACATTTTAACGTACAACAAAAGCCGGTGGGTGGGTGGCACGTTGTTGATTACAACAATAAATATATCGACATTAAAGAAAATTAAATTAGAACAAATTAATATTCATTTAAAACTCATTTTTTATTTTGTTTAATAATTGTTTTTCATTTAGATAATTAGTGTTGAAAAGATTAAAAGAAAAAACACACGTTTTGGTTGTTTTTTAAACGTCAAAGTAAATATTTGATTCTTCTTAACCAACCTTCAACTGAAGGATTAAAGTTTCCTTTACTTTAATTTAAAAACGTTTTCCAGTTTTAGTATTCGAGAGAAGTATTTGATCCCGAAATACTAAAGGAGATATGTATTAAGTTATAAAAATATGTACGTCCCAAATTTACCTGTAACTAAAAAGTACCGTTTTTTTTTCTTCTTTTTTAGGTTTAGAAGCTCAAGTTCAGGAGTCCTCTAAGGATTTATACTGGTTTTAAGGACTTTTCAAATATTCGCTTCAAATGTAAAAGGACATCCTAAGGCAAAGAAGCAAGTAAAAAAAGACAAATAGACATAAAAATAAGTTGAAGGCCTGTTTTTTTTAATAAATATATATAATGAAAATTTTAAAAAATAGTTGAAAAATATTTAAACCCAAAAATAATAACAGTTTGATTTAGTTTTTAAGATTAAAACAAAACAAAAAGTATTTTAATGATTTTTTTTAAATAAATAATTTTTATTTATTTAATAATTTGAAAAATGTGCAAGAAGTTTTAGATTTAGTTAAACATTAAGTCAAACTTATAAAGATTTCTTTTTAATTTTTCCTTCACTTCAGAAAACAATACTAATTTTACCAAAAACAAAAAGAAAAGCAAAAAAGTTTAAAGAAAATCTTTAAATTAAACAAAAATATGTATTAAAAAATTGTATGGAAAAGACGCTTTGAAATAAAAAATAAAATTGAAATAAAATAAATAATAAAGTTCTATTAAATAAATGAATAATAATTATATTTTACATAGTCTAGTTTAGTTATGAAGATTGTATGACTTTGACAACAAATTTAGAATTTTAAGTTAAATTTAAATTATAAAAAAAAATAAATTTAATATTAATTTATTAATTTTAAATAAATTAAATAAAGACAAAAAACATTGCAAATTACAATAAAACAAAATCATTCAAATCACACAAATTTTAAATTTAATTGTTATTTTTTTTTTTTTGTTAAATATTTAATTGTTGCTCTCGAAACACTAAAATCGCTAATAAGAACGAAAATGCCTTTAAAACGTAATAATTGCATTCACCAACCGTTCGTTATTCATTTATACCAATTAGAAAAGAATAAATGAATGGATGAATGAAATCAAATGTCTTATCAAATGCTGAATCAGTCAAACGAGAGGCACTAAATCCCATTTGACTCTTCAGTTATGTACGTACGTCGTGATTATCATTAACACAGGCGCCTAACTCCTGCCTGATTATTTATTATCTCAGCGTATTTTTGTAGTTTATTTTTTTTTTTTAATTCATTTCCTCTTCTTCGTCCTCCTAAAGATGCATAATTAATGAAAATCATATACAAGATTGTCAGATACTACGACCAGACAACCGTTTATTCATACATACATACATCTCTATCGAACATACTTACAAACATCTAAAGATGTAAAAGAACGATTAAAAGTAAAACTTTTCCTTAATTTCAATCACAACAGTAGCCAAGAAGAAGAAAAGAAAAAAATGAAAACAAAAACAACATTTTACAGATGTCCCTCAGAGTTGTTTTGATGCGGCAACACGCGGCAGCAATTCGACAAATAAAATGTTGCAACCAGAATTTGAAAGACATAAAAAGTGTTGAAAAGTCTTACAAAATTTATGTGAATTAAAAAAAAAAAAAAATAAATTTGCTAAAAAATAACAATCGGAATGTCAATTGAGAAACCACGGACATAAAGAAAACCGTTGCTCTTGTAAAAAGAAACATAAAGAAATTGTGAATCTCGTTTAGAAAATTCAGTTAAAGCAGTTCTTTTCAAAATATTTCATAAATTTTACGGAATGGTATAAAGTGAGCCAAATTTAAGATGAAGCCGTGGATGGGTATCTGCTAACGGTCAGCTTAAATATAATTCGAGAACGGATTATCCAATTTTGATAAATAAACAAAAAAAAAAAAAAAATAAATAAATAAAGTGTCTGATAAAACTATTCAAGCACAATTATCTAATCTTCTAAAAGGTTTCTGAATTATTCACAAATTAGTTGGGCTGACGTTAAAAATTGATTAGACACCGCGTTCATAAAGGAAAAACTGTACGTTTCACATTTTGTTTGAAATGTGTGTAGTGGATTCGTTTTGTTCCGTTTAACATTTCAGGTATGAAATACAGAAGCATTTTTTTTTTTATTATTTTTTATTGATCTCTTTTAACCAGTATTAATCTCTTTGACTATCTTTGAGAGATCATAATGGCAAATAAAAGTGATGCAATTGGATGTTGTTTTTAATTAAATATTTATTCTTGAAAAATTTCTTTTTTGCATTGAAGTATTAATATGATTCGACTTAACTCATGAATTATACAGGCAGTTTTTTACAATTTTCTCTGTATTATTGGCAACACTGTCTGACGGACCATATAAGTTTTTTTAATAGAACTGGTAGCAATACTTGCAAGTAGATCTTTTCAACATGTTCAAATGCTTTAGAATTTCTGTTTACTTTTTTTAATTACATTAACAAAAACAAATTATTAAAATAATTGTTGAAAATTAATTATGATGTTCCAACAACAATCTTCTTAAAGAAAAATTTTTCTACGAGTTCATTTAAAATTTTTTTCTGAGATTTGTCAGATAAGTAAACAAAGGTTTGGCGTAAGCACTTAACCCCGATTTACGAAACGAAAAAGTAGGCCTCGGGCCATATAAATTTTACACACACCAAGTATGCAGAATAAGCCTGATATTCGTTGAATGGCGTTGCGGATATATCTCGATTTTATCATTCTATCCAATATAGTGATTGAAACGTTTAATGCGTAATTTTAAGCGTAAATTGGCATTAAAATTCAATGTGATGTTCGTTGGAACCAGCATATCTTTCTAAAACGGCGTAAGAAATACTTTACTCCATCTGATCTTCTTACTATCTACATCACTGTTGTAATACAAATTGAAAAGATTGATTCTTGATAAACCGTTTAATGATGTTTATTCACTTGAAAATAAAATTACAATATGTTTACTGATATTTTCAATAAAAATAATAGATAACTTACATTTGTTTTTCTTCTTTTCAATTCAACGACAAATATTTAATAAAATTTTTACTACAATTTTGAATATATAAAAATCAAAAGTAATTTGTTAAACTAAAAAAAAAACATTTTAAAGCAAGTAGAAACAACAATTTCCCACCCCTGTGAATTACCTAAGGGAAATTCACAATTAGGTTTCTAAGTCAAGAAGTGCCAATATTGATGCAGGTCTTTTGAAAACTCCTTCAACAATTTTAATATCAGCCGATCGTATTACTCCGTCGGAACCAGTATATGTTTTTATAATTCTTCCACGTTTCCATTTTGATCTTGGAAGGCCCATATCGCATAATAGAATAATATCCCCAACTTGCAGTTGTCTTGACGGTAAACACCATTTCACACGACGAGTTAAATCAGGTAAATATTCTTTAATCCATCTCCCCCAAAAACCATTTTTTAAGTTTTGAAGTATACGCCATTGTTTTCGTGTATTTAAATTTCCGTTATTAAATTCACTTGGAGTTTGAGTAGAATTAGTTGTTCCCAACAAAAAATGGTTCGGCGTGAGTGGCTCGGGTTCTTGAGGGGTTACTGGAATGTGAGTGAGTGGTCTTGAATTAATTATACTTTCCGCCTCGATCAATAGACTTTCAAAAGTATATAACTTCGGTGCTACGTCTTTCATTAATACGAAAAGTGTCTTTTTTACCGATTGCACCAATCGTTTCCATGCACCTCCAGAACTTGGGTCGAATGGAGTATTGAAAATCCATTTTATTCCCAAGGGTGTTAACGAGCGTGTAATTTTATCGTGGTCTAAGAAATTTGTTTCGTTCTTCAATTCCTTCCTTAAACCAACGAAATTCCTTCCATTGTCGCTGCGTATTTGAATGGGAACACCCCGTCGATTTATAAAGTTTCTAAGACAAAGTACAAATGAATCCGATGATAAATCGTTCACAACTTCCAAGTGAACAGCGCGTACCGTTAAACAGGTGAACAAAGCCACCCATCGCTTTTCCTTAGCTCGACGTATCAGGATATGAAATGGACCAAAAAGATCTACACCGGTATATGAAAATGCCCGTACAAAGGGTGTTACACGGTCTTTAGGTAAGATTCCCATCCGCGGCTGTTCAGGCTTTGCCTTTCTTAATTTACAGAAATAGCATTTTGCTTCAATGCTTCTTAATAGTATTCGGATTGACGGTATCCAAAACCTTTCCCTTACGTCACATATAACCTTCGAAGAATTTTGATGGCAGTTTATTTTATGGTAATATTCGACGATTATTCGCGATAAACGATGCGATTTTGGAAGTAGAATTGGTCTTCTGGTATATAATGGAAGAAAGGTTGCATTGTCGAGACGGCCACCTACTCTTACGATTCCTTCATCATCTAAGTATGGACTAAGTGTCAAAAGCTCACTTGACTTGGGAATTAATTCGCTTTGTTCCATACAAGCGTATTCTTCTTGAAAATTCTCCTTTTGAATTTGACGACAGATTATTTTTTCAGCTTGCAGCTCTTCTTCTATGCTTAATTCACCATTTCTTCTACAATTCTTTGACCGAGCATTGTTAAGAAACCTTAAAATCCAAGATAGCGTTCTACGAATTTTTAAATAATTTGAAGATCGATTAATTATACTGTTGATCATTTCTGCAGAACTAGTAAAAAACATAACATAATATCTTGCTTTAAGTTCATCATTTGATTGATCATCCTCTCTTAGTGTATTGCATTCCACTGGCCAATTTTCTTCTCCTTTTAAAAGAAATTTTGGACCATTTTTCCATATACCATCTGTTTTATACTTGATAGGATACGAAAATCGAGTACCTTTATCAGCTGGATTATCAAAAGTTGAGCACCAGCGCCACTGAGTCTCCTCGGAACCTTCTAGTATTTCGGAAACTCTATTTGCAACATATTGTTTGTATTTTCGGTGGTCTGAACGTATCCAACGAAGTACGGTACGTGAATCAGTCCAAAATTTTACCTTACTTACACTGACCTCATGGTATTTAAGAATAGCAATTTTTAAACGAACTGCCATTACGGCTGCATGTAGCTCAAGCTTTGGTATTGAATGAAAACGTAAAGGAGCACAAGATGTTTTCCCTAATATGAATGAAACTAGTATTCCGTTTGGAGTAGTAAATCTCCAGTAGGCAACGGCTGCCATTGCCTGCTCACTTGCATCACAAAAAATATGCAATTGTATATCTTTGTTGATACAATTTTCGAAATAAAATCTTGAAATTTTAAAATCTTTTAGCATAGGTAGATTCTCTATCCAATTTTTAAATTTTGCATTAATTTCTTTAGGTAACTTTTCATCCGAGCCAGTGCCACATTTCCAAACATCTTGCATTAGAATCTTGATGAAAATCATAAAATCTGCAACAAACCCAAATGGATCAAATACAGACATCGCAATACAAAGTAATTCTCGTTTTGTTGGAATTCTTCTCATTTCTAACACCTCAACTGGAACCTTATGGAATTTCAGAACAAATGTAAAGGTATCAGATTCTGGAACCCAATGCATACCTAAAATGCGTTCCACTTTTTTCCCGACATCGACCGTGCCATTGCTATTTGTTATACCGAGTGCCTTCGCCACAGCTGCTGAATTCGTTAACATATTATGCATTTCGAAACCTCCTGCCTTATGAATTTCTTTTATTGATTGCACTACGTCTATAGCCTCTTCCTCAGTCTCAAAGCAATCCACATAATCATCAACATAGTGCCTCTCAATAATTCCTTTCACAGCACGTGGGTACCTTTCAATAAATTCTTGAGCGTTTAGATTTTTTACATACTGGGCCATAGTGGGTGAACAGGTGGCACCAAACGTCATTCTCTGGAATACATAAGTCTTTATAGGTTTTAAGGGGTTTCCATCTCTCCATAGAAAACGCTGTGCATCTTGATCTTTAGTTCTTACAATCACTTGATGAAACATTTCCTTTAAATCACCGCAAACAGCAACATTCGATTGTCGAAATTTTAAAAGCACTCCTAAAAGCGGTTGATTGATATCAGGACCAGACAGAAGAGCCTTATTTAACGAAGTCTTTTCGATTTCCGCTGCTGCATCGAAAACTATTCGAAGTTTTTTCTTGTTGGGGTTCATAACTCCAAAGTGCGGCAAATAAAAGGTCTTATTTGATCGAACGTTAGCTTCTTCTCCTGACATTATTCTTGCGTATCCTTTTTCCACGTACTCGTTAATTTTAGCACGATATTCTTTGGCAAAGTCTGGATCTTTACTCATTTTTTTCTCCACAGTATTCAATCGCTTAAGAGCCATTTGATAAGAATCCGGAAATGCTAAAAAACTTTCACGCCACAACAACCCCGATTCAAATCTTTCCCCAAGTCGCTTAGTAGTACTGCTTAATATGTTTAAAGCTCGTTGGTCGTTTCTAGATAATAATGGCTTAGCTGGTTCTCGAACGCCTAAAGTTTCTAACCCAAAATAATCCTTTAACAGGGTTTCTACTTCATCTAGTGTTTTTTGTTCATTCTGAGTCTTGCATACGTGACAAGAAACAAACTTTTCACGAGTTTGTTTAATCGGTCCATAAATTACATATCCCAACCTTGTTTTTGTTACAATAGGTCCAGTCGGAGCTACCATTTTTGGCGATTCTACACCAACAGTCAAAAATGCATGGGCTAGACTGATGATCATTTTGGGTTTTACGTTTTGGTAATTATGTAGAAAGATTCCAGACCAGCTGGGGTCACTTAGCTCATGGGAAAACATGGAAGAATTAAAGCTTTGTTGAGGCAGATCCAGATTAGATGTAACGAAGACATTGTTAATGTTATATATTTCTGCATTATCTTCTATACCACTTAAGGTGACACCTATCACCTTCGTATGTTCACGAGTGACCTGATTATTTATCCACTGAAGTTCTAAAATGTCACTTTGGCCCGTTATACCTAAGCTGTTGACAACGTTTTCATCAATCATTGTAACGTTTGCTCCGTCGTCTATAAAAGCATATATAATTACGTTATTTCTAGGACCATACAATCTTATTGGGATGACCTGAAACAGAATTCTTTTTGCACTGGTATCAGCTAAACAATTGCGAGCTTGAATAGTAGTATTATGGTTCAAAGAACTATTTTGATAATTATTTACAGTAGGTTGGTTAACACATGGACGTTCCACGTGTAGAAGCTTATGATGAATACTAGGACATGAGTTCTGTCCGCATTGTTTTTTTGAAAAACATTTAGCTGCTTGATGTCCTTCTTTTAGACAACTAAAGCAAACCTTAAGATCTTTTACTCTTTCCCATCTGGACTCTATTGAGAGTTTTAAGAACTGCTCACAAAATGCTAATGATTTACATAGTTTTTTGCAAAATTTACACATTTTAACTTCAACTGATACGCAAGCATATTTTGCTTTTTCATAAGAAGGAGGAAGAGAATCTGTTACCATATTCACAACTTTTCTTAACTCACCGAGCCAATTTGAAAAATCGACAATTGTGGCCATTTGTCCTAAGTTTAAGCATTTATCAGCCCACTGCAGGCGTCTTGAAATAGGCAACTTTGCAACAAGTTCACTTAGTAGTAATGGATTTGCTGTATGATGATTTCCTCCCACTGAATCTAAAAACGTAGTCATATTTATTACCTTATTAGCAAAAACTATAAGGGAGTTTAGATCCCACTCTTCCACTGGCTTTAAAGAACGAATTTTATGAATTTGAGATTTAATCAATTGTTCTGGTCGCCCATACGTTTCTGCCAGAATATTGATTATGGAGGTGACATTTTTTGAATTTGACAAGAGTGGTTCAACGGTGTCACGAGCGTCACCTTCGAGTGAGTCTCTAAGTCGCATTATATTATGTAGGTTAGAATATTGAAATTCAAGAGTTGAGCTCATAAAAGATTCATAGAATGTCTGCCATTCTTCTGGTAAACCCGAAAATGTTGGTAGTGCGTAAATTTTCTTTTGGTGATTTTGAGCAATTGATGGTTCTGGATGTGGAAAAATACCTTCTTCACCTTGGTTATTATTACTTACAAAAGATTGTTGCAAGTTTGGAAGAGAACAGCTAGGCATTTCTTTTGATGCGACATTTCTGTTAAAAATTAAGGAATTAGGGTTAGGAGGTGGATGGAGTAATTCACCATTTGAAGTCAATGGAACGGTAGATTGGGGAGTACCATCGCTTTGAGTAGATATATTTTTAATTTCGTTTGATAAGGATGAAATTGACTTTTGTATTTCGACATTATTCGACAATACCATCGATTGTATAGAACAAATTTGACGTTGCATCGCTTCCATGTTCTTAGTCAAATTCAATGTTACCTGGTACAAGTCATTATGTGGTAACGGGTTAGCTTGAGGAATGCTTGAAATTTCTGCGTCACTGTTGTTTGCCTCAGACGGAGAATCTTCTTGAATATGAATGACATCTAAATTAACATTTCCTGTTTGATTATTATTCGAACGCTGGGGTGAACGCGTTAGTGGCATTTTTGATATATATCGATTTCTTAAATTCATACAAATGTCTTTAATCAATGCTGCAATAAGACATATAAACCTTTAAACTATTTTCATTAAAAAGTGATTCTCTCACAGAACAAAGAGAGGACGTCACTGCCAAGCCAGAATTACGGGATATAGTTCAAAAAATCTCACCACAAATTGAATAAAAATGTTGTAATACAAATTGAAAAGATTGATTCTTGATAAACCGTTTAATGATGTTTATTCACTTGAAAATAAAATTACAATATGTTTACTGATATTTTCAATAAAAATAATAGATAACTTACATTTGTTTTTCTTCTTTTCAATTCAACGACAAATATTTAATAAAATTTTTACTACAATTTTGAATATATAAAAATCAAAAGTAATTTGTTAAACTAAAAAAAAAACATTTTAAAGCAAGTAGAAACAACAATCACCTTTATCAGACAAAAAATGGAATACAACTCTCAACCGCGTGCAGGAGAGAGCGAAGAAGGTCATCGGTGACAGTAGGGTGTCCAGCAGTTTTGATTCACTGGAGCATCGACGCAACGTGGGGTGTGTTTCACTGTTTTATCGTTACTACAACGGAAATTGCTCTTATGAAATTAGGGAACTTGTTACTGAAAACCGTTATTTCGTACGCGCAACGCGCTCTGCATCAATAGCACATTCCTTTGTGGTCGATTGGCCAGTGAATTGCACTATATATTACAGAGAGAATTCGTTTTTTAGCCGAACAGTTCGTATGTGGAATAAACTCCCTGCAGAGGTCTTTCCTGCCACTTTCGATGTGCAAAGATTTAAATCAAATGTCCACAAGCACTACTCCCTCGATCCCCCTTCCCAAAACCTAATTTTGTATTGCATAAATAGGGGTCATCCCCTGAGTGCTGGTCCAAAAAAAAAAAAAAAAAATGAATCAGAAATTATTTGAAAAATTTTCAATCTTTCAACATTTTGACGCACAAAAAAATGTTAAAAAAAAATATTAAAAATAAAAAATGTATTAAAAATTGTTTAAACAAAAACATAATTTTCTAAAAATTTTATTAATTTTTAATCAGCTTTAAATTGATGATCAGTAGTTTAAAACGTTGTAGAGAAACCCTGTTATTGTTTCCTTTCTTTTGCAAAATGTGATTAATTCTATTAGTATTTGCAAGCTTGGAAACGGAACGAACATTGCGATACCGATACAATAATAATAACGATGTCGATGTAAATGTAAATTGAATAACGGTTTTAAGGGAAGAAAGCTTTAGCCAATCTTGCTAAAAATTAATTGTGATGCTCTAGAATGTTAAGCACGCAATAATCAAATAATGATTACTGTACCACATATAGTTTATCGGCAGACACTTCAGTGCTAAAGCTGTAGTAAAGCAAGGCTATATGCCTTCTCCAATGCGATTTCACATTTTTTTAGAGTTACAAGCCTAAAAAAAGGACTGGAAGACCTTGATTGGGTAGATGATTTTTGTACCCCAACGTGCAGAAACATAAAAGATTTTGAATCAGCATCGCAAAAACTAAGTCCTTTTGTAACAGAAACGGGTGTCAAAAATATGGCGTCTTTTCATTTCCTTAGGGTTTTCGGGAGTTGAAAACACAGCAGAAATACTCATCTGTTATATGATGACAAAAAAATCGCAGTACAAATGTATTCAATCGTGTAACTGATTATAACATTTATTTAGAGCTTTTTCGTTGCCAATAAAAAATAAATTTTTACTTTACGCTACAAAAGTCGCACCAAACAGTGCAATAGATTTAAGCAAATTAAATTGAATCTAAGAAAACAAAGACCGTAAAACCGGTCGGTTGGTTTGGTTAAGACCACGTATTTTGGGAATAAATGCGCATGAGACCAAAAATAATGACTACGAACTCAGATTTTTTTTCGTTTCATGCTAAAATTTAAGAAATTATTTAATTGAGTCAATTATTTGTTTAATTAGAAAATTATTTTATTTTTAATAAAATATATAATTAAATTAATTGAAGAATATTTTGAATTTAGTTTTGAAACAGCATAAAAGCTTCAGTAGGTGTCGTATATGTTTTCTGTGTATTTGAAGAAAGAAACACCCTTAACAGATGTTAAGGAAAGACGCACCCGCGTCTGCAAGTTCCATGGCCAAATTGCACAATTTGAGTTGACTTCCAGGATCGAAATTACAAAAAAAATTATCCAAAACCAGATTCAAATCTTTGCAATAAAATACTGTTGTATGGAGCTGTCTAAATGTTTCTCCGACGAATTAAAACAATTAATAGAATCGTTGGATAAATAATATGCAGGTAAATAAGATCAGCTTAAAAATGTATGTTTTCTTCTACTTTTCATTAAGTGATATTAATTTTTCCAAATGAATTTGTAGAATTAAACATAAGGATTTACATTTTCATTGGTTCTAGTTCCTACAAAACTTAGAATTAAAGCACAGTCAGCATAAAAAAGTATATTTCAGTCTTAAAAAATCGATAAGTCGGTATTAGTCGGTACTTTTAAAGGAACCCTCTTTGTAGCCCTAACAATTCAACATTAAGTATTTCAATATTTATTTCATAACTAAAAGGAATACTTAAACTCAAAACTTGCTACCGTATAAATTATAAATAAAACACAACGACTTGACCTTATTTTTTGGTTTTATTTAATTTATTTTTTTATTCATTCCTTTCTTCTTCTCATATTTATTGTTAAACAATTTAGAATTACAATATTTATTATGTTTCTGTAATTTTTTTTCTTTTTGTTAAAAGTATTTTAAAAAGACGATCGATCGATCTCACAGAAGAGAATTTATTTTGTTATTTTTTGCACAAAATTTATTATTTTTCGCACCAGCAGGCATGTGAGTGAGTAAGTGACTGTGTCAAGCGGTTCGAATAACAAAAAAAATACATTATTTTAGCATAAGAATTCAATATTTTTCGGACAACCAAGTAGAACAACAATTGATAGATGGATGAAGGGATGGATGGATGGATGATTGTTTGAATGGTTGAATGGATGGATGTCGTGCGATTTGCAAAAAAAAAAAAAAATTGCAACTAAAGAAAAACAATAAAAAGCAATGAATGTTGTATGAAGTTGAAATATTTTTTCTGTTTGTGTGTTTGCTGTACTCGTATAACTGTGGACATATTTATGGATCCGAAAGGCGAGTATACAATAGCACTTGTACTGTTTGTTTGTTATGTTGTTATTGTCATTGTGGTCGTCAAGGTGTTCAACAATTCGCAAATGACTGAGTTTATCGCTTTTTAATAACTTTGACTCTCTGTCTGTCCGTCTGTCTGTTTGAAGTACAATTCTAAAGAGTGAAATGAGCAGCAATATGATGTTGTTGTTTTTGGTTTTTATATCACAAGTGGCAACTAAGTTGACTCGGAATAAAATAGAAGCTTCAATAAAAAGAAAGGGGATTCTTGATAGTGACGACTTGTGTTTTTTAGTGAATTTTATTTGTTGGTTTGTCAAAACAAGTAGGAAACAAATGACAGATGTTGTTGCAAGTTTAAATGACCTAAACGTTAAAAAATATAAACATGCTTCCGACTTTGTTAATGTTGCATTTTTAATTTTTTTTTGTTTGTTTTTGTTTTTACTTTTAAGATAAAAGATGAATACATTTCTGTTTTTCTTACTCTTTTAAGTTTTTTTGTTTTTTTTTTTTTTGTTTTTTGTCGATGACACAATGATAAGTGAAACAAATTTATGACTTGTTTCAAATGAATTCAAGTTTAAAGTTTATATTATGATAACTAAATGTCTTGTAATCTTATATCGATGGACACAGAACACTCATACACGCTAACACCTAAAAAGAAAAAAAAAAAAAAAACAAAATACAAAATGACACAAATGTTTCAAATAAAATATACAAATTAAGTATCTGATTTGTTTGTGTGTCATGTTGTAGTGATGATGGCTTGTGTGAAGTATCATTCACTTAAATTTCAAATGCAATTTTTCAGATTGATTCTTTATAAATAAATAAGAAAAACACACAAAGAAAACACAAAAAGGAAACTTAATTTTTAAAGATGTTGATATTTTTAGTTTTCAAACGACACTTTTATTTTACATTATTTAACACTTAAAACAACAACAAACACTCAAGTTTATTGTTTTAAATTTATTTCAACATTCCATAGAAAATAAAATTTTTCCAATTTCTTTTAGAGTTCTTTCCTAAAGCAAAAACAAGCATCTTTAAGTTTTAATTTTAAATGTAACGGTGCCTTAGTGTGTGTATCTATGTGTATGTGTTAAATTTGTTGTGGTTGATTTTATTTTTTTAAATAAACAATTTTTGATGGTTTATGGGTGCAAAGGTGTTGTTGGTGGTGGGTAACATAAATATCGACAAGAGTCACGCGTCTAATGAAAATCTCTTGTGTCATTTCATTGATTGTTTTTAGTTCGCGGTGAACCTTAATGTTCATTTGCCTCGCGTTGTCTATCTATTAAAAGCTAATTTTCAAATCGTAAAATTTAATTTTATTATTTGGAATCTTAATTGATTCAAATTTGTCATCACGTCTCATAAAACGTATTTGAAATAAAAATTTGTTGCCTTTTGTTAACGAATATTGTTAAATTACAATATTCTTAAGGAAGGGAAATTAGAAACTATTAAATTAAATTAAATTAAACAAATCGACAAATTAAATATCATTTAAGATCGGCTGGCAGGACATAAAAATAAAATATCTGACAAATAATTGTTTTGGTTATTATTTTAAATTTTAGCATTTATAGTTTAACAAAATTTATAAGTTTTATACGGCTTTAAAAACTGGAAAGAGTGCTTGTGCAGCAAATTTCAAATCAGTTCAAATCTGAGGTTTTCAGAATGAAATTTTTTTCGACTCGAATGATTATAGTTTTATTTTTCTTTTGCATATGACTGATTTTTCTTACTCTTTATTTTAATTTTTTTACTGCATAAAAATCCGCTAAAAGCCGTTCGTATGCAGAAGACAAAGAACAAGTAAGTGTGCTATATTCGACTATACCGAATCTTATGTACCCTTCACCATCTATGTAAATCTAGTTTAGTAAAGTAACTCCAATCAAAAAAGCAACTATTGGAGTGACAGATAATTAAAAAATAAGAAAACAAATTTAAGTACTACATATTTATAATTTTACATAAAAATGCCATCGGCTCTTAATGGGTTAAGCATTTTTTAAAAATTTTACCATTTGCTTAAGATCTCTTCAAAAGCTTTAAAATGATACCCATATTAATATTTTAAAAAATTTGAAAATTTCAGGAGCCTGTAACTCGGAAAATTTGGGCGTGTGCCAATTTTTTCACATGATGTTTTTTTTTAATTTTTTAATTCTCTATCACCCCATATATTTCTTTTTTTGATTGAAGTTACTGCATTGTTCCAAAAGTGAAAAAATTAAAGGAAGGCGTGGTGTTTTGCTCGCTCTATCGAAGGACGTAGAACGATCCAATTCCAATAGCACCTCTTTCGACACTGTGTCTGATCGATTGGCGCATTTAATTTTTCTCTAGTTGATCCAGTGCCTCGGCAAACTTCATTTCAACATAAACACAGACGGACATACGGACATCGCTCAATCGACTGGGCTTTACATAAGCAGTCAGAATATATATACTTTAGGGGGGGTAAATGGATATTGATGAAACTACAAACGGAATGACAAACTTAGTTATGCGCTTTTTCCACTTTTTGTGGTGAAGGGTATAAAAACAAGAAATAAGTAAACGAAATATTTAAAGAAAATTTTTTTGAAAGTAAAAAGGTAAGCTCTAGTCTCTCAAGGTAAACGTGATAATTTTTTATTGTATTATAATCGTATTAATCTATGCTATGTTTATACTTTTAACAAAATTATGGTTTATTTACCAATTTTATTTTATGTATAATTACCACAATATTATCCCTAATAAAAGTAATAATTATAATAAAAATATAATTTAATTGCAACCATAAAATTCAGTGATAGATTATAGTTATCACAACCATGTTTTTTATTATTATTTGCGTGTCGGTGAAAGATATTTTGTAGGATGCCAAAAGCATATTCGAAATTCTTTAAAATTCATTGTGCAAATGGCCGATCGACGGTATAATGATTTACGATTGAATTTAAAAGCAATCAAAGATATATTGAAATTGTTTTCATTCTGATGCATTTAATCCAAAGGCGGCAATGTCTAAAAGAAGTATAAGAATATTTGCGTTTAGTAGAAATGCACCAAAAAAAAAAAAACCGAGAAACCCGCTTCTAAGCCTGGTGATAAAAAGCTAGGAAAAAAGGATGCAGTTTCTGATACTGAAGGCAAGACAAATTGCTCTGGAAAACAGTCCACCGCTGATAAGAAAAGTGCCGTCGTAACTAAGCCAAAAACAAAAGATACAAAGAAAAATGCTGCTGCTGCCAAGAAGCTCCTTCTGTCTCAGCAAAGCTTTCTGCCAAGGCACGTACTGCTGCTAAAGACATAAACGTTCCTACTAAACTTACTTCCAATTCACAGAAGGGTATCGCCAAGTCCAAGGCAGTGGCTTTTTTAAAGGCCAAGAAGCCTCAAGCCAATAAATATTAAGGGTGCTTTTGGTATGTTAAGTTCGTACTGATGTTCATTTCTGCAGCCCCAAGAACTTAAACTACCGAGAAAACCCAAAACCTCAGGAAATCTGTACCAACTTGAAAGCGCATGGACGCTTACAATATCATTAAATATCCATTGACCAATAAAGCTGCACATTTTCGGTCCAATAAGAATTACGTTCGTACTGCTGACCAAAGGCTGAACGACATTAAAGTAGCCAAAGTAAACATTTTGATCCGACCCGATGGTCCAAAGAAAACGTATGTCCATTTAGCTCGAGATGACGATACGTTGGTTATTGGCATCTGTTTAAAGAAATATAGACATTAACAAATGCTAAACATAAACAATGGGATTATTTTACATATTTCAATTAAAAGGAGTCAAAAAAGCAAAAGAAATGGACCGGAATTTAAACTAATAAATTGAAAAAAAAAAAATATTACACAATTTTTCTGTTTTTTTTTGTATTGTATTTTCGAAACATTCATTTCTCTACAAAAGTCATTATTTATTATAAATTTTAGTTGACAACGAAATATTTCGAAGAAATATCCTCCTACTATTACAATTAAGTAATTTTCTATTATCTATGCTAGCAAACATTTCTTCTTATAATCATAACTAACAATCCTAAATAACAAAGAACCTTAGCCTAACTGAAAAATAACACTTTGTTAAAAAAAAAAAATATAAATTTACTTGCAGTTAATAATTTATTAAATGTTTAACAAAAAGAGAGATTAAATTCAATCCTAAAATAAGAAAAACTTAAAATGTAAATTTTTATAAATGAGACCTTTATAAATAATTGATTCTACAGATTTTTCGATGGTGACGTATAAAGTGGATGGCATTAATTCATAAAAGGCCAAAAAGCCCGCATTGAAAGAAAAAATAAATATAAAGCTTTGTAAAGACGGTTGTCAGATCTTACAATATCGTCAGAAAAATATACAGAAAACGCCTAACAATCGTGTGAACTAACAATTATTGTCTGACAATAATGTCAGAAAAGCCATTGTCAGAAAATTGTCAGACTTCTACCTGCCAATAATATTGTTAGATGTCTTACAATTGTGTGAACGCTTTTATTTGCATTGTCAGAGCATTGTCGGGCATTGTCAGTATAAAATAAATTTTATTACAATTTGGAAATTTTAAAGATCTGACAACGATATCATTGTCTGATAAAATTAAATAAAAAAAGTGAAAAAGTGCTTTAAAAAAAACTTAAAATAAAAAATAAAATTAAAATTAAAGCAGAAAAAATAAAGTTGAAAGAATGGACAGTGACGGTATTTCTCGGGATTATTTTGATGGTGGGAAAAAACTTGTCTGCTTTCAAGCATTTTGAAAATGGCTTATAGTTCTTCAGGAACAAAGCTCGAATAGTTGAAACTGGAATACGGAACAAGTATTGTAGTGACCGAAATTTTTCATATGAGTTGGCTTACATGGTCCTATTTTTTAAGCCGTCATAAACAAATGCTTGAAATATGGACAGAATGTCGATAACTATGACCGTTGTAAAAACAAGTATAAATATTCAATATAGAGATCATTTGATATTATGTTCATATATGATGATTTTTAAAAGACGATTAATATTTATGAAGAACCTGTATTGCTAAGTCCTCTATAATGGCAAGAATAAAATTTGGATTTAGGGTATTCCAATAATTGATGTAATTTTAAGTGTAAGTGACCAAACCTTTGAACGGTTATAGATAGACAACTGAAATTTGCAGGGTGCTTGTATTGCTAAGTTCGCTAAAAGAACAAGTATATAATTTGAATTTATAAATTAAAGGGTGTGCTCATACCTAATGTAATTTGACATGTATGTATTTAGCCCTACCTTTTGAACCGGATTATTCAAACACATGAAAATTAGACAAAATGTCCACTAATTTGTATGGTATATTAAGAAATATAAAAAGTTAAAACTAAAAATTAAGGGTTGTCCCAATAGTTGATGTATGTGGCCAAACTTTTGAACCTTTTTAGACAAATAGCTAAATTCTGTTTTGAAGTCTGTTTTTTTTTTTTTTTGCAAGAATTATTCCTTTTGATCCTCGCTAAAAACGTAAGATGTTAAAATCGTTGCAGTTTCTTCGTTTTGATAAAGATTTATAATATTAATTTGTACCACATTTAAAAAAAAAAAATTCTTTTGAATATTTAATTCTGACACTTGGCAATTCTTACTACCGTGTGAACTAACAATTTGTTGTCTGACAATGTTGTTAGATAAATATATTGTCAGATAATTGTCTTACAATGGAATTGTCAGTTTTCTGACAAATGCTTTGTCATTATCAGTAAATTGTTAGGTCTGACAATATTGTAAGACCTGAAAACCATCTGTACAGAGCTTAATTCGTATTCTATTGCAGAATTCATGCACTCAAATAACTTTTTTAATGGAAATAGGATCTATCGCACAAATAGTAAAATTAGATACACAAACTAATAAATTTTTAATTAAAAAAATATATTTTGCATAATAAACAAAAAATCAAATAAGGAACTTAAAACAACAAAATTAATAAAAGCAACGGAAAGAAAAACAAATGTTTATGGAAATAAAAGTTATTGATAACAGAAAATCTTCACCTACTGGATTTGGCAATTAGCAATGAAATGAGTGCATTTGCGTGCATAATCAACATGTTAACCAAATACATAGCTTTCCGAAGTTAGCTGAGCCTTAAGAAGTAAAATGATAATAATTTTATTTCAAATTGTATATATAATATTGTTTGTCTTTAGATATTTTGTTTGTTCGTTTGGCATGTTTTAAGATGTCGATTTAGTTGTTTTTAACAGTTTTTCTAACTAGACTCCATTTTGCCTTTTTTAATTTATAATTATATTCGGCTTGCGTGGCTGGGTGCGGTTTCAGAATTGTATTTATAAAATTATTTTGTATATAATTTTATACTCTAGTAAATTTTAGGTTTAAACGTTACATATGTTTTGTGTGTAAGTTTGTTTGATAAATTTATTGTGAATCTACAAATAATTTGAAGCCAAGTAATTGCAAACACACATAACAAAGAGTCAGAAGAAGTAATAATTATTTAAATCGGTATATAATCGCACGACTATTAATGGTTTATTAAAATAATGTAGTATTTTTATCTGCAATATGAAATTATATATCACTTCTTCCAATTTAACAATAACGTAATTCTTATCCCTGAGAAAGTGTTTTGACTACCAAAATTACTAAATTGAAGTATAGCAACAAGAACAATAAAGTTTGCTAATAATATACAACGTTATTGATAAATTATAGTTTAGAACGATCTTTGCTTTATCCAACAGTTTTGCACAACTTTTACACAATCAACTACTACGTTTATAACGAATTAAAAATAAGTCCAAATTAAATCAAGTTTTCGTATGCTCATAACAATAACTTTTAATTTAAATAATTTTTTTGCTGAAAAAAATTGCAAAATTATTTCTGGAATTTTTATAAAGGGCGCTAAAAAAAACAAAAAAAAAAACGTGGTTAGGGCAACATAGATTATTGTTATTGTGCAACACATATGATTGAATTAAGTGTTTTGGATGTTATTATTATTTATGAAACCATGTTTACATTTAAATTTAAAATAAATAATTTTAAGCCGGCTTTAGTTCATGTATATATAAATTTCTAAATTACTAAAAAAGAAAAATCGTTGGCATCATCCGGATTCTTTGCATCTACCTTCCTTAACCAACTAATTTAAGAAATTAGAAAACAAGGAATGACTCATAATCAGTCACTATTAAGTTGGTTGCACGAAGTCCAAGCACACCCCAAAGCATCACAAACTTTGCTTTTGTTTTTGGCTAAGCGCCTGTTTAATAACTAGTGTCTTATTTGTTCTTTTTTTTTTTTTTTTTTAATTTATGAATTATTTTTCTTTCGTTATAAATTTAGAAATTCAAAAATACGAGTAACTTAAATCTACAAAAAACCAAATATACGAGTACTTGAACTAATCCAGATTAACTATTTAACTGATCATTTAAAAATTTTTTTGCATGATAACTGTACAATGATTAAGACCTAAAAAAATTTTCGTTTTTAAGAGCTACTATAATTTGTTCAGCACAACCATAGTTTTATTACAGAAAACATAATATGTTTCTTGTTAGCGAATATTATTTATTATTATTTATTTTGTTTTTATTTCTTATTTTGATGAAGTTGTGTTTTTAAAACATAGATAAAATTTATTTATTTTTTTTAATTCGGTTATAGTTTATTTTTTTTTAAACATGTTTAAAAATTTTTTTTCGTTCATTGTCTAATATGTACATATGTAAATAATTTTATAAATTAAAGTGGCACATAAATAAAAAAAATTAGTTTTTCTTTTAATTAATTAATTTAAATATGTTTGTTTTAAGTGTTTGGTTGTCTTTAAAAATAAATGTAGGATATTTGTACCCTGAACACAACAGTCAATGTCCTTCAAACTTTTATTTTTCAACTTTGTTTCCCCCACAAAAACAAATTTAAAATCTATTAAACAAAAAAATCAATTCATTTATTTTTTTTTTGTTTTTGTGACAAAATAAAACAACACATTTGCACCATATGTGGCAAACACACAAATTGACGGACTTATGAGGAGTAGCATCCAAAACTCATGCATACGTACATACATACATATTGTTCATACATTTAAATAACTAGTGGATATCAGTGTTATTATTTCGTAAAGATATTTGGGATAAAGGCGGCATTTCTACTTTATTGAACTTGTTGCCGAATGTATTCTTCCAATACACAGTATCAGGAAAGAAGACAGTTGTTTGGAAACAACTTACACGATCAGTAGCGTTAAAAGAACAATTCATCATTTTTATGCAGTTCATTGCATTTCAATTCGGATTTGAATTGGATTTTGGCGCAGTAGCTGGCGTTTGTGTGATTTATTTGTCTCTGATTTGGGAGGATACACATTCACTTACTGCTGCTGTTTGTTTGTTTGTTTCATGTGGCTAAATGTTTTTTTTTTTTTAACGCAAAAAATATGTTTTTCTTTCAATTCGTGTGTCGTTTAGCTTTTAGTTCTCATAATGTTTGCTTGTGTATAATGATTGTGGGTTACTTTTGTTTTGTATTATTTTTTTTTGTGGTTTTTAATAATATTTTTTTTTTGTATTTAGAAACGAAATGTATTTATTAAGATCTTCAACAACTACAGATAATTGTATTCATATTACAAAAAAAAAAAAAAAAAAAAAAAAAAATGAAAAAAGGTGGAACTATTTTACATGTTTCCAATGACATTTCCGGGAGAAGAGAGGGTCTGTTTTCAAATTTGCGCTTGAGTGAAAATTCAATTAATTATTTATCACAGAAAATAATGAAGACATTTTAATTAACTTGAAAAGCAAAAAAAAAAAAAAAAAAAAAATAATAAATACAATAATAAATAATTGATAAAGAGCACTAGTGTAAAATAAAAAAAAAATAAATGATAATATTATTTATTATATTATTCTAAATGGCATAACATTTTTAAATAAAAATTCAATTTATTTGTCAGCTCATCAGGAAACCTTTAAAAAAAGCAAAGCCTTTAAGTATAAAAACAACATGAGAGTTATTTTTGACTTGGCAAAAATTTCATTTTAATTGAATTAGCCAAATAATTTGGAGAATCCATATATAAAAAAATTCACAAATAAAAAATCATTAAAACAATATAAACTTTTCTCACACAAGGTAATTTTCCAGGCTAAAGAAGGAACCTTCTGTGTATGAAAGAGCTTTTTTTCTGACACTTTAAATATATTTTTTACGATAAAAACCAATAAATTAAAATTGTAATAATTATGAAATATTTTCAGTTTCAGAGTACTTTACGTTAAAGCGCAAGGGAAAGTAGAACAGGTTTTTATATGATTTTTCTATAGGTTCCCTTTTTTTTTTGCAAAAATAACCACCGATTCATATTCATGAAGCGAATTTTATTGAAGTTTTCTTAAAAAAATTTTTCGAATTTTATTGCAGTTTTTTTATTTTTTTACTGTAGTACAGGATGGATGATAAGAACATAAAAAAATTAATGCAAAATTTTGAAAACAAATTTTCAAAAAAAGCATTCTCTGAATTTTTATAAAAGAAAGTTTCGAAACCATTTATTTTTGCCTGTTAAGTGCTTATTAAGAATTAGGGAAATTAAATTATATACATCATATTTATAAACAAAAATTCCGTGCGAGTTTTTTCACTTTTCCCTTTTCTCCTATTAAAATTTTTTCCCTTTTGGTTGGTTGCGAAAAGTGAAAAAAATTCGTGGAAAAAAGTATGTATTATGAATTATAAAATAAAAATTATATGTAAAAAACAAAAAAAACTCCCTTCAAATTACGATGATGCCACTTTTTATTATTTATTTCCACGGAATTCATAATTATGAATTCAATTGAACGAATCTTTTCTCGAAAAAAATTTTTTTCTGTGGGAAATATATTCCGTGCGAATATTCATAATTCGGCTGATATTTTTTGTTTTTATACATAAATGTAGGTAAATCAGGGGTGGTAATGTAAGTACTTTTCCAAAAATTTTATACTATAAATATTTGTATACCAAAATTTGCTTTTCTCAATTCGAGAAATAATTTACTAAAACAAATTTTTTTTAAATTCACATTTAAAATGAGTTTAGCACATCTTTAGTACAAATCGTAAAATAATAAGAAAGTTTGTAAATTTTAAAGTTTTGTATATCAGGTCTAATAAAGAAAATTGATAATCTGATTCTCAAAAAAGTTGCTTTGTTGCAAGGCGAATCAAAACTAGGTGGTCGCAATGGCGAATTTAATAATTTTCGCCGTTAATGCTAAATGACAAACACCATATAAAAAATATACAAATATTTGCCCTATTCACAAGCCCCCTAGTAAGTGCTAAGTGCTAACAAAATACAACGGTGCTAGCTGTGTTGTTGGTAATTTTCATGCAAACATGCGATATAACACTTAGTACTTTTTTTCATATGTTTTTCAAACGTTGTATAGCGCCTTTTTTTAATATGATTTTTGTTTTATGTTTTTTTATGTTTAAATGAATTATTATTTTTGTGTTCATGTGTGAATTATATTAAATTAAAAGATATTTTTATTAGTTTTATTTATTTAATTTATTGATTTGACTGATTTATTAGAAAGTGGAATAAGTCATTTCTGTTGTATATAGTAGGAGTGGGTATATTGGAAACATATCTTAAGGTTTGTTCTCTGCCACCTTGTTCTAAATTATATTTAATAATAATGTTATGAAGAATGCAGCAAGCCATTATCCAATCATTGCATCTTTTCTTATTTTGTGCTGATAGCATTCTAGACTTAAGTTATTTTAAGCTTCCAAATTTTTCCTTCAGTAATATAACTTACTTGAGTCAACCATTAATATATCGAAACTATATTTTCCACACAAAAAATTTATTAATTTACTTTTTTCTGTTTTCCCCCCCATTTGGCTTATAAATAACAAATGATGAATAGCACTTTTCTTCTTCTTATTTAGTTTTTGACGTATGAAGTACAATGTACAATGGCACATTGATACAATGGTTGTTCACAAAGAAGTAAACAAAAGGTAGTATGCAATACTACCTACACCTTAGCAGAGCTTGTGAATACGCCAATTATATGTATGGAGTTTGACATTTAGGGTTTCGGCAAAAATTAATGAATTTGCCATCGCGACCACCTTGTATTGATACGCCTTGATTGGTACAATTTAAAAGTTTTGTATATCAGGCCTAATCAAGGCGAATTAATACTTTTAAAAAAATAATATATTTTAATTCCTAAAAAAATAGAACAATATAGAATCGTAATCGCATATTCCTGGTATGCATGTCTGTTAAGAGACACGATTAAAATTTTGTGCTTGCTGTGCAAGATTGTGGCTGCCGCTTCTGCTGTGGATATCCGTGTTCATTTTAGATATGGAGTTGGATATATTATGCAAGTAACACTCTTCAATGGGAGATGAATGTGTGGCAGATCTAAGGTAATCTTTTACACTGAACTGAACATCAAAAAATGTCGCTAAGTGAGTTTGCAATTTCGCTATAATCAACAATCAGATTCATAACATGCAGTTAATGCAGAGTTTCTAATGCTACTGGATAGGCTGCTGGCATTGAACTTGTTGCGGTAGAAGACGAATGCTGGAGAATTCTACTATTTATATACAAATGGTCAACTTGCAATAAAATAAATAAATAAATAAATAATAATTATAATAAAACAATTAATAAGGTAAATAAAAACGCGTTTTGAAAAAGTGTTAAAATAAATGTTGTTTTTGGGGCTGGGAGGTGGGTGGATGGTTTTTTCTAAGAAAATAAAAAAGTGATACAATGTAATTTATAAAATATAATTTTTTTATTTATTTACTTTGTTATATACTACAGAAAGTCCGCGACCATTACATTTAATGCAACTAAAAAAAATCTTAGATGAACAATATATTATAATTTACTTTTGTTTATTTTTTTCAATTTTAATTTTTGTTTATTTTTTTAACAATTGTTTTTGACAACAAACCTAAATTTTATACCAACAAAATCCCTGTTGTTTTTTGTGTTGTTGCATTGTTGTAGCCGTGCAATCACCTGTATTAATTCGCCTTGAGCCTAATATAATAAATTTACAATCTGCTTTGTTATTTGTAATGAATTCGTCTTGCATAGAACTAATAATACGTCTTGCAGGAAGCATTTTATAGCAAATTGATTTAGTTTTTAACCATCCTTGTCGATTTTTAGACGTTTATCTGAAGGCTGTAGAAAGAACGCGGCAGAAATCTGTTTCAGTTGAGGTCGAATTAAAAATTTTAAAATTAAGCGGGTTGTAAATACATAATTGTAGATTGAATGAGTAATAATAAATAAATAAAAACATTAATTATTCTGCGTAACATTTAGACATCACAGGTAAATTTAAAAGGTCTTGTATTTCGAAATAAATTTAGAATTAATTTGTATTCCGAATTATTTTGCCATCGACCGTCCTTGTTAAATAAATTTTTTTTAGCTAATTTACAGAAGATGTTTGAACGCACTGGAAGACAGTCCTCATGCTCTGACTAAATTAGTTTTCTATAAATAAATTAAAAGAAGATTTTTCATATCTTAATTAATAATAATTAAATAAAAAATATTTTATAAGAATGTCTAAACATATTTAAACAAAATATATAAACTTTCCATAGCATTGACTTCTGTTGTTTGACTTTTATAGAGTTCATGGGCAATTTAACCTGCAAAACTGAAATCATTCAAACTATTGTAAACTTGACTAGTTGGTCTCGCAAAACTATATCGCAATTTTATTTAAAACAGCTCCCAACTTAGCGTACTGCCACGTTCGAAAAGTGTTGATATTTTAACACAATATCTAATTATATCAGACGAGTGTATAACTATAGGGTTTAAACTTGTTGACTAAAGTATATTTCGCAAACTAATAATGTACAATATATTGTGAGGGCTACTAGTTGATTTGATTGTGCATGAATATTAATACCCAGTCAATTATAAGTTTTTTTTTAATATCTAATGGATTTATGTATCTAAAATATCTACCTATTTGAGTAAGTTGTTTACACGTTGAAATGAATTTATTAATATACATAATTTAATTTAGTATGATAAATTACAAAATGGAATGCAATAAATATCCATTTTTTTATTCCTCTTCCCATTTAACTAAATCACACCAAATAGAAACGAAAAAATGTAAAACTAATAAAAAAAATATTTTTAAAATAATATCCAAACACTTGCAGGAGGTCTTAAAAAGAGATACACACATACATGTATACATACTCTACTCTTACATCGCACATTTTACATCGTACACAAAACAGTCATACGCTTTCAGATGTTACGGCGAGTATTTAATTAAAATAAAATTTCAATTACAAAATCAAGTATAAATATGATAGGAATATTGGAATGCTGTTGAAAATGTGTGAATTTCAGATGAAGATGCAGTTATGGAATAAATTGTATCATATCATACGTTCAATAAATACATTTCAAACTTATTTATTGATACCTATAAAACATTCTTAGGGCGGTAACATTTTTATGTTCCATTATATTTGTTTTTAAGAGACTTAACATTCAGGCAATAATCTTTATTCATTAAATGTGTTATTATCTTTGGGAAGGGATGGGGAAAGCGATCCGCAGTTGCAGATTATGTTTATTTTAAAAAGTTAATACAATTTTGTTGTAAAGTAGGTGCACTAAAATTTTTGAAGCTGGTGCAGCCGTTGGATTTGTTCTTTACTTTCCGTACGATCAAATGCTGTACCAGCGGAGATGGATGTTGGCTGTATACCAGCATGCAAAACCCTTATGCATATCAGAGAAATGGGTATTGTTAATGAGCAGCGGCTGGGATACAAACCCAGGCCACCAAACCAATAACCATCTTTAAAAACTAACAATCACAACTTTTGCAAGAAATGTTATGATTTAAACATATTTAGAAACGGGCAACTTTATTTTAAAATAATTTGTAATGACGTCTTTAGTAGAACAGTAATCAAGAGCTATCAATACTAAAAGCTTGTTGGCTTCTGTAAACAATTTTTTCTGTGAACACTGAAACTATTACTGTAAAAACAATGTATTTTAAATTAATTTAGAGAGACTCTAATTGGCGCGCCCAAGTTTCATTTATGCAAACGAATTCTTAATGTTGCTAGTTTGATAACAATATCAAGTGGCTTGGCATCCAATAGTCTTCGCATTGGCATCTGTTATCATATCAATACCTAACTTGGATCTAAATAGAAAATAGGTAGCTGGACATACATATATTTATATTTTAAAAATCGACTTGCGATGTCGATTAACAATCTTCGATTATTTGCATAAATCCTTATTTATTTGCGGTTCGTTTCAAAATTACAGTACGAGTATTTAAGAAAAGAATATTCAGTTGAATGATGATTTTATTTAACGATCGATCCCCCCTAATGAAAATGTGAAAACAACAAACTAGTGGGGCTGCATGTCTCACACAAAAGCCTAGACTGAGAGGAATATATGTATAAAGTAGTTAGTCGCTTATATTTCAATGTTGTTCCATGTTCCATGCATGAATCTTTCTGTGTGAGTATGTATGGTTGTTTGAAGTGCATGTAACAGGACTTGAGTGTAAATAAGTCCTCTAAGGTACGAAAACAAGTCAACATACATATAACAAACAGACACATTAAAACAAAGAATACGAGTATGAATATTTTTTGTGTAAATTACATTTTCATATATTAACAACAACAGCTGGTGCAATTTCATTTACGATGGAAAGTTAAATGGTGGTAACATTATAGGAATAACGAATGTTGAAAAGAGACAGAGATATTAGCGCTTTAACTTGTTCATGTTGTCAGTGTGTTGTTAATTTGTTGTGTGCAAGTGCTTTAGCAGTCTCCGCCCTTTTGGCTTAAATAAACTGGCTTCTTGTTTTTACCACAATTTTGAACAGACTGAAAAACAAACCGGTTCATCAGTCATACGTTGATAATAACAAGCGTGCAAATGCAAGCGTGCCATAAACTAACACATTCGCAGAAAATCATACATTTGTAGTTGTTGCTGTGTTTATGCATTATAATGAAACTTTTAAAGCGGACATCTTTTGCAAGGGTTGGACTTAATTTAAACATTTTCCACTTCATCCTCTTTTAACGTCAGGTCCAGCGTGGTAATTCGTTGGTGCGTAGTACTTTAGTACAATAAAAATACACGTTCATACACCTTTATGCTTAAATATCTGCATATTTATTTATTTGTTAAATTAAAATTACTCTCATTGATGCCACATCACTTGTACCAGGTTCTTAACTTTCCTTGACATGTTCTACATTTTTTTTTTTCATGAATTATTGAAAATTTTTGATTATTTCTAGGAAATCTTAAAAAGAACCAACTTTATTCTTCATTTCTAAACTATTTTACGAAACACTATCGATTAAATGGAAATCAATGTAAAAAAAAAACATTCAAATCACATTTAAGATGAAATATTTAATAGCTTTGTAGTTCAGTTTTCTAATTTAAATCTTAGGGACTTAATAATTATTGCATAGAAAAGTCTGCTTTAATGTGTAATTCCAAATATTTTCGATAGAAAAAATTTGAAATGTTTGAGTTTCTTGATTTTAAGAATATTTGAAATACCTATGTTTTCTGCTCATGTGTGCGCGATAGGATACCATTTCAGGTTCCTATTTAAGAACGCTCCAAGGCTGGATACCTCGGGTAGTTTTGGGAAAAATTTGTAATATTAGGATACTTAAAATACAGTAAATTTCTTTATTTTTAAGTTCCTTGAAACATTAAGAGAGAGGAAAGCAAATACTTTCAAACAAGTAAAGTTACCTATTTAATCTGTTATTTTAGTAAATTGCCACAATAATAATGCAGGTGTCGACCTTTGGAAGGTTTTAAATATAAGCCATAAATAGTATTAGAATGATTTATTGCCCATGTGCAGATTGTATTTGAAAATATTTGGAAAAAAATCAGATGTGGTAGAACAAATTTGGAATCCCTAATGTGATAACTTTGTAGGTTATAAAAGGGAGTGATGAAAGATAATAAATCGAAATAAGCCAGCATAACTTTTAGAAGCAGTTGCTATCTTTTCTGTCAAATTAAAAAAAATACACTAATCATTTGTAATATTTTCAAATAAGAAATTTTTAAGAATTGTAAAACTTGTGTGCGTTATACAGCAAATTCTCAATTGAGGATCAGCGACACGTAAAGAATCTACATACATACATTTTTCAACAAAAATTAATTTTGTGCCATCTAGCGGTAATAATTCGTACTAACTACATTTAGCAATTTAAAAGGTAATTTGAATACCTTTTTATTAATTTTTTTTAAATCGATTGAAAAATAACCTCATTCGAAAAGAAGAGCTAAAAAATAATTTAATATTTTCAAATTTATATTAAAATATATTGTATATTACTTATGCATTCATACTTCAGAACAATCCGTATCATAATGAAACAAAAATAAAATTGCACTCGTGACTAAACCGACGGTAAACAGCGAGAAAAAATAATAAATATATGTAACGATTTACAAAAAGAACAACCAAACCAAACCAAATTAATATTAATTAAATATGAATACTCCTCGAATTCCTATTTACAAAATTAGTTGGTAACGTTAACAAAGTAGACAGACATCTTAAGGTAAATAGTTGCGAAGAATGCTGATGACAGATGTAGCGATTATACCCTGCTGGTTCTTTATTTTTACTATTTTCCTCGGAAAATATTTATTCTTTACTATTAACTTTATAAATTAAAAATTTTGGTCTGTCTGTAGAAGCATCATACAAATTTACTGGATGCATTTTAATAAAAAATTTAAGCGAAATACCTTCGAATCCAGGTCATTGTGTAAAATGATTCTAACCCTTGGCAACACCCTTTATTATGTGAAGAACTTAACAATAATAGGACTTTATTTCTTTTTACAACATAATGGTCAATGCAGAAGTCGTGGGCATAAGCTAGTTTATCTTGTAGTCAAAGCGGTAAGCACGTTGACTACAAATCTGGCCGCCCTGGATTCAACCCTTGGGGCAGTCAAAAATAAAAATGACTGCATATTCAGAACAACATTAAAACATGCAGCCTCCTTCGTCGGTACTTTTCCATAGCATATTCGCCAGCGAAGTAAAATAATTAATAAAAGGGCTATGTCTATCTCTTTTCACCACTTTTCTTCTCTCTCATCTATCCCTTTCCTAAAGAATGTAGCACGGTTAAAAACTAAGTAGGTATTAATGCCTGAAGTTCTACTTCTATTAAAAAAAAATCAAGAATCAGGGTTTCATTGGTCAATGGAAAAATCAACTTTACACGGATGCAAACAATTTAATTTTTTTTTAATATAGAAATACATATGTATGTTTGTATGTTTTACAAATTATAATCTCTTTATGCATTCACAAGGCAAACGGCTTTAAGAATCTCTGCAGCTCGAACGTACAAAAAACAAAAAGTAAAAAAGTGTAAAATTTTTTTAATTAAAAGAAATTTTGTATCCTTTTACAAAATTTTAGGACTTACCTTTAAGTTGTTAGCAAATGTTATTCAACTTTATTTATTTAACTTTCTTCGTTGTCTGCCTTGTGCATGCCCATGCCCACGCAGAGAAAACCAAAATTCTTGTTTATTACTTTTTTTATTTTAATAGTGAAATTATTCTGTTTGTACATTGGTAAGGACGTTTTTTCGGGTTATGCCTGCAGTGGTTGGCTAAAACGTCGCTCCACTTAGGCAGCAACAGTGCAGTATGTTATAATGTTATCATAAACTTTTTTATCATAATTAAATGACCGCCTGCTTGACTTGTCATAAAACGCTCTTTTCGACCATTGTGACATAATGTTTCAACAACATGCAATATTTGTGGCAACATGTCCATGCATGTCCATAGTATGCGGAGGCTTGTGTATGTTCATTTTTTTTCTAGTTAATAAATACGCAACATCATGTGAGTGTGTGCGTGTGTGTCGGTTTTTGTATAAAACTAAAATTAAAAATTGATGGTAATTTATTTATAAGTTTATGGAAATTTCATTCATAAAAATTAATACGAATTTTTATTCTAAATAACCTAAAGTAACTAAAAGTCAACCATTACACATAAAATTTACAAATTGGAATTTTTCTAAAAATATCAGAGCATGTGGTAGATACATTAATTTGTTTAAATCCACTTATAATTTAATTTAATTTTTAGCAACGCGTTTTATTTACGTCTTGATATGATGTTAAAAAAATTATCATTTATTCAGAAATTTAGATCTATTTTAAATTAAAAACAAAATCTTTATTGCCGCTGAAAAGCGAAGAAATCAAAAATGTTTTGAAGATCCTATCAATGTACAACCTTTAATTAATTTCTTTTTTACCTTTAATGATTTTAATTCAGGATTACCTGAGGAGGTAGAACCAAAACTGTTCATATTAGATAATGACAACAAAATAAATATACGAAGTTCCATTATATTTTATGATTTTATACAAAGCTTCGAGTTAATAGAACTTTGGTTGTGTCTACTGTACAACGTTACCGCACTTTTTCCTTAAAATTTATTTATGCAGAACAAAATATTTGTTTATGTACCTTTAGGCGATAGACGGTCGAAAGTACGGCACCCAGGATATACAGTTTAAAATTTAACAAACAAATGTGGGGCTTCTATCCCCTAAGGTCCACATTTAATTCCAGCTATTCTTTAGTAGTGTTAAGTTTTGGCGAAATTGTATCCGTCATTTAACGCTAAAGATTAAATTATTTTTTTCCAAATTCCCAAATTTTGAAAGTTGAGAACTGTCCCAAATTAGATAAATTATTTGAAACGTGATTTCTAGCTTATGACATCCCGTTAAGACCGTTACTTTCGAAATCTATACACATAATAAAACTGTAACGGTATAATTTCTATACATGTAATATGTTTTAAAAATTTTGTTGTTGGTGTTGACAGCAATCGGTGTAGAATACAAAACATCTATTTTTCGAATTTTTGCCTGTCTGTCTGTGTTCGCATCATGTAAAAACTACTGGATGGATTTTACGAAATTTTGTGAGGCTGTCCCTTAGAACCTTGATTCCAATATAGAATAGTTTTTTATTTCGTTAAAATAGATGATTTCGTAGAGAAATTAGAAATATAATTGTGAAAGAACCCATTTTTGCCGGTATAATAATACTACAACAGTTGCCAGCACTTTTTATTTTTGTTGATGGAAAATTTTTAAAACTATCTACAGAATTTTTAAATAAATAGTTAAATTTAATTTTAAGAAAAATATAAATGACACGCAGACGAAGTCGTGGGCACTGCTAGTTATCAATAAAATCCTTAGTCTAGTTCTAAGGGACCGACAAATTAAATGATATAAAGTGTTTCTTGTTTTGCATTTGAGTATTAAAAAGTTGTCTTTAATATGGATACACAGATTACTCACAATCGAAAGCAAACACAATGTGTGGCTTTTTAAAAATTTTCTATCGTTTTCAAAACAACGGAAACGAATCAAGTCTTTTGAATTTCATGAGGTCAAAAAAAAACATTTAAACAATAAAAACAAAAACAAGTGTATTAAACGATTAAAGGGTAAAAAGGGGGTTTTCCTTAAAACTATTTCCCTGGATCAAGTTAAAATTATTGTCAAAAATAAAAATACAAATGCCATACAATAAGCTAAAAGAAGACAATAAACAAAAAAATTAACTGCTTTGCTATTCGCCCGTATCTCATATTTTCTTAGCAAATTTTTTCATCCATTTTCACATTCACATTAAGCTGATGAAGTAAAAGAGGAAAAACAAGACATGACCATATTTAACCCCCCGCCGGGCATGTCATTTGTGATTTAAATTGTTACAATTCTTTATTTAAATATCTTCAAACATAAAACTCTTTTACGCCAAAATTTGTGGCATTAATCGGCCAGACTCCCAGCCAACACACAGACAACAAGGTGCGGCAAAATATTAACTATAGACTGCTTTTGGTTTTCCCACAGATCACGATCATCGACAACTAAGTATTTAACCCCATGTTTATTCGTTTATGCACTTTAAAGTTTTCCGCCGTTCATAGTTGAATGTTGCTTTTTTGCTTTTAAAGATTGTTGGCCGAATCTCTTTTTAATTTTTTTTTTATTTTTATTTTGTTAAATTTTTGTCGTTGTTAATTTTTAATGGATGGATGAAATGAATACAATTAGAAAGGACACCATGGAGATCATAGACAAATACAAAAGTAGCACAACAGCAGCAACAACTACAACAACAACCATCAACAACTGGAGTTATGTGTCAGTGATCCATGGTTGGATATTTAGTAGAAAGATTTGTTTCCTTTAAAACTAGGATTTCAAAAGCCAATCGATTTGAAACGACACTGTTTCCATGACCACACTTTTGTGCCAATTATTAACAAACACATACACATACACACCCGAGAAAGTCATGATGAATTAGCTAGTTGGTTTTGTTGGGAATAGCGTAAAATATGGCCAATCGTATGTGACATTTTGAAAGAAACGCGTCACTGCTACTGGCACTTTAGGCCATAGTGTTGTGTTGCAGCTGAAGCTGGCAACAAACAGCTTTAAGAAAAACAAAAAAATAAATAAAAACAAAAATTAAAAAAACAAATTCTTCTAGACATTAAAATGAATGTCGAGTCCAAGTCTCTACCTGACATCTTAGTGCTCTTTTGCTTTTAAGCCGCCATTCAAAGGAAAAAGTCCTAACCAAAGACCAAGCAAGTAGATTTTGTAACAACCGCAATGGAAAAAAGACGGCGAAACAGCAGAAGAAAAAACTCTTCAAAATGCCGAACAAGAAATATTTTCAAATTAATTTCAGTTTTTCTTATCGCGGTGGTCATTGGAAAACACATTCATTTAAGTCCAGCAGCATAAACTAAAATTATTTTTTTTAGCTGTTGCTTAGTAGAGACGATTTTAACGTTCATTTATATATGTTTACGCGGGTCACTACAAAAGTTTAAGTTTGTGAAAATTTTATTCGTAAAGTATTTGCAAGTTTTTCATAAACGAAAAACATCAAGAAGGAAATGAACGATTTTTCGTGTTTTATGCACTTATCTCGCTTATCTACGAAACCGCCAAAACGATGTCACATAAATTTTGTGATATCGAAAAATGTGTTAAGGAAAGACTATTTCTAAGAACATTTTTTTCGAAAAGAGTTCTTCAGATTTATTCTATTTCTGAAAAAATGTAATCCAAACCTTTCACACTTCTACACCGTAACAGTTTAACAAACACTTTTAATGCTTTAAAATATCATGGGAAACTACCTCAAATGTTTAGGGGAAAATAGGTGGAACACTACTCAACATCGTTTTCTACAGAAACAAAGATCTGGGCAATTCTAAAGAGGAAATAGACACGGATATATAACCCCACAAGGGCTATAAAACGAAACATCCAAAGACAAGTACTTCCATGCCATATTTGGAGACTACAAATTAAAAACGACACTGTGCTCCAAGCCTAAGCTGAAATCCATTCCTATGTTTCTTGACCACAAAGTGTGTAGATCTTGATACAACGCAACGTTAGCCCGTATGCCCTAGATAATATAACATGTGATAAATGATACCTTCTGCCCTACACTTTCAAAATTCTAAATTCATTTGACAATAAAAAGATAAAAATAAAGTATTTTAAATTAATGAAATTTGACTTTATTTTCGGCTTTTTGGTTCTTTTTAATTAATATCTAAACATTTTTAGAAAGAAAAAAAAGAAAGAAAATTAAAAAAAAAGTTGCATTTCATGGCTATCCAATGCTAGCACAAAAAGCAACAACAAATGTAGAAGACGAGTTACAAGGAGAACGACAAAGAAAAGCTTTTAGTTGTAAACTTCATCTCACCAAATTAAGATTAAGATTAGTTGATTAAATAGATGATGTTTACGACGTACATAACGTAAGGTAGATAGATGCAAAGAATGCTGATGAAGGATGTGGCGGTCCAGAAAATGATGCGTTTGATTCTGCTAGCGTCTAATTTTTTGTTTTCTTTGGAAAACGTCCGCATACATTTGTAAACAATTTATCTTTCTAAAAATGTTTAGAAATTAATTAAAAAGAACCAAAAAGCCGAAAATAAAGTCAAATTTCAGTCATTTATACGATCGACGGTTTAAATCCTGGTCAAGAAACAATTAAAAATTAATAATAAAATGTTTCTTTAGCAAAAACGATTTTTTTTTTTTTTGCAAAATAATGACGCGAACTTTATTTGTAAAATTATTTTGGGAATTTTTATAATATTATTTATTATATTATACTAATATCCTACAACATGTAACGAACTTTAATTTATTAGATAACCCGCGTAATCCCTGTCAGAGGTGAGAGTAGTTAAGAAAAAAGAAAAAAAAACACTGATGCTGGTTATTTTTTTCAATATTTATTTTGGTTAATTTTTGCAGACCGGATGAACGTGCACAAACGTAAAGATGCATTTAAGATTCTTCCGATTGGTCATTATTGCTTTTGTAAACTGCAATGTGTTTCTTTTTTCATTATTTTTTTTTTTATTTTTTTATTTTTTAATAAAACATTTCTCTGTTTTGGTCTTTGTCAATGTGCATTTGGTTTAATGTTTAGTTTTTGTATGTTTTTTTTATTTTATTTTTATATTTAATTTTGCAGAATGATTTGTCTTTAAGAAACAAGTTGTAAGCGGCATTTTGACTCCGTTTACGCTTGGCGAATCTCTTTTCTGCTCTGCCGGTACACTGGACTTAAATGCTTTTGTGAGGTAATGAAACTTTTGATTGATCTACTCCTGACATCGGCATGGATGGAAAATGACAAAAGAACAAACGTTCAAATTATCGGCGAGTGGCTCATAACCTCTCTCTTAAATACGAAATAGCAGCAGCGCACATACAGCAATCGAAAAAGACCCAGTTTAAGCTGTCAAACTAATAATTACAACTACAATAGCAAGAACAACAGGTTTTTTATTTTTTGTCCATTTTCGGTTCGGTTTCTTTCTTAGACTAACAATCTAAATGCCTTGTAAATGGTTGAATGAAGATGCCAGCAGATGTTTTACTCGTATGGTCACTTAGTGTATATTCAACGTCTTTATGCATGCAAACATACTTCTATACACACACACACAGACGTATATTTGCTTAAGCATACACATATTTAATTCTTAACGCTAAAAATATGGCGGTTTCAAGGCTACTTTGGCTTCACCTCCTTCTGTTTTTTTTATATTCCGTTTGCAACTCCTTCATTAATTCTTCAATAAATAAAACAAAGTACTGCCTGCACTAGTTTCAGTTCTTTCTACTTTCGTACTTGCAGTAATTCATTAAAATCCAACAATCAATACTAAAACCATGCACAAGCACTCAAACACACACTCACTCTATCAAAAGTGTTTGTAGAATCGAGTCCTGCAAGTTGAATTTTATTGAATTTGAATTAAACAGTTTCTTCTTGTAGGTTTTATTTTAATTTGAAATGTGTGTAAAAGATGTAAAGATATACAGTCATACACACATACATACATACATCCAAACGTAAATACACATTTTGTACTTGCAAGAAGTTAGCGTTTTGCAAAGCACTCGTGGTTATGTGCGTTTGAGTGTTGAGTGCTGATGCAGGCAGCAGCACACTGTCGTCTACATTTGGATTACACATGTTCAACAATATGGACTTTTTTATAAAAAGGTGAAACGTTAATCGAGATGTAAATGTTTTTTATCGATAAATATTTATTATTGACTCGTCATGCCACAGAGACGGAGAGGAGAATACGAAAGCAAGAATGACATTAGCATTTAATTACTGATTGTTGCTCTACTAAAAACAAATAACTATCGAGTTACCGTTTATTAGTTAACCGATAAATTAAAAACTAACAAACCAGAAGGCCGAATCTTATATACCCTTCACCAAAACAATTGTGTATTTATTTTCTTATAACATTGGACTTAATGAAAACTTTAAAATTGTTAATAGTTTTTAGTTTTTTTATCGGCATTTTCGGTTTGAAATAAAATTTCAGATTTTTTATTCCAAGTACAATTTTTTAGTGAAATTTTCGTAAAAATAAATATTTTGCTAAAATGTTTATCGTTTAGTAAAAATTAAATTTTTTGCTTGAGTTATTTATTTTTTGTTTTTGTTTAATTTTCGGGTTTTAATGAAATTTTAATTTTTTATTGCAAAACAAATTTTCAGCAAGTGGTGAAATTAAGATGGTTTAACGATATTTCAATTACTTGGTAATTTTTTTCTGAAATTTTGGTTTTCAATACAAAAAAGCACAATTAAATCTGAAAAACGTATGGACGATTTATGGACCGCGGTTTCTAAATTTTAATAAGACCTCTTTCGAAACTATGAGAGAATGGTGATAATAAATTCTCTCTAGCTCATCTGGGGACGTGGCAAAACTGATTTAAGCACCATTAAGGACAGAGGGACGCACAGACGGACACGTAAAATCGACTCCCCTATGTATAAGGATCAAGCATATATACACTCTATAGAGTCGCAAATGATTATTGTAGATATTTCAAATGGATTGTCAAACTTATACTTTTCACCTGTGGTGAAGGGTGCAAAAATAAAAAAATAATTTTTTAACTTCTGTCGCTGAGTTTTTGAATTTTTCATCCAGAAATTCTTTTTCGAATTATAAAATGTTCAAACGGTTTTACCTTTAATGAAAAGTGGAACGAATTCGACTGCGAATCAACATGTCAGTCTGCGCTTTATCGTAATCATAAATTCAAAAGTTTTTCATTAACCATTATGGGTTTTTATAATATAATATAATACGAGTAACCACATCTTATCTAAAATTTAACCGGTTACTTTTGAAAATAATCCTAAATTGAAATAAATAATTTTTTTACTTTTAACATAAATGTATGATGTTTAACCGCAACAAATCAATAAATTCTTTTTGATTAATTTTCTTTTTAATATTATTATAATATTAATCAATTTATCAAATTTTACTACATGAGAAAATACTGCATTGGCATTATTTCTAAACAATATAATTTAATAATTAAAAAGGATTTTTGTATTTTCCTTTCATGTGTGCACAAATGCTTGTTGAATTATTTGAAAAGCTTTAAAAGCAAAATACTTTCTCAGTTATAAAAGTTTATTATAAAATGTGGTCTTGTTAAGTGAGAGTATAATAAACACCCACCCAACATTTTATTAAACAAAAAAGAAAAAATAATAAAACAAAAAAACAAAAAAAAAACACACTAACTAAATAACTACCTTCTTTAAAAAACCTCCAATTCAAAATACTCAATTTAACTGGAAACCCCAAGAAGATGTTGAAGCCGAAAAGAAGTAAAAGAAATAAACCTTTATGTTCTAGTTGCATGTCTATAGTCGTATAAATGTCGAAAGAAGTATGTGGCAGGGTGGAGCAACAGAGTTAGTTGGGTTGTTTAGTGTTTTATTGTTTTTCCATTCACTGAATTTTCACATAATTTTCTAAGAAAAATATTTTTTATTAACAAATTCATTACAACAATATTGACACAATGCTGCTTGCTGTAAGAAGAGAAAATGCGTGTCTTGGCAACAACAAGTACAAGACGAATTGAAGAAAAGGATCAGAGTATTGGAAACCAAGTTACTTAACCACTTAAAAGCAAAAGCGGAAATTATTACAGAGGCAGGAGTCAAGCAGTCAAGCAGCCAAGCAGCTATAACACTCAAGGCACTCAGTCAAGTCAGCCAGTTAGAAATGGAAAAAGAGGCAACAAAAGAAATTTAAATAAAAGACAACCTCTCAAGATACACGTTCAATATAATAAATGGATGTGTGTTGAAATTTTCCTACAGGTTGTTTAAGCCTTAGATGTTATTTGAAATTATTATTAAAGTTTCTTAAGCACATTCCGACAGGAAAGTAAACTAACCTTCAGACTTAAGTTTGGCTTTTCTAAAAGTCAAAAATATTAGAGAAACAAACATTAATTTCAGTTTATTTTGAATTACTAATTTTTGGAATAAAATAAAACTATTTTAATAATTTTGTAAATAATTTTTCTTTCTAAAAATGTTTAGAAATTAAATTAAAAATGAACCAAAAAGCCGAAAAGAAGACAATTGTCATTCATTTATAAGATCGATGGTTCAAATCCTGAGTGGGAAAAAATTAAATATTTTTTAAAAAAAGTTTTTTTTTTTAGCAATTTTACTAGTGGATTATATTGTGAGGAAATGTTTGTTCACATTATAAGAAAGTGTTATGACATTCTCTCCAACATTTTCTAAAATTCTAATCCAAAAGATCTAAAATGTAAATGAACTGTCTAAACAAAATTTAAGAGATCATTTAAAAAAATTTAGAGCTTTTCGATGAAGAAAGACATAAAGGGGTAAGATTTTTTAAAGCTTTAAATACGGATGCAATAAACAGATACGAATCACACTCAGTGTTGCCAGAAATTTAGTGTGTAAAATCTGCGAAAAAAATCTGCAAAATCTACACCTAATTTTAAAAATCTTCAATAAATCTTCAAATGGATTTTTCAATTTATTTCTATACAATAAATCCGAATATTTATTAATTAAAAGGAATTGTATTTGCTTACGGAATAAATAAATTATGTTAAATGTTATAAACTTTATATGACAATGAATTAAAATTCTTTTGTCTTAGTTTTGTTCTAGAATATCAGATGACATCATTTAGAAGTGTGTCGAAACATTAGAAGTTTTTAAGTTTTAAATCATCTTTTGTAAGCAATATTCCTACTAAAGAATCATTTTCTAAGCGATTGCGAAATTCTGTTTTATTTAAATTTACCAGATTAAATATTCTCTTAACGTTTGCCGATGAATATGGTAAAGTCTTTATATTTTGGACGAACTCTGAAAGAGTTGGAAAAGCAGAATCACCACCAGTACGTCTTATTTGGAATATTTTTATCCAGAAATTAACTAAAGTCATTTCTATTTTATTTAGTATATCTTTAAAATCTAATACTTTTAACTCTCTAAACTCCAAGTCCTGTGTTTATTTTCTTTAAAAAATCTTTGGAAAGTTTTAAGCTTAGTCTCAAACTGATTTTGTGCCACTATTTATTATTAAATTTGGGCTAATGCGCCTAGCCCATGATTACAATTTTTAATAGTTTTGTCATCTGATTATATAAAATGTAAATCGCTTTTGCTTTGGAATACCACGAATATCCTTTTGAAAGATAAATATGTTTTATTAGCATCATTAGGGCTATTTGCTAAATTCATAGCATTGTCGATTTGATTGATATTAATAGCAAATGAATAATAAAAAATTTTTATGCACTCATATAATTCTAATAAGCGACTTACAATCGACTCTACGGAAAGCCAACGCATTTGGGATGGATGTAAAATCTTTTTGGTATAATATCTAATAAAATTCATATTTTATCAAATTCGTTCATACATCTCTAGCTAACGTCTTCACAGCAGATACAAATTGAGTTATACATTCGACGAACATAATACCAGTGAGTGACGATTTATTCAACGTCATGATGGATAACATATTTAACAATTAATTTGAGTAAGCTAAAAGCGTCGTATTGGTCTAATTTTACCAAGCAAAAACCAGATTTGAAAATCTATGCTGACCCCAACTGTCATGCATAAAGGATTTTTTATTTGAAAGGTCATTTTTTAATTAATTTTTTTTTTTTAATGCAAATTAGGAGCTGAACTGTAGATATTGTAAATTAATGAAAATCGATTTTGGTTTAAGTTATTTTTTTAATTTCTAAAAATCTTTTTTTGGGAAAAAAATTATTGTAAAAATGCATGCGACCGTCTAATCAACGTAATAGAAGTTGTCACACAGATTTTAAAAATCTTCAATTTTAGGCCAAAAATCTTTTGGCAATTTGAGAGGTTAAAATCTGCAAAATGCAGATAAATCTGCACTTCTGGCAACAGTGACCACATTAAAATGAACGACAGCTATTAAAATGTTGTATTAATTACTTCACCTCAATAATTAAACTCGAAGGAATTTACAAAATTGCCTGGAGTAAAAATTTAAATGATATAAATCCATTACTCACTACTTATCTAGTTTTTAAATTAAATTAAGGATTTGTGTATGTACGTCATTTCATTTTTATCTTTAAGTATGGAGAATAAAATTATGGCTCGTGTAATTATATAAAAATTATACGACTTGTTACTGTCTTACGTGAAAAATGCTTCTCACGCACCAATCACATCAATACAGAATCGAGTGGCCCATACCTTTGACTAATACTTTTCTGCTAGATGAGATATGAAGAGACCTTCAACATGAAGATTTAATGAGTAATCGCAGACATATTTGGGGTACAATCGAGTTATGTCTGCCTTAGCAAACACAAACTGTGGACGGACATTTGAATATAAAACAGTGACAAGGCGTTCGGTCTGTTTAACTAAGACCTTTCCATAAAGCCAAGCGCACAAGACTGAAAATATTTAAGTCTAACGTAAAATAATTTATCCCTTTCTAATAACCGCAATTTAAAAAATCATGTATCATACGAGTTGGTTCAGCCTAGAATACACAAGAAATTTGTATACGAGTCAAGCCAGCCTAAGTCGCTGGAATCAGGTCGCACTTGGTATCAAATAAAATTCCAAGCCTTCCATTAAGTAAACTCTTGTAAGAGTTCCGAGTTTCTAGTTCTGTAAGGTTTAAGAATATTTATAATTGCTGACATAAAAATTATGTATTATTAGCTGATAATAAATAATTATTTAATTAAAACATGAAGAGACACCCGTTTATGCAAAAGAAGAAAGACAAATAACTTACAACAAATCCTTTACTAACGACCCAAATCTGGGAAAAATACAATACTGGAATACAAATCTTCGACCACTTTAAAAACAAATCATGTCATACTGCTTAATTAAAATTTAAATTAAAAAAAAAAAACGAAAATTTAATATTTGTAATAAAAAGTGTGGATTTGGAAAAATTTAAAGAAAAATGCAAATGAAATTAATGCCGTTAAAAGAGTATGACGAACATAATAAATAAATAAAACTTTTCTTACAAAAGCCGACAACAACAAGTCACGTTTAAAGAAACTTTTCACAAAGTTATTACGTCAGAAAAAAGAAAAAGAATGCAGTTGGTAGCAGAAGTTTTTATGAAGTATATTACCAAAAACAATAAGAAGAAGATAAACGTAATGAAAAGTAAGATATTAAGAAGAAGAAGACGAAGACGAAGCTAAAGAAAAAACAATCCAACCAACCAATTTAATAAACGGCGGGCGACAAATTGCAATAATGAAAATGATTTCGAAATACGTGGTGGTACTTGAATAAAAATATGGATTGCTTTCATTTGGATGAGATGTGATGTGAGGAGACGAAACGAAATGAAATGAAATAAAATAATACCGAGTACGAATAATAAAAGTGCCATCAACTGTGCGAAAAGAAAATTATTTACGTATAAAGCGGCAAAAATATACAAAAGTATGTTAACGATCAAAGAAAACATTTATTAAATTTTGCGAAGGTGAATTAGGATAAAGTGGTTTGAAAAAATTCCAAATGAAATAGATTATAATTTGTGTTTGAATGTATGTACGAATGTAGAACAGTTAACATTTTTGAATTGAATTGTATACGAAAACAGAACAAACGTTATGTAAATTATAACATTTTCATTTAATAATTTTACAGCAAATATTTAAAACAAAAAAACTCAAAAACGACAGAAAACATTGAATTGGGAAAAATGTTTCTAAAGAATCTTAAAAACAAGATAAACTTTATATTTTTAAGGAAAAATTTTGAAAGGCGCGAAACAACTCGCTTTTTGTGTTTTTGGAAATTTTTCAGGTACAAAATAAAATCTCTTTAAAAACATCATCTTTTTCAAAATATCTACAACAACACATCGTGGAACAGTGGTTTCAAAGGATAACAAATACAAAAAGAAAAAAATACAACTGAAGAAATTTTTAATTATTTCATTAAGTTTATAATCCATTAGAGACATTATTGTCAGTTATGGCGATTTCTCGCCAAACGTGGCGATATAAATTTTAGAATGATTAGAGGCGTGATTCCTGGCGATACTCAAAATATTGACTATATTTTTTGCTATTTTTTATAATTTTCTTTACTATAACATTGCTATTACAAAAAACAAAGATAATAATACATAAATAACACTTTAGCTTTATTTTCTATGTTTAAGGTCGACTTAAAATGCAGGTACATATATCGACAAATCAACCAAGTCTTTGACTTTATATATTTTTAGTCTGCCTTTTATATACATAAATACTAATGTTTTAATTGAACATCAAGATAGGGAGACAAAATAGAAAGGCAGTGAGTTACAGTTGTTGGAGTTTCTTTGTCTTTGACATCAACGGCTAAAAACTATAAAGCAGCGTAAGATATTTAACACAAATTGTGTGGTAAAATATGTATATAGATTTGATAAATAGTATTATAAATAAAATAAACAGTTTAAATATGGAATGCCAATCTGACTATATGTATGAAGGAGTGATGCATCAATAACCTTAAACCACACTACTCACATTTGCAAGAAAAATTTTTAGGCCTAAAATTTCAGCGAAGAAAAAAAAAATGAAGAGGAAATGCATTTACGACATATCTTTTTTAATATGGATAACTCTGATTTTGGCACAAATTTCTGAATGAATTGAACAAAACAAAAGGAAGTTGTTTTCTAACTAATATTACATACATACTTTTATACATTGGCGATATTAGACAAGACATTTGGCGAGAATGTTCGAAGAAAAAACTGGCAACACTGATTAGAGGCGTTATTTTCAAGCACAATGCCAGATTTTATATCAAATAAAAAGATAAATATATCTGCCTAATAACAACAACATAAACATATGCATATAAATATGTTATTTATTTCCATAACAAATATCAATTTCACGCAATTTCAATACTGCAACAAGAGTTCCATAAACATAGGACGTGTACTAAAATTTAAAACGGAAACATTTTTGAAAACTTTTTGAGACGAAAATAGACTCACTCTTACAAAGAAAATGAATACGATATTTTCCAAATAATTTCGTAAAGATTTGTCAATTCCTTTTGCAGGATTCTGAACTATTTTTTAATAAAAACATTTAAAAATCTAATTTTATAATAAAACAAATTTGATTTTAATGTTAACGAAACCACAGTGCTTAAGAAAATAAATACAGAAATAAAAATAAAAAGAAAAATACTTAAAAAAGGAGAATATTCAAAAGATACATTTTGTTGTTTTGTTTATCATCTATCAGATCCGATTGAGCTTCGGTTTCGTCGGCAAATACAACAAACAGCTTTCCAATACATCCTATCCCCAAAAAAAAAAAAAAAATAAAAAACAAAATATAACAAAACAAGCCATTTCAACAACAAAAAGCAACAGCAAAAACATAAGCATCGGCCAACTAAAGCGATGGAGGAACCAACTAAAATTTGTGCACGTAGATGTTTTAAATCGCTGATAAAAACAGAAAAAAGTAAAACAAAAAATCTCCAAACACATTTATTGATATACACAGTGCTACAACACGATAATACTTGCAGCAATAGTAAAACAAAAACATCAGATACTTTTTTTTTGTTGAGAATTGGCACAACAACTCCCAACAATTACAACAACAAATAAACTGAAACACAAAATGAAACTTCATCATATAAACATTTTAAGAAGACGAAATGAAAGGCCACTCCAACATAAACAAACACACAGACACAAAAAAAAACTTTAAATAGTGGCCGAAAAAAAGGAAGGACAACAAAAACTACAAAGTGCAGATCGTTTTGGATCGGTTCGGTATCTTTTGAACATTTTCCAATGGCTGTAGAGTCATGGGAACCAAGTTTTTACATTCCACAAATGCTTCTGTTTTGCTGCAACAAAACAGCAGCAGCAGCAACTTTAAGAGTAATAATAACAACAACAACAATATTAACAATATCAACTACTCCGCCAACAACAAAAGCAACGAAATATTTAGTCGAACAGCCATCTAGCCAGTCAGCCATCCAACCAACCAGCCACTTAGTCATCCCGCTGGAAGTTTAAAGGCAGCTAAATACAACAAACATTTAAATTGAACTTTTCATCGAAGTTTGTTTGGGTTGTTCGATTTAGTTCCTTTTTTTTTTGTGTGCTTCTCGTCGTCAGTGCGTACGCACAGTAGGCTTTTTTTTGAAAAAACTCTGTTTCACTTGTTAAATTTTTCTCATTATAGTAAAACAAAAATACAAAATGATTCCCCTACGTGGTTTCCGATGCTCTTGTTAGTTAATTTTTAAGCTCTTAAACAACAAGAACAACGATTTTGGCATTATAAACCATGTTCGATTATTTTGACAAATAATCTGAGCTTAAATCACCCCAACTCACCAAAATAATTTTATTTTATTTTATTTTAAACGCAAATGAAGTTTTTCCAGAATTAAATTTTTTTCATAATGTTCTTATATAACCAATAATTTAATATTTTTATACTCGGAATTTATATGTTGAGGCACTGCTTATGTCTTTTGGAAATAATATTTCTTTGCCTAAACATGCGAAATCTTTTTATCTAAATCAAATAATAACAGTCATAAATCAATCTTCGATGCTTGTTTCAAAACTTTTTAAACTTAAAGCCTGGAACACTATATTTTTTATGTTATGCTTCCGGCGAATATACGCGTATACTTATGTTACAAATTGTTTTATTTTTTATTTTATTTATTTTTTTTTTTTTTTTGTTTTGTTTTGGAGTATATGCAGATTTAAAATTTTCTTTTGAGCTATTTTGGCTTACTCTTTTCTTCAGTGACATTTAAAACATTACTGGTTAATTTAAAACCAAATACATATTTTGTATAATTGCTTAAGATTATTTATTTCTAATGTATCCGTTGAAGTCAGTATTTTGTATTAGTAATAGCAGCTTATTTGTTTAAAACTTCATATGATTAAGGCAAATTATAAAGTTACATACATAGTACTGTTTCAACTAAATAACAGAATTCAAAAATACATTTATATAGCTTTTAATAAATTTTGTTTTCTGTATGCTCTTTTGTTAATTTCTTAAAGATATTACCTAGTGTAGTTATAATATTGTCTTTTATAATATGCATTTTCTTTATATTTCACCTTTACATGTATTAATGCTAATACATACAAACATTTATCCCACGATCGCAGGCAGACAATTTTTTTGTTGTTTGTTAATGACCGTAAAAAAGAAAAAAAAATTTTTCTCATTTATTAGAAACTTCTTAATTCTCATTTTTGAATGCTCATAAATGAGAAAATTCTTCACATTCTCTTATGAGAAGCAGCATTAATGAGAATGATGTTATTGATCTCTTATCATATATGAATGGGACGCACTCATTCATGTGTTATCGTAGTTAGAACAATTTTTTATGGTCGTTTATGAATGTAAAATGTAAAAAAAATAAGAAAATCGTGAAAATCTCGTTTATGAAAAATTTCATGACTATTTATTATTTAATGCTCATACTCGTAAATGAAAAATTTTGAACTCTGGAAAAAAGTTATGAAAAAATGTTGTAGAAAATAATACCGTGTTTTTACTGTTGACAAACATATAAAATGTTTCTGGCAACACTTTTTAATAGCTGTTAAATAAGGAAAATAGGCAATATTTATTGCGGAATTTTTTAAACAACAGCTGATCATATGTGTTTTGTTTACATTTCAAAAACAATGTAGTTTAAGTTTAAGCAAAAAAGCGTTAAATTCTTTCAAATCGCGAAGTAGATACCACATTTTAAATGTAAAATTTTTCTCTAAACATTAAAAAGTCCTCTTGTAGCCTTGTGTGCCACTGTAAAACTTTTCTTATCTTATTTACTGAAGTGAACACTTAAGGTAATATTTATTGGATGTTATGGTTTAATTGTTCATCTTTTTGGCAAAGTTTGTTAAACTGTGATCAAATTGAGAGACAGACCAAGAGAGGATTTTCAAATTAAAAACGGGCTTTGAACAGGGCTGTCGTCTCCGTAAATTTCCATCAAACTTAAAGATTTTCAAATCATAACCTATTTAATTAATTTGTTTTGTTTAAAAAGTTAATGTTTATAAAGATCAGCAAAATTATTTAATTTTCGTTTCATTTTCATATCGAAAAGTTATGATTGCCTACAAATAAGAACACGTTAGGACTTCTTGAAGATTTGTATCAAAGTTGAACATATTAATACAGTACGTAAGTATTCTGTAACTTGAGTTACAGATGATACTCGAAATAAGATCAAACAAAAAAAATTATAAAATAATATAAAAACTTCATAAATTCTCTCATAATCCATGTATGTGTTCATCTAACTGCTATTGATTCGTATTATTGTTTCTAGATTTCTTAAAAATAGTAAAAGAAGGCTAAAAAATAAAAAAAACACAGGTTTCAACCGACGACTAAAAATCTGTTGTTCTTTTAAAACAATCTTTTCACTTCAGATAAGTAAATGCTCACAAATCAGCATAAAAGCCTTCTAAAATCTTTCTTCCCCTTCGAAAATAAAAATAAACAAAAATTTAATAAAAATTTAAATTAATTAATTTAAAAAAAATTTCGCCAGCGCTTACTTAGCTCTTCAGGAAACTTCTCACAAACCTTTTAATAAAACTAAAGATATTTGCCAAAACAATATAGTAGAGGCAAATATCATAATTTAAGTAAGCGGTAGCGAAATGGCCATCAAAATGTGGTTTCAGCCTCTACAATTATATCGGTAATTAATTAATTTATTCGGGATAAAAAATAGCACAAACATTTTTTAAAAGTTATTTAATTATTTTATGTATTCCCGTGGTTCAATTAAATAAATTTTTTTTTTTTTGGGCGATACATAATTAAGCGCAATATGTGAAAATATAATTGGCAACCCTGGTACTGAGCTGATGTATGATGATTTTAACAACAAGAAATATGCTGTACGAATGCTCTATTTAATCAATAAGAATTAAAACGGAGAAATGTGGATGTATATTTAATAACGTTTAATTTTTAATTAATCATAGTTTCGTTCGCTAACATTTGATCTACAATTTCACCTGTTTAGTTTTAAAAATGTTTAGTTTTTCCGACCACAAACACACACTATAACAACATGTGCATTAATGTGTTACATTTACGTCAGAGACACACACAAGCCAACTCACATATATCAACGTCCTTATACACGCATACACTCGCAGTCAAACATTTGACCGAACGACCACCTTGAACGAATCAAAAGATGCGTCAATCGACGAACAACTAGTCAGGACAAAATCAGCGTGTTAATGTCTTATCTTAATTGCTACTGGCCTGTTTTAAATATTCCAAATGCATCTTTAATGTTAAACCAGACAAGATGTTTGTTAAACAAATGGATAAAAAACAAAACAAAAAAATGGAATAAAAAAATAAAATTCAGGCACAAATCTGCACACAAATGCAATAGAATTAAGCGAAATAAAATGAAATATTGCTGTAAATAACTGGGAAATGTAGTGGGGTAAGAATCTTTAAATGTCATCAAACCACTTAAATTCAAATTTTAATTTTCAGAACAAAAAACCAAACAAATAGACCACGAACAAATTATCGATTGATTGAAAGAATAACATTTGAATATTATAAATAAAAAAAAAATATTGTCTTTTGGGTGGCAGAACGTCAAGTGCCAGCAAATGCTGCTAACGGTCCTACTCACTAGCTGACTGACTGCCTGACTGACTGATAGACAATAAAGGTATTTTGAAATATAAAACAAAAAAGTCGACATCATTAGCTGGCAATAAAACACTGGCATGTCTGCAGGCTCATTTACTCACGCACTTGACCGACTAAAGTACACACTTTTACGATACTCACAAGCATTAAACAATCCAGCGGACTTACAAATATTGAAATTATTAACGTACTGTAGCAGAGTAAACTGTTGCAGCTGTTCTTGGGATAGGAAACAATAGTGTGTACATATGTTCATCATCATATCATTATCATGCTAAATATAAAAGTATTGTAAATAGTTAAACTAACTCGTGTGATACCAACTAACTTTTCTTCTATTTTGACCATATTCGCGCAAGCAGTTTACCAACTATCACTCCAAATTCTAAGCGTTATTCTATTGAAATAGAGTGTAAATTGCAATACATCATTATGTTCAGTTTTGTAAGAGTATGTGTGACTACTAAACACACACACAGAAGCATTCATATGTTGCAGAAAAACCTCCACTTTATTTCATGGCATATTTTTATATCAACGTCGATCGAGTTGTACCTACACAAGATGTTCAAATTGCTTTTTGTCCAGTACAATTTCACTCCACGACTGTGTTTTGCGTGCACTTTTTTCATGCTCGGTTTTTTTTCTTCTTCATTTATTTCAATTTTTTTTTTCTTTACGACCGTAGATGGCTTGCAAAAAGCATTTTCTTTGTAATGCCGCTTTAGAAAATTATTTTGAAATGGTTTTCCACACTTCATTTTATTCGCTTTTCATACATATATAGATCTTGTTCTTCTCTTTCAGCAAGAAGAAATGTATATTAAATTAATTAACAAATATGAAACAAAAAAAATATATATATATATTGCGCAATAAAGCAAAATCAAAAATTTTATAAATAAATCGTACCTTAACGTAATAGACGTTGAATTTTGATGGGCCCTCAGTCTTCTTATATCGCTTAATAATTGTTGTTTCCACTAGGTCTTCCATGAACACTGGTGTTAAATACATCAGGTTGTCTTCTTTTCAAAATTGTTAAATCTTGTTTTTAAATCGTTATTTGTATTAAAAAAAAACTTTAAAATTATTTCAAAAACGTTTGCTAATAAATGACAAATTTATGGATTTTAAGGGTTCCTTAAGGATAAAATGTAATTCTATTAATATCGCTCACAGACCTCTAGCTCTTGAACTGTAACTTGAATTTTTTACAAAAAATGTAATCCTCTGGCCGCTACAACAAAAAATAAATAAAGCTAAAAACTGATCAGGGTCTCCGCCTACACAGAAAAAATTATTAATAATTTTTGATTTTAACAAAGAATTGTTTCAAATTGACTTATATTTTTTTTACTCCTTTAATTATTTTTTTTTTAATTTTTTTTTAAGTTTCTTATTTTATTTTTGGTCTTTACAATGAGGCTGTTTGTTTACTTTTTGGGTAAAGTTCGTGAAAATGAGAACAAGCATTGTTTTCTCTCATAAAGAGAAAAAATTATATAAAACTACGGGAACACAAAATCTTAATTTAAAACACAGAATAAAAACTTAAAGTATTTTGACTGTTTTAATAAGAAAAGTTAATTTCAATAAATGAGCAAAAAGAAATAACAATTTATTTTGTTTGTGATTTAAGGCTGTTGCCAAGTATAATAAACTTGCACGAAGAAAAAGTTTGGGCTCTTTCATGAACGCAGTAGAAGAACTTTGTTCTTTCAAAATCGCTCTCATTTACCCATTTTTGAAGTAAGAAAACAATTTTCGTGCAAATTCGGATCCCACGGGATCCCAAAGTAGAGTAAAGAGACAGACCTAATATTTACACATTTAATTGTACCAACAAAAATGGAACGACATCAAAATATGGAACGATAGAAGATGAGAAATGTTGGTTTTAATTCATAAAACAACTGTTAGCTTGAAGTATTTCACAAACATCAACCATGACTAGAAGTCATAGCTAAAGCATCCTGCCAACCCCGATTCCACAGCTGTATGGTTCCCTTGGTTTCTTTGTCAAAATCGCCAATGTATTTATTTTTTAATTTAAAAAATTAACTAAGGAAATGGGGCGCGTATGAAACAAGCGATTTTGATCATTGTAAAACCTTCGTAAAAATAATCTGACCGATTGGCTAAAAACTGTTATTTAAATCGAGACTTGAGAGCACTTTCCTAACAATTGGAAGTAAATTCACATTAAAATTCTGATTACGACAGGATATTAATTAAACGGGACTATTCTGTAAATCATCTCGACTTCAAAACCGAGTGATTTCCAAAAACAAAAAAACAAAAAACAAATTGATGTTCTGTAGGCTGAGCGTTTTAATAAACATCAAGTGTTTTCCCGATTTAAAACCGAGTAAACTAAAGAGTAAACTAATTTTAATAATTTGTTCGGGATAATTAGCACGATACGTTTGAGGATAATTTAATAAATTGAATACTTCCGTCATTTAATCTTAAAGAGATTTCGATTTACAGAGCATCAAAAAAGGCGTTTTGGTTTTGAAACTGAAATAAATTATATGAATTCGATTTACAAAACAGCGTCGATAATTTTATTAAAAAAATTTTGTTGTTCTTGTCTAATAGTCTGAAAAGTTGTAAGTAAAAGTATTAAAATATTTTGTGTAGCTCATTAAAAATTCCTGTATGCAGAACACTTCTCGATTTGGATTATTGCAGTGAGACAAAACGCTTTGAAAGTTAACTCAGTATGTAAGAATACATATTTGCAAATGTGTTGTTGTTGGTGTTTTTTTTTTCTATTTTATTTATGTTGTGTTTCTCTTATACAAAATAAATGGAATATGTTCGTAGCCATTATATTCTTATTGTCGTATATTTAATAATGGAAATGGATATTATTTGAACTTATATAGATTCGAAAAATTTAACTAAATTAGAAATATATTTATTTTAACGAGTAACACAGGATGGTAACTATTTTTTTCTTTCTTTGTTGTTTCATTAACTAGTTTTTATTTTTTCTTTTTTATCAATTTGATGTTCTTGCAATTTCTTTTAATCCATAAAAATTAAATTATTGCAAGTTGTTAAATTTAATGTATGTAATTAACTCTAATAAAAATAATATTAAACTATTGGGATGAAATTTTATAACTAAGTTTAAGTGTTAAAAAAAACAGCAATTCAATCTAAGACTGGCGTTTTCAAATTTTTCCAATTGAAAATTATCAAATTAGTATTTTGTGAATTTTAAACACTTATAATCTTAGTTTTCTGTAATCGGCTAGAACTCATGACGTTGTAACTGACCTCGACTGAACCTCATTGGATCTCTGTAAGAAGACAAACTCTTTAAATATACTCCTTGAACTTCATAAGTCCCCGTTTAGACAAGCGAACATTTGAAAGGGAAACATTTAGTTTGATAGCAAATTACGGGAGAATCGTTTTTGTGTTCGGTACTCGGCGATACGCTTTTTTAACATTTTTTTACATCCATTTAAAAGCGAACAATAACAATACTAATGAAATGTTGCCGACAACATGTTCGCCTGTGTGAACGCGAATGAAAAAACAAAAGAGAATTTTAAATGTTTTTCTTCCAAATGTCCGTCCGTCTAAGCTTGGACTAAGCAGACATTAATTGTTCTCTGCGTTAAGACATTTTATTTTTAAAAAGTTTAGTGAATCTGAAAAATTTTAAAATGTTTAAATTATTGTTTGAACTAATTGTTCGATTCCAACTCTGATTTAACATTGTCCATATAAACGCTATGTCTGATGTCTAATTTAAATATCGCAACATTGAAATAAAAAATGTCACCTTATGTCGTCACATAACTTTTAAAAGTAATCCGTTTTATTAAGGTCATTTATTTTCTAATGCAGCCGTCGGCCAGCAGTTATAAGTGTACGGCTCGCAGAAGTTCGACTTACAAGGATGACGACCGATTATAGATCTTACCTAAGTCTTCTAGGTCTTGTCCCTGCTAGGAGACTGGTTAGTTTAATAAATATTTAAAGAAGCTAGTGGAGTATCTTGTGGATGGACATTTTCTTCTTCGTTACTGGGAAATTCATGAATTTAAATTTTGGTAAAACTGAACAGAACCGTTAGAATACAATATAAAAGGACAGGGAAGGGTCAGAACGAGTGGAGAGACTATCACTGAAGAAATTCCGTTTTTTTGCCATTGGAGGAGAGGGAAAAGAATACATCAGAATAAGTAGACAAATGAATTTCTAAACCCAGTTGGCCACAATAATAATTTGTTGAGACAAACTTACAGACTGTGCCTGAAAAAGGCTGAGACGGCTGCACTTATTCTTTGTCAATGTCTAGATCTGAATAGCATTGGGCTGCATCCAATGCTTACATAAAGACTAGTGACAACAAAGGACTTAATTTCATTAGTATAAATTACCAATCTAGTAGCAGAAATCATTAAGGGGTCCATTTTATTTATCCTGTCTCTAAAATCATTACGAAATCATATAAAGTTTCCAAAGACAGCGACGAGTGAACTGGTTAGTTCATTCATTTTATAGTCTTCTCTTTAAACGAACGGAATCATAGTAATCTGTGAACGAAATGGCCTTATAAACTTTTAAAACAAAAAACCTCTAAAAAGAAATGGATGAAAAATTTTAATTTTTTTGATTCAAATTGATTTCAGAAGCATTGAAAATGAAAATTTTTAGCTAAATATAGATGACAGATAAAAGTTTTAAAGAAAGGAGATTGTTCTTAACGACTATTGAGAATAAACAAAAAAGCTAATTTTATATGTTTTTATTGCATCTACTTGTGTATCACCCTGAGTATTGTTTAATTATTGTTTCAGACCTTAACATTAAATTAATTCAAATTCCAAAAAGAATGAGATAAAGTATGAAATTTATTATTAACAATATTTTCTAAAACTACTTTAACTAGGACGCCAAAAAATACAGCTCTAAGTATATAAATCTTAATATAACTAAAACAATAGAATGAAAAAAGTTTACAAGATTAAGCGAATTTGAACGATATATTACGAAACCAAATGCGCTCAGTCAAACGCTCGGATCATTTCGTTCAGTTGTGTGATTCGTTCAGCTCTAATTACGAGTCTTATAGACTATTTGCAGTTGCGAAAATATATTTTTACGAGTTCATTTGTTCACTTATGACGAATTATATTACGAGCGTTCAGTTGACTCGAATCATAAATTACGTCCGCGCAATGGTTTTAACTGACTGGAACAATCCAATAATTATAACGGCAATGAAGCTTCGAATAAAATAAAACATTCGGAAATGGGAGTATGAGCAAAGAAGTGAAGGAACAACAGTCTTGGTAAAGGCCAGTGTTCACTGTAATACACAATAGTACGATTTATTCACCTTCTTTAAAAATCGTTTCAAAATAGTGTCGTCGGTGCCACACTATCATAAAAAAAGATGCAAAAAACATATGAATCGCATAGAGAAAAATATTTTATGAATTATTTCAAAAGATTATAAAATCATACAAATCTTTCAAAAAGTTCTTTTTATCCACACTATCATACTTTTTGAGCAAACAAGCAATTTTTGACAGATCGTATGACTGAATATGATAGTGAATCCTGGCCTTAAGAACACATATATATTAAAAGCAAAGTTCTAGCACTGCTTATACTCCACAACTTCAAAATATGGCATCATTACATAAATTGATCAATCAAAAAATGATTAGACGGGTAAGAGAAAATGTTTATTTACAAAGAATTTAAATACATAGAAAGTTATTGCTGCAGGACAGCGTATTTGCTACCAACACCAAATATCATCTGACTGAGATTAACATCAAGGTAGATGATGATATATGTTGGCTTTTGAGAATGGGACGGCAAAATACATTATATGTCTTGATCAGAGGTCGCCATTCAGAGTTTGTATTTAAAATTAAATTGTATTGTTTATTTTACAATTATAAAAAATTGTAAGATTAAAGGGTCATACATTTTTACAGTAACAACACTTTAAATATTGAATGATTGAGTAAGTGAATAGCTAATTGCGTGACTCAGCCTAAGGGCTAGAGTTGTGTAGATTTAAGCTGAATTCACCCATGATGTCCGAAAAAAATTTTTGTGCGCACAACATTTTTTTTATATCGCTGGTCTCATGCAGAAAGGCCCTAACTCGATTTTTTACGAAATTGAAATTTTTCGTGATTCCAATACGTTTCACACAAATACACCTTGTCACATAATTTGAATGCAATAGTATCAAAAATAACGGTTTTCTAAGCATTTGCATTTTTAATATTACATTGTGATAAATTCAGTTTCTATTATGTTTTAACCTTCTTCTGTAAAGTTACTTATATACGAGTTAGGGCCTTTCTACATGAGACCAGCGATATGAAGGTTGACGGCTCTTTTCAAGAGAGAGAAAGAAACTATTTTGTGCGACCAGCTCCCAGCTCGAATTGAGTTTGAGAATTTGTCATCTCAAAGCTGAATTGAGTTGCCCATTTATATAAAATTTGCACCAATTTGTCTCGTATTGCAATTCAAAGTGTATGCAAAATGAAGAAGCCTGAAAGGGAGTGTATGTATGATATGAGCAGCAGCTCATATAAAAATTACCACAAAAAACAAGCTATTTGGACACAAATAGCGAACTCCATTGGAATAGATCGTAAGAACATTTTTGTTTAGAAATCGAAATTTTTCATCAATTTCGCTTGTTTTCAGGAAATGAATGTCAAAATCTTTGGAAAAAGTTACGTAGGCAACATAAAGCAACTTTAGGCAATAGTGTTGGGAGAAGTAGCAGCGAAAGAGTGGATGTAAAATTTAACAATTACAATCTGTAACAGCTGTAACACTGCCTAATTACAAAACCATTGTTTACATACGGCAGCATCGATTATCCAGACAAAATGTACGAAATTGGTGAATCGTGCTTCAGAAAACTCTCACAAATTTAACTTATGTCCGCACATTTTTGTTTGGACATCATGGATGAATCCAGCTGTAGTGACCAAGCGGACGAAGCTAACAAAATAATTGAAATTTTGGTTTTCAAGAAAATTCCATTTCAATAATTCCCGAATAAAATTAAAACCTGTGAGAAAAACAAGTTTGCAAAAAATACTTTATTTCCTAAAGTAAAATACTCTTTCTCCGTCGGCAGTAAAATAATTAATAATTAAAATTAAAATAAAGTTTACGCGAGCTAAAAAAAACTAAATAAAAAAGACATGTTTATGTACAAAGAATATAAAAGTATGAATTTAAAAACAACCAACATATCTTTTGTCATAATCATATACTAAAGGCATTTTTATTAATAGTTTTAAAAATAAATTTACATTTTATGAAAGTTTTTATTAAATAGACATTCATTTTAACCCTTTTATTAAAAAATAAAAAAATTAAAACATTTTAATTAGTGATGACATTTGAACATTGTCATTTGATAAATATATAAATTCATACACGCACTCACACATTAGAAACGTACACACATACAGGTAACTTTTTCATAATGTTAAATAATAAATGTTTAACAGAACCTTTTAATTATTAAACCTTCTTTCTCTTCAATAATAAATCATAAGAATGAATGAAAATGTTTTGTTTTATTACACATTAAAACCAACGAGTGATGATCCATCGATGATAAAATTGTATTTAAAGTATTTACAAGAGTTTTTAATGTAGACGGTCAGAAAACAAAAACACAAACAAAACCAAAAAAGAAAGAGTGACTGCATAACAAATGGATATGATATAGAAAGAGTTTTATCTGTATCCACACCTTTAAATATCTAAACGAAACTTGTCAACACTTGGTAGGTAGCAAGCAACTCCCAATACACTCACATTCATATCCTTCTCAATGCTACGTGTCCTTTAGTGTTGTAGCCCTTTCGGTAATAAACATACCAGGACATTTTTATCTTGATTATATTTTCACTAAATAAAGTTTTAGCCCGAATTGAATATAAATATAATTTTTTTTTTATTTTTCATTAAACTGTTTTAGAAATTAACACAAAAAATGTTTTTTCTTTAGCTGCATATTTTCCTTCTTGCCAACGACGACAACTCGATTAAAAAAAAACAAAATTAAATTAAATGAAATGAAGAAAAAAAAAAACACTAAATGTCTAAGACAGCTCTTAATGAAAAGGATATAAAACAACAAGAAATTAAGTTGGTGGACCCATTGGAATGTTTATTACGACAAAATAAAATTCAATGGTTTATATCCACTCAGCTGCTTCAAGCATTTCATTCTTTAAAACCCTTTTAATGAATAACAACAACAACAAAAACAAAAAATACTTATTCATTAACTTTTTTTATACTCGTAATAACTTTAAATGTTGGTTTCATTGTTCGAAAATTTTTTTCTTTAATGTTTTGCGAATTTAAAATAAAATTTTACAAATAACAACAACAAAACTTGGATTTTTCTCCAAAAAAAAAAAAAACGAACAGAATATTTTTTCCTTTTAATTTTTGATTTGTAATAAAAATATAATTAAATAATTTGTCTTCTTAAATTTTGCAATAAATTTTGTGCCAGCAGCATCCCTTAATCGGCTTAAAATGCGGCGTTAAGCAACAGCAGCAACAAAAAAATTTCATCAGAGGTATTTAAATAGAAACTTAATTTTAGGGTGACCAGCTTTTATACATTTATAAATTAGGTACAAGGTATTCATTGTTTCTTATTCTGTAGCTTAAGAATACTTTTGCACAATTAATGAAATAAAAAACAAACCACTTAAGAAACTGAACGCTTTGCTTTGCAAAATTGAGCAACGACTGCCAAAGTATTTTTTTAACTCTGGAGAATAACTTCACAAGGGAAAATTTTTGAATATTGATGAACATAAATAATATTCATAGAAATTTAAATTCAACATTTTTATCAATATGTCTTTATATTACGAGCAACAACAATAAAATCACGCAGACTTTTGAAAAATATCGTCTCAAAACTTAAATACCGATTTTTTCGAAAAATTTGACATTCTATTTTTCTTTTTGAAGAATTAAAAAAAGCACTGAATTTTATGGTGCTATCAAGCACATCTACTTGAAAAAGTAAAAGACACGTTAAGCAAAATGCAAGCGAAGTCTCACGTTCAGAAAGATTTGAGGCAGTTGAGATATTTAATATAGAAATTATCGATTAAGTGAGTGATGAGTTAAAAACCACGAAATAGTTCAGGTCACGAATTGCTCCTGTGACTGCTTTTGTAGCTCGTTAAGAATTATATCTTCGTCAACACGTAACTGCTAATGAAACTCCACAAGTTACAAGAAACTAAACATCAGTCATTGCAATGGATTTTACTTCAGGAGAATATTTTTCATCATCTTAATTTAACGAAGAAATCAAGAAAAACTGGCACATAAATCCAAGCCTGTATTAGAAATGCATTACAATAATTGTACTTAAACAGTCATTAAGAACTGGTCACTCCACAAACGAGTAGAAAGTATCTCATCATTATCATTTGTGTGCTAAATCATTGTAATAATAATAAACCACCCTCTGGTGGCAATTCTTTGTTTGTATATTGAAATAAACATATTTTCAAAATCTACATAAAAGTAAATGAATGGTTGAGTGGATGGTTTTGGCTCTTTTTTTTTATGTGTGGCAGCGACCCTTATGAATTGTATTACAAATTCCTTTATGATGATATGGCAATCATTACAATCGTTTTATTAAATTCTTTGCTCGATTGCTGCAGAATAGCAAAGCAAAAAAAAAAAAAAAAAAGAAAGTAATAAAAAATCCAAATCTATTCACAACTTGTCCTTATTGTCACACGCTTTGTTGTAAGCTAGAACAAGGAAAAATCATTCAAGGATATTGGACAGGAATTTATCTAAAACTCTACCCTAATTTTTTAATATGTGTTTGTCTTTTTAATAGAATAAAAACACCATTAATCCTTATTTCATGGTATTGTTGTCAAATTACCACTTGTTTTATTATTATCATCATCATCATCATCATCATCATCGTCCTCCTAAAGCACATTGTCAGTTTTAATTTCTCTAGAAAAGGGCCTGGAACCAGCATCACTTTTATATTTTAACAAATACAAGTGCGTTGCTTTGTTTTGTTAAATTTAACTTGTTGTGCTGTTGGTGTCAAGTCAAAGGAAAATTGTTTTTTGTAAATGAAAATAAAAGGATGGATATCAATGACTTTTGATGTGCAAAGAGATATTAGAGCAATAAATGTCAAATAAGAGCAATAAATGGCAAATACCTAAATAAATCATTTTTATTTTGAAGGGAAAAAGTTCAATGACAATGAAGTGAATAATGTTTGCTAATTTTAATATATTTTTTTTAAAGCTGCAATAAATAAAAATTATAATTATTTTAAATATTTATTTAAATTGTTTTTTTTTCAAAATGGATTTTTCTTTTTATATCCTTCACCACAAAATATGGAAAAAGCGTATATCTAAGTTTGTCATTCCGTGTGTAATTTCCACAATATCCATTTTCGACCCCATAAAAAATATATATATTCTGACTTCTTATGCATAGCGAAGTCGATTGAGCGATATCCGTCTGTCCGTTTGTGTTGTCTCGGCAAACTTGATTTCACAAAAAAAAAAGTTAATATGTCAATCGATCAGATTCAGTGTCGAAAGAGGTGCTATTAGAAATCAGCATGATCGTTCCACGTCCTTCGAGGAATCAGGCAAAACACCACGCCTACCTCTAATTTTTTCATGTCATTTGGAAAAATAAAGTAACTCTAATCAAAAAAATAAATGCATGGGGCTATAGAGAATTAAAAAATAAGAAAAAAAAATAAGAAACAAATTGGCGCTCGCCCATATTTTTCGAGTTACGGAGCTCTGAAATTTTTAATTTTTTTATAATACCAATATGGGTATCATTTTAAAGCTTTTGAAGAGATCTTTGAGGAAATACTTAAATTTTCTAAAAATTCTTAACCCATTAAGAGCCGATGTCATTTTTATGCAGAAATTTTTTTTTTATATTTTTTAATTCTCTTTCACCCCAATATTTGCTTTTTTGTTTGGAGGTATTTTACTGAACTAGATTTACGTAGATGGTGAAAGGTATACAAGATTCGGCATAGCCGAATATAGCACTCTCACTTGTTCATTTTGTTTTTTTAGCTTTTTGCTTACCGGTTTGCCTGGGTTACCCAAAGGGTCTTTCTAGGTACTGATGAACTCATTGTAGCCTTTATCCATCTTCCAGCCCCATTTAATCTTCGAAACAGTACCTTCACGTAGATCTAATCAATAAGGTCTGTAACCAATAGTACACAAAGGCAAGTAATTTCATTGAAATCCGTTCGCAGTTGCGCAGTAAATCACGCTTCAATGCAGTAAAACGTGATTTTATACATAAATTATTCATTTTCCCTTATGGAACCGAGAATTGATATTTATGTTTCAAATTCTATTAACATTTTTTAGGCCCTGTAAAAATTTTTCCCTTGCGTCCCCTCTGGTTCCGAGTTTTAAAAAAGGACAAAGCTCATTGCGCCTTCCTTCCATCTTTATTTCTAATTTCATTAAAATCAGTTGTTCTATATAAGATTGTTGATTTTTGCCTCTTATGTGCCCTCTGATCTGTGTCTTAAAAAACACAATCACTATTTTGCTTTTTGATTTTATTAAACTGATTAAAATCAAAGCTGCGTTTTATGATTTATTTTGGTTTCACCCTGTACTTAACTGTACTTGATATAAGTGCCTGCAAAGCTTTGCTCACGCTTTGAGGTTCCATTGAAACATTAAAATTTCAACTTGGTAACGAAGGTCGGTTGCTGGGCTATCAGTTCGATAAACAGTATAAAAAACCTCTTTATTATAAATTAAACGATTATATTTTAAATTATCAGTTTTAACGAAAACTAAAAAATAATAAAAACAAAAATCTGGTAAAAAAAACATGCAATGCTGCCCTACCTTTTTATGTCTGGTACTCTCTCATGTTTCAAACAATCTTCAATAACAAAAACTATTAATTTGAACGCTCGAAGTTTGTATTTGTTTTTTAATAAAAATTGCAAACGATCAAACGATGCAAACGGAGCACGTGCATAAACTTATAACCACCAAAACAACTTCATCAGGTTAAAAATAGAAGGAAATACACAATTCAACACCATTTTAGCAATAAACACATCAACCAATATTTCTTCCTTTTTCGTCTCGTCCCCCTTGAAAATTCTAAGATTTAATTAAAATTTCAATTTGAAACACACACACACGCACACGAACACATCGATAGATATATTATTCTTCTTACCCATCCTAGATGCCATGACGATTCGTTTTTTATTAAAAAACAAACAAAGGAAAGTCAAAAGGGAGAAGAACAAGCGAAGTACACGGACAATTACATCGCCACACCACTTCAAATGACAAGTGTTTAGATTAGCAAATAGATGCGTCTAAATACTTTTATCATTTCCGCCACCCTCATCACGACTCACTCACCAGTATTCATTTCATTTTAAAGTTTCCATGTCAAACAGTCAAAAGCCATCATCCATCCTGCCCAACAACAATAAAAAACAAGAGAAAACAGTGGAAGTTTATTTTATTCATTTGATTTTTAATAAAACAGGTGCAGTTGCTCGTTCTTTGTGTGTGTGCGTCTGTGTGTGCGTGTGTTTTTTTTTCCAGAGTTAAAATATCCATTCATCTGTTGAACCCATGATCTATTCACAAATTCTAATATTCTTTCAAATCTTCATATGTTTTACACGCTCAAAAGCACATTTATTATACGAAAAAGTTTTGCTTTTTGTATCGGCTTCGTTGTCGTATTCGGTTACCACGAACTCTTAAACCAACCAACTTTGTTGTTGTCTCGTGATGTTATAAAAATTGAGTTTGAAATTACGCACAAGAGTGAAAAATCAAAGGATACAACTTTCGCAAAAAAGGACCTTTGAATTTACAGAAAATAAACAAAAAACAACAACACAAAATTTACCGTCCACGGTTGTATTGATGTACATGAGAGTGTGTGTGAGTATGTGTGTATGGTTTTGTTAAGTGTCATGAGAGTTCAAAAAATGTAGAATGAAAACACTTTTACATTTCTCATTTTGAAGGATTTAAAACTTTATAATCATCATAGAAGAGAACGATGATGATTGCTTTAAGCTACAAAAGAAATACTAAAAGTATTTACGTTCACCTAAACTTACCGCTTACTGCCGCAGCTAAAATATAAACGTGCACACACATTTCCAAAAATTGGATACAGGAAACACAACTGGAATGAACAACGAATTTCGTCTAACACGACAAATTCATCATCAAAAAATCGTTGTGTAAAAAAGACACAGCTGTTAGGAGCTGATAGGGTGACCATACATAAAAAAAAAATATTTAAAAAGTTAAACATTAACAAAAACACAACTAAAAATTTTTTTTCTATTTTATGATCTGTACATTTATTTTCAGTGCTGCAAAATTTACTAAAATACTTTGAAACTAAAATCAAACATGATCACATTGAACTAAGAAATACCCTTTGACGACGAGTATTGGCGACCAATAATTCGGCAACAAAACTTAAAAATTCAAGTAAAAAATACAAAATAGTTTTTGCATTTTTCGGGAGTTTTTTTGTTAATAAGTTTATAAACCTTATAATTTCTTCCAACAGGTAAAGCTTTAAGAGTATTCTTTTGATGTTTAACACACCCAAATATTAATTTCAGAAAGCGTCAATTGTAATGTATGTGTGTGATTGAATTAACGGATGTCATAATAAAACGAATTCACTAATGGAATAAAGTTTGTCCTTCATTGTGCTATCCACTCTCTTGTATAAACTCAATCCTTTATAAAGTACAATTGACCAATTTTTTTTTACAAAAGAAACAAATTTTCTAGTGTATTAAAAATTGCTTTTCTTCTTATATATTCTTGATATCACATTAATGGCTGATGAATGATGTAGCAATCCAGAAAATGCTACTTGTATCTGAGTTTTACTTTATCTTTAAAATTTACCAAATATTAAGCTTAATTCAAACTAAAAATAATGGCCCATATTCATAGTTATAGAATAAAGTCGACTCTTGCTAAAGTATACTCTAAAATTAAAAGCTCTTATTATCTTTTTTGCTTTCATAGACAAAAGTAAAGTATACTTTAAGTTTAGCCGCCTTCCAATGGGTGTCAACTGTAATTTGATAAATGTTTTCATACAATTTCTAAACAAACATTAGAAAAAAGTAACCTTGTTTTTATTTTGTTCACTTTGGAATAAAAATCAGATACAGAGTATTGTGTTCTTAAACCAAATAAAATAATTTTGGAAAAATGAGTTAAAAACAGCTTTAGCTACTTTTAAATTTAGAGTTGACTTCAACGCCAAGAGTATATTTTAAATTCTCTATGAATGAGTTAGAGTCGGCTCTAAAGTAAAACTTACTTTAGTTCCCTTAAAGTATACTTTATTTTAACTATGAATTTGGGCCAATAATTTTAATTTTTATATATAAAATACTTCAATTTAAAACATGACATTGTAGAATAGGTAGATAGCGTATATTCGTTTGGTTTATACATGTATGTGTATACATATAAATAATTTAGATTTTTATAGAATAATAATATTCTAAATGTCTTCCGGTACAGTAAATATTTTTAAGCTTTTTTTCTTATAACAATTTTAATTTATTTTCCCTTTAAAACTTCTGCAGTATTATTTTTTTCTTATTTATTTATTCTTTTTTTTAATCCTAAAAGTATGCTACGGAAATTATTAATTTAAAAAAAACGAAAACTCTCAAATAAATACGCCAACACAACGATCGAAATTTCAAGAGAAGTTGACGCTGTAAAGCAGTAAAACAAAAACACCGACGAAATAAAATGATTCATGAATAAATTATTATGAAAATCCCTTAGTAAATATTTAACAAATAAATTGTTGAATAGTTGAAAAAGTGTAAAACAAAACAAAAGGGCAAAACACCTCGCCTACTTCTAATTTTTTCATATCATTTGGAACAAAAAAATAGCTCCATTCAAGAAACCAAATATATAGGGCGAAAGAGAATTAAAAAAATAAGAAAAAAAAACATCAAGTGAAAAAATTGGCAGTCGCCCATTTTTTTTTTGGAGTCTTGGGCCTCTGAATTTCAAAAAGTTTTTTAAATATCAATATGGATATCATTTTAAAGCTTTTGAAAAGATCTTTAAGAAAATATTTAATTTTTTTTAAATGCTTAACCCATTAAGAGCCGATGATATTTTTAAAATTCTACATACAAATGTAGTATTTAATGTTTTTCTTATTTTTTAATTCTTTATCACTGCAATATTTGCTTTTTTGGTTGGAGCTATTTCACTTAACTAGATTTACATAGATGGTGAAGGATATATAAGATTCGGCATAGCCGAATATAACACTCTAACAGCCATACCTAAACAAGGGCGGAAAGCGATTTTTTGCTGTCAAAATTTCTCATGCTAGTACATTTTGTATGGAGCATACCGAAATAACGCGGCGGCAACGCTTTGCAATTGGAAAATCCGATTTTGACAAAGCGTTTAATAATAAAAAAATTAAAAATAAACAAAAACAAAACAAATTTGGGTTTTTTTTTTATAAAATTTTCAATTTACACAACATAAACAGCAGAATTGTTATTCTTTTTAAAATATTTTGGGAATTTATATATAATTTTGGAAAAATCTATTGCAGAAATGAAAAAAAATTGTGTCCGGGGTGTAAAATTTTAAGTGAAAATTTTGGAGTTGACCTTTAGCTTCGGAGTTACGCACCTCCAACGTTTGCATGTATAATATGGTACATATCGAGTATTTAATGGGGGAATGGGACGATATGGGATTCATTGGAAAGGTAATTTATTGCTTAGATTTTCATTTACACCCCGTAGACAAGTTTTATATCCTTTTTGAGGTGCGTCCGTTAACTAGTCTTAAGCCTTAATGTTTTTAATAACCCTGTTTTTTATCATTTTGACAAACCGTTGCCGCTTTTGTTTAGGTATGGCTTTTCAGCGTCAAAGCTATGCGGAAGAAAACGTTCCGCTTTCCGTTTTTATTTAGGTATGGCTGTTACTTATTCTTAAATAAAATTAAACTGAAAATATATACTTTTAAACCTGACTACAATTCTGAATTTGCATATAGGCCTTAATAGTTCAAGAAATAAAGATTATTAAGTCAAATATTAAAATTTATTTCTTATTTGCTAATCTTTATATTAACGCTTTGTTTGTCTTTTCTTCTCATACTACGTTACTGACGTCAACTAAAGAATATTTAAATTTACACGTCATTTAAATTTGCTACTAAAGAAAACAGTGTTTTCAAAACACAAAAAAGTACACAACCCAGCAAACACTAAGTTATAACAATAATTTTTTTTAGTTACGTGGTTTTTATTTTATGTTAAGATATAGAAGTACAAAATGGAAATAAACAAAAAATTAATTGAATCGGTCACAGCATTTTAAATTTGTTGATAATTTTAAAAGGAGTGTATTTGTTTAACATTAAAAAAAGGAAACAACGTTGCCACTGATGTTTTTTGAAAAAACTACAGAAATTCTTTAAAACTATTAACTTTTTACAACAACAATTAATAAGAACTTTGCCTGATCTTTGGAACATAATTTAATTAGAAAACATTTTATAAGCTGCATTTTGTTTAACAAATACCTACTTACTTAAACGCAGCCCCACATTAGATTTAGACAATGGATTTTATTTATTTAACGACCTCTAAAACCTATAACTTTAAAAACGTTTAACGATGTGTGGTCCCAATTTTTTAAATTGTATGCAAACTAAACAATATTTACTGTGTGTCCCAACGTTTTTAACATGGCCATAGGAGATGCAAATACAATTTTAGGAAGTTACAGAACCCAATAAAATAAAATAGCGAAGTTACAGAACCCAATAAAATAAATTAATAATGCCGAAACTGAAATATGCAACTGTTTTTTTTATTCTTAAGGAACACGCTTTTTACTTATTTTTTTTTTACAGATTGCAATAAAAATTATTGTATTCTTATAAAAATATTAAAATCAGTTGATTAAAAAGGAATTGTTATAAAATTATTTGTCAAACTTGCTGAGTGGCCTTAATGGACCTACAGTTAAAACTGGACTAGCACATTTTTAAACAGGGTATTTATTTCTTCACCGTAAAATGAGATACGGTTTTGTACCTAAATATAAGTACATAAGCATGTATATCATGAGCTATTATTATTAATCTAATTTTTCAATTCCATAATTATTTGATATTTTGTTGCTTTCTATTTAATGTTTGTATTAAAAAATTAATGTAAAAGTAAAAATCTTAAATATTAACATGTAAAATAAATTATTGGAAAGATTTTCTATTAAGGCAGGTTCAGAAACACAATTAATTTGAATGTTTACTTTATAAGGAAAGTTAAATCACAGCTCGTCCTTATCGTCGAATTCATAGTCTTCTTGGACGGGAGCGTCTTCACAGTAGTTAGTTTGTTCCGAACAAATTTTTATATCCAGATTTTCATCCAATATCGGTGATTGAAAACTTTTCAAAAAAGCTTCTTCATTATCTTCCAAAATTTCAAGGCACTTCAGGACAAAAACAAAAATTACAATTTGATGTGGTTTTCCATATAATAATACTCACATAATGACCTAAACTTTTGTTAAGATCTTCGTCTTGTATAAAATCAACATTACTTGATTCTGGATTCATTTTTCCATCAACCATAATTTTCATTAGCATAAATTTACCAGTCTTCTTGTGGGTGGCTCTTAAATAATCTTCCATTTTATCACATATATTTTCCATAACTTCAGTTAAAAACATCTCAGACTTTGCCATAGGAACACTTTTGCCAATGGCATTTCCATTTGCATCTAATCTAAAACCACTGACTTCTACGTTTTTATTCGGATCTACCGTGGAAACTACATCTTCAATTTCTTGCACAACCGCCTTACAAACTTAAAATATACGTATTTAAAAAAATAAAATAGATAAAATCAGAATTTTTATTACTCTCATTCGTTCTGTTGGTTTTAAACTTACCATGACATTTTACTTGCTCCGACGTAAATTTTTTAGCTGAAGATAAAGCAAAGAATGCATAAAGTGTTAAAAGCAATGTTTTCTTTAACATGTTTACTTCAATAATTTTTGTTAATCTATTTCTGATTTTATAACTTTATATACCACTCTACTTCAATATTATTGTTTATTACGTGGCCAAAAATGTCCAACAGGGTCTTATCGTCAGCTGTTAGAAAGCAACAGTATAGAAAGTCAGCGATTTTTACGATAAACTTTACTTTTAAAAGTAGATTAATAGATTGAAGCACTGGCAAGATAGGGTCTACACTTGGATTAAGATATGGGAAATATACCTCAACCCTTGTCAAATTCAAACACAGAGACAATTTTGTTACGTTTAAACATCAAATTCGTCTTATCTCTTATGAAAACATATGATGAAAGGTGTTGTCGATTAAACGCACAAATGTGCAATTAAATGCCATTAAAAACTTTATTTTGTTTTTTCAAAGTGCAAAAGTTGTGAAAAGTTTATGAAAGCAATTTCATAAGATCAGCTGTTAATTAAGCGCACGCATTTACAAATAAATTTCTTAAGAGCATTATCATTTTTTTAAACTGCAAAAGTTTTGAAAAATTTAATAAGTATTATTAATTATTTGTAGAACGACGAAAGTTAATGGATTCGTCTTTTTATCACTTGGTAATTGACTCGCCTTGTTAAAAACAGTTAAGTTTTTTAATATTGAAATTATTCTCGGAAATGCGCTGTAAAAGAAACTAAAAAGACAAGTCTGTGTAACGACTGCCAAATTCTGGAGAATATTGTAAGAAATGTTCTCCTCATTTGGGATTGTCAATTTCAGTAAATCAGTTCCGTTATTCTGTCGTCGTTCTATCCACGATCAAAATTCTCGCTATCAAAAAGTGATTTTACGCGACGGCATTTTGCATGAAACTAGTTTCATAAAATTTTTATTTGTTGGCAAAAGGTGTAGAGGCGCAAGCGGGGTGGACAAAAAGCCAAGTAACAAATATCAAATTAACAGCGATGCCATGATAAATTTCATAGAATAAGGACGCGACGAAACACGATGAAATTTTTAAACAGAATTGAAATAAAATGCCTTGAAGTAATCGCACGTGTAAATTTCGACTTTTTCGTGTACGTGTGCTGAGCGATTTTGATGTATACATGTTGAATGACCAGTAAAGAACTAATTTTTATTTTGATTTTGTGCTGCTCGCGCTGTCAGCATTGCGAAAAATAATAGCATACAAACGTACAGCAAACACAGCTAATATTTACCATACAAACAGAAAGAAAATAAAAAATAGTTTGTGAATGAAAGAAGTATAAATAAATAATTGTTGTTCCTTTTAAAGTCTTTTTAAAAATTTATAGTTTTTATTAAACCTTAAAGTTTCCCAGAGGAGCTTGTTTTTTATTTCTAGTGTTCTAATAAAATTTCAAATTGATTTTCTGTTAAATGACAGCCACTAAACTCTGCACTTGCTTCATTCAAAAATTTCTGCAATGACTAGAAAACTTTGATAATATCCAAGATTTCTTGAAATCTCGTTTAAAATAAAAAATTTGTACGTAGTTGAAAAACAAACACAATGCACACACAAGAGGGAGATATTTTGCATACCAAAAATCAAATTTTTTTTTGATTTTTCATCCATCTGTCTGTGTAACATACATTTTCACAAATACTACCATAATATTAGACGAATATTTTGATAGTGGATAGACCGATAAACATATTCTGGCAAAGATAATGGCATTGTAGGTGTTATGCTATAAAATAATATATTGCACGACGTAGTTAAACATCTTGGCAACAAAATTCTCTTTGGTGTGCTCTCATAATATGCTACGTGAGGACTGCTATTATTGTTGGCCGAGATATATACGAAGACTGATTGGATGAAAATTGTTTTGAACAAACTTGGCATTACAAATTGAAGGAATGCTTTTTATTAAAGTTTTATTTTACATCACTAATTTTTCACTTGATATTTGTCTTTGGAATTTCGTCTTTGTGCATCAATTCTACAGTTAATTGTATTTTAAATAAAGGTAAGTTTTTTGTAAAACACTCAGATGTGATTAAAACGATTTTAAAAGTAAATCTCAAGCAAAATAACATTTAATAGAATTGTGTAAATATTTAAAAGAAGTTTATTTAAAAGGGAAATGTGTATATATGAGAAAAAAAGAGAAAACTATGTCAAAAATTTTCTGTACATGGGGTTTGGTTTCTGGCGGAAGCAGCCTTGAAATATAATAAAACTAAATCAATAAATGCAAATTATTTTAAGGACTTAAAAGTAATACCTTTCATTTTATAGTAAATTATATACCAATGTAAGAAAATGATTTAAGTAGAAATACTGTGTTGAAAATATGCGAGTTAAGATGGCGGATGTAAAAAACTTCCAACAAAATAAGAGATTACGTTTACACAACAAATGGCGTTCTTGTGAGTATAAGAAAAACCCGCCACTTGGAGAGACTATTTCGTTATGTTAATTGAAATTTTAATTTTTACATGTATGTAGGAACATTTTACATGTTTCTCAATCAAGCTGAACTTTGACCTCAAAACAATTAGTTAATTAACTTTCAGGATTTTTTTTTCTAAAATTAGTCGAATATAGCAAAACAGATAGTTGTAGCCTTTAAAAAAAATCGTTAAAAATTTGTATTGAGGTCAAAATAAAATGTAGGTTGTTTATTTTGTTAGCGTATTATTTGAAGAGATTGCAATAAAAATATAACCTCAATATCTGAAAACACCAGATTAGTGTATAAATTTCAACCCCACGTTAATTTAATACGATAAGGGTGTGTTTAACACCCTAAATTCTATGAAATCAAACAAAGTCAAATATAAAAAAATTGTTGAGAGTTTTTAAATATGAAACAGATACCTGTTATAAAAAGTGCATTGCTCCATTTCTCACAATGCAATAAAAAAAGTTATTATTTGATAATTTTCTTTGTACTGGCTTTCAACTCGACTACCATTGATCATTAATACTGTTCAAATGTATGTGCATGAACTTTTTATCTTAATTTATTAAATTTTGATTTTAGTTCCGCCAAGAGTTTATTTTGTTTATTCTACAATGTTTTCTTTGTACTGGAAGAACAAAGAAAGTTCGCATACAGATACTTTATGCATACACACACATGCACATGTATTCATAAAAAGAGACATTGAATGGTTTTAAATGATTCATTAGTAAATTCTGTTAACCTCTAATTAGAATATAAAAAACGTGATTGTGATTATGTTAGTATATGTGAGTAAGATTTTCAACTTGTTTTGGTTTTGTATTGAAATTAATAAAAACGCTTTCAGAATTTCGAAGCTAAAAAAATAACGAATTGAGAGTGAAATAAAAACCTTACTTTTGTTAAGCTATGTACAGACGGTTGCCAGATCTAACAATATTTTCAGAAAAATATTCAGAAAATGTCTAACAATCGTGTGAACTTACAATTGTTGTCTGACAATATTGTCAGAAAATTGTCAGACTTCTACCTGATGTCAGGCATTGTCAGTATAAAATAAATAGTAACATGTTGGAAATTTTAAACATCTGACAACGACATCATTGTCAGATAAAAGTTAATGAAAAAAAGTGAAAAATTCTTTAAAAACAAACTTAAAATAAAAATTTAAATTAAGATTAAAGCAGGAAAAACAGAGTTAAAAAAATGGACAGCGACGGTATTTCACGGGATGATTTTAATGGTGGGAAAAAACTTGCCTTTTTCAAGCACTTTGAAAATGGCATATAGCTCTTCAGGAACAAAGCTCGAATAGTTCAAACTGGAATACGGAACAAATATTGTAGTGACCGACATTTTTCATGTCCTATCTTTTGAACCGTCATAAACAAACGCTTGAAAATTGGACAGAATGTGGATAGCTATTACCTTTGTAATAACAAGTATAAATATTCAATATAGGTCATTTTATTTTATGAACATATATGATGGTTGTAAAAAGACCTCTGATATTTACAAAGAATCTGTATAGCTAAGTCCTCCATAATCACAAGAATAAAATTTGATAATTTGGTGTATGTGACCAAAACTTTGAACTGTTATAGATAGACAACTGAAATTTACAGGGATAAGTCCGCTAAAAGAGCAAGTATCCAATTTGAATTTATAAATTAAAGGGTGTGAACCGGTTAATACAAAAACTTGACAAAGTGTCCACTAATTTGTGTGGTATATTAAGAAATATAAATTTAAAACTAAAAATAAGGGGTGTCCCAATAGTTGATGTATGTGGCAAAACTTTTGAACCTTTTTAGACAAATAGCTAAAATCTGTTTTGAAGTCGGTTTTTTTTTATATTCGCTAAAAATGTAAAATGTTAGAATCGTTGCAGTTTCTTCGTTTTGATTAATATCTATTTGTTTTGATAAAAATATTAATTTGTACCTTTTAAAATAATTTACATTAAAATTAATTTAAAAAAATTTCTATTGAATTTTTTAATTCTGACACTTGGCAATTCTTACCACCGTGTGAACTACCAACTTGTTGTCTGCCAATGTTGTCAGATAAATTTATTGTCAGATAATTTTCTTACAATGGAAATGTTAGTTTTCTTACAAATGCTTTGCAATCGTGTGAACTGACAATCTAAATTGTGTTTACAATTTTTATTTGCCTTGTCATTGTCAGTACATTGTTAGGTCTGACAATATTGTAAGACCTTACAACCGTCTGTACATTGCTTTAGAAAAGAGAAATTTGTAAAACTACAAGTGAAATTTAAGTAAAACTGGTTTTCTAATTTAATGTAATATAAAAAGAAAAATAATTCATGATGTAAAAAGCAACTAAATATTATATAAAGGTCGTATGTACCCATAGGTATATTAAAAAAAGTCTTATTCAAAACCTACTCTTATTACGATATTGAACTCTTATTATTTGATTTAAAAGCATTAAAACTACTTTTTAGTTACATCTTGAAATTTTACATAGGTACAAATTATTTAAATTTTTTGCACTTAGTTTATTTTAATTATTGTATAAAACAGGTGCATTTTCTGTTGATATTTTTTAATAACAATATTTAATTTATGCTTAAACACTTCCACATAATAAAAATATAGAATTGTTTTTCTTTTCTATTTTCTCTTTCAGGAATTCAAGACATTTATCATTCAATACATATTAAAAGAAATTAAGGATAGTTTATCCAATTAAAATTTTTAGATCAATTCAAAATCGTTTTTAACAAAGACAAAATAATTTAAATCCATCTTTAAAAAATATTATTATATAAAAATACAACTACGTCATACAAATCCTTTAAGTTTTTTTGTGAAGTCTGCAAATTTAAATTAAAACAAAAAGAAATCAAACGGTTTTTGCGTCGTGTAATTTGTGTACCTATAAATTTATAGTATTTTTTTCTGAATTGAGTGCATCTTTCTTTGTGTTTTGTAAACTAAACAAGTCAAAACAAAACAAAAAAATAAAAGTACGAAGAATAAACTTTTCTTTCTCAAAACAAGTATTAAAAACTTAAAAGACTACTTCTTTGATAAATTAATAAAAACTTTAAAAACCCAATATCCGTGCACGGTGTTGCTGGATTTCTTTATAAAGATACTAAATATTTGTTTGCCCCAGTCTTTATTTTTAAAGTTTTCACCATTCCTCATTCAACGTTAAACACACATTTTTCTCAGTCTTACGACGATCCACGACAACGTTGGAGTTCAACCAACACTCTAGCGGCAGCAGCAGAATTTGCTAATACTTTCACGTTGCAGGACCACAATTATAAAACTAGCACCATTGAGGGAGGCAGTAGTACCGGTGATCCAAGCATCGGGGGCAACAATTTGAAGATAGCAATAACGGCTAATCAAACCGATTCTGAGCGTTTTAACGATAGCTTAAACAATCGAGGAGGGGGCGGAGGCCAATCCCCGCCGACACCTACTGTCGGGAAAACCTTGTTGAATACCAGCGCAAATCTTTTGCCCATCACAACAGCATCTGACACCTTCAACAACTTAAAAAATCTACTTAAGATTGATAAGGGCTCTTCACCGACTAACGGTGGTGGTAATCACAGCGTCGGTAAACGAGTAAACGAAGGGGGTAATAGCGGTTACAAGCGTTCGCCTAATTCCGTTGAAGGTCGCAATAATTTGAACGGGGCTGGCAGGTCTGGAGCTTCAGTTGCTTCGGGACACTTTTCGACTGGTTATAGTAAAAATTCCGCCAAAATTCGTCAACACGATTCTGAAGTAAGCCCACGGCCTCGGCGATCTTTCCAGAGTGATTCGTCGTCGTCGCGTTACTATAACAAAAATAGTGACATTTTGGGAGGCTCTCAAGCTAGCGGTATTAGCAACAACACCACTAACAACGGCAATACTTACAACAATAACAAAGGAGGACGTGGCGGATCTTTAAACGCAAACAACAATAACGTAGGACGCGGAGTTAACGAAGGTAGAGGAGGTTACAACACCCATAATAACTACAACGAAGGCGGTCGACGTAGTTATCAACCGCACCATTCACAATCGGATGGCGGCTATGTACGCAGTATAAATTCAAGCTCTGGCAGCAATTACCGCTCAAACCAGAGCTCACGCTACGAAAACGGAAATGGAAACGGACAACAGCGTCAGTACGGTTTCTCGAGTAACGCTGGCTACAATAACTACAATAACAAATCATATGGAAATCGATCAGTCGCCAATGATGGTAATCTAAACAGCAACAACAGTAACTATCGTTCATCCCAAAGAGAAAGAGGTGGAGACCGAGATCGCGAAAGGGACGAATACGCAAGCAATAATTTTCGAGAGTACGAAGACACACCTCGTGGAGGTGGCGGCGGTGGGCGTTACAATAACAACAACCAAAACAGTTCGATTCAGAACGGCTCTACAAATAGTAATACAAATAGTTTAGAGCGTCGTTTACCCCCTTCTGCATTGCGTCAGTCGGGTGGAGAACGTATCTTCGGTGGTTACGCAGATCATCGCGACCGCTCATCAAACGACAACAATAATTCGAACAATAGGTCATTGAATAATCGCTCTCCAACTATACGCGGAGGAGATAATGAGTTGGTTGGTCAATCTTCATCAGCACCGTCATCTACCGTAAATTCGTCATCATCTTCACGTGGCATTTCGCCAAATTCGCCAGCTTTAGCAAACGCAAGCCAGCCTCCTACGCCGGCTCCAACGCCTCCACCATCAACTGGACGTTGGGTGCCACCATCTTTGCGTCCTCAGCATGGGCTGTCTCAAGCCGAAAAAAATGATGCAGTTTTCAGAAAGGTATGTTCTTCATTTATTTATATATCATCTTTCTTGCTTAACATGTTTGTGTATCTGTTCTATGTCTTTTGTATTAGGTTCGCGGTATTCTCAATAAATTGACTCCAGAAAAGTTTCAGGAACTAAGCGACGAATTACTCAAACTCGATTTAAATTCAATTGTTATTTTGAACGGTGTAATTTTACTTATTTTCGACAAGGCGTTGGATGAGCCTAAGTACTCGTCTATGTATGCACAGCTCTGCAAAAGACTATCGGAAGAAGCTCCATCATTTGAGAAGGATACAAACGGTTCGTGTACATTCTTAAGACTGCTAATTGCTGTCTGTCGTGATAAATTTAATAACCGCCTAAAGCGTGACGGCGCCGAAGGAGATTCTCAATTTAATAAGGTCCACCGTCCTCAACAAGCAGCAGCCGATAATGAGGCCGATGAAGACGAACGTCGTCATATGGCGAAACAACGCATGCTCGGTAATGTTAAATTCATTGGGGAATTACACAAACTGGACATGCTCTCCAAGAACGTACTCCATCAGTGCATCATGGAGTTGCTGGATAAGAAAAAGAAGCGTACCGCCTCGAAGGAAGAAATGTGCGAAGACATGGAGTGCTTGGCTCAGTTGCTCAAGACTTGTGGCAAGAACTTGGATTCAGAACAGGGCAAAGAGCTGATGAACCAGTATTTCGAGACATTGGAACGTCGATCGAAATCTTCTGACTATCCACCTAGGATACGCTTTATGTTAAAAGACGTCATCGAATTGCGTGAAAACAACTGGATACCTCGAAAAGTGGTCAACACTGAGGGCCCAGTGCCAATCAAGCAAATACGTAGCGACGATGAACCTTTAATACGCACCCCATTCACTAATCGTAACCGTGATATGCGTAATAATCGGGACGATCGCGATAGTGACAGCTGGATGAATCGATTAACATTAAATTTACAATCAGGAGGCTTAAATGACATGTTTACAGGATTGAGTGTTACGGGAGCATCACCTATTATATCACCGTAAGTAGACAATAATAGATTAAGTTCTCATTCCTCGATGTCTTATTTATAATTATTCTCAATCTTTTATTTAAAGATTTACCACACCTGTCGGAAGCAACAGAACATACAACAATAGAGATCATAGAAATCAAAGCGGCAGCAGTAATCAATACAACCGATTCAACAAACACAATAACCAAATTGTTTCGGGCAGTGGCAATGATCGCAACAATCGGGAAGATCGCCAACATCAAAGGAACAGTGAACAATCTGGTTCTCAGTATAATAGCGGCAATCAATTGAATAATAATAAGGAGTTGGCACCACGTTTTAAGCGTAATCTCATCACGCCAAACCAAGACTCTGTTGAGAATTTGCAAATGCGACCAGCAGCTAATTCTTTGCTCTTTAAGGCAGCCTCTCAAAATCAAAAACTTCCACATATGCTGCCAATATCTACACCGCCTAATGGTAACAACAGTAATGTTACTCCTTCCACAGGTGGATTTAGTGGAGGTCTAACCCAAAATAAAGACTCACAGTTGTCAAACGCTCAATATCCGTTATTAGGTACACCAACATCTCATATGAGCACATCCCAACAATATGCTCGACCATCTTCTACACCATCAGCCGAAGCAGAACATAAGAACGAAAAATTCTTAAAAAATACCTCTTCAAATCCAAACTTTTCCAACAATCAGAGAAACTCTGGCGGTTTTGAAAGTCAGGAGATCGGAAATGATAAAAAATCTCTCAATAACACTTCTCTGGTGCAGTTGGTAACAAAACAGGGATCAACTGAAAAAACTCCCGGTGCTAATGGATCAACTAAGCAACAAAAGAAGGAAAAATCCTTTAACAAAGAAGAGGTGCTTAAAAAAACTTCAACTTACATTAAGGAGAAACTCTTGTACATTGAAGCAAACGCTGAAAAATCTATTGAGAGTTCGGAAAACGAAGATAAAAACCAATTAATTCCCGCTGACAAGCAATTGGGCGAAGTAATGGAGGGCTTCCTGGAACTAAAAGTGCCAGAGAAATGTATGAAAGATGTATGCATCAGTATCGTATTAGACGTTTTAGAAAAGGCAGATGACCAATACTTAAATCGCATTATTAAATTTTTACAAGCTCTAAAGAAACAGCTCAACCTTAAATCTAGCCTTATCCTTGAAATCTTCAAGCAAGTGGTTAAGAAAATGAATGAACGTGAAGCGCTTAATCCCCGTATAACAACATTTGTTGCCAATTTATTGGCAAAAGCTACTCTAGGAGAGGAGAATCTTTTAAAGCTGAATGATATTGCCAGCTACACAGATAATGGTCAGCATTACCCATTATTCTTGCTGGTGCTTCAACAATTACACAAGATCATTGGCAAAGAGCAATTGGAAGAACAATTCCGCGCCAGTAAAGTTGATATACTAAATTGTTTGCCCGAGTCTGATCGCAGTAAAACTCGTTTAGCCGAAATTCTTGATGATCGTTCGTTGACATTCCTTTATCCATTGTTAAAAGTTCAAGCAGAAATGTATAAACAAATTGTTGCAGATCCGGATCCAACTAATTTCTATAAATGGATAAAGACCAATGTCGATACTAAATACTATAAAGAAGAAGGTTTTATTAATGCTCTTATGACGGTCGTAGTCAAATATGTGACCTCACAAACAAGCTTTCCTGAAGGTACAGAAGTTAAAAATTGTCCCGATAAAGCAACCATACAGAAGGAGGAAAGTTTATTACACAAATATTGTCAAATACTCAAAACTTTTCTGGGCCACAGCATCGAATTGCAATTAATTGCCATTTATGCCTTGCAGGTCTTTTGCGTAAATGCTAATTTTCCAAAAGGTACGTATAACAACAAAACAAAAAAATCTTAACAAAATAAATCCGCCAAGTACAAATTGGACTCAATTACGAAGGATTTTGTACCTTACGGAAATAGTAATACATACTTTGGGTAAATTTTAAATAAGGACCTGTGGAAATAACGTTAGTATTATTGGGACACCTTTTAATTGTATACATGCTTTTAAAGCGAAGCAGCAATACATCTCTGCGTAAATTTGTAAATTTATAGTCTCAGGTTCAACACCATTATTATCGGCACACCCTTCAATTAATTTGAGGGTATAACGTAAGTTTTTAATTTCTACAATATCCATTTCCGACCCCAAAAAGTATACATATTTATTCTGACTTATGCATAGCGAAGTCGTCCGTGTTAGTATTGAAATGAAGTTTGCCAAGGCCTAGTGCTAGAGAAAATTTAAATACGCCAATGGGTCAGACATAGTGTCGAAAGCTGTGCTATTGAAAATCAGCAAGATTGGTCCATGTTCTTCAAATCAGCGGGGCACTATACCATATCATTTGGAACAAAGAAGTAAATCTAATAAAAAATAATAGTTAAAAAATTATCAGGTGAAAAAATTAGCTCCCGCCCATATTTTCAGTCAAGAGCCTCTGAAATTTAAATTTTTTTAAAAATCAATATGGGTATCATTTAAAAGATTTTGAAGAGATCTTTATGAAAATACTAAATTTTTTTAAAGGCTTAACCTATTAAGAGCCGATGACATTTTTATGTAAAATTATATGTATATGCAGGTAGTACCTAATTTTTTCCATATTTTTTAATTCTCTGTCACCCCAATATATATATATTTTTTTATAGGAGTTACTTCACTAAACTAGATTTACATAGATAGTGAAGGGTTACGCTTGTAGCAGGTAGCTGGCGTAGCAGATTCGTTGTAAATTCATAATATTTTTATGAATATTACATAACTTTCGAAACGGCTTTTACAGCAACTTTTAGTATATATTTGTAGTCAAAGCTGCTATAGTAATGCACCTTCTGTGAACATTTCAAAAGGCTGCCTATTACGATTGTATAGACAGAGGGCTGTTCAGATGGACAGACATTGTGGCGAAGACAATGGGGTTGTTAGGTTTTCAAACTTTATGTTCGGAACTCTAAAAACAATACAGATCGTCATTATTTAAATATTTAATTTATTTTGTTTATTTTTGTCTAAAAGGTATGCTATGTCGTTGGTTTAAATATTTATACGAAGCTGAAGTTATATACGAAGACACGTTTTTGCACTGGAAAGAAGAAATATCTGACAAGTATCCTGGCAAGGGAACCGCTTTATTCCAGGTTAATAACTGGTTGACTTGGTTGCAGGAAGCTGAATCAGAAGATGATGAAGATTAATTATAAAATTATCAAAGATCTTTCGAACGCGGCAGCAACGACCATATTGATAAAAAGTAATTTACATTTTAAACTCATTAGTTCTTTACCAATAAAAACAGCATACTTTTCTCGAAAACTTTACAAAATTGAGATTATGCTGTTGAATTGCAATTGACACATTTTTTTTTCTCCTTAATAAAATTAAAAAATCACTTAAATTATTTCTCTATTTACAAAATAATTATCAATCCTAAAATGAGCCAAGCCCAGTTTTAACAGAACTGGCGTTTTCAAAAACACTTTCATAATAAACTTAAATTTTCAATAGTTATAACACTTTTTTTCTCTATTTCTCTTTTCCCATAATATATATATAGTTTATATTTTTTTTATTTTAATGTTTTACTAATTTCAAAACATGACAAAATTATGCAACACAAAGATAACAGAAATTAATGAGATGTTGAAAACTAAAAACAAAATTACATTTTACTCTCTCCAAAACACAAAAATATTAATCAATTTATTAATTAAAACAAAAAGATAACGTTCATAGTATTTAACTGTATTCAGCAGATAAAAAAACAAAAAAATATTAAAAATAAAGCGAATATACCAACCAGCGCAATTAAAGTATTTGTTTTGTTTAAGTATGCAGGAAAATTTACAATAAAATGATTCAAAAAAGAAACAGGCTCCATCGAATTCGACATCGCTGCCACCCTATAATTTATTCGCCTTGATATGTAGGTTTTCGTCATTAGCACGAATGTGAAATTACATATACAGCCCAATCATTAATATTCTGACGGAATTTCTTTCCTACCGAAAAATTTCCATGGGAGGTTTTTTCTTTACTTATAATATAAAATATAAAAAATATGTATAATTTTTTTATGAGGAGTTTAAAATTTAACGTTAAAGGCGAAATTAATTTAATTCGCCATCGCGACCACCTAGTATTATTTCGCCATTTTTTTATCAGCCCAATTATAAACAAAAATTCCGTGCAAATTTTTTCACTTTTCTCCCATTATAAATTTTTCCCCTTTTGATTGACTGCGGAAAGTGAAAAAAATTCGGGGAAAAAAGTAGGCGTTATGAATTATATGTAAATAAAACTATAGCCATAGCGACCACCTTCGCCGTAAATGCTAAATGTCAAACTTCATATATAAAAAATATGTATAAGTTTTCTATATGGTGTTTGACATTTAGCGTTTATGGCGAAAATCAATAAATTCGCCATCGCGACCACCTGTATTATTTCACCATGCCTAAAACTTTATTATCATTGTATTCATTTTGCCATCCCTGATGTTCACAGAATGACATGCTAAATTTCTTATGGCAACGCCAAAATCAGATAACTGAACATACTTTAGAGAAAAACATGAACTTCACAAATCGTGTGAATCAAAATGGAAACAAATAATAAAGGTGACTCCAAACCATTTACCTCCCATCAAGGCCTGCTTTTGGTGGGCGAACAAAAATACATTATACGAATACTTAAAATGAATGATTCAACAATGGTTTTTTTAAGCTTAACCAATCCTGAGTGCTTGGAAGAAATTGCGTTGGCTATGAAAATGCCACAAGACAATCAAGTTATTGGCACTTTCGTATTAGGACCTCAAATTATAACAGACTCCCAGCGAATGGCTGAGAAGCTGTGTAAGCGTTTTGGACGACATTTTATTGTCAGCTACAATGTCAATGTTGATCGAATGACAGCACCGTTATTGGAGAAGCAACTCGTTGAATATATACGGGTGCATGAAGATCAGTTTGTCTAGAGTATAAATTTGTTTTTTTTTTTTTTTATTATTATTTACTAGACTTATGTTCTAATTCGACTCATGCTTACGCACATATGTATGTATACACTAGTTTTACTTATAATAATAAATAATTTAAATAATAGTTCTGTTGTAAGCAGACTTTGTGGGTTGATGATTTCAAAAATAGCGAGTCTGGAAGTATAATATTAAGAGCATTCATGTAGAATGTGTTCGGTACAGGGTGATGCCGTTGTTTCTTTACTTCTGATAAGATGATTGTGTGATAAAAAATACAAATTTGTTGCCTGTTAGCGTTTGGATATTACGATTGAATACAATCTGTCTCTGTACTGAGGATAGTAATAATTAGCTCAAATTCTAATATACTTTCGATTAAATAAATATATACTAAAATGAAATCTTGGAAGTTTAATTTAATATTTAATTTTTTGTTTTTAACACAAAAGACACGACTTTCAATATAAGTAATTCTTTTTTTTTTTCGTATGAACATAAAAAGTTGTAGAAAATTAACTAATAATAATAACTAATAAAAAATCAGAAAACAAAAAAATAACAAAACTATTTTTTATGAATATTTTCATTTTTTGTAAATAATCAGTTTTTAGTAAATATTATTAAAATAATAAATTTTAGAAATGTACAGTTGAAAACTATAAACATTTTAACCAAAAGAATCGTAAAATTGACCTTTTAACTTTTCTACTATTCATCCATTATTTTCAATAATTTTACTGGCTTCTAAACAAAAAAAAACAAAATAAATTTGATAATTAAATCAATTTTTAAGTTTAGTTGCTACTTTATTGAAGGGGAATTCCATCCAAATTTTATATCTGTGATCCAAATGTGTACAAAATACTGTATACGGATAACTTTACATAAATCCAATTAAAAAATGTTTCATGTTTTGCTTTCTAAATCGAATCGTTAAAAGTTATTTAAAACAAACAAAATATCGACAAATAAGAATTCAGTTAGTCATGTAATTTAGTGTACGTTCGAAAAGACATACATATGTAACTACTAACTTATGGAAACCAATTTTTTACCTTGTCTAACACTTACTAAGAAATATAAGATCCTACTCAATATAAAAGAGAACATATCACATTTATTTTGTTATAATCGTCATTCGTAATGATACGTGTAAGGAAAGATTGTATGAACATAAATAAAAATAGTGGTAACGTTTTCATTAAAAAAAGCATTCGAAGTATTAAATAAAAATTTGCTTAAACAAAAGCAAATCGATTCACTATCGACAGCGTTTAAACGCTTTAAAGTAAGACGGACAAGATGCTATATTTTGGATTTACAGAAATGCATAAATTGAAATTCGTTTGAAATAAAAAATAGGAAATTCGGTTTACAAAACAGAAATGATCCTACTTTTTTACTTCCTTGGCACATCAGTATTCTCAATTAAAATTCGGATTTCCATTCTCTGTTTTCTTTATTAACAATATATTTCCATACGATATAAATGCTCAATTAAAATCTGAGTATGTAGTTCTATGGAGACTTTTGACGGAGTTGGCATCAACACAACAACAAGATTAAATATTTACATTTCTCTTGTTGCAACACATAAATTCTACAAATAAAAAACTAAAATGTTGCATGTTGCACACAATTTTAAGAAACTAAAAATCACACCGTGGAGGGTCATCTACGTTTACAATTTGATTCATCGAACCAAAGTGCTGATGGTGTGTATATGGTGGGCAATGCTATTTTTAAATGTATTTTTAGATAATTTGTTTTTTAATCGAAAATTTATTTTTTAAAATAGATCACAATAATAATGGAGGTGGACCCCACGGACCTGAACTATGCTCCACTTCATGACACATGCCTTGGCGCGCACTAGTAAATGATAACGATCAACGCCAGTGTTAATGATCATTTTGAATCACACACATCACGTGCTTACAAGCAACTCGTGAAATACCTGCACTTTGTTTGTAGGTTGATGCGTTCATAATTATTAAACACCGAAGGAAACTATTAATTATTATTAGCGGAAAAATAGCAAAAAGGAAATAATTGTGCAGTGTTTATGGTATGTTTAAATAAAAAATAATTAATTTTGCGAAATGTTATGCTTTTATTGACCAAAAAAAAATCGTATATTTTTAAAGTAAAATTAAATTAGACTTTTTTGAAGTCTTGCCTTGACGCATTTTTAAAATAAAAAAAATATTGTGCTATTTTTTATATTATCCCGATTTAAATTATAATTCATCGATATTGATTATAGAAAATTAACTAATAATAATAATAAATAATTTAATTACTATTTTCTTCTCCAACAGACTATAAAAATGGGTGAATAAATTTTGTGATATTTAGTCTTAATAAATCTACACCAATTGAAATATATTTAAAAAATACTAAAAAAAATATTGCTCAAACTTACTTAAACGGAAACATTCCCAGAAAATTCTAAGATTATTTCATTTAAATTTTTGAAATTTGAATATTAATAGCGAAAAATGTAGTCTTGAATTGCTTTTAAAATCTCCTATGATTTTGAAAATTATCACTTTAAAATAATTTAGTTACAAAAAAGAAAATTAGCTGGTTGAGGAGAAATCCAAATGATGATAACTAATGCCAAAAGTTGATATAAAAAAATATTTGAACAAAATTGAATGGAGAAGAATTTGCATTACATTCTCATTTGTGAATTAGTTTCTAGCAACAAAATTACTAACACCACCTTAAAAACTAAATTAAAGTCAGTAATCTCTCTAATGTATGATCAGTGTTATCTAGGCAAAAAAAAAATAAGGAAATACTACCGGATAAATTAAGCCAAACTAAAATATGCAAAGCTGACACTTGCGACATATGTATGTCCAAAATCGTTTTAAAGTTTTCATGTCCCTACGTGAGAACAATTTAAGAATGGTCACTTGCTTCCCCATGGGCTCTTTAAAGTTGGCTGCTGTACCTCATTATGAGATGATGCAGATTTTGTAAATATCCATAACTTATTCTAAAGTATTGAAAAAAGGAAACAACAGAAAAGATGACAATCCAGGGATTTCTAGCTGAGATGCTCTAGCACCTGGTAGGCGATATAATGATCTTTTCTTCGTTAAATATAATCATGGGTCAGTCTATTTTGAAGATTCTTGGCCGATTGTAAGGGAGGACAAGGAGTCTCAACAGTGACCGTGTGGTATTTAACTCTTTTGACTCACTGGAACACTGACGTAATCTGAATTATATCGCCCTGTTTTTATCGTTTTTAAAACTTTGTGCCTTCAAACTTGCACTACGCATTATAAAAGAATTTGGTGCCTATTATGAGAAACTTTCGATCTTCGACTGTAGTCGAAAGGTTTGATCGAACGAATTTTCATTTGGTATTATGACGCACATTCGATAAAATAGTGCTATTGTGAATTTTACTAAATTAAATTATTCACAAAAGTACATGTTTATCAGTTAATTTATAAACGAAAAATTAAAATAATTATTAATTAAAATGACTACCACCGAATATTGGTTCGATTGCTGTTGTTCTAACAGTTGGTCCCATACAATTTAGCCCCTGTGTAATTTCCTCCCATTTTTTGCCGCTTGAACTTCTGTGCTTTGAGCTTTTCCAATTGTTTTGTACTTACAACCTTAGGCCTGGCCTGCATGTAATTAATATAATTTATTGCCACTATTTGTAAAAAAAAAAACAAATTCAATAAGTTTTACAAACTAACACAAACCATCGAAAGCAAAATTGTGTTCGATTGAAAATTCGTTGCACAACGAAATTTTCGACAGTGCTACCAACTCATAATACGAATTTGACAATCGATATTCGATTTTCGTTAGCCAGCGAAGATCGAAAATCGAATGCAACTCATAATAAGGGCCTTTGCAAGAATTTTAAGCCAAGCAGTTCAATAAATACCAAGCGGTCATTTTCATTGTGCAAAAAATTCAATCTAATGTCTTAAAACATTAATTCTCTTATACCAACTCATTCGCATTATCTAGTTTCAAGATATAACGTTTATTTTTAATTCATATCAACATTCATATTTAACGTCTAGACGAGATATTGCAAATAATCTAATATAAGCTCTTAGTTTTTTCTGTTTTTAATAACTTTTAAATATGTATTTGCTTACACAACAACAACAACAACAACAATAACAATTTTAACAACATCAGCCAAACTGCGACAGAACTACGATATAATAACAGGGTGACGTTTGCAAAAACTTTCGTTTTCTGTTTGGAAATTTACCCACAAGTTCATTGATAACTAATAAAAATTAAAAATAGTTAACCTAATAGGTAAATGGACTTTGTACGTCTGCTAAATAATTGAGCCATGGAAGGTTTTTCTTCAATCGCAATATTTGCACACACACACACTCACACACAAATAACAAAAACTCGAAAAAATAATAATAATAGTAGCGATACACAAATAGAAGAAAACAAGTGCAAAGTCTGCGCTCATCATTAACATTATTATATATTTTTTATAGATACGTGTGCGTATCACAAAGAAATGTGTATGATTGTGTGTACTTTATGTGAACACTTAGCTCATGGTGCAAGTATATATATATATATATATATATATATATATATGTACTTATGTAAGTAGCTAGATAACACCCACCAAGAATAATAATAATAGTTTTGAGTTGAAATGTCTGGCCTCCAGGGCTTGTTTTCTCTTTCTCTTTCTCATTTTTTTTTGTAAATAGGTTTGTATATGATACATGCTTTTTATCACAGCCGAGAATTGAGATCTAGTAAAACTGGTAAATGTTATATGTATGTTAAGCAAAGGAATGTGTTTCTTTAAGACAAATTCGTATTCATTCAACATATAAACACCCTGTCCTGTGTAAAACGATTAACGATTAAAAAGATCACACATATGGCGGGCATTTAATTATTATCAGTTGAAGCTAATTGTTAACGCTAAATATTGAAGAGTGTGTGTAGTGTACTTTCCTCTTGCTTTTTTAGTATTTTTTATTAAATTATTAAGTCTGATTGGTTTGATTGAATTGTCTATCCGGTTTAAGCCGGATCATGCTTAAAAGATTTTGAAATTAACTTTTTGTTTTTTATATTCTTCCACAAATAAAAAAAGCGCAATTTATTGTTAAAAATAAGTTCATTTTTATTTCCATAGAAATAAATTGTCTGTGTTATCAGCATTTGTTTAAGGGAGGGCTTTTTTAATATTAGACGCTGAGCTGTTGTTATAATTTTTTTTAAAGATCATTTAATCTGGCTTCAGTAATGAATCGGAAATAATCAGTTTTATACAAAATAATTCATATAGGTATACACACACTCACACACGGTGATGTACAAATTAAAGCGCCTGAATACCTATATAGTGATGTAAATAGGTCAAAGATCTTTTAAGATTTCGGATTTGAAAGTTTCTAGTTTCATTAAAATCTAATATGTGTATAAATAAATACCTTTAAACATGTGTATTAAAACACTGTATGGCAGCCAAGTGAGTTTTTGTTTTTTTTTTTTTTGTGTATAAAAAAATTTTCAAAATTTTAAAAAAACATGGTAAAAATCGTCTCAGTTCTATTTGGTGTTTTAAATTAAATTTTATGTAACTTTTACATTAAAATTTTCTAAAGAATATTTTTTTAATAATTCCTGGTAAAAAAAATAGCAAAATCTCAACGGTATTTTGAATTTTAGTCTAATTTAAATTCATTAGAATGCAGTTTTTGCTCATAGCTAAATTTTATAGCGGTACTCGCTGACACCCTGCTTAGTTTTAAACTCACGCCGTAAATTTTTAAATTAAAAGTCATTAATAAAAATCTAAATTTGAGGATTTCGCATTCCTGCTATGATTTCGAATTTTTAAAGAAAATTTCTAACAAAAAAAAAAAAAAACGATTGAAAGTATAGTCAGGTTAGTCAAATATTTGACCAAAATTATGGAAAATTTTTTTGTCCTCAAAAATACTTATTTACAGCCCTACTTAAACAAGAGCGGAAAGCGTTTTTTTGCTGTCAAAAGTTCTCATGCCTGTACATTTTGTATGAAGAGCATAACGCGGCGGCAACGCTTTACAATTATAAAATCCGATTTTGACAAGGCGTTTAATAATTAATCTTTAAAAATAAACAAAAATTCAAGTAATTCAGTTTCTTTTTTTATAAAACAACACAAACACCGGAAATGATTAGGAAAATTATATTTATTTTGGAACAAATCTAGTTTACGAAAGGGATGTAAGGACCCTCTAAAGCTTTTACGTATAATATGATTAATATCGAGTATTTTATGGCGGAATGAGACAATATGGGAGTCATTTTTTGCCTAGAGTGGCATTTTGCACCCCGTAGACAACTTATATTTGCATTTTAGAGCTGCATTCGTAAAATAGATTTATGCCCTTATGTTTTAATAACCCTGTTTTTTTAGGTATGGCATTTCAGCGTTAAAGATATGCGGAAGAAAAAGTTCTGCTTTCCGCTTTTATTTAGGTCTGGCTGTAAGAAATAAAAAAGGTAAGATTTTACATTTATTATACCATAAATCGTCATTCGTTATGATTCGTGTCAGGAAAGATTGAATAAACATTTGTAAAAATAGTGGTTATGCTTTTATGGTCAAATATTTGACTTATCTGACCGAACCTTTTGACAAAACAAACTTCTCTAAGAAATAGACTTTTTTGTTGATTATTTTGCCGAAATATTTTCATACACTTTATTTGGAAACAGTGTTTAAAATATAAGTAAATTGCAAATAACTGTTTCTCTGTTTTGTTTTAGGTAAATTAAATAAAAACAAGAAACAGTGCTATATTCGGCTATGCCGAATCTTATATACCCTTCACCATCTATATAAATGTAGTTAGTGAAGTAACTCTAATCAAAAAAGCAAATATTAGGGTGACAGAGAATTAAAAAATAAAAAATATTGGTACTGCATATATACATATAATTTTACATAAAAATGACATCGGCTCTTAATGGGTTAAGCATTTTTTTTTTTTTTAAATTTTAGTATTGCCTTAAAGAGATCCCTTCAAAAGAGTTAAAATTATACTCATATTGATATACATATTAAAAATTTTGAACATTTTAGAGTCTCGTAATTTGGAAAATATGCGCGAAAGCCAATTTTTTTACTTAATGTTTTTTTTCTTATTTTTTGATTTTCTATCACTCCATATATTTGTTTTTTTTTTTTGATTGTAGTTACTTTATTGTTTCAAATGACATGAAAAAATTAGAGGTAGGCGTGGTGTTTTGCCTGCTGCCTCGAAGGACATGGACCGGTCATGGTGATTTTCAACACCAAGTCTACACCAAGTCGAATTTGTAGTAAATTTAGCATTAAAACGTTGCCTTTCAGAAGGCAGAAAAAAGAAGAAAAGAGTCTTCACGAAATTCTAAAAACAAAAACTTTTTTTAATTGTATTCAATGCTTGAATTATCATTAAAATAAAAAAAAAAAAAAACAAAAAAACCTAAATGTTGCTTCGTCATTTGCACAATAAACAAGTTTCTTGTTTTATTTTTTGCCATACGATTAGAATTGGTAAAGCAGCAAAATATTGGACCTACCAACGGGAAGACAACATTAATAAAAATTATATTTCTTAATTTATTAGTTCAAGGGTTGTATTATCTCTTGTTGTATATTTGTTTTAGCAATGAAATCAAGTTGTTTGTATACAATCAAACATGACACTTAAAGTGAGATTTATTTCAAGATATTTGTATAAACACAAACACTTCAGAAAAAAAAATTTCCGTGACAATTCTATTGGGACTTTAAAAGGAATCTTTATTAATTTGGAAGATCAACCCATTAAGATTTTCTTTAATCCTCATAATATTTAGTTTTATCTTGAGAGAAAATAAAAAAATCGAATTTTAGGTTGTAAATAAATTAATTTCAGTTAAACTTTATCTAATTTAAATCACCAAAAGAAGTTTAGCAAACTTTGCAGTGACAACAGATTTCAGATTTCCTGCATGCTTCTGCAAGACGATAACAATAATGCCTTGTCTTCTAATTCCTTAAGCTGACTGTCTTTATAGCTGTTTTTATGAAACTACTGTTTAATGGTTCGCCTTTATTCTAATTTTCACATTTAAAATGTTTATTTGGAAAACTAAGAAAAATCTCTTTTTTATGAAAGTTTACTAAAATAGTGTAATTAACTAAAAGTATGCGAATAACATAATATAATGAGTCTTATTCACTTTTGAAAGCGAATTGTCTGCCTCTGAATGCCTTTAAATGAGTACAATATGTGTTTGTTTTAAATTCAAAATATTAAATCTCAAAAAGTTCAAGCTTTAGCTTGAGAATTGTCTAAATTAATCCCCTAACCATCATCGTCACACTATGGCCAAACATTCAATGGGTAATTTGGGTCCAATATACAACTTTGTATAACGAAAAATATGTTTGTTAACTAACGTAAGGTACGAAGTACAGCAGACGAAAATCCATAGAATTTGCGCATGTTGCGTTATCAAATTGACCCCCAACGCTCGTTCAACTGTTTTTTTGCTATTGTTTTTGTATAAATTGTTTTCACGTTAACACCAGTTGGGAGTAAATTACCATGAGTTTGTTTGTGCTTTATAAACAAATGATAAGAATAGATAAGAGCTCATGTTTGTTGGCTGAAACACAAACACTTTCGTTAATAATACTTAATAGAAGTTAATTAATGAGCCATATTATTTCCATATTGTTTTTAACAATTTAATTTAAAAAAAAAAAATGCGTACGATAAAACGTCTAGGTAACTTTTGGAAAACCCTTCAACATTTCTTTTAAATACAACTTTTTAATACTATTTTTGGGGATATCTTTATTAAAAATTAGACTATAAAACCAATTCTGAAGAAATAACGTATTCATTGCAGTAAAAATATTTAAATTTCTTCTCTGATGTTTTTTTTTTTAATATAAAAAGAGGACGTGCGATTTAAGTTGATGTTTGTATATTATGTGACCCAAATGGTTTAGGCTGCGTTCCTTCAGTTATTTTTACTATTTATTTGTAAATGGTAATTAATTTAGCTCAAGCGTACAAAAGAAAACAAAACATTGAAAATCACTACACAGATGAAACAATCATGAAAATAAAAGCAAATAAAACTACCCACTAATTCCCATTTAACCGAGAGACGTCTGCCCTGTCTATGACATGTTTAAAAGGCCCAAATGATAAGACCTTATCGCTCAATTCGCATACAATATTACACTTGTACCGCAACTAAAACAATTCAGTCGTTCACATAACGAGCTACAGAAAACGTTTAAATATATTTTTTATTAAAAAAAAAAAAAACATAATTAAATAAATCTAAAAAGAGTAGAGAGAAAAATATAATAAACTTTAAACATCTTGTTGCAATGGAGAGTCACACAAACATTTTTACCAATAGCCCGTACAGCAAGCCGCTTATACCGTTTCATACATCATATCAGACTCCTCCTTATACATTCAACTATAACTACAGTGCGTGGCCTGAGGCAGTCTACCAGCCCTTTAGCATGAACGAGGATGTTTTACAAATGCAACAGCAGTTGAGATTCCCTACACCGCCCATCACTCCACCCAGAGGCTGTAATAACACCACGGCGGAATTTGCGTGTGCGCCACAACAACAACCTGAACATAACAGCCAACAACAACAACGAACACAATCGGTTATTATGAAAGTTGGCCATGATCAAAATCCGCAATATTTGCGAGCCGATTTAGCTTATGAAACCTTTGAGGAGAATACCAAACAAACTCATGCTGCGCTTCAAAATCAAAATCAAGAACTTTATCATCACCATCATTATGATGATCAGCAACAGCTTCAATCACCCCATGACACTCCTAGCAGCGGAGCATCATCCCCCACCTCACACAATGAATTTATATGCGATTGGATAGATTGCGGGAGGTAAGCTTGTATAATTTTATTACATATTACTAAAATCTGAGCCGATTGTGCGCAGTCTGATAACAATTCGTCATTTTTTAATTCTCTACTTACAGATACTTTGAAAGCTTAGAATTATTAGCACATCATGTCACCTTGATTCATGCAGTGCAATCTTTAGCTGATGGACTCTACTACTGCCGGTGGACAGGATGTCAGCGAACAGAGCGTGGATTTAATGCTCGCTATAAAATGTTGGTACATGTACGTACTCATACCAAGGAGAAGCCACATCAGTGCCATTTATGTGACAAACGGTTTTCCAGAGCTGAGAATCTCAAGATTCATATACGTTCCCACTCTGGTGAAAAGCCCTACATTTGTTCATTTAAAGGATGCAACAAAGCCTACTCAAATTCTTCGGACCGTTTTAAACATACACGTACGCACTCGATGGAAAAACCATACATGTGCAAAGTTGCAGGCTGTCAGAAACGCTATACGGATCCTTCATCTTTACGCAAGCATGTCAAAACATTTAAGCACTCGGTGCAAATTCTGGATTTCAAGTCTACCAGTAATATTGAACCATCAGCAGGCCTCAACAATGCAGATGAAGGATCTATGTTCCCATCCATTGAAACAGGTCAAAAAAATCAGGAAACATTTTGCATGGCTTTGGAAGAAATGTGTCACATAAAAGCAACTTTTAACTGCTATTCGACGTCTGCACCGCAACCAGTTGATCAAAAATCATATTGGTTACAAGCAACCGAAACAAAAGATGTCATTGAAGAATACCATCATCATTCATCAGCAATTCAACATACTGTCACTTACACTACAGAAAGGCCTCTAGATTTAAGAGTTAAACGTTGCTGAGAAATTGTCAGTCAGAATTGTTGCAAGAGTATTATTATTGATAATGAGCCATTATAATTTCTAGTCCAACTTTAGTCTTAGTACTAAGATTTTTTTCTTTTAAATTTTAATTTTAAGTTTAAATAAACGATTTCTATTAATCTCTGTGGAAAACAGAGAACTCAAAATACATACAATAATAAATTGTAATTATTATATTTTATTAACGGTCTAAGAGGAAAATGGGCTAATCGACCTTATGGAGAATAATTAAACATAAAATTAATTGTTGACAATGAATATGTTTGGTCATTTTAACTTCTTGTTTATTATAAAATTGATTATGTCAAATAACATTCGTTGAAGTGAACTTGTTTCTATTTAATTCATACGTAGATATAAAATCGGTTATGTTTTTCGTTCCACATCCAGTGGAAAGTTCTGGATTTTAAATATAAATATGAAGATTTCACTTTTTACTGAATGTGGAATTAAATAAAATATCCTAATATATGAAATTATATATTTTTTTTAAGAAACGACCAATATTTGAATAATATATAACGGTAAACAAAGAAAGATGTTGTAGAATTCTTTAAACGACTTACAGATCTAGTGGGCAATTTTAAAAAATCAACAAGTTTAAAGGTGAATCAAAGGTTTTTAATGGAATATTTTTTGCTTTAATACTATGTGAAATTTTTGTTTAAATATCGAAATAACATTTTTTATCCCTTTGTTCTTAAAGAAATAATAAAAATACTATTTGATAACCAAATTAAACATTACTCTGTAAAAAGTTGCTTTTTTCCATAAATTTACTAGTTACAGCGTACAGAGGGGCATTTTGCCAATCTAGCCGGACACTAAAAAGATTAAGTACGCAGCTGGATATACATATAACAAAATTCTGCATCGTATAGTGAATTTTCAAGGCTTTTGCTTGAGATTTGTTGTTTTGGGACAATGTCAGAATCAGGAAAGTTAATTAAAATACATACATTTTTTTAATTTTCATAAAAAACTTTGTGCTATTTTTTAAATATTTACGTGTCTTTAATTGCATACATTTTTATTGACTTTAACAGATTTTGAGAGGTTTGCAAAATATTTTTTTTTTCTATGAAAATCAAAAATTTTTAATTTTTATAATTAATTTCGTTCGAAATCAAAAAATTTTTTTTTATTTTTATCAAAGAAAAAAAGTGAAAATGTTTATAAGAGTGATCTCCATCGCGATTCATTTCTGTTTTTATTGACTTCGATTTTTAGAGTTGTAATATATATATTTTTTTGTGGCTAAGCGAATAAAGGTTTTGTATTGATTTTTTTTGTGAATGGTTATATTAGCAGCTACTTTTATTAATTTTAAGAAAAAATTTTGTTTTAAATTTTTATAATATAAAAAAGTTTTCTTCGGATTTTTTTTTAATTTTTTGTAAAAAAAAGAGAAAAGGTTTTTGCGAGTGATCTCCATGACGGTCGTAAAAATCTTATCACTATAAAATTTACGATCTCTACTTTTGTACTGTAGAAAAAAACGTTGCGCGTTTTTGCGCCTAACCCACTATTTACTAGTATAAGACCAACACAACAAAAATATATATATTACCTTTCTTTCATGCTTCCACCTATACTTGACGCTGAAGACGATTCAGATTAGGAAGAGTTCTTTGAAGAATTAGACGAAGAAGGACCATTGCACTCATTATCAACTTAGTGCAAAGGATACGTTCTTTTAAATAAATTAATTGTAAACGTTTTAAATAAAATTTACAGTTACAATCATGGATGAATTATATTATGAATTAATTATTTTCTGATAAATTAAATACTATAAAGTAACAAATTACAAAAATATCGTTTTAATAATATTTTAGAGAGGCGGGGATTGGTAAGGCGTTGAAAAGATTTAAAATAAAAAATTTTAGCTTAAATCTAGTTTACGGGCACCGCTCCAAAATAAAAAAAGTTGCCTACAGGGTGCAAAATGCAATTTTAAGCAAAAAATGTTAAGTGAAAAATTTGGCGGCAACCCTTAGTTTCGAAGTTTTTATATATAATATGGCATATATCAAGTAGTTGATGGCGGAATGGGACAATATAGGTATCATTGGAAAGGGAATTTAAGAGCCTATTTAATGAAGCAGGAAAAATTATCTGGTACGGAAAAATATATATTTTTTTTTTTACACAATAAATTAGGTTATTCGGAAAATTTCATGAAAAAAGTTTTATAAAGGTGTAAAATGTAAACAGTTAATATCTGGGGAAAGCCTTTGTTTCCGACTTACGAACCTCGAAAGATTTTATGTATAATGTGGTATATAACGAGTATTTTATGGTAAAATGAGAAAACATGTGTAGCATTGGAAAGGTGATTAGAATTATTTTTCGAATGCTATGGTGTTTGGCCATGATTTTAATATATTGGCTACGTAGAAATTTAGAAAGCGAAGCAGCTGTTGGTTATACCATAGAGGAGAAAATCCTTTCGTTCGGCCGAAGGCCGGCTACACAGGAAGCATTAAGAAACCGAATCCGCTGTTAGTTATATCATAGAGGAGAAAATTCGTTCGTCTCTGAGTAAAGTTATGTTTATATGGAAAAAATATTTTTTGGAGCCTTACCTGAATTTTTTTATTTTAGTTTTACTTTTTCCTATTTAATTAAATAGGTTCTTAAATTCCTTTTCCAACTCTTATTGTCCCATTCTACCATCGAATACTCGATATATGCTCTATTAGATAAAAAAAACTTTGGAGGTCCGTAACTCCGAAACTAAGGGTTGCCGCTATTTTTTTCGCTTCAAATTGCATTTGGCAACTTTTTTTATTTTGAAGCGGTGACGGCAAGGCGAATTAATACAGGTAACCGCACGGCTACAACAATCCAACAACACAAAAAACAACAGGCAATTTGTTGCTACAAAATTATGTATGTATGTTGTCAAAATAATATTTAAAAAAACAAACAAAATAAAAAAATATATTTGATGAAAAAAAGTGGTTGTAATTATCAGAATAATCAAATTATCAAATTTAAGTTACATAAAAATAAAAATACATGAAAAGTGACCAAAATTCTTTTGTACCACTAGTTTGCCCAAATCACATGGATCGTTCCATTCTTGCACGTTGACTATTTGAAGACTTAACATAATCTTCCACAAAAAACCAAGAAATTATAAATGTGTTAACAAAAATTTCACTATCTTTTTACGCATATTTTGATTATACACATCAGGAACTGCAAATACGGTTCCATGTTGTAGTAGTTTTCTCTAGGAGTTTCAATAGTTTGTTTTCTATTAGCTCTCAAAAAAAATTATATTAAAAAAAAAGTTAACAATTAATTTATTTCTGACAACTGCAATGCATACAGCTGATCGGCTTTTTCGCCCGTGCGTTCACCTGTATTATTTCGCCTTGGGTGACGGTAAACTAGATTTGTTCCAAAATTTTTTTCTGCCAAGTTTCATTAATTTAGTTGCACTCAGTAAGTTTCTAAAGCCAATATAAGCTAAAAAAAAGCAATGTCCGGCTAGATTGGCAAAATACCCCTCTGTACAGCGGTTCACTGAAATATATAAACTTTGTATAGTCCACAGCTGGATTAATGAAAAACTTACTTAAAAAAATGATTATAGCTATGAATAAATATATTTAGATTTTAATTTTGATTGACTTTTTTTAAATTATTTGCTGTTTAAAAACGTTACACCATCATAATTAAGTTTTATTGGGGAGTCATTTAAATAACGGCGACCATCACTTTCATTAATTAGTTTTAATTTATAGTCAATAAGTGAATGTGGAAAATGCTGCCATGGCTTAGATTTAAGCTCCAAATAACTGGCATCCACAGTATATGCACAACAAATATTATGCTCTTGGCATAATGGCTTTAAACGTTGTATTAACTTTTTATAGTGAGTAGTCATAGTTTGTAATTGATTGTGGCATTCATCCCAGTAAAATGTGTCCAAGCCATCGATTGCTATCAACCCCACTTGCTTATAATCCCAAAGTAAATCTTCAAAATCTTCAAAGGCAAATTCAAATTGATCCGCTGAATAACATGGCAAACATTTTATTGTTTCACAGTATTTGATTGGCCGTTCAAGTGAGCGTTGGGAAGATAAAAGAACGTCTTTAGACAAACACTTTTCAACGATTTTAGTAAAAATATCAAAATTGAACTTATGAGACAAATCTAAAAAAATTATTTGACTGGACTTGCCGCCATACAAAATCGATAAAGATGCACGCGCCATTAATTCGTACAATAATATACTCGTTCCACTTCCAGAAGCACCTGAAATTTCAATAAGAGATTTTGTATCAGGTCCATTTGCAGGAAAAACATCATTCCATATATTGCTCAAGGTAGGTCTTTTTGCTGCAAAAGTCTTTACCATCACTTGATAACCGGACAGAATCATTTCAGTGAAATTTCAAAGCAGAATATTTTTACACAATAAATACTTTTTCAACTTTGTGCAAAGAAATCAATGCAAAGCAAAAAAGCCCCTTCTTATTTTTTGTGACATCTAAATTAAAAAAAAAGTTAATCAGTGTGGCTATTTTCGCACTTTTGGATCTTTATTTTTTGAGTTAACCCCAATTTTTGCATTCAGCATAAAATGAATTTAGCGTTTTCTTCGTATTATCGATTTATTTATATTTGATATAATATAACATTTTTACTTGTTCAAGGAATATTTATTTTTGTCGTAATGGCCACAGATGAATAATCAGATAACTTACTAGTGACGTTTAAAAAGGTGTGTCATCATATTTTCTTCCAGCATTCGTTTAAGCGAATAAAAAAATATTCAAAAACGCTGAAAGCAGTGAGTTGGGAGAAACCGCTACACATACCTATTGCAAACATATGTTTTCATTTAATCAATGGGGATTATTTTATTCCAATAATTCTTCGAAAAATATATGGAATCTAGAGAATTGTCATAATGATGAATTAATCATACATATATGGTCCAATGGGCTCGATTAAATAAATATATACTGAAATGAAATGATAATATGGATATACTTTCTAAACGCGGTCTTCACTGTAACTATACCGTTTCTAAAAGATAGCAGTCTTTACCGTTAAATAATTATAATAGGTAGATTAGAATTTTGTAATATTCAGCACAATTGGAATCAAAAGTTTATACATATTACTATTTTTCATAAATAATATATCATCTACCTTGTTCCTTGGTCTTAATTTATAGATTTATGTATGTATGTATGCATGAATAATAAATTTAACTTACACGCTGTCAAATTTTATTCAAACCCTTATTAAATATTAGGTACGAACGATTTTATTTTATATTTTCAATTTGTTATTTAATATTTCTATATTGGAATGAAAATCTCAAATAATTATCACTGCTATTTTTTTTTTAATTTTTACTATATCTAAACAAACTATTTTAACAATACATGATTTATAATTATTAAAATTACTTAAAAAGGAAATAATTCAAACGACTTTTGTAATTTATAAATAGATAAATATTTGCATTTCTTAAATGGTCGTAAGTTTTATTACTTTACTCGAACTATATATATATATATCGTTATTACTACCTATTGCAAGTTAATTTTATGAAACACAAGTAAATACGAAATTTGGTAAATTATCCTTTCAAAGGATATACAAAAAATACTTCCCTGTCTTAATTATCCCTACAAGCTAAGCACGGAAAAACCGTACAACTCTTACAATGTATTGACGACAAATTGGACATTCACTTAAAACTTTACCACAATTAGTACAAGTCGCCATATGACCACATTCTAGAATAACACATTCAATAGGAGCATCCATGCAAATTTTGCACAATTCATCGGTTGGTAACTTTTCAACAGCTGAAAAATAAAATGAAATTTTTAATGGCACATTTATATTTACGTAAATAGTGTTCGACGTACCCGGAGTTGATTTGAGATTTTTCCACAATCTTTGAACCCGATCTAAAAGTTCTTGTTTTTCACAGCAACCCTTATAATCGACTCTATGCAGCATTAATACCTCTTTAAGTTGTTTAACAGTCAAACCTTCCAATTGCTTGCTAAAATAATTATTTTTTTGTTATTAATCTTAAAGAAATGCAGTTTTAATTTTACCTACATTGATTCAATTTCATCTAAATTAATAAAACGAGAATCTTTATAATGGAAATGTAAAGATAGGTCTTCCGACTGTTCCGCGTTTGAGTTATAAGATGCTGTGCATCCATTTAGAGTATGCTCTCTATCGTTTTGATTTTCTAACTGTCGTGATGCAGAAATCTCTTCCTCCTCGATTTCGTTCGTATTCCTGCTGACACTGGCTGATGAAACGCCTGCTTCTGAATCAGAATATTCAATTGATTTTGTGCGTTGCTCTAAATACACCAAAAATTCTGTCAGTTCTTGCTTTATATCCGTTTCAGACATTTGTGAGCTTTCTAAATGTTGCCGCATTTTCTCAACCTGCTGACGAATGTTTGCTTTATTTTTCCCACAGCGGTTGCAACAACGTTTTTTAGCCACTTTTTTAGTGGTAGAGTTGGACGATGTTTGACATTCTTCTTCTATTCGAAGATTTTGTACCGTTTGATTAACATTCTCATCTTCATCGTCAACGCTAGTCTGAGGTCTCCTTCGATTAAGGTAACTTTCTGAACGTCGACGAGTAACTTTTTTTATTCGGGATGTAGGTACTGAATGATTGATTTGATCTTGGGCGTTCATACGATTTTCAGCTTTGCTGTCTTTATTTCGTGTAGAATCATTGTCTAAAATTGTGGTTGATTTACCGATATCTTGTTTAAATTGACGCTGCTGTTGGTCCGCAGTATCAGCTTCGTTATTTTTCAAATCCAACATTTGCCAATGATCTGTGGTGTTGCTAGTGGTATCAGTGGTAGTTTTACTGTCATCTGATATTCCCCCTATTGCACCCAACTCTTCGAAAGAAGAATGTGATGAATCTTCATCATTTAGGTAAATTTCTGATTTTGATAATTGCGACAGGGCTTTTGAGGTGCCTGTAGAGGACGAGGGAGCGCAGTAGTTAGTAGTTCCTATGTCACCATTTGAATTTGTACCATTGAAAAAATCATGTTCATCTTGATTAAGTGACGAATTTTGCGTGTCCAATTCAGATTTTGGAGTTCGAGTACGACCATTAAATGATGTATAAATTTCTTCGTCGTCTGAGCAGCTGCATTGTTCTTCCTTGACACTGCTCCTGTTAGTTTCTTGGGATTCTTTTGAAGATGATGGAAGATTAACCACCAGACTTTCTGGAATAGAGTCGGCATTAGTACTTGTTCGCCGATCTACTATTGGACAGGTTAATGGATTTTCTGGGGAGTTTTGTTGACTACTTGCATATGTGGGTATAACTCTAGTAGTAACTCGGGGCTGCTCAGTAACATTTGTTGTCATTCCCATAGTTGTCGATGGACGATTTTTCGAACACGCTCGACTTTCAAAGTTTGCAAAGGAGTCACTTATATTATCACCTAAATTGCTAAAAAAGTTTTGGCACGTCTGTTTAATACTATCAAAGGAATTATTTGCACCGTCGCCAGCTCCTACACCTCCAGCCGAATTCACTTCAATATTCTGGTGTTGAGGTGTTGTTTGCTGACTACTACTGCCACTGCTGCTACCGCTGCCACCCGAAATTGCTTGATTGTTCATATCTGTTTTATTGACGTATTGCAATACCAAATCGATCAATTCCTCTTTTTCCACACAACCAGCGGTGGAAATATGCTTTGATTGTAAGTAAAATATAAGATCCTTTGGTTTTAATTTTATTAGATCCGAACGAATCAATGGTCTTTTGCTGAAGAGAAGACATCTTTCGCACAAAGCATGCTTACGATTGTTGTGGTTGGTATTACCCAAACAGTTGTGGCAATAGTAACGTTTACAATCGTTACAACTCCGTTTACGTTTAAACACTGTAAATTGCATATGACATCCTTCGCAAGGCATTGTTTAAGTCCCAGAGTTAAATACTTTTACAATTCAATTCTGGTTTTCTATTACTTTTTTTACTTATATTTATCTGAAAACTAATGAATCACTTTTTTCTTTTTCTTAGCAATTGCATTTGTATAGTACTCATACGTCGTTCCCATTAGGTTAATAAATATGTACCCTTCGCTCATATTTTCGTCTTAAAAGTTTCATGGATGTGCAACTATATCTAGCTCTTAATTATTATTACCGTAAATTATTTTTATTAATAATTTGTTTTAATGTGTTTATTTTAGCAAATCGAAACACAACAACTGTATATTTCTGCAAACTGCGAATTTTTTACTACACTTTTTCCACGATTTTTGTTATTATTGACAATACTAAAAACTTTGCATCCTCTATATAATGATAACACGGCCGTCATTAATAATGAAAAAGAAAATGTAAAAACAATGTTGCCAACACTAAAGCGTAGAAAGTAAAAACGTACAAAGTAAACGTAAGATTTCAATTTTTAATCGAATATTTTCGCCTAGTGTAGTTCTTTATTACTTCTACGTAAAATTACATAAAGCACTTAAATTTCTGTGTTAAATATATGAGGCTTGATATCACATTTTTGGACTTAATCAAAAACTATACTCTCATTAAGGCGTCTTTGAATAAACTCTTATTCTATGTTTTCACTGACTAGGAAAGGACCAGTTTTAAATAAAACTCCTTGAACTGCTTTTAACCATACGAAGTAAATTCGATAGAAGAAAAAATTTCTCGTTATTTATTTAGCCAAATGTTTTTGTTTTCAAACTTTGGCTCATATTAACTAGAGCAGGACAAATTTGAATTTCAATTTTCTTGTCGCAACAAATCCACCGAGAAAAAAATACATATTTTCAATTTGTTTGTTTTAAAACGTTGTTTGGGAGCATGAGCTTGAAAAACGCCAGTAGAATTGTAGCATAAGAATGTGTTACTTTGTTTTCATTATTTATTAATTTCTATCTAAAATTTCAGCTTCGATGCTATCTAAAAACCATACACAATATTATTTCTCATTTTATAATGTATTTAATGTAAAATGTCTTAAAAAAATTTACGATTTCATGAACATGTCAATTGAAATGGATATTAATGTATGTTTTATTTGTATGTATACATAGTTGATTATGACTTGCCTTCGTTCGGTAAGTATGAAATATATAAATTACGATAATTTTTTATGCCATGAATTACAGTGATTGTTTTTAAAATCTGTATATACAAAATTTACGTAAAATATAAAAAATAAAAAAGTTAAATTAATACGAATTTTATGCAGCTAGTGTAAAAATCGAGATCGTTTTTCAGAGATGAGGTTGCCAGCACCAATAAATACGTCTCATATGAAAATTAAATAGATTATGAAAAATTTTTATTAAATGTATAGATGAGTGAAAAAGGAGGGCAGGCAATATTTAGAATAGACTATTAAATAACTAGTTATTTTAAATTGTGTCGATAAAAGATAATCAATCATATTATAAAATATTAAAGTTTAATATACAATTTTACACATGTGATTTTTTTCGATTCTATGCTTTGTCGTTATGTTATTGTTGCTTTGTATGTATGTTTTTTAAATGCTATCTTCTCTTTTGTCATTATGAAAATATTTCCTTAATACTATAATACATTCATTGGACTTGTATTATCTTGAGTTTGTTTTTGCTGCTGAGGATCATCATTATTGTTGTCATCGTCGTGTGTTAATGTAGTCGTAGCACTCATTTCTAAGCGTGATTTTTCATAATCAACAAAGTCATCGAATAGGCTGGGCCAAGCTTCGGTATCATCATAATTATTAATATCACACTGTTCGGAAAAATTTAAAAACATATTCCATGTATCCTTTGGAATGCCTCTAATACTAGGATGCTGCTCTAGGAAATGTATCCATTTACTTAGTAAATCTGGTGTGTGCACGGTAAATACTAATTTCCACAATGAAATCGCCATATCTAAAGACAAGATACGTTGATCTGGATCCAAACCGAATCTATAAAATATATAAAGATTTAAAAATAAAATTTAACAGAAATTATTACTAATGCATACATTTCACGCACACAACTATGTCATGTACATGTTTAGAGAGTAGATAATTTTAACTGATGAGGATAATACCAGTAAAATATATCTAGTGAAAGGGGTAGCCCGTTCAAACTAAATAAGATTTTCATTATTTTCCGCTAAAATCCGTTACGTTAAATTATGAAAATAAATTATTTAAAAATATCTTACATTCAATGTTGAAGCTTGGTAATTAATTTTCAATTGATTTTGCTAAATAATTTAAATTTTTTCCAATAAAATATAAAAATAGTGACGTAGGGCTTACATTATAGTTTTATATATGTATATTTAAAGTTTGTTTTATCAGTATTATTGAATTAAGAGATAGAAAGAAATTTTTAAAACGAGAATAAAACTCAGAATTGTTTTTTTTTTTTTTTTTTTTTTTTTTTTTTTTTTTTTTTTTTTTTGTTAGGGGAAGCGATGTCAAATAACTCAGGCAGATAACCTCAGTTGGAACGATCTATATTTTTATTTTATAGTAATTTCATGTATATAAATCTTAAAATATTTTTGCGCATTTGTAAAATCTAGTTTTAAAAAAGTTAAAGATTGTAAGAGTCTTGCATGATTCTTAAACTATATCATTAGATTAGGATTAACGTTAAATATTTTTGTTTGTTTACCTGAAAGTAAACCGATATAATTGTTTAAACAATTCAGCGTCTACTTTTAGCGTTTCGATTGTCTGTTCAAGTCTTATATGTATTGTTTCTATTGTATCTGCACGCATTTTATGTAGACCTTCTATAAATTCCGTTCGAGTAAAACGGCACATTTGTGAAGCATCTAAGCACCAGGCTAGCACCAAAATTGCAAATTCATCTGGTTGATAATTAAGATCACGGCATAATCGTTCAATACCATCTGCTAGTATCATGTCCTCGTCGGGTTCTTTATATTCTTCAAATAAGTTATTCAAAGTGTTATCGGACACTTCTAAAGTTTCTGTAACTTATATTAAACAGAAATTGAATTGAATAAATAAATAAATAGAATAAATAATTTAATAGTTCACAAATATAAGTATTTAACAAAATAGTAATGTAAATTTTCTTAAAGTATACCTGTTATGTCGCTCATTGTTGCGGCATTACCATTTAGCACTACTAATGATTTCTTAAAACTACTACGTTTTGTATCACAATGGTTTGCTGGTTTAAGAGGACTTCTGGCAGAGAGCAATTCGTCCGTTTCTAAAAAAAAACATTAATAGTTTCATTACTTTCTTTCGTCATTTTGACATACTATTGTAGATGTTAATAGTAACAAATACGAATATTGAAAACAGTAACACAGTAAAATAACATCACATTTCATCATATCATATTTATCATTTATATTTAGATGTTGCTTTATATAAAAGCCTTCTAAAAATAATATAATCTTTCACTTAAGATCGCAGAAATATTTATCCAATTCTTTAGTCTAAATTATTTAGTAATATTTAAGACTTCTTATACCAATTACAGTGCTTTTCTCGATCTAATGACAAGCATATTTCTAGTGATGATAAAAACATTTATGACAAGCACAACAATTTTCTATTTTGTTAAAAAAAAAAAAAAAATAACTCTTTTTTGTTTTAGTTCAAGTTGAAAAATATTATATGTATTACTATAATAACAACAAATGAATGATAACTGTCATGAATTTAAGAATAGTGCTGTCAATCAATATCATAATTATTACTGTTCTAATTTTATGCTAAAACTTTCTTGCCTATTTAATTTTAATTTATAATTTATTAAACTAATCGCAATGGTAAAATAATTGTAGAATATAAACACACACATTAGTTTAAGCATACTAATAGTATAACATGCTCCTAGTTACTAGTCGAAAGCGATAGCCTAAACGATCTAAATAACGGTAGAGATCTACGACTCTATATGAAAAATTATATTTCATTCCTGTACATAAAAAATAATAATAAAATAAATAAATTTTCGGCTAATTTTAAATTGCATTGAAAAAATTGTAAGTCGGAACAATGATTTTACTTGTTAACTAATTTTATAAATATGGAAAGTCATAAAAACTTACCATGAGATCTTTCCTTGTATAAGGTACCACCCCTCGCTGTGTGAATTTGATGATGTAAATTTTGGTGCTGCTGATAATGGCATTCGTTGGCATTTATGTTTAGTGAAACACCCGTATATCTACCGTCTACCAGATGTGTTGTATGTGCGACTGATTGTAAAGAAGAAGAATTAACAATGGTTGCGCCACTACCCAATGTAGTTGGCGTATGCTCTGTTCTTGTTTGGAAGCATTTCAGGCAGTTTCCCATAGCGGGAAAGCACAAAACAAATGATTGCTTGAAGCTCTTATTTGCAGTCTTGTTTTTGTCTGTATAAATTTTTTAAATATGTTAATTTATTGACACATGCATATTTCATTCATCTCCGTGTGGAAAGTAAGCAGCAGTAGATAACACATATATTTTGGATTACCTTTTCTAACATGTAAGGTGCTCAATATGAATTAGTTGAATTTCGTTAAAAAAAATGAATAAAAGCACTTAAGAGTTTAGATGAAGAAACTAAAGTTGCAATTTTCCCTGAATATCGACTTCCTATATTGGCACTACGTTTCTAGAGCTACATTCTAAAAAGATAAAATTGTCCTCTTCAGCAATTATTTGAAAGCGAAAAGAAATAATGTAATATAATATTTCAATTACTCTATGCAACCATATGTTTATTTACTTTGCCGATTTTTTATATCATTTTTACCTGCGAATTCATTTGTGTGAGTGTGTTTTGGAGATGTTCAAGTTTCCCGATTCTTTTTTCTTAGACTTTATGGTAATTTTTAGTTAATATAACTTTGTTTGAACAATTTTATAGACTTTCTTTTCACCTAAAGATCTTTTCAAGTTAAATATTGTTCCTTTTTTAGTAGTGATTTTTCTTTCAATTTCAAGGATTTTTGCTTTAGTATTCATAAATATTGCACACACACTAGCACCAATATATTATTGTTTTGCTCTTTTTTAAATAAACTTTGAAGTTCTTTGTTCACATTTGCAACTTGGATTGAGAACGATTCTTGATTTCTGCTTTTTTAAATATAATTTGGCTACAAGAATAAATAATTTATTTCAAATGTAATTTCTTTTACGCCAGTGTTGTGAAAATAAAACAAAAAATATGTATTTATTCTTTTTAGACGAAGCTCTACGTCAGCTACGAATTTGTATGACGCCGTTGAAAAGTAGATTAACGGTGGCGATCTCACAACCTGTTAAATCATATGTTCCATGTTGAGTTTTTTTTATTTTTTATTGCCGCATTTTAATATCAAAAAATATATATATAAAAATGCAGCGGAAACAAACTAATTAATTGTGCTTTCAAATTTTTAATTCAATTGTTTAAAGTTTAAGGCCGCTAAATTTTGCAAAATGTATTTTATTTCTTAACGTGTTTGACTTTTATTTTAAAAGTTGCCATATTTCAAGGACATATTAAATTAACAGCTCAGAGTGCCAAATTTTTAAATAATGATATGATTGTAAATTGGGAGTACTCGGGAAGTTAGGCTCAGACAATGATGCCTACTTATAAATATGTACCATGAGTAAAAAAAAACAAGATAGCCCAGATCCGTAAGTTTGTTATGTAGCGATCTCTTTTTTTGTGTGACGTAGACGTAGAATATTTTTTGTAAACAAAGTACATTTGTGTATGAAAAGTGCAACAAATTAAAGTGAAAATAAAAATGTGGAGTTAATCAATGTGATAATAAAAACAACTCAAGAGCATGTAAAATAATCTTCTTAAAGACGGTTTGCTCTTTTTTTGTAAAATATTTAATTAAACAGGCTCATCTTAATTAATATGATAAAAAGTAAAAAAAAAAAACAATTTTTTAGGCCAAAAATGTGTTTTTAAATTTGAAAATTTAGTGCTGAGCTTAAAAAAAGCATATCAAAAAAAAAAAAAAAAAAAAAGAGAATTTACTAAAATAAAAAATGAAATTTAATTTTATACATTTTGCTTTTAATTTAATTTTGAAAAAAAAAAAATTGCTGCAGCATTAAGGTCGTTAATAATTATTATATATTTCCTTTATAAAAATAAAATAAATTCTGAAATAAATAATTTTTGTAAGAATTTTCATATAAGCCAAAATTTAAAACTAAGCCCGAAATAGCTCTTCTTTAGCAAGCTTCAAGGTAAAACTCAATTACATCTCTTTTCTTTCCATTTAAAATTTTTTTCAAATTGAAGCACTTTCTAAACGTTATGTGGTTATTTCCAGTTTTTCGCGCCAAAAATCTCTTACATTTTTTACAACAAAAACTTATTTCAATGCTATGATGACGTTGATACACATTAAACATTTTTTTGGTTTTCTTGATTCATGAAATATATACATATTTTTTATGTTTGGAGTTTCACGGATATGTTACCAGCAACAAATTAGAGTTTGTCGCCTGGTAAAAATTGAGGAATATATAAAGCTTAATTTTTTACAAAACTAAAATTGCACTTTATGTTAGGCTCAGTTTTTTCCGAAGCTGGTATAGTCATTTTATTTATTTTTACTTCATCGACGATTTTCGTACTGTAGCGTAGTACGGCGAAGAAGAACTCTGTTCTTCGAAAAATAAAAGATGTTAAGTTGATGTTTCGTAACCAAGGCGATCAAAACAATTTAAATTTTTCTTTAAAGTAATATGCAATCAAGAGTCATGTTAAATACCTGATCGCAATTTTTGCAAGTTAATTTTCACGTATCGTTTCAAAAATAAAGATTTATATTTTGGAGCTGGCAAACATTGTTTCCTTAGATTTTTGTTAATTATTTTTTGCCTTTTATTTTTGAATTGTTTGCTGAAACTGGTGTGTTCGTACGAGTTAATATTTCTGCAGTTTTTTGTTATTCTTAGTTTCAAAGGAAAGTTTCATTTTTTTATTGTGAAATTGCTTTTGTTGATTATTTTTTGTGATATATCGATTTTTTAAAAAAATATTGTTTGGCCAAAATATGATATTTTGGTAAATTTAATTTTTTTTAAGCTTTCCATATTATTACGAAAATTAATTTGAGAGATCGGTTTACTGACGAAAAAATCAATTTCCCCAGCTCTGTTTACCCGTGGTAAAGTGTACAATAAATTTGTTTTTTTTTTTACTAACCGATGAGCTGCCAATAAAATGAGTAATTATACCTGTACTTATTGTTTTTACCAGATGTGTATCTGCAATATAACTAAAAATTAAGTTGATGTAATTGCCACTACAAACTTTCGTGTATGCTTTCTTTGGAAATAAACGCAGTTCAAAGAAATACAGGACAAATTTATTTTAGGCAATTAATAAATATTCTCTGATTTAAATAGAGCATGGAATCGAAGGCTATTTGGAATATCTGTAATGTTGCATATGTAATATTTGTTTATTCTTATGGTAAAAATTGATGAGTAATTTTTTCTCGTTTAGTGAATCACTGAAGAATTCTTATCAATAAGATAAAATTATTTCTATACAATTTGAACATTTTGAAAACATATAGAAAAAAGAGATATTCTTCATAATGATTTTTTCTTAGCTTTCATTTCAATGCTCTTCTCTTGTGCGAGCATTCAGTTTCAAACAAATAACGTACATTTTGGCCTAAGCTGGCGTAGTGAGCCAACATTTAATTTAGTTTTGTTATTTTACTCGTCGTCAACAGTAGTTAGTCCGTAAGGGCGCGCATGACTAAAACCGCCTCAGTAAATTTTAAAAGAAATTAAATTAATTAAAATAAATTCAATTGAGAAACTTTTTCAATGATTATCCTGATCTGGGGTTATACAAGTTTTGCAAGAGACAATTATACAATATAATAAAAACCAAAAATAATAAAGTAAATACTAATTTTAGTGACTAAAATTTTGTCTCATGCATAATACAGTAATAAAAAATACAGAGAGAAAAAGAGAGAGAGACCGAGAGAGAGAGAAACTTTTCATTACAAAACCTATGGATTAAATTTTTAAAAACATTGTTTGTTTTTTATTTTAAGCCAACACTTTGCTTTGTGTTAACAACGCCAGCAAAGTTAAGTTTTATTGCATTCTCATGGCTACATGGAAATAAATTATAGCCATCATGACACTTTGAACTTGCCTCCTCAAAAAAGACTAAACAAATGTAACACAATTTTTTTTAGAAATGTAAAAGCAGTTTTTATAGCGATGGTTGAGTGAATTTCATATTGTGAAATTTAAAGACATTACATTTGTTCAAATAAATGTATACACAGGTATTTTTGTTTTTATGTACTCTGCAGATTACGAATGGAGAAAGAAACTCCATCAAAATCTTTTGCAATAAAATAAATAAACAGTGCTGTAATCTATACAGTTACAGATGATTTCTTTTGAGCTTTAAATCACTAAACATATACTCGGTGCTTTAAATTTAAAAGAAATTTTTATTAATCTTGTTTTTCAATTAGCAAAGTAACTGTTGTTCCGATTTTTTAATTTGATTTGCATTTTTTAATACAATACAGTTACACCTCTTGTAAATTTTATAGTGTCATAATCAAGGGAAAATGCCAAACATTTTATTTAAAGAAACAAACTATTTTTTGTATATGGAAAATTTACTTTTATATGTTTTTTAAGAAAAATTTTATCCAAGAACAATTTTTTTTTTTGAAATTTCAAAACCATCACAGAGAGAAACCGTACTGATCGATGCAGTACATGCGAGATATTCCTATCAATCAAATCATTTTTTTTAATTGCGCACAAAAGCAATCAACTAACAATTTCTAACACACTTTTTCTTTTAATTTGTCTTTTTGTGTGTTAACTTTATGTGAATTCACTTGTTTTTTAAATAAAAAAATAAATTTTATTTGCAAAAACTTTTAATAAGTAAAAAAGAAAAACAAACACAAAATTACATGTTAGATTATATCGTTGTAAGTGCAAGTGGTTTTGTTGTTTTTGAATCGAGAAAGAACTTAAAGGGATAGTTATTATCTGGCTATTGTTATTTGTTATGTGTTTATCCAGTGTCTCTCTATACATTAATTACTACAATAGAAATTAAAGAAAACGTGCAAGTTGTTGTTTTTAATAATTAACAAACAAACAATGAAGTTAACTGAGTGAATGCCATGTCGTGCCACTGATCGTTACAAGCGGAACATGTTTTTTAAAGTTCATTCATTGATATTCAAAATCCAAAAAGGGAAAGTGTTGCTCTGCTTCTTGGGTACTAATTTGTTACCGGTTGTTTTAATATTGTACCAGCGTAAAAACGTGCAATCAAATAACTTTTATTAAGAATGTCATCCGATCGTTTTCACAAGTAAGTATCTCGCCTCACACGTATTTTAACAAATGTGCCAAATGTAATGAAAAACAAGTAAGAATGCTATATTCGGCAATGCCGAATCTTATATATCCTTCACCACATATATAAATTTAGTTTAGTGAAGTAACAGAGAAATTTGGTACTGCATACATATAATTTTACATAAAAATGACATTGGCTCTTAATGGGTTAAACATTTTTAAAAAAGTTTTTGTATTTCCTTAAAGATCTTTTCAAAAACTTTTATTGATATTTTAAAAATTTGAAAATTTCAGAGCCCTGTAACTCGGAAAATATGGGCGAGCACTAATTTTTTCACTTGATGTTTTTTCTTATTTTTTAATTCTCTATCGCCCTATATATTTATTTTTTTTTTGATTAAAGTTACTTTATTGTTCCAAATGACATGAAAAAATAAGAGGTAGGCGTGGTGTTTCGCCTGCTGCCTCGAAGGACATAGACCGATCATGCTGATTTCCAATAGCACCTCTTTCGACACTATATCTGATCGATTGGCGAAGGGCAGACGGACATCGCTCAATCGACTTCGAATATATGGGGTCGGAAAAAGATATTGTAGAAATTACGCACGGAATGACAAACTTAGTTATACCTTTTTCTACTTTTTGTGGTGAAGGGTAAAATAAAACATACGCAAGAACTATGTATGTGTGTTTGCACTTAGCTAAAAATACTGACAAGCTGTCAATGTCAAAAGGTTAGTCTTAGGTTGTGGAAATCGCGAGAGTTTAGATTTCTTAGCGAACATAAAAGCTCGCTGTTTATTTTTTTGTTGCTTTAATGTTATTTTGAAGATACGAGAGGAAAGGCATATTTTCCTTATTTAAATAACTGGCCAAGATATTGCCAGATTGTTTAAATACATACAAAGGAACCTTAGGAATTTCGAGCCAACCCGTAATTTCTTACAGGAAATATGTATTCCTGAAATATTTAAACATACGAGTACAATTTTTTATTTGGTACGTCAAAAAATGAGGTGACGATCCTTCGCTAGAATGTATAGATACGAGCTTCATAAGTTGTCCAACGAAAAACTAAGACGAATCCATAGCAGGTGAATGCATTAGCTCATACGGCCAAATACAAAATTGCTTCTTTATATTCTTTAGTATATGACGACTGAACCGAATTTTGCAAAGCGAATTGTTTTTGAAGCTAACGCTTACAACTATGAATTCACCTTGAAAATATCTATAACACGGTCTTATAAATCTTAAGAAAAAAATTATAAAAGAACACGTGACTTGTTTGTTAACCAAGAGCTGTCGTAAATAAGGATCGGAATAGATTTTTTCGAGATATTGAAATCGCGAATAATTTCAGTATTTCAAGTTTTTGTCAACAATAGTTTTGGTTCGTGAAGAAATAATGTATTAAAAATTTTATTTAATACTCGTATTAAAAAACTAAAAACTTTTCAATTCCATACGTACCCTTACCTGATTTTTTTTTAATAATACTCGTATGCTAACAGTTCATAATGACTTTTAATTTCGGTAATTTTATTTTATCAGTTGTATATATGTTATTGCTAAATGCCAAAAATATTACCTGGCTTACAAAGAGCAATTTTTTTTGGAGCAAGCTTGATTTTTGTGTGAGAAACAATTGTGTAGACTAATTTCCGAAACCTTTTCTATGAAATAAAATTTTGTAATCATATTAAATTATACTATTGTAGTAAAATACAGTTTATCTACTTATTCTACAAGATTGCAATATTATTGTGCTACATTGGCATTTTTGCTTTATTATAAATTTTATAATTTTTATGAAAATGAATCCGCTTCAGGAAAATTTTCAGGACACTGAAGAAAAGTAAGTTTTAAGGCTGAAGTAGATGAATAACATTTTCTAAGTACTGACTGTTAATAATCTGCAATTAATCGCATAGTAAAGCAAAATTTTTAAGTAATTAATCTTAAATTGTGCGTTTCACAGGTGCACAAAAAAATTAATTAAAAATGTTTTGTGTAGTTCCGATACGCTGAACTAGTTAGTAGCTCGTTAAAATATAGTGGGATTTCATAATTTGCAATGCAACGGACTTAATCAATTTGACATATAAAACTAAGATGCAATTTAAAAATTTACATTTATTTAAAATTATTAAATTAGATCGGTTAAACGTTTTTTTAAATATCCAAACAATTCCCTGCTTTTAAAATCCCAGCAAAACCTTACATACGAGGGCTGCTTTATATATTTCTGGCCTAATAGTGAAAATGCGAATATTTATAATCAAAAATGGTTTTATTGTTTTTCAAAGTATTCTCCAGCATGATTTATACACTTTTGCATGCGCTCAAACCAGTTGTCGAAGCACTTTTTCCACTCCGATTGAGACACCTCTAAAACATGGTTTTTGAACACTTCAACAGCTTCTTCTGGCGACGAAAATCGTTGACCACGCATTTTTTTCTTGATGTGCGGAAACAAGAAGAAGTCATTAGGTGCTAAGTCAGGGCTGTACGGCGGATGACCCATTAATTCGACGTTCTGGCCGGTCAAAAACGCTCTGGTTTGAGCCGATGTGTGAGAGCTCGCATTGCCATGGTGAACAATGATTCGTCTTCTCTTGTTGGTTTTTCGAATTTCTCCGATGACTTCAGGCAACCAAATTATAGTGTACCACTCAGAAGTGACCTTCCTACGTTGCTCAAGCGGAACAGTCGCCACATGAACAGTTGTGCCGAAGAAACAGGCGACCATTTGCTTCGAAGTGCTTCTTCCACGAACAACTTTCGTTGGATTTTGCTCGTCTTTGAAGACCCACACGGTCGATTGTTGTTTCGTTTCGGGCTCATACGCATAGATCCATGATTCGTCACCTGTGACGATCTTATAAACGTCTTTTGAAGCACCGCAATCGTATTTTTGCAACATTTCTTTGCACCAATCGACACGAGCCTTTTTTTGAGCGACTTTCAAATTGTGCGGGATCCAACGAGAACAAACTTTTTTTACGGCCAGGTGTTCATGCAGTATCGAATGTATGCTGGTGGAAGAAATGTCCAAGGATGTCTCTATCTCTCGGTATGTCGCATATCGATCTTGCATTATGAGTTTACGCACGGCATCAATGTTCTCTGGCACAACATCCGTTTTTGGACGACCTTCACGGAATTCGTCTTTGAGCGAGCTTCGGCCGCGATTAAATTCATTATACCAATTTTTCACAGTTCTATAGAATGGTGCTTCATCGCCATACAAAGATTTAAGTTCATCAATGCACTCTTGTCGTGATAATCCACGTCGAAAATTGTGAAAAATGATGGCACGAAAATGTTTACGAGTTAATTCCATTTTTTTTCTATATTATTTTTTTGAAGTCACTGTAAACAACACAAATAATGATCGTACGTCAAAACGTTTTGAGTACGATTATGCTTAAAAATGACAAACTTTCCAATGGAAATGTCAGATTGCACTTGGCAGCACTCAGTGTTGCCAGGCTTTAAATATATATAGCAGCCCTCGTAGAAGTTGTAAACTTAAAAATTTAAGTATAAAAAAATTCTAAAAATAATTTAATAAATATTTTAGAGCTGCTAAAGATGGTCTTTTGGATGTTTTAAAAGAGGCTACGCGTAAAGACGCTAATTCAAAAGATAATGATTCCATGACTCCAGTTTTATGGGCAGCATTTGAAGGTCACTTGGAAGCATTGCGTTTGCTTTGTGGTAGAGGGTAAGTATCATCACAGTACTCTTATATAAACTAAGTATCTATTGCCGGTGCGCTCTACTATCCCAATAGAAATAATCGTATCACATCCACACTTTTAATCCAGCCAGCTTTTTAATTGATTATTCACCATCTTTATTTTATAGTTCTCTAGTTACGACCACTGTTCCAATTAAGTCTGCAATTCGTCCAATTATTACAGAGTTATCTTGTGCAAATTTATTCACTATTGCAATCTAGTGTTTCGGTAAGCTATGTGTATTGATTTAGGGGTAACTATTTTCTACTACTTATTATAGTTCTCTAGATAAATCTGTGGCTATGAGGAAAAACAGCTTATATTTTTTAAATAAATGTTAATGTAGAACACTTTAACGCTTTTAAAACGGATTTTCCGTAAAATTATTTCCATTAAAATGAAGCTTATTATATTTTTTTCTCTTTCTATTAACAAAAGAAAATATTGTTTAATTTTTAAATAACTTTAATATTGAAATAAATGATTGTTCTTTTTACCAAATTTTCATGCCTAAGTCGACTTTAGCAATTTTTCCTTGTGGGCACAGAAATAGTAAATAACACTGGCAAACAAAAAAATATTTTTGTAAATTAATTTTGGGTTGAATTTAACGAAAATGAAAAAATTTATTAATTAATTTATTTTTAAGAGTTAAAAATTAATGGCAGGTTGGTTATTATTACAATCATGTGGATTTTCTTTTTCTTTTGTCCTGCCTCTTGTAGGTGACTTCTGGAGCATCCCTACACACGCACCAACAGTAATCTGCAAGCATTGATACATTCCAACTAATATCTTTGTTCCATTACAGGAATATCCTAATGGAATCTCTTACCGTGTTCATAACTGACCGCACCACAACTAGTGGGGAAAAAAGTCTAGATGAGAGTGGAGAAAATAAATTTTGAGAGACATGTTGCATCCTAGTCCATGATATTTTTGTAGAACTATCCACACCAACTGAACGTAGTTATCTTTACATTTTTTCCCCCCAAAAAAACCATTAATAACTCCCTTGAACGCATTTCAAGCTTTCTTTCCTTTCCCCTCCAAAACTCCTATCCAATCCCTCTCCACGTATATAAAAAGCAGCAGTTTTTTAATATACCCCAGTTGCATTCCTAAAAGTATGAACATGACCTTTAGATCACCACAGATTTTCCAATTGTGTTCAGCATTTTTGATTGAGTGGAGGAGAGCTTTCATGTTTTCATGAGTCTCTTTATATAGATGAATCAGAAATAAATTTAATTTGTTTTTCAAGAGATTAACGTATCACTCTCTCATCTGCATCACAAAAAATACATAAATCTGATCTTTTTTACATTTAACACGTGCAACAGCACCCTTTTTGTTTTTTGCTCTTCTAAGGATACATTGATACCCCAAACTTATTTGAATATTATGAAGATATTCAAATTAAGAAGAAGACTTCGGAACTTAGAAAGCTATAGTTTGTATCGCTTTTTTTTTTGTTTAATACAATTTCTCTTAAGTAGCAAATGGCTATTGAAGGGATAACTTTAAGCCCATAGAAAAAAAAACGTAATTCTATATTTTATTTTAGTGGAGATCCTGATAAATGTGATCAGTTTGGTAATACAGCTCTGCATTTGGCATCAGCTAAGGGACATTTACGATGCGTAGATTTTCTGGTAAAGTTTGGAGTCAATATATATGCCTTGGATATAGACAAACATAGTGCTAAAGATTTAGCTGCGATCAATAATCGTGATGAAATTTTACGTTATTTGGATGCAGCTACCGCAAGTTTTGAAGCAAACGACAGGTACAATATGTTTTATAGTATGTAATGGATTCAATTATATCTACGATTTTAATTTTTAATCATATCTTGTAGAAAGAAGGCTAAAGCAATGAAAGAAGTTGCAGAAAAGAACTGCGAAAAACGCATAAAGGAATACATGAAACGTCAACAAAAACAAGATCAAGACTTTAAAGAACTTAAATCATCTGTATCAACACTGGCAAATGGCGGTAAATCGGGCAAAATGCTCTCAACACTTAAACAAAAGATTTGGTCAAGTCAAGGTAACCTACACAAAGTAGCCAAGGACGTTTCACCAGGTCCTGCAAGTGACTCAGTTGGCGTTGCTGGCGGCGGCGGTGTTAAATTTAGTGAATTAGTACAAGCGGGTTCAGAAAACTGCAGTGGCTCCGTTGCTAGTCGCAAGGGAAAGTCAATATCAAAAGCTAAGGGATGTTCTGATATGAGTAGCGGTTTTAAAATAGGAGAAATCGAACCAGATGGTAGAAGAACTATAACTTCGCTTAGTGGCGTTCAAAGAGATTCAGAAGTTCTTTATGTTGGCACATTTAGTTCGAATGAGGACAACAGCAAGCGAGGAAAAATTAATGGTCTTTTTGAGGCGGAAGAAACAGGAAATTCTGATACAGATCTTGTCAGTGGCAAAACAGGTTATGGTACACTGTCAAGATCATTTTCACAACCGGACATTTTGGCTGACAATGATACCACTGATCACTTGAGATCTGAGATTGCTTTACAAAGAACTGCCGGCTTGTTCGATCGCCCAATGCTGGGTAGCATCGCTTTTCGTAGATCTGTAACTGCGGCCCTCAGTCAACTCAATAACGATCCTTACAATATGGATAACGTACCTTCGACACAGCCTTCAACACGAACTAATTCAATTAGCTCCAAAGCACGTTCGGGAAAGCAAAGAACGTTTCTTAATTTTACTGACTCGGATTCGGATGATGCCGAAACCTATTGTGATGACGATGATGATCAGGATGTGGCCGGAGGTCCTATACAACGTTTTCTTTGCGTCTGGGGCTTGGAGGAATACTTACCCATGTAAGTTTTTCTTAATTTATTTTTCTTTAACTTTTTTCTACATAATTTTGTTTCTTAATTGATTTCAGTTTTCAAAAGCAACAAATTGATTTGGATACTTTATTATTGTTAACAGAAGCCGATTTGAAGTCCCTGGGTCTACCATTGGGTCCATTTCGCAAATTAAGTTTTGCTATACAAGAACGCAAAAATGCCCTCGCTAATCCTGGTATAATGAGAGACTCGCATTTATAATCACACTGGTGCATATGGCTGTCCTGCACACATATAAGAGAAAAACAATATTATCTTAAGTTTTCAGTTCCCTTTATTCCAACTGTTATTTACATCCGAAACATTCAAAGTTATTTCGGAGTAAAATTTTTCTTAAAATCAACTTTTCGTATTCGATACTCAAGAATTTTTAATGTACATATGTATATGTATGTATGTACATATATCTTACATATCATACTATTAAATACAAGTTAGTACTCAGTATTAATTTAGAAAAAATAGTATTTAACTAAATAATTAACAATTAAAAAATCAATTTATAAATTGCAAATATCTGCCCATTACAGATTAAAAGATAAATTTATTTATGTCAAAGTGGAAATATCTTACAATTTTATTAAATTATAACCCTATACAAATTCAAAATCATAACATGAAAGATTGGGAGGGAATGGGCCGCATTCCTTTATAAGGGTCGCAGCGATCCTTACTCTGTGAAAATAAAAATTTTTATTTCAATTACACTTCTACGTATACATTAAACTCGTTTGAACTTTAAAAGCAATCGAAAAATATTTCTCGGAAATGAGGTGAGAAATGACGGATTCTATCATAACAAAATTTAAAAAAATTAAAACGAGTTGATAATCTTATTCTTTTTAAAGTTGGTTACTAATAAAACTTCACGTTTAATAGTACAGAACATTTCCTGGTTCAGCTTAGCACAATGATGATTGTTATGATATTATAATATTTGTGATAATAATTGCAAAAGCTCCAAAGTCAAGTCGAATTTGAGAAAATTTCAAACGAAGTTGAAAAGTTTTAATTGAAACTTAGGAAACTTCTGAATGTAATAAAGAAATCTACTACATGTTAATTACTTATAAATATAATTATATTTAAGATATCAGTAAAACTCATTAATTGGGTGATAAGCGGTCATTTCATTGAGATCTCAACTCAACTTTTCAGGAAACCTTCATCCACATTTTCATATAACTTCGAGGTGTCTTTTTATTTAAAAATTTTAATGACCAACATTTACTTCAGTTTATAGTGTTGTAGATAGTGCAAACACAGTAAATCAAAAATGGCCGAACTCCAAAATGTATTAAAACAAAGTTTGTATACAGTTTTGCTGTGGTATTAAGATCTTGTACATAAACAAAGTTGCGAAACAAAGCATCAATTTAGAAACTGATGCGCTAATTGCTCGACTGCAACGTTTTGGAATGGTATGAATTTTATTGAAATCGAGTTGAAAATTTATTAGGATTAACAAAAGCTATATATGCAACAGTAATCCGTGAATTCCGATAGAGCTTTGTTATTCATAGTTCACAATCATCTTACATTGAGGCTATCACCCATTCTGATCGAATGGTTTTAATTCCGTATTAAGCATTCTGATCGAATTTGTTTTACTTTTTTTTAGATTGCGATCGATTTTGTGTGTCGTAAAAAAAGCTGTATCTCCAGTTTTTAATTTTAATATGACCACATTGCTTACACCAAAGTATTAAACAGGCAAATTTAAATAAGAATACAAGGTAAAAATAAATTTTATAACCGAAAAAATAAACTAAAATTTGAACGAAAATCAATTTTACTTAATAGAATTTCCGAAGAAGTTTTTCGTTTTCTAAAGAACGCATTTTCGGAATTGAGACCACTTTTGGTCTAAATTGTATTCTGTGACATGCCTTATTATTCCTTCTTGATACAGTAGTACCAACTTAAAATAAACTTCAATTACTCTGCAGCATTACTTTAAACAATGACATGTAATTGTCTATACCCTGCACCACTGTTGAACGTAGCAAATACAAGTTGCCATTGTGTTATCAAATCCGCAAATAGTTATTTAAAAAGTGGCTGAACTTCGAATCAACACTTTTAAATACATTTCATTATTATAAAATAATATTAAATTGGCCAGAACAAGATTTTTATTCAAATTCTTTTATGTGACTGTTTCATTAACATCAAAATCATGTTACAATTAATTTTACGCACATAAATATAATTTATGCAACTTGTTGCATCATGTACAAATCGTAATACATTCCTTTTTGTTCTATCAATTGATCATGAGTACCCTGTTCAATGATCACGCCCTTTTTTAAGACACAAATTAAGTCGGCATCATGAACTGTAGTCAAGCGATGAGCAATAGTAACGCAAGTACGTCCACTACGAGCTGCATCTAAGGCCGCTTGCACAACCTTTTCACTTTCCATGTCTAAGGCCGAAGTAGCCTCGTCTAGGATAAGTATCTTGGGGTTTCTTACCATAGCTCTAGCTATAGCAATACGTTGCTTTTGACCACCTGATAATTGGGTACCTTTACTGCCCAACGATGTTGCATAACCCTGTGGCAAGGATGTTATAAAACTGTGTATGTTTGATTTCTTAGCAGCTTCAATTATTTCAGCCATGGGAATATCGTCGCGAAAGTTGTTCCCATAAGCAATATTTTCGGCTATCGTACGATCAAACAGTACCGGTTCCTGTGATACAAGACCCAGTTTAGAGCGTAACGTATTATAGGAAAAGTCGGTAGTTGGAGTGTTTTCCAAGTTCACAGTACCACTTATAGGATCATAGTAGCGAAGTAGCAATTGTACACAGGTAGATTTTCCGGAGCCCGAAGGACCTACCAAAGCCACTGTTTTCCCTTTTTCTATTTCTAAATTGAAATTCTGTAAAATCGGTGTACCTTTTCGGGTGGGATATTCAAAATTCACACTTTCATAGGTGATGCTGCCTTCTGTTTTCTGCCAGCAAAAGTAAACAAATTAAATTTAAAATCACTGAAAATCTTGAAAGGAAAAAATGAATCAATCTTACAGCGGCATTATTAAATGGTCTATCCTGTGGATTATGCATGTTTGGTATGCGATTAAATAATTTCATTAAACGCCCTGCAGATATAACTGCTTCGTTAACGTTAGGAGCAAACGCCAGAGCCTGCCCCAACATCCAGGAACCAAAGATCAGAGCCTCGGATACCCTTAGAAAAAAGCATTAAAAAATTTACTCCAATTGTATCACAACAATTTGCGAGTTCTTACTTTATTATATTCTCATAGTGAACTTGACCATTCGCCACTAATATGCCTCCATAATAAAGCGATAAGCCATACGCCATAAATGGAGAAGCCTGACCCAGACCAAACACGAAACCTCGAAATCTTAACTTTTTTATGCAGGCCTGGTTTACCAAATCGATTTGTAACGAATAGCGTTCCAAGATATATTTCTCTTGACCTAAACTAGTTACTGTTCGAATATTTGATATGGCTTCAACAGCCACTTGAGATGCCTTCTCAATGGCTGCTTTTTCGGCCAGGGTACAAGATTCCATAAATCTAGCTTCAAAGTATATTGACAAGCAAACAAACGGTATTGTGACTAAAGTAACTAAAGTCAAACTCCATGAAAAAATAAAAGCGACAATCACACCAGCCGACAATGAAGCCAAAGCCTGCATAATAATGCCAATCCTTGCACCAGTAGCCTTTAGGAGAACGAAACAATTTTAATTAGTTCATCAATAAATTCAAGCAAAATCATTTTATCTTACTAACTCCTTGAACATGAGAACAATCACCGGCCAAGCGGGAACATAATGCACCCACCGAATTCTGTTGGTCATCAAAAAAAGCTACCTCTTGCTTTAAAAATGTTCGAAAGGTTGTTCTTCTCAGACGCGATGTCATTTTTACTCCAGCCGTGTTAAACGCATACGTTTGTATTAAAGTACCCAGTCCAGCTATTACTCCAATAACAAGAAACATGTAGGATAAGAAAACCGATTTAGATTTAACATATTCATCATCACTGTTGGACAAAATCTATTCAAGAAAAATTTTTGGGATTAATGTTCGTAGACTAATTTTGTTTGAAGAAGGAAATGCAGTATTTTTTTGCAGTAATTTCACTTACGCCAAAGAAGTCACCAAATAAAACAGCCCATAATGGATATGTGGCACCGTGCAACATGGCTGCTATGCATCCTATGAGAATATAACGCCATTCAGGAGCATTTAATTTCATCAGTTGACCAAAGGATATATCGTATTTTTCCTGATTTTCCTGCTTTTCCTTTTTTAGTTTTTTGTTCTTTTTCTTTTCTAAATTATTAACAAAAATTACAAAGTCAATAATCTTTTATAAACAAACAGTACATTGTAGTTTACGTTTTCCAATGGGTTCTCCAACGCTATTGTCTTGTTGTTGAACATCTACTTCCGCTTCACTGACGTCTTTGTTTTTCTGTTCGTCATCTTCATCTCCATCAATTGTATTTTTGTGTTTTTGGTTGTTTAAAATTTTAAGAGATTTTTCTATTTTATCTTCTACTGTGTCTTCGGTACGTTGTGAAATTTTAACGAGCTGATAGTACAAACCAGCCTTGGCCATTAGTTCATCATGAGTGCCTTGTTCAACCACCACACCATCTTTGACAAATACAATATTGTCTGCATTTGTAATGGTTGAGAGACGATGAGACACTACAAGTGTTGTTCTCCCCCTGCTGGCAACTTCTAAAGCATCTTGTACACGTTTCTCTGATGTGGGATCAAGTGCAGAAGTGGCTTCATCTAATAACAAAATTTTTGGATTTTTGACAATAGCTCTAGCGATGGCAATACGTTGCTTTTGCCCTCCTGACATTTGAGCACCACGTTCGCCCACCAAAGTTTTATAGCCGTTCGGTAGTTTGACAATAAAATCGTGACAGTTGGCAGTTCGGGCAGCGTTTTCTATATCAGACATTGAACAATCTGGTTTACCATAACGTATATTTTCTTCGATAGTGGTTGAGAACAGTACAGGCTCTTGACCCACGACGCCTATTTGAGAGCGTAACCACGAAACATTTAAACTCCGCACATCGTTACCATCTAGTTTAACTGTTCCCTGTAGAGGATCATAAAATCTTTGCATCAACTGCAATGTAGTGGACTTGCCACATCCAGAAGGCCCAACAAAAGCCACTGTCTGTCCCGCCCTTATTTTTAAAGAAAGACCTTTAAGAACTTCGACGTTAGATCGTGCTGGATAACGAAAATATATTTCATTAAACTCTATGTTTCCTTCTACCTCCATGGGCTTATCACCCTCAGTATTTAGAGGATCTATTTTCGATTGGCGATCAATAATCGAGAATATATTTTGACCAGCACCTCTTGCTGCCGCAAATGATTCCACATGAGGAGAAGAGAATCCTAAATTTTGGGCTCCCATTATCACGCCAAACAATATAATCACCAAAACAGCTGGAGTATATTGTCTATCCTCAAAGTTACGTTCAGATACAACCAATTTGACACCATACCACATTGCAATAGCGTAACAGCAATAAATAATAAACCACATTGCTCCAGCCCCAATACCTGAGTAAAGACCTTTTTTACGTCCCATTTTTTCTGCGGGCTCTAATAATTTCGCAAATCGTTCTTCTTCTTTGCATTCACCACTAAAAGCAAAAACGGTACGAATACCAGTGAAAACCTCTTCTGCAACAGCTCCGGCTCTGGCGTATGCTTCAAGTTCTTTTTGTGTCAATGTACTCTGTATTTTGGCCACCATTGCTGTGGAGATAATGATAAAGGGACAACAACTAATCACCACCAGTGTTAATTTCCAGCCATATAAAAATGAAGCTATAATCGCTAAGACGAAAGTCATAATCAGAAATACAAAAATGGCGATTTTCTCGTTAAGTCCTTCTTTCATTTTGTCCAAATCCCTAAATAAAAAATAAAGAAATATAAAATCATTATATTTTATGTATTCTTTTTCCAATACCATCCTGTTATCAAGCTATGCTTACTCAGTCATTTTGCTGGCAAAATTATTACCCGAAGACGTGTCAAACCAAGACATATCTTGTCTGAGAATGGCCTCTAAAAACAGTTTTCTTACCCGTCCAATCTGAAAACTAAAATTTTAAGATTTGTTCGTGTTCATTATGTTCAATCAGCAGGAGTACCTCATTAAGCGCTACCCTGTTTAATATATTTACAGCTATGGCCAAAAGTAATAATTCAACCAAAGCTCCTGCCAAACTTCCCAAACCGTATGCAGCAGAGTCATCTCTAATGGCTTGCATATTTTCTTCATAAGTGGCATTGGTTCTAATATAATTTAAAAAAAACTTTAAATTTAAAAGGTGCAACATAAAATAACAATCGATTAAATTTACAATATTTTGCCGCCTCCGAAAATCTGCAACACAAATGTGTTTGACGATGTACCCACGCCCACAGTGCGATCAATAAGCAAAGATGAAAATTCCCCATATATAACTATCGCATAGGGAATACCAATGGAGCCCAACGATGCTAATATTATGCCAATTAATATAAGGCATCGTTCCCCTATTGTAGAATAACGAAACTGAATAAAAGAAAAAAACACAAAGAATTAATAAATAAATAAATTCATTGAAAAGGAATCTGTTTGCTCTTTGAAAGCCCTCATTTGTGAGATAAAGAATAATAATAAATACTTTAAAAGTGTTATGATACGAAATATCTAAGGTAAGCATACGAGGGTAATTAAAAATTTATATTCAAAATCACATAATGAAAATTAAAAAATTCACCCAGTCGTTTCAAACAAAACATTTGTTTGGTCACCTTTTTTATATGTTTGTCCGAAAAAAGTTGAACAGGGGTGACACACAAGAGTATTTTAAACCGACTTCAAAAAAGACGGATGTTATCGATTCGAATGATTGTTGCTTTTTTATGTTTGTGCCCGCAGAATTCAGTAATTTCTGAACCGATTTAAAATTTTTTTTATTCGAAAGGTGATGCTTACAGATTTGTGACATTAAAAAAGCAGTAAAAAATCTTAAAAATTAAAGAGCGTCTCCATAAAACTAACATGTTTTTGACCTGCAGTATGAACGTAAAAATAAATCTAAAAATTTAAAGCTGTCCCCATAGTTGACGTTAATTGACCTATATGGGCTTACTTTTTGAACCGTTATAGACAAACGCTTGCAAATTGACTGTAATGACAACAAGAATGAATATTCAAATTAATTAATTAAAGGGTGGCACAATAGTTGAAAAGTTGTTGACAGACGGTTAACAGGGAGCTGTAGTGCTAAGTCTGCTATAACAAGTATAAAGTTTGGTGGTGTCCCAATACTTAATGTAATTTGATGTATGAGGCCATACTTTTGAACTGTTATAGACAGACATATGAAATCTGATTTGAAGTCGGTTTTTTCTCAAGAATTATTTTTTTAAATAACATCGTGCTACTTTTTTTTATCCCGATTACATTATTAAGTCTCCATTATTGATTATTGAGGGTGAAAGCAGGCCTCGATGGCCATTTCGCTACCTCTTACTTAACTCTTTAGGAAACTTCTCACAAACATTTTAAATAAACAAAAGATTTTTATGTGAACAATAAAGTAAAGACCAAAATCAATGTTTGAGCAAAAACAACAATAATGAACAACGAATTTTTTTCTTTATCCACTGTATACGGCTGACTCTTTTTCGGCTCTTTTATACAGTTAAAAGGTGATGAAAAATAAAATAACACAAAACGTTACGATAACTTATTTTTATTTTGGGCACAGGCACGTTGCTAATTATTAAATTAAATTAAACCACGGAAATACTGAATTAAATTAAATAATTAAAAAAAATAGCACTGTATGAGTATTTTTCCTTTTTATAATTTTAATAACAAAATAACAATTTTAAGGTGCAGGTATTTATTATATTTAATATTTTTTCAAGGTGCGCTGATTTTCCGAACAATTTTTTTCGAAAATGCGGAAAACTCTGCCATCGAAAAAACTTTTGCTTTAAAGGTAAAACTTTTAAAGATGTTGCTGAAGAGTTATCTGTCCCATACGATAACGTTAATCAAATATAATAATGAACGGACTTTTAAAATAGATAAATATCGTCCAGATAATCGGAAAAGTTTAGGTTGTTAAAATAATAGAACCATTTAATTGTGACTGAATGATTAGAAGTCAAACATCCATTGACAGGATAAATGTCACGTTTACTCACATTCGGGAAGAACTCTTCCAGCTCAACTGTGGTGAATTTCTTCGTGTACATAGAGGACAATCACTTCATTGCTTTTAACCCTTATCGGACGCGACTTTTCACACGTTTGATTCTCACCAGGTTGTAGTTATTTTTAACAAATATGAAAAAAAAAACAATAGTATGTTATTATACATTTATATTTATTTCTTTTCAGTTTTGTTACAAATTATTTATTTTTTGTACAACTACTACATGTCTGAGTTTCTGATAATTATTTATATACTTGTAAGGTATGGTATTTTTTGAAGCAATCTCCAACATGAAGAAATGCTTTTCTCTAGGAACTATAACTCTTCTTTTCTTAGAAAATAACGAAGCGTTATTGCTAAACTCATCACTAGAGCTAAAATCACTTTCAGAAATTTCTTTGATATTTATAATATTTTCTTTATTCATTTTATGGGCAAAAAATAAATTCAGACATTAAAAAAAAGAATTGAAAGTTTATTGCACAAGTTAAATGCTCTGCTGATAACGACAAACTGAAAAGATTCTTATGCTCAAACGGTAACGGTAAATACGTATTTTCAAATGGTAACGGTAAATTGAAGAAATGAATGCATTTTAAAAACAAATCTCATCAATAGACAGTATGTTTCGACATAATTCGCCTTGTCACTTCACACGTGCCATACGACCGTTGCAGAAAAGTACTGTTGTCACGTCAGAGGTGACTTACGACCGATAAGGGTTAATCTTGTGGATTGGCTTAGATGTGGAGAAAAGGAGAAAACAAAAAAAAAAAAAAAAACAAAAACGATGCTCATTGTTATTGTGCGGAAGAAGCGTAAATATTAAGAGAAAATGTCTTTATTTAGCAAAAAGTTGAGATTTTCTGTTAATGTAAAGATAATGTACTCAGAAAAAGACAACAAAATGAGCACTTAACATTTGGCTGGCTTCTAACTTTTTAAACTTACAAATAATTTTCTTTGTGAAACTTCACTTACCAATTGAAAATACGATAATTGATTGACTTTTTTTATTTCTTCTAAGGTTGTTGCTGCTGTTTGAAAATCTTTGAGTTGTGGCAAATAAGTTTCATCCTTTTTTGCAGCAGTTGTACTGGACGGTGTAATTTTATTTGTACTATAAGTTGATGGTTCTTCAGGTATCTCGGGTTCCATAATAGGCGATTTTTAGTCTTTCATTAAATGCTCATCTAATTAAAGAAATTAATAATAGTTAAATTATTCTAAATGTCATTATTGTTTAATTTTAAATGATTGTATAAGAAAATAAAATGATTAACTTTTATGTACATATGTGTAAAAATGTCTGATATCAAAACAAGTTTTACAACGCATTGTAAAATATGTAAGTGTGTAAGTTAGCACGAATTTGATAGAGTCCAATAAGAATAAGTGTTTGTTATCTTTTCAATTTTATTGCACACTCTGCTGAATGACTTTTTGTTAAAAGAGTTGTCAAGTATTTTTCCACTTGTTTAAAAGTTTGCAGTTACGCAAAAACTTTTTTATTTTTAATACTGTCACTTTTTAGTTCGATGCCTTAAGAAATATGAGAAGCGTTCTGTAGAAATCGTAGGCGTATATAGAAACTTAAGTGAAGAACTCAAGAATAATAACCATCCAAAAATGAAAAATATTTTATATAGCAAACGTTTCAGTTTATTTGGTATTATTTGAAATACGAAATAATGGGACTACACCTTTTAAATTAGATTTTACTTTCAGTAACTTTTTCTTTTTTTTAATATAAAGAAAATGCTCAAGGAAAAAATATTTTAATCGATTTGAGAAGTGTATTGAATATGTATTAAAAAATAAACAGAAACTACCAAAAATTATGCTTTTCTACACAATTAAAAAAACTTATTGGATTACCCGCGTATTTATAAATGTAACAAGTGACACTGATGTACCAAAAATACAAACAAATTTAAACTACAACTGAAAGTTAAATATTAAATAAAAATTAATATTTTTTATTGACCAAAACTAAATAAAGCAGCAAATTCAATTATCACAATGATTTGCAAAAGGTCAAAAGGACGAAACTTTTTGGACGTGAATAAAAATAGATTAATTGTTGATTTATTTTTTATTTTTAATCAGGGCTACGATTTGTTATTTATTCTCATTCAAATGAAAATTAATTGAATTTTTTTTTTTAATAAAATTCTTAACACTTAACACGTTTCGAATTCTTCGAAAACATTTTACGACAAATACCAAAAATAAAACTAAAGGCGAATCCCAAACAAGCACTTAAATATTTGTTGATAACTTTAGTTCTTTTTTTTTTATTGTAAAAAATCCATCCGTAGTATAACACTGATCGCAAACGACTAATTTTGATAATTTTCCGAATTTTTTAATTTCATTTAAACGCAAATTTTATCTTTCTTTTATTTTTTTTAAACGTCGAAAGGCCATAAAACAATTGAACTAAGAAATATAATTATAGGTTTGATAATAAAATACTTGTTACGGCCATTAATAATTACAATAATAATAATAATTAAAAACAAGTAAGAGTGGTATATTCGGCTAAGCCGAATCTTATATACCCTTCACCCTCTATGTAAATCTAGTTTAGTGAAGTAAATCCAATCAAAAGCACAAATATTGGGGTGAGAGAAAATTAAAAAATAAGAAAAACTAAATGATAATTTTCAAATTGATATATAATTTTATATAAAAATGTCATCGGCCTTTAATGGGTTAAGCATTTAAAAAAAATTGAATATATCCTTAAAAATCTCTCTAAAAGCTTTTAAATGATACCGATATTTATATTTTAAAAATTTTTAAAATTTCAGAGGACCGTAACTCGGAAAATATAGGCGAACACCGATTTTTTTACTTGATGTTTTTTTTCTCATTTTTTAATTCTCTATCGCTCCATATATTTGTTTTTTTGATTTCGGAAAACGATATTGCAAAAATTACAAACGGAATGACAAACTAGATATACAATTTTTTCACTTTTTGTAGTGAAGCGTATAAAAAAATAAAACAAAGACAAAGAAATAATCTATACTTGTTATACTTTTCATTGTCAAGACAGTGACTGTCAAAATTGTTTGTTTAAATTTCCTTAAAGCCAGGATTCTCTTTAATACACAATCATACGATTTTATTACACAAAAATCTCACAGAGTTCTGTTCTATTTTACAAATTGTTTCAAGATGGCGTCGTTGGTGCCACACTGTTAACAAAAAGAGATGAAAAATTATAGAGAAATAAAAATTAATCATTTAATTTAAGAAATAAAAATTAATCACCTAATTTAAGTATTTTTTCTAATTTTCCTATGATCTCCACAGGGATCTAACTTCTTCCAAAACAAAAATATAAGAAATGTAAAAAAGCTCAAAAGCCGGTTTTTTGTTAAAACGTAAACTAACAATTAAATAAAAAAAAATTTAATGGTCTTAAAAATTAAACCAATGGATCCAACCTATTCCATGTTTGAAAAGAGAGAGAGAGAGAGAGAGAGAGTTTTTCTTTTCATTTTTTTTAACAACTTTTGATTTTTTTTAATTAGACCACCACTCAGTGGATGACCCTTACTTACGTAACGCACTGTGCCAGAACTAGAAAATTAGATTGCGGAAAGGAGGTGTAGCCGTTAGTAATGCTTGTGGGCATTCGATTTTAATCTTTGCACACCGAAAGTGACAGAAAAGACCTCCGCAGGGATTTTATTTTACATACGGGATGCTCTGTTAATTAAGAAAGTATTGTGCGTACGAAATTACGGTTTTCAGGAGCAAGTTCCCTTATTTAATCACAAAACATTCCGTTGAAGTAACGATAAAAAAGTGAAACCCATTTCACATTACGTAAATGCTCAAAGGAGTCAATAGAGCTGGATACCCTACTGTCACGGATGAGTTTCTTTGACCTGTCCTGCACGCTGTCGAGTAACTTCCATTTGGTTTTTGATAAAGATGAAATGGTTACATAGAGAGGAGATCAGATTGATTGAAAAATCTCTTGCATCGTTCTAGAAAACTAAGGCACTCGAATGCTTCTTTTGCGATCTGAAAAATGCGCTCGTTCCACCAAACATCATATTTTTATGATAAGAACATCGAGAGCTTCTGATTCTAAATATCTATATCGCTCATAATTACAGAACTATTGACACCACAAAATCGCCTTCTCTAATTATAAATATCCACAATAGTCTTTGGTTTGGAAATGAATACTGTAGAAGTTAGAAACATAATGAAAAACTTATAAATACCCCTTCTCTCCACCTGTGCACAGCTGTGGTGAGTGCGTCGTTGCAGTTATTGGTATTAATTTTCGTGGTGTTCGATCAAGAAAATAGTTTCCTCCTTCTTAGTCGAACATAACCATCGAAATTCAACAACATTTATACATAAAAGCTACTGAAAATATCGATAAAAAGGGTACAAAGCCATGGCAGCCAATTGCTGGACGTTTAACATCAATCTAGCGGTATACTGTGCAATTGATAACACTGTTCTGCATGAAAATCCTCCCTTTAACCAAAATATGCTTTCTTACTGTTTTCAAATGTGCTGAACACGAATTTGAAGTCAGATCACGCACAGTTTCTTGAGAAATTCTAGTTTTTTATCCAAAAATGTGAGTTTTTTGTAAATTTGACGAGTTTTTTTTTTGGCATCAAAACATAGTGAAAAAATTCAAAAGCCCGATGATTTTGAGCGCAATAAAGTATATTTGAACAAAAAAAAAATTTGATGGGAATATTACAAGTGGTTGAAGAAATATGGCTAAAAGTTTTTTTCCTGTATGTATAATCTTACAATTTGTTTATATTTTTTTTTTATGGTGGTATCATTTTCATTCAAATCCCTACCTGCCCCCTTTCACCCTCAATACCCCAAATTACCCCCTCCCACTCAGCCGCTCTCTAGTCACTATTTTCATTTAGAATTTGATCAGTACTCTCGAGGCTTTCGCTCCAAGTTTCTCCTCTTTTCTCTCAAAATCAGAGGTTGATAGAATTTTTCTGAGTTCAGATTCGGACTCAGCACACCTGAAAACATAAGAAGCAGGCAAAATTGTTCAAGGGAGGGGAGAAAAGTTTTTTTTTGCAGAACAGTGTAATTTAATAAAAAAAAAAACCTTCAATATTTTCGATTTTGAAATTTTGGGTCAACAACGAAAATGTGTACTTTAAGACAAGAAGTTCATATTTAGTCATTTAAAGCCTGGACCAACAAATTTTATTTTGTCAAACAATATTTTTTAATCTTAACTTTACAAATCAACATGACTGACTATAAGTTTTATTAAAATTTCTTTCTGATTTGACTGAGAGATAAGATAGACCAGACCGTCTTTGTTGATACTATTTCTGTACAAGAAAATTATTGATAAGAAAAGTCATTCATTTATTATTTTTAAAATAAGTATACTGACCGTATAGATACGATACGATCTCATCAGTCTTTTTTATGAATCCTTAATTCAAATTGTTGTAAAAATTTCAGATAATTTTAATTTTTCAATAAATATTTAAAAAAAATATAAAGTTGTGAATGGCTTTGAAAATTACTGTATAAAATTGATTATAATAATAATAATTCAATACCATTAAACAAAATTATACTAGATGACTCCAGCTGATTATTTACTCACGAAATATTTCTTTTGAACAAAAACACTAACACGCTGACGCTTAATATTTTTTTTAAATAACAAGATTGGACATTTGCTACCCAATATACTGATGCAGACTTTCGACTTGCAAAGCATTTAAACCTTTTGACGCGCTATAAAGGTTTCTTATCTGAAATAGAATTATAACAATGCACAGTGGGTTAGTAACAAGATATGTTAAGAATTAATAAAAAAAACACAAACTCAACCTGCGGTATTCATAAAAAAATAACTTTGAAAAAATTTTTCCTAAAAATTTGTCATAAAATACATTTCAAATCTACTTTTATATTTTATGAATATGGCAGAACACATATAAAATTTAATGATTCTCGTACTGAGCCAATCAAAAATGTCGATTTACGTACAAAACATAACGCTGAATGACGCTATTTTTATTGTAAATAAATGGACGATTTCCTCTTATTTGTATCACACTCAACCGATATTGGAGACTAAATAATTGTTATCTAGGATACTTTTTAACCTGCTAGAATTTCCCCTGAGGAAAAGCCTTTAAAACAAAAAATATAGCATACCTTAAGGCTTGAAATCCATATGTTTCGTTAATTTTTTATTAATTTTTTTAAATTATTAGTTAAAGTGTTTGATATTATAACAAATGAATTAATTAATTAAGTTCATTTTTATTATAATTTCTAAAATTGTTTAAGAAAGAAAAATTATTTACAAATGTTTGCGATCGTTTTCCTAAGAACTATTATAAATTAAGTTTGGCTGCTGCGAGTATTAAAGGTTCTTTCAGTGATGCCAGACTGGGAAATTACAAAAAAATCAAATCTTGTTACCACACTTGTTAGTAGTGGGAAGAAACATCTTGTTCATTTTTGTTTACACAGCAACGGCATTACAGATATGTAAAGGTTCTTCAAATCTTATTTTCATTAAAATATTTTGTATAAATACGTACAGAAAATTCTGTTGTCATCTCCATACGAACATGAAGAAAAACTTCCCGCGGGCCAGCTGAGTTCCTCTCCTGTATCTGATTTCTTTGACTGAATGAACTCTTGTTTAATTACAGAGATTTTTAAACACATTTATTATATTTGCTAAAATCTTGGATAAATTGCGCTATCAGCGAAATGGTCATACGAGGGCTGCTATATATATTTCTGGCCTGGCAACACTGGGTGCTGCCAAGTGCAATCTGACATTTCCATTGGAAAGTTTGTCATTTTTAAGCATAATCGTACTCAAAACGTTTTGACGTACGACCATTATTTGTGCTGTTAACAGTGACTTGAAAAAATTAATATAGAAAAAAATGGAATTAACTCGTGAACATTTTCGTGCCATCATTTTTCACAACTTTCGACGTGGATTATCATGACAAGAGTGCATTGATGAACTTAAATCTTTGTATGGCGATGAAGCACCATCCCATAGCACTGTGAAAAATTGGTATAATGAATTTAATCGTGGCCGAAGCTCGCTCAAAGACGAATTCCGTGAAGGTCGTCCAAAAACGGCTGTTGTGCCAGAGAACATTGATGCCGTGCGTGAACTCATAATGCAAGATCGACATGCGACATACCGAGAGATAGAGACATCCTTGGACATTTCTTTCACTATCATACATTCGATACTGCATGAACACCTGGCCGTAAAAAAGGTTTGTTCTCGTTGGATCCCGCACAATTTGAAAGTCGCTCCAAAGAAGGCTCGTGTCGATTGGTGCAAAGAAATGTTGCAAAATTACGATTGTGGTGCTTCAAAAGACGTTTATAAGATCGTCACAGGTGACGAATCATGGATCTATGCGTATGAGCCCGAAACGAAACAACAATCGACCGTGTGGGTCTTCAAAGACGAGCAAAATCCAACGAAAGTTGTTCGTGGGAGAAGCACTTCGAAGCAAATGGTCGCCTGTTTCTTCGGCAAAACTGGTCATGTGGCGTCTGTTCCGCTTGAGCAACGTAGGATGGTCACTTATGAGTGGCACACTACAATTTGTTTGCCTGAAGTCATCGGAGAAATTCGAAAAACGAACAAGAGAAGACGAATCATTGTTCACCATGACAATGCGAGCTCTCACACATCGGCTCAAACCAGAGCGTTTTTGACCGGCCAAAACGTCGATTTAATGGGTCATTCGCCGTACAGCCCTTACTTGGCACCTAATGACTTCTTCTTGTTTCCGCACATCAAGAAAAAAATGCGTGGTCAACGATTTTCGTCGCCAGAAGAAGCTGTTGAAGTGTTCAAAAACCATGTTTTAGAGGTGTCTCAATCGGAGTGGAAAAAGTGCTTCGACAACTGGTTTGAGCGCATGCAAAAGTGTATAAATCATGCTGGAGAATACTTTGAAAAACAATAAAACCATTTTTAATTATAAATATTCGCATTTTCACTATTAGGCCAGAAATATATAGAGAAGCCCTCGTAGCAACTATGTTACTCCTCCAAAGTTTAGTTCCAACAAAGACATTTACATAAATACAAAATTATAAATAAAATTAAATAAATACAAGTAAGAGTGCTATATTCGGCTATGCCGAATCTTATATACCCTTTACCATCAATGTAAGTTTAGTTCAGTGAAGTAACTTCAATCAAAAAAGCAAATATTGGGGTGACGGAGAATTAAAAAAAACTTGTATGCTTTCATAAAAGCCATTACCATCGGCTCTTAATGGGTTAAGCATTTAAAAAAATAGATCTTTTTAAAAGCTTTAAAATGATACCCATATTGATATTTTTAAAATTAAAAATTTCAGAGGCCCGCAACTCGAAAAAGATGGGCGAGCGTTAATTTTTTCACTGGATATTTTTTTCTTATTTTTTAATTCTCTATCGCCCTATATATTTGTTTTTTTTATATTAATTACTTTATTGTTCCAAATAATATGGAAAAATTAGAGGTAGGCGTGGTGTTTTTTTCCGCTGTGTCTAACCACATGGACCGATCTTGCTGATTTCCAATAGCACCGTTTTCGACACTATGTCTGACCGATTGGCGTATTTAAATTTTTGCAAAGGCAAACTTGATTTCAACTCTAACACGGACGGACAGACGGACATCGCTCAATCGACTTCGCTATGCAAAAGAAGTCAGAATATATATACTTTATCGGGTAGGAAATGGACATTGTAGAAATTACAAACGGAATCACAAACTTAGTTATACCTTTTTTCCACTTTTTGCAGCGAAGGGTATAAAAATAATAAATCTAAAAGAAAAGCAAGAATTTCACCAGTGAAATTTATATTGAATTATTTCTAATATACCCAATACATGCACACATTTTATATAAACATTTAAGGAGTGAATTAAAATTAAATGTCAATGATACGCTTATGCTATTTGGTATTTTCAATAACTCAGTCCAGCAGTGTGGCCGCGTCTATTTATATTTCGGTCAACTAAAATTTCATAACCATGACTGATTGTAATTTCTTGACCACCAAATGGTATATAAAGGCAATTGTGAGAGCGCTGGATTTTGCCACAAGTCAAACTGCCCTTGTAATGGACTCTTCCTGCATACAAAGGTTCTCCGCTAGCAGTGCGACCAGCCTCTATAGCTCCCACAGCAAAACTGTTTGTAGCTGGCACCCAAATATAATGATCGCCCACTAATATTTCATAAGTGGTCTTTTGAATTTCCCGCCCTTGATATGAAACATAAGCACAAGTTCGTCCAGGTAAAGCTTTCCCTGGCAAAATGTCTCCACAGTGGTAGGCACGACAAACATAAATTGTTGTCATATCAATGTCATGACCAGCGTGCACAGCATTACCCGGCATAATTCCAGGATTAGCGGAAATCCACATAACATGTGGACGAGAAGTGGAAGGTGTCCCACATATTGGCGGTGGATTTGGAAAATGTTGTACTGGTCCGGGATAGGTTGCGGCTGGCGTAGGAGTGGGATAATTATGCGTAGGTTTAGGAAGTGGGTATTTTGGAAATGGACCTTGAACTGGCTTAGCAGTGGTTGTAGCAGTATAAGGCGGTGGTGGATCCAGAGGCATCGGCATAGAAGAATTAATTTCAGGATAAGGAATACTTTCTAAAGTTGGATATGGACATGGTTTTGGAAGCGGTATATGATGACCACAATTATCTGATTTTGTTGGTAATGGAGCAGATGGCAACATATCTGTTGTACCCGGCAGTTTCCAACCTGGCTTCAGCTTTTCCTCTACTAGAATCTCATACGATTCCAAACGTCTCTCTACACCTCTGAAGGGTATAAATAGAGCTTTATGGACGGATGAAATTTTTCCCACCGTTAAACTGCCCTCGTAATGTCCGCGGCCAATATAAACTGGTTGACCCAGAGATGTTTTTCCGCAGAGCACGGCATTATCCGGAATTATGTGATTATAGCAATGACGCCAAACCAAATTATGGCCGCATAATATTTCATAATGATCTTTTGGTATTTCCGCACCCCTGAAGGAAACAAATGCAATTTGCTTAGACGGCATAACTTTGGCGACTAACATGTCACCGTCGTGAAAAGCTCGGCCAACGTAAATTATAGCACCGTCTACATCTTTGCCACCGACCACAGCATTCGGTGGTATCCTTGCGTAAGCAGAGGAATGTATCCATTTGTGATCTAACATCAGGAAAAAGTTAAAGTTTATCAGATCTTCTTAATATAATTTTTAAAAAATGTTTACATACCTTCAAATTGTATTAGATCCGCTTCCGTCGGATCCACAGCAGCTCCTCCATAAACAAGAATTTCATATTTTTCCAATTTGATTTCCTCACCCGCAAACGGAATATAAAGGCAAGCGTGTGAGGGTTGTATTTTTCCTACTACCAGACTGTTGCCATAATGCCCACGGCCAATAAACAGCGGTTCAATGCCACTAATCGTTTCACTCACTCGTATGGCGTTCGGTGGAATATTTGCTCCAAAGCACGGTTGCCACGTATAATGTTCGCCTGCTAATAGTTCATAATGATTCTTGGAATGTTCAGCACCAGCCCATGAAACATAGGCAGCTCTTTTGCTAGGTATAACCTTAGCTGGTAAACAATTTCCCTCATGGTATGCTCGTCCTACATATATAACGCTGCCGTCACTATCGTAACCACCTACAACAGCACTGGGTGGCTGCGGAGCATTAGGAGAGGACTGCAACCATTTTGCAGCTAAAATAACAAAATTATGAATTTTTAAAGGAGCTTTGAGAACTAACACGCTCTATTCTAAAAACAAACAAAAAATTTTAAAAATTCTTCTGTTTAAATATGATTTCTAGGTCACAAGAGCTTGATTCAATCGGTTCCATGTTTTCATAACCTTAAAATGTTTATTTTTGTTTTTTTTTTTGTGATTTCCCTTTTTTAAAAATTTTTTGGCAACATTATCATAATATTCAAGGGATCAGAGCAACTTCTTGAATGTTAACGAGTCTAGTCGCGATTAAAATGCTTGATGTCGAACTTGTGTATCCCATTAATGTCCCTCCGAATGTTGTTTTTTATAGCAGTCCAAAATAAATTTTATATTGCTCATCTTTGAAATTACGGTTACAATGACCGTACAGACAATCACCTATGACGTCAAAAAAAAAAAAAAAACAAAAAAAAAATTGCTTCCGACATAAATGAAAGAAATTTGTGTGTGCTTGAAAAAGAAACCCCAACAGAACCATCAAAATATGATTTCAGAAATGTCAGAAATAAATTTTTTGGTCGATGTGGTACAGACATACAAATGTATACCATAATGCTTGATAAGTATTTTGAACGTATCTAGTCCTCTTAATACAGGAAATTGAGTTCTTTAGATATCGTGAAATTTCTACATTCTTCGAAAATTTCTTTATTCATACTTTTTAATCAGGTTCAGTAATGAATGTACATATAGATTACTATATGTAAAAGTAATAATAGTATGATTTCGTAAGTATGTTTGTATAAGTTGATTATTCTTTATCGCCTGATTGCCGACCGCTGAGTAATTTGAAATTTTGCCTATGACTTGGACCTACTGATCAGTCAAATAAGGAAAAGTCAAAATGTTTTCTTTGTTTATCCCCAACCCGTTCGGGACTACTCGGATAATGCGTCCCAGCAATTGTAAAACTATCGTATTTTTCTTATTTTCAATAGAATTTGACATTAATCGAAAGTCCCAAAAATGGTGGAAAAAAGTTTTCTACAAACTGCTGAATGTAAGCGTGTTAAACTCATGGATTGTGTACACCGAATCTAAGAAGCGAAAATTATTGTTAAAAGAATTACAGTTACCTCTTTCTGAAGGCATGTTTTCTCAAGGAAATTGAAGACAGTGCCAACAATGTCACATCGCCAGGGAGGAATAACTCCAAAACGTCCAATATCCAAGTAGAGCAAGAGAAGAGTTGTTGCTGTCAATTGTCAATGTTATTCTAAATCTAATAATATCCATATTTTAAGTTATCTTTTTAATTTCCAATCGCTTTTCGAGATCACTGATTCAGATTTTATGTCACACGAAAAATATTTATTGGTTTATTGTTGGGATTATATGTCCCAGGATAAAAGGATGAATTCAGAATTTTTGAGTATGTAGAACATGATATTTTCTTTCACCTTTTAATATATAAAAAATGTCTACCATACATTTTGGTTCTCAAAATAAAACTCCGTCCTGAAAGGGTTAAGATATCCTATTCAAAAGTAATGTCATGCCATAATCTGAATTGAATAAGATTTTCTAAAAACTTATTTAAAAATGTAAAAATGATGAAAACTTGAAGAAGTTTTATTAGCGAAATGATAATCTAACGAGTTGATGCACGTTTGTTCTTGTTTTACCGCTATTGCTTCAAATCATTTAGCTCTGGATTGCCAATTTCTTTTCGAAAAGATTTTAAAAGCCTCAAAGAAAGAAGGCGGAAAATCGAGAAATATAAAAATAAATGTGTGTGCACTTTTAGGTAGTTCTAATCATCTGATCGAGAGTGTATGTAAATAAAAAAATTGGTACAAACTTTAAAATTATTTTATTTTTTCAGCAAAGATGTGTTTCGTTTTTTGTCTTGGGATTATGCAAATTCCAAAACAGCTAGTATTTTCGATATTGAAATGATGCTGGTTTTTTATTTGAAAAAAAAAAATATATATATATGTATCAAGAAAGAGTGCTATTTTCGGCTATGCCGAATCTTATATACCCTTCACCATCCATGTAAAACTAGTTTAAGAAAATTTAAAATAAAAATCTCATTGGCTCTTAATGGGTTAAACATTTTTAAAAAAAATTTTTAATATTTACTTAAAGATCTCTTCAAAAGCTTTTAAATGATACCCCCATAATGATATTTTAAAAAATTTGAAAAGCTCAGAGGCCCATAACTCGGTAAATATGGGAGAGGGCCAATTTCTTCACAAGATGTTTTTTTATTTTTTAATTCTTTGTCGCCCCATGTGTTTACTTTTTTGATTGGAGTTACTTTATTGTTTCAAATATTACGCAAAAATTAGAGGTAGGCGTGGTATATTGCTTGCTGCCTCTTTCGACACTATATCTGATCGATTGGCTTATTTAAATTTTCTCTAGCTGATCTAGTATTTTGGCAAACTTGATTTCAACACTAACACGGACGCACAGACCAACAGACAAACATCGTTCAAGCGACTTCGCTATGCATAAGAAGTCAAAATTTATATGCTTAATGGGGTCGGAAATGGATATTGTAGAAATTACACACGGAATGACAAATTTATATGGGGTATAACCACTTTCCACTTTTTGTGGCGAAGGAATTAATTTTTGATTTGTATTTTGTGGCTCTCTTCTTTATATTTTTGAAAGCAACCATTTGTTTTTGACACAACCTCGAGCCTACCTACCTTAGCAGATTCGCCTTGCTCAATTGTATTCATTTAAAACATAATCTTTATTTAATTTATGTACAATAATTTATCAATTAACAAATGTTGGAAATACCGTTATATTGTAGAATACATATTTTGCATTAATTTTTCTTTTACTCACCCATTTAAGTTTTATTGGTTTTATCAAAATTTCTGTGGACAATAAATGACACCCACTGGCAATATTTCTTGTTCGATACTGCCGTTTGACTTGTTAACTTGTTGCTATTTAGTGGCAAAATATTAACTCTGAGTCATGTGTCTCTTATGAAAACCAATTTTTGTTTTTATCAGCTCTATGAATTAAAAACAAAACAACAAAACAGACATTAACAAATGTACTTCCAACAAAAATTAAGAACTTCCAGATAAAGAAGCCAACATTTCCAATAAAATAAAGAAAATGAGTCAGTACTTTATGGGATTTACAATTTTTTTATTTATTTATAATTCCATAATTATAATTATTTAATTATAATTTATATTACGAAAAATTTATTTATTTAATATTTTATAAATCGACTTAGGCTAAGGAAATAAGTGATATGAAAGCCCTATAATATATTTTTGCAATTTTTAATCTGTATTTTGCACGCAGAGAATAAATTCTATCATTACGATTCATGCGCTATTCTGTGACAACCCTGTTTTATTACCATGGCAATGCGTTATGGGTTCAGTGTAAATTGAAAATTTTCTTCTCTACTCTTTTAGCGCAGTGTTCTTTGATAAAGATCATAAATAGATTTAGAAAAAAAAGGTCTTGAGAAAATTTGGTAAAAATTACACAACTTAGTTGACAAGTGTAAAAACAACAAAAGCACCACCTTCCATTGGAAAATGGAATATAATAGAATATTAATATCAATTAGTCACTGGAGTCATTTGCTATATAACAAAATACCCAACACATCAAATCTACCGGCTGAACGTTTAAATGTAGATGTTTATTACTTATTCTAGTTAACAAAACAAAGATAAGATGAAAAGTCTAGATAAAATACAGGGTTCAGTCAAAAATTTACTTTCACACAATTATTAATGTTTGTACTTTTAGAAAAAGTTAAACAATTTTTTTTCAAAATTTAACTGAAGCACCCGTTAAACACCGGCAACAATTGTTTTGTCAGGTGTGTTTCTGATAAACAAAAGGAGTTGATAAGAAATGGGGGGAAAAAAAGTTGTTAAATAAATTTGTTTTTTATTTCAACCATAACAGTTGCAGTTAAAAGCTCAAAGACTAAAGTACGTTGTACTAAATATTTTTAAAATTTACAGAATAGTTAAAATTATTTTAAACTAAAACAAAAAATATACATTTATTAAAATGGGTAAGTGAAAGTATTGAAGTATTCAAATTTAAAGTGATGATAATTACAAACAAATTTTACAAAAAATATTTCGAGTTAATTTATTAGGAATTTATTTTTCTACAAATATTTCCTTCAAGCATTGTGCGATAAGAAAAGCAAAAGAACAGATCAGTTAATACAAACATTTAAAACATTTGAAAGACTTAAATTTATTTTATATAGAATATTTTGAAGAGTTGTTCAAAACCTGGTGCCGCCTGGTTATTTCAAAATTCATTTTATATTCAGGCCAGACAACAATATTTATCAAAACCTGATCTTCTGTCGGGACACCCTTTTTATTATAAATTTATTTTTTATATTCTGTGCAAATATCAAAGTATCCTTTTTTTATTTTTTTTTTGTAGCGGTACAAACCCTAAAACCAATGAGTCTTACCACAAATTTCATAAGATATCTTTGATATTACTGGGCAATACTAAACGGTCATAATATATTAAATAAGAAAAAATTTATATTCGTAATCAATTACTGAACTCATAAAGTCAACCAAATTCTTTTTTATTGAAATAGTATTCTATCGCAAAATATTTTGTGGAAAATAATAAACACAAAAGAAAATTCAAAAAAATTTAATAAAACTATTTATAAAAGCAATTAAAATAATAATTAAACTTAAAGTTAAGTTTAAACAAATGTTTGTTTAAATAAAAAACTAATGATAATTTTCTCTGTGTACTGTCATTTCTGATTGCGTGGCCTTATTTATTTAAATTAAACACATCCCCTTTACCAACTGGTTTTTGCATTAAAAGAATTAAAAAAAAACAAGTGATTCATTATTGTCACTTCTTAAATGAATTTAAACAAAATTTCTTTTTTTTAATTTGGAGATAAACTTATCTACAAATACATCTACTAATATTCTAGAATCTAGATTTTAAAGTACAATACAGATACACACACAGCTACATACATACAGGTGTGTCTGAAATATTAATCTTCTTTGAAAAAGTTTTTGTTTTTGTTTTTGTTGTTTGCTTTTTTACTTTTTTTGTTTTTAAATAAATAATGAATAACAGAAACAATAACAAATTAAATTGTACAAATAAATGTTTTATTTTAATCACATGAGCTAAACATGTTTTAAACACATTGATAAATTGTTTAAATTATGTCCAATTGTCTTAAAATTGTTAAAATCAATATTAATTATTTGCTTTTGTGTATGTAGAATTAATAAAAAATTAATAATTTATAACGCCGATTGGTTATTTTTATGACATTTTTCCTGGTACATAATAGATAACAATTAAATATGTGTGAGTAAAATTTTATGAAATTTTTCGATTAACAGATAACAATGTGTTATGGTCTTATGTTAACATTTGAGGATTTAGGTCACACGCCATACAACACCTGAAACAATTCTATCCATGAATTGTGGATTTAACATTAGTAGATTTGCCCATTTATAGGATTACTTCAAGACAATAAGAAATTTGTTATCTAGCTGCTATGGCCATTTCGCTGGAGACCTAATCCGGCTTAGCTAAACTTTAAATTTTTTTTTATTGTTTTGATAGAATCTTTGTTTGTCCAGAAAAAAATTTAAAAGTAAAAAGATTATCTATTTGTAAATTTATTTTGGGGAATTTTTGTAATACTCGTATTATTTATTATATTATGCTAATATCCCATAACATTTTCAAATAAAAATTCAATTTATTTGTTGGTTTGGAATAGCTTCAAAAACAACATGAGAGAGGCTTCTAAACTAACTCTCATGTTGTTTTTGAAGTTTTTATACTTAAAGGAAATGTTTTTGGCTTTTCTAAAAATTTGGATAAAGGTTTCCTGACGAGCTGGCTTTAGCAACCGGCGAAATACGTATAGATACCAGCTATTCCAAACCAGCAAATAAATTGCATTTTTTTTAAATGTTATGGGATATTAGCATAATATAATAAATAAAATAATTATCACATTAATTGAGTTTAAAGTACTTAATGTTACATTATCCAAATTTAACTTTATTCAGTTTACAAATCCAGCATTTTATTTCAGTGAATTATGCATAACATTTTAGTTTTGCAAATAACAGGTAAACAAATTCAAATAATGTACAAATTAAATTCCCAAAAGCTTAGTGATTATTCTTAATATATCGCTCCTTTATTGCAACATAGTCATATCTCAAAAAATTAAAAATTTGTAGTTACTGAAGCAAAACTGCTTTTTTAGACCTTCTATACATGTTGAAAAAAAAAATCGGTTTTATATCCCAAGCTGAACCGAAGTTATAGCAATTGCAATTGCGGCGGTTAGATCATAGGACTTATGTCTTGAAAACTTTAATCGCATTTTGCCAAGTTAAAGTTTTTTCGAGATAAGACTATGTTGCAATAAAGGAGCGATATGTTCTTCCTCAACAGTGTAACCATAAATTATTCATACTCTTCATCACAAAAAGTGAAAAAACGATATAACTAAGTTTGTCATTCCGTTTGTAATTTTTACAATATCCATTTCTGATCCCATAAAGTTCTTTTGCATAGCAAAGTCGATTTAACGATGTCCGTCTGTCCATCCGTGTTAGTATTGAAATCAAGTTTGCCAAGGCACTAAATCAGTTAGAGAAAATTCAAATTCGCCAATCGATCAGACGTAGTTTTGAGAGAGGTGCTAAAATCAGCAGCAGCAAAACACCACGCCTTCCTCTTATTTCTCCATACCATTTGGAACAATGAAGTTACTCCAATAAAAAAAAAATATATACAAGTGAAAAAATTGGCGCTCGTCCATATTTTCCGAGTTATGGGCCACTGAACTTTTAAAATTTTTTAAATATCATTACTATGGGTTTCAATCTAAAGCTTTTTCAGAGATCTCTTGTTTTCATTAATCTTTAAGTCGACGACAAAAAAGTAATTTTTTCTAATAAAAATATTTTTTATTTCAATCAAATTTTATACAATTTGTTTTGTTTAAACTGACACATCCAAATTTACCTTCAGTAATAAACGAAAAGAGCAAAATTCCATATTTTTATAAATCTTTTGCGAGATAAAAAAAAACTCCTAATCTTTTTAATACCTCAAGAACTTCAGAAATAAGATTAATCTTCAGATATGGTACGCCCCTATAGATATACATAGAACCATAATAAAAATTTTATAGCACTTAAATCCTTCAATTACTCGATTTACCAAATAGTAATTTTTTTTACACAACAACTATAATATAATTTTTTAAAGACTTAAATAAAAAAAACTCAAACAAAAGCACAAAATAATTCTTTTAATAATTGAAAAAATTAATAATGTGATGCTTCTGTATTCCACGCAAAAAACTAACTCTTCTACAAATACGTTAAAATAAGTAAAATGTTAGTGCTTTAAAAAAAATTCGCTTGGAGCTCAGGAACAGCACGTAAGAAAACAAAACGGTTCATAAGAAAATGAAATTTAAATCTAAAAAAGAGTTCTCTTTTTAAATAATAATAAATTAACAGTTATGTTTAAATGTGGCATCACAAGGCATTCTTTTCCCTGTCCATTAAAAAGGCAGTCGTTTATTTAAATTCAATATTAATTAGAAATTGTTTAAATATATAATTTGACTTTTCCTTCCTTGACAGATCACAGCTGGGTTTCAAGAAGTGTTTATGAAGATTTGCCACCCTTCGCCATTCATGCCGGTCATGATTCGGACGGCGATCCCATTTACGTGGGACGTGCTTATCACAATGGCGACATGTTGCCAGCCAAAGTAGTTCCAAACAAAAAACAAGCCTACATCGCTTATGGCGGTGAGGAAATTAACAAGCATGACGTTGAAATCTTAACTGGTCATCATTATGGTGAGTTTTATTCTCAAAAAAATTTTAATTTTACAACAATATGATTTGATCACTTTTTCTTTAGTTTGGATTCCGACAAGTAATGGCAGTGTACCACCACATGCTTTGCAGGTGGGCCAAACAAGCGATGGGGAACCTTTGTATGTGGGCCGCGGCCACTGGGCTGGCAGTTTAACTCCCGGCAAAATACATCCCTCTCACGGTTGTTTGTACATTCCCTATGGTGGCGGTGAACACAAATTGGAAAGTTACGAAGTTTTAGTGCAACCAGAAACATGGGTGTCTTCTTCTGGCAGCAATATCGTGCCTGGAACAATCATTGCCGGCAATGACTCTGATGGTGATCCAATTTATGTTGGCCGTGCCTATCATAACGGTGACTTATTACCTGCCAAGGTTGTGCCCAACAAGGGTTGCGCCTATGTTTCCTATGGCGGCCAGGAACATTGTAAATATGACTTTGAATTATTGGCTGGTTACGGTTATGGTTGGGTTCCCGATTCCAATGGAAGTGTTCCTCCAGGTGCTATTGTTTGCGGTCGCACGGCTGAAGGCGAACCCTTGTATATTGGTCGTGGTCATTGGTGTGGAAGTTTCACACCCGGTAAAATACATTCATCTCATGGCTGTTTGTACATTCCTTTTGGCGGCCAGGAGGTGCGCATCAACGATTATGAAGTCTTGGTCAGAGGAGGTTAAACTCATAGACTTCTGATCGATTGTTCTTTTATTTCAAAATATTACATGCTTTTTTAACATCCACAATAAATTAAAGTCTGTTTCATAATTAATATAAGAATATTTTTACAAAATCAATGTTATTATTGTTTACATTTTTTTTTTTTAGTGAAATCGTTTGTTATGTTCGCTGGAACGCAAATTGTAAAATATTTTTATAGTAAAATAGGAATATACTATACGTAACAATGTTCTGAAAAAAATTTCATCTTTGAAGATTACAAATTTGGAAAGTTTACTTGCAGGTAAACAGCAAGTAGGAGCCAATATATCTTTACAAAAACACTTTTGCTTCATTTTGACAATCAAAACCTTAAATAATTTAGATTTTATCATAATAAACAAGGCAGTACAATTGATAAGATGCTTTATTTTTAAGCTGACAATATTAAAAAGACATCTCTCAGCTCTTTTATATAAAATATTGCTCGCATCCTTTTCATTATTACTATTTACTTTAAATTATTTAAATTAAGTATCCTTTAGAGCGGGGAAAATATGACAACTTCAATAAAATAAATCTTGCGCTAAAGGCTGACTGAAGGCATAATTTTTGCTCCGATAAGTTATCGGAAATGGATGTAAAGGATCGGGTACTGAATAGTTTTAACAACAGTTTATTCCCAGCAAAAAATTAGACCTTAAAAAGTACTTGCCATACAATGACTTACTTTTGTGATTGCATTTTTTGTTACTCGCTTACAAAACGCATTACATTAGTTTCCAAAAAAGGAAGTAGTAATGGAACTAGTTCTTTATGTTAAAGGAGAATACCTTAAAATACGTAGTAATGGTTCTCATTATTTCCTACAATAATCAATGTAATCGATTCTCAAGAATTGATTAGAAAAGTCTCATGCCTTGTTAAAATCATTAGGTTGGCAATCTAGTTAGGAAGTACCTCCGCCAAAAATGCTTTATTCCACACTCGATTACCTTTTCAAAAATTTTTTGCTGGGTAGTTTTATAAAGTAATTTCTAATAATAATTATCGTTGAAATCTACATAAAAGCTTAAAAAGCAGCCAAAACTTAAACCGCTGCAGGTGTAAAATAAATAATTGAAACGAAAAATTTTTAATTTTGTTTAATCGCACATAAGCGCACATAATCGATTATTCTTGGTGTAAAAAAAAACATTTTTGTATAAAATTTTCTTTTACAGCCGAATTTCTAATGATTTTTCAATTTATTTACTTAATAAATATAAAGTGTAATAATAGAAGCTTCGATAACCGTTTCTCATTCAGTCTGTTCTTTTTTTCTGAGGGTACAAACCAAGTTACACTTATTTTACTAGGTAGTAGCGGCTCTACAACAAATACAACATTGGCAAAAGCAACACGGCTTTTTATTGTTGTTTTGTGCGTTGGAAATGTCAAAAACATAAAGAGAAATAAAAGATAATTGCTCTCAATACAAATGCCTGCTTTGTTTTGCAAATGCTTGTTGTTAGTGTTTTTTTGCTATTCGTAAACAAACGTAGTAATATACAAACAACTTTTGACGTTTCCCAACTACAAACCAGCTGGGCGGACGACACTACCTAGTAAATTAAATATGCCTTGGGACAAACTTTCCAAAAAAAAAACAAACATTTCTTTACAAATAACAATTTATTTTATTTGAATTGCTCCATACACAAGGCTAAGAGCCTTATATTGCAGTATGGAACTGATGATGTACAGAATATAATCATAAATCAATTTTTATTAAAAAAAAGAAATGTAAATTAAACATTAAAAAACAATAAAAACAAAAACTAAAAATTATTTAATTATAAATAGTATGTGTGTATCTGTCATAATATAAAATTTAGGTTTCAAATTGTCATGCTGAAAACAGCTTTAAAATATTTTCTTTAAGTTTTCGTGCGTTATTTATAAGTTGAGAGCTGTGGGGTTTAGAATTCCAGAGAGGTACTGCAAATATGTAGAAGTGCCGCTGTGAGATTAAACTTCTGTATCTAAGTGATGTTAATTTTTTCCCCTGTTTATATCTGAAATACAAAGTTTATTATCCAGATGATCAGGTTTGTGGGTATATATTCTTTTTTGTAAAAGCAAATTGGAGTACATTGAGAACAACAGCGGTTCGTCAATGGACTCCTGAGGTACCCCTCTGGTTACCGGCAGTGGCTTCGATTTCTGGGTTCTAGTTTCAACATACTGACATCTGTTACGTAAATATGTTTACAATAACCGAGTAGCGGCCGAAGAGAAATTAAAAAAATGTTAAGCTTGTAACAAAGAATGTTATGACCACGGTACCAAACGCTTTCGAATGGTCTAACAATATTAAAAATGTATTCTTGCCATCATCAATAAGATTTTGTTTAAATTCTAGTAAAGTTGACGCTGCCAATAAAAAATATATATATATTCTCCCAGGAAAAAATTAGACATTACATTAGTACTTTCCATAAAATGACTTACTTTTTTGATGGCCATATTTTGTTACTCGCTTACAAAACGCATTACATTAGTTTCCAAAAAAGGAAGTAGTAATGGAACTAGTTCTTTATGTTAAAGGAGAATACCTTAGAATACGTAGTAATGGTTCTCATTATTTCCTACAATAATCAATGTAATCGATTCTCAAGAATTGATTAGAAAAGTCTCATGCCTTGTTAAAATCATTAGGTTGGCAATCTAGTTAGGAAGTACCTCCGCCAAAAATGCTTTATTCCACACTGTGCTATTAAATTAAACTGCTTAAAATTTTTATTTTTTATTTACTCGAAATCAGAAATTTACAATTTATTTCGCATTTTTTGTCTGATCCGACAATAACCAAGTTCGCCAATTTGTTCATTGCTTCTAAACTGAGTATTTTAAAATCATAATAAACTCTTACTGTCGTATTAATTAAAAATAAAATAACTTTAAAATGTGCTCTTTGACAAATTGTCAATACAAATTTGTCCCAGTTATATTTTAAATAAGATTAATTTAACAATTAAATACAATTTTATTTGATTTTTATATTGAAACAAAATGCTGAGAAATTGTCTTGCCTGTACATGGTCATTTTTATCAGTTTTCTGAAGAGCTATCGTGAAAAAGCGATGAGATGAAGAAGCTTACAATATTAAGAAATGGTATTAAATTTAAAAACAAGCATTGATGAAGTAAGAATTAAAACTTACATTTTAAATTTCCAAGATTAAGATGAAAATCTGCAGTTGAGCACTTTATGCTTTAGAAATCGTCTAAATAATGATAAATCATTAATCCTGGCAACAGCAGTTGCAATGTTAATTTCTAAACTGAAAAATGTTAGTTGTTACCATTATTTTAGTTTTCTAATATTTTTATGTTTGTGCATATGTATGTATGTGTAGTACCCATCTTTCTTTAAACGTTTTCTTATTTTTTTTTTTTTTTTGCTTAACGCTTTTAGAGACAGAGATGGTAAGCACAATTAATAAAACGTAGTAAAATATGAGAGGAGTTATTAACTTATGAGATCCAACAAAGATAATATTATAATTATAATAAAAATGGGCCAACAACTAACATCTACTATAAGTGTTAGACTAATGGAAATAGATTGTTAATATAAATGTTGTCGAGAATGTGTAAAACCGTGTGTTCAAAGATTCGTTTTTATGCCAATGGTCACAAGCATACGTGTTTTTTTACTTGTATTATTATTATTATTTATAAAAACTTAAAATTATACCTAGAAAACAATAATTTTTGCTTTAATATTGCTTTTTAGAATATAATAAAACTATGCATTCGCTGTAGTATGTGTGTAACCCCTTCTTATATGACGATTTAATAAAAGAAATATTTTGCAAACAAAATAATAAAGTAAGTTTTAAAGAATAAAAAATTAAAAAGAAATTATCATTAATGTAATAATTAACAGAACAATATGTATTCTCTTGAAGTAAGAAAAATTCTCTTAAATATTCAGAGAGAACAGAAGTTATAAGAGAACTGAGAAAGATAAACTCCTCCTACTTTTCCCTGTTTAATTCAGCACACCATGGGCTGTTTTTTATATGAGCGAATCAAATTGAAGCAAAAGCCGAAGCATGTTCGTTTTTTGCCTGCTACAAAGAAACAATAATTCAATTGCATGCATCCATACATACACACACACATATACACACCCATGCCAACATGTTATTATTTTTTTCAAAGTGGGTAAAAAAAAGCTTTTTTTTCTTAATTTTTTATTATTATTTTTATTACCAATTAAAAACAATTGTAAACAAAATAAATAAAACCCAATTTAACATTTAAATAACGTATGTTACATACGATATACAGAGAATAATTATTCCTGCTTGCATGCTGTTCATTATTTTTTAAGTGGGTAAGAGTACATTTTCCTAATTTTAATTAAGTTTTTTTTATAAAAAAAAATAAAATTTCAATTGAAAGATTAAACTGAACAAGACAAAATTGATTTATTTGTAAATTCTGTTTCATAACCCAATCCAACACATCTTCCGTCGGCATTTGTACTCGTCGACAAAAGTTTGTTTTATTTATTTTTTGTTTATATTTGATTTGCACTTTTTCTGCGGTTTCGATCGGCAACAGCAATTCTTTTAGAAATATTGGAAAAATTTCCATTTGGATTTTGCCTAATTTAACATTTTATTTTCTCTAAATAAATTTAAACTTTATTAAGTCCAACTATGCTAGACAGAAAAAACATTATGTAAAAAATCATCAGAATACAATTCTCTGGTGCGTTTACTTCTTAGTCGAATGTAACGACGTCAAACCGCTGCGGAACAACTGCAAAAGTGTTTCCCCAAAGAGGAGAAAATTATTGGTTAGCAATTTTGCTTTTGTTAATTTAATTACCTAAATGAAACAAAAATGTTAATCTTCCGTCGGCATTGTATTTTAGGCTGTTGTAAGAAAAAATCAATAAAAACAAGTTTAAATTTAGCGAGTTTGAATTATTTAACGACTTAATTATAAATTAGTGATTACATATTAATTAAAACAGTATTACAAGTTACTTATTACTTTTATATTGAGATTCAAAAATTGATGATGACCTGAAAATAATTAAATTAACATTGTTAAAGCAATTTGGCAATTTAGCAGCCAACATTGGTGTAGACAAGCCAGTCTGTGAACTGTTAAGCCAACATCATAATTTTTTTCTTACGGCCTGCATGCCATAGCTCAATCCAGAAAAATTCATCACCATGTCCAAATAATATGTGTCAATTTGCTTAATTTTTTTAAACAGTTTATTGTCCTGTGAGGAGTTTCTCTGGTAACCAGGGCAATTAAGACAAAAATTTTAAATAAAATATGAATTAATAAAACCCATATGTTTTATTTTAATTCGATTAAGGCTACGTATACTTAATTTTTCTAAATTTATTTAAAGAGAGATATTTACAATACGGTATTTTCTAGATCGCTACATTCATCATCAGTATTCTTCGCATCTACATATCGCTCCTTTATTGCAACATAGTCATATCTCAAAAAATTAAAAATTTGTAGTTACTGAAGCAAAACTGCTCTTTTAGACCTTCTGTACATGTTGAAAAAAAATCTGTTTTATATCCCAAGCTGAACCGAAGTTATAGCAATTGCAATTGCGGCAATTAGATCATAGGACTTATGTCTTGAAAACTTAAATCGCATTTTGCCAAGTTCAAGTTTTTTTTTGAGATATGACTATGTTGCAATAAAGGACAGATATGTTGTTTACGTTGTGTACGTTGCAAACATCATCAATTTTACCAACGAATTTGATAAATAAGAAAATAATGAATAGATATTTATAATCCATCAATATTATTTAAGTTAGACACGGCGCAAACATATTGATTTTTTTTTTAATAAACTTTTAAATCTTTAAACAGAAATTCTAACCTAAGTTAATGCGGAAATGGATTTTTGGGGATAAAAAATTTTAATCTGGGAGTTTGACCCGAATTTCTTCAATTTAAGTTTAATAGCCATATGGTTGACATTGCCAAGGCTTTTGGTTACTGAAAACTTGTTAGATGGATAAATAAAAGTGATTGTTAAGTCATGTACCTACAAACAATAAAAAAATTAGAATTTTTATAAACAAAAAATAGCTTGTACAATCTGTTTTCCAACCAGCGTGTAATTCATACTCGCAGAAGAATTTGAAAACTCTTGTGATGTGAAAAATAAAAATACTTATAGGTACTTTAATGTAAATTTAAAGGAAAAATCTACAACACGGTCGACGGTCAAATGATCTGTTGTTCAAACGTTAAAGTGCACAAAATGCTCGTCACAAAAGGTATTCGCAAGTATCATTCATTTCTGATTTGACTAATTTTAAACTTTTTTATATGACTGGGTAAACTTTTGTATGTTGTTAATATCTTTGTGCCGCATCAGTAGGCCTGCTAGAGGTTTTTGACGGAAATATCGGCATTTTTCGCATTTTATTAAAAAAAAATAATAATAATAACGCATACTTCGCGGTTTTACTATCTGTTATTAATAATAAGCAGAGCATCCCTTCTCATCGCACAAAATTTAACCCAGTGCATCATTAGAAATAGGTATTTTGAAAACTTTTAAGTCTGAAGTGCTTCAAAAGTGAGATTGATTTTCATAATACAATAAATATGTAAATATATAAATGTTAAAGTTAATAAACTTTATTTTACATGACAAGCGTTGATACAACTATTTCTAAAAATTACATAATTCAATTGTTGTGAAGTTAATTTCAGGGCATTAAAAACAAACAACGGAAAGGAAACTATTGGCGTGATTGCAGCATAAATAATTGTTTTTTATTTATATGTTTTTTTTTTCATTTAGAACGGAAGAGATATTGGATGAATATTTGAAAGCTGTTAACTGTTGTAAATTAGGCATTATAATATTAAATATTTAATTCTTATTCCTATCACGGTAGAATAAAATACTGGAAAAAAATTAATAAAAAAATAACAATATGAAAATTTATTATTCGAAACCTTTTTTAATCTAGTTCTTTTATTTGACCTTTTAATTATTTATTTTTTAATTTATTATCCAAGCACAAGGTCTTTTAATTTTAATTTTTTCTTTTTCTTTTTAAAATTAAAAGACCTTGTGCTTGGATAATAAATTAAAAATAAAATCGAATCTTTTTTATTTTAAATTACTTTATTCGTGCTTCAAATATAAATATTTCATGATATTCTCATGAGATATTTTTTATTTAAAACTACAAATTGAATGCATTATTGGGTAAAATCTACTGATGAGCTATTTGAGCAGTAGTGAAATGGCCATACGAGTATAAACCTATAGATAGGTAAGAAAACTGTACGTCGACAAGTAAATGTTAATACCGACATATGTACTCACAAATGTACAGTCATTCATACATACATATAAAGGTATGTAAACTGTACAAAGCCCCCAGAAATCAGCTTATTTTATCGCTAAAAATCTTCATGAAGAAATTAGTACAACTTAAATACATTACATTACATTAATACATTACTGTTGATACACTTCTATTTGTTTTGTAATTAATGCAATATGTATCATCTCTTGTCCAAAAAATATTTTTTTATTTAGGGCAAACGAATTGTTTATTATAAAAACTTCGATTCGATAGGAATCGTTATAGGTATTTTCCTTTTATCACATTATAACCAAATACCATTGAATCAAGATAAGTAAATAAATCATTTTTATTTTAAAATCTTATCTTAAAAAATGTATATCTTCTTAAGCAATGCAAAATGCAACATCCCGGAAAATCCCGTTAGCATTAAAAGTTCGTAATTTTGGGTGTAAAACCCAACTTTAAAATTTGTTATAAATTGTTTCTTCTTTTATTTCTATGTTATACAGTTTAAAGCAAATTGAAAGCAATAAAAGTAGTTAAATTAAATTAAATTTTTTTATCTTCTTCAAAAATAGTTTATAATAGTCAGTACGGGACATTTCAATTAAAATAAATTTCTTTTTATTCTAAATTTAGAAAGAGTGCCACCCAATTAAAAAATTTTTTGTTTGGCTTAGCAGTGTTGCCGTTTGGTCACATTTTTTATAAATTTTAAAGGCTGAACGTAATTATAATATAATTTTGTTATACTTGCGCATTTTCGTAACTTTTGATATAGATACGAAATATAGTATTACCACTAAAAAAGGTACTTTTTTATTGTATTTGAGGTAAGAACGTATCCTAACGTATCAACCTTTCTTAACATATTAATTAGATTTTAATAATAAAGGTTACTTGCAAATGCTATCAAAATCGCACAAAAAAAATTAATTTGAAATTAAAAATAACGTTGCTGAAGTTTTACTCTGTTTAATTTCAGAGAAATCACGAAATTTTTCTTGGTTTATGTTTAGAATTATTCAATTGAATTCATGTTTAGAATGTGCCTGTCAGCAATTTTTCCCAAGTGTGAAATAATATAAGCTGCATTTCATGCGGAAAACTAAGTATTCTGTTCAAACTTTTCAACATTATTAACAACTTCATTAATTCCACCGGAAAAATTTGGCAACCGTTTCAAGACCTCGATTAAGTAGTTGGCTTTTAATTTCCTTGAAGAAGTGCGGGTTTATATTATGAAAAAATTGTCACTAATTTAATGTTAAAGTTTTAAGCAAATAAGACTCAAATTTGTCTTTAATAACGGTATTTTTAAAATAATTAAAGATGCAAACTCTATTGAAGCTCAGACTTTCAAAGAAAAAGGTCAAATAGATTTATTAAAAATCCTTACTTTAACTAATTTTATTGAATGGCGAGCGCATGCGCTTTTCCATACCGGAATATTTGTATTGAGTCCTGATTTAAACATTAAATTTTTTTTCATACATTTTTTAATTTTATCATTTTTGTTATTTGTTCAGTAAATTAATTTGTGTGTTACTTTATCTCAAATGGGAACATTTGTGTGCGAGCAGATTTTCCTTTTTCAAAAAAAGTGAGGTTATAATCAAAGGCGCAACGCGCACGTTTTTTCTCAACTGGCTTTTTTGAAAATGCCATCGTGTTTTCAAATAAAGTAATAAATAACAAAAAAGATAATTATTTATACTTGAATATCCTGTTCAGGATTTATCACTTCCTATACGATGGTATAGGTCGATGTGCAGTTCCTGGAGAGAGTTTACATATATGTATCTAAAAATTTGTGGGATACCCGGCACTGTGGTTATGTATTCCTGCCATTTTTAAATTCAAATTAAAAAAAAAAATAAACAAATAAATTAATTTGTCTGCCTTATTTTTCCTAAAATATGAAAAAAAAAACTTTTTACTATATTTTATATAAATTACATTAAATTACAATTTATTTAAAGATAATTTCAAAATGTAACTTTGAATTAAAAAATGTGAAAAATTTTTCTGTCTTTCCCTGGCAACACTGTCTTATATGTAGTCATATCTATGTCGGTAGCTATAGTTTCAGGTGGAAAGTTTGTGTAAGTTTGATGTTAAAGTAAATGCCGTTATATAAAAAACATACAAACTAATGACAACAATAAGAAAACTATAAAGAAAATTAAGTACTTTGTACGTACATAAGTACTCATAACTATTGTTCATGCAAAAATACATACATACATATGTATGTGTATGCACCGATAAAGGAAACCTTTTCTATCAGACATTTACATAGATTCATATTTAGGACATTTATTAGAAATGTTTATAGTTTTAAATAAAAAAATATCTATTAAAAGAGAAGTATGAGTATATGTATGTATGTATGTACCTAAACTATATGAGAAAAAACTTTGTTTCGTTCAGAAATTTTACCGCGCCTACTCAAAAGAAAACAAAAACGTACAAACCATCATTAAAATAATAAAATATGAATGAAAGCCAAAAACCAAACATTGAATTAAATGTAAAAAGAAACGTGTGAAACACTCTGGCACACATATCATTGTATGTATGTACGTATGCATGCATATTCACACGTAAGTACATAAACATATATATATGTACATTTGTACTTACATGATGGTATTAACTTTTATATAATTATCTATACTGATTTATATACGTATCACGTATGGTGGAGAGTAGATTGATTTTATGTTGAAATATTAACATCGACATATGTCTATCTACATACATACATAGGTGCGTAAACATATGTTTATACCTACAGGAATATGTATTTATATACATATTTTGAATCGAACATTATACATATGTATATAAGAAAAATTCTACGCTTATATGTATGTATATATTTATGTATATATAAATATGTATGGACTAAACGCATGTATAAGACCGTCCTATCAACATATACACGTTCATAATTAAAACGACGAACGAACAAGAACAAAGTTTGCATGTGTATTGGTGCAAAGCCAAAAATGTGTTTGACTTCTTTAGTTTGATTTTTTCTTTTTCTGCTTTATTTGCCCTTTTTCTCTCATGAAACGAGCACAACAATAAAAACAAACATATTTTACATACATACATAATAATTACATCAATTCAAAACAACCAGTCAGCCAGCAATTTGATTATAGAATTTTAATTCTACTTTATAAATTATAGGGCATTGAACAGTGGGTTGGTTCGTTGTTAAAATATTCAAATTGAAGCAGATGCATGGGTAGATATAATAAAAAATACTTATTTATTCCTTTTCTTTTTTTCGTCAGCTGTACAATATTTAATTTTTGTCCTCAGTATACCTATTTGAGGCAATTGTTATTAAATAAATAAAACTGATCGGTTTAAAAAAATAAAAAATTTCAAAAATTAGTAATTTAATTTTGTTGTATAATCAAACTATTTTCATACAAATTTTCTCTTTTTAGTACACTGTGCTTTGTCGACATTATATTGAAATTACGACACTCTTTCGTGCTTATAAAATACTGTTTACATAAATTTTTTGTTTGGTCTCTGAATGTGTGAACCTTGTTAGTGTTTTGTAAGTAAATACTTTAGCTTACATACATACATGCATGCATACATACGTACTTGCGTATGAATGTGTTTATATTGCTGTCTTTGCGTCACGTTTAAAACCAAACTCATTCACACAGATACAAAACAACTTTTATAAAATACAAAATACATTAGTATGGGTTGTTAATTTAGTTGAGGTGTTTACTTGAAAATTTTACTTCGCTTAAATGATAGAAGCTTGGTCTCTCACTAATAAACCAGTCTCTCTCTTTACCTTCATTGATACCATCATAAAGATGGAAATTATTTATAAAAATCTAATCATCGGCTTGAGGTCATAGAGTTTCTTATTTACATAGTGGTAAAATTTTAATGCTTTTAGTACTCGTAAGTATTCTCTTTATTCAAACCAGTCGAATTCTTATTAATATGTAAAATAAAAATTTTTCATTTGTGTAAATTTTTTTTGATAAAGTTCAGCCACTAAATATAACAGCTATCCATCTACATACATACATACATATAAGATCAATGAAGAATTGTAGCTAAACTAATTTCATGTTGAACGAAGCGAACAGCAAACATTTTATACGATTTTTGTTGTAGTCGTCAACATCAATGTGTACACAGTATTATGAAACGACCCCTGCTCAGTGAAATGAAAATAAGTATGTACATACATACTACTACTATTATATACATGAGAGCATGCCATGAAGTCGACATAAAAACACTTAAATAAACAATTTAAGTTGTTTGTGCTACAGGGTTGGAAAATTTAAAATTTTTAAAGAGTACGGTGATAAATCTTTTTAAAATTATGATTATTAATATTATTGTTAGTATTATATTAAAATGTGTGAAATTCGACTGCAGCACTAGCTTTATGTTCATTTTTCTTGTCAATATTTTAAGCAAACTTTTATCACTTCCTCAATTTGCGCAATAATATTGTTAGACTTTGACATCACTCGAAACATATCGTCTTCCATGCCGCATTCATTATTTTAAGGCCTTGTTCTTATATGATGGCCACTCCAGAGTATTGAAGAAACATTTTTTTTCTTTACTTTGCCGCGTCTTTTTCCTGCAAAAATTGTCATATAAAGTTTAAATTAATCTTATAAGCCGGCTTGGCATTTTTTTAATATTTTAATTTACATTTATGGCTTTCTTCAATACTAACATCTTTCTAAAGCAACATTATTGTTCTAATTAAACTTCGCTAAGTCTATACGTATTTATCTTTGAGTTATGCTCAGCGGAGTCCTCTGTGCGCTGCTCTCTCGATTAACCTGGACTCTGTGAAATGTTATGATATAGGAATTGCGTAACTAAATGTTTTGTTATAGTAAAACCAAATCATTATACATATCGCTCCTTTATTGCAACATAGTCATACCTCAAAAATTTAAAATTTGTAGTTACTCAAGCAAAACTGCTCCTTTAGACCTTCTGTACATGTTGAAAAAAAAAAAATCAGTTTTATATCCCAAGCTGAACCGAAGTTATAGCAATTGCAATTGCGGCAATTAGATCATAGGACTTATGTCTTGAAAACTTAAATCGCATTTTGCCAAGTTCAAGTTTTTTTGAGATACGACTATGTTGCAATAAGGGAGCGATATGTATTAAAATATTTGTAAATTCAATTAATTAACAAGAAAAATTATTTACAAATTTTTGTGTTATTTTTAAAGAAAACCCCAGTACAAACTAGACAATAGCAGAATGTAATGCAGCATTATCTGGATCGCTCATAATCATCCCTTGTATCAATCTACTGTAAGTAGTTAACATCATTTTGTAGCAACGAAGAAAAACTTAATTAAACTCGACTATTAATTAATTTCAAACATTAAAGTTATTTTTTTCAAGTTTTATCACATGGCAGCAAATGACTTTGTAGATGAAACGTTTCCCTGGCCACTTCATTTCAGTTTACTTTACAGTTGAAAAGTTTACAAAAGAGTAAAATATATAATCTATATCTCCATCCCTGGTTTGAAGTATACAGTCACGATTACAATAATGACGAATGCGGTGTGAAGAGAAAATGTAAAAGGCAGGGAAAATATTCAAAACTCAGCAATAAAATTAAACAATGCAATTATGTATGTATATACACAGTATAAGAAGTAAATGCATTGTAGATACGTACGCACAAATGTACATTGAAGTGTTTATTTATGTACTAAATGTGTTTTGTAGTTGTGAGCATTTTACGTTACAATAGTAACAACCAGCGTATATCACTCTGTTTTTTTTTCAAATGTTCATATTTTAACCCTCATGGTTGGGTTTTTTATTTTTTACATTCAAGTTTTGTTTATTTTCTGCTGAAACTAATAAATATTATTTGTGCCAGGGTGGGTGGTGAATTTTCAATGGTTTCTGTTTTCGTTAGTGCAAGTTCTTAATACGCGTTTACAAAACTAAGTTTATCATACACATCTGTGTGCATTAGTATGGATATGTATCATTATATAATGCCAGCCGACTGCTCTGCAACCTATACATTTAAATATGTAGATGTTATAAACACACTCTTCTTTTTGTTTTTTGCTATCGTTTAAGAGAATGTTCAATATTGGTGCGTTTCTCATTTTACGTTCGACTGTTGTATATTAAAGTTAAATATTAAAACCAAATCATGCAACATACATATGTATGTGAGTATGTACATATTAAAGCTACCAACCCATATAAAGCAACTGACGACATCAGTCACAAAATAACATACAAACAAAAAATAATATACAAGGAACAAACGGTGCGGTATGGTTGTCCGCCCGACTTTAATAATGTCAAACAATTTCAGTTTTAATTCAAACATTATTTACGAAAAGCAGAACGACGTACATACATCAAAGAGCTGAAAAAATTAAAAGTTACGCGGGCTTACCTAGAAGTGCTAAACCTATAGTTTAAATGTGTGTAAATGTGTCTGTAACAATGAAAAAAAAAAACTAATGTTGCACATTGTATCTCAGATAAACATTGTTCAACATTGTCGAGTTATTTTCTATCACTAAAAACCTGGTGCTAGGCAAATTAAAATTAATTTAGCTGACATTTCTTCTGTTTAGCTGGTGAATAGGAGAGAAAATCCTATGTAGAAACAAAAAATCCTTGAGTAGAAACAAAAAATAATTGTTTTAGGGTAGCAGCTGTGACTAAGTTTCTTTAGACGTCACTTGCACAAACGCAAGATCATGAGTTTGAATCGGGGGAGTCTTGAGTAGAAAAGAAAAGTAACTGTTGTGAAGTCGTGGGGGCTTTGTAGTAAACAACAAGTCGCAAATTCAAACTTGAGAAGAAAAGGGGAATAATTTTTCTAGAAGACACAGACGGTTCAAACGCCTACTTTGAAAATATAAAATCGTGAGCTCAAATCTCATCGGAGCCATAGAGATGAAAGTAGCAGCATAAGTCCACGTCCAGACATGCAATTTTTGTTTCTGCAATTTCAGGCTTGATTGCTTAGCTTTTGTGTTTGCTTACAATGACACATGAAAAACCAAAAGAGAATTGCAAGTACATAAACAAGAAATCGTTATTATGAATTTAGCCAAAACCACAGAGTGAAAAAATTGTTGTGCATTTGAGAAAACACCTACGTTTAGTTTTTGGTTTTTAATCTCATAAATTAAATAGAGAAATAAGAGCAGCAGATATTATTTTAAATCGCTATGATGACGTGCAAAAAGACCACATTTGAACAATTATTAATTTTCAATAATTTTACTAAAAATTAAATAACTAAAACTGTTTCAAAAATAAATTGCTTACTTGTTGTTTAAGAAAATTTAATGTCTGCACTCGTAATTTGTATGTCAGATGAAAATATTTTCATACAAATCCATACAACATTTTTTTTTTTTTGTTGGATCATACTTACCCTGCAGTTTACGTTGCTGTGGTAGACTAGTAAAATGACTAGCATGACTACTTATCTCACTAATAAATAGCATGACTTAGGGATTTAGTTTTCAAATAGTAATAATTTTAGTATTCAAATATGTATGGAGTAATAGTTAACAATAAACCAATGGTGTTATCTCCAACTTGCGATACATTTGTTGAAACAAACGTCGTTTTTCAGTAAAAATTATGTAAGTTTAAATCAAAATTAATATGATATGAATGATGATATGATGATTTTAGTAGTGAAATTCTAAAAGTACGGTCAGATTAGTCAAAAACATGTAACCACCAAAGTATGAAAAAAAATTTTTTGTCCTTCTCAACACAAAAGGTCATTCGTAATGATTCGTGTGAGGAAAAATGGTATATATAAGTTTGTCATTCCGTGTGTAATTTCTACAATATCCATTTCCGACCCTGATGAGGCATGCAGAATAAAAAATGAGAAAAAAAAACATCACGGGAAAAATTTGGCGCTCACCCATATTTTCCTAGTTACGGGGTTCTGAAATTTTCAAATTTTTTGAAATATCAATATGGGTATCATTTTAAAGCTTTTGAAGAGATCTTTAAGGAAATACTAAAATTTTTAAAAAAGGCTTGACTTTTTAAGAGCCGATGTCATTTTTATATAAAATTACATATGTGTGTGCAGTTCCAAAATTCTGTTTATTTTTTAATTCTCTGTCATTCCAGTATTTGCTTTTTTAATTGGAGTTACTTCAATTAACTAGACTTAGATTGATGGTGAAGGGTATATAGGATTTGGCATAGCCGAATATATCATTCTTATTTGTTTAATTTAAGAGTTTTAAAAGCAATGTACTATCGGGTAAGTACATACATATCGCTGGTCTCATGTAGAAAGGCCCTAACTCGATTTTTTACGAATTTGAAATTTTTCGTGATTCAAATACATTTCACACAGATACACCTTGCCACAAAATTTAAACGGTTTCCTAAGCATTTGCATTTTTAATATTACATTGTGATAAATTCAGTTTCTATTATGTGTTTACCTTCTCCTGTAAAGTTACTTATATACGAGTTAGGGCCTTTCTACATGAGACCAGCGATATATAAATTCATATAAATTCAAACATGCATACATATGTACACTTTTGTGTATGTAGTGTTTATGAATTGACTATGAAATTTATATGGAATAAATATGTTAACCTTATATAAATTATATGTATGTAAGTACGCACCATAAATTGCTTTCTTTACTCATTCTCAGACACAGTATTTTATCAGTTTTCATATATAATCGCCTACATAAATAAGTAAATAAATAAAAACATATACATAGAAATGTTAAAACTTGTGAAAATTACTTCAGATGCACAAAAGCTTTTACATAAGCTGCTTATATTTATTTGAATATTAATACAACGTATTTTGTGTTTTGCAATCACATATCAAATAGATACAGTAAAGGACAAAATTGTTTAAATAATTTCAAATGTATTAGAAATCAAAAGTAAGAACATAATTCAATTTTAAGGTTCTACTTTAGCCATTTCGTAAAACATAAAAGCGGATATCAGCCAAATACTTAAACAACGAAAACGATTTGAGCAGTATTTTTGAGCGGTATTTTTCAAAGTTTGCCTTGTGGACAGAGCAAAATCCAAAAATATTATTGAAGTATTAAAAGCTTACAATAGGCGATACAAAACTCGTTGTGCGGGAACTGACTAATTGATAGTTGAGAATAATTTTCTTTGAAAAGAACCTCTATTTCTGCACTAAATTAATTATTAAATATGTGTTACAGAACAATTCATTTATATCTCAAAAATCTGTCAGTATTAGCTCTGGCGTCTGAACAGCAAATATATACTACAGTAAAGACGACCAGTTAAATATTTATAACAATTAATAATCAATGCTACGACTGACTCTTACACACAATCGTACGATTTATGCACAAGAAAATCTGATGAAATTCTTGCGTAAATAAAAAAATCGCTAACAGAATTGTCCAACTCTGATCGTTAGAAATAATTATTGTTGACGTTTTGACAGATGATAATACAGAAAAAACAAATATATGACGATATAATTTTTCCCGTTTATTTGTTTTTATTTTTTGGTCACGATTTATCACAGTCATTTCATTTTATTGTAAGTTATTGTTCATTATTTTAATATGGAACTTTCTCAACTTCATAAATGGTCGTCAATATACTGGTTACGTGCGTATTTCATTAGATATTTTTCTAGCCTGAACTTTGAACTCTGCTTTTGGTCATTTGAATTGATAACATATTTTTATTATCAGTTTTTTTATTAAAACTCTGATATTTAAGTAAAATCGAAATATCTGTATTATTTAATTAATGAAAAACGAACCTTAAGCTCAAACTAAAGGTTATAAAATATTGAAGGCTTATCTGAACGATCTTCTTCTATATATTGAAGGTTTCATACGTTTGTATTGAATAGAAATCTTATATTAACAATTTATTTAAAAAAAGCAAAAAAATTGAATTATTAAGATGATTATTATCTTCTTAAGTAAATTTGCGAGTAGTTTTGTTCTTTACTGTATACATGTGCCTTGGCTTTACTTATGTTCATATAAAATAAATGAATATCAAATATCTACTGAATATGGTTACGGAAAGTTAAATTGCACAAATAAGAAGTCGAGATAAAATGGAGTTGAATACTTTTCACTTAACGTATAAAAAGATAATCACTGCAAGATACTTTTTGACCTCAAAAACAGTGTTATAAAAAACATTTTACTTTGTAAACGCGTTAGTTGAAACGTACCTTAATCCTGTTTTATATTATGTTGTTAACATTGTAGAGAACAGATTTTTTGTAGTTAATTATTCAGCTATTTATCTGGATTTTCAATTCGGCAGAAGGTCCTCATGTTTGCAATAGTTTATATTAAAATAAAAAAATGAAGGATTATTGCGGTATTGTGAGCCAGAGAAGACCGTATGAAAATCTCATCAATAAATCATGTTTGAATTCATGATTGATCCCACATTCCCAAGGATAGAAATATTCATAACGTTTGAGTGCAAGAGTGTAAATTAGCGATTCTTGTATTTTCTTTTGTAATCGTCTGAATCAAGGAGAATTAAATATTAGGCGGCCGCACGGCTACAAAAAAAAAAACCTAATGTAATTTTGTTGTTAAAGAGCACCACGTTGATGACAAAAGTAGCTGACTTAACAGAAGGAAGTCGAATTTAATTTATCCTTCTATTACCATTCGGTACTTTTAATAAAGTTGTACCAAATGTTGGTTTTGAAATTTAATTTTGTAAAATTAAAAATTTTTCAAATTATTTAAACATTTTTTATTTTTAAAATTATTTTAAAATTTTGACATCAACGTCGCACATAAACAAAAATCTGCTGGGCTATTAAGACCATCTGTAAATTAATGCGACTTTGACTGAATAATATCAGAGTGAGAAGAAAGCTTCAGTGATGCCAGCTTTTCGATTACCACCGAAATCTAGAAAATAACACGAATTTACTAAAACAAAAGCACTTAACATTTGTTTTTCTGCTAAATTTAAATTAAATCTAAAAAAGTACAGCTATACGTCAGGGACGGCACATGATGTTTTTGAATTTTATGACGTGATTTCTTAAACTGTCCACTTTGCATTCTAATTTTAAATGCTATTCATATTGTTATGAAAATAAGATCTGGCAACCCCTGTTGTTGTTGTCCGTATAAACGTAATAATAAGTTACTTCCGCTAATGGTGTGTATATATAAAAGAATACCACACCTAGCAACTTGAGCAACCTCAATGGCTGCGTTGGTAGAGGTGCTTGCTGTAAAACAGAAGATCGTGAATTCGAGCCCACCTTCGCATGTGCGTACAACGGAAAATAAGGATTGTTATAATGCAATTAAAAATTCAGAAGCAGCAGGACAAACCTCCCGAGAAGCAAAAGACAGTTATTGTGTAAAGCCATGGCGTGATAATAGAGTGGAGACGTCTAAATTATATAAGAGTAACAGATAAAGCGAGTACGGAAGCGTTTAGTGCAGGGAAGAGTAACATAACAACAGTGTGTGGCAGACGTGTGTTGTGGCTCGGATAGAAGGCGTAATGGAGTTGTCTGTAGTTGGTTAAGGTTAGTAAACAAGGCATCGAGTAGTTTATGTCTCGCCGGAGTAACACAGTACTGTAGCGTGGGTGACTGCGTTTATAATAATAACGCATGTTAAGAAATACAAGACCATAGGATTCACTTGTCCGTAGGATCAAGAAGAATAGCCAGTTAAAGCCACAAAGTAAGACTCCAGAATTTATAATGAGCCACAGTGGTATTTGCAATCAAAAGAGTACGGAACGTTTGTCTAATAAAAAAAAGGAAGAACGTTACAATATCCATGAACATATACAAAAATGTTGCAAGTATGTTGAAACTTTATAATTCACGAACGGTCAAGCCGAACTAGTTTTAATTTTTAGAGTTTGTTTGTCGTGAAGATGGTCTACCTAAAGTTTGCACGAAATCGGTCGACGCGTTCGCATTTTTATGCGTCTGAATAAATTTTAACAACATCTCAGCTAATCGATTTTGATTTGAAACATAGGTAGGTCCTCATCAATAGTGTTTAATACTTATCTATTCCCAGAACTAGGACCTAGATGAGAAAAGGGGAAAGAACGGAAATTTACGGCTGTACTGATTTAAATAAAATTTTAAACACAGTTATTTATGTAGAAGGAAGAATATTTTGGGTAAACAAAAGAATAGGACAGTACAAAAGTGCCCTAAAATTACACTCAAGCAACGCTGGATACAATAAGCTAGTTGAATATAAAATGGTGGATCCGTTTGATATATATTTAAAAAATATATTTTTTGTTAAAGTCCCTTCAGCTCGCAATTTTCAATGTTTTTAAGATTGACTTTTCTCAGGGGATTGACGTTATAAATATTAGACAATCTAAAAAAGAAATCTTTTTAAGAACTATAAAGCAGAACATCATTTATTTGTTTAAAATTGTACCACAAAAAAGAACTTTTGCACCAACTTTGTCATCCCTGTAGCACATATTCGAATTTAGCTTCGCTTTCACTCTGACATCGTTTAAGCGAACTCTAAAGAACACAAGCAATGTTGCAAGGCGAATCCCGCAGGTACTGCAAAATGTAAAGCGTCATGTCAAATTATCGTTGTGCTAAATGAAAACCAAAAAATTGTTGAAAGCTAAGTTCAGTTTGGAAATCTATCTGTTTTCACAGATCAATGAGCAAGATTAAAAAGCTCAAAAAAAAACATACTTAGCAAATGTCCAGAGTTATAGCAGTCTTTTGAAAGGTATAAGCTTTGGAATCACTGTAAAACTGTTTTAAAATAAGAAAGTTCGGAAAGTCTCAGAAGGTCCAAAGTACACATTGGCGAAAAGCGGCTTTACTAACCAATGCATTTGTAAGGAAACAATCCTCTTTAAAATGAGCACTTACTCAACTCTCTAGGGCTAATAGAAATGTAATTACAATATGTCTCAGTAAAAAGGCGATTTTTTTCTATTTTTAAACGGTTATAGCTCAACAACTGTAAGAGATCTTTTTTTTATTTATATTTGGACTCCGGAAGTCAAGGAATATAAATAAAAAAAAGGTTTAATAATATCTGGAATGGTAAATTAGAAAGCAAATTTTGTTGTTTGGTTGATTTAAAATTTTGAGCGGCTTTCTATTTAAATTTTTGGCGATTTCAATTTAGAAGAAATTAAATTTTATAGTTCAATAACTCTAATGTATAAAGCATTAAACCTAGTAGGAAGAGTTGAAAAAAAAACTCATTCAATTTAATATCTTTCAACTAAGAAACTTTTCTGTTGCTCAAAGAAAATCTATTGTCTGACTCATTTTAAAATAAAATAGCTTAAAAAATGTATTGAGTTGAAGAATTAAACAACAAAATTACTCTGTTCTATCTTAATGTCATAAAATAAGTATAACTAAAAAAATACTCTAATTAAGGGAGTACCACAGTTGTCGTCGTCATTCTTTGATGCAATAAAACGGAATACAGGAACTTCCTCATAATTATAAACAACTATAAAACAACATACAACTTATGTGTGTGTGTGTGTGTGTTCATTGAACATCGGAAAAAAATTTACTAAAAGCAACCCTGCATTTAAACTGCTCGTAAAATTACAAGTTGTATGAGAGTCGCGTACAAATGAAGGCGCAAACAATCATACACGCAACATACACACTCACCACCAAACAAATTAAGATCTAAAAGAAACGACAACCGAAAGTGCGTATTAAATGTGTATGTAAATGTTGCCAGTAGCGCATCAGAACACTTTATTCAACAGTTTGATTTTTAAGCCTTAAAACAGCCGGCTCTGCCTCGGGGCTTCGATATTTATAAATGGTTGGGCGCTGAGCTTATAATCTGCGGCAAAGCATTGAAAGTCTGTATGTTTGGTCATTCCTTAAATGCAATTTCAATAGTGTTACCAGATTTATAATCAATTATCCAAGAATTTTTCTTTTGGAATTGTGTGTGATAAACATATTTTTTAACCGGCATTAAAAAGAAAAGGAGATTATCAATTCGTCTAAATGTTGGTTTTTTATTTTAGTGCCTACACCGATTAACCGATTTTGTACATTTTTTTTTATTTGAAAGGTTGTGGCTACAGATTAGCCCTGTTTTAAAAACAGTGCAGATAATTTCAAAAATTAAAGGGGTCACTATACAACAAACATGTTCTTACGTGTATTATGAACCGGAAAAAAGCGCCCCTTTAAAATTAAAAAAGACTGCGTATAACTGTAACTCCCAATGTTTCAAAGTAATAAAAAAATAAATCTTAAAATTAAAGGGTGTCCCCATAGGTGGCGCAAATAGACGTATATGGGTCTGTCTTTTTAACCGTTATAGACAAACGCTTAAAAATTGGACAGAGTGTCGATTACTAGATCGTTATCATTACAAATATAAATGTTTGAAATTATAAATAAAAGAGTGCTCCAATAGTTAATTAATTTGATGTATATGACCACGCTTTTGAATAGTTATAGATAGTTATAGATAGCTATGGAAGCAAATATACCATTTCAGTTTAGAAATTAAAGGGTGTTCCCATAATTACAAACACTTGAAAATTAGAAAGAATTTCCCCTATGTTGTCTGGTATAATAAGAAGTATAAATATTTAAAATTATTAATTAAAGAGTGTTACAATAGTTAATGTTATTTGAATTACGAGTATAAGGCCAAACTGTTGAACAGCTTCAGACAGACGTTTTAAAATTATAAAGGACCTGTATTGCTAACCGCGCTATAACAACAATTATAAAATTTATATTTGGAAATTAAGGGTCTCCCAATAGTTATCGTATTTTGACGTATGATTGACCATTTTAACGTTATATATTTTTGTAGGAATTTATGATTCCAGTTAAACTTTTAAATTTTAAAAATGATTCTAGTGCAAAAAAGAACTAAAAATTAAATGTCCATGGATATTGTGTCGTTTTTAAACACTTAAAGCAACATGGGCCTCGCTTGCCAAAGATTTCCTGCATAGCCAGGGTCTTCTGTTAGGCGCAAGATTTTCTCCTCTATGGTGTAAACAACATCGGCTTCGCTTACCAACAATTTACTGCAAAGCAGGCATTTGGCCGGGCGCATGGACTTTTTCCTCTATGGTATAACCAACACCGCCTGCGCTTACCAAAGATTTTCTTCAACTCAGTTTATAAAAACGTTACAACTTTCTTTCATAGAATACCAAAAAAATATACCTATAATATCCATGGACGTTTGGACACTACGTTGATGGACATTATGACACTTTCTGGTGCGACATAGTGTCCATGTCCTTATAGCCACCGAGCATCACATCCACAGGGTATATCTAAAGAATTACTGACATAGTCCGGAAATGAGTTTATCAGTTGCAGATTAACCGTCGCTGAAGTAGAATTGTTTGATAACATCAGGAATTATTTTTATTTTTCATATCAAAAGTAACCAACTGGCAATAGAAGCTTGTTAGGGATTTTCCTAGAAATCTTTTTTGGGTTTAAATGTCTTGTTATTTTCATTATGATGTTGTGTATAAGTTGTCTTTACCCAATCAGGATGTTTTTTTTAGCAGTGCAATGGGATAATTAATGCTGGTGGCATCACTGCGAGTGAAACTTTCAAACATATTTGTTTTAATGAGATGTGGATTTTTGTTCGTTGTGCTGCCTGTGTCGCTCAGTTTGTACTCATGAAATTGCTCGTGTTTATTTTGTTGTTTTCTTTAGAGTTTACTGCCTATTTTTTTTTCTTCATTAAATATCATTAGTAGGTTTATTTATCATACATTTCAAATAGGCTTTCATGTTTTAAGTGGCACTGTTGGCTTATTATAATAACCGTGTGTGAGTTTTCCTTTTCCCCTGACACCTTAAGCATATACTTCTTATGTACATACATTTTTATGTATTTATACATATTTATAAAAGTAAATACTTTATCATAGTGATGATAAATTAAATTGAATATTCTCTTTATATATTTTTGAGTTTTTTGTTTTGATATTCATGCTACAAAAAAGGAATCAAATTTATTCACACTCGCATACACAAACACTTGAGTAATGAGTATGAACGAATCTCTGGTCGGTATGTTGTGTTTTTGGTTTAATAATTCAATTTCAAAATTGAATTAATGTTTACTTTAAACTACATCACACATAATTTTTCCATTTTTTGTTGGTTGGTGTCTTCCTTCTACTCAACATGTTTAGGGTGCTTGTATGATTCTTCTTCAATCCAAAAACAAAAACGAGTGTAAAGTAGGTTTGATTAAGTTGTGTGCGTAAGTGTGTGTACCTGTGTTTGTTTGCATTTGCTTTTCAAACATTTAACTGAATTATTTATATGATGTTCACGATATTCCTGTATTTAGTATTCATTAATATTCCTTCATGCTTCAATGGATTCCATTAACAAAGTAAGTTAGTAAGTGGTATATAATGGTGGTGTATTCTGGGTTACGTATTTATATTTATATACAAGCTTAGACAATGATTGGCATATAAATAATCACACGGCCAAACACAATTGAACAACAAGTAGTGAAATTGTATGTATGTAAGTTGGGTTCGAGTTGTAAACGCAAAATGAGTTATTGAAAAATTAAAAGACATTACATTACGTATTCAATTTTATACACTGGTATTAAATTAACTTTCGGTTTGCTACTAGACTTCGAATCTGAAATCTTATCTCTGCTTTGCTATTGTTATTGAGCTTTTTGTTTGGTTGTTTACATTGTTTGTACGAATGAACATACATACAGCTCGTTCATTCACACTTAGATACGTTAGCTAAAAGCGTTTGATGTAAATAATTACAGTTTCTTGCGTATGTTGCTTCTGATGTTGTACAGTGCTGTTAGATAAGTTTTTGTTTGTTTTTGCTTGTAAAAACATTTATTTTTTTTTTTGTTGCTGCGTTAGCATTTGTTTTCATTCTCTTAAAAGTCATTAAGGCCAACTACAGAGATACAGAGTTGCCATGCCTTAGTTTGGTGTGTTTGAAGGAATATAGGTCAAACAACGTTGTATCAATTTGTCTTTTGACAATGCCTAACTTTCCTCCGTCGATGAGTAACATATTATTCTTTTACAAAAATACATATTTATTTATTAAATAAAAATATAATTTTGCTGTCAAACATAAACGAAGTTAACCAGAGGCGGATATCTGTAATTTTTTGACATTTAAAATTAAAAAAAAGGATTAAAAAATAATATTAAAATGAATGAATGAAGGGTTAAGGGGAAAATTAAATTATCCATGCACTTGATACTGCGACCCATTCGCCATAAATGAATATGCTCGTAATTAGGAACATACGAGGTGCATTCGAAATCGTACGACCGCTGAGGGCACACCATGAAATAGTGACAAATATGATTTACTTACAACTTAAGCATAGTTTGTTAATGGAGTAGGGTACTCTATTCTCACCGGTAAATAGAGTAGTTAATTGGAGTTTGCTTTTCTTTCACGTGAATCCGAGGTAGTTGACTGCTTTTATTAAGACTCGTTACGTCTCTTTCTTGCATCTTTTTAAAAATACAAATTAACAATATGATAAATTCTTAAAAAATCCTAATTCTAAAACTTCAAACTTAGTTCAATACTACGTTTGTTTTATTTAAGAAGTATTAAGATACATTTAATTGTACAAGCATTAATAATGGTTTAAGAATACTTGGCCAAAACCAGAACTACACAAAACAACAATATGATAAATTCTTAAAAAATCCTAATTCTAAAACTTCAAACTTAGTTCAATACTACGTTTGTTTTATTTAAGAAGTATTAAGATACATTTAATTGTACAAGCATTAATAATGGTTTAAGAATACTTGGCCAAAACCAGAACTACACAAAAACCCATTTTATGATTCTGCTACATTTCTTTCTAGAAGTTTGAAATCCCGCAAGTAAAATAATACAAGATTAATAGTTAATTCAAACAATCTAAATCATTTTACATTTACACTTGATGGAATGAAGACTCAACTCAAGTGTTTCATTTTCTGTTTTTATATTGACTTATTGGCTTTCCTACTTAATTAAGTATTTAACATAAAAGTAATCAATATACACAAATACATAAAAGAAAAACATATATAATATTTTCTATTGTCATGTACTAAATGAAGGGCATAAAATATTCGGTCTTGCCTTTTGTATCAATCCTACTGGTTTTTACGTTTTTTTTTCTGTTCATCGCTGCTGCCAGCAGCATAAATTTAGATGGGAAAAAAAGCAGACAACAAAAAACGAAACAAAAAAAACTGTTTGTTAATGCATAAAGTTAATCATACTATGAGAATTTCAATTGTTGTTATTGCAGATTTTCTTTTAGTCTGAATGTTCGTAAAGTAAAATACGAAATAACGTCGATATATTCCGACAAACAAACAACAAAATAATTGCATTAAAAAAACTGAAATTTTTAAACACGGGAGTCGCAAGAGCAAATGTGAGTGGCAGTTAAATATTCACTGCTTTGTTGCAAGCATTTAAATGAGTGAGTAAAAGAGTGGTTGGTTGGAAGGACGGACGGACGGTTGATGGTAGGCTGACTAAAGAAGTGGTTGGTTGGGTGTTCAAATGCTCGAGAAAGGCACACAGGAATATTTTATGATAAAAGAAGTTTGCTAATAAAATAAAGAATCCACCACCATATTGCTCTAAAGCGCAAAATAAAATTCTATTCATTTGACAAAAAAGGGAACGAATCAACAATTATTAAGAAGTTGTTTGTTCCATCATTAATGCATTAGAAATATGACAAGTCTTGTTTCGTTTCTTTTTCGTCGTTTTTGTTTCAAAAATTTAGGATTAAGTTTCTAAAGTGTGCGTGTATTGTTGTTGTTCTTTGTAGCATGCTTGATGATAATGATGTTGATTATGTTCGAGAACCCAGCAAACACAAAAATTTAATTTTAAATTATATACACAGATATTTTGGGAGTATTAATAAGGGACATTTTGCTTAACTTGAGCAAATATTAATTACATTTTTTAAATCATATATTTTAAATTTCCAATCAATTTGTAAATTTCAATTTATATTTTTTTGCATTATGCGATTAATCCATTATTTTATCTCGAGACTTAAACCCATATTTATAGGAAAATAAAATAAAGCTAATTTAAAGTGTAAATGAAGAAGTGTGCGAAGCAATTGCAGATAAACAGCAAATCACCTAAATTCTATGTAGAAATAAATATTTCTTATGTTACAGACGAATAATTACATTTTAGTTCAGCTTAAGCTCGTAATCAGAAAAATTAAGATATTAGCAGAATATAATCTGCAGTGTTACCTATTTCTAAATTTTAAACTAGTCGTACCCGGTACCTCCAGTATAATTAAATATAAATTTATAAGTTAAAGTTTGTATATAAATACATTATTATTTATATACTCCAGATGAAAACAGATTATTTCTTTCTACAGTAGCAATTTTCCAATTTAAAATGTGTCACTATTTCAGCTTTCTAACTACAAAATTTCTTTGTATAGGAAGTACCTGACCTACAAGTGCTATACTATGCCTTCATCAAATTAAGACAGTGTTACTACTTACTAATACTCTAGGTTTAGAATTATTTATCGGGAATATTCTTATAGACTTTCTTTTTGACGGAAAAAAATTTTTCGAGTAAAGATTACTTAAATTAAGAACTTCGTAGCAGCAAAAAAAAATTAAAAAGTGACATCGCCATAATTTTAAGGGTATTATTTTAATATGAAAATTTATAATTCTGAATCGTGCTTGATTCCTTCATATTCGCTACTGCTCATATAGCTCATCAGTGGATAAGACTTTTAGGTTTTCTATATAAAATTTGGGAACAATCCACTGATGAGCAGTAGCGAAATGGATATGGATATGCTTTACATTTCATAATCTTAAATAATAAATATTTATATTTGATCATTGGTATATTTTAGTTATTTAAATTTTAAAATTTTTTTCATAATTCACAATATTGTACCTATTTTTTCTTGAATAAAAAAGGAAAAGTGAAAAAAATTGCAACAAATTGTGTCTCATTACACCACGCGCGTGAGTTTTAAAAATTGTTATTTCAAATTTGGATCTTATTACTGTTGCAGACCTTTACGTATGTATAAGATAATTATTAATTACATTGCATGGGGTATCTTTTTTCCTTGGCCCGTTCAAAAACATAAATATATTTCCATTTTAATTTCTGAGTCTTCAGCGAGCCATAGACTAAATTTCAAAACGATCAACTCACAGGTTGGCTTCTCATGCAGCACAAACAAACAAACACAGATTGATTAGATTTTGGTGGAAAAAAGAAACGAGAAATTATTTCGCCACTTTATTTAACTCATCACTAATCGATTTAGAATGAATTATAATGGCAATTTATATGTTGGACTTTGTGTTTGCTGGGTTGATGTGCTTAGTCGGCGACGTCATTGTTTGCAAGTTGTACGTGTATGCGTTTGTAGTGTTATTATTTTTGTTATTTCCGGTTAAGGCATTTTTCATGTTTTCTTTTGTTATTGTATTTTAAGCGGGATTTCTTCTCTTTTTCTACGTTCCTCTGCTCTTCCCATACAAATTCCTTCCTTTTTATCTTCTATACTTTTTTCGGCTTTAAGTTGTTTTATTGTCGTTTTTGTGTGCGTTTTTTTTTGTTAGTTTTATTTTAGAAAGACGATACACGTTGCTTTAATGTTCAGGCAACATTTGTCGCCTGGGTGCACACACACACGCACATAAATCATCAAATTTAATAATCAACGATAAGAAACGACTATCGACATTTGAGTTGTAAAAATTTTCATTTAAATGCGTCAATATTATCTGCAGGGGATTTCTAGCAGATTAAATTTATAGATTTTGGAAAATAAATAATAAAAAACAGCACATTTTTAGGATATTTCTTTTATTTGTAATAAAAATATATTTTGGTTTTATTTAGATGATATTTCATTCATTTCTCTATTTTCTGAAATTTCGATTGAATTATTGAATTCAGTTCCTTAAAAGTGAATCTTAAATTTAAATTTAATAAAAGTTGCATATATTTGTTTATATATTTTGTACATTTCTATTGTTATTTACATTAATAATACTTTTTTAAGCTTTTTTTCTTCTGAATTAGAAGAATTAAATTAAAACTTAATATAACAAAACTATAAAAAAAAAATAATTTAAAAACTTAAACTTAGTGCGATTTAAAAATGAAACAATTGTTGTAATGATTAATTTTTTTAAACAAAAACAAATATTTTTTTATAAATAACACTTAACTACAAATTGATTAAATAATTAAGGAAACAGTTTTATATTTAGAATAACTTTAAATGTGATATTTAAAAGGAATTAGATTCCTTTTCCCTTTGCTGTGAATGTTAAATTCTCATTTTGTTTTTGTTGCTTGATGGTCTTTTGTGGAATTATTTATGGCCGAGGGGGTTGTCACCGTTGATGCTGAATTGGGGGAATTGCTTTGACCGGCTAGTGATTTGGGACTAGACAATTTCTTAGTGTTTTGCATTGGTTTTGTTTGATGTTGTTGTTGTTGCGGCTGTGTAAGTATCTCGGCAGGAGGTTTGTTGGCCTCCATGCTGTTTTTTAACTTTTGCATGTATTCGGAAAAGGCTTCGTTGCCAGCCCGCTGCATGCGCGATAACTGATCCATGATGTAAGCCTGTTGATAGTTGTACATGGTGGGATTAAACTGGCCCAATTGGGCAGCTGCAGCCGCATTGGCAGCATATGGATAAAACATATTTGATTGATTAGCAACAGCCGCTTGAACTTGAGCTCTTATTAAGTTTTCCTTTAAAAATTTGCTTAATTCCGCTTGACTGGCGGCGGCATTTTGACAAGCAGCTGCTAAATGAGGCGGCAGCATGGATTGTATTGGATGTGTTAGGCCAGGTGGAAGGGTGGGTGGCAGTACAGGCATATTCGGGTTTGAGGACATTTTGCTGGCGCTATTTGAATTCGATAGTGACGATGCATTTAATTTGTTATTGTTTTTGGCAGTTTGAGGAGCTTTAGCAGCCGTTTTTAGGCCATTTGTAGTGGCAACGGGAGTTTGTTGTTGTTGTTTAGTAGTTGCCACTGCAGAATTTACTCCAGGCGATCTCTTACAGGGTTGCGCCTTTTTGTTGGAATGAATTTTAACATTAACACCACTGGGAGATGAATAAGTTCCAATAACATTTCCATTGCTGCTTGCTTTTGTTGGATTCACTTCGGGTTGCGTATTAGTTGTAGCCATTTGTCGGGGTAAAATGTGTCTGAACTTCTTACCAGCAGAGTTTTCTCCTCCGTTGGGTGACTTTTGTTCAGCTAGCGCAGGATTTGGGCGTTTTTCGGGGCTAGGAGTCTTTTTATCATTCACGTTAATGGGAGATTTATTGGTGGTGCATGGAGATTTGTTAGTCGCTGATGATACAGGCGATTTATTAGAATTATTTTGATTCTTCGTCAATAAATTCACGTTGGCGGCCGCACTATTTGTAGCTGTCTTTAAATTGGGCACGTTCTGTGAAGCCGCTGTAGGAGACTGAGGCAACTTAGAGTTGCTGCTATTTTGAATTGAACTGTTGTTTGTTTTTGTTGAGTTAAGGGGAGGCGTTGTTACTCTTCGAACGGGAGGATTGGGGAATAAAGAATTGTTAGTATTCTGAATTGGAGGTGATAAACGTTTGCTCTCTGCATTGTCTGCAGGATGATCAGGCAATTTAAGAATTTCTATATAGTTGTTAACCGGGCTCTTGTGTTTAGGATATGTTGCGCCATTGCATGAGGTTTCACTATCCTCTCGTGTTATTGTAATAGAGAGCGAGGAGGGTATGTTTATATTACATGAGTTTAGTAAAGACTTCACCTTTAATTGTTTTTCAGGGGGATCTTCAACAGGGCTGGGACTTCTGGCGAAGGGATAAACACGTTTGGGCGTTGGTGCTTCGTTGCGGGTATTGCTGGAATTTGAGGTATTGTTGTTGGTCGTCAAGTTGCTGTTGCTTGAGTTTGAGTCCTTTTTCACCGGAGGACTTGGAAATAGGCTAGACATCTGATTGTTTGACCCCAAAACATTTTGTAAATACGAGCTGACAGTATTACTTGGCTTAGGAGTGTATTTGTACGTCGGCATAGTGGAAATATTATAGTTAGGAACGTATTGGGGTGAACTGGGAGAGTATATAGGTGAATTAGGCGTATACATTGGGGTTCGACATCCGGGTGGAACTTCGTTACCCTTCGATTTCGAAGCATTAAAGAGTGCCAAGTTTAAGTAACTGTTATTTTTGCCGTTAATACTTGATTTGGTAGATGAAGAGTTGGAAATATTTGCACTGCCTCTGACATTGGAAGCTGTTCCTTGAGAGTTTTGTGGCTTTGACAGTGGTGCGGGCATAGACGGTGGACCCATTATAGGTGCTGTATCAGATTTTGGCCCATATACTTTAGACGCGAGAGGTTCCTTTGGAATGGATTTGATTTCTGTACCAGCGTCCTTTAAAATTTTATTGACGTCGCTAGGAATATTAGCGAATGGATTAAGCCTTGGTGTTTTTGGCAAAATTGGTTGAAACCTCTTAGCTATGGGAGTACGACTACCAGGTGCTGCCAATTGTATTCCAGTATTACTACTATGCATTGGATGTGGAGTTAAAGAACCAGGTGGAGCTCCTGTTATTTTGGATTGTGGAGGTTTGTGCATCTTTTTGGGCAAAGCTGACGGTGGTTTCATAACTGTTACAGCGGCTGGAGGTGGCATCAAAGTTTTATTACTGCTCGAACTTATAGCACTGTTAGGTAGTGAGACTGGTTTTGAATTCACTATTGGGGGTAACTTAATTTTAAAGTCTTCATGTGCCAATGGCGGAGATAGTTTAGGTTTTTTAACCACTGTTTTAACCGGTTCCTTGCTTTTACGTTTTGAAGAGGAAGATATTTGCGGAGAATCTTTGTTGATACTTTTATTTTCAATGCTGTGGGTAAATTCTTTTATTGAATTTTTTAAAGATTTTGACTCCAATTTTTCCGCTTTGATACTTTTGATAGGAGCCAAGGCGAACGATTTGAGAAATTGTGATTTCTTATCATCCTCTTCCAAGGGCACAGGGGTATTTGTTTTTGTCAAAGGACTGATTCGCTCAGCTTTGATGGTAAGAGGAGGTACTGTTAAAGGACTCGGGGTTTTGCTCTTACGGTCACTATGAGGTGATGATTTGGGTGAAGATTTTGGGCTGCCATCTTTATCTTTTTTCGTCTTTACTTTCCACTCTTTTTCGGGTTTAACTGGCTTTACTATTTCCTTACGTTCCGGATCTGACATATTAATAATTGTAACACTATTTTGCTTTGATAAATCGATTTTTAGTTTAATATTTTCAACTTTACGTTCGTCTTTGTATGACGATGTAGAAGGAGAGGTTTTATGATTCTCTTTTTTTTCCTTTGTCAACTTATTTCGGGCGGTTGAATTAACATCGTTGTGGTTATTCTTATCTTTTACGGCCTTGTGCACCAAAGTTATTTTAAGCTTATCCGTAAGAGATGTCTCATGGGAAGTAACAGCAGGACTTTGAGGTTGTACAATTTCAAATTGTTTAGGTTCTGGCAAAGGAGGCGCAGAAATCTCTGTAGTTGAGGATACTTCAGCTTCATTTTCCTGCTTGATTTCCTCCGGTTCAAGGATTTTATTGCCACTTGCCGAGACCGCAATTGAAGGTGTCGGTTCATGCACAATACACCTGGCTTGGGGTTGTGATTTCGGTTCCTCTACAACAGACATCGCCTCTTTCTTAGGTTGCGTTAGAAGATTTTTCTTAACCCTAATAAGTGGTTTTAAAGATTGTTTGACCCGGAAATAGAAACGCATGGGTGCATCTCGTTTCCACGTGTATATGTAGGCAACATCCATAAGCGTATAATGGTCGAGTAATACTATTGTTTTCACTTTGTACATGATATCAATGGTAAACCGATTGCAATTAATTTCAAATTTACCAAAAACTAATTTTTTTAAATGTCCCACCGTACACATTGCCGGACACTGGAGATAACGAGGTTTTAATAGTTCACTATATTCAGCATTCGATTTCATATGTTCACTAAATAAAACAAATGAAAAGAAAAGAATAAAAGAAATATCGAAATTAATGAGTGAAATAAAGTAAATAAATAGAACTTTGTTTAAGTAAGTTAGTTATTGCTTGAGGATTATTATTTTAAGAATAAAGAGCTACTTACTCTATGTCCGCATATTCCAGTGATATTGACATATAATCAGAGGGACTGAAAATTAAATGTTCCGTATCGTCACCTCTTTGCTCTGGGGTGGCTATAGCGGCTTCTTCTGGACGATCTTTGTAAAAGGCTCGTTTACGCATTAGTTCCCTCTCATAAAGACCCGGTACTAGTTTATATACAATGGCTTGTAAGGTTGTATCAGGCCTAAAATGACAAATAAAAAGAATATGGAATTATATTTTTATTTAAACTTGATATTTTAAAGAAACATGCAAATAGACAGCTTTTTTTTAATTAATTATAAATATTCTTCTACCAGGCAGGTAACAAGAGTAAGTGTGCGTAACACAACTGTAACAAATGCATGGCATGTCTCTTCTTCTGTATGTTTAAGAGTTTATTTTTTTGGCTGACGGCCTATTTTTGTATAAATATATGAACTGTATGTACAAGCGTACATAAGTATAATGAAAAGTTGACGCAGATGTTTTATTATTAGGCTCATCACTTAGCACGCTGTTTGCGTTCTAACACAACAACAAACACATTAGCTGAAGGTACACCTAAACCTGGAGCAATCCTGTGCAAGAATACGTTCAGTTATTTTCATTTGCTGCCTTCATTCATTGACATGACTTATTTGGACAAGATGAAATACGAGGGATGAATGTATCGTGATTGTGTTTGCTGTCTTTCATTCTCTATTTTATTTCTGTTTTTCAAGGATATAATATCTCTACTTGTTTGTTGTCTTGTTTATGAAGGCCTTATTTAAGACATTTTTATACTGGATTTAAATAGTTTTTTTTTTGTTTTTGTTTTTCTTATTACATATTTAAGTCAAAATGATGTGCAAGATTTTAAAATGCCGTCGGCAAAATTTCTTAACTTACAGATAAGAATTTGTTTGTTATTCTAAATTTTTTTTCTTGTTTTTGTTAAATACTTACTTAATGTTTGGTTTTGCAGTATTTATCATCATTTCGCACCGAGGGCAATAATTTTCAGTTCTCAAGTGTTTAATTAAACAACTATGGCAAACTGGAATAAAAAAAAATTAACAAAAAAAGAAAAACATTAATTAAAAAAAAATAATTATTTTAAATTCAAAGATATTATTTCGGCTGTGAAAAAAGAGCATCTATCCCAGGCAAGATTATCATTAAACACACTCCTTTACTATTGTAATTGAATAACTGTGTTTTTCATCCCCTGTTTGTTAAAATACTTTTTGTCCTTTAAATTTAATATGCATTTTCAATACAGCAAAGAAAATTGTTCTTAATAAATGAGGGAATTTGGAATAGTTTTAATATCTCAATAGATCTGACGAGTGCATTATGTGAAGGCATCTATTTAAAAACCTTTTTATTGTTGCAAATATTGCAGGAGATGTTTTTTCCCATTCACAGCAAAAACATAACGGGGAGTTGTTTTTTTTTATAGCAAAAACAAAAAAAAAATACTTACATGAATGTAAACATTCCACAATTGTTGTTGCATCAATTAAGTAACCGAAACACAGGCTGCAGATGATGTGCGGATTAACGGAACTTAATAAGATGGACCGTTGGCGCATTGCCGACAATTGAAAATCATTTGGATCTGCTGTGTTGTTCAGTTCTTGGCCCTTATTGCCATTCGTCGGATCGTTAGTCTCTAATTCGGTTTTAATGAAAGTTTCGCCTGATTGATTACATTCGTTTTTGATATTATTGTCACTACTACTGCTACTGCTGCTGCTGCTGTTGCTGCTGCTATCACATTGAGAAGTTATAACGTTTTTGGTTTTGCATGACGATAAACAGAAGGACGAAGACGACGTGTTGGAAGATGTTGAAGATGCTGACGATGGCATATCTTTTAGTTGTTGTTGTTGTTGGTTTTGAGTTTTCACTTTATTGAAATTTGTTGTTGGCACAGCATTGCTGTTGCTGTTGCTGTTACTGTTGCTTGTGTTCTCTTCCATTTGTTTGAACATGGTATTGGAATTTGCCATGTTTGTTGTTGTAGCCCCTTTTAAGTCGGCTTGCAAAGGTAGAATGGTTGTTGTTGTTGCCGCCACTTTAGTCGTCGCTGTTGTTTGTGTTTTAGAGGCAGAATCTGTCACAGGTAGCGGTACCGGAGACATCATTTATTATTATTATTATTATTTTTTTTTACCTTTATTTTCCACTCTACTTTGGGTTTGATTTCTTCTTTTGTTTTATTTTAAACCGTAAAGTAATTTGATATTTTTAAGGCTGAAATTTTAGTTTGTAAAATATTAATTTAGCTATAAGAGTTTATCTGCATATGTGTGTGTAATAAATTATGGAATACAATTACAAAACTTGAAAAATATTTTTTTGACGAAAAATTAAAAAATTAGCTGGAATTTGTTAAATTCTTAAGTAATTTATTTGTTGTTAGTATTTATTCAATTTTTATAAAATCGAGAATATTTTAAGGTAAAATAATTTAATAACATTTATTAACGAAACTACTTTTAAAGAAAAAATTATTAAGTAAATTTTGATTGGGGTTCATGAATTTGAAAAGTACTGACATGTATCAAGTATTTTGGCTGTAGTTATTCTTTTACCTATGACCTTTTTTATAAGATATGTAATGCCAACTTCAGATGAAGTGCTTTATTTATTGAAATTTTGTATTAACATTTCTTGTAAAAAAATTGTGCATAACACTAAATAACACCGATCTGTACACAGTTTGAAGCCAGGCTTCGAACTTATATTTTTTAAAAAGGTAACGACAGGAGTTGCCAGTATTTTTTTTTCTGTACTGGTAAAAATAAAAAAGAAAAAAAAACCGCGATTCTTATAATCCTAATAATTAGAATATTATTATAACAATGTTACGAAATTAAGGATAAAATTGGCTTGTAGTTTCAGTTAATATTTTATCTTGTAATAAATTCAGTGTTGCCATTTTTCGTTTTCTTTAAAATAAAGTATTCCCTGCAAAATTTTTTTTAACGAATACCTACTCAAGGCTAATGTAGCAGAAGTTCTATATTATGTCAGTGAAAATTTTAAGAAACTTTAGGAAAATTAGTTGCCACGCATTTGTGTTAAATAATGCGCCCTATGTGTCGTACCCAGGCGAATCAAATACGAGGTGGTTGCGATTAATTTTCGTCGGTAATCTAGCTGTTGAAAATAAATGAATTTGCCATCGTTACCACCTTGTGATTGAGTCGCCTTGTGTCGTACCTTTACTGTAGCAAGGTGGCCACATTATAAAAAATATACTTTTGTAGAAAATAATTGAATTCCAGTCTTGGAAAATAAGATCAGTACTTGAAATAAAATAGAAAAATAAAATAAATAAAGTTATTTTTTTTAAGCATAACGCCATACAAGAAAGCTTACAAAAGGCATGAAGTCATTTATATTAAAGACAGAAAGAATAATTTTAATTCAAAATGTTATTTTATTCCTTTAAATCTTTTGGATTCGAATACAGATTTCTCATGACTTTTACTGATACAAGCACGTTTAAGTTTTTCGATTTTACGGATGTATTTTATTATTTCGACTTCTTGAATTGAGTGGACCAGTACATATAGTACTTATCCACTCTGTGTTCAAATTTGTCTTGAGAGACGTTTTTTTCAGAGACAAAGCGCTTTTGGGCAAACGGTATATGAAAAGGATTAATTGTCATCATTCTTTGAGTAGTGATAATTGACAAGAAAGCACTGTTTAGTTTATCCCGGTCCCTATGTCTTCAGATATGAAAATGGTCTGAACATAACATTTAGAGGAGAGAGCCACTTGAACAGACGGCATCAACGTTGCGGGCACCAAATTAATTGCTTTCTATAAAAATATTTTTTAATATCCCGGGGTATTGATTTCGAATAAAAAATGCGTACGTTTTATATTAATTTTTATTAAGCTCATTTTAAATTTGTAATTAAAAATAAAGCACTGCTCACGATTCCTTATATGTCTATGGTAATTTACACCAAATCGGTTTTAGGTGACTACTATATACTTACATTTTTATTATTAAAATTTTGCTTTAGAAAAGTTTTAGTACATTACAAATTTATATTTTAAAGCTTTGTATTAATATGTTTTTTCAAGCGTCCAATTTAATAAATATATAGTTCAAAGGTACTCATCCCCATAAAGAAGACTCAAAAATATTTTGTTTTATTTAAAATATTGGAAGATAATTTCGAATTATTCAAGCACGTTTTTATTTATTATATTTTAAGTCAAGTGAAAATATTTAAACAAATACCCAAATTAAAATATCTTAATAAGATGTAATAAATTTCACTTCATAAAAACGACAAAGTTTGACTTCCATCTTATTTCATAAGACATATTAAAAATGACATCGGTAAGATTAAAAATAGTTAATTGAATGGAAATCAACAAGAACAACTTTAGATTGTAAATTACGTGAATAGAATTTCTTATAATAGAATAGAAAATTTGAAGTGAGCTAAACATTTGTCAATGTTTATAAAAATTAAAGAATATATGGCAGCACTTTTTATTGTTTATGAGAGAATATTATTTCAAACCAAAGAGCGATAACAAAAGAAAAAGAGTAAAGAAACAGAGAGCGAGGATGGGAGAGAGAAAATTTTATGTTGTAAGAGGATTTTGTTATTTTTGTTTTACTACTTTTATTTTTATTTGTGATAAAAACTACAGCTGGAAAAATATCAAAAAACAAAAGAAAAGCTGTGTACTCTGCTACATTTAAATAAGTTGTTGTAGTGGTGCAAATATTTAAAGAAAATCTAGGAAAAAAGGAAAGCAAAATATAAAAAATACATAGTGAATAGGTAATCAAGCAAGGAATGGCTGGCGAGTGTGAACAGAAGAGCAAAAGAAATAAGGGATAAAATAATTTTAACATTTCAATGAATCAGAATTAACAATAAAAAAAAATGAAATAAACTACAATACCTTGAAGCTCATAAGATAGAATGATTTTATTGTTTAATGAAATGAAAGACGAAATGTTTTACTAACCTTAAGTTATTTTAATAATCCCATAAATTAAATCCATGTTTAATCCAAATGATTTTGTTTAATCCGTAAATAATCCAAATAATCATATGTGTTGTTTAATAAATAGGTGCATATGTGTGTACATATATGGGTGCCTATTTAATGTAAAACTTTCACAATAATTTTGTATTTTTATCTTTAAAGTTTGATTTTTCTGTTTTTTTGCCCTCAATTTTTTATTAAAAATTTATTCTTTTTGATTAATTTTATTACTTTTTTTTTTTGTAATATTTTGTTTTATATTAATTTTAAACTTGTATTTTGTTTTTCTAATATTTTTCATGGGTGTGAGTATATGTATTTGGATAAGCATAAATGCATGAATATGTACACTTAAACACAACTGCTTATTTATCTATTTTTCTTATGCTTGTTTTCACTGTATGTATTATACATTTTCTTTTCAATGCTGTTTCGTTGTTTTTCTCAATTTCTCTTTATTCCTTTGTTTGTAGCACACTCACAAATTTTTTCTTTTGTTTACTAAAAAGAGTAACGACGTTTAGAAAATGTGAAAAAAAAATATTTTTTTTTTTCTTTGAAGTAATTTTTTCAAGCCACTTAAAATACTTGTTAATAAATAATTTATAATTTCCGAAAAAAATATCCGCAGCACACGTCTTAATAGTCCAACGTTCCGCGTTGAAATGTTTCTTCGGATTGAGGTTTAAACGCTGCTTTCACATACACTCTGTGAAATACTTTGAATGTGTTTATGTATCTTATGCGCATATACATCTATTTATAAATACATTTTAGTATATAAGTGCTTTTTATGTACTCGTTGTCTACCTACTTTACAAACACACCAACATATGCGTTTATTTTTTATGTTTTTTTTTCAAGTATCTGCTCATGAAATTGCTGTATTTAGGTAAACGAGTACAATTTTTACTCTAGCAGAGTTATTGACTTTTTCTGGCCTTTATAATCTTTTTTCTCTTTCACTCTTAAGAGCACTATTTGAAGATGCTTTAATGCTATCTCGTTTACACGCTGCACTCTCTTGTTATAAAAATTGAGTTGAATTTGGTAACTGTAAACAATCGAGTACCATTTATTTGCAATTATCACTCATTCATATGGACTTAAAGGCGAATTGTACTCTTTTATTTTAAAACAACTTTTTGATTTTATTAGTTTTGTGTTTTTATTGTTGTACAAACACACATAGCACTCAGAATTAAATGTGTGTATGCACATGTATTTGTCTGTTAAAAACAACAACAAAAAATATTAACACCGATGTCGACAGAGATGCGTTTTAACGTTTTACGACCAACCGTTTGTATTCGCTGTTGAATCTATACTAAAAGGTTTTGTATCTTTAATGGCCTGTCTGACTTGACTGTCAGACGTAGATACATATTTGAGTTTGTAAATGGCTTGTTTATTTCAGTTTTTATTTTTACTTGTTGTTTGCTTTCGGTGCAGTTGGGTCTTATATACAAATACATACCATTTGTTATATACAACTCTGCTGGGTTTGTTGTGTACTCGCATGTTAAAACAAAAATATTCAATATCACTCACCGTTCTGTCAAAAAAATGTGAAAATCAGTTTTATACAACAATGTAAAGTAACTTTTAATGTTGTTGGTTTTTTTCTCTTGTAGATTTTTAGGGAAGCAAATATGTACATATTTAAGTTTTGTTGTTGCTCTTTTTGGATTAAATCTCTATTTATTGCTTTTGTATATAAGTTTTTAAAATGTTGTATATTTTACTGAATTGATTTTATGTTTCTTTCTTTTTGGAGTTTATTGCAATCATGCTTTGTTTTTTGAAAACATTTTTCCATTTATAGAAAAGCAAAAAAAAAATCACTTTTGAAACTTTTCAGACAAATGGTGGACGAATGTGTATGTATGTATGTATGTATGTGCCTAAAATGTTTGTATTCTTCCTGGCCTCAACCTATCAAAATGTGTAACAAGTCCTTTGTGTTTTACGGGATTCAATGAACTTTAAACAGAATTTAAAGTTTAACTCAATCCTCTGTACATAAAATTACTTTTATACACATTTCAAAAGACAGCACACACACACACACCTGCATAAATAGATTAATTTGTTTGCACTTATATACATTTATATACTTTTGTGTGTATGGAGTTTTAGACAAAACTAATTAAGTTTTTATTTATCATTCTTTTATAATATTAAAGTTCTATAGAACAATTAATTTTTAATTCTTTAAAAATTTAAGAAATGCGCACGAAAAATTTACAAAAACAAGCCCATTCTATTTTAACAATTTGATGCTGTGAATCCCAGGAGTATATAGAAATATGAAATCGCTTTATGTTTTATGTATCATTTTTATTTACACGTTTACCGTTTACTCTACAAATCGACTAACTCAATTATTTGAAAAATCTTAAATTTATATGAGAAAGCAGTTGGGTGGCCATTAAATAATAAAAAATCTTGTTGAGGAGATAATTTTAATTATTTACATGGCTACTAAGAAAAGGATTGGTTGTTATAATTTAACACTGTTTAAGGAAAAAATTGAAAAATAGAATAGCAAAGCATTCAACCTTTGACAAAAGGAAAGAATGGAAAGACAAAAAAGATTTCCTTTAATTCTTCGCTCCTGTTAAACATCAAATAGAAAATCAGCATATATGGGCAGCCAAGGAGACAACTCCTTTATTGGTCATAAATAATAAATCGTTATGACAACAGGTTTATTAAAAATTTAATAAAAAATATGTAATAACAGTTAAATTTTTCTATATTAAAACATCTAAAAAATTTCGGTATTTTCTACTTTTTGTTTAATGAAAGTAATTGAGTTGTGCATGGGAGCGCATGCATGTTTTATTTTGAATTAACAGTAAAAATATTTATAGCAAAAAACCGACTTCAAAACGATTGACGATTCACCATTCAAAATATACCTATGGGGACACTCTTAAATTTATACTTTTTAAATATTTACAAACTTTGGTATAGCGGACGTAAAAGTACACAGTGTTAAAGGTTCAATTAGACGTGCCATAACCATAACCATATAAAACAGCTGTTCAAACTAACCTTATGGGAGTCAATGTATTTAATTATTGGTGACATGCCATAATGCCATAGCCATAACCATAACCATAGATATTAATTAAACTTTGATTTTTACCATAATCATATACAGTTGACTATTGAATTTAGGTATTAACTGTTTGTTTTTTATTTTATTCTTATTTTTCACATACGCTACATTGAATTGGCGAGTTTTAATTTATATTTTTCATTGCGCTGCTTTCTTAACAAACGGCAAAACAAAAAAAAGAGTTGCTTATGGCTGTGGCACCACTATTTGCTGGCAGTAAATATGATTATGGCTATGGCGTTATGGTATGGCACGTCTAATTTAACCTTAAATTTTCATATCATTGACTGTAACGATTCGAATTATAAGTCAAATTTCGTCACATATAGGGCACCCTGTCTGTTGTTTTAGTTTTTAAAATAGAACCAATCTGTAACCATGACCTTTAAATTAAAATAAAATTTTAAAAATCGGTTCAAAAATGTTTGAGTTCTGCGGGCACAACCATAAAAGTACAGACAAATTTATGACTTTCTCTCGGTTAGAAATACTCACATTTAACTATCAGAATATTTTTTGTTCTATACTCGTGTATTTTTTCTTTTGTTTTTTACGATTTTATTGTTCGTCTTTAACAAATTATTTAAAACATTTACTTTACAAAATTGCAAATGCATATCGGTGAAACAAAACTTTAGGAATAAGCGTAAAAGTAAAAACTTTAAATGTTCAAGTGAAAGGTTTAGAAACTAAAAACGCCCTTCGCTTTAAGCAAAATAGTCATCAAAATACAAACGTACTCGTATGTATCTTTTACTCTAATTGCCTTGTGATTTTATTGACTATATGCGACTTTAAAAGCAAAAATCATGCCAACCCTGCACATTTTCAAGTTTGAACTAAAAAATCTTTTTTATTAATTTTTTAAAAGTTTTAGAAATTTTATATATTCTTTGTTATTTGAATTAATAAAAATCCAGGAGTTCTCTTAGCTGGTTGGATATTGGAGTAAGGATTTTATATGGATTAAAAAACTTTTGCAAAAATTTTTTTGGAAAAAACAATTTCGCTAATTGTTAAAGTCAGAAAAATGGAAGAAAATTTTCATATTCGAATTTCATATTCTGAGCGATTGTTCTGCATTCGAAATAAAATAAAAAAAAATAAAAAATAAAATAAATAAAATAAAGAAGTAAGAGTGTATAATCTTATACACCCTTCGCCATCTATGTAAATCTAGTTGAGTAAAGTAACTCCAATCAAAAACGCAAATATTGGGGTGAGATTTAAAAAATAAAAAATAAAAAATCTGATACAAGGGGTTAAGGGGTTTAAACATTAAACCAAAAAATAAGTATTTCCTAAAAGATTATTTCAAAAGCTTTAAAATGATACATGGATATTGATATTGGAAAAAAAAAAAAATAAAATTTCGTAACTCGGAAAATATGGGCGAGCGCCAATTTTTTCACTTGATGTTTTTGTTCTTATTTTTTAATTTTCTATCGCCCCATGTATTTATTTTTTTGATTGGAGTTATTTTATTGTTCCAAATGTCATAAGAAAGTTAGAGGTAGGTGAGGTGTTTTGTCTGCTGCCTCGAGTGACATGGACCGATCATGCTGATTTCCAATAGCACCTCTTCCGACAGTATATCTGATCGATTAAAAAATTTATTTTTTTTAACACGGACGGACAGACAGACATCGCTCAATCGACTTCGCTATGCATAAAAAGTCATAATATATATGTTCTTTATGGGGTCGGCAATCGATATTGCAGAAATTGCACACGGAATGACAAACTTCGTTATACCCTTTTTCCACTTTTTGTGGTGAAGGGTATAAAAAAAAAAAATAAATGCAGATAAAAGTTTAAACGATTTTGTTTTTGACATTTAAAGGCGTAAGTTTAATCCTTTAAACTTTCACCTTTAGTTGATTCACTTTCTTTAGTTTGTACAGATCTAGAATAGTTTCTTTGATATCGAAACATTTTCCAACTAAAGTAAATTTTCTTGTGCTAATATTTATTAAATAATATTAAAATTAATAAAAATGCTGTTAATTCAAAGCAAAAAATATTTAAAATAAACCGAATTTATATAAAGTTACTAGATAAATTACTCAACTTAAATGCTTCAATTAATCGAATAAATAGGAATCTACTCAAGTCTGAAATTTTATAATAAACTTATATTGTGGTGTTGATGCTAATACCCAAGAAAAAGTCTAGTCGTAAACTCTAGTTTTTATGTTTTTCAACCAATTTTTTTTTGGTACCCAAATTTTTTAATTTTATCTTTTTAGCACCTTTCGGAATATCGCTTTGGAAATTAAGCGTTTTCCCCCCCGACTTTTTTTTACCACACCCCCACTGTGCAAAGAAAAATATTACTGATTAAGTGTGTTTTTTAATATGTGTAGAAAAAATTTGTTACAATCACAGGAGGTCACTAGTTTTTCTTTAACTGGAGACTGAAAATACATTTATGGAACTTTAACCCTGATGCATAAAAATGCAAAAATTTATTTAAAAGTTTCTTTTTTTTAAAATTCTGTTTTAACTTTTTTAGACTTATAACACGGAGAATCAAGTTATCTATAGCTACAAAATTAATAAATGTCACGTTCATAACGAGTCTAGTTACTGATGTATGAAGAACGTGGAATGAAAATCATTAATTGAATATAATTTTTGTTCATTTAATGATTTGATTATACAAACGTAAACGTGTTTTAGAGGAAATGAATCGTAAAATACTTGATATGACTTTTTTTGCAGTTTCATCTTTTTCAATATTTAAACGAGAAATGCAAAAAGATTTGGGGCTGTAAGTGATAAGTTAGCGAAGCGAACTTTTTAGTTGTTAACAATTTTACTTTTACAATTGAAAATTTTGACAGTCTGTCTATCACTCAAAAACTGGATGAATATACTCGTATGGGATATTTTACCCGAGAATATATGTATATGATTTCTGAGAAAAACTTTTAATTGTTCAAACATTTTTACAATAAAGCAGACGAATTCTCGGGCATAAGCTGGTCCTAAATATACATGTACATATGACATGCATAATGATTTTTGCCATTTTTTATACCCTTCACCACAAAAACTGGAAAAAGGGTGTCCATCTCCGACCCTATAAAGTTAATATATTTTAATAATAATATTTTTTAAAGTATATATATTTTAAGTACGTCTGTCCGTCGATCGGACATAGTTTCAAAAGGTTTGCTATTGAAAATCAGCACGATCGGTCCATGTCCTCGAGGCAGCGGGCCAATATTCCAATTCCAAAAAAAAAAACAAATATATGCGGCGATAGAGAATTAAAAAATAAGAAAAAAACATTAAGTAGAAAATTTGGGGTTCGCCCATATTTTCCGAGTTGCGAAATTTTAAAAAGCTTTTAAAGAGATCTTTAAGGAAATACTAAAATTTAAATAATGCTTAACCATTAAGAGCCGATGACATTTTTATGTTAAAGTATATAAAGTAATTAATTTTTTCTTATTTTTTTAATTCTCTGTCACCCCAATATTTGCTTTTTTGACTGGAGTTACTCCACTAAACTAGATTTACATAGATGATGAAGGGTATAAAGGATTCGGCATAGCTGAATATAGCACTCTCTCTTGTTTTATTTTATTTCGAAGTATGGCAGATATAATTACTAAATAAAACAAATTTAAAAACTTTACTAGCGTAATGCAGAAAATAATATAATTTTTTTTTTTAATTTTAGTTTTTGTCTTCAAAAACAATTCTCATTTTGTCGATGAATTTTTTAAGTAAGCGAAATTCTTTTTTGGCTTTCAACAATTTAGATAAAGATTTTCTGATTATCTGGCTTAGGCGACCTGTAAAATACTTATAGATGATACCAGCATTATCCTTACAAATAAATTTAACTTTTTATAAAAAAATTATATGAATTTAAAATTTATTTAAAATCATTTTACACACAAACATTTTTTGTCAATATTAAAGGTTTAATTTTGTTTTCTTATTGAAATTTAATTAGATATATTTTTTTATTCAATTAAAAGCCAGGAAAAATAATGTTTAAATGTGTAAATAAATAATTAAATTAATTAAAAATTTAATTTTTATTAAATTATTATTTGAACTGTAAATGAATTGAAATTATTTTGGCTTGAGTTCATTTATTTTTAATTTCTAAAAATAGTTTTTAGATAGAAAATTTATTAATTTATAAAGATTTTTAGAAATTAAAAATAAACGAACTTAAGCCAAAATAATTTCAATTTAATTAAAAATTTAATTGAACTGTAATTTGAAAAAAATAAAACCTTTCAAAGGAACAAAAACTTTATTTCTGAGAGCGTTAATAGTGGTTATCGTTCTTAATTCCATCCAAGATTTTTTTAACAACAATAATTTTATGATATCCTGGCAACTTCTGGCAAGCTACTGTAGTAGTAGTAAATTTTAAGCAAATTTTGTTCAGAAACTGTAGATACCGGAGTCTTAAACCAGGTTGATTAAATGAGAATTATAATCCGTCAATAGAGCAAAAACTTTAAAATCTTAAATTAAAAAAGTAGGTAGTTATTATTAAAACATATATTTATTTTAAGAAATATAACAGAACTTGATTTCTGAAAATACAAGAGCTTATTTAATTATACTAAAAAAATAACTATAATAACATTTAAAATTCAATTCGAATTACTAAATAAAAAATCTCGTGTGTGTTGGTATCATTTATTGCTTAAAATAAAGAAAAATAAATTAATGATATAAATATAGATTTTTAGTCAATTACTAAACCAGCAAAACTGCACGTTAAAAGATAAAATGCTTTAATTCTGCATTGCATTTTAAAAGAAAATATAAATTAAATATTCAAACTGCACGCAGTAAAAACTAAATTCATTGCGTATTGCCCAACACGTGACACTTGGAAAAAAAAAAGAAAAATAAGAGAATGTATTAATGATTCAATCACTTTCGACTCAAACCCACAAATGCTCACTGTCAGCAATCAAAATTCTTATAAGTGTTGCGTGTGTATGTATGTATGCTATTAACAAAATTCTAAACTTAAACATAAAAAATATACACAATGCTTCATTATCAGTTGGTATCTACAAGTATTTTATTCTACAAAATAACAAAATATTCATGCAATTTGATTTTTTTTTTATTTGGAAACTAAAAACAGTCGTTTTCATTTTATGCATTTCAAAGGAACAGAAAACAAATAAGCAAGAATGCACACACACACACACACACACCACATGTAAATATCAATAGCCACACGATTGTAGTTTAGTGTGGGTGGTAACATACTCGTGCAAAGCTTTTTGTTTACAGAATTCCAAGTGCACGAACACACAAAACGACAGAACAGCCAACGCACACACATTCGCATACATTTTCAAACAGGCATACATTCATTATGTACATGCAACTTCAGATAAGAATTGCGCAGGTTGGTCGAGGGTATGAACAGTAATAAGAATATTCAACGACAACAACAGTAACATATAATTCATTAGATTAAAACTTCTTTTCACTCACTTAATACCCGTAGCAGAATCAGCAGGCAGCACTACTTGTATAAATAAATCTTGACACAAAACGATTTTTTGTTGTTGGCGTTGTTTTAATGTGTGTGCGTGTACGTGTACGTGTGTGTGTATTGCCTTTAATTGTAAAGAAAACAAAACAAAATAAATCCGTTTCATGATAAAATATTTTGTGTGCATCATTATTTTTTATGGCATTGTTGTGTGAAATACAAAAACTAAATTTAAATGAGAGCACAAACAAACAAATCCAACTGAAGGCCTGTAGAATGAGTGAACGGTAAGTATTCATGTATAAAAAGTGTAGGTAAATAAAAAAATATTTATGTACCTATTAACACCAAGACGCCACAAATTAAATTTAATGCTTTTAACAAATAATCAAAACACGTTCTCAAGTAGAGAATTGTTATGGACTCGGAAAATAGAAATGTTTGGCGTTTTTCGTTGCTTTTTTGTTGAAATTTAAAAGTCAAATTGGAATAAACAATATACTTCTGCAGCGGCGACCGTAGTGGATATAAGTTTTACTAAAAAGATAAGTAATAATAATGATAATAATAATGATTCTCTGACTTTAATTTATTGCTCAGAAAATAATAAATTTTAGTTTGGAGAAGTTTTATTTCTTGCTTAAAAATAAAAATTATTAAATCGATTAGTGTAACTTTTAGAGCTTGTTTTCACAGTAAAATCTCGATACCCATAGATACAGAAAATTTTTAAATCAAACAATCTAAAAGCACGGATCTCCTCTACGGACCACAATTTGTTTGAAGTTCTATATTTTATAATCACATTTTTTTATGTCAAGTGAGTTTTAAGAATTTAATGCTTTTCCAATGTAGTCTTGCACTTACTTCTTTCTGGATAGTCAATACACAAGGGCATTACTTTCAAAATTACTTTCAAAATTGTATTTTTTTAATCTTAATTGTGCAGAAGAGTTAATTAATTCAATACAGCTTTGTTAGAAACACAACACTACGCAAGCGTACAGTTCTTATTCTGAAAAACGCATATCGTTTAAAACTCGCGTTTTCGATTTGAAAAGGCCAAAAGGTGTTTTGACAAACGAAAACGCTAGAAATTTGCCGCTTTCAAACCGCTAGTGTATACCGATGCGATCTGATTTATTTTATATAAACTGCACTTTGAAGAGAACTTTAAATAATACACAGATGAAAATAAATGTGTTTTCTTTTTATTTGAATAAAAACTGATAGCTTTTTTTACGATTTAAACAAAAAAATTATAATTTAAAAATTTTCTAACGAGTTTTTTAACTTTCAGTCTCAATTTTTTAGTTTTGAAATGGCGATTTATACAAACAGATGATAAATTTGATATTCGAAAAGAAGTGTAATGCTAGTGATGTTAATTTTAAAATAAAGTTCTTGGTTACTTTTTAATTTTTGATGTTAATATTTGGAAATTTTAATTGCATACATTAAAACGTAAAAATGAAAATAAATTTAAAACCAGTTAAAACGATAATTTAAAACCATTACAGGTACTTATGTATCTTTTCAAACATAGCAAAAGCAAAATTATCATACCGGTACCTTTCTAAAACCGGTTACCCATAATGAAAAAATAGCAATTACACTTTAGTATTTATATACAACATCTCTAAATATGAAGAAGCATTTGCTGCCAATAATAAAGAAAAAAGTGTCAAAAAAATCTTTTTGCAGTTAAAAAAAATATTTAATTTTAAATTCACAAATTTAAGTATATGGGCTGTTTAAAATTAATTTTTTTGTTCTTTTTTTATGAGAAAAAACATATGTTTTTATTGTTCGAGCACCACTTCGAAAAAAAACGCCAGTAAATCGTAGCGATTTCAGAACATATACGATTGTTTTTAGAAAGAATATTTTAAATAAATTCAAAAACGGAAATAACTAGAAACAGGGCCCAAATCGTCGCATTCGTGATCGAGTGAAGTTTCGTATCGAGTAAAATTTCGTATCGAGTAAAATTTCGTGACGTATCAAATAACCGGATTACGGCGTTCGATAGCGTTCGAATCGAAATTTGTTTAAAAATGTAAAAGATTTTGAGTGAAGGTATTCGATCGACTACTCGTTATCGAATGCCATGATCTCAAATTCCGATGCAAGCTATTCGATATCGAGTACGGCGATCCCAAAATGTTAAATTTCGATCAAAGTCATTCGATCACGAATGCGACGATTTGGGCCCTTATATTTTATTTCTATTTTTAAATTTTAGTGTAGAAATTATAAAAAAAAATTAAATAAATTTCGATTTAAATTCATAACGAAATTTAGTAAAGTTTTGAAGATAAAAATAGTGAAATCACGTTAATTTTTATTCTTTTATTCATTTATCTAACCGATCCCTTCATTGGGCCATATATGGTTAAAAGTATTTCCGAAAGGAAAAATATGAAATATAAATAAAGCTTAAAATAAAATCAAAATTTAAATATGTGAAATGATGTAAAAACGATAACAAATTAAATCATAAAAAAGAGTAGCATTACGAAGGAACATATTCTTTGGGAAGCTAAGAATTCGTGAAAAAGGCATTTAGATTTAGATAAAGAAAAAGAGAGATAGTTGGGTAGGAAGTTCCAAATACGTGCGACTCTTGCAGCGAAAGAATGCTCGCAAGGAAGTAAAATGAATTCTAATAATTAGAATTTGAGGAGAGAGTAGTGAATAAGAAAAAAAGCTGCTAAAAAATAACTTGGTTTTATTAAATGGATAATCTTTTAAAAGGCTTTAAGAACTCTAAGCTTTACAGACATTGCGAAAGGTAGAAAACGAATTATAAAGGAAGACCCAGGATTACGGATTTTTAAGGCCATTTATGCGAGATTTTGAAAAATAATTTTTAAACGAATCTTTTTGCCTGACTAATAGTTAAGAAGTAAAAAAATTGTCTATTAAAACAGAAATAATAAATACTTCTTCCCTTATTTTAAATACATCTTTCCTTATTTGAGTAATTGTTTTAATAATTTTACCAAAATTTTATTGGTTTCGCAGTAGATATAAAAAAATCTGTAATGAAAATTCTTGATGAAATTTTTTGGAAAGTGTACAAAAGCTCGACAGATCTGACACAAATTTACTCTTAACACAAAGCCATTGAAAGCTGTAAATAAAAAAAACAAAATAGAAAATAAATACAATTTGCTAGAGATCATATGACATGAAACAATCTTGTTAGAGGTCATGTTAATGAATGGAGGTATCGAGATTTTCAGTTACGAAAACAGAAATTAGTTTCGATGGTCCAGATGGTGACCATTTAATTAGTTTTATTTGAAGTGGAATTATGTGCTAAGGTGCTTTAACGCATTATAGAACAATCGATTAAGAACTTCAAAATGCAAAGTTAATTTGGCAAAACTTGCTAGAAACTGTTACAGTCAGCTTTCGCAGAGTTGTAAAAGAATTTATTTTAACAAGAAAATTTACTACTTGGAATCCCTTTTATAATAATTTACTTAAATTGTGCTTCATTCCTTGAAATATAAATATTTCATGATATTCAAATGAAATATTTATTATTTTAAACTACAAAATGAAATGTATTACAGCCGGGAAAGCTTATCCATATGACCATTTTGCTAGTGCTTATATAGCTCTTCAGTGGATTTTACCCAAAATTTTTTTATCAAAAACCAAATTGATTAAATGAGAACTCCATTGAATCAATAAGACAAAAAGACCATAAAAACTCCAACAATACTGTGTTACTATGTTTTTGTATTAAAATCTTTGGACTTTTTATGGTCTTTTTGCTTAATTTTTTTTCTTATCTTTTCTACAAATGGGACTTAAAGTATTTAAATTTTTTTTATAACCTTCACCACAATTCCGTTTGCAATTTTAACAATATTCATTTCTAATTCGATTTATCCATATACGTTTGTGCATCTGTCCGTAATTGGCTTGCGATCAGTTTCGCCATGTCTCCAAACGAGCAACAGGAAATTTATGAAACCATTCATTTAGCAGCATCGGTGGTGGAGACATGTTCAAAAAAATAGGCAAACGATTCTGTTTTTTGAGATTAACTGTGCTTTGTTTTATGACAGTTATTGTTGTTGCTTTGTTTTTTTGAAAACTGAAAATTCGGGACAAATACTTTATAAATTACCAGGTAATTTGAGTATCACTTAAACATCCAACTTTCACCAAAATATTACGTTTTTACCAACATTTCATCAAAAATAGTAAACTTTGTTAAAAACTGTTTTTGCTGGGACCAAAAAAAAAAAATGAAAATTTCATTGATAATCAAAAACTAAGATTAAACGATTAAATATTTATTTTTATTTTTATGGAAAATTTCAGATAATATTTTAATGTTCCAAAAAAATTATTTGCAATAAAACATTGAAAATTTCATTCAAAATCGAAAATGTACAAAAAATAACTACTCGTAAAAACTACTAAATAATTAAAAATTTTCTGAAAAACACCTCTTTCGCAAAAACAAAACATTTTGAAGATATTGCGTCATTTTTATACCCTGCACCACAAAAAGTTGAAAAAGGGCTTAAGTATGTAAAATGAACTGTGGATTTTTATAAATGAATCGATATTAATTTTTGGCTTTAGTTCATTTATTTTAATTTCTAAAAACCTTTTAAGAAAGAAAAGTTATGTTACAAATGTATGCGGAAGAAAACAAGAAAAATTAGACGTTAGCAGAATGTAAGCTGCACTATCTGGACCGCATACATTTGTAAAATTATTTTTCTTTCTTAAAAGGTTTTTAGAAATTAAAATGAATGAACTAAAGCCAAAAATTAATATCGATTCATTTATTATGTATTGTACTTAATTTTTTTTTTTGTTTTTAATTGTCTGTCACCCCAATATTTGTTTTTTTTTTATTGAATTTACTTCACTAAACTAGATTTACCCACATGGTGAAGGGTATATAAGATTCAGCATAGCCGAAAATAGCACTCTTACTTGTATTCAATTATAATTGTACAAGTAAAGCTAAAAACTAAATATCTCACAGAATATTCAATATTCATCGAAAGCTTGGCTTAGTAAAAGCCTTGCTTTTAGGGGAATATAGAGCAGAACCCAAGGTGAGAAATAAACAACTTAAGTTGGGCCCACATATCTTCATTATATCAAAGATAGTGATATTCCAGCAACAAAAAAAAAAAAAAAATAAACGAGCAAGAGTACTAGATTCGGCTATACCAAATCTTATATTCCCTGCTCTATTTATGTAAACTATTTTAATGAAGTAACTCTAATCAAAGAAACAAATATTAGGTTGAAAGAGAATTAAAACAAAATTTGTACTCCATTTATATTATTTTACATAAAAATGACATCACCTCTGAATAGGTTAAGCCTTTTTAAAAAATTTTAATATTTCCTTAAAGATCTCTTCAAAACCTTTAAAATGATACCCATAAAAAATTTTAAAATTCCAGAGGCCCACAACTCGGAAAATATGGGCGATCGTTTGTTGTTTTTCTTATTTTTCAATTCTCTATCGCCCCATAAATGTACTTATTTTTTAATTAGAGTTACTTTATTGTTCCATATGATATGAAAAAATTATAGGTAGGCGTGGTGTTTTGCCCGCTGCCTCAAATGACATGGACCAATCTTCCAATAGCACCTCTTTCGACACTATGTCTGATCGATTGGCGTATTTAAGTTTTCTCTAGCTAATCTAGTGGCTCGACAAACTTGATTTCAACTCTAAAACGGACGGTCAGATGGACATCGCTCAATCGACTTCGCTATGCATACCAGGTCTGCAAGTTTAAAATGTCGTTTATTTCTTAAAATATATACACAGTAATTTAAAAAAAAGTATAATATATTTTATTCAAAGTACTGGCCCTCGCTTTGTACACATTTTGTCCATCTCTCTGGCAATTTGTGGATACCATTCCAAAAGAATGCTTCATCTTTATTTGAAATCCATTCATCGAGCCATTTTCTTACATCCTCCAAATTGTTAAAGTGTTGCTCAGCCAATGAGTGTCCCATCGATGAGAAGAGGTGATAATCAGAAGGCGCCAGGTCAGGTGAATACGGCGGGTGGGGTAGGAGTTCCCAACCAAGTGAAGAAATCGTTTCCTTAGTCAATCTGGCTGAATGTGCAGGAGCGTTATCATGCTGAAGAATGACTTTGGCGTGCCTGTGAGCCCATTCTGGGCGATTTTCGATCAATGCGTGTCTCAAATTGATCATTTGTTGTCGGTAGTGGTCGGTATTGACTGTTTCGCCGGGTTTGAGAAGCTCGTAGTAGACTACTCCCTTCTGATCCCACCACACACACAGCATTGTCTTCTTCCCAAAACGATCCGGTCTTGCACTCGATGTGGATGGTTGTCCTGGCGTTACCCATGATTTTATTCGTTTGGGATTCTGAAACTAAATCCATTTTTCATCGCCAGTTACAACTCGATGCAAAAAACCCTTTCTTTCGTGGCGTAAAAGCAGCATTTCGCACACATGCCGCAAATGCTCTTTATTTGGCTTAAAATTAGACATTTTTAACACCAAAGAAAGGTATGATACGTCCACGTAAACGACTTAAAAACAACTGACTTTTGTAAACAAATGACTAACAAACAAAATAGCGTTTAGAGATAAGCAAATCCTTCAATAGGCTAAGAGCGCATTCTATTGGAATTAAAACGACATTTTAAACTTGCAGACCTGGTAAGAACTAAGAATAAATATACTTTATGGGGTCGGAAATGGAATGACAAACTTAGTTATACCTTTTTACCACTTTTTGTGGTGAAGGAAGGATATAAAAAACTATATTTTTAGAATATATATGAATATCTAAATCGTCTGTTAAAGGGTTAATAAGGTTGAGCACATATAATATTCTTCCTTGTGTTATATTTTAAATACTTTTGTAATCTCAAGAATGACATCTTACTTATTGTAGCAAAATTTTAGACACCAACAATAAAATTAAAAAATCTATAGCCTGCAAAGTAGATTTTACGGCGACACTATTTATTTTATTTATTAATGATTTAATTAAGATAATTATATCTGCAGGAACAGTTACACAACAGTACAAACTCGTTAACCCGCATATTGAGTAACAGAATAAATTAGGAAATTACTTATTTCATTTTGAATCCCAAAATGCTCCTTACAGATCAATATCCAATGTCGGTTAATTTTTCCTTAGTTTACTTTGTATCTATCTGCAATGTAGTTATCCTAACGGAGTCGTGTACCGGGTGATAGAAGTGACTAATTCATTGATTGCTCGAATTGTCAAACTTCATAGGAAATAATTTTGACAAAGATTTTTTATAAGCGAACTTTGACATTTCCATCCATGGAAAATGGAATGAATTGAGGATCCACCTTTGTATTAAAAATATTTTTTAGAAACTTAAAAATTTCTATTAAAAATGACAGGAGCCGTAAAAAACAAATCTTTCAAATAATTATTAATAAAGAAACCAGAACATTTTTTAATTCTTTACTTCAATGTTTGCCATGCCTGACTGATAAAAATCGTTTGTAAGATCCAATATAAAATATGCTAGATCGACTTAAGAGATTTCTATTACTTCATTTGGGCTTTTTTTTAACAACGTTGTCTACATCCTAAAGTAATTTCCAAAGAAGATTACACCTATCAGACTTTGCAGACCTTGTTATTTTTTGGCCTTAATAATCAAAATGTTTCTCATAAAAATTTTTCAGTCAGCAGTTGTCGCTTTGTCATGGATCTTTTTTCTTTGAAAACTTTCAATTTGCAAAATTAAAAGTAAAATAACAATAGAGACAAGTCAAGTTTGGGACAATAAAACCCTTTTTTTATATTTTAGTAGATGCATTTTTATACTTTTAAAATGTAAATATCTTTTTCACTGCATCAATCTTAATGAATGAACTTGGTGGACAAACTTATAGCTGATTTGTGTGCAGCACTTAAATGTACTTTTACTCTAAATCGGACCAAAAATAGTTATCGTAAAAATGTCTCTTTAATATTTATTTTCTTTTTTTTTATGACTTCAGCTAAAACAAATTAGTAACGATTTATAAAAACCTGAATATTTTGCTTTTTGTTGTTAATGATCAAACAACATCTTCGTTACTGCCTGCTATAAAAATAAATCATGTTTTTCTTTTTACTTGAAGTTATTGCAGTGTAAGTTCCAAAATTAGTTTTTCTTCTAGAAAAAATTGATTTTGCATACTGACTCTAACAGAATGGCGCTGTTAAAAAACAACAATTAAAATAAATTGCAAAACTAATCTGTGATCTTTGATTTTTATTAAGGAATGCAATTAACATTTTCAAGACGCTTTTATGGCTGTTTCACTAGACTTTAGACTTTAATTTAGTTAAAATTGAGAATAAATTTTATTGACAATTTCGATATGCGTAATAAAGGGCATTTGCTTAAGCAAGGCTCGTGTCTAAAGCGCTTGTACAGTTATAGAAGTCATTAAACAGAATTTATTCAGGAGATTTTTGCATATATAAATGCTACAACACAAAGCCATTTTTGCATTAAATTGTGACGCAAATAAATGGAAATCCGCAATTGCATACAGTTAATAAAAAATATGAACGAATTGATAACGAATAAAATTAAAATTAGTTGTGACTAAAAAATTATTTGATTGGTGAAATATTATTATATTTTCATCTTTCCGCTATTTTTGTTTCCTTTAGGTTGTATGTTTAAATGACATTTAACCTTAAAATGCAAAAAAAGTTTGTTTTTTCTTTTCTTTTTAAATAAATATTTTTTTAAATAAAATTAAGCAATACGGATAATCCATTATCAACTCAATGTAGATTTTAATCGAAAATACTATGATATAAAAAATTGTTTTTTTTTTATCAGGGCGCACTCAGGGGACGACCCCTACTTATGCAATACATTGTGTCAGAACTGGGAAATTAGGTTGTGGTGATGGGGGATAGAGGGAGTAATGCTTGTGGACATTTGATTTGGATCTTTGCACATTGAAAGTGGCTGGAAAGACCTCTGCGGGGAGTTTATTCCACATACAAACTGTTCGCCTAAAAAATGAATTTTCTCTGTAATGTGTAGCGTGAATCACTGGACAATCGACCATAAATGAATGCGCTCGTGATTAAGGGTATCGTCCACGTGCTTTCGCATAGCCCCAATTTCCCGAAGGCTTGGTCTATTGCTAAAAGAAAATGAGTGGCAAATGCTACTGTCATCTGCGAAAGAATAGATAGAGTTGGAAGTCTGACGTAGAAGGTCATTGAGAAAAATAAGAAATTGGGTAGGGGAAAGAACGGAACCTTGGTTTGATTAAGATTTGTTTTTAAAATTTTATAAAACAATTTTTTTTATTCAACAAAAAATTTGTTGGTTTAATTTTTTTAATCAACCTTTTTGTTATTCAATAAATATCATTTTTAAGACAATAATTTATTTCAATAAATGATTTACTACGAGGGCTGCTCTATATATTTCTGGCCTAATAGTGAAAATGCGAATATTTATAATCAAAAATGGTTTTATTGTTTTTCAAAGTATTCTCCAGCATGATTTATACACTTTTGCATGCGCTCAAACCAGTTGTCGAAGCACTTTTTCCACTCCGATTGAGACACCTCTAAAACATGGTTTTTGAACACTTCAACAGCTTCTTCCGGCGACGAAAATCGTTGACCACGCATTTTTTTCTTGATGTGCAGAAACAAGAAGAAGTCATTAGTTGCCAAGTCAGGGCTGTACGGCGGATGACCCATTAATTCGAAGTTTTGGCCGCTCAAAAACGCTCTGGTTTGAGCCGATGTGTGAGAGCTCGCATTGCCATGGTGAACAATGATTCGTCTTCTCTTGTAGGTTTTTCGAATTTCTCCGATGACTTCAGGCAACCAAATTATAGTGTACCACTCAGAAGTGACCGTCCTACGTTGCTCAAGAGGAACAGTCGCCACATGACCAGTTTTGCCGAAGACACAGGCGACCATTTGCTTCGAAGTGCTTCTTCCACGAACAACTTTCGTTGGATTTTGCTCGTCTTTGAAGACCCACACGGTCGATTGTTGTTTCGTTTCGCGCTCATACGCATAGATCCATGATTCGTCACCTGTGACGATCTTATAAACGTCTTTTGAAGCACCGCAATCGTATTTTTGCAACATTTCTTTGCACCAATCGATACGAGCCTTTTTTGAGCGACTTTCAAATTGTGCGGGATCCAACGAGAACAAACCTTTTTTACGGCCAGGTGTTCATGCAGTATCGAATGTATGCTGGTGGAAGAAATGTCCAAGGATGTCTCCATCTCTCGGTATGTCGCATGTCGATCTTGCATTATGAGTTTACGCACGGCATCAATGTTCTCTGGCACAACATCCGTTTTTGGACGACCTTCACGGAATTCGTCTTTGAGCGAGCTTCGGTCACGATTAAATTCATTATACCAATTTTTCACAGTGCTATAGGATAGTGCTTCATCGCCATACAAAGACTTAAGTTCATCAATCATCTGTTCATCTATTCATCTGTTGCATACATTGATTTATTCACCTGCATCAACATACAGACAGTCAAAACATAAGTCAATATCCATCCACATGAATAATTCTGAAAGTTTTAACACATTAACAAAACTGAGAGTTTTTGAATAAATAAAATAAATAAATAAATAAATTACACTCATTTTCATAATCACTGTGTGTTTTATTGTTTTGCCAGCATAATCATCGCCATCATCATTCATGGTGTAACAGCAGAATGTTATACAGATGCGTTAAATGTGCGCATTATTTCTGCCTTTCTTCATCCATTTATTCGTCATCCACGAGTGTCACGAGTTTTGTTTTTATCACTAAATTAATGAAAGAAAAAAAAAGAAAAACAACAACAACAGTAACAAAAATAATAAGCAAATCAAATCAAATAATTGTATAAAAATTTCTATTTAAGACTTCCCGCCCTATTGGAATACAAAATAAGCTGGAGTTTGCGTCAGGGTTTCCGTTTCCCGTTTCCCGCAATATATTCTGTGATTTTTATTTAATTAAATTTCTGCTCTTTCCTCTTCTCAAGCAACTGTAGAGCTTAAATAACAAATTTGAATGTATGTATAACGATTTAAAATTTATGTTGCCTCGTGGGTATGTAGCATTAGAAATATTAAAAAAAAAATTACAGAATTTTCAAAAAAATTATCTATGGAATTCCCAAGAACTTTTCGCCTTCTGAGAACCCTAAATTGTATGCGAGAATCTGTTGGATAGCATGTGTATCTGTATTGTTATGGTATTGGTTCGTGCCATTGTATGTAAAAGAATTGTTATTGTTATGCCTCTGTAGCAACACTTCTACATTCTCGTACAATATTTTTCTTTATTTATATTTGAATAGATGGATGCCTGATGTAAAATAATTCTTATTCATCCGCACACACATTCCATTTATATTTCACTATTGCATCACATACACGTTCTAATTTACAATCAGATTTATTTGATACATAAATTCTTCTGCTGTGACAACATTGTTGCCAGAGTTTTCGAAAGCTAAGTCGCCAAAAGCTCTTACATTAACTTGAATTGAATTGCAACTTGAATTTCAAAATGTCTTGTGCTTTCTCTACGCGTGATTAGGACTAGAGCAGATTTAATTCATAAGAGATTTAACATTATAGACAGTGAGATTTATGACTAAACCATGTCTTCTTGTATAACTTTCTCCATTTACTGAGCTTCTGCTTAAGGAAAAATTCAAAAGATGCCACATTGAAAGAAAATACTTCAAAACAACTTTTTCGTTGTAACACACAGCAAAAAATATAGCCGAGCGACTGATGGACACTATATACCTGCTGGGTCACGAATTCTTAAACGAAACAGGTAAAAAATTGCGACAACAATTTTATTCTTGACAGCCTTAAATGTAACAATTGTACTTAATTAAGTCTAGCTAAGTCCAAAATTATTACTCAAAGCAGGTGTAAAGGTTAGGATTTATCACTCCGGTGTTTGACCAAGATCGACCAAGTCTTTTTTTAAATAAAGGCATTTTTGAGTTTTTGTAGAAGTTTAAATTTTTAAGATATTAAGGGAAGAATTTCATTTTGGCGCATTTGCATTTTTTTTTTTTTTTGATTATAAAACGGATGCAGTGCCCTACAACTGATTTTCACAGCATTATCAGAAAATTCAGTTTAAATAATTTGATTCAATAAACGACAATTGTGAGGCTAATTTAATTAGTCTTAAATAGTTATTAATATTTCTTATAAAAATATGAATATAAAAATTATAACTTAAAAAAAGAAGCAACATTTTTTTAAACCGTTTTGGAATTGAACAAATAGGGAAATAAATTTTGTTTCAAAAATTTCCAAAATTTTACACAAGCTAAGGACGTAAAATAAACATAAATAAGTAAAAGAAATCTCGGTGAGAGTACTCTTTTCTCCACACTCTCTTGAAGTTGTTAAAACGTTGAGATTATAGTCGCTTTTATGCCTATAAAACTTTTTCATGTCTAAATATTTATTTTTATAAAAGCTGTGTACGCGGTTGATACGCAGACTGCTTTAACTTCATTTCCTGGCTCTTCCGTAGAATATGAGAATGAGAATCTCATACTAGTTATCCAGCCTTGGATTTAGTAATATTTGAAGCTCACGAAATAGATTTCATGGTGTAGCTATCGTTAAGAAAAATGATCGTTGCTATTTATTCAATTTTACATAATTGACGGCAGTAAAGATTTCCAACCGCCGCAAGTACGACTACAAAGAAAACGGTTGCAAATAATTGGCGATTTTTCAAAAGAAATGGGAAGTCTATCAGTTTAATTTAAAGATGAAGACTTTGATTTTTTCATTAAAAACTATCAGAAGTTTTATCTTTCATTCAACAACCCAGTGTGTTAAGAGCATGTTAACTAAAGAATTAAAAAAAAAATTGTTGCTTATGAATATAATCCAAATACGTATTCGTTCACAAAAAAAATATTGATTAAAAATATAAAATTTTCATTACGGCACACAGTTTTACATCTGGCAACACTTTCAAATAGTTTATAAGCCTCAGTTAGATGATGTTATATGTTTTATCATTCATCGCCTTGGTAATGATTACAATAATAGCGATGCTTATGATGATGGTGATAATGATGTCGAAAAAGCAACTACAACAACGATTATTCTAAAAATAAAATAAATAAAACGGCTGCTGATTTATTTCAAATTCTTCATCGTGTTTCGGTAGTTGTTTCTAGCGCATGCCGACTGCAATATGAATTTTCAATTCGGGTTCTTTCAAATACACTTCTCTTGCCGTTGTTTTGTTTGTGTTTGTTGCTTTTATTATTATTAATTTTTTTTCTTTCCACACTCTCATGGTGAAAATGTTGGCTTATTGTGGGTTTCTATAGGCAATTATTTCATATACGGACAAACATACGTACATACATGCAACATGAATGAATGGTACATGTTTTTAGGTGGTAATTTATTTTTTTTCCATGCTTCTTCTTACAATTTACAAATAACAAAAAAAATGTGAGAAGCAAAAAAACAAAAACATTTGTACTTTTGTATGGGTGAAAAACTCTTGCTCTTACCCATCACACAATTAGACTCATCTTTCACAGTCAAAGTCTTGCAGTTTTGTGAATCGTTTATTAATGCCTCACGATTTGATTCCAAATTCATCTTTTTTTCCATTTGTTTTCAAACAACACCAGTCCCATCAGAAGCAACAGCTTCTATTTCTGTTTATTTATTTCATTATAATTTTTTTTTCTGCAAATCCGTATACATACACACATAAAATTTACATTTTTTGTGTTAAAGGTTTGTGACGTCAGATGTATAAAACTCGCACACACTTACACTCAATTAGTAAAACCCAAAATTTGTACAATAAATGTGACTGAGTACGTACAATGTGCCATAAGCAGATCCTATTAAAGGTTTTATATTTTGTTTTCCTTTTCTCTTGTCGTTGTTATTGTTGTTGTTGTTGTTGGCAGTATTTTTTATACTTTAATGATGAAGTTGACGGCAGATGTTTTTATTTCCTATTCGTTCTTGCTCTTATTTGGGCCATCATTATCTGAGGGTTGCCATGACAAAATTCAAATAAACACCCTTCACTTTAAATATTAAGTAAACTTTACTTTAAATAAGAGTGGCAACCCTACTTGCTTTATTTCTAAAGAAATGCCATCAAATATTTAAGTAACTGCCCAACAATTCTGAAGCTTGTTGTCCAACTAATAATATCAGCAGCCATATTTCACTCATTGTCTTTCGCTATAAAACAAATGATATTACTTTCAGTTTGCTCAAGGGCTTGCCTGGAAAAAAAACTCAAGAAAGTATGTCAGAAAATTAAGAAATTATGCTTTTAATTAACTTAATAATTTAAAATAAGGGTCTCAAGTTGAAATTGATGTGCGGGTAAGATGAGAAGAAGAGTTAGTTGTTCGTTACTGCAACTCTACTGGGTACCTTTAACACAGTTACACTCGCACATATACGAAGTTACGAATGTAGTCGCACACAGATACATTTCAACTGAAGTGAATAAACTCTATTGAAGCATATCACAGAGTAATATTCCTACCGAATTGCAATAAAACGTTCGTTTAACCAATCAGTTTAAAAAATGTGAAATAAAAAAAATTGAGTAAAATATTTTGATTTAATTTTTTTGAAGATAATTTAACCAAAAATTACAGTGTTTTTATGATTCTGTTTAAAAACTAATTTTTTACAATTGCGAAAGTTGCATTTTTTAACAGGTTTTATTATTTATAAAACTATTTTGGATTCTTTGTAATATTTTAAAAGAATATTATCTTAAAAATGGATAATAATTTATAATACGTACGTATTACGCTGGTTGCTTAAATCAACTCATCAAAAAATTTTCATCCAAATTTTTGAAAAACTACAAACAGTTAAAACCAAAAATTTAGGGCTTTTACAACAACAAAAAAATACCAAAAAAATAAACCACGTGTTTATTCTTTCTTGCGCTTCTTTCCGCTTTAGATTATTCATTATAACTATTATTATTTTTATTATTATTATTATTGTTATTCTTAACAGCATATTCTACCCGACGTTGCCTGGCTACAGTTCTGAGATCTTTCTATGATCTAGTAAACACCAAACAAAGCAGAAGCTACAAATATTTAAAATCGAAAAACTAATTTCACATATAAAACATATAAGATGTCAAAAACAGGGCCGCCGACTGCGTTAAAATTTTAAAAACTGCCACCAACGGTACGTAAAGGAAAAATTTCATTAAACTCTTCTAGGTACTGGCAAAAAATATGTACCGTACGAAATATGAGTACGTGAATTTCTTATTTTCCACCTTTACACACGCATAAAAGCTGTATCTTTTGAAAACAGATCAGAGAGCACATCTTACGATCTAAAATTTTCATTGCATTAAAACGGCTTGAGCGTCATAAAATATACCGTTTTTCATCTTTTCACCTCAGAATTTCACTAAACCTCTTGATCCGTATACAGCAGACGTTATTTGTTTTTAAAGCCCCTCAACAAAAACAAACAAAACGCACAGCCTATTGAACTCTCAACGTCAGTTTCTATCTGCGTTTTAAACTTTATTTAAATCTTTAACTGTTCAGCGGACAATCTCTTTATAATCCTTGTAATGTTTCATTAAAGTGCAGTTGCAGTGATTTGACTGAATGACTTTATAAAGGAATCTTTTTTTACACAGAAAAATCACAATAAAACTGTGTGTGCAGGTACGACAATATCATAAAAAAATGATGCAACTATTATTTTTTTTATATGATTAGGAAATTGAACAGAGCTTGTCAAAATATCTGTCATTTATATTTTATTTTAATATACTTACGTATGTATGTACATACATACATTATTCTAGTTTTTAAAAATACTTATCATTCTGGACAAATCTAAGGACTAACAGACATACCTAAATAGAAGCGGAAAGCGAAACGTTTTCCTCCGCATAGCCTTAATGCTAAAATGCCATGCCTAAACAAAAGCGACAAAAAAATTGGTACTGCATATATATAATTTTACATAAAAATAACATCGGCTCTTAATAGATTTTTTCAAAAGTTTTAAAATGATACCCATATAAATATTTTAAAAATGTTGAAAATTTCAGAGTCTCGTAACTCGATAAATATGGACGAGCGAAAATTTTTTCACTTGAGGGTTTGTTCTTATTTTTTAATTCTCTATCGCCCCATATATTTATTTCTTTGATTGGAGTTCCAAATGATATGAAAAAATTAGAGGTAGGCGTGGGGTTTTCCTGCTGCCTCGAAGGACATGGACCGATCATACTTATTTCTATTAGCACCTTTTTCAACACAATATATGATCGATTGATAGACGGACAGACAACATCGCTCATTCGACTTTGCTATGCATAAGAAGTCAGAATATATATATTTTATGGGGTCGGAAATGGATATTGTAGAAATTACTTTTGTGGTGAAGGGCATAAAAATACAGCTTTAAATCTAGTTTACGGACGCAGATCAAAAAAGAGAAAAAAATTTGTAAACTGGTGTAAAATGAAATTCTAAGCAAAAAATGTACTCTCTTTCCAATGGTTCTCATATTGTCTTATTTCTCCATAAAATACTCGTTATACTCGTATGCCATATTAAACATACAAACTTTGAAGGTCCGAAGGGTCAACCCCAAAAATTTTACTTAAAATTGCATTTTGCATGCTGTAGACAATTTTTTTTTTAATTTTTGAACTACGTTCGTAAACTACATTTGTTCTAAAATAAGTATAACCTCTCTAAAAATTTTAAGAAGAGTAAACATTTCTAGTGTTTGTGTTGTGCAGATTAAAAATTGAATTGAAATAGATTTTAGGTTAAGTTCATTTTTTAATTTCTAAAAACTTTGTTTTATAAGGAAAAATCATTTTACAAATGTATGCGGACGTTTTTCAAAGAAAACGAGAAAAATTAGACGCCAGCAGAATATAATGCTGCACTTTCTGAACCACTACGACCTTCATCAGCATTCTTCGCATTATGCTGGAGTGTTATTTTTCTTGGAAAAGGTCTGAATTTAATTTCGATTCATTTATAATATCCACAGTTCAAATCCTAATTTAATAAAAATTAAATTATAATAAAAACGCAAGGCACAGCGTATGTACTATTATGCTTAACTCATAACAATCAATAACTTATAATGTGGGGAGTAAACAAATAAGAATGACTAAAAACAACAATTGGATTTGTGTCCAATCGATTATTGGAACAAAAGCAAAAAGAAATGTACAAGACGAAATACAGAGAGAACAGTGAAGAAATACTTTGGTTTGTGTGTAAATTTCTTCTAATCAAATTAATATTGATATGAATACTACTCGTATTCTTATTTACAAAGATAAGGAGATTATGTTTACATTTACATAACATAAGGTAGATAGATGCGAAGAATGCTGATGAAGGATGTAGCGGTCCAGAAAGTGCAACAATACATTCTGCTATCGTCTAATTTATCTTGTTTTCTTTGGAAAACGTCCGCATACATTTGTAGATAATTTTTCTTTCTAAAAAAATGTTTAGAAATTAAATTAAAAAATGAACCAAAGTCGAAATTAATTTCGATTCATTTATAATATCTACAGTTTAAATCCTAATTTAAAAAAATTAAATTTCTAGTTTTTTATTCTTCTAAAATTGGAAATTACTGCAGTTGGTATAATTTATACTAAGATCTAAAATGAAACTTAACTTCTTATTAGATTTTGATTAAATTAAAACTCTATTTTTTTCAGTTTAGTCAATTACATATTGATATTTAATTCAATTAAACATTAATTAAGCAGGAAAATACAAATGATTAAAACTTTAATTATTGGCAATGTTATATAAGGTGGGTACACCTGAAAAAAAGTACATTAAAGACAAGCAAACAATTGGTCCACTTGATATAGAAATTGAGATTAATTGTCACATTTATTAAAAAACCCTTTATGAAAAACTGAAGAAAGAAGTTGTGGAATTGTCTGAATTTATTGAATTCTCTTAGAAGTAAGAAGTAAGTCTAAAGGGACTTTAAAAGCTGATTTTCCAAAAATTTGGAACAGAAAAGTTAGTGTAAGGAATACAAAGTTCAACGAGGTAAGTGGGCTTTCATATTCTAATCGCTAAACAGAACGTTATCTTAACAGATTACATTGGCTGCACGAAATAACCTTAAAATTGAAACATTATACAGTCTTAACTGAAAATCAGTAGAACATTTAATTTCATCTTTTCCGTAAAAAGCATTTGATCTCTTGGGGAGGCATCTCATTAAGTATTACGCTTTTCGTTTGTTTATCTCCAGTACCCTCTAATTTTCAACAGCTGTCTGTCCCATCTTTGTCTTCTTATTTTACACTTATGGTTAGAATTTTTATGTCATTGATTCTAAACTCTTTTCACAATTTTAAAAACCCCCGATATTGTCATAAAACGTATCAAAATCTTCCAACAAAATAAATAGATTTCAAAATTTTTTTAGCGTAATTTTTTTTATTTTTGCTGTGAATTGTTTTTCCACAAGCTTTTTATGAAATTTTTTTTGTTGTTATTTCTGTCAATGTAGATGTGATAAGCAGTTGGTGTGCTATTTTTTCTTTGCTTCTTGTTTTTTTTTTTTTTTTGTTGTTTGGCTCAGTTACATTCAGTTAATGATTTGGTGTCTTTTCTTCCTTGTCTTTGGATTTTTGTATAATCATCCTTCTTTCCTGCTTGTTTCACAGCTTTAATTTATGTATGGATTTACGAGTTTGTAGATGGTCGTCTAATAAGTGTTTAGACGTGTATGTCTGTTACATTAGCTGGTTGGTTGGTTGGTTGGCTGGCTGGTTTGGTGTCTGTCTTTCAGCCTGTTATTTAGTTTGTTTGTCACATTGCAACACTTAATGTTTGGGCACTTACTGAAATTACAATTTATGTTTATGTTTGTATGTATGTAAGCTTGTTGAATGGTTTTAACTCAACTGATTTTACCAGGGACGCCGTTAAAGTGTATTTGCATTAATTCATAGATATTTCTTTAAGGAAAATTTTTTTAAAAATTTTATTAAAGTGTTCAAACTTTTTTACTCTCTCGCTAATTAAGTAAATGTTTTGTTTACTCTTTCCAATTTTGACTCTTCAAATTTATGTTATAATAACTATTAAAATGGCGGTGAAGATTACATTTTCCTAATATCAATTCTATTATTTTTTTTTTCAATATAAATTTATCGCTTTGTAAATATGTTACATCCACTACATTCTTACAGATTAGAGAACACACATTTTTGTGATAGTTGAACAAAAAAAACATCTTATCAGTTTTAATAATTTTTGTCATTCCTCCCTTAAGTAAATTTGAGCTACGTACACGTACATGTACTCATATTGCTGTAAAAGATTTTTTAAAAATGCAGAGTACAGAGCTGGTGGTTTTATAGTAAATAAACACGAGCGAACATTGAAAGAAACTTGAGCATGTCCCACTTAATGTTCTTAATGTTAATTAACTAATTCTTGCAATAGCCTCTAATTTGAAAATTATTTTTTTTTATAAGTCGATTTTTAACCATATTTTATTTTTCTTCTGTATTTATCTACTTCTTCATGCAATATTTGTTAAAAAAGAATCAATCATCATCTATTATTCTAATCTATTTTCCTCTGCGTATGTGTTAAACCTATAAAATACACAAAACTAATTTTAACCTTATGGTTGCCTAACAAAAAAGCATGGATTTTAAACCAGGTTCCACTTGATGTTGCCTCGTGTGTACATAACATTTTTTTAAACAAGATTTTTGAAATGCATTATTTTTTTTTTGGTAAATTTACCTCGGACAAAAATTAATAATTTAATTTATAAAATATGTTTCTATATTTTTAAATTTTATTTATAAACAATCCATACTAAAAATGTGTCAGACGTTCTTTTTCAACCACTTTTGCATTTATCTTAATCTTTTTTAGTGCAAAAGCGGGATATTTTTTAGAATTAAATTAATTAATTTTTTGTAAACTCTTTAATACATGTAGGCATATTAATCTGTTGACAAAACTTTTAACAACGGCGTTAAAATATTCAATGAGTTCGACATTGTTGTCTTCAAACTGGTTGATTTTCAAACAACATACCAAAAATGAAAGACAAGTATACAATTACGTGCTTTAGGTTTTTGTTTTGTGTACATTGGGATGGTTGGTTGGTTGTAGATACAAAATTGTATATTTATTATTTGTGAGACTAGGTATCTGTTAGTAGTCACTATTCTACGAATGGGAAAAATATTAAATGTTTTGGTACCAAACAAACTTTTAACAGGATTTTGAGTTGTAAAAGATTCAATATGCACTGGCACCAACAATGCAATGAAGCAACATGAAAATCTTTATTAAACGAGTTCAGATTGAAGCTCGAATTTATAAAATAGTTGAATAAAATGCACTTAAACTAGTGAATAAAATTCCCTATTTAAAGTACCCACAGTACATAATTTTGTACTTTTTATGCTGTGACATTACTGACTTGATAAACTGAAGCCATATGCGATAAGAGTTGGGTTGTGTACAAAATCAGCAGTAATAACAAAGTCTTTCTACGTATCTTTCCTTCCCTCTGCTCATAAAAAAATTTTAACAACTGAAAGGCAAAATAAATAAAAAAAAAGCCAACAACAAAAACAAAACGTGGAATAACTACAGCAAACAAGCAATAGTATTGAAGTCGTTAGGGCACACGAAAAAAAAAAAATAAAAAAATAAAACAGAATTTAACAAAAAGTATTATTTTGTTTGTTGCTTTGGCATCGCATTCGTATCGTGGCAGAACACATAACTTAAATATTAAAGTATCTGTCACAATGTGTGTGTGTATGTATGTATATTCGTTGAAGCCAAACTACCAACACTAATTGCAAAGATTGTATTTCTTTACGAATACATTTTCATATTTCGTGTATTGAGTGGTTGTACGTACGTACATTTGAAGGCAGTTTGACTCGTACATGGAATTTTATTAATCTTGTAAGTAAAAAAAAAAAAACTCAATTATTCATGTATTTTACAAAGAGACAATATAAGATACTTACATACATAATATATACATTTGTATCTACATACATAAAGATATCTTTATATAGAGATAACCCGCACACGCACATTCTTTTTTGCTTACAGTTGTAATCGTTATTTAATTGTGGTAGTGGAATTTTTCCCATGGCAATACTAGCAACGTAATCGTTCCTCTACTAGATCATATACGGTATATAGATGTCTGTCTGCTGGAGCAGAGAGATAACCAGCTTGTAAATATACTTATAATTATATGTATGTACATGTATACATTGGTACATAATGTAAATAACAAACTCAAACATTTTCATTTTATATAGAAAAATGTTTTAGAAAATTTTAGGTTTTAAATTTATTTAAAGTTTTGCCTGAACTAGGGGTGAGAGCGTAAAGAATATATTTTAGCTCTTAGCATTATATTTCAGCACAGAACAGTGTAATGCGCTCTACGTTTTTCGAAACAAAAGATTTAACTAATGTATTTGAGTCTAGTGCGTATTTCATTGCCAAAAGAAAATAAATGATAAAGATTTTTACCAGTTTTACTTTATTTTCTAAAAATGTGTTTCAGCAGAGTTTTTATTTATTAGTTTATTAGATTAAGAGTAAATAAGATTTAGCGAGCATAGCTGCCAGGGCTATCAGCTAAAGGTTTTGATTCCCTTATAAAATTGTGGATACTTTTGATGTTTGTTTTTTATGGGTACTGTAAAATTATACGAGCTGGGTCTTTAATAACACCCCGGCTTAGGTTGCTTCGAGAAGTGCATTAATTGAGCAGGTGGTTTACAGTTAAGTTGCAGTTGCGAGTAGCACTTATGGGTCTGGTGTTGTTTATGATGTAGTTGTGGGAGAATATTCTGTGGCCGAGGGAGAGTTTTTAATTTAATTTTTTTATTATTTTATGCTCTGCACTTTTAAAATTCCACAGCAACATCAAGGATAAAAAATATTACAGAACTAAAGACTAAAAGCAAGCTGGTGCGGCCTTGTTTATTAGATATTAATTTTAGACATTACCGTTGTGGTTCCCTTCTACACACGTCTCTCTTCCTACTTTATATTATTATATCAAGTCATGGAATTATTAAATTATCGACCACTTTAATTTTAACTTGTCAATATTGTCTTAGCCTTTCGAGTGAGGTCTACCATGGCTAACTAGCCCTAGATGGTTATTGTCGCCTCAAAGCTATTTATCTGATCACAAGTTTATACTTAAAGATGTAGACTTTCTGTTGTTATAACTTTCAGTGAAAACCGTTGTCTCTGGCTGTAAACTTGGTACGTTTGGCGAGCGCTTTCGATGTGATAACATCATTTTCAGGCTACGTGTTTATAAGCATTGAAGATATAGTGCTAAAAATAGATAGTGTTAAGAATAAAAGTTTGTGGGTTTAGGTAATTTTGTCCGTTTAAATGGTGTTATGCAGGTAGATTGCCTGATATCTGTCATGTTTATTGGGGTAAATAGTTTAATGTTTGCGTCTTTTATTATTGGAGTTTCTATGTTCGCAGCAGGCTATTGAATCTGGAGTCATTTACATTGGCTGACGACTCAAAATCTGTAAGCATTAATAAAAGCCTCCAAATAGCATTCTGATATTTTCAGTACCATTTGCATGATTTGCAAAGCTGAATGAACGAATTTAGAGTTTAGTTTTATTAGAAAAAATTTATGCACACAACATTTATCTTGTGCAGACACTCGTGCCCTTCTATTCGAATTATTCAACCACAAAAGTCAAATACATCTTGATAGGCGCATGACCTTGAAAAGCTATATAGAAGCGAAGTTAAAGGAAAGTACAAACTGTGCAAATTAATTGGCTCATTGACAGAAAAGCGAAAGCAGATGTTATGGACTTTAGCTATGGGTCACTGCCTTTGTATCAATTTTTCAAAATTCAAAATTTTACACATTCACAAGGTTTTGAGAGTGTCGAAGTTTTCGTGATCGATAAATCTCGTAAAATTTCGGAATTTTTCGCAATTTCTGAATCTTGCGTATTTTTATTTAATATTTTTTTAATGATAAAAGCTAAATTGATATTTTAAATTTCCGGGATTCGGTATTTTGAAAATCTTGAAAAGTCTGGCATCTCTGTTTTTTGCGATTGCTGTATTTTAGTGATTTTTGAAACTTTGCCTATGGAAAAATAACTTCAATCAAAATTCTTAAATTCAATTGACTTGACTTCGCGTATCATATATTCATTCAATATTAAATAGTGAAAACAATTGCCACCTTTTTTTAGCTTAATTTTGTATTACTCGAAGTACTGTGCAGTTGACATAAGTATGTAAGCAAAAGGGAAATGAATACAAGTCTCTTATCTTCATTTTATTATATATTTTTTTTCTAATTGCCTTTAACGCAGCATAAAACATCAGCAGATTCCTAAATGTACGTACGTACGTAGGAATACAAATACATGACACTGTGTCTACAACAGCAGCGTGCATTTGATAACACTACAGGATAATATTGATAATTCCAGGAATTTCAAACTCATCTGGATGTATTGTTTTTTTTTCCATCACGTTTTGTTGTTGTTGTTCTTTAATTTGAAGACACGTTTACGCAGTTAAAGGAACGACTAAAGCCGAAGGCTACAAACGACCCTCACGTCTAAATCGTCTACCACAGGAAAGATGTACAAGGCAACGACAACAAAAACTCAAACAAAAGGAAATAGAAACATAAGTACACACATAAATATATAAATCGAGGACATTGATAAAGGGATAAAATGTACAGCAAGTAAATAAGGAATATTTTTGTATATAAACAGCTCAGTTTATTTTGTAAACAAAAAAGAGAGAATTAATATCCTTAGAAACTAAAGAGTGGAGAGAAATAATTGCGTTGCTCGAACCGGCAGGCATTCATAAAAAACAAACACAAACAAAATCCATAACAACTTATCTCTATAAAAAAACATGACATTTTGAGAGAAACTCGTATTTTATTTTTTTGTTTGTGTTTTTTTGTTAGTTTGCGCTCCTTGAGTATCCTTGACGTGTACGAGTAATACTTTTATACATTTATCTATATACATTAATGTGTATGTAGACTACGCTATACATAGATTCCTTTTATATACAACTCAAAGTTTTAATGCTCCCTTAGGTCCTGTTAACAACAAGAGAATGTTTGTGTTTGTGTGTGTGTACGAGCTGATTTAGTAAATAATTTTTTTTCATTCTGTTGTTCGTTTTTTTGTTTGTGCTTTTCGCAATTTAAATCAAATGTTACATTTGAGTGAATTTGAACAAAGAGCTGTGTCTCTAACGAGACAAGAATTACAAAAGAATTCATTTCTGTTGGGTTTTCAAGGAAGTTGTCTTTCAAAGATTTTTTCGTTGATTACAGTTTAAGTGGAATCAAGCTTTAGTTTTTATTTCCACACAAAATATCTAATAATACTTATTTTTTTTCGCTTGTTTTCTTTGTTGTTTTTGTAGTTGTAGTGAATGTTTTGTTTAAAAACTTGATTAATGTTGTTGTACAAATTGTTTATGCTTTGAGATTTTTACCTCTATGAAAATTGGTGTTTTATATCAATTGCGCTTTAATTCTGTTATTTTGTTTCTTTAAGGTTTTTTTTTTCACTTTTTAAGACATTAATTTTTCTTATTCTTAACTCGTCACGTGTTTTACTACCATAAGAATAAGGTAGAAAGGTTCCTAAAGTCCTAATTTGTCTTGTTTTCGTCCACTCAGTATTGCACTACCAACTACCAATGCCCCAAGTAAAATTATAAAAACTTCTAGTTAAAACTAAGAAATTTATTAAATTATTAAAATTTAGATTTAATATGGATCATGGTTTCCAGCTCACACTGGCGTAGGAAGGCCAACCCCAAAACAAATTTAGCACCACACAACTTTGGGCTCTTAATGAATTAAGCATTTTTAAAAAATTTTAGTATTTCCTTAAAGATCTCTTCAAAAGCTTTAAAATTATAACCATATCAATATTTAAACAAATATGAAAATTTCAAAGCCCCGTAACTCGGAAAATAAGGGTGAGCTCCAATTTTTTCACTTTATGTTTTTTTCTTGTTCCTCCTGCTAACTCGAAGGACATGGAGCGATCATGCTGATTTTCAATAGCACCTCTTTCGATTGACATATTTATCTTTTTGTGAAATTAAGTTTATCGAGGAAGCACTAACACGGACGAACAACCGGACATCGCTCAATCGACTTCGCTATGCATAAGAAGTCAGAATATATTTACTTAATGGGGTTGGAAATGAACATTGTAGAAATTACAAACGGAATGACAAACTTAGTTAGACCCTTTTATCACTTTTTGAGGTGAAGGGTATAAAAAGATAAGAATTTTGAAAAAGTAAAGAGTGGACATTCTAAATGGTTATGAAAAAGCTAAAATTTCTGCAACTTCAAAATTGAAAACAAAATAATCTTGTTAGAATTCATTTGTCGGATTTTCTACCAATTAAACAATAACGGGCACCATTTCGTAGTCGAGTGTAAACACTATATTTGACATTGTTTTGGTTTGATATTCATTCGCTTTAGCTTCGATTTTATATGATTTTTCCAACGACCTTGGAATTTAAATGAAATAGACATTTTCAAAATGTTTGTCCCGTCTTAATTTATATCTGTGTTATATTCGAAACACATAAAACTTATTTTAAATTTTATTTTTTATAATCTATCCTTATTTTTCGTAATTTTTAATTTATTATTTTCAGGCACAAATTACTTTTAAATAACTGTAGAACTAAATAAAAAAAATGATCAAAGAGCAGAACGGAATTTAATGGGCTACAAAATTGATTTAACGTCAATCGATTACTTTCTATTCGAACAAATGTGCGGCTTATAAAAAATAAATTTTTTCTTACTTTTTTAAAGGATTTAATTATAAATCTGATGAAAAAATTTAACGGTGGATTAACAAAGGTTTTGAAATAAAAAATATATGTGACGATTTATAAGCAGAACAATGTAAAAAATTTTGGGTTGTTGGGTCGTATAACCAAATTAATATCCCCGTAAAAAATGAAATAAAAAGTCGTAGAAAATAATTTAACATGAAGTGGATCAAGTACTGGGAAAAAACCATTATCATTGTCAGTTTTGACAACTCTACTACAAAAAACACTCTTTTTGAATGCTTGAAAAATTTAGTTATTAAATTTTATTTTTCATTATTGTCTGTAAATTAGATGGGATTAATTAATTGTTCCGAAAAGCGCACGTCTTCAAATTGCAAAACCTTTGACAAATATGAGCGCGTTCTGGAAGATCTTCGTAAAGTGACCAGATTTCCAGTGATTTTAATCGACAGAAACCTATTTTGATATTTCAAATTGTAATCCTCCATTTTAAGCGATCTGCGTTTTTCTGAAGAGATCTATTACCATTTTCAACCCTTTAAATTACTCAATTATTTTAAATATTTTACTGTCAATAAAAGTGAAGGAAATTTTTCCTTGCGTTTTCATTCATTTATTTTTATGCAAAAATCTCTTTGTTCAACCAGAAAATTAAATATTAAGTAAAACTCAAAAACTATAATTAACAATTCAGTTTTTATAAAAATACTCGTAGTGGGTTAAATAGAAGACGCCTAAAACTTACACAACCTATAGATGGATAGATAGATAGATAGATTGATAGATAGATACAAAAAGTGTTGATGACGGATGCAGCAGTCCAGAAAATACTACATTAGATTCTGTCTAGTCTTTGTTTTCCTCAGTAAGTTTAGGAACTAGAAATTACATGAACGTAAGCCTGATTAAATTTTTTTGTAATTTTTATTTTTAATGCACAAAAAAGTACTGAATTATTATGGAAAAAAGCTTTTTTACCCAATAAAATATTTTATTTATTTTTTTTTCATCCAGATGAATAATTTCGTTTATTATAATGCAGTTCGAAACACCAGTCTGCTTTTCAGAAAGTGCAGGTCAGTGATTAAGCCGATTTTTCACAGTCCCTTCCCTTTACTCACCCACATCTTCTATAAAAGTCTTTGAGCGGGAGCTTCAGTCTCCTGTCATGTGTAAAATTGGTATACAGAGTCCAATCATTTTTTTTATTTCCATAGATTGTGTTCATAAAATTTTTATTAATTTTCCTTAAGAAACAAACTGTTCATTTAAAAGACAATTATTTTAGTTCTTATTTTCAAATTTTTTATTTTAAATGCATTCTAGGCAGTGCTTTTTGTTACAGAACGCAGTTCAACGAATACCACTGCCTTTTTGACAGATATTAAAAGTGTTAAGGAATTTTGTAAATTGCCACTGTATTGCTAGAAGAAAATGCTCTGTTTAAATAAAGATTCTGCGTTCTTTTAAGAACACTATTTTAAAACTTGAAGACAAGAATATTTTTTAGTAACTTGCAGATATATTTAATTTTTTTTTTAGAACCTTATAACTTGAATAGAAATATTTTAATAATATATTTTTGACTTTTGTAATACTTAAGAAAGTTTAAAAAACTTCTGAAGCTTGTTTTAAAATATTGCTTTCAGTTTTCATCCTCAGAAATCTCATTAAGCTTTTGAATAAAAGGAAATATAAAAAAAAATAAGAGTGCTATATTCAGCTATTCCGGATCTTATATACCCTTAACCATGTATGTTAATCTAGTTTAGTGAATAAATTCCAATCAAAAAAGGAAATATTGGGGTGACATAGAATTAAAAAATTAATATTTTGGTACCGCTTATATATAATTTTACATAAAAATATCATCGGCTCTTAATGGGTTAAGCATTTTTAAAATGTTAGTATTTCCTTAAAGATCTCTTTAAAAGCTTTTAATTGACACCCATATTGATATTTAAAAAAAATTTGAACATTTCAGAGCCCCGTAGCGCCAATTTTTTCATTTGTTGTTTTTTCTTAATTTTTATTTTTTATCGCCCCATTTACTTATTTTTTTGATAGGAGTTACTTTATTGTTCCAAATGACACGACAAAATTAGAGGTAGGCGTGGTGCTACCTCGCTGCATCGAAGGACATGTAGCGATCATGCTTATTTTCAATAGCACCTTTTTCGACACTATATCTGATCGATTGACATATTTTTTTATTTTATTTTTTTTTTTTTGTAAAATTAATTCTACACTAACACATCGCTCAATCGACTTCGCTATACATAAGAAGTCAGATAATATATATACTTTATGGGGTCGGAAATGGATATTGTAGAAATTACATACGGAATGACAAACTTGTATGGGGTATATCCACTTTCCACTTTTTGTGGTGAAGGTTATAATGACCCAAAACTTTTTTGTTAAGAATAACAGAACGTAAATTTGGGGTAAGTTTCAAAATTGAATATTTTTTTATTTTAACAATATCTTAAATTTTTTGAGGCCAACATCATTTCTCATTGAATATCGTTCTTAATGTGTGTATGTATATTTATTACACCTAAAAATTAATTCTTAAAGTTATTTTTCCAGTAGCCAAGTTAATTAATTCTTGCAAAAAAAAAAAAGACAGGCGTAAGGCCACACACAATAATTAATATCACCTATGGCTATACTGTTTAATTTTATAGTGATTTATAGTGGTCATAGCAATACACGCTCTCTGTAAAATGATTCAAATGATAAGGCCATGTAAGCCAAATTAGCTCACCTATGGGGATGCCTTTTAACTTTGCAGTTTATGTATTTTTTTAATTACTTTCTGTTGTTGGGAGCTACAGCGACTCCAAATTTGTTAAAATTGTATATGGATTGCCATTACATTTCAATAGACGTGTAAAAATCATTTTTGTTTTACGCGGATACCCTTTGATCTGTAAGAATCACCATTCAGGTAAAAAAAAAAAATTGGTTCGGAAATGACTGAGCTCTGGGCAAGCAAACATAAAAAAATACTGAAGTCGGCTAAAAATCATACAGGCATGTTCTGAATTCCACACGAAATTTTCACTTCTGCATTTTTCAAGGCATTGTTTTCATAAAAAATAATTTTATAGCAACAATGCTTTGAAAAAAATGAAGTGAAAATTTCGTGTGGAATTCAGAACATGCCTGATAAACATTCATAAGACCCAAAAAACCACGAGTTTACGGGGAGTTTCTGAAATTTGAGAAACTCGGAAAATTCGCTACTAGTAAAACAGAAACAGCATAATAATTTTGATTGATACACACAACAGGGTGTATCATTTTCGATTTCTTAAATTAAGATTTTCCAGTTGCATAATTAAAAGAAGTTAAATATCATAAAATTTATTACGTCCTTATTTCTATTTTCATTATTATTGAACGTAATAAATTGAAGAGTGCACAAAATTCGGTTTAGCGAAACGCAGCATTTTCTTTAAGAAAACTCTTAAATTTTCATCTGAAATGAAGATGTTATAAATTCCGATAGAACATGCTCTTGATTGAGCACTGAAGCATTTTGTCCTCTAACGCTTTCGAAATCAATAATAATGAAATTATCAAAACTGTATCAGGTTACACCCTTTTGTTTGGGTTTTTTTTTTAATATTTAATAACATTTTACACAAACACACAAACGCACACATATGTGTATATTTTTTTTATCTCCCACATCCCTGTGAGTCGAGATTATGTATTGACAAACATGTTGGTGACGTTTTTCACTTCACACGCTGCAGGAGTTGTGTTTCTAAGGCAGCACTAATAAAACTTTATTGAAATATTAAAGTCATTCATGTTTATCCGTCTTGAGAATTAATTAAAATCAAGAATTGAGGTTTTTTCATGTTGAGTTTAAATAAAACGATGATGAGAAGAGAAGAGTGTGGTATTTTTTTAGTATGCGGTAGACTCTTATAATTAAAGAGATTAAATTTTTTTTTAATTTTTTTTTACTTATTTGTATCTATTTTTTCTACTTTTTGATATTATATTCATTATGATTCGTCATTATCTTTAATATCATTGCAGCCACAGTAGGTGGCGGAAATGTGAACAGCCAACAGAATAAAAATATCAACAATTTTAATCTTTTCTTTTGTTTTCTATCTGGGTTTGTGTGTATTAAAAGTTGATACCAATTGGAATATGAGTATTTATTGACTGTTAAAATTTTTCTAAAGACTTAAATAAAAAATACAAACTGAAATTTATTAAAAGTATTTGAAAAAAAAGTTCGCCTTTAACTTAATAAATTTGCTGGAAGTGCGACATTTATCTTTCAAGTCTTAATTAAAAGAAAAACAAAATGTAAATAAATAAAACTTCACTGAAAGCGCTCACTCATCTTTGTGTTTGGGTGTGTGCTTGTGTGTTGAGTGTATAGAGGTAATTAAAATTTGAACTTTAAAGTCTTAGACTTACAGCCTCCAGCAATAAAATATTAACTTTTACAAAGAGTTAGTTTTGGAAAAAAAATTGGCAAGCGACGTAATTTTTTGTTTGCGTCGCCGGTTTTATAAAAATTTAAACTTGGGAAGCTTAAATAAAAGCCAATAACTTCAGACTTTATTTAACTTTTTTTCCTCGAACAGGGTGATTCCAAAAACAAAAATTTGTCAACTTATTTTTTATGATTTGTTTCTAATGCAGTCATGGAAGGATACAAATGTATTAACCGTGGTTTTTTATTTTTTGTATAAAATGTTCGATTTGCTTGTATGTTTGCTTCCAGAATAAATACAATTCTCATTTAATCACTTAAGTTGAACTTCTTTTAAAAATTGTGATAAAATATTCAATGATCAGCTGTTAAAGCTGAAATGCTTTTTATTTACTTTTAAAAATTAAATAAAAATGAAATGAAAATAAAAATATTATATATTTTCTAATGGATCTATGTGACTTCTGAAATTATCTTACCCACCTGAATTTCCAAAATTAGTGAAGCAAGGTACCTTATAAAACGACTTTTTCCTTTCATTTCATTTTGCCACATTTTCATTCATTTGATATTTATTTCTCTGTCTAAATAATTAACTGTTTCACGCAAAATATATTCTAATACTTTTACTTTTAACCAACTTAGGGGCTATAGTTGACTGCAAATATGTAATTGTCTTGTATTTCTTACTCTGCTGCTCTGACTAGATTTGTACTTGTGTTCACGACATCAAACGCTTTAAGAAAACGATATATAATGCTACAGAACATTCAAAATATTACAGCACAATATTCTGTGTTTGCGGCGAGGTTCGAACTCACGATCTACATTGTTTATCCATCATGACCAGGCCTGCCATATTTACCGACATTTTGCCATTTTTTGCAACCGATCTATGCAATACCATTGTCATTGGGTTTAGTTGTACGTATATGTGTAAAATTTAAAATATGGAACTATTTCTTTCGATTGATAAAAGTAGATAATGATATGCCAAATGTTTGCACAAGCTTTACACAAAATCACGAAAACTACAAGTCCAATTTAATAAGATTCGGTGATTTAATCACTGGAATACTTCACCAATTTTAAAGCATTCAAAAATTACCAGAAATTAAAACATAAAGTACTGCACCCAAGTAAAACCAGATGGCTGTCGCTTGAAGCAATCGTTGTTTGAATACAAGATTCGTATGAGGCCTTAAAAATTAATTTTCATTTGCTGCTAATGTTTTTCAAATCGATAGAGTGAAAACAATTATATAATAATATGAAATATACGAGGGCTGCTATATATATTTCTGGCCTGGCAACACTGAGTGCTGCCAAGTGCAATCTGACATTTCCATTGGAAAGTTTGTCATTTTTAAGCATAATCGTACTCAAAACGTTTTGACGTACGACCAATATTTGTGTTGTTTACAGTGACTTGAAAAAATTAATATAGAAAAAAATGGAATTAACTCGTCAACATTTTCGTGCCGTCATTTTTCACAACTTTCGACGTGGATTATCACCACAAGAGTGCATTGATGAACTTAAATCTTTGTATGGCGATGAAGCCCCATCCTATAGCACTGTGTAAAATTGGTATAATGAATTTAATCGTGGCCGAAGCTCGCTCAAAGACGAATTCCGTGAAGGTCGTCCAAAAACGGCTGTTGTGCCAGAGAACATTGATGCCGTGCGTGAACTCATAAAGCAAGATCGACATGCGACATACCGAGAGATAGAGACATCCTTGGACATTTCTTCCACCAGCATACATTCGATACTGCATGAACACCTGGCCGTAAAAAAGGTTTGTTCTCGTTGGATCCCGCACAATTTGAAAGTCGCTCAAAAAAAGGCTCGTGTCGATTGGTGCAAAGAAATGTTGCAAAAATACGATTGCGGTGCTTCAAAAGACGTTTATAAGATCGTCACAGGTGACGAATCATGGATCTATGCGTATGAGCCCGAAACGAAACAACAATCGACCGTGTGGGTCTTCAAAGACGAGCAAAATCCAACGAAAGTTGTTCGTGGAAGAAGCAAATGGTCGCCTGTTTCTTCGGCAAAACTGGTCATGTGGCGACTGTTCCGCTTGAGCAACGTAGGAAGGTCACTTCTGAGTGGGACACTACAATTTGTTTGCCTGAAGTCATCGGAGAAATTCGAAAAACCAACAAGAGAAGACGAATCATTGTTCACCATGACAATGCGAGCTCTCACACATCGGCTCAAACCAGAGCCTTTTTGACCGGCCAAAACGTCGAATTAATGGGTCATCCGCCGTACAGCCCTGACTCGGAACCTAATGACTTCATCCTGTTTCCGCACATCAAGAAAAAAATGCGTGGTCAACTATTTTCGTCGCCAGAAGAAGCTGTTGAAGTGTTCAAAAACCATGTTTTAGAGGTGTCTCAATCGGAGTGGGAAAAGTGCTTCGACAACTAGTTTGAGCACATGCAAAAGTGATTAAATCATGCTGGAGAATACTTTAAAAACAAATAAAATCATTTTTGATTATAAATATTCGCATTTTCACTATTAAGCCAGAAATATATAGAGCAGCCCTCGTAATTAAAACGAACCAAATCAAATATATTTATCCTCTTTAAATGAATACTTGAAATTGTTAATACTATAATCAGAATGTATTAAAGTGAGTCAACTGAAATACACAACCTATACAGCCATATGGACAGACTTCTAAGAACTGTACTAAGTAATTGGCTAACTATTTATTAATATATATTTTAAATTAAATAGATAATTGGGGTAATTGAAACGGATCACTTCTCCTATTAAAAGTTTTAGAACAATTTGACATTTTGGGCATGAGTATCTGCAATAATTTTCTATTTTATAAAATATTTGCACTTATATTTAAGTATGTTTTAAAAACTGACCTATTGTAAAGTTTAAATTTATTATATTCGTTGTATTTTTTTTCTTATTAAGAGTTTTCACACTTTTATAGTAACAAATTTTACGGGAAAAATGCTTTTCAAAACAGCAATACCGACTAAAGGTTTAAAGAAGGGGAACTGCTACATTAAATATTTGCAATTTATTAATGATTAATAACAGCGTAATAGTGCTATAAAGCATTTGTGAATACTACTTTAGCAATTGTTTCTTATTAACCTCTTATTAAGCAGTTTATAATTTTTGTGAATAAGACTGTAAAAGTGTATTTTTCTTATAAAAGCATGTTTGGCACAGAGGTGTAAAGCGATACACGATTTTGACGAAAATTGTGAAATGCATTTAACAGGAACTTACTTGCATTAAATGGTATTGAATTTGTTTAAACAACAACACAAACGATAGATATCTAAAGTCGTAAAAGAGCTCCCGCTTGATTAACTATTCACGCGCCCTTGTCATAATCTCTTAACGACAGTTGTTTTTCGGTGTTAGCGGATTTTGCGATTTACTCTTAAACTGATTGATGGTTAGAATGTGACATAACACAAATTGTTTTCTGTGGTTTTTCCATTGAACTTAAGTGAGGAATTTTACAATTTTATTGGAAGTAAATACTTTTATGTGGGATGTTAAAAAAATTAGCGTACAAACCACAATTGTACAGACATCGTTAAAAGACAAACGGCAAAGTCTGTATTCGTTCTAAAATACATCATTAGACTTATCGTCCGTTCCAACTAAAAACATCAACATCCAAATCGATGGTTCATCATACATTCTTTCTCACTTAGAACCGAGTTTAGCCATTTTGTTAATAATTCTCAAACAGTTTTTTAATTTTGTATAAAAATATGGCACTGCAATATTTCATTTTGGTCTGAATTTTTCTGGATTAAAAAATGTGGTAACAATAAAACGTGTCGTATTGTTTTAACAATGTGAAATTAGGAAAAATGTTTTGTCTACTATCATCTCTTCAGTATAATTTAATTCCAAAAGTATGATATTTGTTTGCAGTAATAAGGATTTTTACGCAAAATGGCTTAACGAACTTTGAACTTAAATTAGATTTATACTGAAATACACAAACTAAAACAAGAAGCTTTAAAAAGACGATAATAAAAAAGTGTTCAAGTTAGTAATTACACAAAATATTGATTGTTAAAAAAAGGAAATAATTTTCAGTCTATTTGTTTTTGTTCAAAAAAGTTACAACAAAATAAATTGAATTATAATTTTTTTCTAATCAGGATTTGATCCATGAATATTATATGTGAATAAAATAAAAAAATAAAATAAAATTAATTTTAGCGGATTTGTGTCACCAAAATAACTAAATATAAATATTATGGTGAGTTTTCTGCACCCGTGGGTTGTAAACATTTTAAAATTTATTATTTTTGAGTTTTTTTATTCGACCTGTTTGTTATAAAGTTTGAAATAGGCCACTTGTGTTAAGCGCAACGAAATTTATTGAAGTGGAAAGCGTTAAATAATTGTCAATTACTATAAACTTTAATAAAACAACGTTTGTTTACCGGCTCTTAACCATTTGTTATTTTTGTACAGATGTATATAGAACCAACTTAAATAAAAACGTCAAGCGTCAACTTTGTATCACGAACAGTAAAGTTAAATTATTTTAGTAATAAGAAGCCACTACATAGAAATAAAAGAAGCTTTTAAAAATGTAAATTTTTTACTAGTCACGCTGATACGGATTTAATGACTTCGCAGTAATTGGATTTCTTTTTAAAAACATTTGTGGCGCTATGCGATTCGTTAACAATTTATAGGCCTCCGAAAAGTCAGATTTCGGCAGTTACACAAAGAGTCTGCCACAATGTTTTTTACAGAAAAATTTGAGGAAAATTGCTTTTTATTACTATTTAGGAGTTGTTTTCCCTAAGTAGAACAATTATGATAAATTATGTTCTCTCTTTATTATATTTTTTATATCCTTCACCACAAAAAGTGGTAAAAGGGTATAACTAAGTTTGTCATTCCGAGTGTAATTGCTGAGTTCTTATGCAAAGCGAAGTCGATTGAGCGATGTCCGTCTGTCCGTCGGTGTTAGTGTTGCCTAGGCAAACTTGATTTCACAAAAAAAAAAAAAAAATAATAATAATAATAATAATTATCTCAATCGATCAGATATAGTGTCGAAAGAGGTGCTATTGGAAATTAGCATGATCGGTCCATGTCCTTTTAGGCAGCAGGCAACACATCACGCTTACCTCTAATTTTTCCATATTATTTGGAACAAAAAGTAATTCCAATCAAAAAACTAAATATATGGGGCGATAGAGAATTAAAAAATAAGAAAAAAACTTTAATTGAAAAAATTGGCGCTCGCAAATTTAATTTGTTCAACTCGGATGGCATATGTCGTGTGAGACGCAATACTGGTGAAAGGCTTAAACCCCGATATTGTAAAAAAACTGTCAAGCATGGGGGTGGCAATGTGATGGTGTGGAAGTGTTTTTCAGGTCATGGTCTAGGGCCGTTCCACAGAATTTCTACCAAAATGGACAGATTTGTGTATAGGGATATTTTAGAAAATAAGATGTTGCCATATGCCGAGTGGAACATGCCACTTCGATGGGTGTTTCAACATGATAACGATCCGAAACACTCATCGAAGTTGGTAAAGGACTGGATACAATCGAAAGGGATTCAATTGCTTGATTGGCCGGCCCAATCGCCCGATTTGAACCCAATCGAAAATTTATTTTCCATATTGAAGAGGAATGTTGGATCGAAACGATTCTCCAACAGAGACGATCCAAAAATCCAAAAAAATCCATAGATCCAAAAATAATTGGTAATTTAATCAAATCTATGCCGCGTCGGTGCGCCGCAGTAATAAAAAATAAGGGTTATTATACAAAATATTAAAAGTTTCTTAGGTTTTGCCCAATGAATTTTTGAGTAATTTTTGTTGTTGTACTAAAAGAACCGTTAGGTGAGAGATAATTACAAATTTTTTTTTTGTAATATTGTATGACACAAAAACTAATAAAACTGCATTAAAACATTGAATTGAAATATGTTCGTTTAAACATAATTTGACTCAGAAGCTAATATTGGACAACGTTTCTTAGGTTTTGCCCAATACTGTAAATAACAGAACAGAACTGCACTAGCGCCTTTCATAAAAGAAACTTTGGGACATCTTTTTTGAAAGATATGCGAAAACCCCTTTTCATCACCAGTGATGATGTTAAGAAAAGTTTATGAGCTGCTTGCCATTTTGAACACTCCTTTCCCACTATTAATTTATGTGCAATGATTTTGATTTCAGTCTGTAAAATGTCATGAAGTTAGGCCAGGGGTAGTTACTTTATTCCTCATACAGCCATCAGTTAAACCTTTAAGTTCAAGGGCTGTTTTCACATTAAATATAGTTTCTGATTTTCTAAGCCAAATATGTTTTTTTTTTGTATTATTTAAGACCAAGACGATTATCATAATTACGACTTTTATATAAATTTTTAAATTCATGCTAAAATTGTTTATTTGATTAAATTTTATCTGAAAAATAAATATTTTTTAAAATGTTGACCCACGCGTAGAAATATTTCATAAACAATTTTCTGTAGTCTTTTTAGCATTTTTTGTGCTCTTTTCAGTACTTGTGAAAAAGTTGTACGTAAGTACTCGTATGTATATCTCATAGTTATCCGTGTATGTATGTAGTATTTCGTTTCTTCTGTTTTTTTTTTTTTTGCTATAAAACAGAACTGAATTTAACTAAATAAATATTAAGTAGAATAATGTAAAAATAAACTTGTGCTCTTTTTCTATACGTATCTCTTTCTCTCCCTCTCTTTGCTTATATTACTGTGGCAAAAGTGTACTCTTGGAAATACTAGTCAACAAACTTGGCAGAACCCCCCTCATAAACCCCTTTACAAAATGCTTCAATTCACTGATGAGCAGACTGTTTGTACTACTTACAAATTTTCAACGGACGGACATACACAAACATACATTCATACATCTGTATGTATAATTTTGTATATTTGTAATTGCGTGTTTGTAAACTTTTAACTCCCCAGAAAAAAAGTGGGGCTTATGCGCTGCGAAACCAAAACTGGGCAATACTTTTTCATTTTACGCTTTTACAGTTACTGTTGCTACTGTTGAAAAAAAGCACAATGGGTGGCTGATGAAAACACAGGAAGAGTAAAGAGTTCAAATGGGATAATCAAGAAGGGGTTTAGGAAGTAATAATACATCGGGTATTAAACATTTTACTGCACAATGGGCAAAAATTTAAAAAAAAAAAAAAAATGTTGCGTTGTGAAATAATCGCTGCAAATAAATGTTTAGATTAATGCGTCGAGTTTTTTACGTTAGGTTTTTCATTGAAATGGGAATTTAGATTTAGCGTATACAAAATCCTAAAATCTAGAAAACGTTCTGGATATTCCGTAATATATGTTTTAAGTTTTTTGACCAGGCCTAAGCTGGATTGGCCACATTGCAGATTGCAGCATTGTATTGTTATTAATATAGATATAGATATATTTTAAATCGCTTCCTTTTTAATTACTTTAATTATGTAGTTGTTTATCATAAGCAAAGAAAACACAAGAAAATACAATTTTTCACAAAAATTAAAAGTTAACAACAATATTGACAGCGATCATGTTCTGAGGTGATTTTAGATATTGCTGATGCACTAATTTTTGAAAATCATTGTTAAAAACCATTTTTCAATTTTTTTATTTTAAGAAATTTTAAAAAATAGGATTATTTACAGTTTTGCACTCACTCTACTAAACAACTTTAAGGAACTCAACATTGAATTTTATTATCTACTGTTTCGGAGGGAACAAAATGGAACAAACAAATACATCTTTTCAATTAAACAGAAACTGATCAGCTGATTCCTCACGGATCGGAAAGTTAAGACTAATTCTGCCTTAACGCTCATCAAACTATTGCCACCATAATTTGACTTTCAGGTTCATTTCTCTAGCCTTTCTTTTTTTTTTAAACCCTCTTCTGACCTAAAAAATATCCGTACAAAAAGAGAACCTGATGGCAGAAGGTGCATTTTTTTACGATTTAAGTCTTCCTACAAACAGTCATTTAAAACTTGTGTATCCTTAGCAAGAACCCAAACATGCCCATGCATTTCCTACTCACGCCTCAGCTGATCCCCTTGGTTCAAGGTCATTTCATTTCGTTTCCAGCTGTGTTTTAAAACCACATTTATGAATTATTCTAATTCGAGTTAAAAGGTCACTGACATTTAAAACATACATCCAACTATCGACTCTTTAAAAGCATTTTCTTTGTATGCTACAAACAACGCTTTCCTGCTGTAAGCACAGATTTCATCACAAAAGAGCGTTTGAGTGTTCAATATCCTATAAAACTGTATCTTGACTATATGAAATGGTTCACTTTTCTCATAAAAAAAAATAGCGATAAGCTGAAATTGTTACTGACGTATTCTTTTGCCATTCCGAAATTATTTAACAGGGGCTTTCATAAAATCTAAATAACTTTGTTCAATACTATACAACTAAATTAAAACCTGCTAATGCTCTTCCATCCATAAAAATCTATCAGTAAGAAATTTCGAGAAATTTCCGTAACGAGTGTTTTTTATTCTCCGAAACAGGGGCAATTATAAAAGGATGGAATATAAGACCTAAAAAGAATATACAATTATACAATATCGAAGAGAAAATATCTTCTTTTTTTTAAATGCCAACCAAAGAAATGCTCTGCATAAATTCAGCAGGTAAATGCGATAATATCATTAATCAATCCCAATGTGCGCTCACTGTAATCACTAAAACATTCTCGAATAGCATATAAATTCAGAACAAAATACCCCATAGGAAAGTTTCAATTGACTGTGTTCACTTACAAGTAAAATCTCTCTCTAATTTGCCAACAGGGTCATACGATTTCATTGTCTAGTGGTTTGTTGTTTTCGTGGCTTCAATCTCAATTATTTCTCTTGGCGCTTTTGCGTTTTTTTTTTTTTTTTGTTCAATCATCTAGTTTTGCTTTGCCAGTGGTTGGATATCATATTTGTAATAGTCTCATACAGACTTACTCACACATAAACATGCTTTACCTTATTTTTTTTTTTACCTTTTACACAGATTAACATTCCCACAAACATTCAAAAAGATGTTTGGAAAAAATGGTTAAAGTTCTTTGGAGCCAAACATGTGTCTCAATATTGCCAGTTTCATTCGCCTTTGTATTTGTCAGTTTATGTAGTGCCACACTCCGGTCTCCTCTGCCCCTTTTGGGTTGACGAGTACAACACAACAACTCGAGTCGAGTGTATTTGAAGTTGATTTTTATTATTTTTTTTTTTTTAATTTTTTATTTTTGCTGATGGATGAAGTTGAACATGGCTTTGAACATTGAACAAAAAACAACAACAAAATTGTATGTTTCTGGTTTCTGTTTTATACAATTTCTTTTTATGCTGACTATAAGTTTTTAATGGATCTTGTATTTAACATATATTATATTTTATTTATTTCTTTTCTTCTCATTACTCTTTTACGAAATAAGAAAAGATTATTTTCCACTTTAAATTTAATTTTTAAGAAATAAAAAAAAGACTTTAGTATGAAATTGTGCAAAATCCATAAAATAAAAGTTGAGGAATTTTGTAAGCCACTGCTTTCATTCCAAATGAACTGAAACATTTTCGATCTTAAAATAAGACTAGAGAGCTAGCAAGTGCATGTTTACATTTCTAAGGGCCGCTAGATCAATAGTCAAATAAGCTTCTGTGTCTAGTTGCCTTCTACTTTAAACACAGACCTGCAATCAACTTAACCGAATGGTACCCGGACTATTAAGGCTTAGCTCTGCAGCGTATTTAGCAAAGAAAGTGGAACCCAGTTCAACCACAAAATTAAACAAATTCTTAAATGTATTGGAGGGATTTAAAAGATATGACAATTAAGCTGCGCAGAGGGCGCATAATTTAAGATGTGACATAATATTCTTACAGTTGCCAACTGTAGAAGTCGGAGCCTGTGTAGCCAGATATGGGTTGATTTTCGCTATAACTATTCGGAACTTTGCTGATAAATCCTCTTTTCATTTTACTTAGATAAAACAGAATAATGGTGCTGGTAGAAATGGGCTGTAGTCTACTTTAACTGCTTTTAGTGAAATCCACAGCTAAGGAGATGCAACCAAAGCAGCCGGAGATAATAACTAAGCAGGAAACAGAAGATGATGCTAACTATTTAAAACGTCACATAATGCATATAGAAACCGGGGTAGTTAATGTGTGTCAGCTTTCCCTTAAAGAAAAAATCTGAGACTGGAGAACACCTTGTGTATTTAGATGCTTTACTGAGCACCCACACATGGAATGTATTAATATAGTGAACCTCCGCTTAAGGGCCTTGGTTATGCTATTTATCGCAGAGATATTAAATCATTCAGCATAATGTAATCTTAATAGAAAAAGTTGTCAAAAGCTTAACAATTAAAAAAAAATCTTCCAGCCATAAATTTTACAAAAAGAGCACTCATTCAATATTCTCATTAGTTTGAATTTTTTTCATTTTAAAGAAGTTTTTGGTTTTAGAGGGGAATTTTTTTAATTTATTTTTAACTGTAGATGAGTTCTTGGTTGAGATAAGGATTAGTTACTCGATAACGCATTTTTTTAGAATCCTTGGTTTTTGATAGCAAATAAAAAATCAAGGGAAATTAAACTTCTCGCCGTTTGTGTGCAAAAATTATTCGGGAGAATAATTATTAAATCGACTCTGTTGCTTACAGAGACAGAGAACCATACATTTAGGGTTCCTAGATTTTTTTTCGAGTCGTATACCCAATTAGATAAATTTTATCAACTATCCCCAAAAATCCCTACTACAAATAATATATTGTATTTTTAAATTCAATTTACGTTTTATAATATTGTATTTATACATTGTTACGAAAATAAAATCTGGCAACCCCTGTTGTTGTTTCCGTATGAGCGTGGTGAATAAGTTAATTCAGTTAATGGTGTGTGTATAGAATATTACCACAATTAGCTAAGAAAAGCTGAGCAGCCTCAATGGTTGCGTTGGTAGAGGTGCGTGCAATACAACAGAAGATCGTGATTTCAAGCCCGCCTTCGGAAATGAGTACAACGAAAAACAATAATTGTTATAATACAATTAAAAATTAAGAAGCAGCAGTACAAACCTCCAGAGAAGCAAAAGACAAACGACCAATTTAAAATAAGAGTAACAGATAATTTTCAAGAAGCCTTTTTATAAAAAGGTAAGAACGGTAGCGTTTAGCGCAGGGAAGTGTAACAGCATACCAACAGTGTATAGCAGACGTGTGTTGTGTCTATTAGACAAAGGAGATGACTGGCTTGGATAAAAGGAGTAGTGGAAATGTCTGTGGATGGTTAAGGTTACTAAACAAGGCATCGTGTAGTTCATGTCTCGCCGGATTAACACAGTGGTGTAGCGTGGATTGCTGCGTTTGTAATTATAAGGCATGTTTAGTAAATATGAAGCCATTCACAAGACCGGCAGGATCAAAAAGTATAGCCAGATAAAGCCACGAAGTAAGAATACAGAATTTATAATGAGCCACAGTGGTATTTGCAATCAAAAGAATCCGTACATTTGCTCTAAAAGGTAAAACGTAACTATATATTATATATAGTAGAGCCAACGATAAGTCAGTTTTAAAAATTAGCCATATACAAAAATAAAATGTGCTTTATTTTTCTATTTTTACGAAAAAAAAAAATTATACTATATTTGAACCAAGGTTCTAAGAAACCTCCTCACAAAGTTTTTTTTAAATCCATCCAGCAGTGTTATGTGACACAAACACAGGCAGACAGACAGATTGCAGTTAACAATAACAACGTGTGCAAAAAATATTTAATGTACTTAAATGACAAAATGTCCTATCTCGTTGTCTAAGGCAATTTCTTGGTACATGTTTTTGGAGTTAAAAATTTGAAGCATTTTTAAAAATGGAGCAAAAGTCTCACTACAATTTCTATGGTTTTTAAAATGTGTATTAATTCTCAATAAGGAGTCGAGTATTGCATTTGATTACTTATTTTGGTTTTCATAATATTTAACAATAAAACTTATTCGTAGCAAAAAAGCAATATTTATTTAATAATAGTAATATTACAATTACCAAAAACATAATTTTAAAAAAATCCCCAAAAATCTTCCCTAATTCCGCAAAACGCAAAATGTATTCCTCAATCCCCAAACTGAAATTTTCATCCCCATTTTAAAAATAAAATCCCCAATTTGGGGAAAATCCCCTTATCTGACATTTTCAAGTAGGGATAATTGCCCGTATAACCAATTAAGCTCTCCTTGAGATTTAATTTCTAATTCATATCAAATTAATTATCGGGCGGGTTTTTTACGGTAAACATTACTTTCGCCCAAAGTCTTTTTCGACTCTCAGCATCGGATGTATTTTACTATTTTTTCTTATAAAATTTTCGTTTCGAAAAACAACTAGGAAACATTTAAGTATTTCAGTAATTTAATGCGTTAAGTAATATTTTCTTGTTTTTAATTTTACCAGGCACATGTGAAACCGAGATTTTTTCACGACTGCATTTTTGTAAATTGTGTATGTCATTAAGCAGACTTAAGTTCTTTGTTACACAACTGCATGAAAATCACTTGCCAGACCAATAGTTTATTGTCGTTTTTATCAATTTCAGAAATTCAGTGGCAACATTTTCACCAAAAAATATAAAATTGTTGGTTTCACAAATGCTTACGTCGTGCATAACAATTATTTTATTTTGCTTTTCTATTTAAACCTTAAATAACACAGTAACCAGTTTTTTGTTAAACATATTTTAATTTTTGCTTTCTGAATTTTACGCTTTTTTTATTTTTTTTTTTTTTTTTTTGACACATCACAGATCGTGCATTTGACTGATTTACTTTTTTATTACGTGATAATGTCGTATATTTCATAATTAAAAAAAATATACGCGCTTTTTTATCGCGTACAATTCTTTCCTTGATAACGCTAAATTGGCGTTGTAGAAGATAATTTTTGACCGGTTTTTAAAGAAAATTTTTTAACGATGAAATATTAAACATAATTTCGGTTTAACTAATTGAAAAATGATGACATGTAAAAACATTTTATTAAGCGCAATTGTTAAGTTAAAACATTTTAGCGATCAAATCCAACTGAACTATAAATATGTTTATGTATGTATGTGTGTATAAATGTAACAATTTGTTGAAAGTAACATTACACATTCGCCATCTCACCTCCAAACTGCTGAAAACAATTATAATAAGAACATATTAAAAATTTTATATACTTGAAAAAACCATAATTAAAAAAACCTCATAATATCAAAGATACACTTTTGGCTTTTTTGGCTTTTGGTTTAATTAGGCAATTTAACACAACAATACAAACTTTCATTGTTTCACATAAAAATATTAGTCACATTTTTTACGCCGCATGAGCTGGAGATAATCTTGAATTTGTTCATTACTTTATAAAGAGTCCGCCAAATAACTTTTTTTTTAAAATGCTAGAAAAAAAACAGTGTAGCTTCGGCTGTGTGGCACGTAGCGCCTTCCTGTTGAAACCAAATGTTGTTAATATCCTCCTCTTCAATTTTTGTGAACAAAAATTCGTTCCACATGGCCCGATAACAAACGCCATTGACTGTTACAGCCACTTCTCATTTTCGAAGTAAAATGGCCCAGTTATGCCTCTGGACCAAAATCCGCACCAAACAGTGATTCGTTTTGAGTGCACCGGCTTTTCAATGTATGCGTGAGAGTTTTCTGTGCCCCAAATGCGACAATTTTGTTTGTTTACATACCCGCCAAGATTAAAATCAGCTTCATTTGAAAAAATTATTTTTTTTTTTTTTTTGCAAAATCGGCAACTTAATGTAGCACGACCATATTCGTTCAACGGAAGGATAAAACTAATTATCTGTAAAATCAGACATGACACGAAATAAGCACTAGTTTAAAAAAACGTTAGATTGCGAACCCTTTATTAGGGATAAAGTGTCCTAATGCTACTCTATGTAAAACAGGTTAATTTTATTATGAAACTTTTTATACCCTTCACCACAAAAAGTGAAGTTTTGTCATGCTGTGTGTGATTTGTGACCCTATAAAGTATATATGTATATATTCTGACTTCTTTTGCATAGCGAAGTCGATTGAGCGATGTTCGTCTGTTCGCCCGTGTTGTTGTTGAAAGCAAGTTTACCGAGGCCGAGGCAAACTTGCTTTCACAAGAAAAATAAATATGTCAATCGATCAGATATAGTGTCGAAAGAGGTGCTATTGGAAATCAGCATGACCGATCCGTGTCCTTCGAGGCAGCATGCAAAACACCATGTCATTTGGAAGAATAAAAAAATTCCAATCAAAAAAATAAATATATGGGGCAATAGAGAATTTAAAAATGAGAAAAAATCATCCAGTGAAAAAATTGGCGCTCACCCATATTTTCAAATTTTTTAAAATATCAGTATGAGCATCATTTCGAAGTTTTTGAAGAGATATTGAAGGCAGTACTAAATTTTTTTTTTAAAACGCTTAACCCATTAAGAGCCGATGTAATAATTATGTAAAATTATTATGTATATATATACACTACCAAAATGTTTTTTTATTTTTTAATTCTTTGTCACCCCAATATTTGCTTTTTGATTGAAGTTAATTCACTAAACTAGATTTACAAAGACGGTGAGGGGTATATAAGACTCGGTACAGCCGAATATGGACTAGATTTTATTATATCGAGACATTAAAGGATTTTTATTTTAAAATGGGCGTATTAGAAAGAAAAAAAGATTTTTATGTTAAAGGATATGCTAATAAATTCGTACTCTTTTAAAAAAAGTTCAAAATAATTAAAGGTTTTCCTTAAAAATTAAAAAAAAGCGTATCACCATAACTCCCAATAGCTAAAAGTATGTAATACAAAAAACAAAATGATACTATTTTTCCTAAGAGCTATTTTTTGCTTTTGTTTTAAATGTAATTTTGCGAACGAAATAATTTCTGCGACATCGTAGAACAGACAGTAAAGGCCGCAAGTGGAAGGCTAAATAAATTATATGAGAATAGTTTGAAAATTGTTTATACTCAATAAGGAAATATGTCTAATTTCCACTATTTTCAATTGCTGTCATTTTATTTTTAATTTATTAGTCTCTGTGAATCTTAAAGCATCCTTCACACCGCGACCGTTTTAATCAAAAACTGCAAACATTGCTACAGGCGAGAGACTCTTATTTGTAAAATTATTTTGGGAATTTTTATAATATTATTTGTTATATTATGCTAAGATCCCATAACATTTTCAAATAAAAATGCAATTTATTTATTGGTTTGAAATAGCAGGTATCTATACGTATTTCGCTGGTTGCTTAAGCCAGCTCATCAGGAAACCTTTATCTAAATTTTTAGAAAAGCCAAAAACATTTCCTTTAAGTATAAAAACTTCAAAAATAACATGAGAGTTTTTTTCGAAGCCAATACAAAAAGTTGTTATATATTTTTATGTTTCAGGCAACATGACATGAAACATGAATTTTAATAAGAAACATTGCTACATACAAAAGAACATTAAGTGGAACGTCCTTATTGTTTCATTTATTAAAAAATTTTTGCAAAAAAGACGACTTCAAAACAGATTTCACCTACCTGTCTGTAAAGGTTTAAAAGTTTTGCCACATACATCAAGTTACATTTACTATTGAGACACCCTTTAATTTCCAAATCCAAATTTAAACTTGTTGTTATAGCGCATTTAGTAAATGTCTGTCTAATTTTCAAGTGTTTGTATATAACGATTCAAGCGATAGGGCCATACAGTTCAACTGCATCAATTATGGAAACACCATTTTTTTTCTTAATTGTAATTTCGTTATTATAGTAGACTTAGGTTGCTTGTAAATTTCCGCTGTCTGCCTTTAACGGGTTAAAAGTTTTGCCGCATACATCAAATTTAATGAACTATTTCGGCAACCTTTAATTTATAATTTTAAATATTCATACTTGTTATTATAATGATCATAGTAATCGACATTCTGACCAATTTTTAAGCGTTTTTCTATAACGGTTCAAAAGATACGCCCATAAAGGTCAATTTACGTCACCTATGGGAAGACCTTTGAATTTTTAGATTATTTTTTGCACTACTTTGTGCTATTGGCAGCCATAGTGATACACGTTTTTTTTTTAATTTTGAAGTGACCCCTTTTACGGTTCATAATATAATTAATTTACTTTATTCGTATTTCGATATTCTCATGAAATATTTATTATTTTAAACTAAACTAAAAAATGAAATATATTACTGCGGGGAAAGCATATCCATATGGCCATTTCACTACTGCTCAAATAGCTCATCAGTGGATTTTACCCAAATTTTGTATAGAAAAACAGAAAGTCTTATATCAAAAGCCAAATTGATTAAATGAGAACTCCATTGTATCAATAAGACAGAAGACAATAACAACTCAAAAAAGTTCTACACAAAAACACAGCAAACATTCAGTGACTATTTTTATTTTTTCTTTCATTTTTCTACATAAGGGATCCCATGAATCTTGTATGGGAACACGCTTTAATTTTTAAGATTATAAACTGTTTTTAAAACAGGACCAATCTAAAGGCGTAACCTTTCAAGTTAAGAAAAAATATTCGAAATCGGTTCACAAATGATTGAGTTAAGCAGGCGCAAACATTCGTTTTTTGAAGTCGGTTAAAAAAGAAAGGTTTTCATAAAATCGTTAAATTACAACAACAACAAAAAAATTACTTAAGATCACAAATCTTAATTTCTAATTTCTATGTAATTTTTAGCTAAAAGTTTGGCATTTAATCACTCTCTCAGCCCTTCTCCTTAACAGAAATTTTACATCATTTTAGCAACCCAGGCAACCAACACACAGTTAAACACATTTTTATGCAGACGCAACGCACTAGACAAACAAATCAAAAGATGAAAATCTAAGTAATTTTAAAAGAAAAATCAACTAAACTTTGAAACAACAACACCAGCTGTGCAAAATAAATTTCAAATGAAAAACAACATGCAACTGTGGCAATAAATTTGTGTAAAATTTTGTTTCTTAGTTTTTATTAAAACGAAAAGTGTTTAAATTGTTTCATTAACGACACTTGAACAAAAGTTGCCAAACAGGAGAAAAAAAAACAAGCGTTAAGGGATAATTGAATAACAAAGTTGTGGCATTTTTTGTTGACGCCATTCTCTGTTTGTGCACAAAAAAATTAAAAAAATAAAATCCAACGGCAACAACAACTCACCCTCATTAGCAAAAAAAAAAATAAGTTACAGAATGACTGAATGAAGGGAAAACGAGGAACATTATTTGTTTTCTTCGTTGTTTGATATGTCTGGAATTGCGCTTTAAGGTGGGGTCCCTTTAAAAAATGGCAATAAATTAACGAAAAAAAAAGAAAATTTTTTTTGTTTAGTTCTTTCCGTTTAATTTTAAATTCCTCATTGGAAGTAAAAATATTACAAAAAAAAAAAACAAAAGGAGGAGTAGACGTTTGCTTTTTTCGAATAACGCTCAGTTTAGAATAAAAGATTTATTTCAATTTTAAAACAAAAACTAATAATTAAGTTTTATTAAACGCTTCTAATAATAATTATTATTAATTAGTTTAATTTAGTTTAATTTGTATTGAGAGTGGTTTAAGTAAATCTACAAAAACTGGTGAAACACAAAGTAAACGGAAAAACAAAAATTATCTTTAATATTTTTACAGTCTAAGTCATAAATGTTGTTTAAAGAATTCATAAACCTTTAATAAATATCTGTTTTTTATTGTTGCCTCTACCCCAGTTTAAACCAAAAATAAAATGAATTTTGTTAAGATATTTTGTTTAAAACTTTGCCCTGGAGTAGAAAAATTAATTTTAAGAAGAAAATGTTAAATGACAAAATCTTCAGCGACCCATATTTTTAAAGTTATGTATTGCTAAAGTGTACATAAATATTTTGTGATATCTTAAACACTTTGTTGCTAAATGGAACAATATGGATGCCATAGAAGATCTTTTTAAAATTTTTATCCGGCGCCATACATATCGCAAACAAATTGTTAACCCGATAAAACTCTCAGGCATTAAAAATGAAAAAAACTAGCCCTTAGATCTAGTTTTAGCAAGTACCGCGGAATACATACATACGCAAACTAGTTCAAAAGTGACTGAACTCAAAATTTAATCAAATTGTTTATTATCTAGTGTTTACATATTAAATAAATAAAAAGAACTTTTTATACTCGTATCATAATGGGTATGAATTTTCTACTAAATAGTCCAAAGTTTTTGTTTTTAACCATTTGTATTCCGGTCAAAAAAGGTTTTTTTTCCAATTTCTGAAAAGTTAAAATTTTCAGTTGATACACTTTTGAACTGATTTATAAAAAGTATTTAGTAAGAGTATTTATTCAATCTGTAAAATTCATCTCGTTATTATATAATTCTTGCGAAAAAAAAAACGACTTCAAAACAGATTTTATCTGCATGTCTATAACGGTTCAAAAGTTCGGCCACATACATCAAATTACATTAACTATAATGACCCTTTAATATCCAAATACAAATTTAGTACTTTTTTGTTAAAGCGAAGTTAGTGATACAGGTTGGTTGTAAAATTCAAGCGTCAGTCTGCATGTACACCACCCATTAATTAATTATTTTAAACATCAATACTTCTTACTATAACGGCCAAAGCAATCAATATTCTGTCCAATTTGCAAGCATTTGTCTATAAAGGTTTAAAAGATAGGCCGATATGTGAACTCTTTTTAAAACGGGATCAACCTGTAAGTATCACCTTTCAAATAAAAAAAAAACAAATCAAAATAGATCCAGAAATGACTGACATTCAGTCGAATTGATAACCTCCTTCTTTTTTTTTAAGTCGGCTAAAAAAGGCTTTCAAACACAATAACAAATTGAAAAATCTTAATATTAATATTTTTGTTTTTTGTTTCGTAAAAATGCCACCCAACGGTGTGGATAAATATTGAAAAAATAAGAAACAATATTTTTAAATCAAATACTGACCTAGAAAAATGAAAAGAAAAGAAAATTCATCTGGAATAATTTATTAAAAAATTAATCAATTTAAAAAATAATTTGTTGATAATGTGTCATAAAAGAAATTTTTGTAACATTTAAGAAAATGTAACTATTTGGCATTTAAAAGAATACAAAAATAATATTATTTTGTTATTTTTCTATAATTTAGCTAGCGGAGCTTAAAACAATAGAAATTTGCTTTAGAATCTTCCAGCCTTGCAAGTGTTTTTTCTTTTTTTAAAGAATAAAAAGTAAACCAGTCAGTGATGAAATATTCAATGCAATGTACTCTTTTTCTGTACAATTTTAATAGGAATATTACATTTAATATAATAAATAAAGAAGTTATACACATGTATTATATGAATCTTTTATTTTAGCTTACGTGCTAGCAAATCGTTCATTTACTTCTTTACATTTGGGAGAACAATTTTGAAAATTTCTGTTTAACTTTCTCGGTGCTCGTTTTTTCTAGTAAAGTTACTGAACAGAGTTACTGTTAAACTTTTAAAAACGTCAAAATTTTACAAATACAAAAGAAGGAAGAGTGCTATGTTCAGTTATACCGAATCTTATATACCCTTCACCATCTATGTAAATCTAGTTTAGCGAAAAACTCCAATCAAAAAAGCAAATATTGGGGTAACAGAGAATTAAAAAATAAAAAAAAAATTGGTACTGCATAAACATAACTTTAAATAAAAGTGACATCGGTTCTTAATGGGTTAACCATATTTAAAAATTTTTAGTAATCCCTTAAAGATCTCTTCAAAAGCTTTAAAATGATACCAATATTGATATTTAAAAAAATTTGAAAATTTCAGAGCGCCGTAACTCGGAAAATATGCGAACGCCAATTTTTTCACTTGATGTTTTTTTTTCTTCTTATTTTTCAATTTTCCATCACCCCATATAATTATTTTTTATTGGAATTACTTTATTATTCCAAATGACATGAAAAAATTAGAGGTAGGCGTGGTGTTTTGTCTGCTGCCTCGAAGGAGATGGACCGATCATGCTGATTTGCAATAGAACCTCTTTCGACACTATGTCTCTTCGATTGACATCGGTATTTTTTTTTGCCGAGTTTTTCGGGTCAAACTTAATTTTAACACTAACACAGACAGTCGGACATCGCTCAATCGACTTCGCTATGGAAAGAACTTAGAATATAAAAATATTGTTTTAAAAAATTCTCAATTTTATTCCATAAATATCTCCAATCCCCAAACAAGATATTTTATTCCCATTAAAAGAAAAAACCCCAAAATAACAAATTGTCTAATCCATTTAAACGACTTGTTGCTTTTGCACACGAAGATCTAAACTTTTCAAAGTTTCTTGTTTTTACGCCATGTAGTTGTGCTTCTTAACTAGATTTGACTAAGTTGGTAGTGTACTATGTGTGTTCGAACCGCTCTGTTCAGGGTTCCCAGATTTTTTTCGAGTAGTATCTTCAGTTAGATAAATTTTATCCCCACAATTCCCCAAAACTCTCCACTACAAACAATACTGTTTATTTTTAAATTGATTAACAATATCGAAAAGTTCTGAATCTAAATCTTCTATCTAATTGTCTACAACAATATTGTGGTACAAATTTTTGGAGTTAAACATTTGAAGCTTTTCTGAAAACGGAACAACACTGTCACAACAAATTTTATTATTTTTTAAAATTGTATTAATTATTAATAGAAAATCAAGTATTTTATTTTATTCCTTATTTTGGTTTTCATTGAGTTAGTTCCTTGTCTAAAAAAGGCCAATTCATTTTTCAAATTTATGGAGAGACTTATTTGTTTTAATTTTTAACAATGGAAGCTTGTACGTAGCAAAAAAGGAAAATTTATTTAATAATAGAAGAATTTACAGTAACCTAAAACAGGTTTTTATAAAGATCCCAAAAAAAAAAAAAACTTTTTAAGTCCCCAAAACGTAAAATATAACCTCAAAGAAATCCTCAAACCTCAATTTAAAATTTTTATCCTCATTTTAAAAACAGAATCAACGATTTGGGAATAAATCCATAATTTAACAACCCTGGCTCCGTGATACAACTCGTTTCTTTTTTTAAGTAAAAAACCGTAATCAAATGACCATTTGGCGATTTATTTTTTTTGCGTTTTTTTAAATCAAGGTCTTTGATTCGGCAAAGCAACCCCGCCCTGGTCAATTGTCTGTTAGCGAAATCTTCAGTTTACAGTTCATAGAGAGATAGAGAGAAAGACAGAAAAAGAACTAGAGACTCTTGACGAAAGAAATACCAATGTTAACAGGGTGTAAAGGCTCTGAAATAGATAAGTCACTAGCGAGTTACTCTGTAGACTGCCGCTTCTTCCCCACGACAGCTTATTTAAAATGTTCGTAGTTAATGCTGATATCTTATGGCTCAATATAATTTTAGAAGAAGGTCATATTAAACAAAAATTTTCCCTGAAAATAAGTGTAAACTATTTTGACCACCATCGTGAGATATTTTATTTTCGAATAATAATTTTTTTAATTTTTTAATTTACACAAATATTATGTGTTTTCGAAAATTTCACTCACTAAAATTATTAATAACGAGTTTCTATTAAAAAGAAAATTTAGGTTTATGTTTCCATCTGTAGTATCAATAATGCAATTCATTTTTAGTATCTTTTTAGAAAACAATAGTGTTTATGGCGTCAAGTTGCAAATGTTTGCAATTTTCAATTGCTACAGTTTTATCATCAATTGTGAGCGCCTTTCTTTCGTATAATTTAATTTTATATCCTTAAGCCTTTCAATACTATCGGGACACATGTGTCCCACTTGGTGTTTTTAATTAACTAAACACAATTATTACCATACATTCCCATACATTTTCATCCCATCAATTCTTGCAAGCAAAGAGATTCTCGTTGTTGTTGGATTAAATTTTCGTAATTACACGATTAAAATTATTTTTTTATTTTTTATTTTCCATATTGTTACTATCCTTTACTTAAACGCACGTTAAGGAACATTTTTTGAGCCGTTATCAACTAGCCACATCAGGAAAAAAGTTTGTATCCTTAAAAAAATAATTCGTACCCATTTAAAGGGTTAAAAAAACCCATTTTTTTAATTTATGTCTTTAAATAAGATTAAATTAAACATTTTAATTGTTTGTTGTACTTTGTAATAAAATTTTTTTCATTACGAGTAATGGCTTCCAAAAAATGTGCCTAAAATTAAATTTTTTTCAGCTTAATACCTACGAAAGTATGTAAATCTATGTTTACGATTACCTAAAAAACTGCAAGTTTTAATAAAAAAGAAATAAAAGATATTTTCTTTCCCTTATAAAAATACCATGGCGACAACAGCGTCAGCAAATGCCGGGTTTAGGAAAATGAATGCCGACTATGGGCACATATTACCACGTAAATTACTCAAACTTCAAAATATTTTTAAAAGTAGTTATTTGAGAACAGTAATAAACAGTTGATATAGGTTCCAATACATGATTTACACTCTGAACAGCACCATTTCAAGCACAAAAAAAAAGTTAAACTGCCTACTACTGGAGCATTTACCCTACAGTATTTTTCTTGTTTAACGAACCTTCGCATATAACGAACACACAAGATTGCTCCATTGAGTGCCTTATATTATAATTTGAACCTATTTTTCATTAAAATTATTTTAGATTGTATGCTAACAGTGCAATGAATTTGACTTTTTTTAATTTTGTTATATATTTTACAGATCTCAGAACATATTTCAAAATAAACGGCAAATAACATGGGTACTAGAAAAAATATGATTTATTTAGGTACAACGAATTTTTTAGTTTAGCGAACAGTCCTAAGAAAGTACTGGTTCCTTAAAACGGAAAACTATTGTGTCTACGCAAAAAATTCTCAAAACCTTCATATTCCTGGACATTTCTAAAATTATTATCCAAAAGCTCAGCATACCTGTATACCTATGTATGTATGTACATATGTATGTATACGTGTATTCATACTAACTTGTTTTGCAAGCCAAGTTTTTCAATAATTTTAATCGATTTATTTTTAAGAAATAATATGTAGTTACGTACCTTCATACCGCTGGTCTCATGTAGAAAGGCCCTAACTCGCATAGTTTGGATTTTACAGCAGAAGGTAAAAACAATAGAAACTGTATTCATCACGACTTTGTATTTGAAATGTAAAAACCTCTTGTAAAACCGTTATTTTTTATACTATTGCATTCAACTTTTGTAACGAGGAGTATCTGTCTGAAATGTATTGTAATCACGAAAAAACTAAATTTTGTACAAATTCGAGTTGAGGCATTTCTACATAAGATCAGCGATATGTATATATGTACATTCATACATATTTTTGTATCCACGTGCTGTACAAAAAGTTAAACGTATTTTAATATTCAAATCACAGTTTTATTCAACGCTTTTCGTTTCTTAAAGCCAGTTAGATAATAAATTTTAAAGGAAGTTTAAGTATGTCTGTACATATGTATGTATGGATGGATGTATAGGTAAAAAACAAACGTCAAAAATAATAGGTACCTACATAATTTGAACAACGACCGACCGCACCCTCTTAATGAATGTCCACAATTTCAATTGGCAAAGTTTAGCTTAAATATAAGGCACCTGAACTTAGCTCTGAACTGTGTTTAAATACCTATTATAGGTATCTACATAGAAGTCATTAAATTCGCCCTGCTATTTAAATGAATCAACTAATTTAAATGCCCATCTGTTCATTCGACCATTCATTGATCCATTAATCAAAACTATAATAAGTCGACATGTCAAAACGGTTGTGTGTGCGTTGGCACGAGCTAAAATATGAAAACAATCTGTTTGCTAGTCAGCCAGCCAAGCAACTTGGCAAACAAGCTTTGAGGCAAACAAAAACAAAACACTTACAAAAACAGCAACAATAATTAACGCCAAGGCCAATACCAGACGCAAGACGTTAAACATTTATTTGCGTTATAGCAAATGCAAATTCTGAAAAGGCGTCCGATGAATTTCAATATAATAAACACATCTCATTTTTTAATTCAAAAGAGAGAAAGAAAAAATGAGAGCAGCTATTTTTATTTTGTTAATTAAATGTTTTTGAAGAGGAGTGTGTTTTTCGCTAACTGCAGCCTAGTAGGCATAAAGTGTGGTATTAAAAATAATAATATCCACAGAAAAAGAAGGGGCTGATGTTTGAACGGTGGCAACACTTGCATGTTGAAAATTTCCAAAGGCTAAATAATAATTAATCCCAACAACAAAACGACATTAAAACTAAACAAAACACAATTCTACAGAAAAAACATTATACACATTATAAGAACATTTCAATCACCACACCCTCTCACTCTCTCACTTTTTGATAACATAACAAAAAACAAACAAAGGGACTGGCAACAGTATAAAGAAATAATCAGCTTCAGAGATATTTTTAAAAATATTCCAAAACCCATTTGAGAAAAAATCATAAAATACTTGCTGATGGCCTACACCCTGAAGAAGTAAGCAACAACAATAAAAATGTGAAGTGTAACAGTTAATGATTTCGTGTCACTTCGTTTTGAATTCGTCGTACAACGAATGTTAAGGCATGTGTAAAAACAGCCAATCACACTTTAGATTAATGTCAAGGGGTAGGCTTACTAGCGTAAGATATGGCGGGAGGCACCACTTTGAATAGACGTATTCACTAAAGTGTTTCGTTGTGTGTGAAAGTGGAAGTTTGATTTTGGTAAAATTATGCTCTTTGCAAGAGTAATTCGTTCAATGGTTGCAAAACAAAAAATGAAATTCTTCAAAGATGAGTGAAAGAGAAGAAAAAACAAGCAAATATTAATGAGCAAATGAAACAAAAAAGCAGAAAAGCAGAGAGAGTCTAATAAGAATTGTAGCACACTGAGGCAAATACACAAATTGTCCGTTAGTCGCTTGCTAGTACTGCTATTTAGCGGTTGACGCTCGGTTAATAAAGTTTCGGTTTGTGATTGCGACTTGGGCATAAATCTCAGTCTTTTTGTATTTTTCGATTGTAAACAGTGGTTCTCCGCCGATCGATTTTTTTTCTTCTTTATTAAATGCCAAAAAGAGTAATAAAATAAGCAAAAAAGTAAAACAAGGCGACGAAAAAGCTTTGAGAAAAAGTACCTACAAAACAAACAACAATAAAAAAAATTAAATTTTGTTAAAAATCAATAAATGAAAAAGTTAGTATAATCCAAACGCACTAAACATATGTATGAAAAGTGTTCAATATAATTAAATGTAAAGCCGGCAAACCTTGTTGTTAATTGAAAGAAAAAAAGCTTTTATAGTTTCAATTAAAAATTTCTATTTTTAAATTAAAAAACAGATTTCATCACAGTGAAAAAATAAAACAGAATTCATTTCAATATTGTTGAAAAATTTAAATAATTTTAAAGTGTTCTTTTTTTCTACTTCGTTTTGTGGTTATTTTGTTCAGAAAAACAACAAAAAGAAAGAGTGAGAGCAGCAATTTAACAACAACAAAAATTTTACTTTGTTTTTATTCTTTTGCTTTTACGAGAGTTCAAATAATGATTTTCTTCTAGGTTGCAATGGAAGATTGGGGTGGTTGTTTTTGTTTTCTATTTTAGTCGTCGTCGGTATCAAGTGAGAGTCGAGTTAGAAGAAATACTCGTATTACAGAGACACGTGACATAAAGTGTTTGACTATTTCGTTGTAGATGTGCAAGTCGTACTGGAATTTTAACTTTAGATAAGCACCTGCAGTGTTGCCGGATGAGTTGATTTTTTTTCTGCTATAAGAACAGCCTGTTTTGGATACAGTTAGCACACTATACTTACACTTGGACCTGAAACTTCTTTAAAAATGAAAATATTTATAGCCTTGTATATGCATAAGGTTTGTATAAATGACACCACTGAACAGCGTCTCAGCGAACCCATCTGCACAATTTTACAGCAAACAAGCTCGATTGGCATATTTAACGGACATCGCTCAATCGACTTCGCTATGCATAAGAAGTGGATATTGTAGAAATTACACCCTTTTTCCATTTTTGTGGTATAATCTAGTTTATTGTTATTGTAACGTGCACTTGAGATTAGAGCTGCAAAACTATCGATAGTCGGCACATTGGATAGTTTCGATAATTTGCTTAAAAACTATCGATAGCACAGTTTCGATACTTTTTTTAAAAAACCACAAAAAAATAAATATGTCAATCGATCAGATATAGTGTCAAAAGAGGTGCTATTGGAAATCAGCATGATCGGCCCATGTTCTTCGGTGCTGCAAAAAAAAAACACCATGCCTACCTTTAGATTTTTTATGTCATTTGAGACCATGGAGAATTAAAAAATAAGAATAAAATCAAGTAAGAAAATTAGCGCTCGTCCACATTTTCCGAGTTACGGGGCTCTGAAATTTTCAAATTTTTTAAAATTCGAGTATGGGTATCATTTTAAAGCTTTTGAAGAGATCTTTAAGGAAATACTAAAAATTTTTAAGAAATTCTTAATCCAGTAAGAGCCGATGTTATTTTTACGTAAAATTATATGTATACATATGCAGAACCAATATTTATTTTATTTTTAATTCTCTGCCATCCCAATATTTGCTTTTTTGATTGGAGTTACTTCACTAAACTAAATTTACATATGAAGATGGTGAAGGATATATAAGATTTGGCATAGCCGATTATAGCACTCTTATTTGTTTATTTATTTATTTTTTGCTTTAGATATTCTATTCTGTTGTATATAAACGTCTTTAAAGAAATGAAACTTTGTAGTGTACGGTATGTCACTTACAATTCTCCAAATACTATTTGATTTGTTTATGACACATTGTAAAAGATAAATATTTGGCTTAGTGAAAGAATGTACATATGTAAAAAAACAAATTATACCTCTTTAATTTGCAGACTTCCACTTATCAAAATAATTTATTATTATTATAATAATTTATTTTAGACAAGATTGTATCGAATGCATGGTACCCTCCGAAGGAATTATAACGTCCTTATTAGCGGGTAATTTATTCCCCTCTATAGGCGTACTAATTTCACGTACGGTGCTATGGACTCGCCCATATGCTCATTATACCTTGCGATATATTGCTTTCACATTAAACAACTGTGAACTAAATCTTATCAGTTTGGTGAGCACTTCAACTTTGCCATACTTTAAGTGTTTATAACCCAGCAAAAAATTTTTGAAAAGGTAATCCAGTTTGGAATTAAGCATTTTAGGCGGAAGTACTTCCCAACTAGATTGCCAACTTAATGATTTTAACAAGGCATGAGACTTTTATAATCAATTCCTGAGAATCGATTACATTAATTATTGTAGGAATTAATGAGTACAATTAGTACGGTGGTCTCTTTTAACATAAAGAACTAGTTCCATTACTACTTCCTTTTTTGGGAACTAATGTAATGTGTTTTGTAAGCGAGTAACAAAATATGGTAATCACAAAAGTAAGTCACTATATGGCAAGTACTTTTTAAGGTAATGTCTAATTTTTTGCTGGGAAGTAGTTATAGTTTTCGGAAAATATAAATGAGTTTATTGTAATAAAAATGGGTTCGACAAAAAGTGGATAAATTACAAGTCCCATAAGAAAAAAATCCACTCATTCTGCCTAGTATTTTTTTCACAAATAATTTTTTATTACTTGCAACAAATATCTGAATTAAGTAAAAATTAATTGAAGTATCGTACAGAAAGAATTTATTTCTTTATTGAACTAACAATAATATTATAGGAATTTGCAAGAATATTCCAACGGAGTAAAGAGTTGATTTTTAAAATCAAAAAGATTCCGAATAATAAATTGATATAATAATATTGATATATTTGCATGTGCACAGTGGTTATTAATAAAAATTGTTTTGAATTTTTATTTTTATTTTTTCATTGAATCTTTCAAATACATATGAATGGTTACCGATGAGGTGCCTTATGTAGAAAAATGAAAGAAAAAATAAAAATAGTTACTGAATGTTTGCTGTGTTTTTGTATTTGCTACTGTCTTTTTGTCTTATTGATTCAATGGAGTTCTCATTTAATCAATTTGGCTTTTGATATAAGACTTTCAAGTTTTAGTGAAATTGCTTTCCCCGCAGTAATACATTTCAATTTGTAGTTTTAAATAAAGAATATTTCATCATGAAATATTTATAGTTGGAGGAGTCAAGCGCGATTAAAGTAAATTAAAATTAAAGACTTTCTGCATTGCCACTTGGGTGTTGGACGTTTACAAATGGCTCTGGAAAATGTTCTTCTTTTATAAATAATAGATAGCTATATAACTCTATACGAAAAGTTATGAAGCAACTACTCCAAATGTTTTTAAATATTAGTTTGTCGGATACAGCAAATCTAGCCATTAAATACACTTACTTCCTTTGATTGACAAAAATAAACATCTTAGGTGTGATACCAAGACATTTAAATAATAAAATTTACAATTGTTACAATAGGTTTTAAAAACACTGGCAACTCTTAGTACTCTAAATTAAGTACATCGTGTGTCCAACCTTTTATAGAGAAGAAAGTTTTCTTTTTTGTTGTAAACCAATATTTTATTTTGTTGTTGTTTGTATTTCTCTGCTGGTCTATCTCTCTTTTTCATTAATTTTCAAATAACTTTTCCATTGAATTCTCTTTTATAAACTCGCTCATCTCTTACTGTCTCAATACTTTAATTAAGGGAGCAAGTACTCAATTTATAGGAAAAATCGCGCGCGTATTGTGTTTAGTTTGCCATTTTAGTAGAAGAAAACCTAAATACAGATAGATACAAAAATCTACAATAGATACACAGAAACTGTTTCGATAGATGGATAGGTTTTTTGTGCGAGCGAGTGTGAGTGTGCCTGTGTTTTGTGTATGCAATTTGGAAAATAGACGTTGTGATGGTTGTGTTCTGTGTGTGCTGTATGTAGAGTGTGTATGTTTGACTATAAATCGCTTTTTTGGCAAACTTTAAGTTTTGTCCAATTCAGTTGAATTTTGGTGGCTGCCGTAGTCGACATCCACGATACATTAAAATCGGAATAAAAGAGAGATGAACCTTTGAAGTTTTTGTTTTTAATTAAAAAAAAAAAAAAAAGAATTACATGCAAGAGAAACACACAAAAAAGAAAAACAAATCAAAAAGCTCTCGAATAAGTAAATGTGTATCCAGCAAATTGTAAGTGACGTTTATACGGAAATTTTCAGATGAGAACCAAAAAAAGAAAATTTAAAAGGGATGCAAAATTAAAACGTGTATTTTATTAAATATATAAAATATTCATCAAAGAAAGGTACGATGAAAACAAAACAAACTAGAACGAAATGAATGTAACAAACAAAATACACTTGACTTGTCTGCTTGCCTGCCGAACTACAACGTTCAGATACATGTACAGGCCCTTTTCATTCGTTTGGCCCCTTTATATTTCTGTTGGTGCTGCTGTAAAAAGTAGAATTGTTTTTTTTTTGCTTTACAATTTAAACTGATTCGCGGTTTGGTTTGTTTTGTATTTGTTTTCGTTGTTGTTTTTTTATTCCGTTTAAGTGCACTAGTGATTGCTTCAAGTACAAGTTGTAGTTATTAAAGAGTCAAAGAAGAGGCCACAAAAGCCGGTGTAAACGTCTCCCATAAACACAGATATTTATCGTGTGTCGTATCATTAAATTTATGTCTGTGGTCGTCGTGTGAGTTTGGTGGCGTGAGTGTGCGTGTGTTTTAAACCAAAAGTCAACAATAAAAACAATCATGCCAGTGCGTCTGTCAGTTCAGCAGCTTAACAAATATTAAATATAAATAAAAAAAAGTTAAACAAAAAATAAAAAATAATACTCTTAGCATGAAATACAGCTCAACGAACAGCGTTGAACACGTTGTGACGAGTGAATGAATGAATAAGTATGTGTGTGACGCGCTGACCGAACACATTTTCATATGGTAGGCTTCAGTCTCAAAATCACATTTGCAGCATGTTGTTTTTGTTTCTTGCCGTGAGTACTAAAGAAGTATAAAACAACAAACAATATAATTGTATCTTTCGCCCAACACTTAATTGACGTTTCTATAAGTCGGAATTAATCGCAATTGCTTTGTGTTGCAGCGCCAACCATAAAATACTTACAATCAAAAATATAACAACAACATAAACAGAATGCCCTACAAATATATCATTAATATTTTTAGTTCATTCAAACGTTTGATGATGTTTGGATACTCTTTTCAAATATGTTTTTAAGGGTAAAACTTCATACAATTTCAATTTTTTCCTGTCAATTTAAAACATTTTTTGGGAACTCTTTCAGCACTTATTATCCGATGGATGAGTTTTTTTAATAAGTTCGTCTTATTTCAATGTTTAAATTCTAATGAACCTTAATAATAGCTGCCAATTTTAAATTGAGCGCATCACCATGTTAAAAACACATTTTTTCTACATGTTTTATTGGAAACTTTAGCTTTTCTTTTGTGTTGGCCATGTTTAAGGCGAGCGTTTTAAATATAAAATTGTTAGCAAATTGTAGCGCAATGCCAGTCTAATGCAATTTAGAAAAAACACATGATAAAAAAGATTTTATTTAATTTCTGGCGCAAGAATTTATGTTGGTCTATATGACTCAGTTATACGTCAAACGGATTCAGTTAGATTTACAATCTTTCTTTAAAAAGCAGTAAAATTTCGAAAATCGTATCATAATATGTGGATAAAAAAACCCGTGATTATTCTTAAGAAAAATGCGAGTTTTTTAAAAACGCCTTAAATCGTACAAACTCCACATTGTAATACTTGGCAAAATAAAAATCAAGAATTAAAAAACGTCTATTCGTTCAAGCTTCGTTACATGTTAAAAAAATATTTTTTTGGAACAAACAGTGAATAAAATAAAAATAAAATTATAGCTGATTACGAGGGCTGCTATATATATATATATATATATATATATATCTGGCCTGGCAACACTGAGTGCTGCCAAGTGCAATCTGACACTTCCATTGGAAAGTTTGTCATTTTTAAGCATAATCGTACTCAAAACGTTTTGACGTACGACCATTATTTGTGTTGTTTACAGTGACTTGAAAAAATTAATATAGAAAAAAATAGAATTAACTCGTGAACATTTTCGTGCCATCATTTTTCACAACTTTCGACGTGGATTATCATGACAAAAGTGCATTGATGAACTTAAATCTTTGTATGGCGAGGAAGCATCATCCTATAGCACTGTGAAAAATTGGTATAATGAATTTAATCGTGGCCGAAGCTCGCTCAAAGATGAATTCCGCGAAGGTCGTCCAAAAACGGCTGTTGTGCCAGAGAACATTGATGCCGTGCGTGAACTCATAATGCAAGATCGACATGCGACATACCGAGAGATAGGGATATCCTTGGACATTTCTTCCACCAGCATACATTCGATACTGCATGAAAACCTGGCCGTAAAAAAGGTTTGTTCTCGTTGGATCCCGCACAATTTGAATGTCGCTCAAAAAAGGCTCGTGTCGATTGGTGCAAAGAACTGTTGCAAAAATACGATTGCGGTGCTTCAAAAGACGTTTATAAGATCGTCAAAGTTGACGAATCATGGATCTATGCGTAAAAGCCCGAAACGAAACAACAATCGACCGTGTGGGTCTTCAAAGACGAGCAAAATCCAACGAAAGTTGTTCGTTGAAGAAGCACTTCGAAGCAAATGGTCGCCTGTTTCTTCGGCAAAACTGGTCATGTGGCGACTGTTCCGCTTGAGCAACGTAGGACGGTCACTTCTGAGTGGTACACTACAATTTATTTGCCTGAAGTCATCGGAGAAATTCGAAAAAGCAACAAGAGAAGACGAATCGTTGTTCATCATGACAATGCGAGCTCTCACACATCGGCTCAAACCAGAGCGTTTTTGACCGGCCAAAACGTCGAATTAATGGGTCATCCGCCGTACAGCCCTGACTTGGCGCCTAATGTCTTCTTCTTGTTTCCGCACATCAAGAAAAAAATGCGTGGTCAACAATTTTCGTCGCCAGAAGAAGCTGTTGAAGTGTTCAAAAACCATGTTTTAGAGGTGTCTCAATCGGAGTGGTAAAAGTGCTTTGATAACTGGTTTGAGCGCATGCAAAAGTGTATAAATCATGCTGGAGAATACTTTGAAAAAGTTGCTTGAAAGTAATAAAAAAATAAAATTAAAAATGAAAGGCTGTCCCCAACGGTGATGTATTTTTTATGTATATGAACTTAGATTTTAAAAACTGCTCCAGATAAAAAATTATATTCGATGAACCTCTGCTCGTCTGTATGTTTTGTAGTCGGTTTTTTTTTTGCAAAAAAATTTATTTAATTACCGTCACAATTCTATATCGAAAGATCCAATAATTCGTAAGAAAAGTTAAAATATCAAAGAAATTATTTTTGAAAGCTTCTGGTTAAAGAATTTCATTTTCGAGGCTTCTAATTGCAGTTAAGTAGTATGAGCGTTCGTATACGTCGTTCTAAAAAATATCAAATTTTGCGTAGATTGTTGACCGTGAGTTCATAATAAAAATCGTTTAATACAATTTTTACAAGTAAGCGATTTATTTGGCTTAATTTTTTTCGTCTCTATTTATATATTTCTTTTTCTTCTTAAATGCCCACTGTAGCGTGATTTTACAACAAACTGCTACAAAGCAAGTTTTTATTATGTTATTTTTTTTTCTCATTTCACACACTGGCAAATCTGTTTTAAGCATAACAAATGTCCAAATTTTAATGCCTAAAATCATTGACTAGAAGTCGTAACTAAAGAAGAGGAAACCTAATACAATAGCAAAACGAAAACAAAACCAAGCAAAGTGATGAAATGATAAGTATATTTTTTAAATCACGTTTTATCTTTTTTAATGCTGTTTTATGCGCTCTCTCCTGCTAAAGTTTTTTTAATTCTCTGAAGTCAATTTATTTGAGGTGCTCATCAACGGAAAACACCAACTCACTCCATGTCTTAAAATGTAAAAACAAAACGGCAAACATTTGATGTTTTTACACGCTTGTTTTGGGTGTTGGGAAGCGTATGTGTGGCTGTGTGTGCAATTGTTGTAAAAATGCATTAAGTTTATAGGGCAGCAAAGAGGGTTTTTTTTAGCTTTTACTTAGTGTAATGCTGTTGATTTTAATAAAACTTAAAATTTTAAAAATTACGAAAATTAAAAATTAGAAGAGGTTTTATAGAAGTTTAATCAAAATCTAAATTGTCAAGTGTTGACTTGCATATCTTTATTGAAATTATTCATAGTTATAGCAACCCATCAATGTGTTTTAGACTGTTTTTAATTAAAACAAAAAGATCACATCGTTAATGCGCACATACACATTCACACTCGTTTAAAGCTTGTGAAGAAGGTGGTTTGATTTGCGTTCATTTCGAAATAGAAATAAAGGATGTCAGTTATGAAATCAAAACAAAATTCAGTTTTTAAAAATTCTCTTATATTTTTCGAAACTTTGAAAGTTCTTAAAATTGACTGTGATAATTATCGCAATTGCCAATTTTTTTGCCCAACCTTTTCTTATCCACAATTTATGAACAGAAAAAAGGACGAGTTAACAGCAAATGATAATTGTAAATTATATAAATTTTTTGTATCCAAGTTATGTTTAGAAGAAACTTAATCTTTTTTTAACTTTAATTTTTTCCATTACTCTCATGTCTTTTATAGATATATGAAATATTCTAAATAGATAATTACATGCACATCCTAAAAAAACCGCGATCGTAGCCTTTACAACTAAGATTGCTGCCTTGGCTTTCTTCGGAGTGCGCTGTATCCAGTGAAATTGATTGTACTGACAGCTTTTTTAATTCTCAGTTAAAATGTTAATCAATGGATTGTTAGCAACAGTTAGGTATCGGTGAGCTAATTCTTAATGCAAAAATGAAATCGCTGGACAATCTAAAATGCCCTTGCCATCGAGCTTTAACTTGTCACGCTTCTAAAACAAGTGTTTCATCACGGCAAGATATGAAATTCACCTTCTCGTTGTTTAAATGTTTCTCTTTAAAATTTCCCTTCTCTACTACTACAAAATCCTTAAACATGACTGTAGTTAAATTAATGTCATTTATGGCATCATCCAGTTGGTACCTTTTTTGTTTCGTTGGTTGACGAGTCAAATATAAAACAGTTTTGTTTCTTCGTTTCTTAGTTTTTGGGGAAATGTTCTTTTAATATAAAAAATTTCTTAAAAAGGTAAAATATTATTCTATTTATGTTAAAATTGCAAAAGCATAACGAAACCATACTTTTATTTTGGCTGTATTTTCAACAAAATGTCACGAGTCAACGTTATCATTTTTGTTTCGGCCTTGAAACACTTATTTATCTTTTTCTCACTTCCCTATTCTAATTTTGAACTGCCTGAGCACACGATACGAGTATTGCAGAAATTTATATTAAATAATATCATTATAAGAAACATATTTAAAAATGATAAAAATATAGAAAGAAATATCAAACCAAACTAAAGCTCAAGCAATTAACTAAAATATAAAATTAAGAAAATTTTCAAGTTAAAAAATAGTTATCCGCCAGTTTATTTTAACAATCATATAGGCGAAAAATCTTTTCCGGAAATTCTTGAGATATTTTTACGTTTGAAGGCGACTGACTGTGCAAATCCTAAGCAAGAACAAAAAATGCCATCAATTAAACAATTTCTCCGTTTAAAACATCCAGTCTTGACAGAGTAATACGGCATTCACACTATGCAATTTTTCATGAAATTAGCATGAAATTTTTGTTTGTTGGTGAAGCAGGAGAAGTAAGCAATATGATATTGCTTGAGTTTTGAGGGGATGTTACTGTTGCTAATGTTTACTTTTAGATAACGCATAACGGTTTAACTTAAATAGAATGTTGAGAAAAAATGCCTCAAAAAATTGGATACTGTAAACCTGGACTAAAAAAATCCAAAACCACAGCATTAGAAACACTCCAAACTTTTCTTGGAAATTGGTAAAAAGACACAAGCAAATTTCTTCTGTGTCAATGTTATTTTTGTAATTTAATCGCTTTCCCATTTCAGTGTTGCCAAAAGCTAGGAACTTTAAATCATTTAAGTGTTGTATAGGGTTAAAAGTTAGAGTATATGAAGACAGTTTTGAGACGATAATACTTTTGATTTGCTTTCTTTATCGACTTTAAGATTCGTCCTGGTCATTTCTGCACCGATTTTGTAATTTTTCACAGTTGAAAGTTAACGTTTACTGATTTGATTTAAAAAAAAACATTCATAATTTAAAAAGACTGGCAAAGTATGTATCGTATAGATCCCAAGTAGAGATCTAAGAAAATAAAAAAAATTAAAGGGTGTCCTTATGTGGATATAATTTAACTTAAAAGGCCATAATTTGTTATAGTCAAACGCTTGATTTATAAAATCAGACTGTAAACTTCTAGGACCACTATGACAACCAGTATAAATATGTCGTCATAGGTGATATATACATATTTATGTGTATTGACTTAACTTTTGTACCGCTATCCGTCTGTTTGTTTTCAATTCGCTTTTTTGTAAGAATTATTTGAAATCTTTTTAGGGAAAATTTTGTAAAAAAAACATGATCTTTTATTAGTTGGTAGGTATACTCGTATGGTACGTTTCATTCAAAGTGTTTTTGAATCCAATTTATTTATTGAAACTTCAATTAAAATAAAACTAAGAATTAGTGTTCGAATCTTACATCTAACAACTCTACGTTTTGGGCATTATCAGTGCTACACAAAAACTAATTTTGCAAATATTTATACTTTTTTCTAATGTTTGACAAAAAAAGCGATATCTCGCCTTCTTAGTCGGATGTAACATCGGTCTTCTAAAATGCGGGCTAACGGGTTTGGTTGAGTTTCTAACTTTGCCTAATGCGATTTTAAATATCTCGCGATTTCCGCTGAAACGTTGGATTGTTGGAACTTTTCATGTATCAGGGAACTGCGGTTCATATACCCTTTAAAACGGTAAAATCAATAACATCTGGAATATTATGTAGATCGTTAGGCAAATAAGTTGGTTTTCCGCTAAGCGTCACATTCAAACATAAATAACATTTAGCAAAACATGATCCCTGAAATGTAGTAGGCATTGTGGTCGCCAGTCGCTAAAGAGCTTCCTCCTGGTGTCTTGTAAAATTCGCAGTACTGACTCTCAGGTATTAAAAATTTCGGCGGAAAATAAACAGAAAAAATTACTAAATTCCAACAAAAGTCTTCAAGGCGGATGTTTGTTGGTTAAATATAACTTTCACCAAAATTGCCCAACAAATAGTTCTTGATTCGAGCTTTTATAAGTATTGCTGAGCCGCCGCTTACTTTATCCTGTGGGCATTTTGTATCATATAAAACGTACCCATTTATTTTAAGGGAGCTTCTCTGTATAAGATGGGGCTCAAAAATAAGCATTACATAAATTGTTTGATTAGGAAAGAATTTTTTTTTATATTGGCGTATTAAATATATTTTTATACAGGACATGGTTCATTAAGTATTGCTTGCAGTAACAAAGGTTGCATTTTTTGCACTTCCAGAGTTGGTGAAATTGTTTGCTGTCTCCACTAACGTTTCAATTGTGGCTTTAAGGCAACTGAAAATAAAGGCTGCATTTTGTTCTCTTTGTTCCGAATGATAAATTGGGTTGGAGTTGTTTGCCAATGTCTGGTCTTAAACGATTTGATTTCAAAATATCGCTGTGAGAAATTTACTGGTTGGTAGCTAGGCCAATTGGGGTTAGGAAGAGTTTTGCGGCTCTTAGGATTGCTTGGCAGAAATATGTGATTTTTGGTTTACAAAGCCCTCGAAACAAGTATATAGTTTTTAAAAATGGCAGTGTTATTTAAACAACAGTTGCTGTATTTTTTTTTAATGTGGTCTAAGTCTATTTTTGTAAAGTTAGTGAATCTGCAATTAGTTTTTTTTATTTATAAATAGTTTCCAAAACTCCTAAATTGTTGATAATTTTCTCAATATAAATTTTCCTCGTTAATGAAATTAAAAATATTCAAAGAACTTTTCTAAAATAAAAGAAATTTTTAATAATTTAAATAACATCTGAAGAAATATTGATATAAAAAATATTTTATAAAAACTTCAATTGAAATTCCATGCTTTGTGGACTTAAAAATTGGTTAATGTCTATTTGAGATCATCTGAAATATAAATATCTTTTAACTAATTGAATGATCGCCGCGAATAACGTTGCAAATGACAAAATAATAATTTTTCAGGAGAGCATAAAAACGTATTTAAATGGTTTGACTATCTCCACTGACTGACTCATTGTAATTGCGTTTCGACGGTGATAAAATGCATAATTTTAATGTTTTGTTGTTAGAACAAATGTAAGAGAGTAAAATTAACGGTAATCTGCTAAAAACAGGTTTTGCAAAATTTGTCTTTTACAACGTTATTCGCGGCTTTGCTTCAATTCTTTAAAAACTATCAACTTATAAGACAAAATCAATTCAATATTAAAAAAACAAAACTAAAAGAAGAGTTTGTATATCTTAAAATAATAAATGACTTTCAAGTGAAGTGTTTAATATCTTTATATATAAAAATGTAACTGAATTCTACAACTAAATCGCCCGAATTAAATTTATTAGACCATTAATGTATAATTATGATTGCAGAATTAACAAGAAAAAAAAGTAAATAATATATAAATGCGGAGTCAGCGACTAATTTTTAATTCTTTATTAAATTATACTATAGTGTAAATATTTAAAAGAGCGTGTAATTTTGTTTTACATCTACGATTCTGTGCATAGCAAAAAAAAAAAAAAAAATTATTAAAATCTCTATTTAAGTTTTGTTTGGCTAAAGGGTATACAAATGCAGATATGGCAGCTTTATAGGATTTAATTTCATTATTTTAGTTTCTTATTTAAAAATAATGATTTTATTCGATCTCAAAATTTTTCATTCTTAGTTTGTGCAATTTTAGCCAAAACTCTGGAAGAGTAAATTAAACATTCCAATAAATAAAAAACAATACTGTTTAAAACTAAAATAAAAAATATGAAAAATGATTGCAATGAATACACCGAACAACAATTTAATGTAACACAAGTAAAAGAGAAACAGCAATCACAACAACACAAAATGGATAAATTTTATCCGCCAAAACCGAAAATAAATGCATTTAATGAGTTGTTCACCTGTTATTTATGTCGAGGATACATGATTAACCCAACAACAATAGACGTTTGTACGCACACATGTAAGTAGTTTCTCTTGGAAATTTAAGAAAATAAAATGCAAATTCATTCTACATGAGACTACATTAATATTATGTTTCATGATTTGTTTTAAAATAGATTGCCGCAGCTGTATTGCACGCCATTTGGCCGCTGATTGTTCTTGTCCGCAGTGTGGCAAGACAATAACCACATCAAACCTTCAGTCTGATGATATTTTGCGTTCGATTATTTTTAAACTGGTACCTGGTCTCTATCAAAAAGAGCGAGAACGTTTAGTGCAATTTGTAAACAATATAAAAAACGAGGGAAAGTTAATCGGGGCCACAGAAGAAAGCTTAATGCAATTGCTCGACACCGACGATGATGATTTATTTTCTCCAACAGAACCCATTAGCTTGTCATTAGAATTTCATCCGGTGCTGGCAGCACAATGTCCGGAAGGTTCTGTGCCGCCAGTACGTTATTTACAATGCCCGGCAAGCGTTAAAGTGCAACATTTAAAACGATTTCTCTGTTCGAAATTCGAAATAGATCTTTACAACCGAAGGGTGGGAATCGATATAATTTATGAAGATGAAGTATTACCTAGTGATTTTACTTTAATGGATATTGGCTATTGCTACAAATGGCAGAGGGTAAGTAAACATTCTATGCATAAAAAATAACTGAAAGAAAATATTTAAGTTAGTTAAGTTGGAATTAACTGTGTGTGTGTGTGTTTTGTTTTTCTAAAATTTCCGTAGCATGAACCCCTTAAGTTAACGTATAGAATTTTAATCTACAATAATGATTTGCCTTCTAAATGCGACAACGGTTACGTGTCAGACGATAAGGTTTCGGAAAATTCCGATAAACCAAGTTTAGAAAATTCCACCCCAGCAACCTCCTCCCTAAATAATACGGTTTTATTTGCTGCTGAAAAGACTCAAATGTCGGTAAAAGGAGGAGAGGAACAGATAAAGGCGCCCCAAGTAAAACCTTCCTGTCAGGCAACCAAACTGAAGTCCTCTAAATCATCTCTCAAGCAGTCAACGTTACATGCTGCACCATTTAACCCAGAAGTACCTGTAAAAGTAACAATTTCACGAAAACCATCAGAAAGTAAAAAATCGGTTTCAAAAAAGTCATCCTCTATGGATGAGTTTGTAATACCCACCCCAACCAATGATTTTAAGAGTTTACGTAGCAACGATATACGATTTAGTGATTATGCTATAACATCATCCACCACCAACACAGTCAACGGCAATTCCCATAACAATTTGCAAAATGACTCGCTAAAAGTTATTAAAAAGGAAACGACTTTAGCAATGAAGGAGATGAAGGAGGAAAAATTGACAAAATGTGACATTGTTGTAAGCATTCCTCACAATCAAATGCAAGATGAATGGGACACTAAACCCTTATCTCAGCTCAAGACGGCCAGTAAGAAATCGCCGAATTCCTCCTGCACAGACAATGTGGTTACTGCACCACCCGCCAAGAAAGTTAGAAATGTTCCGAAACTCAAAATAGAATTGAACAGTTTGAAAACTAAACTAATTGAGAAACCAAAATCAGCCGATATTCGATTAGATACATTAATGCTTAAACATCATCGGCCACGTAAGTTTTCGCTAGACGAGCCCCAGCCAGTTGTAGACAAGGTTGACCTAGAGACTTATGTCAAAAATATTGGTTTGAAACCTATAGAAGTGCAGACAACAAACAAAACGGAAACAACGGAAAAATATACGCCAAATGCTTCACCAATGTCCTCAAGTTCTTCTACCACCTCTTCCTCTACAAGCAACTTTAATTTTAAATGCAGTGCGGATATAAACTCCTCATCATCCTCATCTTCATCGCATAAGAAACGTAAGAAAAAACATTCCAAAGACTCTCGCGAATCAAAAGATTCGAAGAGAAAGAAAATGCACGCTGAAATTTCTTCACATTCAGCAGAGGAGAGTTTAAAGATGAAAGTCAAACTCACACCTCCAATAAGTTTAAAGTCTCTTAAGTCAGAAAGTAAAAAGTCTTTGCATTTTTACACTCATACAGTTCCGGATAATTTGGACTTGGAAAGTTTAAAATTTGCAAGCAATAAACTTGAGCGAAAAAACTTTGAAAACCCCCAAATACCCGAACACAGAAAACATGAGAAAACAAAAGAAAAATATAAATCTCGATCATCTGACATCAAAAAGTCAAAATCCGCAGATAGAAAATTTTTCCAAGACATTAAAAAACTAAAAGATTTTGAAAAATCTAAACCTTTAGAAATTAAAATTTCTTTAGGTGACAACACGACCAAATCTTTAACAAAAGAATTTGAAGACGACGAAGATTTAACAATTCCAGATTCCACATCGCTTGGCATAAGCAAATCTTTGGTTGCTATAAAAGAAGCAAAGTTACCACACTCGCCTCCATTGCCTCCAAGTTTATTTAAAACAACTCCTCTCACCTTTTCGACTTTCTCGCCAAACGTTACCACTGTGGCAAAGCCAAAGCACGTTGCAATAACAAAAGATTACAAAGATAAACCGAAAATTTCTCAAGTAAAACTAATAGCTCCTAAGCCCATGACAGCAAAACCAGGACAACCTTTGCCCATATCACCACAATCATCCTTTAAAACTCCACACTTTGCAGTTCCTAATCCTCCGCGTTTTATGACTTCAAACACAACAAAGTTCCTTTCAACACCAACCTCAATCGCCAGTGCTGCTAACAAGCACATGGGCAATCTACTTAAAAGGTCCATCTCATTGGATGACAATAAAAGCCCAGGACCGTTAAGGAAACAACAAAAGTTAGAAAAGCCAAATCAAATTACAGTAAGTGCTTACGCCTCTAACCTACACATGACTAAAGTTGATATACCAGCCACTCCAACGTCATCCACCGCAAAGGCCACATATGAAATTCCTCTGTACTCTCCTCTTTCTGCTTCGTACAATCCAAAATGTTCATTTAGCGTAAATTCAATGACCTCTGCAGCGAACAGTACAAAGGCTACATTACAAAACCCAACAAACTCAAGTGCAACAACAGCCAAAAACACATTCACCGCAAATGTTGTGACAGCAAACCAAACCGATGTGGACGTTAAAAAAACCACAACTAATGATACTAAACCTTCTTCGGTCACCGTTTCTACAACCACTGCGAATTCAGTAGCCAACACGAATAACAAAAAAACAACAATAGCAGCAACAACAACAAAAACATCAACATCAACTCCATTGACAACATTAATGGGACCACCTTTACCAATGCAAAAGTTTAATTCTAATTTAACTGTCGTTCCCACAGCTGTAAAGTCTCCTCCTCTCAGTACTGTTCTACCATTCGCCTCCACGTCAACGGTCAATTCAACACCAATTTCAACAGCACAACACACGTCTGTATTAAACACAGCGTACCTCTCTTCACCACTTTCTATGGTGAATTACCGACAAAGTAAAGTTCTCTTGGCTCATGCCAAACTACCAAATTTACCAGAAATGGAAATTGCAACGACAGCATCGACTGCAGCTGCATCTACAATAACAACTACTACAGCAACAACAAAAACATCAGTGTCCACAACAAATGGATTGGCGACAGAGAAACCTAAAAGTAGTTTAAGACAATTTAGACTTCCTTCAAGGGAATCTGGTCAAGACATACTGGATTTATCAGCTTCAGCAAAAGCCTGTGTGAATGGTATAACTGAAAAAAAATTATCCAGACCATCCGGTACCACCATTCCCACTACAAATAACCAGATGACTTCTTCAGCTGGCAGTTCATTAGAAATAGCTTTAAATAAAATTAAACAAAACATGACTACTACCACCACAAGCACCTATCACAACGCCGGTTCCAATGGAAGAGACAATGCCATAAAGAAGCCGGAACTACTTTCACCCATATCAGATGACTTGCAAAACTTGCACTTGCTGTCGGAATCAGCTACAGCTAGAGAAAAAATCGCCATCAGTACATCTGCTGCGTCGTCACCTTCTTCAACGTCTTTGTATGAAAAAGCTAAAATAACTCAAAATTCCTTAGTCAGACACCAGAATGCTTCGGTGCGTAATATACCGAATCCCTCTGCTTTGGCCTTTCGCAATCAACAGCCAGCAACAATTATTCCACCCATGGTGACGATAGCTGCCGGTCTGGCAACAAATCTCTCTGAACTAGACAAACCTTTACAACTCAAAACGCCTTCACCACCCAAATCACCTCATTCACCTAACTGCTCTACCTCTTCTACCTCGCCGTCACGCTTTGCCAGCAAAAAACATCCTTCAATTGATCAAGTAGCAGCAAGTTTGAATCAGCGAGCATCGGCAGCAGCAGAGGCCTCCGCTAAAGCCAATTTGAAACGCTCAGACGAAACTGCCTTAGTATCGTCCACATCTTCTCCGCTAACGGAAAATAAATTCGAAAATAAAGAAATCAAACAGGAACCAATAGAGATACAAAGTGAAGCTGCCAGTCTTACGCAGCCATCATCAACTGTAAATACATCCCCTCTTGTGAATATTCCAGACATAAAAAAGTCACCCGAAGAAAAAATGGAAGAAGAAGCTGAAGTGAAACCCTCATCGTTAATAAATACGAGCACTCAAAAGTCGTCCATGGTGGAGAATCTAGTGACATCAGTTATAAATGTTACTACGCCAACATCTACACTTTTGACTGCAACTACGGCTGCTGGATTTTAAAAGAAGGTGAGCCAGCCAATAAATATAATTTTCGTTATTTTTTTGTTATGTGTGAGTTTAGGGATTTAAATATTATGAAGTCGAAAATTGTTAAACGTTGCCGAAAGGTTTAAAGCCCCATGAAATAAAAATTAATAATTAGTACTGGTGGGTCGGTCCCAAACTCGCGGTGAGTGTTCTACGATTAAAACCCCTTTAAACTTGCAATATAGCAAGTATCGCTATCAAGCTAGAACCATACTACTAAGCTATTAAGCACAGCATGTATTTCTGACCATTACTGTCAATGTTGAAATTATTCCGGGGGAGTTATGGCCCACACTGTATTAGTGAAGGTATAGAACATTAAAGATTGTCGTATTACTTAACTTCAGCTCATTTTCCGTACGCTACATTAGACTTAACGACCACTCTGCCAACAAAAAATTGGCTACACTTAATTCGTCAAATATTTTCTCCATATGACATAGATTATAGATGAACCCCTTATCATATCATTAACCATTTAACATGTTTAAGTTGTCCATGGGCGTGACTTGTGCAAGTTTAATCACTTTAATCATGTCGATTCATGGTTTGTCAATTTTCATTGTTTTTAACATCAGTTTCTTTTTGTTTCCTCTTTTCTCCTCATTTTTCTTTAGTGCTTGGAATATCTACATGGATTTCTTTTGTAAACAACAAAAGTCGCTCGATCCACGTATTATTGCTGCCTTGTGCAAAAAATGTAATTGTATGCAATCCGACATGCATGAATTATGTGATGTAAAATAAAACAACAACAAAACAATTGCACTGATACGAGTAATTTTCAAATAAGAAAAATTCCCACCACATTAAGACGATATGCCAAAATTAGCAATAATTGCAATAACAATAACAATGAAAACTATGGAAAAGAAGACTAAAAGAATCAAAAAGAAGAAAAAAAAAATCATAATAATGAAGCAACCGTTACTTTCTATTATTACAAAAAGAAAAGCAAAAGAAAGACAAAAAACAGAATAAGATAAATTTGCTTTAATGACGGCATAATTTTGAATAATGGAAAAATTATTACACGGATCGCTTAACCTGCTTTAACCCCAAACTTTAAAAAAAAAACAAAAATGGTAAGAAATGATTTTCTTTTTAAAAGAAAAACCAAACTAAATTACTTTAAAGATAAGTTATGTATGAACATGTAAATATTATAAAAATAAGCGCAAACGTATTCTTGTGTGCAATAAAAAAAAATGGTTAAAACGAGGCTTTCTCCATCGCCCAGCAAACACAAGTTTGAAATGTCACATTTCAAACTGATACTTTATGGGCAATAAATAGATTTTAATAAAATAAACCCAATACATACTCATTTACACATACACAAATAAATACTTGATAAACATGTAAATAAATTCTCGTGTCGATAAATGTAAATAAATGTGGTCAAATTACCGACACAAAGCTGCTTTCCAGCAAAATTTTCTATTTTTCAGAATCGCACTCACCTTAGACGTCTGCAACTTAATTTTGTATGCATCTTTACACCGCATTACACATATGTATTTTAACTGCACCCTAAATTCTAGTAGCCAGTAAATTTTTACTGATAATAAAAATATTAAAATTACAGTAATATTTTCTGATAACTGATTTTCTTTTTCTCTCATCAGTAAAATTAGTAATTTTGGTGTAAAGTAAATTTCATTATCATTAAAAATTGACTGGTTACTTCCAATTTTGCATGCAGTTAAATAAAATGATAATGAAAATTAATAGCAGTACCAGTAAAAAATCATTTATTATTGGCATTGCAAAGTGTCCGTCTATGGTTTAAAATTGTCAAACTACTTTGAAAAACATGAAAGCAAAAATGTGTAAAAAAATTTTTGTTATTTTACAGTTTGTCAATTCCCAAAGTAAAACGTAAGGGAGAGTGCTGCGTGACGCTAAATAACATTTCTTTAATTGTGTAAATTTTAAAATATTTCAGAAGCTGTTAAAATATTTAAAAATCACGGTTATTCGAACAAATAGAAATGGTTGTAACGAAAAAGTTTTATATGACTTGAAAATATATCGCTCCTTTATTGCAACATAGTCATATCTCAAATATTTAAAATTTGTAGTTACTTAAGAAAAACTGCTCTTTAAGACCTTCTGTACATGTTGAAAAAAATCAGTTTTATATCCCAAGCTGAACCGAACTTATAGCAATTGCAGCAATTACATCATAGGACATATTTCTTGAAAACTTAAATCGCATTTTGCCAAGTTCAAGTTTTTTTGAGATATGACTATGTTGCAATAAAGGAGCGATTTGTATGTACATATTTTTTGTTAAAAACTAACGTTGTCTAAATATTTTATTATTTCTAAATGCGATAATTAGCGTAATCAATAATACTGTAGTTGAAATACACACATACATACTTACATAAAAAATATCTTATCACAGAAGAAAAACGGTAACAGCAAAGATAAATTGCCATGAAGTAAAATTTTTAATTTTAGTACAATTAAAAAAAACACCAAAATAAATGGTAGTGACGTAGTTTGTTTGGAGATTATGAGAGTAAGATAAAAAATGTTATACATACAAACATACATATTAATACTGGTGGGCGTATAAGATTTTATACTGGAAAGAACCCAGCAAACACACAAGTTTCATTTTACATTGAGAATCATTTTGAACTTAATTCTCTCTTAATTTAACATGTGTTTAATATCCTATAAAGCAAATATCTCAACAAGTTAATAAATGTATTGTAGTAATAACTCTTGACTGCTTCTCAAAAATTGTTCTTAAATGATTTTGAATTGTTTATTGCAATTAAATGTGAAACGCAAATAAAAAAAGTATTAATTTATTCATGCCCATTTTTTACAATTTAGAAACTTGCTTTTAGCTTTTAAAAACCTGCTTTATCAAGTTAAAAAACGCAATTTTAAAAATTTGTACTTTTTTTGTATAGAAATTCAACTGCTTGTTAAATTTTTTTTTTTTAAATTTATATCTTTTTCAATTTCAATATGAAACTCAAACGTCTGTCCACTTTTGAAAGTTGTGCTCAATATAGAACAATAAAATATATTTCAAACGTTTCATTTTGTATTTTGTTTTGAACATAATCTTTATGCTGCTGGTGATGTGGATATTGTTACACAGTAATAAGTACTCATCGTTGCAAACAAACGTACATACAAACGTAAATATGTACATACTACATTCATAGATACATACTTGCAAATCTGTGTACATTTATATATCTGCTTTTAGCATTATTGTTACAAATTTAAAACAGCTCGTTTTGTTGAAAACGAACTTGGATTTTGTTTGTCAAACACGAAGCAGATGTTAACGAAGTTAAATTTAACATCTCATTTAAATTGACATAAAATAATACAACTCTTATTGTTGCGAAAATATACTCGTACACCAAAATTATTTGAGGTGAAAATTAACTTTTGTAAAATACGAATTTAAAGAAGCAGTCACAATATTAAATCTGCTATCGATAACATTTTCAAATTGGTTTTAAGATTTGTAAAATTCTTTAGATACGTCTTTTTTAATATTTATTTATTTTTTGAATTGTAGAAATTTATTTTGATCATATGTATAAATGTAGGTTTGCGACTAACGTGAGCAAATATTTTCAGAAAAACTTTATGAGTGATGCCAAATTACAACCGACTCATGTAGAGATTGATTTCATAAATTATCGTTTTGAAAATAATTCCACAAGAGTTTTGGTAATAGTTGGAAGCATTCATTTTTATAGCAATTAATAAGTCAACGTGTGATTGTTTGCATACTTTGGTTTTACAGTCGCTATTTTAGCGTCCCGTACCCAAAGGGCATAAAAAGTATCCGTTTTTATAACGCAGCAATTTCTGTACGAGTCTATCACAGGCCTTTTATTTCTAGAACCGTATTATTTTCATACATCAAATAATAAAACGAAGATCAACATTAAAGGGTGTCCTTAAAGAGACGCGATTTTTACCATAACAGGCAGACACTATTGCCGCAACAATCAGAAATATAAAACCATAAAATTAAAAATGGAAGAATGCCGCTTACAAGACAAAGGTATACATAAATTTAAAACTTAAAGACAATTTAAATTTTATACAACAAATGAAAAAAAGATAAAATTGAAAAACTAAGGATGGTCTATACATAATAGGGAGCCCTTCCTTGATGTTTAAGTAACTATCGCAATGGGTGCAGTCAATTATTCTCATATCAATATCTTTGCTATTCGGAAGACGCACCAAAAATTAAGTTTATTTAATTGATTCGCCATACAACTGTTGTCTACAAATTGAACGCGCCTGCTTTAAACATTTTCAAAATAAGAAAAAATTTCATAAATGTCGGATCCATATTTTAAACCAGAGAGAGGTTTTAGTGCCAGGTATTTCATAAATAATCAGCTAATTATTATCAAAAATTCCGTGCGAGTTTTTTCATGTTTCCCTTTTCTCTTAATATACATTTTTTTCGCCTTTTGATTGACTGCGGAAAGTGAAAAAAAATCGGGGAAAAAGTAGGTATTATGGATTATAAGTGAAAAATTATATGTAAATAAATAAAATAACTCCCTTCAAATTACGATGATGCCACCTTTTTTATTATTTTGTTCTCACGGAATTCATAATTGGGAAATCTTTTCTCGACAAAAATTTTTTCCTTGGGAAATAATTCCGTGAGAATATTCATGATTGGGCTGAATAAAAAAATTCATGTTTTTTTATCGCCATTAAATGGCGATAACTATTGCTTTATGCAAATTTTTAGTGAAAGTTTTATTTAACACAAGTTCACATTTTTAGAAATAAAAGTGATTTGCTACTTGGGTAGAAGCGTTTGTATAACTTCAAACATTAATATAAAAAATAACAACGATATGGGCAATGCCATAAATACGTCCGCCACACCCGAAGAAATACAAACCCCTTAAGACTTCTTTCTAGATGAGTTAAAGATGGGACACATACTTTGTGGGAGTTTGTAATTTTTTTTATAAAGCAAAAATATCAGTATAAATTGATTATCTAGCAATATTTCAAGTGCACGTTACAACAACATTCAATCGGAAAAGAGGATTTTTAAACTTACAAGTCACGTGTAAAAAAAAACATGTCGTCTGATGATGTTCTTCTAATGTCACATACTTGTACGCCTTGAAAAACAATATTTGTCTACGCCATTTGCTGTTGATCGGTTGCCAGTATTTCAAAATTAATGTTCAAAGCCAGATACACTAATTTTAAGAGAGAAATTTGTAGCGTACGGTATGTCACGAATAATATTAAAATGTATTCATTATTTAATCATCCACAGACTGTTTTTCTTTGAATATGACAGACAGATTATAAATAATTTTATTTTGTGTCTCCTACAATATTTCTATATTTTGCTTGATATTTCGGACCACAGTGTCCAGAATTTACTCAATTTCTATTCACATACAAATATGGCCCTCTGAATGGAATACTCCGTCCTTAATATTTTTCCTATTTTTCTATATTCCTAAAATTTATTTTACTCTGTAGACGTATAAAAAATATCACATACGGTGCCCTGTATGCAAAACAAATACTTACACTGCCTAACAAGCCATTCGTATAGGAATTTTGCGTAACAGTATTTTGCAAGGCCTTCTATTAACTTTTACAGCCGAATGTTTGAATGTGTTATTTATTTATTTTTGAATAATAAAATAAGTCTCCATCAGCAAAGGCTAAGCCTCTATTAGCTGTGCTACAAAATTTGTATTTAAAAAATTTAATTAACATATTAATTGAATTGATTTGCTAATAAACACTAATTTCAATAATTTTCAATATAAAAATATCCATAAATCTAAATGTGCTAAAGAAACTTTTAAAGAAGACAATAAAAAAAAGTTTGATTTGATATCTGCTTTCATCATCTCCAGCACAATTTTAGTCGTTGTCGTCATTATAATCGTCATCCCAACAAACAAACTCATCTCATCGTCGTCTTTAATACGAACATGAGTATAAACAACAACAACAATAACAGATTTCAATGACGGCACCAACATGTAAAAAGAAAATAAAAGTTTCACTACCAACATCATTATCATCATCATCATCATCACCACTGGCAAAATGTTGATTTGATATCCATCCACGAAGCTGTCGTCACAGCCACTTGTGGTGTAGATACAGATGAACATTATTCTTTTTTTTTATATTTCATTATTATATTTGCTTCAACATATTTTTCTTGCTTTTTTTAATTTTTTCTACACATACACACACACAAATAAAAAGGTGTGTGTGTGTGAGCATGTGTTAAAATGTTGTTATGATGTAGAGAAGTAGAGAGAAAAATTAGAAAAAAAAAAAGTAAATGAAATGACGTGACGTGACGTTTCGTAATGTGCGTGACGTGGTTTCCACCCGTTTTGAATTTGTTTTCTTATTTTTTCGTTTTTTTTTTTCTTTTATTCTTAATATTTATTTAAACAATATTCTCTTTTTGTTTGTTATAACTTTAAAGAGTTTATTTATTTTGTTGGGAACGGAATGAAAAAAGCTATAAAGTATAAGAAACAGAGAAGAAGTAAATTTAGGTACATAAGTATTAGTATATGTAAATGTGTGTATGTGGGTATGTAAATAGTAAATGTAAGGAAAATGGAAAAAAGATACAATGAATGGATAAGAATTTTATAACTAAAATTTAAAAAGAAAGAACCACAATAATAATTACAAATAAGAAATAAATTATATTTATTTATCACTTAAATTTAGATCGTAAATGTGTATTAAATACCCTTTTGTAAATACAAATCATACCAATGTTATTTAAAAGAAAAAGAAATATTTATTCGTAATTTAAGTCATATTGTATTCAAAGATGTTGAATTTCTTTAAAATCTTAATTTTTATTTTTTTTTAAATAAATCTGGAAAGTTGCAATTTTGTTAGTTTCAAACTCCTAAACTTTAGACCAAAATCTCTAGAAATAAATATTTTTCTTTTTTCATTAAATAAAGAGCTGTAAATTATTCTAAAAATTAGATGTCATCTTAATATTTTGTACATGTTTTGTTCAAGTTTGAAAAAGAAAAGATATTTTATAATTTAAGTTAATTTTAACAATTGTTTTGTAATACACATCTATATAAACATACGAGTACATACATACATACATACATACCTAAAATCCATAAAATGAACAAACAATATTTAGCACAAGGCTACAAGTATTTAAAATAACGATAATAAAACAATAATAGCAAAAACAACACACATTTTTAAACTTTTTAAGCACAATTTATGTTGTATGTAACTGGAAGTAAAAAAATTAATAAAACAATAATAATAACAATAAAGATAAGAAACCTTAAGTATAATTAAAAATAATAATAATTAAAATTAATGAATAATAAAATAAAACAAATTTAGTTAAATCTTAGACTAAAAACATCCAAAAACAATACGAGAAATGAAAATCAAATTAAATTTACAGAAAAATAAAAAAAAAAAATGTGTGACATCATCTGCAATGTAACTCTTATCGATATTTAACATAAAAAATAAAATTAACAAACAATAAAATATAAATAAATTGTTGTTGCATTTTCCTTATTTAAAAAATTTTCGTCAGCAGAGTAATGTTAAGGTTTGTATAGTAATAGACGATGATAACCGCTCCCATGAGATGTCAAGCGAATACATACTCGTACCTATGAAATACACTGCTTCAGGGGTCAAATACTCATTAAACAATGCAAGCTAACAAAAACAATCTTTTTGATTGCTTCATTTTAATTATATATAATCGAAATTTTCTTTCAAAAAAGGTTTGCCATGCTTTAGGACTCTAAACGATGATTACCAAACATATTAAACGATTATCATTCTTCTATCCGGAAATCGAAATGTTTTTACTGTCTTAAAAAAAAAGAATCGGGCTACGCTAACACTTTGGGCCCTTAATTCCATTTGTTCTAAGGTCAAGTAATATTTAAATAATCCTGCTTCCAATCTACTTTAAGAAAGGGCCAGCAGTAGAAACTTATAAAATGCCAAAAAAAGTTTTTTGTATTTTTTGAATGTATTTATTATTCAAAGATTTAAATTTTGTAAAATATGTTTAGAGCCTTAGCACGGTTAATGGCATTGGAGATGCAATGGGCAACTTATTATTAACAAGTTCTAGTTTACCTAATTACTATTCACTAAGGATTATTTTACGCAAGAAGTGCTTCAAGATTATTTGATAAACATGGTTTAAGTTCCGAATATTGAGAGGAATATTCTGAAGAGCTATTGATATGATATGGAATTTGTTAAGAGCAGCATATGTTGCGCTCATGTCATGACTCTGTCTAGTATTACGATTCGTGACAATTATATTTCTTTGATACAAATATAGAAGAAAAGTTAGATCAGGCTGCCACATTTTTTCATAATAGTATAGTATAGGCGTTTTAACTCGCGTATAAATAGAAATTGCAAAGCGTTTAAAACGAAAGTAGCTTATACATACATAGCAATAAAGTGTGTATTGTTTTACAATATTGTTACATTAAACAGAGTTTAATTCCTGTTTCGAACAGGAAGAATATTTTAAGCAAAATTGACTTCAGACTTTAGCAACATTTTTATACTCATATTATATCGGAAGATAAGTCAGGTGACTTGTCAGGATGTCGTAAACTAGCTTTTTGATACGACGATCTAATTTGTTTAAAAGCTTTTGTAACACACCCACAGCTGATGATATTTTAGATTTAAATATATTATAATGCCGATCCCACTGTAAATTACTAGAAAAATTTAATCCCAAGTATTTAACAGATTCAAAATCAGCTGCTGCCACACCATTAATAAGTATTCATTCTTTCGTTAACTTTGTTTTAATTCCATTCAATAACAACCTGCTCATTCTGAGAGGTTCAGCTAAGATCGAGATTCCTATAACGGTATTCTATACCGTTACAAATCTTATCAGCAAATATAATTAATTTCTTATTAAAACCAATGCTTCTAATACAATCAGTATAAATTTTAAATATATATATTTCTTTTATAATTCAATTCTCTTTAGCAATTTCTTTTAAAAATTAAAAGTAAAAGAGCTTTTTCAACAGCCATTACTAAAAGAAATTTTCTTTTATTATTCATGTTTCAATAAGCCAAATGCCAATATAATAAAAATATACAATTTCACACCAAGAAAACAATAATTTGTTTTTAATGACTTGCTGCTGTATTGCCACGTTGTAAAATTAATATGACTTGTTTACTTATGTATTCATATGGCAGCTTTGCTTGTCCGGGCAAATTTTTGGAAATGTGTGAATTGTGCTGAAGAAAAATTTTAGTAAAAAATTTTTGTCTCAACAAATTTTTGTCGGAACAAAATGGGTGAATCCATGGTTGAGGTAACCATAAACTAAGAGCAACATATTATAGTTGTATTATATGCTTGTTAACAAAACAATAGTATTGTTACATTTAATAATAAAAAAGCTGATCTTGCAACCATATTGTTGTCCAGCATAGCAATAACATGGTAAAATAAAAAAATAATTATGTTAAAATATAAACATTAAATGGTTAAATTAAAACATCGTAATAGGGTTAAAAATGTCATGTTATAAAAGAGAATTATTACAATTTATTATTGATTTGTTACATAAATTCCCAAAAAAAAGTATTTGCGTATTATATATAATTATTTGTTTTATTTGTTTTCATATTTTGTAATTTATTTTGAAATATTTATTTTGTATATAAATTTTTATTTTCTTTAACAATAAAAACAATTTCAACTTTAATTTAACAAATAATTATTAAACTGATAGAAAAGCATTCTGCCAAGACCTAGAACAAAATGTTTTTAAGTGCACACATTATTTTGTTTGCTTTTAATCATACTCTGATTAATAATACTATATTATGGTTAAATATATTATATTAATTTTATGTTATACGAGTAAGTTATAAAACTTTGGTCGTAGTTCAAATTTTTTTACTTTAAACCAACCGCGTTGTATTTCTTGTGCACAGTAACCATATAATGGTTAAATTTGAACAAAAACGCGTTTATCGTGACTGAAGTTTTGCTGAAAACAACTATAATTTGTTGTCTGCAACTTTAAAATGTTACAAAGCATATATTATAATTGTTGTGACCATATCACATCTATGTTTTTTCTTTGCGTGTAAACAAATTGCTTCCGGCTCGATAGATAATTTCTTAATAACTGAACAGGGTGATTAGACACACAAATAATCCTTAACTTCTTTATCAAAATATATAATCGACTAAGTCAAAAGCTTTCGATAACGACTCTACCAACGCAATTTAAACCAGCATTAAAACTCCTCAAATATCTGTTCAATAATACTGACAACGGCTTCTTCCGTTCCGGAACCTTTTGAAAAAACAATAATTTTAAATGTGGCATATTATTCTTTTTTATTGGGGCCAGTAATCAGCAGACATGAACAAATAATTAATCGTTTTCATAATTGACAGGCAGACGGTCATAGAATCTAAAATCCAATACCAATCTGTAAAAACATCAGTTTTCAAAAATTGGTTAAAGTATGTTGTATGTTGTATTAAATACAACTAGAGTAATTGTGAACATTGTGGAAATAGTTGTTTACCTTACGAAATTGAGTAAACATTTGACAAATATTGTAAGTGTTGTAGCAGGTATTTACATAGAGATTACCAACAACTTCTGTAGAGCTGTTCCGACTACTTACCACACTTACAAGAGGTTGTAAACTGAACATATGAAAGTTTCAAGTGTTTGACACATACTCTTTCAAAAATCACTTCTCTATAGGCACACCCTTTAAATGTAAAAATGATGTTTCATCGCTTTTTATTATTCAGGATCATCGCAATCTATCTAATCTACGAAAATGCGAAGTGTCTACCAAATACTGCGAAAAGGATTCGTAAAAATAACATGCGTTGTATGGTATCAAGCTGTAGGCGCAGACTTTTCAATAGAAGAAATATTTTGAAATTGAATTAAGAAGTTTTGAAGTAACAAATACAAAAAAAAAAAACAGTCTATTAAAAACGCCAGCGGTTGCAACAGGAGATATTGCTCGAGTACATCATTGTGGGGAGATGATAAGAACGATACACACTAAAACAGTTGTTGCAATTCTCCAAAAAAATTTTCTGCATCCAACTTTTAAAAATGGCTCGTCGTCATCCTATTCGGGAAGCAGTGGTACAATTTAGGGAAATATGTTCCCTTGTGACTTGAAAATGCAACATGTTCATTTTTGCAAAATAAAACTAAATTTTTTTTGCCACTTTTTGGTGTTGCGTACATTTAATGAAATCTTGCGTCAATCCAATAACAAGTTTTATGGATCTCTAAAGCGTTGTCTTAAATTACTGCCCGTTCGTCGTTCGTGCTCATTTAGAATTTCATTCTTCATTCAACCATTTTCATTATTATCGTCATTATACAAATGAGTTTACGCCTCAATTTCTTTTCACACATGGAATTTCTATTTGATAGATATTGAGAAAGGAAATAAAAAACTTCACAAGAAGTAGAAGAAGACAATTGACACGAGCCACATTTTAACATTAGCATCTGTAAATCATTGTTTGTCTGTCTGTCTGTCTGTCTGTTTGTCTGCCTGGTGGTGTTTATTGCCTTTTCGACTGAGAAAACTTCTTTCTTTATGGCCCATGTTTCTTTTTAATTTGTTCTTGTTGACGTTGTTGGTGTTTTTGTTGTACTTTATTTGGTTACTTTGACTTATTTTTTTTGTTTGTAAATTGAGTGCTAAATACGGACGGACTAGCATACAACAATAGAGAATATTTACAATGCCAGTTGTAAACGAGTAGTAAAATGTGGCCAACGTTGTTATTGTTGCTGTTTTTGGTGGGTGGTGGTTTTTGTTTTTGGGTTTTTTTTTGAGGCTTCAACGGCAATTGTAACTGTAACAACTTAGCACAGGGGTCAATTTCAAGGTTTTCTTCAATAATATTATAAGGTTTTTTCTTTTTGTGGGGAAAAATTTAATTTGACAACTTTTTCTAGTGGCCGATCGGTCGGTCAATGGTATTTAAGTGGCATGAAAATGTTCAATTTATTTTATTTAGTTAGAAATTTTCATTCTACTTTTTAAAGAATTTATTGAGAAAAATCAAATAACTGAAACTACTAATGGAATTTGTATTGTGGTTTTAGATGTATACACGTGTAAGTATGTGTGTGTGTTTGATTTTTGCAATGGCAAAAAGGAAATTGTTTTTGACAATGGCTGGCTTTTGATATAAAATCTGCAAAAGTGTGTTTGTAAATCAAATGAAGTTTGTGGTAGAAATGGTCGCAAGTGATTTTACGTTTATATTTTCTTGAACACTTAATTAAGTGTTTATGTGTGTGTGTTTAAACGTTGATATTTTAATACTTCGTTTGCTCTTTTGGAGAGCGTGTCCAAAATTTAGGAAAGCATTTTTTTTGTTGAGAATGTGTTTTTATTTCTTAATTATTAAGAGTGAATTTACATTACATCAAAATGTAGTACTAACGAGATTACGAGAAAAATTTCCTTCGCCAATACATTCTGCAAAATCTACTCAAAATCAGGCAGTACTTGATGTTACAATTTATCAAATTGTATCAAAAAATGCTACGCTTTACAAGACAATTGTTCTAAAAGTACTTGTCCCACAACATGTGAAAATAGGAGCGGTACAAAAAGTTATAACTTTTAAATCATGTAACTGGTTATTAGTTGTTAAAGAATATACAAATTATCGACAATTACTGGCATACATTTGACATTTGGGTCCCCTTTAAAATTTTAACTGGCAGGTCTTTTCATTTTAAGCGCCCAGTTTCATGTCACTTCTCTTTCCTTTAGGGTGTTAATACAAAATTTGTTAATGTCAAAGTTTTACAATGTAAACGAACTTGATTTTGAGAAACAATTTAAATAAAATTTACGAGGGCTGCTCTATATATTTCTGGTCTAATAGTGAAAATGCGAATATTTATAATCAAAAATGGTTTTATTGTTTTTCAAAGTATTCTCCAGCATGATTTGTACACTTTTGCATGCGCCCAAACCAGTTGTCGAAGCACTTTTTCCACTCCGATTGAGACACCTCTAAAACATGGTTTTTGAACACTTCAACAGCTTCTTCTGGCGACGAAAATCGTTGGCCATGCATTTTTTTCTTGATTTGCGGAAACAAGAAGAAGTCATTAGGTGCCAAGTCAGGGCTGTACGGCGGATGACACATTAATTCGACGTTTTGGCCGGTCAAAAACGCTCTGGTTTGAGCCGATGGGTGAGAGCTCGCATTGTCATGGTGAACAATGATTCGTCTTCTCTTGTTGGTTTTTCGAATTTCTCCGATGACTTCAGGCAAACAAATTGTAGTGTACCACTCAGAAGTGACCGTCCTACGTTGCTCAAGCGGAACAGTCGCCACATGACCAGTTTTGCCGAAGAAACAGGCGACCATTTGCTTCGAAGTGCTTCTTCCACGAACAACTTTCGTTGGATTTTGCTCGTCTTTGAAGACCCACACGGTCGATTGTTGTTTCGTTTCGGGCTCATACGCATAGATCCATGATTCGTCACCTGTGACGATCTTATAAACGTCTTTTGAAGCACCGCAATCGTATTTCTGCAACATTTCTTTGCACCAATCGACACGAGCCTTTTTTTGAGCGACTTTCAAATTATGCGGGACCCAACGAGAACAAACCTTTTTTACGGCCAGGTGTTCATGCAGTATCGAATGTATGCTGGTGCAAGAAATGTCCAAGGATGTCTCTATCTCTCGGTATGTCGCATGTCGATCTTGCATTATGAGTTCACGCACGGCATCAATGTTCTCTGGCACAACAGCCGTTTTTGGACGACCTTCACGGAATTCGTCTTTGAGCGAGCTTCGGCCACGATTATAGGATGGTGCTTCATCGCCATACAAAGATTTAAGTTCATCAACGCACTCTTGTCGTGATAATCCACGTCGAAAGTTGTGAAAAATGATGGCACGAAAATGGTTACGAGTTAATTCCATTTTTTTTCTATATTAATTTTTTCAAGTCACTGTAAACAACACAAATAATGGTCGTACGTCAAAACGTTTTGAGTACGATTATGCTTAAAAATAACAAACTTTCCAATGGAAATGTCAGATTGCACTTGGGAGCACTCAGTGTTGCCAGGCCAGAAATGTAGATAGCAGCCCTCGAACATGATTAATTGCAAAAGGAACTAAACGGAAACGTAATAATTCATTTTTTTTTTAAGGTTTTAGTAAAATACATTTTATATAAAAGCAGTTATTGAATTGTCTGACTCTCTTTAAATAAGAGCCGTTAATTAACGCCACAGGTGCCGTAAGTACGTTGTTTTTGTATAAACATAATAATAATAAATGAATTTATTTTTACCATCATCCTGCTTCGCTGTCTGCTCAAATCTATTCATTTCCAAAAAATTCAACGCAAATGATTAGCCGTCAATAATTTCCTGTTACTTCTCTTAAAAAATTTTAAATGTGGTCTTGAGCTCTGTTTAAAGTCACAGTGGAAAAACATGTGGGACATAATAAATATAAATTCAAATTCTAGAAAGCAGTCCTATCATCCTACTGTCCCAGAACCATATTTTAACTTTACTCAACATCTTCTCAACTCTTCTTCTCTCTCAAAATACTTCATCCAAAAACTGATTTCTTTTTAGATCATGCAAAAAGTTAATTATGCAAAGAGGACATTTTAAGCCGAAAAAATAAAGTTTCTGAGATACAAATCTAAAGAAGATCGATGCAACAACATAAAACGAAATAAAATTTGTATTTTAGACAAAAAAAAAAAAAAAAAAAAAAAAGAAAGAAAATGAGTTGACTTGACTACATTTAAGTATTCGGTTGATTAAATCCAAGTCTTTGATTTTTGTTTCTTTTCTAGTGTATGGTTAAGAATATATTATAAAAGAGTATATGATGAAGAAAACCGAAAGTTTGTTAAGCAGCCAGTTAGTCAGTCACACGATTGCATTTGTTCTTGAATATTAGTAAACGAGGAACCCATTTTACCGAAAGCAGTGCTTTTCGCAAAATTCAAATCGCTGAGTCAAGTAATGCGCCGTTGGCTTCTCACGCACTTATTTCGTGAGTGATGCCAAACTTTATCATAACTATTCCAACTTGATGTGAATGTGGTTGATTGATTGTACTTGCACAATACATTTATTCAGTTCAAAACACTGCTCGTCTTAAATGCTGGTGCAGAAGTGAGCCCTGAACCTTGTGTTACTCGTCTTTGATATCTTTCAATATTTTTTCTTTTAAAACCATTTGTTTTATGACAAACAGAGCTGCTAAATTGTCTTAACAAATCGGATTTTCTTAATATTTTGAATGTCACCTTTTTCACATTGAAATTTTCTCTTTTTAAAATAATCCAATAGGAAGGGACTATAAACGATTTGAATACAAAATCATGTTGGAAGATGTTCTTTCTTGTCTTTATCTTAAAATAAAACATTTAAAGTACAACAAATCAGTAGAGGTCATTTAAAGGTTAAATGGTTGAAAAAGTCTTTAAGAATATTTAAATTTATTTCTTGTGGCAGATTTTATACAACTGGCTCCTTTTCCAGCATAAACTAAATTTGATTACAAGATAAACATTTCAATGAACTCTGTTGCACAAGTGATGTCACCTTCAAATAGAAAGAAAATAGAAAGTAAAAAAATAAAATTCTAGAAAAATTTATAATAAACTTTTATTTTAGTTCGTTGCTTTGATTCGTTCGTTACTCGTCTGGTTGTTTGTTACCGTGTCCATTATTACAGGGCGTCAACGGATGTTCATTCAAGGTTTTCCGTTTTTCTGTATGTCTGTTGATGCAACAACGGAAGTGTTTAAGTGTCACTTCAGCTAAAACCATTGTACTCTGAAGCACAGCATGACATTGAAAATAAAAATGAACATAAAACAAAAATTATGAAAGCGAACACAATTAAGATGCAACAAAAAAAAAAAAAAAAAAAAAATATAACGAGACATTTAAATCCCTTAAATGATGCACATTCATACATTCATTCATGCGTTCAGTCAGGCAGTCAATCAGTCCGTTGCACGTAAATGCTTTCATAAAATTCAAATTCCTTTAATAAGGAAATGTTGCATTAAACACGAAAAAATAAATTGCAATGAAATGAAATTAAATGCTTCTGCTTGTGCAAGAGTATGTTTTATTTGTTGTTGCAATATGCAAAATGTCGAAAAAAGACGACAACAACAAATGAAGCAGCGCAACAATGAAGGCAAAATGTTGAAAATGTATAAAAAATGAAAAGAAGACATATTAAAGGAATAAAAAAAAAAACACTCCAATTGGCAACGTCCGAAGAGAATGTATATTTTTTCGTTGCACCCGTATGCCTGCCTGTAAGTTGGTGTGTGATAAATGCTGCACAACAGTCGTGTCTCATGTTCACATCGATTAATAACAGCAACAGAAACAAAAACTTTTGTACACAACTCGAACTTGAATGCCCCTCTAGCGGCAATTTAAACTTTTATTTAGAGTTCCGCCCACAGATCGTTCCCGTCCATCTACAGCTTAATAAGCCAATACAAAAAAAGAACTTGAACATTCTTAACTAAACATTTACGTTGCATACACAACCACACACACACACACATGCAAACAATCTCTCACGCAAATATTGCCCCTGTCGTCTGGCGGCCATGTAGCACCCTGAACAAAAAGATTGTCAGACTGTGTGTTTTTGTTTCCTTCGTCAGCCTGTGTTTTGACTTGTATGTCGAGGAGAAGAGCAGGTTGTTTTAAACAATAATGAAGAGCCAGCAATAAAAAAAAACAAAACAAACACACACAGAAACAACAACCGACAATTTTTGCATTCTGCCGATAACAAACACAAATGTTACAGTATATTTAGAAACCGAATATTCAATGCACGAGACACGCAACTACACTAAAACGCCACTCACTTACTTCATTGTTCCATACTGTACAGGTACAAGAAAGAAAAACAAAAAACACCAGGCAGGAGCGGCAACATTTAAACAACATAAAATTGCTAACAATTTAACATACAAACACGTACGTACGTATGAGAAACGTACTTAACGTCCGTCCGTCCGTCCATCCGTCTGTTTTACTCCCTGCATTATAAACGGTAGGCAACAACTAACTTTAGTTTGGGCTTAATATTGCCACAATCATTGCTACCACCAGAACAATGCTCCTTCCATCCTTTCGCCCATCCACACAGCCGTTTGTCCGTTCATTCGAAACAAATATTAAATTCAAAATTCAAAAGGCAAAAAGAGGCAAAAGGCAAAGAAAAGCACATCGAACAAAATACATAAATAGATTTTGTTTTTGTTGCTGTTATTGTTGTTGTTGTCTGAACATTTATTATTTGTAATTTTATTTAGCCTGCTGCTGTTTTTGTTGTTGTTTCAGCTTTTGCTTTATGTGCCTGATTTTATTTTAGATGACTAGTTGGCATGCCATTTATTTGGCATGTCATGCCATTACCATTACCATCCACGGCACATTCACACCAAGCGAAAGCTTGCTTGTTTTAATGCCAGCTACAACAAAAGCAAAAATTTACTAAAACAAAACAAAAACAGCAACAACAACAACAACAAAAAACAAACGCGAAGGTTATAAAACAAAACTAAAAGAAAACTGAAGAAGACTTGGCAAAAAAAAAGAAAAAGTGTTTTTAGAAAAGTATTAAAGACTTTCCACACTCTGTCGTCTACACTCTAGAAGGCAAAACAAAAAAATGTACACACGACACATGAACTCTTTCAAGTGTTGGCCAATTCTATTTTAGTATCTTTTAATGATGGTTTTTCAGTTTTAGTTTCTCCGACAACACTCTCAACTCCCGCTCAGCGGCGGGTTAGAAATATTTGTTTATGTTTATGATTAAAATTTTAAACTTGTAAAGGAGTGGATTTTTGATAATAAAATTTTAAATTCTACGCCTAACCGTTACCGTTACCGTGGAAAATTTCAAAAATTGGAAAATCCTTACAAAAGACTAACGTCGAAGCTTCAAACTTATTTCGCAATTTAAATATTTACATTATAAATAAATTAAAAATGTCATAATAAATTAAAAATGTTCTAAAATTCGAAATAAATTATGAAGATATGAAATAAATAAAAACTGAAAAAACAGAATAAAATTAATGGTTTTTCACAAGGCGAATCAATTACGAATCAATTTTGACGTTTTTAGACAAAAAAAAAAAAAAAAAAAGAACAAGTAAAAGTGCTATTTTCAGCTATGCCAAATCTTATATACCCTTCACCATCTATATAAATCTACTTTAGTCAAGTAAGTCCAATTAAAAAAGCAAATATTAAGTTGACAGATAGTTAAAAAAAATTGGTACTGGTAATTTTACATCGGCTCTTAATGGGTAAAACATTTTTAAAAAATTTTTGTATTTCCTGAAAGATCTCTTCAAAAGCTTTAAAATGATACCCATATTGATATTTAAAAAAAATATGAAATTTTCAGAGCCCCGTAACTTGGAAAATATGGGCGTGCATCAATTTTTTCACTTGATGTTTTTTTTTCTTTTTTTTTAATTTTCTATCGCCACATATATTTATTTTTTTGATTGAACTTATTTTATTGTTCCAAATTGCATGAAAAAATTAGAGGTAGGCGTGGTATTTTGCCTGCTGCCTCGAAGGACATGTACCGATCATGCTGATTTCCAGTAGCACCTTTTTCGACACTATGTCTAATCAATGGACAAATTTAATTTTTTGTGAAATCAAGTTTGCCGAAGCAAACGGGTCGGAAATTGATATTGTAGAAATTACACATGGAATGACAAACTCCACTTTTTGTGAAGGGTATAAAAATAAAAATAGAAGAACTAAACTCCTTTTCTAATTTCGCATTGCTTTAAGAAAGTCAATTTGGCTTGAGATACTGAGAATTTATTTTTTTCCCGCCAAGGATTTTCCGTAAATTTTGAAATAGAAAAAACATTTCTAGGGAATTTTTTTCATTCATTGTTTTTCCTCTTTTAAGCCGTTGACGTAGACAATTTTCTGTATTTTACAGTGGACTTATATTTTTTCTTCTTAATGGCGATAAGCAGTTACTTTTGTAATGTCCAAAACATTTTTGGAATCAGGTTAAAACAGCTCTTAACCAGGCACTGAATCACGTAATCGTATTTAATCGTAACTGAAAAAACTGTCGCTCTTAGAGTAAGATTTCTAAGGGAATGAATTTTTAATATGAATTGCTGGAATCCCGAATCTTTGAGACAAAAAAGTAAAATTGTGTTTAATTGAATATAAACAAATTTGTGAGCTTATGCTAGATACGCGCGAGGGAACATTATCATGTTTCACTTAATTCGAAATAAAAGGGGTGTTAAAATTTTCAATTTATATTTCGTCTATTCCTTAATATAATTTTGATAGTCTCTGGGCTTATTTTCTTTTTGTTTTCACAATAGCCTTTTATTTAAAAATAAATTCTTAAAAGCAATTTTTTACCATATTCTTAGTCTCATTTTCAGCTTCATCTATTCTTCTTAATTTAATTTAACTTAACTTATCTTTTTCGGCGTATGTATAAAGCTAAGATCACACGATTGCCATAATGCACCAAATTGGCCCAATTTTTATTGTGTAGATATTGTGCACAATACTAAAATTGTTCCAATCAAATTTTCTGCAGTCACACGATTGCCCCATTTTATTAAAATTTTATTGGTACAAGTTGGTGAATAGTAATTTTGTGGCAATAAATTGTGCCTGTCGTTCATACGATTGTTAAACAATGCGGCAACACCAAGAATCAGCTGTTGTAGTTTCTGGCAAATATACATAATTAATTTGCAAACTTTGTATTTTGTTTGTTGTATTTAAAATGTTATTTAAAAAAAAGCTAGCGGCTGCTTTTAGTGTATTTTATATACTTAAAATACAAAAAAATATAAAAAATAAAAGAATTTTTAAAAAACGAATAGTATGGGTCCGAAATTGGCTAAAAAAACGGGCTACTGAAGGTGCATTCCAGAAGACTCTAAAAGAGATCCAAGAAGTATACAACCAATATATATACATAAATATAAATATATATAAATGTATACAAACAACTTGAAGGCACTCAACAAAATGAAAATATTGACGCGTATTGGATACTTTGATTGCCGCAAAAAATCACAATAAATATTGGTACATTTTTGGAAGTTTTATTGCCGCACAGTTGCATATCAAGTAGTCACACGATTGCCGCATCAGGGTTGCATTTGGTTGGTAAAACCAAGCACAATATTGACCGCGATTGCCGCATGAACCAATTTATTGTGCAATCACACGATTGGCATACAAAAAATGGTAAAAATTGGTGCATTACGGCAATCGTGTGATCTTAGCTTAAGTTTAATCATATAATGCATACAGAAGTGATGTTTCTATAAATGTTTCTTACGTGGTTGCATCTTGTGTACTAAAAAGTAACATGGTAACACTTACCATACGTTACTTTACTAAGCTAGATTTATTCTAAATATTATAAAAAAATTTGAGGTAGGCGAAGTGTTTTGCCCGCTGCCTCGAAGGTCATGAACCGATCTTGCTGATTTTGAAAAGCACAATTTTCGAAACTATGTCTGGCGTATATAAATTTTTTCTGGCTCATCTAGTAGGCAAAGTTGACTTCAACACGAACATCGACAGACAGACGGGCAGACAGACATCGCTCAATCGAATTCGCTATGCATAAGAGGTCAGATATATATATACCTTATTGGGTCGTAAGTAGATGTTGTAGAAATTACACGCGGAATGACAAACTTATATACTTCTTTCCACTTTTTGTCGTGAAGAGTATGAAAACATCCTCGTGATAAGCGAGTTAAAGGTGTAATTTAAGATTTTGTATTTAACACATGAAAAATTTTCTTTTTTGGATTTTCTTGAATTTTGCCACTTTTTGTTTCGTACAAAAGCCCTTCCACAGGAATACTGGTACTTGACAGGAATTATTAGTTGCAATTTACACAGATTTTTTTTTTCTTTTACTAAGGACACCAAAGAACTAAAAAAGAAAGAAATTCTTTACAGAACGAACGCGCGGATATAAAGTGGCAAATTGTCGCTTAACCAAGTCAAGTCATACAAATGATCTGAATGTACACAATGAACGACGATTATTCAACCTCAAGTTATCAAAAAAGGACATTCAAACGAACGTGGAATAAATAAAACAAAAACTATTTGCGTCGCTAATGAAAATTGTTAACCTGTTTTGTTGTTGTTGTTGTAATACAACTAGAAGATTTTTAAAATGTATCATTTTCAATTCAATGGGGATTATTAACGATTGTGATAAAATGTTTCAAGTTGAATGTTGGTTGTTGGTTGTAATGGTGGCAAATTTCGCGTAATTTCACATTTAGTGTGGAATGAGAATTTTTGTTACTTCGAGAAATAATATAATAACATCACCAATTAAGGCGACATATTAATTTCAGTCAACATTTATAGTTTTGCTATTGATGCCGTCAACGTTTTAAATTAAAAATAAAACTGATTTTAAAGAAATAGAGACTTTTTGAAGGGCGTCTCAGGCAACTTCTTGGGAGGTGGGTGTTTAGAATGATTTGGAATAAATAATAAAAGAACCGAATTTTAAAATTTTCTTTTATAAGTACTAAAGCAAAGATTGTTTTAGACATCGCCTTGCCAATTGGAGACGACATTAAAAGTTTTCGGAAGCCTGCTCATTGCAAAACCAATACGTTCTTGTATTTTCAAGGATTGAAAAACGAAGTATAGTTGAATAATCCTTCCAGAGTAGGGAATTTCAAGATCGATGAATAAGTGGACTTTACAATACTAATAAATTAAAAAACTGAGGCCTTTATTGGAAATCATAAAGTGATCCCTATTGTTATATTGAGAACATATCAGAGACCAAGGAATTATGAAATTTTTTCCCCACATCCTTTAAACATATGTTGCCTTATCCTCACAGGAAATATGCACCTTGTACAGGGATTATGCATACAAGACCGTACTATAAAAATCTATGCCTAGATAACTGCAGAGATAAAATTTTGTTTGAATAAATTTAGACCTTTACGCTAAAAATAATCGATATTTATTATTTAAACAAAATTCTTTAGTTTATTTAAAATACTTGTGAGAAGTTTCCTGAAGAGCTAAGTGAGCGGTAGCGAAATGGCCATCGTCACGTGCTTTCACCCTCAATAATCAATATCGGTGGCTTAATAATTTAATCGGGATAAAAAATAGCACGTTAGGGCGAATGATCCAAATCTCTAAGGGGATGACGACAGTTGGTGATGTGTTTTGATTCGAAGTTTTGTAGATCAGAGTATATCTTTTCTGCCAACTTTATACAGAATCTTTCGTGGTAAAACTAACAAATTTATTATGACATTAGAATGCTGGCTGCTGTATTCATGGTAGTAAGAACGTTGACTACAAATCTGATTGGCCATGATTCAACACCAGCGGCAATAAAAATAAATGTGTTTTTCTGCTTAATGGTATAAATACATATTCAGAATTTACATTTCGATCCTTTATTGCAACAAAGTCATATCTCAGAAAATTAAAAATTTGTAGTTACTTAAGCAAAACTTCTCTTTTAGACTTTCTGTAGATGTTGGAAAAAAATCAGTTTTATATCCCAAGCTGAACCGAAGTTATAGATAGCAATTGCAATTGCGGCAACAAGTTGATAGGACTTATGTCTTAAAATCTTAAATCGCATTTTGCTAAGTTTTTTTTGAGATATGACTATGTTGCAATAAAGGAGCGATTTCATAGCACATTTGCCGGCGAAGTAAAGTGAAAGCAATAATCAACCTAATCAACAACATAAGGCGGGCAGTGTCTTAAAACGGTTACAAAAATAACAAAATAGGTATTGTTTCCTTAACAAAATTTGGAAAGGCAATCTTGTTTAGGCTAGAATATAGCGGCGCTCGGAGTCTCTAGGTATTCCAAATAACAGTAGATTGTTGCAGAGTTGGAAATTATATAACAAATCTAACTCGGCTGGTGTAGGGCTACTGCCGAAATTTGCAAAGGATTAAAAACGTCAATGCTAGCTAGGATCTCACAACCTTAATAACCTTCCAGACACTCAAAATATATTAATGATGCATTGAGAATCTTAACAAAACAATCCACTTGTTTGAATATGGAATCCATATACCGGCGATACTACGAGAAAGCGCTGAACTTTTCTTTCTTTCATTCTCTGCATTCCATCTCGTATTTATTCGATTCTTTACCAGTTCTGTATTTTAAAGATTATACAAAAGTATTCCACTGACTCCTAATTGAACTTAGGCCTAAAATTAGATCGATCTTCAATACATTTATTCTAAAAATAATTTCAGTAAATGGTTTTAGCTTAAAAATTAACAAGCCTTTTTGTATGTCATTTAACTCTGCAGTTTTGGTAATATAAACGACCCAGGATTCATTTAATAATTATGTCAATGAAAGATTTGTCTTTAAATCTAGATACGTTTTCGAAATCATGATACAAAAATACGAAATGTGTTTCTTTTTATTCTTTTATAAAATAAAAAAGTTTCGAGTATCTATTGTCATAATAAAGAATTTTTCCCAACAAGCAATTCCCTCTCTCTATTGGGATTGATGAAAGAATTGTTTCTGCATTTGTCACAGTTTTAAAAAATTTAATTTAATTAAGTTCTAGTATTGATTGGTTTCTTTTCCGACGGTAAATTCTTGTTGAAACATTCAAACAAAAAACAAATATACAACTGTTGACAAGAATAATCGCTTAAGCATTGAGCGCGTTTGAAAAACAAATAATTTTTTTTCTCAAATAAATTTTTTTCTCTTAAATTTGAATTAATCTAAATATTTCAAATGTGTAAATAGCAAATGTTATTTGTTTTCTTTTTCGATAATTAATGTGCTTAGAAATACTGTCAAAATAGACACTTTTAATAGGATTAAGTTTTATTTAAGTTTGTTTAAGTTTTATTCATTAACTATGGCCCAATGTGAGGGATAAGTGGCGATCTTTGTGTCTTTTTTTTTCTAATTTAATGATTCTCTGAAAGTGAATTGTGAAGAAAAAAAATTAAACCAGAAAGAAAAGCACAAAGCGAGTCGAAACAAATATTTTTTTAGGTAAATTAAATTATTTAACATACAAATGAGTGTAAATTATGTTTATGCGCCAACTTTGACTTTTATCTTAACGATAGAGGTTTTTTTTTTAATCATTCATTGATATGCAAAAGGCAGAACATAAAAGAACTGGAATCATTTTCATCAAATGTTGGTAAATTTACGAATAGTGTCTTTGTTAAAACTCATAAACAATCTTTCAGAATATGTCGTTAGACTCAGACTCTGTTTAAAGTCATCTCATACTACTGAAACAAGTTCGAAATATTGAAAAATTTTGATTAAAAAAAAATATTTCCACTTGTATAGTTACAATGGAAACAACTTTTGATTGAAATTCCTTTTATTATTTTGTAAAATTATAGTTTCTGTTGTTATTTTTTTATTTTTATTTGTTCAATATTTAATTAAATTTATTAAGCAATTTTTTTGAAAAATTTTTAAAATGCTTTAACTCCGGCTGCCTCAATTAAAAGCTCCTTAATTAGGCGTCAAAAACTTTTCCTCATAAGGACCTCCAACAGTCTGTTTTTTGGCATACTTATTAAAGGAAAGATTTTTTTTTTTGACTGATATTTTTTATCAGCATATGCCCGTAACACAAAAGCACCGATAAATTTATTATTATTTTTTTTTAAGGGAAATAAATATAATTATAAATATAATTAATTATGATGTAAGTATAAACTTAAAAAAATACATATTTACCTTTTTCCACATCTTTACATCTTTAACTGGAGGTCCTACCGAGTTAAGACGCTTCGCCAAATCATCCCACAGTCGGTTTACGGTGGCTTTCCCTTGAACAAAATTTAGCAGCAAGTTTTTTGTTAGGTTTTGGTGTTCGCTCATGAATTCTGTCATTACCTCCTTTTGTTTTGGATTTAGTTTGTTGTAATTAGTCCTAAATATTTAACAGCATTATAAAAATTTTATTATTATTATTTTTTTTTTTTGAAAAAGTCAAAAGCATCTTACATTTTTATTCAAGTTCCAAGATTTTGCTAATGAATGACAGTTCGTAAATTTCATACGTTCAGTCTTACGATAACGAATGATATAATCTCAATTATTGTGAACTGCAGTACGTTCACGTATGTTATAATTTCAAAAACACACTTTTACGTGACGAGTTGTACGTTCACGGATGTGAAGATTCGACCCCAGATTTCAGGTAGATTTTTGCCAAAGCAAGTTTTAAAACTAAATTTCTTTTTGTGTGGTGAGTCCAGTAAAAACCACTTAAAATCCAGTTAACAGTTATTTCGTTATCTAATTTAAATTGGATTTTAAGGGCGGTGCAAATGAGTATACGGCAAAACAATACGAATACGAAACATAAAAATGGAAAAGTATTTAATGTTGCGTCAACCATTTGAGTTTTTTCTTAAAAAGAACTTAAAGATAAATAGCGTTTACATACAAAGTAAAAAACTGGCCCTTAGTTTTTTATTGTTGGCAGCCATAATTATACAATTTTTGTAAAATTTTCAAATTCCTAGGGATTATTGTTCCCGATATGGGGGCATATAAAAGACGGAACAAAGTGCAGTCAATGCAGTTCAATGCACTTCCTAGAATAAATCTGTAACATATTTTCGGAAAATTGTTCAACTTAATTATAAAACTTGATATTTTTAAAAACTATCCTCACCTTAAATTCTTAGACATTTTTAAATTATTTTTAATATTTTTTGTATTGTCGTCGTATTTTCTTACTAAGTATATATATTTTTTTATAAAATAATTTATATTTTGAGAGTTGTGCAAGAAACTTAGAAATATTTTTTAAAGAATTAAACTAAACAATGAATAGTTTTAATTTTCTGTGGTTGCATAACAAATCGCATACGACTCGTGTTTCAGTTTGCTGACTGTCTTTATCAAACGGACAGGTTTTCAAATTAAATTTTTTGTATTTGTTTTTTAACAAACAAAAAAAACGGTTTTTATAAATTAATAAGGCGACGATTATATTATTTATACAAAAAACAAAAAATAAAGGAAATAATAAATACAAAAAAAGAATAATAAAAAAAAGTTTTGAAAGATCAGCAAGTTGTTTAAATATTAATTAACTATTTTGTGGATATTTTCAAGTTGACAAAATTGAGTTAAAATTATTTTAAATAATTCTGTTGGCATTAATCAAACACAGGCAGTCGTGGCCGAGCGGTTAAGGCGTCTGACTAGAAATCAGATTCCCTCTGGGAGCGTAGGTTCGAATCCTACCGACTGCGAAGAGTTCATTTTATCTTTTTTTTTTTAAATCAGCATCATTTTTTTTCATTATAAATTTGAATAAACGCCTTTTTTGTTTTTTAAGATATTTAAAGCCCACCCACCACTTTAATTGAATGTGTGTTTTATTTTTTGTCTTATGGCAGTTAGTGTTGTTGTTTTTGAAGTTGCAGTATTTTTGTTTATAATGAAGTTCGTCGTAACCATAAAAAGTCATCATCGAACAACTAAACATTCATTTTTTTCAATTCATTTCATTTCTGAGGAACCCCGCTGGATGCTGGCTGGTTGGCTGGATGTGAAATGATCTGCCTGCTGCTGCTGTTAATGAAGAAGAGGCTGTTGTGGGTGATACCTGTTATTGTTGTGATTATGGTTTGCGAGCCTTAAATTTGGCACAGAAATGAATAAAAAAACAGCAAAAGCTTACAAAAATAAAAATGAATCTTAACGAAGATGTTGCTTGTTGTTTAACATCTGTCCGTGCTATCGTAAGTTTGTATGTGTCTTGTGGGCCTTAACACAATCACGAGGACATTAAAAGATTGCGGGTGTGTATCTTTAGAGTTTTTATTGTCGTCTTTTGTTTGGGGGCATATAATTCATGTTTAAATAAACATTGTTAAATGAACAACCGAACGAACGAATGAGTAAAGACAACGAAGCAATGGAACACCTTCTGAATTCTAGCAAAAAAGAAAAACTAAAGCAACAGCCATACAGCGGGTATGTGTTGTTAAAGTATAGAAACCCACAACACTAACAACAATAATCGAAGTGGTGGTAAGTCCCTCATAAAATTTGTTGCGTGTTCTTTCTTACCTGAGGTCGAATTTTTGACCATAAAGTCTTTTTTTTTTTTTTTGCTATTACCAATGTTGATCCTGGTGATAGTTATTGAGATGTGTTTTTTTTTGTTGTTGGTGATTCAGATTTGTCATGCCATGCGATTCCATTTGATATAATAATTCTGATGATGTTGTTATTATTTGTTCAGCAAAAACAAAAATATTTACAATATGGTTATTTTTGCTATCTCACATTCATACATACACCTACATAAACACAAGACCATACAGTAAGCAACAAAAATGACACTAATGATGGGTGGCATGGAATTAACGAAGTTTAACTAACTACGGATATTTATGATTCAGTTGATATTCTCAATACAATATTTGAAATAGGATGATAAAACAATTGCCCTATTCACAAGCCCCCTAGTACGTGCTAAGTGCTAACAAAACACAACGGTGCTAGCTGTGTTGTTGGTAATTTTCATGCAAACATGCGATACAACACTTAGTACTTTTTTTCATATGTTTTTCAAACGTTGTATTTGTTTAAATGTTTTATGTTTAAATGAATTATTATTTTTGTATTCATGTGTGAATTATATTAAAGTAAATTGAATTAAAAGATATTTTTATTAGTTTTATTTATTTAATTTATTGATTTGACTGATTTATTAGAAAGTTGAAGTTGAAAGTTGCCAATATAAAAATTAAGATTTAATATTGCTTTAATGACTCGATTTCTAATATTTTGTATGGTACCGCCATCACCTATACCAAAAAGAGATGCTACCTTACGAACACAAGCACCATTTCCTGAAGATCCCAAGCAGTAAAGTACAATTTTAAGCTGCAAGTCAATGCGTAGTTGGAGCCTTTCGCCAATTGTGTGAAAAACATCGTCATTTTTTATAAGGTTGAATATAATGGCAAATTCCTCTGGCCGTAGTCGTATCATATGAAGAAATCTGTTTTCATCAAAATATCTTAAAACCCGATTATGCCGTAATGATGATTTTGGTAGCCCTAAATGTATAATTCTGCGACTGGAGAGCAAGTACATTAGATTCATCCTAAAAATTTCTTGAATTTCATCCTCACACAAAAAATTTATTAATTTACTTTTTTCTGTTTTCTCCCCCATTTGGCTTATAAATAACAAATGATGAATAGCACTTTTCTTCTTCTTATTTACTTTTTGACGTATGAAGTACAATGTACAATGGCACACTGATACAATGGTTGTTCACAAAGAAGTAAACAAAAGGTAGTATGCAATAATACCTACACCTTAGCAGAGCTTGTGAATACGGCAAATATGATTTTACAAAATCATATGAAGACCACTGACAGCCAGTTGTATGCATGAGGTTGCCAGGATTGACGGGATTGGGCAAAGTTTCAGACAGCGTATTTTTACACATGGTAGGACATTTCCAATTATTGAAAAGTGTAGCATTGAGATCTTGCTTAGTTTCGTTATTCATGCTGACCTCATGGTAACTGCTTATTATGCATGCGGTTCTGCGATTTAAAAAAATGTTGGTTTCTAAAGAATTTAAAAGGTTTCAAAAGATAGTCAGTAAAATTTAAAAATCCCTTTTTTAATTAAAAAAAAAAAGAGAAAAAGAATTTCGTGGCAATCTACCTGCAACGATAAGCATTGAACGAAATCAAAACAATAAGTGAAAGTTCATGAAATATCTGCACCAGTATTTCAGATAACGCTCATTAACAGTCGAGCAGATAAACTTTAACTTGGCGTTAAAATAAATTAGACTTCAAAATAACACAATTTCTCCAGATTAGGCTTTCAGTCTTGTTTTAATATTGCCATATTTCAAAGAAGTAAAGTCGGCTGGGGTTTTTAAGGAACTAAAAACTTATCAAAAGTTAAATACTCTTTTTCTAAGGAATTATGGCCTTACCCTCGTATATGCTAAATTTAATGATTTTAGGTTAGGTTGCCGAATATGTAAATGTACAAGCGTTTGTTTTGTGACAATTTGGTTTCAAAAAACGGCAACACTGGTTGAAAAAAAATGGAGAAAAACTAAAAAAGAAGAAGCATCTATAAAAACAACTCCATTTTAGGAAATGCACCGTTGATGCAAGAAGGCATAAAAATATACAAAAAATCAATTTTTAAGAAAATTCTATCTGTAGAAAATTCTATCGTTAAGAAAATTCTATCTGTAGAATTTCCACGTTTAAAAATACAGTCTGGGTGTTCGGCTAAGATAGAAGTTTATCTTTGAACACCTCTGCATGGGCAACTCAGAAATTTTTAATTTTAAGTAAAAAATCGTTTTTAGTTAAAATATGTAACGTGCAAAAAGAACGACCAACAACGACCTCGTGTATTTCACAGATATTTTTTTAAAAGCTTTTATTTTAAATTATATCTTGTACCTGTGTATGTATGTATGTTTATATGTCTACACCCTTTTTGTCAAATTGCATTGTACGTGTACGTAAACAAACCAATTGAAACTGCAAGTAAATTGTTTTTAAGTTCGTTACTAAACGTGATTAATTGTGAAGCGAACAGTTAAAATTAGAGACCAGCAGAATGACATGTGTACTTACTGGTTCTCTACAACTTTCGTTGGCTTTGCACGTATCTATTTACAACTTTGTTATCAACAAAAAAAAAATTTTATTGTACTACAAATGTTTGCGAACTTCACTCTTTTATGATTCTCACTCAAAAATTATCATTTAATTTAGAACTTTTAACAGACACTGTATTGTGTCTGCCATATGGTTTCGTAAAACATTTTGAATATTTACATACATCCATGCATACTTTCATACATTGTTTTAGTATTTTGTATAAAAGTTTTTTTTTTTTAATTGCCTGAAAGGTTACGTTTGTTTGTATGTATTTATTTATTAATGTATGTATGTACATCCGTATGTGAATGCCATTTCGGCATTCTTGTTGCCAGACATACTTTGCTGATAGTATAGTTGTTTCTTGTCATACGCCATTTTGTCGAGTCACACAGAGCCAGATCCAGCAACAACAACAGCTTCATCATAGTCATTATTTGTAAACTAAATAAACATCAGAGTTAATAATAAAAGCAATAACAACAACAATTACTCTAATGGTATAAAAATGAAACAGCTTGAACCGAATTGTAATTGAATTATTGAATCATGTAAAACACACCAACTCACTTACTCTCACCCTCAGCCAACCGTGCCCATTTAATAAATTTTATATTTTTATGGGTGAGTTAATTGGAAAATCTTTAAAAGAAACTGAGGAAAAATGTAGGAATATTTTATAAATCTTTTTATATCTGTTATCATGAAGGAATGCGTGTGTTGTATCTTTTCCTTAATTGAAAGTAACTAAGTCCACACGTAGAACTAAAAGAGTGAACAGTAATTATATAGATGAACAACCCACATTTTAAATTATAATAATCTGCTGATGATACAGAAGTCTACAGACATCAGTGTTGCCAGGGAAAGAAAGGAAAAAGTTAAGGGTTTCCTTCTAAAAAGTTACATTTTTTTATTACATTTCTGAGAAAATAACAAGGCAACAAACTAACTTACTGAACAAAAACAAAAGGACAAAACAAAAAATAAGAAATACGTAAGAAAAAAATGTTATACCGATGAAACTCACGAGGATTTAGATTAGAACTAATCACGCCGTTCAAGTTCAATATAAATAGTATGATTTTTTTTTTTATAAATTCGTGTTAGCACTTTCCTAAAGAAATTAAAGAAAACAACTTTCTTCTAAATCGAGGTATTGGTGCTTTTGTCAAATTGTTCAAGCGGAACATAATAATGCTAAGTTTTCCACACGAAATGCAGCTCACAGTATTTCACAGTTGGGAAAAATTGTTGACATAAATGTTTTGCTGTTTCTAAACATGCACCAAGAAATATTTCGTGATTTCTCACTAATAGATCATAGCAAAACTTCAGCAACGTTTTTTTTTTATTTGTTTTTCATATTCATTTTTAATGTGAGATTTACTTTGTCAGTAAAATCGAATTGATATGTTAAGAAAGGTTTCTATGTTAAGAGAATTTCTTACCTTAAATAGAAAAACAAATACTTTATCACTGATATTACTTTGTTTCTTAGCTGTACCAAAAGTAGCGAAAATTAGGCCAAATATAACAAAAAGTTACAAAATATGTACATATGTAAAAAATGTTACCAAACGGCAACACTGACAGACACATCAATGAAAACATTTTACAATATTTTTTAATTCTCTATCGGCCCATATATTTATTTTTTTGATTGGAATTACTTTATTGTTGCAAATGACATGACAAAATTAGAGGTAGGCGTGTTGTTTTGCCTGCTGCCTCGAAGGACATGGACCGATTATGCTGATTTCCAAGAGCACCTATTTCGACACTATATCTGATCGATTGACATATTTACTTTTTTTTTTGTGAAATAAAGTTTGCCTCGGCAAGACGGGTGGCACAATTTTGCCTATATGGCCAGATCTCTTACCCGTTATAGTCGAACACTTCAAATTAAATTAAACTTAAACAAAATGTGTACAAATATTTAAGACTAGAAATTAAAGGGTGTCCCTACGAGTGATATAGTTTGATGTACATATAGGGCCTCATCCTTTGAGTCGCTATGGACAGTAAGTTGAAATTTCAAAAACAGATTCAATTTAAGCTCTCTCTTGAATTGTTTTTTTATATCAATTTATATTTAAGTAGATATTGACAAACAATGACCACATTAAAATATTTGTTTTCTTTTATAGTTTTTTATATCAAATATTTTTTAATATCACTTTACTAAAAGACAGAGAGATAGAGTCAGTCAATAAGATTGTCATTTATATCCGTAGACACGTTTAAGCACTCAAATTTTACAGCCTCTTTGAGATCAAGTTTATACGTTATTAACGTAGTGCAATTTTCCATGAACTCTCTAGGACGGCCTAAATTTGTGACTGAGGGGAACAACCTCACGATGATATCTTTGTTCAAAAGATGTTTTGAGTGCATTTATCAGTTTTTATACCCTTCACCACAAAAAGTGTAAAAAAAATGTATAACTAAGTTTGTCATTCCGTTTATAATTTCTACAATTTCCATTTCCGACCCCAAAAGTATGTATATTCAGACTTCTTGTGCGTAGCGATTGAGCGATGTCAGTCTGTCCATCCGTGTTTAAATATGGCAATCGATCAAACATAATGTGCTTTTGGAAATCATCAAGAACGGTCGATGTCCTTAGACGCAGCGGGAAAAACAACGAAGTAACTCTATTAAAAAAATAGTATTAAAAAATAAGCAAAAACATCAAGCGAAAAAATTGGCGCTCGCCCATATTTCCGAGTTACGGGGCTCTATAATTTTAAAATTTTTTAAAATATCAATTTGGATATCATTTTAAAGCTTTTGGAGAGATATTTGAAGAAATACAAAAAATAATTAAAAATGCTTAACCCATTAAGAGCCTACGATATTTTTATGTTAAAGTATAAAAAGCACTTAATTTTTTTCTTCTTTTTTAATTCTCTGTCATCTAAATATTTGCCTTTTTGATTGCAGTTACTTCACTAAGCTTGATTTACATACGTAGATGGTGAAGGTTATATAAGATTCGGCATAGCCGAATTTAGCACTCTTACTTGTTGTTTGAATTTTTTTTTTATATTAGAAAGTAATCTTGTGTTAAGAATTTGCCACCTTTAAGCATCGCAGTTTTGTTTCTTATCCAGCGTAAGTAATTCCAGATACGTCACTCACTTAAATACATAAATTTGTTTTGATATTCTAGAAATTCATAGTAAACATGAATGATGATGGAAAAATTATAATTGTAAATGTTGTAATGCATGGTTAATTTTAAATGTACCCTCGCAAAGTATTAACATTTGTTTTGTATTTTGATTAAATCTAACTAATGAGTCGTTTTCATATCAATTTTTATACCACATTAGTCTGACAGTCTGTCCGTTCGTAATTAACTCGAGGCAAAACTACTTGTAGCAACAAGTAAAAGCCCGCATTTATATGAACGATACCACTCTACGATTACAAATATTTAAACTCAATACAAACTCCCCACAGTTTTATAGAACTGAACGGAATTGAATTGAATTCAAATCAATTCAAATTGTATTCGTTTGTTTGACGTTTACAATACGATTTTATTTAATACATACGAATATCGTTTGTTTGTTTGTTGGAGATTGTTTGAATGTGTGCAGTTGACGTACTAAATGCCTGTCTGCCTGCCTTTTTAATTGAGTCGTTGGTTGGAAGGTGTTTATATCAGACATTTAAGTGGATTATTTGTCATTTCAAATTCTGTTTCTTGTGGTTACTTTTGTTGTTGTTTTTATTATTTTTATATTCGTTTGATTGTGTTTATGCCAAAATGGTTTTGTGATAATCTATTAAAAAAAAAAAAAATTATTTAAATAATTTAGTACTTGAAACGAAAAGGTAGATAATGAATCGTTATAATGGAAACTTGGCATTTAAGCGTTTCGAAACAATTTTCTACAAATTATAATTTACGCAATCATTTACATACTGTGAATATGTATCTGCATATTCACGTACCACATATGGAAATGATGTGTATTTGTGTGTGTGTGTTCTTTCTAATTTTATAGTTTTAAGAGTTGAAATTTTATATTGTAATTGTGGTTGTTGTTTATGTTGATTAACTGTGACAATTATTCAAATTCATTATTTTTGTTGTTGAAGAAAAAAAAAAAAAAATAGAATAAAAATGTTTCTTTAGATGCGCATTCACAATTTATGCGCAAATATCAATGGGGGTGATTAGGATCAATTAGACATCAATAAAATGTTTCGGTACCTTTGTTAATATTGTCATAATTAATGTGCATATGCACGTATGTATGTATGTGTGCTATTAATTTATAAAGTAAAATAATAAAAGGAAAAATGCGTTTTAAGAAAATAAATTAAACGATTATTTAATGATACATTTCCTTATGACATTTATTTTACTTCAAGGAGATAAATCTAAATGAATAAACAGCAAAATCTCATAAGCGAAGGCACCATCAAAACCATAAGACTTTGTACTCTAGATAAGTGGGATGAAGATATCCAACTAGTCATATAGATTATGGATTAGATTTCCGCTCCGAAAAAAGTAAATTTAGTTCTTCACTAGTATCTTAAGAGAAATATCGGACAATTTTATTTTTATTAAACTGCTTTAGTTCATCGAGCAGCTGCCCGAAAGCGTCTCAAAATCATAACGCTATTTAGAATGAAAAAAGCCTTTAATTCTAAAGAGCACGCAACTAAACTCATGTTTGGTTGGGGAGAAATTGATAAAGTTGATTTAAATACACATTCACCACTGAAAGACAGTAATTACTCGTGAAAGTATTACAAGAGGCACTGGTTAAAATAAAGTAAAAACAGCTACTTTGTATTTGCTCAACGTATTAAACCTTGCTTTATTTTATCTTTATTGCTGTATAAAGAATCACAGATTCTATACTCCAATATAAAATTTCGGAATGTTTTACTCATAATATTTGCTCCAGAAGTGGTGCATTTAGAAATCTATGAAACTAGTCTAGACAAATCTGTTTTGTTGAAGACGAATATCCTTAAGTTTTCAGAATACATTGGCTTCACTCAGAAAAAAAACATGGTTGTGATATGGTCACAATAACCATATTATGTTCCTTGTAACAACATATAGTTGAGGAGAACCAATTATAATTGTTTTCACCAAAAATTTAGTCCCGATGAACATTTTTGTTAACTTTTAACGATTATATGTTTACTGTGGTTTTAACTTAAAAAAATTTCCATCACAGCCAAAATTTTATAACTTATTAAAAATAATATCAAATATTTAATCATAATATGTTATTATTAATTAAAGCATTGTTAAAAGCAACAGAATATTGTTTGCGCTAAAAAATATTTTCTTACAGTTCTTGACAGTTAAGTAATTTTTCTGGTAGCTAAAATTTGAAATTGTTTTTTATTGTTGGGAAAAGTAAAAGAAAATTTAATTTATGTACAAAATAAATTATTAAAAAAATTTGCAAAATATGAAAACAATTAAAACGGGAACCAAAACATTTAAAAAAGTTGAAATAAATGTGTACATATGTATGCGCGTATTGTAAGTATATAAATCTTTATTTTTATGTTTGAAACACAATTGTGAAATCATTTATTTAGGCGTGTAAACTATATTTTTATATAACTGATGCTTGTAGCCTCTGATCTAAGCGTTATTATAAGCAAATAATTGTTTTTTTTTTGTGAATTTATATTTTTAAATAATTTTTATGACAAATCGTTAATGAATAAAACAATAATAACTAGGAAAATTTTGCACTTACGAGACTATATTATAATTCAATTACATACGAAGGCTGCTCTATATATTTCTGACCTAATGGTGAAAATGCGAATATTTATAATCAAAAATGGTTTTATTGTTTGTCAAAGTATTCTCCAGCATGATTTATACACTTTTGCAAGGGCTCAAACCAGTTGTCGAAGCACTTTTTCCACTCCGATTGAGACACCTCTAAAACATGGTTTTTGAATACTTCAACAGCTTCTTCTGGCGACGAAAATCGTTGACCACTCATTTTTTTTCTTGATGTGCGGAAACAAGAAAAAGTCATTGGGTGCCAAGTCAGGGCTGTACGGCGGATGACCCATTAATTCGATGTTTTGGCCGGTCAAAAACGCTCTGGCTTGAGCCGATGTGTGAGAGCTCGCATTGCCATGGTGAACAATGATTCGTCTTTTCTTGTTGGTTTTTCGAATTTCTCCGATGACTTCAGGCAAACAAATTGTAGTGTACCACTTAGAAGTGACCACTCAGAAGTGACCGTCCTACGTTGCACAAGCGGGACAGTCGCCACATGACCAGTTTTGCCGAAGAAACAGGCGACCATTTCCTTCGAAGTTCTTCTTCCTTTGAAAACCCACACGGTCGATTGTTCTTTCGTTTCGGGCTCATTCGCATAGATCCATGATTCGTCACCTGTGACGATCTTATAAACGTCTTTTGAAGCACCGCAATCGTATTTTTGCAACATTTCTTTGCACCAATCGACACGAGCCTTTTTTTTGAGCGACTTTCAAATTATGCGGGATCCAACGAGAACAAACCTTTTTTACGGCCAGGTGTTCATGCAGTATCGAATGTATGCAGGTGGAAGAAATGTCCAAGAATGTCTCTATCTCTCGGTATGGCGCATGTCGATCTTGCATTATGAGTTCACGAACGGCATCAATGTTCTCTGGCACAACAGCCGTTTTTGGACGACCTTCACGGAATTCGTCTTTGAGCGAGCTTCGGCCACGATTAAATTCATTATACCAATTTTTCACAGTGCTATAGGATGGTGCTTCATCGCCATACAAAGATTTAAGTTCATCAATGCACTCTTGTGGTGATAATCCACGTCGAAAGTTGTGAAAAATGATGGCACGAAAATGGTTACGAGTTAATTCCATTTTTTTTCTATATTAATTTTTTCAAGTCACTGTAAACAACACAAATAATGGTCGTACGTCAAAACGTTTTGAGTACGATTATGCTTAAAAATGACAAACTTTCCAATGGAAATGTCAGATTGCACTTGGCAGCACTCAGTGTTGCCAGGCCAGAAATATATATAGCAGCTCTCGTAACATGACATTTTCATATTATGATATTTTAATTTAACCATTTAATGTTTATATTTGAACATAATTATATTTATACTTTATACTTTAGAATTTAATTGTTTTGCTAGACCAAAATATTTTTGCAAATAAGTTTTGGTAACAACCATAATATGTTGCTCTTAGATTATGGTTACCACAACCATATTTTTTCTTTGCGTGTTGTTTTATTTTTGCAGCTAGACTATAACTTTTGAGAATCTACTAACACTAGTGCAACTACTTTTACATTACATCTGAGACACCAACGTTAAAACTAAAACAGGCTTCGTTTAGTTTGCATAAGGCATTCGTTTCGGCAAAGATTTTAGATTTTAAGTGTTTACCCAAGTCCAACATTCCTTTTTGTTTTTAAATTATAATTTTCCACACTAAAAAAATGTTTGCTTGACGCTTTCATCCATACTTTCGAGGTCTTTTAAATGCAAATGTCACATTTAAGGGATGACTTCGACTTGATTTTAAAATGTTGATGTTCTCATTTCAATACATCTTTATTTCACATTCTTTGTTTTGCATTGGAGTTTAATTAAATCCTATTTTTATGCGCTTTCTTCCATCAAAATTTTTTGGAAACCCCGCATGGGCCCACAGTTATATCATGAAGCATTAAAAGAATATTTTGACTAAATTAGCGGGGTTTGTAAGTCATCATTTGCATCATTTACAAACACAGACTTTAAACTTTGATTTCGTGCTCCTTGTCTTGAATGTTATTATGTTTTATTCTTTGTCGGCATCAGATTTAAACACAATTGAAAACAATGGGAACAGATAAATTCAGCCCAGAGTACATAAAATATCTTTGAATTAAACACTCTAAATATTTTAAACTTTGTTTTTATCATTTATTTACCAACAATTTTTTAAATATAGACAGCCAAGTATATTTGCGTAAAGACAAAACAATATCCAAAACACCGGATCAAAGAAAAAATAGTTTTTTTTTCAAAATTAAATAATATAATGGAAAATTTAATTTGTTTAATTTAATTTAATATTTGCAAAGTTTCCGTGAATATAAATAAATTATCGTAGGGTTTTGTAATATTTTATTTTTCATCATCTTTTAACTGTATAAAAGAGCTGAAAAAAGTCAGCCGTATACAGTGGAGAAATAAAAATAGAATTACTGTTGGTTATTGTTGTTTTTGCTTAAACCTTGATTTTGGCCTTTACTTCATTATTTGAACAAAAATCTTTAGTTTATTTAAAATGTTTGTGAAAAGTTTCTTAAAGAGCCAAGTAAGCGGTAGCGAAATGGCCATCATACGATTTAAATAATAAATCGGGATAATAGAAATTGCACGAAAAAAGTTTTTTTTATTAATAAATTATTATTTTTTTTTTTTTGTACAAAAAATAAGGTTTAAACAAAAATTACACGACTAGATTTTCAAAACCAGATTACAAATGGAATTATCCCATTTTCAAAACTTCGTAAAATTAAACGGCTTTTTAAGACTTCTGCTTTAGTGAAGTGGAACAAGTTTTAATTAAAAATGTATCCCACATGTACCTTTACAATGTTCCAAATTTCACCTTTCCAACAGTCAAACAACAACAAATTTACGTTGTCTCTTAATCACAGAAAAAAAGTACACAATTTCTTCACATGTTTTATTTAAATAAATTGAATTTGTTTTCTTTGCTTTTCTCGCCCAACAAGCGAACGTAGTTATTTTCAATGCGTGACACATTCTGTTGTCGTCTTCGCCAGAAAAATGCTTTTTTAAAATTTTTAAATGAAATTGATTTTTACACTTTGACAGCTGTCTGCTGAAAAAGTTTCAGAAATCAGACAACAGAAATAACGTCTGTGTACAGACGATTATAATGGATTTTGCGTTAGCGGCGTTCTCCATGTGTCACATAACTTAATTATTTAACTGCCTTCGAAAAATGTTGCACAACAATAAATTAAAAAAAAAAAAAGAAACAGCAAAACGTACATATCTTAACAAGATCTTAAATTTAACTCTTATCTATACATCAAGTACAATTATCCGAGTTGTTTCGTTGCCCCGCTTCTTTCCAAAAGAAAAACGACCAACAAGTGATATACGACTCATAGATATTTGTTGTAAAACATACACTCACACACATGCTTGTAAACAAGTATGATGTAGTCGTATTATAACACAAATAAAATCCATTTTAAAATCAGCGAACTATAAAATATAAATGTAGACGTTTGTCTTAACATTTGCAACATGAACTCGCCTCCTCAATGCAATAACGCAGTTGTTTTCAGAATGCTTAAGAGGCGCACATTTGACGACCACCTAGACAGCAAACACCATTCCATTCAAATGCGAATGTGGCATGCAACCAACAGCAGCATAAGCCAGACTCATAATAATAGCAACAGCTACAAACTGCTTCGAAAAAAAAAAAACAAAAAGAAATCTCAGCATTAGTAGAAGTAGAAATCACAACACAACCAGTTTAACGGGCCAACATTTAAAAGAAAATCCCGAACAAAGCCGACGCGACCCAAAGAAAAATCAACTTTGAAAGCTGCAAGTATTTCATGAATGCAGCCCACTAAATTTCAAACCAGCAACGACAAACATCAGACGTACAAAAGTTCGCAGAGCCAGCTACCAGCAACAACAACAACAAATATTAAAATAAAAAATATTGAGGAAAACATCGAATTGAAGCCGATTCACCTACATATGAATACAAACAATATATACGAGGGTTGTTCGATAGATGTTTAGGCAAACTTTTGCTCACAATCTTAACAAGTCCCGTTACATTTCCAAAACCTGTTATTTAATCTAATGAATATCATATATTAAAAAAAAAAACTTGTTCACAAAATTACCTCTTGTCTAAATTATAGATTACGTAGGATCAACATCACAATGCGGAAATCCAAAAATTGACAGTTCAGTGCTTCAGACGTAGAGTGAACCAATCACTTGACTGGTAAAAACTAGAGAGAAGTGTTGAAAACATAATTTCGATCTGTTTGTTTTGAAATTGTTTTTATCTGGGGACTAGAGCAAATGGAGGTGAAGTGATATAATCGAGGTACTGATCATTTTACATGACAATGTTTTAATACTTCTTATAATCTTATTTGCCCAGATAGATGTGAATTTAAAGCACAAGTAACGTAGCAGGTGGCGAAATTTGAAGAAGTTCTGTGTGTGTAAAAATTTAAAATCGATATCAAGATCAAATTTTAGTTATTGGTTTAAAGCAAAGTGTGCTATTAAATTACTTCTTATTAATAACAATTGTGCAAGTTATTGCCTGTAATACTTCTCGACGTCTTGTTTAACAAATACACGTCTTTACCGTCCATACCACTCTACACTGTGGCTGCAGCAGACTCACGAATTCACAATCAAAACCCAGACACTTTCAACCAACACATACTGTTGCTATGTCGTTACCTCTATTAAGTTTTGGAGTCGACTTCATAGTTTTTCTATACAGCCGCCTTAACTTTTCCTTCTGTTTTTCTAATACACAGGTGTCTTCGTTAACAAGGTCATTTCTTTACATGAAATATTTTTTTTTAATTTTATTGTTGGTTCAGATAGTAATCGATATGGAATACAAAAAACCTATTTTTAGAATTTTTGTCTGTCTTTCAGACTGTATTTACATTACGTAAAAACTACTGCATGAATTGAACTAGAATACATGATGACGAAGTCGTGGACACTGCTAGTAATAATACAAAGTTAGGAATTAAAGAATGACCCCAAGAATTATTTCTAATTACATAATCGTCCATCTGAGCAAGACATCCGTCGAACTGTGGATAGATTTCGCACCACATACTCTTTAGAGGATGCAATAACACCAACAGCTGTAAACGAAAGTATGGAAAAAGATCCAAATTTATTGATTCTTCGTCGGTCGCAGGAATTGGAGCTCTATCCGTCCACTACGTGGAAAATTTTGCGCAAAGATCTTGGCCTTCACCCATATAAGATCCAGTTAGTGCAGGAATTAAAGCAACGATACCATTATATGTGTCATTATTTTGGCAATTGGGCTCTAGAGCAGTTAGTAAATGACCCGTTGTTTATCGCCAAATTGTGTTCAGCGCTGAGGCTCATTTTTGTCTTAACGGGTTCGTTAAAAAGCAAAATTGCTCCATTGCATCCAGAAAAAGGCACCGTTTGGTGTGGTTTACACGCTGGTGGTATCATCGGCCTTATTTCTTCAAAAATGAGGTCGAATCTCACGTTACGGTCAATGGAGATCGTTACTGCACCATGAGTAATGATTTTTTGTTTAAAAATAAGTTGATTTCTTAAATGGACCCATTAATTAGCCTCCTATGTCGTGCGATTTGACACCTCTCTATTATATTCTGTGGGGCCACGTGAAGTCACTGTTTTATGCTAATAAACCAGCAATAATTGACGCTTTGGAGGGCAACATGGTGGGTTTTATTCGTGACATACGGCCAGCAGTAATTGAAAAAGTGACCCAAAATTGGACGTACAGAATGCGCTTCGTCATGTGCAGCGGCGGTGGATGCTACAATGCCATGTTCTGATATTTCGTATAAAAAATTCTTTATTAGAATTTAAGTTTTTGTTTTATTTTTTACAGTTTAAAGTTCTATCGGGCTTAAAAAAACACCCGATACTTGGTGGAGGCAGTGGTGAGTTTATTTATTTTCGGCATTTCTATAAATATCAAACTTCATATAAAAAAATTTGTTATACATATGTATGTTACTAAAATAATAAAATTTTAAGGTAAGACTGTCTCACGTCTTTGCAGAAATTAAAAATATTTATGTTGACAACGCCATGAATTCCTTTTCTATTTTTTCATTACGTAAATTTTATATATATATTTCTATTGTCAAATGTTAATTGTTTTGCAATAACAAAACTTTGCATACATTTAACATAAAATTCATTAAAATTATGTACTTTCTTTGCATCAGTTAAACCACACCAGCCTCCTAACCCCACTAACGATTCCGCTGCCAAACTAACAAACAACGTTGTGATGAATAGAGTCAGATATGCTTCTTTGTAAAAAAAAAGTCAACCCAAAAATGGCAACAAGAAAAAAAAAACATATTGAAAAACATACAAACACACACTGTTTCCAAAAATAACAAAAAATAAAAAAGAAAGAAGAAGAAATCCCGTACGTACATGCTACACATTGGCACTTTTTTCTCTGCGATTGATTTATGCGACAATAAGTTGTATCGGTAACATAACATCTCTTCGCCTGAACATGAAAGGCACGAACGAACATCAGCTGAAATCGGGCAAAAAAAAAAACACACATACTCGCGCTTTACCGCCCGTCTTCTTGCTCACGCTTATTCCAATATGCATTTGTGACTTCGAGCAGCGAGCATGTTGTGATGAGAGTTTGGAACGACTTTGAAGTCACACTCAACCAGGTTGTAGAAATACTGCCATACAGTCGACTAGAGTGTTTGTTTCTTTAGCTGGCTGGCTGGCTGACTGGCTAGCTGGACGGATGACTGTATACTTAGTATGGAGCTGATGGTGTATAATGTATGCATGGCTCGTTTGAGTTGGATTTGAGATATGACAGCATGATATTCCTTGAATTTGTGTGCAATGCAGCAGCAGTAGTTATATCTCCTCTTATGTAGTGTTATTTTTATTTTTGCTTTTTTTTCATTTATTGTTATGCAGTCGTTTCTTTAATATTGGAAATGTTTTATTTATGAAGGTATCATTCATCCATTCATTCATTCGCTTGTGCATCCATAAAAGCAGAAGCGGTATTAATGACCATCAATATGTTTTCGTTTTAATCAATTTCAAGAAAAGAGATGTGAGAGGAAAACAAAAAATGAATCGATTTTAAAGAAAGTTTTAAAATTTATTTGGTGAATTTCTTGATTAATTAGCAATTGAAAAACGATTCAACGTTGCTGCTGATACGCGTTACATCCTCCATGGCAGCAGTTCATTTAACTGATTGCAGTAACAAGAAAATTTCGAAGTCTTTCTTTTATTTAAATGCATTCACACAGTAAAATAATTCGCATTCATATTGTACAAAATAATATGTGAAGATAAATACTGAAGCGAATACCTTTGAACGCGATATTACTTATCAGGTGTCAGAAAGCTCCAAAGTAACACGATTGTCATCAATAAGGTGTCATTAGTCATGGCTTTGATTACGATGTGTCTGAGACATTTTTTCCATTGAGTTTGTTTTAAGTGAAAATAGATTCTGAAAATATTGAAAAGAAGTCAAATTTTATATAATATGCATTCAAAAAAAACTTTGTTCACCTATTAAAGTTGTTACCTGTTTTCAGATTGAAACTTAATTAAATTTTTTATTGATTATTATATTTAAAAAATATATTTTAATTAAATTATTATTAAATTAATTAAAACTTTAATCTGTTTTGTATATAAAAACAAATAAAACCTTTAATAGGTGCAAAATCTTTTTTCTTTGTAGGTGTAGAAAAATCAAACTTATTTTCACGAAAAGCAAAATATTAACGGAGCTATAGTAGAAATACAACCTCATGGTTGCGGATGCGGTTGTTTTTTTATATGATGTTTTGACAATAAAAAACGTTCAACGAATCCGCATGAAATTAGAATCTATTTTAATTTGAGTGCGTTTTCTCTCAAGCTCTCAATTTTGAATTTTTTCTCTTTCAGCATGTTGCCACACTTTTATTGTTTAGTCTAGAAAAAAATACTATTTGTTAATTTTTTTTGTGAGTGACTACGAAAAAAGAAGAGGAAGAAAATGTAAAAAGTCATTGAAAATCAACAATAATTGTGAAATTTTTCAATTTTTTGCTTATTTACATTAAAAAAATTTGTTTTTAATATATTTCAATTAAAACGAATAAAAAATAAGTAAACAAATAATAAAAAATGAACAATAAAATCCGCATCCGTCACCGCAACTTATTTTATTTGTTTTTTCTCTGACATGCGGAATCCGTCGCCGCAACCGTAATGTTGTATTCAAGGCGAATTGACAACAGGTGACTGCATTAGAATTCGTCTTGATTTTACGTGTATTTTGTTTTTGTAAACATCTTGTTGAGTTGTCAAAAATTTCTGGCAAAATGTGTGTATGTATTTGTAATAAATGTAAGCAGCAGATAGGTAAGCAAGAAGAAATTAATTTAAGTTTGCAAGTGTTTATAATATATATTTTTTTTTCAATTTTCTCTAGGTTCCCCTCGTTTTATCACTTTTAGGACCAATGTTTGCATCGTTTCGCAGCCTATTTTCAGCAGGGTGATATGAAGAGCAATCGTAAATTTGTTACTAAAACTGATATAATAAAATATAAGTATTTCCGTAAAAAAATACGTCATTGTTAATTTTTTATTCTTGTATTTTTACTTTATTATTTTCGTATTATCAATATTATTTACAAACAAACAAAAAAAGTAAATAAAAAGCATAATTACATTTCCATAAATTTATCATCATCGTCACTTCATAAATTCATCCACCGAGGATGATTCGTTCATGCCATCTTCTAAATCGAAATTTGAGGAATCTTGTCAAAAAAAGAAGAAAATATTTGAAACTTAGAATTTTAAACAAGCCAAAAGTTTAAAAAGTGGACATTATTAATACTTTCCTTTTTTCGCCTAACAGTAGGTTCAGTATTGGGCAAGAGAGATACTCTGTTTCCAACACGTACAACGCTAGTTGGCGCAAAGTGGTAGAACATTCCAAAGAATTTGATTTAAACTTCTTGCCACAAATTATACTCCACTTTGTTCTGGCGTTTTCATCTTTGCGAATGGTAAATAAATTTCATTCTCCCTTCGAAAATCCCTTATGACACACAGATCACCAACGCATTTTATTTTTAATAAAGTTTATAATAAAAACGCAAGTTTTTTTTTTAATAAAGTTTTAAATAACAAGACAAGTATTTTTTATCTTTTTTTTGATTTTTATTGAGCACACTTTAATTTTGTTAAGCAGAAATCAGTTCTGAAAAAAAATTTAAATAAAAAAATGCAACAATTTTGACAACTCAAAAAAGGAAACAGAAAACATATGTTGACCGTATGGCCTGATGCAGTCACCTGTTCAATTCGCCTTGGTTGTATTTCTACTCTATACTCGGGAGATGAGAATTATCTCTGCATACCAGAGAGCTCTTTAATGAAGAGAAAGTTTATATAAATTATTCGTCATGTCTTCTCCTAAGGCTTTGTGGCTTTTGATTGGGATTCTTCTCGCCAGATGGAAAGTCTTAAGAGTTTGGTAAAGTTGCTTGTGATCGCCTGCTTTTGGTTTAGGATCAAATACCGAGCGTCGCGGGCCAACATCAATCAATCAATCTACAGTGCAATTGATTTTGCATGACAAACCAACAAAGGTAATCTTCATAAGAGTGTAAAATAAATATAAATTAATACACAAAAAAAAACACAAAATTTAAATGAAAATAAATTCCGCTTTGAAATTTAAAATGGTTTCATTGTGAACAAATTTTTTCATTTTCTTAAAAAACAATTTGTGGAATTTAAACCACTTGGAAATGGAATTATTTGTTTAAAAGGTTAAAGGGATTAAAATTTTTGACAGCCATATCTAAATAAAAGCAGAAAGCGGAACGTTTTTAACAACAAACAGTTAACGCTACGTCAAAACGATAAAAACAGGTTTATAAAAAAAATTATTTAGTAACTTTGCTGATAATTTTAGCAAGAATAATAATTCTGGTGTTTGTGTTATGTAATTCAAAAATAACTAAAATTAAAAAATAATTTAAACGACTTAAAACACTTATTAGTGTTAAAGATGATGGCAAATAGATGTCAAGGAAATCAAGATCTTTTTAGATTCTGCCAAAAAAAATCTTAGATTCTTCATATGCTTCCACGGAGCATGCAGCGTTTGTGAAGAGCCAGAGAGAAGCTTTCTACATTTGTCCCACAAGTTTTTTTACTTCACTTTGCATTCTTTGACTAAATAAATTTTAAATTTGACTTCAAAATTATTTTGAGGATAACAAGTGCTGATTTTTACTTCCTGACAAATAAGTCTGCTTTCCAATATCATCCCAAATCATTTCTTCTTTTCCAAATCTTCTCTTTCCTTTCCTTATTTTCTTTAAATTCAAATTTAGAAAATGTGTTTTTAAATATTTATTCTAGAGTTCTGTAGACAGTTAAAAATTGTTCATCTACAAAAATAAAACTGGCGACAACAGTTTTAGTGCCATTATAACAGCAAAATTGGGCGCTTTCACAATTGTATCTCTATCTTGTCACGAAATTACCTATTATTACGAAAAATAATTCTATATTAGAACTAGTGTTCCAGGGGACCTCCTCACAAAATATTGTTCAAATCCATCCAGTAGTTTGAACGTGATGCGAACACAGACAGACAGAAAGACGGACAGACAGACAGACAGACAAAAGTTCCAAAAATAGGTATTTTGTATTCCATATCGATTACTATCTACTCCACCATCAACATTTTCAGTTTTTTTATATTATACATATATATTTGCTATCCCTTTTGTCGTACAATCGTGGATTGTCAAAATCGGATTTTCCAATTGTAAAGCGTTGACGCCACGTCACGGGCATGAGAATTTTTTTTATCAAAAAAAAAAACAAAAACGCTTTTTGCTCTTGTTTAGATATGACTGTAACTAACTTTTATATTAAAAAAAAAATCAAGATTATTTTTCTTTCCGAAAATATGAAACAATTTTTTTTTAAATTGTGAATCAATTTCTTGTGAAATAGTGATGAACCAGGAAAACGATTCCTAACACAAAATATTGAACAGTTTTTTCTTTTTTTTAAGAAAAAGACTGCATAAATTTAATAATAGAACGGCCTTTATAATATGTGTACAAAATAAAGAGGAAGAAGGCAACAAAACGTAACAAAGTTTCACATAAGCTTCTTCCACTAAAGAAGTAAGTCACTGTTTTTTAATTACATAATAAAAGTTAAAAAGCAACTCTGCTTTTATCTTTTGGATCATAAAGTGTAAAAACACAAAATTAAACTTTTATTTGTGCGAATCTGTCGATACAAAAGCCGTTGCTTTATTAATCATAATATGACGATAAAGAAAAACATTAATTTTAAAGCTCAAGCACATTTTTTGTTTCTTTAAAATAATTACTGTCAAAACACTTGTGTAGCAGATGGTTTTCATGAAGTCCAATTTAAAAAATAAAAACACTTGTAGATGAAAACGATTTGTTTTTTATTTTACATGCCTTCTTTCTATTACATTTCCATGTGAGAACGTATTCCAAATTAAAGTTATAAAAGGAAGGCAGAACTTTGATCTTCCAGTAGTTAATTCTTTTGAATTCGAATTAATTGGTTTGCTACTGACGTTCCGTAATATTAAAGTTAAAAATATTAAAAACTTAATTTAAGTATTTAAAACAAATGTAATCAGCGCTGAAAACGAAAACTGAAAAACGTTGACGTTCATCACTGGGCCATTTCTGTATTATTTTCCCTACCAATTGAGTGAATAATATACCAGCGGCTCTTCCGACAATACAACAACAATCAACAATGTCAATGGAAGTACCAATGAGCAGTATCAAGGTCAGAATAATTTATGGCCAATGCACTGGATACAAATGTTGAAACATTGTAAAACTGAATAAAAGTGATAAATAAATATTTATTTTATTTTCATAAGAATTGTTAATATTGTTATTTCCATTAAATAATAGCGGTCACATTGTAAAATAAGAATTTCTAAATATTGTATTTTTCCATGAGCATTTTATAGTTTTATTTCTATTAATCAATTAATTACAAATTGAAAATCTTAATAAACAAAGTTTAGAAGTAAATTGTTCTTTCTCTCGGTTTTTATTCATGAAATAATTCCCGCAATTTTTTAAGTTGTCATTGTGAAAAAGAATATTGTGCATAAAAATATATAAAAACCGCATTCGGTTATAAAGACGATTTGACAATGCATCAGCTAGTGGCTGATAATATTTTTGACCACTCTGTATAAATAATTCTTTAAAAAACGCTCATGTTTCTTTTATTGTTGACAGAATAAAATTTTTTAAATTCTAAGCGAACGATTGACCATATACATCTAGTTAAATGCACTATTGCGGTACCCTATAATTTTTATTTTTGAATATTTATACTTTTTATTATAACGGTCATACTAATTGATATTCTGTCAGTTTTTCAACGCCCATATAGGGTAAATTAACGTCAGCTATGGGGACACCCTTTTATTTTTAGATTTATTTTTGTATAACTTTTTGCAATTAGGATCTATAGTAAAGAAGTAAAGAAGAGTATAAAGAAAAAATATTCAAAATCGGTTCATAACTAATTGAATTTTGCAGGCACAAACTTAAAAAAGCCACATTTAGACAAATTGATAACCCTCTTCTTTTTTGGAGTCGGTTAAAATTGATTTTTATTACAGGTACATCATCTAATGGCTGACCAAACAATAAAGCATCAATAATTCCCAAAAGGTTGAAAGTTGACTAATTTAATAATTTTGCCCACTCTATAGAAATGTTTACCATCATTTATTAGAAAAATACGTTCAACTCAGAACCAATTTTAGCCATAAGCGATTCCTTACTAAACTTTCACGGAATTTTGGATGTCGAAAATTAAACAAATTTTCATTATTATTTCTGAGAAAATCAAATATTTTTTTCCACCGAACAAAGACAATTGATTCATTCTTTTTATTCATTTTAAAACTCTGTTAAATTATTTTTTAATTTGTTTTTAAAATAACGTCGGCTCTTAATGGGTTAAGCATTTTCAAAAAATCTTTTAGTGTTTCCTTAAAGAGCTCTTCAAAAGCTTTACAATGATACCCATATTGATATTTTAAAAAGTCTATAAATTTCAGAGCTCCATAAATATGGGCGAGCGCCAATTTTTTCACCTGAAGTCTTTAATTCTCTATCGCCCCATATGTTTACTTTTTTAATTGGAGTTACTTTATTGCTCCAAATGACATGAAAAAATTAGAGGTAGGCGTGGTGTTTTGCCTGATGCCTCGAAGGGCATGGACCGATCATGCTGATTTCCAATAGCACCTCTTTCGACACTATATCTAATCGATTGACATATATATAAGGTAAACTTGATTTCAAGACCACGTCGTAACACGGATGGATAGACAGACATCGATCAATCGACTTTGCTATGCATAAGAAGTCTGATATTTATATACTTTACCTGGTCGGAAATGGATATTGTAGAAATTACATGCGGAATTACAAACTTAGATTTACCCTTTTTTCACTTTTTGTGGTGTAAAAACAAAAAATGGATTTACTCGCTTATTTTTTTAATGAAATTTTAAATGTTTCTTTTATTAATGTCTATAAGTATGAATATTAAGAAATTTAAAACCAATAAAAAAATAAAGTGAAAAATTTTTTGATTGAAGCAGATTTTACATTAAAATGTATATCTTCATAACAAACTTTAGAATAAAAATGTATCCCTATAATTTTTTACACATGTTCGATGAAGCCTTTTAAAGTTATAAAAACCTTATAGAGAGAATTTTGCAATGGCCGAAACTAATGCCCGTGTCAAAGGGTTAAATTAGAATTAAATCAATATTTTTTTATTATTTATCATAAATTGAACATTTAATTTAAAATATAACGAAAAATTTTTAAAGATGATGATGAATTAATCAGCCTTAAATAAAGTCATCTAATTAAAAACAAATGCTGTCTTTAATGTATTTATTCTCTTCCCTTTGATTGCTCGGTCGTAAGCTTCTTACTGCGACCTTAATGCCATCAATTTTATTGTTTAAATGTTAATACCATTCAATAAAAACACTTTATTTGACTTTCTATTGTATTCCATTCCATTCGATTCCATTCTATTCTTTCCTTTTTTTGTATGGAGACCAGCGTTGCCGCTTTGGTCCAATCGGACCAAACTTGGTAGTTTTTCGACTTTAAAAAACGGTTTGGTAGTTTGGTTGGTTTGTTGCATTTTTTTTAAATTTTTGGTAGGATTTCCTCCTGTAGCAATTTTTTAGTAATAGTAAATTTTTCTCCTTAGAAATTCAGTACATATAATTAAAAAAAAAAAAATGTAACTTTGAATTAAATAAACAATAACTTTGAATAGTGCTACCACTGTTTTCAAAAACTATCTTAGGTGAAATAAAAAACATCTCTGCTTTTTGCATAGAGATGATTAAAGCTATAACCATGGCTTAAGAAATCCGAACAATATTATGAAATTGAAATTAACAATATTTTTGAGTGAAGGTTTATTTTCAGAAGACGACATACCATCAACCAGGTAAAACCACTCTTAAAATTTTTGTTTTAAAACATTTTTAAATAATATAATACTTTTAGTGATCATTGTAAAGAAACAGTCAAAAGAAAATTTAGAACCGAATGGTTGAGCGAATTTGATTGGCTTCAGGAAAGGGATGGGTGTTCATTCTAAAAAGATAAACTTCCATCTCAACAATTACGGAAAAAAACCAAATGAGTATAACAGAGTTTATGTGCAAGAAATGCATTTTTAAATTTTTGGTAGGCTGTGAACGATTTTGGTAGGATTTTTGAAAATTATTGGTAGGAAGTCAATTTCTTGTGTGGCAACTCTGATGGAGACATACACACACATAACCATTTAAACATGCAAGAGATATAATTATAACTTACGTAACAGATTACCATACAAAATCCCCTCGCTTTGTTTTTTATTTGCTTTTTCATATTAAAACTCTCACCCAATTTTTAGTCAAATAAAAACCTTTTGCGAGATTTAAAACAAATTGCTTACTACGTACGGTCTTATATTCCCAGGGGTGTGCTCATTCCACACATTTATTTTTTTTTATACAAAGGACACACTACCACACACACATTTACATAAATACATGCAGTCAGCTTATTTGACATGCGATGAGAGGGCTATAAATAAACGGACTACAAATACATACAACAGGAAAGCACAAAAAAAAGACACACTTTTAGTCCTTGTAGCCTGAAGTTGTGTATGAGTGTGTTTGTTTGTTTGTTTGTTTGCGTGTGCATATGTGTGTGTGTGAGTGAATGTTGATATGACTTGAACACATCAAGTGCCAATTCCATATGTTGCCCTCAATGTCGTCATAAAGACAAAAAGACAAAAAAAAACAAACTGTATTTTAAATTCAAATAAATATGAAGGACACCGTAAAACAAAGAAGAAAAAACATTCAAATGTAACACAACAACCGTAACTGAAGACTAAACAGTCTGTCTGTTTAGTGTTGCCACACAATAATCTACCAACATTCATTTTTACACTTTTAATGTTGTTGCTCGCTGTTACTCGACCTCCATCTACAATTTAACATTTAATCAGGCAGGATTCCATCCATCCATCCATCCACCCCAACTTCTGTACGACGAATACACGATACACAAATTTGCTTGCGAATTACAACAAGTGATAAACTGCGTTTGGATGTGTGTAATTGCATGCACGTATGTATTCGTATTTAAGTTGTAGTGTGTAGTACACTCTTCCATGCAATAGTTGGACAGATATAAACATTTTTTCCTTTTCAGAATTTAAATTTTTTTTTGCCTGTGCATTTAGACAAACAAACAAACAAACACGCTTTTGAATTGCAGCTTTAGGGTGAAAACCTTGTGCACAGAGTTGGTTCATTTAGAATATTTAAAGTTGTTTCTTCACCATTTCTCTAACCCAGTTGGAATCGATCAATAAAGTCTCAAGTCAAGTTTCTAGTTTACATTTTTTAAATAGAAGTGGTGTTTGATCTATGCCTTCCAGGGTTTTATAGTTCACGAGAAATATACGTTTTAAAAATTTCTCCAGGGTAGTGCAGTTAATTTTAAGCCCTTTAACAGAGAAGACTTTATTTTAAATACTTTATTTATAAATACTATTTTCATGGAGAGACATTTAGTATTGCCAGCTCTGAATTTTATTTGCAAACAAACGTAAAAATATTTCCAACTGGGTGACTTGATAAATATTCATGTGTGATAAAATTTAATATGTATTTTGAATTTCTTCTTCTGTTTTCGTAAGGAGAAAAATGTTTATTATTCTTTTTTTTTATTCCGTGTGGTTGAGCAACAAAAATTTCTCCATTTTGTTGTTGAACTTGAGCAAGTGAATGACAGAATATTTATTTACTTTTTGGGTGGGCGATTTGCTTTTTTTTTTGTTGTTTTATTAATATTTTCAAATGTAAAAAGTTTAAAAGAAAATAAATCCTTTAGCAAACTCATTTTATATTCAAAATACGAATTGTTGATGAATTTTTTATTTTTTAGGTTTTTTTTTTGCAATAAATTTTTAAGGCTTTTCATCTCAAATGCTACAGATTAGAATTTTGGGTGTAGATGGAAAAGTTGAAGCACCTTTAAAACACCTTAAACTCCAGGTTTTATTTAGTTTCAGCTTTAAATTTACATAGTTTTTAATTGATTTAATCATTTATTAAGTCTGAAAATTGTTTTAATTTTTTTTTTTAATTGAAAAATTTTTGCATCCATCAAAGTCTTCATTAAATTTTTCCTAAATCCAAAAAAAATTTTAATTTCTTTGTCTAAAACTTGTAGTTTTCAATTAATTTAGTAAACGAACTGGTCGTCATCTAAAAAATGTTGTTAGAAGTCAGTTCAAATCAAATGTTCTAATTTTGGTTTGTTTTTTTCTTCTTGATTTTTTTCCTTTTCGTAAAGAGACGGAAATCTATCTCGAAAAGGGTAAAGATTTTTTGGGGGTTGTAAAAGACCCGATTAGGAGCTTAAGGAGTAAAAATTCTCAAAGTTCAGACTCAGTTCAAATTTTTTTTTGACCTGAAAACCCTAAACATTTTGACTCAGTTTAACGATAATTTGAAAAAATAGCACAAAGTTTTGTTGAAAAGAAAAATTGAACGCAATAAATACAATGATGAGGACAAAGACATCCCATTGGCTGGTGTAAGAATTATAATTATTAGAAAATGACTTGGCCGAAAAATATTAAATTCGATTGAGGGGTATATTTCTCCAGTATAAGCATTTTTAAAAATCTTTCGCCTGAAGTAGGAAAGGAGGGATTCAAAAATTTATAGAAGCGATTTATGAACTGTAAAACCTAAAAGGAGACAATACTCAAAAGTAAGAGATGTTCAACTGAAAAGTCATTGAAATGTTCTGGTTTTGAAATGCTTTAATATTTTTAAGCTAATCTTGTTAAATGTCTATCCAATTTTAATTTCAGATTCTTTGTTTCTTAAAAATTCTAAACCATTTTATTGCACAATTTACCATCATGAATTTATTTAATAATTTAACAAGAACATTTTTTTTATTTATTTAATAATAAATAATAAAAAATAAGGTTTAAATTATTATAATAACAGGCCATTAAATAAATATAAGCAGCTCCTTACAGGACTCTTCAACTGGAAAAAAATACTTTAAACGCTGCATTAATTTTATAAAAAAAAGGGTTCAATATTTGAACCTGCACACACCATCAATATCCTTTTTTAAGAATTTTTTGTTTTAAGTTTACGTAAGAAACCCTTTTTTCATCGACAAGAGAGGAGAGAAAATAAATATTTGAAATATTTTCCTCAAACGGAAACAGGATATAGAGAACAAGCATTCTGTAAACGATAACGACATGAACTAAATCATAAATGTTTTACATTCTAAATGTGTTTCCATTATCCTTTTTCAACAACAAAATACTTTTATGCTTCATGTGATGTGTAAATACACGTACAATGTCATGTCATAAATGAAAATGAAAATGAGAACAAATTTATTATTTGTTTGTTTTTTTTTTTCATTTAATAAATTACGGGTTCTTGTGAAATAAAATTGTTTAAATTTTTCAATAAACACGTTATTTTTCATTTTCAGTAAAAAACAAACAAATTGTTAACAAGAAAAGCAAAAAAAACCCCTTTAAAAAATTTATAAGATTTTTTTTTAACGAAAAAGAAAACGAATGAGAATCAGAGCAGTTGGTTGCTTTTGAGGGTGTTAAACTGAACAGTGATTGCTGTCGATTTTAATAAATTATCATTATTATTATTCGGTTTACTTTTCCTTCTTTTTAAAATGGTCGTTGATGGTGGTTAAAGACACAATTTGATTTTGTAATACTTAATTTAATTCCATAAATAAGTCGATTCCATGTGGGCATTTTGATATTGTTAGCATTTTGTAGTCAGAGTTTACTATATTTACTCTATGACACGTCAAGCCCGAACTGATTTTGTTATTTGTTTTTGTACAAAAACGTCACCATGCCTTTTAATAAAATTAACCTTTAATTTTTAACACTGCACTCGAAAATATTAGTAATCTGTGAACGTTATAATACAAAAGTCACGACCTAATCTACATCACCCTGATAAAAAAAGATGACTGTAATAGTTTCACGTGAGAAATATCTCACGTTATTTGAGAAACGAGACACTTGAAAGTTATTAGTAAATTTGTGGATCTTAGCCCAATGGCCGATAAATTTCAGTGAAAGTTCAAACATATTATACACTTGAAATTAATGCCTCCACAAAAATTTATTCAAAAAAGCTTGTGAAAACAGACAAGAGAATAAGCGATTATTTCTACACAAATTCACTACAACTAAAATTCGAAAAATATGTTTCTGAAAATTTACAGATTTTATGAGAAATGCAAATGTCATGCAAAAACTGAAAAAAAATCCGGCTTTCTGGTTGTTTCAATCAATTTTTTGGGAATATTATTGCTTTAAAAATAAATATATAAAGAAATGTTTCTTTTTTTTTATCAATTTAAAAGAAAATTAAATTAAAAGGAAAATGACGCAAGAAAACAAAATTAAATTAAATAAAGTTTATGTTCATGTTCATGCCACCGCACAATAAAATAACAATTTCTACAGCTGACAGTTTAAGGTTGACATAAAATGTGCCATTTAATCGAGAAAACTAACAAAATTTTTTGTTGTACAACAAGTCGAGCAAAGGTATTTTAAGAGATGAAATGAAACATTTCTAAAACGTTACATTTGCCGCAGTTTGAATGGTGGTTGAATATAAGAGTATTTTCAACTTGTCACTGTCTGTTGTGGATTATTAACTGGAGACCACATTGGATCATATCTTTTACAACAAGAATCTAGTCAAGCAGATAATTTTACTGGTGCTCAATACTGCTACATGCTTATACAGCTCTTCCGAATAAATTAGATAATATTGATATGGGTGCAATGCGACTGTGTCAGTGAAGCAATTCAATTTAATGTGAATGTTTAAAAACTGTAAGCAGGTACATTTGGGTTAAGTCCTAAAAGCTGTTTCAATCGTTCCTCTTTGTGAGTTGAAGTACTTAAAGATTAAAGAGCCTTACAGAAGTTAATATTTAAAAATAGACTCCATTTATTATTATACTTTATGAAAACTAGGATTAAATATTTTTTCAGAAAAATTTCAATCTAAAATTTTTTTGCGTTAAAACGAGCTGCTCTATTGATCAAATTTGTAAGATATTTTTTAATTATAAAAAATTTTTTCTCTGATTTTAAGAAAAAGACAATAAAATAAATATTTAATAAAAAACTGAAATTATTTTTAAAGAAAAACTAACATACACATTTTCTCAATTACTCCCTCCGTTTAATATATTATTACGTAATTGTCAACGAATAATTCTCACACGATATTTCGTGAAATTTTCTAAAATTGAGAAGGAACAATAATCATTCGTAATTTTTATTCTACACCCTTAACCACAAAAAGTGGAAAAAGTGTCATTACTCGTGAACTAAATTTGTCATTCTGTTCGTAATTTCTACAATATCCATTTCCGACCCCACAAAGTGTATGGGGTTCTGAGTTTTCGCGAAGTCGATTAAGCGATTTTCGTCTGTCCGTCTGTCTGTCAGTGTTAGTGTTGAAATCAAGTTTACCAAGGCATTATATCAGGTAGAGAAAATTCAAATACGCCAATTTATCAAATATATCGTCGAAAGAGGTGATTTTATAAGTTAGCAAGATCGGTCCACGTCCTAAAACGCAGCGGACAAAACACCACGCCATCTATTTTTCATATTCTTTGGAACAATAAAGTAACTCCAATAAAAAAAGCAAATATAAGTGGCAATAGAGAGTTACAAAAATAAGAAAAAACATTAGTTGAAAAAAAGCGCTCGCCCATATTTTCCGAGTTATCGGCCTCTGAAATTAAAATTTTTTAATAGCAATATGGGTATCATTTTAAAGCTTTTGAGGAGATCTTTAAAAGCCGATGACATTTTTATGTAAAATTACATAAAGGCAGTACCAAAATATTTTTTTCTTATTTTCTGTCACCCCAATATTAGCTGTTTGATTGGAATTACTTCACTAAACTAGATTTACATAATTGGTGAAGAGTATATAAAATTCGACAAAGAAAATGGCAGTCTTATTTGTTTTAAACTTAAACTTTAATAGTGAACTAAAATATTATAAAAAAATACAATAAACGAGTCTATATTTCTAGAACTTTTCTATTTTAAGTGGCCTTTTTACTTAGAAAATCATATTTGCAATGAAATTGATTGTCATGTGTGTCCAAGTGCGAATGTGTAAATAATAGCAATTGTTGCACATTGTTGTTGTTGTTTACGTTTAACATTTTCATTTATAATTTTATCCTGGTGTTTATGAACTTTTGTATAACTTTTTAACTTTAAGACAATAAAACCAAACGGACATTCAAGTAAAACCGAAATAAAAACTTTTTGCACTTTAATGTCACTATAACGACCAATCATTAGTGGCTTTAATTGCTCCGGCCTTCATATGTCAATCATCATCAATCAACGCACAGTAAAACCAAACAAAACAATCAAAACAGCAACAACAAGAACAACAACAAAACCAGCTACAAATGAACGTAAATGAAACAAAACAAAGTAGAAAACAAGAATTTTCTATTTTTAATACGGCCCTGACAGGATACAAAAACCATCCAAATGTCCCTTTTCCCTAGATATTCAGAAAACGTAAGTGAATTAAACGCGCGTTAAAGTATTGGTGTTTGTTTGTGTAGATGTGTGTGCGTATTTGTGTGTTCATGAAGAGTACAGTAACAATACGAAAACATTTAATCCAAATAACGGGCGGTAGAAAAATCACCCTCAATAAAACATAAAACATTATTATTTGAAAGGCACATGCACACATAACACACATACACACGCACACATAAGTTTCATATTTATGTATGTATTTATAAATACATACCAGTACATATTAAGTGAAATTAAAACAATAGTTGAATAGAATTGAATTATTTTTGTTGTACTTTTTTTCTGTCTTCATGGAAACATTTTTATACTCCACTCGACTAGAATCCAATTGTTGTTTCCAAAGGTTGATAGAACTTAATGCCGGTCTCAATTTATAACAATGTTGTTAAAATGAAAAATAAACAAAAAGAAAAGATAAGAAAAAAAAAACAGGAACAAAAAGCACAACATGCATCTATGTATACACATATACATACGCACATACATACATACATATACACAAACATACAACCATACATACGAGTAGAACTGAAATTGCAAAAGAAACAACACAAACAAAAGCTAAGAAATAATAAGTATAAAACAAGACAAGCAGAGTTATTTGCTTTTCCAAACGCCACTAACATTCCGAACGCCCACTATACTTAAATAATTTAACACTTTACCCTCCATTAACGGTTTTATATATTATCTTGCCATTTATCGTTTTCTGCGTACCATATGAAATAAATTTTTGAAGCGCCATGGCCTCATATTAAACTGCTACCACAAATTGCATGTACTTATGTATGTATGTGTGTGAATATTTATGTTTCAAATTCATTCCATCAAATCTCATTTCAAAGAAGTAATAACGCATGATTTTGGTCGCATAATATTTTAACGCTCTTTTTCGATTGTTGAAATAATTTTTTTTTTTTTGCATAAACCATACAAAACTTAATTAAGCTCAATAAATAACAAAATGTAAATTTTGTGATCCATTCACATTTAACACCATGTCACGGAACACAAATAATGTTGTCACGGTAAAAACCAAACGAAAAATTGAACTTTAAGAACTTATCAAACTTATCAAAATTACTTAAATTTTCTGCAGTGGCGGTGAAATCAAAAGTATTTCGATTTTCGCCAAACTCGCATCATCGTTATCAAAGTTTTTAAGCTCTGCGTCAAGTAAAATTCACGAAAGTACTTAAATATTTGATTCAAATCTATTTGTTCTGAGCGCTTTGGTTTTAAAAATGGAAGCACTAAAAGCCGGCATATGGATAAGTGGTTACTGAGAATTGCAAATCGCTTTCTCTTTTGCCCAGTATTCTATTGATGGTAAATTGTTTGTCCAACCCATAATGATAGATACACTCGACTCATTGTTTCCCTTTTTCGAAAAAATTAATGAATTGCCTGCACAGCGATGCTTCAATTTTTTATCAACACATATGTATATCGGCTTTTTATACCAGAAATGAAAGGAACAGGGTAGAGACAGTTGTCCTGTTGAATTTATTCTTGATTTCTGTCTGCTGTTTCTTTATACTCAATTTTATAACACAAATTTTCAATTCCTAAACAATTCATATATTTCTCGAAAATTTATTTAAACCACTAAACAGTGTCGGGAGTGCAGGATTGCGGGTGATATGCATATTTTTTTTGTTTAGTTGTATTTAAGACTAATAAAAACCAAAACGATAATCTTGGGGTTGTCAAAGAACCAAGCAGGTTGGTATTTACTAAAAAATATTTAACAAAATCAGCAGTTTTAAACTTCAACTTATCATAAAAAGTATTCTTTGCCTTAAAGCTATTTTTGAAACTTCTATATTAAAAAAATTTGTACATTTGTAGTGTTCATCTCGTATATAAAATATAAATAATTTAACTCACAACTACCCAAAAAAAGGAAAAAAGACACAAAAACAATTAGAAAAGAAACAAATTCATATTAAACAAAAACAAACAAATTTGGCTTTACCGCGCCAGGAAGTTCTCTAAGCATCTTGCGCCCTCTAGAAATTTTATAATCAATTCCCCTATGTAGACTTTCACCCGCGAATCTTGAAATTTGGTTCTGCAAAGGGCCCAATCCCAAGACAAGCAACCAAAACTTAACTCCCCCTAAAACTTTCTATTTAATGAGAATAAATCCCAAACCGAAAAGGTGTAGGACCTGACAAGACGGATAATTTGACAATAGACTAGAAGACGAACTTTCCTACCGAGACTCTCCTACATTTAAGAGCTTTTTAATATGTAGAGCATATACTCTGGCTGCTCTCGAGAAAATCGTCAAGTCTCATAAAAGGTGACACTTAGGAATTTCAGCCTGTGTGATATCCCAAACGATTCTCGCCCGACAGTCAAACAAGGTCTTCTATTTGGGTAAACATATTTTCGTCTTTCCTCTCCTTATTATGGAAACGGTCTGGAGCCATCAGGTAACAATTCCGTCAGACCCCGAATTTGCTTTTCTTACAAAAACGCGTATTAATGATTATTAATATTGTTTGTTTTTAGGGATATAAATGATTTTTAAGCGAAGACATGATAGATAGAAATAGAGTGCATTTAAATTTGTGCAAGGCCTCGAAAGGGTTACACATTATTTTAAGCAGAACACATGAACATTCCAACACTTGTGCCAGTGATTATTTAAAAATTCTGCCAACAGAATAACAAACAATATATGTAAATTTTATTTTTGACTCAAAAAATTTCGACTTATGGATTATAAGCTTAAATTTTACTTATCCTGTGTTAAATTAATATTTGAATAAAATTATTGCCGCCGTTAAACGAGGTTAAAGTGTACTCAGAAATAAATGTATAAAAACACGTCTACTTTTTTTTACTCATTTATTTTAGAGACAACTACGTCTACGTGCTCAAACTCTCAGCAAACAGTAGCGAAATTAAAAAGAACTTGGAACTTGAGTTTGTCGACTTGCACCCATTCCAGGAATATAAATACAAGTTTGTAGGTGGCATAAAAATAGAAGTAAAAAAAATAGACAACTTTCTTCAAACGTTTGTACTTTTAAAAAGTTGTTAAAAGAGTTTTGTTTTCAACTTTTATTTGCTGCTTTTTTTCGTTTTGTAAAAAAACTTTTCGTTTTGCTTGAAGAACTTTAATGTGTGTAATCATACTCTTTCAAGTATTTTGTTCTTGTTGTTGCTTTTTACAAAAAGTTTTCTGTAAAAGTTTTGCGGTTAAACGAAATGTGGTCACAAATCCAACAAAAAGAGATTGAAATTTGATACAAAAATCTGTTTTTAGTTAAAAGTTATTTGCAAAAAGCAAAATCCTCTACAACCAAAAGTTAAATATGAAAAAAAAAAACATTTTTACAAAACAGATACAAATTTAAGATTTGCAAGTAAAATTTCTTTAAATTAATTTCGATGTAATACAACTAATAATACAAGCAATTTTTCTTCACAAAAAAAAAAAAAAAAAAAAAAATTAACAAAAAACTAAATATATTTTTCCCCTGGAATATAATCTTCCAGACAGTAGCGGCATAATTTGATTCAATTTCATTTCTTCCCCATAGATTAGAAAATAGTGTAAAAAAAAACCCAAAATAAATTTAGCAGCTAGAAAACCTTTCAATTCCATACAAGTTCAGATCGAAAAGCAAATACAAAAAGTCTTTCTTTAGGCAAAGATACAAATTTATCTGATCAGTCTTTGTTTTGTTTTTACGATTTGAACAACTCGCGGGACAACTGGCTCAGTTGAGTTGATAAAATCCATTGCAAGTAATAAAACAAGGAAACATTATTTTCCGCAATTTATTAAAAACTTTTTTCATGTTCTATTTCTGTATAGCAAGCGATTATCTCGGGTGAAACATTATTATTAAAAACACTAATTTTTTGAGTTATTTCCTTACAAATTTTTTAGATGAGAAACAGCACATTAATTTCTCAAATTTTAATTAAATATTATATTTAATATTATAGATTGAAACATTTTCGTTAATCATTCTTGGGGTTTAAAAGAGATTTTTGGTATTAATTGAAAATGTTAAGACTTTCCTTTACTGAGAGTCTTTCAGAGCCTAAAAGACTTTTTACACATATTTGCATAAAAAAATTATTTAATCCATCAAAATATTTTTTTTCGAAATCTGGCAATAAATATTTATAATTTTGGAATTTTTAAAAAGGCGCCGAAAAATTTGATAATTTTTTAAATTTAATTTTTAAGTCAATTTATTTTGTTTTTCATTATTGTAATGAAGCATTAAGTTTTTTGCTAATTATAAAAGATGTAGATTTATGAAACAACTTATTCGATTTGCAATCTACAAATTGTGGATCGTAGAAAAGGACTTTTTAATTATTACGTTGAAAATATATTTACATTTATTTTTATTATCACAAGTTCTTCCTGGCGTGTCTACAACACAAGTCCTGTAAAAACAGCAATTATTCTTCCCCACCTGCATTAAACGATTTAATGTCGAATTTGTTAAACTAAATGACAAATAAATGATAATAAATTACAAGTTATTTTTTAAATAATAACCATGAAATAACTTACCTACCATTGAATTAAATTATAAATGATTTTATTAATGGCAATAAAACTTTTTAATTACTAATTTTTTTTTTTTATGAAAACTAAATTTATGATGGCAGGCAGAACCTTAAAAAAGTACTATTCATAAAACAAATAAGCCTTCGCCCTTTTTTGTAGATGGATCTACATTTTAAAATTTTTATAAGTTATCAATTTTAAGAGAGATATAACTTGATGCCTGAAATCTATAGTCATCTAACACCGCAGTTAGCAAATCTTCTTACAAAAAAAAAAAAAAAAAAAAAAAAACATTTCCTATAGTGTCTCATTTTTCCTGAGAATGTTAAAACATATACTTATATTTCACCAAATTTGTGTGCAAAAATGCCATCTTAAAAGAATGTTTTATATATCTAACACCCTAAGTTTATTATGAACAAAACAAGGAGTAACGTTTATTTATTGTAATGCTTTGCAAGCATTAAATCATTAGTCAATGAAAATGAATTTGGTTTTTAGGTAGTTATCAATGAAAACTTTTAATTAAAAACATTACCATTAGTGGAATAAAAAAAAAAAAAAAACAGTAGCATTATATGTCCGTCTAAATAATTACTCACATGTGTGAACTTTATAATAAAAATTTTATTATTTATTATTATTATTTTTTAAATAAAAATCAGAGGAAAAAATAAATAAGTAATATCTGAGTAATAAAAAATAATTACCAGAAAGCAACTTTTTTTTTATAAAAACTTAAGGGATATCAAGTCATTTATTATTATTTATTTATTTATTTATCATTTATAAACAATGTCACGCATTCCAATCGCCATTCTGATTGATTATGTTTTACTTTTTTCAGATTCCGACCGATTTGGTCTGTTTCTTAAAAGTGTTGAATCTAGATTTTTTTTATTTTAATGTGTAAATATTGTTCACACCAAAGTAATCAACAATAATACAACAAAAGAAAAAAATACATAGAAAATTTCTGCAAAAATATCCAACTTTCGTAATGCTGTGGGTAGTTTATATCATGCTCTTGTGAAAGAACCATTCCCACTTATTTCTTCACGTTCAATATGCTAAATTGAATGGCTGAAATGCTAAGAAATAATATTTTTAATTTTAGAAACTTTCCAAATCAGGATTTGAACCGTGGATCTTATAATTAAATTAAATTTAACTTATTTTTATTTTGCTAGATTTCTTTGGAAAACGTCCGGATACATTTGTAAATAATTTTTCTTTCTAAAAATGTTTAGAAAATAAATTAAAAATTAACCAAAAGCCGAAATTAAGTCAATTTTAATTTATTTGAACAATATTTTTTGTCATAGTTCTCCTTATAATGGTAATAAGAATTTTTAATGTATAATAAGAACAATAACGGCTTTAGACTTAAACGACAGTAACATTACAACTCACATTAAAGACGATTAATTATAAATAATTAATTTTAAGCTCAATTTAATTTTTTCAAAGTAAGCTGTTAAGGATCTTTATTGACAGAAAACCTTTCACAAAATATTCAGAGAATCACCGTCTTACAGGTCTCTACAAAATCCAGAGTTATTAAATTTGTATGAGAGGTAAAAAGACCACATAAAATAAAAAATTTAAATGAGTAGAATAATTGAAAAATATGTATATACAATTTTTATAAAACGACGATTATATTTGTAAGTTTAAAAATTCACTGAATCCCAAAGTGTTGGCTTGCGATTTTTTCCTAATCACTTCATCTAATCCTTTAATCGATATCGTTATAGACACACACTATAAGTCTTAAAGCTTCTATTTAACTAGTCTACAGCATGATTGATGATACTTCCAATTAAATAAATTGATTAATAGATTCTTGGAGTGAGTAGAGTAAAGTTGAATAAATTGTTTGACATTAAAACGCTTCTTGTGGTGATTATTCTTTAAATAAGCAATTAGAACTTCTGTGGCAGAATTATAAAATCTCTATAATTAGCTACTGGATTCCACAACAACAACAAGTAACTAGACCAATTAACTAACAAACGAATCATAAAATCCAACCAACAATTTAACAAAAATCAAAAAAAAAAAAACAAAGAAGAATAAGAAATAAAATGAACATGTTTTGCACACGCACTTAATGATCGTGAAGCTGGTGCTGCTTGAAATCTTCTGTTCACTATCTCGACATGCTAAAATCCATAAAGAATTATTGTTGCTGTTTTTATTATATCTTTATGTTGTATTTAAAGCATAAATGAGGCTCCACAACAACATGGTGTTTTTGAACTATAAAAATATCCACGCGCAACCATCCACTTTGATAACCCGAAATACACTTTTACACTTTGCTGATCATTCGAACGTTTATGGCAAAAAAAATATAATAATAAAAAAGAAAAAAAATAAATAAAAACTAAATAAAAAAAACTTAAGCGAATAGCAAGTTGTTGGTTGGGATTACTGTTTGTCTGTCTGTCTGCTTATTTGCCTGATTAGTTAGTCAGCCCGTTACTCAGGAGTTATAAATGTCAGACAGAAAAGCAGACTGACAGTTGGACGGCCAGACGAACAATATTGTCACATAATTTCGTGCTACTCATTAATATTCACATGTTGTCTGTCGTTTTGAATGGCAAACGTATCTAAACAACAGCAACAAATAACAACAAAATAAAACGAATGAGACAGCAACGATCGTAGCACATCGATTCAGTACTTAATAATTCAATAAAAAATGATGAAGCATAAACAACAATTGAGAGAGAGACAGAGAGAGAAAGCGAGAGAAAATCGGATCATAATAAGAAGTTCTTATGAAGAACAACAACACTTTCAAAAAGACTGTTGGGCCTGACTGAAAATTACTTTAAAAAAAGATTTCAATCTTAGATTTGTTTCACGATTTTATTTACATTCTGTTACTTTGCTAATTTGAATTTTTTTGGCTCCCTTGGAGCGGTAATTTGATGGACCACTTAAGTCTTTCTCTTATCGGTTGCTACTGCGAAGATTAATGTTGCAGTATATTGATGAAATCATATTCCTTTAATAAGAAATAATTGTACTTTCTAACAAAACAATAAAATATTAATATAGTTTTTTATTTGACCTTTTTAATTATTTATTTTTTAATTTATTATTTATTTCTTTGTCCTGATGATGCTACACAAGGCAGTAGCGAAATATTGAAAAAATAAAAAATAAAAGACCTTGTGCTTGAATAATAAATTAAAAAATAAAACAACAAAATATTAATAGAAATTTTAATGTTTAAACCACGCGGTACTTCATTGAGGCATTCCAGCGTCCGTCAGAACAACTTCATTCTGAAATTCGCGAGAAGAGGGAAGAGGGTTAAATAATGAATGAGAAAATTTTTCTGAGAGAAAATTGTTCTAATAAAAAAACGAATGTCATTGTTCCAGTTAAAAATAAAAATCAAATTAAATGTCTTTGAATTCGTTCTTAAGATCCTTGACGTAGATGTCACATAGTCATTGTTTTCACATAAAGATTAATTTGTCGTGTCCTGCAAAATTCGTTGTTGGCTGGAAGAATACGCCGTTTCCACCGTTTCCGTTTTGCGGTCAATCATGGAGGATGGTACAGACCCCCAGGCAAGGTTAACTTAATTATTTACAACCTCCTCTGATCCCTGTAAAACCAAATCAAAGCAAACTCACAATAAACTTTTGAGTAAAATTCCTGATAAAATAGTGGACCAAGAAGTATTAGTACGATCAGATCTCCATTTTTAATGTTACTGATTTAAGTATAGAGTCTCTCCAAATATCCGAAATATCGCAACTGAAGACATTTCATTTTCAAAAGAATTTCTTAATTGCCTTCGTTGCAGCATGAAGATGATGAGGATGATTAGCGAATGTTGTTCTATCGTGATTTCGTGCGTGTCTTGTTTGGTTGTTTTGTTAGTGTTCTTGTTGTTGTTGTTGTTAATGTTGTTGTTGTTGTGTATTGTGCATTAGTACGTTCTTATTTGTTTAGCATTGACTGGATTTGATGCCTCTGCTTTGTTGGGCAGGAGTCTAAGAGGCAGAATTATGTAAGTTGGCCTTTCTGGCTTTTGTAGAAAATCAGCCTGTTTGCCTTGTTTACTTACTTGTCCGTCCAACGGTCTGTCTCTTGTTTGGTTTTGTTTGTCTGGCAACTGTCACGGCAGCTTAACTAAAATGAATTGTACGCGAATTTGCACTCAACTTTTACCACAAACTGGTTTTGCATTTACTGTCTCAGCTTTTTTCTTGTGTGTTTATTTTTATGTTTTAAATGTCCCCAAATAACCGTAAGAATATCCATTAGTTTGCCTGCCTCCGTCCGTCTACCCATTCTTTTTCATTTCTTTCATTTCGCCCAAACACTTGCGCTGTGAGTACGAATCGAATTGTTTGTTGGCTGGTAAAGTAAATTGAAAGTTCCATTCTCAGATTATTGAAATTCTACTTTGAGTGGAATTGTATTTTTACGAGAATTTGTTATCGGAACACAGCAGAACAGCAAAATGTTTTTAACGACATTTTCATTCCTGCTCAAAAACATTTCTGGGAACATATCAAATTTCGCCAAATTTTCATTTTAGTCAGAAACAATTTCAATTCTTCCGCAAATATTTATTTTTTTATCTTGTTTTTTTTTGTTGTTCATTTGTTTTGTAATTTTTGTGTTTAGTAAAATTGATTGGCAGAAATAAGCGGTTTCTTCAAAACAATTAAAATTGTACGAAAAAAAAACAAATAAGAAGTATTTTTTAATAAAAAAAATTAAAAGATTTCTTTCAGTGAAAAAACACTTCTGCACAAAATATTTTTGGAGAAAAGAAAATTGTAAAAAAATGGGAAAATAGCTGATTGCAAATAAATTAAGTTTTAAACTTTTGATTACTAATCTTTTACTTGATGTAATGTTTTTTAATTGCACGTCATCAAAAAATTAACAAATTATTTCTGCGTTATTATTTATTGTTGCCACTAAAATATTTACCGTAGAAAAAAAACGAAATAAAGAATTGAAAATTTAAATAATTTTTAACAAATCATGTACGATTTTAACAATTATTTATGGAAAACAATTATTGAAAATTTTTAATTTTTCTTTCAGTGTTCCCTTTTATATGAGATTTTGTAGGACATTTGTCACAAACTTTACATAAAAAGAATTTAGACGATTTGTCATGTGCAGCAGTGATGAAACTGTCACTTGAGTTATCCCAGCCGTAAAATAAAAATTTTTTAGTATTTGTTCTTTATTTTTTGGCTACAAGAACTATAAATCCGTATCATAAAATGCATTTAAGCAATCCTATAAATATGTCAACAATGCGAGAGAGATTTAAATCCTTGGATCTCCTTTCAAAATAAGACACTATATCGAAGCATTTATACGTTTTTTATTAAAATGTTTAACAGAAAAAATTAAGTTTAAATTGTTTTTTTGGGGAATTGATTTACACATTTTCAAGATTTTAAGGTCATGCTTCAATAACAATAAACTGGACTCAAATGTGAGGAAGTTATTTCTTTATATTTTCTTATATAAAACTCAAAGCAATTTGAATTTTTAAAATCAGATAACATTTACAAGCTTTTTAAAATTTTTTTTTTTGAGCCATAGATGGTCAACTTTGGCCAGCTGCAGCTTCGTCCGTACCTAAGCTATGACTTCTACTCCAAAAAATTTTCAAGTTTCATCGGAAAATTACAATCAGCAGCTTAGAAGTTTGAGATTTATTAACAAATACTTTGCATAATTCTCCGCTGTGCATTTTGACACTATTTTTTGCTACCTTGAATAAAACAGAGTTCCCAGTTTTTCCGAATTACTCATGGGAAGAAAAATCACACATAAAGCTTCTCCTTCATCATGTCATAAGAAAGCAGTTAGAAATTTGTGTAATAAACTTCCTGTGAACTCAATAAAAAAATGTTTTAACACTACTCCCGCAATTCTTCGTCCTACAATTTATTTTCCATGTTCCGGTGCAATTCATCGCATAAGTAAGAGTCACTCTGTTAGTGCTGGTAAAATAAAATAAAATAATCAATTTAAAAAACGAGTGGCCGACGAATTAAGATTTTTAAATCGTCACAAGATTCAAATCCTGTTTTTGTTTTAATGAAAATTTAGTATAAACAAAAATGAGTGCTATATTCGGCTATGCTGAATCTTGTATACCTTTCACCATAACTGCAATCCAAAAAAAAAAAAAAAAAAAAAAAAAAACAAATATTGGGGTGACAGCGAATTAAAATATTAAAAAAAAATTGGTACACACAGAAAAAAGATTGGTAACAATTCGCTTAATACGTTAAAAATTCAATTACTAATATAATAATTTCATTTTTATTATTAATAATTTATAGTCTTGATTTATTTTCTATATTAAAAGCTAACAAATGATATTTGTTTCTAAATGTTAGTTGTAACACCTCTTAGAAAAGTTAACATGACCGATTTGTGTCTTTACTAAAATCTATTCTATTAAATGGAAGATGCAACTAAACTTATTTAGAACATTACTACTGAAAAACAAATTTTGGAAGTAAGAATCATAAAACTCGATTGTATATTCTGAAATCGAAAAATGTTTGACAAAAATATTTTAGTTCAAAAATAAAAGTGGTGAAAAGTTCTTCAATATTTGTAAATGGAAAGTTCAAAATTATCTCAGAAAGACATTTATATATAAAAATAATTTTATAATACTTAATTTATTTCGCAGCGCAAGACGTGCGGCATGGGATAGCAAATTGAAGAAACTATGTGGAAAAGAAGAAATCTGCATTCAATGGTTTGAATCATGAAATTTATAATGTATAATCTTCTTCCTATAATTTTTTATTAAAATAAAAGTAAATATTAAAATATTTTACTGTTTTATTTTATTCACAATAATACTTTATAGTCACCCAAGAATCATTTTTTAAAATAGTCGTGACTGCTATATTTATTCAGTTACTACAACCGAATTTAAGATAATACACACAACCGATAAAATTCGATGGGCAACAAATTCGGTAATTAAAACGAATTTGTTTTCTCTGTGTACTGCACACATACATATATACAAATTACATAAAAATGCCATCGGCTCTTATGGTGTTAAGTATTTTTACAAAGTTTTCGTATTTTCTTAAAGATCTCTTTAAAAGCTTTAAAATGATACCCATATTGATATTTTAAAAAATTTGAAAATTTCAGAGCCCCATAACTCGGAAAATATGGGCGAGCGCCAATTTTTTCACTTGATGTTTTTTTCTTATTTTTTTTTATTCTCTCTCGCCCCATTTATTTGTTTTTTTAATTGAGTTAAAGGTAGGCATAGTGATCATGCTGATTTCCAAAAGCACCTTTTCGACACTATATCTGATCGATGGACATATATTTTTTTTGGGTAAAATCCAGTTGGTCGCACAATCAACTTCGCTACGCATAAGAACACAGAATGTTTGTACTTTATGGGGTCGGAAATGGATATTGCAGAAATTACAAACGGAATGACAAACTAATAGTGAAAGGCCAATGTAAGCGGCAATTAAAACAAACGGGTTTAGGGGTGAATCAATCCCAAAGAAAGTGAATAAAGTAAAACTGACTTTAGTTTGTGATTATAGTTTCCAAATACCAGCTTACAAAAAACATTATTTATTATTTTTGGCTAACTAAAAAAACAACAACAGAATAAAAAAATAAAAACAGAAAAAATATTACTAATTAGCAAGAACATTAAGCCTCGGCTCATACTTTTGCATATTTATTGGGAAATATACACAAGCTGCGGTCGAAATTAAGGCCTTTTATGCCAAAATTTTTTTTGAGTAACTTGAGGAACCTTACTTTAAAAGACCTTCATCATTAAGTTTAAGAATCGGCAAAAGAATTTAATTAAAAATGAGAAGAATTATTTATTTCCGGCCTCCTCCTCGAGAACAGCATTAAGTGTAAAAAAATTTTTGAAAAGCTACATCAAAAAAAAATAAATCCTTCGAGCCGGATTTGAACCAGCGACCTATGGATTTCTACTTCTGATCAACTACAGTCCACCGCTCTACCAACTGAGCTATCGAAGGTGTAAATACCTTTTATACATAAAATGCATAAACACCAGATGAAAATAATAAAATAAAAAAACATTTAAAATAAAAATAAATAAAAAAACCAAATAAGAAAAAAAACTAATTTAAAAACAATTCATACAATTGAGTAGAAACAAAAAACATTGCTGTTGTTGTGGTTTTTTTATGCGAAATAAAATTCAGCATTATTACACGCTGACTGGATGACTGGTTGACTGGCTGTTGTTGATAGCAAGTGTTGGAATAATAATACAATTCAATAACAACAGCAACAGCAGCAGCAACAACAACAACAACAACAACAACAACAACAACAAAAGTAACACAAAAGCAATATAAAATTTTTATCAGTGTCATTCATCAATTGCCATAATTTTAATATTGTATTTTTTTTTGTTTGTTTTTGTTGCTGTCGAACAGCAGCAATAACAAAAACAAATCACACTCTTGTGGAATGTTGGAATTATTTGTTGGCATAAAGATTTGTTTAGTTTCAAGTGTGGTGTGTGCTTTTTATTAGTTATGAAGTAAATAGCAATTGTTTCAGATAAGCGAACTTTTCCTTTGATTAAGAGAACTTTTTTCATTTAGGGCAGAATTTTAGGAGTAATCATGTGCTAGGAGAATACTAAGGGGTGCAAGCTATATTTAGCTCTTTCCTTAAGATAGTAGGTAGTTCCCTTTATAGTGTGAATCGTTTTTGGATTGGCCTGGTTCAGTTCAAAAAGATTCACACAAAGCGTGTTATAAAAATACTGAATTTATAATGTTGAACCACAAACAAAATATTTGAATTGTTAATTAACATGGTGAAATTTAAAGACATTTTTTTAAAAGAGCATTATTTATTATTTTTAATTTGATTTTTAACCTTATTTTTTTTTTTATTTTTTATATATATTTTTGATATTTCGCTACTCCGTTGTGTATCATCATCAGAAAATAAATATTTGTTTTCCTGATGATACTACACAACGTATATAAAATGGGTAAATATAAAAAAAAAATTGAGAAAAAATTAAAATTAAATAAAATATATTTAATTAAAAAGGTCAAATTAAAACTTTATTAGAAAATTATTTATTTTTTGACAATATATTTAAAGCTAACGAAGATGATGTGGATATTTTAGATCCATTTGCAAATTATTATTTTAATACATTTTTACACTACTTTTCAAAGAACATTAATTCAAAGACAAACAAAATATTTTAGTTAATATTTCGTTACATTATAAAAAAAATAATTAAATAATTAAAAATAAAATTCTAAAACAGCATATATAAATAAAACTTATTCTATTGTGACCTTAATTCACAAATGAAAATAAAATTTTATTTTTTTAATTTTATAGTGTATTCAAACATGCGCCTTCTTTTGAGATTATCGCAATAAATGTCATTATTGTGCTCAATATTCCATACAAAATATGTCAGCAAAATAAAACAAAACAAAACAAAACAAAATATGTTGAATAAAGTAGAAGTTAAGTTTATTAATATTAAATTATAAATAATACAAAACAAAAAACAGTCTAATAAAAAAAGGGCAAGTTTGCCATTCCGTGTGTAATTTCTACAATATCCGTTCCGACCACATATATTCTGACTTCTTATGCATAGCGAAGTCGATTGAGCGATATCCGTCTGTTCGAGGCAGCAGGCAAAACACCACGCCTACCTCAAATTTTTATGTCATTTGGAAATATAAAGTTACTCCAATCAAAAAAATAAATATATGGTGTTATAGAGAATTAAAAAATAAAAAAAATAGCTAGTGAAAAAATTGCCGCTCGCCCAAATTTTTCGAGTTACGGGGCTCTGAAATTTTCAAATTTTTTAAAATATCAATATGGGTACCATTTTAAAGCTTTTAAAGAGATCTGTAAAAAAATACAAAAATTTTTTTTAAATGTTTAACCCCATAAGAGTCGATGTCATTTTTATGTAATTTGTATATAAAGTACCAAATTGTTTTTATTTTTTAATTCTCTGTCACCCCAATATTTCCTTTTATGATTGGAGTTATTTCATTAAACTAGATTTTCATAGATGGTGAAAGGTATATAAGATTCGGCATAGCCGAATGTAGCACTCTTACTTGTTTTAATTAAACTTTTTCCAAATAAAATGGAAGCAATTGGGTTTTCCAGCTATCAAATGCTTATTGAGCTCACTAATATATTATGTTTGAACACTAAACAGAATTTGGAATAAACAGAATATTGGCTCAATAAAAGTATATGTATGAACACACTATCAGGGTTCTGTATTCAAAGCGTACAACATTGAATCTACTGTTTTTGCAACAATGTCTGTCCATCACAGCAGGTGTATGCTATACCAACAAATAAAACTAAAGGGTGTAACAAAAGTTTTGCCATATTCATAAAAATATTGTTATTTATTGGAATTGTTTTACCATAGAGGACGTGATTTCGACCAGCATGGCTTTATCTTTTAATGTCTAAAATTTGCATAGAGTATCTCTACTAAAACGCCATATAAAAAAAATTTAAAATTAAATAAAGGGTGCACTAATATTAACGGTATTTTAACACTTATGATCTTATTTGTTAAACCTGAGTCTATAAATTTACACAGAGTTTGTTATTTCACAGAACATTATTTTCAATTTACCCAAAGGATGTGTTGTTTACTAAGGCCGCTGTAACAAATTGAAAAAATTGCCGAGAAGGAGTGGTGAAAAAATACTTAGCCAAAATATTCGCTTGTGTCATGCTTTGCACCGCCTCCACTTCTCTGTTGTTCTTTTTGATTCAAAAAAACTTTTTGATTTTAAGTGATAATTTCGAGTATAAAAAATAATTGTTTTTGTCTCTGTATGATTTTGTCACTGTAAACAAAATTGTCTGGATGCCGTTAAATAGTTTATGTTAATTTACTCCGATATAAAAGCAATCGTCATTATACTGTTAAAATTAAATAGATTTTTTTTAAAACAATAAATAATTTTCAATCACAGGAATGTTGAAATCGCTTTAATGAAACTAAATCATGCCAAATTCCCAATTAAATTATTTATTGCCATTAAATTTAATTAACACAAATAAATAATTTCATGATTTAATTTTCAATAAACATTCGCAAAATGCCCGTGCGTCAAAAAAAAAGTATTATAGCATTTAGCGACATTTTGTGTGTTTTATTTGTTTTTTTTTTTTTTTATTTTGTACTTTTTTTAACGTCATAAGAGTCGAAAAAAGTCAGCCGCAATCAAATTTGATGGTTATTTGCTGTTGTTTTGTTTAAACATTGACTTTTGTCTTAAATTTTTTACTTTTGTTTATTCGATTTGTTTGAAAAAAAATCTTTAGTTTCTATATAAAAAATTTGCGAGAAGTGGTAGCGAAATAACCGTCGTGATATTCTTATACATATAATAATCAATATCGGTGAATATAACACACTTAAATTTAATTAATTTAAAAACAATGTTTTTTCATAAGTTTTTTGAAACATTGAATCAAGTCCATGGGTTTTTGTCTGTCCACAATCCGAGTTGGACCAAAAAGAAACTTAAAATGATTACAGACTGATAGAGTTGGGCTTTGTAAGTCACTGACAGCTGTCACTGTGTATGCGTGTATTTACCATGTGTATGAAGTCAGCACGCAGTATACATACCACGTACGCTCATAGGCGCCTACGTATTTGAAGTTGTTGTTTTATTATTATGAACAAAAGCACATGTTGTCATGGAAAGTCACAAGTCGCGAACGCGTAGACCGATTTTGTGGAAACTTTAGATAAACCATCTACATGACGAACAAACTCTATTAATTTAAAAGAATTCGGTTTGACCGGTCGTGAGTTATAAAGTCGTGGTAGTTATAGCTTAACAACATTATGATCTTTTATTTACGACCAAAAAAATTTAAAATATGAAAATTGAATATCCTTTTAAGAAGAGGACGTAGAAATCTTTTTAAATGGAGTTGTGGTCATTTTTTTATACGAGTGGGACAGAAAGTCGCCATTGAACTCAGTAAGATCAACCAACAATTAGCGTGGATATGAATGCTCCTATTTTCCAGATATTTTCACACAAAACTCTAAAGTTATGAAAACTTACAAGAACTTTAATTAACCAACAAAGCAAAAGTTTTTTAAAAAACAAAAAATTACGTTTTCACTAAAATATCATAAAAAAATATTTCATCTCCAAAAAATGCTATTTCAACATAAAATAATAGCAGTAATATTCGAAATTATACAAAAAATCCGAATAAAATCGAAATATATTATCAAATTTATTTAAGTAAATATTTCAAATGAAATGTGGAACTACAGCAGAAGCCGATAAATGACCAAAAACCTCGAAACATTGCCAAGAAAAATTATTAATAAAAATTATTTCGTATTAAATTTTTGCAATTCCATATTTTTTATACGTGTTAAACTAACATTTCTTTAGTAAAAACTTCAGAGAACATCTCAAGACCATTTGATCAAGAAAGAAGATAAAACTCGTATTGCAATCAAAAAACATTGCTAATTAAAAAAAAAATTAAAATATCATTCAGGGAAAAATTTTGTTTTATAAATGTTAATTATTTTAAAGAGCTTTTTTTGAAAGTTTATGGTTAAAAAATGTTCGAGGCAGCTGTGAAGTTTTAGATTTTCGCTAATATTTTAAATTTTGAACACTATTTGAAAGGTTCATAGGCCAAAGGGGTAGTTGTCTATTTAATATCTATATTGCATATGTATTTGTATAAGTAGAAATGCGTTAACATTTTTTTTTAATTTAAAATGATAACAAAAAAATAAACAACAACTTCTTGTTTTTATTTAAACAAAAGAAACTAAACGTTTTGGATTTCTTAGATATTCATCACAGCAATAACAACAACAAAAAAACAATAACATTAAAATATAGAAAAAAACAACAACACTACAGACTGCTGTTACCAGTCGGCAAGAAAAACTACTTTAGTTCGTTCATGATGATAATGACGAAAGCGATAATGATAATGATGATTTAAAACAGCAATTGTTAAAAAATAAAAACTTTTTTGTTTTAAATAACAACAACAGCAACAATATACAATTAGTATATACGAAACCAATCTCACTAGTCTTTCATACATACACTCATTAGGGAAGCCCCTCTTTTTGTGGGCCAAAATAAATTTCCACTAATTTTGGTATTTAAAATTTAAAAAGTGTAAAATTTATTTAAACAAAAAACGTTTTTACTATAACTGTTGCGTATTTTAAACAATTGTTTAATTATTATACCCTTCACCACAAAAAGTGGATAAAGAGTGTAACTAAGTTTGTCATTCCGTTTGATATTTCTACAATATCCATTTCCGAGCTGATAAAGTTTATATATTCTGACTTCTAATGCAAAGCGAAGTCGATTGAGTGATGTCCGTCTGTCCGTCCTTCTTAGTGTTAAAATCAAGTTTGCCTCATAACTACGTCAACCATTCAGATATAGTGCCGAAAGAGGTGCTATTGGAAATCAGCATGATCGCTCCATGTCTTTCAAGGCAGCAGGCAAAACACCACTCCTAAAGTAATTCTAATCAAAAAAATAAATATATGGGGCGATAGAGAATAAAAAAATAAGAAAAAAAACATCGGGTGAAAAAATTGGCGCTCACCCATATTTTCCGGGTTACGGGGCTCTGAAATTTTAAAATTTTTTTAAAATATCAATATGCGTATCATTTTAAAGCCTTTCAAGAGATCTTTAAGGAAATACTAAATTTTCTTAAAAATGCTTAACCCATTAAGAGCCGAGGGCATTTTTGCGTAAAGTTAAATATATGCGGTGCCAAATTTTTTTATTTTCAAAATGTCGGTCACCCCAATTTTTGCTTTTTTGATTGGAGTTACTTTACTAAAAATTCAATATGATTTTTTAGCACATCAAAAACAGAGAATTTCTACTAAAAAATCTAGTATTTCAGCTAAAAAAAATATATATATTTTTAAGTAATGAAACAGAAAGTAAAATAGTGGAATTTGAAACTTATACTAATATTTTGCTTAAGCCAAGGGAGAACGTTATAAGGTCGTGAGTAATGCTGAACCGATTTTTAATTAATTATTTTAATATTTAAGAACTGGACGGCCAACTGATTATTTTTGTAAGTTCTAACACTTTCGATTTCTCTAGTCTTGGAACTTACAAATTATTTCCTTTGACAAAATTACGTTTGTACTTCAATAATGTAAAAAGCCAGATCACTAGAAAAAAATAATTGGGTGGTAATAAAGATCTGAATATCTTCAATTATTCTATAAAAATATTCTACGTTTCGTTTCCAAACTTGTTATTTTAAGTTTTTCATGCTATAAAGGGACACCTACACAGCTGAATCAGAATCCACAATGCAAAAGCTTGTTGTACATATAGGATGAGTTTACGTGGTAAAAATAATAAATAAAATTGATATTAAACCAGCCGTTAGTTTCTAAAACAGGGACCAGCTTTAAGACCTCCACTTATCGAAGTTTTCCCCATCGATTTCTCTCTATATATGTACGTAAAATAACAAAAACTATCCAAACAATGCTTGCTTGTTGATCCAACTCCGAAAAAATATTTAAAAAGTATCTGCTATAAAAAATAGACGTTTTATGGACCGTGCTAATGCTCTTACACAACTAATAAACAAAACAAAAAAATTAAATAATTGAAAAAATAAATACACTCAAAAAATTGTTGTCGTCATAATGGTAATTTCTTAAACGTAAAATTAATACAGAAATGTCCACTAAAATATTTTTAAAGTTACTAATCAATTATTTTATTTGCAAAATGGAATGATTTTAAATTATGTCTTGAATATACATATGTATAAAAAGATAATTTTTTAACTTAAATTGTGGTACCGCCATTCTTTGGGGCCTTCAATAAGAAAATAGTTTATCTGCTTAACATTTTTATATTATTTGGCTATTTTTCCAAAATGCTTATTTAACAAATACCATCTTTTAGGCAAATAATATTTTGATTAAACAATAATCAATACATTTATTTTCTTGATAGCTTGGGCCACCAAACCAATTACAGTCTTAGCATACAAAACCGTACCCTTAACACTTTCTTTAAGATGGACAGTCAGTCAAGCAAAGCTGTATTCTACTAGCACTTTTGTTAATAGTATTTTTGATAGATTTTTTTAAAAATTGCATTTAAAGCAATACAAATTGACTTCGAGTTCACAAAAAACAAAAAGTGGACAAAAACATATGTACTCAAGTAAACTGTTCACGACATGAGCTTTATTGTCCGCCAGACTTATCTTTCACCAGGTTTGCCTTTCCATATCTTGTTCCGCCTTGTTGGATAAACACGTATTTTAAGGGAATCATTAAAAAGTCATCACGAAAATTGAAAACATATACTAAAACGCCATCAAAAACATATTCTGGTTATAAATTCGCATTATTTCCTTTCAAAAAAGACCCGCATTTTCCTATCACCTCCTGCTACATGAAAAGCTGACAGAATTCTTTGAAAGTTCTCATAATCTAAGGAGTACTTTCTGAACGATTTTAAATATCTAATTTCAAAATATAAGCAAGAAAGTGTGCTGCACTCGGTTGTGCTAAATCTTCTATACCCTTCATTAAACGTTTTTGTGTATTTTCGGTTTTGAATAAATAGTTAATGAATGTTAACAATGACTCAATAGTGTAAATATATTCTTTTTTAGAAAAGTTTTAAATTGTAGATAATTTTTACTTTATTTGTGCGTTTTCGGTTGAAAGAAATTTCAAATTTTTTATTGCAAGTAATTTTTTCGAAAAATTAAAATTTTTGGTAAAATTTTCGAAAAACAAGTATCTTGATAAAATTTTAATCGTTTAGTGATATTTCTATTTTTTGCTAATCTACAGTTTTTTTTTTGCTGAGTTTTTAAAAATTGCCAGTTGTTTGGAGAAAATATAATATTTTTTGGTTTTTTTTTTAATTTTGATTTTCAATACAACAAAACAAAAAACAATAATATATTTTCGATTTATGGACCGATGTTGCTAAATTTTAATGGCATTTAATTTCAAATTATGTCTGACAGATGGAGTTCATAAATCTTCTGTAGCTCATCTGGGGACTAGGCAAAACTGATTTCCACTCGATTACGAACGCACAAACATCGCTAAATCGACTCTTCAATGAATGGGTTCAGAAATGAATATTTTGGAAAATGAAAACAAATACTTTTCATCTGTAGTGAAGACTTTTTATACCATAAATAAAAAAAAAAATAAAAACCCAGGCTGTTCAAATATTTATTAGCGTGTTAACATGCATGAGTTTGCTTTCAATAAGATTAACTTTCCTTATTTCTGTAAGCATTCGATTTTATCTTCTTTTCTCAAATTGATAAAAATTGATTTGGTCAGAATTAGTACACCTTCGAACACACATTTTTTTCGAGTTTAAAAGTTTTGTTTTTGAATACAGCACTAATGTATGATGTACATACTAACACACTTAAATATATACAAATATATGTATGGATGTTTATCAGTACCAGTACCAGTACTTCATAAATGTACTCCACTCTAGACTATTATTTTCCAAAACAAGACAAAAAACAAAAACTGCTACAAAAAAATAGAGAAAAGCGAATGAATACTGAACTGAAAAAATTGAAGCTTTTTTGTATGGCGCAGAATCGTGTTGTATAAATTGTACACAGTTTTAACACCCAACCTCCAACCTCCCCGCAACTAAAAGAAGACGAAAACCGATTTAATTTACTTCTGTTACACAACAGTGTTGAACCAGACGAAACAAAATTTATGAACATTGGGAGCTTTTTGGAGCAAGAAAAAGAAAAGAGAAAAGGAAAACCAAAGTCAAAGCCTAAAGCAAGTTAAGTTTAGCCAGCAAGTTTTGTAGGTAGCGAGTTTACAAAAAATGTACATAAATCCCTTTTGTGCTGCTTGTTCTTAGTTCTACAACAAGTACGTTGCTTCATGTTGAACACAATGGTTGCATCGGGCAACGAGACGAAATGGATACAGTCAATGTTTCTTGTAATTTATGTACAAATGGAGGCTACTGTATTTAATGTTGAAAATAACAGCAGCAACAACAACAACAGCAACTTAAATTTGGTACGTGTTTTAAATATTCAATCGTTCTTCATTTACTCACCTCAAATACTCAGTCAGTTGGCTGACTGGTTTGTCTGTCTGCCTGCCTGTCTGTTTATCATTTATTCATTCCTTTTACAACTACATGCTTACATGCACACATACATACATAGATGCAATTGTACTTAATACGGGTACAAGTACAAAAATGCTAATGCTAAATTTTTTATGTACTCAAGTACTGCTCTCTATAGACTGAATACTTTTTTATTCATCTTTATTTGGAATTAAGGAATCCTGTGAGTGTGAGAAAATATTTTAGCGATTTTATTATTGTTGTTGTTGTTGTTAAATTTCAACGAGTATTCACAAATGAAACAAAATATATTGACACTTCAATAAATTTGACTTTATTTGCTATTTTCTTTCTTCTTTATCTTTTTTTTATTTATTTTATTTTGATTTCATTTCATTTATTGCACGAAACAAACTTTGATTTTGTAATAAATTTTCTTATAAATTTAGCTTTTTACTTTCATGTGTAAATTATTAAGACAGAGAAGGAGGATGTATGTTGCTGTTTAAGTTTCTTTGAAAACATTTCATCTTTAAAGAACTTTGTACAAATGTTTGCCTGAGGTCAATATGTCAAGTGTTAGAAGAAATATTAAAAAATAAATTCAATTTGAAGTCTATTAAATCTGTTCCTTGCGGGAAAAAATTGAAAAAACAAGGGAAATATCCGACCTTAAAGTTTAATACGAGTATTTTTAGAAATATAATTTATGCGAAGGCAAAAGCAAATTCGTGTAAATTTGTTGGCTTCAAAATGAATTCATGTAATTTTACTCCTTAGAATCAGCGCGAAAGTAAAGCAAATGGCTTTTTTACAAGGTACAAAAATTTCTTCTAAAATTGTCATTTTTCATTAAGAGAATAACAAAATTTCACTTTTTTAATTAAAAATTCTTATAAAACCGATTTTAAATAAGGAGAAGATTAATCGCATGTAATTTTATATTTGTGACCGCAAAACTCAGTCATTTCTGAACCGATTTAAAAAAAAAAAATTGTTTCAAATAAAGTAGTAATGCTTTCACCGTTGGTCCTCAACTTTAAAAACTAAACACACATGATTTTTACATGTCTATTAAACTTTAAAGAAGTTAGTATCATTATATCTCCAAATAACAAAAACCAGCAAAATCATATTATGGTTATTCATAACAGTAATAAGACCATGTTATTCTAAATCACTTAAGATAATGAATCACGGTTAAATGAAACTGTAATTTTAAAAGTTATGTTAACGGCTTTAAGCTTTAATTTCAATAATGATTTTGTGGCGATTTCATTTGAAAGTTCAAAATACGAAAAATCATCTTAAAATTGCCAACCAAGAAGAAAAAAATAACATTTCCGTTTCTATCTGCTTTTCATTGAACTCTCCACTAGTAAAACTATTAAAGTTTATGCATCAGTTTCAGAAAAAATTTATAGTTTGGCAACATCTGTGGTTTATTTCCATTTCCATTTTCTTTTTTTTCTTTCTATTTTTGCTTTTCAGCAGATTTTTATTAACTTCTTCGAGTTGCTCAGTCTCAACAAATTTTATGTGGCAGAAAACAAAACAAAACAAAAAAAAAACAAAATGCGAAAATCATGAAAATCATTTTATTGTTTTAGGGCTGGTTTCAACATCAGTTTCAATTTAAAATGCAATTTCCATTACAATTGTTATTCGTTTACGTATCAGAACAATGGCTTAAACCGCAGACTGTGTCCAATTAAATTATTCAAGCTTTTATGGAAGATAAAGAAAATGTTCGTCTAAAAAATAAAATAATAAATGGAATTAAGAAAATTCGCCAGCTTGTTGAATATTTTTTAATTTTTTATTTTTTTATTTTTGTTTTACATTAAAAAATTAACGACATCACACCAGTGGCTGCAGCCAGTTGCTTGGACTGCACCTTATTTTGTTGTTGTTGTTGCTGTTGTAATAATGTTTTACATGATTAAAACTTGTTACAAGTCAGTTTAAATTAAAAACTTACAACTTGACGGTCCATAATTATTCCACCTTTTAAACCCTTGATCGCTTTAATTTGATTTTCTAGTTTCGCGCTGCTTCCGTGTTATTTACGTTTTATGAAGAGTTGAGCATTTAACAAGTGGCTGCAACATTACAACCTGCAGTTGTAATTTAAGCAATATTTTCTTTTAATTATAATTTTTACCTTAAATACTGACTGCTTAAATGTTTTTCAATTATTATTATTATTATTATTTCTTTCCTTTTATGCGAGTTCTCTTTTAAAACTGAAATGTTAAAAAAAATTGGCATTTCCAAATGCTAATCGTTCAAAAGAGTCAAAACCTCTAGCTTTAAGTGAATTTCCCTTTACTAATTTGTTTTTAAACTACGATTATGCAGGAAATTAAAATGTTCCCAGCCATATATTCCTCCAACAAATTAAGCTTTTTCACCAAATTACTGCAACATAAACTTGTCGAATTAATAGTTTTACATAAAAATTAAATGAACGCGTTGCAATTTTACAACAGAAACTTCAAATGCCTTAAACCTGATAATACTTTTACTATTGACTGTAACACTGACTTGATGGAAATGATGTCTTTTCGCGCTCCCTGGCACTCCCGACTATCCGTTTTAGTTGTTCTAGTTGAAGAGTTCCACTTGAGCCGAACCTACTTCAATCGAAAAACGAGAGCATTTTATTCTCAAATCTCTCTAATAATCTCTTAAACTATTTTTAATATTTAATTAATTTTGTTAAATAAAAAGTGAAAAGCGTTTAGTCTTCATAGACTCCACAACAGCTAGAAAGGGTGTGTTGCGGCTTGTCATTCCGTTTTTTATTTCTACAATATTCATTTCCGACCGTAATCCATAATATATTTTTTTATTTCAGGTTAAAATCCGTTTGGCCACGTCCCCAGAAGGTTTAAAGAAAATTTAAGTGTCAGGCATATTTGTAAATCCTTGGCGCGCGGTTATGGTGAGATTAACGCAAGCTTCTCTATTTTCCACTAAGCATACTCGGTGCTATTTCCCTTTCGTTTTTCAAATGATGTTGAGTTTATTGATGATATTTTTGGTTTTTGCTTTGTTGTATAGAAAATCGATTTTAAGAAATAAAATCAAAAACTAAAAGAATAAAAATTTTTTCAACATATTTCACTTGCAATCAAGAAATATATGTTTCAAAATTTAACCAAAAAAAGTAAATGTATCCTTATTAAAACCAATTGCTTTGGGGAAGAATATATAAGATTCGGTGCTGTCGAATATAGCATCCATAGTTGTTTGCATTAATTTGGTACGATGCATGCCTATGCTTCAACTGTATTTTATAATGACTGTTCGATCCATTATTTTGATTTTGTATAATACGCTATTATGTATGTACTATTTTATACATTTATCTAAGCCTTTAGTGCAAGTGACTCTCTTTAAAAATACTTGCACTGAGAAAAATGTATTTAAAAATTTTTAATATTGTTTGAACTCTTTAGAAGCCACAGAGACATTTTTGTATGTAAACTTCACACGTTTGAAAATAAGATAATTGGTTTTTATGAGGGAGAGCTTTATCAATAAAGGCCAGGATTCACTATCATACTCAGTCGTACGATCTGTCAAAAATTGCATGTGTGCTCAAACATTATAATAGTGTGAATTAAGAGTGTATGTGTATGAAACACTTTTTGACAGATCTGTACGATTTTATAATCTTTTAAAATAATAATTCATAAAATATTTTTCTCCATGCGATCAGCGTTAAGTTTTTTAAGATGATTAGATTAAAAAACACCAAATATTAAAACCATATGTTTTTGCATCTATTTTGTATAATAGTGTGGTACCTACGACGCCATTTTGAAATGATTTTTAAAGTAGGTCAGACTTCTGTCAGATTTTTGTGTGATTAAATTGAACGATTGTGTATGATAGTAAATCCTGGCCTTAAGGAAAATTTTCTGCAGGCACGGGTTAAATATTTATAATTTTAAGTTATGACTCTTTTGCAGAAAAAAGACTCGATATGTGATTTGCACGTTTGCAGAAATGTCGTCATAATTCAAAATTTTTTGTTTTTATTTTTAAAATACATAAATAATCTCTTCAAGAAAAATATTTAAACAAAAGTTACTTTAAGTAACGGTACTATTTAGAACTCTCTGAAATTATGTGTATTTATTATGAACCTACTATTTACCGCACAACTTTCTCACGAAACAAGATTTAAGAATTATTAATGTTAACAGCTTGAATTAAAATTTATTATTGACTTTAATCGCATTAATGTGGCTCCTCATAAAATAAATGGCGAAATATATTTTTGAACCAAAAAAAAATATGTGAAATGGTGAAAAAGTACCAAAAAGCTTTGCAGAAATATTACAAATACCTTTCAAAAAATTGTATTTAGAGAAAGGGAATATTTTCCAAAAATTAAATAAGTCCGAATTTCAAATTTCAAAAAGAATGCACGACGACAGAATATAAAACTCAGACTATCAGTTGACTTGAATCACCAAACGGTTTTAAAAAGTCAACATTTGTTTTATTATTTTAAAACTCGCCTCTTTAATGCAAATTTTCTGATTTTATTATATTTATCCAATGAAATTTATGCTTCATCTGCTTTTAAAAATGTTTTAATTCATTCTTACAGCTCATATAGTGTGCGCCCAAATAAAAAAAACAATAAACAATAAACAAAACATTTACATTCCAAGGTAAAATTTTTGAGTTTTTTATGTTCCATTTTTATCTAAATTTAAATAATTATTTATGAATCAAAGACGATTCAGTATTTTTATTGCGGTAACAAAGCTAAAAGAAATCTTTTTAATGATTTATTTTGCTGTTTTTTTTTATTTTAAGCAATAAAATCATCGTCTAGAAAAATTGTGTAGACAATACGGAAAAATAATTTAAAAAAAAAACAGAATTTTTTATATCGTTCTATGAAATGTAAAAAAAATCAGTAAGTTGACTGATTATGATGCACAGTATCATCATAACACTTTCTAAAAGCACTAAAAAGCATCAAAAATTTCTAAAACTATAAATGAACTAAAGCTATTTAAGAAAAAAAAATATTTTTAAACTTTTAGTTTTAAATTGTTAGTTTTCGGTGGCTCTTCTATATATAATACGAGTATATACAATATTTTTTTGTTTATAAAAAGTTGGAGATTGCACCGTTAATAAAGTTCGTGCACAGCCAAGAAAAAAGTCACAGCAAATAATCCGCTCCTCTGCATCCTCAAGAATTCAAGCCTTTTTTACAGAAATGATAAAAGCAATAAAAATTATCAATAATTTTTATTTTTATCCTTTAAATTTGTGTTATTTGTTTTTTCATATTTATTGTAAAAATGGAGAAAAGCCATTGCAAGCGGCGTGTGGCTTTTTCTTTTGCCGCCTGAATTTATTTTACGTAGAGAAATGAAAGCAGCTTATTGAAGTAGAAATTTGTGTAAACAATAAAAAATTAAAAACAATAAATAAATAAATTTAATTGTTAACAATTTTAAAACGAAAAATAAAGAAGATTAAATGAACAGCGATTTAGTCATTATTTGACAAATTAAAGCGACAAAACAAAATTTTAAACTGAATTTAAAATTGTCGCATTTATCAGCATTACCAAGTTAAATTATATTTAACGTGTTGAAATTTTTGTTTAAATATTTTTATTAGCAAACTAATTTTATTCGAATGTGTGATATTGTTGCCGCATGCCGATTGCTGCTTGCATTGACTTTACATCGTTAATTACAAGTACAATAATAAAGAAAACATTAAAAAATTTTATATTCGGTTTAAACCCCTTGTCTAAATTGACTGTCGCCTTGTTTAGTATTAAACAAAAAAAAAAAAAAAACTAAAAATTAAATTCGTAAGTTAAATTAGAAGCCAAATTTTGTAGAGCCGCACATGCATAATATTTCTAGCTTATTTTACAAAGACGGTTTAAAAAAGTGAACAGAATCTTTATGTTATTTCAATGATTCTTCTGGTTCTTGCGTAAAAATTGATATAAGAGATCTTTATAAAAATTTTACTGCCATTGATTTTTATAATTATTATTTCTCATTTAAATAAATAAATAATAAATAAATTTTTATTGTTCAGTTGGGCTTAAGTTCGTAATATTAAATGTGATTATTAATATAGATGGCAGTTTAATTTAGATGCCAGCAGATTAAGATTCACTAAAATTTTTCAGTATTATTTTCATCTGTATGCTCGCTGTGAACCAGAGAGTTCATTTTATAGTTCGAAAAAACATTATAAGAAATTAAAAGAAATCATCTTCTAAAATCGTAGATTTCTTTAGTTGATGAACCAACCAAGTCACTTTAGAAAATTTTCTTGAGGCGGAACTGCCTTAATGATTTAAAGGAGATATTTTTGTTGACTACTTTGCTTAATTAGTCCAACTGTGATTTACTAATTTTTTTTAAGGTTTAAAGCCAGATCAAAATCTTGCTCAGTGCCAAAACGTTTTTTAAAACAATCTGTTTTCCTCTGTTATAGTTCGGCTTTTTAAAAATTACGAAATATACTTAAAATTGGATTTTTCCAAAACTTTTCTTTGACCAAAAAGATATTTATTTGATAATATAAAGAATTAACATAAATATAAAATGTTTCTGCTTGTTGTATCATTCCACCACAAAAACGTCGTGTTAATTATGGTAATTTTTATATATTGAATACTCCATTATTTATGTTAATTATTTAATTAAATAAAAAATAAAAAACTAAAACAAACAATCAATAAATACCCGTATCAATAATATTTTTGTTCCCCTTCAATTGCCACTTGTCGGTTAAATATGCACTTCTGCCAACTTTGGTTGGTACATGTGTGTGTGTGTGCAAATGAAATATACGGAAGTAAAATACAGAAAAAGAAAAGAGAAAACTAGAATATAATAAAACACATGCAAGTCCCCTCATAACGGTAAAATACAATGCAGGTCTAATTGAAGTCAATTAGAAAAACATTTGTTTTGTCATTATAAACCACTTATGAAAATTATGTCACATTTTTATGTTTTACAAACCAACACATGCATATTAATTAAATGTGTAGATACAAATTAGTGTGTGCAAAAGAAAAACTAAAAACAACAAAAAAAAAACTCCATAAAAAGTCGGTTAATTTGTAAGTTTTTTTAATGAAAGAATTAAACGTAAAGCCGATTATTTCGTTTCGAATGTATTTAAGCAGTTTAAACCCGTCGAGCTTTTAATATTGTACAGAAACTTGGTGGAACCGTTTTAATAAAAATAAATTACACGGTTAAGAATAGAAGATTAGGAACCAAAAAAAATATTTATTAACAAACGAATAAATAAAATTTTAATTAATTGCCAATAACAAAAATCATTTCTTTTTTAAATTATCTTATTATGGAAAACAAGTTAAATGTTAAGCAATGAGATGGATACAAACTATAATTTGTTCGAGATAAAAATCGATCTCATAATGGCTCGTTTCTAATTTCGAGTAAAAGTTGGAATTTTTTCTTTTAACAGATTGTAAAACGCATAGAAAATATTTCTTGTTTGAAACATATTTTCCAAGTCTGATACTGATATTTACGCTGCTCATTATCAGCCAGTAAAAAATCATTTATTTTTTTTTTTTTTCTATTTTTATGAGTTTCAACTTTAAGAAACATATAAAAGTGGATTAACCCTTGCGGACAATACTTTCAAATATTCTTTGAATAACAACTGTACTCCTACCAGAGACCAGAACATTTTTTTTGTTTTTGTTTGTAACAAATGTAATTTAATCGGGTTAAAAAATAGCACGATATTTTTTTTAATTAATTAATTTAATTTAGTTTATAATTTCTGATGCCTAACTCAAAAACAATATTAGTAAAAAAACAAGTAAGACTGCTATATGCCGAATCTTATATATCCTTCACCATCTATGTAAATCTAGTTTAGTGAAGTATTGGGGTGACAGAGAATTAAAAAATAAAAAAAATTGGTACTGCATACATATTATGTTACATAAAAATACCATCGGCTCTTAATGGGTTAAGCATTTAAAAAAAATTAGCTTTACCTTAAAGAGCTCTTCAATATCTTTAAAATGATACCCATATTGATATTAATAAAAAAAATTGAAAATTTCAGATCCCTGTAACTCCTATAATATGGGTGAGCGCCAATTTTTTCACAGGATGTTTTTTTCTTATTTTTTAATTGTCTATCGCCCTACATATTTACTTTTTTGATTGGAGTAACTTTATTGTTCAAATAATTTGAAAAAAATTTTAGATAGGCGTGGTGTTTTGCCTGCTGCCTCGAAGGATATAAACCGATCATGCTGATTTTCAATATCACCTCTTTCGACACTATATCTGATCAATTGACAATGCACTTCGCTATGCACAATAAGTCAGAATATGTATACTTAATAGGGTCGGAAATGGATATTGTAGAAATTACACGCGGAATGACAAACTTCGATAAACCCTTTTCCACCTTTTGTGGTGAAGAGCGTAACAAAAGCTGTTGTTTTGTCTTAGAGCAATTTTTTATTTGTGTTTTTTTTTTACTCAAAAACAACCGACTTCCCATCCCTGACTAGGCTTGAATTTAAGTTAATTTTTAATCAAGCTACCATTAGAAAAGTTCTCATTTATATGTATGCATGTGTGAGTGTTTTCAGGTAGAAAGTCAGTCATTTATGACCAAACAAATGGGACAAATTTAGAATATAATAAAAAAAGTTAATGTTTTGTCAAAGGCTTACATTCGTTAGCCCGTCTGTCTGTCGGTCTGACTGTCTTGCCGTGTCAATATGTTTTCCTTAAACTCTTTACAGTCAAGGGTTTGCGTGTTTTGATGACATTGTAAATAATAATTTGTAGAAATCATGAGATAAAACACGCAAATCGTATAGAAAACAACAACTACTACAAACAATAAATAATTTTTATTCTTGTGTAAGAAAAAATTTACAGTGAAGAAATTACATAAAAAATAAATTATAAAAAAAATAGTAGGGAAAAATATTCTTTCATCTCTTTCTTTTTTTTTGTTTTTGCACATCTACGAGCGACCTATTTTGTAGTCTGGCCAACAAATCGTTGGTTGTTTGAAATGAGAATAGATGTGAAGAGGGGCCAAAACCACACAAGTAGTTGCAAAAACAAAAAAAAAACAAAATAAATAATAATGTTGCTTAATTAGCAACTCATTGTAAATTTGCAACAAGTAAATATTTCGAAAAATAAAATCTAGGCAAATACGTAATGAATGTGTAGAAGAGATGAAAACGTGAAATGAATGTTGGATGTTTGTTTAAGGTTGTTTGTTTTATACGCCAGTCTAGAAATCTATTCATCCATTCAATTATTAATACATATTACGGGGGTATTTCAATAAGTCTTTAAAACAACACCTTCTCTTTAAACATATTCTATTTTTACGAGTTGCGACTTCCCAACTCTAATTAATCTTCTGCAAAATAAAATATTTAAAGTTTCGAAAATTGTTTCCCGCGGAGCTATTTCTCAGAATTTAGGAAACGTAAAATGGGTCTGGTTACCAATAATGGAGGGCAAGTCGCAGGTGCATAAGCCTCTATGGGGAGGGCTAAGCCAGTCCTAGAATAAAAATTTAGCTTTCCCAGAATATTTTTCTTATGCCAATTTACATGAAATAATTTTACTCTTCGTTAAAGGGCTTAAGAGCCTTTAGAAAATTGTTAAGTTACACTTACTGTTGGTTGGATGCGTCAGTAATTTTTAATACAAATCATGTAGGTATTTTCACCATTGAAACTTAACCAGTGTGCTCCAGAGTATTCATTTGATAATAGCAACCTGTTTTTATGTCTTTTTTTAACTGGCTGTGTGATGATTAGTTATACCATCCACCTCTGCTGCTTCTTTCACCTTTTCCTTAAAAGTCAATAAGATATTTCCAAACATATCCCAGAGAACTCTCTTTTTTTCTCTAAGCGTAAGCGTACTATACCTTATGTTTCCTTTCAGATGCAAATTACTTTCTTGAACATGGTGGAAATTGTTTAGAAACTTATTCTGCTTGAAAAGATATACAATTAGCTCGTGGTGGCAATATTACGATTTAAGCATAGTCCTCTGTTCATCATTTCGTGCAAAATGTTGTCAAAAGTCTATACATATAAAAAAATTACTGCGAAATATACAAGAAATAATGTTGCCGAAGTAGTATTCTATTTGTTTGTGGAAAAGTCGCGAAATGTTTCTCTCAACATGTTTAATTAATAAAAAATATTTCTGGCAACATTTTTTTCAACTACAAAATAACATATGCAGCATTTTTTCGTAAGAAATTTTTGACAATTTTTTCAGACCTATTTGTTTTGATTTAACTTTGTTATGTTTAAGAAATTTAAGAAAGAAAAATAAAAATAATTAGCTTACATTAAAAAAGAGAAAAATCAAAAATAAATTTAATGGCGCAGAAAAGCGTTTCCTCATTACTGTAATTAAAAAACAAAAACATACAATATGGGATAAATTTTAATAAATTTTTAAATTTTTGCTGATATACAAAATTAAAACATAAATACAGTTGCCAGAAACATTTCATATGTTTTTCCACAGTAACAACAGAGTACTACTTTTGCAACATTTTTTCATGTATTTTTCGTACAAATTTTTTTATGTATGTGATTTGACAGCATTCCGCATGAAAAACTGAACAGAGTGCAAGGCTTAAAGATGAAAATCGTCGCTTTTATTGCTTGCTGTTTGTTTGCGGTTTTTTACAATTTCGCACGAAATAATGTTGCCAAACACATTTAGTGTCAATCAACATTAAAACAGAAACATCTTAGGAAGATTAATTTCTATTTATTTTTTTTTTTTTAATTTTGACAGCATTTCGTTTGAAATACTGAACAGAATGCCATAACTTTAATTGACAGCTATTTATTGGCACAGAAATTCTTCAATTCTGTTCGAATTTGTGAAAATTGTTGAGGAACATTTCATTTGGAAAGTCTATCTCACGATTTGAAAGAATTTACCGTTTTTTGCTTTCACGTCAACTTCATTGTTTTAGAAATGTTGTTGTTCTTAGCTGTTGTTTAAAAAAATTCCACGTGAAATAATGCCCATTTGCTTTATTTCACAGCTTTGATAAAATGTTGATACAAACACTTCATTGTTTTTCCGTAGTAAACAAAGGGCATTACTTCTGCAAAATTTGTTCATGACTTTTTTATAAAAATTTTTTATGCATGCTGACAGCATTTCACATGAAAAACTGATCAGAGCACCAGGCTTAATGAATAGAAACGTTTCCGAACTTGCTGATAGCTTCCTTGTATCCATTTTTTTAATTGAATAAAGTGGGCGTCTTAAACAGGGACCTTTATTTGTTTAACTAACTTTGACCGGTTGAAGAATTTTAAACGCTTGTAAAGATATGTTTTTTCGTCCTTAAAATGCTGTAGGCTTTATAAATAATTTCGTTGGGCCATACCGATCAACCCTCGTATTATTTGTATAAGAAAACAATATTTGCCCATTTTTATCGGTCCGTCTTTTTGGTTTTTTCTTCTTTGATGTCTGTAATTAGGCTTTTTTTGGCACATACATACATACATACTTGTGTGATTACACAAAATCATCATCGTGATAAAGATTTTTTAATAAACTAATTATCAGCTTTTTTGTTCTGTTAATCTATCGTCAAGCCACCATTTATGGATGCACTAATAAATTTATGATAAAATATTAACTGTGTATGTTCGCATTGGCGGGGAACGCTAATACGCCAACAAAAAATATTTAGCACTCAAAACTTCAGATTTCTTATGGGATTTTTTAAATGTACACGACACAATTTTTCTTTACGTTACACGACTGTAGACCCCTGCTAAAAATTCCTAGTAACGCTAATATAAAAATATGAATAAATATGTATCTAAAGGCCCAACTATAATGTGAATAAACTAGCTTATGCCAACTTATACAACTGTGGAAATACATTAAATTATATGTGGTAAACTATAATGTGATTAAGATAACTTTTCGTCAAGTTTCGTTAAATTTCATTTCTTTATGCAAGGTACGAAACTGATCGCACTTTCCGTACGGAAACAGCTGATTGTGCTTTGGTTTATACATTAATAAAGAAATTTTCTAATTAAGACCTAAATTGTTAAATTTTTTAGTTTTAATTTCAATAAAAAATGTAGAAAAAACAACATATTTCTTTATGGCCAATTTTTTACAATTATAATATATTTAAATTAAATTTGTATTTATACACACATATGTATACCATATAAACGATGAACATCGTTGCATTTTTTAGTACGTTTGGCCACAAACACAAAACAGAAAATAATTTGTAAATTTTTTTTTTTACATTTTCTTAGAACATAAACCAAAATATGTAAATGTGTTTGTGAATGTTATTAAATATATAAAATATTTTCTTTAAAGCCTTTTAGTTTTAAAATTTTGTTGATTTATATAGAAATTATTTTTTGCAAAAGTACGAAATAAAAATAAATGTGCAACTGTGGCAAATAAGTTACTAAATTTATATATGTACATTGTAGCCACATAAATTTCTTTGATAAGTTACCTAAGCATTTGACAGGCTTTTCGTTGAATTTTTGACATAAGCTAAAGCTAGCTTATGCACATTATAGTTGGGCCTTAAGGGTTTTAGTACATAAGTACATAGTGTGTGCATACATAGGTACGCTTGCATGCCAGGGGTGCGAGACTTTAACACGTTAGAAAACCCCTATGACCGACCTAAGTGTTTCTGTGGAACTACCGGAAAGCATTACTTCACAGGGTGGCAAAAGGTATAAAAACCGCTACTAGGCTGCTTCGATTCTTCATCGAAGTGTTTCTTCCGTACGAAGTTTCATTAGAACCAATTTCACAGAATTACATATTTGTTCCCAATTTTCTAAGGACGACAATATTATATATACTATGTTTGTCGGGCTGATACTACTTCCTACTAACTGCTATAAGTTTGCTTTTCCAATATGAAATCGAGGATAAATGAAAAATACACGTACGGCATCCTCTTCAATATTGCCAGTACAATGCGCACAGAACGAATCTCTCTTAATTTTAAAGCGATGAAGATACGACTTAAAGCAACAATTTTTACTTAAAATCTGCGTGAGATAAAAGTTTAGGACACCATGTTTCCTGTTAAACCAGTTCCCTATATCGGGGATTAACTGATACGTCCACCTTCCCTTGTCGGATGTTGACCACCGTCTCTGCCATTTGGCAACGGTTATGCCCCTCGCTATTCCTCGAGTATTTATACAACATACAGTTTCTGTTGTAGGTGTTATGTATCCCAACTTCCAAGCTCTAAGATCGATTGGTATCAGAGCAGCAATAACAAAAGCCTGCTCGTCCGATACAGTCCGAAAGGCACAGCATTTTCGTAGGGCAGTAAGCGTATACACGGAAGTAAGGAATTTAGCGTTACTTAAAAGAGTCTGACCATATGTAGGATGCATACAGAATAGTACTTATCACAACTTTAGACAATAGTATCCTCTGCAGGGCTTTTGGACCCCTTGTGTTTGGCACTACTCGGGATAATTCTAGATGTACATAAGTACCTTTCTTAGCTTGCCTTTTATCAAACATCATTCCATCTTCAGTATTGCATAAAAGTATGCACTTATGTACATAAGTAAGTACATACCTACATATGTACATACATACTTATGTATATATGTACAGAATTGTCTACTTTTTAGTGCTTAAGATGTGTGGATAAATTACATTCATATATTTTTTTTACCATTCAGCAAACATCCAACCATAACTATTTGGCTGACTGACTGACTGGCTTGTGTTATCCAAAACTAACTACAGCTGCGTTGCCACATTTCATTTTCATTTGCTTTAAAGCTTGCACGTAATTTGCGCGCAATAAGCGCAAATATTAAAAAAACACACACCAACACATTCAAAAGACAAGAAAATCAACAAACATTCAAACATAACAACTCCCCGGCCCCACTTTGTATTTTATGGCATAAATTGTTGTACTTGTTTTTATCTTGACGAGGTTTCTTTTGCTTTAAATATTTTCATTTTTAAATCTCTTATGTGGAGAATGTTTCTCTTGAAATATTGCTCTTGTTAATAAGAAATTACTCTCTTGAAATCTTAATTCTATTTGCTTAAGCATGCGCCAGTAAGCGGACTTTTTTTTATCACCACGTCACGTTCTCTTTTAAAATTTGGTCCCTCAAATTCAAAGAGAATTTGGCGAAGTAGTGGAGCTTGTTTGCTCCATAATTTTTTATTTGCAATGAATTGTAAAGAGCTGAAAACACTTTTGTTGGCTTTTATTTTATATTATTTTTTTTACGTTTTGTTTTTTGTTTTGATACTCTAAAAACACAGAAAAAGGTCACAAATGGCATAATAAAGAGAAGATTGTATAAATTGCTTTTAGTATATTGCGCCATGTTGCCGAATTTCCAAGACTCTTAAGATTCTGGTGTACATATATACATACGTATGTAATTATGTGAGTATGTGCTTACACGTTTATACATTTTTTTAAATTTGGTTTGGAATAATAAACGTTGTATAAAAATGGTGAAGCAATAAAGTGTTTAAAAGCAAAATTAAACAAAAAAAAAACACTTCTTATCTTCACATATTTCGTAACTATTGTTTTTTTTCTTTTTTTCGTTTACATACATACATACATATGCATGTATGAACATTCCTACTTAACGATTGACAAATCATAATCATTAACGGCAGTTTACTGCTAACAATCAGCACACATCTACATACACACATACTTACGCACATTTGTTCTCAATCCCTGGCCATTTATTTTAGTTTTATTGTTTAGTTTATTAATTTTTTTTGTAGATTAATTTTACGATAATCGATTATGTTTTATAACGATATTGAAGTGTTTTTGATGTTTTAGTATGTGTAAGTGGTGTCATTTGACTATTTTTAGTATGTATGTGTTTATTTCTGGCAGCTAAAGATGATGTAGACGAGTATTTATGATATAGCCGCCTTTGTTGTTTTTATTGTTGTAACTTTTTGTTGTTTTACTGGCTATATCTACACCATACTTAAATAAATAAGTACGTATGGCTGTTGTGTTTTGTAATATCTAATTATTTGTTGTTAATTTTATTTAAGCTTAAACACCTAGCTACTTTTTATTGTTAAAAGACGTTTCTGTCGTAACCACATATAATTCATTTTCTAAAGATTTCAAATTTTAAGCGAACAGGTTCATTTCATAAATGTTCGATCTTTATGAGGATCTATTATAACTTTGGATTTGGATGTTTATGAAATTATAGATATACTAACAGCATAAATTACATACATATGTATTAACACACTAATTTTTAAATTATATTGTGGAGGTTTGAATGTATGTGTGTGTTTAAAACAACAGTTCATCATTTCGTGTGTAATGTTTTCAAAAGTCCGTATAAAAAAATTAAAGCCAAATAAATAAGAAATAATATTGCTGAAGTAGTACTCTGTTTATTTGTTGAAAACTCGCCAAGTGATTCTTGCTGCATGTTTACCACTAACAAATGTTGTTGGGAACATTTTTTTTTTCGACTACGAAATAACATAAGCAACACGAATTTCGGACGGCATTTTTTAAAAACAATTTTTTTCAGACCGTTTGTTTTAATTTATATTTTTTTTGTGTCAACAAATTTAAAAATGAAAGAAGTGTACATTAAAAAGAGAAAATGACAAAAATTAATTTAATGACGCAGAAAAGCGTTTGCGTATTACTGCAATTGAAAAACAAAAACATATGTATTGGATAAATCCTATAAGTTGGGAGAGATGGATGAGTATTTATTTCTCTTCGGCTTGAGTAAATTTTAATTTTTTCCAGATAATGTAGAATTCTTGAAGGCGATAATCAACTTTCGCCGCAAACGTTAAATGTCAAACACCATATAAAAAATTATACATATTTTTTATATATGGAGTTTGACATTTAGCGTTTACGGCGAAATTAATAAATTCGCCATCGATACCACCTGTGAACTACATATAATATTTTAACAAAATAGTAAATAATTTTAATTCGGCTTAAGTTCACGTATACGTACTTGAATTTCTAAATTTGTTAAGAAGGAAATACTATTTGAAAGTTTTTAGATTAGGCTCGAGCAAAATGTATTGCAGTATTTTCTGGATCGCTACATCCCTCATCAGTATTCGTCGCATCAATCAATATTAATTTACTAACACGAAGTCAACACAGTCAAAATAGTTTTTAAAAATTAAAGTATGTACTACATACATATACATATGTACGTACATGAAATGAACTTATTAATTTCGTTACACGACTTTTTACTTTACCAACATTTGTGTATTTTTAATACTTGTTAAAATTTTAAGGATTCAGATAAAGATGCCAACAGTTTTAAAACATATTAAAATACGACCAGAAACTTTCTTCTCTTGTGTAGGCGTTTCGTATTCAAACGGCCGCAGCTTTTGTAATTGTTGCAAGATATGTATTGCTAAAATGAACTGAAAACCGTATAGACGGTGCACACAATCAGCTGTCAAAATTATTCACTAAGTACAGGGAGTCCCCCGGGAAGGTATACTACTTAGTTTATAATTTTTAATTAAATGAAAGAGAAGGGATCTTATATTGATAAATGTTTTCTTTAATGTCCGCCTTTGTTAGCCTCACATATGCAAGCTCTTTTGAGCACATTTTTCATTACATTCTTACACATTTCACGCAGTATTTCATTAACTTCATCGCAAATATTTTGTTTGAGTAGCTCAAGCGTTTCGGGTTTGCTTCTATAAACTTTGCTTTTCAGATATCAAAGAGCCACCATTTCTTGAAATAACTAGTATTGGAAAGAGGTCGCGCAGCAAATCCTTTGTAGTCCTGGCTGTAGGCGATGTGACACCATCTTGTTGGTATCACATCTTAATCAAATCCAAAGCACGTAGGTGTGGCGTTGAAAAGTTTCCTATCATATCACGACATCGTTCCTCATTCACACACGCAAAGAAAAAATATGGTTGAGGTAACCATAATCTAAGAGCAACATATTATGGTTGCATTATATAGTTGCAAACAAAACATAGTATTGTTGCACTTGCAACCATATTGTTGTCTAGCAAAATAATAACATTCTAAAGTATAAACATGATGTTCAAATATAAACTTTAAATGGTTAGAATTTTCCAGATATAAAAGACTTGGTTTTTATTGTTTTATTTATTTACGATTTGTCATAAAAATTATTTAGAAACAAAAATTCACAAAAAATCAATTATTTGCTTATAATAACGCTTAGGTCATAGGCTACAAGAAACAGTTATATAGAAATATAGTTTAAAAGCCCAAATAAATGATTTCACAATTGTGCTTCAAACACAAAAATAAAAATGTATATGCTTACAATACATACATACATATGTATATATTTATTTCAACACTTTTTTAATGTTTTGGTTCCCCTTTTATTTGTTTTCATATTTTACATTTTTTAAATTATTTATTTTGTACGTAAGTTTTTATTTTTAGCACTTTTTCTATCAATAAAAAACAATTTCAAAATTTTAGCTACCAGAAAAATTACTGACAGTTCAGTCAAGAAATAGAACAAAATATTTTTTAGCGCAAACATTATTCTGTTGTTTTAAACCATACTATGATTAATAATAATATATTATTGTTAAATATTTTATATTAAGTTATAAAACGTTATAAAACTTTGGTTGTGGTTGAAATTTTTTTAGGTTAAAACTTTGGTTGTGGTTGAAATTTTTTTAGGTGAAAATAACTATAATTGGTTCTCCGCAACTATACATTGTTACAAAGAACATAATATGTTTTTTTTCTGCGTGCAGTTACCGTTACGTTGTTTTCATTTTCAAAGAAGTAAGGTCCATTAATTCCTCCTGACCAAATTGCACACCAGACTGTCACTTTTAATAGATGCAAAGGTGACTGATGAATAACTTGTGGGTTTTCCATTGCCCAGAACCGACTATTCTCTTTATTCACATATCCATCCAAATGAAAGTGTGTCTCGTCCCTCACTATGATTTATTCACGAAAATCGAAATGTTGTCATGGACGAGCCGTAAATCCTTGTGCCAAACTGTGGCCAAAGTTGTTCTTTTAAGACCAAGGTTCTGAGCACGGATTGTTTTTTGCTGATCTTGCAGTATGTTATGTCCCATGCTCTCTCTTCTTTTTAATCACGTGCCTACTCTACGAACGCCAAATATGAGCTGTCAAGAGTAATGTTTACCAACATGGTGTTGGCAAATCTAAGTAGTATACTACCTTCCCGGCGGACACCTTGTAGAAGAGGCTGGCAAATCTATAGACATTAAAAAATTCTAGACGTCTTACCTCGCCTAATAATAGAAATTGCTGTTGCAAGCGGTATGGCAGTATTAAGATAAACGTCGAAAAGAGAAGTTGCGTGTGAATAGCAGAAGCAGCGATTTTAGCGGCATGCAGCAACAGTGTAACCTATTTTAAGAAGAAATAGTTTATTAATAAAAATACTCATACAAAATTTTTAACACTTTAAATTTAATTTCGCAATGACGTTAAAACCGGCCGAGCAGCTGTTGTTGTTGTTGAATTTAGTTCAACTTTTAGTTTTGCCGCTTTAATTTGTCAAATCATCCATTGTCTTCTTTTTGTGCTTTTTTTTCACTAAATTGTTGCTTATTTCAATTAATTTTCCTTTTAAAATTTTTAGCAATTAAATTTATTTATTTCTGCGTCAAAAAACTAAACATTTTTTATATATTTTTCACAAGTTTCTACTTCATGAAGCCGCGTTCATTTGCCTGTAAAATAAAAATAAATTCAAGCGGGGGAAAAAAAAACAGCTGATTGCCGAGCGCGTCCTCATGCCGCTTACATTGGCCTTTCACTATATTTGTTTGCATATTTTTTATTTTATGTATTTATGATAACCTCAGCATGAAATAAAGAATAAACAATACCTACCTAACGAAGATTTTTTTTTTCTAAAATTAAAATTTCTTATTCGACTAATGAAGATTTTTCAATGAAAATTTCTGGCACCACTGAGTAGAAGATTTAGTCTGTTTTGTTTGGCTGTGTAGACGTAAGAATATGCATATCTCATATGGTATCTCAACATTTACTTACGTACATACCTACGTAATTACCTATGTAACACTCTCTAGCTCATGCTATATTTTTCGAAACCATTGATGTATTTTTAAAATAAATAATATTCGTCCCTTCAAATTTGAACTGCAGTATGTCAACCCGTTCAAGAAAAAAAGCCTTTTTACAGGAATCTGACCATTATGGCTACAAATTGATTCTATTTGTGCATGGATTTCGATCAAAAAAATTAAAAAGCTCACGTCAATCAATATTAAATGGGTATAAAACTTAATTTATGTACATATGCACGTACCTACTTTAAACAGCAGGTGATAAGCTTCCCATCAAGAATTACACATTTAACCAAAACAAAAAAGAGAATCACTGTTAGATTGATTCATTAAAGTAACAATAAACTAAAACCTTTTCAAAATCCCTCACACATGATGTCTTCGTTTGTGTACGCGATGTTCTGTTCAATAAATCATTTCTATACAAAATCATCTCATTTAACAAAGGCCATTTTTTGTTCTTTCAATAAAGACTACAAGAAAAATTAAATAAAAATGGAGAATGAAGACAAAAATTGACGTCACTCCACATGTGCATGAAAGACAACGTTGACAGACCAATCGCTGCCGACATAAAACGTAAGACAACTTGCCCGTTGGACAGCCAACATTGCACTAACTTAACTAAATGTTAAACGAACGTACTGTACTTTTAGTGAAAAGAAAGCAAACAAAACAAAAATTGAAAGTAACGTATGAAACGAGTTTGAAAAAAAGGCAAAAGTCAAACACTCATTCGCTCACTCACTGGCAAACTCGGCACTAGCACACACACAAATGCATTTTAAGAGCCACACCCAAAAACAACCTATCAAGGTGGTGAGAAACTTGTTTTTAAAAATAAAACACTTAATTCATTGTGATTGGTTGTAGTGTTCGTTGATTTCACGAAGCAAGTCGATTAGAAGCGAAGGCTGTTCACTAGGGCCAATTAAAATGTACTGTTTGTTGGGCCTTAACGATTTAATGGAAAAACGATAATAAAAAGGGGAAGGATTTGGTTGTAGTTTATGACTTTATTCATGTTGTTGTTTGATATTTTGGCTGGCAACAAGACATGCAATAAACGAAGAAATTGGAAAAAGAAAATTGTGTTCAAAAGAAGTATGTTTTATGGCTTTAAAAGTTCGAGTTAGAGGTTAAACGTATAAGAAATGACATCAAGCATAAGTAAGTAATTTATGATCATAATAAAAAGATTTATTTGAATTACTAATGATATCGTATCGTACTTATAACGTAATGTAGGTAGGTACCTACTCCACGTTGCCTTTATTTATTGAAAGTATTCACAGTGATTTTTGGTTTTGAGAAAAGTAATGTTTGAATGATTTTAGGTACCTATTCGTTAATAGGAATTTACTTATAACACACAGGTAGTTCATTCAGTTTGCATCAATTTCAATTTAAACAAATACATATGTAGGTATGTAGGTACCTTCCTGGGCTTGTATGTAAGGAGGTACATATTTCACTAATGAACTATCAACGTGGAATGTCATACAAAATTGGATCAAGACGACAGAAAAGCCTCACTGAATCATTGACAAAAATTTAAAGGAATATGTGCCTAGTTACCGTTCATCTGAAAGCCGAAGCCTATGACACATGTTTAGATTGCCAGTTTCACAACCCTCAAACGTGTTAACGCAGAGGTGGGTTATAATAAAATAAAGAATGGATCGAAATGCCGAAAATAATAAATGGTTTGAGTTATAGTTCAAGATTTCAGAAAAATTCGTTGGACATAAAAAACATATGTGCATACAACAATCATTTAAGAATTAGGAGCAGTTTCAAAGTCAGCCTTGTGAAAATGAAAATTGTTGGAATAAATATTTCTTTTTAATGTTTTTCAAATAAAGGAAACAAAGCAATTGATATTGAAAAAAATTGACGCAAGTGTGCGCAAGTCTAAGAATTTTTCTTATTCCCTTTTTCTCTCTTCTTTCGTTAAAATACATTTTTTTTTGTAAATATTTCCTTAAAAGGTATTTGTTATTTAGTTTAACAGATTTAAAAATTTAATTGGAATGATTTATGTTCACTGTTACATCTTTACTTGTTTCAAAATTTTGCAGCTTGAAAAACTGGTTTTTAAATTGTATATGTATATATTTTATTTGGTTCGTCTTTCCAATGCAATTTTTGCTGCAAATTTATAGCGAAAATTAAAAAAAAGAAGTGCTTTTGATCTCGAAAAGGATTTCTTTTAAAATATTTGAGAAGAAAACCGTCTTAAATAAAGTCCAAGTAATTTCGTATGTTCCAGATCTGGCAGAAAATCCTAGAACAAATATGATGCTGGTATTTAAAAATGTTAAGAAAAGTTTAAAGTGAATCGTAAAGAAATTTATTCCAAATAAAATTTGTTTAAATTTGGTTTCGAGAAAGGGACAAAACTGGTTTAAAATTTTAAATTCATGGTGTTCAAAGAATCCAACGAAATATACTTTCAAGCATTAGAAAATATAAAATTTGTTTTTGAATATGTCAAGAACGAGTGAAAAACAAAAACCCTTAAAACTCCTTTGAAAATAATTCTTACAAACACAGCAAAAATAACAGTTTAAATTTATAATGCAGCGACTAAATCTAGTTATTTTAAACATTAAGCGGAAAAAGAAAAGATAGAGTACGATTAGTGGTATTTGTCTGTTTGAATTAGATGTTATTCTAATGTAAGATATGCCATTTGTAGTTGATCTGTCGCAAGTGTTCTAGAATTAAACATATAAGCAAAATACACACAACAAGAAAAAAATTTGTAGCGCACGGTGTGTACTTAAAGATCATCCAAAGACAGTTTTATGTCTTTATTCATGAAGCATTTAAAAGGTAAAAATAACCCTTTTTATATCACGTACAATTTACTTATACTTTTTCCTATATTTCGGACCACTGTGACTCGAAAGGCCAGTCGTTTAGAAAATAAGTAGAATTTAAAATAAACTACTAAAAATTATACGAGGGCTGCTATATATATTTCTGGCTGGCAACACTGAGTGCTGCCAAGTGCAATCTGACATTTCCATTGGAAAGTTTGTCATTTTTAAGCATAATCGTACTCAAAACGTTTTGACGTACGACCATTATTTGTGTTGTTTACAGTGACTTGAAAAAATTAATATAGAAAAAAATGGAATTAACTCGTGAACATTTTCGTGCCATCATTTTTCACAACTTTCGACGTGGATTATCACGACAAGAGTGCATTGATGAACTTAAATCTTTGTATGGCAATGAAGCACCATCCTATAGCACTGTGAAAAATTGGTATAATGAATTTAATCGTGGCCGAAGCTCGCTCAAAGACGAATTCCGTGAAGGTCGTCCAAAAACGGCTGTTGTGCCAGATAACATTGATGCCGTGCGTCAACTCATAATGCAAGATCGACATGCGACATACCGAGAGATAGAGACATCCTTAGACATTTCTTCCACCAGCATACATTCGATACTGCAGAACACCTGGCCGTAAAAAAGGTTTGTTCTCGTTGGATCCCGCACAATTTGAAAGTCGCTCAAAAAAAGGCTCGTGTCGATTGGTGCAAAGAAATGTTGCAAAAATACGATTGCGGTGCTTCAAAAGACGTTTATAAGATCGTCACAGGTGACGAATCATGGATCTATGCGTATGAGCGCGAAACAAAACAACAATCGACCGTGTGGGTCTTCAAAGTTTAGCAAAATCCAACGAAAGTTGTTCGTGGAAGAAGCACTTCGAAGCAAATGGTCGCCTGTTTCTTCGGCAAAACTGGTCATGTGGCGACTGTTCCGCTTGAGCAACGTAGGACGGTCACTTCTGAGTGGTACACTACAATTTGTTTGCCTGAAGTCATCGGAGAAATTCGAAAAACCAACAAGAAAAGACGAATCATTGTTCACCATGACAATGCGAGCTCTCACACATCGGCTCAAACCAGAGCGTTTTTGACCGGCCAAAACGTCGAATTAATGGGTCATCCGCCGTACAGCCCTGACTTGGCGCCTAATGTCTTCTTCTTGTTTCCGCACATCAAGAAAAAATTGCGTGCTCAACGATTTTCGTCGCCAGAAGAAGCTGTTGAAGTGTTCAAAAAACATGTTTAAGAGGTGTCTCAATCGGAGTGGAAAAAGTGCTTCGACAACTGGTTTGAGCGCATGCAAAAGTGTATAAATCATGCTGGAGAATACTTTGAAAAACAATAAAACCATTTTTAATTATAAGTATTCGCATTTTCACTATTCCAGAAATATATAGAGCAGCCCTCGTACTTATGTTAAATAAAATATCGAAAAAATAAATAAAAATCTGAAACAACCAAACATTCCGAAAATTAATAAATTCGCCTACGCTGCCACCTGGTAATTGATTCGCATTGTATCATGGCGTCATCATGTGGCGGCAGTGGCAAATTCATTAATTTTCTAGAAATGCCAAACTTCAAATAAAAGAAGATGCCGCGATTAAAAAAGAAAAAAAGATGTCCCGAAAAAAAAAACCAAAATACAAACTCTATCTTTTTAATCAGGAAAATTTTAGTATATGAAAATCCGAATTCTAAACTGGTATATTACAAGTATTTTTCGTTCCCACGACAGTTGGATCTACGCTCCGGAACGACCCGAGTATATCTCCGCCAAATATTTTCAACCCACCAACAGCTGTACAAAACAAAAGGTTTTCCTCAGGGAAAAACTCTCGACAGGAGCAGAGCTGTTACAACAACAACAACACGTATTTTTATTTGGGACAACAGAAGATATATCTCTGTTGCATAAGGACTGTTAATATATAATGACGCCGTGATATGGTTTTTGACTTATCCTTTTAAGGTAGAATTGATGGAATTTGGGCTTCGACCCCTTTTTATTCATCAATCCTTCAGTCCAGTACTAGGGAGGAGCAGATGCGAGTTATCCTTCATTAGTTTTCGGCGATGCAGCCAGCAACCAGTTTAAAAAAAAAAACTTGTACATGTTCTATTACATTCATAATGACTGTTTAATAGCAAATAGTACAGTTACATATAACATCTATGGAAATATTTGTGCTGTTATTATTTTAGTACTTCAGCTTTAGAGGTTAAAAGTTTAGGTACCTACTTCACATTTAAGCGGCTTGTAAATAAATTCAAATTTAAATTCGCATCTCTTATCTTTGTTTAGACTTTAAGGATTTGTTTTTGAAAATTTTCTGCTTTTTCTTCCAGCATCTGGAATAAATATAAAAATATCTATGTACTTGTTGTTATTTTCCTATTGTAAAAGAAATACACTTAACAGTTCCATAAATAATAATAATTTATAATGCCTTTAATAATTTTTGCGCAACCAGTTCATATTATTAAAATTACACAAAGCAAACAAACCCTTTTTTTCGATATTACGCCGTCTTAAAAATAAAAATCTCTTCAAATTCATTAATCATAATTTACACATGAAGTTACAGTGCGACAGTACTTTAAAATGAGTATTCTTAGCGAAATATCCGTAACCCCTTGATAGAAAAAATTTCTTTCATTTCACACTCTTAATTAGCGTTAAATTGTGTGTATCTGTTGTTACTTGTACTCGTCGTACTTGTGCCACAAATTGTACTTTTTTATATTTCCCCCAGTTGTACGTACAACACAACTGTATATATGAAAGTGTATGCTTTGCTGTTGGTGTGTGTGTGTATGTGTGCTTGTTAGTACGTAACTCAGGCACTTTACCAACACCACTGTTTAACAGGGGTGGTTTTATGCCAACAAAAATGAAAGTATATAAAATAAAAAAAAAAACCTTAATTAAAAGAGATGAGTTGAGAGGGAATTTTTCATAAAAAGGATTCTGGGAGTGGCGGATTAGGCGTTAGTTGAGATTATTTTGTTTTCTTCTAGAAAGACTGCAATAAATTTACAGCAATCACACAAGAGATAGTCAAGTGCTTGTTTTTGCTGTAGAGGTGATAGTTAACCTTTCTGACGAAATCTTTTCTAGGAGTCATTTGATTCATGTATATTGAGATGTTTAAACTTCTTATAATAAGACACGAAAATTGCTCAGCAATTTTATTTCAGAGCTTCAAAGTCATTTTTTTTCTAATAAATAGAAAAGAATATAATAATAGAAAAGAAAAGAAAATTAGAAAAGAAAAATTATTTAAAAAGGTCAAAAAAACATTTATATATGCTTCAAAGTAATTTTCAGTTGTAAAAAGTATTAAAATTTTGCTTTTATTTCAATGAGTTTTTAATGTAATAAATATTTCCTGCAGTTTGAAATATTCTAAAACTTTGATTCCTGTAATCGTGGAAAAGGCTTCATGGTACCTTTTTATGCAGTTCAAGAATGTTACCAGCCATCACGAATACGACCATCTTCAGTACTGACGTAATTTTCTAGCAAATACTTTTTGTAGATTGCGATATTGACTACAATAAGAAAGGTTTGTAACTGTGTTTAAATTTATAACTTTACGTAGATGTGGCAATTTGACAAAACGCTAGATAATTTTTATTGTGGACACAAACCAGACAATTGTCTGGCAGCACCTGTTATAACGTTTATTTAACGAAAGGAAATTTCAGTTTAGTTTAATTTTTTTTAAAAGAAAACATTTTATATATAAAAAAAAAAAATAAAATAAATAAACTTGTGATGGTAGAAAATATTTCTTGGTGAAGTGTGTAAATAATACGTCAACCAATAGTTATTATAATTAATTAAGTATGAAAAAAATTCTCATATCTTATTATTTCTTCAGGTTGTATAACTAAAAAAATGTACAATTGGCAACCACTTTATAGATAAACAAGAACAATTTTGACGAAGGGTGTAGTGAACCAAAAATATGATTTTGTTGTTCTAATCTTAAATTTTTATTGTTCTCTTTACAATAAATCACACGTAATAACGAGCTTAATTTTTTTCAGAAGTTTCCTGAAGAGTTAAGTAAACGGTAACGAAATGGCCATCGAGACGTGCTTTGACCCTCAATAAACAATATCGGTAATTAATTTAATCGTGGTAATTTAAAAAAATATACCAAAGTTTTTTATGAAATTTAATAATTTTAAAAATATTCCCGTGTCTTTAATTGAATAATTTGCAAAGTGCCTGTGCATAGAAAACAATTCTTAAATTTTTCTTATTTTTTTCCTCTTGTTTTCGCCACAATGTCTGTCCGTGTATTACAGCCATCTATCTCTGTTGTAACAGAAAGTGTAAAAGATCTTCTGAAAGTGATGTGATATTTCTAAAAATATTGATACGACCATTAATATTGGTACGACCATTATTTGTGTTGTTTACAGTGACTTGAAAAAATTAATATAGAAAAAAATGGAATTAACTCGTGAACATTTTCGTGCCATCATTTTTCACAACTTTCGACGTGGATTATCACGACAAGAGTGCATTGATGAACTTAAATCTTTGTATGGCGATGAAGCACCATCCTATAGCACTGTGAAAAATTGGTATAATGAATTTAATCGTGGCCGAAGCTCGCTCAAAGACGAATTCCGTGAAGGTCGTCCAAAAACGGCTGTTGTGCCAGAGAACATTGATGCCGTGCGTGAACTCATAATGCAAGATCGACATGCGACATACCGAGAGATAGAGACATCCTTGGACATTTCTTCCACCAGCATAAATTCGATACTGGATGAACACCTGGCCGTAAAAAAGGTTTGTTCTCGTTGGATCCCGCACAATTTGAAAGTCGCTCAAAAAAAGGCTCGTGTCGATTGGTGCAAAGAAATGTTGCAGAAATACGATTGCGGTGCTTCAAAAGACGTTTATAAGATCGTCACAGGTGACGAATCATGGATCTATGCGTATGAGCCCGAAACGAAACAACAATCGACCGTGTGGCTCTTTAAAGACGAGCAAAACTCAACGAAAAAGTCGTGGAAGAAGTACTTCGAAGCAAATGGTCGCCTGTTTCTTCCGCAAAACTGGTCATGTGGCGACTGTTCCGCTTGAGCAACGTAGGACGTTCACTTCTGAGTGGTACACTACATTTTGTTTGCCTGAAGTCATCGGAGAAATTCGAAAAACCAACAAGAGAAGACGAATCATTGTTCACCATGACAGTGCGAGCTCTCACACATCGGTTCAAGCCAGAGCGTTTTTGACCGGCCAAAACGTCGAAATAATTGGTCATCCGCCGTACAGCCCTGACTTGGCACTTAATGACTTCTTCTTGTTTCCGCACATCAAGAAAAAAATGCGTGGTCAACGATTTTCGTCGCCAGAAGAAGCTGTTGAAGTGTTCAAAAACCATGTTTTAGAGGTGTCTCAATCGGAGTGGAAAAAGTGCTTCGACAACTGGTTTGAGCCCTTGCAAAAGTGTATAAATCATGCTGGAGAATACTTTGAAAAACAATAAAACCATTTTTGATTATAAATATTCGCATTTTCACTATTAGGCCAGAAATATATAGAGCAGCCCTCGTACGCTGTATTTTCGCAACAAGCAATGCTGCACTTTGGTTTGGTCTAAATTTGTTATACAGACCGCCTTAAAATCATCCTACTTCTGTTTTTATTAAAATTGAAATGTCCATCTTTATCTGCATGCAATTTTCGATCATTGATTTAATGTGTGACATTTATTACTTACGGCATAAATTTAAATTGAATTTTATTCTTCAACAGATTTTTAAAAGAATATTCGTTTTCTGTTTTCTGTTTTATTTTTTGAGGTTTTTCAAATTTGTTCTTCAATTTTGTTCATATGTTGAACTGATTCAGTTTTACTTTCATTTGTTCTTTTTTTGGTGCTGTTGTTGTTGTTGTTTTTTATACCGGTAAATGCCCTGTTTTCAATGTGTTGCCAAAGTATTAAATTTTATTAAATACACCAGCATATTGATAGTGCCAACGGCACTGGTTGGTTGGTTCGTTGGTAGCTTGTTTTCCTGGCTGACTGTTGATGTTTTATACCGTCAGCCATGGCTTCAAGCCACATTTGCAACTACAAATACAACAACAGGAACAGACTTAAAGGTGCACACATACACACAATATATATCACACGCATTTACTCATTGATATCAACACTGCGACACAAAGTATGCGTATTGTGTGTGTGTTTATATGCAGAATTAAAATATTTGTTTAAATGATTGTAACTGTAGCGATAGTTGTCGTTATTTTAAAGTTATATTGTTGTTGTCATTGGTACCGAGGCTGTTGCTGTTGCTGCTGCTCATATTGTTTTTATTTCATATTTTTCACAAACATATGGAAACCTACAAAAGACACAAACACACACACATACTCCCGAATTCACAAAATGTTGCCAAGCAATACACGTTCTGTTATGTTGTTGTTGTTGTTTCTGTTATTGCTGTCAATGTGGTCTACGTAACAATATGACCACTGGCTATTATTGCTAGGGAATTTTGAATAGCGAAATGAAAGTCTATAGTTACACACATACGTACATGCATACACATCCATATATATGGCATCTATAAAGCAAAGGCAATTAACAGTTACATAAAAATGTTTATAAAAATCAATGTGTGTGTGTAATTTTATATTTTGGATGAGTGGTTGGTGGGCAGAATGGTTGTCTGACTGGACAACTAGTTTCGATGGTTGGTTAGTTCGTTTGAAGCTATCTCACGTGCATTTGTATGTGGTTCATATCACGGCCAGCATATGTTTGAAGCCAGAGTTGTATTGGTGACATTTGTAGTTGCATTTCGTTACATTAAAGTTCTTTTTGGTTTGGTTGTGTTTCACAAGTTAAACTCTTAACTGAACATTGAACGATGAGAGTCTTGTAAAAAATTTAACATACAAATAATTTAAAAATATAAGTGTCTTATATAACAGTAGGGGTATTCATTACAAGTGTTTACACAAAATATAATTATTGAATATTTTTACCCAAAAATCAAATGTCAATTAAATGTTTGTATTTTTATTTAAATTAAACAATAATTGAAAAATTATTATTAACTAAAACAGATATCAAACATTTTAGTTTTTAACAACAAAAAGACGCCTGTGATCAGTATTCCCACTATTCACATATTTAAAAATTCCTTAAAATATTAAGATTTAGAAAAATGTTTATTTCAATAAGTTTTGTTCAATTGAATACATTTAATATAAAATGTTTAATTTTTTTTTAATTTTTCCTTTTTTTTAAGCATGAAGGCTTAAATATACACACCACACACACACACTTACATACACTCACATACAAGGGCGTTTAAATTTATACAAACATTCATAAATATACATTTAGCCAATTGGGGAATTTTTGCGCTGAATGCATCTGCAACGTGTATTAAATTGTAATTGAGGTTGTCAACGTTCATGGTAAAGAGCGTGGTATGTTGTCGTTGTTGTTGTTGCACTTGCTGTTATTAAAACAAACAACGTCATTATCGTCATGTTGTTGCCATCATATAAAATGGCAGAATGTTAATAATTATTTTGTAAATTATTCGTGTTTTATTTTTCAATATTTGTTAAACAGTAATAAAGACACGTTGAATTGTGGCCTAGTTAAGAACTGAGACGTAAATGGCAAAAAAGAAAAAAAAAACAAATGATCAATGTTTGTTAAAATTATTTAATAATTGTAATTTTCAATGTAATCAAAATAATTATTGTGTGTCATTGTGTTGCCTGATTAGAAATATAGTTACAAATAATTTAAGGTGTTTATATAAAATAAATTCGTGTTTAATTTATTTAAAATAAAAAATGGAAGGTACTGATAAAAAATCAACACATTTTTAAGCCCTTATTGAAATTTCTTAAGACATCAACTCACGAATAATATAAGAAAAACTATTGGAGGATAATGGACGTTTAAAAGTAATCAGACATCCATTAGATTTCGACAGAGTTGCAAACAGAGTAAATTGATCACTACTCTACGAAAGTATCGGTTAAATTACATTTAAATTTTATTTACACTTTGAAAATTTTTAATTGCTAAAAAAATTATTTTAGTTAATGTTATTCTATTTTGTCAGCTTTGTATAATTATGTTGACAACTGTGTTAAACAACACACACTTTACTACTATTAATTCGCTTAATATCTGTTCAAGCACCTGCAACTGCGAATTATATTTTTAAGTGAGTTAAAACGCCGCGGTTGTTGTAATATGGAAAAATGTGGCAGCATATTTTTGTTGTTTCTTTTATATTTGTATTCATTTTTAGAATAAGCATATTAAGAGAATGCTGTAACAGTAATTATAAGAAACATACTACTTTGTTCCTTAAATGTTACTTTATAAGTGTTTCATTATATGTGATGAAGCAGTTTTGTTTTCGTTGTTTCAGTTAATGCAGTTCAGTATATTAAGACCAAAATAGGTGAACATAGAGTTTTCATCTATCTCTTCAAACGGTAAAAGATTGTTATATAAATTAAATTTCCTAACAAGTTCAAGGTTAAGTCTTCTTTCTTTTGCAATAACGTTATAGAACAAAAATATTTCTTGAAATTTAAAATTATTTACAAAAAACTTGCAAGAATTTTCAAAATATTGATTTCAATTCATGCTAAAACTGAATCAAAGTGTCGAACAATGGTTGATTAAGTAGGCTAAAAATAATATAAGATAAAAAGTAATATTTCTTTATAAAATATATTTGCAGTAATTTATTTAAAACAACTTCATTAAAAAAGTAAAAATGTTGTTCGGTTGCAAAGAAAAAAAAATAATAATATTGCAAATTATTAGTTTAATTGATACCAAAATCTTATCACCTTTTCCTTCTAAAACCGTTCCAAAATCATAAATTACGACGATGCGTATAATTAATATTAATAAGTTCGTATGAGATTTAAATTAAAATTACTCATACGGCTGTTTGGTTTTGCTTCTGTTTTTGTTTTTTAATTTTATAGTTTTTTTTTTCTCTTATGTATTAAGTGAAATTTTTGTTGTTATTGGTTTTGTTGTTTGGGTTGTTTCGGTTAATATTTGTCTTCTGTTTGAGTGTTTGTTAAGAATTTTGTTATTTACTTTACATTGATGTTTGTTTAACAACATTTTAACATTTGAAGACCTACACAAATATTTGTTTATTATTTCTTCTTATCGTTTTGTTTGCACATATTTTACTTTCTTCTTTTCACTGTGTCAATTTCTATTTCTATTTTTATTTATTTACACTCTTTTGAAATAAAATATTACGATGTAGAGTCAGCGACATCGATGACAAATGTCTTCTTTTCATCACCATCATCATGGATATCAGCATCTTCTGTAGCATCATCATCATCATCATATACAGATTCTCTTCCTCTTGCTTTTCTGTTGTTCGATATAATAAACAACAATTTGTCCTTCGTACAATGCAGTTCACTTAAATATGGTAGAGAAATCATATTTTTTATATATTAATGACGTTTGTCGTTTCCGGTATTCTATGAGTCATTTATAAAGTTTAATATTTATGATTTAAAAGTCGTAATCTTTTTATTTTGAAAAAAATTATCGAAAATTTTTACCAATTTTTGAACTTTTTTGTAAAATGAAACCTTTTGCATTTCTGGTGACCGCTAGAACGAGAAAAACTTCTTATTTTACTGTCTTTAATTAATTATAAGGCAAAGGAGGATCTGTGTAGTGGCACTAATATTAAAGAGGGAATTTTAAGGCTGCATTTCTATTGCTGCAGTAACCCGGTTAACCCGGCGACTCTCTCTTGAGTTTCGTTGTATCACAATTGACGTATAGTTTTAAGAGTGTTGGGGAGATATTATATCACAATTTACATAACTTTATTCATCTCCAGTTCTTTTAATGATTAATAACTCATTTGTATTTCTTATTCAAGTGTATTGTAAAAAGGCACAAGGAGAATATTATTTATTCGCATAAAGAGGGACGGTTTTATAAATTGTTTGCTTATTTTATTAAAGCATTCAAAAGAAAAAAAGCTATAAGCAAGCAAGACATCTCCAATATAAATTAACAGTCCCAAACCAAAGACTACAAAGTAAATTCATCAATAATATTTTACCAAATTGATATCGGACAAGTTAACACACTTGGCAGTAGGGGTAAGTCAGTCACAAATCTGCAATATGTTCTTAAACGTCGTAACTCTTAAAATAACAGAGCGTGAGAAGGGGAGCGATAGAAAGAGGGAGAGAGGGAGAAATAAACACACATTATATAATAAAATGATAATGAGTAAAATTTTCAATTTGTTAAAAGGCTTCAGGGTCAACAATATGGTCATATCAACATCATTCGTCCGTTTATTTATTCACCCAAAACAAACAAATAGTAAAACAGACTAACACAAGCACATCTTTGACCGAAATAATTTGTTTCCATTTGAAAAATCAATTTAAGCCTTGGGAAAGGATATTAATATTTCGAAATTAATAATCAAATTTCAAAACAACCAACAGTAATTTTTGTATGCGAATCTCTTAAAATTTCCAAAAAAAAGTCGTTTACTTTCTGTTTAGTTTTTAAAAAAGTTCTTCGTTTTTACTGCAAGTTAGCAGTGAATAAAAACTATTTATAAATGTGTGTGTGTGTGTGTACGTGTGTGTAAGTGTGCGTTAAGTTACGTTCATCCTTAATTTTCAAATTTTAAATTTAATTTCGATTTTATTAAAGACACCTCAGGGCGAGTTGAATTTCTTATTTATTCCTCCTAAATAAAAGACTGCTGCAGTCTTCATCAGTGTAACACGAATTGAGAAGATTTTATGCAAATTTTATTAAAGCAATTTCCGTTTAAACTTCCATCCAAAATAAAATAAGAAAAAAGCAAAAGGGTGCATGTTAAAAATTCACTCTCTATTACGGGTATTTGTGTGTGTGTGTTTTTTTATTTCCATTTCCCTTGATAGCAAATGGGTCGTATGACAGAAATTAGCCAAATTACAAATTGGGTTGCTTTCTCTTCATACCGAAAGCGTATACAAATGCAATAGCAATGCAGGGGGGGTTGAGGGGGATGATAAGCGGATGACGACGTTTGGCATTGGAAAACACATATTTAAAATCCAAATCAAATAAAGCTAAGGAATGTGTGCTTGCATGTTAAGTACTTGATAAGAAAGGCATTAAACTCACATTCGATGTAGAAAATTTGAACAATTTTCAAATTTAAAAAGTAATAAGCAACTCGACAAATGATGTCAATGATGATGACAATGTCGGGGAGGGCAGAGTGTGTGCCAAATGAACGTTAGATGGATGTTACAATATTAACTAAACTGCTTTCCTCCTTCTATTTTATGCACAACTGAAATGAAACCAAAAAACAAGAAAAAAAAAGAAAAAACAATAAAACACACAGCACAGACTGGTAGTCACGACTGCCAACTTTTTGTTTAGCAAAATTTTCCAACCCCCAATTATTGCAAAAATATTAAAAAAAAGAAACCTTTAAAAAAACATATGTAATAGAAATAAAAGCATAGAAAAAATTTAGACCGATCGATGTATTCTCATTTCGTTTGCAATAATTGTGAAACAAACTTCTAACATTCGAGTGAGACCATGAAATGTTCACATGTCAAATACGGAATGTGCACTTTTTGACAGTTTTCGTTTACCAATATACGTCACTCCATTGAACTGCACACGTTTCCAGTTAAATATTTCATTACAAAATATGCACAGTGGGACTTGTTGTTTTATTTTTATCGTTAATGCAACATAAATTGTATATTTAATAAAACTAATGCGAGAAAAATATTGATATACACTTTTAGAATTAATCTTGTTTCTTTACAATTTTTTTAATATTTAGAGAACGGAGATTTAGATGGCGGCTGAGTTCTTTTTTTCCTTAAAATGATGATAGAAAATAAATAATGTATTCCTTAACGCAGGACTGCATCAGTAATACGAAAACTTTTATAGTGAAAGGCCAATGTAAGCGGCATGCGGACGCGAGCGGCAATCAGCTGTTCTTTTTGCCGCTTGAATTTATTTTACATAGGCAACGGCTTCTTGAAGTAGAGACTTGTGTAAAATATATAAAACATTTGTAGTTTTTTGACGCAGAAATAAATAAATTTAATTGCTAAAAATTGTAAAAGAAAAAATAAATAAAATGAACAACGATTTATTGAAAAAAAGAAACACAAAAAGAAGACTATGGATGATTTGACAAATTAAAGCAAAACGAAAAGTTGAACTTAGTTCAACATTGCCGCTCGACCGCTTTAGACAGCATTGCCAAGTTAAATAAAATTCAACGTGTTAAATATTTTGTATGAGTATTTTTATTAACAAACCAATTTTTTTCAAACAGGTAATACTGTTGCCGCATGCCGCATGCCGCTTGCATTGGCTTTTCACCATTAGAATTTCCACTGCGATTAAAAATAAAAAAAATTTATTTACGCATATGTATGTATGTGGTTACGCATATGTATGTATGTGTGATAAACCAGATATTAAGTAGTAGTTCCAGTAAAGACTGAACAGTAGTGTAGCTTGGATGGCAAAGTGAGTTTCTATAAGCAAATGTTTAGCAAAAAAGAGACCGAGAAAGCAAGTCTTGATAGAGACACAGAGTATGAAGATGCAATACTTCATACATTTGGGAAGGAAAAGAACACAGTGGTTTTCCTTATTTGGAAAACTAAAAACAAAAAAAGCTAGGGTCTTTAAAATTTGCCAGCCTGATGGAATGCCTGAAGAAGTTGAAATTTAAAAAATGTTAACATAGTAGTCATTTGATCTTCGAAGGGTTAATTAACTTACAAATTTGTTTTAAGAAGTTTTGAAATATACACCGAAAAAAAAACTAAACTAAAAAGTTATACAAAGTTATAAATGAATCTGAACTTAAAAAGAGCCTATTTAAAAGATCTGTATTTGTAGCAATGCGCGATATTTGTCGTGTATGTTGCAACATAAACTTTTTTATATATTTACTAGCTTTATGTACCCCACGTTGTCTAGCTCTTATTTTAGGGACTATCTAGGTACTGAATGATAAATTAAAGCCTTTTTTCCTGTGGGGCTCTTCTTCGAACACATGAGAACTCTATCAAATCAGTTTGGTTCTCATAGATTAGGAGATATCTATTGTTACGTTTTTCCCTGTTTGAAAGCAAACGTACGGATTCTTTGATTGCAAATACCACTGTGGCTCATTATAAATTCTGTATTCTAACTTTGTGGCTTTATCTGGCTATACTTTTTGAACCTACCGGTCTTGTGAATCCCATGGTCTCGTATTTACTAAACATGCGTTATTATTACAAACGCCGCCATCCACGCTAATTTACTGTGTTACCACGGCGAGACATCTCCACTACTCCTTCTATCCAATCCAGTTAATCTCTTTAAATCCAATAGCCACAACACACGACTGCCATACACTATTGTTATGCTGTTACACCGAAGGCGGGCTCCAACTCACGATCTTCTGTTTTACAGCACGCACCTCTACCAACGCAACCATTGGGTTTGCTCAGCGTTTGTTAGCTAATTGTGGTATTATTCTATACGCACACCATTAGTGGAAGTAACTTTATTCACCACTCTCATACTGTTAACAACAACAGGGGTTGCCAGTTCTTACTTTCGTAACACTATATTTAAAATATCTTTATAATATGATATTGTTAAAATTGGTTAAGTTTCATAAAATTGCGCATTTGTCCTCTCCCTCACTGCTGTCCTTGGATAATTGTGGCACATCTTTGAATAACATTCTTATCGATTCATGTTATTTGTGATAAAATATCGATATAAAAATTTTTTTTAAATTAAATAATACAAAACAAAATGTCACTTATTATTATTTTTCGTCGTATGAATATGTAAACTACGTCCATGTGCAAAATTATGTAAAAATATACAAAAACATGTGGCCGCAATATGTTTTATTTAAAGAGAGTTTAAAAATCTATCACTCGATACATAATAGAGCTGTGTCGTTCGCGAACGAACTGGTTAAATTGACCGAATCAATCAAGTGAACGAAATGATACGGTCATTAAAATCCGGTCTTTTCGTTCAATAGTGCACGGGTTAATTTGAACGGATGACTTATTTGAACGAAATGAGCCACATATTTAACCGGCTCCTATCGTTCAAATTGACCGATTGAACGAATTGAACGAACGAATCAGTCTTTGATAATTGGCCGAAAAAGACCGGTCACTGAAACGAACGACCGGGCACATGTCTAATATATAAGAAGTTGTGGGAAGATGACGGCCATACAACTAAAAGTCTATAGGAATAAGTAGTTTTTAAAAACGTGTGTTTTGAAAAGTTCAAAAAAGTATTCTTTAGGGATTTTTAAACGTGATTATATTTAAAATTTAAAACACGGGAATAATTAATAATATAATTTAAGCTTTAAAATTTTTATCGTGCCCGGTATTGATTATTGAAGGTGAAAGCACGTCTCGATGGCCATTTCGCTATCGCTTACTTAGCTCATCAGGAAACTTCTCACAAAAATTTTATTATATTTTTGCTTTTATGATTTCATTTGGTAAAGAAAATGTTAATATTATATTTTTGTAGGGAAACTTTTTAAATAAACTTAAGTTTTCTATTTTTAGTATGAAACCACAATATATGGAATATAAACTTATCTTCACTTTCAACAAACATTAAGTTTCGCAAAAAAAAGCAACAAAATTTATTAGATTCGTAAAATTTAGTCTATTATCAATAAATTTAGTGCAATAAAGCTTAGAAAAATTAATATTTTTTTTTTATTTTTGGCATAAGTGCGAAACCACTTTGAAATGGTTACAATATTTTTTTAACTAAAAGTTTAAAATTAAAGTTTCTTAAAATTTCACTTAATAAAAAAATGTCGAATGGACAGAACGATTAAAAAAAATTAATATATAATTTAAATTCCGTTAATAAATAAATTGTATAAAATAACACAATTAATAAAAATTATAGAAAAGTAAAATGAAATAATTCGTGCAAAAGGGCTCATCAAATATGAAATAAAAATTTTAACATACTTTTTAAATTTCAATTGTCTATCTAGTACCCTGTTTAGACATAAGCATTAATTGCGCAATTAAGGAATTTACGCAATTAAGGCCTTAACTGAGCTCAATTAACCATATAAGTATTCAATGAATAAATTGCATCATTAATTGAATAAGATACGAAATGCAACCCTTGGGGACTATGTTCAGTGAGAAGAAAAAACTTCATAAAATGACAAGCCGCAAGTAAAAACTATAAAAAAAACAAATAAAAAGAAAATGGCGGTTCATGCGAAAATGATTTTTGTAATAAAAAGAGAAATCAAGTGGGCGGATGACAGTACCTTGTAAAATAAATATGCCTTGTGCTAATTGAATAAGCTTAATGGGAACACCCAATAATAATGCACAATTAAAATTAAATTAACTCAATTAAGAAAACATGTCTGAAGAGGGTATAAAACGGTTCAAAAGATAAGTTCATCTGGTTTGAATATTTAAACCTGATATTAGAGCGGAAATAAAGTTCATATTATCTGTTTGACATAACGATTCAAAAGAGATAAGACAATATAAGTAAAATTATGTCACCTATGGGGATACCCTTTAATTTTGTGAGTATGTCTTTCCTTTATCGAGATCTATAGTGATATCATTTTTGTTAAAATTCTATATATGGGCGTCCGTAACCGTTCAATGTAAAAAAACATGTAAAAATCATATGTGTTGTATGGGGACACCCTTTATATTTTTAAATAATGAAATCAATCTGTAAACATTACCTTTTAATTTCTTAAAATTGTTTAAGGAATGACTCAGTTTTTATGTACAAACATAAAAATACAAACAAATTAATAAACTGCTTCTTTTTTTGAAGTCTGTTAAAAAAAAAGAAAAAAAAATCATTCCTTGCAACGTTTAATTTCCATATGAATTTTAAAGACATGATGTTATGTAACATGTGAGTATAAGTAGTTGATGTTCAACCAATAAAAATCAATCTGATCGTTGAACAACATTTTGAACTAAAAACTTTATCTTGAAATTAATAAATTTTCTTCAAACAAAATTGGAATTGTTTTTAATCAAGAAATCCCATTTTTTCCAAAAATTGCATTTTAGCTGAATGATTAGAAATCTTTAAGTAAGTGGAAACAAAAGGAAAAAATAACTTTTAACATTTGAAACAAAAAGTATTTATTTCGCTTATTTAAAATATCATTTTCTACAAAATTTGTCTTCAACATGATGTTTAAGAGTGAGCGAGCTTAAGTGCAGCCAAATTTAATACTGTGACTTATTGCCAATGATAAATTAACAAAGATAAGATATGGCTTAAGATAAAATAAACAAAAGCAGTTGTGTTATTTGAATTTAATCCCTTGTCGTACCACTGTGATTTGCAGTAAAAACTTATAAATCGCAACCCCGTTTTTTTGCTCTATTTTCTTTACTTTTTTTTTGTACTTGCTTTAAGATGTTGTTGTTGTTATGAAATTTCCCTTTAAAGTTTATACACTTTTATTTTTTTTTTAAATAAAAAATATAAAAATTTTGGAAAATTCTTAAGGCTGTTTTTGAGGCAAAAATTGAAATAAAACTAGAAAAATTTATTTTGCAAACAAAAATGGAAAAAAAAATAATTTTTATATTTAATTTAATTCACACTTTTTGCATATGTTTTAGTTTTTATTGTTGTTTTTCTAATATGCCACCCGCCAGCAGCTGTTGACGTGTGCTATTGCTGCCATTTGGCAGTCTGACCAGTTTGTTTGTTTGTTTGGGTGTCTATGGATGTTGATGTTGGAAATAGATTCTGAAAGGGTCTGGCTTTCAATTGTCGTGATTGACGGGCAACACAGCGTTGGTATGTTAAAATGAAATCAGATGACAAGATGAAATGGATATTAAAAGTTTCAACTTCTATTTTCTATTTTCTGTTATTTTTTTGTCTTTTCATTTTGATTTTTTTTTTGCTGTTTGATGTGCAGTGTTTTTGTTTTTTTTTTGTTCTAGTTAAAACTGTTTTGCATTCTTTAATTCTTTTCGCTTGCTGTTCCTTTTCAGAAGTTCATTGTCAGGGATTTTGGCTTTTGATGCTGCAAAACTGTTTTCCTGTCTTTCATTTTGTTGGGTATGAAGTTGACATTTCATAATGACAAATTTTTCCGTTTCTAATTCCAAACTTAAAATAAAAAAAGTAAATATGTATGTTTTAAAATCTTTTTTTTTAAATAAATACAACTGGAGCATGATGACGGTAAAAATAAGTAGAATGGAATTTTTCATTTAAAAATGATGAACTTTTTAGAGGATTGTGTAAAATCAATTGTTTTGGTTTTGGCCACACACTTAGGAACAGAAAGATAAAAGAGGCTTTCTAGATCTTATTAATCAACAAAAAAGTTTTAATTTAAGTGCTAAAAAAGCCTCTAAAATATTTTTAAATATTTTAGGGAAACGGGAGACAACATTTTTTATTTTAAATTAATTTACATGGATTCAAGTTTTCTTTTTCTTCTAGACTTTAAAAAAAAAATAATCATCTCTTTAAGCTTAACTTGATCATTAATTATTAAATTAATTTCATTTCAAATAAATTTTCCCTTTAATCCGCTCAAAGCATTTGCAACATATTTTTTTTGTCTTAAATATTGAAAACAAAAACTTAAACAAAAAACTAACAGTTTTTTTCGCACCAGAAGTCAGTAAATTTTGTTGCTGTTGTTGTTTTAGTTTGCTGTTGTATTGTTTTAACGAGTGATGTCAAACCAAACATTTTGTTTAATAAAAATTAAATTACTAAATATTTTTTCATACTCTTCGTAATGGCGATAAACATCATCACAAATGTTTGTAATTGTATCGATAAGAGAGCAAATAAAACAAAAGAAAAACTTGTTTAAAATTTAAACACTTTAACGCCCAACTTTAATCAATTTTGCAAAACAGACACGCACACACACATACACACACTTTCATATAAGCAAACACATTCATGCAGAAAAAAACTTGCAGGCAAACTCTAATACATGCACACTCGTATTTATACAATGTTTCAATTTTTAATTGTAACAACACACAAACACTCACACAATAGCTACACATACTTGCAGAAACACTTTTGTATTTTTTCAATAAATATTCAATTGTTAGTGAGTTCGAATGTTAGTGTTTGTGTGTGATGGTCCCAGCTCTGCTGAAAAAAAGATGAGAACGATGAAAAAAAAAATAGCGCCAAAGCTCTGTTACTGTTCTGATAATATTCAGAAAACCATAAACTTTTAATTACTCAAACCAAACCTTGCGTCATGAAATTTTCTTTAATAAATAAATTTCTAAAAGAACAGCTTCCAATATGGAGGAGATGTTGTTGGTGCCAGCAACAGCAACAGCATTTTGCATTTTAATAGAAAATAAAAATAAAAAATAACTGGACCTCATGCTGAGGAATAAGCAATTGACCCATAGTTTTTTTTTATAAATATATTTTTCTTTCTTATTGTTAAATTTCATTCTATATTTTTTTTGATGTTATTGTTGCTTTTCATCTTTGTAAAATATTTTTATTGGACGATTTTTAATTGTTTGGGACACGCCTGCCTACGCGCGGCTTTTGATGTTTGCGTTTAATCAAATGGAAAATTTTTTCAATCGAAACAAAGTAAACTGTTATTTCAATTTCAATACGTTCATCCATTTATTCATTCATTTGTTCATTTATTCATTGATTCAAATATTCACTTATTTAAAGTGTGCGTATGTTGATACAAAAATGCACTGCTGTTAAGAAAAAAATAATGATTCTTTTTGCTATAAAAAATTTAAACAGAAAAATTTATGCTTCAATTGAAAAGTTTTTTTTTCTGAAGACAGAGTTTTTAAGGAGAAAATTCATTTGTTGCTCGACAGGAGAAGCAAAATAAAAGGGAATCTAAGGCCACTTTATTTTTGCCTAAATAACAAATTTTTTAGTCAGGCTTAAGTTCATTTTAAAGTAAGCCGTTAAATTTCTAATAAAGTAGTTTTTACTAAGACCTCGTTGTAAGCAAATTTTATTTTTTTAACGCCTAAAAGTATGCTTGGATTTTGTTTTTAACCATTTTATAGCATAAATACAACTAGGACAAACGACGAATTTTTAACAGCACTACGAATTCGTTATTCAATCATCTTTGCGTAAATTTGTCGCTTCAAACTCAATTAGGACGAGAAATATATTTATAAATTATTTAAAAAATATTTTTTGTTTACTGTATGCCACTTGCTGAAACAATAATTTTAATATATTTCTTTTGTCCGAGTTTTTTTTATAAATTAATTATTATTTTTTCACTTTCACTTTTTGAGGATAGTTCTTGTTAGTATAGGTAAATATATCGCTGTCAACCAACACTTACAATAAATAGCGACTCTGTAAATAAAAATACATTATGAAATTATTAAAACTTCTCATATATCACTTCACCTAAATAGAAGTAACAATTTATAAATACCTTGTAGGTATATAAGAAGAACACTGACGAAGGTTGTAGCGAAACAGAAAGTGCAATTGATTTTGCTGGTATCTAAATTTTACTGTTTTTTCTTTAGAATTTATCTCAGTTAATAACGAACTTAAGCCAAATTTGAGAAAATATCAGTAATAAAACTGTCCAACAAATTAAGACTTTTTGAATGGAACAGAATAACAAATCAGATACATGCTATTTCTGCGTGAATTACAAATTTAGTAGCTCAATGCCGAGTAGCTCAATTATGCTTGATTTTTTTTTATTTTTTATTAATAATTTTAATTACTATCACACCCGATTTGTAAGTCACAGCTGACTAGACGCGAGAACTCATGTTTGGCCCGGCCGAACTTGACACTGTTTTTACCTGTTTTGTATATTTTGGTGTATAATTTTACTAATTAAGCGTCAAGAGCTGTTTTTACAACAATAGTGTCTTTGGTGACCCCCACTGAAACTTTCCGGCTAACATTTTCGTACAATATTTTAATCCTTAAATGTCCTTTTTTAAACGATATTTTTTGATTTTCTCGAAAAAAGGGTCAAATTGACCCATAAAGGGACCAGTTAGAGGGTTAAGATCTTTCACAAAAATAATCCTCATACAATTCCACAATATAACTCAGACCATAAGAATTCTCTCAGACATTAACTTACAGCATTTTTTTCATACAGTATAATGCTCCCTTCGACCAAAAAATGAAAACTTTGACCCACTGTGAAAAAAAAAAACTCAGACGTGCTGGACCATAAGTTTGTTCTACAAAAATGATCTACTCAACATAGCCTTTGAGAATTCTGGGGTTGCTATTCTGTTCCAAAAATGCTGTTGGACAGTGTAATTCATTTAAAATGTAATAATTAAACATAATAAAAATAAAAAAGAATTTAAAATTCATAATATTATTAAAATTACTGTACTAATTTCGTTCGTCGACATAAAAAATAGAAATAAACATATCGAAGATTTCGTTACGCAAGACGAATTTCGTCGACGCATTGCGCATTTTCATATTTACAAATGTATTTTATTTTTTTCGACGAATGTTTGCAACGAAAAATACCTCGTTTGTCCCAAATGTATTACAGCATTAGTCGTTACTCCTGCCAAATAATTTTAATGAAAAATCAAATCATATATTTTCTTAATTTTATCATTTAACATGAAATGATCGATTTTTCACCCAAAGCTGAAAAATTTTTTCTTCTCTAAATATTTCGGATAAAATTTACGAATTATATTTTCATTTTGGTGTGCAGTTTAACATATTTATAATTTTGCTAAAGATTCCTTTCCTTTACAAATTGTTTTGAAAAGTATTGCTGTATGGAAGTGCGAGATGTTTTTGAGTCCGTTTGAATGTGAACAATACAAAGTTTGAAAAAAAGCTGTCGGCACAAGGGGCTGGGTAAAAGTGTGAAAGTGAAAGATGGACAATTTTAAATGATGACGCAGCATTTAAAGGAATTAAAATAAAAATAAAAACTTTTTCTGTAACAATTTGATAAAAATATAATAAAAGCATTTAAATGCAAAGAGAAAAAGCAACAAATTTTTTCTCTGCTATTTTTTTGATATTTCAGAAATTAACATGATTCAAATTATTATTCTTTTAATGGAATTTTATTATAAAAGCATTTTTTCTGTGCTTTTAAGTGAAAATTAAATGTTTTATTTCGGATCTTTTTGAAGACTGGTGATTATTTTAAATAAAATGCACAAATATAAAATATGTTGAAATGAATGAATGAAAGTGTGTGTGTGTGTGTGTGTGATATGGACGTTTATGTGCAAAAGTATTTTAATTAGAGTTTTGGCCAAAAGTTAATATTTGTCTGAAATCAAAATTTAAATAAATAAAAAACAATAAATAAAATTCAATAATAAAATCGAAAAACAGACACTTGCATTTGCTCAATGACATAACGATGCCATCACACACATACACACATATTAATTTGATAGTTAAAATATTGAGTTTCAAGGATGGGAGAAGGAAAGAGTACTTTTTATTAAATTTAAACCTCCAATCAATAGACAAAATTAAATTTTAAACATTTGTTATGAGAATAAAATTTAACAATCTTTTATCTAATTGTTTAAACAGAAACTTATGTTATTATTTCCCTTGTTTGTGGTGTTTGATATAAAAAAGTCTGAAATCTCAAAAATTTTATTTGACAATTCAGAATACTTCTTTCAAGCCATCTCTGAAGAGGTTTTTTGTTTTTATTTTAGATTACTATTAAAGAGCCTTAACAGTTAAACTTAGATCCAGGATCACATTAGTTTCTACTGATATTATTAAAGAATAAATTTAAAAAATCGAATACTTACATTCTAAAAATATATTAAAAAAAAAAAATTAATAATAGTATTATTTAGAACTTAATTACTATTGCAGCAAAATCTAGTCATTGAAGTTATACCTCGGTTTAATATCAAAAACATAATTGTTTTATATTTATAACGAAAAAAGGTAGAAAAAGCTGCCAGATTTTTCATATAAGAAGAATTTCGACGTTTTTAATCGCCTATAAATAGAAATCGCAGTTGCAAGTGGTATGTCAGCATTAAGGAGAACGTAGAATGGAGTAGTAACGTGTGCATGGTAGTAAAAGGTGTGTTTGTTAATAATGTGGTCAATGAAATTAAGCAGAGCTGAGTTAAGTAGCAAAAAAAAAAAAAAAATAGTTTTGGACGTGCTTAATTTTGTAATTAAACGAACTCAAAGAGCAAATCAAATATAACAACTTATTTAATTTATTAATGTTGCTAAAAAAAATTTAATGGAATAATGAGGCCTTACGGCTCAAAAAGTACTATTTCCGAATAAAATTGTTTTTTTTTTTATTTTTATCCCTTTTTTTAAGCTAAAAACGATAAAGATGGAATGGACAACCAAGAGAAAATGTGTATAAATTTTGACTGAAAATATTTCTGAAATAAATGGCAATTAAATTTTACTAAATTGTTTTCTGCACAACCCAACACTCATGTATACAACATATTATGAAATACGTTTGCATCTGCATGTGCATGTGCACTTGCATTTGTTTATTTTGTCTGTATGTTTGAGTGTGTAAAACGTTTTGTTTTGCTAAACTTTATTGCTGTTGTACATGTGTCGTTGTCCACTTAATGTCCATCTATCTGTTCGACTCACACTTCCTCACACAATCTCTACACGTTTAGATTTTCAGATTTATTTGAATAAATGTTTGCATGAATATGTGACACTTAGTTGTTGGTGTCATTTTGTTTTTGTAATACAAGTACTGTCAACATTTTCAACTGAATGAAATAAAGGTGAAAAAAAACGAAAATTGTTGAAACGCAAATATCTCTGCGATGTGATTTTATTTTAATGTTGTCATTTTAATTCATGTAAATTTTTTTCTTTTTGTAACTGTTTTAAACAGTAAAAATGTTTTTTTTGTTGCCATGATAATCACGTAGGATCATATAACATCAAGCGTATCATGGTCATCTCATCGGATATACGCACACAAAAGCAATTATAAGCACGCGGACACACACATACACGTACACATCCAACATAAATGTTTGTCCGTATTGCTCGGCGGAAAGAAAGAAGTTACTGCATGGCCCGTTTTAATGCCTTTTATTTTGTTGGTTGGCATTAAGGAGTTGAACACCTGCTTCAGGTAAGACATTTTCAAACCAGACATTCTTAAGAATTTATTTCTTATAAGAGTTCTACTTTATTATTGTAAATATGAATAATAAATGAAAAATAAATCGATTTTGGATGACAGTTTTATTGAATTCGGAATATTTGTTGAGCTGTGGTTCCTTCTCATATAAATTAGTGACATGAAAATCTTTTATGGAAGTAAGAAACTACTAAAAGCGTCGAAAGTGCATTCATCATTTAGTGGCTAAGATTTTGTACAGAAGTCGTTTAAAAACTGATTATCTAAAATTATTTTTCGAAAGGCCTTGTTGTTGTTACTGACCGCTAAATATTAATGGTGATATTAATATTCATATTTATACAAAACAATCACAAGTATGTTTATCTGTGAGTGATGTATTCAACTACTACACAAATATGGATTATATTTGTTGTTGTTCTACGTACTTTGGTCTTTAGTTATATTCCATCAAGTGAACATTGAACGTTCGAATCAACCAACGAACTAAAACATTTTGTCTGTCACTGCAGTTTCTATTGTGTGTGTGTGTTTGTGTATGGTGTCCTGTTGACATTTCTGTTGCTGCCGGTTTCTTTTACCAACCACTACCACATTTATTTACTCACTTAACCATCCGTCTATCCTTTTATACATCCATTCATTGGATACGTACGAGTATTTTTAGTGTTGGCGGGATGCTGTTGCAATTGTATTTGGTATGAGTATATTTATGTTGTATCTGCAACAGCAGCAACAATAACAACGATACGTAATTAAAAGGAAACAATTCATGTGGTATTCGGGCTGTCACGACCAGTTAATATTGTTAAATTTAAAGCAAATAACAATGTACAACAGCACATAATGTTGTTAAACATAATTCTATGAAAATGCAAACGCACACACACACACACACACGCATTTGAGTATACACATTCCACACACAAAGTAGACGTAAATATCCACATGTTTCTTTATAAAATATTATGTAAACAAACTTGTATATCAATAATTGCCAACATTATTAAATTTAATAATCAACTTATAGGACATGAATCCTGAAATGAATCCTGAATCCTGTGGTCACTTCTCTCATTAGAAATTCAATCTGGGAAGTGCCATAATCCAAATTAATAAAACAACAAGTTGTCTTTGTAGTCATTTATTATCTATAATTTTGTGTTACTTAAATAAAAAAAGAGTGGTCATGAAATTCAAATGCATCAATAAAACAATTGTTGTAAATTTTTCACAATGAAGTTAAGCACCGTCCCATACAAGATATAACAAGTGCTGTTTTATCGCCCTCATAAATTTTCCCCTTTTTTTTCAAAAGTTATGTAAGCGATGCTTATAAGTGAAGTGTTAAAGTTTTAATTTTAAAGGATTTCTGAATTATGAACGTGTAAATCGCGCTTGTTGTGATATAAACTAAAGCACTCATCAATATTATGGGGCAGATATTGGTTTTTTAGTAATAATTTTAGATACACACGAGGCAACATTAAAGGAAACTTAAGAATGTTCCACTAATAGTTTTTTCGTGTGTAGCAAGGTTTCTTTTTGAAATCCATGTTTCCTTTCATGTTGCCTAAATATTTTTTGGTTCGATGTTCCCTCGTCTGTATTGATGTTTACAGCCTTTCTTTTGGTATTTGGTTAGCAACAGTCATGATGTGAGGGTTGTTGTTAGCTTCACGGCGTTAGAAACTAGATAAAAAATCAAATGGCAGAAATATTATTTCGATAGTCCCTTGGCTAATTTTCCTTTAGATCCTTCAATAGCCATTTATTTTAAAATGCCTTTTCTCTTTTTCAACAATATTTTGTCCATAAGAAGTGTTAAACACATAAAATATAGACGGAACGGAACGGTTGCCTCGTATGTACTGAAAAAAGAAATATGAGTCTTGAACCAAGTTCCATTTGATGTTAATGACCTCTTTTCAATTAAATTATAAAACTAAAAGGAGTTTAATTAAGAAAATCTTAATAAAAGACTAAACAGGTAGTGATCGCAAGATAGCATCGACAAAATAGCATCGATTTTTGGGAATTTAATAACTGATAAAAAAAAGTGGTAAAAATATTTTCCGCGCAATTGGATATTTTTAATTAAAAAAAAACCATTAGCGTAAATTTTCCTTACTACTGTAAATTATAAATCAAGGCGAGTTCATGAGGTAGCAGCGCCTCTACAACAATACAACAATAAAATATAAAACAGGCACTTTAATTTTGGTTAAGTGTATGGGAGACATCACAATGTCTTTTATTATCCTTATTATTTACGTTTGTTTCTATGAAACTGATTAAAAACTTATTATAATTCTATTTAAAAATTTCTTTTGAATAATAAAAAAAAAAACTTTCTAAAAAAATTAAAACACTTTTGGCAGTTGACACACACGTAGGGAAAGAAAAAAGGATAATGGACGTAGTTGTGCTGCCACCTACTAAAATGAATTCGCCTTGTTATAAATATATGAAACAAATGTCAGTTTGAGAAAAAATTTATTATTAATGTACAATACAAGTTTTTAATTCTTTATTCTTTTACCTTCAATCGAGAGCCGGGCTTTTGAAAGGAGTGTGTGTATTCATGCCGTTGTCAATATAACAATTTTTTGCATTGTTGAACTTTTTTTCATTCGGATTTTTCCCATAAAATTGTGTGTATGTTGTGTGCGTGTTTGATTTTCTACTTTGTTACACAAGTGACTGTAATTTGTTTATCATTAAATTAAAAATTCTGTTAAATATTGTTTATGATTGCCGTTGTTTGTCGCTTTCATAAATATTTACAAACAACTACATACAACACAGTGTACACTTGAGTACCAGTGGAACTGGGAATTTAACAATTGATTCGTGAGATAATTTTACTAAAAAAAATTACAAATAAAAGTGTTGCGCACTTCCATCAAACACTTTTTAACTTGAAGGGTGACCATATATCAGCAAATAACCAGTCTCTTAGACGTTCGTTTGGAACAGTTAATTCTTATCTTAAGGGCGAGTTAAAATAGGCGAACTAGTTGAAACCACAATAACATAAAGACGTTTGTTCGGTAATTTTAATTGGATAAAATTTAGAAAACTCCTTAAAGCGATAGCAAAGACTTTGTTCACTGCTGCATATCGCTTAGCGCAACATAAATTTATTAGAAATCAAAAAATAACAGTCAATGTAGTACACGCTAAAAGCTAAATATAAGACGGACAATCTATTAGATGTGCGGGGTAAGAAGAGGAAATAAATCCCGTAATACGGCAGCTTTCAGCTTTATTGATCCATATTTATACTTTCAAATTATAACACAAAAATAAAGGGCTTCGATTATGGTTTTATTTGTTTACAGATTGTAGTTTTATTAAATTTTTAATTAATTCAATTATTTATTTGGTTAGAAATTTGTTTTTGTTTCTTATTTAATTAAATACATAAATAACTAATTCATTCATTTAATTAATTTAGTAGAAAATATTGTATTTATTTTTCTATTAAATATATAATTGAATCAATTAAAAATGTTATAAAACAAACAAAACGTTTAATAGAAAAAAAAAAACAAAAAAGGACATCTCAGCAATAAAATTATGTATTGATGACCTTTTAAATGTTGTTTTGAAAAGCAATTTCTAGAAAAACTAAATGAAAAGTAAAAATCTAAAACGTGACAATATTGAAGAGACTCATGGACCCACTCTCGTAAAATAAAATGATTTCTACACGGAACATGTATGTGTGTGTGTGTGTGAAAGTATTTATAAAATAAATACACTCTCATGTTCGTTTTATTATGATTTTATATACAAACCATTTTTTTAACTTTTTTGTTTTTGTTGTTTTCGTTTTTTCTTTAAACTAATTAAAACATTGACATAGAAACACACGTTCAGCAAATTTGGTTTTCATTAAATGATGTTATTTTTATTACATTAATATTTTTTTATTCATTCATTTGTATTTTTTAAGTTTGTTTTTTGTTATTTTAATTATTTTTTCTTTATTAATTAAATACATTTTAAATAAATTTTTATTATTTCATAATTATTATATTAAATTTTAGTTGAAAATTTTTGGATCAATTTAACTGCGTTTTCATTAGTTTAAATTTAGGTTTTTTTTTTTTTTGAAATTTCACAAATATAAAACATTTATACATTAAGACAATGACATTTATAAGACAAGATGAAATTACAAGAATTGAGTTGGTTGCTGAGTGGCAGGACATTTAAAAGTGCAAGAGTTTTAGTTAAAAGTTAGTGTTTTGTTTTTGTTTTTGTATTTTGTATTTTTTTTGTTATTTGATATTTTTGCTTTTCGTAAGATTAAGTGGAATTGCGAGTAAAAGTGAGAAAAGAATTATTATTATTATTATTGGGAGGGATAGTTTTTGTAGTCAAGTTTTTTTTTTATTAAAGTTGAATTACAATTTTTATAAAAGGAGTTTTAAGTGGTAAGAAAAATGCAAATCAAATTTGTTAGAATTGACCGCAGAATATTAAAAAAATTTATCAGCCTGTTTGTTTAGCGATGTCGCATGAATTCGCTTGTTTGCACAATTACATTTAAAACAAACTTAAATTCTAAAAAATTGTTTTTGTGTTAGATGTAATTGTGGGAATGAAGGAATTCTTGGAACATCGCGAGACAGCCGCTATATTTTGTGTTGAAAAAAGAGGCGTTTTTGTAAATGCTGCTGAGAGTGTAATTTCAGTCCAGGAACGGCCCTAGAGAGCCATAATAATGGGTTTTTATGGCTGATATTCTGTTTTATCGGGGTGGTGCACCATGTCTCACATTTCATCAAACAGGCGATCCTTTGAGCACTAGATTGGTTATTGTGTTTACCAAACTTGGAGCTTGGAGTGTACTTATGCATTTTGAATTTTTCTTGTGGGATGTCATGTTTCTGTATATGAAATATACAGAAAAAAGTATTAAATTTTTAATTGATTCAATTATTTTTTTTATTAAAATAATAATTTTCTTACTTTTTTAATTAAAAATATAATTGATTTAATTAATAATTTAATTAGAAAATATTGTATTTATTTTTTAAATAAATATATAATAGAGGCAAATTTTTAATAGGTGGGTGCAGAAACTTCTACTTCTATATGAACAGCCGAGTATGTAGTTTTGTGTTTTATCTCATAGAAGTTAACTTTGAGTTCGTGTCGCAATTTCAAAAGGGTGTTCCGATACAATACCGAACATGTAAGATTTTTGTTTTTAATTTAAGATAAAAATAAAATTGAGTTAATTATGAAATAAATTCTGGCTTCCGAGTGTCTGAATTTTTAAAAATCCTTTTATCACAAATTGTAATGCAACTCTTGCATAAATCTATAGTTTGTTGTTATTATTGTTATTATTATTTCTAATAGTATTTGTTTTGAAATTTTATTTTCCTATTCATTTTTGTTTGTTTTTTTTATTTTAAATTTAATATTGACTGAGAATTAGTTCGTTTCTTAAGACTAAATTTTAATAAATTTTTTTATTACATTAAATTTGTTTTTGTTTTTGTTTTCTTAAAATAAATTTAAAAAAATAAAACAATACAATCACATTTAACAGTTTGTTTTTTAAATTTATTAATTTTTTGTTTCTTTCTCTGTTGTTTGATGCAGGTTAAATTTTATAGAAACCCAAAGTCAGTAAAAATATTTGTATCCTTGCATTTCGTTTATTTATTTTATTTTCTATTTAATTTGAATTTTCTTAAAGACAATATTTTTATTTACACACAATAACTCGCTCGCATACTTACAAATAGACAGACAGACATTCAGAACAACAGCTAAAATTAAAGTACGTTACCGTTAAAAAAGGAACTGGTTGGATTTGGGGGAAAAAAGGAACAGAGGACATATTAAGTTGACATTTAGTTGTTACGTAAATAGATTTGTTTGACTTTGTTATTTTTATATTCTTTTATTACTGGTTTGTATTTATTTTTCATATTTTTTCTTAACAATTTGTTGCCTTTTTTCTTTCTCAAAGCATTGGGTTTTGTAATAGTTTCTAGTAGTTGTTGTTGTAGCAGTTTTAATTTAAGAAGCAGTAAGAGTTGTTGTAAAACGGCTAAAAATTTGTATACGCTCAGTTTTGTTGTTCCTTCTTTTTTGCAGCTGCAGAGTATATTTCCTACCGTTCTGTTATTCCATTTTTCTATTTAATAAGTTTATGAGACACGTCTTAAAACACAAACTAAAAATCTTTCAAATTTTAAGAATAAGTTAAAGTGGAATTTAAAAAAAAAAAAACATTTAAACAACAAGAGACACTTAGAGATGAATAAAGAGGATGGTAAACAATAAGACTAAATGACACTGGTTAAGACATAAGTTTTTTAGTTCCTAAGTTTTACAGTGGGCCTAAGCTACGCAAAATTCAATAATATATTTTGTTATTGCGAGTTCGCTAATTTCTAATAATCAAAAATTAAAACAATATTTTCTAGCAAACATTAAATTTTCTTTAAAACATTTCATGAAATTTCTTTCCTTTTTAACCCTTAAACTCCAAGGACATTTTTGTAGACATATAAGCTGATCCTTGGCTAGAAATTTGAAACTAGTGATCTTACTAAGTCAAAGTTTTTTATATTTCCCTTTTCGGATATTTTTTAAGATTTGTTACAATTCATTTCAAAAAATACCAAACATACGTTCTTCGAGTAGAACTAATTCCAGTGAATTGTGCTTTGCATCTGCTTGAAAGGAGTGTGAATGCCAATGTTTTCTTAAGCTGAAAGAGGAGACAAAGTGAAGGTGAGCCATCGAAATTTGCTACACGGTTGGCAGATTTTTGTTCCCGTTAGAATAACCGCCTCTTAACTGCTGATGACCACAGGGGAAATCTCAGTAAATATTTCTGCACTGATTGAATACTATTTTAATGTAACAATTTCAGATAAGACTCGGTTAAGCTGCCCATACACAACGTGTTTTTTACATCTGACATGTCAAATTTCCCACTGTTAAACACATACATGTCATGTCGGGCTGTTGACTGATAAAATTTCGTTTAAAACGTGTTTTATCTTGATCTGGCAAGCCATCTGACATCAGCTATTTTTATAATTCTAAAAATTATTGCCAAAAAACTACGCCGTATGAAAACAATTAACGGCGGTTGACCATTGGCGGTAGCATTAGCCGTCTAATGGTAATATTTTATATAATCAAAATCTGAAATTTATTTTAACTATTGGATAACAATTATGTAAAATATGTATCATTATTCAATGCAAACTGATCTTGTTCATATTTAGAGTAAAAGATTTTCCGTAACGCAGGCAAAAATATTATAAGACGACTTCAAGGCTTTTTGAAACCGGGCGGCTTGGATATCTGTACAGAAAAAATGTAACTTTGATCAGCTGTGGTAAACAAATAATATCTATGTCAGACGTAATTACACGAAATTACGAAATTGCGAAAAAGTAACGAAAAAGCAATTTGTGATCTCTTGCCTTCAAGGATTTGTTTGTTCTAAAAAGCAATTCGTCAATTTCAGAAGTAATTGTTCATATAACGGGACAAACCAACCTCTTAATTTAATTTAATTTGATTTAATTTATTAATTAGTTTATTAATTTAGTTTATTTAAATTAAAAAAAATTTGAAGAAAAATAACTAAGAAGTGTTTTGCATTAATTGAAATTGTTGTAAAAAATGGAAAATGGCTTAAAATTTTGCCCATTGTCTGGTTTATAAATCAATTATTTTCCTTCATCATTTTAGATTTTTTTATTGCAGTTTAAAAATATTAAAAAAAAAAATAAGTGATAATTTACATCTTTCGGCCCACTGTTTGTTATTTTTGGTAGTTTAAATATTTCCCTAATTGTTTTTTGTTAGGAAATAGCAAAAAGTGTTTGGAATTATTTATTTGAATTCTATTACCACTAGAAAATAAATAAATAAAAGCTCGAGAACAAAAAGTAGACTCGACGCCTCAATGATATTTTGTTAAAATCTTAATTAATAACTTTGTTAACTGATGTTCTTTTATTAATTTTTTTTTTAATTTTTAAGTTGTAGTTGGTTTGCATTATAATGAGTCTTTCAATTTTTTTTTTAAATAATTTTATTAATTTTATTAAAGTTCATTAGTTGTGTTTGGTTTTGCAGTTGTGCATTTTTTTTTGTAAATTATAAATAATATTATTTATGCTAAAATAATTTAATTATAAATCTTATATTTGCATTCGACTACATTTAAAATTTTACAATTTATTTTCATATAATAACAATTATAATTCTTTCTGTTGCAGTTAGTTTTTTATGATTTTTTATAATTTTATTTTTAATAAATATTTACATATTCTAACTAATAAATTATAAATAAATAAATAAATATATAAATAATTAAATAAATAAATAAATAATTAAATAAATAAATAAATAAATTAATTAATTTTATTTTTTGGTTAAATTCTGTTTAGTTTTTTAAAGTGCTACGAAATGAGGACTTTAAATGTTCAGGTCCTTTTTGCTTAAGTAAAATTCTTAACAACAACAACAATAAAATGTTATTTTCTCTTTTTTATTCATTTGGAAACTTTATTTCAAAGTTTGTGTGTTCTTTAAAAAAGTTTTGTTTTGTCTTTTAAGTTCTACTTCATTTTGCTATGCCGTTGTTGTTGTTGCCATTATTGTTGTTTTTAAGATTTAAATAATGAAATGAATAACAAAACCAAGAAATTGTTTAATAATTTATATGTACATACTTAAGTCTTCATAAAAATCTTGTAAATACGCAATTAGTTGTGGAAAGGAGGGTCGTTGTTTTGGATCCACCAGCCAACAGCAGGACATGACAGTGTAACTGGAATGAGTAGAAATAAAAGAAAGAAAAAAAATCAAAGACATTATAATTTAAGAAAGTAATTTTCAATTCCTTAATTAATTGCAATTTAAAAAACGTATCTTTTAATTCTGAAACTAGCTGTGTATCACTGTAAAACATAGTGACCACTGATGGGGAAGGGGTGACTTAGGATGTGTATGTTTTTATTCAGACTGAAAGGCTACGCTACTTACTTCGGGCTCTTTATTTTATTATTATTTTATAAACATACATTTTGATAATTAAAAGTCATTCTAGAATGGTAAACTCTGCTCAAGCAGGATGCCACCAAGCGTGTGCCTTTAATAATCTGGAAGTCTTTAGTAAGTGTTGGGAGTCATTGGTTTGTGTTAACCAAGGTATTTTAGCAATCCGGATTTTGCGATATGAAGTCAGTAGCTTGTCATGTAAATTCATTCAATTAGTGTCACATTTATCAAAATGTTTCTTTTATTTTTTTGAAAAGTTTTAATTAAGAAGCTGCATCGTGACAAGCAAATTCTAATATATTGTTTTTGTTTTCAAGATAAATTTGTATTTGTACTTTTGTATTTACAAAAGAATACACTTAATTTTGTTTCGGAAAAAGTATATTATATTTAATAAAAGAAATCTACCAAAATTGTTGTTTGAAAACATTCGTATTAACTGTATTCAAGAGACATCGCTCTTTATATTTGTAAAAATTATAATTACTTACAATTCATCTGGACAATTGATTGGTTGTGACAATCGAAAACCATCCGATAGATATGGAGTTAATTCGAAAATATCCACCTCTTCAAAGGGTGTCATCGCCAAGGTGGCCAATTCCCAAAATAAAACACCCAGACTCCAAATATCCGTATATTGATTGTATAGATTTTTCTGCTGCAATGACTCCAAGGCCATCCACTTTAAAGGACGATTCTCATTATCACAAAGACAATGATAATCGTCGGGAAAAAGATCACGCGACAAAGCATTGTCACATATTTTAACGTAGGAGTCAGAATCCAAGCTGCAATAAAAAAGAAGAAAGAGAATAAATAATTGACTAAAAACAGGAAACTAAAAAAGTTGTAGACATTTAAAAAAATATATATTTGTAAACTAGTTTTGTATTTTACTAATTTATCAATCACTTTATTTTCGTAGAAAACTATTTAATTTTGTTGTTGTTATTTTTCTCAAAAAACATAATTCAAGTTTTTCTTGAAGAGTACTTCATAAATAAAAGGTACTTTATGTACAAAAAGTACTTTAAAAAAAAAGTTTTCTCGTTGCAAAAACTACTAAAAATTATATTTGAAAAATTATATTTTTAGTAAAATTAAATATTTAGTACTTATCTTTTTACTGAGAAAATATTTCTCTTTTTTATTGTTTGAGGATTCTTTTTATTTAAATCATAAAGGTTTATGTTGAAAAAATACTTTTTACTTTTGAGTATTTTATGGAATACCTCTTTTGTTTCCTTATTTGTTCTTTTTTGAAAAAGTACCATTTTTGAAATGCGTTTTTAGAAACCGCATTTTTGTGTAATTTCTTTAAAAATAGTACTTTTCTGTATTTTAATCGACATATTTTAAAAATTATTTTTTTAATTGAATTATAAAAATTGTTTCTATAAATAAGTTTTTAAAAGTAATAGACATATCTATTATATATTTTTATTCACAAAGTTTTTTTTTAATACTTACTAGCAATTCCTAGTGGCCACATCTTTGTGTATGATGCCCACTGAATGCAAATATGCGAGGCCTTTTGTAACATGCAGGCCAAATTCGACCAATTGTCTGGTGCTCAACGAAGCGTTCATTTCACGCGATTTTTGCAAAAATCTTTATAAGAGAAAAAAGGAGGGATATTTGGGGTCAAAAGAATTTAGTCATTTTAAAAAATCCAAAAAAACTTACATTTTTAAATTGCCTTTCGACTGATAAGGATATGCAATTTCCGGTGGTCCTGGTAATTCTGTATTTGCCAACATTGGCGCCATCACATTTTGATGTCCAACACCAATTAGCATGGAAGCATCTTGCAGTAAACAGGCCACTTGTGTTAGCGAAGCTCCATCTACCACTGTCTTAATGAGAATATCACACGAGTCACCCAATTTGCCAGCATATATTCGCCCATAGGTGCCCTCTTTGATCAGCTGCTCACATTCTAAAGTACCCGGTTGGACATTGGGTAAACGACGCATTTTTTCCTTGGGATCTCCACTACTGGCACCCGCTGTACTGGCTCCTCCAAATATACTGCCATTGCCTCTACTCGACTTTGGCGTTGACATGCTGTAGACCTAAAATTACAAAACTCAATCAATATGAAAAAAATAAACAAATAAATAAACAGTTCCCACAGCAGAAGAAATAATATCTTAATCCAATCAAACCCTTTTAGCCGCAATAATCTAAAATAACGCTTTAATTTACCCTTGACATTTAATTTGAAATGAAAAGTTAATCTCTGGAATAAATCTTTGTATGATGTGGCATAAAACATAATAAAAAGCTTGTTCGAATGCAGTTACAACCGTAGTTTGGTTTTAGTGTGTTGTTGTTGTTATTGGTGTTGTGTGCCAGTAGTCCATAAAATAAAGATCTACTCTCGGCAACAGAGTTTAAATGACCACTTCAATATATTAACTCATAAATCTTTTTCGGTCATTGTTTTTGTTTTATTTTTCGTTTGGTTTAACCGCACACACACACACACACACGAGGTGTGGGAGTAGGGAATACAAAAAACACACAGCCGCGCACACATTTGCTTATTTTTGTTCAATCAGTCTGCTGGCACGGTTTTGTTTGCTGTGCTACTTGCCACAAAATGTTAAACGGAAGCAATAAAAATAAACGAAGAAAAGTATACAACCAACAATTATAATAAAGAACAAAGGCGATGACGTTTAAAGTGATAATGATGTTGAAACTGACAGCCAACAAAAACTATGGTAACCAACTCAAAATGATGAGCAAGAAGCAATGGAATATACGAAAATATTTTTTTTGGCTGAAATCATCATCATCATCATCTTCACTGCTTAAACAAAAATTGAAAATCAACAACTTGAGATTTTTATCATTATTTTTAACACCAACATTTCATTCACTTCAAGTCGTGGATTTTTATTGCAATTGTCTAGGCAGCATTTGTTCTCTGCATCCTCTACACCACGTTATTTTTATCCTACTATTCGTTTCCTTGACAGCTCGTAGTCGTAGTTTGCGGTTGCAATTTCGTTTACGATTAAAGAGCACACGACCACAATATGGACAATTTATTTGTGTTGTGCCACAAATTGTTTAACAAACCCGCCTGTTATATTGACTTTAAAAACAATTGCTAGGAGTCAAACAACCAACCAGTCAACAACTACTTTTTTTTGTTTAAATGCCATTATGCCAGCCGTTCTGCGAAAGTTACAAAAGATTCATCGGAACAGCAGCATCATCATCATAATCATCGCCATCATCGTCATTATCATCATCATCATCATAAGGAGAAAATGAAAATCATTTGTGTTCAAAAGTACAAAAGCTTCAAAAACAGGACTCAAAAAACAAAAAAAAAAAACGAAAGAATGAACAATAAGAAAAAATAATGTGATGACCAAACAACAACAACAGCAATGGAAACAAATGCAAATAAAAGTAACAAAACAACAATAGAAGACAGAAAAAAAAGCATAATAAAATTAAGGAACCTACAAACCCACAGTACAAACAAACATACTCCAACTACCGCTACAAAGTTCGTAGACAAATAAACCACAGACTCTCACTCCAGTCACTCCAAGTGAAACAAATAAAAAGTAATAAAAATTACGATTACGATTATTACTGCCGTTGTGTCGTTCGCAACTAAAAAGAGGCCTGTGAGTAATAATTTTTATCAAAAACAACTATCACTGTGCGTGGGTCATCTGACAAGTTATTCAAGTTAAATTGAATTAAATGTCAACAGAGTGAGAGAGGGAGAGGGATTCAAATGACATAATTGAAATGTAATTCATATTTATGAGCCATTTCTATGACAGCAAAATGGCTGATATTGTGGCAGACCTCCAACAGTTACGTGTTATTTATAAGTGAATGAACTTTTATTGCGGTATAAATAAGAATCCCAGTATCGGTTCCACAAGCGAGATGCCTTGTTAAAGTCTACAACAACTTGAAAGTGAGTGCGAGTGTGTGAGTTTCTAAGTTTGAATGGTTTTGCTGCTGCTGGTTTGTTACCTTCTCCTGTTACTCGTTTTATAGTCCGTCCTATTGTATGTCTTTGATTGTTATTGGGTTTATGATGTTTGTTTTTATTGTTGCTGTTTCTGATAGCAATTGTTGCAAATTTTAATAAAATACAATTTATACAAATTATTTCTCATGAATATGTTTTGCATCTGGCTCTGAATATCTACGGACGAGTTCACAACAAACAAAAGACGAAAGCAACTCATTTCGTACAATAAAAACAAACGTCCCATTCATAGGAAAATCTACGAAATCTACGAATCTATAATGGTTGTTGCCAGTGGTGTTGTTGCTTTTTATCTTTATCACAATTTATTTATTGTTGGTGAACTGAAGAAAATTTCAATTAAAATGAAACAATACACAGCAATAATAACAACAACAAGAACAACAACACTGCTACAAACAGCAGCATCTTTTGTTCATTTGAACACAAGTGGGCGCTAACACCGAAATAAACTCTTACACATAAGCACACTAACACTCTACATTCCAAATGTATAACACACACATACACTTGTAAAAAACATAAAATAACAGTCGAAGCAATTGGTGATAAATCTTTGTCACCAAATAAATGCCAACCAAACAAGCAGAGCCGCCGAGACGCAGAATGTACCAGAGCACAACCAAACAAAACGAAAACACTCGCGATACTTTTTTTTCTTCTTTTGGTTTATTTCTGTTGCTGACTTTTATGGTAAAATAATAGATAGAATATTCCAAAAACAACAATAAAAGCCACACACAAACAAAAATAAATTAAAACAAAAAAGTGACAACGAAATAAAATTGAAATTGGAAGCCTTTCCCTAGTGGTGTTTTCATTTAGCACACGGTCGGGAGTGTAATTAAAACTTTTGACTAACGATGATGATGATGCTGCTGATGATAACCCGAATAACACTAACAAATAATAAAACAACAGTAACAACAACAATATCCATTGAACAAAAGCAAAAAGCAACAATAAAAAGATAAAAAAAGTGATAGAGAAACCACTTTAATATTCTCTAACAACAACTGAATGTTTTATTTCGTTTTTCTTTTTGTTGTTGGTGTTGTTGTTTTCTTTGTTGTAGACTGAAACTGTAGTTGGTAGCTTCCTGTTGCCACATGGCTATGACTTGTGGCATTGGTGATGACTTGTGGCATGTAGTTCGGATAAACATGCACAGACTCCTGACACAAACACACACACACACACACACAAACGCGCTGACACTCACACTCAAAGACTAGGCACACTTATTGTTCCGTGGCTCCGTTAACATAATTACAAAACTGCTGTAGGAGAATTTATGCAGTTTAATGTTTAAATTTTAATAAAAGGATTTAAAGGTAACGAACGATATTTAATTTTGATTGGCTCTTAAATCAGATGTTAACTACACCATTTCCGTTGGCATATCAAGTGCACTATAAATCTTTAAAGTAGCAAATAGTTAATTTGAAGACATTTTAAACCTTTTACCTTGAGAAATATAAAATTACTGAATTTTGTTGAATGTCACGTGATCAACAAACAGTTTCAATTATTTTACTGCGGACATATAATTTTGAATTGAAAAGCTCCATCTAGAGAACAACGCTAAAAACTTTGATATTCGGTATACATGCACCGTTATAAAAAAACTTAAGACCATTGCTGTTTTATGGAAAAAAGGAGTTGTGTAGATAAGTTGTGCGACATGGTCATATTTAAGAGTGGCCAAAGGTACAGTTTGAAATGTTTTGGTGCCTTTTGTTACAAAAATAAATTTTGGCAAATCTTTACATATTTGGAACAACAAAACTCGAATGTTGTTGTTGCCTGCGGGCATAAGGCAAACAGGGTTAAGAAGGTACTAAAAATTGCATGTTTGAATATAATAAAAATAATTTTTTTTTAATAAATATTGTTTAGCCACTTTGGTAGAGTTTACAGAAGATCAGAGTTCATTCCCCAGCATCGATCTGAACATCAAGAAAAGTAATTGTTGTTGATTTTAAAATAGATACATAAATTGAAAACAGCAGATGACGGAACCTTGTCAGCATATTAGGGCAGCAGATGAAATAGTCCAGATTTACACTATGCATTTTTTTGAGCCATTTTTTTAATTTTCTATTTAAGCTACAGCGTTATGCGTGATCTCAAAGTAAACATAAGCAACAGTAACATCCCCTCAAAAGTCAAGCAATGCCATATTGTTGACTCCTTTTGCTTCAGACACGAACAAAAATTTCATGCTAAGTTTATGAAAAATTGCATAGTGTAAATGCCGTAATAGTTAAGGAGCCTGCATAAAGAGAACAGCAACTGAGATGGTAAAATACTTCTGCATAGTAAAGCAAGGAGATTAGAAAAGGTATATAATTCTGCGAAGCGGTGGTAGATAAATTAGTAAATTCGTCTGTAACTGAAACAAAAAATAAATTTGTGTTTGAGGCGACTGTGTAATAAAATAAGAAGGAATCTTAATTAGCGTGTGTGAAATGGGCTTGGTTGGTAATAAGAACAAGGCAATTTTTAGTTCAAGACCCGCCGTAGTAACACAGTGCGCCCGTAAAAATCTAGCTGTAGCCTCAAAATAAGAAATATAAGGTTAAAAATTAAGAAAAAATAAAAAATAAAAACTTGACGTGTGTTGGGATTTGTAGCTAAAATTAAAAAAATGAAATGAAAGATGATATTAATTTCCAGCAATAAATTAGACATTTTCTTAAAAAGTACTTGCCATATAATGCCTTACTTTTGTGATTGCCTATTTTGTTACTCGCTTACAAAACACATTACATTAGTTCCCAAAAAAGGAAGTAGTAATGGAACTAGTTGTTTATGTTAAAAGAGAGAACCTTTAAATACGTAGTAATGATCATCATTATTTCCTACAATAATTAAAGTAATCGATTCTCAGTAATTGATTATAAAAGTCTCATGCCTTGTTAAAATAATTAGGTGTGCAATCTAGTTGAGAAGTACTTCCGCCAAAAATGCTTAATTCCACACTCGATTACCTTTTCAAAAATTTTTTTGCTGGGTTATAATGTTAAAAATAATAAAAAATATAAAGTCAAAATTTACTGGCATCAGGTTTGTCATCTTTCGTTCTATTCTTTTCAGGTTTATCTTCCCTAAATGAAATTTTCAAAACAATCACTTTAAATTGACTGTCTTCTAATTTCCTACGATATTTGTAAATGGTTTCCTAAAGCAACACTCAGAAAAGACAAGAAGTGTGACAGTGTTTCTCTCCGTTAATAAAGTCTAAAAATGAGAAGTGTAAATGTATGCTAATGATTTGTTCATGCCAGTAGTGTTGTTGGTGCTGTGCAACAATTTCAACCGAAACAACTGTTATTGAAATAATAAATTAGAGGAGTGAGCAGCAATTTATTTATTAAAGAATCAGATCCGATGAATAAAACAAAAACAAGAGCAAGAACATTTGGATTAAGATTTCTGTAATGTGGTCGTTTGTATCTATTTTAATGTGTGCCAGTATATTTCATGTATCTATGTAAATGTATGTATGTATATGTGAGCTTAAGTGTGCCAGTTTACTAATTATAATTGTGATTAGAGATGCTGAGATATCATCTAATGATAAATCGCTTGCATATTTTCTAAACGCAAGAACATAATTTCAAAACGTCTTTGGTTAGATTTACCGATAATTAAGTTTTTGTAACAATAACGACAACAAAAACAATCAAAACAGCTACAGCAACAACAAATATGACACATTGACTTATACACAGCAGGCAGGTAGACAGTCAGCAGGGATGTTAATGGCGCTGATATAAAATTTGTTCCCTTTTTTTTTGAAGGAAAAGAGGCGGGGTGATGGCAATGATGCCTGCCTGCCTCGCTGACTGCCTGGTGTGCTGTGACTGCTAATGCTGGTGGTGGTGGTGGTGGTATTAGTGATGTTATTGATAGAGGTGTGGTATTTTAAGGTTTCGACAAGAGTTTCAAATTTATTTCCCATTATGCCCCACGTGACAGTTATTTCACTACTTCACTCATCCGTTTGTTCGGCTTTTCATTCATCTAACAAGCTTTTGATATCTATATCTATAATCATCTATTCTTAGGAGGACACACTTTCAGATGAATAATAACTATGAATGTTTTTGTATTTGCGGTGTGTTTGCAGTAACAACATGGTGCTAAAAACTACTAAAGGCCGCTGGTGTTGTTTTCATGTTGCTTGTGATGTTTTTGTATGTCACATCAAGTATGACACATCATATCAAATCACAATGTCACAATGACAACGACAACGACATCGTCATCTTCCTCTTCGTCTTCGTCATCATCATTATTGTTATTTTACAACTTTAACCTTGTGTTTATGTGTGTGTTTATATCTTTAGTATTATTTTCATGTTCGAGTCCCTTAAGGCGTTCATTTAACAAAAGAAAAAAGAAAGAACATTTGAGAATTTATATACAACTTGATACAGCAATAGATGTATATGTGTGTGTGTGTGTAGATGTGTCAGTCGGCAAATGTAACAATGTTTATGTTTTTAGTTAATATTATGTTCAACTTTAGTTGCCTCATTGCCGGGTCCATTTGGTTGCATAGGTAACGCTTTAATATTTTGTCCTGTGGGTGGTAATTGTATGAGTTTTTGTTTTGTTGTTGTTGTGCCTTTTCCTTATGTGTTTGTTAGTTTGTCAGATTGTCTTGTTGGCTTTTTATTTATGACTGCAAGTGACACACGCTTATCAAAAAATCTAATTCAACTTTTTCATACAATTTACTACTTCAGAGATTTCATGTTGAAGCTTTTAATTTAAATGCATAGTCGTACTATTTATGAAACAATTTTTCTATTTCATAAATTTCATCTTTATTTATGATGCTTAAATAAGAGATAGAAAGTCTTGAAGTTTATAATCTTCAACCTTTAGATTTATTTATTATATCAATAAAAAAATTTCTAAACCATTCAATTTTGTTGAGATTTATTTTAATCAGTGCCTGAGCTCACTTTAGAATATAACATGAACTTTGACCTTGAACTTGTTCTATTTTTTTAAGTCCCAACTTGCCGAAAGTTCGAAATTTTAATTTTTTTAAATTAATATCATTGCAAGTTTGTTCATTTGTTCCCACTGTGCGATGTTTGTAAGTTAATAAAAGAATTATCTTTGTTAAAACTTATTAAAAATATCAATTATTTTGTAATTATAAGATCTTGTGCTTTTTATGAGCTGGCATAATCTTAAAATTAAATCTCTTGATAATTTTATTTATGTCAAAAAGGAAAATTTTAGAGGAATAGGATTTAGTGAAATTTAATATAAAAACAAATATCTAGACACCAGGAGGCAGTCATATACATATCACACACATAGTTCAAAAGTGACTGAACTCAAAATTTAATTAAATTGTTCATTATCTATTGTATAACTATTTAACAAATAAAAAGAACTTTTTATATCATAATCGGTATGGATTTTCTACTAAATAGTCCAAAGTTTTTGTTTTTAACGATTTTTATTCAGGTCAAAAACAGTTTTTTTTTCGATTTGTAAAAAGTTACAATTTTGAGTTATGTCACTTTTGAACTAGGTGTGCGATATGTAAACAGATTTGAATTTTTTGTAATAATTGGAAAGCAAAATTTTAAATAATTTTTAGCACAAGAATATTCAGGTCAGAGGTATTGATATTTTTACCCGATGCAGTATTGTCTTAAAGGTATCGATAATTTTTTGTTGTTAAATAAAAAATATTGAGACCACGTATTTTTTTTCTAACAATCAATTGCTGACTCGTCATCTTAAATTCAACGTAGGACTTGCGTCATAAAGTTGAAAACTGAAATAAAGTACTTTCCGTAAAAGTCACTGTCACATAAAGACTTAAAGATTAAATTAAAATAAATTCATCAAGTGCGAGTGGGACACCCTTTTATTTTAAGTTATATTTTTGTAATTGTTCGTTTTTGCAAAAGATAAGAGTTTTCCTATTGTGATTTAAAATATAACATATGGGCAATTCCATGGACTGAAGAAATAATAACCCTTGAAACTCTTTTTAAAATGAGTTCAAGAGGAAAAACATGCGGGTAGAAAGTATTTACAGCCTTTTTATAATAGATAAAAATTACAATTTAAAATTGATTATCGAGCGACTGTATTCCTTTGTCTTGTAATTGAGATGTTATGCGTTTCAACAAAAAAGATATAGATTCAGAGGGAAATGGATGTTATTCTAGAGTCACATACGTCGTTAAAATATTTGATCGGTCTCAAGTATTCAAAAATTTACTTGTAATGTACGAAATCTCACAAATGATATTAAATTTCATTCATTATAAAATCAGCCAAAGACTGTATTTCTTTAAATATTAAAGATTGTAAAGGAACAATATTTGACAGTAAAGGGTTTATTTAAGCTCGAAAAATTTCGCGTAAAATGTCACGTACGTGCATCCTCACTAAAGTCAATATTTTGTACCACAATATTGTATTGAATATGCTTAATTTCTTTTCCAATTATGGGTACCATGATGAATAGAAAATAACGAAAATATAATTTTTCGGGGACTTCTTTGTTTGCAAAAGTTACTCCGCTGTATAAGCGTACAAATGTCGCGCTCGATACCATACAAATGCCCCTATGTCAAAATAAACTATTCTATGGAAACACCCTTTCATTTTTAGTTTTGCTTTTTAAATTAGATATTCACGCGCACAAACACTCTGTGTAAATTTCAAAGGCCGGCCTGTCTGCCTGCCTGTTGCGGTTCATCAAATAAGCCTAAATACGTTAAAGTCATGTCTTGTGCGGGGCACCCTTTATTTTTTAATTTTGTATTTTTGTTTTTGCCATTATAGCATAAACTGTGTCAAACTCTTGAGACATTTTGTGACATGAAAAGAATAACGTTACATTACAGAACCTCAAGGAAAACTTTTTTAACGAGAAAAAAAACGCAAAAAAATAAATTTAACGCTTTTTTAATAATAAAAAAGTGATGTCTACATCAAAAATCACAAGCGACTGTCAGAACATGCCTGCTTGATTGAATTAAAAAAGTTTTTTTTGACCGGTTATAATTCTCATTTAATCAATTTTGTTTTAGAAAAAAAAAAAAACATTTTGTAATATAATCATCTTTTCTTTTGCCAGATTAAAACACTTTAAGCAAGTATTTAGAATTAAGTTATATTTTATTTTTATAAAATATTTTATTTTATAATAAAAATATTCTTTTAAAAATTTTAAGCTTAAAAAGAAAAATACAGCGCAACAACATATTTCATTTACACGTTGTTTTTGTTTTGTTGAAAAGAAAAAACCAGTCAAACGGAGCGAGCAGTGTCTTATAATCATGGCTTATTATTATCTCCCATCATAAGTTTGTATGTGTGTGTGTCTGTTCGTTTCCCTCTGCAGTTTCATTTTTTAAGCACCCTGGTGAACAATTATCTTCCAATTTGTACAATAAGACTAAATTGAAATTGTTTCGTGTTTCAAATAGAACAAGAAAGGTTTTCATAAGTGAAAGAAACCTTTTAATGGTTTCAACAAATTTATGTAAATTAATGTATTTTTTTTGGTTTTTTTGAGAATCCCATGTTGTTTCTGGAAGAAGAACTAAAAGTTGAACGAAAACATAGAAGGAATTGCTATTCAATGTGTCAGTCAGTCAGTCAGTTAGTCACTCACTCTGTTTATAATTTATGTTAATTTTTGTTTATCTCTATATAAAGTTCCGCATACACATACGCAAATATTTCTTCATCAATATAAACTGCACGTGTACTTGAGTGAGTAATCACACACACACACACATACACCGCTATAATTACTAATATTTGTGTATAAATTTAATGAATAATTTGAAATAAATTTTCAATTTTTCAAATTATTTGTTCTATATGTGTTTGTGATTAACACGCACACACAGGCAACTACACGTGTTTACTTATGTGTGTTTATGTGTGTGTGTGTGTGTTATTCATTGCTGAGGAACAATCACATTTCATCATCATGAGATGTTTTCAATTAAAAAAACAAATTAGCAATTTGTTGTCGAAATGATTTCACCTGAAGTTTTAACGATGTGTTTCATCAAAACACGTTTTAAAATAGAATTTTATTTATAATCAACAAATGAGTTTGCAAGTGTTGAAGGGTGATGTAAACGTTTGTAAAATATTTAACTTAAATTGACATTTTTTTCTGAAATTTAGGAAATCAAGCTGATGTTTAAGATCCATTTGTATTGGAAATTTTATATTTACAATTATGGCAATGTAGAGAAAGATTTTATTTGTTCAGATTAACGTTTTATTGAATTTTAAACTGATTCAATTATTTTTTTAATATGCAAATGTTCTTTTTCATTGTTATTTAAATATGTAATTGATTCGATTAATTATCTAATATAAAATTTCCTATTTAATTTTACAATTAAGTCAATTAAAAATTCGTTAAAGGTGAAAAAATATTTCCCTCTGTGCGTTTTTAAAAAACTATGATGTCAATAAAATTTAGAAATTTGAATATGAAAAGGAAAGCAGTTAAAAGGCAGATTTTGCTACAAAATTAAATTGTTTCTTTTAGTTTTCGAGAGTGCTACGCCTAGTCCAGGTTAAGACTTTTTTTTTAATTTAGATGTGGAGATTATTTTCTCAATATCCCTCGATTTTTTTCGTTAAATCTGAAATAAGCAAAAGTTGTTTCATATTTGCAGCAATAGATGTTATTAATGGTGACTTGATACTAAAATTAACATTCCCATAGAAATAGCATCATTCTTATTATCATCACTGGCGATTCGTTAGTAAAAATGTTGTCGCTGTAGTCCGTTAAAAGAAATGAATTGTGTGCTATTTAAATTGTTAGCTTTACCACTCAAAAGTGTGGTGTGTAAGTGTTTGAGCTAAAAATATAAAATAAAAGTAAGCGAATAAATGTTAAGCAGCCGCGGCGGCTAAATTGCTTTTTTTTACAAAACGGAAAATCACTAGTCATGAGTTTAAATCCCAACAGAGCTTTGAATAGAAAGAAAAATACTTCTTGTTGCGTAGCGGCATAGCAATAGTTGCATAAAAGATGGGTAAATGGCAAACAGTAGTACAAACAGTCCGGAGCTGCTACTAGAAAAGGAAAACTATTATTGTGTAGCCGCGGTAGAAGACTTGATGAACAACAGATAAAATGGCTAAGTCGCTAATAGAGAAAAAGAAGGAAATTGGGGTTTAAACCTCTACAGAACCTTCATTAGAGGAGCAAGTAATCACATAACTCTGGGGCTGAGTTAAAAGTGCCTGATTGATAAAACTGAATATCGTGATTTTAAGTCTAATCCGAGTAGTCTAAATATCTTCTAAGGTTTGTTAAGTAAACAAGAGATCGTGTGACTATGAATTTAATAAGAGCCACAAGGTTAGAAACACAAGACAAGAATTATAAAATAAAAAGTAGTAAATTTAAAAAATTTTTAGAACATTTAAGTTACCCTTCATCAGTTTTAAACAGTGTAGGTCTTGAATAACATCAAATATATTATTCAGAAAACTCTTGCAATTTTTGTTAAGAAATTACTAAAATACTCAGAGATGGAAGTAATGAAAAAAAAAATTTCGATGAATTTTTTTGTTGTCAATACATTACTTTCGATGGGTGATCCATTTTTAAGAGACCAAAGATGGCGAAGTCGGCTAAAAGTTGAGCTGGTAAATTTAAACTTATTTTATTGCTTCACTTCTTCTTATTTTTAATGATTCAAAATAAGTTTTGAAAATCTATAAAACTTATCGGCAAAAGTATGTATATTTCTATATTTTCAACAAGAGATTTTTGACTTCTCTTCGTATGTTAATTTTCCTCTATTTATTGCGGAATTTTATTATTTTTGTTATAAAAATAATTCTTTTTTTTTTGCACAATTTTAATTTCATTAAATTTATATACAAAATATTTGAAATATAAAAATGTGTTTTATGTTCATTAAGGTCGTGTGCAATAAATTTAAATATGAGTTGCAAATAATTATAACGTTCGTATTAAAATTTGATTTGCATATATCACGTTTTATATTGTTTTTATATATGATTATCTAGTTATTTATTTATGTAAATGACTGTTAATTTAAACCAAATTAATTTAAATGGTAATAAATCCATAAAATGAAAACCAAAAACCAGCTACAAAAACACACAAAGTCACATTAAAATTTAAATTTTCATTCTTTTTAACCGCACACATTAATAAATTTTAAACTTTAAATACAATAATAAATACAATCATTAAGCACACACACACACACACACACACAAATATGCTCTCGTTAATGAAACATCACAAGAAATCAAACATTTAAAATGCTGTTTAAAATTAAACCGTAATTATATGTCTTTCAATTCGGCTGTGTTCCGCTCATTATGATGATTCCCTCATTTTCATTTAAATTCAATTGAATTTATTTGTATCTTTTTTTTTGTGTGCTTATGTATGTGTGCGATTGAGTACCACAGTTGAAAGCATTTGTATCAGCCACATTATTTAGTTTTAAAACTCTTTTAACTTTTCGTAAATGTTTTTTGTGTGTGTAAATATTTGTGTGATTGTCGTTGCTGTGGTGTGTGGTACGTCCTTTAAGTGACACCTTTTAATTATGTCTTTCTCTTTTGATTGAAGTTCCCACCATTTCTAATTTAAAATTCCTTTTCATTTGCTGATTTTTGAACAAATGCAGATGAACATCAGAGCAGCGATGTTAATTACGTTTCATGTTTCTTTTAATTTCCGCATTTCCTTTCTTCAACAGTGTACAGAGTGCATGAATGAACATGTTTATTTATTTTCAAATCAAACCCGAGAGTTGAGGTTAAGAAATTTGTAAAAAAGTTTTTATTTTAATATTATTTTGTGGTCTTAATAAATATCTTTTTAGAATTAATTTAAGGAAAATAACAGTTGGCATTATAGTAGGGATCGAAACAAAAACAACAAAAAAAAAAAAATTGCTTCATATGCCAACACGTTATTTTATTTCGTTAAAAATACGAAATCTAAAAGGTTTCCTTTGTCCGTGAGGAACAAATGTTAAGAGCAGAGATGGTAAAGCTTATGCAAAGACGGTGAAATATAACACTTAAAGGGTTCATAATAATATTTTTTGACACGTCAGACTTGGGCAGTATATGTATTTAAATATATGTCCGCTATTGCAACAAGTAGAAAAAAAGAAAAGTTTACATTAAAGGGTGGCCCAATAGTGGTGTTATTTTCATTTATATGGCCTGGTTTTTGAACTGCAATAGGTAGACACTTACATTTTAAGTACTTTTACCGCTACTATAAAAAAAAAATAATAAAAAAAAATAATTTTTAATTTTTTCCCAATCAGAATTTGAACCGTGGATATTATAAATGAATTAAAATTTATTTTACCTAAGCTGAAAAAAGTAAATTCTTATTCATTTTAATATTCACGGTTCAAATCCTGATTCGAAAAAAAAAATTAAAATAAACGCAAGGCACAGCGTATTTATATTCATACTTAAATCATAACAGTCAATATGATACTGGAACGGCATCTATAATGTTGTGGCCAAACAAGTATGAATGAATAAAAATGTTAATTGCATTTCGTGGCCATACCGAAGTTTGGTACAAAGGAAAAACAGATGTACGAAACGAGTTACGAGAGAGAATGACAGAGACATGATTTAGTTTGTGTGTGGACTTCGCCTAACCAAATTAATATTAAAAATTTGTTGCTTAAATAGATGATGTTTACAACGTGCACAACCTAAGGTAGATAGATGCAAATAATGCTGTTGAAGGATGAAGCGATCCAGAAAATGGTGCTTGTGTCTAATTTTTCTTGTTTTCTTTGTAAAACGTGTCCACACATTTGTAAATAATTTTTCTTTCTAAGTTTTTTTTTTGTTTAGAATTTGAATTAAAAAGGAACTTTAGTCGAAAAAAGTAAATTTTAATTCATTTAAAATTAAAAATATATACAAAGGGTGCTTCCTTTGGGAAAAGGTTTTAGTGCATACGGCTTTAGGTTAAAAAAAAGAAATATTACAGCGTGCTGCCATAGTAAAATTGTCGAAAAATTAAAAACTTGCAGAAATCTGAAAATTTAATTTCTTGATTATTACGTTTTAAAATACTTATTTTTTTTCAAATAAATGGCCGGTCTAAAGTCTCACATCAAAATCGTCATTTTACTGAAATTACTTTTTTTAAAATTATAATTATTTTAATTGTACCATAATTCCACAAAAGAAAATAAAGATATTTTGCCCTTAAGAACAAAAAAAGAAATGTTTAGAAATTTAAAAACAAAACTACAACAACAACAAAGGTATTTTGCAAAAAATGCTTTAGCTTTATAGTTTTATTACTTAAAAATTTCTTTTTAATTTTTTTTGCACAAATTTGTGTAACAACAAAAAGTGTCCTGTGCTGCTCACTTACGCCTTAAAAAGAAAATTATAATAAAACTTCAAAGAAAATTTTAAGTTTTTCTTGAGAGTTTTCTTTTTCTTTGAATTTTAAGGAGTACAAACTTCAGATTACAATTGACATAGTTTGAATAGAAAGTACAAAATAATTAACATACTTTATAGTTGGTTGCAACAGTCCCTCAAAAGTTTCGACCTTTAAGTAAAATAACAAAAAGAAAAAAAAAATGAAACACACACACAAAACCAACTTGTAATTACTGCCACAATTATTCATTTATTTTATTTCCTTTTGTTTTGCTACAACAATTCGTGTTGCAGCTGATTGTTGTTGTAGAAATTGTTGAAGCTGTTGCTGTTGCATATAAATTTGTATTGTGTTGTAAGTTGTTCAATTCATTTTAACTGTCGGTTTGTTGTAAAGTTGTACAAAAGAGTGTTTCCTCATCATCTGTGCTTCGCTATATTTACAGTTCCAGCAGTATTTGTACATTAATTTAATTGGTGTGCATTTATTTAAGCGTCGTTTGTACCCCCTACATTAATGAAACTTGTGAATGTTTCACTAAGGAGATCCTATTTTTGCGGAGTGTTAATGATATTAATTCTCTTTAACATAACGAGAAGAAAAACTCTTTATTTTTTATATACTTGGGGACTGTGATGTCATCTCCAATCGTTGGTCTTAAAATATGTGTGTACAACAACAAATATAGCAACAAAAATGTTAAGGAAATTTACAAAAGTTTTTTTTGTTGTATTTTTTTACAGTTAAAAATAAATAAAACGTTAAAATGTGAACAAAATAAATTATTCTTAAGATTTATGCAACTTCTAGAAAAGTCTCTTTGATCTTTCAAGGTAATTGCGACGAATGATGTGAAAAGAAATAAAACCCAAACTCTTTAATTAAGAAATTGAAGAATTGACAACTTCAGCTTTTAAGCTTACTTTTGTCGACCACTGTGTATTTTATTCGTTCTTTTAGTAACTGTTACACTTTTTTTTTAGTTGTGTTTTATTCCATAAAAAACGTGTTACAACCATTTTAAGAAGTGTTCGTTGTAGTTTTTTGTTGTTATTGTGCCTTTAGTTGACATGAACGTAACTGTAACTGTTTAGTTGGTTTTGCTGTGTAGTTTTTTTTATAGGTTTTTGTGTAAAGTCGTGTTATATTTTTTGGTTGTTTTCCTAAAAATTGTTGTTGCTGTTGTTTTTATGTATTTTAAAATAATTCAAGATAACAATGTTCCATTAGGATTTTTATGCTGGGAACAGGCATTAGCAACGACAACAATAGCAACAATATGGGGTGAAAATTTTGCTGTTTAGATTTTCCGAATTTCTTTGTAATTCGCATTATTTGATAAAAATGCTGAACTGGAATTGTATCGTTATTATTCAACGACGGACGTTCAAACAATAAGAGGAGTTAATGCTCATAATATGTTATCGATTATAACGTGCACCCCAATTTAACACTAAAGTGCCTTCAAAAGTAAATATTGCCGCCAAAATTGAAACACACGGTGAATACAGATATTAAAAAAACTGATCTAAGGATTAAAAAATTAGGATTTTTTCGAAAACTGAATTTAGGTGCTCTGCAGCATCGTGACAAACCTTTCGTGGGGGGTCTGTAAGAAAATTAGCAGATAACAGAACACAACACAAAGCATTCTAATGTTTTCGAAGAACTTCTAATTCGGTGAGTAGAACTTCAGGTACGTTACGCCTTTTTAATTTACAGACAATGATTTAATAAAAAGTTATTTAATGGTGGAAGGTCTATGAGAGAATCAAGATAAAACTGTTCCAAATGTGGTATCGCCATGTCTGACATAAGCGGTTTATTGAGAATTAAATTCTATGAGAAATCTGTATTACGCTCATGGCCAGTAATTTGGATATATTCAACTGTTTCTTTTTTTGGTAAATTGGTATCAACTTTAAATTTAAATAAAAATATTAATAAAGATAAGATTAGAAGAACTTAACGTGTTGGAGTCACACACCAAGTATACCGTACAATGGATGGGCCACCCTTTAATTTGAAATTTAATGTGTTTTTTTTTCTTATTGAAAATTTAAAGTTTCCGCTCAATTCTCTTTAAATCTTAATTTTATTTTTATACATGTTTTTATAAAGAGAACAAATTCTATGTTAATTTCGTTTCTGTTTATAACAGTTTGAAAGACCAGATCTACCTTCAAATAACATTTCTATGGGGAAAACATTTTATCGTTGTTAGCTTTTGTGTATGAAACCCTGAAAATGAATACTGGCCAAAATTTGCATAAATATAGTGAGATTTGTTTCACTTGCTCACCTAAAAATATCAAATATTTTTAAACATTTCTTTAGTGTATGCACGTGTGTATGTTGATAACCTTAAAGCCAACATTTGAAACATCACCCTGTTCTATGAGCATCAGCAACTAAAACATGTATTTGCAACTTAGAAGAATAAAAAAGAAAAACTGAAACTAAAACATAACACGTGCAATGATGGCAACTACATATAGTAATTTTTTATATTTTGTTGTTGTTGTTGTTGCTGATAGCGGTTTGTTATTGTTATTGCTATTATTTTCTTTTTGGGTTTCACTGGTTGTGTTTTTTTTTTGTCTCATAATAAAAACATCATTTTGCATTGTATCCAAAATTTAAATGAATGTACGAAATTGACCTGCCAGCATTTTGCAGAGCATTAGTATATAGAAGTAACTTCTACGTTTCTTCTTTAGAAGAAAAATTTAATTTTAGAAAAAAAATCTTTTTTCGATTAATTATTTAAATCACCGATATTGATTATTGAGGGTGAAAGCACGTCTCGATGGACATTTCGCTACCGCTTATTTAGCTCTTCAGAAAACAGCTCTTTCCTTTTTTTTGAAAATTACTTAAACTAATAGAAAATTCCCGTTGTTAGATTTAAAATACATAATTGTCGAATTAAGATCTTCTAAGAAACAGTATTTTTTTTTATCAACCAGAATAAAAAAAAACGATATTTTAATATGAAAACATTTTCCATTAAATTTGTTATTTAAGGAGTACAATTTTCTTAAGATGATAACAAGTTGAATTCTCTAAAAGTTACATAAATAAATTGTATGAGCATCGAATTTTGATCTCTTTAGACTATAAGTGAATTAATTAATGTTACAGATAAACAAAAACATTTATTTCAATTTGTGTTCGGTGGTTTTAATGCGCGTGATTTATAAAAAATGTTAAGACAACTAAATCAATTGATAAAAATTTAATTAAAAGTTATTTTTAGCTGTGACAATATACAAAATATTTTCAAGGCCTGAATAATCTTAATGTCTATTTTGTATTCCAGTTTTACAAATTCTTAAATTTAAAATTAAATCTTTCTTTCTTTACATCTTTCTATTTTGTTAAAATTTACATTTTCTGTTTCGAGAAACTAGAATTTCGTAACTTGTAGAAATTATATATTCGATGCTTTAACAAGACACCTTTTTACAATTCTAACTCAGAATACCCAATTTTAATTCTTCTTAGAAATGCTAAATAGTTTCCCAATAGTTGTATCACTGTAGTTGCACGCTCCCGACTGGAAGAATTCGATGTTATTTGCGACACATTTCAACGCCATGAAATAACGATGTTGTGAGTTTTTCGATAGAAAATGCTTGCAGGGTGTATTCCTATGAGCGAATTAGCGTATGTGCGTGTGTGTGTGTGTGTGTGTTTGTTTGTGTTTTTTCTATGGGTAGATATTTAAATGGAAATTTTTGGTTTTGCCTGTTTAATGTTTTAGTTTTTTTTTGTTGTCATTTTATTGTAAAAATATTCAAGAAAAATCAATCTGATGTTAAAGTAGGTCACAATTATTCTGCTTCTTTCATAAGTTTTGAATTTATTTAAGATTTTTGTCTTTTGTTTTCTTTAAAAATAATCAAACTTTAATTTATTGTTATTACTTGAATGTGTGTATGTGGCCATTTAAATTTGCAATTTAAAAGCTTTCAAGAAAATGTCCAAACGTAAATTTATCAAGACATTTTGACTTTAAACTAAAAAAAGAACAAAAATAAACCAATAGAACCATGTTTATTATTAAAAAAAGACACAAAAAACAGAAAACATAAGCAGAATATTTAAGTTTAATTTATTCCAAAAATTAGGGGAAAATATATTGGTTTTATTTTTTTTGCAATTTGTTTTAGAAATTTTAAATAAATGACAATTTTAAGAAACCATCAAATTGTCATTCAGAAATTCTCTTTAATTTAATTCCAAAATGAATCAATACAAATATGAATCAATTAAAATTTTTTTAAATCAAGTTCTGTAAAAGTATAAAATTCACGTCCGGCAAAATAATTATAAGACGGAAATAAAAAAACTAAAAGTCGAAGATTTTAATGTTTTAGAAGACGGAATTTTTTATCCTTAGATATATCGTTGTTATACGAGGGCAGCGCCAGCATGAGCAGCTTTAGTTTCCCCTGAAATAGAAAGGATTCACAAAAGAGGGAGGGTAAAGACCCACCAAGTTCATATTGCCAACACTTAATTAAGTTTTTGTATGACCATTATAAGAATACTTGTGTCTAAAAATTTTGTGATGCAGCATTGATTTTCTTCTTTTATTTCTGGAACGTTTGTGGGTTGTAGGCATAGGCCTAATCTAATACGAAAAAATTTTATCGCTTGAGACAGAAAGTGCACGACGAATATCATTCAGAAATTATAAGAGTCACAGGCTGTGTGGCGCTACATACCGTCTAGCTGAGTGCACAAAAAAAGTTTACATAAATATAATCCAATTAAGGCTGAAAGTTTAGGATAAGTGATTAGATTAACGTCTGTACCTGTCAGTAAGCCCTTACCAGACGGTGGTCAAACCAATATTCTGTGCAATTTTAAGACTATGGCTTGCAGGACCATAAATCTACCCGTTGATATGGGGTCGGAGCTTATCTTTAAACTCCTCTGTTGAGAGTGCAACAGCACACTTCAATCTATTTCAACAGAGACCCGCAGAAATAGACAAATTTAACCATAACCACCACGTGTATCCCGAAGGGACCTCACCAATAACCGCCTACAGAGATGGACGGCTCTCTGTATTGGCTACCGGTTCCCGTGGTGCCAGTTTATTAAGGCTATTCTCATTTAAGGAGACCCAGCTTCAGTGCCTGCACACCAGGGGACTGGTTCCACCTATACCACCGAGGACCCTCGTCTGCACCTCGGTTAGTTCAGCACAGACTCTTGGTGCCCCCGGGTGGAGGCTGAAAGAACAGTACGAGGAGTTGGTGCAATAATGCCTTCGGTTCAATATCCGTAAAAAATTTAGATACGCTCTGGATGCACTTCTTTTTAGACAATAATATGGATTTTTTAATTTATATTTTTCCCCGAAATTTTTTCTGATTTTTGATTTTCGAAACACAAATTACAAACGGAATGACATACTTAAATCTTAAGTTTAATTTCTTTAAATATTACATTTAATTAAAATTTGCTGAAACTTTAAACAATCGATCAAAGAAATATGGAACTCAAAACATTAAAGTTTATGCTTTCTAGACGAGTTGGTCGCTGTCCTTCCTAAAACTCTTTTATTTTAAGCGACGGAACAAAAACCAAAACGTCTAAAATATATTTAAATAACTAATCTCTTATGTTGGCAATAATGAAATCCAAAGCATATTTCCTTTATTATCATTGCTGCTGCAAGAAAGAAGAAAGCCAAAAGTCAAAGACAACAAAAACAACTAAGTGAAATTTAAATTTTATTTAAATCAATTAATTGTTTGTGTAATTTTCATTTCTCTTTTATTTGCCATCAAATTAATTATGACGACCACTTAACGAGAAAGAAAACAGACGTTTTGTAGTTATTTGTTGTTGATGTTGTTTTAGAACGAAAAAATCTTAAGCCTTTAATAAGCATTTCTTGCTTTTAATTTTTCTTTTTGTTTAATCCGCTTATTCGCTCACAAGCAAATATAAAAATACAACAGATAAGACAGCAATTTCTTTTTCAACAGAATTATAAAACACTTTAATTTCATTCTTTTTAGTGTCTTGTTGGAATTTAAGGAAAAAGGATTGTAACACAAGAAGGAGGAAGGGGAATCATAAAACAAGGATTATAACACTGAACTTGAACCTACAGAGCGAACGAAAACAACAATAGTTCACTGCTGCAAAAATAAATTAGTTGCACTTCAACTTACAAAAGCTTTTATATTTCGTTTGTTTTTCTTCTCTCTCTCTCTTTTCTTTACTTAAAGTTACAACAAAACAGCAAAGGAATTTGATATCCAAAGGATAATAAACAAAAGACGAGGGTAAAAGTAAAACGAACTTCTTTCTATTCAACGTACGAGTATAAACATTCATTACATTTTTATTTCAATTGACTAAAAGAAGAATTTTATGAGCGCATTTGTGTCATTAAAACATGTAAAAAAAAAATACGTAACAACAACAACAATAGAAGCAGTAATATGGGAATTCATTATTCTTGTTTTAGACTGAAATAAGAGACTATTGTTGTTGTTCTTGTTGTTTTTAGGCTACAAGTAAAAAAATATATTTTCAGTTATAAAAAAATAACAACTACAACAAAAAGCCATTAAATGGATTTAATGGGGCGACAACATTTTTAATTAGCACCTGTTGTTGTTGTTGCTTTAATTATTGTTTTTAGTGTTAAAGAACTGAGACTGTCGTAACAGAAATAAAGTACAAAATAAAAGACACACTGAGCAAACGAGCTCGGACAGACAAAACTGTTTATAGACAGATATAAATATATAAAACGCTCTTTTGTTTTTCCAACTAATTGCAATTGTTTTTTTTTTCTTTTTTGTTGTTGACTTTTTTTCTAATATATTTAAGTTTCTTTTGTTTTTTCTTGTAGTTATAAAACTAAAAGGTGGGTGGCTTTTTTGGTTGTCAACTTGTCTTAACATTTAAATAGAATTAGTTAAAAAGAGGAGAACGTTGTATTTAGAAAACAATAAAATTTTCAATTAAGTATGGAAATGTTAGAAGAAAGTACGTAAAAAGAAAAGAAAAAGTAAATTAAGAAAACACTTAGAAAAAAGTAAAACAAATCTGATATTTATTTCCTAACGATGTTTATAGTTTTCCTAAGTGTTTAATAACAAATTACAGAGAAGTCTTAAATTCTGTTAAACATGTTTTCTTAATTTAGGTTGCAACAAAATTATTTAAATTTACATATCCATAATAGATATTCCTTTTGAGTTAATCAGCATTCCACATTAATTCTGAGCGGGAAAATATTGGACATCATGATGGTGGAAAATCCAAACTCCATAATGGCTACGTCTATGCCAATTGGTACAGAGTTGCTTATAATGTGCTAATCGACATGGCCTATTTGCTGGACAGTAAGGAAAATTTGTCCTTGCGTGAATCAAACCAAAACATCAAGAGTATTGATAATGACAAGAATGTTACCACTTGACTTGGTGGCTACGTTAACCAAATACAGAATATTCCAAATACATGCTGGCAGGCAAGGCAGAGTGAGAGGAGAGGCTCAGGCAGCTTTAATTCATCCTAAATGTTTGGGGTGTGCAAACGGCTTAATAATTTATTTTATCGGATTCGGTAGAACAACTCTTAACATGGAAATGAAATGACACTTCGTCTTTTGGGGATAGAGACAGAAAGAGAGAGAGAGATAGAGAGAGAGGGGAGGAACAGAGTTAGAAAGAGCAGGTACAACCAGTGCTGCCAGTTTTTTTTCGAGCATTTCGCCAAATGGCCAGATGAATATCGCCAAATATCGCCAAAATAAAAAAAATATTTTACATCAAAAATTTAGTCTGAAAACTGACATAAACTTCTAAAATTGACAATTTTTCTAGAAACCGATTAACTATTTCTTTAAGCAACTTTTTTTTTAAATATAGAAACCCACTTTCTTGCAAAATCAACGTATCAGTTACATATCAAACAGTATTCGCCAATATAAACAAAAGCTTCCAGGTTTCTTTTCTTTTTATAAAAAAAAAATGTTATCGTAGAAGAAATAAAAAAAAAAATAGCCGTAAATTTCACAAGTATTTTAAATACTGCCAAAAACCTCGCCTCTCGCCATTTTACAATTTTTATCGCCAAAAAGCATTTTATATCGCCACGTTTGGTGAGAAATCGCCATAACTAACAACACTGCGTACAACATTTTTTAACTCTGTTCTCTTTTTCTTTATTCATTTTAAGGGTTACGTTAACGTTTTCGTTACAATGGCTGCTCGTATGCTCGTCTGTCAGAGCACTTTATATCTGAACACGTTATGAGGATAGAGTCCTGAAATTTTC